>CM066343.1:1626497-4061497 GCA_033807585.1 Hydrophis major | reverse complement strand
AGAAAATGGTAAGCAAGTTATCTTTGTGTTTTTCCCTCTCTTGACATGAACTTTTTGGGGTCCTTTTTATTGGCAGATCGAAGCTGAAGAGGTCTCCCGTACCAACAAGTTTGTACAACTGGAATTTAGTGGTCAAGAACTGGATGACAAGGTAAGGGAAAGGATAAAAAACTAAAAAGCAGTTCCTAGAAAAGTGACGAGATTATATGCAAAATAAAATACGAGATTATATGCAATGTAATTGTAATTGAAGACTACGAAATGGAAGCACAAAACAATTTGTAAACCAACCGGCACATTGTATGTACACATATGGAAGATGGCTTGATGTTTTTATGTTTTGTTTGTTTATGTTTGTTTTTAAAAACCAATAAAAAACTTTTTAAAAAAACCCACTGAGAATAAACCTTCAAAACTCAGTTTGACCTGCATGTATGATCTGCAGCCCCATGTAGATCCCAGGACTCTTTGGCTGGGAAGAGAACTGTGTAACTTAGAAATTGGTGGCATTTTAAATCAGACATTGCTTCATGAATTATTGCTTCTTCAACAAGAAAGGATAAAGGAGGAGGTTAACAGAATAAAAGAGTCGGAAGGTACCTCAGAGGTCTTCCAGTCCAGCCCCCTGTTCAAGCAGGAGGCCCTGTACCATTTCAAACCAGTCTCTTCTTAAAAACTTCATCCGGGGATGAAACACCCACAACTTCTGGTGGCAAGCCATTCCACTGATTATTTGTTCTAACTGTCAGGAAGTTTCCACTTCATTTCAGGTTGCGTCTCTCCTCAATCAGTTTCCATCTGTTGCTTCTTCTCCTGCCTTCAGGTGTCTTGAAAAATAAATTGACCCGCTCTTCATTGTGGCAGCCCCTCAAATACCAGGAGATTGCTATCATGTCCCCCATGCACACCCCAGTCCTTCTTTTCTCCAGACTGGCCATACCTAACTCCTGCAACTGTTCTTCGTAGGTTTTTTTGTTTCCCGGCTTTTAAATCTGGTCTTCTTTTTAAATTTAGTCTCCAGGCCTGAGAAGTTTTATATCAGACATTATCTCAGGGGTTATTGAGGTGAATTGGTCTTTTAGTCCAACCCCTGGTTTATGAGATCCTATATCATTTCAGACAGATGGATGTACAGTCTCTTCTTAAAAAATCTCCAGTGTTGGAGTATTTACAACTTCTGAAGGCAAGCTGTTCCACTGATTAATTTTTCTCACTGTTGGGAAATTTCTCCTTAGTTCTAGGTTGAATGTCTCCTTAATCCATTTCCATCCATTATTCCTTGTCTGGCGTCCAGGTGCTTTGGAGAATAGCTTGACCCCTTCCTCCTCTCTGTGACAGCCCCTCAAATATTGGGACACTGCTATCATGTCACCTTCTTTTCATTAAAGTACTAGGCATACCCAAATCCAGCAATTGTTCTTTATATGTTTTAGCCTGCTGTCTCCTAATCATCTTGGAAGCATTCAATTTGTTTAGATTACATTAAATTTATCCTCACTGCCCCCAATTTCTTGTAGCTGGATCTGCTTGGTTATCTAAAGCGATTGTGTGAATCTTGCCAGCATGCAAATTCTTCCTCTGCTGCTATGAATGAATCTCTTATGGATTTCCTCCAAACTTTAGATGGCTCCCAGTTGTGCAAAGAATATATTTATTCTTACAACGAACTTGAGGTTACATAATAAAGCACAGCATCTTTCACAAACAGCTTTCTTAGACATGTTTCCCCAAGTGGCCTCAGAGCAATCTTTCTCAACCGTGACTATTTTAAAATGGGTGGACTTCGATTCCCAGAATTCATCACTCAAGGCTGGGGGATCCTGGGAGTTGAAGTCCACCCATCTTAAAATAGTTCAGCCATCTTGCTAAAACACTGTCCATACTTAGAAGCATTCCAGATCAGTGTTTTTCAACCTGGATCACTTTATGAGGAGACAGATTTCAACTCCCAGAATTCCTCGGTTAAGGCTGAAGGATTCTGGGAGTTGAAGTCTACCCATCTTAAAATGGTTGGTCTCCCCTGCTAAACACTATTCATGCTTAGAAGCATTCCAGATCAGTGTTTTTCAACCTGGACCACTTTATGAGGGGGCGGACTTCAACTCCCAGAATTCCTCAGTCAAGGCTGGAGGATTCTGGGAGTTGAAGTCCACCCATCTTAAAGTGATCCCGGGGGGAAAACATTGCACCGTTTGATCCCCTTAAACAGGATGATCGGTCAGGAGCCAGCAGGCACAGCCCACTGCTTCTCACCATCGGAGAAGTTGTCAATCGTATCCGCGTTCATTTCTGTGCCGCTGTTGTCCATCCTTTCTTCGTTTCGCAAGGTTGTGAGCTGCTGATGTGATGCAGCTGCGTCAATTTCTGGATGCCCTACTTAATTCAGCCAGCCTGTTTTCCTGCGGATTTCCCAGGGGGGCTGAGCTCATTTGGAGGAAACCTGCTCTCCACAGGACTTTAAAAAATGCAATTTTTTTTGCACTGCTGGGTGAAAATTGTTTTCCAGCCCTTCTGAAATCAGCAAAACGTGACGCCTGCGTACATTTAATTATTCCCTCCCTTTCCATTCTCTCTCGCTCTCCCTCCCCAAAATCAGGAGAAGAATAGCTAAATGTTTTGCCTATCTCGAGGCTGAGCTCGGAAAACGACTGAATAAGGAATAAATAAAATACAGGCAGTCCTTGACGTATGACCACAATTGAACCCAAAGCTCCTGTCGCTAAGCAAGGTGCTTTGTTCTGTGAATGTGGCTTTTCTTGTCACTTCTTTAATGAATCACTGCTAGTGTTACGCGATTCACACGGTCGTTAAGCAAATTGGGATTCCCTCTCAACTTGGCTCGTCGGAAGGTTGTAAAAGGGGATCGTGTGACGCCAGGACACTGCAAACCATCGTAAAGAGGAGCCAGTGGCCAGGCAGCTGAATTTTGATCACGTGACTATGGGATGCAGCAAGGGTCGTAAGCCTGAAAAAAACGGCCATGTCACTTTTTTTCCATGCCATTGTAAATTCAAACAGTCACTAAATGAACTGTTGTAAGTCGAGGACTAGTGGTATTCTTTAACAGCAGACTAGCTGTGGAAGACTTTAAGGCTTATTCCTAGGCTGGGAACCCAGCAGAAAAACAGGCAGTCCTTGACCTATTCACTTAGTGACCGTTCAAAATTACGATGGACTGAAAAAATGACTTACTCTATGACCGTTTGGCACACTTTAACCGTTGCAACATCCCAACAGTCGTGTGATCAAAATTCAGTCTTGCTGGGCTACTGACTTGTATTTATGACGGTCGCCATGTCCCGGGGTCACATGATCCCCTTTTGCGACCTTCCGACGAACAAAGTCCACGGGGAAGCCGGATTTGCGTAACAATGGTGTGACTCGCTTAACGACTGCAATAGTTCACTTCACAATGGTGGCAAGCAATGTCTCACTTAGCGACAGAAACATCGGGCTCATAGTGGTCGTAAGATGAGGACCGCCTTTAAGAAAGGTTGCAAGGATGTGTTAGAGGACCTTAAAGGACCTCTGGTATGGCGTGTGTGAGAACAGCTGGTGTGGTATCAAATCCAGATTGCTATGATTTGGCTCCCCTGGGTGTCAAAAAATGGCTGCTTAGCCATAACTCTAGGAAAAATTGCTTTCCTTTTTTCTCTTTTCTCTTTTCTCTTTTCCAGGATTTCTTCAGCAAATCCGATCCTTTCCTGGAAATATATAAAGTTACCATTGGCGAGTCGGAGAATCTGGTTTGGAGGACAGAGGTGAGGTTATTACAAGGCCCCTCTGGAGAATTTGATGGGAGGGATTTAAAGAAAAGATGGGGGGAGGGGGGAATGAAAATATAAAAAATTAACAGAGACTGGAACAGAGTAAAGAGACGCTTTGCAAACCTCTCAGCAGGCTGATCAGTTTAACCAGCTGTCGAAATAGATCCGTTCGATCTAATTAACGTTTTAGAAATATATTCGCCTTTTGTGATTTGAATGATTTCAACCCTGCAAAACGCCCAGCGTCATTTCAAAATGAGATGGTCAGCAAATAAATTTTTAAAAGAAAGTAAAGTATATAAAATAATCTGAATTTTATATTATTTTTATCTTTTGTGATTGTAAGCTGTTCAGAATTATTCTGAAGTAAGATGGGCAGCCAATAAATTAGCTAGCTGGATGGATCGATCGATCGATCGATCGAAAGGAAGCAGGGGTGGGTTTCTACTGGTTCGCACCTATTTGCTAGAACAGGTTGTTAACAGTCTAAGCAGTTTGGAGAACCGGTTGTTAGAAGAAATTACTGGCCTAATCCTGTAAGGGAGACAGGAAGGAAACATTCTGGTGTTGCTTCCAGAAACTGCCTCTCCGTTAACCCTTATTACATTCTTGGCAGGACTAGACTTCCTGTCTCAGGAACCTCTCTGGAGTTTCCCCCCCCCCTCCTTTGCTGGTACTTTGCTTGTATGGAGTGACCATTGAAAATAGTGACTTATGACCGTTTTTGTGACCAACAACTTTTGCAGCATCCCCACAGTCACAAGAGGCCAGGCGCGGAGATGCATGGCTCGATGTGAGTGATGTTGAGTTGGCCACGCCCAGCCAGTAACATGACCACCAAACCACGCCCACCAACTAAGCCACGCTCACAGAACCGGTTAAAAAATTGTTAAAAAATTTGAATCCCACCCCTGAAAGGAAGGAAGAAAGGAATAGGTGGGTAGATAGAACAGAAAGAGAGATATAGATAGGTGGGTAGATGATAGAAAAAAGAAAGAAAAGAAAGAAAGATATAGATAGTTGGATAGATGATAGAAAGAAAGAAAAAAGAGAAAGAAAGGATTGATATATATAGTAGATACAGATAGGTAGACAGAAAGAAAGATTGATACATAGATGTAGGTAGGTCCGTATATAGGTAGGTGGGTGGATGGATAGATAATAAATTAAAAAAAACTGCAAGTAGTCCTTGATTTTATAACCATTCATTTAGTGATTCATTTCAAAGTTACGTGAAAAAAGTGACTTACAACTGGTCCTTGAACTTCATCCCTACAGTCATGTGATCAAATTTGGCCACTTGGCAACTGCCCTGTATTTATGACAGTTGCAGTATCCCAGGGTCATGAGATCCAACATCTGGAAAGCCAGATTCATTTAACAACTGCTGGATTCACTTAACAACTTAACTTGCAGAACAACTGTCACCTGAGTAGTAAAATGGGATGGGACTCATCTAATGACCTAGCCCAGCAATGAAAATTCAATCAATTGTGACTGCCTGTAGCTATATTTTGAAGTTATTTTTTAAAAGAAATTATTTTTTATAATTATGGGGCTGCATGGAGTTGGTAAATGAATAAAAGGAAATAAATTGACTCCAATTTTATTCAAGGAATTTGCACTCATGCAGTTCAAAAAAATGAGGAAAACCAATTTACCAATTAGACCAATAGATCTTTAAAGAATTCTACATTATGGAAAAGCAAAAAGTTGTGATTTGACATTCATGCCTTATTTTACTGTGACAGAGAGAGTTGGAGCTCAATACTTTTTTTTTTCTTTTTCCTATCTTTCCTCACTTCTCTTCCCCCTTTCCTCTCCCTGCTGCTTTTTCTATTTACTTTGTATTTTGTATTTTATAATACTTTATAACTCAATAATTTTTTTTTAAATGAGGAAAACCTCAAGCGAAGCGAGCCAGAAGGGAAAAGAGATAATGAAATGCAAAATCTGGGTGGACCTCAACTCCCAGAATTCCCCAGCCAGCACAGCTTCACCCTCCTTCTTTCTTCCCTCCTTCTCTCTTTTATATTTCTTTCCTTTTTCTTCTTCTTTTCTTCCTCCCTCGCTTCCTTCCCTATTTCCTTCCTTCCTTTTTCCTTCTTCCCTTCCTTCTCTTTCTTTTCCTTTCCTCCTTTCTTTTCCTTCCTCTCTCTCTCTCTCTTCATTTCATTCTACCTATTTTCCTTCCTCCCCTTTCTTCTTTCCTTCCTTCTCTGTCCCCTTCATTCCCTATTTCCTTCCTTCCTTTCTTTTTCCTTCTTCCCTTCCTTCTTTCTTTTCCTTTCCTCCTTTCTTTTCCTTCCTTCCTTCCTTTCTCTCTCTCTCTCTTTTCATTTCATTCTACCTATTTTCCTTCCTCCCCTTTCTTCTTTCCTCCCGTCTCTGTCTCCTTCCTTCTCTATTTCCTTCCTTCCTTTTTCCTTCTTCCCTTCCTTTTCTTTCCTTTCCTTTCCTTCTTTCTTTTCCTTTCTCTCTCTCTTCATTTCATTCTACCTATTTTCCTTCCTTCCCTTTCTTCTTTCCTCCCTTCTCTGTCCCCTCCCTTCCCTATTTCCTTTCTTCTTGTTAAGTGAAGTGAGCCAGAATGGAAAAGAGATAATAAAATGCAAAAACCCAGCCTCCTTCTAATAAGAAGAAGAACATATAGATTTGACGGCTTGCTTAGGTAATGGCCCCCTTTCAGATTTTGTAGAAAGAAACTTGGTGATTTTTAACGGCCACCATTAAAAAAATCTGTGAAGTTAACTGAAAAGAAAAGAGGACAGCCAAAGGGAAAGGTGCTTCAGTTTAAAAGTGGGGGAGTAAATGACAATTTCTTTGGGTTCACATTTTTGTAAATCTCTCTCCTGACGTTTGGGTGGGTGGGGGTTGGACTAGATGACCTACAAGGTCCCTTCCAACTCTGTTGATATCTGTTTTGTGTACCAGGTGGTAAAGAACAACCTCAGTCCTCGGTGGCAACCGTTCCGAATTTCTTTGCAATCGTTGTGCAGTTGTGATCCTGAACGGCCTATACGGGTAAATTTCTTCCAAGATTTATTTTTTTAAAAAATGAAAATTAAGGAACTGGGGATGAACTGAGTGCAAAATATCGATTTCAAATGTTTTGGCTGTGTAAAAGTCCATCATGAAAAAAGTTTGTTTTGTTCTAGATATCAATATAAAAGGATTTAAATCTGTGTTTTCCCAAGGTGGCAAATTTAAGTCGGATGGACTTCAACTCCCAGAATTCTGGGAGTTGAAGTCCACAAGGCTTAAACTTGATAAGTTAGAGAAAACCTCTGTTAGACTTTAAAATATACTCAAATTACCAGAATTCATCTTGGCAAGTTGAGGAAAAACTGTATTAGATCTGAAAATAATCTCAAATTACAATGAACAATTAGGAAAAAACCAAGGAAGCGATTCAGTAAACAGAACCAATTTCCCATCTGTTTTATTTCTCTGATCCCAGAGTGGGGTTTAAAAAACCCCCATGAAACCTGACTTTTAATTGGATTTGAAGGCAGTTTCTTATGGAAGGTACCTGGAGGAGCAAATTCTGCCCTGTATTTCAGACTCTGTCATTTTCCCATTTTTCCAGTGTGTGGTTTACGATCATGACTCCAGTGGAAAGCATGATTACATTGGGGAATTCAGCACAAATTTTCAAGAGATGTTGCAGGCTTCCTCTGGAGAAGAGGTAATGGGAATTGGTGGGAGTGAGGGAAGGAAGGAAGGAAGGAAGGAAGGAAGGAAGGAGAGAGAGAAGAAAGGAGGGAGGGAAGAAGGAAATAAAGGAACAGAAGAGGAACAGAGGAAGGAAGGAAGGAAGGAGAGGGGGAGGGAAGAAGGAAATAAAGGAACAGAAGAGGAAGGGAGGGAGGAAAAAGAAGAAAGGGAGAGAGGAAAAGAAGAAGGAAGATGGACAAGAAAAAAAAAAGAAGGGAAGGAGGGGAGAAGGAAGGAGAAGGAAATAAAGGAACAGAAGAAGAAGGGCGAAATGGAGGGAGGGAGGAAAAAAGGAAGAAGGGCAAAAAAGAAAAAGAAAGAAAGGAGGGACGAAAATGAGAAAGAGAGGAAGGAGGGAAGAAAGGAGAAAAGGATGGAGAGAGGGAGGGAGGGAAAGAACAAAAAGAGAAAATTGAAGGGTGGAGGGAAGGAAGAAAGAGAAAAAGGAAGGAAGGGAATAAGGGAGGGAGGGAAGGGGTGAAGAAAAAAGGAAGAAGAAAGAAAGGAAGAAAGGGAGAAAAAGAGGGAGAGAGAGGGAAAAAAGAAAAAGAGAAATAGAGAGAAAGGAAGGAGATAAAGGAGGAAGGAAGGACCATTTGTTTAATAACAGTCATAAGTGGAGGACCTGTATGCTGACAGTAATTCATATTGTGGGGGAAATCAATCTTTAGGAAAATGTATATATTTT
Organism: Hydrophis major; assembly: GCA_033807585.1. Classification (NCBI taxonomy): domain Eukaryota; kingdom Metazoa; phylum Chordata; class Lepidosauria; order Squamata; family Elapidae; genus Hydrophis; species Hydrophis major. The sequence continues at coordinate 4,053,325 of CM066343.1, read as the reverse complement.
TCCAAAAACTAAATTCAAAATGTTTTTAAAGTGCTGGGGTTAGTTGACAAAAATATTAGTCCACCCCTTTGAATAGCAGAAGCCAGCATTTTGCATTATAATCCAATTTTCTATTTATTTATTTTTCTTGGCAGGTGAAATGGGATTGTATTAACCAGAAGTATCAAGAAAAGAAGAAAAATTACAAAAATTCAGGATATATCGTCCTCACTCAGTGTAAGGTGAGCCTTTTAGTGGTCATCATTCCTGTGTCTCGGCCTAGTTTAGGTAAGACCAAACCTTAAGCAAAGTTATTTTTAAAACTGCAGGTCTTCCACTTTGAAATTCTCAAACAGGAAATGCCAGTTATTGCTTAGAAAAAATATTTCAAAGCTTGAAAAAAGATGGTTCTGAGGTTATGGATCATGTCAGGCTTCAATTGCTGGAAAGTTATAACTGATCAAATTTTCAGGTAGTCCTCGACTTACGATGAGAATCGAGACCATCATTTCTGTTGCTAAGAGAGATAGTCGTTAAGTGAGTTTTCCCCCATCTTACGACCTTCTTTGCCACAGTGGTTAAGCGAATCACTTCTGTCATTAAATTAGTCACATGGTTGTTAAATGAATCCAGCTTTTGTTGCTGGTTAGAAGGCCGCAAAAAGGAATCATATTTTCCGGGACATTGCAACCGTCATAAACATGAGTTGGTTGCCAAGCGTCTGTAGTGGGTGCTGCAACAGTCAGAAGTGGCCATAAGCCACTTTTTTTTCAGGGCCGTTGTAACTTTAAACAGTCACTAAATGAACTGTTGTAAGTCGAGGACTATCTGTATTCCTTAACTACATGGCTGGCTCAGGAATTCTGGGAGTTGAAGTCCACAGGTCCTAACATGGCCATAGTTGACCAACCCTACTTCCGGGCTGTTGGTACAGTTGGTCCTCGACTTACGACCACAGTTGAGCCCCTACTTTATGATGCTAAGTGAGAAATTTGTTCAAAGTGAATTTGATGATTTTTCTTGCCATATCGGTTAACTGAATCCCTGCTGTTGTTCAATTAGTCATACGGCCATTAAGTGAATCTGGTTTCTCCGTTGACTTTGCTTGTCAGAAGGTTGCAAAAGGGGATTGGATGTGACCCTGGAGCTCTGTAACAACCATCATAAATGCGAGTCGGTTGTCAAACATCCAAATATAAAAATCACGTGATCACAGGGATGCTTGAAATGTTAGGTATTTTGCCAGAAAAATATAATAAAGGGAATGTATATTTAATACAGGAAATGGGCTACTACGGGTTCGCCCCGATTCGGGCGAACCGGTGACTAATTTTATCATTTTTAATAGCCGGCTCAGTGAACCGGTAAATCCCAACCCTGGCTGCTCCACTCACCCCGCCCCTCCCCTCCCAGGCGTCTCCACGCAGCCGGTTTTGGATCCCAGTTAAGTACAGGGCCTACGTGGAGTCTTGGGGAGGGTGAAAAATGGGCCTCCTGGAGGCTCCAGAAGTTCAGGAAATGAGCCCATTTTCAGCCTCCAGAGGGCCTCCAGAGCCTGAGGTGGCCATTTTCCCCCTCCCAGAGTCTTGAGGAAAGCCTCCGGAGCCCTGGGAAGGCAAAATCACCCCCCCCTCCCCCACTGCGGTGCAGGAGGCTAACTAGGCCACGCCCACCCAGCAACCGAGCAGAGAATCGGTGGCTGACGTTTCTGACGCCCATCCCTGATTTAATATGACATTATTTTGACAGCACAATGCTGGGAAAAAATAAGGAAACTCCTTCAGGTGAAAATATAATCATAAAAACATCAGATTGCGCATAAGTGGACAGGTCAACGTTGAAGATAAAGGATAAAGAAAACACAGAATATTTTTTAACTTGGGATTTGTTTTACCAATGGTTAGATAATAAAGGTAGAAATTAGAAGTTGGAAGAATACCATCATCTACAAGTAAGGAATGTTATGACTACTATTATTATGTATATGTAAAATGATCCAGACAAACACATTATCTATTAACTACATTAAAGAAAAATTTATAAAAAATTTTTTTAAAAAAACTAATGTTCACAAGTGTGAAAAAACAGTCCCAAGTCCCTTTTTTCAGTTGTAACTTCAACACTTGCGAAATGAACTGTTGTAAGTTGAGGGCTACCTGTATTAATATTTTGGGCCTCTAAAGAATAAAGCAAAGATTCTGACGATGGCTAGTCGTCGCACCCATCATCCTTACCATCATTGTTTCTCTGCAGATGGAGAAAGTCCACACCTTCCTAGATTACATCATGGGTGGCTTACAAATCTCCTTCACGGTAAGTTTTATAATTAAGAATTAAGAGAAAGGAGGAATCCTTATGCTGACTGTTTATTATCTATTTTTTATTGATTGATTGATTACCTGTATGTAGAATATAATAGAATAGAAATAACAGAAACAGAAATAGAATAGAATAGAAATAGAAATAGAAATAGAAAAATAGAACAGAATAGAATAGAATAGGAGATTGGAATAAGAATAGAATAGAATAGAATAGAATAGAATAGAATAGAATAGAAGATTGGAATAAGAATAGAATAGAATAGAATAGGAGATTGGAATAAGAATAGAATAGAATAGAATAGAATAGAATAGAATAGAATAGAAGATTGGAATAAGAATAGAATAGAATAAGAGATTGGAATAAGAATAGAATAGAATAGAATAGAAGATTGGAAAAAGAATAGAATAGAATAGAATAATTGGAAGGGACCTTGGAGGTCTTCTAGTCTAACCTCCTGCTCAAGCAGGCAACCCTATGCTGTTTCAGACAAATGGCTGTCTAATCTCTTCTTAAAGGCCTCCAGTGTTGGAGTACCTATAACTTCTGGTGGCAAGGAGTTTCACTGGTTCATTGTCCTCACCGTTAGGAAGTTTCTCCTTCATTCCAGGTTGTTTCTCTCCTTGATTTGTTTCCATCCGTTGCTTCTCATCCTGCCTTCAGAGGCTTTGGAAAATAAATTGACCCCTTCTTCTTTGGGGCAGCCCCTCAAATACTGGAAGATTACTATCATGTCACCCCCTAATTCTTCTTTTCTCTAGACTATCCAACCCAGATCCTGCAACTGTTTTTCATATGGTTTCCTTTTTCGTTTCCGGGCCTTTGATCATCTTAGTTGCTTTCCTTTGCACTTTTCTAACCATCTTTTTTGTAAAATGTGGTGACCAAAAGTAGATGCAGGATTCCAGATGTGGCCTTACTAAGGCTTTACAAAGCAGTGCTAATACTTCACATGATTTTGATTCTGTGCCGTGTGGATACAACCCAGGAGTGTGTTCACTTTTTTGGCTGCCACCGCACGCAGCTGGCTCAAGTTTAACCTTCATAACAATAAGCAAATGTTCCTTCAGCCTCTCCTGTGAAATTCCCAGAATTTTTTTTTGAAACTTGCTTGGTGCCTTAAATGAGACTGCGAAAATTCCAAAATTCCAGACTCCTGGTTACAATCAGGGGTGGGATTCTACCGGTTTGGCCCAGTTTGGGTGAACCAGTAGTTATGGTGATGATTTGGCCCCGCTTACCCACGCGCTGCCCTATTTTGTCCTTTGTTTCCGGGGTTTTCAGCTTCGCTGTTTAGCGTGCCACAATGGAGTCCCGCAGCTCAGCTGATTTACTCCCCGGGACTCCAGCAGAAGGTAAGTTTTAAAGCTGAAAAAAACGGCGTTTTTTAAATGCTGCGCACACGCTCACCAAACCAGTTGTTCAGTTGAATCACATCCTGGTTACGATGCTCTAACTACTAAACTACACTGCTATCTCTCTCTCTCTCTCTCCCTTGCCCAGGTAGCCATTGACTTCACAGCCTCCAATGGCGACCCCCGAAGTGAACATTCACTCCATTTCATCAACCCCCGGGAGCCCAACGAATACCTGAAAACTTTGTCATCCGTGGGTGAGATCTGCCAGGATTACGACAGGTGCAGGATAGGCTTGCGCCTGGAACGTTGGAACTATAACTCCCAGAATTCTCCCTGCCCCCTGTCCGGATGGGAAACTAAACTGCATTTTCTCTTCCAGCGATAAACGGTTCCCGGCCTTTGGTTTCGGAGCACGAATCCCTCCTGATTTCAAGGTAAGAGTCCCGAGATCTGATGAAGACAAATTGTTCCCTTTTGGGCTCCGGGTTCAAATCCTCGATCCTGTTTTATTTTGTTTTGTTTTTTCTTTTCTTGGATAGGTGTCTCACGATTTTGCCATCAACTTCGATCCAGAGAATCCCGAATGTGAAAGTAGGAAGGATTGTGTTATTTTGGTGGAATTGTGTGCTCTTGTGCTATCTGCTGATTTTTTTTTTTTTTAAAAGAAAGATTTGTGGGTTTAAAAACCCAGAGTCACTTGGTGGAGCTGGCAGAAGGAAGGAAGGAAGGAAGGAAGGAAGGAAGGAAGGAAGGAAGGAAGGAAGGAAGGAAGGAAGGAAGGAAGGAAGGAAGGAAGGAAGGAAGGAAGGAGGCAGAAGGGTGGAAAAAAGAAAGGAGGAAGAAGGGTGGCAGAGGAAGGAAAGGAAGGAAGGAAGGAAGGAAGGAAGAAAGGAAGGAAGGAAGGAAGGAAGGAAGGAAGGAAGGAAGGAAGGAAGGAAGGAAAGAGATAATTTGTTGAAAGAGAAAATATTAAGGAGGGAAGGAGGAAGGGTGCAAGTGCCCGGCGGGAAGTTGACCTGTGCCAGATCTGGTGGGAATCTAAGTTTCTTTCCTTCCCTGGCAGAGATTCTTGGGGTGATCGAGGCTTACAAGCGCTGTCTGCCCCAGATCGAGCTGTACGGCCCCACCAATGTGGCACCCATCATCAACAAGGTGGCAGGACCTGCAGCCGAAGAGGAGAAAAGTGGCAAGCCCACGGTACGGGTGGGGTGGGACCTCTAGGGCCCTACCTAATGAAATTCAACGGAGAGAAAAATCAAGTTTTGCACTTAGGCAAGAAAAACCAAAAGTACACATATACTGTGTTTCCCCGAAAATAAGACCCTGTTTTATATTTTTTTGTGACACACACACAAAAAAGGTACCAGGTCTTATTTTCAGGGGATGTCATTCAATAACCTCACTTGTGCACATTGTCCCTGGCCTCCTTTTCACTGTCAGAGGCCTTCGGGAGCTGCTTCTCTGGCTAGCAAGGCTTTCCTGAAGGCCTTTGCAGCCGATAACAGAGCTTGGATCGATCCAGACCTTTGTTATCAGCTCCAGAGGCCTTCAGGAAAGCCTTGCCAGCCTTGCTGGCTGCAGAAGAACTGTGTGCACTAGGTGTGTGAGGCCTGGCTACAACTGCCCAAAGGCTAGTAGTAGGGCAGCTTCATCTTCCCTTCCCCACCTTAGCTTAATGTTTAGCCGTCTACTCTGGAGTGGGTGGGATCTTAATTAGGGCTTATTTTGGGGGGTAGGGCTTATATTGGGCACACGTGTAAAAATCAAGCTAGGACGTATTTTCTGGGTAGGTTGTATTTTCGGGGAAACAGGGTAGACTGGGAGAAACCAGGCTCAATAGCAGTCAGTGTGAGAGGGATCTTGGAGTCTTAGTGGACAACCAGTTTAATAGGAACCAGCCAAATGCAGTGGCAGCTTTAAAAAGCCAATGCAATCCCAAATTGCATTAAAAGAGGGATACAGTCAAGATCAAGGGAGGTTTTTGCCCAAAAGCAAAAAAAAAAAAAAATGGACAAAAATACACACATGGTTAGAGAAAATGATAAAGCAACACATAGATTTAAAGCCAGAAATATTTTTGCTAAGTATAATACCAGAAAAATATGGCAAAGGAACATATGTTTAAAACCACGTATCTTGACAGCAGCGGAAATTGTATTTGCGCAGTACTGGAAGAATGAGGACATTTCTACAGAAGAAAATATAATTAGAAAAATACTAGATCATGCAGAAATGGATAGATTAACGTTGAAGATAAAGGACAAAGAAGACACAGAGTATTTTTTTAACATGGGTTTTGTTTTTATCAATGGTTAGACATTAGATGTAAAAATTAGAAGTTGGAATATTATTATTAGGTACAAGTGAAAAATATTATTACTTTATGTACAAGTAAACTGACACAGACAATACAATGTTTATTAAGCACTTACGTATGTTAAAGAAAAATGTATAAATAAAATATTTAAAGAAAGATCAAGAGAGCTACTAATAGCCTTAGTAAGACCACACCTAGAGTACTGCATCCAGTTTTGGTCACCACACTTATAAAAAAGACATTGAGACTCTAGAAAAAGTGCAGAGAAGAGCAACCAGGATGATGAAGAGACTGGAGGCTAAAACTTATGAAGAATAATAGCAGGAACTGGGACTGGCTAATCTAGGGAAGAGAAGGACCAGGGGAGACAGGATAGCCGTCTTCTAATATTTGAGGGGCAGCCACAGAGAGGAGGAAGGGGACAAGCTATTCTCCAAAGCAGACAAGGAATAATGGATAATTATTGATAATGACCCAGGAGAGATTTAACCTAGAAATAAGGAGAAATTTTCTGACAGTGAGAACAATCAACCAACAGAACAAAAGTTGCCTTAAGAAATTATGGGAGCTTCATTCCTGGAGGCTTTCAAAAAGAGACTGGACTTCTGACATCTGTCAGAAATGGTGTAGGGTCTCCTGCTTGGGCAGGGGGTTGGACTAGATGACCTACAAAGTCCCTTCCGACTCTGTTAATCTGGGGCACCAGAGGAGGTCCCATTTACTCCTCGTGGCTTTGAGGTATCAGTCCTCTCTCCTCTTCCCGCAGAAGTACCGCGTGCTGCTTATCCTGACCGATGGGGTGGTGAGCGACATGCCCGAGGCCTGCGATGCCGTTGTGCGGGCGTCCCGTCTGCCTCTCTCCATCATCATTGTGGGCATTGGAAACGCTGACTTCTCTGACATGCGGGAGCTGAATGGGGACCGAGGGATGCTGGAGACGGAGGAGGGCCGGGCCGTCCGCGACATTGTGCAGTTTGTGCCCGTGAGGGAGTTTAAGAAGGTGAGGGAGGGGGCCTCTGCCAGGCTCTTCTGGGCAGGGGTGGGAATAGCTACCCAGGCCGCCAAGAGGGGTTAAAGGCCTGCTTGGAGCATCGGTTCTGTGGGCTTGAATTTCGGTCTCTATACAGTCCTTCTTTCTCAATTTGTCTTTCTTTCCTTCCTTTCTCCCTCCCTTCTCTCTGTCTCCTTCCTTCCCTCTATCACCTTTGTTCCTTCCTCCCTTCTCTCTGTCTCCTTCCTCCCTCCCTCCCTCCCTCCCTCCACCCTCCTTTATATTTCTTTCCTTTTTTCTTCCTCCATCCCTCCCTCCCTTCCTTCTCCTTGTCCTTCCTTCTTTCCTTCCTCTATTCTGTCTCCTTCCTTCCTCCACCTTCCTCCTTCTCTCCTCCCTCCCTCCTTTATACTTCTTTCCTTTATTTTTCTTTTCTTTCTCCATCCTTCTCTCCCTTCCCCTTGTCTCCTTTTTCTTCTTCTTTCCTTCTTTCTTTTCCTTCCTCTTTCTCTCACTCCCTCTCTTCATTTCATTCTACCTATTTTCTTTCCTCCCTTCTGTCTCATTTCTTCCCTCTTTCCTTCTCTCTGTCTTCGTTCCTTCCTCCATTCTGTCTCCTTCCACCCTTTCCTCCTTTTCTTTCCTTCCTCTCTTTCTGCCCCCTCTCTCTTCTTTTTATTCTACCTATCTTTTCCTTCCTTCCTCTTCCCTTCCACCCTCCCTCCCTTCTTTCATTTCCTTTCTCTCATTCTACCTTTCTTCTCTTTCCTTCCTTCCTTCCTTCCTTCCCTTCCCTTCCCTTCTTCCTTCCTTCCCTCCTTTCTTCCTCACCTACTCTTTCCTTGCTTCTTTCTTTTCCTTCCTCTCTCTTCCTCTCTTTCCCTTCCTTTCATTCTACCTTTCTTTTCCTCCCTCCCTTCCTTTCCACTCTCCTGTCTTTTATTCCCAGGCTCGCCCCAATGCTCTGGCCAAGACTGTTTTGGCTGAAGTCCCCAAACAGGTGGTGGAATATTACGGGAGCAAAGGAATCCCCCCAGGGACACAGAAACCGTCCTCGCCACTGCCCCAGTGAGACCCCTCCCCACAAGCACCCCCCCCCTGTGGGCAAGGTCTGCCCAGCACCTGAATGTGAGTTTTAAAAGCAACTTGGAGTTGCCAAGGTTGAGAAGTTCTGGCCAAGAGGCTGGTTTTGAGAGAGGTGTGAGGTAGAAATAGACATAAATTTTGGGTGGACAGCGGTGAAAAAATAGGTGCGAATTGGCAAAATAGAAACCGAAGGCTGTACCAACTCGAGAAGGCCTAATCCTCTTAGAAGGGTGGGGACTTCAACTCCCAGCATTCTGAGCGGTGTAGCTGAGCATGCTGGGAATTGCAGTTCCTCCTCCCTTGGAAGGGAGAGTCTCGAACCTGGCCTGTTCCCCTCTTTCTAGCCAGCTTTGTTAGTGTTTTGCTGAGAAAAATCACCCCACAATCATCAAGAGAGGGCGGGAGGGCAACATCCACGGGGCACATGCCAAACAGAGGACTCTTGGGGACTCCAGAGGTCATCTGTACAACTTTCCCAAAACTGGAGGACCTTGAGTGTAGGTTTAGTGGTGGGGTTGTGTGAACTGGCAGATTTGTGGGTTGTGTGAACCATCAGGAGGGCAGCAGGCATGAGGCAAAATCTAAAATAGAAGACACTTGGGGGATTCCAGAGGTAATCTATACAGCTTTCCCACAACTGCAAGAACCCGGGTGTAGATTTAGTAGTGGGGTTGTATGAACTGGGAGATTTGTGGGTTGGGTGAATCATCAGGAGGACAACAAGGAACGAAGCAAATCCAAAAACAGAAGACTTTTGGGGGACTCCAGAGATCATCTGAATAGTTTTCCTCCAACTGCAAGAACCCGGGTGTAGGCTTAGTGGGTTGTATGAATCAGCAAACTTTGGAAATGACTATTGTACATTAATTTCTCTCTCCCTCCCTCTCCCTCTCTCTTCCTCTCCTTCTATCTCTCTCCCTCCCTCTCCCTCTGCCTATCTCTCTCTCTCCCTTTCCCTCTCTCTCTATCAATCTCCATCTCTCCCTCTATCAACACTCTCCCTCCCTCTCCCTCTATCTCCCCCCTCTCCTTCCTTCTCCCTCTATCTCCCTCTCCCTCCCTCTCCCTCTAACTCTGTCTCTCCCCCTCTCTCTCCCTTTCCCTCTCCCTCTATTTCTCACTATCTTCATCTCTCCCTCTATCTCCCCCCTCTCCCTCCCTCTATCTCTCCCTCTCCTTCCTTCTCCCTCTATTTCCCTCTCTCTTCCTCTCCTTCTATCTCTATCTCCCTCTCCCTCTAACTCTGTCTATCTCCCTCTCTCTCCCTCTCCCTCTGTCTCTCTATCCCTATCTCCATCTCTCCCTTTATCCCCCCCCTCCCTCTCCCAGGTGCCTGTTTCTCTGTCCTCACACCTCCGTCTTCCAGCCTCCAGTCCCTTCAGAAACCCACCCTCGATCCCTCCGGGTGGGGGAAAAAAAGAGATCAAACGAACGGGGGAGCTGCCTCCATCCTCTGCGGCTCTAGGCCTTGAAGTAGCGACTCAGGACGCCAGCTGGCACTGCGGGCATCGGTCACCCTCTCCCCCCCAAAGTCCCCCCTTCTCTGCCCTCCCTGATCTTGGCCTGAACCACCTCCCTTCCCCCTCAATAGCTTGCCGGGGCTGACCCCCACATCCTTTAATAAACACCGTGAAATCCTCCTGAGATTCTCAATTCTTGTCTGGGCTCCTTACCGGACGATTCGAAGGGGGGGTTTCTTTTTGAATGGAGTTACAGGTAGTCCTCGACTTATGACTGTCCATTTATGTGACCGTTCAAAGTTGCAGCAGTGCTGGAAAAGAAGTGACTTGGGGCTGGTTCTCACACTTACAACCAATCCTTGACTTACGACAGGTCCTCACACTTACATCCGGTCCTCATATATGGCCAGTCCTCACACTTACATCTGGTCTTCATACTTACAACAGCCAGTCCTCGCATGTAAAACAGCCAGTCCCTGCACTTACAGCCAATCCTCTCACTTACAACAGCCAGTCCTCTTATGTACAACAATAGGTCCTTGCACTTACAGCCAGTCCTCACACTTACAACAACCAGTCCTCACACTTACAACAGCCAGTCCTCATATGTACAACAGTCAGTCCTCGTATATACAACACCAAGTCCTTGCACTTACAGCCAATCCTCACACTTACAACAGCCAGTCCTCATACTTACAACAGTCAGTCCTCGCATGTAAAACAGCCAGTCCCTGCACTTACAGCCAATCCTCTCACTTACAACAGCCAATCCTCTCATGTACAATAGGTCCTTGCACTTACAGCCAATCCTCTCACTTACAACAGCCGGTCCTCACATGTACAACACCTGGCCCTTGCACTTACAGCTGGTCCTCTCAATTACGGAATGTCCTTGCACTTACAACCAGTCCTCACATTTACAGCCGGTCCTCATATTTACGACCCTCACAGCATTCCCCCCCACAATCACATGAACATAACCCAAGCATTTGGCTTATGAAATCAAGGACGAGTCGTTTAACTGCCGCTTGGCTCATCACCTCACCACCGCCGTCAGGAGGAAATTCTGGTCCCCAATTACGGTCGTAAGTTGAAGATTACGACCTATTAAAAATGCTGATTTTTTATTTTTTTTTGCCAAGAGAAAAAATTATAAATTTTCACGGACTGGTGATGGACATTTAATTTGGATATTGATTTTGAAGGAAGTGCGTAAGATAAATATTGGGGAAGGGTTAATAGGGATCGCTAATACAGAGATAGGCCAAGTTGGTTAATTAATAACCTGGTTAGTCCATCCTTAACCTCAGTAGCAGTTCAGGTCAGTGATTCTCAAACTTGGCTAGCTGGGGAATTCTGGGAGTTGTAGTCTTAAAGTGGCCAAGGTTGAAAAATAGTGTTTTAGATCATTTAAAAAAATAAACCCCTTTAATCATAATTTTAACAGTTAATGATGATTTTATGGTAATAGAGGAGTTTTGACTTTGGCCAATAGGATGCGGCCCAGGGCTATTGACCCTGGGGGCTTGCTTTTGAAATGAGAGCCAGTTTGGTGTAGAGGTTAAGGTGTTGGTCTAGAAACCAGAAGACAGTGAATTCTAATCCTGCATAGGCAGAGGCTAGGTGACTTTGGGCCAATCACTAGGAGACTGGGAGTTCTAGTCCCACTTCAGGCGTGAAAGCCAGTTGGGTGACTTTGGGCCAATCACCAGAGAGTTTAGCACTGCCTCAGGTATGAAAACTGGCTGGGTTACTTTGGGCCATTCACTAGGAGACTGGGAGTTCTAGTCCCACCTCAGGCGTGAAAGACAGTTGGATGACTTTGGGCCGATCACCAGAAAGTTCTAGTCCCCCATGAAAACTGACTGGGTGACTTTGGGCCAATCACCAGGAGATTGGGAGTTCTAGTCCCACCTTAGGCACAAAAGCCACTTGGGTGATTTGGGGCCGATCATCTGGAGACTGGGAGTTCTAGTCATGCCTTAGGCATGAAAGCCAGCTGGGAGAACCTTTTTTTGGGGGGGGGGGGTGCAAAAGTTTTATTGATTTTAACGACAGACAAAAAACATGTAAGACATAAAACATAACATAAAAAGATTATTCTTCATAAATTTACAGTGTATTGGTTGGTTTACCACTCCCTTTTGTGCATCCATTTCATAGTCATCAAAATAATTATATTACATAATAACTCACATTATCAATCATCAATAAAATATCCCAATATCATTATTAAACAATCATTTGATTATAATTTTACTAATTCATACTTAAGCGAGATAACTATAATTAAGTTAAATTATTTTATAACAAATCATAGAATCATACCAAATCTATCTTAATAAAATATTCTTTAAAATTATCAAAACCAAGAAAAATTATATATTCATTTTTTCCTAAATTTCTAAATATTCTATTATTATATTGTATTATCTAACCATTGATAAAAAAGATCCCAAACTTCATAAAATTGTTTATCTTCTTGTTCTCTAATTTCAAATGTCAATCTACTCATTTCAGCACATTCCAATATTTTCTTAATAATTTCTTCCTCTAATGGTATTTTCTCACTCTTCCAATGTTTAGCAAATACAATTCTAGCTGCTGTTAAGGGTGAACTTAAAACGATGCAAAATTTAGAAGAACAAGGTATAAAGATGAATTGCTTTTCATATGCGCAAATACATGCAAGGTATCTTAAAGATTCTAAAATAGAAGTATTTTATGATAAATTGACTGATTTAGATAGGATTTTGACAGGTACTGATGAAAAAGTGATTAAAAAACTATATAGTTATTTGTTGGAAATTAAATTAGAGGAAGAACAAGTTAAAGAAACAATGATTGCTTGGGGGAAGAATTTTGGATATGGAATTGATTTAGAGAAATGGCAAAAATTGTGGTCACAAAATTATAAAATGACAATGTCAACAGCATATAAAGAAAATTTGTATAAGATGTTTTACAGGTGGCACTTTCCCCCAACAAGAATAGCAAGAATGTTCAAGAATAAATCTGAAAAGTGCTGGAAATGTCATCAGATACCTGGCTCATATGTGGTGGACTTGTGAGGAAGCCTGGAAATATTGGACTAGAATTCGCATATGGCTGGAAAAAATGACAAAGAAACACATAGATTTGAAACCAGAGATTTTTTTATTGGGAATCGTACCTGATATACAGTATATGATAAAAATGTAAAGTATTTGATTGTAAATGTATTACCAGCTGGGAGAACCTTGGGCCACATTGGAGACCGCATTGAGAAAAGTTAGACCTTGATGATCCTAATTTAGCAATGACATGGTAAGTTGATGTCTCTGGAAACACTAGACAGGTTCTAAACCATGATCCATGCCAAATCTCAGCTTGTCCTTCATTACGGGTGATTAACCTTACAGGTAATACCTCTATGCATAGGCTGAGGGGATACCATTCCCTCTTCCACCCATCCTAAGCACACCTCATCCAACGGGACCAAAGGAAGCTAGAAAACTACATGGTATGCTTTGCAAGGAAGAAAAATCTAAAACATTTTTAAAAATGCAGCTCCTGGTGTGAATCACGTGATATATTTTTTTCCCCTTTGCTAACCAAAGGCCAGTCTGGGTTGTTTTGCAGTTTTTCTTCCTTGCAAAGCATTTTCTGTGGTTTTCTACCTTCCTTTGCGGCGTTCCTGGGCATTTCATTTATGGCAGATGTTCAGAAGCGCTATTAATCTGGCTGCTTTTGTTGGCATGGGGGAAAACACGGGCGTGAGAGAGCTCAAAAAAGCAAGGCATGGTGGGTAGAGAAACCGTGGGGAGGGAAAACCATGCTTCGCCCCGACAAACTCCATTCAAACTCCCTTTTAAGAAAAATAACCTGGTTAGCCCATCCTTGTAAACATCACAGATCAGGGTTTCAATTCCCAGAATTCCCCAGCCAGAGTTGAAATCCATCCATCTTAAATCACTAATTTACTAATCCCAATCCTGGAGAGGCAATTTTTTATTTTATTTTTTATTTGTCAATTGCTTACAAGATAATAGGTATAAGTAAAAGCATAGTTATCAATACATGGATAAATATAAGAAAAATAAAATATATATAAAAGAAACAATAGGACAAGGACGGTAGGCATGTTGGTGCGCTTATGCACCAATTCTGGGAGTTGTCCACCCATCTTAAATTGAAGGCTACCCATTTTAAAATCACTAAGATTGCTAACTCCCATGCTGACTAGGGAATTCTGGGAGTTGAAGTCCACCGATTTTAAAGTCACTAAAGTTGCTAAACCCCATGATGGCTAGGGAATTGAAGTTCACCCATTTTAAATTCGCCAAGGTTGGTCTGGATAATGGATTGCAAAACTCACCGTGGTGAAATGAAACATAATCCAGCTCCATCATCTACCCTTCCCCCAACCAGTTGGTCCTGTCCTGCTTGGCCGACCCCGTTCCCCACTTCCTAGCCCCCATCTGGGATCCAAGCCAACATAGACTGTTATGTTTTGAGCATGGGCAAGAAAGAATGGAGACAAGCCTCTGAACGGTGAACTTCAGCTCTTTATTTACATTGTGACTTCCTCATTTTAATAGCAGTTAAACCTGCCTTATATAGGCAAACCCTGTAACTTTTAACCAATAACGAGCTAGGAGCGCAAGCTCTTATAACCAATAGGAACTCTCTGTTAAGGGCCAATTGGATTCCCCTGAACGGGCCAATCCGGTCCGGCCGCTTAACAGCCAATCAGAAGTGCAGGGCCAGAACCCTGCACTTACTCCAAGCTCACACTTTATTAATCTTATTGCATACACAACACCCCTTCCCCCTGGCTTCTGATTTGCAGGGCGCAGTTACATAGTCCCTCAGGTAGGACGGTTGTTTTATTAGTCTCTTTGATTTCCGTTGTATCGGCTGGCTGCAATCACGCTGAGGTAGATCGTTGTTTGGCAGTGGGGCTGTTTCTGGTTCAGAGTTCACTTCTACATCGTTGCCCACATTCTCTGCAATTCCCTGAGGTGCAACCGTTTCTCCCTCCGGCTCCGCCTCCTGAGTTTCTATCAAACCGTCGCTTCCTTCGAACGGGTTTTCTAGGACTTCATCTTCTTCCGTACCTCCCCCCCCCTCAGTTTGGTCATAGGGGATTTTCGGACTGGCTGCTGGAAGCCGCGATCGTAATTGATCGATATGACGTTTCCAAGTTTATTGTCAAGGCATTGTACAAGGTAGGATCTGGGGCCGGTTACATGTACTACTGTCGCTTCCACCCACAACGGATCGCCCGATAGGTTTTTAGCATATACCAAGTCTCCTACCTAGAAAGTGTGACAGCGGCCGCTGGATCCTAGTGGTTTCTCCGGTTCATAAGCTGGGTGCAACCGGTCGAGGTGGGAGCGGAGCTTTCGTCCCATTAGCAGTTCAGCGGGAGTTTTGTTGGTGACACTATGTGGGGTGATGTGTTGCAAGAAGAGGATTTGATTGACCTTGTCGTCAATGTTGTTGTAGTCTACCTTCTGCAAGGTTTTCTTTACAAATTGGACCATGCGTTCTGCTTTGCCATTGGTCGCAGGGTGCGCAGGCGAGGTGAGCGCATGGCGAATGCCGCGGTCAGCGAGGTACTGCTCAAAGGACAACGCGGTAAATTGAGGGCCGTTATCGGATACCAGGATGTCTGGTAATCCGTGGGTTGCAAAGAGTCTGTTTAAAATTTTGATAACCGCCTCGGAGGTCGTAGTCGTCATGCGGTGGATTTCGAGCCAATTCGAGTAGGCGTCGACAGTAAGCAGGAAGGTGTGGCCTTTGGTTGGCCCTGCGAAGTCCAAGTGAATTCGAGACCAGGGTCCACGTGGTGTCTACCATTCAGTAGGCATGGCTTTTGGTGGGGCGTTGCTGACTTCTTGGCATTTGGGACAAGCTTTAACCCACTGTTCGATTTGTTTGTCAATGCCCGGCCACCATGCGTAGCTTCACGCAAGGGCTTTCATTCGCACGATGCCGGGGTGGCCATCGTGCAAGGTTCTCAGCAGCGCTTTCTGGAGTTGTTCTGGGATAACGACTCTATCGCCCCAAATGACACAGTCTTTCTGGGAGAAGAGCTCGGTTTGTCGAGTCTTGAATGGTGTGAAGTCATCTGATAACTGGTCCAATGGCCATCCGCGTTCTACCCAGCTTAGAACTCATGCTAGGGTGTGGTCGCATTTAGTTTCTCTCGCGATATCTCGGGCGGTTAGTAGCGGCGAGTTGAGTGCCTCGATTTGCAACATGGTTACCGTTGGTGCAGGATCGTCGAGAGTCTCTGGAAGCGGTGCTCGGCTCAATGCGTCGGAGTGGGGAATGGCTTTCCCCGGGCGGTATTGCAACCGATAGTTATAAGCAGCTAAGAATTCTGACCATCGGGTCATCCTAGGGGATAATATGTAGGGAGTTGGCTTATCTCCGGCTATTATCCCCAATAATGGTTTGTGGTCAGTCACAATAGTAAAAGCCCGGCCATACACATATTCGTGGAATCTTTTCACAGCTGAGAAAATTGCGAGGGCTTCTTTATCGATTTGTCCATAGTTTCACTCAGTTTTTGAAAGTGTTTTGAGAAATATGCAACAGGGGCTTCGTTCCCATTAGGCAGTATGTGGCTCAAAATGGTGCCGACCTCGAAAGGTGATGCATCACAAGTTATAACTAACGGCAAAGTCTCGTTATATTTCATGAGTGCAGAGTCAGAAGTGAGCAGTTTTTTAACATTTCGGAACGCCTGTTCTTCCCGGTAACCCCATAGCCAATTTGCTTTTTTATCTAACAACCGGTGTAACGGTTCAGCGACCATTGCTTTATGCGGCAAAAATACATTATAAAAATTGATGAGGCCTAGGAATGCCTGGAGATCGGCCTTGTTTCCTGGCCTGGGAGCGTTTTTGATCGCTTTTAGTTTATTTTCGGTAGGGTGAATGCCCTGGCTATCAATCAGGTCCCTAAAAACTCAACACTGTCAGTACACAATTTACATTTGTTTTTTTTAACCTTAAGACCGGCCTCTTGGAATTTTTTTAGGACTAATTTTAACCGGTCCTGTAAGATTTTTTTTGTACGGGCTGCAATTAATACATCGTTAAAATAGGGGACCACGCCCTTAATTCCTTGCAATAACCTTTCCATAAGGCTCTGAAAAATCCCTGGGGTTACACTAACTCCGAATTGCAGCCGGGTACATTGAAAGGCACCTCGGTGCGTCACAATAGTTTGGGCCTGTGCCGTTTTTTCATCTACGGGTAATTGCTGATATGCCTGAGCTAAATCTAATTTAGCGAAGACTTTCCCGCCCCCCAGGGAATGGAGGAGATGCTGCACCACCGGAACTGGATACGCGTTCTGCTGCAGGGCGTGGTTCAAAGTGGCCCGGTAGTCCCCACAAATTCGGATTGACCCATCTGGCTTAATGGGTGTTACAATAGGGGTTTCCCAAGGGGAGTGATCGATGGGCTCTAACACCCCCTGAGCTATCAGTTTGTCGAGTTGTTCGTCGATTTTCGATTTTAAGGCAAACGGAACTCGACGGGGCTTTAGGCGAATGGGAGCTATTTTTGGATCTAGACTGAATGAAATCGGGGTCCCCTTGTACTCGCCTAAGCTGTCCGCGAAGACGTCCCTAAACTCAGAGATAAGTTCTTCCTCCCAGTCACCGCCGCTGACTCGGTTTATGCCGGCCACTTCAATGCCGAGTGGCGCGAACCATTGGAGGCCTAGTAGGCTGGGCCTATCTCTATCGATGACTCTTAAAGGTAAGTATGCTGTGTGCTTCTTGGAGGAGACTCGGACTTAGCAGGAACCGACGACGGGGATTCGATTCCCTTGGTAGTCCTTGAGGATGAGTTGTTGGGAGCGGAGATCTTGGTGTTGAATCGTGGGGATGAGTTGCTTGAGTGTCTTCAAGGACATCATCGAGAGGGACGATCCTGAGTCGACCTCCATGTGGCAAGGCTGGTTCTCGATGGCTACCGTGACTCGGATTTTCTTAGTGTCCAAGGCTGAGGTGTGACCGATAGTGATAGTATGGTGAGCCTCTTCTCTCTGCAAAGCTCGATTTCTGTAGGAGTGGTTTACTGGCTCTCGCCGTACAGGACGGTTTCCTGTCGATTGGCGATAGTTAGCCCCTTTTGAGGCCTGGCTGGATCCTGGCAAGCTGCGGCAGACCCGTCCGATGTGGCCTCGTTTCCCGCACTCATGGCAGAGTGCTTCGCGGAATTTGCATTTGGACCTGGCATGGTTGGCTCCACAACCAGCGCAAGGGCATAAGGGCTTCGGGTGATGGTCCCGGTCGGACCGCAGTTGATGGACCCCTTCTTCGTCGCTGTCTGATGATGAAGAGAGGTCCTCGTGGTGCGTTGTCGCAAGCTGCCCTTCTGAACTAGGTGAGATGTCGCTGGCCGGTGGTGGTACTGGAGCACAGTTTCGGCGTAGTTGTGCAGCCGACTTCCTGGTTGCTTCTGCTGCAGTAGCATCGGCGATGGTGTCAGCAAGGCTGATGTCGCCCTTCGCCATCAGCTTGCTTTGGACGCCTGGTGCATCTAATCCCAGAACTATGCGATCTCTTAGTGCTTCTTCTAAATCGGTGAATCCGCAGAGGCCTCCCAAATTTCGGAGGTCTGCTATGAAGTCGGCCACGCTTTCTCCCTTTCGCTGGCTCCTCTGATAAAACTCGTGGTGTCTCACGAGCATAGGCACGGTCGGGGCGTAGTGATCTCGTAAGAGAGGTTCGAGGTCGTCCCAATCCATGGCCTTTACTTCTCGGGGTTTGGCTAGTGCTTTAGCCATCTTAAATACGGTTGGACCACAATGCGTTAGGAACACCGCCCGTTTTTTTCCTGCTGTGGCGTCCTTTAAGTTGTTGGTTGCTAAGAACATTTGGAAGCGATCCATGTAGAACTCCCAGTCCTCCTGTACTGGATCGAACGGAGCGGGTGGTACGATGCCACCGGACATGGTTCCATTGTTGGCGTTGTCTGTCACGTGTTCGGTGTTCTTCGAAGTTTCGTTGGTTCAGATATCTCCACATCCCATCCTTGTCGCCAGTGTTATGTTTTGAGCATGGGCGAGAAAGAATGGAGACAAGCCTCTGAACAGTGAACTTCAGCTCTTTATTTACATTGTGACTTCCTCATTTTAATAGCAGTTAAACCTGCCTTATATAGGCAAACCCTGTAACTTTTAACCAATAACGAGCTAGAAGCGCTAGCTCTTATAACCAATAGGAACTCTCTGTTAAGGGCCAATCGGATTCCCCTGAACGGGCCAATCCGGTCCGGCCGCTTAACAGCCAATCAGAAGTGCAGGGCCAGAACCCTGCACTTACTCCAAGCTCACACTTTATTAATCTTTATGCATACACAACATAGACCATCTTGGGCCTGCTCCCGCTGAGTGCATCAGCCCAGCTCAGCAGAAAAGGCTCCTCATTCGGTCATTAGGGATGAGTTCTCCACTTTTGGCACAAATGGCTTTGCTTTTTTCTTTGAGGGAGGAACTGCTTATCCAGCAGATGTCTTGGGAGGAAGAGCCAGCAGGGCAGGCGTGTGTGTGTTGTTGTCTCTGTGCCAGGAGCATCCCAGAAGTGGATCACAGCTCTCCAGAGAGATAGGTTTCCTCGATGTCCATCACTCATCATGTCTATTTGGGAGGAAGGGAGGCAGATAGGAAGGAAGGAAAAAGGAGGGAGGGAGGGAATGAAGGAGGGAGGAAGAGGAGGAGGAAGGGAGGGAAGAATGAAGGAAGGACAGAAGGAAAAAGAAGAGGGAAGAAGGAAGGGAATGAAGGAGGGAAGAAGGAAGGAGGATAGGAAGGGAGGAAAGGAAGGGGAGGAGGGAGAGAGCAGGAAAGAAAGGGAGGAGGGAGGGAATGAAGGAGGAAAGCTGGACGGAAGGAAGATAGGAAAAAGGAACAAAACGAGGTGATAAGAAGGAAGAAAGGAAGGAAGGAAGGAAGGAAGGAAGGAAGGAAGGAAGGAAGGAAGGAAGGAAGGAAGGAAGGAAGGTAGGTTGTCCAGTCTCTTCTTGAAAACCTCCAAGGTTGGAGCACCCACAACTTCTGGTGGCAAGGAGTTCCACTGGCAGATTGTTCTCCGTAAAGAAGTTCCTGCTTAATTCTAGGTTGCTTTTCTCCTGAATTAGTTTCCATCCATTGCTTCTAATCCTGCCTTCTGGTGCTTTGGAGAACAGCTTGACCCTCTCTTCTTTGGGGCAGCGATGGGCTGCCCCAAAGAAGAGAGGGTCGAGCTGTTCTCCAAAGCACCAGAAGGCAGGATTAGAAGCACAACTACAATGACATGGGAAAATACCCGAACAAAGCTGAATGCCATACATGTAAGTACCCAAGAAAACTTAAGAAAACATACACACACATACACATACACACACACACACACACATATATATATACACTACTGTTATATCACCCCTAGTCCTTCTTTTCCTTAAAGTAGACCTACCCAATTCCTGCAGCTGTTCTTCATTTGTTTTAGCCTCCAGCCCCTTAATGCTCTCGGTTGCTCTTCTCTGCACTCTTTCCAGCATCTCAACATCTTTTCTATATTGTGGTGACCAAACCTGGATGCAGTACTCTAGGTGTGGTCTTACTAAGGCTTTGCAAAGCAGACAAGCACTTCATGACAGCAGTGTTACAATATCTCAGGGGTTGCCCCAAAGAAGAGGGGGGTCAACCTATTCTCCAAAGCACCAGAAGGCTGGAC
Source organism: Hydrophis major (assembly GCA_033807585.1). Lineage (NCBI taxonomy): Eukaryota > Metazoa > Chordata > Lepidosauria > Squamata > Elapidae > Hydrophis > Hydrophis major. The sequence goes on along the minus strand of CM066343.1, from coordinate 4,033,092 downwards.
AAGAAATAATAGTTGGAAACAGGCTGGAATTAAGGAGAAACTTCCTAACAGGGAAGTCAATTAACCCATGGAACTCCTTGCCACCAGAAGTTGTGGATGCTCCAACACTGGAGGCCTTTAAGAAGAGATTAGACAGCCATTTGTCTGAAATGGTAGGGGGTTTCCTGCCTGAGCAGGAGGTTGGACTAGAAGACCTCCAAGGTCCCTTCCAACTCTGTTATTCTATCTATTCTAACATGAGCTTGATTTTATCTATCAATTCAGCCTAGGGTTGCATTGGCTTTTTAGGCTGATGCAATCAGGTTAGTTCCTGGGCCTGGAGCATTAAGATATTTAGCTCTGATGGGCCTGTCCATCCATTCAGCGATGGCTGCGTTCTCTTGGCAGTTCATAAATAATATTGATCGGCTCCATAATGCTTGCATCGGAGGGATGAAGCAGAGTGCGTGTCCAGCGGCAAGCTATTGTTAGTAAGATTTGCATAGCGGTGGAAAACTTAAAAGCAAGGCAAGAGGTTTGGGTCCAAGGAAAAGAAGCTGTTCCAGCCTGCCCACTCCCTCACCCCAATAGAAAGATAGCCTGTTTTGTTTTATTTTTTGCGACCTTCGGAAATGGTCGAGACTCTAGAAAGAGTGCAGAGAAGAGCAACGAAGATATTTAGGGCACTAGAGGCTAAAACATATAAAGAACGTTTGATGGAATTGGGTAGGTCTAGTTGAAAAGAAAGACTAGAGGGGACACAATAGTAGTCTTTCAATATATTGGAGGGGCTGCCCCAAGGAAGAGGGGATCCACCTGTTCTCCAGAGAACCAGGATAAGAAGAAAGCAATCAAGGAGAAATTTTCTGACAGTGAGAAGAATTAACCCATGGAACTCCTTGCCACCAGAAGTTGTGGGTGCTCCGTAACTGGAGGCCTTTAAGAAGAAATTAGAAAGTCATTTGTCTGAATTGGTATAAGGTTTCCTGCCTGACCAGGGGGTTGGACTAGAAGACCTCCAAGGTTCCTTCCAACTCTGTTATTCTATTCTATTCTGAATAGTTGTGTTATGTTCTGTTCCATTCCAGCCCATATTTTATTTTATTTTATTTTATTTTATTTTATTTTATTTTATTTTATTTTATTTTATTTTATTTTATTTTATTTTATTTTATATTATATTATTTTATTTTATTTTATTTTATTTTATTTTATTTTATTTTATTTTATTTTATTTTATTTTATTTTATTTTATTATTTTATTTTATTTTATTTTATTTTATTTTATTTTATTTTATTTTATTTTATTTTATTTTATTTTATATTTTATTTTATTTTATTTTATTTTATTTTCTATTCTATTCTATTCTATTCTACTCTTTTCTATTCTACTCTTTTATGTTCTATTCTATCCTATTCTATTCAATTCTATTCTTTTCTATTCTATATTCTACTCCTTTCTATTCTATTCTATATTCTACTCCTTTCTATCCTATCCTACTCTTTTCTATTGAAGGAAGGAAGGAGAGGAGAGGTAGAAAAGAAGGAAGGAAGAAGAGAGGTAGAATGAAAGGAAGAAAGAGGGAGAGAGAAAGAGAGAAAAGAAAGAAGGACTGAAGGAATGAAAAGAAAGAAAGAAGGAAGGAAAGCAAAAGAAGGAAGGAAGGAAGGAAAAGAAAGAGGGAGAGGAAGAAACATGAATAGAAGAAGAGGGAGATCACGGAGAGAAAGCGAGAAGGAAAGGAAAGAAAGATGGGAGGGAAGGAAAGAGAGAGAAGAAAAAAGGAAAGAAGGGAGTCTCAGAATTTGTTCTCTGTGACTTCTTGAAATAGCACTCAAGGCGTTTAATGATCCTCCCCTCCTTCCCCCCCTTCTCCTCCCCCCCACTCAGCATTTTTCCCCTAGTGGGAAGATCTTTTTCCTGGCATGCCTAAGCAAAAAAAAACCTAAAACCTTATCCCCCCTTCACCCCCCCTCCTCATCGTAGCCATCCTTGACTTGAGGAAAAAAAAAACCTGAGCATTTGGGGCAGGCTGGAGGAAGAAGAAATGGTATATATAAAGGATTTCCTGCTTGAGCTAAGGGGGGTTCAGACTAGATGACCTTCAAGGCCCCTTCCCACTCTGTTCAGTTCTGTGAAAAACGTGAAGGAAAAATGAAAAGCCCGAAACCTCTCTGGCTTTCTCCGAAAGGAAGGACTCCATCCGAGAAGGAGGCTGGGGGTGAGGGGGGGGAGCTTCAAGGCCTTTTGGTGGTGGGTCCTGCCCTCCCCGAAAATAAAGGGAGGGGCGAGGTGCTCCGGGAAAGGGGGCAGGATTAATTACACGGAGGCTATTAAGAGAAGCAAAATGGAAATATTGGCAAGAGGCAACAGGCCAGCTTGGGCCGCGGGCCAGTTTTGCAAGCAAAATTTCCATCTCTCAATTAAGCCCACCCTCCCCTCCCAGAAGACAGGTAGAAACATAGCCAGTCCTCGACTTACAACCACAGTCTCCATCGCTAAGCGAGACAGTTGCTCCAGTAAGTCTTTTATGACCTTCCTTGCCACAGTTGCTAAGGGAATCTCTGTAATAACCACTAATCCTCGATTTAACAACAGTTCATTCGGTTCAGGTATAAGGGCAACAAAAAAAGGGAGTTATATGGCCATTGTTCATGCTTAATGGTCCCGTGTCAGTCATTTCCATTTGGGTGCTTGGTTCATATTTATGATGGTCGCATCATAAATACGGCCTTCTGACCAGCAAAGTCCACGGGGAAGCTGTTTTTGTGTAACGACCGTGTGACTAATTTAACAACGGGAGAGATTCACTTGACGGTGGCCATAAAAGCCGTAAAATGGGCTGAACTCAATTTCTCACCGAGCAACATAAATTCCGGGCTCTGTTGTGTTCGTAAGTCGAGGACTACCCTGTATTATATTAGGTACATGGTTGTTAACTGAATCTGGCTTTCCGCACTGGCTTCGCTTGTCAGGCGGTCGCAAAAGGGGACACCGCCTCAACCCAGGATGCTGCAGCTGTCACAAATATAAACCAATTGTCAAGCATCTCAATTTTGATCACGTAACTATGGGGGTGCTTCAATGGTCGTAAGTGTGAAAAACGGTCAACGGTCACTTTTTACAGTGTCGTTGTAACTTGGAGCGGTTACTAATTGATCTCTTGTAAGTCAATGGAGAAGCCAGATTCATTTCCTAACTTAAGCACTGAAATGATTCACTTAATAACTGTGGCAAGAATGGTTATAACACACAGGGCAAACCACACTGAGCAACTGTCTCGGTTAGCAACATAAATTGGGGCCATAAGTCAAGCTATATTATTTAGAGGAACGGTTGATTATCCTGCATGGTGTAAATTAAGACCACTGAGTGCGCTTTCAGGCCATCCTCCTTTAGAGACCGCCTCGTTTAGCGATCATTCACAGACACGATGGTGATGGAAAATTAACCTTATGACCTTCGCAGATCTGGAAACAAAAGGGAAGCTGAAAAGAAGCTCTAAAGGACAGTTGCGGTTTCGTTTAGCAACTGCTTTGCTTAATGACCACTCACCCCCCCAATTGTGGTCACTACATGAGTACTTGATAGACTGGAGGTCAAAGTAGCCAAGCAGAACTCGAACAGAGAAAGTCAGAAAAACAGGACATCCTGTACCCATTTTACAGATCGGGAACACTGAGTCTGGGGGAAAAGCAATTAGCTAAATGTTCCCTAGTTGCAGAATCATTCCTGGCTTCCAATTTTGGAACCCTGTTGCAAAGGGTTGGCAGGCAGCTTTGAATCACTTAGATTTCTCCTGGGAAAATTCAGATCCGTTTTCCAACTTGGAAACTCAGCAGAGGCTCCATTTCCATTTTTTTTTTAAACAATTAGAATGCAGGCTTCTAACTATTCAGATAGACTGTTCTAGGCCCTGGGGTGCCCTTGATCATTCTTCTGCTTCATTCTTCTTCTTCCTCCTCCTCCTCTCCTCCTCATCCTTTTCCTTCTTCCCCTCCTTCCCTCCTCTTCCTCCCCGTCTTCCTCCTCTCCTCCTCCTTTTCCTTCTTCCTCTCTTCCCTGTCCTCTTCCTTTCCTTCTCTCCTCCTTCTCTTTCTTCCACTCCACTCCATGCCCCTCCTTCTCCTCTCCTCTCCTTCCTCCTCCTTTTCTCTTCCTTTTCCTTTTTCCTCTCCTCTTCCTCCTCTCCCCCTCCACGTCCTCCTCCTCCCTTCCTCCTCTCACCTCCTCCTTTTATCTTTCCTTTTCCTCCTTCCTTCTCCTCTCCTTTTCCTCCTCCTCCCCCTCCTCCTCTTCCCCTCCCCCTCTTCATCACAGAGTCAAACAGGATTTGGCATTTTTATCCACCTTCCCAAGGATCTGAGATAGGCAGATGTGGAAGTTTGGTATTGTTATGATTATAAATGGTAATAATCTTCCCTCTGCTGTAGACCCGAAACCTAGTTGCAAAGCAACGTATCCAATGCCTATTTAGAACTTTATGGATTTGTATCCAGCCTTGTCCCCCGAAACAATGGTCCATTCAGATAATGGGAAGAGTTCAACCTTCTCCTGACACATTCACACAATACAGTTAACCCAGGTCAGGCAAAGGGTGCTGGCTGCAATCACTAAGCACTAACCCAATTGCAGGCTGGTGGTGTATGATGGTGGCTTAACACATCTTATTTAACTAATTGATGCATGGTGCAATACACCCCCCCCCCAAAAAAAACCCAGTGAATTAGATGTCTTGTGAATGTGGTTTAACCCCTTGCTTGGTTTGCACAAGGCTACTACTTTGGAGTCTTTATGGCTAAAGGAAGCTAAGTTTGTGCAAAGAGAAAAAGAGGAAAATATTCCACATCAGCCGTGCCAACACATATCTGGAGGCCAGCTAAAATAATAATAATAATAATAAGAGAAATTTGAAGAGAGGGAGAAGTCATCCTGACCCCATCTTTGGGGGTTTAATTGCAAGGCTCTGCTGCCACCAGGGCTGACAGCAGGGAGGGGGGCAGCTTTCTTGTGCCGGCCCCCCACCCACTCTTGAAGGATCTGGGGGCCTATTAAACCCAGCAGGAGTCTTAGAGAGATGCTATTCTAATATCTGTTGTCATGCCTGGTGCACCCAGATAATAATACCCAGGCTGCAAGCAGATGGTTTTAGAAGAAAAAGAAGGAAGGAAGGAAAGAAGGGAGAAAGAAAGAAAGAAAGAAAGAAAGAAAGAAAGAAAGAAAGAAAGAAAGAAAGAAAGAAAGAAAGAAAGAAAGGAGGGAGGGAGGGAGGGAGGGAGGGAGGGAGGGAGGGAGGGAGGGAGGAAAGGAAGGAAGGAAAGAAAGAAAGAAAGAGAAAGAAGGAAAGAAGGAAGGAAGGAAAGAAAGAAAGAGAAAGAAGGAAGGAAGGAAGGAAGGAAGGAAGGAAGGAAGGAAGGAAGGAAGGAAGGAAGGAAGGAAGGAAGGAAGGAAAAGATAGAAGAGGAAGGAGGAGGAAGGAAGGGACAGAAAGAGAAAGAAGAAAGAAAAAGAAAGAGAGGAAGGGAGAAAGAAGGAAGGAAAAGAAAAAAGGGGAGGAGGGAAGGAGGAGAAAGAAAAGAAAGAAAAAGAGAGGAAGGAAGAGAAAGAAAAAAGAAACAAAGAAACAAAAAAAGGAAGGAAGGAAGGGAGAAGATTAGGAGAAGAAAGAGGAAGAAGATTGTCCAATTTCCATTGTGAGGAAACGTTGCAAAAACTGAAGTTTTCGGGTGCGTGACAGTTTTTGCAGCTCCAAGATCAGTTTGCTAAACTACCCTGGATTAACTAAGTGGTCACTACTTCTCAATCAATCAATCAGAATGCAGCAGCCCTGTACTCAAGCAGAGAACCAATTTCAGCTGGGAGAAAGACACTTGGAAACAACATGGAGGCTGATTGGAAAGTAGATTGATTTATAAGCAGAACCACACACAAAGACAGCGTGCAATTCTGGGTCCGCTGAACAACTGGTTTTTCTTGCATATGGGCTTTTATATAGTTTTTTACAGCATTTTGTAATCTGGAGACTTGCTTTGTGTGTTTTTATTATTTCAACGGTAAGGCATCTGTAATTGATTTTATCCTGTTATCTATTGCCTCTAACCTGACAGATATTTCTCTCTCTGAGCACAATGAGAATATATCTGCGGAATAAACCTCTGCATTGGGTCCAGAAAGGGCATCCGGCCATTAAACATTCTGCTAGCTCCATTCCTTGGGATCTCTGTAGAAATTATCGTCGTCATCTCCTTTTAATGACCCCATGATCCTTTGCAGGGTGGAATCTAGGCAACTGAATGGAGCTGAGTGTTTACTGGCCGAATGCCCTTCCTGTCACCAAGGCAGAGTTTTGTTCAGCAGATATATTCTCAGTGTGCTCAGAGAGAGAGAAATATCTGCCTTTACCTAGAATCGAACTCACAGCCTCCTGATTGTGAGGAGAGAACTCCACCTCTAGTTAGTCCATCACACCTCTCCTGCAGAAATCAGCAATAATTTTGTGGGAAAGTATTATTTTGCGCTCACCCCGGCTTTTGCTCACCCGTTGTCACTGTTGGGAGGCCAGCCAACAGTTCTCTCTGACAGCATTTAATCACTGAAACAACAAAAAAGTAATATTCTTATATGTACATCCTTATATGTACTCCAGTTACAACAGTTTGTTTAGCAACCATTCAAAGTTACAACAGCACTGAAAAAAGTGACTTAGGGCCGTTTTTCACACTTATGACCGTTGCAGAAACTCTGTGGTCACCTGATCAAAATTCAGACACTTGGCAATTGACTTGTATTTATGACGGTCGCAGTATCCCGGGTCATGTGATCCCCTTTTGCGACCTTCCAACAAGCAATAACAATATGGGGAAGCCAGATTCACTTAATAACCCTGTGACTCACTTAATAACTGCAGCGATTCACTTCACAGATCTGGCAAGAAAGGCTGTAAAATGAGGCAAGTTTCACTTAGCAACAGAAATGCTGGCCTCAATTGTGGTCATAAGTCGAGGATTACCTATATAACATGAAACAGGTCTATTTTTTATTTATCCTCTGAATAAAAGCCACCGATTACAAAAAAGAGAGAGAGAGAGAGAGAAAAATTAGTAGATAAAATGCGGCCCTCTTTGTGGATCAGGGATCAGTATTTCAATACAGAATGGGCACTTTTGAGGGAAGAGAAATGGGGAAATTTTGACCAAATTTCCTTTTGGTGGGGGTTTTTCATCTCATAGTTTTGAATGCTGGAGAGAAATAAAGCTTTATTTCTTTATTTCTTTGCTTATTTTGCCCTCCAGTACTTTTAGGCTGTGGTTGTCCTGGCAGTGGGTGAGGTTTAAAATCAATTAAATCGATAAAGCACTTTTATGTAGGTACAGTATCAAAATTCAATGCATCGCCATAACGGCACCTGCCCCTCTGGGTCATCTAATAACTCTCTCTCTGATTAGCCGCACCCAGAATCTTTGACAAGATGGCCGCATCAGCCTTTTTGATGGCCGAGAGAGAACGAGCTGCCTTTTCTGGAGCCTAGCGCCAACCCCAAGAAGGTCTGTCTTGAACCCGTGTTCCTGGGAGATATAAGAACAGGAGTGGGATTTAAATTTTTTAACTGCCGGTTAAAAAATTGTGGGTGTGGCTAAGTGGGCATGGCCATGTGGCTGGGTGGGCGTGGCTTCAGTGTAGCGCACCCTGACACTCCTAGGGGAAGCAGTAGGACAGCAAGGGGGATCCAGACACAGCTAATTGTCGGAACAGCTGATCATCAGCAGGAAAGAAAAAGAAACACCTTAAAGAGTGATTGGGCAGAGGAGAATGCAGTCAGCGAAGTCGGCATGCGCAATAAGGACTGACTGGGCAGGGAGGGGAGGGGCCTGCGAGGGGCATGATTTGCCAACTCTCCGAACGGTGCAGAATTGTAACAACCAGTTCTATAGAACCGGCCTGAACCGGGAGAACCCCAAGAGTGGGACTCTAAAAAGAATACCTTCCCTGTGTGAATACGGGGAATTCCTCGACTTACGATCAAAATTGAGTCCAAAATTTATGCTGTTAAATGAGACATTTGTTAGATGAATTTGCCCGATTTAATGACTTTTTTTCACCACAGTTGTTAGGTGAATCACTACAGTTATTAATTTAGCCCCATGGTTGTTAAATGAATTTGGTTTCCTTGTTGACATTGCTCATCAGAAGGTCGCAAAAGGGGAAATCACATGATCCGGGACACTGTGACCGTCATAAATGTGAGTCAGCTGTCAAGCATCCAAATGTAGATGGCATGTAGTAGAGATGCTACAATGGTCATAAATCTGAAATTGGTCATAAGTCATTTTTTTTTTAGTGCCACCTGGGTGACTTTGGCTCATTTCCTCTCTCAGCCCAACCCACCTCACAGGGTTGTTGTTTTAGGGAAAATAGGAAGAAGCTTTGTATAGGTTCACAGGAATTACTTATAAACTAATAAAGATGGCATAATTATCTAATAAATCAATACTCAGCCACTCCATAGTCAGAACAGAGGGCCCAAATATTCTCATCCGAGTCGCTTTCTCCACCATTATTCTGGGTATCATGAAGCTCACGTTTTCCTCAGTAAACTGAGAAGCATTTGGGCACCTGGGACTGGGGATTTGGTTTCATGGAAATCTTTCAAGCCTCCATACTCAAAGAAAGAAGATATCAAATAAATGCTGATTTTCCTTGTCCTGAAGGAAAATAAAGTCTTGCTTTTTAAGGGATTTGCTTGTATGTTGGCGCCACCTTGTGTTAACTTTACAGTCAAAACCCAATATTCAAATTTATGCTAAACGGGATTTCTTTGAGGACAAAAGACAAGCGGTCCTCGACTTATGATGACAATGGAGCCTCGTATTTCTGTTGATAGGTGGGACATTTGTTAAGCGAGTTTTGCCCCATTTCACGACCTTAGTTGTTCAGTGAATCACTGGGCTTCTTAATGATTGACATGATTCTTAAGTGAATCTGGGGATCTTGTGACTTTGGGACAGAACAACGGTCATAAGTACGAGCCAGTTGCCGAGCATCTGAATTTGGATCACATGACCATAGAGGAGGCTACAATGGTTGTAAGTGTGAAAAACGGCCCTAAGTCACTTTTTTCAGTGCCATCATGACTTTGAATGGTCGCTAAATGTATACTTGTAAGTCAAGGATTACCTGTCATTGCACCTGTGCCTTGCCAACAAAGGAGAATATTAGTAGCTTGGGGGTGGGGGGGCTTGGTGCTCTCTGAGGTTAGTTTGGATATTCATTTTAGCCAGGATGTTTCACACATACAAATGGTTGTAAATCAAGAACTTTGAAGCCTTGGGTTTTGCATGCCTTCTGTTAAATGAACAGATCTGAGGTAACTTGGTTCAAAAATTGTTGCCCTATTGTACACCGTTTCACCCAAATGAAGGTTATAAACAGACCGGAATGGGGCAACTCTCCACAGACAACTCGCTGTGGGACAACTAAAAAAGATGTTGAGGCTCAGGAAGAAAGAAAGAAAGAAAGAAAGAAAGAAAGAAAGAAAGAAAGAAAGAAAGAAAGAAAGAAAGAAAGAAAGAAAGAAAGAAAGAAAGAAAGAAAGAAAGAAAGAAGATCAGGGGACTGAAGGCTAAAACATATAAAGAATGATTGTTGGAATTGGCTAGTTTAGGGAAGGCCTAGGAGTGACATGATAGCAGCCTTCCAACATTCGAGGGGCAGCCACAAAGAAGGCAGGGGGTTTCAAGCTATTTTGCTAAACCTATGAAGTCAGGACAAGAAGCCAAGGATGGAAATTACGGTAATCAAGGAGAGAAGCAACCTGGAACTAAGGAGAAACTTCCTGACATTGAGAAGAATTAACCAGTGGAACAGCTTGCCACCAGAAGTTGCAGAATGCTCCAACACTGGAGGTTTTTAAGGTTTCCTCCTTGAGCAGGGGATTGGACTAGAAGACCTCCAAGGTTCCTTCCAACTCTGTTAGTCTATTCTGTTCCGTTCTATTCTACTCTATTATGTCCTGTTCCGTTCTGTTCTATGATGTTCTGTTCTATTATTTCTATTCTATTCCATTCTTTCCTCTGTTCTGTTCTCTTCCTTTGTGTTCTGTTCTATTCTATTTTATTCTACTCTACTCTATTTTGTTCAACTCTCCACAGCCAACTCACTGTGGCCAATTCACTATGGCCAACATGCTGCGGGACAGCAATTTTATTCAATGATATAAAATAAATTAAAAATATTTTTTTAATTTTTTAATCATTCACATTTCATGTCGTCCCTCTTTTTTGCATCTGTTCTTGAATTATTCTATCTCACCATTTCTTTGATATTAGTGTAACTCTTGTCCTCCCTCACAACTTGGCTGTGGCGAATAGTCATAGATCCCCCCCAAACAGACACAAAGATTTTTGTCCACAGTTTATAGAAGAACGCAATACGTCGAAATGGGTTTGAAAGGAAAGGCCACACGGATCCCATTGCAAATTGTAGGCCGAAGAATGAACAGGCTGAGGCAACCAAAAAAAAAACCCAAAAGGGATGGAATTGAGGATATCTGGGGAAAGCAAAGGCTAAATGTTTTTAAAAAATGAAAAAGCATATGAAAATAGGCCTTGCTGTGATCAAAGCCTACTGTTGTGGCCTGTCAGCTGCTCTCCCTCCACCAGAGGAGGAGGAGATATGGGAGTCAGGAACAGAATCAAGGAAACTTGAGAGCTCCAAGGGGGAAGAAGGAATGGAGCTGGCAGAGAGAGAGAGAGACACAGGCAGAGGAGCCTGGGCCATCCATCAGCCCTCAGATGGAGAGTCAACAGCCCCCAGGTCTGGAGGTGGCTGATGATGAAGAGGAGGAACAACTGGATCCAGTGCCTGACGTGCAGATGCGCAGAAGGCAGAGGAGAGGAGAGCAGTGGAAATCTATGGGCCAGTCCTTGGGACAGAACAGCCACCACTACTAGAGAAGCCCCACCTGGGGATAAAAGGCAGGGGGCAGAGATGAATAGATGTGGCAGATAACTATTCTTCTCTCAGATGGACAGACTTATTAGAGAGAAGCTTTTTTGCCGGGGTTGCCAAGGCTCCTAATTAAAGGAATCATTTGAGTTCACATCAGAGGGTTTGTCATGTTGGGGGGGGGGGGTCAGAACAGTGATGGTGAGAGAATTGTACTTGAAAAACAACTGTTGAAAAACATCTGGAAGGATCTAGTGTTGGTGTGAATCAGTCAGAGGTAGGTTTCATGTTCTTTTCAGGGATTCCTCAACTTACAATCACTCGCTTAGTGTCCATTTGAAGTCACAATGAAACTGAAAACAGTTACTGCTGACCATTTTACACGCAAGTATTGTCACATGATCAAAATTCAGGTGCTTGGCAACCGGCATGTATTTCATGACGGTTACAGAATTCTGGGGTCATGTAATTCCTTTTTGCGACCTTCTGACAAACCAAGTCCACGGGAAAGCCGATCGATCTATCAATCAGAATTGAGCTGGAAGGGACCTTGGAGGTCTTCTAGTCCAACTCACTTCTAAAGTCGGAGACTGTACACCCTTTCAGACAGGTGGATGTCCAGTCTTTTTTTCAAAAAGGCAGGGGATTGGACTAGATGACCTACAAGGTCCCCTCCAACTCTGTTAACCTGTTAAGAAAAACCTCCGGGGATGAAGCACCTACAAATTCGGAAGGAAAACTGTTCCACTGGTTAATTGCCAGATTCGTTTAACAACCTAACTGAACAACCAAAGTCATTCGGATTAACAGCTGCGGTGAGTATGGTTGCAAAATGGGGGAAAGTCACTTAAAAATTATTTTTGCTCAGCCACAGAATTGTTGGGCTCAACTGCAGCTGTAAGTCAAGGATTGTTTTAAAATCAATTTCTCACATTTCTCACAGCAGGTGAGAAAAATAACTTCAGGTAGATCTGTCAGTCTCTGAGATCCATGTGGGGTTCAGCAAGAAGCTGCGCCCAATTAAAGCAATTTTATTCCAAAGAACAGAGAAGAATCATTTCTTTCAGCCAACTTTGTGCTTTGGTTCCCAGGGGGTTAACCAAAAGGATGATTCATCCGTAGGAACCTTTTGTGATTTTGCAATCCTTATCAGGTCCCTCCCTCTGGACATCTCAGATTATAATAATATTCCATTACACTGATAAAAATAAAATAATAAAAAAAAAAACCTACAGATCTATCTCTTGTGCCTCGTCCAAGGTCAGGTGTACATTCATGGCAGATGAACTTTGAACAGGTAGCTGCTCTTAAATCCCATTTAAGTCCTATTTTTCTTACTCTGGATTTCAGCCAGATCAGATTGTTTAGTGCAAAAGGCAAAAGTCTCCAAGATTTTCTGAGCTCCAGGAAGAAATAAACAACATTTTAAGATGCTGGCAAGATCGGCAGGCCTACAAGTTTGACTTTCAATACAGGTAATCCTGGAGTTACGGCCACAATTGAGTCCAGAATGGCTAAACAAGGCAGTTATTAAGTGAATCTTGCTCCATTTTACAACCATTGCCATTGTCTTTAAGTGAATCACTTTTAAGGAATTGTTCGGCTGTTAAATCCAGCTTCACTCATTGTTGCAAAGGGAGATCAAATGATGCTGGGGGCACCTTAACCGTCATAAATACATCCTCAGTTTCCAAGCCCCTGAATTTTAATCATGTGATTGTAGGGATGCTGTCATCTTTTTCAGTGCCATTGTAATTTTGAACAGTCACTAAATGAATCATTAAGGTCTCCTCTGGATATTTAAGGTCTCCTCTGGATAATTAAGGTTTCCTCGGGATATTTCCATGAATTTATCCAGGGGTTTTCTTGGTGCCTGCCAAGGAAACAAGTTTGCAATGATTTTCTTCCTAAATTGCCAATCTGGTCCACAAATCATAGGATTTCTGAGTGGTCTCCCATCCAAATAAGAGGGTAGCCCCCCCCCCCTTTTTTTTTTCTTTTCTTTTTTAATCTGTGAATTTGTTTGGCTTGGGATTGGGAAATGTACTTTTGACCCTGATCAATTGTTCCATTTTCCGGTTTTTACTTGTTGGATTTTAACAAAACATTTGTCTTGCCTGACAATTTAAATCTTCGATCCTCTTCCTATTGTGCGGTGGGCGGCCAAGTAAATTGTTTATAAAGAAATAAACCACAATAAAAGGCTTCCAGCCCAGACAAAATCTGCCAGCCAAAACCTTTTGACAACAAAAGCAGATTTAAAATGTGCCCATTTCACTCCGTGAAAACCAGCCCAATTGTTTACAACGATACTTTGGGGGGTTTTTTGGTTAGAAAAGGATGTTTTATTATTTAAAAAATCCATACTTAGCGGAATGTCACTCTCTGCTTCTTTCCAGCAAGCTGGGAACGTTCCAAAGTTTCACTTGGGAAAGACTGAAAGAAGGAAAAAGAAAATGTAAAAATACAGATAGTCCTCGACTTACAACCACAAGGGAGCCCCCAAATTTGTGTTGTTGAGTGAGACATTTGTAAAGTGAGTTCTGCCCCATTCTTCAACCTTTCTTGCCAGAATTGTTAAGCGAATTACTGAAATTGTTAAGCTTTATTTAATTGTTATACTTTATTTACTTAACACCGTTGTTAAATCTAGCTTCCCCACTGACTTGTTTTGTCAAGTGGTCACAAAAAGGGACCACATGACCCCGGGACTGCGACCCTCCTAAGTATGTGCCTTGGGGATCCTGCAATGATTGTAAGTGTGAAAAATGGCCGTAAGTTACTTCTTTCAGTGCCTAAATAACTTTGAATGGTCACTAAATGAACCGTTGTAAATCAAGGACCACGTCCTGTGATCGACTTCTAACCATTCGCTTTAGGGACTGTTCAAAGTTGCAACAGCCCTGAAAAAAGTGACTTATGACTGTTTTTCACACTTATGACCATTGCAGCATCCCCATGGTTATGTGATCAAAATTCAGACATTTAGCGACTTGTATTTATGATAGTCGCAGTGTCCCCAGGTCACGTGATCTGCAGCCTTCTGACAAGCAGTGTCCATGGGGGAAGCCAGATTCACTTAAGAATGGCGTGACTAGCTTAACAACTGCAGTGATTCACTTAACAACAGTGGCAAGAAGGGTCATAACATGGGGCAGAACTCCCTTTATAAATGTCTCACTTAACAACAGAAACTTTGGGTTGAATTACGGTCGTGTTGCTAACTCAACAACTGCAATGATTCACTTAACAACTGTGCCCAAGAAAGGTCATAAAATGAGGGAAAACTCATTTAAAAACTGTCTTGCTTAGCAACAGAAATTTTGGGCTCAATTGCGGTCATTAAGTTGAGGACTACCTGTAACCCCACCACTTAATATTTAGTCCTTGCTTAGGGGCCACAGTGGGGGCCCCAAAAACTTGGTTGTTAAATAAAGAAGTACTAAGTAAAATCACAACTGTGCTTATGATCGTATTTTAACCTTACTTTGCTTTGTAGACCTGCCAAGATCCTGTATAGAGGATTGTAGTGTTTTTTTACGCATTTCGGTCCAATCGCAAATGGTCGCTAAATGAGGCCAACACTAAAAGCAAGGACCACTGTTAGGGATAACATTGTTTTACCCTAACTGGTTTAGGTAAATAATAATATATAATCATAGTTTGTATGTTAAAGTGTCTGCAACTTTAACTGTGGAACAGTAATTAAGGGAGTGGTTGTGAAAGCACTTTAAAAGAAGCAAGGCTGCAGCTTGCTCTCTCTCTGGCTTTGATGATCCCTGATTATTGCAAGGAAATAAGTCTGCATTGCTCGAACGGGAGAGAAAACAAAGGACTGACTTGTAAGTGAATTGACATAGGATATTTCTACACGGACTTTGCTAACTGAATATCCCTAAATGGACTGACTAAATGATACATGACTATTGGACTGTTATTTTGACTATGCTATGAACTCATAATGGAATAAACTATATATTTGATAGCACAAGCGTATCTGTCATTTTTACTGTATGTTAATAAACATACAAGCTTAGCTCACTCATTTATCTGTGTGCCTATCTGACTAAGCTGCACAATCTGTTTAGCTTGTCTCCCTAACCCTGGTTGGGGAAACCAGGCTTAACAACCACGTTGAAAATTCCCGTTGTATAGTAGAATCAGTGGGCAACCACTCAGCATGGCCACAACTGTGACAGCTTTGGAGACTGTAGCAGTGGTGGGATTCAAATTTTTTTACTACCAGTTCTGTGGGTGTGGCTTGGTGGGCGTGGCAAAATCCCCATTCCCTCCCCACTCCTGGGGGAAGATTACTGCACAATCCCCATTCCCTCCCCACCCCACTAACCTGCTTTCCAGCTCCGTTCTCCTGTGCAGGGCAACCAAAGAAGACCCAGCCAATCAGCTGGGATTGGGGAGGCGGAGAATAGATGGGGGTGGGGCCAATCAGAGGCGGAATTTGCCAGTTGTCCAAACTACTCAAAATTTCTGCTACCGGTTCTCCAGAACTGGTCCAAACCGGCTGAATACCACCTCTGACACAGAGGTTATACAACTGTGAGGGAGGAATGCAAGGAGAGATGTATGAATATGTCCATTTTGTGGTCAGCCTTCCAAGGGCGTTTTTTAAATATGGCTTAAATTTTTTAAGAAGAAAGATTAAAAATGTATTTTTTATGGCCGCAGTGTCCCGGGAATCAACCGATCCCCTTTTGCAATCTTCTGACAAGCAGATGGTTCGCTTAATGACCATATTACTCACTTAACAGCAGCCATGGTTTGCTTAACAACCTTGACACAAATGTTTGTAAAATGGGGGGGGGTAGCTTTTCTTTTAAAAAATGATTAATTAGATAAAAAGATATTTATACAGTTGCAATGTGGTCGGTCTTTTTTTTTTTTAAATATAACTTAAATTTTTCTTTTGTGATCCTCTTTTGTGACCGTCTAGCAAGCAAAGATAATGGGGGAGCCAGATTCACTTAACAACCAGGTTACTCACTTAGCAACCCCAGTGTTTCACTTAACAACCGTGACACAAAAGTTGCAAAATGGAGGAGTTTTTTTTTTTTAAAAAAATGCCATGATCCCCTTTTGTGGCTGCCTGACCAGCAAATGAGGAAGCCAGGTTCACTTAACGATGGGGTTACTCGCTTAGCAACCACAGTGATTCATTGAACTGTGACAAGAAAGATTGTAAAATAGGGGCAAACCTTACTTAACTGTCTTGCTTAGCAAGGGGAATTTGGGGCTGTTATGTTGTAAGTCAAGGACATGTATTCCTCAGGGGAAAAAAAATCAATAGCTGAGAGGTCCCATCATTTTTCTTGCAATTTTTCCACTTTTTGACTTGGGGATTTGCAGATTCCCAAAATAAGTGAAAGAATTTCTATATTTCTAATGTGTTTATTGGGGAAAATTTGGTATTTGTTCACCAAGTTTGATCCTAAGATGTTGCTGAAGTGGAAGAAAACTACATGAAGGGCCATTTGTAAAAGTACTCGTTTTTTTATTGACAGGATCTAAAGGGTGACTGTTATGTCTCCTTTTCCAACACAAACCTCGCAAAGTTGCACTTTTCATACACTTTTGGTTTTTCCCGCAACGCTGGCCAGAACCCCCCACCGAGGTCCAGGACAATGCTGTCCAATCCCACCATCGCTGTCAGCTCAGCTGTCCTCCAGGCAAAAACCACAACTCCCAGAATTCTTAGCTCCTCGCTAGGAATTCTGGGAATTGCCCTCTCTAAATATGGCTAGAGTGGCTTCAAATATATATTTTTTCCCACACATACAACTCACACACCCAAATGGGAAAATGTAATGCGTGTTGTTGACAGCCCAATGACTGTTTTGGGGCTTCTGGGCCAACATATCATTTTGTGCCTGGCTTCACTAATATGGCAGCCATTTTGGGAAAGAGCAAATCCTCTGGCAACTTCCAGGCTTCAACATGGCTCCAAGCTGCTCAGAACATTTGAGAATCCCTATTTCCGTTTGCAAACTCTCTCCATTTGCAAATTTTGGACCTAAAACTGGGGGCAAAAGCGGGATTCCTAAATTTTCTAAATCTGACTTTTTCGTTCTTTGGCCCAGTTTTGACTCCGGGGAAGAGACTAGAAACACCGTTTTCGGCTTTTATTTATTTCTCTCCTTCTGTTGGAAGCAGAATGATCACCAAGTGCATTTCTTAACACGCCCAGGAGGACCAGCCTTATTTGCACCGTAGACGTCACTATACTGAGGAATTGGTTCACAGGAACCCTGGGGGAGGGGGTGGGCTGTAGTTCCTCAGGTGAAAGATGTACCACCAGGCACCATCCTAGCAAAACTACAATTCCTTGCCTGCTTGCAATCTCCCAAAGCTATTTCTGCATATAGAATGGTCAAGAAACTCTTTCGCACCATCTAGTGGTGGGGAAAAGGGACTACCTGGGAGGGAACTGAGCTCAGCATTCCCCTCTGGTGGATTAAAGAGGAGAAGCAGCTCCTTGGCAAGTTTATTTCCCCACACAGCTCCCAAAGTTTTGATGGAAATAGAAGGAAGTCCAGGGCAGGCTCATAGAAAAAACTGCACCATGGAAGGAGGAGCCTGAGCTAGGGGGGGCTTGGCCCCCTCCCCACAATGCCCCCCGGACCCCTCGCTCAGCAGCTTCTGACATCGTGCTTTGTAGATGTCTCGTTCGTGGACCAAGCGAGCCACCTCCACCCGCAGGGACTCGAGCTGTTGGGCCAGCTGAGATTTTTCGGCCTCTAGGATGTGGCGTTGCTGGACCCGTTTGAAGCGGCAGGACTGGGCATAGCCGCGGTTCTTGAGGGTCCGCCGTTTCTGCTTCAGCCGCTGCACCTCATCTTTGCCGAAGCCACGGAGCTGCCGATTGAGATCCCGGACCGACATGGAGACCAGCTGGGCATCAGAGAAGCGGTCGGAAAGCCGGGGGAGCTGGAAATGAGGAAGCTGTATCAGGCAGGCAAAGGGGGGGAACAAACGCCACATTTGGTGAGCAGAGGATGCTAAAGGTTTTGGCGTAAGCGCATGAGAGGATGGGGAAATGGCCGACAGACAATCAATGCTCAGGGAGAGCCCTAAGTGTAACCACCAATTGAGACATTGTCCTCCATTTACAACCGCGACAAAGCCCAACATTTCTGTTGCTAAGGAGAAACATTTGTTCAGTTAATTTTACCCCGTCTTATGATCTTTCTTCCCACCATTGCTAAATGAATCATGGCAGTGTTTTAAGTTAGTCACATGATTGTTAAGTGAATCTGGCCTTCCCCATGGACTCTGCTGGTCAGACGGTCGCAAAAAGGGATCATGTGACCCCAGGAACACTGCAATCATCATAAATACGAGTCAATTGCCAAGTAACTGAATTTTGTTTGCATGACCAAGGGTTGTAAGTGTGAAAAATGGTCCTAAGTCCCCTTTTTCAGGGCCGTTATAACTTTGAATGGTCATTAAACAAATGACCGTCAGTCAAAGACTACTCTGTATGTTACCTTGCTTTGAATTCGGCCTTATAACCAAGCAAGAGAAGAACTGTGTCCCTTAATATCTGGAACATCTGGATGTGGTTGGACTACAACTCCCCACACTCCCAGCCACTGGCTACAGATGGGAGTTGTCATCCTCCATGTCTAGATGATACCTGACTGAGGCAATACCTGCTTTCGGCACTGAGCATAGTTCCCTCCAGGGGCACTATGAACCAAATTATTCATTTTTTGTCAGAATAGAGCTGGAAGGGACCTTGGAGGTCTTCCAGTCCAGCACCTGTTCAACCTGGAGACTGTATAACATTTCAGACAAATGGCAGTCCAGTCTCTTCTTAAAAACCTCCAGTGATGGAGCACCCAGAACTTTTTGTGGCAAGCAGTCCCACTGGTTAATTGTTCTAATTGTCAAGAAGTTTCTGCTTAATTCCAGGTTGCTTCTCTCCTTGATTAGTTTCTATCCGTTGCTTCTCATCCTGCCTTCAGGTGCTTTGGGTAATAAGTTGACCCTCTCTTCTTTGGGGCAGCCCCTCAAATATTGGAATACTCATATCATGTCACCCCAAGTCCTTTTCTCTAGACTAGCCAACCCCAAATTCTGCAAGTGTTCTTCATATGTTTTAGTCCCCAGGCCTTTAATCGTCTCAGTCGTTCTTCTTTGTACTTTTAAATATGCAATCCTGGCTCCTGAGTTTGTGTCATATAAAACCCGGAAAACTGGATTAAGAAAACAACCTCGATTTGGATGGCCATAAGCAAGCGCTGGCTCTCTAGTCTGTTACCTTCCACTCCCAAGAAATTAAGAATATTTTTATTCCCCTTGAAACATCTAATCCCCTTTCAGGCCTGAGAATGCTCATTTCTTACACTACTGTGATTTATGAGCCTTCTGCCCTTGTGCAGTCAGGTAAAGGCACTCTGCACATGCTCAAAAGCTATGCCTTCCGGAGGGTGCCTTCATCTGGGGACCCCTTCAATGAGGCAGCCTTTCAATTCAGAAGCTGCTCTAACCTTGGATGCCCTAGGGGGCGTGGCTTCCACCAAGACTCCTCTCTGCGCATGCTCAGAGACTCTTAATTAGACCCTGTTTGCCAAGACCAATTAAACCCACCTTATTCTCCAATAAAAACAGTTCCCAAATTACAACAGTTTGTTTAATGACCATTCAAAGCGACACTTCCTGAAAAAAAGTGAGTTATTCCCGTTTTTCACACTTAACGACTGTCGCAAGCGTCCCCAAAGTCACGCGATCCAAACTCGGACGCTTGGCAACCAACTCGTATTTATAATGGTCGCCGTGTCTCCCCTCCCCCTGGTCACCACCAAAGCCAATGGGGGAAGCCGGATTCATTTAACGACTGTGTTGCTAACAGAATGGTGGCGATTCGCTTAACCGCTGCGGCAAGACAGGTTGTAAAGTGGGACAAAGTTCCACTTAAGTATCTCACCTGAGCAGCAGACATTCCGGGCTCCCAATGGTGACCATAAATAGAAGACTAGCTGCATTCAATATTTGACATCTTTTTTTGTTTGTTTTGGCAGATTTACCTGTTGTTGCTCTGCGCCGAAGCTCTCCGCTGACCCCAGGAAGCCCTGAAGCTGTGGGGTCACGCTGTTTCGAAGACCTCCTTCAGCCATGGGCACCCCTAAAATGGCTTCCACAGCTTCATCCAGCCCTGGCATCATCTGCGTCTCTGGGCCAGTGCCAGCGGCTGCTGCCAAGGACTGGTGCAACGTCGCCATCCAATACAGCTCTTCCAAGGAGGATTTGGGGTCAGCCCCCTTGTCGAAGGTGGGCGAGGGGGGCACGGAGCTGCATGGGGTGGAAGTGACGGAGGAGCTGCTCCCTGGCCGGGGCAACTCCTGTTTCACTTCAAACTTCAGCAGGTCGAAATCGTCCAGATAATCCAGAGCGATGGGGCTGGCAGGTAAGGCACTCATTCTGCAAGGGAGGGAAAGGAGATAAGGTTGGGGGGGGTGGGTTGTGTGGATCAGTGGCGTCTGTGTACGTGTCTCACCTGGGTGAGGAGATCTGGATTAATGGATTAACTCTTGGGGTGGGGGGGGAGGAAAATAATATTCTATGCATCCAATATATACATATATATATAACCTGTTTGCTCAGACGCCAAACAGCATTGTGTACCTCATCTAGCCCCATGGCAAACTTCTGGAGGGTTTTTTTTGGTTGTTTTTTAAAATTTTATATTGTTTGTTCATATCAATATGTGAACAGTGTGATAGGATAGGATAGGATAGGATAGGATAGAATAGAATAGAAAATTTGGAATGGAATGGAATAAAATGGAATGGAATGGAATATAATATAGAATAGAAAATAAAATAAAATAAAATTTGGAATGGAATAGAAAATGGAATGGAATAGTATATAGAATAGAACAGAATAGAAAAGAAAAGAAAATTTGGGATGGAATAGAAAATGGAATGGAATAGAATATAGAATAGAACAGAATACAGAATAGAATAGAATAGAAAAGAAAAGAAAATTTGGAATAGAACAGAAAATGGAATGGAATAGAATATAGAATAGAACAGAACACAGAATATAGAATAGAATAGAAAATAGAATAGAACAGAATATAGAACAGAATATAGAACAGAATATAGAATAGAATAGAATAGATTAGAATAGAAAATTTGGAATGGAATGGAACAGAATATAATGGAATGGAATACAATACAGAATAGAATAGAGCAGAGCAAAATAGGAATAGAATAGAAATAGAATAGAATAAAAGAGTTGGAAGGGACCTTGGAGGTCTTGTAGTCCAACCCCCTGGCTCAGGCAGGAAACCCTATACCACTTCAGACAAATGGTTATCCAACATCTTTTTAAAAATTTCCAGTGTTCATTCACAACTTCTGGGCATACCTGAATATCATATATTTTAGTACAAATAAACATAATATTATTACTCATAGTCATTATATTTCATTTTAATGGATTCATATTCTTTAAACATATCTGATACTATCGTCCTTCAATTTCTAAACCTCCCTCTTATTGTTACAAATATCTTGTTATATTAAAACAGGTAGCCTGTTGTTCCCCTATTATATCTATTTCTATTCTACCTTTTATTCATGTCACATTTCTTTTCTGTCTTCCATCTTTAATCAGCTTTGTTATTCATATTCCCCTTATTTAACTTTTCACATCTGTATATAATTAAAGTTTCACCCTTCATTCTTTCATTGTTCAGGGTTTCAATATACAATTCTAATATCAATAACAGTCACTTAAACATATAGGATAAATCTATTCATATTCCTTCCATTCATCCAATCCATGTAATTCTACCATTAAATTATTATGTATATACTTATATTTGTTTATACTTGTATGTTTATATGTTATGTTCATACTTATACTTGTTTTCTCAAACATGCTTGACAAACAAACAAACAAATAAATAATAATAATAATTCTTTGCATCCAATATATATATAGCTTGTTTGCTCAGGATACTGAAAGAGCATTGTGTACCTCATCTGTCAAACTTCTCATGCTATCACCTCTCCATGTTTTGTTTTATAGGAAGTTATGATTACGCTTGGCAGGAAATAAAGAGGCAAAAATTAATAATCTTTTGCACCAAATACAGCTAGTCCTCAACTTACAACGTTCATTGAGGGACCATTCAAAGACATAATGGCCCTAAAAAAAGGGATTTATGACTGTTTCACCCTTATGTCCGGATTCACTTAACAACTGGGTTCCTAATTTAATCACTGCGGCAATTTCACTTAATAACAGTGATAAGCCACGTCGTAAAAGGGGGCAAAACTCACTCGTCTTGCTTGGTCTTTTTTGTGACGTTTTGACAAGCAATGTCAACGGGGAAAGCAGATTCGCTGAACGAGCACATGACTAACTTATCCGCTGCACCGATTCACTTAACAACGGTGCAGAGAAAAGTTTGTAAAACCAGGGGGGAGGACTTACCTAAGAAGTGTCTCACTTAACCACAGAAATTTTGGGCTCCATGGTGGTCGTAAGATGAGGATTACCTGTACCCTGTTTGCTCAGGACGGTGAGCATCCTATGGGGTTAGTTTTCCACCCCATCCAGCCCCGCTGGAAGTTTCTAGCGCTGCCATCTCTCCCTTCATTTGGTAGAGGGACGATGGTATAATATTTATAATATCGCTTTATAATAAATATTATTATAATGTTTCTAATGTAATATTCTTGGGCGGACACACCAGGAAATAAATCGTTAATACAGGTTTTAAAAAGTGGCAGCCATGGCTTATCCAGAGGAAGTTTGTTTATTTTTAACCATTTATTAAATTTATACGCCACCCAACGCTCTACCCAAATGACCTGGGTTTTTTTGTGGTGATATGTGGTGACAAACCATAGTTTGAGTCCTGACCAGGATACACAGCAAGGAACCTCCGTTGCCCTAGTGCAAAATAAAATGCACTTTATTCACGTCTAATTGCTTGGATTAAAGTCCGAGCACCCATAATCCAATTGTCCTCTCTCTGCTGAGCTTCTGCAGCCTAGCAATGCCTATCCCATGTCAGATCAAGCTACTTCTTGCTGGAGGTTTTTTTTTTCTTCTGAAAAAAAAAAAGAAAAAAGAAAGCCAGGCAGAATTTCCTATCCTAGCCAAGCTAGGTTTGTAAAACCAGTGGAACAGCTTGCCACCAGAAATTATGGGTGCTTCATCAGTGGAGGTTTTTAAGAAGGGGCTGGACAGTCACTTGTCTGAGATGGTATAGGTCCTCCTGCTTGAGCAAAAGGGGTTGGACTAGAAGACCTCCAAGGTCCCTTCCAGCTCTATTCTATACTAAATCCTAAATCCCTTGCTGTCTAATTGGCATCCTTGGATTAAATGGGAGGGGGGGTCTGATAAAGTGGGGGGGGACCCTTTCTCCACTATCTAATATCCTGAAACAAAATTTCTCAACTTTGACAATGTAAAACATTGTGGTAGTTAAAGTCCCACCACCTTCTCCAAATTGTGAATTTGAGAAACTTAGTTTAAAGATGAGGATGATATTTTGCCCAAATCAGCCAAATAGACTTTCCCCCGCAATCCAACAGGTGCTGGATGCCGCGCATAGGCTGGCTGCGTGCATCCTCCACACAGAGAAGCGCTCTCTTGCAGATCCAAGCCCGAGGGCGCGGAAAGGATCGCGGAGAGAAAAGAAGAAATGAAAGCGGACGGGGCGGAAAACTCCCGGGAGAGAGAAGAAGCCCTGCATAAACAAACGCAAGGCGATCCTTTGCAAAAACCATCAGACCCGGGGGGGGGACGCAGGGGGATCTTTTGCAAAACCCCAGATCTGGGGAAACGCAAGGCGATCCTTGGCAAATCTCCCCCCCCCCGATCCGGGGGAACGCAGGAGGACCTTTGCAAAGGGAAACGCAACGCGATCCTTTGCAAACCCCAGACCCGGGAAACGCAAAGCGATCCTTGGCAAACGCAAAGAGATCTTTCGCAAAACCCCAGACCCGGGGAAACGCAATGCGATCCTTTGCAACCCTCCAGATTTTGTTTTTTGGGAGGGGGGAAAGAGCTCACCTGCTTGTCTGGTCTTCCATGGATCTTGTGTTCTTGCCAGCGTCCAGTCCGGACCGCCCTGCCCTTATCCTGCCACCCGTTGGAGTCGCTTAGGGGGTGAGGATCCCAAAGAACACAGCGCAGCCCCGGGGGTTCCCTTTAAACTCCGGGAGGCTGACCTCATCCGCATATATTAGCAGCCAGCCAATGGGGAGGGCGAGATTGAGGAGGGGGCGGGGCCAACATTCCCCCCTCCCCTTTTACCAGTTTCCCAGTTCCCAGTTCCCAGTTCCTCTTTTGGGGAGGCGGGGGGGGGGGGAGTCACAGGGTTCACCCCAGATTACACCCTTCTACCAGCCTCCAGCCTCCCATGGATGGGACTACAAAGCCCAACACTCCCAGCCTGCTTTGCCCAAGCCCTCCCCCTCCTAAATAGTTTGGTTCTGGCTTGGATGGCACCCAAGGCACGGTGCCAAGGGCGCAGTCTGGAAGCGATGAGGTCATGCCATTGCCCGGGGTGTTCCTGAGCATGCACAAAGTTGAGTGCGTTGGCTGGCAAAGCTCATCTCCCTCCCACTCACCCTGCCTCCCATTTGCAACCTCGGTAGTCCTCAACTTACAACAATCCATTTAGTGCCCGTTTGAAGTAACCACGGGCACCAAGAAAAGGGGACTTGGGATCATGTTTCACACTTAAAACTGTCGCAGCCTCCCCGTGGTCCTGTGATTCAATATTCAGATGCTTGGACACAGATTCGCATTTACGACAGTCGCCGTGTTGTGCAGTCGCATGGGTTCTCCTTTTGCGACCTTCCATCAAGCAAAGCCCATGGGGGAAAACTGGATTCACTTAACAACTGTCTGACTCACTGCACACCTGCACACAACATTGGTGAGCAAAGTCATAAAAACGAGGGTTAATGAATGTTTCACTTAGCACCAAAAATTGGGGGGTGAATTGGGGTCGTAAGTTGAGGATTGCCTGTGTATTTTTTTTAAAGGTTTTTGAAAGTGGAGTGGAAGGAAAAAATAACCACTTTGGACAGGCTCAGAAGCTGGATCTTTTGAGTGTGAGATAAAAAGCATTCTAAATATGCTCAGAGGTTATTTGTCTGTCCAGCAACAGCCAGAGAAGATTCCTCTGTAGGGAAATGGCACTCTATGTATGCCCAGAACTAACTTTCTGTGTGAATTTTTTTTAAAAATGACCATTTTGGACAGGCTCAGAAGCTGGATCTCTTAAGTGTAAGATTAAAAGCACTCTACACATGCTCAGAGATGGTTTGCCTTTCAGCTACAATCAGAAATGATTCTTTGGTAGGCGAAAGGCACTCTGTACATGCCCAGAGGGACAGAAACCAAACCGATCAACATTTCTACATCATTGAGAGAGGGGGGCAATTCAGCGCAGGGTGGCGGATGATGGGACTTGGAGTCTGTTTGGGCAAGCACGCATGTGGGGCGGAGACAGGTTCAAATCCCAGTCAAAGCACCAAGAAGGAGGCTGAACTCTCACTCGCTCCCCTGTGAAGGTGTAAAAGCTGAGGCAGGCCGGCACTCCGATGGAAAAAATGGGCTCTATAGGGCAGAAGCGATGTCCCTGGTTTGGACCCCAGGCCGGCCGGAGGGTTGCCATAGCACCCGGGCCAGCCCACCCCTCTGCTAATACCCAGCCCCACAAGGCCACAAAGGGCCAGCTCAGCGTTGCTAACCCTTCCTGACAAGGGATTCTTCGCCTATTCAGTTGGACATCAGCCTGTCATCAGCCCTCACTCCACCGTTCGCTCACCTCCCCCCCACCTCCGGCCTGACCTCCCCACCTGACCTGGCCATGTTGTTAAGCCCCCTGAAAGAAAAGCAAGAAAAATCTACCCTCCGCAAAAAAAAAACACTATGACCCCCTCCCTTCACAGCTCTATCTTTGCCCAAAACTGCAATTTGCGGCTTATTTCTCCTTGAGAACTAGCTGCTTTGGCGAGCAGAGCTCCCAGGAATTTAGGCCAAAATGCAGTGGGCAGCTGGTTGTGGCTGTGGGATGGAGACGGAACTAATGCAACTTTTCCCCTCTCTGGCAGGGAAAAATATGACTTAGGACATAGTTTCACACGACCATCGTAGCATTCCCTGATCAAAATTTGGACACTGGGCAACTGGCATGTACTTATGTTGGTTGCAGCGTTTTAGGATCCCCCTTTTGGCGATCTTCCGAGGAAGCAAAGCCCGTGGGGAAGCCTGATTTGTTTAACAACCTTGTGACTAATGTCACAACTGCAGGGTTTCGTTTAACGACCGTGGTGACTAGGTCAAACTCGTCGAATGACCGTCTTGCTCAGTGACGGAAGTTTTGGTTGTAAATCAAGGACAACCTGTATTCTGTAAAAATAAAAAATAAAAAATCACTTTTCCTGACCTGGTTAGCAAGAGAGACATGCCACGAATGCAGAGCTTAGCCTGTTGAATTTCAGCCTGTGCTGCTCATGCTCTTCAATCCAGCATAGGGGGAGAAAAAACTGCAGTGTGATTTGGTTGGATTTAATCAGCAGAGGCAGAATAAATCCAATTTTTCAGGCTTTTGCCCCTGTCCTGCCCCATAAACTCAGGAACCAGATTGCAATTGGTACGAGAGAGGCCAGGCTGAAATACAACTGGGCTAGCGGATGGTTCAACAGGTCAAGCAAATGCCATCCCACCCCCAAATCCCACCCCAAGCTGAGCCTTGCCTGTTTCCAAGGCTAATTAAAGTGTCTGAAATGATCATTTTAGCAGGAATTTTCCTATTAAGCTGTGGAGTTGGCCAAAAATTCTGATTAACAAACTTTGACCAGATGTCTTTAAATAAAACCTCGGCTCTATTAATCACTTTAAGGTATATTCTCAGCTTAATTGGCCCAGCTTTTCACCCTCTGCCTGGCGCCTCCCCCCCCCCGACCTCGATGACCCATATTTTACTCGATTTAATCCTGATCTGGACGTCTAAGACTGCATTTAATGGATTCCCGGCTCAGCCGAGCCCAGGAGTGTTTGTAAATCTTGATCCCGGCAAATAAACAGACAGATTAGCAAGGGGGGAAGACTTTTTAATGGGATCTGACTGGGGAGAGTGGGGCAGACGGGGGGGGGGATTTCTCCCTCTGGATCCATGGCGGGGGGGTGGGGTGGGTTAAACCTTTAACCCTGATTGTCCCCAGGTTCTGCCTATCTCGGGTTAAGCAGCCTCCGAGGTAGGAAGACGGAAGGGAATATTTGGGTTAAAGGGAGGTGCCCTCAGAGTTGGCTGAATTCCTTGCAGACATTTTATGACCCAGCTAGGGAACTTTATCAGGGCTAGAAGGGAGTGGGGTTTGGAGGTGGGAGGAGGAGGAAGAGGAAGAGGAAGAGGAAGAAGAGGAGGACAATGAGGTCCTTGGTGTTCTCTGAGCTTGGTGGTTTTCTTGGAGATATTTTATGACCCAACTATGGAACATTATCAGTGTTAGAAGAGGAAGGTGGTAGGACGGAGTAGAATCTGTGGAAAGGAGGGAGGAGGACTGTGAGTCCTTGATGCTCTCTGAACTTGGTGGTTTTCTTAGAGATGTTTCATGACCCAACTAGGTAACATCATCAGTGGAGGAGATTAACAAATTAACAGAGTTGGAAGGAACCTTGTAGGTCATCTAGTCCAACTACCCACCCAAGCAGGGGACCCTACATAATTTCTGACAAAATGGCAGTCCAGGGAAGAGGAGGACAAAAGATGACAACTGTGAGGTTCTTGGTGCTCAGTGAGTTTGGTGGGGTTTTTTTGGAGACGTTTCATGACCCAACTATGGAATATTATCAGTGCTAGAAGCGGGAGGGGAGAGGGAGAAGGACTGTGGGGTCCTTAATGCTCAGTGAGCTTAATGATTTTCTTGCAGATGATTCGTTACCTAGTTTGACGTTAGCTAGTTTGGTCATGAAATGCCTGCAAGAAAACCAAGCTCAGAGAGCTTAGAGAGCTCAGAGAGCGCCAAGGACCCCACAGTCGTCTTCCTCTTCCTCCTCCTCCTCCTCCTCTCCTTTCTAGAACTGATAATGTTCCTTAGCTGGGTAATGAAACGTCTGCAAGAAAACCACCAAGGGCTCCCGTAGATAAGGATTCTCCAACTTGGAGCAGCTAAGAACGTCAACCATGGCTTGTGTGACCCCTAAAAACAATGGTTTATGGGAGAGGCATAAGAACTGAATGCCCTGCTTAATAACTGGATTTTCATTGGGGGTTTTTTAACCACTCAGTATAAAACTTTCTGCCCTGGGGCTGCAAAGGGAGAACTAGAATCCAGTCCAAATTTAGGGAAGGCTTTCATTTTGGCCTTGATCTGGGTTGGGGGGGAAAGGTGGGGGGAGGTTAATTTTTCCTGCCCCCTCCATCCTCAATGTCTCCCCACCCCAGTTTGAGACTCCCTGATGCAAAGTTGTTGAACAGCCATGGCTGCCAAAAAAACCCAGCAAGTTGGCACCGACAGTGGCTATTTTTCAGCCTCAGTTTCCCCAAAGAGAAAGGAGGAAGTTTGTGTCCCAGGTTCCTGGATTCTTTAGGTGGGTCCGGGATTGTGAGAATTCGAATGGGATTCCCCAATTCTGCAATGCAGGCGGTTCTCGCCGTACTACCGTTCGTTTAGTGACCTTTTGAAGTTACAATGGATGGCCTCAAAAAATGCACCTTAAGGACCGTTTTTCACAGTTACTACCGTCACAGCCTCCCTGTCTTCCTGGGATCAAAAATTCAGATGCTTGGCTATGATGGTTGCAGCATCACGGGGCGGGAGGGAGTGTTACGTGATCCCATTTTGTGACTGTCGGACCAACAAAGCCAATGGGGGTGGGGGGAAGCCCAATTCGCTAAGCAACCAGGTTGATCACTTAACAACGACAGGGATTTGCTAAACAGCCGTGGCAAGGAAAGTAGAAAAATTGGGCAAAGCTCCTTAAACAATCATCTTGCTTAGCAACGAGCCATATGATCGTAAGTCGAGGACTACCTATAGCAGTGATGCCAAATGTTTTCAGCACCGAGTACCCGTGTGTGCATATGCAGCTGCCACATGCCTGGTTTTTTGGCCTGTTTCAGGGCCTTTTTCAGGCCTTTTTCAGGCCATTTGGGGGCCAAAAACAGCCTGAGAAATGGTCTGAAAACTCCCCCAAAATGGCCTGGTTTTTTGGCCATTTTTGGGGTCACTTTTGGCTGTTTGGGGGGTATTTTGAAGCTCTTTATTGGGTCATTTTCAGGCCCTTTTTGAGGCCGTTTTTGGACTATTTGGGGTGGTGGTTTCAGGCTGTTTTCCGGGGTCTTGGCTCAAAAAACAGCCTCAAAAACGTCCTGAAAACATCCCAGAAACATCCTGAAAATGGTCCAGAATGACCTGAAAACATCCCAAAAAATAGCCCCAAAATGGCCTGAAAATGCCCTGAGAACGGCCTGAAAAATGGCCCCAAAAATGACCCAAAAATGCCCTGAAAACATCCCAGAAAACATCCTGAAAATAGCCCTAAAATGGCCTGAGAATGGCCTGAAAAATGGCCCGAAAAATGGCCCGAAAAATGGCCTGAAAAATGGCCTGAAAAAATAACCAAAAAGCCCCCAAAATGGCCTGAAAAACGACTTGAAAAACAACCTGAAAAACGACCTTGAAAACGTCCCAGAAAACATCCTGAAAAAGTCCTTAAAAATGGCCTGAGTATGGCCCCAAAAATGACCTCAAAAACGGCCTGAAAACATCCTGAAAATGTCCCAGAAAGCATCCTGACAAATGGCCCCAAAATGGCCCTGAAAAAAGCCCCCAAAACAGCCTGAAAATGGTCCAAAACAGCCCGAAAAACAGCCCGAAAAATGGCCTGTTTTGGGGGGCGTTTTCTGGCGCTTTAGTGCCCACAAAGACCAGCTGGCTGGCATGCCGCAAACCAGAAGCGGAGCTGGCGATGCCGTGTGTGCCCAAGAAAAGGTTTTGTGTGCCACCTCTGACATGCGTGCCATGGGTTTGCCCTGACGGGCCTATAGCATACACCTGGATATTTAGTCCTTTTAAAAGCATCATCAATTTGTTTCCTTCTTAAGATGCCCCGTGGACCTTTGTCAGCTCGGATTCTCCCCATAGAAAGCTGGTTGGGAGTAATGCCGGGGGGGGGGGGGGGGCAGGTTCCTTGGAAGCCTCTCCCCCCCACAATGCCAGGGAGACAAAAGGGGGCTCTGAATCCTTCTGGCATCCTTAACCGGTCGTTTTAATGGGACGATTTGGAGAACTATCCAGAAACCAATGATGGAGAATGCTCACGTGTTTCTTTCCCGCCTGTCACTCAAAATCCGTGACCATCCAGGGAAGTGCTGGAAACAGACTGGACCGCGTGAGAATTAAAAAGAGGCAAAGGGGGGAATTATCCAGAAAACTGTAGAGGGTTTTTTTTGTTTTTGTTTTTAAAGAAAAAGGCTGGGAGAACCCAGGTGGGGATGGATAGATGGATGTCACAGGCGCCCTGAAAGGAACTGGACTACAAATTCCAGCATCCCCAGACAGCCAGGCCAAAGGTATGGGATGGCCAGCAAAAGGTACCCTTTTTTTGTTTTTTTAAAAAAAGGCCAGATTGCAATTTATTTAATCAGCCAGGCAGCTGTCTCTTTGATAGGGGAATTATATTTTCGCAGTTTGCTTAATACTTCCGCGGATGGCATGAACACAACACTTTTCAGGTGCTAATTGACACAAGTGTGCATCAAGTTTGCACACATTTTGTCAAAGAGCTAAATCCTGTTTTTTTCGTCCTTTTTTTTCCCCTTGGCAGATTTAAACCTCAAATGGTGGCTGACTTCAGCTCCAAGGTAGGTGAGATTTTAGCCTCTTTCTCCCCCCTCCAATAATGATTCCCCTCCCCCCCAACCAGTAAGATTTCTGGATTTTCCAGGCTTCATCAAGGAGAGAAGCAACTTAGAATTAAGGAGAAATTTCCTAACGGTGAGAACAATTAACCAAGGGAACAACCTGCCACCAGAAGTTGTGGGCGCTCCAACAGTGGAAGTTTTTAAGAAGAGATTGGCAGCCATTTGTACAGTGAGTCCTTGACTTACGACCACAATTGAGCCCAAAATTTAAGTTCCTAAGTGAATCTCGCTTCCTTGTATAATTTTTTTTGCCACAAGTTGTTACATGACATGACATCACTGCAGATGTTAAGTTAGAGACACAGCCGTTAAGTGAATCTGGCTTCCCCATTGACTCTGCTCGTCAGCAAAAGGGGATCGTGTGACCTCCGCCAGGACACTGCAACCATCATAAATATGAGTCAAGAGCCAAGTGTCTGAATTTTGATCATATGACCATGGGGGGGGGGGATGCTGCAGTGTGAAAAACGGTCGTAAGTCTGTTTATTCAGTGACATTGTAACTTTGAATGGTCGCTAAATGAATTGTTATAAATCAAGGATTACCTATTTCCTGCTTCAGGAGCAGGTTGGACTAGCAGACCTCCAAAGTTCCTTCCACAACTCTGATTCCTGACGGCTCCTTTTCGTAGCTTGCCAGGCCCCAAATAAGGGTCAGTCTGTCTTTGGGGAAGGCAAAAGAGGATTATCGGGGGTAGATCTCACCCCAGAAGCCCCCGAACCAAGCTCATGGAAAAATAAGGTCCATTTTGGGTTTGAGATCTACCAGATTTCACAATTTTCCAAATTCAAATTGTTGCAAAACTGCACGAAGTCAACATCAGAGAAATTTTTGCCCCCTGGCTCCAATGGGAGGGTGGGGAAACACTTGATTTTTCCAAAGAAAACTCATTTGTCCCTCACAACGTGAAAAGTTCAACAGATAAAGTTCTGCACCAAACCCTGGGCATGTTGAGTCTTTCCCCAACAGAATAACCAAGTTGGAAGGGACCTTTGAGGTTTTCTAGCCCAACCCCACTGTTCAAGCAGGAGACTCTATACACTGTTCTTCTTTATGGCAGCCCTTCAAATATTGGAAGACTGCTACTATGTCACCCCTAATCTGGTTGGTTGTTGTTGTTTGTTTTGCATTTGATTTTTTTATTAGTTTATCAAAGTATAAAAGAAAAAGAAGAAAATAGCGGAAAACTAAGAAAAGGAAGAAGGGGGAAAAAAAGAAATATAAAGGAAAGAAAAAGGAAACGATTTCTGACTCTCTTTAGCACAGGCGGAGATAATAACATTGCAACCACAACGTTTTGCTTTTACACAACCGTATGTACAAGCCATTTCTATAAAAAAAGACTATCTAGTTAACAAAAACAAAAGTTTTTTTTTTTTCATTGCAATCACAAAATCCAGAAGGAATATCAGATTAGAACAAAATATAGAAGGAACAGATCAGGCATCCTTGCTTATCAATGGAGACCGAGTAGAGCAAGTGGCCAGTTTTAAGTTTCTGGGTGTTACCCTAAAAGAGGACCTCACCTGGGGGTGCTCACATTGCAGCCTGGGTCAAAAGGGCCCAGCAGAGATTATACTACCTGAGGCTTCTCAGAAAACAACAACTGAAGGAAAAACTGCTGGTGACCTTCTACCGCTGCACCATAGAGAGTATCTTAACTTACTGCACCTGTGTCTGGTTTGCCAATTGCACAGGGACAGATAGGAAAGCACTCCCGAGGGTTAAGGTCATTGCCCAGAAGATCACTGGTTGCCCTCTTCCCTCTTTGGAAGAGCTTTATAGCTCCCGCTGCCTTAAGAAAGTTCAAAACGTTCTCAAAGATCCATCTCATCCTGGGCACCTTTTTTTTTGAACTATTACCATCTGGCAGACGGTACAGGAGAATAAAAACAAGGACAAATAGGCTGAAAAACAGCTTCTATCCCAGGGCAGTAGCTCTTTTGAATTCTGTTGTATAGTGCAGTGTTGGTGTGGGGTTGGGGTTTTTCAGTTCAATGTGTGGAGGGTGAAGAAGGTGTGTTTGTCTTTTAATTTTATTGTCAGGGTCACGGTCATGATGTGCACTGAAGATGGAGTTTGATTTTGTTGTACGAGGTGCAATGACATAGAGTAAACTAAATGGAATGGAACAGAATATAGAATATAGAATAACAGAGTTGGAAGGGACCTTGGAGGTCTTCTAGTCCTTGGAGGTCTTCTAGTTTCAGGCAGAAAACCCTACATCACTTCAAACAAATGGTTGTCCAACATCTTTGTTCTGTCCTTAATTAACATACTCGAGATCCCCGCGCTTTGATTGGCCAAAGCGCGGGGCTCTCCGATTGGTCAGGCGAGCCGCGCCGATTGGCTCGCTAGGAATCTCCCGCGATTGGTCCATTCGGATCGCGGGAGATTCAAAGCGGTGCCATTGGCCACGGCCGCCGCGGCGAAAGGAACAAAAGCCGTGGGCTTTTTTCCTTTCGCCAGTTCGGTTCCAACTCACAAATAAAGAGCTTGCACTAAAGTCATCGACTCCTGGCATCATTTCGCGGACACAACACTGGCGACGAAGGTGGGATCCAGACCCTGAACCGAACCACGTGTCCGACGGAAGCCAGACGAACCACCGCGATGGCGAAAATCGCACCACCCGCACCCTTCAACCCCGCCACCGAGGACTGGGAATCGTTCTCCGACCGATTCCGCATGTACCTCGAGTGCAGCGGCCTGAAGGACGCCACCGGTCCAATGAAACGCGCCGTCTTCCTGACCCACTGTGGGACCGAGGTCTTCCAGATGGCCAAAGCGCTCGCCAAACCCGCCGATGTGACTGCGA
Organism: Hydrophis major; assembly: GCA_033807585.1. NCBI lineage: Eukaryota > Metazoa > Chordata > Lepidosauria > Squamata > Elapidae > Hydrophis > Hydrophis major. The sequence goes on along the minus strand of CM066343.1, from coordinate 3,999,426 downwards.
TGGACTGGGACGTCGTCGAACCCATACTTCGGCGACACTATGCTCCAGAGGTACCCATCCTGATCTGGCGCAACGAGTTCTACCGGCGGGACCAGAGGTCGGGGGAGAGTTTCAGCGACTTCGTCGCCGAGCTGCGGCGTCTAGGGGGGCTTTGCAAATTTGACAACCTAAACGACGCCCTGCGAGACCGGATCGTGCTCGGTTTGTGGGGCCCCGTCCTCCAGAGCCGGCTGATGGCCAAGGGCAACATCAGCCTAGCAGACACCCTCACCGCAGCCGCAGCCGCCGAAGCAACCCGAACTTCCGCCGACCGCATGCGCAGACCGAACACTGGGGACCGCAGTGGAAACAACAACCCGGCGAGGTCGACCGAGCCCCAACCCGAGACGACCACCCACCAGGGCGATTTCCACTCGGCATCGGGCACTTCCGATGACGAGGAGGACATCCATCGACTCCAGACAGGCCGCGACCCACGAAGCCAGCGAGGTTGTAAGTTGAGGACCAACTGTGCCGGTTGCAGCGGCGACCACTCCAGGTCGGAATGCCGGTTTTTTGAATCGATCTGCCAGCATTGCGACAAGAAGGGACACATCGCCCGTGTCTGCCGCCTGAAGAAAAATCGCAGCCCGGCACGATGGGACCAGAACAACCGGAGGAGAGAAAGCACACCACCCCGGACCAGAGATCGCCCCTCGGACAGCCGATGGGACTGGAACGGGCGATCCTCGCGAGGCGGCGACAACCGGCGGAGAGAGGAGACCCACCAGACGGTCACCATCGGCCACGCCATCACCAACGTTACCCGGAAGGTCCACGTGGAGGTAGGCATCGAGGGCCAGCCATGCAAAATGGAGGTGGACTCCGGGTCCTACCTCTCCATGATTGCATGGCATGAAATAAAGCGCTTGGTGCCTACCCTCCAAAGGAGGAACGTAGACAGCCAGAGACTCATTGTAAAGGACTACCAGGGAAACCGCATCCCGGTAGTTGGAACCAAACACTTCAACATCACGTATAAGGGGCGCACCGAACGACTTCATCTAACAATCGTCGACCGCGACCGTCCAAGCCTACTGCAATGGTTCGCCCCACTCGACATCGCACTCACGGGAGTCGACCATGTCACCGACGACAGCTGGGAGCAGCAACTGGCCCGGGAGTTCCAAGAGGTCTTCGATGGAAACCTAGGCAAGTACCGAGGGCCCCTTATATCTTTCGACCTAGACCCTAACGTCCCCCCAAAACGCCTGAAACCAAGGTGGGTGCCATTCGTACTGAAACCCAAGATAGACGAGCAAATTGACAAGCTCGTCAAACAAGGGGTTCTACAGCCCATAGACCACGCCCGGTGGGAGACCCCCATAGTCACCCCGATCAAGCCCGATGGGTCGGTGAGGATCTGTGGGGACTATAAGGCCACCCTAAATGGCGTGCTGCAACAAAGCGCCTACCCCGTCCCAGTAATGCAACACCTACTGCACTCACTGGGAGGGGGCAAGGTTTTCGCCAAGCTCGACCTCGCCCAGGCATACCAACAGTTGCCGGTCGACGAGCAAACGGCAGAAGCGCAGACCATAGTCACCCACCGGGGGGCATTCAAATGCAACCGACTCCAATTCGGAGTCAGCGTGGCACCGGGCATATTCCAAAGCCTAATGGAGAGACTATTGCAAGGTATTAAGGGGGTGGTACCTTACTTCGACGACGTCCTAGTGTCGGCAGCCAACCAAGCCGAACTAGAGGGTTGACTAAGGGAGGTCCTAACCAAATTTAAAGAGACCGGACTAAAAGTCAAGAGGGAGAAATGCCAGCTATGCACGGAACGAGTAGAATTCCTGGGCTACCTCCTAGACCGTCACGGCATTCACCCCACAAACAAAAAAATCAAGGCCATCAAAGAAGCCCCCACACCCAAGTCAAAAACGGAACTACAGGCGTTCTTGGGGTTACTGAACTTTTACAATGTTTTCCTACCCCAAAAGGCGATGGCGGCGGAGCCCTTGCATAGGCTCCTGGACAAGGCGGCGACCTGGACTTGGGGGAAACGCGAGCAAGCCGCCTTCCAAAGAACGAAGGACCTCCTCACCTCGGACGCCGTCCTCATACAATTCAACGAGACCCTACCTCTGGCCGTCACATGCGACGCATCACCCTTCGGCATCGGCGCTGTCCTCAGCCATACCCTTCCCGACAGAAAAGAAGCGCCCATCGCATTCTTTTCAAGGACCCTCACCAAACCGGAGCGGAACTATAGCCAACTGGACAAAGAGGCTCTGGCTATCGTTGCCGCCGTAAAACGATTCCACGAATATCTCTACGGCCGGACGTTCACCATCATAACGGATCACAAGCCGCTGCTGGGAATCCTTGCAGGAAACCGGGCCACCCCGAACATTCTGTCTCCCCAAATGACAAGGTGGTCCGAGTTCCTGGCAGCCTACAACTACGAACTCATACACAGACCGGGTAAGACGATCTCCCATGCAGATGCCTTAAGCCGCTCGCCGCTACCGGAACCCGACACCGACCCAGCACCCATGACGACCACCCTCAGCATAGAGACTCTACCCAACCTGCCCATAACCGCGTCAGACATTGCCCGAGAGACTAATAAAGACAAACGTCTGGCGCCGGTGTTGCATTGGGTGGAGAAAGGGTGGCCGGAAAGGGACAACAACGAGTCCGTCAAAACGTTCCGAAACCGCCAAACGGAACTCTCCTTATTAAAAGGGTGCATACTATGGGGGGATAGGGTGGTCATTCCAGAAAAGCTACAGGGGAAGGTTTTGGAACTGCTACACGAGGGGCACCCTGGCATCGTTAGGACTAAAGCCCTGGCCAGAAGTTACGCTTGGTGGCCAGGGATGGACAAACAAATAGAGGCCTGGGTAGCTAGGTGCCAACGATGCCAGGAAACTAGGCCAAACCCACCCACAGCACCCGTCCTAGAGTGGGAAACCCCAAGGGGACCTTGGTCTAGGATCCATATAGACTTCGCCGGGCCCACAAAAGGACACACCTTCCTCATAACAGTTGACGCTTACTCCAACTGGCTGGAGGTAAGCAACATGAAGACGACAACCATAGAGGCCGTGATCAAGGAACTCTGCAAACTCTTTGCAACACACGGCCTCCCAGACGTCGTCGTCTCCAACAACGGGCCCCAGTTCACCTCGCTGGAATTCGAAAAATTCCTAGCGGAAAGGGGCATCCGCCACGCGCTGACAGCACCGGTGCACCCGGCGGCGAACGGTAGGGTGGAACGGATGGTCCAATTCACTAAAAAGACCATCCAGAAAATAGACCACGGGGAGATCCAGGAGAAAATAAACAAACTACTCTTCACCCAACACATAACCCCAAATACCACAACCAATAAAAGCCCAGCCGAACTATTAATGGGCAGAAAACTAAGGTCCCCACTCGACAGGTTACACCCCACGTATAACCCAGAGAGGCCCCCAGACTCAAACAGCAAACACCGAACCTTCGCACCTGGCGACCCCGTATACGCAAAGAACCTGACGAGAGACCCACTATGGATTCCAGCCGTCATCACACAAACAACAGGCCCACACTCGTACCGGCTACAAACAGCAGACGGACAAGCGTGGAAACGCCACATCGACCAACTAAGGTCGAGGACTACCAACCAACAAACCACCGACGCACAAACAGGCGAAACCAACCCCCACAACACAAACCAAGGGGGGAGGGAATACCCAGGGGACCAAAACCAAAGAAGAATAAACCAGCAGTACTCACCGGAAAGCAGCCATCACGACCCCTCGCCAGGAAGAAACAGCCAGGCCAGCTCGACCGACCTGGAAAGACCAAGCGGGAGCGGCGAAACCCGCAGCTCAACCAACCCGGAAGGCTCAGGAGGGAGCTACGGAGAACGGACCGGCCCGATCGACCAGCTGGTTCCCACGACGGCAGCAGGAGCAGCAGAGATCCCGACCGAACCGGCCGGGATCCAGCCTACAACTGAGTTGCGCAGGTCAAGTAGGCCCAGACGGAGCCCCGCCTACCTACGTGACTACGCAACGTAAGGACTGAACCAAGAGGGGAGGGGTGTTCTGTCCTAAATTAACATACTCGAGATCCCCGCGCTTTGATTGGCCAAAGCGCGGGGCTCTCCGATTGGTCAGGCGAGCCGCGCCGATTGGCTCGCTAGGAATCTCCTGCGATTGGTCCATTCGGATCGCGGGAGATTCAAAGTGGTGTCATAGGCCGCGGCCGCCGCAGCGAAAGGAATAAAAGCCGCGGGCTTTTTTCCTTTCGCCAGTTCGGTTCCAACTCACAAATAAAGAGCTTGCACTAAAGTCACCGACTCCTGGCATCATTTCGCGGACACAACAATCTTTTTAAAAACTTCCATTGTTGGAGCATTCAGAACTTCTGGAGGCAAATGGAAACAAGCTTAGATAGCCCATTTTTAAATTTATTATTAAACTAGACCAGAGGTTTTCAAACTTGACAGCTTTAAGACTTGTGGATTTCAACTCCCAGAATTCCTTTTCCAGTCACGTTAGTTCAGGAGTTCTGGGAACTGAAGTCCACAAGTCTTAACCTTGCCAAGTTTGAAGACCATTGAACTAGACCTACCCAATTCCTACAACCAGTCATCGTAGGTTTTAGCCTCCAGGCCTCTAATCACCTTTTTGCTCCTCTGCACACTTTCCAGAGTGGTTTGATAAGTTTTTTTGTGCCCCAAAGAAGAAGGGGTCAGCTTATTTTCCAAAGTCCCTGAAGGCAGGACAAGAAACAAGGGATGGAAACTAATCAAGGAGAGAAGCAATCTGGAATTAAGGAGAAATTTCTTAACAGTGAGGACAATTAACCGGTGGAACAGCTTGCCACCAGAAATTGTGAATGCTCCATCACTTGAGGCTTTTAAGAAGAGATTGGACAGCCATTTGTCTGAAATGGGATAGAGTCTCCTGCTTGAGAATCTGGTGGTTGGACTAGAAGACCTCTTGAGGTCCCTTCCAGCTCTATCATGATTGATTGAATCTCAACATCCTTGTTGAATTTCCAATCTCTGTCCAGGAATAAATTAAAATTTGGCCAGGGGAAAAAAAATCAGAAAACGAAAGGACAGGAGAGGGAGGAGTGGAGGAAGGGAAACAGATAAAAGAGCAATTAAAAGGAACTTGGGAAGGACTCCTGATCTCTTAGGCTGAGGAGACCAATTTGCTGGGGTTTTTTTTTTCTTTTTATAAGGTCTCCGTGTTTACTCAGAAGTAAGCCCCAAAGAGTTCAACCAAGGAGCAAAACTTTGGGTCAAAGTTTCTTCCAGCCAGTTTCCCCACACCCACACCTTTTTTTTTCCCCGAGATCATTGCCAACCAATTCTTGATCTCCACCTAGTGAAAGCTGGAAGGTGGTGGAGGAATCGAGGAAAGGTATGTGTTTGTGCAAATGGATCTTTCTATCATGTCCTCCCTGTTGGCAGCAAAAGATTTTTTTTTTAAAATGTGGGAGGGGGGGGATCAAATAGGAATAGAACTGAAAGGGGCCTTGGAGGTCTTCTAATCCAACCCCCTGCTCTAGCAGGAGATGCTACAATTCAATATATACCATGTTTCCCCGAAAATAAGCCTGAGTCTTATATTAATTTTTGCTCCAAAGGACACTTTAGGTCTTATTTTCCAGTAAGGTCTTATTTTCAGGGAAATATAGTTCTAAATGTCTGGCTGACAATCTTAACTGGGGCTTATTTGGGGGGTTGGGCTTATATTGCAAGCATCCCGAAAAATCATGCTAGGACTTATTTTCCAGTTAGGTCTTATTTTCAGGGAAATAGGGTATCTATCTATCTATCTATCTATCTATCTATCTATCTATCTATCTATCTATCTATCTATCTATGTAGCTATGTAGTTATGAAATATCACCTGAGCTTTCTTAAATCAGTGACCAGCCTTATTTGATCATCTATAGGCAGTCCTCACCTTACGACCACAATCAAGCAGACATTTCTGTTGCTGAGTGAGACATTTGCTTAGGGAGTTTTACCCCATTTTATGACTTTTTCGCCCCAGCTGTTAAGAGAATCATCATGGTCATTAAGTGAATCTGGCTCCCCCTCCCCATTGAGTTGGCTTTGCCAGAGGCTAGCTGGGAAGGAAAACCCCCAGGACAGTGCCATTGTTACAAATAATGCCTCAATACATTGTGATCACACGACCATGGAGGGAGATGTTTAGTTTACTTTTATTGTCATTGCACCATCAAATCATCAAACACCATCTTCAGTGTACATCATGACCATGATCATGAAAATAAACACAAACACACATCCTTCACCCTCCACAAATTGAACCGGAAACCCCCGACACCGCACCAACACTGCACTATACAGCAGAATTAAAAAGAGCTTCTGCCTTGGGATTGAAGCTGTTTTTCAGCCTATTTGTCCTTGTTTTTATTATTATTCTGTACCATCTGCCAGATGGTAATAGTTAAAAAAAAAAAGGGTTCCCAGGATGAGATGGATTTTTGAGAATGTTTTGAACTTTCTTAAGGCAGCGGGAGCTATGAAGCTATAAAACTATAAAGTTGCAATGGTCATAGGCATGAGGACCGATCCTAAGTCAGTCGTTTCGTACTGTTGTAACCTTGAATTGTCACTAAACAAATTACTTGTAAATTGAGGGCTAGTTGTACTTCCAATACCCTTGTTTCTTTCCTCAGAAGGGCCCAGAATGCTTTGCTTCCAGGCAGGGGTGGGATTCAAATTTTTGAACAACAGGTTCTGTGGGTGTGGCTAAGTTGGTGGGCATGGCTTCATGGTCATGTGACTGGGTGGACATGGCTTGGTGGTCATATTATTGGCTGGGCGTGGCCAACTCAATATCACTCACATTCAAGCACACATCTCCTCGCCTGGCCTCTCATGATTGTGGGATGCTGCAACAGTTGTAAGTGTGAAAAATGGTCATCACTTTTTTCAGTGCCATTGTAACTTTGAATGGTCACTCCACACAAGCAAGGAACCAGCAAAGGAGGAGAAAAAAACTCCAGAGACGTTCCTGAGACAGAAAATCTAGTCCTGTCGAGAATGTAATAAGGGTTAACGGAGAGGCAGTTTCTGTAAGCAACACCAGAATGTTTCCTTCCTGCCTTCCTTACAGGATTAGCCCAGTAATTTCTTCTGACAACCGGTTCTCCGAACTGCTTAGAATGTTAACAACCAGTTCTAGAGAATAGGTGCGAACTGGTAGAATCCAACCCCTGCTTCCAGGTCTAGTCAGAACTAAATTGTTGTCTGGATTCCCAGAATCCCCTGCTCCTTCCTTCCAGTTCAAAATGGGGTGCAAATACTTTCTACTCCCAAAATCCTTTGTTTGCTAAGTCTCACTCCTTATTTTTCTGGTTTTCCAAATCTGGAGAGCAGAATCTCCAGAGGACCAGCAGGGGTCAGCAAAGAGACACCCAAACCTCAAACACCCTCTAGTGGTCTTTGATGTTTCTGCCGGCCAAAGAGTAGAGGCTTAGATACCCTTTCAGAACTAAACCCAGGTGCCTAGAAACCCATAATCCTTTGCTCCTTGCATCCATCCCTTAGGGCAGGGGTCTTCAAACGTGACAGCTTTAAGACTTGTGGACTTAAGCTCCTAGAATTCCTCTTCCAGTCATGGTAGCTCAGGAATTCTTGGAGTTGTAGTCCACATGTCTTAAACTTGCCTTAGGGTTTTCCCATTTGACCTGCAAAACTACTGACCATCCACTAGATAGCTTGAAAAAGACAGAGGAAAACACTCTTTGCTGATATCCAGTGGCCATCTCCAAGTTTGCAAGCCCCAGATTTGGTCAAGTTTAAATAGGATTGGGATGGCTTGATTCTCAGGTGTCCTTCTTAGTTCCTGGTCTTTCTCCAGGAGCAACTGGGAGGAGAAATGAGGAAAGTGACTCGTCAATAGTCAATCAAGGAGGCTATATGTAGCTCAGGGATGAACCGTGAGATTCTTATTGCTCTTCTGAACTTGGGGGGGGGGGTGTTCTTGAAGACATTTCATGACCAAACTAGGTAACACCGTCAGGGCTAGAAGGGAGCAGGGTTTGTAGAATAGTGGAGTAGAGGAAAAGCAGAAGGGGGAAGGAAGAGGAGAGGGAGGAGGAGGAGGAGGAGGAAGAAGAGGAGGAAGAGGAGGAATGAGGGGGTCTTCCTCTTGGTACTCTCTGCGTTTGGTACTTTTCTTGCAGATGTTTCAAGACCGAACTAGGTAACAGCATCAATGCTAGAAGGGAGTGGAGTTTGTGAAAAGGAGGAGGAGGAAGAGAAAGAGGAGGAGGAAGAGAAAAAGGAGGAGGAGGAAGAGGAGGAGGAGGGCAGAAGTTCTTGGTGCTGTCTGAGCTGGAACCTGGGTGGTTTTCTTGCAGACACCATGACCCAAATAGGTAATATCATCAGTGCTAGAAGGGAGTGTGATATGAGGAGGAGGAGGAGGAGGACTGTGGGGTCCTTGGTACTCTCTTGCAGATGTTTTTTGACTCAGCTGGGGAACATCATCAGCGCTAGTTAGATATGGTAACGGATCATCAGAAAGTGGTTCACTTTCTGATGATCAGCCCCTCACTTTGGGGGATGCTTCAGGAGACTGGAGCATCAGCAGGAACTCTAGGGCCCATGCCTCCCCCACATCCCATCATCCTAGGACCAGGGACAGACCTGATCTTGAAACCTTCCTAATCCCCAAGTCCCTTTTTTCCCCGCAGATCCGGTGGTTAAACGACAAGGGTTAAAATCATTACCTCCGGCGACTCTGGCAGATCAGGCAAGAGAATTTGAAATCATCCTTTTCTCACACACAGGGATATCTCATTAAAATATCTCTCTCCTTCCCCTTCCCACCCCTTAATCTACCTGTTTGTTTGTGCCAGGGATCAGAAATGGGGGCGTGGGGGCAGGAGAGAGAGAACAGGGAGCAAATCGGCTTGGGTTCAAAGCATATTAAAGGTGTCACTTGCTACAGGATTAGACAGAAGGGATTTGGGCACTGGGGGGGGGGGCTGGGTGTTAATTTTGGGCGGGGTCCCAGGTGGCAGGGGAGAGGGTGTGTCCCAGGGGCAGAGAGCTCCTGGCCAAGATGGGTTGGGGGGGTCATTTCGAGGCGCCTCCCCCCTCTTTTTTTTCTGCCCCTGATCCTTTGCTCCAGGTGAGGTTGGAGCATGACAATTATGCTTTAATCGGCTTATAACAGGCTCAGATATTTTTATGGCCCTTTATCAGGCATTGCAACTTCTGGTCTATCTTGGCACATGAAAAGCAGGCCGGGGGGAGGGGGGGCGGTGGAAGCTATGCGGATTTGCCGAGTTTTTGCAGATTTTCCAAGCCAGGGATCTATGTCTTGAAGGGTCAGGTGGCCCCAATTTTTTTTTTTAAATAATAAATTTTATTCATCACATTTTCATCATAAAAACACATTTCCACTCATTACAGCGTTCCAATATCAGTGTTCACTCACATTGACTTACTTTCTAATTATGTAGGTGGCTACTATATGTTATGTAGTTGTTTCTACATTCAACTTAAACCAAATATTTACAAGATTACAAATAATATTTATCTCATCTTACTACAGCTCCTACATACCCTTCATCTATCAGCTTTGCTTCTACCTTCCAACCAATTATACCATAAATTCCAAATCTCATAGTACTCCGTTTCTTCTCTGTCTTTTAGTTCCATCGATAACCTATCCATCTCTGCAGATTCTAAAGCCTTTTTTATTATCATTATATTGGAATGGGTATTGTCTTGTTTCCAGTTCTAGGCAAAGGCAATTCTAGCCATGGTTACTATAGGAAGTATAATGAATTGAAGTTTTTCACAGATATTATATCTTAATAGAAATATCTCAGGCCCCCAAATTAAGCACTTTATGGTCCCAAATTAAGCATTGTCTAGCATGGTAAAACATACAGAGAGCTTCAAAATGTAATTTTTTTCCAGTCAGCCAGACGATTAGATAAGGATTGAGTGCCAAAACAGGGCTGCAATAATCTGGATGGCCATTAGAGGGCAGTAAGGAGGCACAAATATATCATTGCCCCATACTGGACATCTAGGGAATTGCAGGGTTAAATGTCACTTGAGGAACAGAGTCCCAACATCTGCCTGATACGCTGTGGCAGTGTTTCTCATCCTTGGCCCCTTTAAGATGGGAGGACTTCAACTCCCAGAATTCCCTAGCCTGCAAGGCTGGCTGGAGAATTCTGGGAGTTAAAGTCCACCCGTCTTAAAGGGACCATGGTTGACAAACACTTCAGTGGTTTATCTAGCCTTTGCAGCCTGGTGGCTAAGGAACCTTCCCCATTGGCCAGATCAAGAATATGGGACTTGACCCCAGTAGCCAATCAGTGTTTGAGAAAAATATTCTCTATTTACAGCTGTGGCCTCACCTATCTTCTTGAGGTCTGCAGGTTGTCTGGGTTTAAATATTTTCATGCTTAAGGCTTGATTAAGGGAACCATACCACAAATAAGCTTTATGTTGGGTGCATTCACACAACATTCATTCATTCATTCATTCATTCATTCATTCATTCATTCATTCATTCATTCATTCATTTAGTCAAGCAATTATAAGATAACAGGAATAAGTATAAACATGGTTATGAATACATGAAATGGATACATATAAGAAAAATAAAAGAAACAATAAAACAGGGATGGTGCGCTTATGCACGCCCCCTACAGATCTCTTAGGAAAGGGGTGAGGTCAATAGTAGACAGTCTAAGGTTAAAGTTTTTGGGGTTTGGGGAAGGAACCACAGAGTCAGGTAGAGTATTCTAGACATTGACCACTTGGTTGCTGAAGTCATATTTCCTGCAATCAAGTTTGGTGCGGTTAACCTTGACTTTGTATCTATTGCTTGCTCTTGTGTTGTTATGGTTGAAGCTGAAGTATTCATTGACGGGTAGGACATTGCAATGTATGATTTTATAGACTATGCTTAGATCAGACCAAAGGGGGCATAATTCTAGATTTTCTAGGTCTAGCATTTCAAGTCTGGTGGCATAAGCTATTCTGCAATGAGTAGAGGAGTAGAGAACTCTTCTTGTGAAATATTTCTGGACTTTCTCGACTGTGCTAATATCAGATACTTAATGCGGGTTCCAGACTGTATTTGAGTATTAGTCTAGCAAATGTTTTGTATGCTCTAGTTAGTAGTGTGATCCTTAAGCTGGTCTGTCAAAGACCAAGGACCTACATTAACGTAACATAACATAACATAACATAACATAACATAACATAACATAACATAACATAACATAACATAACATAACATAACATAACATAACATCCTGAATTTCATCTTGGATTTGTTTAGTGTTACAGCACATTAGTAAACTGACCCAGGTGTCACAAACTCTGTAAATTGGATGATGTAGTAACCAGGTTTCAGCAGATTTATGAATCATGATTGCAAATCCTGGATCCCACCAAGAATGCCTCCCCCTTCGCCCTTCTAATCAGTTCTGAAAAAAGTCAATTTATAGACTGAAAGGCTCCAGAGGCGAATCCCAGGGAACTGCAGGTGAACTGCAGCCCCAAACCAGAAAACCCCTCCCCGCTCCAGCAAAATGAAAACATGCACCCCGTGTTCCAATTCAAACTCCAGAAATTATATCATATTTTCTCTGGTTTTCTATTATTCAGATAATGGAAAGGCAGCTTGGTTTAGTGGTTAAGACTAGAAAATGGGAGACTGGGAGTTCTAGTCCCGCCTTAGGAAGGAAAGCTGGCTTTATTACTTTGGGCCAATCACCAGGAGACGGTGAATTTTAGTCCTGCTTTAGGCAGGAAATCTGGTTAGGTAAGGTTGAGACAATCACTAGGAGATGGAGAATTCTAGTTCCACCTTAGGCAAGAAATCTGGTTGGGTAACTTTGTGCCAATTACCAGGAGACGTGAGTTCTAGTCCCGCCTTAGGCAGGAAAGCTGGCCAGGTAACTTTGTGCCAATCACCAGGAGACTGTGAGTTCTAGTCCCACCCTAGGCAGGAAAGCTGGCAAGGTAACTTTGTGCCAATCACCAGGAGACTGTGAGTTCTAGTCCCGTCCTAGGCAGGAAAGCTGGCCAGGTAACTTTGTGCCAATTACCAGGAGACTGCGAGTTCTAGTTTTGCCTAAGACAAGAAAGCTGGCTTGGTGACTTTGGGCTGATCACCAGGAGATGGTGAGTTCTAGTTTTGCCTTAGGTATGAAAACTGGGTGACTTTGGACCAGTCCCTCTGTCTCAGTCCAACCCACCTCACAGGGGTGTTGTTGTTGTGGGGAAAATAGGAAGAGGAAAGTGTATTGTATATATTCCCCACCTTGTGTTAATGTAAAACTAATAAGGGTGGCTTACAAATAAATAAAATAATTGGACAGGATCTTAAACAGACACAGGAAATAAACGGTGAGGTTCACAAGCTGTTTATTTTATAACAAAACTCAAGATTTTCCATTTAGCAACTTCAATCCTTAGAACTGATTTCCAAAGTTATAAAAATAGTGGGGTGCCCACTCTAACGGATGATTAAAAGGATGAGATAATAATCCTTTATTTTATTTTATTTTATTTTTCCAATGTTCTCAGTTGTTTCTATTTTAGTGTCCGGGCAAGGAGGCATGACACAAGCCCTAACAAAAATACATATATTTTTTCCTGTTTGGTGAAGAAAGCAGTTTTATTCTTCCGAGAGAGGAACCAACGTGCCGAAAACAGGTTGCACCCAGACTGAAAAGTGACTCAGCACCCCATCAAACGCTTTCTTCCCTGACTCAGCACAAAACGGTTTTGGACACATTGGCTGTCCCTGTGTTGCAACTCAAGTTTTAAAGCAGAGGAACCATCTAGAACTCTCCATTGATTTGAGGGTCATGCGGGGGGCAACAGACCAAGGAGAGGGGAGCGTGCATATTTGGACCCTCCTAAAAGCTCCAGAGAGTCGCTGGAAGCTGAAAGAAAAATCAAGAATCTGGAGAATTAACTTTGTTTTTTTTTTTAGTTAATTTCAACAGGGTCCAAAAAATGGAAGATTGCAATGTAATTGACTGACCTGGAATTGACGCGCACGGTGCCGTCTTTGCTAATTGAGATATTTTGCCCCTTGATAAAATGATTTAGCCCCTGTCACAGCTAACATCTGCCCTGAATCTCCAATATCAGTGTCCTTGAGAGAAGTGGACAATCGCTGTTTTGCGTTTCCCACCTTCCGAATGGATCGCAGGATACAAATAGATCTGGACTGGTGGTGAGATTCAAATTTTTTACTACCAGTTATGTGGGTATGGCTGCTGGGCATGGCAGGAGAAGGATACTACAAAATCCCCATTCCCTCCCCACCTCACTAACCTACTTTCCGTCTCCGTTTTTCTGTTCTGGGCAACAAAACAAGACCCAGCCAATCAGCTGGGACTTGGTAGGCGGAGAATAGATGGGGGAGGGGCTGGTTCTCTGAACTACTCAAAATTTCCGCCAATGGTGTTCCAGAACTGGTCAAAGCCTGTTGAATGCCACCTCTGATCTGGACAGACTTGAACCATGGACCTTATCTAACGAAATGAAATTTAATGGGGAGAACAGAAAGGTTTTACACTTAGGCAAGAAAAATAAAAGGTATAAGTACAATCAGGTGAAAAATTGCTCAAAAGTAACTGCAAGAGGGTGTCTTGGCAGACAAACACTTAAACATGAGCCAGCCGTGTGTAGCAGCAGCCAAAAGAGCTAATACAATCCTTGGTTGTATAAACAGAGGCATAGAATCAAAATCACGTGAGGTTTTAGTACCACTTTATAAAACCTTAGTAGGGCCAGTGGTGGGATTCAAATTTTTTTACCACTGGTTCTGTGGGCATGGCAGGGGAAGGATAGTGTAAATCTCTAGTCAGAGGTGGTATCTGCCAGTTCTCCAAACTACTCAAAATTTCTGCTACCGGTTCTCCAGAACTGGTCAGAACCTGCTGAATACCACCTCTGAGTAAGGCCACACCTGGAATACTGCATCCAGGTTTGGTCACCGCATTACAAAAAAAGATGTTGAGATGTTGGAAAAAGTTCAGAGAAGAGCAACGAAAGAGGGCCCCAAGACTAAAACATATGAGGAATGGCTGCAGGTTTTGGGTCTGGCTAGTCTAGAGAAAAGAAGAATTAGGGATGACATGATAGCAGCATTTCAGTATTTGAGGGGCTGCCGCAAAGAAGAGGAGGTCAACCTATTTTCCAAAGCCCCTGAAGGCAGGACAAGAAGCAACGGATGGAAACAAATCAAGGAGAGAAACAACCTCGAATGAAGGAGAAACTTCCTAACATGGAGGACAATGAACCAGTGAAACTCCTTGCCACCAGAAATTGTAGGTGTTCCATCACCGGAGGTATTAAAGAAGAGATTGGACAATGATTTGTCTGAAATGGAATACAATTTCATGTTTGAGCAGGGAATTATAGGACCTCCAAGTTTCCTACCAGCTCTATTCTGATTGATTGATTGATGATTGATTCTGTGGAGCAGTGTTTCTTAACCTTATCAATTTGAAAATGGATGGATTTCAACTCCCAGAATTTCCAAACCAGTCATGCTAACTGAGGAATTCTCAGAGTTGAAGTCCACCCATCTTAAGGTTGAAAACCCCTATTTGGCTGGAGGAATTCTGGGAGTTGAAGTCCACGCTTAACATTACTAAGATCGCTAACAGCCATCTTAGTTCCTTAGTTCCTTCGCTGAGGAATTCTGGGAATTGAAGTCCACCCTTTTAAAGTTTTTATTTTATTTTTATTTTTATTTTTTTTATTGGGTTTGTCAATTGCTTACAAGATAATAGGTTTAAGTAAAAACATAGTTCTGAATACATGGATACATATAAGAAAAATAAAAGAAACAATAGAACAGGGACTGTGTGCTTATGCACGCCCCCTACAGATCTCTTAGGAAACGAGTGACATGGTCATTAGTAGAAGTCTTAAGGTTAAAGTTTTTGGGGTTTGGGGAAGAAACCACAAGTCAGGTAGAGCATTCCAGACATTGACCACTCAGTTGCTGAAGTCGTATTTTCTGCAATCAAGTTTGGTGCGATTAACCTTGACTTTGTATCTATTGTTTGCTCTTGTATTGTTATGGTTGAAGCTGAAGTATTCATTGACAGGTAGGACATTGCAATGTATGATTTTATATACCATACTTAGATCAGACCGAAGGGGACGTAGTTCTATTTTTTCTAGGTCTAGAATTTCGAGTCTGGTGGCATAAGGTATTCTGCAATGAGTAAAGGAGTGGAGAACTCTTCTTGTGAAATATTTCTGAACTTTCTCAACTGTGTTAATATCAGATACGTAATGTAGGTTCCAGACTGATGAGCTGTATTTGAGTATTGGTCTAGCAATTGTTTTGTATGCTCTAGTTAGTAGTGTGATATTACCAGAGAAAAAGCTACGTAGGATTAAGTGAACAACTCTTAATGCGTTTTTGGCTATGTAGTTATAGTGGGCTCCAGCACTTAGATCATTAGAGATGAATACTCCAAGGTCCCTGACAGAGTTTGGATCATCAACAAGGTCTTCAGCTGGTATTTTATTTTCTGATTTTTTTTTTTTGCCAATATGTAAGACAGAGCGTTTGTTTGTTGAAATTTGAAGTTGCCATTTGTTTGACCATTCTAATACATAGTCAAGGTCTTTTTGAAGGGTAACAGTATTGTCTGTGGTGTTGAATAGCTTTACATCATCAGCGAAGAGAACGTAGTTGCTCTTAATATGATCACAGAGGTCATTTATGTAGAGTATGAAGAGAGTTGGTCCTAGAACACTGCCTTGGGGGACACCACTATTGACAGGTACAGAATTGGATAGGATGCTCCCAATTTTGACCATTTGTTGTCTTTTTGATAAGAATGCTTCTATCCAGTTATGCAGTTGTCCAAAGATACCATAAGATTTTAGTTTTGGGAGTAGTTTGTCATGTACCACTGAATCAAAGAGGCTTTACAGAAATAGCTAAGGGAGGAAGGCCCTCTCTGGCTGGAAAATTCTGGGAGCTGGAAGTCTACCTATTTTAATATTACTAAGATTGCTAACAGTCTTGTTGGCTGAGGAATTCTGGGAGTTGTAGTCTACCTATCTTCAAGTTTTCTACAGTTCCTAACTCCCATGTTGTCTGAGGAATTCTGGGAGTTGTAGTCCACCCATTTTAAAATTGCTAAGGTTGAAAACTCCTTTTTGGGTGGAGAATTCTGGGAGTTGAAGTCCACCCTCTTAAAGTTACTAAGGTTGCTAATAGCCATATTAGCTGAGGAATTCTGGGAGTTGAAGTCCACCCATCTTCAAGTTTTCTAAAGTTCCTAACTCCCATATTGGCTGAGGAATTCTGGGAGTTGAAGTCCACCCATCTTAACATTACTAAGGTCGAGAAGCACCCAGTCAAGCCTGTAACTCTTCTTCCCATCTCTCTTCCCATCTCTACGCTCCCTCAGGGGGAAGCATTTAGCCTATGCTCAGAGACACAATAGAGTTTCACCCTACTCAAGATTCCACGATGGTCCTACTTTTAGTGCAAGCAAGCAGGCTGCAAAATCACTCGGTCCAAGATTACGCAACTTTACTGATACAATATACACTATATATGATACAATATACAATATATTGCAAAGGGGCAACTGTGCTGGGTAGCCCGGACGGGCGTTTGCCAGCCATAGGCACTTTTGAGAAGCTTGTGGTTCACCATCTGTTTTGCAAAAGGAGGCAGCTGGGGTTCGGGAGGGGGAGTGAGGATGTCCAGTCAGCTCAGCTGACCCACTCGTGATGTCTCCTCCAGAGACTTGGTTGACCTCACCGGATAAGAGAAGAAATTGGAGGTCTTGCACAACTCAGCAAGCAGAAATGAGGAACTTCTTCCATTGCAGGGAGAAAGCAAATGGAAGGCCATTCGGGGGGGGGGGTAGGGTGAGGAGGATTCGAATGGGTGGCCTTAAGGCTGAGGTCAATGCCCTCTCTGCACCTGTGTTGTCTTCTTAAGTACCTGGATGGAAAACAGGAAGGGGGGATATGTCCAGTCTAACAAAGAGAAGTAGGGGAGGATTACGGATAGTATAAGGGGGAACTTGAAATTCAAAACTTGCTGGGAAATATTTTGAGATTATATAACTATATATATATAATTGTATATGAATTTTACTGTTTTTTTATACTATATTTTACTATCCTAAAATATGTAATTGACTATACTAGATACTAGAAAAACAGAGAATATGATAAACTGGGGGAAAGTCAAAATGTGAATTATAGGCTATGGAAACCAAAAGAGAAATTTAACTTTATGGGGTTTTTTTTTGTTTGTTTGTTTTCTTGTTGGGACATATGAAATAGAAAATGTAATTGATTATATAAAGGATATGAGAAAATAGAAAATATGACAAACTGGAAGGGATCATATGGGAATATACAGTATTTTTAGTGAGAGAATTTTTGATGATTAAAAACAGGGGAATTAAATTTTTTTAAAATATATAGATAAACTTTGGCTAAGTGGAAAGAAATAAAAACATGATTATTATATATAAGATAAGCAAAGATAAAATGAGATATATTAAGAAGTTACTATTGTGGTGAATTTTTTGTTGTACATATATACATTCTAAAATATACAGTTGATTATTTAGTGGATAATAGAAACGTATAATAAGAGTTCTTCATTATGATTAAAATAGGGAAATGGAAAATTATTAAATTGTACAGATTGAGGGGATATACAATGTGGATCCTAATTTTTTTGGTTTTATTTTATTTTTACTCTTTTAGATTGTTTATTATATATTGGCCTAGAGAAAATTAAGGATAATAACAATATAAAATAGGCAGTAAGCTGAAAATGGAAATAATAGGGGATAAAGATTTGAAAATATATGTGTGGGTGAAATGATATTGATATTGAATTAATGAATTGAAATATGAAATGGAAATTTATTTAAAGATAAGTGGAATGGATAATGATATGAGGCAATATTATACAAGATAGATGGAAATGTAAGTATGACTATGTATAAACATTGTAATCTGGAACCACATTGCCCACGTGAAGAGATGTGTAAAAAATAAAATAAAAAACTCTTGAGAAAAAAAAAAAGAGGACTAGGGGTGACATGATAGTAGTCTTCCAATATTTCTTTCTCTGGGCACAATGAGAACATATCTGCTGCAAAAACTCCGCATTGGTGACAGGAAGGGCATCCAGCCAGTAAACACTCAGCTCCATTAAACAATGAACAACAACAACAATAGTTGCAAGAACTGCGTATGTCTAGTTTAATGAAAAGATGGACTAGGGGGTGACATGATTACAGAGTTCCAGTATTTGAGGGGCTGGCCCAAAGAAGAGGGGTAGTGTCAAATTATTCTCCAAAGCACCCGAAGGCCAGACAATGAATAAGGGATGGAAACTCCTCAAGGAAAAGAAGCACCTTAGAAAACTGTATGACAGTGTTATGTCCTGAGCATGGGCGCAAGGAATGGAGACGAGACATCGAACGGTGACTTCAACTCTTTATTGTGAATTAAGAACAGAGCAAATACTTGGGCAGCAGCAGCTCTTTTATAGAGCTGGCTGCTGTCAAAACAACCAATGATTTGAGTTTACCGCTCTAACAAGCGTCCAATCAGAGAGGCCCATTAACAGCCAATCGGACTGGCCAGAATGACCAATCACAACTCGCTATCCGTGTGCCAATGAGAAATGCAGGATTACGAGCCTGCTGCAAAGTAAAGCTATTTAGGGTTGTTACTGATGCGTTGGCTTAGTCCATAACACCCCTCCCCCCTAGGTTCTGTCTGAGGGGTGGGGTGACGTATTCTCGTAAGTAGGCAGGTCGCTTCACCTGTCTGCTTGATCTGCGCTGTCCACCGGTTTCTGTCCTGGCTCTGGTTTTGGTGGGCTGCTAGCTGAGCTGGATGGCGAAAACGGTCCCGCTGTTCTGTCGAATGGCTCTGGGCTGTTCTCTCTGCTTTCGCCAGTGCTGTCTTCCGGGTTCCCTGGATCTGCTTCCATCGCAGTGCTGTCATGCAGCGAGGCCACTCCCCGGCTCGGTTCTCCTTCTGGCGGTGAGTATCCCCGGTTGGTTGTGTATACTGCTGGGTTTCGATTGTTAAGTCATCTGTTATTTCTTTTTTGGCCTCCTCGATGTTCCTTCCCCCCCCAAGTTAGAGATTCAGGGGCTGAGATGGGAATAGGTGCTAGTCTGGAACGGAGTTGGTCTATGTGGCACTTCCACATTTTACCATCTGCAGTTTGTAGACGATAGGATCGGGGTCCCGTAAGTTGTGTTATGGTAGCGGGGACCCACAATGGGTCACCCGAGAAGTTTTTCACAAACACAGGGTCACCTTCCTGGAATGATCAACACTTGCTGCTGGATCCTGGGGGTTGTTCAGGCGTGTAATTAGGGTGGAGGCGATCGAGATGTGAGCGAAGTTTCCGGTCCATCAGGAGTTCAGCTGGGGTTCTGTTTGTGGTGCTGCTTGGGGTTATATGTTGGAGGAGAAGCATCCAGGTTATTTTGTTGTCAATGTCACCGTGGTCCATTTTGTGTAAAGTCTTTTTTACAAATTGAACCATTCGCTCAGCCCTACCATTGGTCGCAGGGTGAGCTGGCAATGTTAAGGCATGGCGGATGCCCCGGTCTGCTAGGTACTGTTCGAATGCTAGGGCAGTGAATTGGGGACCATTATTGGAGACCAGGACATCCGGCAATCCGTGGGTAGTGAATAGCTTATTCAGTTTTTTAGTGACCGCCTCTGTGGTGGTGCTTTTCATCTTATGGACCTTGAGCCAGTTAGAATAGGCATCCACTGTTAGGAGGAAAGTGTGTCCTCTTGTGGGTCCCGCAAAATCGATGTGGATACGGGACAGGGACCTTGAGGCGTTTCCCACTGAGTTGGGGGTGTTTTTGGAGAAGCAGAGCGAGTCTCCTGGCATTTGCTGCACTTTGCTACCCAGGTCTCTATCTGTCTAACCCAGGCCACCATGCGTAACTCCTGGCCAATGCCTTCATCCGCACGATGCCTGGATGCCCATTGTGCAACACTTTTAAAACTTTATGTTGCAATTTCTCCAGGATTACAACTCTGTCTCCCCACAAGATGCAGCCCTTTTGGGAGAATAGTTCTGTCTGTCGATTTCTGAATGGCTTGAAAGTGTCATTGGGTGCACTGTCCGGCCAGCCCCATTCCACCCAGCTGAGGACTCGTGCCAACAAAGGGTCCTTTTTTGTTTCTGAGGCAATGTCTCAAGTGGTCAGCGGCAGCGATTTAAGGGTTTTGATTTGCAATATGGCTAGGGTTGGAGCTGGGTCCTCTATGATGTCTGGTAGTGGAGAGCGGCTCAAAGCGTCAGCGTGGGGAATGGCTTTCCCCGGGCGGTGTTGCAATCGGTAATCATAGGCGGCTAAAAATTCTGACCAACGTGTCATTCTTGGTGATAAGATGTGGGGAGTTGGTTTGTTTCCCGCCAAAATACCAAGTAGCGGCTTGTGGTCTGTAATTATGGCAAAGGGTCTCCCATACACATATTCATGGAAACGTTTAATTGCGGATACAATAGCGAGAGCCTCTTTATCAAGTTGGCTATAGTTCTTTTCAGTTTTAGACAAAGTTCTCGAAAAGAACGTAATAGGTGCCTCATTACCATTTGGTAGTACATGGCTTAAAATGGCTCCCACTCCGAATGATGAGGCGTCACAGGTAACTGTTAAGGGTAGAGTCTCGTTGTATTGTATCAATACAGCATTGGAAGTTAAGAGGTCTTTTACTTGTTGGAATGCCCGTTCTTCACGCTTTCCCCAGACCCAGGAAGCCTTTTTGTCGAGAAGTCTATGTAGGGGCTCGGCTACGGTCGCCTTCTGGGGCAAGAAGATGTTATAAAAGTTAATGAGTCCCAGGAAGGCTTGGAGGTCTGTCTTATTCCTAGGTCTCGGGGCATTTTTGATTGCGGTTAGTTTTTTTTCAGTGGGTTGGATTCCCTGTCTGTCGAGAAGGTATCCCAGGAACTCCACTCTCTCCATACAAAGTTGACACTTGTCCCTTTTTACTTTCAGGCCAACGTCTTTAAATTTCTGAAGAACCTTTCTGAGTCATTGTACTAATAACTCTTTAGTAGGGGCAGCTATTAAGTCGTCGTCAAAATAAGGCATGATGCCTTTTATGCCTTGTAATAGTCTCTCCATCAAACTTTGGAAAATGCCAGGTGCCACGCTTACTCTGAATTGGAGTCTGTTGCACTTGAAGGCACCTCTATGTGTAACTATTGTGTGGGCTTCTGCAGTCGTCGCGTCTATGGGTAGCTGTTGGTATGCCTGAGCTAAGTCCAATTTTGCAAATATTTTTCCGCCACCCAGGGAGTGAAGAAGGTGTTGGACCACCAGTACTGGGTAAGCGCTCTGTTGAAGAGCATGATTTAGGGTGGCCCGGTAAACCCCACAAATTCTTAATGAGCCATCTGGCTTTATGGGCATTACCATTGGAGTTTCCCAACGGGCATGGTCAATCGGTTCCAACACACCCTGGGCTATTAGTTTATCTAGCTGCTCGTTAATCTTCGGCTTGAGGGCAAAAGGCACCCGATGAGGCTTAAGACGAATGGGAGCTACATCAGGGCTGAGATTAAATGATATAGGGGTCCCCTTGTACTTGCCTAATGTTCCTGTGAACACATCCTGGAATTCCTAGATGAGGGCCTCTTCCCAGTCATCGCTTCTGGTTTGGTGTATGCCGGCTAGTTCAATCTTGAGTGGAGCGAACCACTGTACCCTAACAAACTGGGCCGGTCACAATCGATGACAGTCAGGGGAAGCATCGCGGTGCGGTCCTTAAAGGATACTTGGACATGGCTGGAACCGACAACTGGAATTCTGTTTCCCTGGTAGTCTTTTAGGATGATTCTTTGAGTGCTGAGGTCCTGGCAACAGATGGCAGGAATCAGCTGTTTGAGGGTTTTCCAGGAGACCATCGATAGGGATGATCCCGAATCAACTTCCATCACGCATGGTCGATTCTCAATAGTAACTCTTACACGGATCTTTCTTGCATCTAGTGATGAAGCGTGGCTGATAATAATGGTTTGGTGCGCCTCTTCTCGTCTCGTTGAAGAGGCAGGTGCTCGATTTCTGTAGTAGTAGTGGTTGTTCCATTGGTGGTTCAGGCGGTCCCGATTTCCAGGTGGTTTGCCTGTCTCCCGAGGGAGGTTGTTCTCCCTTCAGCTTGGACTGGACTCTCACTTGCTTCTGCAGACCTTTGCGATGTGGCCTCTTTTTCCACAGGAACGGCAGAGTGCGTTGAGGAATTTGCAGTCCAATCGTGGGTGGTTTGCCCCGCAACCAGCACATTGGCGTGGAAGTCTCTGGTTCCTTTGCTCTCGTTCCAAGGGAGCTGGTTGACCTCCTCTTCCTCACTGCCTGAGGATGACTCAAGGTCTTCGTGATGGGCGGTAATAGCGTGCTTCTCAGAGGAGAGTGGACTCGTTAGCAAGTTGGCAGTGCAGTGCGTTCACTCGGCGCATTCGAGCGTCTGACTTCCTGGTTGCTTCTGCGGCAGTAGCGTTGGCAATGACATCTGCAAGGCTGATGTCTCCTTTCACCATGAGTTTTCTCTGTGCAGTGTAGTCATCTAAAGCCAGAACTATGCGATCTCTCAGGGCTTCCTCAAGGTTTGCAAAACCACAGACGCCTCCTAGGGTTCCGGAGGTCGGCTACGAAGTCCCCAACACTCTTGTTCTTCCGTTGGTCCCTCTGGTAAAACTCATGTCTTCATATCAGTGTAGGTACTGCGGGTGCGTAATGGGCCCGGAGGATTGGCGTGAGGTTATCCCAATCCATGGTCTTCACTTCCGCTGGTTTCGCTAGTGCTTTAGCCATTTTGAAAACATCGGGGCCACAGTGGGTTAGGAACACCGCTCATTTCTTGCCAGGCGTAGCATCTTTTAAATTGTTGGTCTCTAGGAACATCTGGAAATCGAAAATTGACGAACAACTCGACAAACTGATAGCTCAGGAGGTGTTGGAGCCCATCGATCACTCCCCATGGGAAACCCCTATTGTAACACCCATTAAGCCAGATGGGTCAATCCGAATTTGTGGGGACTACCGGGCCACTTTGAATCACGCCCTGCAGCAGAACGCGTATCCAGTTCCGGTGGTGCAGCACCTCTTCCATTCCCTGGGGGGCGGGAAAGTTTTCGCTAAATTGGATTTAGCTCAGGCATATCAGCAATTACCAGTAGATGAAAAAACGGCACAGGCCCAAACTATTGTGATGCACCAAGATGCCTTTCAATGTACCCGGCTGTAATTCGGAGTAAGTATAGCCCTGGGGATTTTTCAGAGCCTTATGGAAAGGTTATTGCAAGGGATTAAGGGCGTGGTCCCCTATTTTGACGATGTATTAATTGCAGCCCCTACAAAAAAATCTTACAGGACTGAGTAAAATTAGTCCTAAAAAAATTCCAAGAGGCCGGTCTTAAGGTTAAAAAAAACAAATGTAAATTGTGTACTGACAGTGTTGAGTTTTTAGGGACCTGATTGATAGCCAGGGCATTCACCCTACCGAAAGTTAATTAAAAGCGATCAAAAACGCTCCCAGGCCACGAAACAAGGCCAATCTCCAGGCATTCCTAGGCCTCATCAATTTTTATAATGTATTTTTACCGCACAAAGCAACTGTCGCTGAACCGTTACACCGATTGTTAGATAAAAAAGCAAATTGGTTATGGGGTTACCGTGAAGAACAGGCGCTCCGAAATGTTAAAAAACTGCTCACTTCTGACTCTGTACTCATGCAGTATAATGAGACTTTGCCATTAGTTATAACCTGTGATGCATTTACCATTAGTTATAACCTGTGACTTTGCCATTAGTTATAACCTGTGATGCATCGCCTTTCGGGGTGGGCGCTATTTTGAGCCACATACTGCCTCATGGGAACGAAGCCCCTGTTGCATATTTTTCAAAGACTCTTTCAAAAAAGGAGCGGAACTTTGGACAAATTGATAAAGAAGCCCTCGCAATTGTCTCAGCTGTGAAAAGATTTCATGAATACGTGTATGGTAGGGTTTTTACTATTGTGACTGACCACAAACCTTTGTTAGGGATAATAGCCGGAGATAAGCCGACTCCCTACATATTATCCCCTAGGATGACCCAATGGTCAGAATTCTTAGCTGCTTATAACTATCGGCTGCAATACCGCCTGGGGAAAGCCATTCCCCATGCCGACGTATTGAGCCGAGCACCGCTTCTAGATACTCTCGACGATCTGGCACCAACGGTAACCACGTTGCAAATCAAGGCACTCAACTCGCCACCACTGACCGCCCGAGATATCGCGAGAGAAACCAAACGCGACCACACCCTAGCACGAGTCCTAGGCTGGGTAGAACGCGGATGGCCATTGGACCAGTTATCAGATGACTTCACACCATTCAAGTCTTGACAGACCGAGCTCTTCTCCCAGAAAGGCTGTGTCATCTGGGGCGATAGAGTCGTTATCCCAGAATGGCTCCGAAAAGCACTACTGAGAACTTTACATGATGGCCACCCCGGCATCGTGCGAATGAAAGCCCTTGCGCGAAGCTACGCATGGTGGCCGGGCATTGACAAGCAATGCCAAGAAGTCAGCAACGCCCCACCAAAAGCCATGCCTACTGAATGGGAGACACCACGTGGAACCTGGTCCCGAATTCACCTGGACTTCGCGGGGCCAACCAAAGGCCACACTTTCCTGCTTACCGTCGATGCCTACTCGAATTGGCTCAAAATTCATCGCATGACGACTACGACCTCCGAAGCAGTTATCAAAATTTTAAACAGACTCTTTGCAACCCACAGATTACCAGATGTCCTGGTATCCGATAACAGCCCACAATTTACTGCACTAGCGTTCGAGCAGTACTTCGCTGACCGCGGCATCCGCCATGCGCTCACCTCGCCTGCACACCCTGCGACCAATGGCCGAGCAGAACGCATTTCAATTTGTGGAGAAAACCTTGCAAAAGGTAGACTACGACAACATTGACGACAAGGTCAATCAAATCCTCTTCTTGCAACACATCACCCCACATAGCGTCACCAACAAAACTCCCGCTGAACTGCTAATGGGACAAAAGCTCCGCTCCCACCTCGACCAGCTGCACCCAGCTTATGAACCGGAGAAACCACTAGGATCCAGTGGCCGCTGTCGCACCTTCCAGGTAGGAGACCTGGTTTATGCAAACAACCTATCGGGCGACCCGTTGTGGGTGGAAGTGACAGTAGTACGTGTAACCGGCCCCAGATCCTATCTTGTGCAATGCCTTGATGATAAACGTTGGAAATGTCATATTGACCAATTACGATCGCGGCTTTCAGCGGCCAGTCCGCAAATCCCCTTTGACCAAACTGAGGGGGGGGGAGGTACGGAAGAAGATGAATTCCTAGGAAACCAGTTCGAAGGAAACGACGGTTTAATAGAAACTCAGGAAGCAGAGCCGGAGGGAGAAATGGTTGCACCTCAGGGAATTGCAGAAATTGTGGGCAACGACGTAGAAGTGAACTCTGAACCAGAAAGTGCCCCACTGCCAAACAGCGATCTACCTCAGCATGATTGCAACCAGCCGATACAACGAAAATCAAAGAGACTAAAAAGACAACCGTCCTACCTAAGGGACTATGTAACTGCGCCCTGAAATAAGAAGCCAGGGGGAAGGGGTGTTGTGTATGCAATAAGATTAATAAAGTATGAGCTTGGAGTAAGTGCAGGGTTCTGGCCCTGCACTTCTGATTGGCTGTTAAGCGGCCGGACCGGATTGGCCCATTCAGGGGAATCCGATTGGCCCTTAACAGAGAGTTCCTATTGGTTATAAGAGCTAGTGTTCCTAGCTCGTTATTGGTTAAACGTTACAGGGTTTGCCTATATAAGGCGGGTTTTACTGCTGTTGAATTGAAGAAGTCACAATGTAAATAAAGAGCTGAAGTTCACCGTTCAGAGGCTTGTCTCCATTCTTCTTGCCCATGCTCAAAACTTAACACCTGGGTTCCCCAACCAGGTTTAAGGAGACAAGCTAAACAGAACATTAGGAAGCGATCCATGTAAGACTCCCAGTCTTCCTGTGCTGGATCGAACAGAGTGGGTGGTACGATGCCACCGGACATGGTTCCGTTGTTGGCGTCGTCTGTCACGTGCTCGGTGTTCTTTGAAGTTTTGTTGGTTCAGATATCTCCAAATCCCACCTTCGTCACCAGTGTTATGTTTTGAGCATGGGTGAGAAAGAATGGAGACAAGCCTCTGAACGGTGAACTTCAGCTCTTTATTTACATTGTGACTTCTGCTTCAATAGCAGTTAAACCCGCCTTATATAGGCAAACCCTGTAACTTTTAACCAATAACGAGCTAGGAGCGCTAGCTCTTATAACCAATAGGAACTCTTTGTTAAGGGCCAATTGGATTCCCCGGAACAGGCCAATCCGGTCCGGCCACTTAACAGCCAATCAGAAGTGCAGGGCCAGAACCCTGCACTTAACTCCAAGCTCACACTTTATTAAATCTTTATGCATTCACAACAATTACCACACATTATTGCTTCCCCCCACAAATTGTCAGGTAATCCTGAACCAGACAACATAGTTCGTGCCATTGATTGCAGTGTTTGGCCTTGTCTCTCTATAAAGGCATTTTGTTGTGGTCTATATGGTGCAGACTTTTTATGTTGAATACCTAACATTCTAAGTCTATTCTGGAATTTATTATCTGTAAATTCCATACCATTATCTGTTATAAGAGTTACTAATTTCTTTTTAGTTTTCCTTTCAGCAAATTTTATCCAATTGAAGATATTTAGATACGTTTCAGTTTTGCTCTTCATTAAATAGCAAAACCCATATCTAGAATAGTGGTCCATTATAGTTAATATGTATCAAGCTCCTCCTAAACTTGGTTTTTTCGGACCTATTAAATCAGCAAATACTACCTCTAAAGGTTCTTTGGTAGTAAATCCATCAACTCTATTAACCGGTTTGATCTTGGCTTTGCTTTGATTACAAGCATTACATTGCTCCACTGTCAATCACCCATAAATTATTTTTTACAGCTCCGTTAATATACATGGCTAACTCTAAATTTTTATTTATCTTTTGATGACTTTTAGTATTCTGGCCAGTGTTCTGGCGCTGTGCTTTTTTACAAAATCTTGCCAAAAGTCCTCTTCCTCCACAATTAAAACACTTTTTAATTGCGTATGCAGTAGGAGATTCATTATCTTCTTTTTGAGGTTGCTCCCTCCTTAACTGATCTCTTTCAAGTCTTCTTCTTGCCTCTTCAATCAATCTGCCAGTTATATAAGTTAAAGTTAGGCTTTCCTTTGGCAAAATTTCAAAGGAAGTGACGTAGTTGTCATAACTTTCATCTAGTGAAGATAGAATTATATAGACTTGGTGTAGTTCAGAGAAAATAAGCTCTTTCTCGTGCAGTTCTTGAAAAATGCTTTTTATAGAATTCAAATGACTAAGCATATCACCATTTGTCTGGAGATGCGTCCTGAAAAGCTTCCGTGTTAGATTTATGTGAGCACCAACGTTATCTCGAACATAAATCCTCTTCAGCTTCTGCCAACACCTAACAGCCGTTTGCTCTCCACGGATATGAACAAGTTGCTGGTCAGATAGTGTTAGTCCTATTATGCAAATAGCTTGTTCATTCTTTTGTATAAATTCTTCTATCTTTTGTCTATCTTCCTCAATCTCTGGATCCCATTCCTCTACGTTTGGTGGATTTTCAATTATCTTCCACAGACCTTCTCTACGTGGAAGCAGACTACATTTCATAGACCATGAAACATAGTTTGTTCCATCCAGCTTGGATATAAGGGATAAACTTTGTAGATTGACTTGTGCCATGTTTTCTTGTATGGATATAAAACTATGATTAATAAAACACAGCTGTCTGTTTACTGTAACGTTTAACAACACAAACTCTCACTTTTTACATAAATCTGTTTTATTCTAGTTAAACTGACTTTGCAGCCTCTGGGCCCATAACCAGTGTTAAGCCTGGGTTCCCCAACCAGGGTTGAGGAGACAAGCTAAACAGAATGTGCAGCGTTAGTCAGATAGGCACACAGATAAATGAGTGAGATAAGCTTGTATGTTTGTTAACATACAGTAAAAATAACAAATATGCTTGTGCTATCAAAATATAGTTTATTCCATTTAGAGTTTATAGCATAGTCAAAATAACAGTCCTTTAGTCATGTATCATTTTAGTCAGTCCATTCAAGGATATTCAATTAGCAAAGTCCGTGTAGAATATCCTATGTCAGTTCATTTACAAATCAGTCCTTTCTCTCTCCCGTTCAAGTAAGGAAAAACGCAGTCTTCATCCAGTAATTAGGGATCATCAAAGCCAGAGAGAGCAAGCTGACGTTCCTTGCTTCTTTTATGGTGCTTTCACAACCACTCCCCCAATTACATTCCTACAGTTAAAGTTGCAGACACTTTAACTAATAAACCATGATAACATATTTATTATTTTACCTAAACCAGTTAGGGTAAACAATGTTATCCCTAACAATGAGTTTCCATCTCTTGCTTCTTATCCTGCCTTCTGGTTCTCTGGAAAATAGGTGGACCCCCTCCTCTCTTTGGCAGCCCCTCAAATATTGGGAGACTGCTATCATTGCACCCCCCTGGTCAGTGGTGGGATTCAAACATTTTTACTACCACTTCTGTGGGCGTGGCTTGGTGGGCATGGCAGGGGAAGGTTACTGCAAAATCCCCATTCCCTCCCCACGCCACTAACCTGCTTTCCAGCTCCGTTCTCCTGTGTAGGGCAACCAAAGAAGATCCAGCCAATCAGCTGGGACTCAGGAGGCGGAGAATAGATGGGGCAGGGCCAGTCAGAGGTGGGATTTGCCGGTTCTCAGAACTGTTCAAAATGTCCGCTACCGGTTCTCTAGAACTGGTCAGAACCTGCTGAATACCACCTCTGCCCCTGGTCCTTCTCTTCATTAAACTTATACCCAATTCCTGCAACCGTTCTTCATATGTTTTATCCTCCAGTCCCCTGATCATCTTTGTTGCTCTTCTCTGCACTCTTTCCAGAGTCTCAACATCTTGTTTACATTGTGGCGATCAAAACTGCATGCCATAGTCCTTACCTTCAAGGCATTATAAAGCGGTATTAACACTTCACCTGATCTTGATTCTATCCCTCTGTTCATTCAGCCCAGAACTGTGTTGGCTTTTTTGGCCGCCGCCACACACAGTTGGCTCCTATTTAAGTGATTGTCCTTTAGGACTCCGAGATCCCTCACACAGTTGCTATCGTTGAGTCAGGTGCCACCTTGTTGGAAAAATATCCATCTGAGTTCAGTATCAAATAGGGAGAAAGATACTGGAAAAGTGGAGCTGATTGGAAAGATGGTTTATTGATGGACAGGACTACATAGGGGTTTGAGATCCTTGGCAGCTGATCACATGGAGTGGAGAGTGAGTGTTATTTATACTCTCTCTTGGGCCTTTCCCTTGAGTTTCCTGTTCCTGTGGCAAGGACATATATTCTATTGGTTGCTGTCAGACTCCCATGGGGCTATGCAGGAGTCATAGCTAGCTTTTTAGGTTGTCTGAATTAAGTTTGATTGAGGTCTGGACTCTCTGACATGATGTAATGAGGCAGCTTGTTCCCTGAAAGGGTGTTGGGCCATTCCCATTGTATTTTTAATGGCTTTCCTTGTTTGGATTTTGAGTGAGAGCTAATCCTACCATTCTACCTAATTCTGCCTTTGTTCAAAATATCCTGTCTTGAATGGATTACCAAATCTACATTTCTAAAATCTGGCCTCAGCTTAGCGTCTGCTTAGGGGCAGGAAACTGTGGCTCCAAGTTTCTGTTTCCTTTAAGATTTTTAAATTTCTGTTTTAGGGGAAATATAATATCCTGCCATTTTAAATCTTTTTCAAAGTATCTCATTCTTCTAGGAGAGGGGTGGGTGCTAACTTTATACAACTTATTCTATACCTGGGCACTTGGTTTTCCTTGCCTAAATGTAGAACCTTCATTTTCCCACCATTGAACTTCATTTTTTTAAAGACGGCCCAGGGTTCGAGTCTGTCAAGATCCTTCTGTATCTTAAATATCTTCCAGAGTTTTGGCTATTCCCCATCCCCACAGCTTGCAAATTTGATGTGCCTCCCTTTCTATCCCCTGGTCTAGATCAGGAATCGCCAAACTTGACGACTTTAAGACTTGTGGACTTCATCTCCCAGAATTCCCCAGCCTATGTCAGAGTTTTGCGAAGGATGGATGTGGCTTTCCCCATCAAGACAAACAGAAGGAAGGCTCCCATTGAGGTGAATGGAGCCTTCTCCCGTTGGATGCTTTGTAGATGGGGTGGACTACAGATTCCAGCATGGCCACTGTGGTGCAATGTAGAGAGCAATGGATTAGAAAAGCAGGTTTAAAAACATTAAAATCTGGGCCAAAACTTGCTTAGCTCTATACTAGGCTGACATTGCCACCTAGTGACCAGAAGGTGCACTGCACACAATCCATAGAATAATTTATTTTCATAGTACTAAATTACAGGAAATAGTCTTTGATTTACAACGATTCATTTAGGGACTTTCAAAGTTACAACAGCACTGGGAAAAAAGGGACTTATGAATATTTTTCACACTTACGACCGTAACTGCATCCCCATGATCACATAATCAAAATTCGGCCGCTTGGCAACTGGCTCATAGTTATGACGGTTGCAGTAATCCCCTTTTGCGACCTTCTGACAAGCAAAGTCAGAGGGGAAGCCAGATTCACTTAACAATCGTGTTACTGACTTAACAACTGACGTGGATTCACTGAACATTTGTGGCAAGAAAGTGATAAAACGGGACAAAACTCACGTGTCAACTGTCTTGCTTAACAACAGAAATTTAGGTCTCAATTGTGGTCATAGGTCGGGACCACCTCTATTGTCTGAAACCCATCTAAAAGGCTGTGCATATTTACCACTTCTCAAGAATTAGAATATAAGAATCAGAATAGAGCTGGAAGGGACCTTGGAGATCCTGTAGTCCAACCCCTGCTCAAGCAGGGGATCTTATACCATTTCAGACAAGTGACTGTCCAATCTCTTCTTCCAGGAAACATCCAGAAATGAAGCAGCCCACAACTTCTGAATTCAGATATTTAAAATAAATAAGAGATCGGGAAGAGGCAAAAATGTAAAACAAATGAGGTCTTTTTAAATTTAAAACCCTGTACAATCAAAACTCCTAATTTCTAGAGTAGAAAATAGAGGGAAGAGTTTCTTCATTTTGGCCATTTTCAGATATGTGGACTTCAACTCCCAGAATTCAACAGTGCTGGCTGGGAATTCTGGGAGTTGAAGTCCATCATCTGAAAGTTACTGAGATAAGAGTTCAGATATTCTAGAACTAACTTCTAGAACTATCTTAGAAACTTGAGTGTTAAATGCCTTGTTTCTTTTTCTTTAACAATAACACTTGGGCATTCTGCACATGTTCTGAGGCGCTCTTACAACTTGGTTCCTGTATCTAAATCACGGAAGTGTTCCCTTTTCAATATATCAGTTTGAATCTATAGGCAACCAATGCATTTCTTCATTCCTTTAAACATATCCTTATCTCTTTTTTTTTGCCTCCCCTTCAAAGGGACACTGAATTACATGGGAACAAAATTGCAAAACATGGTTGAGTGTCCAAACTGTGAAGCTGAAAAATAGATAATTCTAGATAATTTTAAAAAACAGATAATAAAAATAGAATTCTGTAGGCATGTATGTTCTGAGTGAGATGACCCACTGAAGGACATCCAAGGCTGGCTACAATCAGTAAAAAAACATATCCAATGCAATTCTGGGAATTGAAGTCCACAGATTTTAACCTTGCAAATGTTGCTAATCCTCATGAGAAAAGGAGGAAAAAAAAAATTCCTTTCCTTTATGGCCTGTGAGATTGGGACCGTGCCAAATTCTCATTGGTTTTTGTGGGTCTTCCCAAATGGTGCTTTTTCAAGAGGCAGCTGGACTTTATTGTTTTTCTTTGAAGACATTTCACTTCTCACCCAAGAAGCTTCTTCAGCTCCGACTGGATAGTGGAAAATAGAAGGAATTATGCTCCTTGCAGACAGCTGGTCATTTGCATCCTTTTTAGAGAGCCGCTGAGACCACTCAGAGGTTTGTTTGTGTCCTTGGAGGCCTCCTGAAGAGTACAAATGGGTGTGGCCTTTTCAAAAGACTGTGTTGTACACTGGAGAAAAATGATGTTGTATCCCTCCCGCTCTTTGAAAGAAGAGTCTTCAGTTTTGACACAGACGGCCTCTTTGACCCCTCTTTCAAACCAGTGTCCAAAATGTGGACTTTGCTGTCTTCAAAAGAGTCGGCTTTGTCTTTTACATGCAGATGGACTGCTAACTCTTGCCCTGTTGGGTTTCTTCTAGGTCAGGGATCTCCAACCTTGGCCCCTGGAAGCCTGGTGGACTTCAACTCCCAGAATTCCACAGCCTGCTGGCTGTGGAACTCTGGGAGTTGAAGTCCGCCAGGCTTCCAGGAGCCAAGGTTGGAGACCCCTGTTCTAGGTTGTGCCATGCGGTTATGAAGTGGCTGTTCTGTTTCCTCAATGTCCAAATTTGCACATGGCTCATTGCATTGGATTGCATTGACCAGGTGGCCTCAACGACCCCTCTAGAAAGGATGCAAATGACCTGCTGTCTGCAAGGAGTGCAAATCCTTCCGTTCCCCCATTCAGGCAGAGCTGAAGAAGCCCCTTGAAGGAGAAGCAAGACGTCTTCGAAGAAAACAACAACAAAGAAAGTCAAGTTGCCTCTTGGAAAATCATCTGGTCTATGCAAATTTGGACATTGGGGAAACAAAACAGCCACTTCATAACTGCATGGCACAACCTAGAATAAACCCATCAGGAATAGATTCAGCATCTGCATTTAAAAGACAAAGGACTAAAGACACTTTTGGGATGAGAAGTGAAACGTCTTCAAAGAAAAACAAGAAAGTCCAGCTGCCTCTTGAAAAATGGGACTCTCTTCGCAATGTTTTTCTGGATTTCTTACAGCCGCCCTTCTCAGAATTGGGGGTCCTCCCAATTTTGCTCACCCCTTAACTTAATCAACCATTTATAGGTGATCAACCCAAGGACATTTTGGAAGTAAACACTTTGGGATTTACCGCTGGGCCTCAGGCCTCTGTCTGCTTTGCAAAGCTTCATAAACAGGTCCAGAAATGTCCTCTGGGGTTGGCAGACTTTGCCCATTTCCATGACGTCGGCTGTTGGGGGCCTTTGCTGTGTTTTCTGGACCGTGGCTTGTTTGGAACTGCCAAATCTCTCATAGGAAGAAACTTGTTTGATGTACTTTGGGATTGTTGAACCAGGAGATCAAAGGGGATCACGGTTATCTCTCTCGGGTTGTTGTCGCTGCAAAAACCCGGTCAATGGGTTAGGGTTTCGTGTTGCGGTGAAAAATCCGGCCTCGGAGTCTTGCCTTAAATGACTTTGGAAATCCTGCAACAGAAAGTCGAAACCGTTTCCCCCCAAAAGATGGGGGAGGGATTTAGCATGGAAGTGCATTTCTGCACGGCGATCGGTGCTCAGCCTCCGTAGAGCTTCCAGGGAGAGGGGCAGTCTATCTCCACTGATTTCCTGGGAGAAAAGATGGAGAGGTTAACTCGACCCTCCTCCTCTTGTTCAGGCAGCCAAATGAAGGGGAATCTT
Source organism: Hydrophis major (assembly GCA_033807585.1). Lineage (NCBI taxonomy): Eukaryota > Metazoa > Chordata > Lepidosauria > Squamata > Elapidae > Hydrophis > Hydrophis major. The sequence goes on along the minus strand of CM066343.1, from coordinate 3,965,680 downwards.
TGACCCGATCAGATAACAGATAATCAGAGTTGGAAGGGACCTTGCAGGTCATCTAGTCCAACCCCCCCCGCCCAAGCGGGAGACCCTACACCATTTCTGACCAAAGGCAGTCCAATCTCTTCTTGAAGGTCTCAAGTGATGGATTTCATTGAGCAATTCTCCGAATGGGAATATTTATTTGGGTGCATCTTGTAAGAGTTCCTCCATTTAGGACTGCTGGGACTGGAACTTCCATCGCTAAAAGACGGGGTCATGAAGTGAATAATCAGGTAACCACCGGAACAGCCACAGCTGGAAATACAGGCAGTCCTCGAATTATGACCACAATTGAGCCCCCCTACCAAATATCCGTTGCTAAGTGAGACCATTGTTGCCTTTTTCAATACTTTGAACAGTCACTGAATGAATGTTGTAAGCTGGGACTATTTTTATTCCCTGAAAATCATGTATGCCAGTGATAGGTAACTATGGGCCCTTTACAACTCATGGACTTCAACTCCCAGAATTCCTGAACCAAGCAGCTCAGGAATTCTGGGAGTTGAAGTCCACAGGTCATATACAGCCCATGGCTGCCCATCTCGGATCTGTGCTTTTTCTACTGAACCATCCACTCGCTTGTTCCTTCCTCTTCCCCATTTTATTTTTTTTTAAGAAGGCTTTTTCTGGGAATTATGGGTAGTCCTCGACTTACAATGGTTCATTTAGCGACCGTTTGAAGTGACTAGGGCACTGAAAAAAAGAGACTGATGACCGTTTTTCACAGTTACGACCTTTTCGGCATTCCCAGGTTCAAAATTTAGACGCTTGGCCACCAGTTCATATTTACGACGGTCGCAATGTCCCAGGGGGGTTCACATGATTTCCCCCATTTGCAACCTTCTGACGAGCAAAGTCACCAGGGAAATCCAATTCACTTAACCGCTGTGTTACTCACTTAACATTTTACATCCTTTCTCACCACCGTTGTTGTTAAGTGAATCACTGTAGATGTTAAAGTAGTAACTCGGGTGTTAAGCGAATCTGGCTTCCCCTCCCCCTCCTGACTTCACTTGTCAGAAGGTCGTAAAAGGGGATCACATCAGAGGTGGTATTCAGCAGGTTCTCACCAGAGCCGGAGAACTAGTAGCGGAAATTTTGAGTAGCTTGGAGGACAGGCAAATCCCGCCTCTGACTGGCCCCACCCCCATCTATTCTCCGCCTCTCGAGTTCCAGCTGATTGGCTGGGTCTTCTTTGGTTGCCCTGCACAGGAGAACAGAGCTGGAAAGCAGGTTAGTGGGATGAGGAGGGAATGGGGATTTTACAGAGTTCTTCCCTGCCACGCCCACCAAGCCACGCCCACCAAGCCACGCCCACCAAGCCACGCCCACAGACTTGGTCGTAAAAGAATTTGAATCTCACCACTAGATCACAGGACCCTCCTCCCCCAAGACGCCCGCAACTGTCGTAAACGCATGCCTAGCATCTGAATTTTGATCACATGTCCGTGGGGAATGGACACAAGCAGTGGGTGGGATTCAATCGGTGTAACAACCGGTTTGGTGAGCGCGAAGCATTTGAAAACTGCCCATTTTCAGCTTTAAAATTCACCTTCTACCTCAGTCCCCGTGAGTAAAATAGCTGATTTGTGCTGCAATCCGCTGTGAATCAGCTGAGTTGCAAAATACAGAAATATAGGACAGACTAGGGTTCGGTTCGGGAGACCAGTTGTTCTGGCAATCGGGCGGGGCCAACCAATTGCCAGAACAACCGGTCTCCCGAACCGGTCCAAACCGGCTGAATTGTACCCCTGGTCATAAGTCCCTTTTTGCAATCCCGTCACAACTTGAAATGTCGCTAAATGAACAGCGGCAAGTTATGGACTGCCTGTATGCAGGGAGCAAACTGAGGTGGAAAAAGGATTCTGTTCATACTCAGAAGGCCCAGAGTATCCAAGGAAGGGGGTGCTCAAGGGCTCCTCCCCGCCACCCTACTCTGTACTGGAAGTCCTTGACTTATGACAGTTCATTTAGTAACCCTTCAAAATTACAACGGCTCTGGAAAAAGTGACTTAGGATCATTTTTCACACTTAATGACCATTGCAGTATTTCCCCCCCCCCCCTAGTCCTGTTATCAAAATTCAAATACTTGGCAACCGGTTCCTATTTATGACGGTCGCAGCATCCCTGGGCCACATGATCGCCCTTTTGCGACCTTCTGACCAGCAAAGGCAACGTGGAGGAAGCCAGATTCACTTAACAACCGGGTTCCTAACTTATCAACTGCAGTGATCCACTTCACGACAGTGGCAAGAAAAGGTCGTAATGCGAGGCAAAACTCACTTAGCCAATATCTTGCTTAGCAGCAGAAAATCTGGGCTCCACAGTTGTCGTTAGTCAAGAACGTCCTGTACAGGTCGTCTTCAACTTACAACCAGAATGGGGCCCAAAATTGATGTTGCTAAGTGAAAAATTGTTCAGTGGATTTATCCCATTTTATGACTGTCTTTGCCACTGTTGCTAAATGAATTGTGGTATTTGATAAGTTGATAAGAGCCATGGTAGTGCAGTGATTAGAATGCGGTATTGCAGACTAATTCTGCCCACAGTTCGATTCTCACCAAGTCATAATTGACTCAGCCTTCCATCCTCCCTTCCGAGGCTGGTAAAATGAAGACCCAGATTGTTGGGGGGGGCAAGAGGCTGACTCTGTAAACCACTTAGAGGGGGCTGTACAGCAGTATATAAGTCTTAAGTGCCATTGCTGTTGTTTTTATGAAGCAAATCCCTGCCGTGGTTCCATCAGCCACACGGTTGTTAAGTGAATCGTATTGCTTCCCTCATTGACTTGGCTGGTCAGAAGGTCGCCTGAGGACTCCTGAACTCTGTAACCATCATAAAGACGAGTCAGAGGCCAAGCATCCCAATGTCAACCATGGGATCCCGGAGGGATGCCAAAACAGTCAGTCGTAAGTGTGAAAAAAACGATCCCAAGTATGATGCAATGGTTGGCTGTAAGTGTGAAACAACAACCCATCAGTTGTAAGTGTGAAAAAACCATCCTAAGTCCCTTCTTTCCTTGCAGCCAGGATGTATACCTCAAATGGTCGCTAAGCGAAGTGTTGTAGGTCGAGGGCTGAGCTGTATGGGGGAGACGGGGACTCTCCATAAAGGCGACGCCCGAGGGCATCTGCACGTGGTCAGGAGTCCCCATTCCCAGATCCAGGCGGCAGAGCAAGAGCCGGGCGGGGTTACATCATGCCGACGCGGCGGGAGGGGCGGGCGGGGGGCCCGGCCGGGCCGGCCTATGAGGCGGGCGAGGCGGGCTCCTTCGCTCGGGCTGCCTCCGCGCCTCCCTCGCCTTCTTAATCCGGAGCCCCGCGGGCTGCTGCTGCTGCCGCCGATCGGGGGTTGGGAACAACGCGATGCCGGCGCCCTACACGCGGATCGTGGGGTGAGCGAACCGCCCGCGGGTCCCCCTCGCCTCCCCCCACGACCCCCTTGGCATCCTCCCCCTCACCCGCCGGGAGTGGGCAAGCGGAGATCATCTTTCTGGGTCGGATAGGGGGGAGGTGTGCTGTGCTTCCCTTCCTCTTTTCCTTCCTTCCTTCCCTCCCTCTCTCTGTTTCCCTCCTTCCTTCCTTTCCCTCTCCCCCCTCTTTTCTTTCCTTCACCCCTTCTTTCCCTCCCTCCCTCCGTCCCTCCCTCTCTGTTTCTCTCCCTCCTTCCTTCCCTATCCCCCCACGTTCTTCCCTTCATCCCCTCTCTCCCTTTCCTTTCTTCCTTCCCTCCTTCATCCTTTTCCCTCCCTTCTTTTCTCCTTCCCTCCCTCCTTCCTTCCCTCCCTCCCTTCTCTTCCTTCTCTCCCTCCTTCCTTCTTTTCCTTCATCCCTCTTCCTCCCTCCTCCCTTTTCCCTTCTTCTCTTTTCCTCTCTCCTTCCTTCCTTCTTTCCTCCCTTCCTGCCTGTGAAATGGGCGCAACAGGATTCCAGCAGGATTCAAAAGTTCTGCAGTGCATCCTTTTTGCCTCCTTGCCGCCCATCCTCATTTCAGGGGGTCATCCCCCATAGACCTGACTTTGGCTGGCCCTCCCACCTTCCCACCTGCCCATCTGGCCGCCTCCACTTCCCCCCACCGCCTCTTCCTCCCCCTCCCACAAAAGTTGTGGGTTGCAGGGCAAAAACTAGGGTTGTGTGAACAGGGTAGAACCAGGAAAACCTTAAGCTATAAACTAGATTGCTCTGGTTTTCTGCCTGCACATCTGTCTGTTTTTTTGTTTTGTTTTTTTTAGGAAATGCCCGCTGGGTTAGCTAGAACCGTTGCTTCTTCTCCACGCCATCCTCCTCACCAGGGACTAGCCCCCCCTCCTTTCACAACCCTTTACCCACAAACTCATTCCTAAAGTCATGTTAGCTTTCCTCCTCTCTCTCTCTCTCTTTTTTTTTTAAAAAAACATTCTTTTGCAAGGACTGCAGTTTGGATACAGTTAATCTGGGTTGGATACAAAAACCCGGAAGATACTTTGACTTCCTTCTCCTCCTCCTCCTCCTCCTCCTCCTCCTCGTCCTCCTCCTCCTCCCTCTCACACCATTTACACGCACACATGCACGCACAGACACACAGACACACACAGAAGCCTCCCCCATTCTGCTACTTCAGCTTTGCATCCAAATTCCTTTGCACCTAGGAAATTATGACTTTGGGACACTTGTGCTTAAAACTTTGCCCTTTCCGTTTGCAATTGCATACAAACTACACAATGCGATAACACAACTTGGACATTGTAATCTGCAGCCGAAGTACACTTGGCTGCAAAATTCCTAGGAAAAGTAGTTGCGCAACCTTTGGAAAACTTGATATTTGTTTTAAAAAGAGGAGGGAAAAAAATACACCCAGAGCCAGCCCAATTGTGCAAGGGAGAATGGGACAGGAGGGGGGATAGGGCATGTCGAGCCTCAGTTTCCCAGGCTGTAAAATGGGCTGAAGAGGGAAAGGGTTGTGTTGGGAAGAGTGTTAACGCCCTGCAAATGGGACTTTCTCCTTCCTAAGGCTTAAATTCAGTGGGTTATCCTAACTGATCTACGAAATTTGAAAAGGAAATGTCTCTTTCTGAATCAGCTGGTTGGACAGACGTGTCATCTTAATTAATTTAATCATCCTCATCAACATCATCAACATCTTCTGGCCAATTTGCCTCAGTCTTCTCCTGCAATGATTTTCAACCCTCGAACAGAATGTACAGCCATAGGATTTCCTAGTGGTTTTCCTTCCAGTTGCCAAATCAATATTTCTCAACCTGATCAACTTTAAGGAACGGACTTCAACTCCCAGAATTCCCCAGTCGGGAATTTTGGGAATTGAAGTCCACCCCTCTTAAAGTTACTCAGATTTTATTTATTTTTTAAAATAATTTTTATTAAACAATTTTTCTTATATACATCATTTCCATTCATTACACTTCCGTGACAGTATGCATACTTTTACATAAATTTTAACTATCTGTACATTTGTGTATATTCCTTAATCTATCTTCGTCCAGTTACTCAGATTTCTAATTTCTATGCTGTACTGGGGAATTCTGGGAGTTGAAGTCCACAGAGTGACTCTGATTTCTAATCTCTGTGCTGTACTGGGGAATTCTGGGAGTTGAAGTCCAAAAAGTGACTCAGATTTCTAGTCTCCATGCTGGTCTGGGGAAATTCTGGGAGTTGAAGTCCAGAAAGTGACTCAGATTTCTAATCTCCATGTTGGTCTGGGGGAATTCTGGGAGTTGAAGTCCACAGAGTGACTCTAATTTCTAATCTCTGTGCTGTACTGGGGAATTCTGGGAGTTGAAGTCCAAAAAGTGACTCAGATTTCTAGTCTCCATGCTGGTCTGGGGAAATTCTGGGAGTTGAAATCCAGAAAGTGACTCAGATTTTAATCTCCATGCTGAGCCAGGGAATTATGGTTTTTCACACTTACGAACATTGCATGGTCATGTGATCAAAATCCTTCCTTCTTTCATTCCATCCATTCGGATCCTGGACAACTGATAACTTATAATGGTCACAGTGTCCTGGGGTCACGTGATCCCCTTTGGCGTCCTCCCAACAAGCAAAATGGGGAAGCCGGATTCCCTTAATGACCACATGACCCACTTAAGAACGCCAGCGCTTTACTTAACAGACGCAGCGAGAAGAGTCATAAGGCGGAACGAAACTCCGCGCACCAGTCTCATTTGGCCCCGTGAAATTTTGAGGCTCGAGGGTGGCCGTACGTTGAGGAATCCCTGTGTATATCCTCTTGCAAGAATAATAATAGTAGTAACAATAATGGCCTGCCAAGACCAGAGGCCAACGCTGAATGGATCTCTTCCCCCTCCGTTCAGCGTTGGGTGTAATGGCCAAGGGTGGCAGGATACCGGCTGCATCCCTTCAGCAATGGGGGAGACGGGATGGGGGTTGTGCGAAGGCGGGAGTGGGTGGGGGGAGGCACCTGGGAATTCTAGTTCCATCAGGAACACCATTTTCCTGGATATCAGGAATCAGATCAAGCGTTGCTTTTGCAGAGAAGATTTGCCTGGGGTTAAAATATATACCCTGCACCGTTTGGCTTCGGTTTCTTGGCACCTCGTCAGACCTGGCTCCCCTCGAGGGCCGGGGCGGGGCAGAGAGTGGAAGGATGCCGACCGCTCCTTTCTCACCCTGGATCTGGGGTTCAAGGAGCAGTTTGCAAGCAGGAACGGTTCCAGCTGTTCTGTGGCGGGGATTTCTCCCACACCTCCTCCCCGCCCTCCGACGATCCTGGAGGGCAGGAAACGAGGGTGACGTCTCAGGTCATCCTCAAATTAAGACCACAAGGGTGCCCCCAACATTCCTGTGGCTAAGTGGGCCATCGGGTAAGCGAGTTTTGCCCGTCTCGCTTGGCACCGTTGTTAAATGAATCACCACGAGTGTGAAGTGTGAATCACCACGAGTGTGAGTCGCACGGCCATTAAGCTTTCCCACTGTCTTGGCCCGTGAGAAGGGCAACCACAGCTGAGCCCAGAATTCCTGTTGCTAAGCAAGACAGTCGTTAAGTGGGGTTTACCCCCATTTTTGCAGCCTTTCCTGACACCATCGTTAAGTGAATCACTGCATGGTTCAGTGAGTCACACGGTTGTTAAGCGAATCAGGCTTTCCCAGTGCTCATGAGAAGGTGACCACAATTGAGTCCGGAATTCCTGTTGTTAAGTGAGACAATCATTAAGTGGGTTTTACCCTATTTTTGCAGCCTTGCCTGCCACTGTTGTTAAGTGAATCACTGCATGTGTTAAGTGAATCACACAGTCATTAAGCGAATCTCTCATTGATGTCGCTTGTCGGAAGGTTGCCAAAGGGGGGTCATCGCATGACCTCAGTACGCTGCGACCGTCATAAATATTAATCAGTGGCCAAGTGGATGAATTTTGATCAGGTGACTGGGGGGGCTTGCAACGGTCATAAGTGTGAAAAACAGCCCCAAGCCCCTTTCCTTGGTGCCACTGTAACTTGGAACGGTCACTAAATGAACTATTGTAAGTCAAGGACTACCTGGAATGGAATTGAGCAGCTGGCGTGTAACAACAGGGCTCAACAACTTACAGTGGTTCATTTAATGACCATTCAGAGTTACAAAACCACTGAAAAAAGCAGACTTGTGACTGTTTTTCACACTTATGCCTACTGCAACATCCCCCTGGTCATGTGATCAAAAATTCAGATGCTCTGACTCACATTTACGACAGCCACTATGTCCCAGGATCATGTGATCCCCCTTTTACAATGAGTAAAGTCAACCTGGGGGAAGCCAGATTCCTTTAACGTCCGTGTTACTCACCTAACGATGGGAGAGATTCACCACGAAAAGGGCACCAAAAGGTGTACATTGGGGGAGGGGGCAAAATACACCTCACAATTCTTTTCCCTTAGCAGCCAATATTTGGGGGCTCCATTGGGTTCGTTTAGTGGAGGATTGCCTAGAAAAATACCCCAGATTTATGGGCAACCTTGAGAAGTGGGCGTGGGAATTGCACGCCCTTCTGGGAACAAGCCTGCCTGGGCGCAGCAAGTTCGTTGGTGTGTGTTTGTGTTAGTGTGCGTAATTTATGCACCTGTCTCCAAATCTAAGATAATATTTGGGGTGAGACAAGATATACATGTTTTTGATACCCGCAAGACTTGGGTGAAAACTTTTTGGGGTGAAGGGTGCCTGTTGGTGATTCTTTCGCCTTCCTTAGACACACACACACACACACACACACACACACACGGTGTGAGAATTGTGCATTGTGGCAAAATGTCAAACTTTTATCGCAAACTTTCTCCTATTTCCTTAAAGCCTCCCTAGAGACAGATTAAATCTGGTAGTGCGTATTTTAATTAGGGTGATACTTTTAACTAGTTCCAACCTCGTTTTCTCAGGTTCCCCCCCCCCGGCCCTGCATTTTGGCTTGCTCAGGATGGGACATGGCCCGTAGGGGAGTGCTTCATGGGCCACGCTTAAACACGCCTGTGCATAAATAGAGCATGTGCACAATGCAGCAGTGCTGAATTGTGCATTTTGCTTGCGACGAATCAGCTTTGAAGAGTGGGTTTTGAAGGATTTGCAAAGCTGACATTTGTGAACACAATAATGCAATGATTTTCAACTGTAGGAAATTTAAGGTGGATGGATTTCAACTCCCAGAATTTTCCAGCCAGCGTGCTTTAAGATGCACGGACTTCAATGCCCAGAATTCCCCATGTTTTAAGATGCATGGATTTTAACTCCCAGAATTCCCCATGTTTTAAGACGCATGGATTTTAACTCCCAGAATTCCCCATGTTTTAAGATGCATGGACTTCAATTCCCAGAATTCTCCATGTTTTAAGATGCATGGATTTTAACTCCCAGAATTCCCCAGCATCATGCTTTAAGACGCATGGACTTCAGCTCCCAGAATTCCCCATGTTTTAAGATGCATGGACTTCAATTCCCAGAATTCTCCATGTTTTAAGATGCATGGATTTTAACTTCCAGAATTCCCCAGCCAGCATGCTTTCAGATTGGTGCACTTCAACTCCCATAATTCCTCATCCAGCATATTTTAACATACATGAAGTTGATAAGCACTGCAATAGTGTATTTTTCTGATAAAAATGTTCCTTTTAAAGCAAAAGTAGACCGTTAAAAGACTGTGTTCCTATCTTGTGTGTATGTGGAGTAAGAACATGCACAAATAAAAATGATTTCTAAATGGCATATTTGCAAATATGGCTGCTCTCATTTGTGCTGACGTTTGCTAGGTGTCTTTGGTTCAACTGGGTCAATTTACTTTAACGAGATTTAATTGAATCGAAGGCTGTTTATTTAAGCATGCTGTTTTTTTTTCATCCTCCTTTCTACGTGGCTTTTTGCAGCCTCTGACTTGGGTTTGTATACACAAGCCTTTTGGAGAGGTTGCTTCACTCTCTCTGAGCGCGCACAAAGTTCACACACACACACACACACACACACACACATACACGGGCCTTTCTGAACTGGTGCAAAGTTGGGAAAGATTTACAAATATCGGTGAAATCTTGCCAAAGAGGCTCAGACACACACACACTGGGCACACATGTAAATATCAAGCTAGGACTTACTTTCAGGGTAGGTCGTATTTTCAGTGAAACTATACTTATGACATCTCGACTGTATATACAGTCGAGATGTCATAAGTCAAGGACTGCCTACATTTGAGGGGGGGCAATGATGGTTAGAGGCCTCTTTTCTTCTCCTAACTCTCTTTCGGAAGTTGTGGGAACTTTATCTCTGGAGGCTTTCAGGAAGAGACTGGACTGCCCTCTGTCAGAAATGGTGTAGGGTCTCCTGCTTGGGTGGTGGGGTTGGACTAGATGACCTACAAGATCCCTAATCTAGTTCTAATCCTCTTTTCCAGCCATGGAGCCTTCTTGCTTCGGAGATGGTCTGCTGTGCCGGTGCGTTGGGCCCACACGCCACGTGTACTCCACGGCGACTTGGTCAAACTCTCCAGCCGGGCTCAGGAGTTTGTCGAGCAAGGGGTGCGACTCTGCCAGCCAGACAGCCTCCACATCTGCGATGGGACAGAAAAGGAGAACACCAAAATCTTGAATTTCCTAGAATCGGAAGGCATCATCAAGCCATTGACAAAATACGAGAACTGGTAAGCCCGTCCAGCTGTTCTCTCTTGTGGGGATAGGGTATGGGGAGGAATGCCAGTTCCCGTCCAGCCTGGGGAACGATGGGAATTGGAGTCCTGAACAACTGGATTTCCACACACCGGACGTGTTTGCAAAACTTCAACAACAGAAATTCCCCCGCCATCCTTTTCTTTCCTTCCTTTCTTCCGCAGCTGGTTGGCGAAAACTGACCCAAAGGATGTCGCTAGGGTGGAGAGCCGGACGGTTATCGTCACGGAGGACCAGAGAGACACGATTCCTGTCACAGCTCCGGGGGTTAAGGGTCAGCTGGGCAACTGGATGAACCCCAAAACCTTTCAAGAAGCAGTGGACGATCGGTTCCCTGGTTGCATGAAAGGTGAACGGACAGAAACAGGCCCATTTTCAGCCTTCTGGAACTTCCAAGAGGCCTGTTTTTCGCCCTCCCAGAGCCTCCGCGCAGATCCATTTACTTGGGATCCAAAATGGACCGCATGGAGACTCCTGGGAGGGGAGGAGAGGGGTGGGATGGTCAGGGCCAGCCAGTCGTTGCAATTATCGGTTCAGTGAACCAGATGTAAAATTAATATCCAGCTCACCCGAACCGGTGCAAACCGGTAACAGCCCACCCCTGGAGAATGGAATCCATTCATCCATCTTGGCTAAACTGTTTTTATTTATTTTTTTATGCTTTTGGTTTGTTCACTGATGCTGTTTAGAACTGTGGTTTTCAAATACCTCAAGTTTTAAGATGGGTGGACTCCAACTCCCAGAATTCTCCAGCCAGCCATGGAATCCTGGGAGCTAGAATTCTGGAGGAGGGAGCAGAGGAGGAGGCAGAAGAAGAAATTAGGAGGAGGAGGAGGAGGGGGTAAAGGAGGAGGGGAGGAGGAGGAGGAAACGGAGAAGGAGAGGAGTAGAAGAAGAGGAGGGGGAGGAGAGGAGAGGGAGGGTGGAAGAGAAACGAGGAAGAAGAGGAAAGGAGAGGAAGAGGAGGAGGGGTAGAGAGGGAAGAGGAAGAAGATGGGGAGGTAGAGGAGAAGGGGAGGAGAATAAAAGAGGAAAAGGAGGAGGGAAGGGAACAGGAAGAAGAGAAGGAAGAGGAGAAGGTGAGGAAAAGGAGAATAAAAGAAAGAAGAGGAGAGGAGGGAGGGAAGAAAAAGGTTAGAAGGAGGAGGAGGAAGTGGAGAGGATGAGTGGGGGAAAAAGAAGAGGAGAGGAAGAGGAGGAATAGGAGGAGGGGGAAGGAGGGAGAAGAAAGAAGAGGAGGAGAGCAAGAGGAGGAAGAAGGAAGAGAAAGGAGAGGTGGAGGAGAGGAGGAGAAGGAGAGGAAGAGATGAGTGAGGGAAAAAGACAAGAAGGAAGGGAGGGGATAAGAGGAGGGAATTCTAGGAATTGAAGTCCACCTGTCTTAAACTTGCCAAGACTTCGAAGAACCCTTTTCCAGAGGCTGCTCATCTTCCCGTTGCGCTTATGTTTAAAAAAAACAACAGGAATAATGAAACCCAAGGGAAAACCTCAAACACAGAATCCTTGACTTACAACCAATCACTTAATGACCGTTCCAAGTTAAAACTGATCTGAAAAGGAGGGCTGTCCAACTCAGATTTGAAATTCTGAAGGCCAAGCTGAAAGAACCGGGTTTGTTTAACAACCGTGTTGCTAACCAACGGCAGTGATTGGCTTAACGGTAGCAAGAAACGTCATCCTATGGGGCAAACCACATTGTAGAAAGGTCTTGCTTAGCAACAGAAATGTTGAACTCAATTGTGGTCATAAGTCGAAGACCACCTGTATATTTAACCGAAAAACACTGAAACCCACCTTAGGCAAGCAAATGCTATTGTTCCAAGCTCGTCATTTAATGACCCCGTAATCCTTTTGCAGGGTGGAGATGGAGCAACTGAATGGAGCTGAGTATTTACTGGCTGGATGCTCTTCCTGTCGCCAATGTGGAGTTTTGTTCAGCAGATAAATATACTCATTGTGAGAGAGAAATATTAGCCTCTACCTACCCTTTCCCCCTGAAAATAAGACCCAACTGGAAAATAAGCCCTAGCATGATTTTTCAGGATGCTTGTAATATAAGCCCTACCCTGAAAATAAACTCCAGTTAAGATTGTCAGCCAGATAAACACATTTGGAACCTATTTCCCTGAAAATAAGCCTTATTTGGAAAATAAGCCCTAATGAGTCTTTTGGAGCAAAAATTAATATAAAACCTGGTCTTATTTTTGGGGAAATATGGTAGGATCGAGCTCACAGCCTCCTGATTGTCAGGCAAGAGCTCTACCTCTAGGCCACATCACATGTTATTGTTCCAAGTGGTTTTTCTTTTTTTAAATTATTTGCTCAATTTCTCTTCTTCCCTCTGGTTCATCTTGTTTGGCAGGGCGCACCATGTATGTCATCCCCTACAGCATGGGCCCACTTGGTTCACCACTGTCCAAAATTGGAATCCAGCTGACAGATTCGGCCTACGTGGTTGCCAGCATGCGAATCATGACGCGAATGGGGGCGGCGGCCCTCCGCACGCTCGGGGATGGGGAGTTCGTCAAATGCCTGCATTCGGTGGGGCGGCCCTTGCCCCTTAGTGGTAAGCCTCCCACGCCCCTACCCTTTGCTGGGCGAGGGAAGTCCCTCTTTCTCGGGGTTTCATGAACTCTCCGCTCGTGTGACAAGGAAGTAACATATGAAGACATGACGAATGAAGTCATGTTGGTGCAAAATGAGACTAGCAAAGAGGTTGCATTAAAAAAAAAAAAGAATAATTATTTGTCTGAATTTGGCACCCTCTAGTCTAGTCTAAATGGATAGGCCTGTGCTTCTCAATCTTGTCTCCTTTAAGATGCGTGGACTTCAACTCCCAGAATACTTCACCCAGGATTCTAGGAATTGAAGTCAACCTATCATAAAGCATGTTGGCAGAGGAATTCTGTGAGTTGAAGTCCACCCATATTAAGTCACACTGGCTGGGGAATTCTGAAGTTCATCCATCTTAAAGCATGCTGGCTGAGGAATTCTGGGAGTTGCAGTCCACACATCTTAAAGCAGAGGCCTTCAAACTTGACAGCTTAAAGACTTGTGGACTTCAACTTCCAGAATTCCTCCTCTAGTCATGTTAGCTCAGGAGTTGAAGTCCACAAGTCTTAAACTTGCCAAGTTTGAAGACCCTTGTCTTAAAGCATGCTGGCTGAGAAATTTTGGGAATTTCAGTCCACGTATCTTAAAGCATGCTGCCTGGGGAATATTGGGAATTGAAGTCTATGCATCTTAAAGTCGATAAGCTTGCGAAGCAATGGAGATAGAACTTTTCCAAGTTTTTGAACTATTCTGAACTATTGTTACTAAGAATTCTGGCTATGCCCATAATTATGATGCCCATAATTTCCAGATGTATGAAGCAGGAGGACATTATTCCAGAGGTTTGGGACTTCAGCTCCCAGAATTCCTTGTGTCTGGCTCCAGCACATGTTCGAACCCTCAGTCTACCGGGGTTCAAACATGCTGGAAGGCCGTTTGTGTTAAAATCCCCGACCTTCGGTCCCTAACATGACATCTTCTTCCTTTGCAGAAGACCTCGTGAACAACTGGCCTTGCAATCCGGAGAAGACCTTAATCGCCCATGTACCGAACCGCCGAGAGATCGTGTCTTTTGGCAGCGGCTATGGGGGCAACTCCTTGCTGGGGAAAAAATGCTTTGCCCTCCGGATCGCTTCTTGCATCGCCAAGGACGAAGGCTGGCTGGCCGAGCACATGCTGGTGAGGGGAGGGGAGGGGCTGTGAGATTGAAAGGGGGGAGGGCTGCCTGGGTATGCATGGCAACATGGGGGGAGACCCCCGCGACCTCAGTCACTTGGAGAACTGCCTCGTTGCGACTTCTGAAAGCAGAAAGGGGTAGCTTTGAAGGCGTGGCTTCAGAGGCCATCTTGATTTTTTGCCCTCATCTCTGTAAAAACCCCTTGGAATTGGTCAGAGGCAAATATTTTACAGGCCATGTTCGACTTATGGCCACAATTTCCGTTACGGAGAGAGACAGGGGGCAAGTGAGTTTTCTTATCGCCATGGTTAAGCGAATCACGGTGGTTGCTAAGTTAGCAACATGGTCGTTAAGCGAATCTGGCTTCCCCTATGGACTTGGCTTGTTAGAAAGTCGCAAAAGGGGAATCACGTGACCCCATGGACGCTGCGACTGTCATAAGTATGTGCCAGTTGCCAAGCACCTGAATTTTGAATCCAGGAATGCTGTAATGATTGTTAGTGTGAGAGATGGCCATCAGTCACTTTTTTTCAGTGTTGCTGTAACTTTGAACAGTCACTAAAAAAAATGGTTGAAAGTCAAGGACTTCTTGTACTCCAAAGCTGCAAACTCTTTTTTTTTTCTCATCTGCAACTTGGAGGGGAGAGTCAAGCACCCTTTGCAATTTCTGCACATGCTCAGAGGCACTCTTTCCCTCAGTCAGTGACTGATCTACTGGGTTATGGAGATTCTCTGTTATCCAGGTCATGGTCGTTGCAAGGATGTTTTTTTTTTTTTTTTCTAAAGGCAACTGAAGTTTCTTTGTTTTTTTTTTCTTGAAGAGGTTTCACTTCTCATCTGAGAAACTTCTTCAGTTCAGCTGGAGGAGAACTTGAACTGAAGAAACCGAAGAAACTTCCCACATGGGAAGCAAAATCTCTTCAAGGAAAACAAAAACAAAAACAAAGAAAGCCCAGTTTGGAAAAATAGCACCGTTGCGATCTACTGGTTTACATGTTCCAATCTGCTGTCAAAAGCTCACCTAACTACCAAGCAAGTCAAGCGTGCAGCCCGTGTGCCCTGGGGCACAGCTGTTGTGCCGGGTGTGCAAAATTGGAGGAAGCCCTTTTGGAGTTTTGGGGCTGGGCGCAAATGGTTGCCCGGTGTAGCAGCAGCAGCGTTGGGCCAGAGGGGGGGGCAAGGTTTGATTGCTGGGTTCGAGCCAGTGGGGGGGGGAGGCAGAAAATTTGGTCCATCAGGCCCCCGGCCAAAGGACAGAGGCTGTTTGCATTGTCTGGGAGTGATATTTAATGAGCAAACATTAATTGGTTAATGAGTGACAGACGCTGGCTGAAACCTAACCAGATTGGGACACTTTGACGCAGGAAAGAGACAGCTGAGGTTGGAGGGGGACGGGCGTTGTCCTGAGACTGGGAGGACTGGTGGGTGGTGGTGATAGGCAGGAGTTGCTGGTTTGGTAAAAACAGCTCCCCAGCCATCTCAGTGGGCAGGACTGCAATGCCCATTGTGCCCAGCCAGCATGATGATGGGGGAGGATGGGAGCCGTAGTCTGGGCTGCACCCATTCCAGTATGGGTGTGCAAAAGGCTGTCAGAATGAGAAGGGAGATTTTGGGGTACAATTCGCTGTAGATTTGCCAGGATTCAGAGCCGGCGTTTGTAAATTAGGTTCACATGAATGAATTAATTAATTCATCACTTTTCTGATTTTTTATTTTTTTTTAACCAGGAGGTTGAATTTTTAACAAATCGAACAGGCTGGGCTTGCATGAGGGGAAAATAATAATCCGGATTAACTTTAATAATAACATTATTTTTATTAAAAAATAATTTTAATTTTGACGACTCATGACAGTCATGAAGGGTTTTTTCCTCAAGTGTGTATTGTACATAAGCAAGCATGGAATTGGAATTTTAAAAAATATATATTTATTTTAAAATGTGCAATGGTGAAAGCATTTCCCCACCGACCCTCGTCCCAAAGAAAAACTTGAATATTTTTTCCTTTAATGGTAAAAGCAGTGACCATGAAGGTTAACATTTTAGTCATGGCATAGAGTAAAATATTAATTTAAGATGAAAATGCTGGAATCGAAGAGAAACGAACAGCTGTTTTAAAAAGGCCCAAATCTCAGTTGAGTGCAAATTCTCCAAGAAAAATAAATCGTATTGCGTTGCCTTGTGATTTCTTTCTTATCAAAGGTAAATGTGCAAAAGCAGGGTGAAACTCTTCCTCAGACTGTGTTAAAAATCAGTATTAAGTTCAGTATTCGTCTTGCTTGGCCACTTAAAGTGCAGACTTCAACTCCCAGAATTCCCCAGCCAGTGATGTTCTTCTTCCTGCTGAATTCTGGGATTTGAAGTCCATGTGTTTTAAAATGGCCATGCTTCAGAAAACTGTTTCACTCACTTAACTTTACCCACTTAATGATACAGGTAGTCCTCAACTTATGCCCACAAATTGAGCCCAATCTTTATGTTGCCAAGTGAGAAATTTTCTAAGTGAATTTTGCCCCTTTGTACGACTTTTCTTCTCACGTTTGTTATGTGAATCACTGCACTTCTTAAGTTAGTGACATGGTTGTTAAGTGAATCAGGCTTCAGGTTGTCAGAAGGTTACAAACGGGGATCACATAAATCCCGGGGACACTGCAACTGTCACAAATGTGAATCAGTTGTCAAGCATTCAAATGTAAATCATGAGATCGCTATGATAGTCTTTAAGTATGAAAAGTGGTCATAATTCACTTTTTCCATGCTGTTGCAACTTTGAATGGTCACTAAGTGAACTGTTGTAAGTCGAGGACTATCTGTAAATGCAGCCTGCAGGATTTTTTTGATGGGTGGATTTCATGCCAGCTGGGGAATTCTGAGAGTTGTAGTCCACCCATCTTAAACTTGTCAAGGTTGAAGAGCACTGACTTAACATTTCTGGACTGGGAAACTGGGAGACAGTGGTAACGGAGAGATGCAGAAGCCTCTAACTATCCTGTTTCCCCAAAAATATGACCTACCCCCAAAATAAACCCTAATTAAGAGAGTGCTGATTTGAGTGCACGGGTAAAAATTAAGCTAGGGTAGGGATGGATGGTGAGGGAGCTGCCCTACTACTTAGCTTTGGATAGTTGTAGCCAGGCCTCACACACCCTGACACCTGCCTTGCCGGCCCATTTCTTCTGCAGCCAGCAAGGCCGGCAAGGCTTTCCTGAAGGCCTCTGGAGCTGATAAGAAAGTTCTGGAATGATCCGGAACTCTGTTATCAGCTGCAGAGTCCTTCAGGAAAGCCTTGCCGGCCACAGAAGAAGTTCCTGAAGGCCTCTGACAGTGAAAAGGAGGCCAGGGGTGACACACACAAGTGAGGTTAGTCAGTGGATGATATCCCCCGAAAATAAGACCTTGTGCCTTTTTTTGGTGGCAAATATATGTATATATATATATAAGACAGGATCTTATTTTCAGGGAAACACAATATGATGGTTACCTGGATTTTTGTAATCTGCGCCTGGTGGCTGAGAAGGGCAAACCTAGTTTATTGCAAAGAAGAGTTTTGATCTTTTGAGCTTGGCGCCTGTCAAACTGTGGCACGCTTCCCTCAACGGTTTCTTGCAGATTCTGGGACTCACCAACCCAGAAGGAAAGAAGAAATATGTGGCGGCCGCCTTCCCGAGTGCGTGCGGAAAGACCAATTTAGCCATGATGAATCCTACCTTGCCGGGCTGGCGCGTGGAATGCGTTGGGGATGATATTGCCTGGATGAAGTTCGACAGCGAAGGTGACTTGGGTGCTGGGGCTCAGAGGGAGCCAGGGAGGTGTGTGTGTTTTAGGAAAAAGCAGGTAGTTCTCGACTTATGACCTCAGTGGGACTTCTGTCACTAAGCAAAACGGTGATACAGCAAAGAGAACCAGTTTGGACCCAAACTCGGTGCCCATTCTGGCAACAATATAAACTGAGTTTGCAATCCCCCCAGAGGCCCTTAGGGAATGAATTTGGCTCCCAGGTAGCCCAAGGATTTGAGCCTGACTTTACGACAGGGATAAGGAGATCCAGAGGCCGTTGCGGTGGGGAATAACCACCTGCGGGGGTTTCTTTCCCACGTGTAGGTTGCCTGCGTGCTATCAACCCTGAGAACGGCTTTTTCGGGGTAGCCCCAGGAACATCCACTCGGACCAACCCGAATGCCATGCACACCATCCAACGTAACACCATCTTCACCAACGTGGCCGAAACCAGCGAAGGTGGTGTCTACTGGGAGGGCATCGATCAGAGGATTCCGGAAGGGGTCACCATCAGCACCTGGCAGGGAAAACCTTGGAAACCAGGTGAGGTCAGCAGTTGGATGCAAAGTGCGTGTGTGCGCGGAGCATTCCAAAACCGCCAATTTACAGCTCAACTTACAGCGCCTGTAAAACAGCTGAGGAGCGGCAATCCACTGTGCCGTCCCTCAGCCGAGCTGCAAAACTGCAGAAATATAAGACAGAACAAGGGTGGGGGCAGGTAGCCGTGGCCAAACGATCATCATTCGTACCGGTTTGTTCAAACCGGTGCAGACTGGCAGCAGCACACGCCCGAGACCAAAGGATTCTGATTGTCCATTAGAGCAAAGAAGAAGGTTGAAGAATTATCTCGCAGATCAAATTTGAGTATGGGTATCTCAAATCTTCCATGTTCCCCTGTGATATGTGAGATAAAGTGTTATTTTAAAAATACATAGCAATACTTGCTCCATATTTACCCTTCAGACGAACTAAGCTGGAGTTGTATAAAAGTTTCGATTTTCATGAAAACATGTTTGCTCTAAATTTTGCAAGAGCATATTTTGGCAGGGCACATAAGGCTTTCTGTCAGGGTCATATGGGCTTTTTGGAGGGTCACGATGTTTAGTTTCAGGTTAGAAACAAATATTGCCAGGATGGATGTAGATTATGCAAAGGATTCTATAAATTATTGGAATTAGAAGGGGAATAACAAGTACGATGGACATTATTAGAAACAGACCTTACCCACCACTGATCGATGAGAATGTAGAATGGGAGGAACAGGGATAGGCTTTAGAGAAGGTACACACACACACACACACACAAAACACATATAGTATATTTGTTCATGCATCTCTTGTCAGTTTGATTTATTGGATTTTTATCACATTCCCTCTTTTTTTCCCCAGGGGACCCACAACCTGCTGCTCATCCAAATTCCCGCTTTTGTGCCCCAGCTCGGCAGTGTCCCATTATGGATCCGGATTGGGAATCCCCCCAAGGGGTCCCCATCGATGCCATCATCTTTGGGGGCAGGAGACCGGCAGGTAGGAGCTGTGGTCCCCCAACCTTGTCTCCCCAGATCATCTGATAATCTCGGGATCACCTCTTGGTGTCTTTTTCCTCTTTCCAGGGGTGCCTTTGGTGTACGAGGCCTTCAACTGGCGCCATGGGGTCTTCGTGGGCAGCGCCATGCGGTCGGAGTCCACGGCGGCGGCTGAGCACAAAGGTGGGGGCTCCGGGTTCGAGATTGGCTGTGATTTTCCATCATTTGGAAGGAGGGGGCGTTCCTCCCTTTTGCTAAGGCGAGACTGCTGGGCCAGAAAAAGTTAATCCAATAATGATGGGGGGAAAATGAATTAATCTATCTGTATAAAAGCGGAATACCACTCACACCTCATCACAAAATCTCCAGAACCATAAAGCCTACAAACTTGAAATTGGGCCCGTATGTTCCTCTTGGCTTCTAGGGGCTCCCTAAGAAAGGATTTTTCGAAATGACCATCAGAGCATTTAGAGTATTTCCATTGATGATGATTATTATTATAAACACACTGATGCTAAGGAGTCCTATTTCCCCCTCCCCACCTGAAAAGAAATCTCTTCCAAGTGCAAAACATAAGCAGAGGAGTTTTGGTTTCATAGCACCAAGCAGTTTCAGTACAGAACAGTTGAGCTAAGCCATGCCCAAGCTCCTTGCTGTCTCCTTCTCGCTCACACAGCAAATGCTGTTTCAGTTTCCAAACAGCCCTCAACTCTCTCTCACACACACTGACAGGATGCTAGCCAGATAAATGCCAATGGATGCTGGTAGGCAAAGGCACAATTCCTCTGCCCCATCCTTATTTTCCTCCCAAAAAACTAAGCTTGATCACATAGTTTCATAGCGAAGCTAATTGATTAATATTGAAGCTTCATCATTCTAGCCAACACTTCGCCTTTTAAATGAGATGTGTGTGTTTACACTGAAAGGGGCTGGAAACTTACCTGTAGGTAGTCCTCGACTTATAGCCATTTGTTTAGTGACCGTTTGATGCTACAATGGCACTGAAAGAAGCGGTTTACTTATGACTCTTGCAAAGCAACTTCACAGTCCATGACCAAAATTTGATTGCTCGGCAACTGGCATGCATATTACAACAGAAGTCAGAGGTCACATTCTCACACTTTGCAACCTTGCCAGCTAGCATCCGGCAAGCAAAGTCTATGGGATGGGGTGGGGAACAACGACGACCGGATTCATACATTCCTTAATAACTACGGGGAAGAAGGGTCCTTGGTGCTCTCTGAGTTGGGTGGTTTTCTTGAAGATGTTTCGTAACATCATTAGTGCTAGAAGGGAATGGGGGAGGAGGAGTGGAAGGTTCAGAGAAGAAAGAGGAGGAGGATGGATGGATGGATGGAGAAAGAGGAGAAGCTGGAAGAGGAAGAGAAGGAAAAGAAGATGGAGGAGGAGGAAGAGGACTGTGGGGTCCTTGGTGCTCTCTGAGTTGGATGGTTTTCTGGCAGACGTTTCATGACCTGACTAGGGAACATCATCAGTTAAAAAGGGAGTGTGAGGTTTAGGGAGCAGGAGCAGGAGGAGGGCTATGGGGTCCTGGGTGCTCTCTGAGTTGGATGATTTTCTTGCAGACATTTCATGATAAATAGAGAATATCAATGCTAGAACAGATGGGGTTTGTGGAGGAGGAGGAGAGGAAGGGTCGGAGAATAAAGAGGAGGAGGAAAGGAAGGGATGAAGAAGGAAGAGAAGATGGAGGAGAAGGAAAAAGAGAAGTGGAATGGGTGGAGAAAGAGGACTGTAGGGTCCTTGGTGCTCTCTGAGCTTGGCGGTTTTCTTGCAGACATTTCACGACCCATCTAGGTAACATCATCAATGCTGGAAGGGAATAGGATTTATGGAGAGGAGGAGGAGAGGAATGGATGGAGAAGGAGAAGAGTTGGAGGACGATGACTGTAGGGTCATTGGTGTTCTCTGAGCTTGGTTGTTTTACTGCAGACGTTTCATGACCCATACTAAGAACATCATCAGTGCTAATTTGTAAGGATTCGCTTAACAACGATGGCAAAAAAAATGTCATAAAATGGCTTGCGATTCAGTTAACCATCACTTTGCTTAACAGGCCTAATTTTCCGTGTTTGGGAGCCATCAGAGGTGGTATTCAGCCGGTTCTGGAGAACCGGTAGCGGACATTTTGAGTAGTTCTGAGAACTGGCCAATACCACCTCTGACTGGCCCCACCCGCATCTATTCTCCGCCTCCCGAGTCCCAGCTGATTGGCTGGGTCTCCTTTGGTTGCCCTGCACAGAAGAACAGAGCTGGAAAGCAGGTTAGTGGGGTGGGGAGGGAATGGGGATTTTGCTGTACCCTTCCCCTGCCATGCCCACCAAGCCACGCCCACAGAACCTGTAGTAAACATGTTTGAATCCCACCACTGGGAGCCATGATTGTTCACCTCTGTCCCCCCTTTTCTCTTCCCTCTTCTCTCTCTCCCGTGGCTCCTTAGGCAAGGTCATCATGCACGACCCGTTCGCCATGCGTCCGTTCTTCGGCTACAACTTCGGCCGCTATCTGGAACACTGGTTGGGCATGGAAGGGCGGAAGGGCGCCCGCCTTCCCAAGATTTTCCACGTCAATTGGTTCCGGAAAGATGCCGCCGGGAACTTCCTGTGGCCAGGCTTCGGGGAGAATTCCCGAGTCCTGGACTGGATCTTCCGCCGTGTGGACGGAGAAGAAAGCGCGAAGGAGACGCCCATCGGGTATGTCCCCAAGGAAGGTGCCTTAGACCTCTCAGGCCTAAGCCAGGTGAGCTACTCGGAGCTCTTCTCGCTGCCCAAGGAATTCTGGGAACAAGAGGTCCGAGAAGTGAGACAATACCTGACGGAACAAGTGCCTGAGGATTTACCCAAGGAAGTCTTGAAACAACTGGAAGCCTTGGAGACCCGGGTGAAGAAAATGTGATGAACCTCAACCGGAGAAGACGTCCCAAAAAAAGACCAAAGATTCTTCCCCTGTTTTTCGGAGCGGGGGGGGAGGTGGGGGGGGGGGAGAGGAGATATCAGGGGCCTTGTTTATACAAATATCCATTCCTCTTTTCTTACCAGCTAAGTCGCTTCAGTCTCATATCACGTTTCCAAGGTCAGCTTGAGGGCCGCCCAATGTTCTTCGGCCTTGCGTGCCTTCCTTGACACCAGAGTCACCTTGCTTTGATACCTCTGTTTCGCTTCCTTCCTCCATGACGGTCCTTCTTTCAGAAACGGGATTGGAGGCCGGGGGGTGGCCTTTCATTTTACGACATCATCATGGATGGTGTGGTGCCTTCTGAGAAATTGATTCTTCTCCACGCTTCTTCTCCGTAGCTGCTCCAGAGGGGCTTTTGGGGCTTTGGCCAGCTTTCTTTTTCATTAAAAAAAAAAAAAAAAACTTGGGAGAGAAGGAATAAGGAAAGGTGTGGGGGAGGAGACATTTAAAATGAAAACAGAAGGTAATTGCAAGATTTATCTCCCATGCTTATATTTCTGGAGGCAGAAACAGAGTTATGCATGAGACCTGCTCAGGCTTATTGTGATCAGGGCAACAGTTCCATTGAAACATAGCACAAAATAACACTTGGAAGGGAACTTGGAGGTCTTCCTGCACGGAAAGCATGAAATCCTTTACCATTTCAGACAAACAATTGTCCAGTCTCTTCTTTAAAATCTCTCTGTTGGAGCAACCACAACTTCTGGGGGCAAGGAGTCCACAGGTTAATTGTTCTCACTGCCAGGAAATTTCTTCTTAGTTCTAAGTTGCTTCTCTCCTTGATTAGTTTCCACCCATTGCTTCTTGTCCTGCCTTCAGGTGCTCTGGAGAATAGCTTGACTCCCTCTTCTTTATGGCAGCCCCTCAAATATTGAACACTGCTATCACATCACCCCTAATCTGAGCAACATTAACCCCAGATTGCCCAGCTCTTAAGCAAACCAGAATTGTGTGGTTATGTGTTGGAGTTTTCTCTCTATTAATTAAAAATAAAACAGTCCAGATCCATTTGTATTTTCAATCCTGTCTCACAGTACTGCAGCTTTCCTACCAACTTTAGAAAATTTGTCTGTGTTTTCAAACATGGGAGGGCACAAGTTTTGATTTTTAAGACCGATAAAAATTGTCAATGGGAAGAATGGTGAGCCCAAAGACAAAAGTCTAGAGAAATTACATGACTTGCTAACCAAGTCTTGTGAAGTGGACCTAGAATAATAAAAGATGAATAATTTTTATCCTTTCAAACAAGCTAAATTCACACTGGCTTGAGGAGTATCAATAATGTCAAAATATTTAACTTGTCCATTCCTCTGATGAGAATGCAACTTGGGTGCTATGACTCTTTCATCAAGTGTGGCCTTAGAGTAAAAAGCTACCTTGTAGGATTGTTGTGAGGACTAATAAGATGGGGAGTAAGATAATGCCATTATTACCACCCTTTGATGGGATTCGGATCAGGGTGAGGGATTGGTGCCTTTTAATATTGCATTGCTATTGAAATCATGGGTATCCTGTTTAGATCAAGTTTTTCAAACATGGATGCTTCAAGATTAGTGGAGTTCAACTCCCAGAATTCCCCAATCAACATGGCTGACTGAGGAATTCTGGAAGTTGAAGTCCAAACATCTTCAAGCATCCATGTTTGAAAGACACTAGTTTAAATTGCATTGTTTTCATGACATCACAACAATGCAAGCAGTAGCCAATGAAGAATTTTTAGCCTAATGAATATGTTAAATCCAATGAGGGGAATAAATTATAAAGTGTACATGCTCCTTAAATGCTAAAATGATGGGCCTGTTACACTTAATCAGCTGAGAATGTTAATAGGTAGCTATTACATGGAGTCTTTAATTGGTGCTCCATGTGAAAGTCAATTTTCTTCTTACTTGTCTACATTTCTTGTCTATCTAGATTCGATATAATGGGTTTATATGTCTTGCCTTTTTAAAATTGCCAATAATGTGCTGTATTTTACCATTGTGATGAGAAGGACACACTGCCAAAGAGACAAGAAAAGGCCAAGAAAAATAAAAATGGTCAATAT
This sequence comes from Hydrophis major, assembly GCA_033807585.1. Classification (NCBI taxonomy): domain Eukaryota; kingdom Metazoa; phylum Chordata; class Lepidosauria; order Squamata; family Elapidae; genus Hydrophis; species Hydrophis major. The sequence continues at coordinate 3,941,457 of CM066343.1, read as the reverse complement.
TTTTGGGTAATGTTGTTACGACAGCATTTTGACCAGAAACAGCATCTGCAAACAAACAAATAAACAAACAAACTAGAAAAGTTACATGATTGACTGAAATTTAATTGATGTGTGTGGCAGGGAAGATTCTGAAACAGAAAAAAAACCAATATTTTATCAATAATAAACACAAATAAGAATAATAATTGGTGGTGGTTGTTTTTTTTTAAGTGTTATTCCAAGTCACCGATGTGGTTTGTGTGTATTTGTGAGTGTCTGCAAAGGAGCTATACAAACTGGAGCAGAAATACTTATCCTAGCAGATGTGTGGCCTTCAACTCCCAGCCAAGTTTGGAGACCTCTGCTGTAAATATTGTGTGGAGCATATGTATGATATGCAGAGTTGGGGAAGAAGGCTGTCTGGCAGTGTGTATGTCGGTCTATGTGTGTTTGTGTTGTGTGTCTATAGATTACAGAACTGGGAAAGAATGCTATCTGTGTATGTGTGTCTATAGATTACAGATTAACAAGAGTCGGAAGGGACTTTGTAGGTCATCTAGTCTAACCACCACCTCCGCCCAAGCAGGAGATCCTACACCATTTTTGACAGATGGGTAGTCCAGTCTCTTCTTGAAGGGATGAACTGCATAACTGGATAGAAGCATTCCTGTCAAACAGACAACAAATGATCAAAATTGGGAGTGTCCTATCAAATTCTGTACTGTTAATAGTGGTGTCCCCCAAGGCAGTGTTCTAGGACCAACTCTCTTCATATTCTACATAAATGACCTCTGTGATCATATTAAGAGCAATTGCATTCTTTTCGCTGATGATAGAAAGCTGTTCAACACCACAGACAATACTGCTACCCTTCAAAAAGATCTTGACTATGTATCAGAATGGTCAAAAAATGGCAAATTCAAATCTCAACAAATAAATGGTCTGTCTTACATATTGGCAAAAAAAATAATAATCAGAAAATAAAATACAAGCTGAATAGTCAGTTGATGATCCAAGCTCTGTAAAGGACCTTGGAATACTCATCTCTAATGATCTAAGTGCTGGAGCCCACTGTAACTACATAGCCAAAAAGGCATTAAGAGTTGTTAACCTAATCCTATGTAGCTTTTTCTCTGGTAATATCACACTACTAACTAGAGCATACAAAACATTTGCTAGACCAATACTTGAATACAGCTCATCAGTCTGGAACCCACATTGCGTACCTGATATTAACACAGTTGAGAAAGTCCAGAAATATTTCACAAGAAGAGTTCTCCACTCCTCTACTCGTAGAATATCTTATGCCACCAGACTTGAAATTCTAAACCTAGAAAAACTTGAATTACTCTGTCTTCGATCTGTGCTTTAGGGCGGCTCTGTAATAGCCCTCTATTTACAACAGTTCATTTAGTGACTTTCAAAGTTACAACGACATTGGGAAAAAGTGACTTATGACTATCGCAAGTGTCCCCATGATAAAATTCAGAAGGTTGGCAACTGGTTCATGCTTATGAAGTATATGAATTTTAATGTGTGGAAAAGGGTCCTGTGTCACTATTTTTAACTGCCGTCGTAACTTTGAACAGTCACTAAACGAATTGTTGTAAGTTGAGGATTTCTCATAGTTTACTAACAGAAGTTACAATGGCACTAAAAAAAAATCTCATGGCCTTTTTTCAGACTTACAACCATTGCAAGCTCCTACGGTGCCGTGATAAAAAAAAAAGTCGGATACTTCGCAACCACCCAGCATTTGAGATGGTTGCAATATCCAAGGGTCATGGGATAGTCTTTCATGAGTGGTGTGGTGGCCTAAAGGTAGAACTCTTGCCTCACAATCAGGAGGCTGTGAGTTCGATCCTAGACAGAGGCAGATATTTCTCTCTCTGGGCACGCTGGTAATACATCTGCTGAACAAAACTCTGCATTGGTGACAGGAAGGGCATCCAGCTAATAAACACTCAGCTTCATTCAGTTGCCCAGACTGCACCCTGCAAAGGATTATGGGGTCATTTGATAGTCTTTTATGACTTTCATTTTACAGTGATTCACTTAGCAGTAGCAAGGTCGGTCACAAAAAAGGGGCAGAACTGCTGTCTTGTTCAACAACAGAAAAGTTGGGCTTAATTGTGGCCATAAGTCAAGAACTATTTTTAATATCCAGTCTCAAGTGCTTGATCAGGATAAGGAGAAGAAGACAATTATCTATAGAATTGTACTTTCAAATCACTATGATGTACATAATCGTTAATGTGTGATTATTCTATAAGGTTATGCATGTTGTGGGAACAGCTAGTCAGCATGGGCTTTGCAGTATACTTAAGCATCTTTTCCCAGAAGCTCTCATATACTCAGGATGCCCCTCGATTCTATTGGACTACAACACCCTTAATCCACAGCCAAGGCATCCAAAATATTTGGAAGAATTCCAATAGGGGAAAATTACAGCAAAAATGTCCATGTCCATCCAGCATTTGCTGGATATGTATAACAAACTTGAGTGCCAGCATGGCATCAAGGAGTTAAATGTGTACATCACGAATGCACAATTTACAAAGTTTCACAATTTTGTGCTCACTGCTCCTCTGATGCAATGGTTTTTGGCAATTTGGTTGTGGACTTCGACTCCAATAATTCCTCAGCCAGCGTGAGAGGACTTCAACTGTCAGGATTCCTCAGCAAGCATAGTTAGTTGAGGAATTCTGGGAATTGAAGTCTACTCATGATGGATGGAGAATTCTGGGAATTGAAGTCTACCCTTCTTAAAGTTGCCAATGTTGAGAAATATTTATTGCAATTTAAAAGATATTTAAATACGTAAGCAGCTAATAATGATGGTTTGTTTCCCTGATAAGAGTTTTATCAACAACCGCCACAAGGTCACCTGACTCACTATTGTCCAATGAAAGAGCGAGAAAGTTCCCCTAGAACCCACATCCTACCTAAGACATTTCCCCGACCACAGCGTTTCCATGGAAGCTGTCGGTCAAACTCAAGAATGCCAATCCGACAGCAACATCCCCGCCCATCGCCCGCCTTCCGTCCGTATTTTGCATCCAAAGCGGTGACGCGTTTTACCTTATCACTTAGTTTACAGAGGGGGCGGGAGGAGGAAAGGTCATAGCAACCAATCAAAGCAGGGCAGTCCCCTTTTAAAGCATGATGTGAACCACGTGAATCAAGTGGCGGCTTCGCAGTCGGCTAGACCTGCTGCACCCCGCCCCCTCCAGTCGGGTTCAAGCGGCAGCACTCTAAGATGTAAACAAGGCCTCGCACTCCGACCGTGAAGAGGGTGAGGAGGTTCTCGCGTTCAATGCGGGTGGTGATAGAGGAGAAAGCAGCCAAAGGAAGAGCGGGAGGCATTTTATTGGCCGACTAAAACTACCCCGAGGAGGGGGTGAGTGGTTGAAGGTGGGAAACAGCCCGAGGGCGCCCTAAAATAAAAACAAAAACAACGCGGACAAGAAGGGGCAGCCGGGCAAGCCCCCCAATATGGTGCGCGCTGATTGGAGGAACGTGGCCCGAGGGCGTCTCCCATTGGCGAATTGCTGGCCACGTTCTAAACAACCTGGTTTTCGATTCGTTGAGGAGGGTGTGCTGTTGAAAGGTTAGAGAGGGGGCAGTTGCCCCTGAGAGGCCCCGCAGGAATGGGGGTTGTTTACTTAGGGGAGCCCGTCAGCCTTGAATGCTGGGATTTGAACATGGGTATGGCAGGGTGGGGTGTGGGGGGCAGAACAGGGACCCTCCTGAAGTCACTCCCAAAGCGCTAGTCCTTATTAAGAAAGAGACTAGGATGGGCTTGGAGGAAGGCCACCCTGTCTCCTCCTCCTCCTCTTTCACAGCCATCTCCTTTCTGAACGCCAGGAGGGGCAGTGTGAGTGTTGGGCCAAACTGGAGAATGTCCTAAGCTATGGGCTCCCACAGCAGTAGCAACGCTGGCTCAGGGGGCCAGGAGAACCAAGACAGCTGGTTTCGGAGGGACTCTGGCATCCTGCGGAGCGAAGACGAGGACGAGGATGTGGATCTGGCCCAGGTACTGGCATATCTACTGCGCAGGTAACTCCCCCTCCCCCTCCTTTCCCCCCACTGTCAGATCCCTGTCTGCACCTGAGGGAAGGACAAGAAGCAATGGGTGGAAACTAATCAGGGAGAGAAGCAATCTAGAAGTAAGGAGAAATTTCCTGACAGTTAGAACAAGTGGAACATTTGCCTCCAGAAGTTGTGAATGCTCCAACACTGGAAATTTTAAAGAAGAGATTGGATAACCATTTGTCTGAAATGGTCTAGGGCCATAATGGTGAACTTAATGGCACGTGTGCCAGAAATGGCATGCAGAGCCATCTCTCCGGGCACGCCAGCCATCGCCCATTGCTTTTCTGGGTTCAGGCACATGCATGTGCACCAGCCAGCTAGTTTTCACGTGTGCATGCGTGCCAGAAACCAGAAGACCAAGTGGCTGGTGCACATGTGGGTGCTGGAAACTGGAGGCTCAGCTCTTCCAGTATCCGGCGCGCTCTCATGCGTGCATGCTTCTGTTTTGGCATTTGGTGCCAAAAAGGTTTGCCAACACTGGTATAGGGTTTTCTTGCCTAAGCAGGGGGTTGGACTAGAAGACCTCCAAGGTCCCTTCCAATTCTGTTATTTTATTAAGTGCCCTATTGTGTGATTTTTCTTCCCACATTTGTTTTAGTGAATCGCTGCCACCGTTGAATGAGTTATCTGGCGATTAAGTGATTCTGGATTACTCATTGACTCAGAAGGTCGCAAAAAGGAGATGTGACTCTGGAACATGGCAACGGTCATAAATGTGAGCCAGTCATCGAGCCTCCCAAGGTAAATCCCATGACCGCGGGGATGGTGCAGCAATCGTAATTGTAAAAAATGGTCATGTCGCTTTTTTCAATGATGTAACTTCAAACGGTCACTAAATAGATGGTTGTAAGTTGAAGACTACTTCTAGTGGTGCTCCTCAACTTTCAACTGTTTAGTGACCATTTGAAGTTACAACATCACTGAAAACGGGGCTTATGACTGTTTTTCACCCTTACGACTGTTGCAGCATCTCTCTGGTCACATGATTTACATTCAGACGTTCGGGAAACGATTTTTATTTATGATGGTTGTGGCTACCCTGGAGTCATGTGATCACTTTTTATGACCTTGACAAGAAAAGTCAATGGGGGAAGCTAGATTCACTTAACAATGAGGGTTACTAACTTAACAATTACAGTGATTCGCTTAACAACTGTGGCAAGAAAGGTAAGGTGGGGCAAAGCTCATTTCATAAACTCACTTAGCAACATGAATTTTGAGCTCAATTGTGGTCATAAGTTGGGGACTGCCTGTAGAATAGTATTCTGTCTTAGCTAAATGTGATTGGACACAAAAGGAATTTTTCTCCAGTGAAGAAGCTCTCCCCAAAGGTACTTTTTTTTCCCAAGAGGCAACTGGACTTTCCATAAAGTCCAGTTGCCTCTGGATAAAAAAAGCACCTTTGGGACAACCCTGACTGGATGATTGAGAATCTCCACAGACACTCTCAGTATATATGCAAGCAACAAAGTGATAACTCAATATCACAATCATAAAATACAGTCACCCTAAATCATAAGATACAAATGCAAAGTGATAGTTGTAAAATACTACGGTAAATAAAAACAACCTAAATCATAAGATCAAACCACAAAGTGGTAGACATAAGATGCTAAAAGAATAGGAAATAAAAAGATGAGAAAGATAATATTGTTTCCCTGAAAATAAGCCCTAGCATGATTTTTCAGGATGCTCACAATATAAGCCCTATCCTGATAATAAGCCCCAGTCAAGATTGTCATCTAGATGGATGCCTTTAGATCCGTATTTTCCCCCAAATAAGACCTAACCGGAAAATAAGCCCTAATGCGTCTTTTGTAGCAAAAATTAATATAAAATCCGGCTTTATTTTTAGGGAAACATGGTAGTAATACAGCCTTTTACTATATCGTTAGATATCCTAAAGCACAAAAGTGCTGTGGGAATTAGTTGTTTAGCAGAGTGATGAATAAGAAGAAGCTTAAGTTCTTGGATGAGAAAAAAATGCTTTCAAAGAAATAAAAAACCAAGAAAGTCCAGTTGGAAAAAACATTTGAAGTCCACTCAGGCTGGACAGAGAATTCTGAGAGTTGAAGTCCACACCCTTCAAAGTGGCCATGGTTGAAGAAATACTGCAATAGAGCAGCAGTTGTGAAACTTTGAGCACTGTGAAGTACATTCATTTCATACACAGTTAGCTCCTTGGTGTCACGCTGGCATCTGAGCTTGTTATACATACCCAGCAAATGCATGGATATTTTTGCTGCAGATTCCCCTATTGGGATTCTTCCAAATATATTGGAAACGTTGGCTGTAGAGTAAGGGCATTGTAATCTAGTAAAACAGAAGGGCATTCTGAGAGTGTAAGAACTTCTGGGAAGAGATGTTTAGGCATCCTGCAAAGCAATTGCCTACACTAACTAACTGTGTTCCCACAATTGAAGAAACTTCTTTAGTTTATTGTCCTTGCACCTCGTACAATGAAATCAAATACCAGTACACATCATGACCATGAAACTAAAACACAAACACACCTCCTTCACCCTCCACACACTGGACCGAAAACTCCTGACACCACACCAACATGCACTATACAGCAGAATTCAAAAGAGCTCCTCTGGGATAGAAGCTGTTTTTCAGCCTGTTTGTCCTTGTTTTTATTATTGTTCTGTGCCATCTGCCAGATGGTAATAGTTCAAAATTTTCTTGGACGAAAAGTGAAATGTTTGCAATGAAAAAAACCAACCAAGAAAATCCAGTTATCTTTTGGAAAAAGCATCTTTGGGACAACCATGTCCTGGATGGTTGAGAATCTCCATAGATGCTCTCGGGTGAGGGGTGTTCTTCCGTATCCTTTACCACATGAGGATGTGGGTAGAGCATCCTTTAAGGAGACCAAGGAACAGCCCTTTCTTCTAAGCTAAGGAGTCCTGTCCAGGTAGAAATTGCAGAGAAAATAATACTCTTCTCATGTGAACTAGTGATAGTCTGGGTGGAGATTGACTCAGTAAGTGGAATCTAAAATTATTTTATATGGAGCCTCATGAGACTTTCCTGGAAAACTTTAAATTGTGATTGATTACCTGTAAATCATGGAAGGAATACAGGGTAATGTGAGGTAAGACCCGAATTATTTAATAATCACAATACAGAGACAGGTCTGGTTCACAATTCAAAGAGCAAGATCTAATGGTCAAACAATACATTTTATAGACTCTACACCAGGGGTCTGCAAACTTGACAGCTTTAAGACTTCAGCTCCCAGAATTCCTCCTCCAGTCATGTTAGCTCAGGAATTTTAGGAGTTCAAGTCCACAAGTCTTAAACTTGCCAAGTTTGAAAGCCTCTTGCTCTACCCAATGCACTCCACACCTAAGAAACCCTCCTCACTTCCCTTATTATCTCTTAAGTTATAGTATAAGGATCAGCTTGACTGTTTCTTCCTAGGCACAGGATATCTTATCTTGTTTACTTGTAGCTTAGCCTTGGGCGGATGTTCATATCTGCTTGTTTTATTGCCAGTGGCCTTGCCTTGGCAATGTTCCTGTCTTCTAAGAAGCCTGCAACTATCCAGCACTTTTTGTTTAACTGAACATACTTTCTGGTTAGGACACAGCAACAAAGACAACACAGCTTAATAATGCCCTTAATATTTCTAATTCTATTATAAAAGAGTAACTTAATATTTATTTCCTTCAGTAATATAAGAGTCGTGATTTAGGTTTAACTGTCCTCTTCACTGTGGGGATGCACTCTCACTAAAAAAACCAATGTTGCTTCTGCTGGATTCCATTGTGGGTAGTCCTCAGTTTGCAACCATTCATTTAATGACTTAAAAGTTAGGATGGGACTGAAAAAAGTGACTTACGACTATTATTTTTTTTCACGTGACCGTTGCAGCATCCCTTGCGGTCATGTGACCAAAATGCAGGCACTTGGCAACTGACTCCTATTTATGATGCTGCAGTGTCCTGGGTCATACGGTCGCATTTTGTGACCTTCTGACTAGTCAAGTCAGATTAGTTAACTATGTTAATAACTTTGACACCTGCGTGATTCAGCAGTGATTCGTTTAACAACTCGGGCAAGAAAGGTGATAAAATGGGGCAAGACCCAGTAGGGGTACATTCGGGTCAAAAATCAAGGATTACCCACACCAAATATTTCCCACAAGGAATTAAAGGGTGCACTTCCTACTCTTGGCTGAACCTGAATGAGGATTATGTGTGAGGATCCCATAAAACACATAAATCATAAAAGGAATTCATGATGGTCACAAGAATTGTGACTTAGGTTTAATTGTCCTCCTAATTGTTGGGTTGGACTCCCACCAGAAGCCAATCGTGTTTATGCCAGGTTAGTTAGTTTATTGTCATTGAACCTCGTACAACAACAAAATCAAACACCATCTTCAGTGCACATCATGACCATGAAAATAAACACAAACACACATCCTTCACCCTCCACTCATTGAACTGAAAATCCCTGACACTGCACTAACACTGCACTATATAGTAGAATTAAAAAGAGCTTCTGCCCTGGGATTGAAGCTGTTTTTCAGCCTATTTGTCCTTGCTTTTTTTATTATTCTGTACTATCTGCCAGATGGTAATAGTTCAAAAAAAGGGTTCCGAGGATGAGATGGATCTTTGAGAACGTTTTGAACTTTCTTAAGGCAATGGGAGCTATGAAGCTCTTCCAAAGAGGGGAGAGGGCAATCAGTGATCTGGGCAATGGTGTTAACCCTTAATGATGTTAAATAGTGCTTTCCTATCTGCCTATCTGCAATTGGCAAACCATAGAGGTGCAGTACATTAAGATACTCTCTATGGTGCAGCGATAGAAGGTCACCAGTAGTTTTTCATTCAGTTGTTCTGTTATTTGCAGTGGTTATGCACCTCAATCATCCTCAAGCCCTTAACATTGTTACATTTTCCTGTGAAGGAAGAATTTGTGGTGGTGCCTTTGTACCCACTCTTGCATTTTTGAAAGACCAAGGGATCAAGTACCTATGAAAAGGGAAATAGGACCATTCCTTGTGGACAGGGTGGCCTGACTGAGAAGAAAGACATTTGTGTTCGGCATTTCTCTAGCTGTTTCCTTTCCTGATCTTGGTAGTTGGAAAGATCTCAGCTATCCTCCCTGTCTTTTCAACCTGTGATATTTAGGAACTGAAGCAACTGATTGCTCATGCAAATCCAAAAATATTTTCCCCTTGATTACCATTCTGTCAAGAAAACTTTGTGCGTTCAATCGCTGGCCATGACTTTTCTGAGCAGGGCTCAAAAGCAGTTTGTGCTACAAGGCACTCAATAAATAAGGATAATTCCCCCTTTTTCCCATTTGCAGTCGTGGATTTATATCCCTGTAGAAAGTTGGAGGCTAGCTTCCATTTTAAGTGCCTGAACTTCATGTGGAGAATAATATTTGTCTTGTAAACTTCTCTCTACTGGAATGAAAACATCTCTGCATTCTGATAGAGAAAAATTCCCTGAAGGATGAGTCCGAAAACTCAGAAGACTCAAAATTCAGTGAACGATATCATACATATTGGCAGAAAAAATCAGAAAATAAAAGACAAGCCAAATAATGAAGACCTTGTTGAGGATCAAAATTTTGTCAAGGACCTTGGAGTACTCATCTCTAATGATCAAAGTGCTAGAGCCCACTGTAACTACACAGCCAAAAAGGCATTAAGAGTTGTTAATATAATCCTACGTAGTTTCTTTGGTAATATCACACCACTAACTAGAGCATACAAAACATTTGCTAGACCTATGCTTGAATAAAGCTCATCAGTCTGGAACCCATATCATGTATCTGATATTAATACAATTGAAAAAGTCCAGAAATATTCCACAAGAAGAGTTCTCTGCTCCTCTACTCATTGCAGAATACCTTATGCCACCAGATTTGAAACATTAGACCTAGAAAACCTAGAACTACGCCGCCTCTGGTTAGATCTAAGTATAGTATATAAAATCATACATTGCACTGTCCTACCTGTCAATGAATACTTCAACTTCAATCATAACAATACAAGAACACGCAATAGATACAAACTCAAGGTTAACCACACCAAACTTGACTGCAGTAAATATGACTTCAGCAACAGAGTGGTCAATGTTTGAAATACTCTACCTGACACTGTGGTTTCTTCCCCAAACCCCAAAAACTTTAACCTTAGACTGTCTACTATTGACCTCACCTCCTTCTTAAGAGGCCTGTAGGGGGCGTGCATAAGCACACCAATTGTGCCTACCATCCCTGTCCTATTTTTTTTTCTTATAAGTATCTATCTCATGTGTTCAAAACTATATTTATTCTTATACCTGTGTTTTGTAAGTAATTGACAAATCAAATAAATACAAAAATACTAACGACCCAGATTGTACTCCTTCTGCCTCTGAAGGCTGAATTTGTGCTTTCATTTTCTCTTCTCTTTAATTTCAGTTCTTCAGAATAGTGTTTGCTTCAGATGAAATAATCCCATGGGTGCTCAGTTAAAACTTATTGGAGGAGGAGAGAAAACAGGAAGCAAAAACGTTGCTCAAACTCTATGGTTTTGAAGGATTATAGTCCTGTAGGTGGGCAAATGGTTCGTGAAGCAACGGGGTTTGTCATGACTAATGCTACTCTTTGTCTCCTTCCTCCTTTCCCTAGAGGACAATTTCACCTCATGCAGGGAGGGGGAGCAGCCAGTGCCCGGGTGTTCCGGGCTGTTTCAGATTCCGACGACGATACTGACAGCGCTTGGGAAGGACGTTTAGGAGATCAGTACAAACCCCCAGGTATCGCCAAGAAGTCCAGAGGTTTTTTTTCATAACGCAGATAATTGCAGGAGACAAACGTTAACAAGGTCCAAGCTTCATATTCGAGGAAAAGCTTGCTGTGCCAGATTAGATCTTAGAATTCTGGATGTTGTAATTACTCTTCTTGCTCTGAAAAGTCTTGCCTTTCAGCCTGTTGGGGGGGCTGTTTGTGATCCAGAGTTCTGTCAAAACGCTTAAATTAGATCTCAGGCCCAATGCCCAAACATTCAGACAGTCTCAGACTTAAACTAAACTATGTAGATGTCCATTAAAAAAAACATCAAAAGCTTGCCTAGGGTTATTTTATATGTGGTGGTCTCTTTCTCTCACTCTCTCTCTCTCTGGATCTTCTGCAGTGGATTTGGCACCAGACACTCGGGATCTGGAGCACAACGAGATTAAAACACGCATCCAGTTAGCAACAGGCCGACTCAGGCCAGGGCGACCCGATCAGAGCATCTCAAAGCTACTGGGACAGGTATCCTGTTTTGCTGTTCTAAAATGCTGGAAACTAATTGGTTCGTTTTGACTTTAAACGCTCAGGGTGGGAACAGCCCCGAAGGTGCTTTTTCCCCCAAGAGACAGCTGGACTTTCTGGTTTTTCTTTGAAGATGTTTTGCTTTTCCTCCAAGAAACTTCTTCAGCTCTCACTGGAGGGTCGGGGAATGGAAGGATTTATACTCCTTGCAGGCAACTGGTCATTTGAAAGAGGGGTTAAAGAGGCTATCTATGTCAAAATTGAATGGCCCTCTCTCAACAGAGGGGAAGGAATATATAACATTATCTATCTTCAATCTACAACACAGTCCTTTTAACAGTTCCAAGAAGGCTCCACACCCATTTGCACCACTCAGATGACCATGAGGACACAGACAAACCTCCAGGTGGCCTCAACGACCCGCTAAAAGAATGCAAATGACCAGTTCTTCTGCAAGGAGTATAAATCCTTCAATTTCCCCCACCATCCAGCCAGAGCTGAAGAAGCTTTTTGGATGAGAAGCGAAACATTTTCCAAAAATAAACCAGAAAGTTCAGTTGCCTGGGGGGGGGGGGAGAGGAGAGGGAGGAGAGAGAAGCACTTTTGGGACAACCATGAACTGGATGACGAAGAATCTCCATAGAGAAGATGGAAACAGCTTCAAAAGGAGGAAGCTGTCGTTTAGAATCGGTCTTGTAGGGAAGCAGGGCCTCTGATCTGGGCAGTATATTCCCTCCCTCAGTCAGATTGTGAATCTGCTCTTTGTGGCACTTTAGGGCTTCAGAATACACGGAGCTAGTGAACGTCCTTATTCATGGGGCAGACTTTCATTTTGGCAAGAAACAAATTCAGAATGGATGTCCCTGGGTTACTCTGATACCCACAAAAAGAGCCCTCTGCCATCAAGCTATGAGGCAGAATCGACCGTAGCCCTAACTTTAATTTTCTGGATTGTTTCCCTGCTAACTAGAAGAGATTGTGAGATGGTGTAATGTAATCTAATGGTAATTTTTTTCCTTTCCCACAGAGGGAACGAGGACTTTGCCATAACAGCAGTTTCTCAGCAGGGGAATGTTCGCAGATCGTATCACAGTAAGCATCTGAGAGGGGTGTGTGTGTGTGTGTGTGTGTGTGTGTGTGTGTGTGTGTAAATTCTCAGGCAAGAAACGGACAGAAAGTGGTTTTTAGAAGAGACTCTCTGCCAGAATTGTCGGTATACCTCACGTCTTGCTCTTTTTCCAGCTTCCTTCCTAATCACCTGACCATCAAGGACACCTATTTGGAGAAAGCCTTCTGCGGCATCTATTCCCGTGATGGACAACTTTTTATGTCTGCTTGTCAAGGTAGGCTCCCAGATGTAATCTTTAAAAAACAAAACCAAAGGATTCCTGTTTTAGATTGTGGTCTTCCTTTATGTTCCTTTTCTCCCCTTTCAGACCAGCGAATCCGCTTATATGACTGCGCCTATGGAGCCTTCCGGAACTTCCGGACTGTCAAAGCCCGAGACGTTGGCTGGAGCGTGTTGGACGTAGCTTTCACTCCTGACAGGACCCACTTCCTCTACTCCAGCTGGTCAGACTACAGTGAGTCTGTATGGCACTAGTGGGGAAACCAGGCTTCCTCCAGAGAGTCCGTACTAGCCCTTACTCCCATCTCTCTTTAGTTCACATCTGCAACATCTACGGGGAGAGCGAGACCCAGACCGCCTTGGACTTGAGGTAAAGAGAAGACACCACCACCTTGGTCGGCCTGTTGAATGACGGAGACACACCCCACACCTGGCATAACATCTTTCTCTTCTTCGCAGGCCCGACGAACGCCGTTTTGCCGTATTTTCCCTGGCGGTCTCCTCAGATGGGAGGGAGGTGCTCAGCGGGTAAGCCGGCCGTTCGGGAAGTGGTCTTTTTCCCATTGTGCATAAATCTTTTCTTTGGAGAAAAATGAAATTTTCTAGCTCACCTCCGCTGGGCAAGAATTTTCTGACAATGTTCTGCCATTGGGCACCTCCCATGCCGTCTGTAACGTCTCTCTCCCCTTCCTTCACTCCCCTTCCCTCTCTCCTTCCCTCTCTCCCTCTCCTCCCTCTCTCCTTTCCTGTCTCTCTTCCCTCCTCTCTCTCTCTCCCCTCCCCTTCTCTTTCCCCCCTCTCTCCCATCTTTCTCCTCTTCCCTCTCCTCCTTCCCTCTCCCTCTTTCCCCCCTCCCTCCCTCCCCCCTCCCTCCCTCCCCTCCCTCCCTCTCCCTCCCTCTCCACCTCTCCCTCCTTTCCTCCACCCCTCCTGTTTGGAATCCAAGAAGTGATGCCCTTCTGTGTACCAGCTCTACCAAAGCCCCATTTCTGGCATTTACTTTGAAGGCAGAATGGAAGCCCAAAGGCAAAAACCAACAACCCCGCGACTAAGTTCAAATGCTTTGATTTCCACTCCTACAACTTACAACCATTCATTTAGGGATCATTCGAAGTTACAACGGCACTGACATATGACCGGTTACTCACACTTAAGACCGTTGCAGCATCCTCCACAGTCAGGTGATCAAAGTTCAGGCGCTTGGCCACTGGTTCACATTTACAACCATTGCAGTGTCCCGGGATCACGTGATCCCCTTTTGCGACCTTCTGATGAGCAAAGTCAACGGAGAAGCCAGATTCATTTCACAGCGACCATTACTAACTTAGCAACTTCAGTGATTCACTTGACAACCGTGGCAAGGAAGGTGGTAAAGGGGCAAAACTCACTTTAACAACTGCTTTCCTTAACCGTAGAACTTCTGGGTTCAACTCTGGTCATAAGTCAAGGACTAGCTTCATTCTGCTCCTGTGCAGGGCTGTTACCGAAGTCCTTTGCTGTCCTGTGTGTGTGTGTGTATGTGTCACCCCACGCAATAACCTTTTTATTCTTTATTCTCTGTCCACTCCACAGGGCCAACTACGGCTGTGTGTACGTGTTTGACATGGAACAGAATAAGCGGATGCTTAAGGTACTCGGCGTTGATATCTGTGGAGACTCTCAGTCATCCAGGTCACAGTTGTCCCAAAGGTGCTTTATTTTCAAGAGGCAACTGAACTTTCTGTTTTGTTTTTTTTTCTTTTGAAGACGTTTCGCTTCTCCTCCAAGAAGCTTCTTCGGCTCTGACTGGATGGTGGGGAATGGAAGGATTTATACTCCTTGCAGACAGCGGCTCCTTTTGGAGGCCGCTTGGAGGTTTATTTTTGTCTTCAGGGTCCCCTAAGTGGTGCAAATGAGTGTGGAGCCTTTTTGGCTGCAGGATGCTTTCTGTCCTGTGCCTCTTCACCACTGAACACTGGCGCAGGCATCTGGGGACGAGCCTGTGCTGCCCGCATCCGAAATTGAAGTGCAAATGGCTCCTGTAGTCCGCAATCCCTCTGGAAGTCACTTCACAAACAATTCTGTAAAAGGATGCAAAGGAGCAGCTGTCTGCAAGGAGTACAAATCCTTCCATTCGCCACCATCCAGTCAGAGCTGAAGAACCTTCTTGGATGAGAAGCGAAACATCTTCAAACAAAAATAAACAAACAAGAAAGTCCAGTTGCTTCCTGAGAAAGCACCTTTGGGACAACCATGACCTAGATGACTGAGAATCTCTACAGACTTTTAGCTGTACAATTTGGGATGAACACCCCTTTGAAGATTGTGGGAGTAGGAATGGATTTCTAGAGGGGAAAAATATTGCAGACTACAGGAAACAGGAGCACCACTCAGGTGACCCTGAGGACTTCCAAGCAGCCTCAATGACTCTCAAAGAGGATGCAAAGGACCAGCTATCTGCAAGGAGGATAAATCCTTCCATTCCCCACCATCCAGGCAGAGCT
Organism: Hydrophis major; assembly: GCA_033807585.1. Classification (NCBI taxonomy): domain Eukaryota; kingdom Metazoa; phylum Chordata; class Lepidosauria; order Squamata; family Elapidae; genus Hydrophis; species Hydrophis major. The sequence goes on along the minus strand of CM066343.1, from coordinate 3,926,283 downwards.
GAAGAAGCTTCTTGGATGAGAAGTGAAACGCCTTCAAAAGAAAAAAACAAACAGAAAGTTCAGTTACCTCTTGGGATTTTCGAGTCCTTTAGCACAGGGGTCCCCAGTGTCCGGTCCTCAGACTGGTACCGGTCTGTGGCCCTTTGAGAACTGGGTCACATAAGCGGCAGGCAAGCGTGTGAGCGCTCTGAAGCTCCTTTTGCACAAACAGAGGGCTAGCCCATGAAACCATCCGCTCTTTCTGTGCCATTACCACAGAGCCGGAAAAGTTGGGGAGCCAATGCTCCAGCACAGTTCTTTCCCTAAGGAATAAACATCCAGCTTGTTCTTCTGGATAAGGGAAGCTTCATTGGAGTCTCCAGAGCTGCGTGTCCAGCAGTGTTGAGGGAGGTCCTCCAGAACCCTTCTGGGTTGCCCAATGTGGCCTCTAGCTGCCTTCCAGGGCAGGTAAAGCCATCAAACCTGGGAAATACACCACCTACCTGTGCCCTCCCACTGAAATCGCCTCCCTCCCTCCCCTCTGTTTCCGTTGCTGCCCACAGATCGAGGCGCATGAGGACGACGTGAACTCCGTCGCTTTTGCAGACAACAGCTCCCACATTGTCTTCTCGGGAGGTGATGACGCCATTTGCAAGGTGTGGGACCGGCGCACCATGCGAGAGGATGACCCCCAGCCTGTGGGGATCTTGGCAGGGCACCAGGATGGCATTACCTTCATCGACAGCAAGGTGAGCACAGCTCCTGCTTAGCCTAAAGCGGGAATGTCCAACCGTGGCAACTTTTAAGACTTACTGACTTCAACTCCCAGAATTCCTCAGCCAGCATGGCCAAGGTTCGACACCCTGGCCTAAGGCTTTTGCAGCCATATTTGGTGGTCACTAGAAAACTGGTTTAAGGAAATCCTTGGGGTTCTTTCCCTTTTAAACATCTCACCCATAGATTCTGCAGAACCCAGTTATTTATTTTCCTTTAGAAAAAAACATGCATGGAATCTCAATGGTTGAACTCCTTTAAACTCCCAGGGGGGCAGAGGTGAGCTGCTCCTGGTTCACCCCGGTTTGGGCGAACAGATACTGAACCGGTAGCTAATTTTAGGGCCAGTTTGGCAAACCGGCAACTCCCACCCCTTGCTGGCCCTGCTCCACCCCTCCTAGAAGTCCCCATGTGGGAAGGGCGAAAACAGACCTCTTGGAGGCTCCGGAAGGGGCCCGTTTCCAGCTTCCAGAGAGCCTCCGGTGTCCGGGAAGGCCGTTTTCGTCCTCCCAGAGGCTCAAGGAAAGCCTCTGGAGCCCAAGGAGCACAAAAACACGCCCCCTCCGCATCATGGTGCAGGAGGTTGACTGGACCACATCCACTATGGCCACGCCCACCCAGAAACCGGGCAGAGAACTGGTTGCTAAAATTTTTGAAGCCCTCCTACCAGTGGGAAATATAGCTGCTGTTGGAAGACACCTTCCAAAACTGAATGAATTGTTCAGGGAAGCAAAGAAAAATCCAAATTAAGGTTCCTTTTATTCCCCCAGATGCAGCCCTTTAGACAGCCATTAAAGAAGTTTTAAGTTTGTTTTGAAGTTTAGGATGGAGAGATTCAAATGGTTTGTTTCAGCTGCTGTTTTCTTATTCCCTCAGGGAGACGCTCGGTACCTCATCTCCAACTCCAAGGACCAGACCATTAAGCTGTGGGACATGCGCAAATTCTCGGGCCAGGTGGGCCTTGTAGCATCCAGGCACGCTGTCACCCAGCAGATCTGGGATTATCGCTGGCAACAGGTGCCCAAAAAAGGTATGCGCCACCTCCCCCTTTAACGCAACAAGTTGGAGTGAATGCAGAGGATACAGGTGTTGTGGCTTGTCAGCCGCGGGTCCCTCCAGCAACCAAATTGGAAGAGGAGGCATGGGAGTCAGGGTCAGCAGCAAGCCAAGGGGGAAGAGGGAATGGAGAGAGAGAGACAGACAGACAGACAGAGGCGGAGCCAGGACCCTCTGGCAGCCCTCAGATGAAGAGTCAATAGCCCCTAGGAATTGGCTGATGAGGAAGAGGAGGAACAGCTGGGTCCAGGGCCTGATGCACAGATGGTCAAAAGGCAGAGGAGAGGAAAACATGGAAATCTATGGGCCCGTCCTCGGGACAGAAGAGCCACTGCTGCTAGCGAAGCCCCACCTAAGCTCTGGGGATAAAAGTCAGGGGGTGGAGATGTGGCTGACAACTATTCATCTTCTGGACGGACTGACATGTTAGCCTGCGGTTAGAAAGAAACTTTTTCCCGGGGCTGCCAGGATTCCTAGCAGCGGCTTGTGGTCCATGATGATTGTAAAAGTCCTACCGTAAAGGTATTCATGAAATTTCTTGACGCCAGCGACGACTGCTAGGGCCTCTTTGTCGAGCTGTAGTTCTGCTCTGGCTTTGAAAGTGTCCTTGATGAGAAACCTTTGAGTTCACTTCAGAGGGTTTGTAGTGTTTGGGGATCTGGATCAGAACAACACGTGTGCAAAGGACAACTTTAATCTAGCTCAGGGCTGGCGGGGAATTCTGGGAATTGAAGTCCACCGGTCTTGCTCAGGTTGGACATCTCTAATCCTTTCTTTCACCAGCCCGACGTAAAACAAAACTTCCAGGTGACACTTCTCTCATGACCTACCGGGGCCACGGAGTCCTGCACACCCTAATCCGCTGCCGGTTCTCCCCACCTCACAACACGGGACAGCAGTATATTTACAGCGGCTGCTCCACAGGGCGGGTGATAGGTAAGTGGCTCGGGAGCCAGAGCGCCTTCTGAGTGCAAGGAAAAGTTATAGAACAATTCATTTGAGTGGAGGGGTGGGATTGGCCAGGAGAGGAAATCCAGGTATCCACTTGGAATTGCTGGCGCAGACCCCCCCCCCCCCACTAAGTAAAAGTTAAATGGCAATTGAGAGCCAGTTTGGTCTATTGGTTAAGGCAATAGGCTAAAAAACAAGAGGTCATGAGTTCTCTTCCCCCTTTTAGCCATGAAAGCCAGCTGGGTGACTTTGGGCCAATCACCAGATACCACTGAGTTGTAATCCCACCTTAGACACGAAAGCTGGCTAGATGACCTTGGGCAGGTCCCTCTGTTTCTGAGCCCACCCAACCCCACAGGTTTGTTGTAGGAAAAAATACCATGAGGATGGTGTGTTGCACACATTGATCACCTTGAGTAACTTTTCAAAATAATAAAGGTGGAATCCAAATAAAAAAAGAAGCGAATTTGTCAAAAGGGAGTGACAGGCTAAAAACGTAAAGCCACATAAAACTTCCTCTTCGATATTCTTAGTTCTTCTTTCAAGTCAAGAGTTTGATCATCTTTTCTCACAGATTATACTGACATAAAGGGTAGGCGGGAACTTGGAAAACTTGGAAAATTTTATTTATGGCTGGAACATTTGGAGAGATGGTCTTTTTAATTGGCCTGCCTGAAGTCCAATTCGCCCAGAATCAAATCTCGGAGCCCCCCCCCCAACATCCTCCAGAACAGGGGTGCCTTCCTTCCTCCCCCTTGCACTCTTAATCTTGCATGTTCTTCCTCTCTCTTCCTTCCTCTTGCCCACCTGTTTTCCCGCCCCCCCCTCAGTCTACGATCTCCTGAGCGGCCTCATTGTGAAGAAACTGGTCAATCACCAAGCCTGCGTGCGGGATGTGAGTTGGCATCCGTATGAGGAGAAGATTGTTAGTAGCTCGGTGAGTAGCGGGAACCAGTGGCGGGGATGGATGAATTCACCTTTAGGGGGAGTAGTGTTCGGTTTCCCAAAAGCGCAAAGCTGACTCCTCATCCCAATAAAACCTCTTTTATTTAGTTTAAAATGAATTTTCCAGCAAAGTCCCAGCCAACAGTTTTTTAAAGAGATTTTACAACTACAGACTTTTATCAGGCTTGGAGAGCTGCCAGGCCAATATCTTCCAAATGCCACTCTGTAGCAGACAATACTTGGCAAGAAGTCAGGAGCAGATCTTCACTCTAATGAATTGAACTAATTGTCTCTTGCAAACACTCCCTCTTTTGCTCCTATTTATTCCCTCTGGGAGGGGCCATTCACCATCCACCTGTGCCTTTACTCCTGAGTCAAGTTCCTTAACTGTTCCCTTCTCCTGGCAGCTCTGTGCATGCTCACACTGGGAACAGGCTCCAGCTGTTCTTCCCCACTGATCTCTGGCTCCATAGGCAGCTGGTAATCGTCAGATAGCCCTGGCCCCATCTCTGCCTCCAATGCAGAGCCCTCGTCAGAGACTTCCCCAGACTCCAGGACTGGCCCAGGCTCCTCCCCAACCTCCTCACTGTCTGAGTCCGCTACCAGCTCTTCTGGTGGGCCACAACAAGTGTTGCTGTGTTGTATTTCTTCATTTTATGACCTGTCCAAAGGAGTTTAAGAAAGGTGCCTTTTTCTAGCCAGGGGCTCCAAGTTCTTTGGAGCCTGTATGCTCCAAAGAAGCATACAGTAGCAGAGATGCACTCTCTTCTGAGATTCAGACTAAGACAAACCAGGTTTCTGGCTCCATCTTATGGCCGTTTGAGAAACCACATCTAATTACAGTTTTGCATTTTCTTTTTACAGTTTACAGTTTTAAAATGTTTATCCTGGTTTATATATTTCTAACCCAAATAGCTGTTAGGTGACTCATATTCCTAACATAGCCTGTCTTCCGCTTACAACTTGATCATTTAGTGACAGTTTGAAGTTAACAATGGCGACTGGAAAAAGGCAACTTTTATTTACTTTTACTTAACAAGTTAGAAACAGAAATTTGGGGCTCTGTTGGGATCATAAGGTGAGGACCAGCTGTACTATGTTCTATTTCTGGATGGCCTTTGAGTCACAGAGTCAGCAGGGTGAGTCACTTTCAGTTCTAATAATCTTCATTCAAGTCGTAATTCAAGGACTACCTATAATCCCTGAATAGAAACAATAAATAACCCACATTCTGTCCTCTTCTCTTCCCTTTCCTTCTTTCTCTCCTCTCCCACCTCTCTCTTCTCTTCCCTCTCTCCTCTCCTCCCCTCCCCTCCCCCTTCCCTCTCTCTCTCTCTCTCTCTCTCTCTCTCGCAGTGGGATGGAAATGTGTGTCTCTGGGAGTATCACCAAGCAGAGTACAACGAAGACGATCTCGGTGACCCCCAGCAGCTCCCAACAGCCTGAGAAAAGCACCTCCAGCTGGCCGTCCCCCCACACCAGTAACCTCCCCCACCACCAGTTTTCCAGTTTGAGCCTCATTCAGGGCTGAGAGCGAGGGGGGGGGGGAATATCATCTTGCGTTGCCAATCATTTGCGAGGGGGGGGGTTGTTGCCGCAGCAGGAAGACTTCCACCTTCTCGAAGGAACCAATCTCCTGTCTCCGAAACCTCCAGTGTCATCGGCTTGAGGATACGGATAACCATCCTGCTGGTTGGGTCCTAAGGACGGCTACAAAAATCACGCAGGGGAAAGAAACAGCAAACAACACAGGCGGATATCTTTTGTCTCTGCTGAGCTGCTTCTGAATCCTTGCAGATGAGCCTCCCACGAATCCTGGTTGGAGGGGGGGGGACGGCTGGCCCGGGAATTGGGGGCAGTGAAATTCACATCTGGCTGGAAAGTTTGATGGGCCCTTGGAAGGAGAGACCTCCTTTTGGTGATATGTAGAATCATGACGGGGAATCACCCCAACAGCCGGTTCTCCCCTGCAGACGGTCTCGGCAATGCACCTCCATAGTTTTTTGGGGCAACTTCTAAGACTTGACTTCAGTCTGGAGCTTATCAGGGAATTGTGTGTGTGTGTGGAAGGGAATATATATCCGCTTTTCCTCCATGCTGAGGCTCCCTTCCAAATCTAGTTTTTACAGAAGGGGAGGGTCTTTCCCTCCCCCCTTGTCTGTTTCAGGGGTGATACAAGTAGCTGTCTTCTTTCTGAAATAAAAAGTGGTTGAAATTTGATTGGTTTTGGATTTCTGCGCCGCTGATCAAGGAGAGATCCAGCCCAGAACGTAAGGAGAAATTTCCTGACCATGAGAATAATTAACCTGTGGAACTGCTTACCACCAGAAGTCATGGGTGCTCCATCCCTGGTGGTTTTTAAGAAGAGGTTGGACAGCCATTTGTCTGGAATGGTCTAGGACAGTGATGGTGAACCTTTTTGGTGTGGTGTGCCAAAAGCAGGAGTGCTTAAATCCATGATGGCAAACCTATGGCACACATGCCACAGGCGGCATGCAGAGTCATTTATGTGGGCCTCAGCCAAACTTACCTGCACTGCGCATGCGTGCACCTCCTAGCTGGTTTTCGGCCTGTTTGGGGCCTTTTTTTGGCTTCCCAGAGGCTCAGCCTCTGGAGGGCCTCTGGAGCCTGGGCAAGGCCATTTTGCCCTCCCAGGCTCAAGGAAAGCCTCTGCAGCCTTTCGAGGCTGAAAAATGGGCCCGTTTCATCACTTCCAGTATGTGGGGCCGAAAATCAACTGGGAGGCATATGCATGCGCAATGCTTGTCAGGTGCTACATCTTTTCTATGCAGGGGTGGAATTCTACTGGTTCAGACGAACTCATACCTCCAACAAGCATCTGGCAGCAAACCAGTTTGCTCCAATGGTCAGCCTATCCACCCCTGCACTGTACCTCTCAGTGGGGCTAAGTGGATTGCCACTCCTCAACTGTGTTACTCCCCAGTAGTAACAAAGCCGGTAAGTGTTTTCGGAAAGCTGTTTGTGCACACAAAGCACATGATCTCCCACCACTGACAGGTGACTGTTACGTAGAAGTTGGGTTGACAAAATCGGAAAGGGGAAGGTGATAAGGTTAGCTGAGCAAGCCAAAGGAAATAATCAAAACCATTAAAAAGCAAAAGTTCAGAATATTTCAGAATTGTGGAAAAATACGGCCTACTTCATTTAATCCTCCAGAGAAAGAGCGAAGGGAAATAAGGTCCAGGCAGAAAAAGAGGAACCTCATGGCTTCAGAATCTAAGGGACTCGGTTTGGACAAAACTCAGCAAGCACTTTTTCATGTGGGTGTTGATCAAAATTGGATTGCCAACATCTGATGACAAGTATGGCATAAGAAGCAGCAGCTCGGCCAGTGGGTTGGACTAGATGACCTACAAGGTCCCTTCCCACTCTATTCTGAACGATTAAGTCTCCACTTCCAATCTCTGACAGGGACAGAAGGATAGGAGAGAGGGGGGTGGAGGGAGAGAAAGAATACTTTGAGGACTCCTGATCTCTTAGAATGAGACCAATTTGCTTTGGTTTGTTTTTCTTTTTATAAAGTCTCTGACCTCAGAAGAAAATCCCAAAGGGTTCAACCCAGGAGCAAAACTTTGGGTCAAAGTTTCTTCCAGTCTTTTTTTTTTTTCTGTTCTTTTTTTGAGATCCTTGCCAACCGATCCTTGATCTCCACCCACGGAAGGCCGTAAGGGACAGCTGGTCCCCCTAATCCTTGTGCCCTTGTGTCCTTCAGATGGTTGTTCGAGCCCAGCTCGGGCGACATGCCCACAGCTGTCGCCGAGCGTCATTTTTAACATGTTGGGTTCCCCCCTCCGCCTCCACTCCCTCCCATCGACTCTTTTTCTCCTTCGTTCCTCGCTGCAGGGGCATCTTTGCGTCTTCCTTCAGGTGGGCTGATCCAAAGAGGGAAGGGCATGGCAGAAGGAACAGCCCCCCAAAAGCCCTTCTCGCTTCTGGCCACAGGCGCGGGATGGGCCCAAGCCCTGGGCCAGGCGCTGGTGGTTTTCTGGAGCAACCAGTATGCTTGGCTTCTCGGGGTGCCAGGCCTCCGTCGCGCTTACCACCTGTGGCTGGCCTCCGTGGTCATTTTTGGGCCGCTGCTTCAGTTCTACGTCAATCCCCGGGCCATCTTTGCCAACCATCACAACTTCTTTAACATGTGAGTGATTGCGGGTGTGTGTGTGTGTTTTTTCTTGGGTGAGTGGGTGGGTTGGCAAGTGTGGGAGCTGCTGCGATCAGCTCCACGGAAATTAAAGCGATTAAAATTTTATTTACTCGGTTACATTTTATTTGATTTCTATAATTAAACGAGAACCAGGGGACTCTCGATTGAAATATATATATAAACATATTCCAATTAAAATCTTACCATCTTTTTAATTCCTAAATCATCTTTGCACAAGGTCACCCAAGGTTACAGCTAATCCTCAACTTATACAACAATTCGTTCAATGACTGTTAAAAGTCACGGCATTGCTGGGGGAAAAAAAGTGTCTTAGGACCGTTTTTCGCACTTAATGACCGTTTCAGCGTTTCCCCTAGTCGCGTGATCAGAATTCAATCAATCAGAGTTGGAAGAGATCTTGTAGATCATCTAGTCCAGCCCACTGCCCAAGCTTGTGCTGCTGCTTGTGCTATATCAAGATTCTTGCTATGACGGCTGCAGCATCCCGGGGTCCCACCATCCCCCTTCTATGACCTGACAAAGTCAATAGAGAAGCCAGATTAATTTAACCTGTGTAACTGACTTAACGACTGCAGTGATTCACTTAACAACTGTGACAAAAAAGTCTTAAAACAGAGCAAAGCCCCACTTAACAAACGTTTCACTTAGCAACAGGAATTTGGGGCTCAATTATGGCCGTAATTTGAGGACTACCTGTAATCCATTCTTCCAGCTTTAACAGCTTCATATAACAGATACAACAAGTAGTCCTCAATTCATGACTGCAATTGAGTCCTGAAATAAGGTCATAAGTCATGCTGGTCGTTAAGCACCAAATGACCATGCCTGATTTTTTTTAAAATGCATTCATTCCTTCAGTTTCCATGCTCCCCCCAACTCAACTAAGTGACACTTGATTTTTTTTTATACGGCAGTCGTTAAACAAATCTATTGTCCACCATGGGTGTCTTGTATTGGAACCGCCAGTTTCCAGCAAAACTATGTTCGTAAATCAGGTGAATATGAGACACTGCAAAAGGCCATAAATGCAGACCAGTAGTTGGGATGGGAGTGGCTGACCATCGGGATTTTGAAATCAGATCATAAATAGCCCTGGAACTTCAAATAGTTGCTAAATCACTCATTGTAAGTTGAGGACTACCTACCCTTGATTCCAACGTTCATATCTTTCCCTTAATCCCTTCTCTGGTGGGTCTGAAGTCTTGCCATTCTTTCACCTGGCTGCATAGTTATAAATTGAACGAAAAGAAAAATCTATACAGGTAGTCCTTGGCTTACAACAGTTCATTTAGTGACCGTTCAAAGTTACAATGGCACTGAAAAAGGGACCGTTTTTCACATTTAACAACCGTTGCCACATTCCCCCGGAGGTCATGTGCTCCAAATTTAGCCGCTTGACAACCGATTCATATTTATGACGATTGCAGCGCCCCTGGGTCACGCGATCCCCTTTTGCGACCAGCAAAGTTAACGAGGAAGCTGAACAGTATTACTAACAGAACAACTGCAGTGAATTCTTTTACCAACGGCAACAAGAAAGGTGATAACATGAGCCAAAACATTACCTAAACGCCCATCTCGCTTAGCAATGGAAATTTCGGATGCGATTGTGATCATTAAGTCCAGGACTACCTGTAATTCAGTGTTTTACCTGGAACCAGGAATCCTTGAAGCATCCAGGTGGAATGTGACCATCTTAGTGTGCGTACATCCTGGCTTGTTTCCCTCTCGCTCATCCTGGCTTCATTCAGATCGGTGATTCTCACCCTACCCCTCATCCTTTTTTTTTCCTCACTCCAGAAAATTTGTCAGATCTGCCTGGGGCTGGACCTGCATTTTCCTCGGTGGCTTCATCCTTCCCGTGGTCTACCTGGCCACCCACCAAATCCTGCTCACCTTCCGCCACCTGGCCCGCTTGGCAGTGGGCGCCGGGCTCTGGCTCGGTGCCACCGAAGCCTTCCTGCTGATTGAGAACCTAACCGGCTACTGCTTCGACCCCGTGCCGGAAGGGATCCTGGTTAACAGCCTGTCGGACAAGTGGACGTGCCTCCACAAAGGCCACAAATGGCACGGCTACGATGTCTCGGACCACACCTTCCTGCTCACCTTCTGCTGCCTGCTGATGGTAGAGGAGATGGCCATCTTCCGGCGTTACCTGGCGCAGGGCCACCCTGCCGGAGTCCCACTGCGCCTCATTTTCCTGCTTAACATCCTCCTCCTCCTCCTCTGGAACTTTTTGCTAGCGTGCACAGTCGTTTACCTCTACGACTACAGCCACAAAGTCGTGGGAGCTGCCATCGCCACCCTGTGCTGGTTCCTTACCTACCGGTGCTGGTACCGCTGCCCGTGCTCCCCAGGGAGACCCGGCGCTGGCCTCTTTCTCCGGGGAATCCCAAAAGAGGCCACGAGGCAGAATTGAATGTCTGCCGCTGAAAGTCAGAGCGCTCCGTCAGTTGGCCCAAATAAAGGGAGGACTCTTTCCAAAGCTCTCTTTGTGGTTTCTGTGGGGATCCGAAGATGGAAAGGTCTCTGCTGTGCCAGTTTACAAAAAGGGGTACGGAGCCCCGAGTCTGTCTCTCCCTTTATTATTACCATCTTTCCCCGAAAATAAGACCTTATCTTATATTTTTTGCCACCCAAAAAGGCACCAGTTCTTATTTTCGGGGGATATCCTCCACTGACTAACCTCACGTGTGCGTCACCCCGGCCTCCTTTTCGCTGTCAGAGAACTTCAGGAGCTTCTTCTGTGGCCAGCAAGGCTTTCCTGAAGGCCTCTGCAGCCAATAACAGCTGATAACTCTCGATCGATCTGGAGCTTTGTTATCAGCTACAAAGGCCTTTAGGAAAGCCTTGCCAGCTGCCAAAGAAATGGGCTGGCAAGGCAGGTGTGCGAGGCCTGGATACAATTGTCCAAAGATTAGTAGGGCAGCTCCACCACCCCAATCCCCACCCAAGTTTAATTTTTACCTGTCCATTCTAGAGTGGGCAGGATCTTAATTAGGGCTTAATTTGTGAGTAGGGCTTATATTGGGCGCCCATGTAAAAATCAAACTAGGATTTACTTTTAGGGTAGATCATATTTTTGGGGAAATGGTATTATATTATTATTGATCACCACATAGTCAGCCAGATATTCAGACTGGGTTTAGCATTTTTGAAGTTATTGAGTCCTTACCAAGGACCTAAGCAGATTATTATTGTTGTTGTTGTTTTAATTAATTAGGGAACTTTTTACAGCTATCACTAGAACACTGTTTCTCAACCTAGGCTGCTTTAAGATGGGTGGACTTTAACTCCCAGTATTCCAAAGCGGAAAGAGGGGGGGGTTAGAGGAATAGGGAATTCTGGGAGTTGAAGTCCACTGGCCTTAAAGGGGCCAGGGTTGACAAACACTGAGCTAGAACATAATGATAACAGTGGTGATGATAACGAGAAGATGACACGTGTGGAATATTTTTTCAAGCTTGGTGCCGAGCTAGCTAAGGAGTTGGGACAAAATGCACTGGGGATAAGTCCAGCCAAAGATTTTTCTGCATTTTCTTACATTATTGTTCATTTCTCTTGGCAGGGACAGACAGACAGACAAAAATATAATTCTGTTGCACTATCTATCTCCATTTGCTAAATCTAGTATCTGTCTAATCTACTTACATTTATCTATCTATCCACCCATCCACCACCCTCTCATCTATCTATCTATCTATCTATCTATCTATCTATCTATCTATCTATCTATCTATCTATCTATCCATCCATCCATCCATCCATCTCTCTCTCTCTTATTTATCTTTCTACATACCTACATATCTACTTATCTATTTACACTTATTTATCCATCCATCCATCCATCATCATGTATCCATCTCTACCATCTATCTACCTACATTTTTCAATACATTCATCTATCCTGTCGATTCCTTTATCACCCAATATTTCTCATCCCTTGGCTGATTTAAGATCTGTGGATTTCAATGCCCAGAATTCCCCAGCCGATAAGGCTGCCTGAGGAATTCTGGGTGTTGAAGTCCACCGGTCTTCCAAGTGGCCAGGAGTTAAGACATTTCGCAGACACTACCCCCTCCTCTAACCAAAATAAAACGCGCGCGCTCTCTCGTCTCTGTCTCTCTGTGTATGTGTCAGTCAACCTCCAGGGCAGAACAAACGACCCACCCCTACTGCTCCCACTGGGGTCTCAGTACGCCCCCAGCATCCATTCCCCCAATTTCTTTCTTTTGCAATCCCGGATGATCCCGAGCGCTTCTTCTGCAAAAGAAACTCCGCCCCACTCGGCGCCTTTGCAAAGCTTCCGGGTGGGCAAGGGGGGCGTGGACGGAACCCTGCCTACCTTGCAAGGCGGTTGTGTAAGATCAGGAATCGCTCCCGAGCCCCGTTTCTTGCAGAGAGGGGAGCCTGGAAATGCATTTGCAGCGGGTGGGTGGCGGTCCGGGTGCACCGGTTGGATGCCGGCCTGCCAATTTGCCCATCCTCCCCTCCCCCCCCCACAGTTCCGACCCCGCCTCCCAGGACTAGGAAGCCCTGCCCGGTTTCTCTTTCTCTCCTCCCAGCTTCTCTTTCGTTTTCGCTTCGCGCCTCAGCCGTTTCACGGAATCGACGCCTTTACAAACACCTTTCTCCCCTCCAAACTCGGGTCAGCCCTTTGGACGTGCACAAAAAGCCCGCTTCTTTCCTTCCTCCTCCTCCTGATGGCCACCCTAGAGGTCTCTCCCGTGTGCGAGGCGCAGGTAAACGGGTTGTGGGGGTGGGGAAAGATCCCACACCGCGTGGGAGCGGCTTGCCCTGTTGGACTTCCGCTTGGAGGCTGCCTGGTAGGGGCTTTTTCCTCCTCTCCCCCCGACGGGATCCGTCCAGCGTGCCCTTTTGGGGGGTTGGGGAGATTGGGTTGGGGGGGGAGAGAAAGTTTCACCTGTTGGATGGATCCCAGCAGGCGGGGAGGGGCCCCTGCTAAAATGGGGAGGGGGGAAGGATCCTGGATGGGTGGGGCAGGGAGAAATCAGAACAGGGTCCCGGGATCAAAGCCAGGCAAGGAGGGGAATCCGCTCAGGACTGGGCTGTTTTGGGGTAGGTGGGTAAGGAGATCGAGGAGTGGTAAGAGCTGCACCTGTTGGATTGTTCCCAGCAAAGGGGGGGCTTCTAAAATGAAGGAGTGGGGTGTGTGTGTGGATCCTAGGGGGAGGGGGAGAAATCAGAGCAGGATGGGGGGGTGTAGGGACATGTTTTAGGAGAGAAAGCTTCACCTGTTGAATTATTCCCTGCAGGCAGAGTGGGGCCCTGCTAAAATGGAGGTGGGGGGAGGGAAATCAGAGCAGGACCCTGGGATCAGAGGCAGGCAGGGAAGGAATCCACTCAGAACTAGGTTGTTTTGGGGGGGTTAAGGGTTTTTCGGGGGTGGGGAGGGGCTATAGAGAGAAAGCTGCACCTGTTGGATTGCTCCAAGCAACCAGGCAGAATGGACACTGGGGGGAGGAGGCTTGGATTGGGCAGGGAAATCAGAGCAGGATCTGTGGAGTGAGGGGATGGGGGGGGGGATGTTTTTGAGGAGAGAAGCTTCACCTGTTGAATTATTCTAAGCAACCTGCTAGAAGGGGTGGGGGCAAAGAAATCAGAAGCAGAAGAAGACTGTTTTTGGCAGGGCAGGAGGGGGGTGTTTGGGGGAAGAGCAGCTGAGAGAACAGCTTCACCTGTTGGATTGTTGTGGGTCTCCTGAAATGAAGTTGGGGGGGTTGGATGGGGCTTAACGAATCAGACCAAGGCATCAGGGTTCAGAAACATTCAGGCAGGCAGGGAGGGGCTGCCTTGGCACCCCTTCTCATCTCCTGTCAAACGGCCCGGCGGAGCGAGAAGTCCAACAGGTGTAGGGCAGGATCGGGTATCCCAGCATCTGGCTAGGCGCCCGGGCTCCTTTTGTGCGGCTCCCAAGTTTTCTCCTTTCTTTCCCAATCCTTGTTTCTCTTTCTCTTCCCTAGGTGAACTCCTTCAAGGAGAACCTTTGCGTCCAGGTGAGAAAATGGGGGTACAGTTTCAACCCCCCCAAAAATATTTTTTTTTGGGGGGGAAAATAATAGGTCTTCAATTCCTCTGTCCTCCATCTTGTTGCATCCTCTCATGACCTCCCCAGCAAATATAGAGGGCATGTAGAAATTGAATGATAAATAAAGAAAATATTTATTCAGTGTTCAAGAAAATAAATAGCCCATGGTCCACACCATTCAGGAATATTGGAAATTCTATTTCACCAATAATAATAATAGTTATAGTTGTTGTTATTATTATTATTTCTGAACATCTGGCTTACTGCAACAAAACCATATTAATATTTAAAGATGGCTGCAAGTGTTGATTATTGGTGCCAAACTTTTTAGTCCCATAAAATATTGTAATTATAAAAAGTTTTGAATTTTATTTACTGTAAAATATGTTTTATTTCATTTAATGTAAAATGTTTTGAATTTCATTTACTGTAAAATGTTTTTTATTTAATTTCATGTAAATCTTTTTATATTGATGTAAAACGTTTTTCACTTCATTTAATATGAAATGTTTTTCGTTTCATTTCACGTGAAATATTTTGAATTTCTTTTCATGTGAAATGTTTTTTTAATTTAATTTGGAAAAGACTGCGTTGGGTGGCCCCCAAAATATTCTTATTTCTTTTCATCGACAGATATTTTTAAATGCATTCCAACTTTTAATATTTCTTTTCTTCCTCTCCTTGAGGCCGAAGAACTTGTTGCCAGAAGATTTCCTGAGAAAGTTGTAGAACTCAGTAATTTTCTGAAGGTAAGGCAGCCTTCGGGCAGATTTACAAATGAAAATTAAAAAGATAAAAAGAAATGAATAATTGAGGTGTAGAAAAGGGTTGAGAATAGAATTGTTTGCAAAATATAGAATCAAGCCATACTTTTAGTCCTTGAGTTGCGATCAGTTACGACCACAATTAAGCCTAAAATATCTGTTGCTAAACCACACATTTTTTGCTTCATTTTATGATCTTTCTTCCTGCCATTTTTAAGTGAATCACTGCAGTTGTTAGTGAATCACTGCAGTTGTTAGCCACATGGTTGTGAACCCGGTTTTATAGACTTTGCTTGTCAGATGGTCACAAAAGGGGAACATACAACACAATCTTCATAAGTGTGAATCAGTTGCCGAGCATCTGAATTTCAATTGCGTAACCATGGGAAGGCTGCCTCCGTCATATGTGTGAAAAACAATCTCATTTGTTTTGGGATAAATGTCTGATTCAGTTGCTAAAATAATGGATGAGCTTCACTAGCAGTAGGATTGACCTAAGAATATAGGTAGTCCTCAACAACTGCAACAATTCACTTAACAACTGTGGTGAAACAGGAAAAAACTCACTGAGCAAATGTTTCACTTAACAACAGAAATTGTGGTCGTAACTCGAGGACTACCTGTAGGTGAAACAGCAATTATTAGCTTTGGAGAATGAATGGCTTAATAATTCCAAATTTTCAAAATTAAATTCTAACATTTATTCTGATGACAAAAATATAGGAATCCTGACACAGTCCTCAAGTTATGACTATCCCTATAGTGGCTATTCAGAATTACAGTGGTGCTTTAAAAAGGGAACTTACAGCCAGTCCTCAAACTTACGACCGTTGCAGTATCCCCACAGTCAGGTCATTAAAATTTTGGGCGCTTGGCAACTGTCCTCTATTTGTGACGGTTGCAGTGTTGTGGGGTTGTGTGATCAGATTTTGCGACCTTCCCGGCCGGCTTCCGACAAGCAAGGCAATGGGGGAAGCTGAATTCACTTAACAACTGCATGATTCACTTAACAACTGGGCTTAACGAATGGTCCTAAAATTGGGTGAGACTCAGTAGCTGCCTTGTTTAGCAATGGATGTTCTCCTATTAGCGGCCATAATTCGAGGACTATGTTTTGCACCATTGAGTCTTCCTAATTTGCTTTATTCTGAAACATTCTTCAGGGTTGGGAAACTGAGCCGGGTGCGAGTTTGAATCACTTTTGCACTCAAACGAGGAGATGATGCTCAGAACATCAAACAGGGAGCAAAATATCTCTGTTGTCTCTTTGTAGGCCCCTGAATTGAATGTGGCAGACCTGGTTTCGCTCCGTGCCGAATTAGATATCCCCGTGCCAGATCCCAAAAAGGACGAGGAACGTCGCAAACAGCGGGAGGTAAGCAAGAACACACAATTGCGTGGAAGGCCGCAAAGCCCCAGTGTCTGCGGACATTTTTGGTTTGTAAAAACATGGCTTCTCTTACACAATCCTCTCTGGTAAATCTTGCTGATTTGAATTGCTCGACAAACCAGATGAATTATCAGCAATCCTGCTTTGTTTGACTGTTAAGTTGCCAAAAAGTCCTTTACGGGGTTTGAAATGGTTATTTTGGCAAGCCTGTTAGCAGGCAGAGAGATCATGTAGTTGTTTGTCTAAAGAGGAGTGGACTTTGGATTTCAACTCCCAGAATTCCCTAGCCAGCATGGCCAAATAGGGAATTCTGGGAGTTCAAGTTCATCTTAAAGCTTGCTGGCTGGGGAATTCTGGGAGTTGAAGTCTATGCATTTTAAAGCATATTCCCTGAGGAATTCTGGGAGTTGAGGTCCACGCATCTTTAAAGCATGCTGGCTAGGGAATTCTGGGAGTTGCATCTTAAGGCATGTTAACTGGAGCATTCTGGGAATTAAAAGTCCATGCATCTTTAAAGCATGGCTGACTGGGAAGTTCTGGGAGTTGTAGTTCATCTTAAAGCATGTTGACTGGAGAATTCTGGAGTTGTAGTTCATCTTAAAGCAGGTTGACTGAGGAATTCTGGGATTTGAAGTCCATCCATCTTAAAGCATGCTGACTAGAGAATTTTGGGAGTTGTAGTTCATCCATCTTAAAGCATGCTGACTGGAGAATTCTGGGAGTTGAAACCTGTCTATCTTAAAGCATGCTGACTGGGGAATTCTGGGAGGTGAAGTTCATCCATCTTAAAGCATGCTGACTGGAGAATTCTGGGAGTTAATGTCCATCCATCTTGAAACACAGTTTTAAAGTGTCTTCATCCTGGCCTAGAAGACATTCACATCCAGAGAAAAATCAACTGATTCTAAAACCTTAAATCATTTGTGTCCTTGAACAAAAGGCTGATTCTTATCCCAGATCCTCTCAGGAGATCCCTGCAGGGAAGGTGGATCTATCCTTTTTCTCCCCCTCCCCAAGAGACCCCAGAAGACCCAGCCAAAGTTGCAAAAAAAGGCAAAACTTTTCCTTATTTTCCCAACTGGAATTCAACCAGCTGAAGAAAAGCAGTTGATCCTGTTACGGTTCCACCCTGATTTAATTTCTACCTTCTCCTCTGGCCAGAGGGATAAAGAGAATTTCTTGGCACATTTTTATGGTTAAGTAACGCTTGGGGTTTTTTAATCCAACCTGCTCCGTTGGGAAACGGCTGTGGGGTGTCCTAAGTCTTCCACACCCTAATTTTGCCATGTCAGTTCTTTTGAGTGTGACAAAAGGCATTTTAATCTCTAGCAGGCTTATAAATTAATTTTCACAGGGTAAATAGAGGCAGTCCTTGACTTACAACCATAATTGAAACCAAATTTATGTTGCTAAATGAAACACTTCTTAAGGGAGCTTGGCCTACTCACTTTTCATGCCGCCGCTGTTAAGTGAATTGCTGTAATTGTTAAATGAATCATGCAGTTGTTAAGCAAATCCAGCTTCCCCTTGTTGGAAGCCATCCGGGAAGGTTGCAAAAGGGGTTGACGTGACCCCCCCGGGATGCCACAACCGCCATAAATGCATGCCAGCCCAGTTGCCAAGCCTCCAAAGTTTGATCGTGTTTGATGCTGCCTTGGTCATAGCTATGAGAGCCAATTGAACGATCACTAAATGAATGGTAGTAAGTTGAGGACTACCTATATTTTGGAGAACCAGGATAAAAAAGGAGGAAGACAGATATTTTTGTAGGTACTTACAACCAGCTATGATATTCATGTGAAATCAAGCTGCTTGGTTAGGGCTGGAGATATTTCATTTTTTAGGTTAAATGTTGGGTTAGGTTAGGTTAAATTAGCGTTAGGTTAAATGTTGCATATTTTAGATGGCCAGAATTTTTCTGGGTTTCCTTTTCCTCTCCCTCATTGTCTCCTTCCTTCCCTCCCTCCCTCTTCCCTTATCTACTTCGATCCCTCCCTTCTTCCCTTCATTTTTCCTTCCCTCCTCTCCTTCCTTCCTTCCCTTCCTCTTTCCTTCTCTACCTCCATCCCTCCCTACTTCCCTTCTCTTCCTTCATTTTTTCCCTCTCCTCTCCTTCCTTGCCTCCCCTGCCTCCTTCTCTACCTTTCTTTCATTTCTTCCCTCCCTCCTTTCATCCCTCCCTCTTTCCTTTCGTCTTCCTTTCCCTCCCTCCCCTACCTTCTTTCCCCCTCTCTCTCCCTCCCTCCCCTCCATTTCTTCTCTCCTTCTTTCCTTCTCTGCCTCCCTTCCATTCCTTCCTTCCCACCCTCCCACCTTCCTCCATTTCTTCCCTTCCCTTCCTTACATTCCTCCCTCCCTCTATTTTTTCTTTCTTTCATTCCTTCCCTCCTCCCTCCCTCCCAGCAGAAAGAAGAGAAGGAGGAGAAAAAAGAAGAGAAGACTGCTAAGAAGGCATCAGAGGATGAAGAGAAAGGTAGAAAGTGGCCGAGAGGACTTCTGGGGAAAGGGAACTGATTGGCTGCTTCATATTGGAGAATTTATCATGTTCTCAAATCAAGTTTTGCGCAGCCCTTTACAAGGTCAAAAAAGTCAGGATAGGAGTCATGACTGATGCTCTGTCTCCTTTTTAATGTGTATTAAAGTTGAAGTCCACACATCTTAAAGAGGCCACGCTTGGACACTTAAGATGGGTGGACTCCAACTCCCAGAAATCCCTAGCCCGCATACAATCCTAAGAGTTGAAGTCCACCATCTTAAGTGGCTGAGGATGCTGTCCCCCATGTTGGCTGAGTAATCCCGGAAGTTGAAGTCCATCATCTTAAGTGGCAGAGGATGCTGTCCCCCATGTTGGCTGGGGAATCCTGGGAGTTGAAGTCCACCATCTTAAGTGGTTCAGATTGTTGTCTCCCATGTTGGCTGGGGAATCCCGGGAGTTGAAGTCCACCATCTTAAGTGGCTGAGGTTCCTGTCTCCCATGTTGGCTGGGGAATCCTGGGAGTTGAAGTCCACCATCTTAAGTGGCTGAGGTTCCTGTCTCGCATGTTGGCTGGGGAATCCCGGGAGTTGAATTCCACCATCTTAAGTGGCTGAGGTTGTTGTCTCCCATATTGGCTGGGGAATCCCGGGAGTTGAAGTCCACCATTTTAAGTGATTGATGTTGCTGTCTCCCATGTTGGCTGGGGAATCCCAGGAGTTGAAGTCCACCATCTTAAGTGGCTAACGTTGCTGTCTCCCATGTTGGCTGGGGAATCCCAGGAGTTGAAGTCCACCATCTTAAGTGGCTAACGTTGCTGTCTCCCATGTTGGCTGGGGAATCCCGGGAGCTGAAGTCCACCATAAGTGGCTGACGTTGCTGCCTCCCATGTTGGCTGGGGAATCCTGGGAGTTGAAGTCCATCTTATATGGCTGAGGTTGCTGTCTCCCATGTTGGCTGGGGAATCCCTGGAGTTGAATTCCACCATCTTAAGTGGCTGAGGTTGCTGCCTCCCATGTTGGTTGGGGAATCCCGGGAGTTGAATTCCACCATCTTAAGTGGCTGAGGTTGCTGTCTCGCATGTTGGCTGGGGAATCCCGGGAGTTGAAGTCCACCATCTTATGTGGCTGAGGTTGCTGTCTCCCATGTTGGCTGGGGAATCCCGGGAGTTGAATTCCACCATCTTAATTGGCTGAGGTTGCCGTCTCCCATGTTGGTTGGGGAATCCCGGGAGTTGAAGTCCACCATCTTAAGTGGCTAACGTTGCTGTCTCACATGTTGGCTGGGGAATCCCGGGAGTTGAAGTCCATCTTATATGGCTGAGGTTGCCGTCTCCCATGTTGGCTGGGGAATCCCTGGAGTTGAATTCCACCATCTTAAGTGGCTGAGGTTGCTACCTCCCATGTTGGCTGGGGAATCCCTGGAGTTGAATTCCACCATCTTAAGTGGCTGAGGTTGCTGTCTCCCATGTTGGCTGGGGAATCCCGGGAGTTGAAGTCCACCATCTTAAGTGGCTGAGGTTGTTGTCTCCCATATTGGCTGGGGAATCCCGGGAGCTGAAGTCCACCATTTTAAGTGATTGATGTTGCTGTCTCCCATGTTGGCTGGGGAATCCCAGGATTTGAAGTCCACCATCTTAAGTGGCTAACGTTGCTGTCTCCCATGTTGGCTGGGGAATCCCGGGAGTTGAAGTCCACCATCTTAAGTGGCTGAGGTTCCTGTCTCCCATGTTGGCTGGGGAATTCTGGGAGTTGAAGTCCACCATCTTAAGTGGCTGAGGTTCCTGTCTCCCATGTTGGCTGGAGAATCCCTGGAGTTGAAGTCTACCATCTTAAGTGGCTGAGGTTGCCGTCTCCCATGTTGGTTGGGGAATCCCTGGAGTTGAATTCCACCATCTTAAGTGGCTGAGGTTGCTACCTCCCATGTTGGCTGGGGAATCCCTGGAGTTGAAGTCCACCATCTTAAGTGGCTGAGGTTCTTGTCTCCCATGTTGGCTAGGGAATCCCGGGAGTTGAATTCCACCATCTTAAGTGGCTGAGGTTGCCGTCTCCCATGTTGGCTGGGGAATCCCAGGATTTGAAGTCCACCATCTTAAGTGGCTAACGTTGCTGTCTCCCATGTTGGCTGGGGAATCCCGGGAGTTGAAGTCCACCATCTTAAGTGGCTGAGGTTCCTGTCTCCCATGTTGGCTGGGGAATCCTGGGAGTTGAAGTCCACCATCTTAAGTGGCTGAGGTTCCTGTCTCCCATGTTGGCTGGAGAATCCCTGGAGTTGAAGTCCACCATCTTAAGTGGCTGAGGTTCCTGTCTCCCATGTTGGCTGGGGAATCCCGGGAGTTGAATTCCACCATCTTAAGTGGCTGAGGTTGCCGTCTCCCATGTTGGCTGGAGAATCCCTGGAGTTGAAGTCCACCATCTTAAGTGGCTGACGTTGCTGCCTCCCATGTTGGCTGGGGAATCCTGTGAGTTGAAGTCCACCATCTTAAGTGGCTGAGGTTCTTGTCTCCCATGTTGGCTGGGGAATCCCAGGAGTTGAAGTCCACCATCTTAAGTGGTTGACGTTGGTGTCTCCCATATTGGCTGGGGAATCCCAGGAGTTGAAGTCCACCATTTTAAGTGGTTGATGTTGCTGTCTCCCATGTTGGCTGGGGAATCCCGGGAGTTGAAGTCCACCATCTTAAGTGGCTGAGGTTCCTGTCTCCCATGTTGGCTGGGGAATCCCGGGAGTTGAAGTCCACCATCTTAAGTGGCTGAGGTTCTTGTCTCCCATGTTGGCTGGGGAATCCCGGGAGTTGAAGTCCACCATCTTAAGTGGCTGACGTTGCTGCCTCCCATGTTGGCTGGGGAATCCCGTGAGTTGAAAGTCCACCATCTTAAGTAGTTCAGGTTGTTGTCTCCCGTGTTGGCTGGGGAATCCCGGGAGTTGAAGTCCACCATCTTAAGTGGCTGAGGTTCCTGTCTCCCATGTTGGCTGGGGAATCCCGGGAGTTGAAGTCCACCATCTTATGTGGCTGAGGTTGGCGTCTCCCATGTTGGCTGGAGAATCCCTGGAGTTGAAGTCCACCATCTTATGTGGCTGAGGTTGGCGTCTCCCATGTTGGCTGGGGAATCCCGTGAGTTGAAGTCCACCATCTTAAGTGGCTGAGGTTCCTGTCTCCCATGTTGGCTGGGGAATCCCAGGAGTGAATTCCACCATCTTAAGTGGCTGAGGTTGTTCTCTCCCATGTTGGCTGGGGAATCCCGGGAGTTGAAGTGCACTGTTAAGCCTGGGTTCCCCAACCAGGGTTAGGGAGACAAGCTAAACAGAATGTGCAGCGTTAGTCAGATAGGCACACAGATAAATGAGTGAGCTAAGCTTGTATGTTTGTTAACATACAGTAAAAATAACAGATACGCTTGTGCTATCAAGAATATAGTTTATTCCATTTAGAGTTTATAGCATAGTCAAAATAACCGTCCAATAGTCCTGTATCATTTAGTCAGTCCATTCAAGGATATTCAGTTAGCAAAGTCCGTGTAGAATATCCAATGTCAGTTCACTTACAAATCAGTCCTTTGTCTCTCCTTTTCAGTAGGGGAAAAACGCAGTCTTCAGTCTATCCAGTAATTAGGGATCATCAAGCCAGAGAGAGCAAGCTGCAGTGCCTTGCTTCTTTTATGGTGCCTTTAACAACCACTCCCTTAATTACATTCCTATATTTAAAGTTGCAGACACTTTAACTTATAAACCATGATAACATATTTATTATTTTACCTAAACCAGTTAGGGTAAACAATGTTGTCCCTAACATTCTCCCCTTTTAGGTAAATATAATAATATAACTATTTACATCTTTAAATCATATTTGTTACAACTCTCTTTAAACTTAATTACTCCTTGAGCTTTTGTAAATTGGTCTGCAATGTTTTCTTCTGTCATGCAGTATTCCAATTTAATTAGCCCATTCTTTACAGATTCTCTAACATTTAAGTATCTTAAATCAGTATGCTTTGATCTAGTTTTTACAGCAATACTAGTAGCTAACTTTATGGCTGCGTGGCTGTCCTCGTACACAATAATGGAATCTTTAACAGTTATACCCATGTCTAATAATAACTGTTTGTACAAAATTAAGTCAGTGCATAGTAATGACAGACATGAAAATTCTGCTTCCATCGTGGACAAGCTGATATGCTGTTGTCTGATTGACCTCCACCCTATTAGTGTCTTACCAAATAATATAGCCATCCCAGATGTTGTTTTTCTAGTGTTTATGTCAGCTGCAAAACTTGCATCTGCATAGGCTCTAAGACTCAAATCACCCCTTGGTTCTATATACAGTGCATGGTTCGTTGTTCCTTTAAGATATCTTAAAATTCTCTTTAATGATTGCCAATGACATTGATGTGGATCTGAATTAAAACATGCCAGCTGATTAACACTATAAGCTATATCTGGCCTTGACCAATTGCTTATATATGATAAGCTGCCAATCAAAGATTGATATATGGACTTATCAAATTTGGGACTTTGATCATCAGTTTGGCAAACTTCCTGACTCATTGGAGTCTTTGCCGTTTTACAAAGTTCCATTTTATACGTTTTAATTAATTGGCAAATTTTATCTTCTTGAGATATCTTAAATCCATTTTTTGTTTTGTTAATTGTCAATCCTAGATACTTTTTAATTTCACCTAAATGCTTTAATTTTATCTTTTTGGCTAATAATGATATAATTTCATTAGCTTCATTATTAGTCTTAGTTATCAAAGCAATATCATCTGTAAATAATAACAATAATGACACCATTCCATTATTTTCTCTGCTAAACACACATGGATCTGCTAAACCAGATTTAAAACCTATATTGTTTAACTCTTTCACAATATATTGGTTCCATTGATAGCCAGATTGTTTCAATCCATAAAGACTTCTTTTGAGTTTCCAACAATCATTACTATTTACTTTATTGTCTTTTATAATAATTGTCTTTTTCAAATATATAGTGTGCTGCAATGGTGCATGCAAATAAGCAGTTTCTACATCTAAATGGTTAATGACATAGTTTTTCTTAGCTGCCCACACTAATGCTGCTCTTAAAGATGTTGCTTTAAGACTTGGTGCAAAAACTTCATCGTAAACAGATGCAGTTTGATTAAATCCTTGAGCTACCAACCTAGTTTTATGGGAAACAGTCCCATCATTTCCAGTTTTTACTTTAAATATCCATTTGCACCCAATGGATTTTTCTCCTGGAGGTAATTTGGCATCTTCATATACTTTCATTACCTTTAATTAATTTGGTTCTTTTTCCATTGCCTTTTGCCAATTCTCCTGATCCTTAGCAGGATACATCCTAAGTTCATCTATACTAGTTGGAACTTTAGTTACTTGGCAAACTATGCTTGCTTGATACCTATCAGGTGGTCTAGTTATACGTGTAGTACGTCTAGGTATTACAGGACTTACAGGTGGACTTTCCTTTATTAACTGTTCTTGATTATCTAACTCTTCCTGATCAACTGTTTCCTCTTGTTCTGGTCCTATTTGCTCTTCATGGACTTCTTTAATTGGACTCTTATAACTAGTCAGATCTTTTTGCCTTTTGTAGGGTTCAATAATTACTTCATTATTTAAATCTTGCTCTAATCTATTCCATCCTACATGTTCTAGGAATTTAGCACTAGCACTGGTGTAAACTCTAGATGTACCTGGTTCCCAGAATCTATAAGATCTATGATTAGATTTATATCCTACAAAAAATAATCTTTTAGCTGTATGCTGTCCTTTGTGTCTGAGTTGTGAAGGGATATGCACCCATGCTGGTGCTCCAAATGTGTGCATGTAACTTAAATCAGGTTTTGTACCATGCCACAGTGTGAATGGCAATTCACCTGTTGTTGAATTAACAACATTATTTAATATACGATTACCACACATTATTGCTTCTCCCCATAAATTGTCAGGTAATCCTGAATCAGACAACATAGTACGTGCCTTTGATTGTAGTGTTTGGCCTCGTCTCTCTATAAAGGCATTATGTTGTGGCCTATATGGTGCAGACTTTTTATGTTGAATACCTAACTTTTTAAGTCTATTCTGGAATTTATTATTTGTAAATTCTGCACCATTATCTGTTATAAGAGTTACTAATTTCTTTTTAGTTTTCCTTTCTGCAAATTTAATCCAATTAAAGAGTTTTGCTCTTCATTAAATAGCAAAACCCATATCTAGAATACTTAATATGTATTGAGCTCCTCCTACACTTGGTTTTTTCGGACCTATTAAATCAGCAAATACTACTTCTAAAGGCTCTTTGGTAGTAAATCCATCAACTCTATTAGCCGGTTTGAACCTGCTTTTGCTTTGATTACAAATAGAACATTGCAAATACTTATTACAAGGTTTTAAACTTATTCCTTTAGATAGTTGAACAGTTCTCTTAAGCATTTTAAAATTTAAATGCGCTAGCCGTCGGTGTAACAAGTGAATACATTCATCATGAGATTTCTTATTATCATAAACCGTGTTAGCCACTTCTAAACCATTATCATTTAAAACATATAATTCAACTCTTAAAGATGCAGTAATTCTCTTATCTTCTTTTTCAATTATGCAGTTATCTCCTTTAAAGGTAACTACATATCCTAGTTTAACCAAAATTCTAACTGAAATTAAATTAAACTTAAGTTGTGGTACATATAACATTTTTACATTCTCTTTTATAAAAGAACAATATGCTATACCTTGACCTTTAGCTTTCAGTTTCCAGCCATTGGCTAACAATATCTGCTGTGTACTCTTGGACATTTTAATAAAATTTTTGTTATCATTTGTTATACAGTGGGATGCTCCACTGTCAACCACCCATAAATTATTTTTTACAGCTCCGTTAGTATACATGGCTAACTCTAAATTTTTATTTATCTTTTGATGATTTTTAGTATTCTGGCCAGTGTTCTGGCACTTTGCTTTTTTACAAAATCTTGCCAAATGTCCTCTTCCTCCACAGTTTAAAACACTTTTTAATTGCGTATGCAGTAGGAGATTCATTATCTTCTTTTTGAGGTTGCTCCCTCCTTAACTGATCTCTTTCAAGTCATCTTCTTGCCTCTTCAATCAATCTGCCAGTTATATCAGTTAAAGTTAAACTTTCCTTAGGCAAAATTTCAAGGGAAGTGACGTAGTTATCATAACTTATATCTAGTGATGATAGAATTATGTAGACTTGATGTAGTTCAGAGAAAATAAGCTCTTTCTCGTGCAGTTCTTGAAAAATGCTTTTCATAGAATTTAAATGACTCAGCATATCACCATTCGTCTGGAGATGCGTCCTGAAAAGCTTTCGTGTTAGATTGATGTGAGCACCAACGTTATCCCGGACATAAATCCTCTTCAGCTTCTGCCAACACCCAACAGCCGTTTGCTCTCCACGGATATGAACAAGTTGTTGGTCAGACAGTGTTAGTCCTATTATGCAAATAGCTTGTTCATTTTTCTGCATAAAATCTTTTATCTTTAGTCTATCTTCCTCAATCTCTGGATCCCATTCCTCTACGTTTGGTGGACTTTCAATTATCTTCCACAGACTTTCTCTTCGTAGAAGTAGACTACATTTCATAGACCATGATACATAGTTTGTTCCATCTAACTTGGATATAAGGGACAAACTTTGTAGATTGACCTGTGCCATGTTTTCTTATATGGATATAAAACTATAATTAATAAAACACAGCTGTGTGTTTACTGTAACGTCTAACAACACAAACTCTCACTTTTACATAAATCTGTTTTATCCTAGTTAAACTGACTTTGCAGCCTCTGGGCCCATAACCAGTGTTAAGCCTGGGCCCATAACCAGTGTTAAGCCTGGGTTCCCCAACCAGGGTTAAGGAGACAAGCTAAACAGAATGTGCAGCGTTAGTCAGATAGGCACACAGATAAATGAGTGAGCTAAGCTTGTATGTTTGTTAACATACAGTAAAAATAACAGATACGCTTGTGCTATCAAAAATATAGTTTATTCCATTTAGAGTTTATAGCATAGTCAAAATAACCGTCCAATAGTCCTGTATCATTTAGTCAGTCTATTCAAGGATATTCAATTAGCAAAGTCCGTGTAGAATATCCAATGTCAGTTCACTTACAAATCAGTCCTTTATCTCTCCTTTTCAGTAGGGGAAAAACGCAGTCTTCAGTCTATCCAGTAATTAGGGATCATCAAGCCAGAAAGAGCAAGCTGCAGTGCCTTGCTTCTTTTATGGTGCCTTTAACAACCACTCCCTTAATTACATTCCTATATTTAAAGTTGCAGACATTTTAACTTATAAACCATGATAACATATTTATTATTTTACCTAAACCAGTTAGGGTAAACAATGTTATCCCTAACATCCACCATCTTAAGTGGTTCAAGTTCCTGTTCCCCATGTTGGCTGGGGAATCCCTGGAGTTGAAGTCCACCATCTTAAGTGGTTCAGGTTATTGTATCCCATGTTAGCTGAGGAATCCCGTGAGTTGAAGTCCACCATCTTAAGTGGTTGACGTTGGTGTCTCCCATATTGGCTGGGGAATCCCGTGAGTTGAAGTCCACCATCTTAAGTGGTTGACGTTGGTGTCTCCCATATTGGCTGGGGAATCCCGTGAGTTGACGTCCACCATCTTAAGTGGTTCAGGTTGTTGTCTCCCGTGTTGGCTGGGGAATCCCGGGAGTTGAAGTCCACCATCTTAAGTGGCTGAGGTTGTTGTCTCCCATGTTGGCTGGAGAATCCCAGGAGTTGAATTCCACCATCTTAAGTGGCTGAGGTTGTTGTCTCCCATGTTGGCTGGGGAATCCCGGAAGTTGAAGTCCACCATCTTAAGTGGCTGAGGTTCCTGTCTCCCATGTTGGCTGGGGAACCCCGGGAGTTGAAGTCCACTATCTTAAGTGGCTGAGGTTCCTGTCTCCCATGTTGGCTGGGGAACCCCGGGAGTTGAAGTCCACCATCTTAAGTGGCTGAGGTTGCTGTCTCCCATGTTGGCTGGGGAACCCCGGGAGTTGAAGTCCACCATCTTAAGTGGCTGAGGTTGCTGTCTCCCATGTTGGCTGGGGAACCCCGGGAGTTGAAGTCCACCATCTTAAATGGCTGAGGTTGCTGTCTCCCATGTTGGCTGGGGAATCCCGGGAGTTGAAGTCCACCATCTTAAGTGGCTGAGGTTCCTGTCTCCCATTTTGGCTGGGGAATCCCTGGAGTTGAATTCCACCATCTTAAATGGCTGAGGTTGCTGTCTCCCATTTTGGCTGGGGAACCCCGGGAGTTGAAGTCCACCATCTTAAGTGGCTGAGGTTGTTGTCTCCCATGTTGGCTGGGGAATCCCGGGAGTTGAAGTCTATCCTTCTTAAAGAGGCGAAATTCGAAAAACTTCTGGGGTCTTTTAAATCTATTTTTAGCTAATACAATCCCATTAAAAGACGGAATTGTGATAGGATCCAAGCAGCCCAACTCCCCCGGTGATCAGCTACGTTGCAGAGGATTTAGGGAGGCAGGAAGAGGCTTCTGGGGCAGGGTGTGAAGGCAATTAGTGTTGCACCATGTTTTAAAAGCTACATGCTTTATTAACAAGAGCTGTTCAACTTTCCAAGGCTGAAACTCTCGTTGGTTGGTTGTTGTTTTTTCCTCTTTTAATTTATGGCTATGAATCGCAACTTTTATTATCTAGGTGCTAATTTCAGGAAGTTTACAGGCCATCATCAACCATTCATTTTGATACCTCATTATAAGTAGTCCTCAACCTACGACCAGAATTAAACTCCGAATTTTTGTGTTTTAAAAAGTGTGTTTCACTTCATGTTATGGCCTTTCTGGTCACCGTCATTAAGTGAATTGCTGCAATTGTTACATTAGTCACATGGTTGTTAAGTGAATCTGGGACATCCTCCATCACTCCCCCCCTCGTCTTTGGAAGGTTGCCAAAGGGGATCGTGTGACCCTGGGACACTGCGACCGTCATAAATGCAAGTCAGTTGCCAAGCATCTGAATTTTGATCGCGTAACTATGGGGAATGCTGCATGGTTGTAAGTGTGAAAAATAGTCCTAAATCACCTTTTTTCAGAGCCACCGTAACTTC
The DNA here is from genome assembly GCA_033807585.1 of Hydrophis major. Taxonomy (NCBI): domain Eukaryota; kingdom Metazoa; phylum Chordata; class Lepidosauria; order Squamata; family Elapidae; genus Hydrophis; species Hydrophis major. Next base: position 3,897,629 of record CM066343.1, on the reverse strand, counting down.
AAATAGTCTCTAAATGAACTGTTGTATGTTGAGGACTATCTGTACTGGAAACAATTTACGACCTGGTCCTCGCACTTATGACCATCACAGTATCTCCACAGTCATGTGATCAAAATTCCAGCGTCTCATAAGCAAAGTTGGACGTGGAAGCTGGGTTCCTCTTAATGACCGTAGGCTTTACTTAACAATTGCAATGATTCATTTAACAACCTATGGCAAAAAGAGGTAAAATCAGGTACGGCTCACTAAACCATCTTGTGTCCCCATGGAAATTCAAGTGCCAATTGTGGTCATAAGTTGAGGACTACCATAGTTTCTATCCTTTGTATTCAGGCCATTGAAATCTATACAGATAACGTAGTCCTCAACTTATAACTAAATAGTTCATTTAGTGACCATTCCAAGTTACAATAACATTGAAAAAAGTGGCAATTGACTCTTATTTATGATGGACACAGTATCCCAGGTTCATGTGATCCTCTTTTGTGACATTTTCTGACGAGCAACGTCAATAGAGGAAGCCAAATTTACTCAACGGGCGTGTAACTCACTTAATGACTGCAGTGATTCATTTAACAACTGTGGCAAGAAAGGTCATAAAATGGGGCAATACTTTCTTAACCAACGGCTTGCTTCTCAGTAGAAGGATTTGGCTCAATTGTGGTCGTAAGATGAGGATTACTGATATATACATATATATTTAAAAATAAAGAGATATTTCCTGACAGAGGGAATTATTGACCAGTGGAACTGCTGGCAACCAGAAGTTGTGGGAGCTCCAACACTGGAGGTTTTAAAGAGGAGATTGAACAACCATTTGTGTGAAATGGTATAGGGTCTCCTGCTTGAGCAGGGGGTTGGACTAGAAGACCTCCAAGGTCCCTTCCAACTCTGTTATTCTGTTATTCATCCTTCTGCTCCTCCTCCTCCTTTTCTTCCTCCTCCTCCTCCTGCTCTTTTATAAGAAAAGATTGGACAACCATTTGTCTGAAATGGTGTAGGTTTCCTGCCTGAACAGTTGACTAGCCCTTCCAACTCCATGATTGTATCTTCTAAGTCGGGGACAACCAGATAATCAAACCCAACAGAATTCTTACCTTTCCATTCGGCTTCCTGCTTCCTTTTTACACCTATTCCCGCTTCCATTTTATATCTAGCATGGGAGGGCAGCCATGTTTTTCCCAGGGGTCTTTGCTCTAAACCCAATCCTGGTCTCTCAAGCAGCTCTCTCTCTTCCCCAGCTCCACCGTGTGGCCCAGTTTGCCACAATGAGAAAATCACCGCTCTGCTGAACCGTGTCAAACCAGAAATCCAGGGAGCCAAGGAGAAACTGAATGTGGTGAGAAATGGCAAGGAATCGTAGCCAGGGGTGGGATTCAACCAGTGAAACAACTGGTTTGGTGAGCACGCGCGCCAAATTTGTGCTTTACACATGCATGCACAGCATTTCAAAACTTCCCATTTTCAGCTCTAATACTTACCTTCTACTGCAGTCCCGGTGAGCAAAACAACTGTGCGAATCAGATGAGCTGCAAAACACGGAAATACAGGATAGATTAGGGCAAGGATGGGTGGGCAGCAGATCACTGGAACTACCAGTTCACACAAACCGGTACAAACCGGCAAAATCCCATCCTTGATCATAGCTGAATTGTCTTTGAAAGTTTGCAGGCGAAGGTTGGTTGTGCATGAAAGAATGCTTAGCTGGGATCTTGTCTCTTTTTCCAGATATGTCTTTGGCTGCAACTCCTCGTACCCCGGATTGAAGACGGGAATAATTTCGGGGTTGCAGTGCAGGTGAATTTCCCTTGTCCCAAACCCGTAACTTCTCTTTTCTTTGGAAATATTCAGATATATTGATTTGTTTTAAGTTAGCACTCTAATTTTTAGAAACTGTCTTTAACCATGATTAGACCAATGTTTTCCAATATCTCGTGTATTTATAACCTTATAAAGAATCCTATTTATAATTGATTGACCTTTTGCAAGACCTTATACAAGCTGTGCTGGCTGGGGAATTCTGGGAGTTGAAGTCCACAATTACAATTAAATTATTATAATTTTTTCCTTCTCTCTTTCGCTCTCCATTCTAGGAAAAAGTGTATGAACTGTTGACCGCCGCTCGGACGAAGCTGGAAGGGTTTCAAACACACATCTCTAAGTAAGTCTGAAGGCAGATTCAAGAAACAGACAAATTCCTTTATTTTATTTTATTTTTTTTGTTTGTTAAATGAATCCCACGGTTGTTCAGCGAATCTGGCTTCCTTCGTTGCTTTTGAAAATAAAAGTTGCAAATATAGATCACTTGATCTAGGACGCTGCCACCATCATAAATATGAGTCAGTGACCAGAGCACCTGAATTTTGGATGCTGCAACGGTCATAAGTGTGAAAAACAGGCAAAAGTCGGTTTTCTGCAGTGCTTTTGTAACCTTTGATGATCGCTAAATGATCGTAAGGGCTGCCTATAATCCTTCCAAGCCCCCAAATTGTTTATTGATTTCCTTCCTAATGCTTTTATTTTGTCCTTATATAAATGGCTTTGTTCTGACCGAGCTCCCAAAACACGACAAACCCTCTGACGTGAACTCAAAAGATTCCTTTATTAGGAATACCGGCAGCCCAGGGAAAAAGTTTCATCTGTCTGGAAGATAAATAGTTATCTGCTACACCTGTTCATCTCTGCCCCCTGCCTTTTATCCCCAGAGCTGGGGTGGCTCTTCCTTCCCAAGGACCGGCTCATAGATTTCCACTGCTCTCCTCTCCTCTGCGCATCCGTGCAACAAACACTGGACCCATCTGCTCCTCCTCTTCTTCGTCAGCCAGTTCCAGACCAGGGGGCTATTGACTCTCCATCTGAGGGCTGATGGACGGCCCAGGCGTCACCTCTTTCTCTCTGCTAGCTCCATTCTCTTTTCCCCCTGGGAGCTCCCAGGTTGCCATGATGCTGGCCCTGACTCCCACGCCTCTTCCTCTGATTCGGTTGTCAGATGGGCCACAGCAGGCTTCCTTCCTTTGTTATTGCATATCTGTTTTTCTTCTAGCTAGCTTTGGGCCACGTGCAGAGTTATTTCTATTGAGCCGGAGAAGAGTCAGGCTGAGCTCAAACCCAACCTGGTCACATAGCTGGAATGGCAGTTTAAACCTGGCCCTCTTCTGCCCTAATTGGATATTCTTGAAAAGCCAGAATGGCCACTGTGGTTTGTGCAGCTTGCAGTCCAGACTACGGATAGTTCTCGACTTACAATGGTTTGTTTAGTGACCAGTCAAAATCGCAGCACTGGAAAAAGAGGCTTATAGTTTTTAACACTTATGACCTTTGCAGCATCTCCCATGGTCACGTGATCAAAATTCAGATGCTTGTCAACTCATTTACAAAGGTTGCAGTGTACTGCGGCCACGCAATCCCCTTCGGGCGAGCAAAGCCAACAGGGAAGGCAGATTCACTTTAACAACCGTGTCCCTAACTTAACTGTAGAGATTCTGAATATGGTATCTTGTGGATCATCTAGTCCAACCCTCCACCCAAGCAGGTTTCAACGATTCATTGTGGCAAGAAAGGTGTTAAAATGGGGCAAAACTCACTTAAAAAATGTCTTGCTTACCAACAGAAATTTGGGGCTCAATTGCAGACTTACCTGTACAGCAGGTGGAGAATGTAGAACTCTTTCCAGTAGGCTAAGAAAACCACCCTAAGTCTCTCTGTTTTGTCCTGATTTAAAAGAACAGGATGTTTGCTCCTGGTGAGCTAAACTTTTTAAATATTTGATGTTCCACCTTCCTTGGGCCTTTCTTTTATTCCTAAATTGTAAGTCACTATGAAGGAAATCCGCCTTGTTCCGCCTGTTCTTAACTCCCTTGCCCTGAGATCCAGCAATGATAAACAGGGACGTGTCCCAGATCAGTCAGATTAGAACAATACGATGTGGCCCAACAAGAGAGACCGGTGGAATGATTAATTCTTGCATCAGGATCCCTAGATTTGTAACTCTGCTTGAGTCTCTTTGCAGCTTTGCAAGTGGCAAAAATAAAGATACATATTTTAAGTTTTCCTGGCAGGGATGGGAGGTCCATGCCACCTCTTGGGTTACACCAGCTGGCTTTCGTGCCTAAGGTGGGACTAGAACTCCCAGTCTCCTGTTGATTGGATCAAAGTCACTCACCTGGCTTTCATGCATTAGGAGGGACTGGAATTCATCTTGTCCTGGTGATTGGCTCAAAGTCATCCAGCTGGTTTTCACGCCTAAAACTGGACTAGAACTCATGTCTCCTGGTGATTGGCTCAAAGTCACCAAGCCAGCTTTCTTGCCTAAATTGGGACTAGAACTCCCAGTCTCCAGGTGATTGGCCCAGTCACCCACCTGGCTTTTTCATGCCTAAAGTGGGATTAGAACTCCCAGTCTCCTGATGATTGGCCCAAAGTTTCCCATCTGGCTTTCATGCCTAAGGCCGGGACTAGAACTCACCAACTCCTAATTTCCAGCCTGTTCCCACAACAATCCTGCAAGGTAGGTTGGGCTGACAGGGAAGGACCAGCTCAGAGTCCAGGAAGCTTTCATGGTTTTAGGAGGACTAGAACTCAGGACTCCACCTCACTTTCTCTCACAGTGACAGTGTTTGTGTGCTTAACTCCCCAAGATTAAACCCTGTTTCTTATCAATTTCTCAGGTATTATTCTGAACGGGGCGATGCCGTTTCCAAAGCTGCCAAAAGTCCCCATGTGGTAAGTTTCCCTCCTTTTCCATTCAAAGCGTGGCCGTCTGGGACCGAACTAAAACTGGGTTACAGCTCAAACATGGTTTGTTCCTTCTCCGTCGCTTAACAGGGCGACTACCGCCAGCTGGTCCATGAGATTGACGAAGCGGAATATGCCGAAATCCGTTTCATGATCAACGAATTGAGAAACATTTACGTAAGTCCTTGTGGGGTGGTCGGTGCTGATGCTGTTTCCCAAATATTTCCCTCCAAAAAACCCACAACTGAACGTTGGTCTCAAAACTCCCATAGAGCTGCAGAATTCCGTACAGTGATTACCAAGGGCCTGTTTTTAATAATATATTTTTAAAAAAAACCTGACATCTTTTACACAAATCTTTCCAAAGTTTGCCTACTTTAGAGCACCATCCAATCTTAAGAATGGTGTGGAAAGCCAAGGGCTCTTCTCTGACCCTCCCCTTGGTCCATTGGCTGAGTAGCTTTTGGGGAAATTTAGAAATATAGAAAACCCGACGGCATAAAAAAAATACCAGTGGTCCATGGGATCCGATCTTTGAGTGTTTTATTTGTCTTTTTTTTTTCTCTCTGTCCATCTGTCCATCCATCTGTCTGTTCATTGGTCCATCTCTCTCAATCCATCTGATCTTCCTATCATCTATCTTAACTACATCCATCTGTCTGTTCATCTCCATTCATCCATCCGTCCGTTATCTACCAGTTTTCTTTCTATCTATCCGATCTAGTTGATCTATATCCATTCTAGTCTGTTTGTCCATCTCCATCCATCCAATCTACCTATCATCTATCTCTATCATCTATCTTACCTCTTTATCTACATAGCTATCTATCATGTCAGTCTATCATCTATATCTATATATCTATCATCTATATCTATCGCTGTCTTATCTATTTATCTACATAGCCATCTATGTCTATCTATCTATATCTATCTGTCATCTCTATCATCTATCTCTATCTATCTCATCATCTATTATTTTTTATTTGCCAGTAATCTTCAACTTACAACAGTTCATTTAACGGCTGTTCAGAGTTATGACGGCACTTAAAAAGTGACTTATGACTGTTTGGCGTGCTTACAACCATTGCAACATGCCCACAGTCACGTGATCAAACTTCAGGCGCTTGGCAACCGACTTGTATTTATGACAGTTGCAGTGTCCCAGAGTAGCCTGATCCCCTTTTGCGACCTCCTGAAGAGCACAGTCAGTGGGGGAAGTCAGATTCATTTGACAGCAGTGTTACTAGCTTAATAGTTGAGGTGATTCACTGAAAAATGGGGCAAGATAGGTTGTTAAAATGAGGCAAAAGTCACCTGTCTCACTTAGCATCACAAATTTTGGTCGTAAGTCAAGGACTACCTGTATTCTGTTATGGTGGATACAGGACATAAATTTGAAGTCCACACCTTTTAAAACAGCCATGTTTGAGCAACATTGGACCCATCAAACTTGAACTGCTGTGGGTGAGCAGAGGCCAGCTTTTCAGTGAAATTATGTATATTTGTAAGCCTTGGGGCCAAAAGCAGATGAAAGGGCTTCATTTAAAGTTCACAAGTCATCCAGGTCATGGTTATCCCATGGTTATCTTTTTTTCTAAGAGGCAACTGGACTTTCTGGTTTTTTTTTTCTTTTGAAGAGGTTTCGCTCCTCATCTGAGAAGCTTCTTCGGCTCTGACTCATTCCCCACCATCCAGTAGAGCTGAAGAAACTTCTCGGATGAGGAGCGAAATGTCTTCAAAGGAAAAAACAGAAAGTCCAGTTGCCTCTTGAAAAAAGCACCTTTTGGGTTCACTCCTCATCCTCTCCTTTAGGTTTTTCTCTTAACTTTCTGATCCTTCCCCTCTCCTCGTTTTTTCCTAGGCTGTGATCTATGACAGCGTCCTGAAGAATTTTGACAAGATTAAGAAACCCCGGGATGAAAACAAAGGGATGATTTATTAAATGGCTTAGCCAGTGATCAGGAGCAAATGTGAATGGGGTCACTTCCTGGACCCCCTTTTTTTTTTCTTCCCTAATCAACTCGATCCTCTTGAAATAAAACAGTTCTTTAAAACGTTTGCTGAGAGGAACGTTTTTAATTCGAGTCCTTAAAACTAAGAAATGCACTTGGATTTTTATCTCTGTAGAATCGTGTTTTATAAATATAGAATCTGAACGGTACAGGTGAAATAAAGCTTCCGAAATCATCAGCAGTCCTCGACTTACGGCGGTTCATTTAGCACCGGTTCAGAGTTACAATGACACTGAAAAAAGTAACTTATAGGGTTTTTTTCCACACACAACTTTTGCAGGGTCACATGATCAAAATTCAGATGGCTGGTATCTGGTTCATACTTATGACCGTCACTATGTCTGGGCGGGGGAGGTGTCACATGATCCCCTTTTGAGACCTTCTGACGAGCAAAGTCAATGGGGGCAGCCAGATTCACTTAATGACCAGGTTGCTAACTTAGTGTTTTGCATCACAACCGTGGCAAGACGGATCGTAAAATGGGGCAAAACTCAAGAAATGTCACACTTTAATAGAGATTTGGGGTTCAATTGTAGTCGTAAGTCAAGGACTACCTTGTATCCTGATAAAATCACTTTTTAAAAAAATAAGAATATTGCTGAGGCAATTTTTTCGCAAAGTTGGAATACATTTTTTTTAAAAAGCACCAAATTTCAAAGCAAATTCATCCTTTCTCTTAAAGAGAGGTTGAATCCTTGTGGCGGGAAGAGATAGAATGATAGTCAAGATAGCTGCTGTGCTGTTAAAAGGGGCAGGGCCTCGATCATGTGATCCCGGTTTGTATCCAGGTTAGTCTGGAATCCAGGATGCTCCTAAGAAAATGCCAGAGGGAACCAGAGTTAAGATCCTTTTGCTGAGTCGGCTCGGCTCCTTCACACGCTCCCATTGGCTACGGACACCAACTGGGCGATTTCCATGTTCAGCTGCTGATTGGTCCAGTCTTGCCTGATGTCATCCAGGTGGCTGTCGAAGTCGACCAATCGGGAGTACTCTTTGGCCTCCAGGAGAGACTGGCAAATGTGGCGGGAGGATTCCCAGTCGGTCCACATGACCCTGTAAAAGATTAAAAGGTTTTTCAGGAGAGATTGGACAGCCATTTGCCTGGAATGATAGTCTCCTGCTTGAATGGGGTTGGGCTAGAAGACCTCCCAAGGTCCCTTTCCAACACTACTACCATATTTTGTTAGTCTAACGAAGAGAAGGACTAGGGGTGACATGATAGCAGAGTTCCAATATTTGGGAAGCTTCCCCAAAGAAGAGGGGGTCAAATTATTCTCCAAAGCCCTAGAAGGCAGGACAAGAAGGAACAGATGGAAACTAACCAAGGAGAGAAGCAACCTGGAATTAAGGAGATATTTCCTGGCAGAACAATCAAGGTTTTTAAGAAGAGATTAGAAATGGGACAGCTATTTGTGTGGAATGGTATGGGGTCTCCTGCTTGACCAGGGGTTGGACTAGAAGATCTCTAAGGTCCCTTCCAACTCTGTTATTCTGTTATTTGTCTGAAAATGGTGCAGGGGGTTAGACTAAAGGGGACCCCAAGTTGCCTTCCAACTCTCCTTTTTCTCTGATATTTTGTAAAAAATTAAGCTCTGAATTTGGCTGGTGGGGGAGGAACAATTCCCTCATTCTTCTAGATTATCTCTGGGTTAAGACATGGCTGACTTTTAACCCTTGTATGAAGCAAACCACAGTTAGCTGAGCTAATATGGGACTCTTCTGCAGAGCATCTTAAAAGCCTTGGTTCATAATACACAACCGGCAACTTATGGATCCCCGAAGGGTTTATAAACTGGGGGGGCCACAAAGGTCCTAGGACGAGAGGTGAATTTATAGGGTTCATCCTGCGGCTAAAGCGGAGTGGTGCGGAGGCCTAGAAGCGGAGCTCTCGCCTCCCAATCTGGAGGCTGAGTTCGATCCTAGGTAGAGGCAGATATTTCTCTCTGCTGAACAAAACTCACTGGCGACAGGAAGGGCATCCAGCCATTAAAAACCATTCAGTTCCATTCAATTACCCAGACTCCACCCCACAGAGGATTATGGGGTCATTAAAAGAGGAGGAGGCGGGTGATCCTATGGTTAAATTATTATGGATAATAATTCAAATAGTCCTCAACGGTTTGTTTAGTGACCGATTCGAAGTTACAATGGGGCTGAAAAAAATGCAACACAATTGCTTTTCACATAACAGTTGCAACATCTTCACAATTGGCAACTGACCCGTATTTATGATGGCCGCAGCGTCCATGGGGGGGCAGGGGGGGAGAGTTATGTGATCCTTTTTGGCAACTTTCTCACAAGCGAGAGGCCAGATACACTTCACAACCGTGTTCCTAACTTAACCACAGCGACTCATTTAACAACAGTGGGGAGAAAGCTTGAAACACAGGACAAAGCTTACTTGACCATTGTCTCGCTTATCGGCAGACATGTTGGGCTCAATTGTGGGTCGTAAGTTGAGACCTTCCTGCACGAAACAGTGTGGGGAAAAGACTATTTTCTAAGGAACGTTATACATTAGTTTTAGCCATCCTTATCTCAGGCCCCTGATGTCTTAGCCTTATCATTTCTTCCTCATGTCTTAGCCTTATCATTTCTTCCTCCCTTTTTTGTGCTCCATATTAAAACTGCTTGAAGGAAAACATAGGGGGATATTTGTGTGTTTGTGTGTGTAAATGCCCTGATTCCCCGAAAATACAACCTACCCTGAAAGTAAGTCCTAGCTTGATTTTTACACGTGCTCAATGGAAGCTGTATCCCCAAAATAAGCCCTAATTAAGATCCCGCCCACTCCAGAGTTCACAGATAAAAATTAAGCTAGGGTGAGGATGGATGGTGAGGGAGCTGTCCTACTATTTCCCTTTGGACAGGTGTAGCCAGACCTCGCGCACCCTGACACCTGCCTTGCCGTCCTGTTTCTTCTGCAGTCGGTAAGGCTGGCAAGGCTTTCCTGAAGGCCTCGAGCTGAGAACAAAGCTCTGGATCGATCCAGAGTTATCGACTGCAGAGGCCTCCAGGAAAGCCTTACCAGCCACAGAAGAAGAAGCTCCTGAAGGCTTCAGCGAAAAGGAGGCCGGGGGTGACCCACACAAGTGAGGTTAGTCAGTGGATGATGTCCACTAACTAAATAAGACCTGGTGCGGTTTTTTGGTGGCAAAAATAAATAAATAAATAAGACAGGGTCTTATTTGCAGGAAAATGGTACTCCTGAAAGAGACTGCTTTTAAATACAGGTTGTGTAAACTGTCGGTAGCTGCAACTCACAGGTTCTTGTCTTTGGGAACCCACTGACGATCTCGCTGCTCCAAGACAGTTAGGGGAGGAAGCCGAGGGCTTATACCAAACTTACGATTATCCAACTGGGGAAGGAATTAACATAAGAAGAAAAACAAAAACAAATCAAGGCCTCTCTTTTCTTTAGAGTAATCCCATGGCAAGAAACGTCATGAATATGGAAGAGAATTATCTATAGTTCAGGGTTGAAATATGGGTCCATGGTTGCTCTCTAAACTTGGTTGCTTTCTTGAAGATGTTTCATGACCCAACTAGGTAACATCATCAGTGCTAGAAGGTGGAGGGGAGGTCTGTGGAGTGGAGGGGGGAGGAGAAGGAGGGGGACTGTGGGGTCCTTGGTGCTTTCTGAGCTTGGTTGCTTTCTTGGAGATGTTTCATGAGCCAACTAGGTAACAACATCAGTGTGATGGTCATTAATACAGCACTGATGATGTTACCTAGGACCCCACAGTCCTCCTCCTCTAGCAAACCTCCCTCCCTTCTAGCACTGATTATGTTCCTTAGTTGGGTCATGAAATGTCTGACAGTAAACCACTAAACTCAGAGAGCACAAGACCCCACACAGTAGCAAATGTTTCAACTTTCAATTTCCAAATATTAGGGGTGCTCAAAAGTTGTGAAAACGCCTTGGGGATTGTAAAGACATTCTGGTTACTTTAATATAATTTCGATGTACTTATTGAAGCAACTACATCAGTATCATAACTTCTTAACATCTTGTTTTCCCCTTCCTCCTCCTCCTCTCTGCAAACCTCACTACTAGCACTGATGATGTCACCTAGCTGGGTCATGAAACGTCTGCAAGAAAACCACCAATCTTAGAGAGCATCCAACCCCCCATGCTTCTAGCACTGATGATGTCACCATCAAATGTCTGTAAGAAAACCAGCCCATGCTCTGATTGGCCACCAAGTTCAGGGAGCATAAAGGACCCCACAGTTCAACTCTGAGTTATATAAATATTCTGCAGGAGCCAATCCTGGAGTCAGTCACTGGAACCAGAAGTTTAATTTTCCGAGCTTTCGTACTGATTCCAGAGCCCATCCTCTTTCTCTCCAGAGTGTGTTCAGTGGGATGTTCCATGCATAGTATTTATGTGGTGCCTGGATGGCTCAGATAAGATCTTGCAACCTTATCCTGGGACACGTATATTTGCCTTCATTCATATCAATATTAATTTCTATCAGTACCTCTAAGATCAATTCACCCAGATATTGTCCCCAAGGTGCTTTATTTTCAAGAGGCAACTGGACTTCCTTGGGTTTTTTTTTCTTGGAAGACGTTTCTCTTCTCCTCCAAGAAGCTTCTTCAGCTCTGACTGGATGGTGGGGAACGGAAGGATTTATACTCCTTGCAGAAAAGCTGGTCATTTGCATCCTTTTTAGAGACATATTGTGGCCACTTGGAGGTTTATCTGTCCCCTTAGGGGTCACTTGAGTGGTGCAAAAGGAGGGTAGAGCCGCCTTGGAACTACTAAAAGGACCGTGTTGTAGACTGGAGATAGAGGAGGCCCTGTATTCCCCCTGTTAGGAATAACAAGGTTACCTAACGTAGTTTGGGTAAAATAATATATATAAACTATGATAGTAGGTTTAAGTGTGTGTCACTTTAAAACTGCAAAGCATGTAATTTTGGGTGCGGTTGTAAAACTGCCATAAGAGGGAGCAAGAGAACCTGCTGGATTGCTGGATTGTTGGATTGCTTGCTGACTATGATGGATTGATGATTTGATAACTGCGTGTTCCCTGCTGCTGCTGCTGAAGGAAGAAAGGAGGTTTGACTTCTTCATATCTCTACTATGAAGAGATATATTACTGGACTGATATTTGTAAGTTTATGAACTCTTTTTCGACACTGGACTTTGCAAATGAATAATTCCAGGACCGACTGAACTAGTGAATGATATATGGACTGTTTGACTATGCTAAAACTCTTACTGGAATAAACTATTTAACTAGCACAGTGTATCTGTTTTACTGAGTGTAAGCTACAAAAATGTTTATCTCGCATATTTGCCTGACTGCCGTGCACATTCTGCTAGGGTGTATCCCTAACACCCCCCAATTGTTGAGAAGGGGCTGTTCAATTTGGACATAGAGGGCCTCCTGGGGGGCCCTCTTTCAAACCAGCAGTCCTCTCTGTCCAAAATGTGGGCTTTGTTGTCGTCAAAAGAGTGGCTGTTGTCCTTTAAATGCAGGTGGACTGCTGAATCAAGTCCTGATGGGTTGGTTCTTCTTTGTTGTGACATGCGGTTAGAAAGTGGCTGTTTCGTTTCCCCAGTGTACAGATCTGCCCATGGCTCACTGCTTTGGGCTGCATTATACCAGGTGGCCTCAATGACTCTCTAAAAAAAGGATGCACATGACCAACTGTTTGCAAGGAGTGTAAATCCTTCCATTGCTCACCATCCAGTCAGAGCCGAAGAAGCTCCTTGGATGAGAAGTGAAACGTTTTCAAAGAAGGAGCCAGAAAGTCCAATTTCCTCCTGAAAAAGCACCTTTGGGATAACCGTGACCTGGATGCCCGAGAATCTCCAGTCACCCAGACCTTCCAAATCCAGGGAGTTCCTCACCATGATCAGCACCGCGTCATCGTAGAGTTCAGCAATGCGCCCTGCAGTCTTTTGGGCCAGGGTGTTCGGGCTGCCAGAGGAAAGAAAGGAAGGAGTAAGAGAAACTCTAGGAAGGAAAGAAACCCACCTCCTCCTCTCCCTCTTCAAATTCACCTTTTGTCATCCATCCCAGAGTTGGCCTGGTAATAACCAGCAAGGAGCAAGTCGGACTCCGAGCTCCAAGAATCCACCTGTGAAGAGCATGAATGCCGAAGTTGGCAACCTGTTAGATTCAGGATGTGGGTTAGGATAGTGTTTGCTCAACTCCAGCCCCCTTTAAGATGCGTGGACTTCAACTGCCAGAATTCTGCCAGCTGGGAGAATTCTGGCAGTTGAAGTCCACCCATCTTAAAGGGGGCAAGGTTGAAAAACAGTCCTGCAAGATCATGCCATCACTCTGCTAAACAAGTAATTTCCCTCAAAACTGTCAAACTATTTAGTAAGACTGTATTACTATTATTCTTCTCATCCTTCGTATTACCTATCTCTTCCCACGTATGACTATAACCATGTTGCTTGTATCTTTACAATTTATATTGTTTTATTTGTTCCCTACCATGACTTGATTGCTTATTAGTAATCTATGGCTATTACTAAGTGTTGTATTTATGATTCTTGATGAATGTATTTTATTTTTTCTTTATGCATACTTAGAGCTTATGCACCAAAGACAAATTCCTTGTGTATCCAATCACACTTGGCCAATAAAGAATTCCATTCCATTCCATTCCATTCCATTCCATTCCATTCCATTCCATTCCATTCCATTCCATTCTATTCTATTCTATTCTATTCCATTCTATTCTAATTTCTATTTCCCTGGTTTACCTATCACGTTAAACCATGGTTTCTTGAATAAGGAATAATGTTTTGGCCTGATGTATGAATCCAGACTTTAGTTTGGCTGCTCAACATAGTCCTCAAGATGCAACCACAATTGAGCCCAAAATTTCTGTTTTTAAACCAGACAGTTGGTAAAGTGAGTTTTGCCTTGTTTTGAGACCTTTCTTGCAGCCGTTGTTATGTGGCTCATTTAATCACATGGTGGTCATAAATATGAGTCACTTGCCAAGCAACCGAATTTTGATCACCCAAATGCAGCAACGGTCATTAAGTGTGAAAAACGTTGCTTTTTTTAGAGCCATTGAAACTTGACTTACAACAATTCAGGACTATCTGAATGGCATTTTGCCAAAAATATCCCCCCAAAGCCCGTGAAATATCAGGAAATTACTACAGGTGGGATCAGAAACCAGCGGCTTTTATGATTAAAACTGCCACTGCTTAATATCCCAGGCCTGCTTGGAGGGGAGGATGGGAGCTGGAGTCGAACCTGCAAGAATAGGTGATGCAGAAGGTTCACGTAAGAAGTCTGGGGCAGGGTAAAAGGGGGGGCTTTATGGCTGTTTGGTGCTATCCTACGGGGTTCAACCGAGCCTCTGCTCCATAAATGTTGAGGAAACAAACCTGGTTGAGCGCCACCTCCAGCATCACAGTGAGCGACAGGTTGCTGTGGAAAAGGGGGACACAGTCCATGATGTAGAGGCATTTGGGGGGCCCAGCGGTCTGCTGGCGCTTTTGAGCCAGAAGAAGTCCATTCACTGCCACGTGGGGGTACCGAGCCGCATGGAGGCACATCTTGATGTAAGCTCGAGGTGAGATCTCCACTTCCCCCATTCTGGAGAGCAAATAAGTCTTGGCATAATGCTGCTGCAATCAGAAACGAGGCCTCGGGAGGCTATCCTAACCCCAACCTCTGGCCCCCAAAGGCATTGGTCTACCCTACCCATTTGACCCTATGGTTGTAGATGATAGGAGTTATAGTTGGTCCCAGCTGGATATGACCTGGCAGCCATCTCACCTGAGTTCTTCCTGTTATAAAGGCTCCTTCGGGTGTCCAAGTGAGGAAACTTGAAGTAGGAAGAGATATAAAATTAAAATGTAGTACAATGTAATTCAATATATGATACAATAATATATACTGGAAAAACAAAAATACCAAATCCAGTCTGAATATGTGGTTGACTGTGCAATGAACATAATATATGATTAGTATAGCATGGCATAGTGCATAGTATATAAAGAATCGGAAGGGACCTTGTAGGTCATCTAGTCCAACCCCCATCCCAAGTAGACCCTACACCATTTCTGACAGATGGCAGTCCAACCTCTTCTTGAAAGCCTCCAGTGGTGAAGCTCCCACTACTTCCAAAGGCAACTTCTGTTCCATGGGTTGATTGTTCTCACCGTCAGAAAGTTTCTCCTAATTTCCAGGTTGAATTTCTCCTTGATCAGTTTCCATCCATTACTCCTTGTATATACTATACACTATATAGTATAGTTTATAGTATAATATATAGTATTTAGTATAGCATACAATAAAGTGTGCATTATATTGTACTCTACTGTACAGCCTAGCATAGCATAGGTAGCCTTGACTTACAACAGTTTATTCAGTGATTGTTCAAAGTTACAATGGCACTAAAAAAAAGCAGCCTACGACTGTTTTTCCCTCTTACAACCGCTGCAATATTCCCATGATCTTGTGATCAAACTTCGGATGCTTGGCATCTAGGATGTACGTATGACAGTTACAGTGTCCCGCGGGGGTCACTTGGTCCCTTTTTGCAACCCCCTGACCAGCAAAGTAAATGAGAAAGCCAGATTCATTTAACCACCATGTGACTGACTTAACAACTGCAGGGATTCATTTAACGATTGTGACAAGAAAGGTCGTAAGATGGGGCAAACCCCACTTCACAAATGTCTCACTTAGTAACTTAAATGTTGGGCACAATGGTGGTTGTTAAGTCAAGGACTACTTGTATAGTGTTATGTTAATGTAAAATATAGTATAATATAATAAATTATAGTATAATATAAAATATAAAACAATAAAATATAAAAATATTATAATATAAAAATATAATATAAAATATTATTATATAATAGTAAAATATAATATTAATAAATAATAATATATATAAAATATATTACAATATTTAAAATATAATATACATTATATATATAATTATAATAAAGTACAATGACGTGGGAAAATACCCGAACAAAGCTGAATGCCATACATGTAAGTACCCGCGAAAACTTAAGAAAACAATTATAATATACATTATATAATATATAATTCTCTCTCTCTATATAATTCTATATAATTTTATATATATATACATATATACATATATATATATATATACACATACATATATATGTTTTCTTGAGTTTTCGCGGGCACTTACATGTATGGCATTCAGCTTAGTTCAGGTATTTTCCCACGTCATAGTAGTGGTGCTTTTAAATTTGTAGCAACGTTTCAGCAGAATCTCATCTGCCATCATCATATAAAGAAGCCTGATGATGGCAGATGAGATTCTGCTGAAACGTTGTTACAACTTTAAAAGCACCACTACTATGATGTGGGAAAATACCCGAACTAAGCTGAATGCCATACATACATACATACATATAATATATATATATATATATATCCTAATATATATAATATAACCAGCGTTAGGCAACCTCCAATGTGAGCCGTCACTGAAGCAGTCCACTGAATTCCCCCTTCCGGATCTTCAGATTGCTCCAGTCACTGATCACAAACTACAACGCCCATCACTCACAGCCCACCCGAGGATGATGGGTGCAGTAGTCCCACACAAACACACACACTTACCTCCCCTCCACTTCCCTGCGCAGGTGCCAGACTGCTGCCACTCCGCCTATTTCAGAATGACCCACTGAGCGCCTCCGGATTGGTCAGGAAGAATCCAATCAGAACACAGCTTCCGCGGCCGCCCGGTTCTCTTTCTCTCTCGCTCATTGGGCGCACTCAGCTCGCGCTCCGATTGGCCGGAAGTTTTACTTTCAACTGACGCGCCTAACGTTCTTTGCCATACCATGTGACAATACGAGTCGCCACATCGTCGTCGCCCTTCGATCATTTCCGGTCTTCAATTGATCTTGCCCTCTCCTTCCTCCTCTCCAAATGCAGACGGGAAAACTTCCGCTCTATGTCTAAAGAGATTCTATGATTCTTTCACTCGGGATTTCCCCTGCAGAAAGAGGCTCGACCATAGACGTACAATCTGGAACTGTATTTACCGGAAGTATTTTCTACTCTTCCTTTCAGTCTCCTCTTTGCTGTCCCGAAACCATAGAGTAACCTACCAGAATGGTTTCTTCGGGCAAAATCCATAGAGTTTGACAGCCCTAAACACCCCCCCACACACACACCCATCAACCACTGCTCTGAAATGATGTAGTGAACCCAGAGTCCTACTGTGTCAATTTGGAGTTATAAATGCTAACAGATGGAGCTTTCTGAAGCATATTGTCATATCTAGAAAAGCTGCACCTTTGCAGCTTTAGGCTGTTTAAAACTGCCAAACCCTGATGAAATTTCCACAAAACAGTCCCTTTTTAGTTATTTAGACATTAAATGTATGCCTACTGCATTTAATGTATGGCGCAAAGCTTGAAAATGGCTTAATCAAGTCACCTATGAAAAAAATGAAGCAGTATTTTGCAACCTGGGTAACTTTTAAGATGAGTGGATTCCAACTCCCAGAACCCCCCACTCAACATGGCTGGCTAGGGGATTCTGGGAGTTGCACTCCATCCCTCTTAAAACTTGCCCAGGCTGAAAAACACTGCTTTTAAAATGATGGCTTCATATGATTTCTAAGCACAATTTCATTTTTCAAGAAACACAAATGGAAGACGATTTCTACAGCTTTCTATGTCCTAATTCCCATTCTTCTTTTGGCATCTTGGTTTTTTTTTTTAAACAAATTTTATTAATTTTAAAGACAAACAACACATCATTAACCATTAAGTACATAAAACCTCTTTCCATTATAAATTTTTACAAGTTGGATAAAACATTATTTTTATACAACATAATTCTAATTTATCCCATTTCCATATGGACACATAAATATCTTTTAGCAAATTTCTCATTATTTCTCTTTACTCTTATTCAATTTCATTTTTTTTCTATATTTATCCATTTTATAGTCATCATATTCATTTCTCTCTGACTTGTTAACAATTATTTTCATCTAACATTCCTCCAAGGTTTTATTAGTTCTTAAACAAACATAAACACACAAAACACAAAAAGGTAAAACTTCTTTTTAGAAAGTAGCTTGGCCCCAGATTATCTCTCTTTATATGGACTTCAATTAAATTCATGCTCATTTTATATACCATTACCTATCTTATTTACCATTCTATATCTTCTATATAGCTTCTCCCTGCTTTTCACTCTTCTTAATTCTATTTTATTTATTTCATCTTAATTTAAATCATTATACTTGTATCTTTTGTCCATTATTTTCCAATTATCCATTTATCTCATTCCCTACAGTAAAAAAAAAAGATTTCTCCTGAAATCACTAATTGAAGTATGATGCCTTTCAATCGCTCCCCTAAATTCACATTTAAAATAACACCTAGTTCCCAATCTGATTCTGCTTAGTACATTCTACCTACTAAATTTTAAGAAGAAAAAATAGTAAATCTAAAATGATTAAATACATAATTAAATATTAAATCTAAATATTAAATCTTGTAACATTCCAATTATCTATTTCAAAAACAAATGCTACCATAATAAGTTTATAATAACATCAACGCAATAGTCAATTAAACTCTATAATTAAACTCAATATTTTAGACATTCCCTTTAATATTTTATTAAATTTTAAAATCTATCATTACTAAACATTTTAATATTTTAATCTTTTATTAAATCTTATAAAATTCTAGTTTTCTATTTCTAATACAAATACAATACCATCTTATGTACCTTGCAGAATCTTTTTTGTTTTTAAAAAAGGTTATACATTACCTTTTATCCCTAAAAAAAATTTGCTTTTTCCCATCTTGTTTCATACCTTTGTGACTTTTCTCCCCCTTTTCCCTTCCTTTCTTCTCCCACCTGGCCTTTTTACCCCCCCCCCCTCCTAACCTCCGCCTTTTTAGCTTCCCCTCTCTTTTGCTTTCTAAGATTATGTTGATTTTGCATCTTATTTTTCTTTCTCTTGGGTGTTTTTTTAGGTCTTAAGTCCTTCATTTTCCTTCCTCTCTTTCTCCTTTCTTTCTTAATCAAGCTTTTAGATTCATTAAAGATGGCTTCTTCTTCTTCTGCTTCCTCCATCAATTGTTGTGTTTGCTGATAAATAGCAAGCGCCATTTCTAAGTAAAAGGCTTCTCCCACAGCATCCTTGCCTTCTTTCTTTGTTTTTCCATATTCCATTCTTAGTTCATCAACAGGTAGAGCCATTATAAGCCTTTTCTTCTTTCTTTCTTTCTTTTTCCCCCTTCTTCTTCTTAAAACAACCAAGATATTTCAAAGCTTAAAAACAGTTCCTCAAAGTCCCAAAGTCATCAAACAATCCAAACAGAGCACAAAGTTCTTCCCTTTGCACTTTCTCTTCCTGGGGTAATATCAATTAAAAAGAAAAAATCCAGTCTGTATTTTAAAGCCTTGTTACAATTAACTTCTAGTCTGAAAATCTTCAAGGCATCTCCTCCAAGATCCTAATATATTTTTTTTTTATCCTCTCCCTTCCCATTTGTAACAAAAAGCTTTAAATTTTTACCTTCTGCAGAAAAGCAGGTTTCTCAATGTCCATTTGTTAATTCCGTAGGGAAGGAGAGTAAACTTTCTCTTTCAGCACTTTCATTCGCCGCTTTAAAGATCTCCTCTGGAAACAAAGTATCATTCAAAGAAAAACGTTTTTTTCAGGATATAAAATATATCTTAAGGTCCCGGTACAGCCAAAAAAACTTTCACTTCAGGACTTTCTCTTTCTTCCTCCTGCGCAATGTTATCCAGCTGCCGGCTTCTTTGTGGTGGCCATTGCTGACCGCCACTCCACCATCTTGAGAAAAGAGGGTTTTGCCGGCTGGGGAAGGGGTCTGCGATACCCCCAAACCCCTTCCTGGATTCCCCCTATCTTCGGCTGCCTCTACGGAGCAGCCTTATCCTCCAGACCCGTCAGGATAGGAGGCACCAAGACGGCTAGCGCAACAGGGATCGCGCTGGATCACGAATCCCTGCCGCTGCCAAAGCCTGGCAAACCGGAAGCCCTCTTTTGGCATCTTGTTGATCAATATGTTTCATGACATTGGTCAAGACGATTTCAGGTTACAACTTCTTTTTAAAGCATTTTTAAGAATTGGAAATTGGGCTAGTCAAAAGCCAGATGACTCTCTCAAGAAATTGACGCCTTACACCCCAACAGCTAACTAGTGCTTGAGGAAGGATTGTTTAATCCACCCACAAGCTACTTCCTTATTTTTCCATTCTCAAACTACTCACAGACAGTTGCTATTCTTAGGGGTGGAATATATAAGTATTTATATTTTAATATTCATCAGGAAAAATCAAGGCAACAATAGTTTTGGCTGTATCAAGGGAAATTAATTAGACCATCTAGCAATTTATTTGAAACATATTAATCAGACATGTTAATTCAGAGGACGGTATTTTAAAATACTCTTGTTTCAGATTCCATGTTAGATTTTTTTTTTTACTGATTTTTATTCTGAACACATAGATAACCTCTATTAACCTGATTAGAACAATCTTCCGGAGATAATATGATAATAAGCTTGTGTATTCTTACCATGAAAACTCTTTTAAAATAGCGGTTAGAGAAAAAATTCTGGCTGAGAAAGATTTTTTTCTAGCTTTGCCTAGAAGATAGTGTTTGATGGACCTCTCAGAAGAAGACAAAGAGAAAACCAAATTGATTGAAACATTTTATTTTGTTACCCTATTTGCTTCTTTCCCAGACATCTCCCTTCTTCTGGGTTCTAAATATTTCGGATCTCTTTTTAACCCTATCTTTTTATGTTTGCTCAACAACCTCCCCCCACAAAAACAGAAAAAGTTGCATTGAGTTCCCCCTGCAAGGAATGGCGGTCACGGATTCTGGAAAATTCTATTATTAGTGTAAATTGACCCACATAACAACCCTTGCTTGTATTCCCTTAAATGCCTCTTTCCCTGTTAGTACATGGATGGCTTTTCTTCGCCCTTGGGGTTGGTCAATTTCTCCAAGTTTTTGCTTAGGATGTGGTACAGCTCAGCCTGTGGCGAAGAGAAATGAGAAAGGGTTAGAGAAAGAAAGAAATCTTCTCCATTCCTTTATCCCTGCCCTCTTGATCCTCTCCTCATAGAAATCCACTACGATAGTTCTGGCTCACTTACATAAAATCCACGGATATCAAGCACCATAATCTGCATTTCTCGGTAAATGGCTTCATCACGTTCATGAACCAAACACCGGTAATCCATCTGCAGGTAAGCAAATTGCAACTAGTTAGCACTGATAATGTTACCTGCTTGAATGCAGGTAGTTCTTGACTTACAACAGTTCGTTTTATGACCATTTGAAATAACACTGAAAAACATGGACATTTCTCACATTTACGATAATTGCACATACCCATGGTCACCTGATCAAAATTCAGATGCTTGGCAACTGACTCATATTTATGACGACTGCAGTGTCCTGGGGTCATGTGGTCACTTTTTATGACCTTCCGACAAAGCCAGGTTCACTTAACAGCCGTGTAACCAGCTGAACAATTAACAACTGTGGTAAGAAAGATTGTAAATTGGGGCAAAATTCAACAAATGTTTCACTTAGCAACAGAAATTTTGGCCTCAATTGTGGTTGTATGGCAAGGATTATCTGTAATGAAACGCCTGCAAGAAAACAACTAAGCTCAAGCGAGCACCAAGGACCCCACAGTCTTTCTCTTCTTCTTCTTTCTCGTCCTCTACTCCCACTCCTTCCTAGCCCTGATGATGATACCTAGTGGGGTCATGAAAAGTCTGCAAGAAAGCGTTTTCCGGTTTGCGTGGCTTCGGTGGCGGCAGGAATTCGCGACTCTCCACGATTCCTGCTGCGCTCGCCGTCAAGGTGCCCCCGATCCAAATGGGTCTGGGGGATATGGCTGCCCTATAGAGGCAGCCGAAGAGAGAGGAGATCCGGATAGGGGTTTGGGGGTGTCGCAGACCCCCTCCTCAGCCGGAAAAACCCCTTTTTCCCAAGGTGGAGTGAGCAGCGGTCAGTAATGGCCGCCACAAAGATGCCTGCAGCCGGATAAGATTTGTGCTGGAGGAAGTAGGAGAAAGTGAAAGTGTTGGCTGAACCGGGACAATAAGAAACTCTTAAATACCGTATATACTCAAGTATAAGCCGAGTTTTTCAGCCCATTTTTTGTGCTGAAAAAACCGCCCTCGGCTTATACTCGAGTCATATTCCCCTCTGAAAAAAAAATGACCCACCGCCAGGTGAGAATGCTCAGACACGAAAGCTATCCGACCGAAAATAAGTGTGTGTGTGTGTGTGGGGATTTTAACAGAGGGAAGATGTAGGGAGAAGGCAAAAGCGACGGAAGATCCTTCAGGGGAAACTGAGGGGGAGACTCACTCGGGAGGAGGGGGAGGAGGAGGAGGTGGTGGCAGCTCTCTCCCTTGCAAGAAAAAAGCAAGAGCAGTTCTTATGATCTCTCCCTCTCTCTCTCTCTCCCCGTAATACAGTCAAGCCCTTTCCAGCACACGGGATCCGCCCCCGCCGCTTTGCACCTTGCAAATGCAAAAACCCCAGGATTTTGCATTTGCAAGGTGCAAAGTGGCGAAGTGAGTGTGTGTGTGTGTGTGTCTGTCTGTCTGTGTGTCTCTCTCTCTCTCTCTCCCTTCCTCGCACCAGCGCGCCTTCCTTCCACTGCAACGCGTTTGGGCTGCTTTGTGCCCCCCTTCCTCCCTGCCATCTTTTATTTTCTCCTTTCCAATGAACAGGAACGAACAAACCAGGATTAGCTTCAAGAGCCCCGAGGAGCAGCAGCGGCAGCAGCAGCACCCAGCATCCTCAACTTGAAAGTTATTGCTGGGTAAAGGAGCTGCTCTTGGAGCTCAGCGGCGCTTTGCAAGAAGAGCGAGAGAAGGAGGTGAGGCGCGGCCCAGCTCGGCTCTGCAAAAGGCTGCACCTGCAATGCTGCCCCGGGCGCTGAGCGAGGCTGACTAGCGGCGCCCGGGCTGTTCGGGAGTGGGAAGCGGCTGTGCCCCTGGCTGTGGGAAGCGGCTGTGCCCCTGGCTGGCCAGGGGAATGGGGACCCTGCCTGATCCAGGGGCGGCAGCCGCCCGGGCGTCCTCCTCTCGGCTTTTGGCCGGCCGTTTGCAGGGCTCAGCGAATCTGCGCCAGGAGTTGCCCCGCCGCCGCGCAGAAGCTGTCTGTGGATTTGTCGGGGGAGCCCAGGAGGAAAGCGAAGGGCGGGCTGGGCTCCAGCAAGGCTTTTCCTTCCCTTCAGACTGCAGTGCGAGCTGGGAAGGGAATTGCCAGCAACTCTCGGTCGCCTCGGCCGCGGCGTCCGCTTCGGGTTTCTCCCAGCGCGTCAAGCAGCCACGAAAGCGCGCGCGGGGGGAGGGAGTGTTACTCGAGCAGGCTGGAAGGAGGAGGTGTGCGCTGGGTGACTTCCCACACGGGGAATCATCTTAAGTCACCTCCGCCGTCGCAAGAGCGGTCAGTATTCTCATTCACACTCTTTCTCACTCACTCTCTCTCTTTTTTTTTGCAAAGGCCCCCCCCTGCACCCCTCTGGCAGCAGCAGGCAGAGAAAGCCCCGCTTCCCCCTGGCCTGTCTCGGGGAGAGGAAGCGAAGGGCTCCTGTCCTTCTCTGATACCTCTGGGTTTTTTTCCCCCTTCCAACTGGACGATCGCTTTGATGGCACGCGTGAGTTGGCTTCCCACTCTTTTTTTTTTAACTCTCCTCCTCCTCCTCCTCCTCCTCCTCTCCTCTCCCCTTGTTGTCTGGTCTTCCCTAAGGAAACTCGAGGGCTCACACTTCCAGGTGTTTCTCCCTGTCTTTCTCCCTGTCAATGATCTTTTCTTCCCTTCCCTTCTTTCAGCCCCATCCTCCTTCACCTTTGTCACCACAATCCTGAACAGATGAAGTTTGTACTTCTCAAGAAAGGTTGGATGTTCCTTTTGAGGAGGGAACCTAGTGTGACATCTGTATGTTGACCTACTACTGAGCCATGGCATGTGTGCACATGCAATGGAGGCATGAGGGAGAGCTGTGAAAGAGATGGTGGCTCTCCAAAACAGGATGTACATGCAGCACATACACATGCTTTTTTCTTGCAAGGGAGAGAGTGACTCTGTTTGGACATACAGATGATGAGGAGGAATCCAGTTTTGAAGGATTTTAACTCTTGTGTTTTAGCTTGGTTGCTGATTGAGCTAAGTTTTTTGTACTTTTAAAGTTATTGTTGATACCATATTGGTTTTGTTGGCTCTCTTTTCCACTTACAGAGCTAGTTTACTGTTTTTCTTTGAAATAAATATTCAAAAACATTTAACCTACTGATGCCTCAATTCATGTAATTTTATTGGTATCTATTTTTATTTTTGAAATTTACCAGTAGCTGCTGCATTTCCCACCCTCGACTTATACTCGAGTCAATAAGTTTTCCAAGTTTTTTGTGGTAAAATTGGGTGCCTCGGCTTATATTCGGGTCAACTTATACTCTGGAAATTAAATTGCTTGAAGGATACATTGTTTTCCAAAGAAGAGGAAAGCCACAAGGGAAAGTTTTTTTTTTCTTTACTCTCCCTTCCCCTAGAAATAGCAGACAGAGATCTAGAAAATCTACTTGGGCACTAAAGATAATCCAATTTGAAATTTAAAGCCAAGGGATAAAAGATTTCTGGACATTGGACTTAAAAACTTAATTTTTTTTCTATTTGTTATAAAGGGAAGGGGAGAGATAGACTTATTATAAGATTGTACTGGAGGAGACTGCTTTGAGTATAAGAACAGAAATAAAAGACATTACGACTTCTAGAAGATTATCTTGGAACTGTGTATTTGAACTCCACCCTAGGAAGTGAAAATATAGAAAGAAGAAAGTGCTAAATGAAACTGTTTGCTCTGATTTGTTGCTTTGTGACTTTGGGATTTTTGTGAATTATTTTTTAAAAAGGGACTAAAGACATTAGGGTGGTTTCAAAGAAGAAAGAAAAAAAAATGGCACTATCTTTTGAAGGACTACAAATGGAATTTCAAAGACTGAAAGAAGAAGATAAGGGCTCTTCTGGATCCATTTTCCACTTTTTAGAAATGGCGATCTCTACCTATCAAGAAATACGACAACGACAGGAAGGCTGGGATGAAGGAGAAGAAGCCATCTTTAATGGACAAATATACTTAGTGGAGGAAGAAAAGCGAAAGGGGGGCAAGGAAAAGGTGAACTTAGAACTTAAAAAAGCAACCAAGAAAAAGAAAAATAAGATGAAAAAACGATATGATGTCAGAAAGCAACAGAAAAGAGAAATACAACAGAGAGGGAAGATTAAGAGAGTGAAATTTGAGGGGGGGGGTCAAAAAGCTAGAATTGATAAGAAAGGAAGAGGAAAAGGAAAGAGAAGTCATAAAGACTTTAAACAAGATATTAAAAACTAATTTTTTTTAGAGATAAGGGTTAAGATAATTTTATAAAAATGATTCTGCAAAAGTACATAAGAATTTATTGTAGATATAAGTATTTGAAGCTGAGTTAGAAAATGAAAATATTATATGAGTTAAAAATGTATTAAAGGGAAGCCATGATTTAATTAAAGAGTTTAATTTCTCATGAAATATTGTTTTTATTGTTTAAGAATTAATAATAGAGTCTAATTTCCTATGAAACATTGTTCTTACTATATTATAAATTTAATATTCCTTTTTCATTTTTCTTTAATTTTATTATTACTTATTAAATTCAATATTATTTGTTTATTTTATGTAATACTTAGAATGCATGGAGCAGAATCAGTATGGAAAATATGTATTATTTTAAGTGTTATTTAGGGGAAAGATAAAAAGTTGTCATACAACCAGTGCTTACAGGAGAAATATTGTATTAGATAGAAAGGATAAGTAGGTGATTGAAAGAAAACAGACTAAAGATGCAAATATAATTATTTAAATCGAGATGGAATAAATAAAACAGAATTAAAAGAATGAGTAGGAGAGAGAAAATATATGGAAAATAGAGAATGTTAAATAAGATATGAGATAGTATAATAAGTGAGTACAAACTTTGATTGATGTCTGTATAAAAAGAGTTAGCGGGGGTAAGCCGCTTTCAAAAAAAAGTTTTATATATTTATGTTTTGTGTAATGTTTGTTTAAGGTTGACAGGATGTGGAAGAGAACTAATGAAATTATATTCAATGAGTATGTATACTTTAAGGCAAAAGAAATATAATTAAATAGAAGGAAAGGGAATAATAAAGAGAAGATTGAAAAAGATATGAAGTTGATTAGATAAGATAAATATATATATTAAATTATAGAAATGTGATAATTTGGAATTATCTTCTTTTTAAATAAGATGGTTTATTTGTTTCTTTTAGAAAAGATATTTTAGGTCATTACATCCTATGTTCAGTTTGTTTGTGGATTGCATTTTTTATAAAAAAAACTAATAAAGTCTGTCCAAAAAAAAAAAAAAAAAAAGTCTGCAAGAAAGCAACCAAGCTCAGAGACCAAAAGGACCCCACAAATTACAACCAGGTTAGATTTCCAGGACATTTCTAGACATAGCTTAGTTTGACCGGCTTTATGTAGCGCATGATGTGAATCCAGACACTGGTTCAGAAATCAAGGTTTACAGCTTAACATTTCTCCAACTCCAAAGAATTTGATTTATTTTAAAATAATCATGATGAAACCGGTTAAGCAAGAACAGAGGGTGATTAAGACGGCCCAAAACATCATTGGCTGCTCACTTCCCTCTTAGGAAGAACTGTATAGGAATAGATGTAGGAGGAAGATACTTAATATATTGAATGACTCCTCTCATCCGGGACATCAGCTCTTTGAACTATTACCATCGAGAAGGAGATTTAGGGTATTAAGAACAAGGACGACCAGATTTAAGAACAGTTTTTATCCAAGTGCAGTTTTGAGTTTGAATGCAGGGTCATAAGATTTATGTGGAAGTGAACGAGAGTAATGGGGTTTTACATTTTTAAATTGCATAGAGATCATTGTATGGTCGGTTGTGTTTAGTTTTAATTTAATTTAATTTTTTTTTTCTTTTAGTGGTGTTTGTCCAGTTTTTACTTGTGGAAGAGCACCTCATTTCGTTGCACCCACTTGCGAGTGTAATGACAAATAAACTCTATAAACTATAAACAGAGTTTCAAGAGTTGTCATTGTCCATTATTATTTAAATTTGTACACTGCCTGACTCCAATGAGTCTGGGCAGTTCAAAATCTATATGAGGCAGGAACTTTATGAACAGGAATAATTATTGCAGGATTTTCTACCTTCCAAGAACTATTATGTAAATTTTGCAACGAGTTATTCAAGGTCATGACTCAATATGGAATTGGATTTTTTTGCCTTCTCAGTCAATACCAGCTGGTTTGGCTTCAAGGAAGGTCTTCTCCCTGCCTTTAGTCAGCAGGGGAGGGGGACACCCACATTTTTTCTATCAGACCTGCCACCCAACAAATCTCAAATAACTGCAACCTTCTTTCTGCATCACTTACCACATGAGTGTCTTTGGAAGCCTTGGCGACCGCATCACCACGCTCCAAAAAATATCTAAAAGAACAAGAAAGTATGTTGGATCTACAGCATTTAGGACTGGGGGATTTTTAAATATGTGTTGCAAATCACTGACATTTTCTTGACAAGTATTTTGAAAGTCATTTGTCCTTACATCCCTAGGGCAGAGAGAGAGAGAGAGAGAGGGAGGGAGGGAGGGAGGGAGAGAGAGAAACTGGCCATCTATTAATGATCCCATAATCCCTTTGTTAGCAGCAGTGGTTCTTCCGTCCCAAGGACCGGCCCATAGATTTCCACTGCTTTCCTTTCCTCTGCCTTCTGCGCATCCGTGCGTCAGGCACTGGACCCAGCTATACCTCCTCTTTCTCATCAGCCACCTCCAGACCTGGGGGCTGTTGACTCTCCACCTGAGGGCTGATGGAAGGCCCAGGCTTGCCTCTTTCTCTCTCTCTCTCTCTCTTTCTCTGCCAGCACCATTCCCTCTTCCGCCTTCCTCCACCTCCTGATCCTGCTGCTGGAGGAACCAGTGGCCAACAGGCCACAATAGCACTTTGACTAAGGAAAAGATTACCCAGGATGCTTGCAAATAAGGAAGAACTGACCATGATATGCTCCAAGAAGCACGGATACTGATAATTATGATGCTAGGAATGTGGGTGATGACCCCATGAAGTTTGACAGAAGTTGGAGAGAAACACCAATAGGAGCGAATGGCGCTCAAGTATACCACACAATTCACGATACTCTGGAATCCAGATCCCACGTGGCTCTCTGCTTTGCCTCCTTCCCACGCCCGCCCTTCATGACTACTTACTTAGCAATGGTGGTTTGGAAAGCGTCAGCTTTGGTCTTCAGCGCTGTGATACGTTCCAGCACTTTCTCCTGCACAGGAAGGAAGATGGTTGATGTGCCACCAAAGGAGATTCCCACAGCCAGAGAAATAAAAAATTTGGTGTGTGTGTGTGTGGAGAAAGTCTCCGTTACTCTGTTATGTACCTGAACTGCAACCCCGAAGTCGTTGCCATCCTCAATTTTGGGGATCATGAACTGGATCCAGGTCGTGACCTGATCAGGAGAAAGAAGATGGAAGTGATTTTGCAGGAATAAAAAAAAAATCGCATCGTTTTTCATCTGATGCACAACCGCAAGGAACTTCCTGGCCAAGAAACTGAGGGAGGGAAGAGGCCCCCTTGCCAACTTACCAAAATGCATTTTTCTTTAAACTCACGAACCTCAGGTTTCACACGATCCAGAAGTGAAATGAGAACCTCATTTCCTTTGAGATAGCCACATTTTGGAGCTGGGAATCGCAGAAGAGAAATTAAGTCCATAAAATGCTGGGAAACACCTTAAAATTCATTCATTCATTCACTCTTTCTTTCTTTCCTTCTTTGTTTTTCTTCCTCCCTCCCTTTCCTTCCACCCTTCCTTTTCTCTCTCCCTTCCTTGTTCTTTCCTTCCTTCCTTCTTTCTTTCTTTCTTTCTTTCCTTCCTTTCTTTTTCTTTCCTCCCTATCTTCTTTCCTTCCACTCTTCCTTCTTCCCTCCTTTTCCTTTCTTTCCTTCTTTCTCTTTCCTTCCTTCCTTCTTTTACTTTTTTCCTTCCTCCCTTTCTTCTTTCCTTCCACCCTTCTTTCCTGCCTTCCCCCTTTCCTCCCTCCATTCTTTCCTCTTCCTTACCTTCCTTTTCCTCTTTTTCTGTATCCATCTGCAAAAAATAAAATACATGGATCCATAAATATCATTTTCTACCACTTAAAAGTTGCATTGAATTGGGGTGCAGGGAGGCAAGGAGAAGACTACCCCAATAACTCACCTCATCTTCTTTGGGTGGGGGGTCTGGAATTGGGATCTCCAAAGGAGCTTTAAGGGTAGCCAAATCTTGAACATTTAGTGAATTTTCCTAGATGGGTGGAGAAGGAGTTACACTTTAAAAAACATGCAGAGATGTACTGCCAATAAAACTTTGCTTTCAGACGTTCACTTACCTTAAGAAACTTATCCAACTGAAATATTTTTGTAGGTAAAAATGTGAAAAGAAATTCTTCACCCTGTAGGGAAAGAGAAAGAGAAAGGGAGGGAGGGAAGGAAGGAAAGAAAAAAAGGAAGGAAAGAAGAAAGGAAGGAGAAAGTTAATTAGCTGGGAAGAGGAAAAATAGCCAATAATTGGCGAACATTTGTCATGCAATAGAGACTTACCTCTTTCAAAAGTGATTCTCTAAAAAGAGCCATCTAAAGAAATAAAAGGAAATTATGAGATGTATTGTAACCATTGGACTAGAACAACACAGAAGGATTACATGAGATCATGCTGAAAAATCTCATTAATTCCCCAAATGCAAAAAGAGTTCTGCAGGAAAAAAATATCCAGAATAATTCTAATGTTTTTCAGCAAAAAAGCCCTCCTTAGATTGAAGGTACTGTGTATAGCTTAAAGCCCAATCATAAATCACTCTCTCTCTCTCTCCCTCCCTCCCTCCCCCTATCTTCAATGAAATTGCAGCTGGAAACAACATATACCCGTGATAGAGAGCCAATCAGCCAAACTACTTTAAACTTAAACTAGGTTTATAGCTGTATTGGAATCCTGCTGATCTGTAGCCCCACCAAAAACATTTGGTGACTAGATGAAATACTAGTCATACTCAGAAGGGATCTTTGAGGTCATCTAGGCCAACCCCCTGCTCAGTGCAAGATTTCCTAAAGAGTATTTGTGAGATATCACATTACTTCTCAGAGCCAAAAGCATCCATAATATAAACCAATTGATGGCATAATACAGGTAGTCCTTGACTTACAACAGTTCCTTTAGCGACCATTCAAAGTCACAAAGGCACTAGAAAAAAGGGACATATGACCTTTTCCCACTCTTTTGGCATCCCCATGGTCACATGATCAAAATTCAAGTACTTGGCAAATGGTTTGTATTTATGACGGTTGCAGTGTCCTGGCAGTCATGTGATCCCTTTTGCAACCATCTGACCAGCAAAACCAATGGGGAAGAAGCCAGATTCGCTTAACAACAGTGCTCCTAACTTAACAATTGCAGCAATTCGTTTAACAACAGTGGCAAGCAACGGAATGTTTCACTTAGCAACAATTCTCCATTGTGGTCCTAAAAGGGCGCTGTTTGGCTTTCATGGTCTCCCTGCTGTTTATTCTACGTAATTGGCAGAAGTGGACAGACTTCTCGTACTGGGGATTTTTTAAGAAACCCCCCCCCCTTTTCTTCATACTGGAGGGTTTTTTTTTTTAAAGAAAAACTCACATAGAATCAGAAAAATTCCCTTTTAAAGCCCCCCAAAATCAAACACAGCTCCGAACAGCAAATCTTCCCTCCTATGTTTGACTCTTGCAATAAACCCTTTCTGAAAAAGAGAAAGTGTTAACTATGGAAATTGTATTTAAACAAATGTGGAAATATTGTTCTTGATCCCCAAAAGTATAAGATTGAAATTTTAAGCCTCCGCTCTTTGCAAAGCTGCAAACAGGTGTAAATTAAATCAACAGGCAGCAAAATATACTGTTCAGGAATTCGGTTTGCATGACTGGGAATTGGAAAAAAAAATAAAAAAGATTTTATAAGCAGCGTGACATGTCACACTTACTCTGCAATTCTGGGTTGGTTCAGAAACATCCCAGTGGATTATTTTCAGAGAATGAAGTCAGGACGTAAATTCAGGTCTGACTAAAATCCAAGAAATTGGAAGCACTTTTTTTTTTTCCAGCTAGGAAATTTGATTAAACGATTTCAGTCGAATTATTCCAGATCCTTTGTTCCCAGGAAAGCAAAGTTCACTGTTTTTGGCTGCGTTTTTTTCAACTTTGGCTTGTTTTAAGCTGTGGACTTCAACTCCCAGCTGGCGACAGGAAGGGCATCTGGGGAATTCTGGGAGTTGAAGTCCACATTCTTAAAAGTGGCCATGGTTGAGGGGAAAAAAAACTGATTTAAAGTTTATCCCTCCTTTTTCTCAACTCTTTTAAAAGTTGGGAAACCCCCGTAGCCCGTTCACATGAAACCAATCCCTTTTCTTTCAAAAAACAAACACACAGCAACGTTTTGTTATAATGCAACCAAAATGTTACTTATTTTTTTCTGTTGATCATTTCCCCCTCCACCCCCTGTCTGTCATGCTGAGATCCCTCTGAGCTGATGCAGAGTTCTCCCACCGCCGTTCGAATAATAAAAACAATCTTGTTCAGACGTTCCTGCTAGCAACTGGAAAAGAGGAGGGGGGCGCTCTGCCCATGCTCAGAGGCAAGGGAGGTAAAAAAGGTGGGGAGATCCGTGGTGAGGACCCTCTCCCCCCACCCCAATTCCCCCCCGCCATCTTTTTGCAAACCGCTTCGCAACCCTTGCTTTGCAATTCAATCTCCCCCCCCTCCCGTTCACACGTTCTGCGGATCCCCCAACCTTCTCGCGCGTCTCTTTGGGGACTCGGATGTTGGCGGTGCAGGATTTGGCCATGGTGTCCGGGGTGCAGCGATGGGTCCGCGGGAGAAGAAAAGACGCCTCGTTTTCGGCTCGCCGCTAAATCGATTTCACTTTCACATTCCCACATTCGGTTCAGGCCTCGCCCCTCCCCTTCCTTTCTTTCCCTTCCTTTTTTCTTCCTTTTTTTCTTTTCTTTCTTTCTTTCTATTTCATTTCTTTCATTCATTTCTTCCTACCTTCCTTTCCTTCCTTCCTCTTTTCTTTTTCACCTTCCTCCCTTCTTCCTCCCTTTCTTTGTTCTTTTCTTTCTTTGTTTTCTTTCTTTCATTCCTCCCTCCCTTTCCTTCCTTCCTTTTTTCTTCCTCCCTTCCTCTTTCCTTTCTTGCCTTCCATTTCACTTCTTTCCTTCCTTCCTACCTCCCTTTCCTTTCCTTCCTCCCTCTTTTCTTCTTTTTCCTTCCTTCGTTCATTCGTTTGTTCCTTCCTATTTCTCTTCCTTTCCTTCCTTTTTTCTTCCTCCCTTTCTTTGCTCTTTCCTGGCTTTCTATTTCATTTCCTTCCTTTCCTTCTTCCTCCCTCCCTTTCCTTCTTTCTTTCCTTTCTTCCTATCTCCCTTGCCTTTCCTTCCTTCCTCTTTTCTTCTTTTCCCTTCCTTCCTTCATTCGTTTGTTCCTTCCCTCCTATTTCTCTTCCTTTTCTTCCTTTTTTCTTCCTCCCTTTGTTCTTTCCTGGCTTTCGATTTCATTTCCTTCCTTTCCTTCTTCCTACCTCCCTTTCCTTCCTTCCTTTCTCTTTTCTTCTTTTCCCTTCCTTCCTTCATTCGTTTGTTCCTTCCCTCCTATTTCTCTTTCTTTTCTTCCTTTTTTCTTCCTCCCTTTGTTCTTTCCTGGCTTTCGATTTCATTT
This sequence comes from Hydrophis major, assembly GCA_033807585.1. Taxonomy (NCBI): domain Eukaryota; kingdom Metazoa; phylum Chordata; class Lepidosauria; order Squamata; family Elapidae; genus Hydrophis; species Hydrophis major. The sequence goes on along the minus strand of CM066343.1, from coordinate 3,865,034 downwards.
CCTTCCTTTCCTTCTTCCTACCTCCCTTTCCTTTCCTTCCTCTTTTCTCCTTCCTATTTCCCTCCTTTCCTTCCCTCCTTTTTTTCTTCCCCCTACCTTTCTTTGTTCTTTTCTTGCTCTCCATTTCCTTTCTTTAGCTTTTTCTCTCTTCCTTTCCTTTCCCTATCTTTTTTCCTTTCTTTTCTCCTTTCCTGTCCCTTTTCTACCCTCCTTTCCTTTTTCTATCTTCCTTTCCTTTCCTCTGTTTTTCTATCTCCCTTCTCTTCGGATGGAGGGGAGAGCCTGACACACACCCCATGTCCTCCTCCTCCTCCCTCTACCCCGTGCACGCCTTTCCCACGTTCGTTCCTTTCCCATCCTGGCCAACGGCGTTTTGCAACGGCGCATCTGTTGCCCGGGGCATCCTTGGCTAGGGCGGTCGGTGGCGCTCTGCCTATGCTCAGAGGTGTCCCCACCCACAACCCCTCTTTTCGCCTCCGACGACTCCTGTAGTTCTTCCTCCACGTCCCCGGAGGTCGCTTCGCTTCGCTTTTTTGTTGTTGCTCCACTTCGCCCCGGTTTCATTTTCCAGCGGGCGGCTGCTTCTTCCCCGCGGCGGCTTCCTGCAAGGCGGGGAAGGAAGAGCCTGTTTGCAAGGTAGGCTGATCCTCCTCCCCCTCCCCCTTTGCAACATTTTCTGCCTCGGGTTCTAATCCGGAGTGGAGGCGATTTGGGGGTGCTCGGAAGAACCGGATTGAACCCCTTTCCGGGTGCGCCGCTGCTTCCCCTGGAGGAGCCTCAGCCTCTCAGGGCGCTCTTGGCAACAACAGCTCCTCGACTTGCTGGGGCTTGGACTACAACTCCCATCATTCCCGACTGATATCTTGAGGGGGGGGTCTTTGCTTTCTCCTCTCGGATCGAGACTTCAGGCGCCCAAAAACTTGTATTGTTTTGACAGATAAAAAGATGCATGTTTTTCCTTTAGAAGTCTCCAAGGTTTCCCCTGTTATTTATTTTTATTAGTAATACAGTAGTAATATTAGCATTATCGTCATTATTATTACCATAGTTCTTGTTGCTGTTTTGTTGCCAGTGTTGTGATTATTATCTCTTTTATACATTGAAACTCAAGTCAACTGAACATTTAAAAATGTATCACAAATATTGACTGGTTCTGATGGTTGATATGGGTTGCTGCCATATATAATATTATCTACATACATACATACATATATATATATAATTATTATACATACATACATACATACATACATACATACACACATATATATATATATATATATATATATATATATATATATATATATATATATATATATATATAATTATTATATCTTTATCCTCAACCTCATAAGTAAGACCAACGTTTGTGTTGCTAATGAGAAATGTTTTGGGTTTTGCCCCATATTATGACCTTTCTTGCCACATCGTTAAGTGAATCACTACAGCTACACAGTTGTTAAGAGAACCTGGCTTCCCCATTTGACTTCGCTTGTCAGAAGGTCGCAAAAGGGGATCACGTGATCCAGTGGCGGGATTCAAATTTATTTTACTACCGGTTTGGTAGGCGTGGATTGGTGGGCATGGCAGGGGAAGGATACTGCTAAATCTCCAGTCAGAGGCGGTATTTGCTGGTTCTCCAAACGACTAAAATTTCCGTTACCGGTTCTCCAGAACTGGTCAGGACCTGCTGAATACCCCCTCTGACATGACCCCAGGGACATGGCAACAGTCGTAAATATGAGCCAGTTGCCCGTTATCTGAATTTTGATCGCGTGACCGTGGGAAGGCTGCAGCGGTCATAAGTGTGAAAAACGGTCGGCGGTCCCTTTTTTCAGTGCCAGTGTATTTTCACATGGTTGCAAAATGAGTTGTTGTAAGTCGAGGACTATCTGTACTTCGTAAGTAACTCAAGGGTGGGGGGAGTCCTTAATCCTCCTTCCTCCTTCTGTTTTTGTCACAACAACCCTGCGGGGTGGCTGGTCTGAGAGATAGAGACAGGCCCAAAGTCCCCCAGCTGGCTTAATCATTCATAATCTTTTTGGGGGATCTCTTGAGGTCCACAAGATTTCCATCTTCAACTCTGATTCAGACTGCAGGGAGTCCTCGAGTTAACGAGCACAATTGAGGCCAAAATTTCCCTCATTAAGCGAGACCGTTGCTGTTAACCAAATTGCTGCAGTTCTTCACTTAGTGACATGGTTGTTAAGCGAATCCGGCTTCCCCCATTGACTGCCCTGGTCAAAAGTCCGCCGAAGGTGATCACATGACCCTGGGACACACTGTGACCATCATAAATGCGAGTCAGTGGCCGAGCCTCTGAATTTTGATCACTTGACCAAAAAGGTCATAAGTCTGAAAAACGGCCCTTTGTCACCTTTTCCCCCAACTTTGAACGGTTACTAAGCAAACTCTCGTAAGTCGAGGTCTACCTTTGCACAGACTTCCTCAGCGTAAAGCTTCACCTTTGGCCTACCTCGTGGGGCTGTTCTAAACCGAGTTTTTAAAAAAGACATTTTGCTTTTTCTTCCCTGCAAAGGAATTCTCCCATTTGCCAGAGATTGCATCTCACATGTGATTTTTGTTGTGTGTTTGTGTGTTGGGGGGGTCAGAGATGGAGGAGGCTGCACGCACCTTCGGGGCCCTTCGTCAGGAGCTGGTTAACTCCTTGATCCGGAATCCGTCCGAACAAAATGCCGAACTTTTGCAGCGCCTGGTGGAAGCGCCGTTGACTCCGGCCGAGAAATACCTGCAGATCAACGTCAAGGGCATTTTGAGAGCCAACATCAAGGAACAGGTGAGAAATGGGAGCGAGAGGGAGGGGACACTTTACCTGTTGAATGTCTGCCCATTGTGCTCCGTTGACTCGTTAGGGGAGAGGAAAAACTGCCTTCAAATGTCATGGAGTAGATGAGTGATTAAGAGGGACGATAGATTCCCGTATGTGGCCTGTTGAATGGCGGTCCATAATGGTCCTTTTACTCGTTGAGAGGTGAGGAAATTGTCCTCAAACGTCATGGAGTAGATGAGGAATGGATAAGTGGGACGATAGATTTCCTCATGTGGGGTGCTTTACCTGAGGAGGTGAGTGGATAATAGGGAGGGTAGATCCTGTATATGGATGCTGGTTTACCTGTTGAATGTCTTGCTGCAATCCTACTTGAACCCACTGGTGGGAAGAAACTGACCTTGTCAAGGCTGAAAATTAAGCAGATGAACCAAACTATTTTTTTTAATGTACTTCCTGTTTTATATTATGTTTTTATATTGTCACAGACCGCCCAGAGTCCCTTGAAGGTGAGATAGGTGGCATATAAATTAATAAATAATAATTAATAAACAAATAAATAAATAGAAATGCAATTCAACCCAGCTTGGAAGCAGACTGGAGTTTAGGGGAGCTGGGCATTAAAGGCCCAGGTACGATCTGGGGTTCATTTTTCTATGCATTCCTCAGTGGGGAATTTAGGGACACGGTCTTCAGACTCCCCATTTTGAAAACCAAGGTTCTAGTCCTCAAGACAAAACAGTTTGGGTGGGCTGATTGCAGGTCGTCCTCAGCTTACAGCCACAACCATGACTAGGATTTCCCTGGCTCAGCGAGGCAGATGTTCTAAGTGAGGCGCACCCGATTTTGCATCCTTTTTTTGTCGCCGCAGTCGCTGAGTGAATCGCATGGTCACGAAGCGAATCTGGCTTCCCCCGTTGGACTTTGCTAGGTGGGGAACCAGCCAGGAAGAAGTCACCAAGAGGTGATCACGTCACTCCGGGAAACTCTAACTGGGTTTTTTTTTTTTTTCAATACCTGCTGGTTGCCAAGCCCCCAAATTAGGATCACGTGACCCTGTGGGAATGCGACGACTGTTGTAAGGGTGAGGAACAGTTCTAAGTGCGAGGAATGGTCCTAAGTCACTGTTTTTCAGCGCCGTTATAATTTCCAATGGTCGCTAAAGGAACGGACGTAAGCTGAGTGCCAGCTGAATGAAGCGTGCTTCTGGGAACGCCTCGTAAGCCATCTGCATTTGAACCCAGAACCGGTTAGGACTCCTGAGGGGAAAAAAATACATGGCTGAACTGCCAATCCCTCTTCAGTTCCAGGTGTGTCTCCGCTTGATCTGCACTGCCTTCCAGATCCTGGAGAAATATGGGCGCAACCTTCTGCATCCTCGCAAACCTTATTTCTGGCGAATGGTCAAATTTAACAATCCGGTTTTCCGGGATACAGTGGACACGATCCAGGTAAGCCCGTCCCTCCCCCCCAAACTGGATTCTTTATCTCGGTGGCGATCCGGCTGGATTTAAAGTTGAGTTTTACGCTAGAGAAGATCCCAAGGCTTTAAAAAAAAATTCACAGAAGCTTCTTAGCGGTGCCAAAATAGAACTGGAAATTAAATTCCAATTTTCTCTTCTTCTTCCCCCCCCCCCCCCCCCCACATTTGGTAAGTTTCCAGGAAATGGATTGACAACTTTTTAAGAAATCAGGTTTGGGGGCAGGTCCTTTGTCATGTGATCCTGAAAATCCCTGGGAATCCACAAAGCATCCCAAGGCTTCCAAGATTTATTGATCACTATCTAGCTTTAGCAGTAGGAAATCTCCCAGAGTTTTTCATAAGCAAGATAGGTTTGTTAATTTTTTACAGGGTTTCCTGCTTGGTTACAGATTGGAGAGCAGTGTGGATAGATCACCCTTTCCAGCAGGGATCTCCTTGGAGGGGATCTGGGATAAGAATCAGCCTTTTGTTCAAGGACACACAAGATAAAAACTTTTAGAGTCTGCAGGTTTTTCTGGATGTGAATCTGTTCTGTAAGGCCAGGATGAAGACACTTTAAAACAGTGCTCTTGCCCCTTTAAGAGAGGGGTGGACTTCAACTCCCAGAATTCCCCAGCCAGCCATGCGTCGAATTCTGGCAGTTGAAGTCCACCCTTTTCTTAAAGTAGCCCAGGTTGAGAAACATTGCTTTAAATTGCCAATTTGAGGTTGTGTTGTAGGGGATGACATTTTATTTTAAGAAATATATATATATAGTTCGGTTTTGTTTTTGTTTTTTGTTGAAATGAAGGAATGGATCTGCTGAAATTATGCTTTTTTCCCCCAGCAATTTCCAAATCTTTTAAATAAGAATTGGCATTGAATAAATGTTCTTCTTCCTCCTTCTCTCTCCCTCTCCCTCTCTCTCTCTCCCTCTTTCTGTTTCCCTTTCTCCCTCTTTCTCTTTATCTCTTTTCTTTCTCCCTCTCTTTCTTTTTTTCCATTTCTCTCTTCTCCCATCTCTTCTCCCTTTCTCTCTCCCTCCCTCTCCCCTTCTCTCTCTTTCTCTCTCACTTCTCTCTTTTTCCCTTTCTCCCTCTCCCCCCCCTCTCTCACTTCTCTCTTTCTCCTTCTCTTTCTCTTTTCTTTTTCTCTCACTTCTCTCTCTCTCTCTGATTGTTTTCCATGTGTTTTTGTATGCATCACCCCTTTGCCTGCCAAAACGACACCTTCTCTTCCGGCAGGGCGGACGGGACGTCCTCCGGCTGTACGGCTATTCCGAACAAAAGTCTGATGGGCTTTACTTCCCGGATTCCCAGTCCGAGCCGGACATCCCTCAAGTGGCATCCGTCACTGTAGATGTCATGCTCCTTCGTGCAGAGCTGAACCTTGTCCTCTCGGTACGGGGCAGTGGGGCGTGAGACCAAGACGGTCTGGAGGGGGAGGAGACAATGGCTAGAGAACCTTTAGGGGTCCCTGCTAAGAATTGAAGGAGACATGTGATTCTTTTTCCTTGTGTAGGAAACGCACCCCAATTCTCAGGTGTTGCAAGAATTAATGGACCAGGGCTTACAGGTGAGCAGGGTTATGCAGCAGACTGGGGGAATGGTGAGGAAGGGAGCAGGGTGGCTCTCGCAGGCTTTGGAGTGGCTTTGGAGTGGGCAGGTGTTGTTTTGTTATTTTGTGTTGCGGCCCGTCAGCCACCAACCCTCCAGCAGCTGAATCAGAGGAGGAGGTGTGGGAGTCAGGATCCACATTAGGGCAACCTGGGAGGTCCAAGAGGGAAGAGGGAATGGAGCTGGCGGGGGGGGGGGGGGGAGAAACAGAGCCTGGGCCGTCTGTCAGCCTCAGATGGAGAGTCAACAGCCCCCAGGTCTGGAGGTGGCTGATGAAGAAGAGGAGGAACAGCCGGGTTCAGTGCCTGATGCATGGATGTGCAGAAAGCAGAGGAGAGGAGAGCAGTGGAAATCTATGGGCCGGTCCTTAGGATGGAAAATCCACTGCTGCTAGCGAAGCCCCACTCTAGCTCTGGGGATAAAAGGCAGGGGGCAGAGATGAAAGATGTGGCAGACAACTATTCATCTTCCGGACGGATGGACTTGTTAGCCTGTGGTGAGAGAGAAAATTTTTGCCGGGGCTGCTGGTGCCCCTAGTTAAAGGAATCTCTGAGTTCACTTCAGAGGGTTTGTCATGTTTTGAGAGCTGGGTCAGAACCTTTTTTAAGTCCCTCCATAGCAACGTTTCTCAAATCTCAGCCCCTTGAAGATGGGTGGACTTCAACTCCCAAAATTCCCCCCACTGGGGGATATTCTGGGAGTTGAAGTCCAACCATCTTCAAACGTTCAAGGCTGAGAGACATCAGCACAGGGTGGTTCTTGACTTTCAACCATTCATTTAAGAACTGCCCAAAGTTAACAACGCTACTGAAAAAGGTGAGTGGTGAGCAGGCTTCGCACTTATGACTGTCACAGTGTCCCTGGGATCACAGGATCCAAGTCAGGCATGGATTCCCCTGATCGCCATTTGCAACTTTCCCAGCCGGCTTCCGGCAAGCAGAGTTGATGGGGGAAGCTGGATTTCCTGAACGGCCATGCGATTCGCTTAACGACTGTGATTCACTTCACAACCTCAGGGATTCACTTAACAACGTGGGCGCGGGGGTAAAAATCGTAAATATCAGGCAGGGCTTGCTTAACTGCCACCCCAATGCTTAGCAACCGGGGTTGTGAGTTGTAGTTGCGGTTGTGAGTCACGGATTATCTTTTATAATATTGTCTGGATCCCATTTTGTCTGACCCCAAAGAAACCAGCTTCCCAATCTGGGTTCCATTATCCCTCAACCAGATGTGCTGGCTGAAGATGATGAAGGAGATAATCCCACGCATAGGCTCATCCTTGACTTATAATGGTTTCGTTTAGTGACCATTCAAAGTCGTCACAGCGCTGACAAAAAGTGACTTCAGACCATTTTTCACACTTAACGACGGTTGCAGCCTCCCATCACGTGATCAGAATTCAGGTGCTTGGCCACGGACTCACATTTATGATGGTGCAGTGTCCCGCGGTCACGTGCTCCCCCTTTTGCGACATTCTGACAAACGGGGAAGCCAAGTTCACTTAACAACCGAACAGCTGCAGCCAGAGGTCCACTGAACAAACATCTCGCTTAGCAACAGATATTTTGGGCTTGATTGTGGTCATAAGTCAAGCACTCTCTGTATCCGGAGGGAGAAGGATTATCAACTGGCCTACAAGCTGGTCTTTCTTCCTTCAGGATGGCTTCTAAATTTTCTTCAAGGCCTACTTTGGCCTTCAAGGGAGGAAAACCTAGCATGAAAATTTATCCTCTTTCCATGATCCTGTTTCTTCTGTCTTTCTCCAGGTCAACAAGACGGCCGATGCTGGATCCCTGAATCCACTTTTAACTATGATTCGCGCAGGTAATGGGAGAAAGAGCCGCAGGGGGTTGGTTGTAAGCTGCCACGTGCGTGGGGCGTATTTTGTAAAGCAAACCAGGTTCATAATCAAACCTGGATGGCAAATGCTGGTGGGGTTGAGATAAACCAAGATTGGAAGAAGAAGGATCTTCTTTATTAAGAGGCAGGGGAGACGTCTGAAGGATCTTCCAGCCGATCGTAGATCATCCAGGAGCCATCTTTCTCAATCTCAGCCCGTTGAAGATATGTGGACTTCGACTCCCAGAATTCCCCGGCTGGGGAATTCTGGGAGTTGAAGTCCACACATCTTGGAGGGGCTGAGGTTAAGAAACGCTGCTCTAGGGCAGGGGTCTCCAACCTTGGCCACTTTAAGACTTGTGGACTTCAACTCCCAGAATTCCTCATCCAGCAAAGCACTCAAAGGTGTTTTTTTTTCCCCCAAGGGACAACTGGACTTTCTCGTTTTTCTTCGAAGAGGTTTTGCTTCTCATCCAAGAAGCTTCTTCAGCTCTGACTGAAGGTTGGGGAATAGAAAGATTTATATTCCTTGCAGAAGAGCTGGTCATTTGCATCCTTTTAGAAGGTCCTTGAGGCCACTTGGAGGTTTGTCTGTGTCTGCAGGGTCCCTCAGGGTAGTGCAAATGGAGGTGGGGCATTCTTGAGACTGCTGAAAAGATTATGTTGTGGACTCCACACTCATTTGCACTACTCAGGTGACCCAAGGGCACAGACAAACCTCCAAGTGGCCTCAAGGACCCTCTAAAAGGGTGCAAATGGCCAGTTGTCTGCAAGGAGTGTAAATCCTTCCGTTCCCCAACATTCAGTCAGAGCTGAAGAAGCTTCTTGGAGAAGAAGCGAAATGTCTTCAAGGAAAAAAAACCAGAAAGTCCAGTTGGATGACGGAGAATCTCCAGAAACTGCTCTGGAAGCTTTCTAATACAGATGGTCCTCGACTTACAACAGCCCATTTAATGACCGTTCAAAGTTGCAACACCATTAAAAAGAGCGATTTACGAATATTTTTCACACTTATGACTGTTGCAACATCCTCACTGTGACGTGGTCCTCAGCAACTGACTCATCTTTATGACGGTTGCAGTGTCCCGGGGGTCACGGGCTGACCATTTTTGCGACCGTCTGCCAAACCAGGTCAGTGACGTTTTGAACAGCCACACTACTCACGTAACGACAGCGGTTGATTCACTTAATAACAATGGCAAGGAAGAAAGGTTTGTCAAATGGGGCAAAACTCACTTTAACAAATGTCTCACTTTGCAACAGAAAGTATGGGCTCCATTGTGGTTGTAAGCTGAGGACTAACTTAGATTCTGTAGTTAATTTCAGCCGCACCCACCCTCCAAAAAAAGTGCAGAGAAGAACAACTAAGATGATCAAAGGCCTGGAGACTAAAACATATGAACAACAGTTGCAGGATTTGGGTTTGGCTTGTCTAAAGGATCTACAGTATGATAGCAGCATTCCAGTCTTTGGGGGGCTGCCACAAAGAGAAGGGGGTCAAATTATTATCCTAAGCACCAGAGGGCAGGACAAGAAACTATGGGTGGAAATTAATCAAGAGAAGCAACCTGGAATTAAGGAGAAACTCCCTAACAGGGAGGACAATTAAGCAGTGGAACAGCTTGCCACCAGAAGTTGTGGGCCCTTCATCACTGGAGGTTTTTAAGAAGAGATCGGACTGTCACTTGCCAGAAATGGTATAGGATCTCCTGCTTGAGCAGGGGGCTGGACTAGAAGACCTCAGAGGTCCGTTCCAGCTCTATTCTGATTGATTGAGTGATTGACAACTTGGGAATAAAAATCTGCCTCTGATGCAAAAATGGAACTGAATCTTGACTTTTTCAGACCTAAGCAGAACAAAACTTGAGAAAATTATTGTTGTTTTTTCTCTCTCTCTCTTCTCCACTCTCTCCCTTTCTCTCTCTTTCTCCTCCCCTCTCTCCCTCCCCCCCTCTCTCTTTCTCCCTCCCTTTCCTCTCCCTCCCTCTCTCTCTCTCCCTCTCTCTCCCTCTCCCTCCCTCCCTCTTTCCCTTCCTCTCTCTCTCTCTCTCTCTTTTCGGCCTGCAGGAAACCTGCCTCCAGACACCTGCCTGCTTTGTGGTTTAGAAGCCCCATCAGAGCATTGTGCGGCTTGCAACCAGAGTTTGTGTCCCAACTGCGATTGGCTGTTTCATAAGCATCCTTCCCGGACACATCACCATCGGGTACCCACGAAGAACCCCGGCCGGGCATGGCAGAGTCCCCCACCGCCCCCCAACCCCAGGTAGCCCCTTGTGTGCAAGTCTCCAAGCCAGCCCTCTCGACGTGCTGCCTTGCAGGCTCTGACACTTCCCTGCAAAACGGGGGAAATGTTTCCAGTTTCTGACTTCGGGGTACAAAGCAAAACGCCCCTCCATTTCTTTTTTCCCTTGTGGAATTATTTCTCCCCCATCCAAAAAGATGCATCTAGGTGGTCCTTGACTTAACGACCACAATGGGGCCCAAATTGTGAGCGAGTTGCGAGCGATTTTACGACTCCTTTTTGCCGCCGTGGCAAAGCAAATTGCTGCAGTCATTAAGCGAATCATGCGGCCGTTAAGCAAATCCCATTGACTTAGCTGGTGGAAAGCCAGCAGGGAAGGTCACAAATGACGATCACGCTGCGACCGTTGGTTGCCCAGCGCCCGAATTTTGATCACGTGACCGTGCGGATAGTACGTGACGGGCATAATAAATGGCTTCTTCCAGTGCCGTTGTAACTTTGGTCATTAAACGAATGGTTGTAAGTCAAGGCCCCATCTGCATGCACCAGATGATCATCATCTTTCAACGGATCCCATAATCCCTTGCACGGTGGAGTCGGGGCTACTGAATCGAGCTGAGCGTTTACTGGCCGGATGCCCTTCCTGTCACCAATGCGGAGTCCCCCCTCCCCCCCCGCCGCCCCAACTAGATATATTCTCATGGTGCCCAGGGAGAGAAACCTGTATGCGCCAGATGGTTTATTCAAATTATGGAATTGATTAATGTATTGGTTAGTCATTCAATTGTGATTGATTCAGTTTTGGGTTCCCATCTTTTTGCAGCCTCTCTAGCATCCCCTCGGAAACGACTTCCTTGCGGGCCCCCAGCCTCCCCCCGCCCTCATCCTCCCACATCCTCCCCAGTCAGCGCCCTCCCTGGCGCTGTGCAGCGTGTCAGAAGAACAACGACGCCTCCTGCATCCTCTGCATAAACTGCGACCGGCCTCGGGGATGCAAGACCCCCCAGAACCTCGGCCTGGACGACGAGCTAACCAGCCAAGGCCAGCTGGCCAGAGGACGCTGGTCCTGCCAAACCTGCACCTTTGAGAACGAGTCAGCCACCGTCCTGTGCGCCGTGTGCGAGAGGCCGCGCCTGGCTGGGAGACCAGGCACCGGCGACGCCAAACCCCTGATCGCCTGGGGGGAGGAAACCGGACCTCAGCAGGAAGACGTGAGTACGGGGGCTTCCAAGAGGAAGCGCTTTCTAATGCAGGGCTAGAATTCACTGTCACCCAAAGGTTGGCCAAAAGTAACCCAGATAGCCTTCCTGCCTAAGGCGGGACTAGAACTCACCGTCTCCTGGGGATTGGCCCAAAGTCACCCAGATAGCTTTCCTGCCTAAGGCGGGACTAGAACTCACCGTCTCCTGGAAATTGGCCCAAAGTCACCCAGATAGCCTTCCTGCCTAAGGCAGGACTAGAACTCACCGTCTCCTGGGGATTGGCCCAAAGTCACCCAGATAGCCTTCCTGCCTAAGGCGGGACTAGAACTCACCGTCTCCCAGTGATTGGGCCAAAGTCGCCCAGCTGCCTTTCCTGCCTGAAATCAGGCATCGAGACCAAACATGGTTAAGATCAGACATCAAGATAAATACCAAAACTGGCGCGACTAAGATCGGAGATTAAAGCTGGGCGTGATTTATGAGGGTCTTTTCTTTGTCGTGTCCGATCTTCACCGTGCCTCGCCTCAATGTCACATTGAACGCCTACTCTCAGGGGAAATGTGGGAATTGTAGTTCCGCCCGTGCGTACCCGCATGAGTAGGCTTTCTTTTGGCGTCCGATCCCGAACGTCTGGTTTTAGCCATCACAACATCTTATCTTACCAGTGCCCATTTTTTGATGTCAGATTTTAGCTGTCCCCCCAATCTCGGTGTCCAATCTTCGCCATGCCCGATATGTTACCCCCTGGCGCTAATCTTGAGCCCGGAACTCCCCCCTCCTGCCACCTGTCTCTTTCCGCAGGCCCCCAGCTGGCAGTGTGACCACTGCACTTTCCGCAACAACGTCGGCCGACGGATCTGTGAGATGTGCAATTGCACCAGCCTGCACGGCGATACCCAGCCCTCCCCCGCCCAGGAAGAGAAGGAAGAGGTGGGCAGGATGAAGCGAGGGGTGGTGGAAGCCCCCGGGGAGCCCCAGGGCCTCTGGAGAGCCCCGTCCATCCCGCCCGAGGACGTGGAGCATCAGAGGCAGGAGAAGCTGCGGGACGACGGTCAGAAGATGGTGGACATGATCAGGGTGAGTTCTCGCCTCACACACCTGCAAATCCACTCCCCCTCCTCTTCCAATCACTTTTGAGACACACACACACACACATACGTGTTCTCGTCTTTTTCAAATGGAATGCCGGCTGTCGTGGGAATCGTCCCCACACATTTCCAGGGGTGCTATCTTTTGGGGTCCCAAGGACCTTCGGATAGGAAGCAATACCAGGCTGCACGAACAGAGGGAATCTATTCAAGAGCACACGAAGCGTTAATATGGCTTTATGATGCCTTGGAAAAGCCCCACTTGGAATACCGCATCCAGTTTTTGGTCTCCACGATGTTAAAAAAGAAGTGAAGACTCTGGAAGGAATGCAGAGAAGAGCAACGAAGGTGATTAGGGGGCTGGACGCTAAAACATGCACAAAGAATGGTTGCAGGAAATGGGTATGTCTAGTTTCGTGAAAAAAAAGATTGGGGGAGCATGATAGCACTGTTGCAATATCTCAGGGGCTGCCACAGGAAGTCAAGCTATAGATGGATGGAAAAATAGAAAGAGAGAGAGAGACAGACAGACAGATGATAGGAAGATTGAATAGATAGATGAGGGAGGGAGGGAGGGAGAAAGATGATAGGTAGATTTAGTGGATGGGTGGATGGAGAGAGAGAGAGAGAGATGCATAGATACGTATGTATCTGTGTATATATATATATGTATGTATGTATGTGTATATGTATATGTGTGTATGTGTGTGTGTGTGTGCATGTATATATATATATATATATATATAGGCAAAAGACGACCCATGCATCATCAAAATCTGCAGAACCGTAAAGCCTACAAACTTGAAATTGGGCACATACGTTCCTCTTGGTGCTTGATGCTCACTAAGAAAGGATTTTTCGAAATGACCATCAGAGCGTTTAGAGTATTTCTTATATTATTATTATTATTATTATTATTATTATTATTATTATTATTATTATTATTAACTTACTGATGCTAAGGAGTCCTACTCCCCCTCCCCACCTGAAAAGAAATCTCTTCCAAATGCAAAACACAAGCAGAGGACTTTCAGTTTCAGTTTCACAGCACCAAGGAGCTTTAGTACAGAACAATTGAGCTAAGTCATGCCCAGGCTCCTTGCTGTCTCCATGCTCACACAGCAAATACTCTTTCAGTTTCCAAACAGCCCTTAATTCTCACACACTGACAGGACGCTAGCCAGATGAATTCCGATCAATGCTGGTAGTTAGAGGCAGAATTTTTTCCCATTATTTTCCTCCCAAAAAACTAAGCACAGCCATATAGTTTCATAGCGAAGCACGGGTATCAAGCTCGTTGGATATATAGTTATAGGTATAATGTAGATACAATTATGCATATACATATTATAGATAGACACCTAGCTATACGTGCCTTGGTGTTTGTGCGTGTATGTTTATCCTGCTTTTTTAAATTTAATATCTCCAGTTAGCTAATATACATAATACTCTCCACCAATTTTCCCCACAACAACAATAAAGCTGTGAGGTGGGATTGGCCTGAGAGCAAAGGATTGGCCCAGAGACACCCAGCCAATGGCAGGAGGAACCACCCATTAGCCACGGTTGTCTCCTTGGGGGAGGGGGGTTATGAAATGGTCATGAGTAGAGGACTACCAGAAACTCATTGTCCTTCCAGCCAATATAGTTGCTAGGATCCTTTCACCTTGGCCCTAACTCTGTCACCTTGGCCCCACAGGAGGCGGAAACTGTGGGCGTATCCCCAGAAATGGTGGCAGCCGCCTTGTGCTACTCGGGAGCTGAGCTGCCCCTGGCCTGGCTGAAGTCGGAGTTGCCCTGCGTCCTGGAAGGTATGGCGGAACTGGCTACTCAGCGAGGCGACAAGGAGCCCGATGGTGGCCTGGGCGCCATAACCCTCCAGGAAGTCCAAACCGCCTGGGTGGCCAGCCGGGGCGACGTAGATGACGCCATCAGCCGTTGCCTCAGTGCCCGTCGGAGCAAGGTGAGCCTGGAGAAAATGCATGGGAAAATAAGTGTTTTTCAAACTTGGCCCACTTTAAGATGGGCAGATTTCAACTCCCAGAATTCCCCAGAAGGCACAACAGTTCCCCATTTCATTGCCAAGCTGAAGTTTCCCCGAAGCCACTGAGATGCCAAAGAGAATGAGACTCGAAGCGAGGTTTGCAAAAATAGCAGTTTTTTTTTATTCTTTGGCCAAAGCGAAAAGGTCTGCGTGAATACGATGTCCAAAACATACAGGCAAAATGTATGTAAGGAATAGCCAAACCGTGCAAGATAGCTCAGAGTATTATGTACATTTTACGCTGATAGAAACAAAGTTTATCCAATCAGAGAAAAAGGAAAGTTATTCAACATGGCTTCCCCTTCTTTATCCATGGAGCGTTCTTTGTCCGTGCTCAATCCATACTTTGTTATTTTACACAGTATCCCTTGTCCTTGTGGGTTCATGCTCCTCCTTCCTACAGAACGAATTCCAAACAAATGATTCCCATCCTCACCAAATTGTACAAGCAATTTCTTTAACAGATGCAAAGAGCAGAGGTTAGATTGATTCATGTCAATACGTCCTTTCAAAGCCATCTAGATAGCCCATCTTTAACTCAGTTATTAATTTAGCTTGTCATGGGTTTTTTTTTTCTACTTTGCTGAAGTCAAGATATATTACATCTGCCGCCTTCCCACCATCTGCTAAGAAAACTTCCCTATGAAAAAAAAATGCGACAAAGGTATAATCCAGCCATACAGGTAGACCTCGACATGGTATCATAAGAGTCATGGCTTATGTTCAATGTGCTCCTCGACTTACAGGCGTTCATTTCGTGACCGTTCGAAATTACAACAGCACAGAAAAAAGTGACATGAGATCACTTTTCACACTTACGACCAGTGCAGCATTCCTATGGTCACACATGATCAGAATTCAGGTGCTTGTCAACTGGCACGTACTTATGACGGTCACAGCATCCCCTGATCCCCTTTTGCGAGCTTCTGACAAGCCAAGGCGATGGGGGAATCCAGCTTCACTTAGCAACCATATGACCCGGGATGGGATTCTATCAGTTCGGGCCGGTTCGGGCAAACCGGTAGTTACAGCGGTGATTTGGACCCGCTCCTGCCCTATTCTGTCCTTTATTTCTGGGGTTTTCAGCTCAGCTGTTTGGCGCGGCAAAAATTTTTTTTGTAGTTTTAGTAGTTGCCATAAAAAGTGGTGAAGAGGAAATCTGGAAAAGCAGTGCAGCAGTTTGAAAGTGGAAGTCCATTCCAACTCTTATCTGTAAAAGATTGGAACTAAAATACCAGAGCTTTTGCCCACCAATATATTGAATTGGAGAATGTGAATGACGACACCCAGCCCATGAACGGGGTCAATTGGAGAATCTGGTCTATGAGACTCCCAAGTGGGAGTGGGGGAAACAGGGTCACAGGGACTGTAAGTGACGTATGTCAGAGTTGGCTTCACACAGGGCAGTGCCTCTAATGAATCCTTTGAAGTTTCTTGAAGCTTGGCTCTAGAATCATGATTTAATTAGGGCGATTGCTGGAATCCTTGAGAGAGCGTTTTTCAAACTCGGTGCGTGCTCTCACCAAACCAGTCATTACACCCGGTTGAATCGCACCCCTGCATACGACTAACTGAAGAGCTGCAGTGATTCGCTTAACAACCACAGCAAGGAAAATCGTTACATGGGGGAAACTCACTTAACAGCTGTCTCACTTAGCAACAAGAAAAGTTGAGCTCAACTGTGGTCGTTCATTCGAGGACTACCTGTAGGTCCCTCATACCCATGCCCAATTCTGGTCAAACGCTTGGTGGCTGGGGGAATTGAAGTCCATCCCTCTTAGGCCTGACAAGGTTGCCTAAAGATATGTCAGGTTTATTTCTTGAAAGGGGATGGCTAACAAGGTTAGGTCCTGGTTAGGGCTCGGTTTTGGGAAGGTGACGCCAGGCTTGGTTTGCTCCACAGGTGAGAGAGTTGAAGTCCCTGGGCTTTGAAGAGCGGGGCCCTGCCTTACAGGCCCTGTACGAGAACAACGGCGACTTATGGCAGGCCCTGGTGCAGCTGCAGCGTGCCCGCCTGGCGCCTTTCCACCAGAGGCTCTGGGAGTGTGAAGACCCTCCGATGAACTTCCAGAGCACCGATCGACAGGTAAGCGGGAGAGGAAGGGAAGGGTACCCGGGGCCGGGGATCCAGTGGGAGGCACCCCTGGTTCTTTTTTCGTCTCGTTCTTCGCCAGGCGTTGCTGCGGCGTCTCCTGGCCTCGCTGTCTCTGCCCAGCTGGGGTCGGGCCGAGCTGGTGGTCTCACTGATGCTGGAGCAGCCGGACGAAGGCTGGGAGCTGTCGGACATCGTGGAGGCTGTCAAGGCCTCCCCAAACCGTGACTTCATCAAACGTTTGCTCAGCTGGGAGTGCGCCGTCTGCAGCCTGGCCTTGCCGCGGAACAAGGTACCGACGTGCAGCTTTCATCCATGGCAGGGCTGGTTGACTGCGTCCGACCCGTCATTCAGTTTCAATCACCACAATGTAAAACAATATGTTGAAAGTCTTTTAGGAAGAGTGCAGAGAAGAGCAACCAAGATGATGAGGGGACTGGAGGCTTAAACATACGATGAATGGTTGCAGGAACCCTGGGCCTGGCTAGTCTAGGGAAGAGAAGGACCAGGGGAGACAGGATAGCGGTCTTCCCATATTTGAGGGGCTGCCACAGAGAGGAGGAAGGGGTCAATCTATTTTCAAAAGCACCTGAGGGCAGGATGAGAAGCAATGGGTGGAGACTAATCAAGGAGAGAAGCTATTTAGAACTAAGAAATTTCCTGATGGTTAGAATAATTAAATCAACGGAACAACTTGCCCCCAGAAGTTGTGAATACTCCAATACTGGAAGGTTTTAAGAAGAAATTGGACAACCATTTGTCTGAAATGGTATTAGGGTTTCTTGCCTGACCAAGGGGTTGGACTAGATCAGGAGTCACCAACCTTTTGGACCTCAGGGACCACCAAACTCATAATTTTAAATCCCAGGGACCACTAACCCAGTTCTGTGGCTGTGGCCTAATTTGTGGGTGTAGCTTGGTGGTCGTCATGTGACTGGGTGGGCATGGCTTGTATGTAAATATTATAAATATTTATATAAATGTTGAATTTTTTTATAAAAAAAGAGCAACTTTTACCCAAAATCAGGCAAAGCAGGCAGGTAGATTGAGTTGCTCACAGAATCACAGATTCATTCAGAAATCTATCTATCCGCCATCGGCTAGCTCAGTCTGTCACACAAAATTGCTTGCAAGCAAACTCAAAATTAACTCACAACACATCATGTATGTAAATATTGAATTTTTTATTTAAAAAGAGCAACTTTTACCCCAAATCAGGCAAAGCAGGCAGGTAGATTGAGTTGCTCACAGAATCATTCAGTGATCTATCTATCCGCCATTGGCTAGCTCAGTCTCTCAAATTTGTTTGCAGTGAGTCTGCGCTGAATAAAAGAACCTTCAGTCCTAAGCGAGGTTTGGCTGTGCTTAAAAGCAGAGCCGAGGATCTAAAGACTAGCTAGAAAGCAAAGAAATCCAGCCATATCCTGCTTTCTAGCTAATCTAAATCTCCCAGCACAGCAGAACAAGATGATGGTTGGAAAAAGGAAAAATAGCAACTTAGCAGGCAAGTTTGCCTGGTGAGGAGTGGGCAAGGGAGGGTTTCCACCAGCCATGTGGGTTTCCGCAGGCCAATTTCTGTGCAGCCTAGATTAATTGCTTTGGGGGGGTTGCTCTGGGGGTGAAATTTCTCTTTGGCCCACCAAAATTTTCTCATGGCTGACCAGTGGGCCGTGGCTCACCAGTTGGCGACCGCTGGACTAGATGACCTCCAAGGTCCCTTCCAACTCTGTTAACCTGTAAGTCCTTCTCTTTTCAGATGCAGTCACTAACGTCGTGCGAGTGTACAATTTGTCCGGAGTGTTTTGCTTTGCACTTCACCATTGCTGTAAAGGAGAAACACATCACGGATTTAGTGTGTCCAGCTTGCTCCGAGCCAGAGATCAGCGATGAAACTGAGCTTCTAAATTATTTCTCTACTCTTGATATCCAGGTGATGCTTCTCCTATCCCATTTCTCTGCTCATTTCTCTGATTTTGTGCCAGTGTATTTTTATTGGGTTTTTTAAAAGAGTTTATTTATATATTTTTTTTAACATCCATAAGTGCTTTATGAACCGCGTATTATCTGTTGCAATTTGCTTACATAGCAGTATATAATATAACGATATATTAAACAGACGACATACCAAATAGAATTTTTCCAATTTCTAATTTCTACTTCTGTTGACAAACTATTTATAAAATAAGTCCCCATGTTTGAAAATATTCTGTATCTTCTTTATCTTTTTTCTTTCATGTCAACCTATCCATTTCTGCACAATCTAGTTTTTTTTTTTTAAATTACATCTTCTATGGGCTTGTCCATGCATATACAATTGTTGCTCCCGTCAAGACATGTAATATTAAATATATATTCCCTTTGTCATATTTTTGTGGTACTATGCCTAACAGAAATATTTCTGGCTTATAATCTATGTGTTGCTTTAACATTTTTTCTAACCGTGTATGTATTTTCGTTTTTGGACATGTCCACTACATATGATAATATGTGCCCAATGTCTGATTATATTTACAACATTTGGCAGACATATTTTTAAACATCTTTGCCAGTCTTGCTGATGGTAAATACCACCTATAAAACATTTTATACAAATTTTCCTTAGATGCAGTTGCCATTGTCAATTTATAATTTCTATCCCAAAGTTTTTGCTGCTTGTCTAGTTCTATAGTATATCCCAAAAATTTTTGTCCATGTTATCATTGTTTCACCTGTTCATCTACCATTTTTAGGCTTAATAAAAGCTAGAGTATATATTTTCTTTATTTAACTTTTCATCTGTGGCTAATAATATTCTAGTTTTGAGTGTTCAAATTTATAGTAATCTATCTATTTTATAATATATGAAAATAGCACCAGAAGAGGAGAGGAAAAGGGAGGAGGAAGAAGTGTAGGATAAAACGAACAAAAAAATGAGAAGCCTTAACTTCCTTTTGGGCGTTGTAGAATAAGCGAATAACATAGAGTATCAGCTTTCAGTTCAGAGGTGGTTTCCAAGTGGAAATGAAACTAGACAGAAGTTCCTGCCTTGCAGTTATATATTTTATTTATTTAAACAAATTGATAGAACCACCCAGCTTAAACCTAGCTGACCAGTTAACAAGACTTAAAAATTTTTTAAATATCATAAAAATATCATTAAACCAAGCCATTAAAACAATCCAATTTGCCATTCTGTGCCAACTCCATCCCTTTCTCCATCCATGGAGGAAATTGGCACATCCAAAATTATCTCTGTTGTCTGCACACAGATGGCCCTCGACTTATGACCACAAAATTGCTAAGTGTGACATTTATTAAGGGAGTTTTGCCCCATTTTACGACCTTCCATACCACCGTTGTTAAGTGAATAACTGCAGTTGTTAAGTGCCCCGTTGACACTGTTTGCCAGAAGGTCGCAAAAAAGGGACTGTCATAAATACGAGTCAGTTGCCAAGCGTCTGAGTTTTGGCTATGTGACTGTGGGGGATGCTACAATAGTCGTAAGTGTGAAAAGCGGTCATAAGTCACTTTTTTCAGTGCTGTTGTTAACAGTCACTAAACGAGTTGTAAATTGAGGATGAGCTGTATAGCAAAGTTACAAAAATGTCTTCGAGGCCCTCATGCATCAAACCCACAAGAAAGTCTTTCTGGGGTCTTTTTTAGTTTAGTTTATTGTCATTGCACCTCCAGGGGTGGGATTCTACCAGTTTGCACCCATTCTCTGGAACCGGTTAACATTCTAAGCAGTTCGGAGAACCGGATGTTAAAAGAAATTATTGGCTTAATCCTGTAAGGGAGGCAGGAAGGAAACATTCTGGTGTTGCTTATAGAAACTGCCTTTCCGCTAACCCTTATTACATTCTTGGCAGGACTGGACTTCCTGTCTCAGGAACATCTCTGGAGTTTTTTTTTCCCCTCCTTTGCTGGTACTTTACTTGTGTGGAGGGACCATTCAAAGTTACAATGGCACTGAAAAATGTGACTTATGACCATTTTTCACACTTACGACTGTTGCAGCATCCCCACAGTCATGAGATGCGTGCTTGAATGTGAGTGATATTGAGTTGGCCACACCCAGCCAATAACATGAGCACCAAGCCACGCCCACCACTTAAGTCACGCCCACCAACTAAGCCACGCCCACAGAACCGGTTGTTAAAAAATTTGAATCCCACCCCTGTGTACCTCAGATGACCAAATTAAATGCCATCTTCGGTGTACATTATATTATAACTATACAAATAAAAACACAAACACACACGGTTGATCCTTTGCAAACTTTTTGGGGGTACAGATCCCCTCAATGTTTTTAAAATTGGATTTTTCCACAGTTGCGCAGTTGTTTGGATCAAGAGACTTATGACCTCTTTCATAAGAAGCTGACCGAACACGTACTAATGCAGGACCCCAAGTTTCAGTGGTGCACTCATGTGAGTAGCCCCTCGGTTTGATTTTGTTTCTTTTTTTTTATGTATTATTTTATTTATACATTTTTCTTTAACATACATAAGTGCTTAGTAAACAGTGTTACTGTCTGAGTCCATTTACTTATACATAATAATAATAATATTTACTTGTACCTAATGATACCATTTCCCTGAAAGTAAGTCCTAGCTTGACTTTTTTACATGTGTGCCCAATATAAGCCCTACCCCCCCCCAATAAGCCCTAATTAAGATCCCATCCACTCCAGGTACACAGGTAAAAATGAAGGTGAGGTGGACTTCCAGAGAACAGATGGCCCCCTTTCCTAACCCGGAGACTTCCCGGTGGGGATCAGGTGGCTGTACTATCCATCATGCCACTAGTGAGGCCACTAGGGATGACGGGAGTGGTAGTATCATGCCTCAGTAGGCTTCCTGGCTGGGGAACATGGGTGTCCGAGACTGATCTGATCACCTAAGAAGACTGTAGAAATAATAGGTTTCCTGCATTGCCTTTTTTTAATTTGATTGGTTTCTACAGAAATTTTGATCCAGAATTTTGGATTATTGTTATTGGTCCAGTGCTTAAAGAGCCAGGCTAGAAGCCAGGAGACTGGGAGTTCTAGTTCTGCCTTAAACATGAAAGCAGGCTGGGTGACTTTGGACCAATCACCATAGTTATAATCCGCCTTAGGCACGAAAGCTGGCAGGGTAATTTTGGGCCAATTGCCAGGAAACTGAGAGTCCTAGTCCTCCCTTAGGTTCGATAGCCAGATGGGTGACTTTGGGCCAGTCACTAGGAGATGGGGAGTTCTAGTCCATGTTATGCACAAAAGCTGGCTGGCTAACTTTGGGACAATCGTCAGGAGACTGGGAACACTAGTCCTGCCTTAGGCACGATACCAGATGGGTGACTTTGGGCCAGTCCCTCCTCCACAGCCCAAACCAACTTGCAGGATCGTTGTTGCAGGGAAAATAGAACAGTTGAGTATTAGATAGGTTCAACAGCTACTTATAAAATAATCAAGACGGGATAGAAATCAATAAATAATGAACATCCATTCATCTCCAAGTGGACTAAGAGCTGGTTGCTTTAAAGACAAGTCAAAATGTCCAGGTCATCATCAAATTTAGAGGTAAGGACTCCATCGGATTTAATTTCTTTTTTATTTAAGGACAGTCTCTGTACTCACTTTCCGGAGTCAAGGAAGATCTGATCCCAGCCCGGGCTAAAAAGGATTTTTTTTTTCTCCTTGTCCTTAGTGCTCTTTCGGTTTCATTTACGAATCGGAGCAGCTGGAAGCCAAATGCCCGCAATGCCGGAAATGTTTCTGCGTCCAGTGCAAACGCCAGGTTGGTAAACCTTTGGTGTGGAAATATTTGTCGAAGACAGTACAGCCTGCCTGAGTAGGGGGTTGGACTAGAAGACCTCCAAGATCTTTTCAACTATGTTATTCTTTATTCCTCCTCTTCCTCCTCCTCCGTTCCTCCTCTTCTTCCTGCTCTTTCCACTCCTGCTCTTTCTTCATTTTAAGAAGTGATAGGGCAACCATTTGTCTGAAAGGGTATAGGGTCTTCTGCTTGAGCAGTGGGTTGGACTAGAAGATCTCCAAGGTCCCTTCCAACTCTGTTATTCTATCCTATATTTAAATTCGGTAGCTGGAACTCCGAAGGGTTGCACCATAAGTCAGTACACAAAAGTTACTGAAATGTATTTGAATTTAGTAAGCTAGTAAGCTAGAAAAAGGTGGAATAGATAGCACCACCACTAGATGGACTTGCAACTGGCTGGCAAACTGTACTCAATGAGTCATCCTTAATGGGTCTAAGTCTGCATGGAGGGAAGTAAGCAGTGGGGTGCCACAAGGTTCCGTCTTAGGCCCAGGACTCTTCAATATCTTCATTAGCGACTTAGATGAGGGAATAGAAGGGGAACTTACCAAATTTGCAGATGATACTAAGCTGGCAGGAATAGCTAACACCCAAGAAGATTGGCTCAAGATCCAGAGGGATCTTGACAGACTAGAACACTGGGCCATATCTAACAAAATGAAATTCAAGGTAGAGAAAAGTAAAGTCCTACACTTAGGCAAGAAAAGCCAAAAGTACACATATAGACTGGGTGAAACCAGGCTCAAAAGCAGTAGCTGTGAGAGGGATCTTAGAGTCTTAGTGGACAACAAGTTAAATATGAGCCAGCAGCGTGCAGCAGCAGCCAAAAAAGCCAATGCAATCCTAAATTGTATTAAGAGAGGGATACAGTCAAGATCAAGGGGAGCACTAATACCACTCTATAAAGCCTTAGTAAGGCCACACCGAGAGTACTGCATCCAGTTTTGTTCATAACATTATAAAAAAGAGGTTGAGACTCTAGAAAAAGTGCAGAGAAGACCAACCAGGATGATGAGGGGACTGGAGGCTAAAACATACAATGAACGGTTGCAGGAACTGGGCCTGGCTAGTCTAGTGACGAGAAGGACCAGGGGAGAGAGGATCTCCCCTATCCAGAGAGGAGGAAGGGGTCAAGCTATTTTCCAAGGCACCTGAAGGTCAGACAAGGAATAATGGATGGAAACTGAACAAGGAAAGATTTAACTTGGAAATAAGGAGCAACTTTCTGACAGTGAGAACAATCAACCAATGGAACATAAATTTCCCCCAGAAGTTGTGCCATCACTTGAGACTTTCAAGAAGAGGTTGGTCTGCCATTTGTCAGAAGTGGTGTAGGGTCCCTTCCAACTCTGATTATCTGTTATCTGTTATAAGTAGCTCGGATTGGATGTTGGGTTGATGGCCTGAGCTCCGAGCCTGGCGATTTGGGTTGCAAACATTTCATCACCGTTCAAGGAGACACTGTCCGTTCACTTTGAAGTGGGCTCATCTGTCAGACAAGCCCAATTCGAAGCGCACTGACGATGTCTCCGCAGATGGTGACAAAATGTTTGCAACTGTTCTGTCCTAAGCCTCTCCAAAAAGCACTAAGTCAATTCTGAGTCCTGGCAAAAACCTCTTTTATTACATTAATATGAATTTATTTCATTCACAGTCAGCCAACAGCTTGGCAAACAGTCTTGCAAAGGTATTCTAATTAGCTCAGACCTTTATCAATCCTGGAAGACTCCTTGGTATAATTCCACACTCAGTGCTGACAGGGAAGGTCTGGGTTATACAGACAAATCTTCACGAGGCTGGAATGAACGAGCAAATTGTTTCCTGCAAAAGCCCCCTCCCCTTTTGCTTCTGTTTTAATCCTGATGGGAGGGGCCATTCATCATCCAAATGTGACCTTGCTCCCACATCAACCCTGAGTTCTTAATTGTGCCTTTCTTTTGGCAGCTCTGCGCATGCGCAGGCTGGGAACCGGTTCCAGAAGCTCCCCTGCCTCACTGCTGTCCAAGCCCAAAGCAGCTGATGACTGCTAGTCTGCCCTGGCTCCATCTCTCCCTCCGAGTCTTCCTCAGCCTCTAGGACTGGCTTGGGTTCCTCCCCAACTTCCTCACTACTGTCCGATTCTGCTGCCAGTTACCGGCAGGCCAAAACAGCAACCAAATCGCCAAGCTCAGAGCTCAGGCCAACAGCCCACAGAACAGTTATAGTGGATTGGTTGGAAAGAGCTAGCGCATGCCCGAAGCAATCTAAGCTTCTATTTGTTTGAGGTTGCTTGGCCTCTTCTCCTGTTGGGGAACAGGAGGATAGAAGACTAAATGCTGAATTTGGGGTGTCTCTTTTTTTTTCTTTCTTCCGCGGCAACAGTGGGAGCCCCAGCATCAGGGTCTGACCTGCGAAGCGTTCCTGGAATGGAAGCGAACCAACGACCCTGAATACCAGGCGCAAGGCTTGGCAATGTATCTCCAAGAGAACGGCATCGGTAAGGATTTTGCCCCCAGTTTCATTTTGGGACACGCCGAGAAACTTGAGGTAGCTTTGAGCCAACTTGAGTTTCCTACACTAAGCCTAGAGCTGGATTCTAATGCTCCCACTTCCTATCCCCAATGCTTGGGAGTCTCTCCTTAACTTTCTGCTTTGGCCTGGGGTTGGACTAGAGGACCTCCAAGGTCCCTTCCAGCCCTATGATTCTGTGATAGAAACAGTGTTGTCCAGTAGTTAAGGCAGCAGGCCAGAAAGCAGGAGCCCATGAGTTCTAGTCCCACCTTAGCCGTGAAAGTCGGCTGGGTGACTTTGGGCCAATCACCATGAGACAGAGAGTTCTAGTCCTGCCTTAGGTATAATAGCCAGATGGTGACTTTGGGCCAGTCACTAGGAGATGGGGAGTTCTAGTCCATGCTAGGCACAATTGGCTAGATAACTTTGGGCCAATTGCCAGAAGATTGGGAATTCTAGCCCCACCTTAGGCAAATAGCATGATATGTGACTTTGGGCCAATTATTAGGCATGGGAGTTCTAGTCCATGTTAGGCATGTAAACTGGCTAGCTAACTTTGGGCCAATCACCAGGAGGCAGAGAGTTCTAGTTCTGCCTCAGCCATGAAAGCCAGATGGTTGACTTCGGGCCAGTCCCTCTCTCTCTCAACTGAACCCACCTCACAGGGTGGTTGTTGTGGGGAAAATAGGAGGAGGAAAGTTTATCGGTTATGTTTTTCAAACCTTGAGTTATGTGTGAAAATAGTAACAGGCGGGAAACAAGCCAAGGAATAAAATTCCCTTTTTCCCCCTCTTCTTCCAGCTTGTCCCAAATGCAAGTTCTCGTACGCCTTGGCTCGAGGGGGTTGCATGCACTTCCAGTGTTCCCAGTGCAGGCACCATTTCTGCAGTGGATGTTACGGGACGTTTTATGCCTCCAACGTAAGGATGCTCAGGGATTGTGTGTTTGTGGGGCAACTCTGGAACTCGGTACCCTGTTGCTATTCATTCTCGCCCTGTGGGCTTTGTAGAGGTGAATTTGGGGAACGGAGGCAGAGATGGTTAACAAAACCACAGGAAAAATAAGATACAGGTAGTCCTCAAACATACGACCACAATGGAACCGAAACTTTCCATCACTAATAAGCAAAACTGATTTTCGCCCCATTTTACAACCTTTTGCTGCCATTGCTAAGGGAATCCTTGCCGATGTTAAATGAGCAATGAGCCCCGGGCAATGGTTGTTCAGTGAATCTGGCTTCTTTGTTCAAATTACTTGTCGCAAAAGGGGGATCACGTGACCCCCGGGGACACTATGACCGTCATAAATATGAGTCAGTTGCCAAGCGTCCAGATTTCGATCCGTGGCCAATGGGGATCCTGCAACGGTCGTAAGCAGGAAAAATGGTCATAAGACCCCTTTTTTTCAATGCTGTGGTGACTTGAATGTTCGAGGACTATCTACCATGTGAGAAAGCAACTTCAAAATGCTGGAATTCTGTGATATTGATAACAGGTGTTGTCTCAAGATCAGGAAAATATGTTTCTTTCTCATTTTTTAATCAATTTTATTAATTTTCTATTAATTACATTACTTAGTGCTTAATACTCATTGTGTTGTCTGGGTATTTGATTTGCTTAACAATGCAAATACTATTCTTCCTCTCCATCCCTTTTTCCCAACCACTCGTAAAATAAATTCCAAGTTTGATAATATTCTGTGTCTTCTTTTCTGTTTGATTTTCAATGTAGGTCTGTCCATTTCTGCACAGTCTAATATCCTCTTAATTATCTCTTCATCTTGAGGTGTTTCTTCATCTTTCCAATATTTTTCTGTTTGTCTTCTCTTGCATCCGGAATTGTCATGGCAGATTTGAAATTGCAGGACTTTTTTCCCCTCCTCATTATCTTGTCTTCCTGGCCCAAATTCATGTTTTTGTTAACTTTTCCATAATTTGTTCAAGGCCCTCCTCTCTACTGTTCTTTCTCTCCGGATACTGTGTTTCCCCGAAACTAAGACCCTATCTTATATTTTTTTTCCACCAAAAAAGGCACCAGGTCTTATTTTTGGGGGATGTCATCCACTGACTAAACTCACTTGCCCATGTCACTCCCAGCCTCCTTTTCGCTGTCAGAAGCCTTCAGGAACTTCTCCAGCCGGCAAGGCTTTCTTGAAGGCCTTGACAACCAATAACAAGAGCTCTGGATCGATCCTGAGCTTTGCTCTCAGCTCCAGAGGCCTTCAGAAAAGCCTTGCCGGCTACAGAAGAAATGGGCCGGCAAGGCAGGTATCCGGGTGTGTGAGGCCTGGCTACAACTGTCCAAAGGTAATTAGTAGGGCAGTTCCATCCCCACCCTAGCTTAATTTTTACCCGTCCACTCTTGAGTGGGCAGGATCTTAATTAGAGCTTATTTTGGGGATAGGGCTTATATTGGGCGCATGTGTAAAAATCAAGCTAGGACTTACTTTCGGGATAGGTTGTATTTTCGGGAAAACGGTATTATTTGACAACGTTCCCTTGTAATTCTTCCAAATTGTAGTTACTTTTCATATTTAAGGGGGGGGGTGTTACAGCTTAGTTCCAGTTTTTCAGAGGAGGTGAGCTGGGTTGGAAAAAATATATATAAATAGGTATTTATCACACATCTGTTAGAAAGAGAGGCTAACATTCCCTATAGAATGGAGTAATAACTCCTCCAATTACATTATTTTACTTATTGGTTATTTGAAGTTACAACAGCACTGAAAAAAGTGGCTTACGATCATTTATCACACTACGACAGTTGCGGCATCCCCCGTGTGACTTGTTTTTATGACGGTCATAGTGTCCCCCTGGGAGTCACGCGGTCCCCATTTTGTGACGACCTGACAAAAAAAAAGCCCATGGAGATCCGCTTAACAACCGCGTGACTAAGTTAACCGCTTTGCTTAACGACCATGGCAAGAAAGGCCATCAAAAGGGACCAAAACTCCCTTGACAAAATGTCTCCCTTGGACATGCGTGACAGAAATTTTGCCCAAGCTGAAATATTGGGCTCGGTTGTGGTCGTAAATCGAGGACTGCGTGTAATTTTCATGTAGGGGAATTGGTGGGCAGTTCAACCATTTTCCTACCTGAGGTTTTTTATTGTTATTTTTTCCCCTCATCTCTGCCAGAAATGCCCGATACCGCACTGCCCAATCCGGCGGTCCCTCCACGGACACCATCCACGCGACTGCCTCTTCTACCTGCGGGACTGGGGCGTGCCACGTCTGCAGAAGCTCCTCCAGGTGGGTTGGGCATGGGATGGCGGTGGGTGGGCTTCAGGAGCGGGGAAGAGGGTTGTGTGGAAGCCAAATGGGTTTATAGGGGGAGACAGGCCTCTTGGGAGACTAACTGGGGTTCTCTTTCCTTCTCCCCACTCCAGGATAACAACGTTGCTTTCAACACAGACCCCCCAGCGGGGACCCGGGCCACTCCCGGAGGTGCGTGACCAAGTTGCTAGGAAGCTCACCTGTCCTGTCCTGGCTTCATTTTAAGTCCTGAATGAAAGCTTTCACCTTCAAATATTTCACTTTACATCACTGCTCTCTACTCTACTCCACTCCACTTTATTTTACTTCACTTCATTTTACTTTATTTTACTTCATTGCGCTTTATTTTATTTTACTTCACTTTATTTTACTCCACTCCACTTTATTTTATTTTACTTCACTTCATTTTACTTTATTTTACTTCATTGCGCTTTATTTTACTTTATTTTATTTTATTTTATTTTATTTTACTTCACTTCACTTTATTTTATTTTATTTTACTTCATTTCATTTTACTTTATTTTACTCCACTTTATTTTACTTCACTGCGCTTTATTTTATTTTATTTTATTTTACTTTCCTTCGCTTCATTTTTCTTTAGTTAACTTGACTTTATTTTATTTTACTCCACTTCATTTTACTTTATTTTACTTCACTTCATTCTACTTTATTTCCCTTCTCTTTTACCTTTACAGAGAGTCCTTATTGTATGATCACAATTTAGCCCAAACTTTTTAAGTAAGACGATGGTTCAGCAAATTTTGCTCTGTTTTTTGACCTTTTTTTTGTTGAAGTTGTGAAGTGAATCATTGCAGTTGTTAAGTTAGTCACACAGCTGTTAAATGAATCCGGCTTTCCCGTTTACTTTGCTGGACCACTGTCTCGCTTAGCTACACGAGTTTTGGGCTCCATTGTGATCGTAGGTTGAGGACTTCCTGTCGTCCCGATCCAATGAGGGAACGGGCAGGTTTCAACCGTTGGGGTCCTCCCCTCTGCATGCAGGTGGATGTCGGGTTATGGAGCAGAAAGAAACCCTGGACGGCTTGAAGGATGAACCGTGCGGCAAAGAGACTCCGGCCGGATATGCTGGCCTTTGCGAGTGAGTAAAACCCCTTTGTGGGTTCCTCCTCTTCCTCATCCGCCATTTCCAGACCTGGGGGCTATTGACTCTCCCTCTGAGGGCTGACGGACGGCCCAGCCTCTCTCCCCTCTTTGGAAGAGCTTTATAGCTCCCGCTGCCTTAAGAAAGTTCAAAACGTTCTCAAAGATTCATCTCATCCTGGGCACCTTTTTTTTGAACTATTACCATCTGGCAGACGGTACAGGAGAATAATAAAAACAAGGACAAATAGGCTGAAAAACAGCTTCTAATTCCAGGGCAGTAGCTCTTTTGAATTATAGTGTCTATAGTGCAATATGAATGCAATATCAGGGGTTTTCAGTTCAACTGTATAGAATGCGAAGGGTGTGTGTTTGTGTTTTATTTTTATAGTTATAATGTACACTGAAGATGGTATTTAATTTTGTTATATGAGGTGCAGTGACAATAAAGTAAACTAAGCTAAACTCCATCTGAGGGCTGGTGGACAGCCCAGGTTCCCCCCCTTCTCTCTCCTCCCCCCCCCCCCGTCTTGGGAGTTGATCTTGATGACTTCTGGGGACTCCCATCTCTATGATTCTGGAGGGACCAGCAAGATTTTAACTCAAGGCCGGATGCAGCCTGTGGGGTGCTTAGACCTGGCTTGGAGTGTCTTTGCAAGCAAAAACAAACCAAAAACACAACAAAAGGATAAATGTTTCCCCTTTTTACATTTGAGCATCCTAGAAGGGACAGGAAAGGATAAATGGAAAGAGGAAGGACAAAGAAAAAGAAGGAAAGATGGGGAAAGAGCAAGGAAGGAAAAAGAAGGAAGGAAGGAAGGAAGGAAGGAAGGAAGGAAGGAAGGAAGGAAGGAAGGAAGGAAGGAAGGAAGGAAGGAAGGAGAAGATTATAATGAGAGGGAGGGAGGGTCTGAGGGAAGTCCTGTCTTAGCAATTGGCCACCACAGGTGCCCCCCCCCACGAGTGATGTTGAGCTGGCTGCGCCCATCCCGGCCCCCCAAAGGTCAAACACAACTCTGATGTGGCTCTCAATGAAATTCAGTTCGACACCCCTGTTTTAACAAGATCAATAGCTTCCAAACGTGGCAACTTTAAAACTTCTGGACTTCAATTTCCAAAATTCCCTGGCCAGCAATGAGGAATTCTGGGAGTTGAAGTCCACAAGTCTGAAAATTGCCAGTTTTGGAGACCCTGAGCGAGATGGTGGTTCTAACAAGGGGGTCTAGAGACCTGGTGAGCCGTGGCTGGGAGGGGGGGGGCAGGAGACCTGAGGATCACACTGATGGATTTCTTGATTTCCTCCCCTCCACCCCCCAGGGCGCACTACAAGGAATACCTAGTCAGTCTGATCAACAGTCATGCTCTGGATCCTGCCGTCTTCTACACCTTGCAGGAGGTGGAGATCGTATGCCGGAGACACCTCACGGCTGCCCAGCTGCTCCCCAGGGGACCGACAGAGGACGAGGAAGCATATCGCAGGCGCCTGATCCAGGTGAACCTTCTCCTCTCCTGTTGGTCTAGAGGTCTTCTTGCTTGGGTTACTTCTCTAATCGTTGGGATGCCTTTTGGTCACCCTGTTTGATTAAGGGGGTTGGACTACCCGTGTTTCCCCGAAAATAAGACTCTGTCTTATATTCTTTTGCGACCAAAAAAGGCACCAGGTCTTATTTTTGGGAGATGTCATCCACTGACTAACCTCACTTGCGCGTATCGCTCCTGGCCTCCTTTTCGCTGTCAGAGGCCTTC
Organism: Hydrophis major; assembly: GCA_033807585.1. Taxonomy (NCBI): domain Eukaryota; kingdom Metazoa; phylum Chordata; class Lepidosauria; order Squamata; family Elapidae; genus Hydrophis; species Hydrophis major. The sequence continues at coordinate 3,834,256 of CM066343.1, read as the reverse complement.
GGGAACTTCTTTTTCTATGGCCAGCCAGCCTTTCCTGAAGGCCTCTGCAGCCAATAACAGAGCTCTAGATCGATCCTGAGCTTTGTTATCAGCTACAGAAGCCTTCAGGAAAGCCTTGCCAGCTGCCGAAGAAATGGGCTGGCAAGGCAGGTGTTGGGGTGTGTGTGAGGTCTGGCTACAACTGTCCAAAGATAAGTATTAGGGCAGCTTCACACACCCCCATTCCCACCCTAGCTTAATTTTTACCCATGCACTCTGGAGTGGATGGGGTCTTAATTAGGGCTTATTTTGGGGGTAGGGCTTATATTGGGCGCATGTGTAAAAATCAAGCTAGGACTTACTTTTGGGGTAGATCGTATTTTCAGGGAAATAGTAGAAGACCTCCAAGGTCCCTTCTAACTCTTATTCTTCTGTAGGTTCTAAGGGACGAAGTTCCTCTTAACTTGGAGATCTCACGGAGACGGAAATAAACCGAGAAGGAGAAGCTGTGAGCTTCCAAGCGAATGGAGAACAGTAGAAGACACGCTGTGTTTGGAGAATTTCCAATTGATGGTTTTTGGTGGGGCCTCCTGACATGCAGTCTTGAAGCCATCCCTACTCTCTAACCACTAGGTTGCATTTAAGGGTTGTGTTGCTCTACACCTTGTTTCTTTCTTCTGTCTTGTGTGATGCACAGCCAGAGGTGTCCTCGTTGTGACCGGTTAGAATAAAGATGTCCAACCATGGCAATTTTAAGACCCATGGACTTCAACTCCCAGAATTCCCCAGCCAGTGAATTCTGGGGAACTCAAGAAGAGTCTGTCTGGGGAACTCTGGGAATTGAAGTCCACAAGTCTTAAAAGTTGCCAAGATTCCTGAAAACAAAATTTTTTATATTTTGTCCTAACATTGTCAGCAAGTTTTTGATTTTAATCTTGTGGGGGCGGGAAAAATTTACTGGTGAGCCGAATAGATGCTTTACTTCAATTGAAAATTTCTTGTTCCATTTGTTCCTGCAATTTTAATTCCATTTGTTCTTTCAGCATGCATGTCTCCTGGGAAATGCATTGGTCTGAATAAAATTTATTTTGTTAAACGAGATTCTCTTTTTTGCTATCATTAATATGGTCCCAGCGTTTAGATTTTTCCACTGACCAAAAACAGTTGTTAAAATACATTTCTGGGTTGTCGCTTTTTCCTCTTCTCCAAATTTGTGGAAAGCTTCTGCTAATTTAGAGTTTGTTGCTACAAATTAAATACTAATGAAATCTCAGAGACGTTTCTAAATTGCAACATCTTATTTATTTAAATAGTAAATTAATGAAATTTGCAGTACCATGCAGTCAACGTGGAATCATTTTCCTGCTTTCTCTTATAGAATGTGGTTCAAATGTTTAGGTATCTAGGGAGTCAATTGTCCAAATAATGGCTATTTCCCACAAGTTTCTTCCTTACAGAGTTATTGAATCAAATCAACCTTTATTGTCAGTACAACATGCGTACAATGAGATTGGCTGAGCCACCCTTCGTGCACACACACACCCAGCACAACTCACAGTGGACAGAAAGTCAGTGAATCCTACTAACAAACACATAATCTTATTACACCACGTGAACTTATTGCACAACGCGCCGGCCTTGCAAGTCTATCATTCTATGTTGACATGAAGTTATTTTCCATTCAGGAGTCTGACAGCCCACAGGTAGAAACTGTTTTTCAGCCTGTTGGTGCGGCTGGCTACGCTTCTCTATCTCTATAAGCCAGACAAGGAACAATGGATGGAAACTGAACAAGGAGAGATTTAACCGGGAAATAAGGAGAAACTTTCTGACAGAACAAAAACCAAAGGAGCAGCTTGCCCTCGGAAGATGTGGGAACACCATCACTTGAGACTTTCCAAAAGAGGTTGGGCTGCCATTTGTCGGAAATGGTGTAGGGTCTCCCGCTTGGGCGGGGGGGTTGGACTAGATGACCAACAAGGCCCCTTCCAACTCTGATTATCTGTTATCTGTTAATCTACCCAATGGTAGGAAAGTGAAGAAATGCTGACCAGGGTGTGAGTCAACCCTGAGGATTTTCCTCACTCTTCTAACGCAGCGAGCCCTAGCGAGGTCATCTAGTGGTATCAGGGAACAGCCCACAATGCTGTGCTCACCACCCTCTGTAATGTCTTTCTATCCATGGCTATCAAGCCAGCATACCACACTGCAATGCAATATGTGAGGACGCTTTCTTTTGTGGACCAGTAAAAGGAGGTCATCAGTCATTGTTCCACTTTATTCTTTTGCAAGACTGAGGAAATGGGGTCTCTGTTGGGCCTTTCTGGGTTGTGTTGATTTTCCAGGTGAGATCTTTGCTGATGTGATGGTAGGTATTGTGATTACTCTAGAAATTCTGCTTGCCAAAAATGATCATTCAGATACTTCCAAGAAGAGAAAATTGAAAAAGGAGAGTGAGATGAGAAAGACATAAAAATCATTTTTAATAATCCTAATTACCTTCTTTTTCTATAATCTATCTGTTCTGTCCTAAATTTACATACTCAAAATCCCCGCGCTTTGATTGGCTAAAGCGCGGGGATTTCTGATTGGCCAGGCGAGCCGCGCCGATTGGCCCGATTGAAGTCTCCCGCGATTGGCTCACTCCAAGAGCGGGAGACTTGAATCGCTGCCATTGGCCGCGGCCGCCGCAGCGAAAAGGATAAAAGCCGCGGGCTTTTTCCTTTTCGCCGGTTCGGTTCACAACTGTTAAATAAAGAGCTTGAAACGTAGTCACCGACTCCTGGCGTCTTTTTGCGGACACGACACTGGCGACGAAGGTGGGATCCCGACCCTGAACCGAACCCCGTGTCCGACAAGAACCAGTTTCAGCACCGAAATGGCGAAAATCGCACCGCCCGCCCCCTTCAACCCCGCCACCGAGGACTGGGAATCGTTCTCAGACCGTTTCCGCATGTACCTCGAGTGCACCGGAATGAAGGACGCCCCGGGCCCGCTAAAACGCGCCGTTTTCCTCACCCATTGCGGAACCGAAGTTTTTCAGATGGCCAAAGCATTGGCCAAGCCGGCCGACGCAACCGCCATGGACTGGGACGTCCTCGAACCTATCCTGCGGCGCCATTACGCCCCCGAGGTCCCCATCCTGATACGGCGCAACGAATTTTACCGGCGGGACCAGAAACCGGGCGAAAAATTGAGCGATTTCGTCGCCGAGCTACGGCGCCTAGGAGGGCTCTGCGAATTTGAAGGTCTGAACAGCCTCCTAAGAGACCGGTTCGTACTCGGCCTATGGGACCCTGCACTCCAGAGCCGGCTTATGGCTAAGGGCGACATCAGCCTAGCAGACGCCCTCACCGCAGCCGCAGCCGCAGAAGCAACCCGCACTTCCACTGACAGCATGCGAAAATCTGACGCGAAGGGCGGAAACAACAACCCGGCAAGGTCGGCCGACCCAAAAAACGAATCAACCGCACACTACGGAGACTTCCAGTCTGCATCCAGCACGTCAGAAGACGAGGAGGACATACATCGCGTGCAGACGGGGCGCGGCGACCAACGGAACCGAAGAGGTCGTAGGTCGAGGACCAACTGTGCCGGTTGCGGCAGCGACCACCCCAGATCAGAATGCCGATTTTTTGACTCTATCTGTCGGCATTGTGAAAAAAGGGGACACATCGCTAGGGTTTGCCGCCAAAAGAAGACTCGCAGTCCACCCAGATGGGACCAACACGATCGTAAGAAGGAAAGCCCCCCGCCCAGGACCAGAGATCGCCAATCGGACAGCCGGTGGGACCAAATCCAGCGATCCTCAAGAGGCGGCGACAGTCGGCGCAAGGAAGAAACCCACCAGACGGTAACCATCGGCCACGCCATCTCCGACGGCGCCAGAAAGGTACACGTAGAAGTCCATATTGAAGGCCAACCATGCAAGATGGAGGTGGACTCCGGGTCCTACCTCTCCATGATTGCATGGCATGAGATAAAACGATTAGTGCCCACCCTCCATAAGAGGAACATAAATGCCCAAAAACTTATTATAAAAGACTACCAGGGAAACCGCGTCCCGGTAGTGGGCACCAAGAACTTTAATGTGACTTATAAGGGCCGAACCGAACAACTCCCACTCACGATCGTCGATCGCGACCGCCCAAGCCTGCTGGGCCTACAATGGTTCGCCCCGCTCGACATCGCGCTAACGGGAGTCAACCACGTCGCCGACGACGGCTGGGAACAGCGGCTAGCCCAGGAGTTCCGGGAGGTCTTCGACGGAAGCCTGGGCAAGTACCAGGGGCCCCTTATCTCATTTGACCTAGACCCTAGGGTTCCCCCCAAGCGACTAAAACCCAGGCGGGTACCATTCGCCCTAAAACCTAAGATTGACGAGCAGATTGACAAGCTCGTCAAACAGGGGGTGTTGCAGCCGATAGACCATGCCTGATGGGAGACCCCTATAGTGACCCCGGTCAAGCCAGACGGGTCCGTGAGAATTTGTGGGGACTATAAGGCCACCCTAAATGGCGCGTTGCAACAGAGCGCCTACCCCGTCCCAATCGTGCAACACCTACTGCACTCACTGGGAGGGGGCAGGGTCTTTGCCAAGCTCGATCTCACCCAGGCATACCAACAGTTGCCAGTCGACGAAAAAACGGCGGAAGCCCAGACCATCGTTACCCATCAGGGGGCCTTCAAGTGCAACCGACTCCAGTTCGGAGTCAGCGTGGCACCAGGCATCTTTCAGAGCCTGATGGAACGTTTGCTGCAGGGCATCAAGGGGGTGGTGCCCTATTTCGATGACGTATTAGTGGCGGCGCCAAACGAAGCCGAATTAGAAAACCGACTCAGGGAGGTCTTAACCAAATTTAAAGTAACGGGACTTAAAGTAAAACGAGAAAAATGCCAACTATGCACGGAGCGAGTGGAATTCTTGGGCTACCTTCTCGACCGGCATGGCATTCACCCTACAATTAAAAAAGTGAAAGCTATCAAAGAGGCCCCCACCCCTAGGTCTAAGACCGAATTACAGGCTTTCTTGGGGTTGCTGAACTTTTATAATGTTTTCCTACCCCAAAAGGCAACGGCGGCGGAGCCTTTGCATAGGCTCCTGGATAAGGCGGCAACCTGGACTTGGGGGAAACGGGAGCAAGCCGCCTTCCAAAAAACCAAAGACCTCCTCACCTCCGACGCCGTCCTGATCCAATTCAGCGAAACCTTGCCCCTGGCCGTCACTTGCGACGCATCACCTTTCGGCGTCGGCGCTGTCCTCAGCCATACCCTCCCTGACAAAAGAGAAGCACCCATCGCGTTCTTTTCCAGGACTCTAACCAAACCAGAGCGGAACTATAGCCAGCTGGACAAAGAAGCCTTGGCTATAGTTGCCGCCGTTAAGCGGTTCCACGAATACCTTTACGGCCGCCCCTTCATCATTGTGACGGACCATAAACCGTTGCTGGGCATCCTTGCAGGAAATCGAGCCACCCCGAACATTTTGTCGCCCCGGATGACAAGGTGGTCCGAGTTCCTGGCAGCCTACAGCTACGAACTGATACACAAGCCGGGTAAGAAAATTTCGCACGCGGACGCTTTAAACCGCTCGCCTTTACCAGACTCTGATCCTGACCCAGCACCAACGACTAACACCCTTAACATCGAAAACCTGCCCAACCTACCCATTACCGCGTCAGACATTGCTTGGGAAACTATCAAAGACAGGCGTCTGGCGCGGATTTTACATTGGGTGGAAAAAGGTTGGCCTGAAAGGGACAATGACGAATCCGTTAAGACATTCAGAAACCGCCAGACCGAACTCTCACTGCTTAAGGGGTGTATCTTATGGGGTGACAGGGTGGTCATCCCGGACAGACTGCAAGGGAAGGTCTTAGAGATGTTGCATGAGGGGCATCCTGGCATCGTCAGAACTAAAGCCCTGGCCAGGAGTTACGCTTGGTGGCCAGGGATGGACAAGCAGATAGAGGCATGGGTAGCTAAGTGCCAACGATGCCAGGAGACCAGACCCAGCCCACCCGCAGCACCCATCCTGGAGTGGGAAACACCAAGGGGGCCCTGGTCCAGAATCCATTTAGACTTTGCCGGTCCCACAAATGGGCATACCTTTCTAATAACAGTTGACGCTTACTCCAACTGGTTGGAGGTAAGCGACATGAAATCTACTACCACGGAGGCCGTTATCAAAGAACTTTGCAAACTCTTTTCCACACACGGCCTCCCAGACGTCGTCGTCTCCGACAACGGGCCCCAGTTTACTTCCCTCGACTTCGAGAGATTTCTGGCGGAGAGGGGCATCCGCCATGCATTAACAGCACCGGCGCATCCGGCGGCGAACGGTAGGGCGGAACGGATGGTACAATTTACCAAAAAAACCATCCGGAAAATGGACCACGGGGAGATCAACGACAAAATTAATAAACTTCTCTTTATACAACACATCACCCCGAACACCACTACCAACAAAAGCCCAGCCGAGTTACTAATGGGTAGGAAGCTCAGGTCCCCGCTTGACAGGTTACACCCAACATATAACCCGGAGCGGCCCCCAGACTCAAGTACAAAATACCGAACATTTGCACCCAGCGACTTAGTGTACGCGAAAAACCTGACGGGGGACCCCCTATGGATCCCAGCCGTCATCACCCAGATCACAGGCCCACGGTCGTACCGGCTCCAAACCACAGATGGGCGAGCCTGGAAACGGCACATTGACCAGCTCAGGTCACGAGCAGCAACAGAGCTCAACCCCCAAAACACGAACCAAGGGGGGAGGGAATACCCGAATAAACAAACGCAAGAAAAAATAAACCAGCAGTACTTACCGGAACGCAGCCATCGTGATCCCCCACCGGAGAAGAACCACCTAGCCAGCTCAACCGACTCGGAGAAACCAAGCGGGAGCGGCGAAACCCGTAGCTCAACCAACCCGGAGGGCCCAGGTGGGAGCCACGGAGAAGGAACCGGCCCGATCATCCAACCGGTTCGCACAGAAGAGGGAGCAGCCAAAAACATGACCGCTCCGGCCGAAATCCAGCTTGCAAGTGAGTTGCGCAGGTCAAGTAGGACTAGACGGAGCCCCGCCTACCTACGCGACTACGCAACGTAAGGACTATACCAAGAGGGGAGGGGTGTTCTGTCCTAAATTTACATACTCGAAATCCCCGCGCTTTGATTGGCTAAAGCACAGGGATTTCTGATTGGCCAGGCGAGCCGCGCCGATTGGCCCGATTGAAGTCTCCCGCGATTGGCTCACTCCAAGAGCGGGAGACTTGAATCGCTGCCATTGGCCGCGGCCGCCGCAGCGAAAAGAATAAAAGCCGCGGGCTTTTTCCTTTTCGCCGGTTCAGTTCACAACTGTTAAATAAAGAGCTTGAAACGTAGTCACCGACTCCTGGCGTCTTTTTGCGGACACGACACTATCACATAATAAATATGTGTTAGAAAATAGAGAAAAAGATGAGATATTAGATAGACAGACAGATAGACGAGAGAGAGAAATTAGAATGATTGTAGATGGATAGAAGATTAGATAGATAGATAGATAGATAGATAGATAGATAGATAGATAGATAGATAGATAGATAGACAGGCAGACTGATAGATGGACAGAATGGATAGATAGGTAAATGATTAGAGAGAGACCGACCATAGACACAAGTAGGTAGGTAGATGATAGGCACAGATAGGCAAGCTGACAAAAATGAACAGATAATGGATGGATAGATACATAGATGAAATAGAATAGATATAGATAAATACATAGATGATAGAGATGGTAGATAGCTAGATAAGAGATTTATTAGATGATAGATGATAGGCAGACAGACTGATGGTTGAGAATGATAGATAAATGATTACAGAGAGAAATACCATATTTCACACACTCACACAGATTAGACAGAGACTACAGATAAGAGATAATAGGTGATGGATAGATAAATGATGAATATATAGCTTGATAGATAATAGATAAATAGGATAGATGGACAGATAAGATAATAGAGGGATCAATGAGTGACAGAAGATAGAAAGGTATAGATGGGAGAGAAGAGATGATAAACAACCTGAGAGAGAGAGATAAATGACAGACACGAAGAGATAAAAGAGACGGTGGCTATATCTACAGGACACAGCATTCCCCTTTGAGAAAGAATAAACCCCTCATTTCATTCCTGAGCTGCAAAATATTCTCTTTTACAGATTTTCCAACAGTTAAAAAAAAGAAGCCAGCCCTCTGCCGCCCCCAAATGGTGGCAATCGGCGCCACTTCGGAAGGCGCACCACCTGATTTCTGGGAAGGATGAGAAAGCCACGAAGAAATGGAATCGGGCGGGGGCCGATGGGGCGGACCGGAGGGAGAACAGGCGGGGGCTGGGCGCCAGCTGACTCCTCCAGATCCGTTGCTTTGTGTGTGTGTTTTAAACATCGGCAGGCAGGAAGAAGAGAAGGAGAAAGAGAAGGAAAAGAACAGAAGAAGAGAAGCGCGGTCAGGTACACGACTTTTTTCTCCCCCGAAGTGTCTTAAACTCTTTTTTTGTTGCTTTAAAAAAAAAAAAGTGTATTTACTTTTTACGCAAACGGGCACGATTTATTTCTTTATTTATTATTTTTGGGTTTGCTTGCGAGTACAATCGATTTGCCTTTTTTTTTTTTTTTTTGCAAACGGGCAGGACTTTTGTCAATTTTTAGTTTTATTTTTTGAAGACGGGCATAATGTTTTTTTTTTCCATGCAAATATTGCATCCGCCCGTCCGATGCTCTCTCTCTCTTTCTCTCGTCTTGCGGGATATGTTGCCTCGGTCTATGGTGACGCTTGTTTATTATTGTTGCGGTGGTTGTTGTTATCATTTCTTTTATTCATTAAACATGAAACACAGTCAATTGAACATTTAAAAATTTATCACAAATACCAGTGACTGGCTCTGATGGTTGGTACGGTTGCTGCCAGCGTCTTAGATATCAACCAAATAACTTTCTTAAAATGTACGGTGTTCTGATTATTATTACCCTGTTTCTCCAACAATACGCCTCCCCCAATAGGAAGTCCCAGCATTTATAGGCATGAAATGAAATTAAGCCCCTCCCCCTAAATTAAGGCTTATATTAAAACATGCAAAATGGTGGGGAATGGTGGTGGTGGGGGCTTGCTGTTAGGAAGTACTTTTGTTGCACACCTGGATATGGTGCTGCCTGCGTTGACCCCGATACAAAGTGCCCCACCAACACCGAGGTCAACATCCAAGCCCTGGCCACCCGCCCACCCAAAGATGCAAGGGAGGGGAATTAAGTCAAATTACTACTTATATTACTATTATTATTATCTTTTATTCATTAAACATGAAATTGAGTGAACTGAACATTTAAAAATGTATCACAAATATTATCTTTTGTTCATTAAACATAAAATTCAGTCAACTGAACATTTAAAAATGTATTACAATTATTATTATTAATAATATTAATTTTTATTAAACATAAAACTCAGTCAACTGAACATTCAAAAATGTATCATGTACATTTTAAGAAGATACTTGGTTGATACCTAGAATGCCGGCAGCAATCCATATCAACCATGACACCAGTCAATGATATATGTGATATTATTAATATTATTCATCACACAGTCAGGCAGATGTTCAGACTGGGTTTGGCATTTTTGTTTATCTATCGAATCCTTCCCAAGGACCTGGGATTGGCTGATTGGGATGTTTGACGGTAGCATAGACCATAGTAGTACAGACTATGGTCACAAAATGGAAGCTGTCTCGAGTAAAGCTGCGGTTTGTAACTGACTGATGGTGAATTTGTCAATGCCGTTGGTGTTCAAGGGGGTCTCCAGTTGTTTTGTGACTGCACCCAATGCGCCTATTACTATTTGCTTGCCTTTGCCACAGTTGTTCTATTTCTATTTGCAGGTGTTCGTATTTTCTTAACTTCTCCAGTTCTTTCTCTTCTAGTCTGCTTTATTGTTGTTGTTGTCGATTTAATCTTCAATTCAAGTCACACTTTGGGACTCATAAAAAAACAGTTTAAGGCCTATCCAAGGACCTAACACCTACCATATTAAGGTAGCGTCTGAATAATATAGGCAATTCCAAATTATTATAAAGTCAGAATTATTATTCTTATTTCAGATTTAATCTTCCATTCGATTGACAGTCTGGAACTGGTTCAAACTTAATAGTTCAAGGCCTAACCAAGGGCCTAAGAACAATTAAGCATCTGAGTCTATGGGCAAGGTGTTTTTTGGCAAAGTCAGAATATTCAGATCTCATAAGTTCAAAATGTCCATGTATCATCATCTTCTCCTTCTTCTTCTCCTCCTTCTCCTCCTCCTCCTCCTTATTCTTCTACGATGATGGTGGTGGTGATATTATTATTATTGTTATTATTTCTAAGTTGCTTCCCCAGTTGGGTCAGAAGACTGGCTGGAAGGGACAGGTGTCCAAGTTAAAGCAGACTTTTGCAGAATAGCGAAAATCCATCCAGTTTTATTTATTTATTTATTCATTCATCTTGATTTCTACCGAAGACATTTTATTGACTTAACACAAGCTCCTTTTTACACCATCCATCTCAGCAAGAAGCTTTCTGGGTTTGAAACATTCTTTATGGTATTTTATGTTTTGTTCCTCCACAATGTTGTTGTTGTTTTTTTGGTCACTGCTTCATTTTCCCTCTGGTTTAAGTTTTTTTTTTAATTATTATTTTTCCTCCTCTGCTGGCCCACTTAATGTGTCTGTCTGTCTGTCTGTCTGTCTCTTTCTCTCTCTCTCTCTCTCTCTCTCTGTCCCCCTCTGGGTGTGTGGGTGTGTGTCTATCTCTCGTTTATTTATTTGAAATCTTTTTTGCTTACTTTGTACAGGAAGTGCTTCTCTCATATCTCATATTTCTGAGATTAGTGGAAGTTCAACAAAGAAACATCTTGTGTGGGTTGTGTGCTTTTTTTCATTGAAACTTCCTTGATGTCTTTTTTTTCCTCTAGCTGTTGTCTGTTTGGAAGTTATTTCCAAATCTGGATTGTTTGTTGGTTTGTCAGCTTTCCATCTGCTCTTTTCTCAGGCTTTTATTTCATTTCACTTTTAAATTTCTGCGTCCATCTCGCCTGTGTGAGCAGTTTGCAACAGCCACATACATAAATACGTACATACATACATTCACCATCTAAAGGCATGAATAAAAAGCACAGCTTAAAAGAGCAAGATTACAAACAAGTTAAAACAAAAAAAAGTTTTAAAAGTTTTTATGTGCATCAAAGTTCATTCAAACTTGCTCATTTATATGGGGTAGTTTTTCTATTTGCAGGTATTCGTATTTTCTTAACTTCTCCAGTTCTTTCTCTTCTAGTCTGCTTTATTGTTGTTGTTGTCGATTTAATCTTCCATTCAAGTCACACTGGGACTCATAAAAAACTTAATAGTTTAAGGCCTAACCAAGGACCTAACACCTACCATATTAAGGTAGCGTCTGAATAATATAGGCAATTCCAAATTATTATAAAGTCAGAATTATTATTCTTATTTCAGATTTAATCTTCCATTCGATTGACAGTCTGGAACTGGTTCAAACTTAATAGTTCAAGGCCTAACCAAGGGCCTAAGAACAATTAAGCATCTGAGTCTATGGGCAAGGTGTTTTTTGGCAAAGTCAGAATATTCAGATCTCATAAGTTCAAAATGTCCATGTATCATCATCTTCTCCTTCTTCTTCTCCTCCTTCTCCTCCTCCTCCTCCTTATTCTTCTACGATGATGGTGGTGGTGATATTATTATTATTGTTATTATTTCTAAGTTGCTTCCCCAGTTGGGTCAGAAGACTGGCTGGAAGGGACAGGTGTCCAAGTTAAAGCAGACTTTTGCAGAATAGCGAAAATCCATCCAGTTTTATTTATTTATTTATTCATTCATCTTGATTTCTACCGAAGACATTTTATTGACTTAACACAAGCTCCTTTTTACACCATCCATCTCAGCAAGAAGCTTTCTGGGTTTGAAACATTCTTTATGGTATTTTATGTTTTGTTCCTCCACAATGTTGTTGTTGTTTTTTTGGTCACTGCTTCATTTTCCCTCTGGTTTAAGTTTTTTTTTTAATTATTATTTTTCCTCCTCTGCTGGCCCACTTAATGTGTCTGTCTGTCTGTCTGTCTCTTTCTCTCTCTCTCTCTCTCTCTCTCTCTCTGTCCCCCTCTGGGTGTGTGGGTGTGTGTCTATCTCTCGTTTATTTATTTGAAATCTTTTTTGCTTACTTTGTACAGGAAGTGCTTCTCTCATATCTCATATTTCTGAGATTAGTGGAAGTTCAACAAAGAAACATCTTGTGTGGGTTGTGTGCTTTTTTTCATTGAAACTTCCTTGATGTCTTTTTTTTCCTCTAGCTGTTGTCTGTTTGGAAGTTATTTCCAAATCTGGATTGTTTGTTGGTTTGTCAGCTTTCCATCTGCTCTTTTCTCAGGCTTTTATTTCATTTCACTTTTAAATTTCTGCGTCCATCTCGCCTGTGTGAGCAGTTTGCAACAGCCACATACATAAATACGTACATACATACATTCACCATCTAAAGGCATGAATAAAAAGCACAGCTTAAAAGAGCAAGATTACAAACAAGTTAAAACAAAAAAAAGTTTTAAAAGTTTTTATGTGCATCAAAGTTCATTCAAACTTGCTCATTTATATGGGGTAGTTTTTCTATTTGCAGGTATTCGTATTTTCTTAACTTCTCCAGTTCTTTCTCTTCTAGTCTGCTTTATTGTTGTTGTTGTCGATTTAATCTTCCATTCAAGTCACACTGGGACTCATAAAAAACTTAATAGTTTAAGGCCTAACCAAGGACCTAACACCTTCCGTATTAAGGTAGCGTCTGAATAATATAGGCAATTCCAAATTATTATAAAGTCAGAATTATTATTCTTATTTCAGATTTAATCTTCCATTCGATTGACAGTCTGGAACTGGTTCAAACTTAACAGTTCAAGGCCTAACCAAGGACCTAAGAACAATTAAGCATCTGAGTCTATAGGCAATTCCGAGTAAGGTGTTTTTTTGGCAAAGTCAGAATATTTGGATCTCATAAGTTCAAAATGTCCATGGTTTATGGAGAGGAGGAGGAAGAAGAAGAAGAGGGGGAGAAGGAAGAGGAGGGAAAGGATGTATGGGTCATTGGTGTTCTCTGAGCTTTGTGGTTTCCTTGCAGATGTTTTATGACTTAACTAGGGAACATCATCAGTGCTACAGGGGAGGGAAGAGGAGGGGGAAGAAGAGGAAGAGGAAGAGGAAGAGGAGAAATCTGCATATAATTACAGATACCGTGTTTTCCCAAAAATAAGACCGTCCCTTATATTACTTTTTTTTTGCCACCAAAAAATTCACCAGGTCTTATTTTTGGGAGATGTCATCCACTGACTAACCTCACTTGTGTGCATTGCCCCCAGCCCACTTTTCACTATCAGCGGCCTTCAGGAACTTCTGAGGCCAGCAAGGCTTTCTTGAAGGCCTCCACAGCCAATAGATCCAGATCGATCTGGAGCTTTGTGATCAGCTCCAGAGGCCTTCAGGAAAGCCTAGAAAGGGAAATAGTAGGGCAGGTCCATCCCCCCTCCCCCCCAGCTTAATTTTTACCCGTCTACCCTGGAGTGGGAGGGATCTTAATTAGGCCTTACTTTGGGTGTAGGGCTTATATTGGATGCACATGTAAAAATCAAGCTAGGGCTTACTTTCAGGGTAGGTCATATTTTCAGAGAAACAGAGTAGTTCTCGAGTTATGGCCAGAATTGAGACTAGAATTTCCATCATTAAGCAGGGCCATTGCGAAGTGAGGCGTGCCCAGTCTTATGACATTTTTGGCCATCTTTTTTGAGTATAATAGTTGTTAATCACACCGCAATGATAACTACAAATTTAAAAATAGATAATAAAATTAAACTAAAAAATAATAAGTAAGAAAAGAACTTGTGGAAATATCAAGCTCTCTCCGGTCATGTTTTTCCCCCATATTGTCGTAAGTTTGAATGGTCACGAGATGAATGGTTGTATGTTGAGGACTACCTGCATTGTCTCTTTTTCTTCTTTTGGCTCTTCCTCATAGATGGCGACCTCCAAACGAGGGATTAGATCCACTCGGAAACTCCGAGACTGGACTGTGGAGCAGGTGGAGAGCGGGAAATTCCAAGGTTTGGTTTGGGATGACCCGCCAGCCAAAACGATGTTCCGTATCCCGTGGAAACACGCCGGAAAGCAGGAATTCCGGCAGGAAGAAGACGCCGGTTTTTTCAAGGTGCCTAGCTTGTAGAGTGGGTACCAGTGGGAGGTTGGGAATTTGTGTCAAAAGCAGTTGTGGTTATGACAAAATTTGATTGTTACGTAAACAGAATGCGAGCTGGCTGTGTGCCGCAGCAGCCAAAAAAGCCAATGCAATCCTAGGCTGCATTAACAGAGGGATAGAATCAAGATCATGTGAAGTATTTAATATCGCTTTTTATAATGCCTTGGTAAGGCCACACTTGAATTCTGCACCCAGTTCTGGTCACCACAATACAAAAAAGATGTTAAGATTCTTGAAAAAGAGCAGAGAAGAGCAACAAAGATAATTAAGGGACTAGAGGATGAAACACAGAAAGAACGGTTGCAGGAAATTGGGCATGTGTAGTTTAAGGAAAAGAAGGACTGGGGGAACATGATAGCAGCTTTCCAATATTTGAGGGGCTGCCCAAAGAGGGGGGTCAAATTATTCTCCAAAACACCTGAAGGCCAGACAAGGAATAATGGATGGAAACTTAGCAAGGAGAGATCCAGTCTAGAATTAAGGAGAAATTAAAGAGATTGAAAATAATCCATCAGTGGAATGGCTTGGCTGCAGAAGTGATGGATGCTCCATCACTGGAGGTTTTAAAGAAGAAATTGGACAACCATTTGTCTGAATTGGTCTAGGGTTTCCTACTTGAGCAGGGAGTTAGACTAGAAGACCTCCAAGGTCCCATCCAATCATTTTTTTTCATCTATGTATTTATCTTCATTTGGATCTGACTGTCTATCTCTATCTATCTATTTCTATCTATTAGATAGATAGATAGATAGATAGATAGATAGATAGATAGATAGATAGATAGATAGATATAGATGGGAGGTAGGTAGAGATAGATGATAGATAGATAGATAGATAGATAGATAGATAGATAGATAGATAGATAGATAGATAGATAGATAGACAGACAGAGATGGATGGACGGACAGAGATAAATAGATAGACAGACAGACAGATTAGATATAGATTAAATAGATTAGGTAGGTAGGTAGGTAGATAGACACAGACAGAAAGACAGATAGACAGACAGACAGATAGACAGACAGACAGACACAGATAGAGAGATAGACAGACACAGAAAGAGAGATAGATATATAGAGACAGAGAGATATGGAGAGATAGAGAGATACAGATAGAGACAGGCAGGTCAGCTGTTCTTTTCATTTGAACATGTGACAAACCTGTCACCCCCACTTTCCCCTGGGGGGTCTTTTTCCCTCCAACCCATAATCCTGGGCAAATTAGCTGGAAGACTTTAGCCCAGTCATCAGGAGGTGGTGAGTTCTAGTTTGTCTTAGGCACAAAAGCCATCTGGGTGATTTTGGGCCAATGACCAAGAGATGAGGAGTTCTAGTCCCGCCTTAGGATTGAAAGCCAATAGGTGGCTTTGGCCAGTCCCCAAGAGAGTTCTTTTCTAAGATAAGCCATGAAAGCTGGCTGGGTAACTTTGGGACAATCAGTAGGTGACTGTGTTCTAGTCTTGCCTCGGGCATGAAAGCCAGCTAGGCGACTTTGAAACAAGTCCCTCTGGATCTCAGCCCGGCTCACCTCACAGCATTGTAGGGAAAATAGAAAGAAGAAGGAAGATCAGAAAAGTTGACCACCTTGAGTCACTTATAAAGGAAGAATTTTGATTGATAAGAGAGAGAGAAAAAGGAAAGGAAAGGAAAGGAAAGGAAGGAAGGAAGGAAGGAAGGAAGGAAGGAAGGAAGAAAGAAAGAAAGAAAGAAAGAAAGAAAGAAAGAAAGAAAGAAAGAAAAAGGGAAGGAAGGAAGGAAAGAAAGAAAGAAGGAAAAGGAAGAAAGGAAGAAAAGAAAGAAAGAAGGAAAAAGAAGAAAGAAAGAAAGAAAGAAAGAAAGAAAGAAAGAAAGAAAAAGGGAAGGAAGGAAGGAAAGAAAGAAAGAAGGAAAAGGAAGAAAGAAAGAAAGAAAAGAAAGAAAGGGAAAGAAAGAAGGAAAAGGAAAAAAGAAAGAAAGAAGGAAAAGAAAGAAAGAAAGAAAGAAAGAAAGAAAGAAAGAAAGAAGGTAAATATTTTTTTTCCTTTCCTTAGGCCTGGGCTATCTACAAAGGAAAGTACAACCCTGGAGAATGCAACCCAGCCACTTGGAAAACCCGTGTCCGCTGTGCTTTGAGCAAAAGTCCTGAGTTTGAGGAAGTACCGTCCCGTTCCCGGCTGGACGTCTCGGAGCCTTACAAAGTGTATCGCTTGGTGCCGGTTTTGGAGCAGGTGCTGGGTAAGGAAATGCGCTCGATTCTCTCTTTGCAGAACCTTCCGGGTGCCTTACAGAGCTACGTGGGACTCCAGTTCCCATCAGCCCCAGCCAGCGTGACCCTGAGGGTAATACCAAGCTGGTCCAGGAACATGTCTTGGGGTGCAGGTGGGAGAATCTGGATGTTTTCCACCGATTGATCTCCTCCTCTCTAGGAATTGCAGAATTTGGATATTATTAATTCCATCAGGTATCTCACTTTTCTTCCAGAAAACTTTAGCTGGCCTCCATGGATCTCTGTTACTTTTTGCCTTGCATCCACTTTCCAGGTAGGCCAGCCAGGAAAGAAAGCAGCAGGAAGGAAGATTTGAACCTGGGTTTCCCAACCCTGGCCCAGATATTCTGAATTTCTGCATCTCAGCTGGTTCAACCTTGGTGCGATGTGTTGCATTCGAGAAGTAGCAGCCATTTTGAGAGAACAGATTTTAAAGCAGTGTTTTTCAAACTTGGCAGCTTTAAGATGGGTGGACTTCAGCTCCCAGAATTTCTCAGCCAGTAGTGTTTCAAGATGGATGAGCTTCATTCCCAGAAATCCTCACCCAGTAGTGCTTTAAGATGGGTGGACTTCAGTTCCCAGAATTCCTCAGACAGTATGCTTTAAAATAAGACTTTAGTTCCCAGAACTCCCTAGCCACCTAGTTTAAGAGGTGAGGACTTCAATTCCCAGAATTCTCTAGCCAGCGTGCCCCGAGATGGGTGGACTTCAACTCCCAGAATTCCCCAGACAATATGCTTTAAGATAGGAAGACTTTAGTTCCCAGAAATCCTTAGGCCCATTGCTTTAAGAGCTGTGGACTCCCAGAATTCTCCAGGCAGCATGCTTTAAAATGGATGGACTTCATTTCCCAGCATGCTTTAAGATGGGTGGACTTCCACTTCCACGCTGCCTGGGGAATTCTGGGAGTTGATGTCCTTACCTCTTAAAGCAGAGGTTGAGACATATAGCCCAGCCTTCCCCTAATCCTTACTATCTTTTTTCAGACCTGGCCTATCTTGCAGGGTTGTTGGGAAAAACAGGATATGGCGTAAATTGGGTTTAAGATCCCGTCTTCTCTTTCTTCCAAGGCAATAAGGTGAAAAGGCAGAATACAAAGCAGGTGAAAATGGATGATTCCGGCAGCCCAGAGGCAGCGAGTCCCCGGGAGGAGAGCCAGCTGCCAGCCAATTCCCTGTTGCTACTGGAAAGCGTAAGGAGCGAAAATGGGGCTGGTTGAGACCCCAGAGGGGAGGCCTGTCCCAGATCCAGCCAAGATAGAGGAGGGGTCTTGCTCTGTCCCCATGCCTTGATCCGTGCAAGAGAGAAAGGACCATCCGGACTGGAAACAGATCTGCCCCAGGCCGTGTCTGCTTTAAGAGGCATGGACATCAACTCCAGTGGTGGGGGGATTCTGGGAGTTGAAGTCCACATGTCTTAAAGCAGCCACGGTGGAGAACTACTGATATAACCTTATAATCTTTCAGGAGATGATTTGCCTTGTTTGGATTCCTCCTCTATCCCTTCTCCCCCTCCTCTTCTTTCTTCTCCTTCTCCTCCATCTCCTCCTTCTCCTTTCTTCTCATTCTACTACTTCTAATCTTTTCCTTTCTCTTCCTTTTCTTCCTCGTCCTTTTCTTTCTTCTCCTCTTTCTCCTTCTTATTCGCTCCCTACATCTTTCCCCCTTTCCTCCTCCCCATCTTTCTCCTCCCCATCTTTCTCCTCCTTTCTTTCCCATTCTCCTTTTTCTCTTTTCCTTTCTCCTTCTGCCCCCCCTCCCCCTCCCCCTCCTCTTCCTTGTTATCCTTTTTAAATAGAGATTGGACACTCATTTGTAAAGTTTCCTGCCTGAGTAGGAGGTTGGACTAGAAGACCTCCAAGGTCCCTTTCAACTGTGTTATTCTCCTCCTCCTCCTCCTCCTCCTCCTCCTCCTCCTCCTCCTCCTCCTCCTCCTCCTCCTCCTCCTCCAATTTCTGGTTGGGTTTGAAGTTGTACAAAATCTGCTTGCATTTCTTCCTTTGGCCTGGCTAGGCAAAGAAGTTGTGTGGAGGAGCTAGGGGGCCTTTTGGCCAGCAGACCAACCACCCTCTCTCTTGGTCCCGCAGGCAGAGACCCCTGCCCCAGAGGTCATGGCAAGCCACCTGTCCAATGGTTTCAACTTGCCCAACTGCCAGAACAGGGAAGTCAGTCCTCAGGCCGCTGAACCAGGTAGGGGAATGACACACCCATAAGCAGGGGTGGGATTCTACTGGTTCAGGCAAATCCGTTGCTCTGATGTTCCGGTCGCTCCCAACTGGTTCGCTGCAACGAGGAAGTGTGCTTTCCTGTGCTTTTATGCCTCTATTTAGAGGACAGCTGATTCACGCGTCAGAGCAGTTTGCCGCACCTCAGTTGTTTTCTTTACAGAGGCTGCAGCTGAAGGGAAGTATGGATTTGCCTTTTTTAAACACAGAGTGCATGTGCATGATCCTTGAACTGGTTGTTATACCAATGGAATCCCACCCCTGCCCGTAAATTGTGGTTTGTGCCCCAGACCCAAGGTGTGGCGGGTTTGTGGTGAGCAGATGGCCCCAAGAAGATGGGTCTCTTGCCCACAGGAGACATTGCACAGGTAAAATCCTCCCCTTAACGACCACAATTAAGCCCAACATTTCTGTTGCTAAGTTGTTCAGTGAATTCCTCCCTGCTTTACGACCTATCTGGCCACAGTTGTTCAGTGAATCACTGTGGCTGTTAAGTTAGTCACATAGTTGGTATGTGGCTTCCCCAAGGACATGGCTTGTCCTAAGGTCCGTCATAAACACGAGTCAGTTGACAGGCATCTGAATTTTGATTGCCTGATGGATCATAAGTGTGAAAAACAGCCATAAGTCACTTTTTTCAGTGCTGTTGTAACGGTCACTAAGTTAACTGTTTTAAGTCTAGGACTATCCAAACAGGTCATTGACTGAGAAATCATCTGTGTGTGAGAACAAAATTCAAAGCGATTCTGAGATCAGGTTTGTCTCTGACTTACAACCAGTCGCTTAGTGACTGTTCAAAGTTACAACGGCACTGAGAAAAGTGACAACCATTTTTCACACTTACAAAAGCATCCCCATGGTGACATGATCAAAATTCAGACACAGGTCAACTGACTCATATTTATGATGGTAGCCCGGGGATCACCCTTGTGACTAACTGAACAACAGCAGTGACTTGTTTAACCACGGTGGTGAGAAGTGTCATAAAATGGGGCAAAGCAAAACTCACTTAGACAATGTATTGGGCATTTTACCAGGAATATATAGTAGAGAATTGAAATATTTGATTGTAAATGTATTAACAGTACTAGAATTGTGTTAGTGAAAAATTGGAAAAATGAGAAAATACCAACGCAGGAGGAAGTCATTAAGAAAATAATGGAATGTGCTGAAATGAGTAAATTGACATTTGAAATTAGAGAACAAGAAGATAAACAATATTACAAGATATAGGATTTATTTTATCAATGGTTAGATAAAAAAATATGGAAATGATATATCTTAGATAACTTTATAATACAAGGATAATAGAATTATACAGGATATAACATAAGGATGTATTATTATTGGATGGATTTATGATGGGGTATTGAATGTTATAATATAAATTAATCCAAAATGTTGAATGCCTCACATAAAATGATGGAATAATAGTTATAGTCAAATAAATGATTAACAATGATAATAATACATATATATACATATACTAGATGGATAATATGAGAATTTATACAAACTATAAGTGAGGCCTATGGAGATGAAGCACAAAAGACTTGTAACCAACCGACACACTGGAAGATGGTTTTATGTTTTGTTTGTTTAAAATAAAAATTTTAATAAAAACAAGAAACAAAGCTCACTTAAACAAATGTTTTACTTAGCAATGGAAATTTTGCACTTGATTGTGGTTGTAAGTCAAGGGGCCTGTGGTTGGGTGGGGGAGCTTCATTGTCCACTTAGAAATCAGCATTGAATAGCCTCCTTGGAAGTTACTCACAGTAGATTCCTGCCTGAAATTGATTCTTACCAAATGAATCACTGCTAGTAAGTAGATAACTGACGCTTGTGAATCAGTGGGACGTCTCGTTACCCTCATTTGCAGCAAATTAGGGGAGGATAGTGTGGTCATGAGAAAGGGGTATCATTTGGGCTTACCGTTCCTTGTTTCTTTGATCTCTGCAGCGCCAGAAATGAACGAGATTATCACCGTCAGCTTGATGACAAGTCCCAGCCCTGTGATGGGGGCTGCTACTGAACCAACAGGTGAGATCCCAGATCTGGGAGGATCTTTCTGCGAAGCACAGTTTCTGGACCCTGGTCACTTTAAGACATGGGGACTTCAACTCCCAGAATTCCCCAGCCAGCAAGGGTTTACCAGAATATATTACGTCGATTGCATTCCCACTATCTAAATTATCCTATCCAAAAATGCAATGAAAGTAGTTGAACCAATTGTGGCTAAACTACCTTCATCGCATTTTAGGATAGGATAATTTTCTTAATAGATAGTGGCAGAGGTGGGCTTCACATAATTTAACAACCAGTTCACCTAGTGCAGAACTGAAAATAACAGATAATAGGTAATCAGAGTTGGAAGGGACCTTGTAGGTCATCTAGTCCAACCCCACCCACCCACCCAAGCGGGAGACCCTACACCATTTCTGACAAATGGCAGTCCAATCTCTTCTTCTTGAAAATCTCAAGTGATGGCGCTCCCACAACTTCCGAGGGCAACTTCTGTTCCATTGGTTGATTGTTCTCACTGTCAGAAAGTTTCTCCTTATTTCCAGGTTAAATCTCTCCTTGTTCAGTTTCCATCCATTATTCCTTGTGTGGCCTTCGGGTGCTTTAGAAAATAGCTTGATCCTTTCCTCCTCCCTGTGGCAGCCCCTCAAATATTGGAAGACTGCTGTCATGTCTCCCCTGGTCCTTCTTTTCCTTAGATTAGCCAGGCCCAGTTCCTGCAACCGTTCATCATATGTTTTAGCCTCATCATCCTGGTTGCTCTTGTCTGCACTTTTTCTAGTCTCTAGGTGTGGCCTTACTAAGGCTTTATAGAGTGGTATTAGTACTTCCCTTGATCTTGATTGTATCCCTCTGTTAATGCAACTTAGGATTGCATTAGCTTTTTTGGCTGCTGCTATACACCGCTGGCTCATATTTAGCAGGTTGTCCACGAAGACTCCAAGATAATGTAAGTGCACGGCTTCAAACACATAGTGATATAAATTGCACAGCTTTCAGTAATCCTTGGGCAGCCACAGTGAGTAGAGCAGGCATGGGTGGGGCAAGCAAGCGATATATAGGTGAGATATATAGGACGGGAAAGCACCAGGGCAGAACTACTAGTACAGGCAAACCGGTCCGAACTGGCAGCAGTCCACTCTGGATAGCGGGAATGCGGTCAACATAATATATCTTGATTTTAGCCAAGTGGAAAAAAGAGCTGGCTGGGGAAACTTCTGGGAGTGGAAGTCCATGCGTCTTAAAATGGCCAAGCTTGAAAAATCCTGCTCTGAAAGAGGTCTAGGAGACAAGGATTATGGGTGTGTAGTGATAACGTCATGGAGTTTGTGGTCCCTTTGTAGAAAGGTCTGATAGAGAGATCGTAAGCACCCAGCAAATCTGATACTCCCTGATCTACCGTAGTGTTGTTCTTTGAAAGCCGATGGAGATACTGTTCCAACATGGTCCCCCATTGTCTTCTCCTTGTGGATGCCACGATCCTCGTGGTAATGGATAGTCCTTGACTTACAACCACAATGACTTAATGATGGAAATTCTGCTCCTTGTTGTGGTCTCTCATGACATGTTTTAACCAGTTGTTGTTTTTTTTTGGGGGGGGGGAACACCATTGGTTAAGATGACCATATGTTTCTCTTAAAGACTGCAGTGTCTCAGTTTATGACTGCTGTAAAAGTAGTTGTAAAATCAAGTCTGGTCATATGATGACACAACGTACAACTGCAATGACATAGGATGGACACTGCAGTCCCAACTGTGATAATTTGTGACTCCCCACCCCACCCTTGTTTTCAACAACAACAAACACCATTGGTTAAGCTGGATTCACACTTACGACCCTATGCTTCACTTAACAACTGCAGCAACTCAACTTATGACCCCTGTAAAAATGATTGTAAAATCTGGTTGTGTGATGATTCAATTTAACTGCCACAATGACAGCCAACAAAAATTCCAGTCAGCATTATGGTCGTAAGTCAAGGACCAGCCGAATCAGATCAGGGGAAAATCAGAAGGATCAATTCAATTAATATTGAATTTAATATTGGTTTTGGTTTTCAGAGGATTTTTCTCTTTGCGTTTCCATCTCCTATGCGGGCGAACCGCCCTGCAGATACTTGTTACCGGAAGGCGAATATCTCTTTACGTCGGACCCAGAATCGCTGAATGGTCCCAATTGTTTGAAACGTTTTGTTTTAACGGCCCCAGTTACAATGGCCGATGAGTTGAAGCAGGAAATCGTTCAACGTCTGCTCAAGGATTTGGTAAAAGGCATCATGGTGGCCAGTAACCATGGAGGGATCTTCATTTTTTGCCGGGATAAAGTCTGTGTCTCGTGGTCAGGATTTTTGGCCCCCGGGGGGCAAATCAAACTGGAGAATAACACCCACCAGCAGCTGTTCAAATCCCAGGAATTTCGATCAGGTGAGAATAAGGCAAACTGAATAAAACATCCATCTTGTTTCCATTTAAGCTCACACACAAAAAAAAGGATTATAACTATTCCTTGACTTACAACCATCCATTTATCCAACATTCAAAATTAATGCTGGCACTAAAAAGAGACTTTTGATAAACCCTCGTACTTACAACCGTCGTAGCATTCCCCAGTCATGTGGTCTCCGTTGTACAACAGCCTTTTAGTGACTGAAGTTACAACGGCGTTAAAAAAGTGACTTAGAATTGTTTTTTTCACAATTAATGACCATTGCAACATCCCAGTAGTTATGTGATCACAATTTTATTTAAAGTTTTTATTTTATAACATATAAAAGTTCTAATTTCACAGTGTGTTGACTGGGTCCATATAGTGTTAGGAAATAATAATCAAAATGTTTATGATAATATTCATTACATTGATATTAATAGAATAGAATAAAATTCTTTATTGGCCAAGTTGATTGGACACACAAGGAATTTGTCTTGGTGCAAATGCTCTCAATGTACATAAAAAGAAAAGATACATTCGTCAAGAATCAAGAATCATCAGGTACAACACTTAATGATAGTCATAGCAATCAAATCATATTACAAAACAGTCAATAAAAATCAGAAGGATACAAGCAGCAAAGTTACAGTCACAAGTGGAAGGGGATGGGTGGTAAGAAGTGATGAGAAGATTAATAGTAGTGCAGACTTTGTAAATAGTTGGACAGTGTTGAGGAAATAATTTGTTTAGCAGAGTGATGGCATTTGGGAATTATGGTCGTGTTACCCTGTTTGCCTGAAAATATGACCCAATTGGAAAATAAGCTCTAGCATGATTTTTCAGGATGCTCGTAATATAAGCCCTATCCTGAAAATAAACTCCAGTTAATCTTAAGTGATGCATTTAGAACCCCCAAAATAAGACCTAACCAGAAAATAAACCCTATTGCCTCAGCAAAAATTAACATAAGACTTGGTCTTATTTTTGGAGAAATGCAGTAGTAATAATAACAATATTATTTGTTTTAACCAATTCAGCATATCTTCCTTATGTCACTGAACCTTTTCATATATTTCCCTGTTTCTAGCTCGTTTTTTTCAGCTAGCCATTGATAAAATAAGTTCCAAGTCAGAAAGTATTCAATTTCTTTCTTTACCGTGATTATAAGTATTAGTCTCTCCATTTCTGCACAGTCTAATATTTTTTTAATTACTTGTTCATCAGTTGGGATCTCTTCATTTTTCCATTGCTGCGCTAATACAATTCTGGGTGTAGTCAGTATATGTATAATCAAATATGTATTCCCTCTGGTAAAATGCCCAGCAAAAATATCTCTGGTTTCAAATCAATATGCTGTTTTATCATTTTTCTCCAGGTAGTTTTGGATTTTTGCTCAATATTTTGAACGTGATCACAATTTAGACGCTTGACCACTGGTTCCTATTTATGATGTCCTGGGATCATGACCTTTGCAATCTTCTGACGTGTTAATCACTTAACTGCCGTGACTCACCGAGTGACTGTGGCAAGAAGAGTCATAACATGGGACCAGATTCACATAACAACAGTCTGGATTAGCAGTGGGAATGTTGGGCTCGATTGTGGTCATAAGGCAAGGACTACCTGTATTGAACTCAGTGTTTGTCAAGTATCCATCTTAACAAGTGTTTCTAGCTATAATTTCCAGTTCATATCCATGTCCTAAGATATGTAGCAACTTCAGGAGGTTTTCAACTTACGGCCGTTTGCTTAATGACGGTTTGAAATTGCGACTGGCTTGAAAAAAGTCGCAATCTAGGGTTCAGATTAGAAATGTCTCAAACCATGGCACTGCCCCTAGCCATTACTGGACTGCTGTCAGAAATGGTGTAGGGTCTTCTGCTTGGGCAGGAGGGTGGGACTAGATGACCTACAATGGTCCCTTCCAACTCTGTTAAATCTGTTAATCATTCTGTGATTGCAATTTGGGGACTTGACAACTAGCTCACCTGTTGCTATCAGATTGCCATTTCGTGGCTTTTATTTTATTCCAATTTTCTGCACAATAAACACCATTGGTAAGTTGGATTTGCACTTATGACCAACGGATTCACTTAATGATAATGGGATTCACAAATTTGACAGCGGCTGAAATGGTGACCACCATAAATCAAGCATGGTCATACGTGCATATGTGGTTAGAAAAAACGTTAAAGCAGCATATAGATTACAAACCAGAATTATTTTTGTTAGGCATATTACCAGAGAAATACAATAAAGGATATGTATATTTAATATTACATGTTCTGAATGCAGCAAGAATGGTAGCTGTGCAACACTGGAAAAATGAGGAAACACCCACAGAGGAAGAAATAGTTAAAAAAATATTTTAGACTGTGTCAGAAATGGACAGATTAACATTGAAGATAAAAGAAAAAGGAGCCACAGAATATTTTCGAACTTGGGACCTGTTTTATCAATGGTTGGACAACAGAGGTAGAAATTAGAAGTTTAATAATGTCACATAAACGAATTTGACTCAGACAGTACACTGTTTGCTAAGCACTTATTGTATACAAAGAGAAAATAAAAACAGGTGCGGTTCTGTGGTGACTCGACTTAATCACCATCGTGAAAATTCAGGCCCTTTCACTGTGGTTGTAAGTCAGGGACTACGTACAGAGGTGGTATTCAGCCGGTTCAGACCAGTACTGGCGAACCAGTTGTGGAAATTTTGACTAGTTCGGAGAACCGGCAAATATCACCTCTGGCTGGCTTCGCTCATCCACGCCTGCTAGCTCTCCTATACAGTAGAACCTCGGGTCGCGACCATAATCCCTTCCAGGACTACGGTATGACCCGAATTTCATTGTGGCTGGAAGCACAACCGTCTGCACATTCGCCTACAGTTTTGCGCATGCGTGGAAGGGGAAATTGCCACGACTGTACTAATCGGCACCTGAGGACCTGTTCACAACCAGAAGTAACAATTTTCCCAAATTGTTGGTCATCACCCGATTTGGTCACGTACAGGAGCATTCATGACCCGTGGTTCCACTGTGTTCCTTGTTCTTTAGCTCAACTGATTTGCGTGGCAGAGCGGATTGCCGCACCTCAACTAAGCTAAAAAACAGCTCAGCTCACGCACCAGCGTTTGGACTGAGGTCAGTCTTCGAGCCCTCATTGAATTGCTAGTGTTGATCCTTCTGTCTCAAATTCACAGCGCTGGAGCTATACCAGGAAGGCCTGGGACCACTCCCAGATCCCCGAGTCATTCTCTACGTGGGAGATGAACTGGATGAAAACGGAGATATGGGCTGCAAGCCCATCATCATTCAGGTGAGGAAAGGGGAAAATATTTTGCCAAGTACAAAATACAAATATATAAAAAAAAACAAAATACTTTGTTTTTGTTTTGATTTTGTAAAAAAATAAAATAAAAAAATAAATTGGAGCTTATATTTTAAGTTTCTGAAGAAAAATAAGAATTTTTGCTAACACACACACACACACACACACACACAGAGGTAGACGTGGTCCTTGACTTACTACCATTCAGTGAGTGACCATTTAAAGTTTCAACAGCACACTAAAAAAAGAGGCATGGCCGTTTTTCACACTTTCAACCTCCCTGTGTTCAAAATTCAGACACTTGGCTGCTGACTCATATTGATGGCGGTCGCAGTATCCCTGGATCCCCATTTGCGACCACCTGAAAGCCAGATTCATTTAACGACTGTGTTTTTCTAACTTAAAAACCAGAGAGATTCCACTTTACAACTGTGGCAAAAACGGTTGTTAAAATGGGGCAACAAACCCCTCCTCATTTTGCAACTATCTTGCGTAGCCACAGAGATGTTGGGTTCCGTTGTGGTCGTAAGTTGAGGACTACCTGTATTGCACATTGGTGTTGAAGCGCCATGGTCAGGGGTTTTTTGTGTGATGTCAGAGCTGAGTGAGGCTCATTGTGGTTGATCAGTGGCTGGAGAAAACATCTCTGGGGTTTTTTGAACTCAAGACTGGAGTCTATGATCCACAGATGGAAACACAATAAGAATTTTATGGACAGGCATTCCAAAACCAATGCATGTGGGTGGACAGGGCTGTGGAACATGGGAGTGAAAGACTTGTTATGCTCCCTGGTTTCACTTCTGGATTCCTGGATTCTGACATTTTGGGCAGGGCTGAGGGAGCATTTTGTGGTGCTTCAGCCATTTTTTTAGCTTTCGAGAAGATGGGAAGTGGATAATGGGACTGTGTACCCCCGATATCCCTTGGGTGTCATTGAGAAAGCATAGAAAAGCATCCTGAGTTGATAGAAAGCTATTATGGGATGGGCATGTATTCTAGATAGGAACGGAGACAATAATCTTGGATAATCATAGAGAAACCATCATTGTATAGTAGTGGTTTAGGTGTGCTGATCTATAAACCAGGAGTTCTAGTTCCGCCTTAGGCATGAAACCCAGCTGAGTGACTTTGAGCCATCGACAGGAGATGGTGAGTTCTAGTCCCATTATTGGCATGAAAGCCAGTTCTGTGACCTGGAGCCAGTTATTACGAGACTGTAACTTCTACTCCTACCTTAGTCATGAAAGCCAGCTGGGTGACTTAGAACCACTCACCAGGACACTGGGAGTTCTAGTCTCACTTTAGGCATGAGAGCTGGCTGGGCAACTTTGATCCAATCACCAGGAGATTGGGAGTTCTAGTCTCACCTAAGTCATGAAAGCCATCTGGGTGACTTAGGACCAATCACCAGGAGACTGGGAGTTCTAGTCTCACCTAAGACATGAAAGCGGTCTGGATGACTTTGATCCAATCACCAGGACACTGGGAGTTCTAGTCCCGTCTTAGATATGAAAGCCAGCTGAGTGACTTTGGGTCAATCACCAGGAGATGGTGAGTTCTAGTCCCGTCTTAGATATGAAAGCCAGCTGGGTGACTTTGGGCCAATCACCAGGAGACAGTGAGTTCTAGTTCCGCCTTAGGCATGAAACCCAGCTGGGTGACTTTGAGCCATTCGACAGGAGATGGTGAGTTCTAGTCCCATTATTGGCATGAAATCCAGTTCTGTGACCTTGAGCCAGTCATTACAAGACTGTAACTTCTACTCCTACCTTAGTCATGAAAGCCGGCTGGGAACCATTTACCAGGACACTCACTAGGACACTCACCAGTCTCACTTTAGGCATGAGAGCTGGCTGGATGACTTAGAACCACTCACCAGGACACTTTAGGCCAGGACACTCACCAGTCTCACTTTAGGCATGAGAGCTGGCTGGGCAACTTTGATCCAATCACCAGGAGATTGGGAGTTCTAGTCCCACCTAAAGCATGAAAGCCATCTGGGTGACTTAGGGCCAATCACCAGGAGACTGGGAGTTCTAGTCTCACCTAAGACATAAAAGCGGATGACTTTGATCCAATCACCAGGAGACTGGGAGTTCTAGTACCATCTTAGTCAAATGGGTGACTTTAGGCCAGTCCCTCCCTCTGTCAGCCCAATGACCTCACAGGTTTGTTGTTGTAGGGGAAATAAGATGAGGATTTACTAAATTCGCTACCTTGAATTATTTGTGAAAACAATAAAGGCAGGGTACAAATCAGTCAATAAACAAAAATGTTGCAGGCAAGAACAAACCAGGTTAAATCCAATAACTTTCTTCGGTGGCTCTCCGAAAGTTTTAACGAAAATGTTTTTTTTTCCCCCCTTTTTGGAAAAAAAGATGGAACAGACATTTGCTATCCGGATGCATTCCTCCAGCTGCTTCCCATAGTAGAGATCTTCATTTCCCTACACTGGTATGGTTTTCCTGGCCATCTTCTCTACAGAAACTACGTCCTGAGAATGCAAAGCTTTTGATTCCTGAGAAGAAACCAACATGGGAACATTGGTTCGGAGGGCCAAATTTGGATGGACGTTGTATCCGTTAACTTCCATGCGATTCTTCCTTCTCCAACCGGGACGTCCTTCCTACAACAGATTGGGAAGCGACACTTGCTGCTGCCATCCAAAGGAAAACACTAAAATACGCCCCCCTCAAAAAAAAGAAAGCAAATTTTGGGACCAACTCTTTTTCACATTTTGGAGATGAGGAGAGGAACATCCTTCCGTAGCCCGATCAATGTCTGCATTTCCTGGCTAAGATATGGAGGGGAGGGGGATGTCTTCTCCGCCATCTTCTGCAAATTATCTGTTGCTTCCTTCCCTTCCGGCATGTCACTTTATACTGTTTGCACTTTACCTGACTCTAAAATATACATAATCTGGCAGGCTTTTTACTATATACATAAAATCTCTTCGGAATTAATAAAACATTAGTGAAAGTTATACGATAATCTTGGTGTCTGATGGATGAATCTTCAAATGGGGGTTATTTTGTGACTGCACTTGCAGGGAGCTTTAGAGATTTACAGATCTAATTGGATCAGAAGGGGCTGTGATATCATGGGGCGTGGCACAAAGGCAACACAGTCACATAAGTAAGAAACGCCCCTTTAATACCTCCAACTTTGCCCTCAATGTCCAGGTTACCTTCGGTTGGAGAAAAAACTCTCAGAAACAGTCTTTAAGTGCAGGAAATTCAATCCGAAAACGAAGTATATACAAACTGTAAATAAAAATCCAGACAAACCACACTGTAGCAATTAACTTGACAGGACAGGAGAAGGAATTGCAGACTTGAATGTCCAGCAAAACACATAGTTGGGAAGACGCCGGGAGTCCAGATAAGCCTTGACAATACCAGATAATTCACGATTTGCTCTTAACAGTTTGCTGCACACAATCTCCCTTTTTAAATACTGTGTTCCCAGCAGCAGCTAATGAAGGGAATCAGGGCCCTTTCCTCCCCCATAAGCCATACAACTCACATTGCTCCCTGTTCTGTTCTTCCCTGCATGCCCTAGGATGAAGAGGAGGTGGGCCTAGATCTTCCTCTGAATTTCCTCTGGCTTGCTCTACTTCTCCTCTGCTCTGCCCAGCCGGACTTTGCCCTTCCCCAGTTTCTTCTATAGCAGGGGTGGGCAAACTACAGCCCGTGGGCCACATCTGGCCCGTTGGTCATTTTAATACAGCCCGCCTCTGAAAAATATTCCCCTCTGAAAAAAAAAATGGAGCCAGCCAAAAGAGACCCTGCGCCGCATGCCAAAAAATTGCACACACAACACAGAGCTGGGCATCTGCTTCCCTGGTAGCGGGGCCAAGGCCGCCCACTGCTTTCCCTCGCCAGGGCTGGGTGGTGGCATGTTGCCCTGCACTGCGTGGCCCCTGCCTGGCAGCGCGCTTCTCGGCTGGTCTCCTCCTCAGCCGTATAGAACAAACAGGCAGAGAAGGAGGAGACCAGCTGGCTGGTTGGGGGAAGCTTTCTGCGCTGAAAGAGGCAGCTACTAATCTCTGGCTTTGCTCCACTTCTCCAATGGTCCGGCACCACCCTGTTCTATGCGCTGGCATAGAACCCCCAAGCTCGGACTTGCTGGGCCTGACACATAGAACAGGGTGGCGCTGGATGTTGGAGAAGCAGAGCGGAGCCAGAGATCATTAGCCGCCTCTTTCGCAGCACAAGAAGCCTCCCCCAACTGGCCGGGTGCTCTCCTCCTTCTCTGCCTCTCCCTTCTTGCTCCTCACAGTTGCCCTGAGCTGGTGCAGTTCTTTACTTGGGCAGCCAGATGCCCGCAGCAGCGCCTGCAGCAGCAACAGGCAATTTCGCCCGGGTTCCACTCAGGTGTCCGGCTGGGGCTGTCAGGAGTTGCTACCGCCGGTGCAGCTCTGCGCTACTCCAGTCCCGCGTAGCCTTGGGAAGGGAAAGGCAAAACCAGGAGCCGCTGAACCTGAGCCTTCGGTGCCGCTGCTGCCTTTGCAAAGCATCGCCACAGCTCTTCCTTTTTCCCTTTCCCTTTCCGAGGCAACGCGGGACTGGAGCCGTGCTGGCGGTAGCAACTCCTGACTCAGGGGGCCTCCGAGGGGAGGGGAAGGAGGAGAAAAAGGGCGGGAAAGGGGGGGTGGGCGATTCCCAAAAAATCTTGTGCTGACCCGGCCCGTCTGTCAAATTTTAAAAGTCAATGCAGCCCCCGAGCCAAAAAGTTTGCCCACCCCTGTTCTATAGCCACTGGAGCCACATTCCCACTGCCTGTCAGCTGTTCGGCCTCCCCCTCGGAATCAGATTCCAACAGGGGCATGACAGGGACCTTGTAGGTCATCTAGTCCACCCCCTGCCCAAGCAAGGGACCCTACACCATTATTTGAAATAATTATTGTCATACACATTTCATATTTGTCTCTCCTTTGGCGATCTTTCTTTAATGATGCTATTCAACCATTTCTTGATGTTCATGTAACTCTTGTGGTCCACCAGCGAACTGGCCGCAGCAAGTTAATACAGAATCACAGTGTCGGAAGGGACCTTGTATGTCATCTAGTCCAACTCCACCCCCACCCCCAAGCAAGGGACCCTATGCCATTTCTGAGACCAATCACAGACCAATCTCTTCTTGAAAGCCTCCGGTGATGAAGATCCCACAAGTTGTATTCTTGACTTATGACTGTCATCGAGCCCCAAATTTCTATTGTTGAGGGAGATATTTGTTAAGGGAATTTTTGCCTCATTTTATGACCTTTCTCGCCATAGCGAATCACCATAATTGATAAGTAAGTAGCACGATTGTTAAGTGAATCTGGCTTCCCCATCAGTTTTGCTTGTCCGAAGGTTGCAAAAGGGGATCACGTCATAAATATGAGGCAGACAGATGCCAAGCATCTGAATTTTGATCATATGACTAAGGGGACGCTACAAAAGTTATACAAGTGAAAAACAGCCATAGGTCACTTTTTTCAGTGCCGGTGCAACTTTGAACAGTCACTAACTGAATTGTTGTAAGTCCAGGACTACTTGTATCCAGATGTACAATACCTTCACGAAGGTGGAATGGCCAAATCTGGGAATACCATGGATTTACACATTTTTACAAAATAAAATCTGTTTTATTTTGATTTTGACAATATAACATCATTGATACATTACACTCCAATGAGCAGTTTGGAAACTCAAGACCCTGATAATAATTCCATTTTCTCTCTCTCTCCAGTTCCTTCCAGTCACTATTTTATTGTTGTTTTTTAAATTATTTTACTGTTTCACTGCTCTGCTTTTATTTAAAATGTTCTAGGAACACAACAGTTTGTCAGTCTTCCTAACATGCTGCTAATTAGTCATGTTGAAACTCATCAAATAATATTTTCTCACTTTTTTTTTTTTTGCTGAATATCATTTGTCACAAAAAGAGGAAACTCAAAAAAAGGCTGACTCATTTTAAAACTTGAGATTTTTAAAACTGTTTTCAGGAAGTAGAGTGAACATACTAAAGTATGGCAAAATTTCTTGTTAGTTAATGAACAATGCTGTTTATTTTCAAAATTTTAGTGGCTTGCCCAAATGAGCTGGTAAATTGTTCAATTCCTGGGAAGCAATTTTTAAAAATTATAGTTCATGATTTGGTGGCAGAACTGGGAGTTGTTCTTCGTATTGGAGCAGCAAACAATCAGATCATGGTAGTTCCTTGCATTTTCAGCTGACAGTTTGCAAATAATAAGAGTTGGAAGGTGCCCTAGAAGTTCAACCTCTGATTCAAACAGGAAACCCTATGCAATTTCAGACAAATGGTTGTCCAATCACTTGTTAAAAATCTTCCAGTGTTGGAGCACCCACAACTTCTGAAGGGAAGCCGTTCCACTGATTAATTGTTCTAATTGTTAGGAAATTTCTCAATATTTCTAAGTCGGATCTCTCCTTGATTGGTTTCTATCCGTTGCTTCTTCTCCTGCCTTCAGCTGCTTTGGGGAAGCCCCTCAAATACTAGAATATTACTATCATGTCACCCCTGGTCCTTCTTTTCCTTAAACTAGACGAATCCAATTCCTGCAACCGTTCTTCATGTGTTTTATCCTCCAGTCCCTTAATTATCTTTGTTGCTCTTCTCTGCTCTTTTTCAAGAATCTTAACATCTTTTTTGTATTGTGGTGACCAGAACTGGGTGCAGAATTCAAGTGTGGCCTTACCAAGGCATTATAAAAAGTGATATTAAACACTTCACATGATCTTGATTCTATCCCTCTGTTAATGCAGCATAGAACTGTGTTGGCTTTTTTGGCAGCGGCCGCACACTCCTGGCTCATATTTCTGCTAATTGCAGGACCGAGGCATGGCTAGTCTAGTGAAGAGAAGGACCAGGGGAGATAGGATAGCAGCCTTCCAATATTTGAGGAGCTGCCACAGAGAGGAGGAAGGGGTCAAGCTATTCTCCAAAGCACCTGAATGCCAGACAAGGAATAATGGATGGAAACTGAACAAGGAGAGATTCAACCTGGAAATAAGGAGACATTTTCTGACAGGGAGAACAATCAACCCATGGAAAAGAAGTTGCCTTTGGATGTTGTGCGAGCTTTGTCACTGGAGGCTTTCAAGAAGAGACTGGACTGGCCATCTGTCAGAAATGGGGTAGGGTCTCCTGCTTGGGTGGGGGGTTGGACTAGATGACCTACAAGGTCCCTTCCAACTCTGTTAATCTGTTAAAACAGATTTATTTAAGTGATTGTCCACCAGAATTCCGAGATAGAAGATGGATGGGTGGGTGGATATGTAAAGATGATAGATAAGAGAGAGACATAGATGTGATAAAGTGACAAATAATGATAGATAAGAGATAAGAGACAATACATACTAGATATATGTACAATAGAGAATAGAAGATACAGATGATAGATAATAGACATAAATAGATGATATAGATAGATAGATAGATAGATGATAGATAGATAGATAGATAGATAGATAGATAGATAGATAGATAGATAGATAGACAGACAGACATAGAGAGATATAATCTCAGATCTAAGGAATGCTTATAGGGAACAATTTCTTATATCATGCATCTCTTGAGATCAAATGCACTTGCTTACTACCCACAGGTATAAAAATGGTACCCTGTTTCTCCAACAATACGGCCTCCCCCAATAGGAAGTCCCAGCCTGTTTTATAGGCATGAAATGAAATTAAGCCCCTCCCCCCAAATTAAGGCCTATATTAAAACATGCGAAATGGGAGGGAATGGTGGGGGGGCTTGCCGTTAGAAAGTACTTTTGTTGCACACCCGGATATGGTGCTGCCTGCGTTGACCCCAATACGAAGTGCTCCCCCAACGCCGAGGTCAACATCCAAGCCGTCGCCGCCCGCCTGCCCAAAGATGCAAAGGGGGGAGGGCAGAATTAAGTTACCCCTGAAAAGACGGCCTAGCCATTTTTTCGGGACTCAAAAAAAAATATGATCTGGCCTTATTATATGAGAAACACGGTAGCAATTTTTGCTTGCTCCTTGCTATAGGAACAAACCCAAAGACATATTCTGCATAATTAAATTGTTTTTATCTCACTCTTGGTGTGTGATTAATTGGCAGGCAAAGGGCCCTTTGAGATCAAACACTGAAAATAAAATGGCTAAAATCTCCAAAACAAAGTGTGCCCCATTACTGGAATATTACTGGAACAGGTTAGTGAGATGATATCAGCCTGCTATTCATAGTTCAAATATAGTTCAGCAGGTGATGGTATGTGGGATTGTTATGAAGAGAGGTCAGATTATACTCCCAGGGTTGCTAGGCAACCTATACTGCCTAATTATATTCCCTTTGATCCCTGCAAATCACCGGAAGATAAAACTTATTTAAAGACGGCCTTGGATGAAGCTTTTCTGAGGTATTGCTCGGTGCAAGCCCTGGGAAAGGGCCAATGAGGCTGTATCAACCTTCAAAATAAAGCAAATTCATTGTAGGAATAAACTAAAAAACCTGGCCACAAATAAAAAATTTAGTGATTTCATTGCCGCTGTTGATGCTTCCATCTCTGCTAAATTAATGAAATGACATTGCAAAGGGAAACAGAAAGGCTGTTTCTTTCTGTTTTCCCAAATCAGGGTCTTTCCAGTTGGTTTGGACTATAACTCCCATCAAGCCCAATCTTCCTGATACAGGACAATGGGACATGTAATAGAACCTGTTTAGAAGGGCTGGGAATCTAAATAGCAGAGTTGGGATTTTTTTCTTTGCTCTGACAGGGGCCAAAGTGGGAGGAAATGGGCTTTAATCCATTCCGTTTTGTTATTTATTTTATTAATTTATGTATCGAATTTAGGCACTGCCAAGGTCACGTACAGAGCAAGGGTTTTTAATCTCATGACAGCCTTGTAAGGTAGGCTAGGCTGACCAAGAATGACAGTCCTGGGTATCTAGTGCGAATTATTCTATTCTCACGATACTTGTCAGTGTGTAAACAGATGGGGGTATTGTGGTATCTTTATTTTTTATTCATTTTATTGTAATTTTTCTTTGTTGTGAGCTGCCCAGAGTCATTGAGAATTTGATGGCAAGTGTCAACTCATAAAACATTTTTATGCCCATTTTATAGTTGCCAACAGAAAGTTGGGCGTGGACAAATCTCTAATTGGAGAACATAATTGATGACTCTTGGCTATAGATGTGTATCTTGGAGAATATGAATTATGATGCACCCAAAGGGTTGGGGGGAAACCAGGGTCAAGGGTGACAGTGAATTACATATCTCAAAATCTGCTTCAAACAGGTCCTGCCAATGTGTTCACTCCTAATAAATTCTTTATAGATTTTGAAGTTTTGCTCGAGGCTCATGATTTAATTAGGGCAACTGCCGGTATCCTGACAGCAATTTTATTTAAGTAATAGTTGTTGAGGTAATTCCCCGTTAGGAGAATGAGCACACACGGGGAGACGTAGTGAGAGTGGTGAAGAATAACACACAAACAGCACACAGATACACTGTACAGTAAATGTAGGTTTTTACTTCCAATAAACGTTTAAGCACAGTCTAAGATAAGCAGTCCAAGCATTCACAGGTAAGGCAGTCAGTGTTCAGTTCAGGGATAATCCAAATATCAAAGTCCAGTATCAAAAAACAGTTCAGTAACAGACTTATATGAACAATCAGTAACAGTCGTTTAGGAGGAACGCAAAACTCTCCAACAGAAGGAACATATACTCAATGAGACGCTCTTCTGAGACTAAGACAACCCAGGTTTCTGGCTCCATCTTATGGCCATTTGAGAAACCACACCCAATTAAATTTTTTGCATTTTCTTAAAGATACATAATTAAAATGTCTATCCTGGTTTATATATTTCTGTGGTGGTCTCCCATGGAAAGAATGAGACACAGAGGCTGGTGTACTCGGGATGGGAGCCTAGAGCAAATTCTAGTGCCCCCTTTTATTGAGAAATTCGTACATAGTAAGCATTCACATTGTGGATTACAATAATTAGATATAGCACACAAAACTGTTTACAATTGTCTGAGCTGCTTAATTGTTTTTGGTGTTTGTTTTTAATTTCCTTGCTTATCTCAGTGACCCTTAGGCAGACATGTATGTATAAGTCTTAGACTAATCATTACCCAATACTGAAGTCAAAGTTTATTCCCACATCTCCCCTGTTTTAGTTTTTTGATGATCGCGGATGCCTCGGTAGCTTTTCGCCATCTGCAACAACAGTTCTCCTTCCGTAGGCTTCACCTGACACATTCCTAAAAGTCCAGGGAGACATTGGATACAACAGCATACACAAAGAGAAAGTATAAAAAGCAATATCACTCCAACAATTAGGTGACGAATCCATGAACCATCTGGCAACCAGGACCAAAGTGCAGACCACACGTCCAGTCCCTCGTCCTCCGGTTGTAATGGATTCTAACTCATGGTTTGTTCCATACGCTGTATAGTAGCTGTAATGTTTGGAGAATAATCAGAGATATACATGCAACAATGTGTATGAATCACAGCGCAAACTCCCCCTTGCGCAGCCAAAATAGTGTCCACCGCATATCTGGTTTGCAGGACAAAGTCAAGGATTTTTCCTTGTTCTTCTTCAAGCAGCTTTAGTGTTTTATTGGTGTCTTTAAACATAGTAACTGTCCAATTGTTTAAATGATGCAAATCTCTATTGTTCATCATGACTCCTAAAGGAGGAATAACTCCCCTTGATATCTGTGTCCAGTAGTCATGATTCAAAACAGAGTTTACTTCCGTTGCGGAACATGCATTGCGGATATGAGCAGTCCCCAAAGATTTTAAAATGACATGAGATGGGATTACTTTCCCAAAGGTGCAGACTCCTTTCCATCGTGCTGGCATGCAATCATAGGCCATCCGTCCACACAGCAACCATAGATTTGCTCCCAGGAGATGACCAACCGTATTTGGTTCAGCATAGATTAATCGTACAAAAGATTCCATTAACATAGCCAAATAAGTGGGCGGTGGTGGGTATTTCCCATTTGCACATTTGGGCAGCTGGTTTTCTATCATGATGGGACAACATGTGGCAGGGATAATTGGACACCCATTTTCATTGATCAAAGATATGATATCAAATTTAGAAATATTATGTATAAAGTAAGTGAGATTTTTAGTTTTCATGTCATCCGGATAAACCTGAGTTCCATTGCTAATAACAATTGTTTTGTTACAAAATGGATATGTTCCCAAGTAAGTCATATTCTCTACTGTCTCATTGTGAGTCCAGCAGATTCCTGCCACCTCTTGGATTCGGCTTCCAAGATGCAATGTATTTATGTTACTTTTAGTCCAACTGTTAGACCACATCCCTGAACAACCATAGCATTGTCCCTTATACCAGTCACCTTCGGCCAAAGGTACTGCAACCATTGGAAGCCCTGATGTTTTGTGAGTTGGCATGTGCATACATACCCAACAATCAGTTTTATTATGAAGGTTTGCTAGCTTCCCCATGTCCTGGATCAATGTGTTTCTTTTCCATTCCCCCAAATCCATCCCCTTGCCCCTTTGGCTGATGATAAGGACACACACAGCGAGCAGGAACCCAAACAACTGTCCCCTCATCTTCAACAGCAGCGTATCCTCGGCCCCAAGTTATCAGAGGGACAGGTCCTTTCCACGTTGGATCTGGTAGTCTCTTATACCGAACTTTTGGTTTTGGCGTACCTGCAGAAGGGGAGGAAGCAAAATGCCTACACCCCCCCTCAGGGGCACGGCACTGGGCTTTAAAATGGCTAGGCTTTCCACAATTAAAACAATTCCCTGTAGGTTTCATCCCTTTTTGCAATGCCATAGCCAAAGTCTCCATGTTGTAAGCCTGAGAGCCCACCACTGCACATGCTTTTAACAGATCAGCCAGAGTAACCTCACCTCTAGCCACCAAGGGCTGCAAGATACGCTTGCAGTCAGCGTTTGCATTTTCAACTGCCAATTTCAGCAAAAGTTCTTTTGCAGCTTCCTCATTAGAGATTTGCCTGGTAATAGCCAATTGTAGCCTTTCCACAAAATCATTATAAGACTCAGATGCTGTTTGCTTAATTTGAGAAAAAGACCGTGCTGGGGTTCCCACATCCTGAATGCGGGACAACGCCCCAAGGACAGCTGCCATAACCACTGGAAATACGTGATCAGGCAAATTAGCAGCTTGATCTGCAGTGGATTCAAACAAGCCTGCCCCATAGATTTGGTCTGGTGTATACAGCCCCCCCGAATTTCTTCCCCTAGTGACAGCCTCCCTTTGGTATTCTGAGTCAAAGACCACATATTGAGTAGAGCTCAATATCATTCTCATTAAATCTTTCCAGTCACTAAGAATCATGCGTGAGGTAGCCAAACTTGTCAGAAGCCCCTTTGTAAAAGGACTTTGAATACCATAATCTTTTACTGCTTTTTTAATTTCCCTAAGAATTGCTAAAGGAATCGGAACCCATTCAGTCTGCAGATTGCCTTGAGCATCCACTTGCCTATTGACTGGAAACAAATTC
This sequence comes from Hydrophis major, assembly GCA_033807585.1. Classification (NCBI taxonomy): domain Eukaryota; kingdom Metazoa; phylum Chordata; class Lepidosauria; order Squamata; family Elapidae; genus Hydrophis; species Hydrophis major. Next base: position 3,795,194 of record CM066343.1, on the reverse strand, counting down.
ATCTGGGTAATCTCATCAACTTCCCCTCATTGAAAGCCTGATGCATCATGGCTTGAACCTTTCCCATTTTTGATTGGATTTTATCATTCACAGGAATAGGTGCTGTTGGAAATGATAAAGCACACTCCAGTTTTGGAGAAGGCGGGTGCAATACAATTCCTTTATAAGGAAGAGGTTCTACTAAAGTTTTTAAAAGAGGTTATTGCTGGGTCTCTAAAGCAGTCATAACAATCTTCCAAAATATCAAAATTTCAGCTGTTGCCCGTGGCTCTTCATGAAGGATATTTCCAATTCTCCTCCATGTGTCTAACTTTAAAGAGCCTTTCTCTGGATACCAGGGACATTGCCGCCAGATCTCTTGCAGCAGCTTTCTCACATTATCTTTTGAAAGAACTATTTGCTCCCCCCCAGAGGGTTTAAAGATAAAGTAGTTTGTCCTGGCTAACTTCTGCAGCTCACTAACATGCCGTTCCTGTGGCTGAGAGAGTTTTCCCCCCATGCTCCCTGAATAATCCTATTGTCCAGCAATAGTTAAGTACGTACTTTACCTATTCCAGGCGAGGAAACACGGAGGTCCGGACACGTACCACCTGCAGTGGATCACGTCGGGGTCACCACTTGTGGTGGTCTCCCATGGAAAGAATGAGAAACAGAGGCTGGTGTACTCGGCATGGGAGCCTAGAGCAAATTCTAGTGCCCCCTTTTATTGAGAAATTCATACATAGTAAGCATTCACATTGTGGATTACAATAATTAGATATAGCACACAAAACTGTTTATAATTGTCTGAGCTGCTTAATTGTTTCTGGTGTTTTTTTTTTTTTTTTTTTTTTTGAAACAAATTTTTATTAATTTTAAAGATAAAACAACACATCATTAACCATTAAATACATAAACACATAAAACCTCTTAACATTGTAAATCCTTACAAGTCAAACAAAACATTATTTTTATACAGCATAATTCCAATTTATCCCATCTCCATATGGACACACAAACATCTTTCAGCAAGTTTCTCATTTTTTCTCTTTACTCCTATTCAATTTCATTTCTCTTCCATATTTATCCATTTTATAGTCATCATATTCTTTTCTTTCTGGCTTGTATAAATTATTCTCGTCTAGCATTCCTCCAAGGTTTTATTGATTCTTTCCTTTTTTTTTTTTTTATAAAAAACAAATTTTGTTAGTTTTACCATAAGCACAATACACAAACATACAAACACAAAACATAAACAAAACTAAAAGATCTTTTCTGAAGGTTGTCTGTTCCCGGGTTAAAACTCTTTACACAGACACAAATTCAAACATCATATTCAACCCATATCTCCTTCCAAATCTTATTATCATTTCCTTTTTTATATATATATATATAAAAACCATTTTTATCAGTTTTATAAAAACAATGCACAAAAAATCAAGGCATAGCAGCTTATAAATTCTTTTCTAAGAAAAAATAATAATAGACCAATAAAGCATAACATTTCCAGATTATAATATCAATATTTCATATAATATTAACTTCATATCTTGTCCCTACTTCTCTTTTCCATCCAAATTATTTATTAATTAAAATTTTATTGCCTTTTATCAATACACAAAATCCAAAAAAAAAAAAGCATATATATCCTTCCATATCTTATTACCATTTTCAATAACATTCTTTGTCTGTTCTATTTCCAATTATCCATTCATCTTTTTTTTCTTTTACTATACTTCTCCTGTACACCAATTGGAGTAACATCTATAACTCATTACCCTAACTTAGAAATACTACATATAGCAATCTTTCTTGGGATTCTGTTTAAAAAAAATTCTAAAATTACATAATAAATTTTATATTCTAAATATACATATAAAAACACACTCTTATATACCCTCCAGAATTCCTCTTTTAATCTAAATTAAATTCACCCATTATCTCTAAATAAACTTTTTTTCCTTAGGTCTTGCTTCCCCACATTAAGGCTTCTCCTTCCCCCCTTTCTCTCTTGCTTATTCTTCTCCTTGCCCTTTCTACCCCTTTGTTTTTTCTCTTCGCTTTTCTTGCTCCTTTTCCTTTGCTTTCTAACCTTGCCTCCATCTTTTCGCTCATTTTTCTCTCTTTTGGTTGTTTTTATAATTCTTAAAATCCCCTTTTTCTTCTCCTTTTTGTCCTCCTCTCCAGAAGGGACCCATTGTTCATCAAAGATGGCTTCTTCTTCCTCTTCTTCCTTGTCCCAGTCCTTCTGCTGCGTAATCAACTTTTCAAAGGAACATAACGCCATTTCTAAGAATTGAAACAAAGCGCCCAAAGTATCTTCTTTTTTATATTTTTGATATTCAATCTCTAGTTCATCCACAGACGATGCCATTATGAAAAGGGAAACTTTTTCCAAAACAACCACAAGAATTTTTAATCAAAGACAATCAAAAGCAATTAAAAAAAGAAAAAAAGTTCCAAAAGTTAATACTTTTCTTCCTTCTTCTCTTTCTCTTTCTGAATTAATTTTTAATCAAAGAGGTCCAATTACCATATATCTTCTTTTGGGATCCACAAAGACGTTCTAATCAATCTCCTCCTTTTTCAGCTTCTGCTCCAATTTTTTTTTTCTCCCTTCCCACTTGCAATGAGAATTTTAATAATCAAAAATCCATACCTCCAGCAGAAATTTTCCAATTTCTCACATTTTTCAATGTCCAAAAATCCCTTTGTCTCTTATCTTAGCTTTCAAAACAATCCACTTTCAATGTCTAATATATCCAAATATTTCTGCTTTTTCCGTGGGGTGGGAGAGTAAAAAAAAAAATAAATAAAAAAATTCCCTTTAACAGCTTCTCCGCCGCTTTTCGCTCTTCTTAGGGATACAATGTATCCTCCAGCAACAAACAGCTCAATTCCAGGCAATTTAAAAGGTGTTACTTGACCCGGCTCAGACAGAACTTTCACTCTTCACACTTCCTCCAGCACAGTTCTTACCCGGTTGCTGGCTTCTTCGTGGCGGCCATTGCTGACCGCCGCTCCACCGCCTTGGGAAAAAGGGGTTTTCCTGGAGAAAGGGGGGGTCTGCGATGCCCCCACCTCCCTTTCCAACTCCCCTCTATCTTCAGCTGTCCCTACAGGGCAGCCATATCCCCCTGACCCATCTGGATCGGGGGTACCTCGACGGCTAGCACAGCAGGAATCGCGAGCTGTCGCGAATTCCTGCTGCCCCGAAGCCACGCAAACCGGAAGTTGCCTGGTGTTTGTTTTTAATTTCCTTGCTTATCTCAGTGACCCTTAGGCAGACATGTATGTATAAGGTCTTAGACTGATCATTACCCAATACTGAAGTCAAAGTTTATTCCCACAATTTCCAAACCAAATCACTGTTAGGTGACTTACATTCCTAACAATAGTAACAACAATAGATCTATGACATGAACAGCCACATTAACCTGGATAGAAACCAGGTGATGGTGAGTTCTAGTCCTTTCTTAGGTACAAAAGCCACGTTGGTGACTTTGGGCCAATTACCAGGAGACTGAGAGTTCTAGTCCAGTCTTAGTCCATGAAAGCTACCTGGGTGACTTTTGTTGAGGTATTCCCCCTTAGGAAAATGAGTGCACTCAGGGAAATGTAGTGAGAGTGGTGTTGAATAACACACAACCAGCATACAGCTACACTGAATAGTATAATGTAGGTTTTACTTCCAGTAAATGAATAAACAAAGTCCAACAAACAGTCCAAATCATACACAGTTAAATCAGTTGGTATCAGTCCAGGGATAATCCAAAAATGAAGTCAAGTATCATAAACAGAGTTCAGTAAACAGAGTTTGCTAACAGTTGCAAGACTCACAGCAACCCAAGTAGAAGGACAATCAGGCAACATGGCAAAAGGAAAATGCAAGAAGAAAGAAACCAGGTTTCTAATTCCATCTTATGGCCATTGGAGGAACCTCAGCCAATCACAGTTACAGCATTCTCTTAAAGATACAATAATCTTAAATTACTATCCCGGTTTATATATTGCCAACCCAACTATTAGGTTGCAATTATTCCTAAGATTCTCCCCTTTGGGTAGAACAACACATAAAACCTTACAGTTTAAGTTCATATTCTTCACAGCAAGCCTTATGTTTAAAAGTGCCTTGGGCTTTCGTAAAATGATCTGCAATGTTATTCTCTGACATGCAGTACTGCAGTGTAATCATTTTACTTTGAACACATTTTCCCACATTTAGATATTTTAGATCGGTATGTTTTCATCTTCTCTTTACAGCAATATCGGAAGCCATCTGAATTGCTGATCGCTTGTCTTAATAAACAACAATAGATTCAATTATATTAATGCCCATATCAATCAATAGTTGTTTATCACATACTAAGCCAATTACCAGGAGATTGCGAGTTCTAGACCTGTCTTAGCCCATGAAACCCACTGGTCATTATGGGCCAATTCCCAGGAGACTGAGAGTTCTAGTACCGTCTTAGCCCATGAAAGCCACAGGGTCATTTTGGACCAATCACCAGGAGATTGGGAGCTCTAGTCCTGTCTTAGCCCATGAAAGCCACTGGGTCATTTTGGGCCAATTACCAGGACACTGAGAGCTCTAGTCCTGTCTTAGACCATGAAAGCCACATGGATGACTTTGGGCCAATTACCAGGATACTAGGAGTTCTAGACCCGTCCTAGCCCATGAAAGCCACTGGGTCATTTTGGGCCAATTAACATGCGACTGGGAGTTCTAGACTCAGCCCATGAAAGCCACTGGGTCATATTGGGCCAATTACCAGGAGACTGGGAGTTCTAGTCCGGTCTTTACCCATGAAAGCCGCTGAGTCATTTTGGGCCAATTATCAGGAGACTGACATTTATAGTCCGTCTTAGCCATGAAAGCCACTGGGTCATTTTGAGCCAATTACCAGGAGACTGGGAGTTCTAGTCCCTTCTTAGCCCATGAAAGCCACTGGGTCATTTTGGGCCAATTACCAGGAGACTGGGAGTTCTAGTCCAATCTTAGCCCATGAAAGCCACTGGGTCATTTTGGGCCAATTACCAGGAGACTAAGAGTTCTAGTCCCCTTTTAGCCCATGAAAGCCGCTGGGTCATTTTGGGGCAATTATCAGGAGACTGACATTTCTAGTCCGTCTTAGCCCATGAAAGCCACTGGGTCATTTTGGGGCAATTACCAGGAGACTGAGAGTTCTAGTCCCGTCTTAGCCCATGTAAGCCTCTGGGTCATTTTCAGCCAATTGCCAGGAGACTAAGAGTTCTAGACCCGCCTTAGCCAGGAAAGCCACTGGGTCATTTTGGGCCAATTACGAGGAGACTGGGAGTTCTTGTCCCATCTTTACCCATGAAAGCCACTGGGTCATTTTGAGCCAATAACCAGGAGACTGGGAGTTCTAGTCCCGTCTTAGCCCATGAAACCTATTGGGTCATTTTGGGCCAATTACCAGGAGACTGAGAGTTCTAGTACCATCTTAGCCGATGAAAGCCACCAGGGTCATATTGGGCCAATTACCAGGAGACTGGGAGTTCTAGTCCAATCTTAGCCCATGAAAGCCACTGGGTCATTTTGGGCCAATTATCAGGGGACTGGCAGTTGTAGACTATTCTTATACCATGAAAGCCACCTGGGTGAATTTGGGGCAATTACGAGGAGACTGGGAGTTCTAGTGCCGTCTTAGCCCATGAAAGCCACTGGGTCATTTTGGGCCAATTATCAGGAGACTGACATTTTTAGTCCGTTTTAGTCCATGAAAGCCGCTGGGTCATTTTGGGCCAATTATCAGGAGACTGACATTTCTAGTCCGTCTTAGCCCATGAAAGCAACTGGGTCATTTTGGGCCAATTACCAGGAGACTGGGAGTGCTAGTCCCATCTTAACCCATGAAAGCCACTGGGTCATTTTGAGCCAATTACCAGGAGTCTGAGAGTTCTAGACCTGGCTTAGCCATGAAAGCCACTGGGTCATTTTGGGCCAATTACCAGGAGACTGGAAGTTCTAGTTCTGTCTTAGCCCATGAAAGCCACTGGGTCATTTTGGGCCAATTACCAGGACACTGGGAGTTCTATACCCGTCTTTACCCATAAAAGCCACTGGGTCATTTTGGGTCAATTACCAGGGGACTGGGAGTTGTAGAGTTTTCTTACACCATGAAAGCCACCTGGGTGAATTTGGGCCAATTACCAGGAGACTGGGAGTTCTACACCTTTCTTAGCCCATGAAAGCCACTGGGTCGTTTTGGGCCAATTACCCGGAGAATGGGAGTTCTAGTCCCGTCTTAGCCCATGAAAGCCACTGGGTCATTTTGGGCCAATTACCAGGAGACTGGGAGTTCTAGACCCAGCCCATGAAAGCCACTGGGTCATTTTGGGCCAATTACCAGGAGACTGGGAGTTCTAGTCCCGCCTTTACCCATGAAAGCCGCTAGGTCATTTTGGGCCAACTATCAGGAGACTGACATTTCTAGTCCGTCTTAGACATGAAAGCCACTGGGTCATTTTGAGCCAAATTCCAGGAGACTGGGAGTTCTAGTCCCTTCTTAGCCCATGAAAGCCACTGGGTCATTTTGGGCCAATTACCAGGAGACTGGGAGTTCTAGTCCAATCTTAGCCCATGAAAGCCGCTGGGTCATTTTGGGCCAATTACTAGGAGACTGAAATTTCTAGTCCGTCTTAGCCCATGAAAGCCACTGGGTCATTTTGGGGAAATTACCAGGAGACTGGGAGTTCTAGTGCCGTCTTAGCCCATGATAGCCACTGGGTCATTTTGGGCCTATTATCAGGAGACTGACATTTTTAGTCCGTCTTAGTCCATGAAAGCCGCTGGGTCATTTTGGGCCAATTATCAGGAGACTGACATTTCTAGTCCGTCTTAGCCCATGAAAGCAACTGGGTCATTTTGGGCCAATTACCAGGAGACTGGGAGTGCTAGTCCCATCTTAACCCATGAAAGCCACTGGGTCATTTTGAGCCAATTACCAGGAGTCTGAGAGTTCTAGTCCCCTCTTAGCCCAAGAAAGCCACTGGGTCATTTTGGGGCAATTATCAGGAGACTGGGAGTTCTAGTCCCGTCTTAGCCCATGTAAGCCTCTGGATCATTTTCAGCCAATTTCCAGGAGACTAAGAGTCCTAGACCCGCCTTAGCCAGGAAAGCCACTGGGTCATTTTGGGCCAATTACAAGGAGACTCAGAGTTCTAGTCCCGTCTTAGCTCATGAAAGCCAATGGGTCATTTACCCGTCTTTACCCATAAAAGCCACTGGGTCATTTTGGGTCAATTACCAGGGGACTGGGAGTTGTAGAGTTTTCTTACACCATGAAAGCCACCTGGGTGAATTTGGGCCAATTACCAGGAGACTGGGAGTTCTAGTCCCGTCTTAGCCCATGTAAGCCTCTGGATCATTTTCAGCCAATTTCCAGGAGACTAAGAGTCCTAGACCCACCTTAGCCAGGAAAGCCACTGGGTCATTTTGGGCCAATTACCAGGAGACTGAGAGTTCTAGTACCATCTTAGCCAATGAAAGCCACCAGGGTCATTTTTGGCCAATAACCAGGAGACTGGGAGTTCTAGTCCAATCTTAGCCCATGAAAGCCACTGGGTCATTTTGGGCTAATTACCAGAAGACTGAAATTTCTAGTCCGTCTTAGCCCATGAAAGCCACTGGGTCATTTTGGGGCAATTACCAGGAGACTGGGAGTTCTAGTGCCCTCTTAGCCCATGATAGCCACTGGGTCATTTTGGGCCAATTATCAGGAGACTGACATTTCTAGTCCGTCTTAGTCCATGAAAGCCGCTGGGTCATTTTGGGCCAATTATCAGGAGACTGGGAGTTCTAGTTCCGTCTTAGCCCATGAAAGCCACTGGGTCATTTTGGGCTAATTACCAGGGGACTGGGAGTTGTAGACTTTTCTTACACCATGAAAGCCACCTGGGTGAATTTGGGCCAATTATCAGGAGACTGACATTTCTAGTCCTTCTTAGCCATGAAAGCCACTGGGTCATTTTGAGCCAATTACCAGGAGACTGGGAGTTCTAGTCCCTTCTTAGCCCATGAAAGCCACTGGGTCCTTTGGGGCCAATTACCAGGAGACTTGGAGTTCTAGTCCAATCTTAGCCCATCAAAGCCACTGGGTCATTTTGGGCCAATTACCAGGAGACTGGGAGTTCTAGTCCCGTCTTTACCCATAAAAGCCTCTGGGTCATTTTGGGCCAATTATCAGGAGACTGACATTTATAGTCCGTCTTAGCCATGAACGCCATTGGGTCATTTTGAGCCAATTACCGGGAGACTGGGAGTTCTAGTCCCTTCTTAGCCCATGAAAGCCACTGGGTCATTTGGGGCCAATTACCAGGGGACTGGGAGTTCTAGTCCAATCTTAGCCCATGAAAGCCACTGGGTCATTTTGGGCCAATTACCAGCAGACTAAGAGTTCTAGTCCCCTCTTAGCCCATGAAAGCCGCTGGGTCATTTTGGGGCAATTATCAGGAGACTGGGAGTTCTAGTCCCGTCTTAGCCCATGTAAGCCTCTGGATCATTTTCAGCCAATTTCCAGGAGACTAAGAGTCCTAGACCCGCCTTAGCCAGGAAAGCCACTGGGTCATTTTGGGCCAATTACAAGGAGACTCAGAGTTCTAGTCCCGTCTTAGCTCATGAAAGCCAATGGGTCATTTTGGGCCAATTACCAGGAGACTGAGAGTTCTAGTACCATCTTAGCCAATGAAAGCCACCAGGGACATTTTGGGCCAATTACCAGGAGACTGGGAGTTCTAGTCCAATCTTAGCCCATGAAAGCCACTGGGTCATTTTGGGCCAATTACCAGGAGACTGAAATTTCTAGTCCGTCTTAGCCCATGAAAGCCACTGGGTCATTTTGGGGCAATTACCAGGAGACTGGGAGTTCTAGTCCAATCTTAGCCCATGAAAGCCACTGGGTCATTTTGGGCCAAATTACCAGGAGACTGAGAGTTCTAGTCCCCTCTTAGCCATGAAAGCCGCTGGGTCATTTTGGGCCAATTACCAGGAGACTGAAATTTCTAGTCCGTCTTAGCCCATGAAAGCCACTGGGTCATTTTGGGGCAATTACCAGGAGACTGGGAGTTCTAGTGCCGTCTTAGCCCATGATAGCCACTGGGTCATTTTGCGCCAATTATCAGGAGACTGACATTTCTAGTCCGTCTTAGTCCATGAAAGCCGCTGGGTCATTTTGGGCCAATTATCAGGAGACTGACATTTCTAGTCCGTCTTAGCCCATGAAAGCCACTGGGTCATTTTGAGCCAATTACCAGGAGACTGGGAGTTCTAGTCCCGTCTTAACCCATGAAAGCCACTGGGTCATTTTGAGCCAATTACCAGGAGTCTGAGAGTTCTAGACCTGGCTTAGCCATGAAAGCCACTGGGTCATTTTGGGCCAATTACCAGGAGACTGGGAGTTCTAGTTCCGTCTTAGCCCATGAAAGCCACTGGGTCATTTTGGGCCAATTACCAGGACACTGGGAGTTCTATACTCGTCGTTACCCATAAAAGCCATTGGGTCATTTTGGGCCAATTACCAGGGGACTGGGAGTTGTAGACTTTTCTTACACCATGAAAGCCACCTGGGTGAATTTGGACCAATTACCAGGAGACTGGGAGTTCTACACCTGTCTTAGCCCATGAAAGCCACTGGGTCGTTTTGGCCCAATTACCCGGAGAATGGGAGTTCTAGTCCCATCTTAGCCCATGAAAGCCACTGCGTCATTTTGGGTCAATTAACAGGCGACTGGGAGTTCTAGACCCAGCCCATGAAAGCCGCTGGGTCATTTTGGGCTAATTACCAGGAGACTGTGAGTTCTAGTCGCGTCTTTACCCATGAAAGCCGCTGGGTCATTTTGGGCCAATTATCAGGAGACTGACATTTATAGTCCGTCTTAGCCATGAACGCCATTGGGTCATTTTGAGCCAATTACCGGGAGACTGGGAGTTCTAGTCCCTTCTTAGCCCATGAAAGCCACTGGGTCATTTGGGGCCAATTACCAGGGGACTGGGAGTTCTAGTCCAATCTTAGCCCATGAAAGCCACTGGGTCATTTTGGGCCAATTACCAGGAGACTAAGAGTTCTAGTCCCCTCTTAGCCCATGAAAGCAGCTGGGTCATTTTGAGGCAATTATCAGGAGACTGGGAGTTCTAGTCCCGTCTTAGCCCATGTAAGCCTCTGGATCATTTTCAGCCAATTTCCAGGAGACTAAGAGTCCTAGACCCACCTTAGCCAGGAAAGCCACTGGGTCATTTTGGGCCAATTACAAGGAGACTGAGAGTTCTAGTCCCGTCTTAGCTCATGAAAGCCAATGGGTCATTTTGGGCCAATTACCAGGAGACTGAGAGTTCTAGTACCATCTTAGCCAATGAAAGCCACCAGGGTCATTTTTGGCCAATAACCAGGAGACTGGGAGTTCTAGTCCAATCTTAGCCCATGAAAGCCACTGGGTCATTTTGGGCTAATTACCAGAAGACTGAAATTTCTAGTCCGTCTTAGCCCATGAAAGCCACTGGGTCATTTTGGGGCAATTACCAGGAGATTGGGAGTTCTAGTGCCCTCTTAGCCCATGATAGCCACTGGGTCATTTTGGGCCAATTATCAGGAGACTGACATTTCTAGTCCCTCTTAGTCCATGAAAGCCGCTGGGTCATTTTGGGCCAATTATCAGGAGACTGACATTTCTAGTCCGTCTTAGCGCATGAAAGCCACTGGGTCATTTTGGGCCAATTACCAGGAGACTGGGAGTTCTAGTTCCGTCTTAGCCCATGAAAGCCACTGGGTCATTTTGGGCTAATTACCAGGGGACTGGGAGTTGTAGACTGTTCTTACACCATGAAAGCCACCTGGGTGAATTTGGGCCAATTACCAGGAGACTGGGAGTTCTACACCTGTCTTAGCCCATGAAAGCCTCTCGGTCGTTTTGGGCCAATTACCCGGAGAATGGGAGTTCTAGTCCCGTCTTAGCCCATGAAAGCCACTGGGTCATTGTGGGCCAATTAACAGGCGACTGGGAGTTCTAGACCCAGCCCATGAAAGCCACTGGGTCATTTTGGGCTAATTACCAGGAGACTGTGAGTTCTAGTCGCGTCTTTACCCATGAAAGCCGCTGGGTCATTTTGGGCCAATTATCAGGAGACTGACATTTATAGTCCGTCTTAGCCATGAACGCCATTGGGTCATTTTGAGCCAATTACCGGGAGACTGGGAGTTCTAGTCCCTTCTTAGCCCATGAAAGCCACTGGGTCATTTGGGGCCAATTACCAGGGGACTGGGAGTTCTAGTCCAATCTTAGCCCATGAAAGCCACTGGGTCATTTTGGGCCAATTACCAGCAGACTAAGAGTTCTAGTCCCCTCTTAGCCCATGAAAGCCGCTGGGTCATTTTGGGGCAATTATCAGGAGACTGGGAGTTCTAGTCCCGTCTTAGCCCATGTAAGCCTCTGGATCATTTTCAGCCAATTTCCAGGAGACTAAGAGTCCTAGACCCGCCTTAGCCAGGAAAGCCACTGGGTCATTTTGGGCCAATTACAAGGAGACTCAGAGTTCTAGTCCCGTCTTAGCTCATGAAAGCCAATGGGTCATTTTGGGCCAATTACCAGGAGACTGAGAGTTCTAGTACCATCTTAGCCAATGAAAGCCACCAGGGACATTTTGGGCCAATTACCAGGAGACTGGGAGTTCTAGTCCAATCTTAGCCCATGAAAGCCACTGGGTCATTTTGGGCCAATTACCAGGAGACTGAAATTTCTAGTCCGTCTTAGCCCATGAAAGCCACTGGGTCATTTTGGGGCAATTACCAGGAGACTGGGAGTTCTAGTCCAATCTTAGCCCATGAAAGCCACTGGGTCATTTTGGGCCAAATTACCAGGAGACTGAGAGTTCTAGTCCCCTCTTAGCCATGAAAGCCGCTGGGTCATTTTGGGCCAATTACCAGGAGACTGAAATTTCTAGTCCGTCTTAGCCCATGAAAGCCACTGGGTCATTTTGGGGCAATTACCAGGAGACTGGGAGTTCTAGTGCCGTCTTAGCCCATGATAGCCACTGGGTCATTTTGGGCCAATTATCAGGAGACTGGGAGTTCTAGTCCCGTTTTTACCCATGAAAGCCGCTGGGTCATTTTGGACCAATTATCAGGAGACTCACATTTCTAGTCCGTCTTAGCCCATGAAAGCCACTGGGTCATTTTGGGGCAATTACCAGGAGACTGGGAGTTCTAGTGCCGTCTTAGCCCATGATAGCCACTGGGTCATTTTGGGCCAATTTCCAGGAGACTGGGAGTTCTAGTCCCTTCTTAGCCTATGAAAGCCACTGGGTCGTTTGGGGCCATTTACCAGGAGACTGGGAGTTCCAGACCAATCTTAGCCCATGAAAGCCACTGGGTCATTTTGGGCCAATTATCAGGAGACTGAGAGTTGTAGTCCCCTCTTAGCCTATGAAAGTCGCTGGGTCATTTTGGGCCAATTACCAGGAGACTGAAATTTCTAGTCCGTCTTAGCCCATGAAAGCCACTGGGTCATTTCGGGCCAATTACCAGGACACTAGGAGTTCTAGTCCCTTCTTTACCCATGAAAGCCGCTGGGTCATTTTGGGCCAATTATCAGGAGACTGACATTTCTAGTCCGTCTTATTCCATGAAAGCCGCTGGGTCATTTTGGGCCAATTATCAGGAGACTGACATTTCTAGTCCGTCTTAGCCCATGAAAGCCACTGGGTCATTTTGAGCCAATTACCAGGAGACTGGGAGTTCTAGTCCCGTCTTAACCCATGAAAGCCACTGGGTCATTTTGAGCCAATTACCAGGAGTCTGAGAGTTCTAGACCTGGCTTAGCCATGAAAGCCACTGGGTCATTTTGGGCCAATTACCAGGAGACTGGGAGTTCTAGTTCCGTCTTAGCCCATGAAAGCCACTGGGTCGTTTTGGGCCAATTACCAGGACACTGGGAGTTCTATACTCGTCGTTACCCATAAAAGCCATTGGGTCATTTTGGGCCAATTACCAGGGGACTGGGAGTTGTAGACTTTTCTTACACCATGAAAGCCACCTGGGTGAATTTGGGCCAATTACCAGGAGACTGGGAGTTCTACACCTGTCTTAGCCCATGAAAGCCACTGGGTCGTTTTGGCCCAATTACCCGGAGAATGGGAGTTCTAGTCCCGTCTTAGCCCATGAAAGCCACTGCGTCATTTTGGGTCAATTAACAGGCGACTGGGAGTTCTAGACCCAGCCCATGAAAGCCGCTGGGTCATTTTGGGCTAATTACCAGGAGACTGTGAGTTCTAGTCGCGTCTTTACCCATGAAAGCCGCTGGGTCATTTTGGGCCAATTACCAGGAGACTGAGAGTTCTAGTACCATCTTAGCCAATGAAAGCCACCAGGGTCATTTTGGGCCAATTACCAGGAGACTGGGAGTTCTAGTCCAATCTTAGCCCATGAAAGCCACTGGGTCATTTTGGGCTAATTACCAGGAGACTGAAATTTCTAGTCCGTCTTAGCCCATGAAAGCCACTGGGTCATTTTGGGGCAATTACCAGGCGACTGGGAGTTCTAGACCCAGCCCATGAAAGCCACTGGGTCATTTTGGGCTAATTACCAGGAGATGTGAGTTCTAGTCGCGTCTTTACCCATGAAAGCCGCTGGGTCATTTTGGGCCAATTATCAGGAGACTGACATTTATAGTCCGTCTTAGCCATGAACGCCATTGGGTCATTTTGAGCCAATTACCGGGAGACTGGGAGTTCTAGTCCCTTCTTAGCCCATGAAAGCCACTGGGTCATTTGGGGCCAATTACCAGGGGACTGGGAGTTCTAGTCCAATCTTAGCCCATGAAAGCCACTGGGTCATTTTGGGCCAATTACCAGCAGACTAAGAGTTCTAGTCCCCTCTTAGCCCATGAAAGCCGCTGGGTCATTTTGGGGCAATTATCAGGAGACTGGGAGTTCTAGTCCCGTCTTAGCCCATGTATGCCTCTGGATCATTTTCAGCCAATTTCCAGGAGACTAAGAGTCCTAGACCCGCCTTAGCCAGGAAAGCCACTGGGTCATTTTGGGCCAATTACAAGGAGACTGAGAGTTCTAGTCCCGTCTTAGCTCATGAAAGCCAATGGGTCATTTTGGGCCAATTACCAGGAGACTGAGAGTTCTAGTACCATCTTAGCCAATGAAAGCCACCAGGGTCATTTTGGGCCAATTACCAGGAGACTGGGAGTTCTAGTCCAATCTTAGCCCATGAAAGCCACTGGGTCATTTTGGGCTAATTACCAGGAGACTGAAATTTCTAGTCCGTCTTAGCCCATGAAAGCCACTGGGTCATTTTGGGGCAATTACCAGGCGACTGGGAGTTCTAGACCCAGCCCATGAAAGCCACTGGGTCATTTTGGGCTAATTACCAGGAGACTGTGAGTTCTAGTCGCGTCTTTACCCATGAAAGCCGCTGGGTCATTTTGGGCCAATTATCAGGAGACTGACATTTATAGTCCGTCTTAGCCATGAACGCCATTGGGTCATTTTGAGCCAATTACCGGGAGACTGGGAGTTCTAGTCCCTTCTTAGCCCATGAAAGCCACTGGGTCATTTGGGGCCAATTACCAGGGGACTGGGAGTTCTAGTCCAATCTTAGCCCATGAAAGCCACTGGGTCATTTTGGGCCAATTACCAGCAGACTAAGAGTTCTAGTCCCCTCTTAGCCCATGAAAGCCGCTGGGTCATTTTGGGGCAATTATCAGGAGACTGGGAGTTCTAGTCCCGTCTTAGCCCATGTAAGCCTCTGGATCATTTTCAGCCAATTTCCAGGAGACTAAGAGTCCTAGACCCGCCTTAGCCAGGAAAGCCACTGGGTCATTTTGGGCCAATTACAAGAAGACTCAGAGTTCTAGTCCCGTCTTAGCTCATGAAAGCCAATGGGTCATTTTGGGCCAATTACCAGGAGACTGAGAGTTCTAGTACCATCTTAGCCAATGAAAGCCACCAGGGTCATTTTGGGCCAATTACCAGGAGACTGGGAGTTCTAGTCCAATCTTAGCCCATGAAAGCCACTGGGTCATCTTGGGCCAATTACCAGGAGACTGAAATTTCTAGTCCGTCTTAGCCCATGAAAGCCACTGGGTCATTTTGGGGCAATTACCAGGAGACTGGGAGTTCTAGTGCCCTCTTAGCCCATGATAGCCACTGGGTCATTTTGGGCCAATTATCAGGAGACTGACATTTCTAGTCCGTCTTAGTCCATGAAAGCTGCTGGGTCATTTTGGGCCAATTATCAGGAGACTGACATTTCTAGTCCGTCTTAGCCCATGAAAGCCACTGGGTCATTTTGGGCAAATTACCAGGAGACTGGGAGTTCTAGTTCCATCTTAGCCCATGAAAGCCACTGGGTCATTTTGGGCTAATTACCAGGGGACTGGGAGTTGTAGACTTTTCTTACACCATGAAAGCCACCTGGGTGAATTTGGGCCAATTACCAGGAGACTGACATTTCTAGTCCGTCTTAGCCCATGAAAGCCACTGGGTCATTTTGGGCCAATTATCAGGAGACTAAGAGTTCTTGTCCCCTCTTAGCCCATGAAAGCCGCTGGGTCATTTTGGGCCAATTATCAGGAGACTGACATTTCTAGTCCATCTTAGTCCATGAAAGCCGCTGGGTCATTTTGGGCCAATTATCAGGAGACTGACATTTCTAGTCCGTCTTAGTCCATGAAAGCCACTGGGTCATTTTGAGCCAATTACCAGGAGTCTGAGAGTTCTAGACCTGGCTTAGCCATGAAAGCCACTGGGTCATTTTGGGCCAATTACCAGGAGACTGGGAGTCCTAGTTCCGTCTTAGCCCATGAAAGCCACTGGGTCATTTTGGGCCAATTATCAGGAGACTGACATTTCTAGTCCGTCTTAGTCCATGAAAGCCGCTGGGTCATTTTGGGCCAATTAACAGAAGACTGACATTTCTGGTCCGTTTTAGCCCATGAAAGCCACTGGGTCATTTGGTGCCAATTACCAGGAGACTGGGAGTTCTAGTCCCGTCTGAACCCATGAAAGCCACTGGGTCATTTTGAGCCAATTACCAGGAGTCTGAGAGTTCTAGACCTGGCTTAGCCATGAAAGCCACTGGGTCATTTTGGGCCAATTACCAGGAGACTGGGAGTTCTAGTTCCGTTTTTACCCATGAAAGCCGCTGGGTCATTTTGGACCAATTATCAGGAGACTCACATTTCTAGTCCGTCTTAGCCCATGAAAGCCACTGGGTCATTTTGGGGCAATTACCAGGAGACTGGGAGTTCTAGTGCCGTCTTAGCCCATGATAGCCACTGGGTCATTTTGGGCCAATTTCCAGGAGACTGGGAGTTCTAGTCCCTTTTTAGCCTATGAAAACCACTGGGTCGTTTGGGGCCATTTACCAGGAGACTGGGAGTTCCAGACCAATCTTAGCCCATGAAAACCACTGGGTCATTTTGGGCCAATTACCAGGAGACTGAGAGTTGTAGTCCCCTCTTAGCCTATGAAAGTCGCTGGGTCATTTTGGGCCAATTACCAGGAGACTGAAATTTCTAGTCCGTCTTAGCCCATGAAAGCCACTGGGTCATTTGGGGCCAATTACCAGGATACTAGGAGTTCTAATCCCTTCTTTACCCATGAAAGCCGCTGGGTCATTTTGGGCCAATTATCAGGAGACTGACATTTCTAGTCCGTCTTAGTCCATGAAAGCCGCTGGGTCATATTGGGCCAATTATCAGGAGACTGACATTTCTAGTCCCTCTTAGCCCATGAAAGCCACTGGGTCGTTTGGGGCCATTTACCAGGAGACTGGGAGTTCCAGTCCAATCTTAGCCCATGAAAGCCACTGGGTCATTTTGGGCCAATTACCAGGAGACTGAGAGTTCTAGTCCCCTCTTAGCCCATGAAAGCCGCTGGGTCATTTTGGGCCAATTATCAGGAGACTGAAATTTCTAGTCCGTCTTAGCCCATGAAAGCCACTGGGTCATTTTGGGGCAATTACCAGGAGACTGGGAGTTCTAGTGCCGTCTTAGCCCATGATAGCCACTGGGTCATTTTGGGCCAATTATCAGGAAACTGACATTTCTAGTCCGTCTTAGTCCATGAAAGCCGCTGGGTCATTTTGGGCCAATTACCAGGAGACTGACATTTCTAGTCCGTCTTAGCCCATGAAAGCCACTGGGTCATTTTGGGCCAATTACCAGGAGACTGGGAGTTCTAGTGCCGTCTTAGCCCATGATAGCCACTGGGTCATTTTGGGCCAATTACCAGGAAACTGACATTTCTAGTCCGTCTTAGTCCATGAAAGCCGCTGGGTCATTTTGGGCCAATTATCAGGAGACTGACATTTCTAGTCCGTCTTAGCCCATGAAAGCCACTGGGACATTTGGGGCCAATTACCAGGAGACTGGGAGTTCTAGTCCCGTCTTAACCCATGAAAGCCACTGGGTCATTTTGGACCAATTATCAGGAGACTGGGAGTTCTAGTCCCGTTTTTACGCATGAAAGCCGCTGGGTCATTTTGGACCAATTATCAGGAGACTCACATTTCTAGTCCGTCTTAGCCCATGAAAGCCACTGGGTCATTTTGGGGCAATTACCAGGAGACTGGGAGTTCTAGTGCCGTCTTAGCCCATGATAGCCACTGGGTCATTTTGGGCCAATTTCCAGGAGACTGGGAGTTCTAGTCCCTTCTTAGCCTATGAAAGCCACTGGGTCGTTTGGGGCCATTTACCAGGAGACTGGGAGTTCCAGACCAATCTTAGCCCATGAAAGCCACTGGGTCATTTTGGGCCAATTACCAGGAGACTGAGAGTTGTAGTCCCCTCTTAGCCTGTGAAAGTCGCTGGGTCATTTTGGGCCAATTACCAGGAGACTGAAATTTCTAGTCCGTCTTAGCCCATGAAAGCCACTGGGTCATTTGGGGCCAATTACCAGGACACTAGGAGTTCTAGTCCCTTCTTTACCCATGAAAGCCGCTGGGTCATTTTGGGCCAATTATCAGGAGACTGACATTTCTAGTCCGTCTTAGTCCATGAAAGCCGCTGGGTCATTTTGGGCCAATTATCAGGAGACTGACATTTCTAGTCCGTCTTAGCCCATGAAAGCCACTGGGTCATTTTGAGCCAATTACCAGGAGACTGGGAGTTCTAGTCCCGTCTTAACCCATGAAAGCCACTGGGTCATTTTGAGCCAATTACCAGGAGAGTGGGAGTTCTAGTTCCGTCTTAGCCCATGAAAGCCACTGGGTCATTTTGGGCCAATTACCAGGACACTGGGAGTTCTATACTCGTCGTTACCCATAAAAGCCATTGGGTCATTTTGGGCCAATTACCAGGGGACTGGGAGTTGTAGACTTTTCTTACACCATGAAAGCCACTGGGACATTTGGGGCCAATTACCAGGAGACTGGGAGTTCTAGTCCCGTCTTAACCCATGAAAGCCACTGGGTCATTTTGGACCAATTATCAGGAGACTGGGAGTTCTAGTCCCGTTTTTACCCATGAAAGCCGCTGGGTCATTTTGGACCAATTATCAGGAGACTCACATTTCTAGTCCGTCTTAGCCCATGAAAGCCACTGGGTCATTTTGGGGCAATTACCAGGAGACTGGGAGTTCTAGTGCCGTCTTAGCCCATGATAGCCACTGGGTCATTTTGGGCCAATTTCCAGGAGACTGGGAGTTCTAGTCCCTTCTTAGCCTATGAAAGCCACTGGGTCGTTTGGGGCCATTTACCAGGAGACTGGGAGTTCCAGACCAATCTTAGCCCATGAAAGCCACTGGGTCATTTTGGGCCAATTACCAGGAGACTGAGAGTTGTAGTCCCCTCTTAGCCTATGAAAGTCGCTTGGTCATTTTGGGCCAATTACCAGGAGACTGAAATTTCTAGTCCGTCTTAGCCCATGAAAGCCACTGGGTCATTTGGGGCCAATTACCAGGACACTAGGAGTTCTAGTCCCTTCTTTACCCATGAAAGCCGCTGGGTCATTTTGGGCCAATTATCAGGAGACTGACATTTCTAGTCCGTCTTATTCCATGAAAGCCGCTGGGTCATTTTGGGCCAATTATCAGGAGACTGACATTTCTAGTCCGTCTTAGCCCATGAAAGCCACTGGGTCATTTTGAGCCAATTACCAGGAGACTGGGAGTTCTAGTCCCGTCTTAACCCATGAAAGCCACTGGGTCATTTTGAGCCAATTACCAGGAGTCTGAGAGTTCTAGACCTGGCTTAGCCATGAAAGCCACTGGGTCATTTTGGGCCAATTACCAGGAGACTGGGAGTTCTAGTTCCGTCTTAGCCCATGAAAGCCACTGGGTCATTTTGGGCCAATTACCAGGACACTGGGAGTTCTATACTCGTCGTTACCCATAAAAGCCATTGGGTCATTTTGGGCCAATTACCAGGGGACTGGGAGTTGTAGACTTTTCTTACACCATGAAAGCCACCTGGGTGAATTTGGGCCAATTACCAGGAGACTGGGAGTTCTACACCTGTCTTAGCCCATGAAAGCCACTGGGTCGTTTTGGCCCAATTACCCGGAGAATGGGAGTTCTAGTCCCGTCTTAGCCCATGAAAGCCACTGCGTCATTTTGGGTCAATTAACAGGCGACTGGGAGTTCTAGACCCAGCCCATGAAAGCCGCTGGGTCATTTTGGGCTAATTACCAGGAGACTGTGAGTTCTAGTCGCGTCTTTACCCATGAAAGCCGCTGGGTCATTTTGGGTCAATTATCAGGAGACTGACATTTATAGTCCGTCTTAGCCATGAACGCCATTGGGTCATTTTGAGCCAATTACCGGGAGACTGGGAGTTCTAGTCCCTTCTTAGCCCATGAAAGCCACTGGGTCATTTGGGGCCAATTACCAGGGGACTGGGAGTTCTAGTCCAATCTTAGCCCATGAAAGCCACTGGGTCATTTTGGGACAATTACCAGGAGACTAAGAGTTCTAGTCCCCTCTTAGCCCATGAAAGCCGCTGGGTCATTTTGAGGCAATTATCAGGAGACTGGGAGTTCTAGTCCCGTCTTAGCCCATGTAAGCCTCTGGATCATTTTCAGCCAATTTCCAGGTGACTAAGAGTCCTAGACCCACCTTAGCCAGGAAAGCCACTGGGTCATTTTGGGCCAATTACAAGGAGACTGAGAGTTCTAGTCCCGTCTTAGCTCATGAAAGCCAATGGGTCATTTTGGGCCAATTACCAGGAGACTGAGAGTTCTAGTACCATCTTAGCCAATGAAAGCCACCAGGGTCATTTTGGGCCAATTACCAGGAGACTGGGAGTTCTACTCCAATCTTAGCCCATGAAAGCCACTGGGTCATTTTGGGCTAATTACCAGGAGACTGAAATTTCTAGTCCGTCTTAGCCCATGAAAGCCACTGGGTCATTTTGGGGCAATTACCAGGCGACTGGGAGTTCTAGACCCAGCCCATGAAAGCCACTGGGTCATTTTGGGCTAATTACCAGGAGACTGTGAGTTCTAGTCGCGTCTTTACCCATGAAAGCCGCTGGGTCATTTTGGGCCAATTATCAGGAGACTGACATTTATAGTCCGTCTTAGCCATGAACGCCATTGGGTCATTTTGAGCCAATTACCGGGAGACTGGGAGTTCTAGTCCCTTCTTAGCCCATGAAAGCCACTGGGTCATTTGGGGCCAATTACCAGGGGACTGGGAGTTCTAGTCCAATCTTAGCCCATGAAAGCCACTGGGTCATTTTGGGCCAATTACCAGCAGACTAAGAGTTCTAGTCCCCTCTTAGCCCATGAAAGCCGCTGGGTCATTTTGGGGCAATTATCAGGAGACTGGGAGTTCTAGTCCCGTCTTAGCCCATGTAAGCCTCTGGATCATTTTCAGCCAATTTCCAGGAGACTAAGAGTCCTAGACCCGCCTTAGCCAGGAAAGCCACTGGGTCATTTTGGGCCAATTACAAGAAGACTCAGAGTTCTAGTCCCGTCTTAGCTCATGAAAGCCAATGGGTCATTTTGGGCCAATTACCAGGAGACTGAGAGTTCTAGTACCATCTTAGCCAATGAAAGCCACCAGGGTCATTTTGGGCCAATTACCAGGAGACTGGGAGTTCTAGTCCAATCTTAGCCCATGAAAGCCACTGGGTCATCTTGGGCCAATTACCAGGAGACTGAAATTTCTAGTCCGTCTTAGCCCATGAAAGCCACTGGGTCATTTTGGGGCAATTACCAGGAGACTGGGAGTTCTAGTGCCCTCTTAGCCCATGATAGCCACTGGGTCATTTTGGGCCAATTATCAGGAGACTGACATTTCTAGTCCGTCTTAGTCCATGAAAGCTGCTGGGTCATTTTGGGCCAATTATCAGGAGACTGACATTTCTAGTCCGTCTTAGCCCATGAAAGCCACTGGGTCATTTTGGGCAAATTACCAGGAGACTGGGAGTTCTAGTTCCATCTTAGCCCATGAAAGCCACTGGGTCATTTTGGGCTAATTACCAGGGGACTGGGAGTTGTAGACTTTTCTTACACCATGAAAGCCACCTGGGTGAATTTGGGCCAATTACCAGGAGACTGACATTTCTAGTCCGTCTTAGCCCATGAAAGCCACTGGGTCATTTTGGGCCAATTATCAGGAGACTAAGAGTTCTTGTCCCCTCTTAGCCCATGAAAGCCGCTGGGTCATTTTGGGCCAATTATCAGGAGACTGACATTTCTAGTCCATCTTAGTCCATGAAAGCCGCTGGGTCATTTTGGGCCAATTATCAGGAGACTGACATTTCTAGTCCGTCTTAGTCCATGAAAGCCACTGGGTCATTTTGAGCCAATTACCAGGAGTCTGAGAGTTCTAGACCTGGCTTAGCCATGAAAGCCACTGGGTCATTTTGGGCCAATTACCAGGAGACTGGGAGTCCTAGTTCCGTCTTAGCCCATGAAAGCCACTGGGTCATTTTGGGCCAATTATCAGGAGACTGACATTTCTAGTCCGTCTTAGTCCATGAAAGCCGCTGGGTCATTTTGGGCCAATTAACAGAAGACTGACATTTCTGGTCCGTTTTAGCCCATGAAAGCCACTGGGTCATTTGGTGCCAATTACCAGGAGACTGGGAGTTCTAGTCCCGTCTGAACCCATGAAAGCCACTGGGTCATTTTGAGCCAATTACCAGGAGTCTGAGAGTTCTAGACCTGGCTTAGCCATGAAAGCCACTGGGTCATTTTGGGCCAATTACCAGGAGACTGGGAGTTCTAGTTCCATTTTTACCCATGAAAGCCGCTGGGTCATTTTGGACCAATTATCAGGAGACTCACATTTCTAGTCCGTCTTAGCCCATGAAAGCCACTGGGTCATTTTGGGGCAATTACCAGGAGACTGGGAGTTCTAGTGCCGTCTTAGCCCATGATAGCCACTGGGTCATTTTGGGCCAATTTCCAGGAGACTGGGAGTTCTAGTCCCTTCTTAGCCTATGAAAGCCACTGGGTCGTTTGGGGCCATTTACCAGGAGACTGGGAGTTCCAGACCAATCTTAGCCCATGAAAACCACTGGGTCATTTTGGGCCAATTACCAGGAGACTGAGAGTTGTAGTCCCCTCTTAGCCTATGAAAGTCGCTGGGTCATTTTGGGCCAATTACCAGGAGACTGAAATTTCTAGTCCGTCTTAGCCCATGAAAGCCACTGGGTCATTTGGGGCCAATTACCAGGATACTAGGAGTTCTAGTCCCTTCTTTACCCATGAAAGCCGCTGGGTCATTTTGGGCCAATTATCAGGAGACTGACATTTCTAGTCCGTCTTAGTCCATGAAAGCCGCTGGGTCATATTGGGCCAATTATCAGGAGACTGACATTTCTAGTCCCTCTTAGCCCATGAAAGCCATTGGGTCATTTGGGGCCATTTACCAGGAGACTGGGAGTTCCAGTCCAATCTTAGCCCATGAAAGCCACTGGGTCATTTTGGGCCAATTACCAGGAGACTGAGAGGTCTAGTCCCCTCTTAGCCCATGAAAGCCGCTGGGTCATTTTGGGCCAATTATCAGGAGACTGAAATTTCTAGTCCGTCTTAGCCCATGAAAGCCACTGGGTCATTTTGGGGCAATTACCAGGAGACTGGGAGTTCTAGTGCCGTCTTAGCCCATGATAGCCACTGGGTCATTTTGGGCCAATTATCAGGAAACTGACATTTCTAGTCCGTCTTAGTCCATGAAAGCCGCTGGGTCATTTTGGGCCAATTATCAGGAGACTGATATTTCTAGTCCGTCTTAGCCATGAACGCCATTGGGTCATTTTGAGCCAATTACCGGGAGACTGGGAGTTCTAGTCCCTTCTTAGCCCATGAAAGCCACTGGGTCATTTGGGGCCAATTACCAGGGGACTGGGAGTTCTAGTCCAATCTTAGCCCATGAAAGCCACTGGGTCATTTTGGGCCAATTACCAGCAGACTAAGAGTTCTAGTCCCCTCTTAGCCCATGAAAGCCGCTGGGTCATTTTGGGGCAATTATCAGGAGACTGGGAGTTCTAGTCCCGTCTTAGCCCATGTAAGCCTCTGGATCATTTTCAGCCAATTTCCAGGAGACTAAGAGTCCTAGACCCGCCTTAGCCAGGAAAGCCACTGGGTCATTTTGGGCCAATTACAAGAAGACTCAGAGTTCTAGTCCCGTCTTAGCTCATGAAAGCCAATGGGTCATTTTGGGCCAATTACCAGGAGACTGAGAGTTCTAGTACCATCTTAGCCAATGAAAGCCACCAGGGTCATTTTGGGCCAATTACCAGGAGACTGGGAGTTCTAGTCCAATCTTAGCCCATGAAAGCCACTGGGTCATCTTGGGCCAATTACCAGGAGACTGAAATTTCTAGTCCGTCTTAGCCCATGAAAGCCACTGGGTCATTTTGGGGCAATTACCAGGAGACTGGGAGTTCTAGTGCCCTCTTAGCCCATGATAGCCACTGGGTCATTTTGGGCCAATTATCAGGAGACTGACATTTCTAGTCCGTCTTAGTCCATGAAAGCTGCTGGGTCATTTTGGGCCAATTATCAGGAGACTGACATTTCTAGTCCGTCTTAGCCCATTAAAGCCACTGGGTCATTTTGGGCAAATTACCAGGAGACTGGGAGTTCTAGTTCCATCTTAGCCCATGAAAGCCACTGGGTCATTTTGGGCTAATTACCAGGGGACTGGGAGTTGTAGACTTTTCTTACACCATGAAAGCCACCTGGGTGAATTTGGGCCAATTACCAGGAGACTGACATTTCTAGTCCGTCTTAGCCCATGAAAGCCACTGGGTCATTTTGGGCCAATTATCAGGAGACTAAGAGTTCTTGTCCCCTCTTAGCCCATGAAAGCCGCTGGGTCATTTTGGGCCAATTATCAGGAGACTGACATTTCTAGTCCATCTTAGTCCATGAAAGCCGCTGGGTCATTTTGGGCCAATTATCAGGAGACTGACATTTCTAGTCCGTCTTAGTCCATGAAAGCCACTGGGTCATTTTGAGCCAATTACCAGGAGTCTGAGAGTTCTAGACCTGGCTTAGCCATGAAAGCCACTGGGTCATTTTGGGCCAATTACCAGGAGACTGGGAGTTCTAGTTCCGTCTTAGCCCATGAAAGCCACTGGGTCATTTTGGGCCAATTATCAGGAGACTGACATTTCTAGTCCGTCTTAGTCCATGAAAGCCGCTGGGTCATTTTGGGCCAATTAACAGAAGACTGACATTTCTGGTCCGTTTTAGCCCATGAAAGCCACTGGGTCATTTGGTGCCAATTACCAGGAGACTGGGAGTTCTAGTCCCGTCTGAACCCATGAAAGCCACTGGGTCATTTTGAGCCAATTACCAGGAATCTGAGAGTTCTAGACCTGGCTTAGCCATGAAAGCCACTGGGTCATTTTGGGCCAATTACCAGGAGACTGGGAGTTCTAGTTCCGTTTTTACCCATGAAAGCCGCTGGGTCATTTTGGACCAATTATCAGGAGACTCACATTTCTAGTCCGTCTTAGCCCATGAAAGCCACTGGGTCATTTTGGGGCAATTACCAGGAGACTGGGAGTTCTAGTGCCGTCTTAGCCCATTATAGCCACTGGGTCATTTTGGGCCAATTTCCAGGAGACTGGGAGTTCTAGTCCCTTCTTAGCCTATGAAAGCCACTGGGTCGTTTGGGGCCATTTACCAGGAGACTGGGAGTTCCAGACCAATCTTAGCCCATGAAAACCACTGGGTCATTTTGGGCCAATTACCAGGAGACTGAGAGTTGTAGTCCCCTCTTAGCCTATGAAAGTCGCTGGGTCATTTTGGGCCAATTACCAGGAGACTGAAATTTCTAGTCCGTCTTAGCCCATGAAAGCCACTGGGTCATTTGGGGCCAATTACCAGGATACTAGGAGTTCTAGTCCCTTCTTTACCCATGAAAGCCGCTGGGTCATTTTGGGCCAATTATCAGGAGACTGACATTTCTAGTCCGTCTTAGTCCATGAAAGCCGCTGGGTCATATTGGGCCAATTATCAGGAGACTGACATTTCTAGTCCCTCTTAGCCCATGAAAGCCACTGGGTCGTTTGGGGCCATTTACCAGGAGACTGGGAGTTCCAGTCCAATCTTAGCCCATGAAAGCCACTGGGTCATTTTGGGCCAATTACCAGGAGACTGAGAGTTCTAGTCCCCTCTTAGCCCATGAAAGCCGCTGGGTCATTTTGGGCCAATTATCAGGAGACTGAAATTTCTAGTCCGTCTTAGCCCATGAAAGCCACTGGGTCATTTTGGGGCAATTACCAGGAGACTGGGAGTTCTAGTGCCGTCTTAGCCCATGATAGCCACTGGGTCATTTTGGGCCAATTATCAGGAAACTGACATTTCTAGTCCGTCTTAGTCCATGAAAGCCGCTGGGTCATTTTGGGCCAATTATCAGGGGACTGGGAGTTGTAGACTTTTCTTACACCATGAAAGCCACTGGGACATTTGGGGCCAATTACCAGGAGACTGGGAGTTCTAGTCCCGTCTTAACCCATGAAAGCCACTGGGTCATTTTGGACCAATTATCAGGAGACTGGGAGTTCTAGTCCCGTTTTTACCCATGAAAGCCGCTGGGTCATTTTGGACCAATTATCAGGAGACTCACATTTCTAGTCCGTCTTAGCCCATGAAAGCCACTGGGTCATTTTGGGGCAATTACCAGGAGACTGGGAGTTCTAGTGCCGTCTTAGGCCATGATAGCCACTGGGTCATTTTGGGCCAATTTCCAGGAGACTGGGAGTTCTAGTCCCTTCTTAGCCTATGAAAGCCACTGGGTCGTTTGGGGCCATTTACCAGGAGACTGGGAGTTCCAGACCAATCTTAGCCCATGAAAGCCACTGGGTCATTTTGGGCCAATTACCAGGAGACTGAGAGTTGTAGTCCCCTCTTAGCCTATGAAAGTCGCTGGGTCATTTTGGGCCAATTACCAGGAGACTGAAATTTCTAGTCCGTCTTAGCCCATGAAAGCCACTGGGTCATTTGGGGCCAATTACCAGGACACTAGGAGTTCTAGTCCCTTCTTTACCCATGAAAGCCGCTGGGTCATTTTGGGCCAATTATCAGGAGACTGACATTTCTAGTCCGTCTTAGTCCATGAAAGCCGCTGGGTCATTTTGGGCCAATTATCAGGAGACTGACATTTCTAGTCCGTCTTAGCCCATGAAAGCCACTGGGTCATTTTGAGCCAATTACCAGGAGACTGGGAGTTCTAGTCCCGTCTTAACCCATGAAAGCCACTGGGTCATTTTGAGCCAATTACCAGGAGTCTGAGAGTTCTAGACCTGGCTTAGCCATGAAAGCCACTGGGTCATTTTGGGCCAATTACCAGGAGACTGGGAGTTCTAGTTCCGTCTTAGCCCATGAAAGCCACTGGGTCATATTGGGCCAATTACCAGGACACTGGGAGTTCTATACTCGTCGTTACCCATAAAAGCCATTGGGTCATTTTGGGCCAATTACCAGGGGACTGGGAGTTGTAGACTTTTCTTACACCATGAAAGCCACCTGGGTGAATTTGGGCCAATTACCAGGAGACTGGGAGTTCTACACCTGTCTTAGCCCATGAAAGCCACTGGGTCGTTTTGGCCCAATTACCCGGAGAATGGGAGTTCTAGTCCCGTCTTAGCCCATGAAAGCCACTGCGTCATTTTGGGTCAATTAACAGGCGACTGGGAGTTCTAGACCCAGCCCATGAAAGCCGCTGGGTCATTTTGGGCTAATTACCAGGAGACTGTGAGTTCTAGTCGCGTCTTTACCCATGAAAGCCGCTGGGTCATTTTGGGCCAATTATCAGGAGACTGACATTTATAGTCCGTCTTAGCCATGAACGCCATTGGGTCATTTTGAGCCAATTACCGGGAGACTGGGAGTTCTAGTCCCTTCTTAGCCCATGAAAGCCACTGGGTCATTTGGGGCCAATTACCAGGGGACTGGGAGTTCTAGTCCAATCTTAGCCCATGAAAGCCACTGGGTCATTTTGGGCCAATTACCAGCAGAATAAGAGTTCTAGTCCCCTCTTAGCCCATGAAAGCCGCTGGGTCATTTTGGGGCAATTATCAGGAGACTGGGAGTTCTAGTCCCGTCTTAGCCCATGTAAGCCTCTGGATCATTTTCAGCCAATTTCCAGGAGACTAAGAGTCCTAGACCCGCCTTAGCCAGGAAAGCCACTGGGTCATTTTGGGCCAATTACAAGAAGACTCAGAGTTCTAGTCCCGTCTTAGCTCATGAAAGCCAATGGGTCATTTTGGGCCAATTACCAGGAGACTGAGAGTTCTAGTACCATCTTAGCCAATGAAAGCCACCAGGGTCATTTTGGGCCAATTACCAGGAGACTGGGAGTTCTAGTCCAATCTTAGCCCATGAAAGCCACTGGGTCATTTTGGGCCAATTACCAGGAGACTGAAATTTCTAGTCCGTCTTAGCCCATGAAAGCCACTGGGTCATTTTGGGGCAATTACCAGGAGACTGGGAGTTCTAGTCCCTTCTTAGCCCATGAAAGCCACTGGGTCATTTGGGGCCAATTACCAGGGGACTGGGAGTTCTAGTCCAATCATAGCCCATGAAAGCCACTGGGTCATTTTGGGCCAATTACCAGGAGACTAAGAGTTCTAGTCCCCTCTTAGCCCATGAAAGCCGCTGGGTCATTTTGAGGCAATTATCAGGAGACTGGGAGTTCTAGTCCCGTCTTAGCCCATGTAAGCCTCTGGATCATTTTCAGCCAATTTCCAGGTGACTAAGAGTCCTAAACCCACCTTAGCCAGGAAAGCCACTGGGTCATTTTGGGCCAATTACAAGGAGACTGAGAGTTCTAGTCCCGTCTTAGCTCATGAAAGCCAATGGGTCATTTTGGGCCAATTACCAGGAGACTGAGAGTTCTAGTACCATCTTAGCCAATGAAAGCCACCAGGGTCATTTTGGGCCAATTACCAGGAGACTGGGAGTTCTAGTCCAATCTTAGCCCATGAAAGCCACTGGGTCATTTTGGGCTAATTACCAGGAGACTGAAATTTCTAGTCCGTCTTAGCCCATGAAAGCCACTGGGTCATTTTGGGGCAATTACCAGGCGACTGGGAGTTCTAGACCCAGCCCATGAAAGCCACTGGGTCATTTTGGGCTAATTACCAGGAGACTGTGAGTTCTAGTCGCGTCTTTACCCATGAAAGCCGCTGGGTCATTTTGGGCCAATTATCAGGAGACTGACATTTATAGTCCGTCTTAGCCATGAACGCCATTGGGTCATTTTGAGCCAATTACCGGGAGACTGGGAGTTCTAGTCCCTTCTTAGCCCATGAAAGCCACTGGGTCATTTGGGGCCAATTACCAGGGGACTGGGAGTTCTAGTCCAATCTTAGCCCATGAAAGCCACTGGGTCATTTTGGGCCAATTACCAGCAGACTAAGAGTTCTAGTCCCCTCTTAGCCCATGAAAGCCGCTGGGTCATTTTGGGGCAATTATCAGGAGACTGGGAGTTCTAGTCCCGTCTTAGCCCATGTAAGCCTCTGGATCATTTTCAGCCAATTTCCAGGAGACTAAGAGTCCTAGACCCGCCTTAGCCAGGAAAGCCACTGGGTCATTTTGGGCCAATTACAAGAAGACTCAGAGTTGTAGTCCCGTCTTAGCTCATGAAAGCCAATGGGTCATTTTGGGCCAATTACCAGGAGACTGAGAGTTCTAGTACCATCTTAGCCAATGAAAGCCACCAGGGTCATTTTGGGCCAATTACCAGGAGACTGGGAGTTCTAGTCCAATCTTAGCCCATGAAAGCCACTGGGTCATTTTGGGCCAATTACCAGGAGACTGAAATTTCTAGTCCGTCTTAGCCCATGAAAGCCACTGGGTCATTTTGGGGCAATTACCAGGAGACTGGGAGTTCTAGTGCCCTCTTAGCCCATGATAGCCACTGGGTCATTTTGGGCCAATTATCAGGAGACTGACATTTCTAGTCCGTCTTAGTCCATGAAAGCCGCTGGGTCATTTTGGGCCAATTATCAGGAGACTGACATTTCTAGTCCGTCTTAGCCCATGAAAGCCACTGGGTCATTTTGGGCAAATTACCAGGAGACTGGAAGTTCTAGTTCCATCTTAGCCCATGAAAGCCACTGGGTCATTTTGGGCTAATTACCAGGGGACTGGGAGTTGTAGACTTTTCTTACACCATGAAAGCCACCTGGGTGAATTTGGGCCAATTACCAGGAGACTGGGAGTTCTACACCTGTCTTAGCCCATGAAAGCCTCTGGGTCGTTTTGGGCCAATTACCCGGAGAATGGGAGTTCTAGTCCCGTCTTAGCCCATGAAAGCCACTGGGTCATTGTGGGCCAATTAACAGGCGACTGGGAGTTCTAGACCCAGCCCATGAAAGCCACTGGGTCATTTTGGGCCAATTACGAGGAGACTGGGAGTTCTAGTCCTGTCTTTACCCATGAAAGCCGCTGGGTCATTTTGGGCCAATTATCAGGAGACTGACATTTCGAGTCCGTCGTAGCCATGAAAGCCACTGGGTCATTTTGAGCCAATTACCAGGAGACTGGGAGTTCTAGTCCCTTCTTAGCCCATGAAAGCCACTGGGTCATTTTGGGCCAATTACCAGGAGACTGGGAGTTCTAGTCCAATCTTAGCCCATGAAAGCCACTGGGTCATTTTGGGCCAAATTACCAGGAGACTGAGAGTTCTAGTCCCGTCTTAACCCATGAAAGCCACTGGGTCATTTTGAGCCAATAACCAGGAGTCTGAGAGTTCTAGACCTGGCTTAGCCATGAAAGCCACTGGGTCATTTTGGGCCAATTACCAGGAGACTGAAATTTCTAGTCCGTCCTGGCCCATGATAGCCACTGGGTCATTTTGGGCCAATTATCAGGAGACTGACATTTCTAGTCCGTCTTAGTCCATGAAAGCCGCTGGGTCATTTTGGGCCAATGATCAGGAGACTGACATTTCTAGTCCGTCTTAGCCCATGAAAGCCACTGGGTCATTTTGGGCCAATTACCAGGAGACTGGGAGTTCTAGTCCCGTCTTAACCCATGAAAGCCACTGGGTCATTTTGAGCCAATAACCAGGAGTCTGAGAGTTCTAGACCTGGCTTAGCCATGAAAGCCACTGGGTCATTTTGGGCCAATTACCCGGAGACTGGGAGTTCTAGTTCCGTCTTAGCCCATGAAAGCCACTGGGTCATTTTGGGCCAATTACCAGGACACTGGGAGTTCTATACCCGTCTTTACCCATAAAAGCCACTGGGTCATTTTGGGCCAATTACCAGGAGACTGGGAGTTCTAGTCTTTTTTTAGCCCATGAAAGCCACTGGGTCATTTTGGGCCAATTACCAGCAGAATAAGAGTTCTAGTCCCCTCTTAGCCCATGAAAGCCGCTGGGTCATTTTGGGGCAATTATCAGGAGACTGGGAGTTCTAGTCCCGTCTTAGCCCATGTAAGCCTCTGGATCATTTTCAGCCAATTTCCAGGAGACTAAGAGTCCTAGACCCGCCTTAGCCAGGAAAGCCACTGGGTCATTTTGGGCCAATTACAAGAAGACTCAGAGTTCTAGTCCCGTCTTAGCTCATGAAAGCCAATGGGTCATTTTGGGCCAATTACCAGGAGACTGAGAGTTCTAGTACCATCTTAGCCAATGAAAGCCACCAGGGTCATTTTGGGCCAATTACCAGGAGACTGGGAGTTCTAGTCCAATCTTAGCCCATGAAAGCCACTGGGTCATCTTGGGCCAATTACCAGGAGACTGAAATTTCTAGTCCGTCTTAGCCCATGAAAGCCACTGGGTCATTTTGGGGCAATTACCAGGAGACTGGGAGTTCTAGTGCCCTCTTAGCCCATGATAGCCACTGGGTCATTTTGGGCCAATTATCAGGAGACTGACATTTCTAGTCCGTCTTAGTCCATGAAAGCTGCTGGGTCATTTTGGGCCAATTATCAGGAGACTGACATTTCTAGTCCGTCTTAGCCCATGAAAGCCACTGGGTCATTTTGGGCAAATTACCAGGAGACTGGGAGTTCTAGTTCCATCTTAGCCCATGAAAGCCACTGGGTCATTTTGGGCTAATTACCAGGGGACTGGGAGTTGTAGACTTTTCTTACACCATGAAAGCCACCTGGGTGAATTTGGGCCAATTACCAGGAGACTGACATTTCTAGTCCGTCTTAGCCCATGAAAGCCACTGGGTCATTTTGGGCCAATTATCAGGAGACTAAGAGTTCTTGTCCCCTCTTAGCCCATGAAAGCCGCTGGGTCATTTTGGGCCAATTATCAGGAGACTGACATTTCTAGTCCATCTTAGTCCATGAAAGCCGCTGGGTCATTTTGGGCCAATTATCAGGAGACTGACATTTCTAGTCCGTCTTAGTCCATGAAAGCCACTGGGTCATTTTGAGCCAATTACCAGGAGTCTGAGAGTTCTAGACCTGGCTTAGCCATGAAAGCCACTGGGTCATTTTGGGCCAATTACCAGGAGACTGGGAGTTCTAGTTCCGTCTTAGCCCATGAAAGCCACTGGGTCATTTTGGGCCAATTATCAGGAGACTGACATTTCTAGTCCGTCTTAGTCCATGAAAGCCGCTGGGTCATTTTGGGCCAATTAACAGAAGACTGACATTTCTGGTCCGTTTTAGCCCATGAAAGCCACTGGGTCATTTGGTGCCAATTACCAGGAGACTGGGAGTTCTAGTCCCGTCTGAACCCATGAAAGCCACTGGGTCATTTTGAGCCAATTACCAGGAATCTGAGAGTTCTAGACCTGGCTTAGCCATGAAAGCCACTGGGTCATTTTGGGCCAATTACCAGGAGACTGGGAGTTCTAGTTCCGTTTTTACCCATGAAAGCCGCTGGGTCATTTTGGACCAATTATCAGGAGACTCACATTTCTAGTCCGTCTTAGCCCATGAAAGCCACTGGGTCATTTTGGGGCAATTACCAGGAGACTGGGAGTTCTAGTGCCGTCTTAGCCCATTATAGCCACTGGGTCATTTTGGGCCAATTTCCAGGAGACTGGGAGTTCTAGTCCCTTCTTAGCCTATGAAAGCCACTGGGTCGTTTGGGGCCATTTACCAGGAGACTGGGAGTTCCAGACCAATCTTAGCCCATGAAAACCACTGGGTCATTTTGGGCCAATTACCAGGAGACTGAGAGTTGTAGTCCCCTCTTAGCCTATGAAAGTCGCTGGGTCATTTTGGGCCAATTACCAGGAGACTGAAATTTCTAGTCCGTCTTAGCCCATGAAAGCCACTGGGTCATTTGGGGCCAATTACCAGGATACTAGGAGTTCTAGTCCCTTCTTTACCCATGAAAGCCGCTGGGTCATTTTGGGCCAATTATCAGGAGACTGACATTTCTAGTCCGTCTTAGTCCATGAAAGCCGCTGGGTCATATTGGGCCAATTATCAGGAGACTGACATTTCTAGTCCCTCTTAGCCCATGAAAGCCACTGGTTCGTTTGGGGCCATTTATCAGGAGACTGGGAGTTCCAGTCCAATCTTAGCCCATGAAAGCCACTGGGTCATTTTGGGCCAATTACCAGGAGACTGAGAGTTCTAGTCCCCTCTTAGCCCATGAAAGCCGCTGGGTCATTTTGGGCCAATTATCAGGAGACTGAAATTTCTAGTCCGTCTTAGCCCATGAAAGCCACTGGGTCATTTTGGGGCAATTACCAGGAGACTGGGAGTTCTAGTGCCGTCTTAGCCCATGATAGCCACTGGGTCATTTTGGGCCAATTATCAGGAAACTGACATTTCTAGTCCGTCTTAGTCCATGAAAGCCGCTGGGTCATTTTGGGCCAATTATCAGGGGACTGGGAGTTGTAGACTTTTCTTACACCATGAAAGCCACTGGGACATTTGGGGCCAATTACCAGGAGACTGGGAGTTCTAGTCCCGTCTTAACCCATGAAAGCCACTGGGTCATTTTGGACCAATTATCAGGAGACTGGGAGTTCTAGTCCCGTTTTTACCCATGAAAGCCGCTGGGTCATTTTGGACCAATTATCAGGAGACTCACATTTCTAGTCCATCTTAGCCCATGAAAGCCACTGGGTCATTTTGGGGCAATTACCAGGAGACTGGGAGTTCTAGTGCCGTCTTAGGCCATGATAGCCACTGGGTCATTTTGGGCCAATTTCCAGGAGACTGGGAGTTCTAGTCCCTTCTTAGCCTATGAAAGCCACTGGGTCGTTTGGGGCCATTTACCAGGAGACTGGGAGTTCCAGACCAATCTTAGCCCATGAAAGCCACTGGGTCATTTTGGGCCAATTACCAGGAGACTGAGAGTTGTAGTCCCCTCTTAGCCTATGAAAGTCGCTGGGTCATTTTGGGCCAATTACCAGGAGACTGAAATTTCTAGTCCGTCTTAGCCCATGAAAGCCACTGGGTCATTTGGGGCCAATTACCAGGACACTAGGAGTTCTAGTCCCTTCTTTACCCATGAAAGCCGCTGGGTCATTTTGGGCCAATTATCAGGAGACTGACATTTCTAGTCCGTCTTAGTCCATGAAAGCCGCTGGGTCATTTTGGGCCAATTATCAGGAGACTGACATTTCTAGTCCGTCTTAGCCCATGAAAGCCACTGGGTCATTTTGAGACAATTACCAGGAGACTGGGAGTTCTAGTCCCGTCTTAACCCATGAAAGCCACTGGGTCATTTTGAGCCAATTACCAGGAGTCTGAGAGTTCTAGACCTGGCTTAGCCATGAAAGCCACTGGGTCATTTTGGGCCAATTACCAGGAGACTGGGAGTTCTAGTTCCGTCTTAGCCCATGAAAGCCACTGGGTCATATTGGGCCAATTACCAGGACACTGGGAGTTCTATACTCGTCGTTACCCATAAAAGCCATTGGGTCATTTTGGGCCAATTACCAGGGGACTGGGAGTTGTAGACTTTTCTTACACCATGAAAGCCACCTGGGTGAATTTGGGCCAATTACCAGGAGACTGGGAGTTCTACACCTGTCTTAGCCCATGAAAGCCACTGGGTTGTTTTGGCCCAATTACCCGGAGAATGGGAGTTCTAGTCCCGTCTTAGCCCATGAAAGCCACTGCGTCATTTTGGGTCAATTAACAGGCGACTGGGAGTTCTAGACCCAGCCCATGAAAGCCTCTGGGTCGTTTTGGGCCAATTACCCGGAGAATGGGAGTTCTAGTCCAATCTTAGCCCATGAAAGCCACTGGGTCATTTTGGGCTAATTACCAGGAGACTGAAATTTCTAGTCCGTCTTAGCCCATGAAAGCCACTGGGTCATTTTGGGGCAATTACCAGGCGACTGGGAGTTCTAGACCCAGCCCATGAAAGCCACTGGGTCATTTTGGGCTAATTACCAGGAGACTGTGAGTTCTAGTCGCGTCTTTACCCATGAAAGCCGCTGGGTCATTTTGGGCCAATTATCAGGAGACTGACATTTATAGTCCGTCTTAGCCATGAACGCCATTGGGTCATTTTGAGCCAATTACCGGGAGACTGGGAGTTCTAGTCCCTTCTTAGCCCATGAAAGCCACTGGGTCATTTGGGGCCAATTACCAGGGGACTGGGAGTTCTAGTCCAATCTTAGCCCATGAAAGCCACTGGGTCATTTTGGGCCAATTACCAGCAGACTAAGAGTTCTAGTCCCCTCTTAGCCCATGAAAGCCGCTGGGTCATTTTGGGGCAATTATCAGGAGACTGGGAGTTCTAGTCCCGTCTTAGCCCATGTAAGCCTCTGGATCATTTTCAGCCAATTTCCAGGAGACTAAGAGTCCTAGACCCGCCTTAGCCAGGAAAGCCACTGGGTCATTTTGGGCCAATTACAAGAAGACTCAGAGTTGTAGTCCCGTCTTAGCTCATGAAAGCCAATGGGTCATTTTGGGCCAATTACCAGGAGACTGAGAGTTCTAGTACCATCTTAGCCAATGAAAGCCACCAGGGTCATTTTGGGCCAATTACCAGGAGACTGGGAGTTCTAGTCCAATCTTAGCCCATGAAAGCCACTGGGTCATTTTGGGCCAATTACCAGGAGACTGAAATTTCTAGTCCGTCTTAGCCCATGAAAGCCACTGGGTCATTTTGGGGCAATTACCAGGAGACTGGGAGTTCTAGTGCCCTCTTAGCCCATGATAGCCACTGGGTCATTTTGGGCCAATTATCAGGAGACTGACATTTCTAGTCCGTCTTAGTCCATGAAAGCCGCTGGGTCATTTTGGGCCAATTATCAGGAGACTGACATTTCTAGTCCGTCTTAGCCCATGAAAGCCACTGGGTCATTTTGGGCAAATTACCAGGAGACTGGAAGTTCTAGTTCCATCTTAGCCCATGAAAGCCACTGGGTCATTTTGGGCTAATTACCAGGGGACTGGGAGTTGTAGACTTTTCTTACACCATGAAAGCCACCTGGGTGAATTTGGGCCAATTACCAGGAGACTGGGAGTTCTACACCTGTCTTAGCCCATGAAAGCCTCTGGGTCGTTTTGGGCCAATTACCCGGAGAATGGGAGTTCTAGTCCCGTCTTAGCCCATGAAAGCCACTGGGTCATTGTGGGCCAATTAACAGGCGACTGGGAGTTCTAGACCCAGCCCATGAAAGCCACTGGGTCATTTTGGGCCAATTACGAGGAGACTGGGAGTTCTAGTCCTGTCTTTACCCATGAAAGCCGCTGGGTCATTTTGGGCCAATTATCAGGAGACTGACATTTCGAGTCCGTCGTAGCCATGAAAGCCACTGGGTCATTTTGAGCCAATTACCAGGAGACTGGGAGTTCTAGTCCCTTCTTAGCCCATGAAAGCCACTGGGTCATTTTGGGCCAATTACCAGGAGACTGGGAGTTCTAGTCCAATCTTAGCCCATGAAAGCCACTGGGTCATTTTGGGCCAAATTACCAGGAGACTGAGAGTTCTAGTCCCGTCTTAACCCATGAAAGCCACTGGGTCATTTTGAGCCAATAACCAGGAGTCTGAGAGTTCTAGACCTGGCTTAGCCATGAAAGCCACTGGGTCATTTTGGGCCAATTACCAGGAGACTGAAATTTCTAGTCCGTCCTGGCCCATGATAGCCACTGGGTCATTTTGGGCCAATTATCAGGAGACTGACATTTCTAGTCCGTCTTAGTCCATGAAAGCCGCTGGGTCATTTTGGGCCAATGATCAGGAGACTGACATTTCTAGTCCGTCTTAGCCCATGAAAGCCACTGGGTCATTTTGGGCCAATTACCAGGAGACTGGGAGTTCTAGTCCCGTCTTAACCCATGAAAGCCACTGGGTCATTTTGAGCCAATAACCAGGAGTCTGAGAGTTCTAGACCTGGCTTAGCCATGAAAGCCACTGGGTCATTTTGGGCCAATTACCCGGAGACTGGGAGTTCTAGTTCCGTCTTAGCCCATGAAAGCCACTGGGTCATTTTGGGCCAATTACCAGGACACTGGGAGTTCTATACCCGTCTTTACCCATAAAAGCCACTGGGTCATTTTGGGCCAATTACCAGGAGACTGGGAGTTCTAGTCTTTTTTTAGCCCATGAAAGCCACTGGGTCATTTTGGGCCAATTACCAGCAGAATAAGAGTTCTAGTCCCCTCTTAGCCCATGAAAGCCGCTGGGTCATTTTGGGGCAATTATCAGGAGACTGGGAGTTCTAGTCCCGTCTTAGCCCATGTAAGCCTCTGGATCATTTTCAGCCAATTTCCAGGAGACTAAGAGTCCTAGACCCGCCTTAGCCAGGAAAGCCACTGGGTCATTTTGGGCCAATTACAAGAAGACTCAGAGTTCTAGTCCCGTCTTAGCTCATGAAAGCCAATGGGTCATTTTGGGCCAATTACCAGGAGACTGAGAGTTCTAGTACCATCTTAGCCAATGAAAGCCACCAGGGTCATTTTGGGCCAATTACCAGGAGACTGGGAGTTCTAGTCCAATCTTAGCCCATGAAAGCCACTGGGTCATCTTGGGCCAATTACCAGGAGACTGAAATTTCTAGTCCGTCTTAGCCCATGAAAGCCACTGGGTCATTTTGGGGCAATTACCAGGAGACTGGGAGTTCTAGTGCCCTCTTAGCCCATGATAGCCACTGGGTCATTTTGGGCCAATTATCAGGAGACTGACATTTCTAGTCCGTCTTAGTCCATGAAAGCTGCTGGGTCATTTTGGGCCAATTATCAGGAGACTGACATTTCTAGTCCGTCTTAGCCCATGAAAGCCACTGGGTCATTTTGGGCAAATTACCAGGAGACTGGGAGTTCTAGTTCCATCTTAGCCCATGAAAGCCACTGGGTCATTTTGGGCTAATTACCAGGGGACTGGGAGTTGTAGACTTTTCTTACACCATGAAAGCCACCTGGGTGAATTTGGGCCAATTACCAGGAGACTGACATTTCTAGTCCGTCTTAGCCCATGAAAGCCACTGGGTCATTTTGGGCCAATTATCAGGAGACTAAGAGTTCTTGTCCCCTCTTAGCCCATGAAAGCCGCTGGGTCATTTTGGGCCAATTATCAGGAGACTGACATTTCTAGTCCATCTTAGTCCATGAAAGCCGCTGGGTCATTTTGGGCCAATTATCAGGAGACTGACATTTCTAGTCCGTCTTAGTCCATGAAAGCCACTGGGTCATTTTGAGCCAATTACCAGGAGTCTGAGAGTTCTAGACCTGGCTTAGCCATGAAAGCCACTGGGTCATTTTGGGCCAATTACCAGGAGACTGGGAGTTCTAGTTCCGTCTTAGCCCATGAAAGCCACTGGGTCATTTTGGGCCAATTATCAGGAGACTGACATTTCTAGTCCGTCTTAGTCCATGAAAGCCGCTGGGTCATTTTGGGCCAATTAACAGAAGACTGACATTTCTGGTCCGTTTTAGCCCATGAAAGCCACTGG
Organism: Hydrophis major; assembly: GCA_033807585.1. Lineage (NCBI taxonomy): Eukaryota > Metazoa > Chordata > Lepidosauria > Squamata > Elapidae > Hydrophis > Hydrophis major. The sequence goes on along the minus strand of CM066343.1, from coordinate 3,756,948 downwards.
GTCATTTGGTGCCAATTACCAGGAGACTGGGAGTTCTAGTCCCGTCTGAACCCATGAAAGCCACTGGGTCATTTTGAGCCAATTACCAGGAATCTGAGAGTTCTAGACCTGGCTTAGCCATGAAAGCCACTGGGTCATTTTGGGCCAATTACCAGGAGACTGGGAGTTCTAGTTCCGTTTTTACCCATGAAAGCCGCTGGGTCATTTTGGACCAATTATCAGGAGACTCACATTTCTAGTCCGTCTTAGCCCATGAAAGCCACTGGGTCATTTTGGGGCAATTACCAGGAGACTGGGAGTTCTAGTGCCGTCTTAGCCCATTATAGCCACTGGGTCATTTTGGGCCAATTTCCAGGAGACTGGGAGTTCTAGTCCCTTCTTAGCCTATGAAAGCCACTGGGTCGTTTGGGGCCATTTACCAGGAGACTGGGAGTTCCAGACCAATCTTAGCCCATGAAAACCACTGGGTCATTTTGGGCCAATTACCAGGAGACTGAGAGTTGTAGTCCCCTCTTAGCCTATGAAAGTCGCTGGGTCATTTTGGGCCAATTACCAGGAGACTGAAATTTCTAGTCCGTCTTAGCCCATGAAAGCCACTGGGTCATTTGGGGCCAATTACCAGGATACTAGGAGTTCTAGTCCCTTCTTTACCCATGAAAGCCGCTGGGTCATTTTGGGCCAATTATCAGGAGACTGACATTTCTAGTCCGTCTTAGTCCATGAAAGCCGCTGGGTCATATTGGGCCAATTATCAGGAGACTGACATTTCTAGTCCCTCTTAGCCCATGAAAGCCACTGGGTCGTTTGGGGCCATTTATCAGGAGACTGGGAGTTCCAGTCCAATCTTAGCCCATGAAAGCCACTGGGTCATTTTGGGCCAATTACCAGGAGACTGAGAGTTCTAGTCCCCTCTTAGCCCATGAAAGCCGCTGGGTCATTTTGGGCCAATTATCAGGAGACTGAAATTTCTAGTCCGTCTTAGCCCATGAAAGCCACTGGGTCATTTTGGGGCAATTACCAGGAGACTGGGAGTTCTAGTGCCGTCTTAGCCCATGATAGCCACTGGGTCATTTTGGGCCAATTATCAGGAAACTGACATTTCTAGTCCGTCTTAGTCCATGAAAGCCGCTGGGTCATTTTGGGCCAATTATCAGGGGACTGGGAGTTGTAGACTTTTCTTACACCATGAAAGCCACTGGGACATTTGGGGCCAATTACCAGGAGACTGGGAGTTCTAGTCCCGTCTTAACCCATGAAAGCCACTGGGTCATTTTGGACCAATTATCAGGAGACTGGGAGTTCTAGTCCCGTTTTTACCCATGAAAGCCGCTGGGTCATTTTGGACCAATTATCAGGAGACTCACATTTCTAGTCCATCTTAGCCCATGAAAGCCACTGGGTCATTTTGGGGCAATTACCAGGAGACTGGGAGTTCTAGTGCCGTCTTAGGCCATGATAGCCACTGGGTCATTTTGGGCCAATTTCCAGGAGACTGGGAGTTCTAGTCCCTTCTTAGCCTATGAAAGCCACTGGGTCGTTTGGGGCCATTTACCAGGAGACTGGGAGTTCCAGACCAATCTTAGCCCATGAAAGCCACTGGGTCATTTTGGGCCAATTACCAGGAGACTGAGAGTTGTAGTCCCCTCTTAGCCTATGAAAGTCGCTGGGTCATTTTGGGCCAATTACCAGGAGACTGAAATTTCTAGTCCGTCTTAGCCCATGAAAGCCACTGGGTCATTTGGGGCCAATTACCAGGACACTAGGAGTTCTAGTCCCTTCTTTACCCATGAAAGCCGCTGGGTCATTTTGGGCCAATTATCAGGAGACTGACATTTCTAGTCCGTCTTAGTCCATGAAAGCCGCTGGGTCATTTTGGGCCAATTATCAGGAGACTGACATTTCTAGTCCGTCTTAGCCCATGAAAGCCACTGGGTCATTTTGAGACAATTACCAGGAGACTGGGAGTTCTAGTCCCGTCTTAACCCATGAAAGCCACTGGGTCATTTTGAGCCAATTACCAGGAGTCTGAGAGTTCTAGACCTGGCTTAGCCATGAAAGCCACTGGGTCATTTTGGGCCAATTACCAGGAGACTGGGAGTTCTAGTTCCGTCTTAGCCCATGAAAGCCACTGGGTCATATTGGGCCAATTACCAGGACACTGGGAGTTCTATACTCGTCGTTACCCATAAAAGCCATTGGGTCATTTTGGGCCAATTACCAGGGGACTGGGAGTTGTAGACTTTTCTTACACCATGAAAGCCACCTGGGTGAATTTGGGCCAATTACCAGGAGACTGGGAGTTCTACACCTGTCTTAGCCCATGAAAGCCACTGGGTTGTTTTGGCCCAATTACCCGGAGAATGGGAGTTCTAGTCCCGTCTTAGCCCATGAAAGCCACTGCGTCATTTTGGGTCAATTAACAGGCGACTGGGAGTTCTAGACCCAGCCCATGAAAGCCTCTGGGTCGTTTTGGGCCAATTACCCGGAGAATGGGAGTTCTAGTCCCGTCTTAGCCCATGAAAGCCACTGGGTCATTGTGGGCCAATTAACAGGCGACTGGGAGTTCTAGACCCAGCCCATGAAAGCCACTGGGTCATTTTGGGCTAATTACCAGGAGACTGTGAGTTCTAGTCGCGTCTTTACCCATGAAAGCCGCTGGGTCATTTTGGGCCAATTATCAGGAGACTGACATTTATAGTCCGTCTTAGCCATGAACGCCATTGGGTCATTTTGAGCCAATTACCGGGAGACTGGGAGTTCTAGTCCCTTCTTAGCCCATGAAAGCCACTGGGTCATTTGGGGCCAATTACCAGGGGACTGGGAGTTCTAGTCCAATCTTAGCCCATGAAAGCCACTGGGTCATTTTGGGCCAATTACCAGCAGACTAAGAGTTCTAGTCCCCTCTTAGCCCATGAAAGCCGCTGGGTCATTTTGGGGCAATTATCAGGAGACTGGGAGTTCTAGTCCCGTCTTAGCCCATGTAAGCCTCTGGATCATTTTCAGCCAATTTCCAGGAGACTAAGAGTCCTAGACCCGCCTTAGCCAGGAAAGCCACTGGGTCATTTTGGGCCAATTACAAGGAGACTCAGAGTTCTAGTCCCGTCTTAGCTCATGAAAGCCAATGGGTCATTTTGGGCCAATTACCAGGAGACTGAGAGTTCTAGTACCATCTTAGCCAATGAAAGCCACCAGGGACATTTTGGGCCAATTACCAGGAGACTGGGAGTTCTAGTCCAATCTTAGCCCATGAAAGCCACTGGGTCATTTTGGGCCAATTACCAGGAGACTGAAATTTCTAGTCCCTCTTAGCCCATGAAAGCCACTGGGTCATTTTGGGGCAATTACCAGGAGACTGGGAATTCTAGTCCAATCTTAGCCCATGAAAGCCACTGGGTCATTTTGGGCCAAATTACCAGGAGACTGAGAGTTCTAGTCCCCTCTTAGCCATGAAAGCCGCTGGGTCATTTTGGGCCAATTACCAGGAGACTGAAATTTCTAGTCCGTCTTAGCCCATGAAAGCCACTGGGTCATTTTGGGGCAATTACCAGGAGACTGGGTGTTCTAGTGCCGTGTTAGCCCATGATAGCCACTGGGTCATTTTGCGCCAATTATCAGGAGACTGACATTTCTAGTCCGTCTTAGTCCATGAAAGCCGCTGGGTCATTTTGGGCCAATTATCAGGAGACTGACATTTCTAGTCCGTCTTAGCCCATGAAAGCCACTGGGTCATTTTGAGCCAATTACCAGGAGGCTGGGAGTTCTAGTCCCGTCTTAACCCATGAAAGCCACTGGGTCATTTTGAGCCAATTACCAGGAGTCTGAGAGTTCTAGACCTGGCTTAGCCATGAAAGCCACTGGGTCATTTTGGGCCAATTACCAGGAGACTGGGAGTTCTAGTTCCGTCTTAGCCCATGAAAGCCACTGGGTCATTTTGGGCCAATTACCAGGACACTGGGAGTTCTATACTCGTCGTTACCCATAAAAGCCATTGGGTCATTTTGGGCCAATTACCAGGGGACTGGGAGTTGTAGACTTTTCTTACACCATGAAAGCCACCTGGGTGAATTTGGGCCAATTACCAGGAGACTGGGAGTTCTACACCCGTCTTAGCCCATGAAAGCCACTGGGTCATTGTGGGCCAATTAACAGGCGACTGGGAGTTCTAGACCCAGCCCATGAAAGCCACTGGGTCATTTTGGGCTAATTACCAGGAGACTGTGAGTTCTAGTCGCGTCTTTACCCATGAAAGCCGCTGGGTCATTTTGGGCCAATTATCAGGAGACTGACATTTATAGTCCGTCTTAGCCATGAACGCCATTGGGTCATTTTGAGCCAATTACCGGGAGACTGGGAGTTCTAGTCCCTTCTTAGCCCATGAAAGCCACTGGGTCATTTGGGGCCAATTACCAGGGGACTGGGAGTTCTAGTCCAATCTTAGCCCATGAAAGCCACTGGGTCATTTTGGGCCAATTACCAGCAGACTAAGAGTTCTAGTCCCCTCTTAGCCCATGAAAGCCGCTGGGTCATTTTGGGGCAATTATCAGGAGACTGGGAGTTCTAGTCCCGTCTTAGCCCATGTAAGCCTCTGGATCATTTTCAGCCAATTTCCAGGAGACTAAGAGTCCTAGACCCGCCTTAGCCAGGAAAGCCACTGGGTCATTTTGGGCCAATTACAAGAAGACTCAGAGTTCTAGTCCCGTCTTAGCTCATGAAAGCCAATGGGTCATTTTGGGCCAATTACCAGGAGACTGAGAGTTCTAGTACCATCTTAGCCAATGAAAGCCACCAGGGTCATTTTGGGCCAATTACCAGGAGACTGGGAGTTCTAGTCCAATCTTAGCCCATGAAAGCCACTGGGTCATTTTGGGCCAATTACCAGGAGACTGAAATTTCTAGTCCGTCTTAGCCCATGAAAGCCACTGGGTCATTTTGGGGCAATTACCAGGAGACTGGGAGTTCTAGTGCCCTCTTAGCCCATGATAGCCACTGGGTCATTTTGGGCCAATTATCAGGAGACTGACATTTCTAGTCCGTCTTAGTCCATGAAAGCCGCTGGGTCATTTTGGGCCAATTATCAGGAGACTGACATTTCTAGTCCGTCTTAGCCCATGAAAGCCACTGGGTCATTTTGGGCAAATTACCAGGAGACTGGAAGTTCTAGTTCCATCTTAGCCCATGAAAGCCACTGGGTCATTTTGGGCTAATTACCAGGGGACTGGGAGTTGTAGACTTTTCTTACACCATGAAAGCCACCTGGGTGAATTTGGGCCAATTACCAGGAGACTGGGAGTTCTACACCTGTCTTAGCCCATGAAAGCCTCTGGGTCGTTTTGGGCCAATTACCCGGAGAATGGGAGTTCTAGTCCCGTCTTAGCCCATGAAAGCCACTGGGTCATTGTGGGCCAATTAACAGGCGACTGGGAGTTCTAGACCCAGCCCATGAAAGCCACTGGGTCATTTTGGGCCAATTACGAGGAGACTGGGAGTTCTAGTCCTGTCTTTACCCATGAAAGCCGCTGGGTCATTTTGGGCCAATTATCAGGAGACTGACATTTCGAGTCCGTCGTAGCCATGAAAGCCACTGGGTCATTTTGAGCCAATTACCAGGAGACTGGGAGTTCTAGTCCCTTCTTAGCCCATGAAAGCCACTGGGTCATTTTGGGCCAATTACCAGGAGACTGGGAGTTCTAGTCCAATCTTAGCCCATGAAAGCCACTGGGTCATTTTGGGCCAAATTACCAGGAGACTGAGAGTTCTAGTCCCGTCTTAACCCATGAAAGCCACTGGGTCATTTTGAGCCAATAACCAGGAGTCTGAGAGTTCTAGACCTGGCTTAGCCATGAAAGCCACTGGGTCATTTTGGGCCAATTACCAGGAGACTGAAATTTCTAGTCCGTCCTGGCCCATGATAGCCACTGGGTCATTTTGGGCCAATTATCAGGAGACTGACATTTCTAGTCCGTCTTAGTCCATGAAAGCCGCTGGGTCATTTTGGGCCAATGATCAGGAGACTGACATTTCTAGTCCGTCTTAGCCCATGAAAGCCACTGGGTCATTTTGGGCCAATTACCAGGAGACTGGGAGTTCTAGTCCCGTCTTAACCCATGAAAGCCACTGGGTCATTTTGAGCCAATAACCAGGAGTCTGAGAGTTCTAGACCTGGCTTAGCCATGAAAGCCACTGGGTCATTTTGGGCCAATTACCCGGAGACTGGGAGTTCTAGTTCCGTCTTAGCCCATGAAAGCCACTGGGTCATTTTGGGCCAATTACCAGGACACTGGGAGTTCTATACCCGTCTTTACCCATAAAAGCCACTGGGTCATTTTGGGCCAATTACCAGGAGACTGGGAGTTCTAGTCTTTTTTTAGCCCATGAAAGCCACTGGGTCATTTTGGGCCAATTACCAGCAGAATAAGAGTTCTAGTCCCCTCTTAGCCCATGAAAGCCGCTGGGTCATTTTGGGGCAATTATCAGGAGACTGGGAGTTCTAGTCCCGTCTTAGCCCATGTAAGCCTCTGGATCATTTTCAGCCAATTTCCAGGAGACTAAGAGTCCTAGACCCGCCTTAGCCAGGAAAGCCACTGGGTCATTTTGGGCCAATTACAAGAAGACTCAGAGTTCTAGTCCCGTCTTAGCTCATGAAAGCCAATGGGTCATTTTGGGCCAATTACCAGGAGACTGAGAGTTCTAGTACCATCTTAGCCAATGAAAGCCACCAGGGTCATTTTGGGCCAATTACCAGGAGACTGGGAGTTCTAGTCCAATCTTAGCCCATGAAAGCCACTGGGTCATCTTGGGCCAATTACCAGGAGACTGAAATTTCTAGTCCGTCTTAGCCCATGAAAGCCACTGGGTCATTTTGGGGCAATTACCAGGAGACTGGGAGTTCTAGTGCCCTCTTAGCCCATGATAGCCACTGGGTCATTTTGGGCCAATTATCAGGAGACTGACATTTCTAGTCCGTCTTAGTCCATGAAAGCTGCTGGGTCATTTTGGGCCAATTATCAGGAGACTGACATTTCTAGTCCGTCTTAGCCCATGAAAGCCACTGGGTCATTTTGGGCAAATTACCAGGAGACTGGGAGTTCTAGTTCCATCTTAGCCCATGAAAGCCACTGGGTCATTTTGGGCTAATTACCAGGGGACTGGGAGTTGTAGACTTTTCTTACACCATGAAAGCCACCTGGGTGAATTTGGGCCAATTACCAGGAGACTGACATTTCTAGTCCGTCTTAGCCCATGAAAGCCACTGGGTCATTTTGGGCCAATTATCAGGAGACTAAGAGTTCTTGTCCCCTCTTAGCCCATGAAAGCCGCTGGGTCATTTTGGGCCAATTATCAGGAGACTGACATTTCTAGTCCATCTTAGTCCATGAAAGCCGCTGGGTCATTTTGGGCCAATTATCAGGAGACTGACATTTCTAGTCCGTCTTAGTCCATGAAAGCCACTGGGTCATTTTGAGCCAATTACCAGGAGTCTGAGAGTTCTAGACCTGGCTTAGCCATGAAAGCCACTGGGTCATTTTGGGCCAATTACCAGGAGACTGGGAGTTCTAGTTCCGTCTTAGCCCATGAAAGCCACTGGGTCATTTTGGGCCAATTATCAGGAGACTGACATTTCTAGTCCGTCTTAGTCCATGAAAGCCGCTGGGTCATTTTGGGCCAATTAACAGAAGACTGACATTTCTGGTCCGTTTTAGCCCATGAAAGCCACTGGGTCATTTTGAGCCAATTACCAGGAATCTGAGAGTTCTAGACCTGGCTTAGCCATGAAAGCCACTGGGTCATTTTGGGCCAATTACCAGGAGACTGGGAGTTCTAGTTCCGTTTTTACCCATGAAAGCCGCTGGGTCATTTTGGACCAATTATCAGGAGACTCACATTTCTAGTCCGTCTTAGCCCATGAAAGCCACTGGGTCATTTTTGGGGCAATTACCAGGAGACTGGGAGTTCTAGTGCCGTCTTAGCCCATTATAGCCACTGGGTCATTTTGGGCCAATTTCCAGGAGACTGGGAGTTCTAGTCCCTTCTTAGCCTATGAAAGCCACTGGGTCGTTTGGGGCCATTTACCAGGAGACTGGGAGTTCCAGACCAATCTTAGCCCATGAAAACCACTGGGTCATTTTGGGCCAATTACCAGGAGACTGAGAGTTGTAGTCCCCTCTTAGCCTATGAAAGTCGCTGGGTCATTTTGGGCCAATTACCAGGAGACTGAAATTTCTAGTCCGTCTTAGCCCATGAAAGCCACTGGGTCATTTGGGGCCAATTACCAGGATACTAGGAGTTCTAGTCCCTTCTTTACCCATGAAAGCCGCTGGGTCATTTTGGGCCAATTATCAGGAGACTGACATTTCTAGTCCGTCTTAGTCCATGAAAGCCGCTGGGTCATATTGGGCCAATTATCAGGAGACTGACATTTCTAGTCCCTCTTAGCCCATGAAAGCCACTGGGTCGTTTGGGGCCATTTACCAGGAGACTGGGAGTTCCAGTCCAATCTTAGCCCATGAAAGCCACTGGGTCATTTTGGGCCAATTACCAGGAGACTGAGAGTTCTAGTCCCCTCTTAGCCCATGAAAGCCGCTGGGTCATTTTGGGCCAATTATCAGGAGACTGAAATTTCTAGTCCGTCTTAGCCCATGAAAGCCACTGGGTCATTTTGGGGCAATTACCAGGAGACTGGGAGTTCTAGTGCCGTCTTAGCCCATGATAGCCACTGGGTCATTTTGGGCCAATTATCAGGAAACTGACATTTCTAGTCCGTCTTAGTCCATGAAAGCCGCTGGGTCATTTTGGGCCAATTATCAGGGGACTGGGAGTTGTAGACTTTTCTTACACCATGAAAGCCACTGGGACATTTGGGGCCAATTACCAGGAGACTGGGAGTTCTAGTCCCGTCTTAACCCATGAAAGCCACTGGGTCATTTTGGACCAATTATCAGGAGACTGGGAGTTCTAGTCCCGTTTTTACCCATGAAAGCCGCTGGGTCATTTTGGACCAATTATCAGGAGACTCACATTTCTAGTCCGTCTTAGCCCATGAAAGCCACTGGGTCATTTTTGGGCAATTACCAGGAGACTGGGAGTTCTAGTGCCGTCTTAGGCCATGATAGCCACTGGGTCATTTTGGGCCAATTTCCAGGAGACTGGGAGTTCTAGTCCCTTCTTAGCCTATGAAAGCCACTGGGTCGTTTGGGGCCATTTACCAGGAGACTGGGAGTTCCAGACCAATCTTAGCCCATGAAAGCCACTGGGTCATTTTGGGCCAATTACCAGGAGACTGAGAGTTGTAGTCCCCTCTTAGCCTATGAAAGTCGCTGGGTCATTTTGGGCCAATTACCAGGAGACTGAAATTTCTAGTCCGTCTTAGCCCATGAAAGCCACTGGGTCATTTGGGGCCAATTACCAGGACACTAGGAGTTCTAGTCCCTTCTTTACCCATGAAAGCCGCTGGGTCATTTTGGGCCAATTATCAGGAGACTGACATTTCTAGTCCGTCTTAGTCCATGAAAGCCGCTGGGTCATTTTGGGCCAATTATCAGGAGACTGACATTTCTAGTCCGTCTTAGCCCATGAAAGCCACTGGGTCATTTTGAGCCAATTACCAGGAGACTGGGAGTTCTAGTCCCGTCTTAACCCATGAAAGCCACTGGGTCATTTTGAGCCAATTACCAGGAGTCTGAGAGTTCTAGACCTGGCTTAGCCATGAAAGCCACTGGGTCATTTTGGGCCAATTACCAGGAGACTGGGAGTTCTAGTTCCGTCTTAGCCCATGAAAGCCACTGGGTCATATTGGGCCAATTACCAGGACACTGGGAGTTCTATACTCGTCGTTACCCATAAAAGCCATTGGGTCATTTTGGGCCAATTACCAGGGGACTGGGAGTTGTAGACTTTTCTTACACCATGAAAGCCACCTGGGTGAATTTGGGCCAATTACCAGGAGACTGGGAGTTCTACACCTGTCTTAGCCCATGAAAGCCACTGGGTCGTTTTGGCCCAATTACCCGGAGAATGGGAGTTCTAGTCCCGTCTTAGCCCATGAAAGCCACTGCGTCATTTTGGGTCAATTAACAGGCGACTGGGAGTTCTAGACCCAGCCCATGAAAGCCGCTGGGTCATTTTGGGCTAATTACCAGGAGACTGTGAGTTCTAGTCGCGTCTTTACCCATGAAAGCCGCTGGGTCATTTTGGGCCAATTATCAGGAGACTGACATTTATAGTCCGTCTTAGCCATGAACGCCATTGGGTCATTTTGAGCCAATTACCGGGAGACTGGGAGTTCTAGTCCCTTCTTAGCCCATGAAAGCCACTGGGTCATTTGGGGCCAATTACCAGGGGACTGGGAGTTCTAGTCCAATCTTAGCCCATGAAAGCCACTGGGTCATTTTGGGCCAATTACCAGGAGACTAAGAGTTCTAGTCCCCTCTTAGCCCATGAAAGCCGCTGGGTCATTTTGAGGCAATTATCAGGAGACTGGGAGTTCTAGTCCCGTCTTAGCCCATGTAAGCCTCTGGATCATTTTCAGCCAATTTCCAGGTGACTAAGAGTCCTAAACCCACCTTAGCCAGGAAAGCCACTGGGTCATTTTGGGCCAATTACAAGGAGACTGAGAGTTCTAGTCCCGTCTTAGCTCATGAAAGCCAATGGGTCATTTTGGGCCAATTACCAGGAGACTGAGAGTTCTAGTACCATCTTAGCCAATGAAAGCCACCAGGGTCATTTTGGGCCAATTACCAGGAGACTGGGAGTTCTAGTCCAATCTTAGCCCATGAAAGCCACTGGGTCATTTTGGGCTAATTACCAGGAGACTGAAATTTCTAGTCCGTCTTAGCCCATGAAAGCCACTGGGTCATTTTGGGGCAATTACCAGGCGACTGGGAGTTCTAGACCCAGCCCATGAAAGCCACTGGGTCATTTTGGGCTAATTACCAGGAGACTGTGAGTTCTAGTCGCGTCTTTACCCATGAAAGCCGCTGGGTCATTTTGGGCCAATTATCAGGAGACTGACATTTATAGTCCGTCTTAGCCATGAACGCCATTGGGTCATTTTGAGCCAATTACCGGGAGACTGGGAGTTCTAGTCCCTTCTTAGCCCATGAAAGCCACTGGGTCATTTGGGGCCAATTACCAGGGGACTGGGAGTTCTAGTCCAATCTTAGCCCATGAAAGCCACTGGGTCATTTTGGGCCAATTACCAGCAGAATAAGAGTTCTAGTCCCCTCTTAGCCCATGAAAGCCGCTGGGTCATTTTGGGGCAATTATCAGGAGACTGGGAGTTCTAGTCCCGTCTTAGCCCATGTAAGCCTCTGGATCATTTTCAGCCAATTTCCAGGAGACTAAGAGTCCTAGACCCGCCTTAGCCAGGAAAGCCACTGGGTCATTTTGGGCCAATTACAAGAAGACTCAGAGTTCTAGTCCCGTCTTAGCTCATGAAAGCCAATGGGTCATTTTGGGCCAATTACCAGGAGACTGAGAGTTCTAGTACCATCTTAGCCAATGAAAGCCACCAGGGTCATTTTGGGCCAATTACCAGGAGACTGGGAGTTCTAGTCCAATCTTAGCCCATGAAAGCCACTGGGTCATTTTGGGCCAATTACCAGGAGACTGAAATTTCTAGTCCGTCTTAGCCCATGAAAGCCACTGGGTCATTTTGGGGCAATTACCAGGAGACTGGGAGTTCTAGTCCCTTCTTAGCCCATGAAAGCCACTGGGTCATTTGGGGCCAATTACCAGGGGACTGGGAGTTCTAGTCCAATCTTAGCCCATGAAAGCCACTGGGTCATTTTGGGCCAATTACCAGGAGACTAAGAGTTCTAGTCCCCTCTTAGCCCATGAAAGCCGCTGGGTCATTTTGAGGCAATTATCAGGAGACTGGGAGTTCTAGTCCCGTCTTAGCCCATGTAAGCCTCTGGATCATTTTCAGCCAATTTCCAGGTGACTAAGAGTCCTAAACCCACCTTAGCCAGGAAAGCCACTGGGTCATTTTGGGCCAATTACAAGGAGACTGAGAGTTCTAGTCCCGTCTTAGCTCATGAAAGCCAATGGGTCATTTTGGGCCAATTACCAGGAGACTGAGAGTTCTAGTACCATCTTAGCCAATGAAAGCCACCAGGGTCATTTTGGGCCAATTACCAGGAGACTGGGAGTTCTAGTCCAATCTTAGCCCATGAAAGCCACTGGGTCATTTTGGGCTAATTACCAGGAGACTGAAATTTCTAGTCCGTCTTAGCCCATGAAAGCCACTGGGTCATTTTGGGGCAATTACCAGGCGACTGGGAGTTCTAGACCCAGCCCATGAAAGCCACTGGGTCATTTTGGGCTAATTACCAGGAGACTGTGAGTTCTAGTCGCGTCTTTACCCATGAAAGCCGCTGGGTCATTTTGGGCCAATTATCAGGAGACTGACATTTATAGTCCGTCTTAGCCATGAACGCCATTGGGTCATTTTGAGCCAATTACCGGGAGACTGGGAGTTCTAGTCCCTTCTTAGCCCATGAAAGCCACTGGGTCATTTGGGGCCAATTACCAGGGGACTGGGAGTTCTAGTCCAATCTTAGCCCATGAAAGCCACTGGGTCATTTTGGGCCAATTACCAGCAGACTAAGAGTTCTAGTCCCCTCTTAGCCCATGAAAGCCGCTGGGTCATTTTGGGGCAATTATCAGGAGACTGGGAGTTCTAGTCCCGTCTTAGCCCATGTAAGCCTCTGGATCATTTTCAGCCAATTTCCAGGAGACTAAGAGTCCTAGACCCGCCTTAGCCAGGAAAGCCACTGGGTCATTTTGGGCCAATTACAAGAAGACTCAGAGTTCTAGTCCCGTCTTAGCTCATGAAAGCCAATGGGTCATTTTGGGCCAATTACCAGGAGACTGAGAGTTGTAGTACCATCTTAGCCAATGAAAGCCACCAGGGTCATTTTGGGCCAATTACCAGGAGACTGGGAGTTCTAGTCCAATCTTAGCCCATGAAAGCCACTGGGTCATTTTGGGCCAATTACCAGGAGACTGAAATTTCTAGTCCGTCTTAGCCCATGAAAGCCACTGGGTCATTTTGGGGCAATTACCAGGAGACTGGGAGTTCTAGTGCCCTCTTAGCCCATGATAGCCACTGGGTCATTTTGGGCCAATTATCAGGAGACTGACATTTCTAGTCCGTCTTAGTCCATGAAAGCCGCTGGGTCATTTTGGGCCAATTATCAGGAGACTGACATTTCTAGTCCGTCTTAGCCCATGAAAGCCACTGGGTCATTTTGGGCAAATTACCAGGAGACTGGAAGTTCTAGTTCCATCTTAGCCCATGAAAGCCACTGGGTCATTTTGGGCTAATTACCAGGGGACTGGGAGTTGTAGACTTTTCTTACACCATGAAAGCCACCTGGGTGAATTTGGGCCAATTACCAGGAGACTGGGAGTTCTACACCTGTCTTAGCCCATGAAAGCCTCTGGGTCGTTTTGGGCCAATTACCCGGAGAATGGGAGTTCTAGTCCCGTCTTAGCCCATGAAAGCCACTGGGTCATTGTGGGCCAATTAACAGGCGACTGGGAGTTCTAGACCCAGCCCATGAAAGCCACTGGGTCATTTTGGGCCAATTACGAGGAGACTGGGAGTTCTAGTCCTGTCTTTACCCATGAAAGCCGCTGGGTCATTTTGGGCCAATTATCAGGAGACTGACATTTCGAGTCCGTCGTAGCCATGAAAGCCACTGGGTCATTTTGAGCCAATTACCAGGAGACTGGGAGTTCTAGTTCTGTCTTAGCCCATGAAAGCCACTGGGTCATTTTGGGCCAATTATCAGGAGACTGACATTTCTAGTCCGTCTTAGTCCATGAAAGCCGCTGGGTCATTTTGGGCCAATTAACAGAAGACTGACATTTCTGGTCCGTTTTAGCCCATGAAAGCCACTGGGTCATTTGGTGCCAATTACCAGGAGACTGGGAGTTCTAGTCCAATCTTAGCCCATGAAAGCCACTGGGTCATTTTGGGCCAAATTACCAGGAGACTGAGAGTTCTAGTCCCGTCTTAACCCATGAAAGCCACTGGGTCATTTTGAGCCAATAACCAGGAGTCTGAGAGTTCTAGACCTGGCTTAGCCATGAAAGCCACTGGGTCATTTTGGGCCAATTACCAGGAGACTGAAATTTCTAGTCCGTCCTGGCCCATGATAGCCACTGGTTCATTTTGGGCCAATTATCAGGAGACTGACATTTCTAGTCCGTCTTAGTCCATGAAAGCCGCTGGGTCATTTTGGGCCAATGATCAGGAGACTGACATTTCTAGTCCGTCTTAGCCCATGAAAGCCACTGGGTCATTTTGGGCCAATTACCAGGAGACTGGGAGTTCTAGTCCCGTCTTAACCCATGAAAGCCACTGGGTCATTTTGATCCAATAACCAGGAGTCTGAGAGTTCTAGACCTGGCTTAGCCATGAAAGCCACTGGGTCATTTTGGGCCAATTACCAGGAGACTGGGAGTTCTAGTTCCGTCTTAGCCCATGAAAGCCACTGGGTCATTTTGGGCCAATTACCAGGACACTGGGAGTTCTATACCCGTCTTTACCCATAAAAGCCACTGGGTCATTTTGGGCCAATTACCAGGGGACTGGGAGTAGTAGACTTTTCTTACACCATGAAAGCCACCTGGGTGAATATGGGCCAATTACCAGGAGACTGGGAGTTCTACACCTGTCTTAGCCCATGAAAACCACTGGGTCGTTTTGGGCCAATTACCCGGAGAATGGGAGTTCTAGTCCCATCTTAGCCCATGAAAGCCACTGGGTCATTTTGGTCCAATTAACAGGCGACTGAGAGTTCTAGACCCAGCCCATGAAAGCCACTTGGTCATTTTGGGCCAATTACCAGGAGACTGGGAGTTCTAGTCTTTTTTTAGCCCATGAAAGCCACTGGGTCATTTTGGGCCAATTACCAGCAGAATAAGAGTTCTAGTCCCCTCTTAGCCCATGAAAGCCGCTGGGTCATTTTGGGGCAATTATCAGGAGACTGGGAGTTCTAGTCCCGTCTTAGCCCATGTAAGCCTCTGGATCATTTTCAGCCAATTTCCAGGAGACTAAGAGTCCTAGACCCGCCTTAGCCAGGAAAGCCACTGGGTCATTTTGGGCCAATTACAAGAAGACTCAGAGTTCTAGTCCCGTCTTAGCTCATGAAAGCCAATGGGTCATTTTGGGCCAATTACCAGGAGACTGAGAGTTCTAGTACCATCTTAGCCAATGAAAGCCACCAGGGTCATTTTGGGCCAATTACCAGGAGACTGGGAGTTCTAGTCCAATCTTAGCCCATGAAAGCCACTGGGTCATCTTGGGCCAATTACCAGGAGACTGAAATTTCTAGTCCGTCTTAGCCCATGAAAGCCACTGGGTCATTTTGGGGCAATTACCAGGAGACTGGGAGTTCTAGTGCCCTCTTAGCCCATGATAGCCACTGGGTCATTTTGGGCCAATTATCAGGAGACTGACATTTCTAGTCCGTCTTAGTCCATGAAAGCTGCTGGGTCATTTTGGGCCAATTATCAGGAGACTGACATTTCTAGTCCGTCTTAGCCCATGAAAGCCACTGGGTCATTTTGGGCAAATTACCAGGAGACTGGGAGTTCTAGTTCCATCTTAGCCCATGAAAGCCACTGGGTCATTTTGGGCTAATTACCAGGGGACTGGGAGTTGTAGACTTTTCTTACACCATGAAAGCCACCTGGGTGAATTTGGGCCAATTACCAGGAGACTGACATTTCTAGTCCGTCTTAGCCCATGAAAGCCACTGGGTCATTTTGGGCCAATTATCAGGAGACTAAGAGTTCTTGTCCCCTCTTAGCCCATGAAAGCCGCTGGGTCATTTTGGGCCAATTATCAGGAGACTGACATTTCTAGTCCATCTTAGTCCATGAAAGCCGCTGGGTCATTTTGGGCCAATTATCAGGAGACTGACATTTCTAGTCCGTCTTAGTCCATGAAAGCCACTGGGTCATTTTGAGCCAATTACCAGGAGTCTGAGAGTTCTAGACCTGGCTTAGCCATGAAAGCCACTGGGTCATTTTGGGCCAATTACCAGGAGACTGGGAGTTCTAGTTCTGTCTTAGCCCATGAAAGCCACTGGGTCATTTTGGGCCAATTATCAGGAGACTGACATTTCTAGTCCGTCTTAGTCCATGAAAGCCGCTGGGTCATTTTGGGCCAATTAACAGAAGACTGACATTTCTGGTCCGTTTTAGCCCATGAAAGCCACTGGGTCATTTGGTGCCAATTACCAGGAGACTGGGAGTTCTAGTCCCGTCTGAACCCATGAAAGCCACTGGGTCATTTTGAGCCAATTACCAGGAATCTGAGAGTTCTAGACCTGGCTTAGCCATGAAAGCCACTGGGTCATTTTGGGCCAATTACCAGGAGACTGGGAGTTCTAGTTCCGTTTTTACCCATGAAAGCCGCTGGGTCATTTTGGACCAATTATCAGGAGACTCACATTTCTAGTCCGTCTTAGCCCATGAAAGCCACTGGGTCATTTTGGGGCAATTACCAGGAGACTGGGAGTTCTAGTGCCGTCTTAGCCCATTATACCCACTGGGTCATTTTGGGCCAATTTCCAGGAGACTGGGAGTTCTAGTCCCTTCTTAGCCTATGAAAGCCACTGGGTCGTTTGGGGCCATTTACCAGGAGACTGGGAGTTCCAGACCAATCTTAGCCCATGAAAACCACTGGGTCATTTTGGGCCAATTACCAGGAGACTGAGAGTTGTAGTCCCCTCTTAGCCTATGAAAGTCGCTGGGTCATTTTGGGCCAATTACCAGGAGACTGAAATTTCTAGTCCGTCTTAGCCCATGAAAGCCACTGGGTCATTTGGGGCCAATTACCAGGATACTAGGAGTTCTAGTCCCTTCTTTACCCATGAAAGCCGCTGGGTCATTTTGGGCCAATTATCAGGAGACTGACATTTCTAGTCCGTCTTAGTCCATGAAAGCCGCTGGGTCATATTGGGCCAATTATCAGGAGACTGACATTTCTAGTCCCTCTTAGCCCATGAAAGCCACTGGGTCGTTTGGGGCCATTTACCAGGAGACTGGGAGTTCCAGTCCAATCTTAGCCCATGAAAGCCACTGGGTCATTTTGGGCCAATTACCAGGAGACTGAGAGTTCTAGTCCCCTCTTAGCCCATGAAAGCCGCTGGGTCATTTTGGGCCAATTATCAGGAGACTGAAATTTCTAGTCCGTCTTAGCCCATGAAAGCCACTGGGTCATTTTGGGGCAATTACCAGGAGACTGGGAGTTCTAGTGCCGTCTTAGCCCATGATAGCCACTGGGTCATTTTGGGCCAATTATCAGGAAACTGACATTTCTAGTCCGTCTTAGTCCATGAAAGCCGCTGGGTCATTTTGGGCCAATTATCAGGGGACTGGGAGTTGTAGACTTTTCTTACACCATGAAAGCCACTGGGACATTTGGGGCCAATTACCAGGAGACTGGGAGTTCTAGTCCCGTCTTAACCCATGAAAGCCACTGGGTCATTTTGGACCAATTATCAGGAGACTGGGAGTTCTAGTCCCGTTTTTACCCATGAAAGCCGCTGGGTCATTTTGGACCAATTATCAGGAGACTCACATTTCTAGTCCGTCTTAGCCCATGAAAGCCACTGGGTCATTTTGGGGCAATTACCAGGAGACTGGGAGTTCTAGTGCCGTCTTAGGCCATGATAGCCACTGGGTCATTTTGGGCCAATTTCCAGGAGACTGGGAGTTCTAGTCCCTTCTTAGCCTATGAAAGCCACTGGGTCGTTTGGGGCCATTTACCAGGAGACTGGGAGTTCCAGACCAATCTTAGCCCATGAAAGCCACTGGGTCATTTTGGGCCAATTACCAGGAGACTGAGAGTTGTAGTCCCCTCTTAGCCTATGAAAGTCGCTGGGTCATTTTGGGCCAATTACCAGGAGACTGAAATTTCTAGTCCGTCTTAGCCCATGAAAGCCACTGGGTCATTTGGGGCCAATTACCAGGACACTAGGAGTTCTAGTCCCTTCTTTACCCATGAAAGCCGCTGGGTCATTTTGGGCCAATTATCAGGAGACTAACATTTCTAGTCCGTCTTAGTCCATGAAAGCCGCTGGGTCATTTTGGGCCAATTATCAGGAGACTGACATTTCTAGTCCGTCTTAGCCCATGAAAGCCACTGGGTCATTTTGAGCCAATTACCAGGAGACTGGGAGTTCTAGTCCCGTCTTAACCCATGAAAGCCACTGGGTCATTTTGAGCCAATTACCAGGAGTCTGAGAGTTCTAGACCTGGCTTAGCCATGAAAGCCACTGGGTCATTTTGGGCCAATTACCAGGAGACTGGGAGTTCTAGTTCCGTCTTAGCCCATGAAAGCCACTGGGTCATATTGGGCCAATTACCAGGACACTGGGAGTTCTATACTCGTCGTTACCCATAAAAGCCATTGGGTCATTTTGGGCCAATTACCAGGGGACTGGGAGTTGTGGACCTTTCTTACCCCATGGAAGCCACCTGGGTGAATTTGGGCCAATTACCAGGAGAATTGGAGTTCTACACCTGTCTTAGCCCATGAAAGCCACTGGGTCATATTGGGCCAATTACCCGGAGAATGGGAGTTCTAGTCCCGTATTAGCCCATGAAAGCCACTGGGTCATTTTGGGCCAATTACCAGGAGACTGGGATTTTTTCATGCCGTCTTAGGCCATGAAAGCCACTGGGTCATTTTGGGCCAATTACCAGGAGACTGAGAGTTCCAGTCCCGTCTTAGCCTATGAAAGCCACTGGGTCATTTTGGGCCAATTACCAGGAGACTGGGAGTTCTAGTGCCGTCTTAGCCCATGAAAGTCACTGGGTTATTTTGGGTCAATTACCAGGAGCCTGAGAGTTCTAGACTTTTCTTACCCATGAAAGCCACTGGGTCATTTTGGGCCAACTACCAGGAAACTGAGTGTTCCAGTCCCGTGTTAGCCCATGAAAGCCACTGGGTCATTTTGGGACAATTACCAGGAGACTGAGAGTTCTAGTAGCATCTTAGCCGAAGAAAGCCACTGGGTCATTTTGGACAAATTACCAGAAGACTGGGAGTTCTAGACCTGTCTTACCCCATGAAAGCCATCTGGGGGACTTTGAGCCAATTACCAGGAGACTGAGAGTTCTAGACATTTCTTACCCCATGAAAGCCACCTGGATGACTTTGGGCCAATTACCAGGAGACTGGGAGTTCTATACCTGTCTTAGCCCATGGAAGCCACCTGGGTCATTTTGGGCCAATTACCAGGAGACTGGGAATTCAGTCCCGTCTTAGCCCATGAAAGCCACTGGGTCATTTTGGGCCAATTACCAGGAGACTGAGAGTTCTAGTAGCATCTTAGCCGAAGAAAGCCACCAGGGTCATTTTGGGCCAATTACCAGGAGACTGGGATTTCTAGTGCCGTCTTAGCCCATGAAAGCCACTGGGTCATTTTGGGCCAATTACCAGGAGACTGGTATTTCTAGTGCCGTCTTAGCCCATGAAAGCCACTGGGTCATTTTGGGTCAATTACCAGGAGCCTGAGAGTTCTAGACTTTTCTTACCCATGAAAGCCACATGGGTGACTTTGGGCCAATTACCAGGAGACTGGGAGTCCTACACCTGTCTTAGCCCATAAAAGCCACTGGGTCATTTTGGGCCAATTACCAGGAGACTGAGAATTCTAGTCCCGTCTTAACCCATGAAAGCCACCTGGGTGACTTGGGCCAATTACCAAGAGATTGGGAGTTCTAGACCCGTCTTAGCCCATGAAAGCCACTGGGACATTTTGGGCCAATTACCAGGAGACAGAGTTCTAGACCTGTCTTACCCATGAAAGCCACTGGGTCATTTTGGGCCAATTACCAGGAGACTGGAAGTTCTAGAACCGTCTTTACCCATAAAAGCCACTGGGTCATTTTGGGCCAATTACCAGGGGACTGGGAGTTGTGGACCTTTCTTACCCCATGGAAGCCACCTGGGTGAATTTGGGCCAATTACCAGGAGAAGGGGAGTTCTAGTCCCGTATTAGCCCATGAAAGCCACTGGGTCATTTTGGGCCAATTACCAGGAGACTGGGATTTCTAGTGCCGTCTTAGGCCATGAAAGCCACTGTGTCATTTTGGGCCAATTACCAGGAGACTGAGAGTTCCAGTCCCGTCTTAGCCCATGAAAGCCAATGGGTCATTTTGGGCCAATTACCAGGAGACTGGGATTGCTAGTGCCGTCGTAGGCCATGAAAGCCACTGGGTCATTTTGGGCCAATTACCAGGAGACTGAGTGTTCTAGTCCCATCTTATGCCATGAACACCGCTCGGTCATTTTGGGCCAATTTTCAAGAGACTGAGATTTCTAGTCCGCCCTAGCCCATGAAAGCCACTGGGTCATTTTGGGACAATTACCAGGAGATTGGGAGTTCTAGTCCCATCTTAGCCCATGAAAGCCACCTGGGTGACTTTGGGCCAATCAGCAGGAGACTGAGAGTTTTAGACCTGGCATACCTCATGAAAGCCACCTGGGTGACTTTGGGCCAATTACCAAGAGACTCGGAATTCTAGTCCCGTCTTAGCCGAGGAAAGCCACCTGGGTGCCTTTGGGCCAATTACCAGGAGACTGAGAGTTGTATACCCGTCTTAACCAATAAAAGCCACTGGGTCATTTTGGGACAATTACCAGGAGACTGGGAGTTCTAGTCCCATCTTAGCCCATGAAAGCCACCTGGGTGACTTTGGGCCAATCAGCAGGAGACTGAGAGTTTTAGACCTGGCATACCTCATGAAAGCCACCTGGGTGACTTTGGGCCAATTACCAAGAGACTAGGAATTCTAGTCCCGTCTTAGCCCAGGAAAGCCACCTGGGTGCCTTTGGGCCAATTACCAGGAGACTGAGAGTTGTATACCAGTCTTAACCTATAAAAGCCACTGGGTCATTTTGGACAAATTACCAGGAGACTGGGAGTTCTAGACCTGTCTTACCCTATGAAAGCCACCTGGGTCCTTTGAGCCAATTACCAGGAGACTGAGAGTTCTAGACATTTCTTACCCCAGGAAAGCCACCTGGATGACTTTAGGCAAATTACCAGGAGACTGGGAGTTCTACACCTGTCTTAGCCCATAAAAGCCACTGGGTCATTTTGGGCCAATTACCAGGAGAAGGGGAGTTCTAGTCCCGTATTAGCCCATGAAAGCCACTGGGTCATTTTGGGCCAATTACCAGGAGACTGGGATTTCTAGTGCCGTCTTAGGCCATGAAAGCCACTGTGTCATTTTGGGCCAATTACCAGGAGACTGAGAGTTCCAGTCCCGTCTTAGCCCATGAAAGCCAATGGGTCATTTTGGGCCAATTACCAGGAGACTGGGATTGCTAGTGCCGTCGTAGGCCATGAAAGCCACTGGGTCATTTTGGGCCAATTACCAGGAGACTGAGTGTTCTAGTCCCATCTTATGCCATGAACACCGCTCGGTCATTTTGGGCCAATTTTCAAGAGACTGAGATTTCTAGTCCGCCCTAGCCCATGAAAGCCACTGGGTCATTTTGGGACAATTACCAGGAGATTGGGAGTTCTAGTCCCATCTTAGCCCATGAAAGCCACCTGGGTGACTTTGGGCCAATCAGCAGGAGACTGAGAGTTTTAGACCTGGCATACCTCATGAAAGCCACCTGGGTGACTTTGGGCCAATTACCAAGAGACTCGGAATTCTAGTCCCGTCTTAGCCGAGGAAAGCCACCTGGGTGCCTTTGGGCCAATTACCAGGAGACTGAGAGTTGTATACCCGTCTTAACCTATAAAAGCCACTGGGTCATTTTGGACAAATTACCAGGAGACTGGGAGTTCTAGACCTGTCTTACCCTATGAAAGCCACCTGGGGCCTTTGAGCCAATTACCAGGAGACTGAGAGTTCTAGACATTTCTTACCCCAGGAAAGCCACCTGGATGACTTTAGGCAAATTACCAGGAGACTGGGAGTTCTACACCTGTCTTAGCCCATAAAAGCCACTGGGTCATTTTGGGCCAATTACCAGGAGATTGGGAATTCAGTCCCGTATTAGCCCATGAAAGCCACTGGGTCATTTTGGGCCAATTACCAGGAGACTGAGAGTTCTAGTATCATCTTAGCCGAAGAAAGCCACCAGGGTCATTTTGGGCCAATTACCAGGAGACTGGGATGTCTAGTGCAGTCTTAGGCCATGAAAGCCACTGGGTCATTTTGTGCCAATTACCAGGAGACTGGTATTTCTAGTGCCGTCTTAGCCCATGAAAGCCACTGGATCATTTTGGGCCAATTACCAGGAGACTGAGAGTTCCAGTCCCGTCTTAGCCCATGAAAGCCACTGGGTCATTTTGGGCCAATTACCAGGAGACTAGGAATTCTAGTCCCATCTTAGCCCATGAAAGCCACTGGGTCATCTTGGGCCAATTACCAGGACACTGAGAGTTCTAGTCCCGTCTTAGCCCATGAAAGCCACTGGGTCATTTTGGGCCAATTACCAGGAGACTGAGAGTTCTAGTCCCGTCTTAGCCCATTAAAGCCACTGGGTCATTTGGGGCCAATTACCAGGAGACTGAGAGTTCTAGTCCCGTCTTAACCCATGAAAGCCACCTGGGTGACTTGGGCCAATTACCAAGAGATTGGGAGTTCTAGACCCCTCTTAGCCCATGAAAGCCACTGGGTCATTTTGGGCCAATTACCAGGAGACTGGGAGTTCTAGAACCGTCTTTACCCATAAAAGCCATTGGGTCATTTTGGGCCAATTACCAGGGGACTGGGAGTTGTGGACCTTTCTTACCCCATGGAAGCCACCTGGGTGAATTTGGGCCAATTACCAGTAGACTGAGAGTTCTAGACCCGTCTTAGCCCATGAAAGCCACTGGGTCATTTTGGGCCAATTACCAGGAGACTGAGAGTTCTAGCAGCATCTTAGCCGAAGAAAGCCACCAGGGTCATTTTGGGCCAATTACCCGGAGAATGGGAGTTCTAGTCCCGTATTAGCCCATGAAAGCCACTGGGTCATTTTGGGCCAATCACCAGGAGACTGGGATTTCTAGTGCCGTCTTAGGCCATGAAAGCCACTGGGTCATTTTGGGCCAATTACCAGGAGACTGAGAGTTCTAGACCCGTCGTAGCCTACGAAAGCCACTGGGTCATTTTGGGCCAATTACCAGGAGACTGGGAATTCAGTCCCGTCTTAGCCCATGAAAGCCACTGGGTCATTTTGGGCCACTTACCAAGAGACTGAGAGTTCTAGTAGCATCTTAGCCGAAGAAAGCCACCAGGGTCATTTTGGGCCAATTACCAGGAGACTGGCAGTTCTAGTGCCGTCTCCGGCCATGAAAGCCACTGGGTCATTTTGGGCCAATTACCAGGAGACTGGTATTTCTAGTGCCGTCTTAGCCCATGAAAGCCACTGGGTCATTTTGGGCCAATTACCAGGAGACTGGCAGTTCTAGTGCCGTCGTAGCCCATGAAAGCCACTGGGTCATTTTGGGTCAATTACCAGGAGTCTGAGAGTTCTAGACTTTTCTTACCCATGAAAGCCGCATGGCTGACTTTGGGCCAATTACCAGGAGACTGGAAGTTCTACACCTGTCTTAGCCCATAAAAGCCACTGGGTCATTTTGGGCCAATTACCAGGAGACTAGGAATTCTAGTCCCAATTTAGCCCATGAAAGCCACAGGGTCATTTTGGGCCAATTACCAAGAAACTGGGAGTTCTATTCCTGTCTTAGCCGATGAAAACCACTGGGTCATTTTGGGCCAATTACCAGGAGACTGAGAGTTCTAGTCCCGTCTTAGCCCATTAAAGCCACTGGGTCATTTGGGGCCAATTACCAGGAGACTGAGAGTTCTAGTCCCGTCTTAACCCATGAAAGCAACCTGGGTGACTTAGGCCAATTACCAAGAGACTCGGAATTCTAGTCCCGTCTTAGCCGAGGAAAGCCACCTGGGTGCCTTTGGGCCAATTACCAGGAGACTGAGAGTTGTATACCCGTCTTAACCAATAAAAGCCACTGGGTCATTTTGGGACAATTACCAGGAGACTGGGAGTTCTAGTCCCATCTTAGCCCATGAAAGCCACCTGGGTGACTTTGGGCCAATCAGCAGGAGACTGAGAGTTTTAGACCTGGCATACCTCATGAAAGCCACCTGGGTGACTTTGGGCCAATTACCAAGAGACTAGGAATTCTAGTCCCGTCTTAGCCCAGGAAAGCCACCTGGGTGCCTTTGGGCCAATTACCAGGAGACTGAGAGTTGTATACCAGTCTTAACCTATAAAAGCCACTGGGTCATTTTGGACATATTACCAGGAGACTGGGAGTTCTAGACCTGTCTTACCCCATGAAAGCCACCTGGGGCCTTTGAGCCAATTACCAGGAGACTGAGAGTTCTAGACATTTCTTACCCCAGGAAAGCCACCTGGATGACTTTAGGCAAATTACCAGGAGACTGGGAGTTCTACACCTGTCTTAGCTCATAAAAGCCACTGGGTCATTTTGGGCCAATTACCAGGAGATTGGGAATTCAGTCCCGTATTAGCCCATGAAAGCCACTGGGTCATTTTGGGCCAATAACCAGGAGACTGAGAGTTCTAGTATCATCTTAGCCGAAGAAAGCCACTGGGACATTTTGGGCCAATTACCAGGAGACTGAGAGTTCTAGTCCAATCTTAGCCCATGAAAGCCACTGGGTCATTTTGGGCCAATTACCAAGAAACTGGGAGTTCTATTCCTGTATTAGCCGATGAAAGCCACTGGGTCATTTTGGGCCAATTACCAGGAGACTGAGAGTTCTAGACCCGTCGTAGCCCATGAAAGCCACTGGGTCATTTTGGGCCAATTACCAGGAGACTGAGAGTTCTAGTCCCGTCTTAGCCCATTAAAGCCACTGGGTCATTTGGGGCCAATTACCAAGAGCCTGAGAGTTCTAGTCCCGTCTTAACCCATGAAAGCCATTGAGTCATTTTGGGGCAATTACCAGGAGACTGGGAGTTCTGGACCTATCTTACCCCATGAAGGCCACCTGGATGACTTTGGGCCAATTACCAGGAGACTGGGAGTTCTAGTCCTATCTTAGCCCATGAAAGCCACCTGGGTGACTTTGAGCCAATTACCAGGAGTCTAAGAGTTCTAGTCCCCTCTTAGCCCAGGAAAGCCACCTGGGTGACTTTGGGCCAAACAGCAGGAGACTGAGAGTTTTAGACCTGGCATACCTCATGAAAGCCACCTGGGTGACTTTGGGCCAATTACCAGGAGACTGGGAGTTCTACACCTGTCTTAGCCCATGAAAGCCACTGGGTCATATTGGGCCAATTACCCGGAGAATGGGAGTTCTAGTCCCGTATTAGCCCATGAAAGCCACTGGGTCATTTTGGGCCAATTACCAGGAGACTGGGATTTCTAGTGCAGTCTTAGGACATGAAAGCCACTGGTCATTTTGGGCCAATTACCAGGAGACTGAGAGTTCTAGACCCGTCGTAGCCCACGAAAGCCACTGGGTCATTTTGGGCCAATTACCAGGAGATTGGGAATTCAGTCCCGTCTTAGCCCATGAAAGCCACTGGGTCATTTTGGGCCAATTACCAGGAGACTGGGATTTCTAGTGCCGTCTCAGGCCATGAAAGCCAATGGGTCATTTTGGGCCAATTACCAGGAGACTGGTATTTCTAGTGCCGTCTTAGCCCATGAAAGCCACTGGGTCATTTTGGGCCAATTACCAGGAGACTGGCAGTTCTAGTGCCGTCTTAGCCCATGAAAGCCACTGGGTCATTTTGGGTCAATTACCAGGAGTCTGAGAGTTCTAGACTTTTCTTACCCATGAAAGCCGCATGGGTGACTTTGGGCCAATTACCAGGAGACTGGGAGTTCTACACCTGTCTTAGCCCATAAAAGCCACTGGGTCATTTTGGGCCAATTACCAGGAGACTAGAAATTCTAGTCCCATCTTAGCCCATGAAAGCCACAGGGTCATTTTGGGCCAATTACCAAGAAACTGGGAGTTCTATTCCTGTCTTAGCCGATGAAAGCCACTGGGTCATTTTGGGCCAATTACCAGGAGACTGAGAGTTCTACTCCCGTCTTAGCCCATTAAAGCCACTGGGTCATTTGGGGCCAATTACCAGGAGACTGAGAGTTCTAGTCCCGTCTTAACCCATGAAAGCAACCTGGGTGACTTAGGCCAATTACCAAGAGATTGGGAGTTCTAGACCCGTCTTAGCCCATGAAAGCCACTGGGACATTTTGGGCCAATTACCAGGAGACTGAGAGTTCTAGAACCGTCTTTACCCATAAAAGCCATGGGGTCATTTTGGGCCAATTACCAGGGGACTGGGAGTTGTGGACCTTTCTTACCCCATGGAAGCCACCTGGGTGAATTTGGGCCAATTACCAGGAGAATTGGAGTTCTACACCTGTCTTAGCCCATGAAAGCCACTGGGTCATATTGGGCCAATTACCCGGAGAATGGGAGTTCTAGTCCCGTATTAGCCCATGAAACCCACTGGGTCATTTTGGGCCAATTACCAGGAGACTGGGATTTCTCATGCCGTCTTAGGCCATGAAAGCCACTGGGTCATTTTGGGCCAATTACCAGGAGACTGAGAGTTCCAGTCCCGTCTTAGCCTATGAAAGCCACTGGGTCATTTTGGGCCAATTACCAGGAGACTGGGAGTTCTAGTGCCGTCTTAGCCCATGAAAGTCACTGGGTTATTTTGGGTCAATTACCAGGAGCCTGAGAGTTCTAGACTTTTCTTACCCATGAAAGCCACTGAGTCATTTTGGGCCAACTACCAGGAGACTGAGTGTTCCAGTCCCGTCTTAGCCCATGAAAGCCACTGGGTCATTTTGGGCCAATTACCAGGAGACTGAGATTTCTAGTAGCATCTTAGCCGAAGAAAGCCACTGGGTCATTTTGGACAAATTACCAGAAGACTGGGAGTCCTAGACCTGTCATCTGGGGGACTTTGAGCCAATTACCAGGAGACTGAGAGTTCTAGATATTTCTTACCCAATGAAAGCCACCTGGATGACTTTGGGCCAATTACCAGGAGACTGGGAGTTCTATACCTGTCTTAGGCCATGAAAGCTACTGGGTCATTTTGGTCCAATTACCAGGAGACTGAGAGTTCCAGTCCCGTCTTAGCCCATGAAAGCCACTGGGTCATTTTGTGCCAATTACCAGGAGGCTGGTATTTGTAGTGTCGTCTTAGGCCATGAAAGCCACTGGGTCATTTTGGGCCAATTACCAAGAGACTGAGAGTTCCAGTCCTTTCTTAGCCCATGAAAGCCACTGGGTCATTTTGGGCCAATTACCAGGAGACTGAGAGTTCTAGTAGCATCTTAGCCGAAGAAAGCCATCAGGGTCATTTTGGGCCAATTACCAGGAGAATGGGATTTCTAGTACCGTCTTAGCCGATGAAAGCCTGCAGGGTCATTTTTGGCCAATTACCAGGAGACTGAGAGTTCTACTCCAATCTTAGCCCATGAAAGCCACTGGGTCATTTTGGGCCAATTACCAGTAGACTGAGAGTTCTAGTACTATCTTAGCCGATGAAAGCCTCCAGGGTCATTTTTGGCCAATTACCAGGAGACTGAGAGTTCTACTCCAATCTTAGCCTATGAAAGCCACTGGGTCATTTTGGGCCAATTACCAGAAGACTGAGAGTTCTAGTCCTGTCTTAGCCCATGAAAGCTGCTGGGTCATTTTGCGCCAATTACCAGGAGACTGAGAGTTCTAGTCCGCCCTAGCCCATGAAAGCCACTGGGTCATTTTGGGACAATTACCAGGAGACTGGGAGTTCTAGTCCCATCTTAGCCCATGAAAGCCACCTGGGTGACTTTGGGCCAATCAGCAGGAGACTGAGAGTTTTAGACCTGGCATACCTCATGAAAGCCACCTGGGTGACTTTGGGCCAATTACCAAGAGACTCGGAATTCTAGTCCCGTCTTAGCCGAGGAAAGCCACCTGGGTGCCTTTGGGCCAATTACCAGGAGACTGAGAGTTGTATACCCGTCTTAACCTATAAAAGCCACTGGGTCATTTTGGGACAATTACCAGGAGACTGGGAGTTCTAGTCCCATCTTAACCCATGAAAGCCACCTGGGTGACTTTGGGCCAATCAGCAGGAGACTGAGAGTTTTAGACCTGGCATACCTCATGAAAACCAGCTGGGTGACTTTGGGCCAATTACCAAGAGACTCGGAATTCTAGTCCCGTCTTAGCCCAGGAAAGCCACCTGGGTGCCTTTGGGCCAATTACCAGGAGACTGAGAGTTCTAGACATTTCTTACCCCATGAAAGCCAACTGGATGATTTTGGGCAAATTATCAGGAGACTGGGAGTTCTACACCTGTCTTAGCCCATAAAAGCCACTGGGTCCTTTTGGGCCAATTACCAGGAGACTGGGAATTCAGTCCCGTCTTAGCCCATGAAAGCCACTGGGTCATTTTGGGCCAATTACCAGGAGACTGAGAGTTCTAGTATCATCTTAGCCGAAGAAAGCCACCAGGGTCATTTTGGGTCAATTACCAGGAGTCTGAGAGTTCTAGACTTTTCTTACCCATGAAAGCCGCATGGGTGACTTTGGGCCAATTACCAGGAGACTGGGAGTTCTACACCTGTCTTAGCCCATAAAAGCCACTGGGTCATTTGGGGCCAATTACCAGGAGACTGAGAGTTCTAGTCCCGTCTTAACCCATGAAAGCAACCTGGGTGACTTAGGCCAATTACCAAGAGATTGGGAGTTCTAGACCTGTCTTAGCCCATGAAAGCCACTGGGACATTTTGGGCCAATTACCAGGAGACTGAGAGTTCTAGAACCGTCTTTACCCATAAAAGCCATGGGGTCATTTTGGGCCAATTACCAGGGGACTGGGAGTTGTGGACCTTTCTTACCCCATGGAAGCCACCTGGGTGAATTTGGGCCAATTATCAGGAGAATTGGAGTTCTACACCTGTCTTAGCCCATGAAAGCCACTGGGTCATTTTGGGCCAATTACCAGGAGACTGGGAATTCAGTCCCGTCTTAGCCCATGAAAGCCACTGGGTCATTTTGGGCCAATTACCAGGAGACTGAGAGTTCTAGTATCATCTTAGCCGAAGAAAGCCACCAGGGTCATTTTGGGCCAATTACCAGGAGACTGGGATGTCTAGTGCAGTCTTAGGCCATGAAAGCCACTGGGTCATTTTGTGCCAATTACCAGGAGACTGGGATTTCTAGTGCCGTCTTAGCCCATGAAAGCTACTGGGTCATTTTGGGCCAATTACCAGGAGACTGGCAGTTCTAGTGCCATCTTAGCCCATGAAAGCCACTGGGTCATTTTGGGTCAATTACCAGGAGTCTGAGAGTTCCAGTCCCGTCTTAGCCTATGAAAGCCACTGGGTCATTTTGGGCCAATTACCAGGAGACTGGGATTTCTAGTGCCGTCTCAGGCCATGAAAGCCACTGGGTCATTTTGGGCCAATTACCAGGAGACTGGTATTTCTAGTGCCGTCTTAGCCCATGAAAGCCACTGGGTCATTTTGGGCCAATTACCAGGAGACTGGCAGTTCTAGTGCCGTCGTAGCCCATGAAAGCCACTGGGTCATTTTGGGTCAATTACCAGGAGTCTGAGAGTTCTAGACTTTTCTTACCCATGAAAGCCGCATGGGTGACTTTGGGCCAATTACCAGGAGACTGGGAGTTCTACACCTGTCTTAGCCCATAAAAGCCACTGGGTCATTTGGGGCCAATTACCAGGAGACTGAGAGTTCTAGTCCCGTCTTAACCCATGAAAGCAACCTGGGTGACTTAGGCCAATTACCAAGAGATTGGGAGTTCTAGACCTGTCTTAGCCCATGAAAGCCACTGGGACATTTTGGGCCAATTACCAGGAGACTGAGAGTTCTAGAACCGTCTTTACCCATAAAAGCCATGGGGTCATTTTGGGCCAATTACCAGGGGACTGGGAGTTGTGGACCTTTCTTACCCCATGGAAGCCACCTGGGTGAATTTGGGCCAATTACCAGGAGAATTGGAGTTCTACACCTGTCTTAGCCCATGAAAGCCACTGGGTCATTTTGGGCCAATTACCAGGAGACTGAGAGTTCTAGTATCATCTTAGCCGAAGAAAGCCACCAGGGTCATTTTGGGCCAATTACCAGGAGACTGGGATGTCTAGTGCAGTCTTAGGCCATGAAAGCCACTGGGTCATTTTGTGCCAATTACCAGGAGACTGGGATTTCTAGTGCCGTCTTAGCCCATGAAAGCTACTGGGTCATTTTGGGCCAATTACCAGGAGACTGGCAGTTCTAGTGCCATCTTAGCCCATGAAAGCCACTGGGTCATTTTGGGTCAATTACCAGGAGTCTGAGAGTTCCAGTCCCGTCTTAGCCTATGAAAGCCACTGGGTCATTTTGGGCCAATTACCAGGAGACTGGGATTTCTAGTGCCGTCTCAGGCCATGAAAGCCACTGGGTCATTTTGGGCCAATTACCAGGAGACTGGTATTTCTAGTGCCGTCTTAGCCCATGAAAGCCACTGGGTCATTTTGGGCCAATTACCAGGAGACTGGCAGTTCTAGTGCCGTCCTAGCCCATGAAAGCCACTGGGTCATTTTGGGTCAATTACCAGGAGTCTGAGAGTTCTAGACTTTTCTTACCCATGAAAGCCGCATGGGTGACTTTGGGCCAATTACCAGGAGACTGGGAGTTCTACACCTGTCTTAGCCCATAAAAGCCACTGGGTCATTTGGGGCCAATTACCAGGAGACTGAGAGTTCTAGTCCCGTCTTAACCCATGAAAGCAACCTGGGTGACTTAGGCCAATTACCAAGAGATTGGGAGTTCTAGACCTGTCTTAGCCCATGAAAGCCACTGGGACATTTTGGGCCAATTACCAGGAGACTGAGAGTTCTAGAACCGTCTTTACCCATAAAAGCCATGGGGTCATTTTGGGCCAATTACCAGGGGACTGGGAGTTGTGGACCTTTCTTACCCCATGGAAGCCACCTGGGTGAATTTGGGCCAATTACCAGGAGACTGGTATTTCTAGTGCCGTCTTAGCCCATGAAAGCCACTGGGTCATTTTGGGCCAATTACCAGGAGACTGGCAGTTCTAGTGCCGTCCTAGCCCATGAAAGCCACTGGGTCATTTTGGGTCAATTACCAGGAGTCTGAGAGTTCTAGACTTTTCTTACCCATGAAAGCCGCATGGGTGACTTTGGGCCAATTACCAGGAGACTGAGAGTTCTACACCTGTCTTAGCCCATAAAAGCCACTGGGTCATTTGGGGCCAATTACCAGGAGACTGAGAGTTCTAGTCCCGTCTTAACCCATGAAAGCAACCTGGGTGACTTAGGCCAATTACCAAGAGATTGGGAGTTCTAGACCTGTCTTAGCCCATGAAAGCCACTGGGACATTTTGGGCCAATTACCAGGAGACTGAGAGTTCTAGAACCGTCTTTACCCATAAAAGCCATGGGGTCATTTTGGGCCAATTACCAGGGGACTGGGAGTTGTGGACCTTTCTTACCCCATGGAAGCCACCTGGGTGAATTTGGGCCAATTACCAGGAGAATTGGAGTTCTACACCTGTCTTAGCCCATGAAAGCCACTGGGTCATATTGGGCCAATTACCCGGAGAATGGGAATTCTACACCTGTCTTAGGCCATGAAAGCCACTGGGTCATTTTGGGCCAATTACCAGGAGACTGAGAGTTCCAGTCCCGTCTTAGCCTATGAAAGCCACCAGGGTCATTTTGGGCCAATTACCAGGAGACTGGGAGTTCTAGACCTGTCTTACCCCATGAAAGCCATCTGGGGGACTTTGAGCCAATTACCAGGAGACTGAGAGTTCTAGACATTTCTTACCCCATGAAAGCCACCTGGATGACTTTGGGCCAATTACCAGGAGACTGGGAGTTCTATACCTGTCTTAGCCCATAAAAGCCACTGGGTCATTTTGGGCCAATTACCAGGAGACTGGGAATTCAGTCCCGTCTTAGCCCATGAAAGCCACTGGGTCATTTTGGGCCAATTACCAGGAGACTGAGAGTTCTAGAAGCATCTTAGCCGAAGAAAGCCACCAGGGTCATTTTGGGCCAATTACCAGGAGCCTGGGATTTCTAGTGCCGTCTTAGCCCATGAAAGCCACTGGGTCATTTTGGGCCAATTACCAGGAGACTGGGATTTCTAGTGCCGTCTTAGCCCATGAAAGCCGCTGGGTCATTTTGGGTCAATTACCAGGAGCCTGAGAGTTCTAGACTTTTCTTACCCATGAAAGCCACATGGGTGACTTTGGGCCAATTACCAGGAGACTGGGAGTCCTACACCTGTCTTAGCCCATAAAAGCCACTGGGTCATTTTGGGCCAATTACCAGGAGACTGAGAATTCTAGTCCCGTCTTAACCCATGAAAGCCACCTGGGTGACTTGGGCCAATTACCAAGAGATTGGGAGTTCTAGACCCGTCTTAGCCCATGAAAGCCACTGGGACATTTTGGGCCAATTACCAGGAGACAGAGTTCTAGACCTGTCTTACCCATGAAAGCCACTGGGTCATTTTGGGCCAATTACCAGGAGACTGGAAGTTCTAGAACCGTCTTTACCCATAAAAGCCACTGGGTCATTTTGGGCCAATTACCAGGGGACTGGGAGTTGTGGACCTTTCTTACCCCATGGAAGCCACCTGGGTGAATTTGGGCCGATTACCAGGAGAATGGGAGTCTAGTCCCGTATTAGCCCATGAAAGCCACTGGGTCATTTTGGGCCAATTACCAGGAGACTGGGATTTCTAGTGCCGTCTTAGGCCATGAAAGCCACTGGGTCATTTTGGGCCAATTACCAGGAGACTGAGAGTTCCAGTCCCGTCTTAGCCCATGAAATCCACTGGGTCATTTTGGGCCAATTACCAGGAGACTGAGTGTTCTAGTCCCATCTTATGCCATGAACACCGCTAGGTAATTTTGGGCCAATTTTCAAGAGACTGAGATTTCTAGTCCGCCCTAGCCCATGAAAGCCACCTGGGTGACTTTGGGCCAAACAGCAGGAGACTGAGAGTTTTAGACCTGGCATACCTCATGAAAGCCACCTGGGTGACTTTGGGCCAATTACCAAGAGACTAGGAATTCTAGTCCCGTCTTAGCCCAGGAAAGCCACCTGGGTGCCTTTGGGCCAATTACCAGGAGACTGAGAGTTGTATACCCGTCTTAACCTATAAAAGCCACTTGGTCATTTTGGACAAAGTACCAGGAGACTGGGAGTTCTAGACCTGTCTTACCCCATGAAAGCCACCTGGGGCCTTTGAGCCAATTACCAGGAGACTGAGAGTTCTAGACATTTCTTACCCCATGAAAGCCAACTGGATGATTTTGGGCAAATTATCAGGAGACTGGGAGTTCTACACCTGTCTTAGCCCATAAAAGCCACTGGGTCATTTTGGGCCAATTACCAGGAGACTGGGAATTCAGTCCCGTCTTAGCCTATGAAAGCCACTGGGTCATTTTGGGCCAATTACCAGGAGACTGAGAGTTCTAGTATCATCTTAGCCGAAGAAAGCCACCAGGGTCATTTTGGGCCAATTACCAGGAGACTGGGATGTCTAGTGCAGTCTTAGGCCATGAAAGCCACTGGGTCATTTTGTGCCAATTACCAGGAGACTGGGATTTCTAGTGCCGTCTTAGCCCATGAAAGCCACTGGGTCATTTTGGGCCAATTACCAGGAGACTGGCAGTTCTAGTGCCATCTTAGCCCATGAAAGCCACTGGGTCATTTTGGGTCAATTACCAGGAGTCTGAGAGTTCCAGTCCCGTCTTAGCCTATGAAAGCCACTGGGTCATTTTGGGCCAATTACCAGGAGACTGGGAGTTCTAGTGCCGTCTTAGCCCATGAAAGTCACTGGGTTATTTTGGGTCAATTACCAGGAGCCTGAGAGTTCTAGACTTTTCTTACCCATGAAAGCCACTGAGTCATTTTGGGCCAACTACCAGGAGACTGAGTGTTCCAGTCCCGTCTTAGCCCATGAAAGCCACTGTGTCATTTTGTGCCAATTACCAGGAGACTGGGATTTCTAGTACCGTCTTAGCCGATGAAAGCCTGCAGGGTCATTTTTGGCCAATTACCAGGAGACTGAGAGTTCTACTCCAATCTTAGCCCATGAAAGCCACTGGGTCATTTTGGGCCAATTACCAGTAGACTGAGAGTTCTAGTACTATCTTAGCCGATGAAAGCCTCCAGGGTCATTTTTGGCCAATTACCAGGAGACTGAGAGTTCTACTCCAATCTTAGCCCATGAAAGCCACTGGGTCATTTTGGGCCAACTACCAGGAGACTGAGCGTTCCAGTCCCGTCTTAGCCCATGAAAGCCACTGGGTCATTTTGGGCCAATTACCAGGAGACTGAGATTTCTAGTAGCATCTTAGCCGAAGAAAGCCACTGGGTCATTTTGGACAAATTACCAGAAGACTGGGAGTTCTAGACCTGTCTTACCCCATGAAAGCCATCTGGGGGACTTTGAGCCAATTACCAGGAGACTGAGAGTTCTAGATATTTCTTACCCAATGAAAGCCACCTGGATGACTTTGGGCCAATTACCAGGAGACTGGGAGTTCTATACCTGTCTTAGGCCATGAAAGCTACTGGGTCATTTTGGGCCAATTACCAGGAGACTGAGAGTTCCAGTCCCGTCTTAGCCCATGAAAGCCACTGGGTCATTTTGTGCCAATTACCAGGAGACTGGTATTTGTAGTGTCGTCTTAGGCCATGAAAGCCACTGGGTCATTTTGGGCCAATTACCAGGAGATTGAGAGTTCCAGTCCTGTCTTAGCCCATGAAAGCCACTGGGTCATTTTGGGCCAATTACCAGGAGACTGAGAGTTCTAGTAGCATCTTAGCCGAAGAAAGCCATCAGGATCATTTTGGGCCAATTACCAGGAGAATGGGATTTCTATTGCCGTCTTAGGCCATGAAAGCCACTGGGTCATTTTCTGCCAATTACCAGGAGACTGGGATTTCTAGTACCGTCTTAGCCGATGAAAGCCTGCAGGGTCATTTTTGGCCAATTACCAGGAGACTGAGAGTTCTACTCCAATCTTAGCCCATGAAAGCCACTGGGTCATTTTGGGCCAATTACCAGTAGACTGAGAGTTCTAGTACTATCTTAGCCGATGAAAGCCTCCAGGGTCATTTTTGGCCAATTACCAGGAGACTGAGAGTTCTACTCCAATCTTAGCCCATGAAAGCCACTGGGTCATTTTGGGCCAACTACCAGGAGACTGAGTGTTCCAGTCCCGTCTTAGCCCATGAAAGCCACTGGGTCATTTTGGGCCAATTACCAGGAGACTGAGATTTCTAGTAGCATCTTAGCCGAAGAAAGCCACTGGGTCATTTTGGACAAATTACCAGAAGACTGGGAGTTCTAGACCTGTCTTACCCCATGAAAGCCATCTGGGGGACTTTGAGCCAATTACCAGGAGACTGAGAGTTCTAGATATTTCTTACCCAATGAAAGCCACCTGGATGACTTTGGGCCAATTACCAGGAGACTGGGAGTTCTATACCTGTCTTAGGCCATGAAAGCTACTGGGTCATTTTGGGCCAATTACCAGGAGACTGAGAGTTCCAGTCCCGACTTAGCCCATGAAAGCCACTGGGTCATTTTGTGCCAATTACCAGGAGACTGGTATTTGTAGTGTCGTCTTAGGCCATGAAAGCCACTGGGTCATTTTGGGCCAATTACCAGGAGACTAGGAATTCTAGTCCCAATTTAGCCCATGAAAGCCACAGGGTCATTTTGGGCCAATTACCAAGAAACTGGGAGTTCTATTCCTGTCTTAGCCGATGAAAACCACTGGGTCATTTTGGGCCAATTACCAGGAGACTGAGAGTTCTAGTCCCGTCTTAGCCCATTAAAGCCACTGGGTCATTTGGGGCCAATTACCAGGAGACTGAGAGTTCTAGTCCCGTCTTAACCCATGAAAGCAACCTGGGTGACTTAGGCCAATTACCAAGAGACTCGGAATTCTAGTCCCGTCTTAGCCGAGGAAAGCCACCTGGGTGCCTTTGGGCCAATTACCAGGAGACTGAGAGTTGTATACCCGTCTTAACCAATAAAAGCCACTGGGTCATTTTGGGACAATTACCAGGAGACTGGGAGTTCTAGTCCCATCTTAGCCCATGAAAGCCACCTGGGTGACTTTGGGCCAATCAGCAGGAGACTGAGAGTTTTAGACCTGGCATACCTCATGAAAGCCACCTGGGTGACTTTGGGCCAATTACCAAGAGACTAGGAATTCTAGTCCCGTCTTAGCCCAGGAAAGCCACCTGGGTGCCTTTGGGCCAATTACCAGGAGACTGAGAGTTGTATACCAGTCTTAACCTATAAAAGCCACTGGGTCATTTTGGACATATTACCAGGAGACTGGGAGTTTTAGACCTGTCTTACCCCATGAAAGCCACCTGGGGCCTTTGAGCCAATTACCAGGAGACTGAGAGTTCTAGACATTTCTTACCCCAGGAAAGCCACCTGGATGACTTTAGGCAAATTACCAGGAGACTGGGAGTTCTACACCTGTCTTAGCTCATAAAAGCCACTGGGTCATTTTGGGCCAATTACCAGGAGATTGGGAATTCAGTCCCGTATTAGCCCATGAAAGCCACTGGGTCATTTTGGGCCAATAACCAGGAGACTGAGAGTTCTAGTATCATCTTAGCCGAAGAAAGCCACTGGGACATTTTGGGCCAATTACCAGGAGACAGAGTTCTAGACCTGTCTTCCCCATGAAAGCCACTGGGTCATTTTGGGCCAATTACCAGGAGACTGGAAGTTCTAGAACCGTCTTTACCCATAAAAGCCACTGGGTCATTTTGGGCCAATTACCAGGGGACTGGGAGTTGTGGACCTTTCTTACCCCATGGAAGCCACCTGGGTGAATTTGGGCCAATTACCAGGAGAAGGGGAGTTCCACTCCCGTATTAGCCCATGAAAGCCACTGGGTCATTTTGGGCCAATTACCAGGAGACTGGGATTTCTAGTGCCGTCTTAGGCCATGAAAGCCACTGTGTCATTTTGGGCCAATTACCAGGAGACTGAGAGTTCCAGTCCCGTCTTAGCCCATGAAAGCCAATGGGTCATTTTGGGCCAATTACCAGGAGACTGGGATTTCTAGTGCCGTCGTAGGCCATGAAAGCCACTGGGTCATTTTGGGCCAATTACCAGGAGACTGAGTGTTCTAGTCCCATCTTATGCCATGAACACCGCTCGGTCATTTTGGGCCAATTTTCAAGAGACTGAGATTTCTAGTCCGCCCTAGCCCATGAAAGCCACTGGGTCATTTTGGGACAATTACCAGGAGATTGGGAGTTCTAGTCCCATCTTAGCCCATGAAAGCCACCTGGGTGACTTTGGACCAATCAGCAGGAGACTGAGAGTTTTAGACCTGGCGTACCTCATGAAAGCCACCTGGGTGACTTTGGGCCAATTACCAAGAGACTCGGAATTCTAATCCCGTCTTAGCCGAGGAAAGCCACCTGGGTGCCTTTGGGCCAATTACCAGGAGACTGAGAGTTGTATACCCGTCTTAACCTATAAAAGCCACTGGGTCATTTTGGGACAATTACCAGGAGACTGGGAGTTCTAGTCCCATCTTAGCCCATGAAAGCCACCTGGGTGACTTTGGGCCAAACAGCAGGAGACTGAGAGTTTTAGACCTGGCATACCTCATGAAAGCCACCTGGGTGACTTTGGGCCAATTACCAAGAGACTAGGAATTCTAGTCCCGTCTTAGCCCAGGAAAGCCACCTGGGTGCCTTTGGGCCAATTACCAGGAGACTGAGAGTTGTATACCCGTCTTAACCTATAAAAGCCACTGGGTCATTTTGGACAAATTACCAGGAGACTGGGAGTTCTAGACCTGTCTTACCCCATGAAAGCCACCTGGGGCCTTTGAGCCAATTACCAGGAGACTGAGAGTTCTAGACATTTCTTACCCCATGAAAGCCACCTGGATGACTTTGGGCAAATTACCAGGAGACTGGGAGTTCTACACCTGTCTTAGCCCATAAAAGCCACTGGGTCATTTTGGGCCAATTACCAGGAGATTGGGAATTCAGTCCCGTATTAGCCCATGAAAGCCACTGGGTCATTTTGGGCCAATTACCAGGAGACTGAGAGTTCTAGTATCATCTTAGCCGAAGAAAGCCACCAGGGTCATTTTGGGCCAATTACCAGGAGACTGGGATGTCTAGTGCAGTCTTAGGCCATGAAAGCCACTGGGTCATTTTGTGCCAATTACCAGGAGACTGGTATTTCTAGTGCCGTCTTAGCCCATGAAAGCCACTGGATCATTTTGGGCCAATTACCAGGAGACTGAGAGTTCCAGTCCCGTCTTAGCCCATGAAAGCCACTGGGTCATTTTGGGCCAATAACCAGGAGACTAGGAATTCTAGTCCCATCTTAGCCCATGAAAGCCACTGGGTCATTTGGGGCCAATTACCAGGAGACTGAGAGTTCTAGTCCCGTCTTAACCCATGAAAGCCACCTGGGTGACTTGGGCCAATTACCAAGAGATTGGGAGTTCTAGACCCCTCTTAGCCCATGAAAGCCACTGGGTCATTTTGGGCCAATTACCAGGAGACTGGGAGTTCTAGAACCGTCGTTACCCATAAAAGCCATTGGGTCATTTTGGGCCAATTACCAGGGGACTGGGAGTTGTGGACCTTTCTTACCCCATGGAAGCCACCTGGGTGAATTTGGGCCAATTACCAGTAGACTGAGAGTTCTAGACCCGTCTTAGCCCATGAAAGCCACTGGGTCATTTTGGGCCAATTACCAGGAGACTGAGAGTTCTAGCAGCATCTTAGCCGAAGAAAGCCACCAGGGTCATTTTGGGCCAATTACCCGGAGAATGGGAGTTCTAGTCCCGTATTACCCCATGAAAGCCACTGGGTCATTTTGGGCCAATCACCAGGAGACTGGGATTTCTAGTGCCGTCTTAGGCCATGAAAGCCACTGGGTCATTTTGGGCCAATTACCAGGAGACTGAGAGTTCTAGACCCGTCGTAGCCTACGAAAGCCACTGGGTCATTTTGGGCCAATTACCAGGAGACTGGGAATTCAGTCCCGTCTTAGCCCATGAAAGCCACTGGGTCATTTTGGGCCACTTACCAAGAGACTGAGAGTTCTAGTAGCATCTTAGCCGAAGAAAGCCACCAGGGTCATTTTGGGCCAATTACCAGGAGACTGGGATTTCTAGTGCCGTCTCAGGCCATGAAAGCCACTGGGTCATTTTGGGCCAATTACCAGGAGACTAGGAATTCTAGTCCCAATTTAGCCCATGAAAGCCACAGGGTCATTTTGGGCCAATTACCAAGAAACTGGGAGTTCTATTCCTGTCTTAGCCGATGAAAACCACTGGGTCATTTTGGGCCAATTACCAGGAGACTGAGAGTTCTAGTCCCGTCTTAGCCCATTAAAGCCACTGGGTCATTTGAGGCCAATTACCAGGAGACTGAGAGTTCTAGTCCCGTCTTAACCCATGAAAGCAACCTGGGTGACTTAGGCCAATTACCAAGAGATTGGGAGTTCTAGACCCGTCTTAGCCCATGAAAGCCACTGGGACATTTTGGGCCAATTACCAGGAGACTGAGAGTTCTAGAACCGTCTTTACCCATAAAAGCCATGGGGTCATTTTGGGCCAATTACCAGGGGACTGGGAGTTGTGGACCTTTCTTACCCCATGGAAGCCACCTGGGTGAATTTGGGCCAATTACCAGGAGAATTGGAGTTCTACACCTGTCTTAGCCCATGAAAGCCACTGGGTCATATTGGGCCAATTACCCGGAGAATGGGAGTTCTAGTCCCGTATTAGCTCATGAAAGCCACTGGGTCATTTTGGGCCAATTACCAGGAGACTGGGATTTTTTCATGCCGTCTTAGGCCATGAAAGCCACTGGGTCATTTTGGGCAAAAAACCAGGAGACTGAGAGTTCCAGTCCCGTCTTAGCCTATGAAAGCCACTTGGTCATTTTGGGCCAATTACCAGGAGACTGGGAGTTCTAGTGCCGTCTTAGCCCATGAAAGTCACTGGGTTATTTTGGGTCAATTACCAGGAGCCTGAGAGTTCTAGACTTTTCTTACCCATGAAAGCCACTGGGTCATTTTGGGCCAACTACCAGGAAACTGAGTGTTCCAGTCCCGTGTTAGCCCATGAAAGCCACTGGGTCATTTTGGGCCAATTACCAGGAGACTGAGGGTTCTAGTAGCATCTTAGCCGAAGAAAGCCACTGGGTCATTTTGGACAAATTACCAGAAGACTGGGAGTTCTAGACCTGTCTTACCCCATGAAAGCCATCTGGGGGACTTTGAGCCAATTACCAGGAGACTGAGAGTTCTAGACATTTCTTACCCCATGAAAGCCACCTGGATGACTTTGGGCCAATTACCAGGAGACTGGGAGTTCTATACCTGTCTTAGCCCATAAAAGCCACTGGGTCATTTTGGGCCAATTACCAGGAGACTGGGAATTCAGTCCCGTCTTAGCCCATGAAAGCCACTGGGTCATTTTGGGCCAATTACCAGGAGACTGAGAGTTCTAGTAGCATCTTAGCCGAAGAAAGCCACCAGGGTCATTTTGGGCCAATTACCAGGAGACTGGGATTTCTAGTGCCGTCTTAGCCCATGAAAGCCACTGGGTCATTTTGGGCCAATTACCAGGAGACTGGTATTTCTAGTGCCGTCTTAGCCCATGAAAGCCACTGGGTCATTTTGGGTCAATTACCAGGAGCCTGAGAGTTCTAGACTTTTCTTACCCATGAAAGCCACATGGGTGACTTTGGGCCAATTACCAGGAGACTGGGAGTCCTACACCTGTCTTAGCCCATAAAAGCCACTGGGTCATTTTGGGCCAATTACCAGGAGACTGAGAATTCTAGTCCCGTCTTAACCCATGAAAGCCACCTGGGTGACTTGGGCCAATTACCAAGAGATTGGGAGTTCTAGACCCGTCTTAGCCCATGAAAGCCACTGGGACATTTTGGGCCAATTACCAGGAGACAGAGTTCTAGACCTGTCTTACCCATGAAAGCCACTGGGTCATTTTGGGCCAATTACCAGGAGACTGGAAGTTCTAGAACCGTCTTTACCCATAAAAGCCACTGGGTCATTTTGGGCCAATTACCAGGGGACTGGGAGTTGTGGACCTTTCTTACCCCATGGAAGCCACCTGGGTGAATTTGGGCCAATTACCAGGAGAAGGGGAGTTCTAGTCCCGTATTAGCCCATGAAAGCCACTGTGTCATTTTGGGCCAATTACCAGGAGACTGAGAGTTCCAGTCCCGTCTTAGCCCATGAAAGCCAATGGGTCATTTTGGGCCAATTACCAGGAGACTGGGATTTCTAGTGCCGTCGTAGGCCATGAAAGCCACTGGGTCATTTTGGGCCAATTACCAGGAGACTGAGTGTTCTAGTCCCATCTTATGCCATGAACACCGCTCGGTCATTTTGGGCCAATTTTCAAGAGACTGAGATTTCTAGTCCGCCCTAGCCCATGAAAGCCACTGGGTCATTTTGGGACAATTACCAGGAGATTGGGAGTTCTAGTCCCATCTTAGCCCATGAAAGCCACCTGGGTGACTTTGGACCAATCAGCAGGAGACTGAGAGTTTTAGACCTGGCATACCTCATGAAAGCCACCTGGGTGACTTTGGGCCAATTACCAAGAGACTCGGAATTCTAATCCCGTCTTAGCCGAGGAAAGCCACCTGGGTGCCTTTGGGCCAATTACCAGGAGACTGAGAGTTGTATACCCGTCTTAACCTATAAAAGCCACTGGGTCATTTTGGGCCAACTACCAGGAAACTGTGTGTTCCAGTCCCGTGTTAGCCCATGAAAGCCACTGGGTCATTTTGGGCCAATTACCAGGAGACTGAGAGTTCTAGTAGCATCTTAGCCGAAGAAAGCCACTGGGTCATTTTGGACAAATTACCAGAAGACTGGGAGTTCTAGACCTGTCTTAACCCATGAAAGCCATCTGGGGGACTTTGAGCCAATTACCAGGAGACTGAGAGTTCTAGACATTTCTTACCCCATGAAAGCCACCTGGATGACTTTGGGCCAATTACCAGGAGACTGGGAGTTCTATACCTGTCTTAGCCCATAAAAGCCACTGGGTCATTTTGGGCCAATTACCAGGAGACTGGGAATTCAGTCCCGTCTTAGCCCATGAAAGCCACTGGGTCATTTTGGGCCAATTACCAGGAGACTGAGAGTTCTAGTAGCATCTTAGCCGAAGAAAGCCACCAGGGTCATTTTGGGCCAATTACCAGGAGACTGGGATTTCTAGTGCCGTCTTAGCCCATGAAAGCCACTGGGTCATTTTGGGCCAATTACCAGGAGACTGGTATTTCTAGTGCCGTCTTAGCCCATGAAAGCCACTGGGTCATTTTGGGTCAATTACCAGGAGCCTGAGAGTTCTAGACTTTTCTTACCCATGAAAGCCACATGGGTGACTTTGGGCCAATTACCAGGAGACTGGGAGTCCTACACCTGTCTTAGCCCATAAAAGCCACTGGGTCATTTTGGGCCAATTACCAGGAGACTGAGAATTCTAGTCCCGTCTTAACC
The DNA here is from genome assembly GCA_033807585.1 of Hydrophis major. Classification (NCBI taxonomy): domain Eukaryota; kingdom Metazoa; phylum Chordata; class Lepidosauria; order Squamata; family Elapidae; genus Hydrophis; species Hydrophis major. The sequence continues at coordinate 3,714,367 of CM066343.1, read as the reverse complement.
CATGAAAGCCACCTGGGTGACTTGGGCCAATTACCAAGAGATTGTGAGTTCTAGACCCGTCTTAGCCCATGAAAGCCACTGGGACATTTTGGGCCAATTACCAGGAGACAGAGTTCTAGACCTGTCTTACCCATGAAAGCCACTGGGTCATTTTGGGCCAATTACCAGAAGACTGGAAGTTCTAGAACCGTCTTTACCCATAAAAGCCACTGGGTCATTTTGGGCCAATTACCAGGGGACTGGGAGTTGTGGACCTTTCTTACCCCATGGAAGCCACCTGGGTGAATTTGGGCCAATTACCAGGAGAAGGGGAGTTCTAGTCCCGTATTCGCCCATCAAAGCCACTGGGTCATTTTGGGCCAATTACCAGGAGACTGGGATTTCTAGTGCCGTCTTAGGCCATGAAAGCCACTGTGTCATTTTGGGCCAATTACCAGGAGACTGAGAGTTCCAGTCCCGTCTTAGCCCATGAAAGCCACTGGGTCATTTTGGGCCAATTACCAGGAGACTGAGTGTTCTAGTCCCATCTTATGCCATGAACACCGCTCGGTCATTTTGGGCCTATTTTCAAGAGACTGAGATTTCTAGTCCGCCCTAGCCCATGAAAGCCACCGGGTCATTTTGGGACAATTACCAGGAGATTGGGAGTTCTAGTCCCATCTTAGCCCATGAAAGCCACCTGGGTGACTTTGGGCCAATCAGCAGGAGACTGAGAGTTTTAGACCTGGCATACCTCATGAAAGCCACCTGGGTGACTTTGGGCCAATTACCAAGAGACTCGGAATTCTAGTCCCGTCTTAGCCGAGGAAAGCCACCTGGGTGCCTTTGGGCCAATTACCAGGAGACTGAGAGTTGTATACCTGTCTTAACCTATAAAAGCCACTGGGTCATTTTGGGACAATAAGCAGGAGATTGGGAGTTCTAGTCCCATCTTAGCCCATGAAAGCCACCTGGGTGACTTTGGGCCAATCAGCAGGAGACTGAGAGTTTTAGACCTGGCATACCTCATGAAAGCCACCTGGGTGACTTTGGGCCAATTACCAAGAGACTAGGAATTCTAGTCCCGTCTTAGCCCAGGAAAGCCACCTGGGTGCCTTTGGGCCAATTACCAGGAGACTGAGAGTTGTATACCCGTCTTAACCTATAAAAGCCACTGGGTCATTTTGGACAAATTACCAGGAGACTGGGAGTTCTAGACCTGTCTTACCCCATGAAAGCCACCTGGGGCCTTTGAGCCAATTACCAGGAGACTGAGAGTTCTAGACATTTCTTACCCCATGAAAGCCACCTGGATGACTTTGGGCAAATTACCAGGAGACTGGGAGTTCTACACCTGTCTTAGCCCATGAAAGCCACTGGGTCATTTTGGGCCAATTACCAGGAGACTGGGAGTTCTACACCTGTCTTAGCCCATAAAAGCCACGGGGTCATTTTGGGCCAATTACCAGGAGACTGGGAATTCAGTCGCGTCTTAGCCCATGAAAGCCACTGGGTCATTTTGGGCCAATTACCAAGAGACTGAGAGTTCCAGTAGCATCTTAGCCGAAGAAAGCCACCAGGGTCATTTTGGACCAATTACCAGGAGACTGGGATTTCTAGTGCCGTCTCAGGCCATGAAAGCCACTGGGTCATTTTGGGCCAATTACCAGGAGACTGGTATTTCTAGTGCCGTCTTAGCCCATGAAAGCCACTGGATCATTTTGGGCCAATTACCAGGAGACTGGCAGTTCTAGTGCCGTCGTAGCTTATGAAAGCCACTGGATCATTTTGGGTCAATTACCAGGTGCCTGAGAGTTCTAGACTTTTCTTACCCATGAAAGCCGCATGGGTGACTTTGGGCCAATTACCAGGAGACTGGGAGTTCTAGAACCGTCTTTACCCATAAAAGCCACGGGGTCATTTTGGGCCAATTACCAGGGGACTGGGAGTTGTGGACCTTTCTTACCTCATGGAGGCCACCTTGGTGAATTTGGGCCAATTACCAGGAGACTGGTATTTCTAGTGCCGTCTTAGCCCATGAAAGCCACTGGGTCATTTTGGGCCAATTACCAGGAACCTGGCAGTTCTAGTGCCATCTTAGCCCATGAAAGCCACCAGGGTCATTTTGGGCCAATTACCAGGAGACTGGGATTTCTAGTGCCGTCTTAGGCCCTGAAAGCCACTGGGTCATTTTGTGCCAATTACCAGGAGACTGGTATTTCTAGTGCCGTCTTAGGCCATGAAAGCCACTGGTTCATTTTGGGCCAATTACCAGGAGACTGAGAGTTCCAGTCCCGTCTTAGCCCATGAAAGCCACTGCGTCATTTTGGGCCAATTACCAGGAGACTGGGAGTTCTAATGCCGTCTTAGCCCATGAAAGCCACTGGGTCATTTTGGGTCAATTACCAGGAGCCTGAGAGTTCTGGACTTTTCTTACCCATGAAAGCCGCATGGGTGACTTTGGGCCAATTACCAGGAGACTGGGAGTTCTACACCTGTCTTAGGCCATAAAAGCCACTGGGTCATTTTGGGCCAATTACCAGGAGACTGGGAGTTCTAATGCCGTCTTAGCCCATGAAAGCCACTGGGTCATTTTGGGTCAATTACCAGGAGCCTGAGAGTTCTGGACTTTTCTTACCCATGAAAGCCACATGGGTGACTTTGGGCCAATTACCAGGAGACTGGGAGTTCTACACCTGTCTTAGCCCATAAAAGCCACTGGGTCATTTTGGGCCAATTTCCAGTTGACTGGGAGTTCTAGTGCCGTCTTAGCCCATGAAAGCCACTGGGTCATTTTGGGTCAATTACCAGGAGCCTGAGAGTTCTAGTCCCGTCTTAGCCCATGAAAGCCACTGGGTCATTTTGGGCCAATTACCAGGAGACTGAGAGTTCTTCTCCAATCTTAGCCCATGAAAGCCACCAGGGTCATTTTGGGCCAATTACCAGGAGACTGGGATTTCTAGTGCCGTCTTAGGCCATGAAAGCAACTGGGTCATTTTGGGCCAATTACCAGGAGACTGGGATTTCTAGTGCCTTCTTAGGCCATAAAAGCCACTGGGTCATTTTGGGCCAATTACCAGGAGACTGAGAGTTCCAGTCCCGTCTTAGCCCATGAAAGCCACTGGGTCATTTTGGGCCAATTACCAGGAGACTGGGAGTTCTAGTGCCGTCTTAGCCCATGAAAGCCACTGGGTCATTTTGGGTCAATTACCAGGAGCCTGAGTGTTCTAGTCCCGTCTTAGCCCATGAAAGCCACTGGGTCATTTTGGGCCAATTACCAGGAGACTGAGAGTTCTAGTAGCATCTTAGCCGAAGAAAGCCACCAGGGTCATTTTGGGCCAATTACCAGGAGACTGGGATTTCAAGTGCCGTCTTAGGCCCTGAAAGCCACTGGGTCATTTTGTGCCAATTACCAGGAGACTGGTATTTCTAGTGCCGTCTTAGGCCATGAAAGCCAGTGGTTCATTTTGGGCCAATTACCAGGAGACTGAGAGTTCCAGTCCCGTCTTAGCCCATGAAAGCCACTGCGTCATTTTGGGCCAATTACCAGGAGACTGGGAGTTCTAATGCCGTCTTAGCCCATGAAAGCCACTGGGTCATTTTGGGTCAATTACCAGGAGCCTGAGAGTTCTGGACTTTTCTTACCCATGAAAGCCACATGGGTGACTTTGGGCCAATTACCAGGAGACTGGGAGTTCTACACCTGTCTTAGCCCATAACAACCACTGGGTCATTTTGGGCCAATTACCAGGAGACTAGGAATTCTAGTCCCATCTTAGCCCATTAAAGCCACTGGGTCATTTTGGGCCAATTACCAAGAAACTGGGAGTTCTATTCCTGTATTAGCCGATGAAAGCCACTGGGTCATTTTGGGCCAATTACCAGGAGACTGAGAGTTCTAGACCCGTCGTAGCCCATGAAAGCCACTGGGTCATTTTGGGCCAATTACCAGGAGACTGAGAGTTCTAGTCCCGTCTTAGCCCATTAAAGCCACTGGGTCATTTGGGGCCAATTACCAAGAGCCTGAGAGTTCTAGTCCCGTCTTAACCCATGAAAGCCATTGAGTCATTTTGGGGCAATTACCAGGAGACTGGGAGTTCTGGACCTATCTTACCCCATGAAGGCCACCTGGATGACTTTGGGCCAATTACCAGGAGACTGGGAGTTCTAGTCCTATCTTAGCCCATGAAAGCCACCTGGGTGACTTTGAGCCAATTACCAGGAGTCTAAGAGTTCTAGTCCCCTCTTAGCCCAGGAAAGCCACCTGGGTGACTTTGGGCCAAACAGCAGGAGACTGAGAGTTTTAGACCTGGCATACCTCATGAAAGCCACCTGGGTGACTTTGGGCCAATTACCAGGAGACTGGGAGTTCTACACCTGTCTTAGCCCATGAAAGCCACTGGGTCATATTGGGCCAATTACCCGGAGAATGGGAGTTCTAGTCCCGTATTAGCCCATGAAAGCCACTGGGTCATTTTGGGCCAATTACCAGGAGACTGGGATTTCTAGTGCAGTCTTAGGACATGAAAGCCACTGGTCATTTTGGGCCAATTACCAGGAGACTGAGAGTTCTAGACCCGTCGTAGCCCACGAAAGCCACTGGGTCATTTTGGGCCAATTACCAGGAGATTGGGAATTCAGTCCCGTCTTAGCCCATGAAAGCCACTGGGTCATTTTGGGCCAATTACCAGGAGACTGGGATTTCTAGTGCCGTCTCAGGCCATGAAAGCCAATGGGTCATTTTGGGCCAATTACCAGGAGACTGGTATTTCTAGTGCCGTCTTAGCCCATGAAAGCCACTGGGTCATTTTGGGCCAATTACCAGGAGACTGGCAGTTCTAGTGCCGTCTTAGCCCATGAAAGCCACTGGGTCATTTTGGGTCAATTACCAGGAGTCTGAGAGTTCTAGACTTTTCTTACCCATGAAAGCCGCATGGGTGACTTTGGGCCAATTACCAGGAGACTGGGAGTTCTACACCTGTCTTAGCCCATAAAAGCCACTGGGTCATTTTGGGCCAATTATCAGGAGACTGACATTTCTAGTCCATCTTAGTCCATGAAAGCCGCTGGGTCATTTTGGGCCAATTATCAGGAGACTGACATTTCTAGTCCGTCTTAGTCCATGAAAGCCACTGGGTCATTTTGAGCCAATTACCAGGAGTCTGAGAGTTCTAGACCTGGCTTAGCCATGAAAGCCACTGGGTCATTTTGGGCCAATTACCAGGAGACTGGGAGTCCTAGTTCCGTCTTAGCCCATGAAAGCCACTGGGTCATTTTGGGCCAATTATCAGGAGACTGACATTTCTAGTCCGTCTTAGTCCATGAAAGCCGCTGGGTCATTTTGGGCCAATTAACAGAAGACTGACATTTCTGGTCCGTTTTAGCCCATGAAAGCCACTGGGTCATTTGGTGCCAATTACCAGGAGACTGGGAGTTCTAGTCCCGTCTGAACCCATGAAAGCCACTGGGTCATTTTGAGCCAATTACCAGGAGTCTGAGAGTTCTAGACCTGGCTTAGCCATGAAAGCCACTGGGTCATTTTGGGCCAATTACCAGGAGACTGGGAGTTCTAGTTCCGTTTTTACCCATGAAAGCCGCTGGGTCATTTTGGACCAATTATCAGGAGACTCACATTTCTAGTCCGTCTTAGCCCATGAAAGCCACTGGGTCATTTTGGGGCAATTACCAGGAGACTGGGAGTTCTAGTGCCGTCTTAGCCCATGATAGCCACTGGGTCATTTTGGGCCAATTTCCAGGAGACTGGGAGTTCTAGTCCCTTCTTAGCCTATGAAAGCCACTGGGTCGTTTGGGGCCATTTACCAGGAGACTGGGAGTTCCAGACCAATCTTAGCCCATGAAAACCACTGGGTCATTTTGGGCCAATTACCAGGAGACTGAGAGTTGTAGTCCCCTCTTAGCCTATGAAAGTCGCTGGGTCATTTTGGGCCAATTACCAGGAGACTGAAATTTCTAGTCCGTCTTAGCCCATGAAAGCCACTGGGTCATTTGGGGCCAATTACCAGGATACTAGGAGTTCTAGTCCCTTCTTTACCCATGAAAGCCGCTGGGTCATTTTGGGCCAATTATCAGGAGACTGACATTTCTAGTCCGTCTTAGTCCATGAAAGCCGCTGGGTCATATTGGGCCAATTATCAGGAGACTGACATTTCTAGTCCCTCTTAGCCCATGAAAGCCACTGGGTCGTTTGGGGCCATTTACCAGGAGACTGGGAGTTCCAGTCCAATCTTAGCCCATGAAAGCCACTGGGTCATTTTGGGCCAATTACCAGGAGACTGAGAGTTCTAGTCCCCTCTTAGCCCATGAAAGCCGCTGGGTCATTTTGGGCCAATTATCAGGAGACTGAAATTTCTAGTCCGTCTTAGCCCATGAAAGCCACTGGGTCATTTTGGGGCAATTACCAGGAGACTGGGAGTTCTAGTGCCGTCTTAGCCCATGATAGCCACTGGGTCATTTTGGGCCAATTATCAGGAAACTGACATTTCTAGTCCGTCTTAGTCCATGAAAGCCGCTGGGTCATTTTGGGCCAATTACCAGGAGACTGACATTTCTAGTCCGTCTTAGCCCATGAAAGCCACTGAGTCATTTTGGGCCAATTACCAGGAGACTGGGAGTTCTAGTGCCGTCTTAGCCCATGATAGCCACTGGGTCATTTTGGGCCAATTACCAGTAAACTGACATTTCTAGTCCGTCTTAGTCCATGAAAGCCGCTGGGTCATTTTGGGCCAATTATCAGGAGACTGACATTTCTAGTCCGTCTTAGCCCATGAAAGCCACTGGGACATTTGGGGCCAATTACCAGGAGACTGGGAGTTCTAGTCCCGTCTTAACCCATGAAAGCCACTGGGTCATTTTGGACCAATTATCAGGAGACTGGGAGTTCTAGTCCCGTTTTTACCCATGAAAGCCGCTGGGTCATTTTGGACCAATTATCAGGAGACTCACATTTCTAGTCCGTCTTAGCCCATGAAAGCCACTGGGTCATTTTGGGGCAATTACCAGGAGACTGGGAGTTCTAGTGCCGTCTTAGCCCATGATAGCCACTGGGTCATTTTGGGCCAATTTCCAGGAGACTGGGAGTTCTAGTCCCTTCTTAGCCTATGAAAGCCACTGGGTCGTTTGGGGCCATTTACCAGGAGACTGGGAGTTCCAGACCAATCTTAGCCCATGAAAGCCACTGGGTCATTTTGGGCCAATTACCAGGAGACTGAGAGTTGTAGTCCCCTCTTAGCCTATGAAAGTCGCTGGGTCATTTTGGGCCAATTACCAGGAGACTGAAATTTCTAGTCCGTCTTAGCCCATGAAAGCCACTGGGTCATTTGGGGCCAATTACCAGGACACTAGGAGTTCTAGTCCCTTCTTTACCCATGAAAGCCGCTGGGTCATTTTGGGCCAATTATCAGGAGACTGACATTTCTAGTCCGTCTTAGTCCATGAAAGCCGCTGGGTCATTTTGGGCCAATTATCAGGAGACTGACATTTCTAGTCCGTCTTAGCCCATGAAAGCCACTGGGTCATTTTGAGCCAATTACCAGGAGACTGGGAGTTCTAGTCCCGTCTTAACCCATGAAAGCCACTGGGTCATTTTGAGCCAATTACCAGGAGTCTGAGAGTTCTAGACCTGGCTTAGCCATGAAAGCCACTGGGTCATTTTGGGCCAATTACCAGGAGACTGGGAGTTCTAGTTCCGTCTTAGCCCATGAAAGCCACTGGGTCATTTTGGGCCAATTACCAGGACACTGGGAGTTCTATACTCGTCGTTACCCATAAAAGCCATTGGGTCATTTTGGGCCAATTACCAGGGGACTGGGAGTTGTAGACTTTTCTTACACCATGAAAGCCACTGGGACATTTGGGGCCAATTACCAGGAGACTGGGAGTTCTAGTCCCGTCTTAACCCATGAAAGCCACTGGGTCATTTTGGACCAATTATCAGGAGACTGGGAGTTCTAGTCCCGTTTTTACCCATGAAAGCCGCTGGGTCATTTTGGACCAATTATCAGGAGACTCACATTTCTAGTCCGTCTTAGCCCATGAAAGCCACTGGGTCATTTTGGGGCAATTACCAGGAGACTGGGAGTTCTAGTGCCGTCTTAGCCCATGATAGCCACTGGGTCATTTTGGGCCAATTACCAGGAAACTGACATTTCTAGTCCGTCTTAGTCCATGAAAGCCGCTGGGTCATTTTGGGCCAATTATCAGGAGACTGACATTTCTAGTCCGTCTTAGCCCATTAAAGCCACTGGGACATTTGGGGCCAATTACCAGGAGACTGGGAGTTCTAGTCCCGTCTTAACCCATGAAAGCCACTGGGTCATTTTGGACCAATTATCAGGAGACTGGGAGTTCTAGTCCCGTTTTTACCCATGAAAGCCGCTGGGTCATTTTGGACCAATTATCAGGAGACTCACATTTCTAGTCCGTCTTAGCCCATGAAAGCCACTGGGTCATTTTGGGGCAATTACCAGGAGACTGGGAGTTCTAGTGCCGTCTTAGCCCATGATAGCCACTGGGTCATTTTGGGCCAATTTCCAGGAGACTGGGAGTTCTAGTCCCTTCTTAGCCTATGAAAGCCACTGGGTCGTTTGGGGCCATTTACCAGGAGACTGGGAGTTCCAGACCAATCTTAGCCCATGAAAGCCACTGGGTCATTTTGGGCCAATTACCAGGAGACTGAGAGTTGTAGTCCCCTCTTAGCCTATGAAAGTCGCTGGGTCATTTTGGGCCAATTACCAGGAGACTGAAATTTCTAGTCCGTCTTAGCCCATGAAAGCCACTGGGTCATTTGGGGCCAATTACCAGGACACTAGGAGTTCTAGTCCCTTCTTTACCCATGAAAGCCGCTGGGTCATTTTGGGCCAATTATCAGGAGACTGACATTTCTAGTCCGTCTTAGTCCATGAAAGCCGCTGGGTCATTTTGGGCCAATTATCAGGAGACTGACATTTCTAGTCCGTCTTAGCCCATGAAAGCCACTGGGTCATTTTGAGCCAATTACCAGGAGACTGGGAGTTCTAGTCCCGTCTTAACCCATGAAAGCCACTGGGTCATTTTGAGCCAATTACCAGGAGTCTGAGAGTTCTAGACCTGGCTTAGCCATGAAAGCCACTGGGTCATTTTGGGCCAATTACCAGGAGACTGGGAGTTCTAGTTCCGTCTTAGCCCATGAAAGCCACTGGGTCATTTTGGGCCAATTACCAGGACACTGGGAGTTCTATACTCGTCGTTACCCATAAAAGCCATTGGGTCATTTTGGGCCAATTACCAGGGGACTGGGAGTTGTAGACTTTTCTTACACCATGAAAGCCACTGGGACATTTGGGGCCAATTACCAGGAGACTGGGAGTTCTAGTCCCGTCTTAACCCATGAAAGCCACTGGGTCATTTTGGACCAATTATCAGGAGACTGGGAGTTCTAGTCCCGTTTTTACCCATGAAAGCCGCTGGGTCATTTTGGACCAATTATCAGGAGACTCACATTTCTAGTCCGTCTTAGCCCATGAAAGCCACTGGGTCATTTTGGGGCAATTACCAGGAGACTGGGAGTTCTAGTGCCGTCTTAGCCCATGATAGCCACTGGGTCATTTTGGGCCAATTTCCAGGAGACTGGGAGTTCTAGTCCCTTCTTAGCCTATGAAAGCCACTGGGTCGTTTGGGGCCATTTACCAGGAGACTGGGAGTTCCAGACCAATCTTAGCCCATGAAAGCCACTGGGTCATTTTGGGCCAATTACCAGGAGACTGAGAGTTGTAGTCCCCTCTTAGCCTATGAAAGTCGCTGGGTCATTTTGGGCCAATTACCAGGAGACTGAAATTTCTAGTCCGTCTTAGCCCATGAAAGCCACTGGGTCATTTGGGGCCAATTACCAGGACACTAGGAGTTCTAGACCCTTCTTTACCCATGAAAGCCGCTGGGTCATTTTGGGCCAATTATCAGGAGACTGACATTTCTAGTCCGTCTTATTCCATGAAAGCCGCTGGGTCATTTTGGGCCAATTATCAGGAGACTGACATTTCTAGTCCGTCTTAGCCCATGAAAGCCACTGGGTCATTTTGAGCCAATTACCAGGAGACTGGGAGTTCTAGTCCCGTCTTAACCCATGAAAGCCACTGGGTCATTTTGAGCCAATTACCAGGAGTCTGAGAGTTCTAGACCTGGCTTAGCCATGAAAGCCACTGGGTCATTTTGGGCCAATTACCAGGAGACTGGGAGTTCTAGTTCCGTCTTAGCCCATGAAAGCCACTGGGTCATTTTGGGCCAATTACCAGGACACTGGGAGTTCTATACTTGTCGTTACCCATAAAAGCCATTGGGTCATTTTGGGCCAATTACCAGGGGACTGGGAGTTGTAGACTTTTCTTACACCATGAAAGCCACCTGGGTGAATTTGGGCCAATTACCAGGAGACTGGGAGTTCTACACCTGTCTTAGCCCATGAAAGCCACTGGGTCGTTTTGGCCCAATTACCCGGAGAATGGGAGTTCTAGTCCCGTCTTAGCCCATGAAAGCCACTGCGTCATTTTGGGTCAATTAACAGGCGACTGGGAGTTCTAGACCCAGCCCATGAAAGCCGCTGGGTCATTTTGGGCTAATTACCAGGAGACTGTGAGTTCTAGTCGCGTCTTTACCCATGAAAGCCGCTGGGTCATTTTGGGTCAATTATCAGGAGACTGACATTTATAGTCCGTCTTAGCCATGAACGCCATTGGGTCATTTTGAGCCAATTACCGGGAGACTGGGAGTTCTAGTCCCTTCTTAGCCCATGAAAGCCACTGGGTCATTTGGGGCCAATTACCAGGGGACTGGGAGTTCTAGTCCAATCTTAGCCCATGAAAGCCACTGGGTCATTTTGGGCCAATTACCAGGAGACTGGGAGTTCTAGTCCCGTCTTAACCCATGAAAGCCACTGGGTCATTTTGAGCCAATAACCAGGAGTCTGAGAGTTCTAGACCTGGCTTAGCCATGAAAGCCACGGTTTCATTTTGGGCCAATTACCAGGAGACTGGGAGTTCTAGTTCCGTCTTAGCCCATGAAAGCCACTGGGTCATTTTGGGCCAATTACCAGGACACTGGGAGTTCTATACCCGTCTTTACCCATAAAAGCCACTGGGTCATTTTGGGCCAATTACCAGGGGACTGGGAGTAGTAGACTTTTCTTACACCATGAAAGCCACCTGGGTGAATATGGGCCAATTACCAGGAGACTGGGAGTTCTACACCTGTCTTAGCCCATGAAAACCACTGGGTCGTTTTGGGCCAATTACCCGGAGAATGGGAGTTCTAGTCCCATCTTAGCCCATGAAAGCCACTGGGTCATTTTGGTCCAATTAACAGGCGACTGAGAGTTCTAGTCCAATCTTAACCCATGAAAGCCACTGGGTCATTTTGGGCCAATTATCAGGAGACTGACATTTCTAGTCCGTCTTAGCCATGAAAGCCACGGGGTCATTTTGGGGCATTTACCAGGAGACTGGGAGTTGCAGTCCCGTCTTTACCCATGAAAGCCGCTGGGTCATTTTGGGCCAATTATCAGGAGACTGACATTTATAGTCCGTCTTAGCCATGAACGCCACTGGGTCATTTTGAGCCAATTACCAGGAGACTGGGAGTTCTAGTCCCTTCTTAGCCCATGAAAGCCACTGGGTCATTTTGGACCAATTATCAGGAGACTGACATTTCTAGTCCGTCTTAGCCCATGAAAGCCACTGGGTCATTTTGGGCCAATTATCAGGAGACTAAGAGTTCTTGTCCCCTCTTATCCCATGAAAGCCGCTGGGTCATTTTGGGCCAATTATCAGGAGACTGACATTTCTAGTCCATCTTAGTCCATGAAAGCCGCTGGGTCATTTTGGGCCAATTATCAGGAGACTGACATTTCTAGTCCGTCTTAGTCCATGAAAGCCACTGGGTCATTTTGAGCCAATTACCAGGAGTCTGAGAGTTCTAGACCTGGCTTAGCCATGAAAGCCACTGGGTCATTTTGGGCCAATTACCAGGAGACTGGGAGTTCTAGTTTCGTCTTAGCCCATGAAAGCCACTGGGTCATTTTGGGCCAATTATCAGGAGACTGACATTTCTAGTCCGTCTTAGTCCATGAATGCCGCTGGGTCATTTTGGGCCAATTAACAGAAGACTGACATTTCTGGTCCGTTTTAGCCCATGAAAGCCACTGGGTCATTTGGTGCCAATTACCAGGAGACTGGGAGTTCTAGTCCCGTCTGAACCCATGAAAGCCACTGGGTCATTTTGAGCCAATTACCAGGAGTCTGAGAGTTCTAGACCTGGCTTAGCCATGAAAGCCACTGGGTCATTTTGGGCCAATTACCAGGAGACTGGGAGTTCTAGTTCCGTTTTTACCCATGAAAGCCGCTGGGTCATTTTCGAGCAATTATCAGGAGACTCACATTTCTAGTCCGTCTTAGCCCATGAAAGCCACTGGGTCATTTTGGGGCAATTACCAGGAGACTGGGAGTTCTAGTGCCGTCTTAGCCCATGATAGCCACTGGGTCATTTTGGGCCAATTACCAGGAAACTGACATTTCTAGTCCGTCTTAGTCCATGAAAGCCGCTGGGTCATTTTGGGCCAATTATCAGGAGACTGACATTTCTAGTCCGTCTTAGCCCATGAAAGCCACTGGGACATTGGGGGCCAATTACCAGGAGACTGGGAGTTCTAGTCCCGTCTTAACCCATGAAAGCCACTGGGTCATTTTGGACCAATTATCAGGAGACTGGGAGTTCTAGTCCCGTTTTTACCCATGAAAGCCGCTGGGTCATTTTGGACCAATTATCAGGAGACTCACATTTCTAGTCCGTCTTAGCCCATGAAAGCCACTGGGTCATTTTGGGGCAATTACCAGGAGACTGGGAGTTCTAGTGCCGTCTTAGCCCATGATAGCCACTGGGTCATTTTGGGCCAATTTCCAGGAGACTGGGAGTTCTAGTCCCTTCTTAGCCTATGAAAGCCCCTGGGTCGTTTGGGGCCATTTACCAGGAGACTGGGAGTTCCAGACCAATCTTAGCCCATGAAAGCCACTGGGTCATTTTGGGCCAATTACCAGGAGACTGAGAGTTGTAGTCCCCTCTTAGCCTATGAAAGTCGCTGGGTCATTTTGGGCCAATTACCAGGAGACTGAAATTTCTAGTCCGTCTTAGCCCATGAAAGCCACTGGGTCATTTGGGGCCAATTACCAGGACACTAGGAGTTCTAGTCCCTTCTTTACCCATGAAAGCCGCTGGGTCATTTTGGGCCAATTATCAGGAGACTGACATTTCTAGTCCGTCTTAGTCCATGAAAGCCGCTGGGTCATTTTGGGCCAATTATCAGGAGACTGACATTTCTAGTCCGTCTTAGCCCATGAAAGCCACTGGGTCATTTTGAGCCAATTACCAGGAGACTGGGAGTTCTATGTCCTGTCTTAACCCATGAAAGCCACTGGGTCATTTTGAGCCAATTACCAGGAGTCTGAGAGTTCTAGACCTGGCTTAGCCATGAAAGCCACTGGGTCAGTTTGGGCCAATTACCAGGAGACTGGGAGTTCTAGTTCCGTCTTAGTCCATGAAAGCCACTGGGTCATTTTGGGCCAATTACCAGGACACTGGGAGTTCTATACTCGTCGTTACCCATAAAAGCCATTGGGTCATTTTGGGCCAATTACCAGGGGACTGGGAGTTGTAGACTTTTCTTACACCATGAAAGCCACTGGGACATTTGGGGCCAATTACCAGGAGACTGGGAATTCTAGTCCCGTCTTAACCCATGAAAGCCACTGGGTCATTTTGGACCAATTATCAGGAGACTGGGAGTTCTAGTCCCGTTTTTACCCATGAAAGCCGCTGGGTCATTTTGGACCAATTATCAGGAGACTCACATTTCTAGTCCGTCTTAGCCCATGAAAGCCACTGGGTCATTTTGGGGCAATTACCAGGAGACTGGGAGTTCTAGTGCCGTCTTAGCCCATGATAGCCACTGGGTCATTTTGGGCCAATTTCCAGGAGACTGGGAGTTCTAGTCCCTTCTTAGCCTATGAAAGCCACTGGGTCGTTTGGGGCCATTTACCAGGAGACTGGGAGTTCCAGACCAATCTTAGCCCATGAAAGCCACTGGGTCATTTTGGGCCAATTACCAGGAGACTGAGAGTTGTAGTCCCCTCTTAGCCTATGAAAGTCGCTTGGTCATTTTGGGCCAATTACCAGGAGACTGAAATTTCTAGTCCGTCTTAGCCCATGAAAGCCACTGGGTCATTTGGGGCCAATTACCAGGACACTAGGAGTTCTAGTCCCTTCTTTACCCATGAAAGCCGCTGGGTCATTTTGGGCCAATTATCAGGAGACTGACATTTCTAGTCCGTCTTATTCCATGAAAGCCGCTGGGTCATTTTGGGCCAATTATCAGGAGACTGACATTTCTAGTCCGTCTTAGCCCATGAAAGCCACTGGGTCATTTTGAGCCAATTACCAGGAGACTGGGAGTTCTAGTCCCGTCTTAACCCATGAAAGCCACTGGGTCATTTTGAGCCAATTACCAGGAGTCTGAGAGTTCTAGACCTGGCTTAGCCATGAAAGCCACTGGGTCATTTTGGGCCAATTACCAGGAGACTGGGAGTTCTAGTTCCGTCTTAGCCCATGAAAGCCACTGGGTCATTTTGTGCCAATTACCAGGACACTGGGAGTTCTATACTCGTCGTTACCCATAAAAGCCATTGGGTCATTTTGGGCCAATTACCAGGGGACTGGGAGTTGTAGACTTTTCTTACACCATGAAAGCCACCTGGGTGAATTTGGGCCAATTACCAGGAGACTGGGAGTTCTACACCTGTCTTAGCCCATGAAAGCCACTGGGTCGTTTTGGCCCAATTACCCGGAGAATGGGAGTTCTAGTCCCGTCTTAGCCCATGAAAGCCACTGCGTCATTTTGGGTCAATTAACAGGCGACTGGGAGTTCTAGACCCAGCCCATGAAAGCCGCTGGGTCATTTTGGGCTAATTACCAGGAGACTGTGAGTTCTAGTCGCGTCTTTACCCATGAAAGCCGCTGGGTCATTTTGGGTCAATTATCAGTAGACTGACATTTATAGTCCGTCTTAGCCATGAACGCCATTGGGTCATTTTGAGCCAATTACCGGGAGACTGGGAGTTCTAGTCCCTTCTTAGCCCATGAAAGCCACTGGGTCATTTGGGGCCAATTACCAGGGGACTGGGAGTTCTAGTCCAATCTTAGCCCATGAAAGCCACTGGGTCATTTTGGGCCAATTACCAGGAGACTAAGAGTTCTAGTCCCCTCTTAGCCCATGAAAGCCGCTGGGTCATTTTGAGGCAATTATCAGGAGACTGGGAGTTCTAGTCCCGTCTTAGCCCATGTAAGCCTCTGGATCATTTTCAGCCAATTTCCAGGTGACTAAGAGTCCTAGACCCACCTTAGCCAGGAAAGCCACTGGGTCATTTTGGGCCAATTACAAGGAGACTGAGAGTTCTAGTCCCGTCTTAGCTCATGAAAGCCAATGGGTCATTTTGGGCCAATTACCAGGAGACTGAGAGTTCTAGTACCATCTTAGCCAATGAAAGCCACCAGGGTCATTTTGGGCCAATTACCAGGAGACTGGGAGTTCTAGTCCAATCTTAGCCCATGAAAGCCACTGGGTCATTTTGGGCTAATTACCAGGAGACTGAAATTTCTAGTCCGTCTTAGCCCATGAAAGCCACTGGGTCATTTTGGGGCAATTACCAGGCGACTGGGAGTTCTAGACCCAGCCCATGAAAGCCACTGGGTCATTTTGGGCTAATTACCAGGAGACTGTGAGTTCTAGTCGCGTCTTTACCCATGAAAGCCGCTGGGTCATTTTGGGCCAATTATCAGGAGACTGACATTTATAGTCCGTCTTAGCCATGAACGCCATTGGGTCATTTTGAGCCAATTACCGGGAGACTGGGAGTTCTAGTCCCTTCTTAGCCCATGAAAGCCACTGGGTCATTTGGGGCCAATTACCAGGGGACTGGGAGTTCTAGTCCAATCTTAGCCCATGAAAGCCACTGGGTCATTTTGGGCCAATTACCAGCAGACTAAGAGTTCTAGTCCCCTCTTAGCCCATGAAAGCCGCTGGGTCATTTTGGGGCAATTATCAGGAGACTGGGAGTTCTAGTCCCGTCTTAGCCCATGTAAGCCTCTGGATCATTTTCAGCCAATTTCCAGGAGACTAAGAGTCCTAGACCCGCCTTAGCCAGGAAAGCCACTGGGTCATTTTGGGCCAATTACAAGAAGACTCAGAGTTCTAGTCCCGTCTTAGCTCATGAAAGCCAATGGGTCATTTTGGGCCAATTACCAGGAGACTGAGAGTTCTAGTACCATCTTAGCCAATGAAAGCCACCAGGGTCATTTTGGGCCAATTACCAGGAGACTGGGAGTTCTAGTCCAATCTTAGCCCATGAAAGCCACTGGGTCATCTTGGGCCAATTACCAGGAGACTGAAATTTCTAGTCCGTCTTAGCCCATGAAAGCCACTGGGTCATTTTGGGGCAATTACCAGGAGACTGGGAGTTCTAGTGCCCTCTTAGCCCATGATAGCCACTGGGTCATTTTGGGCCAATTATCAGGAGACTGACATTTCTAGTCCGTCTTAGTCCATGAAAGCTGCTGGGTCATTTTGGGCCAATTATCAGGAGACTGACATTTCTAGTCCGTCTTAGCCCATGAAAGCCACTGGGTCATTTTGGGCAAATTACCAGGAGACTGGGAGTTCTAGTTCCATCTTAGCCCATGAAAGCCACTGGGTCATTTTGGGCTAATTACCAGGGGACTGGGAGTTGTAGACTTTTCTTACACCATGAAAGCCACCTGGGTGAATTTGGGCCAATTACCAGGAGACTGACATTTCTAGTCCGTCTTAGCCCATGAAAGCCACTGGGTCATTTTGGGCCAATTATCAGGAGACTAAGAGTTCTTGTCCCCTCTTAGCCCATGAAAGCCGCTGGGTCATTTTGGGCCAATTATCAGGAGACTGACATTTCTAGTCCATCTTAGTCCATGAAAGCCGCTGGGTCATTTTGGGCCAATTATCAGGAGACTGACATTTCTAGTCCGTCTTAGTCCATGAAAGCCACTGGGTCATTTTGAGCCAATTACCAGGAGTCTGAGAGTTCTAGACCTGGCTTAGCCATGAAAGCCACTGGGTCATTTTGGGCCAATTACCAGGAGACTGGGAGTCCTAGTTCCGTCTTAGCCCATGAAAGCCACTGGGTCATTTTGGGCCAATTATCAGGAGACTGACATTTCTAGTCCGTCTTAGTCCATGAAAGCCGCTGGGTCATTTTGGGCCAATTAACAGAAGACTGACATTTCTGGTCCGTTTTAGCCCATGAAAGCCACTGGGTCATTTGGTGCCAATTACCAGGAGACTGGGAGTTCTAGTCCCGTCTGAACCCATGAAAGCCACTGGGTCATTTTGAGCCAATTACCAGGAGTCTGAGAGTTCTAGACCTGGCTTAGCCATGAAAGCCACTGGGTCATTTTGGGCCAATTACCAGGAGACTGGGAGTTCTAGTTCCGTTTTTACCCATGAAAGCCGCTGGGTCATTTTGGACCAATTATCAGGAGACTCACATTTCTAGTCCGTCTTAGCCCATGAAAGCCACTGGGTCATTTTGGGGCAATTACCAGGAGACTGGGAGTTCTAGTGCCGCCTTAGCCCATGATAGCCACTGGGTCATTTTGGGCCAATTTCCAGGAGACTGGGAGTTCTAGTCCCTTCTTAGCCTATGAAAGCCACTGGGTCGTTTGGGGCCATTTACCAGGAGACTGGGAGTTCCAGACCAATCTTAGCCCATGAAAACCACTGGGTCATTTTGGGCCAATTACCAGGAGACTGAGAGTTGTAGTCCCCTCTTAGCCTATGAAAGTCGCTGGGTCATTTTGGGCCAATTACCAGGAGACTGAAATTTCTAGTCCGTCTTAGCCCATGAAAGCCACTGGGTCATTTGGGGCCAATTACCAGGATACTAGGAGTTCTAGTCCCTTCTTTACCCATGAAAGCCGCTGGGTCATTTTGGGCCAATTATCAGGAGACTGACATTTCTAGTCCGTCTTAGTCCATGAAAGCCGCTGGGTCATATTGGGCCAATTATCAGGAGACTGACATTTCTAGTCCCTCTTAGCCCATGAAAGCCACTGGGTCGTTTGGGGCCATTTACCAGGAGACTGGGAGTTCCAGTCCAATCTTAGCCCATGAAAGCCACTGGGTCATTTTGGGCCAATTACCAGGAGACTGAGAGTTCTAGTCCCCTCTTAGCCCATGAAAGCCGCTGGGTCATTTTGGGCCAATTATCAGGAGACTGAAATTTCTAGTCCGTCTTAGCCCATGAAAGCCACTGATTCATTTTGGGGCAATTACCAGGAGACTGGGAGTTCTAGTGCCGCCTTAGCCCATGATAGCCACTGGGTCATTTTGGGCCAATTTCCAGGAGACTGGGAGTTCTAGTCCCTTCTTAGCCTATGAAAGCCACTGGGTCGTTTGGGGCCATTTACCAGGAGACTGGGAGTTCCAGACCAATCTTAGCCCATGAAAACCACTGGGTCATTTTGGGCCAATTACCAGGAGACTGAGAGTTGTAGTCCCCTCTTAGCCTATGAAAGTCGCTGGGTCATTTTGGGCCAATTACCAGGAGACTGAAATTTCTAGTCCGTCTTAGCCCATGAAAGCCACTGGGTCATTTGGGGCCAATTACCAGGATACTAGGAGTTCTAGTCCCTTCTTTACCCATGAAAGCCGCTGGGTCATTTTGGGCCAATTATCAGGAGACTGACATTTCTAGTCCGTCTTAGTCCATGAAAGCCGCTGGGTCATATTGGGCCAATTATCAGGAGACTGACATTTCTAGTCCCTCTTAGCCCATGAAAGCCACTGGGTCGTTTGGGGCCATTTACCAGGAGACTGGGAGTTCCAGTCCAATCTTAGCCCATGAAAGCCACTGGGTCATTTTGGGCCAATTACCAGGAGACTGAGAGTTCTAGTCCCCTCTTAGCCCATGAAAGCCGCTGGGTCATTTTGGGCCAATTATCAGGAGACTGAAATTTCTAGTCCGTCTTAGCCCATGAAAGCCACTGATTCATTTTGGGGCAATTACCAGGAGACTGGGAGTTCTAGTGCCGTCTTAGCCCATGATAGCCACTGGGTCATTTTGGGCCAATTATCAGGAAACTGACATTTCTAGTCCGTCTTAGTCCATGAAAGCCGCTGGGTCATTTTGGGCCAATTATCAGGAGACTGACATTTATAGTCCGTCTTAGCCATGAACGCCATTGGGTCATTTTGAGCCAATTACCGGGAGACTGGGAGTTCTAGTCCCTTCTTAGCCCATGAAAGCCACTGGGTCGTTTGGGGCCAATTACCAGGGGACTGGGAGTTCTAGTCCAATCTTAGCCCATGAAAGCCACTGGGTCATTTTGGGCCAATTACCAGCAGACTAAGAGTTCTAGTCCCCTCTTAGCCCATGAAAGCCGCTGGGTCATTTTGGGGCAATTATCAGGAGACTGGGAGTTCTAGTCCCGTCTTAGCCCATGTAAGCCTCTGGATCATTTTCAGCCAATTTCCAGGAGACTAAGAGTCCTAGACCCGCCTTAGCCAGGAAAGCCACTGGGTCATTTTGGGCCAATTACAAGAAGACTCAGAGTTCTAGTCCCGTCTTAGCTCATGAAAGCCAATGGGTCATTTTGGGCCAATTACCAGGAGACTGAGAGTTCTAGTACCATCTTAGCCAATGAAAGCCACCAGGGTCATTTTGGGCCAATTACCAGGAGACTGGGAGTTCTAGTCCAATCTTAGCCCATGAAAGCCACTGGGTCATCTTGGGCCAATTACCAGGAGACTGAAATTTCTAGTCCGTCTTAGCCCATGAAAGCCACTGGGTCATTTTGGGGCAATTACCAGGAGACTGGGAGTTCTAGTGCCCTCTTAGCCCATGATAGCCACTGGGTCATTTTGGGCCAATTATCAGGAGACTGACATTTCTAGTCCGTCTTAGTCCATGAAAGCTGCTGGGTCATTTTGGGCCAATTATCAGGAGACTGACATTTCTAGTCCGTCTTAGCCCATGAAAGCCACTGGGTCATTTTGGGCAAATTACCAGGAGACTGGGAGTTCTAGTTCCATCTTAGCCCATGAAAGCCACTGGGTCATTTTGGGCTAATTACCAGGGGACTGGGAGTTGTAGACTTTTCTTACACCATGAAAGCCACCTGGGTGAATTTGGGCCAATTACCAGGAGACTGACATTTCTAGTCCGTCTTAGCCCATGAAAGCCACTGGGTCATTTTGGGCCAATTATCAGGAGACTAAGAGTTCTTGTCCCCTCTTAGCCCATGAAAGCCGCTGGGTCATTTTGGGCCAATTATCAGGAGACTGACATTTCTAGTCCATCTTAGTCCATGAAAGCGGCTGGGTCATTTTGGGCCAATTATCAGGAGACTGACATTTCTAGTCCGTCTTAGTCCATGAAAGCCACTGGGTCATTTTGAGCCAATTACCAGGAGTCTGAGAGTTCTAGACCTGGCTTAGCCATGAAAGCCACTGGGTCATTTTGGGCCAATTACCAGGAGACTGGGAGTTCTAGTTCCGTCTTAGCCCATGAAAGCCACTGGGTCATTTTGGGCCAATTATCAGGAGACTGACATTTCTAGTCCGTCTTAGTCCATGAAAGCCGCTGGGTCATTTTGGGCCAATTAACAGAAGACTGACATTTCTGGTCCGTTTTAGCCCATGAAAGCCACTGGGTCATTTGGTGCCAATTACCAGGAGACTGGGAGTTCTAGTCCCGTCTGAACCCATGAAAGCCACTGGGTCATTTTGAGCCAATTACCAGGAATCTGAGAGTTCTAGACCTGGCTTAGCCATGAAAGCCACTGGGTCATTTTGGGCCAATTACCAGGAGACTGGGAGTTCTAGTTCCGTTTTTACCCATGAAAGCCGCTGGGTCATTTTGGACCAATTATCAGGAGACTCACATTTCTAGTCCGTCTTAGCCCATGAAAGCCACTGGGTCATTTTGGGGCAATTACCAGGAGACTGGGAGTTCTAGTGCCGTCTTAGCCCATTATAGCCACTGGGTCATTTTGGGCCAATTTCCAGGAGACTGGGAGTTCTAGTCCCTTCTTAGCCTATGAAAGCCACTGGGTCGTTTGGGGCCATTTACCAGGAGACTGGGAGTTCCAGACCAATCTTAGCCCATGAAAACCACTGGGTCATTTTGGGCCAATTACCAGGAGACTGAAATTTCTAGTCCGTCTTAGCCCATGAAAGCCACTGGGTCATTTGGGGCCAATTACCAGGATACTAGGAGTTCTAGTCCCTTCTTTACCCATGAAAGCCGCTGGGTCATTTTGGGCCAATTATCAGGAGACTGACATTTCTAGTCCGTCTTAGTCCATGAAAGCCGCTGGGTCATATTGGGCCAATTATCAGGAGACTGACATTTCTAGTCCCTCTTAGCCCATGAAAGCCACTGGGTCGTTTGGGGCCATTTACCAGGAGACTGGGAGTTCCAGTCCAATCTTAGCCCATGAAAGCCACTGGGTCATTTTGGGCCAATTACCAGGAGACTGGGAGTTCTAGTGCCGTCTTAGCCCATGATAGCCACTGGGTCATTTTGGGCCAATTATCAGGAAACTGACATTTCTAGTCCGTCTTAGTCCATGAAAGCCGCTGGGTCATTTTGGGCCAATTATCAGGGGACTGGGAGTTGTAGACTTTTCTTACACCATGAAAGCCACTGGGACATTTGGGGCCAATTACCAGGAGACTGGGAGTTCTAGTCCCGTCTTAACCCATGAAAGCCACTGGGTCATTTTGGACCAATTATCAGGAGACTGGGAGTTCTAGTCCCGTTTTTACCCATGAAAGCCGCTGGGTCATTTTGGACCAATTATCAGGAGACTCACATTTCTAGTCCGTCTTAGCCCATGAAAGCCACTGGGTCATTTTGGGGCAATTACCAGGAGACTGGGAGTTCTAGTGCCGTCTTAGGCCATGATAGCCACTGGGTCATTTTGGGCCAATTTCCAGGAGACTGGGAGTTCTAGTCCCTTCTTAGCCTATGAAAGCCACTGGGTCGTTTGGGGCCATTTACCAGGAGACTGGGAGTTCCAGACCAATCTTAGCCCATGAAAGCCACTGGGTCATTTTGGGCCAATTACCAGGAGACTGAGAGTTGTAGTCCCCTCTTAGCCTATGAAAGTCGCTGGGTCATTTTGGGCCAATTACCAGGAGACTGAAATTTCTAGTCCGTCTTAGCCCATGAAAGCCACTGGGTCATTTGGGGCCAATTACCAGGACACTAGGAGTTCTAGACCCTTCTTTACCCATGAAAGCCGCTGGGTCATTTTGGGCCAATTATCAGGAGACTGACATTTCTAGTCCGTCTTAGTCCATGAAAGCCGCTGGGTCATTTTGGGCCAATTATCAGGAGACTGACATTTCTAGTCCGTCTTAGCCCATGAAAGCCACTGGGTCATTTTGAGCCAATTACCAGGAGACTGGGAGTTCTAGTCCCGTCTTAACCCATGAAAGCCACTGGGTCATTTTGAGCCAATTACCAGGAGTCTGAGAGTTCTAGACCTGGCTTAGCCATGAAAGCCACTGGGTCATTTTGGGCCAATTACCAGGAGACTGGGAGTTCTAGTTCCGTCTTAGCCCATGAAAGCCACTGGGTCATATTGGGCCAATTACCAGGACACTGGGAGTTCTATACTCGTCGTTACCCATAAAAGCCATTGGGTCATTTTGGGCCAATTACCAGGGGACTGGGAGTTGTAGACTTTTCTTACACCATGAAAGCCACCTGGGTGAATTTGGGCCAATTACCAGGAGACTGGGAGTTCTACACCTGTCTTAGCCCATGAAAGCCACTGGGTCGTTTTGGCCCAATTACCCGGAGAATGGGAGTTCTAGTCCCGTCTTAGCCCATGAAAGCCACTGCGTCATTTTGGGTCAATTAACAGGCGACTGGGAGTTCTAGACCCAGCCCATGAAAGCCGCTGGGTCATTTTGGGCTAATTACCAGGAGACTGTGAGTTCTAGTCGCGTCTTTACCCATGAAAGCCGCTGGGTCATTTTGGGCCAATTATCAGGAGACTGACATTTATAGTCCGTCTTAGCCATGAACGCCATTGGGTCATTTTGAGCCAATTACCGGGAGACTGGGAGTTCTAGTCCCTTCTTAGCCCATGAAAGCCACTGGGTCATTTGGGGCCAATTACCAGGGGACTGGGAGTTCTAGTCCAATCTTAGCCCATGAAAGCCACTGGGTCATTTTGGGCCAATTACCAGGAGACTAAGAGTTCTAGTCCCCTCTTAGCCCATGAAAGCCGCTGGGTCATTTTGAGGCAATTATCAGGAGACTGGGAGTTCTAGTCCCGTCTTAGCCCATGTAAGCCTCTGGATCATTTTCAGCCAATTTCCAGGTGACTAAGAGTCCTAAACCCACCTTAGCCAGGAAAGCCACTGGGTCATTTTGGGCCAATTACAAGGAGACTGAGAGTTCTAGTCCCGTCTTAGCTCATGAAAGCCAATGGGTCATTTTGGGCCAATTACCAGGAGACTGAGAGTTCTAGTACCATCTTAGCCAATGAAAGCCACCAGGGTCATTTTGGGCCAATTACCAGGAGACTGGGAGTTCTAGTCCAATCTTAGCCCATGAAAGCCACTGGGTCATTTTGGGCTAATTACCAGGAGACTGAAATTTCTAGTCCGTCTTAGCCCATGAAAGCCACTGGGTCATTTTGGGGCAATTACCAGGCGACTGGGAGTTCTAGACCCAGCCCATGAAAGCCACTGGGTCATTTTGGGCTAATTACCAGGAGACTGTGAGTTCTAGTCGCGTCTTTACCCATGAAAGCCGCTGGGTCATTTTGGGCCAATTATCAGGAGACTGACATTTATAGTCCGTCTTAGCCATGAACGCCATTGGGTCATTTTGAGCCAATTACCGGGAGACTGGGAGTTCTAGTCCCTTCTTAGCCCATGAAAGCCACTGGGTCATTTGGGGCCAATTACCAGGGGACTGGGAGTTCTAGTCCAATCTTAGCCCATGAAAGCCACTGGGTCATTTTGGGCCAATTACCAGCAGAATAAGAGTTCTAGTCCCCTCTTAGCCCATGAAAGCCGCTGGGTCATTTTGGGGCAATTATCAGGAGACTGGGAGTTCTAGTCCCGTCTTAGCCCATGTAAGCCTCTGGATCATTTTCAGCCAATTTCCAGGAGACTAAGAGTCCTAGACCCGCCTTAGCCAGGAAAGCCACTGGGTCATTTTGGGCCAATTACAAGAAGACTCAGAGTTCTAGTCCCGTCTTAGCTCATGAAAGCCAATGGGTCATTTTGGGCCAATTACCAGGAGACTGAGAGTTCTAGTACCATCTTAGCCAATGAAAGCCACCAGGGTCATTTTGGGCCAATTACCAGGAGACTGGGAGTTCTAGTCCAATCTTAGCCCATGAAAGCCACTGGGTCATTTTGGGCCAATTACCAGGAGACTGAAATTTCTAGTCCGTCTTAGCCCATGAAAGCCACTGGGTCATTTTGGGGCAATTACCAGGAGACTGGGAGTTCTAGTCCCTTCTTAGCCCATGAAAGCCACTGGGTCATTTGGGGCCAATTACCAGGGGACTGGGAGTTCTAGTCCAATCTTAGCCCATGAAAGCCACTGGGTCATTTTGGGCCAATTACCAGGAGACTAAGAGTTCTAGTCCCCTCTTAGCCCATGAAAGCCACTGTGTCATTTTGGGCCAATTACCAGGAGACTGAGAGTTCCAGTCCCGTCTTAGCCCATGAAAGCCAATGGGTCATTTTGGGCCAATTACCAGGAGACTGGGATTTCTAGTGCCGTCGTAGGCCATGAAAGCCACTGGGTCATTTTGGGCCAATTACCAGGAGACTGAGTGTTCTAGTCCCATCTTATGCCATGAACACCGCTCGGTCATTTTGGGCCAATTTTCAAGAGACTGAGATTTCTAGTCCGCCCTAGCCCATGAAAGCCACTGGGTCATTTTGGGACAATTACCAGGAGATTGGGAGTTCTAGTCCCATCTTAGCCCATGAAAGCCACCTGGGTGACTTTGGACCAATCAGCAGGAGACTGAGAGTTTTAGACCTGGCGTACCTCATGAAAGCCACCTGGGTGACTTTGGGCCAATTACGAAGAGACTCGGAATTCTAATCCCGTCTTAGCCGAGGAAAGCCACCTGGGTGCCTTTGGGCCAATTACCAGGAGACTGAGAGTTGTATACCCGTCTTAACCTATAAAAGCCACTGGGTCATTTTGGGACAATTACCAGGAGACTGGGAGTTCTAGTCCCATCTTAGCCCATGAAAGCCACCTGGGTGACTTTGGGCCAAACAGCAGGAGACTGAGAGTTTTAGACCTGGCATACCTCATGAAAGCCACCTGGGTGACTTTGGGCCAATTACCAAGAGACTAGGAATTCTAGTCCCGTCTTAGCCCAGGAAAGCCACCTGGGTGCCTTTGGGCCAATTACCAGGAGACTGAGAGTTGTATACCCGTCTTAACCTATAAAAGCCACTGGGTCATTTTGGACAAATTACCAGGAGACTGGGAGTTCTAGACCTGTCTTACCCCATGAAAGCCACCTGGGGCCTTTGAGCCAATTACCAGGAGACTGAGAGTTCTAGACATTTCTTACCCCATGAAAGCCACCTGGATGACTTTGGGCAAATTACCAGGAGACTGGGAGTTCTACACCTGTCTTAGCCCATAAAAGCCACTGGGTCATTTTGGGCCAATTACCAGGAGATTGGGAATTCAGTCCCGTATTAGCCCATGAAAGCCACTGGGTCATTTTGGGCCAATTACCAGGAGACTGAGAGTTCTAGTATCATCTTAGCCGAAGAAAGCCACCAGGGTCATTTTGGGCCAATTACCAAGAGACTGGGATGTCTAGTGCAGTCTTAGGCCATGAAAGCCACTGGGTCATTTTGTGCCAATTACCAGGAGACTGGTATTTCTAGTGCCGTCTTAGCCCATGAAAGCCACTGGATCATTTTGGGCCAATTACCAGGAGACTGAGAGTTCCAGTCCCGTCTTAGCCCATGAAAGCCACTGGGTCATTTTGGGCCAATTACCAGGAGACTAGGAATTCTAGTCCCATCTTAGCCCATGAAAGCCACTGGGTCATTTGGGGCCAATTACCAGGAGACTGAGAGTTCTAGTCCCGTCTTAACCCATGAAAGCCACCTGGGTGACTTGGGCCAATTACCAAGAGATTGGGAGTTCTAGACCCCTCTTAGCCCATGAAAGCCACTGGGTCATTTTGGGCCAATTACCAGGAGACTGGGAGTTCTAGAACCGTCGTTACCCATAAAAGCCATTGGGTCATTTTGGGCCAATTACCAGGGGACTGGGAGTTGTGGACCTTTCTTACCCCATGGAAGCCACCTGGGTGAATTTGGGCCAATTACCAGTAGACTGAGAGTTCTAGACCCGTCTTAGCCCATGAAAGCCACTGGGTCATTTTGGGCCAATTACCAGGAGACTGAGAGTTCTAGCAGCATCTTAGCCGAAGAAAGCCACCAGGGTCATTTTGGGCCAATTACCCGGAGAATGGGAGTTCTAGTCCCGTATTAGCCCATGAAAGCCACTGGGTCATTTTGGGCCAATCACCAGGAGACTGGGATTTCTAGTGCCGTCTTAGGCCATGAAAGCCACTGGGTCATTTTGGGCCAATTACCAGGAGACTGAGAGTTCTAGACCCGTCGTAGCCTACGAAAGCCACTGGGTCATTTTGGGCCAATTACCAGGAGACTGGGAATTCAGTCCCGTCTTAGCCCATGAAAGCCACTGGGTCATTTTGGGCCACTTACCAAGAGACTGAGAGTTCTAGTAGCATCTTAGCCGAAGAAAGCCACCAGGGTCATTTTGGGCCAATTACCAGGAGACTGGGATTTCTAGTGCCGTCTCAGGCCATGAAAGCCACTGGGTCATTTTGGGCCAATTACCAGGAGACTAGGAATTCTAGTCCCAATTTAGCCCATGAAAGCCACAGGGTCATTTTGGGCCAATTACCAAGAAACTGGGAGTTCTATTCCTGTCTTAGCCGATGAAAACCACTGGGTCATTTTGGGCCAATTACCAGGAGACTGAGAGTTCTAGTCCCGTCTTAGCCCATTAAAGCCACTGGGTCATTTGAGGCCAATTACCAGGAGACTGAGAGTTCTAGTCCCGTCTTAACCCATGAAAGCAACCTGGGTGACTTAGGCCAATTACCAAGAGATTGGGAGTTCTAGACCCGTCTTAGCCCATGAAAGCCACTGGGACATTTTGGGCTAATTACCAGGAGACTGAGAGTTCTAGAACCGTCTTTACCCATAAAAGCCATGGGGTCATTTTGGGCCAATTACCAGGGGACTGGGAGTTGTGGACCTTTCTTACCCCATGGAAGCCACCTGGGTGAATTTGGGCCAATTACCAGGAGAATTGGAGTTCTACACCTGTCTTAGCCCATGAAAGCCACTGGGTCATATTGGGCCAATTACCCGGAGAATGGGAGTTCTAGTCCCGTATTAGCCCATGAAAGCCACTGGGTCATTTTGGGCCAATTACCAGGAGACTGGGATTTTTTCATGCCGTCTTAGGCCATGAAAGCCACTGGGTCATTTTGGGCAAATTACCAGGAGACTGAGAGTTCCAGTCCCGTCTTAGCCTATGAAAGCCACTGGGTCATTTTGGGCCAATTACCAGGAGACTGGGAGTTCTAGTGCCGTCTTAGCCCATGAAAGTCACTGGGTTATTTTGGGTCAATTACCAGGAGCCTGAGAGTTCTAGACTTTTCTTACCCATGAAAGCCACTGGGTCATTTTGGGCCAACTACCAGGAAACTGAGTGTTCCAGTCCCGTGTTAGCCCATGAAAGCCACTGGGTCATTTTGGGCCAATTACCAGGAGACTGAGAGTTCTAGTAGCATCTTAGCCGAAGAAAGCCACTGGGTCATTTTGGACAAATTACCAGAAGACTGGGAGTTCTAGACCTGTCTTACCCCATGAAAGCCATCTGGGGGACTTTGAGCCAATTACCAGGAGACTGAGAGTTCTAGACATTTCTTACCCCATGAAAGCCACCTGGATGACTTTGGGCCAATTACCAGGAGACTGGGAGTTCTATACCTGTCTTAGCCCATAAAAGCCACTGGGTCATTTTGGGCCAATTACCAGGAGACTGGGAATTCAGTCCCGTCTTAGCCCATGAAAGCCACTGGGTCATTTTGGGCCAATTACCAGGAGACTGAGAGTTCTAGTAGCATCTTAGCCGAAGAAAGCCACCAGGGTCATTTTGGGCCAATTACCAGGAGACTGGGATTTCTAGTGCCGTCTTAGCCCATGAAAGCCACTGGGTCATTTTGGGCCAATTACCAGGAGACTGGTATTTCTAGTGCCGTCTTAGCCCATGAAAGCCACTGGGTCATTTTGGGTCAATTACCAGGAGCCTGAGAGTTCTAGACTTTTCTTACCCATGAAAGCCACATGGGTGACTTTGGGCCAATTACCAGGAGACTGGGAGTCCTACACCTGTCTTAGCCCATAAAAGCCACTGGGTCATTTTGGGCCAATTACCAGGAGACTGAGAATTCTAGTCCCGTCTTAACCCATGAAAGCCACCTGGGTGACTTGGGCCAATTACCAAGAGATTGGGAGTTCTAGACCCGTCTTAGCCCATGAAAGCCACTGGGACATTTTGGGCCAATTACCAGGAGACAGAGTTCTAGACCTGTCTTACCCATGAAAGCCACTGGGTCATTTTGGGCCAATTACCAGGAGACTGGAAGTTCTAGAACCGTCTTTACCCATAAAAGCCACTGGGTCATTTTGGGCCAATTACCAGGGGACTGGGAGTTGTGGACCTTTCTTACCCCATGGAAGCCACCTGGGTGAATTTGGGCCAATTACCAGGAGAAGGGGAGTTCTAGTCCCGTATTAGCCCATGAAAGCCACTGTGTCATTTTGGGCCAATTACCAGGAGACTGAGAGTTCCAGTCCCGTCTTAGCCCATGAAAGCCAATGGGTCATTTTGGGCCAATTACCAGGAGACTGGGATTTCTAGTGCCGTCGTAGGCCATGAAAGCCACTGGGTCATTTTGGGCCAATTACCAGGAGACTGAGTGTTCTAGTCCCATCTTATGCCATGAACACCGCTCGGTCATTTTGGGCCAATTTTCAAGAGACTGAGATTTCTAGTCCGCCCTAGCCCATGAAAGCCACTGGGTCATTTTGGGACAATTACCAGGAGATTGGGAGTTCTAGTCCCATCTTAGCCCATGAAAGCCACCTGGGTGACTTTGGACCAATCAGCAGGAGACTGAGAGTTTTAGACCTGGCATACCTCATGAAAGCCACCTGGGTGACTTTGGGCCAATTACCAAGAGACTCGGAATTCTAATCCCGTCTTAGCCGAGGAAAGCCACCTGGGTGCCTTTGGGCCAATTACCAGGAGACTGAGAGTTGTATACCCGTCTTAACCTATAAAAGCCACTGGGTCATTTTGGGCCAACTACCAGGAAACTGTGTGTTCCAGTCCCGTGTTAGCCCATGAAAGCCACTGGGTCATTTTGGGCCAATTACCAGGAGACTGAGAGTTCTAGTAGCATCTTAGCCGAAGAAAGCCACTGGGTCATTTTGGACAAATTACCAGAAGACTGGGAGTTCTAGACCTGTCTTAACCCATGAAAGCCATCTGGGGGACTTTGAGCCAATTACCAGGAGACTGAGAGTTCTAGACATTTCTTACCCCATGAAAGCCACCTGGATGACTTTGGGCCAATTACCAGGAGACTGGGAGTTCTATACCTGTCTTAGCCCATAAAAGCCACTGGGTCATTTTGGGCCAATTACCAGGAGACTGGGAATTCAGTCCCGTCTTAGCCCATGAAAGCCACTGGGTCATTTTGGGCCAATTACCAGGAGACTGAGAGTTCTAGTAGCATCTTAGCCGAAGAAAGCCACCAGGGTCATTTTGGGCCAATTACCAGGAGACTGGGATTTCTAGTGCCGTCTTAGCCCATGAAAGCCACTGGGTCATTTTGGGCCAATTACCAGGAGACTGGTATTTCTAGTGCCGTCTTAGCCCATGAAAGCCACTGGGTCATTTTGGGTCAATTACCAGGAGCCTGAGAGTTCTAGACTTTTCTTACCCATGAAAGCCACATGGGTGACTTTGGGCCAATTACCAGGAGACTGGGAGTCCTACACCTGTCTTAGCCCATAAAAGCCACTGGGTCATTTTGGGCCAATTACCAGGAGACTGAGAATTCTAGTCCCGTCTTAACCCATGAAAGCCACCTGGGTGACTTGGGCCAATTACCAAGAGATTGTGAGTTCTAGACCCGTCTTAGCCCATGAAAGCCACTGGGACATTTTGGGCCAATTACCAGGAGACAGAGTTCTAGACCTGTCTTACCCATGAAAGCCACTGGGTCATTTTGGGCCAATTACCAGAAGACTGGAAGTTCTAGAACCGTCTTTACCCATAAAAGCCACTGGGTCATTTTGGGCCAATTACCAGGGGACTGGGAGTTGTGGACCTTTCTTACCCCATGGAAGCCACCTGGGTGAATTTGGGCCAATTACCAGGAGAAGGGGAGTTCTAGTCCCGTATTAGCCCATCAAAGCCACTGGGTCATTTTGGGCCAATTACCAGGAGACTGGGATTTCTAGTGCCGTCTTAGGCCATGAAAGCCACTGTGTCATTTTGGGCCAATTACCAGGAGACTGAGAGTTCCAGTCCCGTCTTAGCCCATGAAAGCCACTGGGTCATTTTGGGCCAATTACCAGGAGACTGAGTGTTCTAGTCCCATCTTATGCCATGAACACCGCTCGGTCATTTTGGGCCTATTTTCAAGAGACTGAGATTTCTAGTCCGCCCTAGCCCATGAAAGCCACCGGGTTATTTTGGGACAATTACCAGGAGATTGGGAGTTCTAGTCCCATCTTAGCCCATGAAAGCCACCTGGGTGACTTTGGGCCAATCAGCAGGAGACTGAGAGTTTTAGACCTGGCATACCTCATGAAAGCCACCTGGGTGACTTTGGGCCAATTACCAAGAGACTCGGAATTCTAGTCCCGTCTTAGCCGAGGAAAGCCACCTGGGTGCCTTTGGGCCAATTACCAGGAGACTGAGAGTTGTATACCTGTCTTAACCTATAAAAGCCACTGGGTCATTTTGGGACAATAAGCAGGAGATTGGGAGTTCTAGTCCCATCTTAGCCCATGAAAGCCACCTGGGTGACTTTGGGCCAATCAGCAGGAGACTGAGAGTTTTAGACCTGGCATACCTCATGAAAGCCACCTGGGTGACTTTGGGCCAATTACCAAGAGACTAGGAATTCTAGTCCCGTCTTAGCCCAGGAAAGCCACCTGGGTGCCTTTGGGCCAATTACCAGGAGACTGAGAGTTGTATACCCGTCTTAACCTATAAAAGCCACTGGGTCATTTTGGACAAATTACCAGGAGACTGGGAGTTCTAGACCTGTCTTACCCCATGAAAGCCACCTGGGGCCTTTGAGCCAATTACCAGGAGACTGAGAGTTCTAGACATTTCTTACCCCATGAAAGCCACCTGGATGACTTTGGGCAAATTACCAGGAGACTGGGAGTTCTACACCTGTCTTAGCCCATGAAAGCCACTGGGTCATTTTGGGCCAATTACCAGGAGACTGGGAGTTCTACACCTGTCTTAGCCCATAAAAGCCACGGGGTCATTTTGGGCCAATTACCAGGAGACTGGGAATTCAGTCGCGTCTTAGCCCATGAAAGCCACTGGGTCATTTTGGGCCAATTACCAAGAGACTGAGAGTTCCAGTAGCATCTTAGCCGAAGAAAGCCACCAGGGTCATTTTGGACCAATTACCAGGAGACTGGGATTTCTAGTGCCGTCTCAGGCCATGAAAGCCACTGGGTCATTTTGGGCCAATTACCAGGAGACTGGTATTTCTAGTGCCGTCTTAGCCCATGAAAGCCACTGGATCATTTTGGGCCAATTACCAGGAGACTGGCAGTTCTAGTGCCGTCGTAGCTTATGAAAGCCACTGGATCATTTTGGGTCAATTACCAGGTGCCTGAGAGTTCTAGACTTTTCTTACCCATGAAAGCCGCATGGGTGACTTTGGGCCAATTACCAGGAGACTGGGAGTTCTAGAACCGTCTTTACCCATAAAAGCCACGGGGTCATTTTGGGCCAATTACCAGGGGACTGGGAGTTGTGGACCTTTCTTACCTCATGGAGGCCACCTTGGTGAATTTGGGCCAATTACCAGGAGACTGGTATTTCTAGTGCCGTCTTAGCCCATGAAAGCCACTGGGTCATTTTGGGCCAATTACCAGGAACCTGGCAGTTCTAGTGCCATCTTAGCCCATGAAAGCCACCAGGGTCATTTTGGGCCAATTACCAGGAGACTGGGATTTCTAGTGCCGTCTTAGGCCCTGAAAGCCACTGGGTCATTTTGTGCCAATTACCAGGAGACTGGTATTTCTAGTGCCGTCTTAGGCCATGAAAGCCACTGGTTCATTTTGGGCCAATTACCAGGAGACTGAGAGTTCCAGTCCCGTCTTAGCCCATGAAAGCCACTGCGTCATTTTGGGCCAATTACCAGGAGACTGGGAGTTCTAATGCCGTCTTAGCCCATGAAAGCCACTGGGTCATTTTGGGTCAATTACCAGGAGCCTGAGAGTTCTGGACTTTTCTTACCCATGAAAGCCGCATGGGTGACTTTGGGCCAATTACCAGGAGACTGGGAGTTCTACACCTGTCTTAGGCCATAAAAGCCACTGGGTCATTTTGGGCCAATTACCAGGAGACTGGGAGTTCTAATGCCGTCTTAGCCCATGAAAGCCACTGGGTCATTTTGGGTCAATTACCAGGAGCCTGAGAGTTCTGGACTTTTCTTACCCATGAAAGCCACATGGGTGACTTTGGGCCAATTACCAGGAGACTGGGAGTTCTACACCTGTCTTAGCCCATAAAAGCCACTGGGTCATTTTGGGCCAATTTCCAGTTGACTGGGAGTTCTAGTGCCGTCTTAGC
Organism: Hydrophis major; assembly: GCA_033807585.1. NCBI lineage: Eukaryota > Metazoa > Chordata > Lepidosauria > Squamata > Elapidae > Hydrophis > Hydrophis major. The sequence goes on along the minus strand of CM066343.1, from coordinate 3,681,305 downwards.
CCATGAAAGCCACTGGGTCATTTTGGGTCAATTACCAGGAGCCTGAGAGTTCTATTCCCGTCTTAGCCCATGAAAGCCACTGGGTCATTTTGGGCCAATTACCAGGAGACTGAGAGTTCTTCTCCAATCTTAGCCCATGAAAGCCACCAGGGTCATTTTGGGCCAATTACCAGGAGACTGGGATTTCTAGTGCCGTCTTAGGCCATGAAAGCAACTGGGTCATTTTGGGCCAATTACCAGGAGACTGGGATTTCTAGTGCCTTCTTAGGCCATAAAAGCCACTGGGTCATTTTGGGCCAATTACCAGGAGACTGAGAGTTCCAGTCCCGTCTTAGCCCATGAAAGCCACTGGGTCATTTTGGGCCAATTACCAGGAGACTGGGAGTTCTAGTGCCGTCTTAGCCCATGAAAGCCACTGGGTCATTTTGGGTCAATTACCAGGAGCCTGAGTGTTCTAGTCCCGTCTTAGCCCATGAAAGCCACTGGGTCATTTTGGGCCAATTACCAGGAGACTGAGAGTTCTAGTAGCATCTTAGCCGAAGAAAGCCACCAGGGTCATTTTGGGCCAATTACCAGGAGACTGGGATTTCTAGTGCCGTCTTAGGCCCTGAAAGCCACTGGGTCATTTTGTGCCAATTACCAGGAGACTGGTATTTCTAGTGCCGTCTTAGGCCATGAAAGCCAGTGGTTCATTTTGGGCCAATTACCAGGAGACTGAGAGTTCCAGTCCCGTCTTAGCCCATGAAAGCCACTGCGTCATTTTGGGCCAATTACCAGGAGACTGGGAGTTCTAATGCCGTCTTAGCCCATGAAAGCCACTGGGTCATTTTGGGTCAATTACCAGGAGCCTGAGAGTTCTGGACTTTTCTTACCCATGAAAGCCACATGGGTGACTTTGGGCCAATTACCAGGAGACTGGGAGTTCTACACCTGTCTTAGCCCATAACAACCACTGGGTCATTTTGGGCCAATTACCAGGAGACTAGGAATTCTAGTCCCATCTTAGCCCATTAAAGCCACTGGGTCATTTTGGGCCAATTACCAAGAAACTGGGAGTTCTATTCCTGTATTAGCCGATGAAAGCCACTGGGTCATTTTGGGCCAATTACCAGGAGACTGAGAGTTCTAGACCCGTCGTAGCCCATGAAAGCCACTGGGTCATTTTGGGCCAATTACCAGGAGACTGAGAGTTCTAGTCCCGTCTTAGCCCATTAAAGCCACTGGGTCATTTGGGGCCAATTACCAAGAGCCTGAGAGTTCTAGTCCCGTCTTAACCCATGAAAGCCATTGAGTCATTTTGGGGCAATTACCAGGAGACTGGGAGTTCTGGACCTATCTTACCCCATGAAGGCCACCTGGATGACTTTGGGCCAATTACCAGGAGACTGGGAGTTCTAGTCCTATCTTAGCCCATGAAAGCCACCTGGGTGACTTTGAGCCAATTACCAGGAGTCTAAGAGTTCTAGTCCCCTCTTAGCCCAGGAAAGCCACCTGGGTGACTTTGGGCCAAACAGCAGGAGACTGAGAGTTTTAGACCTGGCATACCTCATGAAAGCCACCTGGGTGACTTTGGGCCAATTACCAGGAGACTGGGAGTTCTACACCTGTCTTAGCCCATGAAAGCCACTGGGTCATATTGGGCCAATTACCCGGAGAATGGGAGTTCTAGTCCCGTATTAGCCCATGAAAGCCACTGGGTCATTTTGGGCCAATTACCAGGAGACTGGGATTTCTAGTGCAGTCTTAGGACATGAAAGCCACTGGTCATTTTGGGCCAATTACCAGGAGACTGAGAGTTCTAGACCCGTCGTAGCCCACGAAAGCCACTGGGTCATTTTGGGCCAATTACCAGGAGATTGGGAATTCAGTCCCGTCTTAGCCCATGAAAGCCACTGGGTCATTTTGGGCCAATTACCAGGAGACTGGGATTTCTAGTGCCGTCTCAGGCCATGAAAGCCAATGGGTCATTTTGGGCCAATTACCAGGAGACTGGTATTTCTAGTGCCGTCTTAGCCCATGAAAGCCACTGGGTCATTTTGGGCCAATTACCAGGAGACTGGCAGTTCTAGTGCCGTCTTAGCCCATGAAAGCCACTGGGTCATTTTGGGTCAATTACCAGGAGTCTGAGAGTTCTAGACTTTTCTTACCCATGAAAGCCGCATGGGTGACTTTGGGCCAATTACCAGGAGACTGGGAGTTCTACACCTGTCTTAGCCCATAAAAGCCACTGGGTCATTTTGGGCCAATTATCAGGAGACTGACATTTCTAGTCCATCTTAGTCCATGAAAGCCGCTGGGTCATTTTGGGCCAATTATCAGGAGACTGACATTTCTAGTCCGTCTTAGTCCATGAAAGCCACTGGGTCATTTTGAGCCAATTACCAGGAGTCTGAGAGTTCTAGACCTGGCTTAGCCATGAAAGCCACTGGGTCATTTTGGGCCAATTACCAGGAGACTGGGAGTCCTAGTTCCGTCTTAGCCCATGAAAGCCACTGGGTCATTTTGGGCCAATTATCAGGAGACTGACATTTCTAGTCCGTCTTAGTCCATGAAAGCCGCTGGGTCATTTTGGGCCAATTAACAGAAGACTGACATTTCTGGTCCGTTTTAGCCCATGAAAGCCACTGGGTCATTTGGTGCCAATTACCAGGAGACTGGGAGTTCTAGTCCCGTCTGAACCCATGAAAGCCACTGGGTCATTTTGAGCCAATTACCAGGAGTCTGAGAGTTCTAGACCTGGCTTAGCCATGAAAGCCACTGGGTCATTTTGGGCCAATTACCAGGAGACTGGGAGTTCTAGTTCCGTTTTTACCCATGAAAGCCGCTGGGTCATTTTGGACCAATTATCAGGAGACTCACATTTCTAGTCCGTCTTAGCCCATGAAAGCCACTGGGTCATTTTGGGGCAATTACCAGGAGACTGGGAGTTCTAGTGCCGTCTTAGCCCATGATAGCCACTGGGTCATTTTGGGCCAATTTCCAGGAGACTGGGAGTTCTAGTCCCTTCTTAGCCTATGAAAGCCACTGGGTCGTTTGGGGCCATTTACCAGGAGACTGGGAGTTCCAGACCAATCTTAGCCCATGAAAACCACTGGGTCATTTTGGGCCAATTACCAGGAGACTGAGAGTTGTAGTCCCCTCTTAGCCTATGAAAGTCGCTGGGTCATTTTGGGCCAATTACCAGGAGACTGAAATTTCTAGTCCGTCTTAGCCCATGAAAGCCACTGGGTCATTTGGGGCCAATTACCAGGATACTAGGAGTTCTAGTCCCTTCTTTACCCATGAAAGCCGCTGGGTCATTTTGGGCCAATTATCAGGAGACTGACATTTCTAGTCCGTCTTAGTCCATGAAAGCCGCTGGGTCATATTGGGCCAATTATCAGGAGACTGACATTTCTAGTCCCTCTTAGCCCATGAAAGCCACTGGGTCGTTTGGGGCCATTTACCAGGAGACTGGGAGTTCCAGTCCAATCTTAGCCCATGAAAGCCACTGGGTCATTTTGGGCCAATTACCAGGAGACTGAGAGTTCTAGTCCCCTCTTAGCCCATGAAAGCCGCTGGGTCATTTTGGGCCAATTATCAGGAGACTGAAATTTCTAGTCCGTCTTAGCCCATGAAAGCCACTGGGTCATTTTGGGGCAATTACCAGGAGACTGGGAGTTCTAGTGCCGTCTTAGCCCATGATAGCCACTGGGTCATTTTGGGCCAATTATCAGGAAACTGACATTTCTAGTCCGTCTTAGTCCATGAAAGCCGCTGGGTCATTTTGGGCCAATTACCAGGAGACTGACATTTCTAGTCCGTCTTAGCCCATGAAAGCCACTGGGTCATTTTGGGCCAATTACCAGGAGACTGGGAGTTCTAGTGCCGTCTTAGCCCATGATAGCCACTGGGTCATTTTGGGCCAATTACCAGTAAACTGACATTTCTAGTCCGTCTTAGTCCATGAAAGCCGCTGGGTCATTTTGGGCCAATTATCAGGAGACTGACATTTCTAGTCCGTCTTAGCCCATGAAAGCCACTGGGACATTTGGGGCCAATTACCAGGAGACTGGGAGTTCTAGTCCCGTCTTAACCCATGAAAGCCACTGGGTCATTTTGGACCAATTATCAGGAGACTGGGAGTTCTAGTCCCGTTTTTACCCATGAAAGCCGCTGGGTCATTTTGGACCAATTATCAGGAGACTCACATTTCTAGTCCGTCTTAGCCCATGAAAGCCACTGGGTCATTTTGGGGCAATTACCAGGAGACTGGGAGTTCTAGTGCCGTCTTAGCCCATGATAGCCACTGGGTCATTTTGGGCAAATTTCCAGGAGACTGGGAGTTCTAGTCCCTTCTTAGCCTATGAAAGCCACTGGGTCGTTTGGGGCCATTTACCAGGAGACTGGGAGTTCCAGACCAATCTTAGCCCATGAAAGCCACTGGGTCATTTTGGGCCAATTACCAGGAGACTGAGAGTTGTAGTCCCCTCTTAGCCTATGAAAGTCGCTGGGTCATTTTGGGCCAATTACCAGGAGACTGAAATTTCTAGTCCGTCTTAGCCCATGAAAGCCACTGGGTCATTTGGGGCCAATTACCAGGACACTAGGAGTTCTAGTCCCTTCTTTACCCATGAAAGCCGCTGGGTCATTTTGGGCCAATTATCAGGAGACTGACATTTCTAGTCCGTCTTAGTCCATGAAAGCCGCTGGGTCATTTTGGGCCAATTATCAGGAGACTGACATTTCTAGTCCGTCTTAGCCCATGAAAGCCACTGGGTCATTTTGAGCCAATTACCAGGAGACTGGGAGTTCTATTCCCGTCTTAACCCATGAAAGCCACTGGGTCATTTTGAGCCAATTACCAGGAGTCTGAGAGTTCTAGACCTGGCTTAGCCATGAAAGCCACTGGGTCATTTTGGGCCAATTACCAGGAGACTGGGAGTTCTAGTTCCGTCTTAGCCCATGAAAGCCACTGGGTCATTTTGGGCCAATTACCAGGACACTGGGAGTTCTATACTCGTCGTTACCCATAAAAGCCATTGGGTCATTTTGGGCCAATTACCAGGGGACTGGGAGTTGTAGACTTTTCTTACACCATGAAAGCCACTGGGACATTTGGGGCCAATTACCAGGAGACTGGGAGTTCTAGTCCCGTCTTAACCCATGAAAGCCACTGGGTCATTTTGGACCAATTATCAGGAGACTGGGAGTTCTAGTCCCGTTTTTACCCATGAAAGCCGCTGGGTCATTTTGGACCAATTATCAGGAGACTCACATTTCTAGTCCGTCTTAGCCCATGAAAGCCACTGGGTCATTTTGGGGCAATTACCAGGAGACTGGGAGTTCTAGTGCCGTCTTAGCCCATGATAGCCACTGGGTCATTTTGGGCCAATTACCAGGAAACTGACATTTCTAGTCCGTCTTAGTCCATGAAAGCCGCTGGGTCATTTTGGGCCAATTATCAGGAGACTGACATTTCTAGTCCGTCTTAGCCCATGAAAGCCACTGGGACATTTGGGGCCAATTACCAGGAGACTGGGAGTTCTAGTCCCGTCTTAACCCATGAAAGCCACTGGGTCATTTTGGACCAATTATCAGGAGACTGGGAGTTCTAGTCCCGTTTTTACCCATGAAAGCCGCTGGGTCATTTTGGACCAATTATCAGGAGACTCACATTTCTAGTCCGTCTTAGCCCATGAAAGCCACTGGGTCATTTTGGGGCAATTACCAGGAGACTGGGAGTTCTAGTGCCGTCTTAGCCCATGATAGCCACTGGGTCATTTTGGGCCAATTTCCAGGAGACTGGGAGTTCTAGTCCCTTCTTAGCCTATGAAAGCCACTGGGTCGTTTGGGGCCATTTACCAGGAGACTGGGAGTTCCAGACCAATCTTAGCCCATGAAAGCCACTGGGTCATTTTGGGCCAATTACCAGGAGACTGAGAGTTGTAGTCCCCTCTTAGCCTATGAAAGTCGCTGGGTCATTTTGGGCCAATTACCAGGAGACTGAAATTTCTAGTCCGTCTTAGCCCATGAAAGCCACTGGGTCATTTGGGGCCAATTACCAGGACACTAGGAGTTCTAGTCCCTTCTTTACCCATGAAAGCCGCTGGGTCATTTTGGGCCAATTATCAGGAGACTGACATTTCTAGTCCGTCTTAGTCCATGAAAGCCGCTGGGTCATTTTGGGCCAATTATCAGGAGACTGACATTTCTAGTCCGTCTTAGCCCATGAAAGCCACTGGGTCATTTTGAGCCAATTACCAGGAGACTGGGAGTTCTAGTCCCGTCTTAACCCATGAAAGCCACTGGGTCATTTTGAGCCAATTACCAGGAGTCTGAGAGTTCTAGACCTGGCTTAGCCATGAAAGCCACTGGGTCATTTTGGGCCAATTACCAGGAGTCTGAGAGTTCTAGACCTGGCTTAGCCATGAAAGCCACTGGGTCATTTTGGGCCAATTACCAGGAGACTGGGAGTTCTAGTTCCGTCTTAGCCCATGAAAGCCACTGGGTCATTTTGGGCCAATTACCAGGACACTGGGAGTTCTATACTCGTCGTTACCCATAAAAGCCACTGGGTCATTTTGGGCCAATTACCAGGAGACTGGGAGTTCTAGTCCCGTCTTAACCCATGAAAGCCACTGGGTCATTTTGGACCAATTATCAGGAGACTGGGAGTTCTAGTCCCGTTTTTACCCATGAAAGCCGCTGGGTCATTTTGGACCAATTATCAGGAGACTCACATTTCTAGTCCGTCTTAGCCCATGAAAGCCACTGGGTCATTTTGGGGCAATTACCAGGAGACTGGGAGTTCTAGTGCCGTCTTAGCCCATGATAGCCACTGGGTCATTTTGGGCCAATTACCAGGAAACTGACATTTCTAGTCCGTCTTAGTCCATGAAAGCCGCTGGGTCATTTTGGGCCAATTATCAGGAGACTGACATTTCTAGTCCGTCTTAGCCCATGAAAGCCACTGGGACATTTGGGGCCAATTACCAGGAGACTGGGAGTTCTAGTCCCGTCTTAACCCATGAAAGCCACTGGGTCATTTTGGACCAATTATCAGGAGACTGGGAGTTCTAGTCCCGTTTTTACCCATGAAAGCCGCTGGGTCATTTTGGACCAATTATCAGGAGACTCACATTTCTAGTCCGTCTTAGCCCATGAAAGCCACTGGGTCATTTTGGGGCAATTACCAGGAGACTGGGAGTTCTAGTGCCGTCTTAGCCCATGATAGCCACTGGGTCATTTTGGGCCAATTTCCAGGAGACTGGGAGTTCTAGTCCCTTCTTAGCCTATGAAAGCCACTGGGTCGTTTGGGGCCATTTACCAGGAGACTGGGAGTTCCAGACCAATCTTAGCCCATGAAAGCCACTGGGTCATTTTGGGCCAATTACCAGGAGACTGAGAGTTGTAGTCCCCTCTTAGCCTATGAAAGTCGCTGGGTCATTTTGGGCCAATTACCAGGAGACTGAAATTTCTAGTCCGTCTTAGCCCATGAAAGCCACTGGGTCATTTGGGGCCAATTACCAGGACACTAGGAGTTCTAGTCCCTTCTTTACCCATGAAAGCCGCTGGGTCATTTTGGGCCAATTATCAGGAGACTGACATTTCTAGTCCGTCTTAGTCCATGAAAGCCGCTGGGTCATTTTGGGCCAATTATCAGGAGACTGACATTTCTAGTCCGTCTTAGCCCATGAAAGCCACTGGGTCATTTTGAGCCAATTACCAGGAGACTGGGAGTTCTAGTCCCGTCTTAACCCATGAAAGCCACTGGGTCATTTTGAGCCAATTACCAGGAGTCTGAGAGTTCTAGACCTGGCTTAGCCATGAAAGCCACTGGGTCATTTTGGGCCAATTACCAGGAGACTGGGAGTTCTAGTTCCGTCTTAGCCCATGAAAGCCACTGGGTCATTTTGGGCCAATTACCAGGACACTGGGAGTTCTATACTCGTCGTTACCCATAAAAGCCATTGGGTCATTTTGGGCCAATTACCAGGGGACTGGGAGTTGTAGACTTTTCTTACACCATGAAAGCCACTGGGACATTTGGGGCCAATTACCAGGAGACTGGGAGTTCTAGTCCCGTCTTAACCCATGAAAGCCACTGGGTCATTTTGGACCAATTATCAGGAGACTGGGAGTTCTAGTCCCGTTTTTACCCATGAAAGCCGCTGGGTCATTTTGGACCAATTATCAGGAGACTCACATTTCTAGTCCGTCTTAGCCCATGAAAGCCACTGGGTCATTTTGGGGCAATTACCAGGAGACTGGGAGTTCTAGTGCCGTCTTAGCCCATGATAGCCACTGGGTCATTTTGGGCCAATTACCAGGAAACTGACATTTCTAGTCCGTCTTAGTCCATGAAAGCCGCTGGGTCATTTTGGGCCAATTATCAGGAGACTGACATTTCTAGTCCGTCTTAGCCCATTAAAGCCACTGGGACATTTGGGGCCAATTACCAGGAGACTGGGAGTTCTAGTCCCGTCTTAACCCATGAAAGCCACTGGGTCATTTTGGACCAATTATCAGGAGACTGGGAGTTCTAGTCCCGTTTTTACCCATGAAAGCCGCTGGGTCATTTTGGACCAATTATCAGGAGACTCACATTTCTAGTCCGTCTTAGCCCATGAAAGCCACTGGGTCATTTTGGGGCAATTACCAGGAGACTGGGAGTTCTAGTGCCGTCTTAGCCCATGATAGCCACTGGGTCATTTTGGGCCAATTTCCAGGAGACTGGGAGTTCTAGTCCCTTCTTAGCCTATGAAAGCCACTGGGTCGTTTGGGGCCATTTACCAGGAGACTGGGAGTTCCAGACCAATCTTAGCCCATGAAAGCCACTGGGTCATTTTGGGCCAATTACCAGGAGACTGAGAGTTGTAGTCCCCTCTTAGCCTATGAAAGTCGCTGGGTCATTTTGGGCCAATTACCAGGAGACTGAAATTTCTAGTCCGTCTTAGCCCATGAAAGCCACTGGGTCATTTGGGGCCAATTACCAGGACACTAGGAGTTCTAGTCCCTTCTTTACCCATGAAAGCCGCTGGGTCATTTTGGGCCAATTATCAGGAGACTGACATTTCTAGTCCGTCTTAGTCCATGAAAGCCGCTGGGTCATTTTGGGCCAATTATCAGGAGACTGACATTTCTAGTCCGTCTTAGCCCATGAAAGCCACTGGGTCATTTTGAGCCAATTACCAGGAGACTGGGAGTTCTAGTCCCGTCTTAACCCATGAAAGCCACTGGGTCATTTTGAGCCAATTACCAGGAGTCTGAGAGTTCTAGACCTGGCTTAGCCATGAAAGCCACTGGGTCATTTTGGGCCAATTACCAGGAGACTGGGAGTTCTAGTTCCGTCTTAGCCCATGAAAGCCACTGGGTCATTTTGGGCCAATTACCAGGACACTGGGAGTTCTATACTCGTCGTTACCCATAAAAGCCATTGGGTCATTTTGGGCCAATTACCAGGGGACTGGGAGTTGTAGACTTTTCTTACACCATGAAAGCCACTGGGTCATTTTGGGCCAATTACCAGGAGACTGGGAGTTCTAGTCCCTTCTTAGCCCATGAAAGCCACTGGGTCATTTGGGGCCAATTACCAGGGGACTGGGAGTTCTAGTCCAATCTTAGCCCATGAAAGCCACTGGGTCATTTTGGGCCAATTACCAGGAGACTAAGAGTTCTAGTCCCCTCTTAGCCCATGAAAGCCGCTGGGTCATTTTGAGGCAATTATCAGGAGACTGGGAGTTCTAGTCCCGTCTTAGCCCATGTAAGCCTCTGGATCATTTTCAGCCAATTTCCAGGTGACTAAGAGTCCTAGACCCACCTTAGCCAGGAAAGCCACTGGGTCATTTTGGGCCAATTACAAGGAGACTGAGAGTTCTAGTCCCGTCTTAGCTCATGAAAGCCAATGGGTCATTTTGGGCCAATTACCAGGAGACTGAGAGTTCTAGTACCATCTTAGCCAATGAAAGCCACCAGGGTCATTTTGGGCCAATTACCAGGAGACTGGGAGTTCTAGTCCAATCTTAGCCCATGAAAGCCACTGGGTCATTTTGGGCTAATTACCAGGAGACTGAAATTTCTAGTCCGTCTTAGCCCATGAAAGCCACTGGGTCATTTTGGGGCAATTACCAGGCGACTGGGAGTTCTAGACCCAGCCCATGAAAGCCACTGGGTCATTTTGGGCTAATTACCAGGAGACTGGGAGTTCTAGTGCCCTCTTAGCCCATGATAGCCACTGGGTCATTTTGGGCCAATTATCAGGAGACTGACATTTCTAGTCCGTCTTAGTCCATGAAAGCTGCTGGGTCATTTTGGGCCAATTATCAGGAGACTGACATTTCTAGTCCGTCTTAGTCCATGAAAGCTGCTGGGTCATTTTGGGCCAATTATCAGGAGACTGACATTTCTAGTCCGTCTTAGCCCATGAAAGCCACTGGGTCATTTTGGGCAAATTACCAGGAGACTGGGAGTTCTAGTTCCATCTTAGCCCATGAAAGCCACTGGGTCATTTTGGGCTAATTACCAGGGGACTGGGAGTTGTAGACTTTTCTTACACCATGAAAGCCACCTGGGTGAATTTGGGCCAATTACCAGGAGACTGACATTTCTAGTCCGTCTTAGCCCATGAAAGCCACTGGGTCATTTTGGGCCAATTATCAGGAGACTAAGAGTTCTTGTCCCCTCTTAGCCCATGAAAGCCGCTGGGTCATTTTGGGCCAATTATCAGGAGACTGACATTTCTAGTCCATCTTAGTCCATGAAAGCCGCTGGGTCATTTTGGGCCAATTATCAGGAGACTGACATTTCTAGTCCGTCTTAGTCCATGAAAGCCACTGGGTCATTTTGAGCCAATTACCAGGAGTCTGAGAGTTCTAGACCTGGCTTAGCCATGAAAGCCACTGGGTCATTTTGGGCCAATTACCAGGAGACTGGGAGTCCTAGTTCCGTCTTAGCCCATGAAAGCCACTGGGTCATTTTGGGCCAATTATCAGGAGACTGACATTTCTAGTCCGTCTTAGTCCATGAAAGCCGCTGGGTCATTTTGGGCCAATTAACAGAAGACTGACATTTCTGGTCCGTTTTAGCCCATGAAAGCCACTGGGTCATTTGGTGCCAATTACCAGGAGACTGGGAGTTCTAGTCCCGTCTGAACCCATGAAAGCCACTGGGTCATTTTGAGCCAATTACCAGGAGTCTGAGAGTTCTAGACCTGGCTTAGCCATGAAAGCCACTGGGTCATTTTGGGCCAATTACCAGGAGACTGGGAGTTCTAGTTCCGTTTTTACCCATGAAAGCCGCTGGGTCATTTTGGACCAATTATCAGGAGACTCACATTTCTAGTCCGTCTTAGCCCATGAAAGCCACTGGGTCATTTTGGGGCAATTACCAGGAGACTGGGAGTTCTAGTGCCGCCTTAGCCCATGATAGCCACTGGGTCATTTTGGGCCAATTTCCAGGAGACTGGGAGTTCTAGTCCCTTCTTAGCCTATGAAAGCCACTGGGTCGTTTGGGGCCATTTACCAGGAGACTGGGAGTTCCAGACCAATCTTAGCCCATGAAAACCACTGGGTCATTTTGGGCCAATTACCAGGAGACTGAGAGTTGTAGTCCCCTCTTAGCCTATGAAAGTCGCTGGGTCATTTTGGGCCAATTACCAGGAGACTGAAATTTCTAGTCCGTCTTAGCCCATGAAAGCCACTGGGTCATTTGGGGCCAATTACCAGGATACTAGGAGTTCTAGTCCCTTCTTTACCCATGAAAGCCGCTGGGTCATTTTGGGCCAATTATCAGGAGACTGACATTTCTAGTCCGTCTTAGTCCATGAAAGCCGCTGGGTCATATTGGGCCAATTATCAGGAGACTGACATTTCTAGTCCCTCTTAGCCCATGAAAGCCACTGGGTCGTTTGGGGCCATTTACCAGGAGACTGGGAGTTCCAGTCCAATCTTAGCCCATGAAAGCCACTGGGTCATTTTGGGCCAATTACCAGGAGACTGAGAGTTCTAGTCCCCTCTTAGCCCATGAAAGCCGCTGGGTCATTTTGGGCCAATTATCAGGAGACTGAAATTTCTAGTCCGTCTTAGCCCATGAAAGCCACTGATTCATTTTGGGGCAATTACCAGGAGACTGGGAGTTCTAGTGCCGTCTTAGCCCATGATAGCCACTGGGTCATTTTGGGCCAATTATCAGGAAACTGACATTTCTAGTCCGTCTTAGTCCATGAAAGCCGCTGGGTCATTTTGGGCCAATTATCAGGAGACTGACATTTATAGTCCGTCTTAGCCATGAACGCCATTGGGTCATTTTGAGCCAATTACCGGGAGACTGGGAGTTCTAGTCCCTTCTTAGCCCATGAAAGCCACTGGGTCGTTTGGGGCCAATTACCAGGGGACTGGGAGTTCTAGTCCAATCTTAGCCCATGAAAGCCACTGGGTCATTTTGGGCCAATTACCAGCAGACTAAGAGTTCTAGTCCCCTCTTAGCCCATGAAAGCCGCTGGGTCATTTTGGGGCAATTATCAGGAGACTGGGAGTTCTAGTCCCGTCTTAGCCCATGTAAGCCTCTGGATCATTTTCAGCCAATTTCCAGGAGACTAAGAGTCCTAGACCCGCCTTAGCCAGGAAAGCCACTGGGTCATTTTGGGCCAATTACAAGAAGACTCAGAGTTCTAGTCCCGTCTTAGCTCATGAAAGCCAATGGGTCATTTTGGGCCAATTACCAGGAGACTGAGAGTTCTAGTACCATCTTAGCCAATGAAAGCCACCAGGGTCATTTTGGGCCAATTACCAGGAGACTGGGAGTTCTAGTCCAATCTTAGCCCATGAAAGCCACTGGGTCATCTTGGGCCAATTACCAGGAGACTGAAATTTCTAGTCCGTCTTAGCCCATGAAAGCCACTGGGTCATTTTGGGGCAATTACCAGGAGACTGGGAGTTCTAGTGCCCTCTTAGCCCATGATAGCCACTGGGTCATTTTGGGCCAATTATCAGGAGACTGACATTTCTAGTCCGTCTTAGTCCATGAAAGCTGCTGGGTCATTTTGGGCCAATTATCAGGAGACTGACATTTCTAGTCCGTCTTAGCCCATGAAAGCCACTGGGTCATTTTGGGCAAATTACCAGGAGACTGGGAGTTCTAGTTCCATCTTAGCCCATGAAAGCCACTGGGTCATTTTGGGCTAATTACCAGGGGACTGGGAGTTGTAGACTTTTCTTACACCATGAAAGCCACCTGGGTGAATTTGGGCCAATTACCAGGAGACTGACATTTCTAGTCCGTCTTAGCCCATGAAAGCCACTGGGTCATTTTGGGCCAATTATCAGGAGACTAAGAGTTCTTGTCCCCTCTTAGCCCATGAAAGCCGCTGGGTCATTTTGGGCCAATTATCAGGAGACTGACATTTCTAGTCCATCTTAGTCCATGAAAGCGGCTGGGTCATTTTGGGCCAATTATCAGGAGACTGACATTTCTAGTCCGTCTTAGTCCATGAAAGCCACTGGGTCATTTTGAGCCAATTACCAGGAGTCTGAGAGTTCTAGACCTGGCTTAGCCATGAAAGCCACTGGGTCATTTTGGGCCAATTACCAGGAGACTGGGAGTTCTAGTTCCGTCTTAGCCCATGAAAGCCACTGGGTCATTTTGGGCCAATTATCAGGAGACTGACATTTCTAGTCCGTCTTAGTCCATGAAAGCCGCTGGGTCATTTTGGGCCAATTAACAGAAGACTGACATTTCTGGTCCGTTTTAGCCCATGAAAGCCACTGGGTCATTTGGTGCCAATTACCAGGAGACTGGGAGTTCTAGTCCCGTCTGAACCCATGAAAGCCACTGGGTCATTTTGAGCCAATTACCAGGAATCTGAGAGTTCTAGACCTGGCTTAGCCATGAAAGCCACTGGGTCATTTTGGGCCAATTACCAGGAGACTGGGAGTTCTAGTTCCGTTTTTACCCATGAAAGCCGCTGGGTCATTTTGGACCAATTATCAGGAGACTCACATTTCTAGTCCGTCTTAGCCCATGAAAGCCACTGGGTCATTTTGGGGCAATTACCAGGAGACTGGGAGTTCTAGTGCCGTCTTAGCCCATTATAGCCACTGGGTCATTTTGGGCCAATTTCCAGGAGACTGGGAGTTCTAGTCCCTTCTTAGCCTATGAAAGCCACTGGGTCGTTTGGGGCCATTTACCAGGAGACTGGGAGTTCCAGACCAATCTTAGCCCATGAAAACCACTGGGTCATTTTGGGCCAATTACCAGGAGACTGAAATTTCTAGTCCGTCTTAGCCCATGAAAGCCACTGGGTCATTTGGGGCCAATTACCAGGATACTAGGAGTTCTAGTCCCTTCTTTACCCATGAAAGCCGCTGGGTCATTTTGGGCCAATTATCAGGAGACTGACATTTCTAGTCCGTCTTAGTCCATGAAAGCCGCTGGGTCATATTGGGCCAATTATCAGGAGACTGACATTTCTAGTCCCTCTTAGCCCATGAAAGCCACTGGGTCGTTTGGGGCCATTTACCAGGAGACTGGGAGTTCCAGTCCAATCTTAGCCCATGAAAGCCACTGGGTCATTTTGGGCCAATTACCAGGAGACTGGGAGTTCTAGTGCCGTCTTAGCCCATGATAGCCACTGGGTCATTTTGGGCCAATTATCAGGAAACTGACATTTCTAGTCCGTCTTAGTCCATGAAAGCCGCTGGGTCATTTTGGGCCAATTATCAGGGGACTGGGAGTTGTAGACTTTTCTTACACCATGAAAGCCACTGGGACATTTGGGGCCAATTACCAGGAGACTGGGAGTTCTAGTCCCGTCTTAACCCATGAAAGCCACTGGGTCATTTTGGACCAATTATCAGGAGACTGGGAGTTCTAGTCCCGTTTTTACCCATGAAAGCCGCTGGGTCATTTTGGACCAATTATCAGGAGACTCACATTTCTAGTCCGTCTTAGCCCATGAAAGCCACTGGGTCATTTTGGGGCAATTACCAGGAGACTGGGAGTTCTAGTGCCGTCTTAGGCCATGATAGCCACTGGGTCATTTTGGGCCAATTTCCAGGAGACTGGGAGTTCTAGTCCCTTCTTAGCCTATGAAAGCCACTGGGTCGTTTGGGGCCATTTACCAGGAGACTGGGAGTTCCAGACCAATCTTAGCCCATGAAAGCCACTGGGTCATTTTGGGCCAATTACCAGGAGACTGAGAGTTGTAGTCCCCTCTTAGCCTATGAAAGTCGCTGGGTCATTTTGGGCCAATTACCAGGAGACTGAAATTTCTAGTCCGTCTTAGCCCATGAAAGCCACTGGGTCATTTGGGGCCAATTACCAGGACACTAGGAGTTCTAGACCCTTCTTTACCCATGAAAGCCGCTGGGTCATTTTGGGCCAATTATCAGGAGACTGACATTTCTAGTCCGTCTTAGTCCATGAAAGCCGCTGGGTCATTTTGGGCCAATTATCAGGAGACTGACATTTCTAGTCCGTCTTAGCCCATGAAAGCCACTGGGTCATTTTGAGCCAATTACCAGGAGACTGGGAGTTCTAGTCCCGTCTTAACCCATGAAAGCCACTGGGTCATTTTGAGCCAATTACCAGGAGTCTGAGAGTTCTAGACCTGGCTTAGCCATGAAAGCCACTGGGTCATTTTGGGCCAATTACCAGGAGACTGGGAGTTCTAGTTCCGTCTTAGCCCATGAAAGCCACTGGGTCATATTGGGCCAATTACCAGGACACTGGGAGTTCTATACTCGTCGTTACCCATAAAAGCCATTGGGTCATTTTGGGCCAATTACCAGGGGACTGGGAGTTGTAGACTTTTCTTACACCATGAAAGCCACCTGGGTGAATTTGGGCCAATTACCAGGAGACTGGGAGTTCTACACCTGTCTTAGCCCATGAAAGCCACTGGGTCGTTTTGGCCCAATTACCCGGAGAATGGGAGTTCTAGTCCCGTCTTAGCCCATGAAAGCCACTGCGTCATTTTGGGTCAATTAACAGGCGACTGGGAGTTCTAGACCCAGCCCATGAAAGCCGCTGGGTCATTTTGGGCTAATTACCAGGAGACTGTGAGTTCTAGTCGCGTCTTTACCCATGAAAGCCGCTGGGTCATTTTGGGCCAATTATCAGGAGACTGACATTTATAGTCCGTCTTAGCCATGAACGCCATTGGGTCATTTTGAGCCAATTACCGGGAGACTGGGAGTTCTAGTCCCTTCTTAGCCCATGAAAGCCACTGGGTCATTTGGGGCCAATTACCAGGGGACTGGGAGTTCTAGTCCAATCTTAGCCCATGAAAGCCACTGGGTCATTTTGGGCCAATTACCAGGAGACTAAGAGTTCTAGTCCCCTCTTAGCCCATGAAAGCCGCTGGGTCATTTTGAGGCAATTATCAGGAGACTGGGAGTTCTAGTCCCGTCTTAGCCCATGTAAGCCTCTGGATCATTTTCAGCCAATTTCCAGGTGACTAAGAGTCCTAAACCCACCTTAGCCAGGAAAGCCACTGGGTCATTTTGGGCCAATTACAAGGAGACTGAGAGTTCTAGTCCCGTCTTAGCTCATGAAAGCCAATGGGTCATTTTGGGCCAATTACCAGGAGACTGAGAGTTCTAGTACCATCTTAGCCAATGAAAGCCACCAGGGTCATTTTGGGCCAATTACCAGGAGACTGGGAGTTCTAGTCCAATCTTAGCCCATGAAAGCCACTGGGTCATTTTGGGCTAATTACCAGGAGACTGAAATTTCTAGTCCGTCTTAGCCCATGAAAGCCACTGGGTCATTTTGGGGCAATTACCAGGCGACTGGGAGTTCTAGACCCAGCCCATGAAAGCCACTGGGTCATTTTGGGCTAATTACCAGGAGACTGTGAGTTCTAGTCGCGTCTTTACCCATGAAAGCCGCTGGGTCATTTTGGGCCAATTATCAGGAGACTGACATTTATAGTCCGTCTTAGCCATGAACGCCATTGGGTCATTTTGAGCCAATTACCGGGAGACTGGGAGTTCTAGTCCCTTCTTAGCCCATGAAAGCCACTGGGTCATTTGGGGCCAATTACCAGGGGACTGGGAGTTCTAGTCCAATCTTAGCCCATGAAAGCCACTGGGTCATTTTGGGCCAATTACCAGCAGAATAAGAGTTCTAGTCCCCTCTTAGCCCATGAAAGCCGCTGGGTCATTTTGGGGCAATTATCAGGAGACTGGGAGTTCTAGTCCCGTCTTAGCCCATGTAAGCCTCTGGATCATTTTCAGCCAATTTCCAGGAGACTAAGAGTCCTAGACCCGCCTTAGCCAGGAAAGCCACTGGGTCATTTTGGGCCAATTACAAGAAGACTCAGAGTTCTAGTCCCGTCTTAGCTCATGAAAGCCAATGGGTCATTTTGGGCCAATTACCAGGAGACTGAGAGTTCTAGTACCATCTTAGCCAATGAAAGCCACCAGGGTCATTTTGGGCCAATTACCAGGAGACTGGGAGTTCTAGTCCAATCTTAGCCCATGAAAGCCACTGGGTCATTTTGGGCCAATTACCAGGAGACTGAAATTTCTAGTCCGTCTTAGCCCATGAAAGCCACTGGGTCATTTTGGGGCAATTACCAGGAGACTGGGAGTTCTAGTCCCTTCTTAGCCCATGAAAGCCACTGGGTCATTTGGGGCCAATTACCAGGGGACTGGGAGTTCTAGTCCAATCTTAGCCCATGAAAGCCACTGGGTCATTTTGGGCCAATTACCAGGAGACTAAGAGTTCTAGTCCCCTCTTAGCCCATGAAAGCCACTGTGTCATTTTGGGCCAATTACCAGGAGACTGAGAGTTCCAGTCCCGTCTTAGCCCATGAAAGCCAATGGGTCATTTTGGGCCAATTACCAGGAGACTGGGATTTCTAGTGCCGTCGTAGGCCATGAAAGCCACTGGGTCATTTTGGGCCAATTACCAGGAGACTGAGTGTTCTAGTCCCATCTTATGCCATGAACACCGCTCGGTCATTTTGGGCCAATTTTCAAGAGACTGAGATTTCTAGTCCGCCCTAGCCCATGAAAGCCACTGGGTCATTTTGGGACAATTACCAGGAGATTGGGAGTTCTAGTCCCATCTTAGCCCATGAAAGCCACCTGGGTGACTTTGGACCAATCAGCAGGAGACTGAGAGTTTTAGACCTGGCGTACCTCATGAAAGCCACCTGGGTGACTTTGGGCCAATTACGAAGAGACTCGGAATTCTAATCCCGTCTTAGCCGAGGAAAGCCACCTGGGTGCCTTTGGGCCAATTACCAGGAGACTGAGAGTTGTATACCCGTCTTAACCTATAAAAGCCACTGGGTCATTTTGGGACAATTACCAGGAGACTGGGAGTTCTAGTCCCATCTTAGCCCATGAAAGCCACCTGGGTGACTTTGGGCCAAACAGCAGGAGACTGAGAGTTTTAGACCTGGCATACCTCATGAAAGCCACCTGGGTGACTTTGGGCCAATTACCAAGAGACTAGGAATTCTAGTCCCGTCTTAGCCCAGGAAAGCCACCTGGGTGCCTTTGGGCCAATTACCAGGAGACTGAGAGTTGTATACCCGTCTTAACCTATAAAAGCCACTGGGTCATTTTGGACAAATTACCAGGAGACTGGGAGTTCTAGACCTGTCTTACCCCATGAAAGCCACCTGGGGCCTTTGAGCCAATTACCAGGAGACTGAGAGTTCTAGACATTTCTTACCCCATGAAAGCCACCTGGATGACTTTGGGCAAATTACCAGGAGACTGGGAGTTCTACACCTGTCTTAGCCCATAAAAGCCACTGGGTCATTTTGGGCCAATTACCAGGAGATTGGGAATTCAGTCCCGTATTAGCCCATGAAAGCCACTGGGTCATTTTGGGCCAATTACCAGGAGACTGAGAGTTCTAGTATCATCTTAGCCGAAGAAAGCCACCAGGGTCATTTTGGGCCAATTACCAGGAGACTGGGATGTCTAGTGCAGTCTTAGGCCATGAAAGCCACTGGGTCATTTTGTGCCAATTACCAGGAGACTGGTATTTCTAGTGCCGTCTTAGCCCATGAAAGCCACTGGATCATTTTGGGCCAATTACCAGGAGACTGAGAGTTCCAGTCCCGTCTTAGCCCATGAAAGCCACTGGGTCATTTTGGGCCAATTACCAGGAGACTAGGAATTCTAGTCCCATCTTAGCCCATGAAAGCCACTGGGTCATTTGGGGCCAATTACCAGGAGACTGAGAGTTCTAGTCCCGTCTTAACCCATGAAAGCCACCTGGGTGACTTGGGCCAATTACCAAGAGATTGGGAGTTCTAGACCCCTCTTAGCCCATGAAAGCCACTGGGTCATTTTGGGCCAATTACCAGGAGACTGGGAGTTCTAGAACCGTCGTTACCCATAAAAGCCATTGGGTCATTTTGGGCCAATTACCAGGGGACTGGGAGTTGTGGACCTTTCTTACCCCATGGAAGCCACCTGGGTGAATTTGGGCCAATTACCAGTAGACTGAGAGTTCTAGACCCGTCTTAGCCCATGAAAGCCACTGGGTCATTTTGGGCCAATTACCAGGAGACTGAGAGTTCTAGCAGCATCTTAGCCGAAGAAAGCCACCAGGGTCATTTTGGGCCAATTACCCGGAGAATGGGAGTTCTAGTCCCGTATTAGCCCATGAAAGCCACTGGGTCATTTTGGGCCAATCACCAGGAGACTGGGATTTCTAGTGCCGTCTTAGGCCATGAAAGCCACTGGGTCATTTTGGGCCAATTACCAGGAGACTGAGAGTTCTAGACCCGTCGTAGCCTACGAAAGCCACTGGGTCATTTTGGGCCAATTACCAGGAGACTGGGAATTCAGTCCCGTCTTAGCCCATGAAAGCCACTGGGTCATTTTGGGCCACTTACCAAGAGACTGAGAGTTCTAGTAGCATCTTAGCCGAAGAAAGCCACCAGGGTCATTTTGGGCCAATTACCAGGAGACTGGGATTTCTAGTGCCGTCTCAGGCCATGAAAGCCACTGGGTCATTTTGGGCCAATTACCAGGAGACTAGGAATTCTAGTCCCAATTTAGCCCATGAAAGCCACAGGGTCATTTTGGGCCAATTACCAAGAAACTGGGAGTTCTATTCCTGTCTTAGCCGATGAAAACCACTGGGTCATTTTGGGCCAATTACCAGGAGACTGAGAGTTCTAGTCCCGTCTTAGCCCATTAAAGCCACTGGGTCATTTGAGGCCAATTACCAGGAGACTGAGAGTTCTAGTCCCGTCTTAACCCATGAAAGCAACCTGGGTGACTTAGGCCAATTACCAAGAGATTGGGAGTTCTAGACCCGTCTTAGCCCATGAAAGCCACTGGGACATTTTGGGCTAATTACCAGGAGACTGAGAGTTCTAGAACCGTCTTTACCCATAAAAGCCATGGGGTCATTTTGGGCCAATTACCAGGGGACTGGGAGTTGTGGACCTTTCTTACCCCATGGAAGCCACCTGGGTGAATTTGGGCCAATTACCAGGAGAATTGGAGTTCTACACCTGTCTTAGCCCATGAAAGCCACTGGGTCATATTGGGCCAATTACCCGGAGAATGGGAGTTCTAGTCCCGTATTAGCCCATGAAAGCCACTGGGTCATTTTGGGCCAATTACCAGGAGACTGGGATTTTTTCATGCCGTCTTAGGCCATGAAAGCCACTGGGTCATTTTGGGCAAATTACCAGGAGACTGAGAGTTCCAGTCCCGTCTTAGCCTATGAAAGCCACTGGGTCATTTTGGGCCAATTACCAGGAGACTGGGAGTTCTAGTGCCGTCTTAGCCCATGAAAGTCACTGGGTTATTTTGGGTCAATTACCAGGAGCCTGAGAGTTCTAGACTTTTCTTACCCATGAAAGCCACTGGGTCATTTTGGGCCAACTACCAGGAAACTGAGTGTTCCAGTCCCGTGTTAGCCCATGAAAGCCACTGGGTCATTTTGGGCCAATTACCAGGAGACTGAGAGTTCTAGTAGCATCTTAGCCGAAGAAAGCCACTGGGTCATTTTGGACAAATTACCAGAAGACTGGGAGTTCTAGACCTGTCTTACCCCATGAAAGCCATCTGGGGGACTTTGAGCCAATTACCAGGAGACTGAGAGTTCTAGACATTTCTTACCCCATGAAAGCCACCTGGATGACTTTGGGCCAATTACCAGGAGACTGGGAGTTCTATACCTGTCTTAGCCCATAAAAGCCACTGGGTCATTTTGGGCCAATTACCAGGAGACTGGGAATTCAGTCCCGTCTTAGCCCATGAAAGCCACTGGGTCATTTTGGGCCAATTACCAGGAGACTGAGAGTTCTAGTAGCATCTTAGCCGAAGAAAGCCACCAGGGTCATTTTGGGCCAATTACCAGGAGACTGGGATTTCTAGTGCCGTCTTAGCCCATGAAAGCCACTGGGTCATTTTGGGCCAATTACCAGGAGACTGGTATTTCTAGTGCCGTCTTAGCCCATGAAAGCCACTGGGTCATTTTGGGTCAATTACCAGGAGCCTGAGAGTTCTAGACTTTTCTTACCCATGAAAGCCACATGGGTGACTTTGGGCCAATTACCAGGAGACTGGGAGTCCTACACCTGTCGTAGCCCATAAAAGCCACTGGGTCATTTTGGGCCAATTACCAGGAGACTGAGAATTCTAGTCCCGTCTTAACCCATGAAAGCCACCTGGGTGACTTGGGCCAATTACCAAGAGATTGGGAGTTCTAGACCCGTCTTAGCCCATGAAAGCCACTGGGACATTTTGGGCCAATTACCAGGAGACAGAGTTCTAGACCTGTCTTACCCATGAAAGCCACTGGGTCATTTTGGGCCAATTACCAGGAGACTGGAAGTTCTAGAACCGTCTTTACCCATAAAAGCCACTGGGTCATTTTGGGCCAATTACCAGGGGACTGGGAGTTGTGGACCTTTCTTACCCCATGGAAGCCACCTGGGTGAATTTGGGCCAATTACCAGGAGAAGGGGAGTTCTAGTCCCGTATTAGCCCATGAAAGCCACTGTGTCATTTTGGGCCAATTACCAGGAGACTGAGAGTTCCAGTCCCGTCTTAGCCCATGAAAGCCAATGGGTCATTTTGGGCCAATTACCAGGAGACTGGGATTTCTAGTGCCGTCGTAGGCCATGAAAGCCACTGGGTCATTTTGGGCCAATTACCAGGAGACTGAGTGTTCTAGTCCCATCTTATGCCATGAACACCGCTCGGTCATTTTGGGCCAATTTTCAAGAGACTGAGATTTCTAGTCCGCCCTAGCCCATGAAAGCCACTGGGTCATTTTGGGACAATTACCAGGAGATTGGGAGTTCTAGTCCCATCTTAGCCCATGAAAGCCACCTGGGTGACTTTGGACCAATCAGCAGGAGACTGAGAGTTTTAGACCTGGCATACCTCATGAAAGCCACCTGGGTGACTTTGGGCCAATTACCAAGAGACTCGGAATTCTAATCCCGTCTTAGCCGAGGAAAGCCACCTGGGTGCCTTTGGGCCAATTACCAGGAGACTGAGAGTTGTATACCCGTCTTAACCTATAAAAGCCACTGGGTCATTTTGGGCCAACTACCAGGAAACTGTGTGTTCCAGTCCCGTGTTAGCCCATGAAAGCCACTGGGTCATTTTGGGCCAATTACCAGGAGACTGAGAGTTCTAGTAGCATCTTAGCCGAAGAAAGCCACTGGGTCATTTTGGACAAATTACCAGAAGACTGGGAGTTCTAGACCTGTCTTAACCCATGAAAGCCATCTGGGGGACTTTGAGCCAATTACCAGGAGACTGAGAGTTCTAGACATTTCTTACCCCATGAAAGCCACCTGGATGACTTTGGGCCAATTACCAGGAGACTGGGAGTTCTATACCTGTCTTAGCCCATAAAAGCCACTGGGTCATTTTGGGCCAATTACCAGGAGACTGGGAATTCAGTCCCGTCTTAGCCCATGAAAGCCACTGGGTCATTTTGGGCCAATTACCAGGAGACTGAGAGTTCTAGTAGCATCTTAGCCGAAGAAAGCCACCAGGGTCATTTTGGGCCAATTACCAGGAGACTGGGATTTCTAGTGCCGTCTTAGCCCATGAAAGCCACTGGGTCATTTTGGGCCAATTACCAGGAGACTGGTATTTCTAGTGCCGTCTTAGCCCATGAAAGCCACTGGGTCATTTTGGGTCAATTACCAGGAGCCTGAGAGTTCTAGACTTTTCTTACCCATGAAAGCCACATGGGTGACTTTGGGCCAATTACCAGGAGACTGGGAGTCCTACACCTGTCTTAGCCCATAAAAGCCACTGGGTCATTTTGGGCCAATTACCAGGAGACTGAGAATTCTAGTCCCGTCTTAACCCATGAAAGCCACCTGGGTGACTTGGGCCAATTACCAAGAGATTGTGAGTTCTAGACCCGTCTTAGCCCATGAAAGCCACTGGGACATTTTGGGCCAATTACCAGGAGACAGAGTTCTAGACCTGTCTTACCCATGAAAGCCACTGGGTCATTTTGGGCCAATTACCAGAAGACTGGAAGTTCTAGAACCGTCTTTACCCATAAAAGCCACTGGGTCATTTTGGGCCAATTACCAGGGGACTGGGAGTTGTGGACCTTTCTTACCCCATGGAAGCCACCTGGGTGAATTTGGGCCAATTACCAGGAGAAGGGGAGTTCTAGTCCCGTATTAGCCCATCAAAGCCACTGGGTCATTTTGGGCCAATTACCAGGAGACTGGGATTTCTAGTGCCGTCTTAGGCCATGAAAGCCACTGTGTCATTTTGGGCCAATTACCAGGAGACTGAGAGTTCCAGTCCCGTCTTAGCCCATGAAAGCCACTGGGTCATTTTGGGCCAATTACCAGGAGACTGAGTGTTCTAGTCCCATCTTATGCCATGAACACCGCTCGGTCATTTTGGGCCTATTTTCAAGAGACTGAGATTTCTAGTCCGCCCTAGCCCATGAAAGCCACCGGGTTATTTTGGGACAATTACCAGGAGATTGGGAGTTCTAGTCCCATCTTAGCCCATGAAAGCCACCTGGGTGACTTTGGGCCAATCAGCAGGAGACTGAGAGTTTTAGACCTGGCATACCTCATGAAAGCCACCTGGGTGACTTTGGGCCAATTACCAAGAGACTCGGAATTCTAGTCCCGTCTTAGCCGAGGAAAGCCACCTGGGTGCCTTTGGGCCAATTACCAGGAGACTGAGAGTTGTATACCTGTCTTAACCTATAAAAGCCACTGGGTCATTTTGGGACAATAAGCAGGAGATTGGGAGTTCTAGTCCCATCTTAGCCCATGAAAGCCACCTGGGTGACTTTGGGCCAATCAGCAGGAGACTGAGAGTTTTAGACCTGGCATACCTCATGAAAGCCACCTGGGTGACTTTGGGCCAATTACCAAGAGACTAGGAATTCTAGTCCCGTCTTAGCCCAGGAAAGCCACCTGGGTGCCTTTGGGCCAATTACCAGGAGACTGAGAGTTGTATACCCGTCTTAACCTATAAAAGCCACTGGGTCATTTTGGACAAATTACCAGGAGACTGGGAGTTCTAGACCTGTCTTACCCCATGAAAGCCACCTGGGGCCTTTGAGCCAATTACCAGGAGACTGAGAGTTCTAGACATTTCTTACCCCATGAAAGCCACCTGGATGACTTTGGGCAAATTACCAGGAGACTGGGAGTTCTACACCTGTCTTAGCCCATGAAAGCCACTGGGTCATTTTGGGCCAATTACCAGGAGACTGGGAGTTCTACACCTGTCTTAGCCCATAAAAGCCACGGGGTCATTTTGGGCCAATTACCAGGAGACTGGGAATTCAGTCGCGTCTTAGCCCATGAAAGCCACTGGGTCATTTTGGGCCAATTACCAAGAGACTGAGAGTTCCAGTAGCATCTTAGCCGAAGAAAGCCACCAGGGTCATTTTGGACCAATTACCAGGAGACTGGGATTTCTAGTGCCGTCTCAGGCCATGAAAGCCACTGGGTCATTTTGGGCCAATTACCAGGAGACTGGTATTTCTAGTGCCGTCTTAGCCCATGAAAGCCACTGGATCATTTTGGGCCAATTACCAGGAGACTGGCAGTTCTAGTGCCGTCGTAGCTTATGAAAGCCACTGGATCATTTTGGGTCAATTACCAGGTGCCTGAGAGTTCTAGACTTTTCTTACCCATGAAAGCCGCATGGGTGACTTTGGGCCAATTACCAGGAGACTGGGAGTTCTAGAACCGTCTTTACCCATAAAAGCCACGGGGTCATTTTGGGCCAATTACCAGGGGACTGGGAGTTGTGGACCTTTCTTACCTCATGGAGGCCACCTTGGTGAATTTGGGCCAATTACCAGGAGACTGGTATTTCTAGTGCCGTCTTAGCCCATGAAAGCCACTGGGTCATTTTGGGCCAATTACCAGGAACCTGGCAGTTCTAGTGCCATCTTAGCCCATGAAAACCACCAGGGTCATTTTGGGCCAATTACCAGGAGACTGGGATTTCTAGTGCCGTCTTAGGCCCTGAAAGCCACTGGGTCATTTTGTGCCAATTACCAGGAGACTGGTATTTCTAGTGCCGTCTTAGGCCATGAAAGCCACTGGTTCATTTTGGGCCAATTACCAGGAGACTGAGAGTTCCAGTCCCGTCTTAGCCCATGAAAGCCACTGCGTCATTTTGGGCCAATTACCAGGAGACTGGGAGTTCTAATGCCGTCTTAGCCCATGAAAGCCACTGGGTCATTTTGGGTCAATTACCAGGAGCCTGAGAGTTCTGGACTTTTCTTACCCATGAAAGCCGCATGGGTGACTTTGGGCCAATTACCAGGAGACTGGGAGTTCTACACCTGTCTTAGGCCATAAAAGCCACTGGGTCATTTTGGGCCAATTACCAGGAGACTGGGAGTTCTAATGCCGTCTTAGCCCATGAAAGCCACTGGGTCATTTTGGGTCAATTACCAGGAGCCTGAGAGTTCTGGACTTTTCTTACCCATGAAAGCCACATGGGTGACTTTGGGCCAATTACCAGGAGACTGGGAGTTCTACACCTGTCTTAGCCCATAAAAGCCACTGGGTCATTTTGGGCCAATTTCCAGTTGACTGGGAGTTCTAGTGCCGTCTTAGCCCATGAAAGCCACTGGGTCATTTTGGGTCAATTACCAGGAGCCTGAGAGTTCTATTCCCGTCTTAGCCCATGAAAGCCACTGGGTCATTTTGGGCCAATTACCAGGAGACTGAGAGTTCTTCTCCAATCTTAGCCCATGAAAGCCACCAGGGTCATTTTGGGCCAATTACCAGGAGACTGGGATTTCTAGTGCCGTCTTAGGCCATGAAAGCAACTGGGTCATTTTGGGCCAATTACCAGGAGACTGGGATTTCTAGTGCCTTCTTAGGCCATAAAAGCCACTGGGTCATTTTGGGCCAATTACCAGGAGACTGAGAGTTCCAGTCCCGTCTTAGCCCATGAAAGCCACTGGGTCATTTTGGGCCAATTACCAGGAGACTGGGAGTTCTAGTGCCGTCTTAGCCCATGAAAGCCACTGGGTCATTTTGGGTCAATTACCAGGAGCCTGAGTGTTCTAGTCCCGTCTTAGCCCATGAAAGCCACTGGGTCATTTTGGGCCAATTACCAGGAGACTGAGAGTTCTAGTAGCATCTTAGCCGAAGAAAGCCACCAGGGTCATTTTGGGCCAATTACCAGGAGACTGGGATTTCTAGTGCCGTCTTAGGCCCTGAAAGCCACTGGGTCATTTTGTGCCAATTACCAGGAGACTGGTATTTCTAGTGCCGTCTTAGGCCATGAAAGCCAGTGGTTCATTTTGGGCCAATTACCAGGAGACTGAGAGTTCCAGTCCCGTCTTAGCCCATGAAAGCCACTGCGTCATTTTGGGCCAATTACCAGGAGACTGGGAGTTCTAATGCCGTCTTAGCCCATGAAAGCCACTGGGTCATTTTGGGTCAATTACCAGGAGCCTGAGAGTTCTGGACTTTTCTTACCCATGAAAGCCACATGGGTGACTTTGGGCCAATTACCAGGAGACTGGGAGTTCTACACCTGTCTTAGCCCATAACAACCACTGGGTCATTTTGGGCCAATTACCAGGAGACTAGGAATTCTAGTCCCATCTTAGCCCATTAAAGCCACTGGGTCATTTTGGGCCAATTACCAAGAAACTGGGAGTTCTATTCCTGTATTAGCCGATGAAAGCCACTGGGTCATTTTGGGCCAATTACCAGGAGACTGAGAGTTCTAGACCCGTCGTAGCCCATGAAAGCCACTGGGTCATTTTGGGCCAATTACCAGGAGACTGAGAGTTCTAGTCCCGTCTTAGCCCATTAAAGCCACTGGGTCATTTGGGGCCAATTACCAAGAGCCTGAGAGTTCTAGTCCCGTCTTAACCCATGAAAGCCATTGAGTCATTTTGGGGCAATTACCAGGAGACTGGGAGTTCTGGACCTATCTTACCCCATGAAGGCCACCTGGATGACTTTGGGCCAATTACCAGGAGACTGGGAGTTCTAGTCCTATCTTAGCCCATGAAAGCCACCTGGGTGACTTTGAGCCAATTACCAGGAGTCTAAGAGTTCTAGTCCCCTCTTAGCCCAGGAAAGCCACCTGGGTGACTTTGGGCCAAACAGCAGGAGACTGAGAGTTTTAGACCTGGCATACCTCATGAAAGCCACCTGGGTGACTTTGGGCCAATTACCAGGAGACTGGGAGTTCTACACCTGTCTTAGCCCATGAAAGCCACTGGGTCATATTGGGCCAATTACCCGGAGAATGGGAGTTCTAGTCCCGTATTAGCCCATGAAAGCCACTGGGTCATTTTGGGCCAATTACCAGGAGACTGGGATTTCTAGTGCAGTCTTAGGACATGAAAGCCACTGGTCATTTTGGGCCAATTACCAGGAGACTGAGAGTTCTAGACCCGTCGTAGCCCACGAAAGCCACTGGGTCATTTTGGGCCAATTACCAGGAGATTGGGAATTCAGTCCCGTCTTAGCCCATGAAAGCCACTGGGTCATTTTGGGCCAATTACCAGGAGACTGGGATTTCTAGTGCCGTCTCAGGCCATGAAAGCCAATGGGTCATTTTGGGCCAATTACCAGGAGACTGGTATTTCTAGTGCCGTCTTAGCCCATGAAAGCCACTGGGTCATTTTGGGCCAATTACCAGGAGACTGGCAGTTCTAGTGCCGTCTTAGCCCATGAAAGCCACTGGGTCATTTTGGGTCAATTACCAGGAGTCTGAGAGTTCTAGACTTTTCTTACCCATGAAAGCCGCATGGGTGACTTTGGGCCAATTACCAGGAGACTGGGAGTTCTACACCTGTCTTAGCCCATAAAAGCCACTGGGTCATTTTGGGCCAATTATCAGGAGACTGACATTTCTAGTCCATCTTAGTCCATGAAAGCCGCTGGGTCATTTTGGGCCAATTATCAGGAGACTGACATTTCTAGTCCGTCTTAGTCCATGAAAGCCACTGGGTCATTTTGAGCCAATTACCAGGAGTCTGAGAGTTCTAGACCTGGCTTAGCCATGAAAGCCACTGGGTCATTTTGGGCCAATTACCAGGAGACTGGGAGTCCTAGTTCCGTCTTAGCCCATGAAAGCCACTGGGTCATTTTGGGCCAATTATCAGGAGACTGACATTTCTAGTCCGTCTTAGTCCATGAAAGCCGCTGGGTCATTTTGGGCCAATTAACAGAAGACTGACATTTCTGGTCCGTTTTAGCCCATGAAAGCCACTGGGTCATTTGGTGCCAATTACCAGGAGACTGGGAGTTCTAGTCCCGTCTGAACCCATGAAAGCCACTGGGTCATTTTGAGCCAATTACCAGGAGTCTGAGAGTTCTAGACCTGGCTTAGCCATGAAAGCCACTGGGTCATTTTGGGCCAATTACCAGGAGACTGGGAGTTCTAGTTCCGTTTTTACCCATGAAAGCCGCTGGGTCATTTTGGACCAATTATCAGGAGACTCACATTTCTAGTCCGTCTTAGCCCATGAAAGCCACTGGGTCATTTTGGGGCAATTACCAGGAGACTGGGAGTTCTAGTGCCGTCTTAGCCCATGATAGCCACTGGGTCATTTTGGGCCAATTTCCAGGAGACTGGGAGTTCTAGTCCCTTCTTAGCCTATGAAAGCCACTGGGTCGTTTGGGGCCATTTACCAGGAGACTGGGAGTTCCAGACCAATCTTAGCCCATGAAAACCACTGGGTCATTTTGGGCCAATTACCAGGAGACTGAGAGTTGTAGTCCCCTCTTAGCCTATGAAAGTCGCTGGGTCATTTTGGGCCAATTACCAGGAGACTGAAATTTCTAGTCCGTCTTAGCCCATGAAAGCCACTGGGTCATTTGGGGCCAATTACCAGGATACTAGGAGTTCTAGTCCCTTCTTTACCCATGAAAGCCGCTGGGTCATTTTGGGCCAATTATCAGGAGACTGACATTTCTAGTCCGTCTTAGTCCATGAAAGCCGCTGGGTCATATTGGGCCAATTATCAGGAGACTGACATTTCTAGTCCCTCTTAGCCCATGAAAGCCACTGGGTCGTTTGGGGCCATTTACCAGGAGACTGGGAGTTCCAGTCCAATCTTAGCCCATGAAAGCCACTGGGTCATTTTGGGCCAATTACCAGGAGACTGAGAGTTCTAGTCCCCTCTTAGCCCATGAAAGCCGCTGGGTCATTTTGGGCCAATTATCAGGAGACTGAAATTTCTAGTCCGTCTTAGCCCATGAAAGCCACTGGGTCATTTTGGGGCAATTACCAGGAGACTGGGAGTTCTAGTGCCGTCTTAGCCCATGATAGCCACTGGGTCATTTTGGGCCAATTATCAGGAAACTGACATTTCTAGTCCGTCTTAGTCCATGAAAGCCGCTGGGTCATTTTGGGCCAATTACCAGGAGACTGACATTTCTAGTCCGTCTTAGCCCATGAAAGCCACTGGGTCATTTTGGGCCAATTACCAGGAGACTGGGAGTTCTAGTGCCGTCTTAGCCCATGATAGCCACTGGGTCATTTTGGGCCAATTACCAGTAAACTGACATTTCTAGTCCGTCTTAGTCCATGAAAGCCGCTGGGTCATTTTGGGCCAATTATCAGGAGACTGACATTTCTAGTCCGTCTTAGCCCATGAAAGCCACTGGGACATTTGGGGCCAATTACCAGGAGACTGGGAGTTCTAGTCCCGTCTTAACCCATGAAAGCCACTGGGTCATTTTGGACCAATTATCAGGAGACTGGGAGTTCTAGTCCCGTTTTTACCCATGAAAGCCGCTGGGTCATTTTGGACCAATTATCAGGAGACTCACATTTCTAGTCCGTCTTAGCCCATGAAAGCCACTGGGTCATTTTGGGGCAATTACCAGGAGACTGGGAGTTCTAGTGCCGTCTTAGCCCATGATAGCCACTGGGTCATTTTGGGCAAATTTCCAGGAGACTGGGAGTTCTAGTCCCTTCTTAGCCTATGAAAGCCACTGGGTCGTTTGGGGCCATTTACCAGGAGACTGGGAGTTCCAGACCAATCTTAGCCCATGAAAGCCACTGGGTCATTTTGGGCCAATTACCAGGAGACTGAGAGTTGTAGTCCCCTCTTAGCCTATGAAAGTCGCTGGGTCATTTTGGGCCAATTACCAGGAGACTGAAATTTCTAGTCCGTCTTAGCCCATGAAAGCCACTGGGTCATTTGGGGCCAATTACCAGGACACTAGGAGTTCTAGTCCCTTCTTTACCCATGAAAGCCGCTGGGTCATTTTGGGCCAATTATCAGGAGACTGACATTTCTAGTCCGTCTTAGTCCATGAAAGCCGCTGGGTCATTTTGGGCCAATTATCAGGAGACTGACATTTCTAGTCCGTCTTAGCCCATGAAAGCCACTGGGTCATTTTGAGCCAATTACCAGGAGACTGGGAGTTCTATTCCCGTCTTAACCCATGAAAGCCACTGGGTCATTTTGAGCCAATTACCAGGAGTCTGAGAGTTCTAGACCTGGCTTAGCCATGAAAGCCACTGGGTCATTTTGGGCCAATTACCAGGAGACTGGGAGTTCTAGTTCCGTCTTAGCCCATGAAAGCCACTGGGTCATTTTGGGCCAATTACCAGGACACTGGGAGTTCTATACTCGTCGTTACCCATAAAAGCCATTGGGTCATTTTGGGCCAATTACCAGGGGACTGGGAGTTGTAGACTTTTCTTACACCATGAAAGCCACTGGGACATTTGGGGCCAATTACCAGGAGACTGGGAGTTCTAGTCCCGTCTTAACCCATGAAAGCCACTGGGTCATTTTGGACCAATTATCAGGAGACTGGGAGTTCTAGTCCCGTTTTTACCCATGAAAGCCGCTGGGTCATTTTGGACCAATTATCAGGAGACTCACATTTCTAGTCCGTCTTAGCTCATGAAAGCCACTGGGTCATTTTGGGGCAATTACCAGGAGACTGGGAGTTCTAGTGCCGTCTTAGCCCATGATAGCCACTGGGTCATTTTGGGCCAATTACCAGGAAACTGACATTTCTAGTCCGTCTTAGTCCATGAAAGCCGCTGGGTCATTTTGGGCCAATTATCAGGAGACTGACATTTCTAGTCCGTCTTAGCCCATGAAAGCCACTGGGACATTTGGGGCCAATTACCAGGAGACTGGGAGTTCTAGTCCCGTCTTAACCCATGAAAGCCACTGGGTCATTTTGGACCAATTATCAGGAGACTGGGAGTTCTAGTCCCGTTTTTACCCATGAAAGCCGCTGGGTCATTTTGGACCAATTATCAGGAGACTCACATTTCTAGTCCGTCTTAGCCCATGAAAGCCACTGGGTCATTTTGGGGCAATTACCAGGAGACTGGGAGTTCTAGTGCCGTCTTAGCCCATGATAGCCACTGGGTCATTTTGGGCCAATTTCCAGGAGACTGGGAGTTCTAGTCCCTTCTTAGCCTATGAAAGCCACTGGGTCGTTTGGGGCCATTTACCAGGAGACTGGGAGTTCCAGACCAATCTTAGCCCATGAAAGCCACTGGGTCATTTTGGGCCAATTACCAGGAGACTGAGAGTTGTAGTCCCCTCTTAGCCTATGAAAGTCGCTGGGTCATTTTGGGCCAATTACCAGGAGACTGAAATTTCTAGTCCGTCTTAGCCCATGAAAGCCACTGGGTCATTTGGGGCCAATTACCAGGACACTAGGAGTTCTAGTCCCTTCTTTACCCATGAAAGCCGCTGGGTCATTTTGGGCCAATTATCAGGAGACTGACATTTCTAGTCCGTCTTAGTCCATGAAAGCCGCTGGGTCATTTTGGGCCAATTATCAGGAGACTGACATTTCTAGTCCGTCTTAGCCCATGAAAGCCACTGGGTCATTTTGAGCCAATTACCAGGAGACTGGGAGTTCTAGTCCCGTCTTAACCCATGAAAGCCACTGGGTCATTTTGAGCCAATTACCAGGAGTCTGAGAGTTCTAGACCTGGCTTAGCCATGAAAGCCACTGGGTCATTTTGGGCCAATTACCAGGAGTCTGAGAGTTCTAGACCTGGCTTAGCCATGAAAGCCACTGGGTCATTTTGGGCCAATTACCAGGAGACTGGGAGTTCTAGTTCCGTCTTAGCCCATGAAAGCCACTGGGTCATTTTGGGCCAATTACCAGGACACTGGGAGTTCTATACTCGTCGTTACCCATAAAAGCCACTGGGTCATTTTGGGCCAATTACCAGGAGACTGGGAGTTCTAGTCCCGTCTTAACCCATGAAAGCCACTGGGTCATTTTGGACCAATTATCAGGAGACTGGGAGTTCTAGTCCCGTTTTTACCCATGAAAGCCGCTGGGTCATTTTGGACCAATTATCAGGAGACTCACATTTCTAGTCCGTCTTAGCCCATGAAAGCCACTGGGTCATTTTGGGGCAATTACCAGGAGACTGGGAGTTCTAGTGCCGTCTTAGCCCATGATAGCCACTGGGTCATTTTGGGCCAATTACCAGGAAACTGACATTTCTAGTCCGTCTTAGTCCATGAAAGCCGCTGGGTCATTTTGGGCCAATTATCAGGAGACTGACATTTCTAGTCCGTCTTAGCCCATGAAAGCCACTGGGACATTTGGGGCCAATTACCAGGAGACTGGGAGTTCTAGTCCCGTCTTAACCCATGAAAGCCACTGGGTCATTTTGGACCAATTATCAGGAGACTGGGAGTTCTAGTCCCGTTTTTACCCATGAAAGCCGCTGGGTCATTTTGGACCAATTATCAGGAGACTCACATTTCTAGTCCGTCTTAGCCCATGAAAGCCACTGGGTCATTTTGGGGCAATTACCAGGAGACTGGGAGTTCTAGTGCCGTCTTAGCCCATGATAGCCACTGGGTCATTTTGGGCCAATTTCCAGGAGACTGGGAGTTCTAGTCCCTTCTTAGCCTATGAAAGCCACTGGGTCGTTTGGGGCCATTTACCAGGAGACTGGGAGTTCCAGACCAATCTTAGCCCATGAAAGCCACTGGGTCATTTTGGGCCAATTACCAGGAGACTGAGAGTTGTAGTCCCCTCTTAGCCTATGAAAGTCGCTGGGTCATTTTGGGCCAATTACCAGGAGACTGAAATTTCTAGTCCGTCTTAGCCCATGAAAGCCACTGGGTCATTTGGGGCCAATTACCAGGACACTAGGAGTTCTAGTCCCTTCTTTACCCATGAAAGCCGCTGGGTCATTTTGGGCCAATTATCAGGAGACTGACATTTCTAGTCCGTCTTAGTCCATGAAAGCCGCTGGGTCATTTTGGGCCAATTATCAGGAGACTGACATTTCTAGTCCGTCTTAGCCCATGAAAGCCACTGGGTCATTTTGAGCCAATTACCAGGAGACTGGGAGTTCTAGTCCCGTCTTAACCCATGAAAGCCACTGGGTCATTTTGAGCCAATTACCAGGAGTCTGAGAGTTCTAGACCTGGCTTAGCCATGAAAGCCACTGGGTCATTTTGGGCCAATTACCAGGAGACTGGGAGTTCTAGTTCCGTCTTAGCCCATGAAAGCCACTGGGTCATTTTGGGCCAATTACCAGGACACTGGGAGTTCTATACTCGTCGTTACCCATAAAAGCCATTGGGTCATTTTGGGCCAATTACCAGGGGACTGGGAGTTGTAGACTTTTCTTACACCATGAAAGCCACTGGGACATTTGGGGCCAATTACCAGGAGACTGGGAGTTCTAGTCCCGTCTTAACCCATGAAAGCCACTGGGTCATTTTGGACCAATTATCAGGAGACTGGGAGTTCTAGTCCCGTTTTTACCCATGAAAGCCGCTGGGTCATTTTGGACCAATTATCAGGAGACTCACATTTCTAGTCCGTCTTAGCCCATGAAAGCCACTGGGTCATTTTGGGGCAATTACCAGGAGACTGGGAGTTCTAGTGCCGTCTTAGCCCATGATAGCCACTGGGTCATTTTGGGCCAATTACCAGGAAACTGACATTTCTAGTCCGTCTTAGTCCATGAAAGCCGCTGGGTCATTTTGGGCCAATTATCAGGAGACTGACATTTCTAGTCCGTCTTAGCCCATTAAAGCCACTGGGACATTTGGGGCCAATTACCAGGAGACTGGGAGTTCTAGTCCCGTCTTAACCCATGAAAGCCACTGGGTCATTTTGGACCAATTATCAGGAGACTGGGAGTTCTAGTCCCGTTTTTACCCATGAAAGCCGCTGGGTCATTTTGGACCAATTATCAGGAGACTCACATTTCTAGTCCGTCTTAGCCCATGAAAGCCACTGGGTCATTTTGGGGCAATTACCAGGAGACTGGGAGTTCTAGTGCCGTCTTAGCCCATGATAGCCACTGGGTCATTTTGGGCCAATTTCCAGGAGACTGGGAGTTCTAGTCCCTTCTTAGCCTATGAAAGCCACTGGGTCGTTTGGGGCCATTTACCAGGAGACTGGGAGTTCCAGACCAATCTTAGCCCATGAAAGCCACTGGGTCATTTTGGGCCAATTACCAGGAGACTGAGAGTTGTAGTCCCCTCTTAGCCTATGAAAGTCGCTGGGTCATTTTGGGCCAATTACCAGGAGACTGAAATTTCTAGTCCGTCTTAGCCCATGAAAGCCACTGGGTCATTTGGGGCCAATTACCAGGACACTAGGAGTTCTAGTCCCTTCTTTACCCATGAAAGCCGCTGGGTCATTTTGGGCCAATTATCAGGAGACTGACATTTCTAGTCCGTCTTAGTCCATGAAAGCCGCTGGGTCATTTTGGGCCAATTATCAGGAGACTGACATTTCTAGTCCGTCTTAGCCCATGAAAGCCACTGGGTCATTTTGAGCCAATTACCAGGAGACTGGGAGTTCTAGTCCCGTCTTAACCCATGAAAGCCACTGGGTCATTTTGAGCCAATTACCAGGAGTCTGAGAGTTCTAGACCTGGCTTAGCCATGAAAGCCACTGGGTCATTTTGGGCCAATTACCAGGAGACTGGGAGTTCTAGTTCCGTCTTAGCCCATGAAAGCCACTGGGTCATTTTGGGCCAATTACCAGGACACTGGGAGTTCTATACTCGTCGTTACCCATAAAAGCCATTGGGTCATTTTGGGCCAATCACCAGGGGACTGGGAGTTGTAGACTTTTCTTACACCATGAAAGCCACTGGGACATTTGGGGCCAATTACCAGGAGACTGGGAGTTCTAGTCCCGTCTTAACCCATGAAAGCCACTGGGTCATTTTGGACCAATTATCAGGAGACTCACATTTCTAGTCCCGTTTTTACCCATGAAAGCCGCTGGGTCATTTTGGACCAATTATCAGGAGACTCACATTTCTAGTCCGTCTTAGCCCATGAAAGCCACTGGGTCATTTTGGGGCAATTACCAGGAGACTGGGAGTTCTAGTGCCGTCTTAGCCCATGATAGCCACTGGGTCATTTTGGGCCAATTTCCAGGAGACTGGGAGTTCTAGTCCCTTCTTAGCCTATGAAAGCCACTGGGTCGTTTGGGGCCATTTACCAGGAGACTGGGAGTTCCAGACCAATCTTAGCCCATGAAAGCCACTGGGTCATTTTGGGCCAATTACCAGGAGACTGAGAGTTGTAGTCCCCTCTTAGCCTATGAAAGTCGCTTGGTCATTTTGGGCCAATTACCAGGAGACTGAAATTTCTAGTCCGTCTTAGCCCATGAAAGCCACTGGGTCATTTGGGGCCAATTACCAGGACACTAGGAGTTCTAGTCCCTTCTTTACCCATGAAAGCCGCTGGGTCATTTTGGGCCAATTATCAGGAGACTGACATTTCTAGTCCGTCTTATTCCATGAAAGCCGCTGGGTCATTTTGGGCCAATTATCAGGAGACTGACATTTCTAGTCCGTCTTAGCCCATGAAAGCCACTGGGTCATTTTGAGCCAATTACCAGGAGACTGGGAGTTCTAGTCCCGTCTTAACCCATGAAAGCCACTGGGTCATTTTGAGCCAATTACCAGGAGTCTGAGAGTTCTAGACCTGGCTTAGCCATGAAAGCCACTGGGTCATTTTGGGCCAATTACCAGGAGACTGGGAGTTCTAGTTCCGTCTTAGCCCATGAAAGCCACTGGGTCATTTTGGGCCAATTACCAGGACACTGGGAGTTCTATACTCGTCGTTACCCATAAAAGCCATTGGGTCATTTTGGGCCAATTACCAGGGGACTGGGAGTTGTAGACTTTTCTTACACCATGAAAGCCACCTGGGTGAATTTGGGCCAATTACCAGGAGACTGGGAGTTCTACACCTGTCTTAGCCCATGAAAGCCACTGGGTCGTTTTGGCCCAATTACCCGGAGAATGGGAGTTCTAGTCCCGTCTTAGCCCATGAAAGCCACTGCGTCATTTTGGGTCAATTAACAGGCGACTGGGAGTTCTAGACCCAGCCCATGAAAGCCGCTGGGTCATTTTGGGCTAATTACCAGGAGACTGTGAGTTCTAGTCGCGTCTTTACCCATGAAAGCCGCTGGGTCATTTTGGGTCAATTATCAGGAGACTGACATTTATAGTCCGTCTTAGCCATGAACGCCATTGGGTCATTTTGAGCCAATTACCGGGAGACTGGGAGTTCTAGTCCCTTCTTAGCCCATGAAAGCCACTGGGTCATTTGGGGCCAATTACCAGGGGACTGGGAGTTCTAGTCCAATCTTAGCCCATGAAAGCCACTGGGTCATTTTGGGCCAATTACCAGGAGACTAAGAGTTCTAGTCCCCTCTTAGCCCATGAAAGCCGCTGGGTCATTTTGAGGCAATTATCAGGAGACTGGGAGTTCTAGTCCCGTCTTAGCCCATGTAAGCCTCTGGATCATTTTCAGCCAATTTCCAGGTGACTAAGAGTCCTAGACCCACCTTAGCCAGGAAAGCCACTGGGTCATTTTGGGCCAATTACAAGGAGACTGAGAGTTCTAGTCCCGTCTTAGCTCATGAAAGCCAATGGGTCATTTTGGGCCAATTACCAGGAGACTGAGAGTTCTAGTACCATCTTAGCCAATGAAAGCCACCAGGGTCATTTTGGGCCAATTACCAGGAGACTGGGAGTTCTAGTCCAATCTTAGCCCATGAAAGCCACTGGGTCATTTTGGGCTAATTACCAGGAGACTGAAATTTCTAGTCCGTCTTAGCCCATGAAAGCCACTGGGTCATTTTGGGGCAATTACCAGGCGACTGGGAGTTCTAGACCCAGCCCATGAAAGCCACTGGGTCATTTTGGGCTAATTACCAGGAGACTGGGAGTTCTAGTGCCCTCTTAGCCCATGAT
The DNA here is from genome assembly GCA_033807585.1 of Hydrophis major. Taxonomy (NCBI): domain Eukaryota; kingdom Metazoa; phylum Chordata; class Lepidosauria; order Squamata; family Elapidae; genus Hydrophis; species Hydrophis major. The sequence continues at coordinate 3,643,647 of CM066343.1, read as the reverse complement.
AGCCACTGGGTCATTTTGGGCCAATTATCAGGAGACTGACATTTCTAGTCCGTCTTAGTCCATGAAAGCTGCTGGGTCATTTTGGGCCAATTATCAGGAGACTGACATTTCTAGTCCGTCTTAGTCCATGAAAGCTGCTGGGTCATTTTGGGCCAATTATCAGGAGACTGACATTTCTAGTCCGTCTTAGCCCATGAAAGCCACTGGGTCATTTTGGGCAAATTACCAGGAGACTGGGAGTTCTAGTTCCATCTTAGCCCATGAAAGCCACTGGGTCATTTTGGGCTAATTACCAGGGGACTGGGAGTTGTAGACTTTTCTTACACCATGAAAGCCACCTGGGTGAATTTGGGCCAATTACCAGGAGACTGACATTTCTAGTCCGTCTTAGCCCATGAAAGCCACTGGGTCATTTTGGGCCAATTATCAGGAGACTAAGAGTTCTTGTCCCCTCTTAGCCCATGAAAGCCGCTGGGTCATTTTGGGCCAATTATCAGGAGACTGACATTTCTAGTCCATCTTAGTCCATGAAAGCCGCTGGGTCATTTTGGGCCAATTATCAGGAGACTGACATTTCTAGTCCGTCTTAGTCCATGAAAGCCACTGGGTCATTTTGAGCCAATTACCAGGAGTCTGAGAGTTCTAGACCTGGCTTAGCCATGAAAGCCACTGGGTCATTTTGGGCCAATTACCAGGAGACTGGGAGTTCTAGTTCCGTCTTAGCCCATGAAAGCCACTGGGTCATTTTGGGCCAATTATCAGGAGACTGACATTTCTAGTCCGTCTTAGTCCATGAAAGCCGCTGGGTCATTTTGGGCCAATTAACAGAAGACTGACATTTCTGGTCCGTTTTAGCCCATGAAAGCCACTGGGTCATTTGGTGCCAATTACCAGGAGACTGGGAGTTCTAGTCCCGTCTGAACCCATGAAAGCCACTGGGTCATTTTGAGCCAATTACCAGGAATCTGAGAGTTCTAGACCTGGCTTAGCCATGAAAGCCACTGGGTCATTTTGGGCCAATTACCAGGAGACTGGGAGTTCTAGTTCCGTTTTTACCCATGAAAGCCGCTGGGTCATTTTGGACCAATTATCAGGAGACTCACATTTCTAGTCCGTCTTAGCCCATGAAAGCCACTGGGTCATTTTGGGGCAATTACCAGGAGACTGGGAGTTCTAGTGCCGTCTTAGCCCATTATAGCCACTGGGTCATTTTGGGCCAATTTCCAGGAGACTGGGAGTTCTAGTCCCTTCTTAGCCTATGAAAGCCACTGGGTCGTTTGGGGCCATTTACCAGGAGACTGGGAGTTCCAGACCAATCTTAGCCCATGAAAACCACTGGGTCATTTTGGGCCAATTACCAGGAGACTGAGAGTTGTAGTCCCCTCTTAGCCTATGAAAGTCGCTGGGTCATTTTGGGCCAATTACCAGGAGACTGAAATTTCTAGTCCGTCTTAGCCCATGAAAGCCACTGGGTCATTTGGGGCCAATTACCAGGATACTAGGAGTTCTAGTCCCTTCTTTACCCATGAAAGCCGCTGGGTCATTTTGGGCCAATTATCAGGAGACTGACATTTCTAGTCCGTCTTAGTCCATGAAAGCCGCTGGGTCATATTGGGCCAATTATCAGGAGACTGACATTTCTAGTCCCTCTTAGCCCATGAAAGCCACTGGGTCGTTTGGGGCCATTTACCAGGAGACTGGGAGTTCCAGTCCAATCTTAGCCCATGAAAGCCACTGGGTCATTTTGGGCCAATTACCAGGAGACTGGGAGTTCTAGTGCCGTCTTAGCCCATGATAGCCACTGGGTCATTTTGGGCCAATTATCAGGAAACTGACATTTCTAGTCCGTCTTAGTCCATGAAAGCCGCTGGGTCATTTTGGGCCAATTATCAGGGGACTGGGAGTTGTAGACTTTTCTTACACCATGAAAGCCACTGGGACATTTGGGGCCAATTACCAGGAGACTGGGAGTTCTAGTCCCGTCTTAACCCATGAAAGCCACTGGGTCATTTTGGACCAATTATCAGGAGACTGGGAGTTCTAGTCCCGTTTTTACCCATGAAAGCCGCTGGGTCATTTTGGACCAATTATCAGGAGACTCACATTTCTAGTCCGTCTTAGCCCATGAAAGCCACTGGGTCATTTTGGGGCAATTACCAGGAGACTGGGAGTTCTAGTGCCGTCTTAGGCCATGATAGCCACTGGGTCATTTTGGGCCAATTTCCAGGAGACTGGGAGTTCTAGTCCCTTCTTAGCCTATGAAAGCCACTGGGTCGTTTGGGGCCATTTACCAGGAGACTGGGAGTTCCAGACCAATCTTAGCCCATGAAAGCCACTGGGTCATTTTGGGCCAATTACCAGGAGACTGAGAGTTGTAGTCCCCTCTTAGCCTATGAAAGTCGCTGGGTCATTTTGGGCCAATTACCAGGAGACTGAAATTTCTAGTCCGTCTTAGCCCATGAAAGCCACTGGGTCATTTGGGGCCAATTACCAGGACACTAGGAGTTCTAGACCCTTCTTTACCCATGAAAGCCGCTGGGTCATTTTGGGCCAATTATCAGGAGACTGACATTTCTAGTCCGTCTTAGTCCATGAAAGCCGCTGGGTCATTTTGGGCCAATTATCAGGAGACTGACATTTCTAGTCCGTCTTAGCCCATGAAAGCCACTGGGTCATTTTGAGCCAATTACCAGGAGACTGGGAGTTCTAGTCCCGTCTTAACCCATGAAAGCCACTGGGTCATTTTGAGCCAATTACCAGGAGTCTGAGAGTTCTAGACCTGGCTTAGCCATGAAAGCCACTGGGTCATTTTGGGCCAATTACCAGGAGACTGGGAGTTCTAGTTCCGTCTTAGCCCATGAAAGCCACTGGGTCATATTGGGCCAATTACCAGGACACTGGGAGTTCTATACTCGTCGTTACCCATAAAAGCCATTGGGTCATTTTGGGCCAATTACCAGGGGACTGGGAGTTGTAGACTTTTCTTACACCATGAAAGCCACCTGGGTGAATTTGGGCCAATTACCAGGAGACTGGGAGTTCTACACCTGTCTTAGCCCATGAAAGCCACTGGGTCGTTTTGGCCCAATTACCCGGAGAATGGGAGTTCTAGTCCCGTCTTAGCCCATGAAAGCCACTGCGTCATTTTGGGTCAATTAACAGGCGACTGGGAGTTCTAGACCCAGCCCATGAAAGCCGCTGGGTCATTTTGGGCTAATTACCAGGAGACTGTGAGTTCTAGTCGCGTCTTTACCCATGAAAGCCGCTGGGTCATTTTGGGCCAATTATCAGGAGACTGACATTTATAGTCCGTCTTAGCCATGAACGCCATTGGGTCATTTTGAGCCAATTACCGGGAGACTGGGAGTTCTAGTCCCTTCTTAGCCCATGAAAGCCACTGGGTCATTTGGGGCCAATTACCAGGGGACTGGGAGTTCTAGTCCAATCTTAGCCCATGAAAGCCACTGGGTCATTTTGGGCCAATTACCAGGAGACTAAGAGTTCTAGTCCCCTCTTAGCCCATGAAAGCCGCTGGGTCATTTTGAGGCAATTATCAGGAGACTGGGAGTTCTAGTCCCGTCTTAGCCCATGTAAGCCTCTGGATCATTTTCAGCCAATTTCCAGGTGACTAAGAGTCCTAAACCCACCTTAGCCAGGAAAGCCACTGGGTCATTTTGGGCCAATTACAAGGAGACTGAGAGTTCTAGTCCCGTCTTAGCTCATGAAAGCCAATGGGTCATTTTGGGCCAATTACCAGGAGACTGAGAGTTCTAGTACCATCTTAGCCAATGAAAGCCACCAGGGTCATTTTGGGCCAATTACCAGGAGACTGGGAGTTCTAGTCCAATCTTAGCCCATGAAAGCCACTGGGTCATTTTGGGCTAATTACCAGGAGACTGAAATTTCTAGTCCGTCTTAGCCCATGAAAGCCACTGGGTCATTTTGGGGCAATTACCAGGCGACTGGGAGTTCTAGACCCAGCCCATGAAAGCCACTGGGTCATTTTGGGCTAATTACCAGGAGACTGTGAGTTCTAGTCGCGTCTTTACCCATGAAAGCCGCTGGGTCATTTTGGGCCAATTATCAGGAGACTGACATTTATAGTCCGTCTTAGCCATGAACGCCATTGGGTCATTTTGAGCCAATTACCGGGAGACTGGGAGTTCTAGTCCCTTCTTAGCCCATGAAAGCCACTGGGTCATTTGGGGCCAATTACCAGGGGACTGGGAGTTCTAGTCCAATCTTAGCCCATGAAAGCCACTGGGTCATTTTGGGCCAATTACCAGCAGACTAAGAGTTCTAGTCCCCTCTTAGCCCATGAAAGCCGCTGGGTCATTTTGGGGCAATTATCAGGAGACTGGGAGTTCTAGTCCCGTCTTAGCCCATGTAAGCCTCTGGATCATTTTCAGCCAATTTCCAGGAGACTAAGAGTCCTAGACCCGCCTTAGCCAGGAAAGCCACTGGGTCATTTTGGGCCAATTACAAGAAGACTCAGAGTTCTAGTCCCGTCTTAGCTCATGAAAGCCAATGGGTCATTTTGGGCCAATTACCAGGAGACTGAGAGTTCTAGTCCCTTCTTAGCCCATGAAAGCCACCAGGGTCATTTTGGGCCAATTACCAGGAGACTGGGAGTTCTAGTCCAATCTTAGCCCATGAAAGCCACTGGGTCATTTTGGGCCAATTACCAGGAGACTGAAATTTCTAGTCCGTCTTAGCCCATAAAAGCCACTGGGTCATTTTGGGGCAATTACCAGGAGACTGGGAGTTCTAGTGCCCTCTTAGCCCATGATAGCCACTGGGTCATTTTGGGCCAATTATCAGGAGACTGACATTTCTAGTCCGTCTTAGTCCATGAAAGCCGCTGGGTCATTTTGGGCCAATTATCAGGAGACTGACATTTCTAGTCCGTCTTAGCCCATGAAAGCCACTGGGTCATTTTGGGCAAATTACCAGGAGACTGGAAGTTCTAGTTCCATCTTAGCCCATGAAAGCCACTGGGTCATTTTGGGCTAATTACCAGGGGACTGGGAGTTGTAGACTTTTCTTACACCATGAAAGCCACCTGGGTGAATTTGGGCCAATTACCAGGAGACTGGGAGTTCTACACCTGTCTTAGCCCATGAAAGCCTCTGGGTCGTTTTGGGCCAATTACCCGGAGAATGGGAGTTCTAGTCCCGTCTTAGCCCATGAAAGCCACTGGGTCATTGTGGGCCAATTAACAGGCGACTGGGAGTTCTAGACCCAGCCCATGAAAGCCACTGGGTCATTTTGGGCCAATTACGAGGAGACTGGGAGTTCTAGTCCTGTCTTTACCCATGAAAGCCGCTGGGTCATTTTGGGCCAATTATCAGGAGACTGACATTTCGAGTCCGTCGTAGCCATGAAAGCCACTGGGTCATTTTGAGCCAATTACCAGGAGACTGGGAGTTCTAGTCCCTTCTTAGCCCATGAAAGCCACTGGGTCATTTTGGGCCAATTACCAGGAGACTGGGAGTTCTACTCCAATCTTAGCCCATGAAAGCCACTGGGTCATTTTGGGCCAAATTACCAGGAGACTGAGAGTTCTAGTCCCGTCTTAACCCATGAAAGCCACTGGGTCATTTTGAGCCAATAACCAGGAGTCTGAGAGTTCTAGACCTGGCTTAGCCATGAAAGCCACTGGGTCATTTTGGGCCAATTACCAGGAGACTGAAATTTCTAGTCCGTCCTGGCCCATGATAGCCACTGGGTCATTTTGGGCCAATTATCAGGAGACTGACATTTCTAGTCCGTCTTAGTCCATGAAAGCCGCTGGGTCATTTTGGGCCAATCATCAGGAGACTGACATTTCTAGTCCGTCTTAGCCCATGAAAGCCACTGGGTCATTTTGGGCCAATTACCAGGAGACTGGGAGTTCTAGTCCCGTCTTAACCCATGAAAGCCACTGGGTCATTTTGAGCCAATAACCAGGAGTCTGAGAGTTCTAGACCTGGCTTAGCCATGAAAGCCACTGGGTCATTTTGGGCCAATTACCAGGAGACTGGGAGTTCTAGTTCCGTCTTAGCCCATGAAAGCCACTGGGTCGTTTTGGGCCAATTACCCGGAGAATGGGAGTTCTAGTCCCATCTTAGCCCATGAAAGCCACTGGGTCATTTTGGTCCAATTAACAGGCGACTGAGAGTTCTAGACCCAGCCCATGAAAGCCACTTGGTCATTTTGGGCCAATTACCAGGAGACTGGGAGTTCTAGTCTTTTTTTAGTCCATGAAAGCCATTGGGTCATTTCGGGCCAATTACCAGGAGACTGGGAGTTCTAGTCCAATCTTAACCCATGAAAGCCACTGGGTCATTTTGGGCCAATTATCAGGAGACTGACATTTCTAGTCCGTCTTAGCCATGAAAGCCACTGGGTCATTTTGGGGCATTTACCAGGAGACTGGGAGTTGCAGTCCCGTCTTTACCCATGAAAGCCGCTGGGTCATTTTGGGCCAATTATCAGGAGACTGACATTTATAGTCCGTCTTAGCCATGAACGCCACTGAGTCATTTTGAGCCAATTACCAGGAGACTGGGAGTTCTAGTCCCTTCTTAGCCCATGAAAGCCACTGGGTCATTTTGGACCAATTATCAGGAGACTGACATTTCTAGTCCGTCTTAGCCCATGAAAGCCACTGGGTCATTTTGGGCCAATTATCAGGAGACTAAGAGTTCTTGTCCCCTCTTAGCCCATGAAAGCCGCTGGGTCATTTTGGGCCAATTATCAGGAGACTGACATTTCTAGTCCATCTTAGTCCATGAAAGCCGCTGGGTCATTTTGGGCCAATTATCAGGAGACTGACATTTCTAGTCCGTCTTAGTCCATGAAAGCCACTGGGTCATTTTGAGCCAATTACCAGGAGTCTGAGAGTTCTAGACCTGGCTTAGCCATGAAAGCCACTGGGTCATTTTGGGCCAATTACCAGGAGACTGGGAGTTCTAGTTCCGTCTTAGCCCATGAAAGCCACTGGGTCATTTTGGGCCAATTATCAGGAGACTGACATTTCCAGTCCGTCTTAGTCCATGAAAGTCGCTGGGTCATTTTGGGCCAATTAACAGAAGACTGACATTTCTGGTCCGTTTTAGCCCATGAAAGCCACTGGGTCATTTGGTGCCAATTACCAGGAGACTGGGAGTTCTAGTTCCGTCTTAGCCCATGAAAGCCACTGGGTCATTTTGGGCCAATTACCAGGACACTGGGAGTTCTATACTCGTCGTTACCCATAAAAGCCATTGGGTCATTTTGGGCCAATTACCAGGGGACTGGGAGTTGTAGACTTTTCTTACACCATGAAAGCCACTGGGACATTTGGGGCCAATTACCAGGAGACTGGGAGTTCTAGTCCCGTCTTAACCCATGAAAGCCACTGGGTCATTTTGGGCCAATTACCAGGAGACTGGGAGTTCTACTCCAATCTTAGCCCATGAAAGCCACTGGGTCATTTTGGGCCAAATTACCAGGAGACTGAGAGTTCTAGTCCCGTCTTAACCCATGAAAGCCACTGGGTCATTTTGAGCCAATAACCAGGAGTCTGAGAGTTCTAGACCTGGCTTAGCCATGAAAGCCACTGGGTCATTTTGGGCCAATTACCAGGAGACTGAAATTTCTAGTCCGTCCTGGCCCATGATAGCCACTGGGTCATTTTGGGCCAATTATCAGGAGACTGACATTTCTAGTCCGTCTTAGTCCATGAAAGCCGCTGGGTCATTTTGGGCCAATCATCAGGAGACTGACATTTCTAGTCCGTCTTAGCCCATGAAAGCCACTGGGTCATTTTGGGCCAATTACCAGGAGACTGGGAGTTCTAGTCCCGTCTTAACCCATGAAAGCCACTGGGTCATTTTGAGCCAATAACCAGGAGTCTGAGAGTTCTAGACCTGGCTTAGCCATGAAAGCCACTGGGTCATTTTGGGCCAATTACCAGGAGACTGGGAGTTCTAGTTCCGTCTTAGCCCATGAAAGCCACTGGGTCGTTTTGGGCCAATTACCCGGAGAATGGGAGTTCTAGTCCCATCTTAGCCCATGAAAGCCACTGGGTCATTTTGGTCCAATTAACAGGCGACTGAGAGTTCTAGACCCAGCCCATGAAAGCCACTTGGTCATTTTGGGCCAATTACCAGGAGACTGGGAGTTCTAGTCTTTTTTTAGTCCATGAAAGCCATTGGGTCATTTCGGGCCAATTACCAGGAGACTGGGAGTTCTAGTCCAATCTTAACCCATGAAAGCCACTGGGTCATTTTGGGCCAATTATCAGGAGACTGACATTTCTAGTCCGTCTTAGCCATGAAAGCCACTGGGTCATTTTGGGGCATTTACCAGGAGACTGGGAGTTGCAGTCCCGTCTTTACCCATGAAAGCCGCTGGGTCATTTTGGGCCAATTATCAGGAGACTGACATTTATAGTCCGTCTTAGCCATGAACGCCACTGAGTCATTTTGAGCCAATTACCAGGAGACTGGGAGTTCTAGTCCCTTCTTAGCCCATGAAAGCCACTGGGTCATTTTGGACCAATTATCAGGAGACTGACATTTCTAGTCCGTCTTAGCCCATGAAAGCCACTGGGTCATTTTGGGCCAATTATCAGGAGACTAAGAGTTCTTGTCCCCTCTTAGCCCATGAAAGCCGCTGGGTCATTTTGGGCCAATTATCAGGAGACTGACATTTCTAGTCCATCTTAGTCCATGAAAGCCGCTGGGTCATTTTGGGCCAATTATCAGGAGACTGACATTTCTAGTCCGTCTTAGTCCATGAAAGCCACTGGGTCATTTTGAGCCAATTACCAGGAGTCTGAGAGTTCTAGACCTGGCTTAGCCATGAAAGCCACTGGGTCATTTTGGGCCAATTACCAGGAGACTGGGAGTTCTAGTTCCGTCTTAGCCCATGAAAGCCACTGGGTCATTTTGGGCCAATTATCAGGAGACTGACATTTCCAGTCCGTCTTAGTCCATGAAAGTCGCTGGGTCATTTTGGGCCAATTAACAGAAGACTGACATTTCTGGTCCGTTTTAGCCCATGAAAGCCACTGGGTCATTTGGTGCCAATTACCAGGAGACTGGGAGTTCTAGTTCCGTCTTAGCCCATGAAAGCCACTGGGTCATTTTGGGCCAATTACCAGGACACTGGGAGTTCTATACTCGTCGTTACCCATAAAAGCCATTGGGTCATTTTGGGCCAATTACCAGGGGACTGGGAGTTGTAGACTTTTCTTACACCATGAAAGCCACTGGGACATTTGGGGCCAATTACCAGGAGACTGGGAGTTCTAGTCCCGTCTTAACCCATGAAAGCCACTGGGTCATTTTGGGCCAATTACCAGGAGACTGGGAGTTCTACTCCAATCTTAGCCCATGAAAGCCACTGGGTCATTTTGGGCCAAATTACCAGGAGACTGAGAGTTCTAGTCCCGTCTTAACCCATGAAAGCCACTGGGTCATTTTGAGCCAATAACCAGGAGTCTGAGAGTTCTAGACCTGGCTTAGCCATGAAAGCCACTGGGTCATTTTGGGCCAATTACCAGGAGACTGAAATTTCTAGTCCGTCCTGGCCCATGATAGCCACTGGGTCATTTTGGGCCAATTATCAGGAGACTGACATTTCTAGTCCGTCTTAGTCCATGAAAGCCGCTGGGTCATTTTGGGCCAATCATCAGGAGACTGACATTTCTAGTCCGTCTTAGCCCATGAAAGCCACTGGGTCATTTTGGGCCAATTACCAGGAGACTGGGAGTTCTAGTCCCGTCTTAACCCATGAAAGCCACTGGGTCATTTTGAGCCAATAACCAGGAGTCTGAGAGTTCTAGACCTGGCTTAGCCATGAAAGCCACTGGGTCATTTTGGGCCAATTACCAGGAGACTGGGAGTTCTAGTTCCGTCTTAGCCCATGAAAGCCACTGGGTCGTTTTGGGCCAATTACCCGGAGAATGGGAGTTCTAGTCCCATCTTAGCCCATGAAAGCCACTGGGTCATTTTGGTCCAATTAACAGGCGACTGAGAGTTCTAGACCCAGCCCATGAAAGCCACTTGGTCATTTTGGGCCAATTACCAGGAGACTGGGAGTTCTAGTCTTTTTTTAGTCCATGAAAGCCATTGGGTCATTTCGGGCCAATTACCAGGAGACTGGGAGTTCTAGTCCAATCTTAACCCATGAAAGCCACTGGGTCATTTTGGGCCAATTATCAGGAGACTGACATTTCTAGTCCGTCTTAGCCATGAAAGCCACTGGGTCATTTTGGGGCATTTACCAGGAGACTGGGAGTTGCAGTCCCGTCTTTACCCATGAAAGCCGCTGGGTCATTTTGGGCCAATTATCAGGAGACTGACATTTATAGTCCGTCTTAGCCATGAACGCCACTGAGTCATTTTGAGCCAATTACCAGGAGACTGGGAGTTCTAGTCCCTTCTTAGCCCATGAAAGCCACTGGGTCATTTTGGACCAATTATCAGGAGACTGACATTTCTAGTCCGTCTTAGCCCATGAAAGCCACTGGGTCATTTTGGGCCAATTATCAGGAGACTAAGAGTTCTTGTCCCCTCTTAGCCCATGAAAGCCGCTGGGTCATTTTGGGCCAATTATCAGGAGACTGACATTTCTAGTCCATCTTAGTCCATGAAAGCCGCTGGGTCATTTTGGGCCAATTATCAGGAGACTGACATTTCTAGTCCGTCTTAGTCCATGAAAGCCACTGGGTCATTTTGAGCCAATTACCAGGAGTCTGAGAGTTCTAGACCTGGCTTAGCCATGAAAGCCACTGGGTCATTTTGGGCCAATTACCAGGAGACTGGGAGTTCTAGTTCCGTCTTAGCCCATGAAAGCCACTGGGTCATTTTGGGCCAATTATCAGGAGACTGACATTTCCAGTCCGTCTTAGTCCATGAAAGTCGCTGGGTCATTTTGGGCCAATTAACAGAAGACTGACATTTCTGGTCCGTTTTAGCCCATGAAAGCCACTGGGTCATTTGGTGCCAATTACCAGGAGACTGGGAGTTCTAGTTCCGTCTTAGCCCATGAAAGCCACTGGGTCATTTTGGGCCAATTACCAGGACACTGGGAGTTCTATACTCGTCGTTACCCATAAAAGCCATTGGGTCATTTTGGGCCAATTACCAGGGGACTGGGAGTTGTAGACTTTTCTTACACCATGAAAGCCACTGGGACATTTGGGGCCAATTACCAGGAGACTGGGAGTTCTAGTCCCGTCTTAACCCATGAAAGCCACTGGGTCATTTTGGACCAATTATCAGGAGACTGGGAGTTCTAGTCCCGTTTTTACCCATGAAAGCCGCTGGGTCATTTTGGACCAATTATCAGGAGACTCACATTTCTAGTCCGTCTTAGCCCATGAAAGCCACTGGGTCATTTTGGGGCAATTACCAGGAGACTGGGAGTTCTAGTGCCGTCTTAGCCCATGATAGCCACTGGGTCATTTTGGGCCAATTTCCAGGAGACTGGGAGTTCTAGTCCCTTCTTAGCCTATGAAAGCCACTGGGTCGTTTGGGGCCATTTACCAGGAGACTGGGAGTTCCAGACCAATCTTAGCCCATGAAAGCCACTGGGTCATTTTGGGCCAATTACCAGGAGACTGAGAGTTGTACTCCCCTCTTAGCCTATGAAAGTCGCTGGGTCATTTTGGGCCAATTACCAGGAGACTGAAATTTCTAGTCCGTCTTAGCCCATGAAAGCCACTGGGTCATTTGGGGCCAATTACCAGGACACTAGGAGTTCTAGTCCCTTCTTTACCCATGAAAGCCGCTGGGTCATTTTGGGCCAATTATCAGGAGACTGACATTTGTAGTCCGTCTTAGTCCATGAAAGCCGCTGGGTCATTTTGGGCCAATTATCAGGAGACTGACATTTCTAGTCCGTCTTAGCCCATGAAAGCCACTGGGTCATTTTGAGCCAATTACCAGGAGACTGGGAGTTCTAGTCCCGTCTTAACCCATGAAAGCCACTGGGTCATTTTGAGCCAATTACCAGGAGTCTGAGAGTTCTAGACCTGGCTTAGCCATGAAAGCCACTGGGTCATTTTGGGCCAATTACCAGGAGACTGGGAGTTCTAGTTCCGTCTTAGCCCATGAAAGCCACTGGGTCATTTTGGGCCAATTACCAGGACACTGGGAGTTCTATACTCGTCGTTACCCATAAAAGCCATTGGGTCATTTTGGGCCAATTACCAGGGGACTGGGAGTTGTAGACTTTTCTTACACCATGAAAGCCACCTGGGTGAATTTGGGCCAATTACCAGGAGACTGGGAGTTCTACACCTGTCTTAGCCCATGAAAGCCACTGGGTCGTTTTGGCCCAATTACCCGGAGAATGGGAGTTCTAGTCCCGTCTTAGCCCATGAAAGCCACTGCGTCATTTTGGGTCAATTAACAGGCAACTGGTAGTTCTAGACCCAGCCCATGAAAGCCGCTGGGTCATTTTGGGCTAATTACCAGGAGACTGTGAGTTCTAGTCGCGTCTTTACCCATGAAAGCCGCTGGGTCATTTTGGGTCAATTTTCAGGAGACTGACATTTATAGTCCGTCTTAGCCATGAACGCCATTGGGTCATTTTGAGCCAATTACCGGGAGACTGGGAGTTCTAGTCCCTTCTTAGCCCATGAAAGCCACTGGGTCATTTGGGGCCAATTACCAGGGGACTGGGAGTTCTAGTCCAATCTTAGCCCATGAAAGCCACTGGGTCATTTTGGGCCAATTACCAGGAGACTAAGAGTTCTAGTCCCCTCTTAGCCCATGAAAGCCGCTGGGTCATTTTGAGGCAATTATCAGGAGACTGGGAGTTCTAGTCCCGTCTTAGCCCATGTAAGCCTCTGGATCATTTTCAGCCAATTTCCAGGTGACTAAGAGTCCTAGACCCACCTTAGCCAGGAAAGCCACTGGGTCATTTTGGGCCAATTACAAGGAGACTGAGAGTTCTAGTCCCGTCTTAGCTCATGAAAGCCAATGGGTCATTTTGAGCCAATTACCAGGAGACTGAGAGTTCTAGTACCATCTTAGCCAATGAAAGCCACCAGGGTCATTTTGGGCCAATTACCAGGAGACTGGGAGTTCTAGTCCAATCTTAGCCCATGAAAGCCACTGGGTCATTTTGGGCTAATTACCAGGAGACTGAAATTTCTAGTCCGTCTTAGCCCATGAAAGCCACTGGGTCATTTTGGGGCAATTACCAGGTGACTGGGAGTTCTAGACCCAGCCCATGAAAGCCACTGGGTAATTTTGGGCTAATTACCAGGAGACTGTGAGTTCTAGTCGCGTCTTTACCCATGAAAGCCGCTGGGTCATTTTGGGCCAATTATCAGGAGACTGACATTTATAGTCCGTCTTAGCCATGAACGCCATTGGATCATTTTGAGCCAATTACCGGGAGACTGGGAGTTCTAGTCCCTTCTTAGCCCATGAAAGCCACTGGGTCATTTGGGGCCAATTACCAGGGGACTGGGAGTTCTAGTCCAATCTTAGCCCATGAAAGCCACTGGGTCATTTTGGGCCAATTACCAGCAGACTAAGAGTTCTAGTCCCCTCTTAGCCTGTGAAAGCCACTGGGTCATTTTGGGCCAATTACAAGAAGACTCAGAGTTCTAGTCCCGTCTTAGCTCATGAAAGCCAATGGGTCATTTTGGGCCAATTACCAGGAGACTGAGAGTTCTAGTACCATCTTAGCCAATGAAAGCCACCAGGGTCATTTTGGGCCAATTACCAGGAGACTGGGAGTTCTAGTCCAATCTTAGCCCATGAAAGCCACTGGGTCATCTTGGGCCAATTACCAGGAGACTGAAATTTCTAGTCCGTCTTAGCCCATGAAAGCCACTGGGTCATTTTGGGGCAATTACCAGGAGACTGGGAGTTCTAGTGCCCTCTTAGCCCATGATAGCCACTGGGTCATTTTGGGCCAATTATCAGGAGACTGACATTTCTAGTCCGTCTTAGTCCATGAAAGCTGCTGGGTCATTTTGGGCCAATTATCAGGAGACTGACATTTCTAGTCCGTCTTAGCCCATGAAAGCCACTGGGTCATTTTGGGCAAATTACCAGGAGACTGGGAGTTCTAGTTCCATCTTAGCCCATGAAAGCCACTGGGTCATTTTGGGCTAATTACCAGGGGACTGGGAGTTGTAGACTTTTCTTACACCATGAAAGCCACCTGGGTGAATTTGGGCCAATTACCAGGAGACTGAAATTTCTAGTCCGTCTTAGCCCATGAAAGCCACTGGGTCATTTTGGGCCAATTATCAGGAGACTAAGAGTTCTTGTCCCCTCTTAGCTCATGAAAGCCGCTGGGTCATTTTGGGCCAATTATCAGGAGACTGACATTTCTAGTCCATCTTAGTCCATGAAAGCCGCTGGGTCATTTTGGGCCAATTATCAGGAGACTGACATTTCTAGTCCGTCTTAGTCCATGAAAGCCACTGGGTCATTTTGAGCCAATTACCAGGAGTCTGAGAGTTCTAGACCTGGCTTAGCCATGAAAGCCACTGGGTCATTTTGGGCCAATTACCAGGAGACTGGGAGTTCTAGTTCCGTCTTAGCCCATGAAAGCCACTGGGTCATTTTGGGCCAATTATCAGGAGACTGACATTTCTAGTCCGTCTTAGTCCATGAAAGCCGCTGGGTCATTTTGGGCCAATTAACAGAAAACTGACATTTCTGGTCCGTTTTAGCCCATGAAAGCCACTGGGTCATTTGGTGTCAATTACCAGGAGACTGGGAGTTCTAGTCTCGTCTGAACCCATGAAAGCCACTGGGTCATTTTGAGCCAATTACCAGGAGTCTGAGAGTTCTAGACCTGGCTTAGCCATGAAAGCCACTGGGTCATTTTGGGCCAATTACCAGGAGACTGGGAGTTCTAGTTCCGTTTTTACCCATGAAAGCCGCTGGGTCATTTTGGACCAATTATCAGGAGACTCACATTTCTAGTCCGCCTTAGCCCATGAAAGCCACTGGGTCATTTTGGGGCAATTACCAGGAGACTGGGAGTTCTAGTGCCGTCTTAGCCCATGATAGCCACTGGGTTATTTTGGGCCAATTTCCAGGAGACTGGGAGTTCTAGTCCCTTCTTAGCCTATGAAAGCCACTGGGTCGTTTGGGGCCATTTACCAGGAGACTGGGAGTTCCAGACCAATCTTAGCCCATGAAAACCACTGGGTCATTTTGGGCCAATTACCAGGAGACTGAGAGTTGTAGTCCCCTCTTAGCCTATGAAAGTCGCTGGGTCATTTTGGGCCAATTACCAGGAGACTGAAATTTCTAGTCCGTCTTAGCCCATGAAAGCCACTGGGTCATTTGGGGCCAATTACCAGGATACTAGGAGTTCTAGTCCCTTCTTTACCCATGAAAGCCGCTGGGTCATTTTGGGCCAATTATCAGGAGACTGACATTTCTAGTCCGTCTTAGTCCATGAAAACCGCTGGGTCATATTGGGCCAATTATCAGGAGACTGACATTTCTAGTCCCTCTTAGCCCATGAAAGCCACTGGGTCGTTTGGGGCCATTTACCAGGAGACTGGGAGTTTCAGTCCAATCTTAGCCCATGAAAGCCACTGGGTCATTTTGGGCCAATTACCAGGAGACTGAGAGTTCTAGTCCCCTCTTAGCCCATGAAAGCCGCTGGGTCATTTTGGGCCAATTATCAGGAGACTGAAATTTCTAGTCCGTCTTAGCCCATGAAAGCCACTGGGTCATTTTGGGGCAATTACCAGGAGACTGGGAGTTCTAGTGCCGTCTTAGCCCATGATAGCCACTGGGTCATTTTGGGCCAATTATCAGGAAACTGACATTTCTAGTCCGTCTTAGTCCATGAAAGCCGCTGGGTCATTTTGGGCCAATTATCAGGAGACTGACATTTCTAGTCCGTCTTAGCCCATGAAAGCCACTGGGACATTTGGGGCCAATTACCAGGAGACTGGGAGTTCTAGTCCCGTCTTAACCCATGAAAGCCACTGGGTCATTTTGGACCAATTATCAGGAGACTGGGAGTTCTAGTCCCGTTTTTACCCATGAAAGCCGCTGGGTCATTTTGGACCAATTATCAGGAGACTGACATTTCTAGTCCGTCTTAGCCCATGAAAGCCACTGGGTCATTTTGGGGCAATTACCAGGAGACTGGGAGTTCTAGTGCCGTCTTAGCCCATGATAGCCACTGGGTCATTTTGGGCCAATTTCCAGGAGACTGGGAGTTCTAGTCCCTTCTTAGCCTATGAAAGCCACTGGGTCGTTTGGGGCCATTTACCAGGAGACTGGGAGTTCCAGACCAATCTTAGCCCATGAAAGCCACTGGGTCATTTTGGGCCAATTACCAGGAGACTGAGAGTTGTAGTCCCCTCTTAGCCTATGAAAGTCGCTGGGTCATTTTGGGCCAATTACCAGGAGACTGAAATTTCTAGTCCGTCTTAGCCCATGAAAGCCACTGGGTCATTTGGGGCCAATTACCAGGACACTAGGAGTTCTAGTCCCTTCTTTACCCATGAAAGCCGCTGGGTCATTTTGGGCCAATTATCAGGAGACTGACATTTCTAGTCCGTCTTAGTCCATGAAAGCCGCTGGGTCATTTTGGGCCAATTATCAGGAGACTGACATTTCTAGTCCGTCTTAGCCCATGAAAGCCACTGGGTCATTTTGAGCCAATTACCAGGAGACTGGGAGTTCTAGTCCCGTCTTAACCCATGAAAGCCACTGGGTCATTTTGAGCCAATTACCAGGAGTCTGAGAGTTCTAGACCTGGCTTAGCCATGAAAGCCACTGGGTCATTTTGGGCCAATTACCAGGAGACTGGGAGTTCTAGTTCCGTCTTAGCCCATGAAAGCCACTGGGTCATTTTGGGCCAATTACCAGGACACTGGGAGTTCTATACTCGTCGTTACCCATAAAAGCCATTGGGTCATTTTGGGCCAATTACCAGGGGACTGGGAGTTGTAGACTTTTCTTACACCATGAAAGCCACCTGGGTGAATTTGGGCCAATTACCAGGAGACTGGGAGTTCTACACCTGTCTTAGCCCATGAAAGCCACTGGGTCGTTTTGGCCCAATTACCCGGAGAATGGGAGTTCTAGTCCCGTCTTAGCCCATGAAAGCCACTGCGTCATTTTGGGTCAATTAACAGGCGACTGGGAGTTCTAGACCCAGCCCATGAAAGCCGCTGGGTCATTTTGGGCTAATTACCAGGAGACTGTGAGTTCTAGTCGCGTCTTTACCCATGAAAGCCGCTGGGTCATTTTGGGTCAATTATCAGGAGACTGACATTTATAGTCCGTCTTAGCCATGAACGCCATTGGGTCATTTTGAGCCAATTACCGGGAGACTGGGAGTTCTAGTCCCTTCTTAGCCCATGAAAGCCACTGGGTCATTTGGGGCCAATTACCAGGGGACTGGGAGTTCTAGTCCAATCTTAGCCCATGAAAGCCACTGGGTCATTTTGGGCCAATTACCAGGAGACTAAGAGTTCTAGTCCCCTCTTAGCCCATGAAAGCCGCTGCGTCATTTTGAGGCAATTATCAGGAGACTGGGAGTTCTAGTCCCGTCTTAGCCCATGTAAGCCTCTGGATCATTTTCAGCCAATTTCCAGGTGACTAAGAGTCCTAGACCCACCTTAGCCAGGAAAGCCACTGGGTCATTTTGGGCCAATTACAAGGAGACTGAGAGTTCTAGTCCCGTCTTAGCTCATGAAAGCCAATGGGTCATTTTGGGCCAATTACCAGGAGACTGAGAGTTCTAGTACCATCTTAGCCAATGAAAGCCACCAGGGTCATTTTGGGCCAATTACCAGGAGACTGGGAGTTCTAGTCCAATCTTAGCCCATGAAAGCCACTGGGTCATTTTGGGCTAATTACCAGGAGACTGAAATTTCTAGTCCGTCTTAGCCCATGAAAGCCACTGGGTCATTTTGGGGCAATTACCAGGCGACTGGGAGTTCTAGACCCAGCCCATGAAAGCCACTGGGTCATTTTGGGCTAATTACCAGGAGACTGAAATTTCTAGTCCGTCTTAGCCCATGAAAGCCACTGGGTCATTTTGGGGCAATTACCAGGCGACTGGGAGTTCTAGACCCAGCCCATGAAAGCCACTGGGTCATTTTGGGCCAATTACCGGGAGACTGGGAGTTCTAGTCCTGTCTTTACCCACGAAAGCCGCTGGGTCATTTTGGGCCAATTATCAGGAGACTGACATTTCGAGTCCGTCGTAGCCATGAAAGCCACTGGGTCATTTTGAGCCAATTACCAGGAGACTGGGAGTTCTAGTCCCTTCTTAGCCCATGAAAGCCACTGGGTCATTTTGGGCCAATTACCAGGACACTGGGAGTTCTATACTCGTCGTTACCCATAAAAGCCATTGGGTCATTTTGGGCCAATTACCAGGGGACTGGGAGTTGTAGACTTTTCTTACACCATGAAAGCCACTTGGACATTTGGGGCCAATTACCAGGAGACTGGGAGTTCTAGTCCCGTCTTAACCCATGAAAGCCACTGGGTCATTTTGGACCAATTATCAGGAGACTGGGAGTTCTAGTCCCGTTTTTACCCATGAAAGCCGCTGGGTCATTTTGGACCAATTATCAGGAGACTCACATTTCTAGTCCGTCTTAGCCCATGAAAGCCACTGGGTCATTTTGGGGCAATTACCAGGAGACTGGGAGTTCTAGTGCCGTCTTAGCCCATGATAGCCACTGGGTCATTTTGGGCCAATTTCCAGGAGACTGGGAGTTCTAGTCCCTTCTTAGCCTATGAAAGCCACTGGGTCGTTTGGGGCCATTTACCAGGAGACTGGGAGTTCCAGACCAATCTTAGCCCATGAAAGCCACTGGGTCATTTTGGGCCAATTACCAGGAGACTGAGAGTTGTACTCCCCTCTTAGCCTATGAAAGTCGCTGGGTCATTTTGGGCCAATTACCAGGAGACTGAAATTTCTAGTCCGTCTTAGCCCATGAAAGCCACTGGGTCATTTGGGGCCAATTACCAGGACACTAGGAGTTCTAGTCCCTTCTTTACCCATGAAAGCCGCTGGGTCATTTTGGGCCAATTATCAGGAGACTGACATTTGTAGTCCGTCTTAGTCCATGAAAGCCGCTGGGTCATTTTGGGCCAATTATCAGGAGACTGACATTTCTAGTCCGTCTTAGCCCATGAAAGCCACTGGGTCATTTTGAGCCAATTACCAGGAGACTGGGAGTTCTAGTCCCGTCTTAACCCATGAAAGCCACTGGGTCATTTTGAGCCAATTACCAGGAGTCTGAGAGTTCTAGACCTGGCTTAGCCATGAAAGCCACTGGGTCATTTTGGGCCAATTACCAGGAGACTGGGAGTTCTAGTTCCGTCTTAGCCCATGAAAGCCACTGGGTCATTTTGGGCCAATTACCAGGACACTGGGAGTTCTATACTCGTCGTTACCCATAAAAGCCATTGGGTCATTTTGGGCCAATTACCAGGGGACTGGGAGTTGTAGACTTTTCTTACACCATGAAAGCCACCTGGGTGAATTTGGGCCAATTACCAGGAGACTGGGAGTTCTACACCTGTCTTAGCCCATGAAAGCCACTGGGTCGTTTTGGCCCAATTACCCGGAGAATGGGAGTTCTAGTCCCGTCTTAGCCCATGAAAGCCACTGCGTCATTTTGGGTCAATTAACAGGCAACTGGTAGTTCTAGACCCAGCCCATGAAAGCCGCTGGGTCATTTTGGGCTAATTACCAGGAGACTGTGAGTTCTAGTCGCGTCTTTACCCATGAAAGCCGCTGGGTCATTTTGGGTCAATTATCAGGAGACTGACATTTATAGTCCGTCTTAGCCATGAACGCCATTGGGTCATTTTGAGCCAATTACCGGGAGACTGGGAGTTCTAGTCCCTTCTTAGCCCATGAAAGCCACTGGGTCATTTGGGGCCAATTACCAGGGGACTGGGAGTTCTAGTCCAATCTTAGCCCATGAAAGCCACTGGGTCATTTTGGGCCAATTACCAGGAGACTAAGAGTTCTAGTCCCCTCTTAGCCCATGAAAGCCGCTGGGTCATTTTGAGGCAATTATCAGGAGACTGGGAGTTCTAGTCCCGTCTTAGCCCATGTAAGCCTCTGGATCATTTTCAGCCAATTTCCAGGTGACTAAGAGTCCTAGACCCACCTTAGCCAGGAAAGCCACTGGGTCATTTTGGGCCAATTACAAGGAGACTGAGAGTTCTAGTCCCGTCTTAGCTCATGAAAGCCAATGGGTCATTTTGAGCCAATTACCAGGAGACTGAGAGTTCTAGTACCATCTTAGCCAATGAAAGCCACCAGGGTCATTTTGGGCCAATTACCAGGAGACTGGGAGTTCTAGTCCAATCTTAGCCCATGAAAGCCACTGGGTCATTTTGGGCTAATTACCAGGAGACTGAAATTTCTAGTCCGTCTTAGCCCATGAAAGCCACTGGGTCATTTTGGGGCAATTACCAGGTGACTGGGAGTTCTAGACCCAGCCCATGAAAGCCACTGGGTAATTTTGGGCTAATTACCAGGAGACTGTGAGTTCTAGTCGCGTCTTTACCCATGAAAGCCGCTGGGTCATTTTGGGCCAATTATCAGGAGACTGACATTTATAGTCCGTCTTAGCCATGAACGCCATTGGATCATTTTGAGCCAATTACCGGGAGACTGGGAGTTCTAGTCCCTTCTTAGCCCATGAAAGCCACTGGGTCATTTGGGGCCAATTACCAGGGGACTGGGAGTTCTAGTCCAATCTTAGCCCATGAAAGCCACTGGGTCATTTTGGGCCAATTACCAGCAGACTAAGAGTTCTAGTCCCCTCTTAGCCTATGAAAGCCACTGGGTCATTTTGGGCCAATTACAAGAAGACTCAGAGTTCTAGTCCCGTCTTAGCTCATGAAAGCCAATGGGTCATTTTGGGCCAATTACCAGGAGACTGAGAGTTCTAGTACCATCTTAGCCAATGAAAGCCACCAGGGTCATTTTGGGCCAATTACCAGGAGACTGGGAGTTCTAGTCCAATCTTAGCCCATGAAAGCCACTGGGTCATCTTGGGCCAATTACCAGGAGACTGAAATTTCTAGTCCGTCTTAGCCCATGAAAGCCACTGGGTCATTTTGGGGCAATTACCAGGAGACTGGGAGTTCTAGTGCCCTCTTAGCCCATGATAGCCACTGGGTCATTTTGGGCCAATTATCAGGAGACTGACATTTCTAGTCCGTCTTAGTCCATGAAAGCTGCTGGGTCATTTTGGGCCAATTATCAGGAGACTGACATTTCTAGTCCGTCTTAGCCCATGAAAGCCACTGGGTCATTTTGGGCAAATTACCAGGAGACTGGGAGTTCTAGTTCCATCTTAGCCCATGAAAGCCACTGAGTCATTTTGGGCTAATTACCAGGGGACTGGGAGTTGTAGACTTTTCTTACACCATGAAAGCCACCTGGGTGAATTTGGGCCAATTACCAGGAGACTGAAATTTCTAGTCCGTCTTAGCCCATGAAAGCCACTGGGTCATTTTGGGCCAATTATCAGGAGACTAAGAGTTCTTGTCCCCTCTTAGCTCATGAAAGCCGCTGGGTCATTTTGGGCCAATTATCAGGAGACTGACATTTCTAGTCCATCTTAGTCCATGAAAGCCGCTGGGTCATTTTGGGCCAATTATCAGGAGACTGACATTTCTAGTCCGTCTTAGTCCATGAAAGCCACTGGGTCATTTTGAGCCAATTACCAGGAGTCTGAGAGTTCTAGACCTGGCTTAGCCATGAAAGCCACTGGGTCATTTTGGGCCAATTACCAGGAGACTGGGAGTTCTAGTTCCGTCTTAGCCCATGAAAGCCACTGGGTCATTTTGGGCCAATTATCAGGAGACTG
The DNA here is from genome assembly GCA_033807585.1 of Hydrophis major. Classification (NCBI taxonomy): domain Eukaryota; kingdom Metazoa; phylum Chordata; class Lepidosauria; order Squamata; family Elapidae; genus Hydrophis; species Hydrophis major. The sequence goes on along the minus strand of CM066343.1, from coordinate 3,621,815 downwards.
ACATTTCTAGTCCGTCTTAGTCCATGAAAGCCGCTGGGTCATTTTGGGCCAATTAACAGAAAACTGACATTTCTGGTCCGTTTTAGCCCATGAAAGCCACTGGGTCATTTGGTGTCAATTACCAGGAGACTGGGAGTTCTAGTCTCGTCTGAACCCATGAAAGCCACTGGGTCATTTTGAGCCAATTACCAGGAGTCTGAGAGTTCTAGACCTGGCTTAGCCATGAAAGCCACTGGGTCATTTTGGGCCAATTACCAGGAGACTGGGAGTTCTAGTTCCGTTTTTAACCATGAAAGCCGCTGGGTCATTTTGGACCAATTATCAGGAGACTCACATTTCTAGTCCGCCTTAGCCCATGAAAGCCACTGGGTCATTTTGGGGCAATTACCAGGAGACTGGGAGTTCTAGTGCCGTCTTAGCCCATGATAGCCACTGGGTTATTTTGGGCCAATTTCCAGGAGACTGGGAGTTCTAGTCCCTTCTTAGCCTATGAAAGCCACTGGGTCGTTTGGGGCCATTTACCAGGAGACTGGGAGTTCCAGACCAATCTTAGCCCATGAAAACCACTGGGTCATTTTGGGCCAATTACCAGGAGACTGAGAGTTGTAGTCCCCTCTTAGCCTATGAAAGTCGCTGGGTCATTTTGGGCCAATTACCAGGAGACTGAAATTTCTAGTCCGTCTTAGCCCATGAAAGCCACTGGGTCATTTGGGGCCAATTACCAGGATACTAGGAGTTCTAGTCCCTTCTTTACCCATGAAAGCCGCTGGGTCATTTTGGGCCAATTATCAGGAGACTGACATTTCTAGTCCGTCTTAGTCCATGAAAGCCGCTGGGTCATATTGGGCCAATTATCAGGAGACTGACATTTCTAGTCCCTCTTAGCCCATGAAAGCCACTGGGTCGTTTGGGGCCATTTACCAGGAGACTGGGAGTTTCAGTCCAATCTTAGCCCATGAAAGCCACTGGGTCATTTTGGGCCAATTACCAGGAGACTGAGAGTTCTAGTCCCCTCTTAGCCCATGAAAGCCGCTGGGTCATTTTGGGCCAATTATCAGGAGACTGAAATTTCTAGTCCGTCTTAGCCCATGAAAGCCACTGGGTCATTTTGGGGCAATTACCAGGAGACTGGGAGTTCTAGTGCCGTCTTAGCCCATGATAGCCACTGGGTCATTTTGGGCCAATTATCAGGAAACTGACATTTCTAGTCCGTCTTAGTCCATGAAAGCCGCTGGGTCATTTTGGGCCAATTATCAGGAGACTGACATTTCTAGTCCGTCTTAGCCCATGAAAGCCACTGGGACATTTGGGGCCAATTACCAGGAGACTGGGAGTTCTAGTCCCGTCTTAACCCATGAAAGCCACTGGGTCATTTTGGACCAATTATCAGGAGACTGGGAGTTCTAGTCCCGTTTTTACCCATGAAAGCCGCTGGGTCATTTTGGACCAATTATCAGGAGACTGACATTTCTAGTCCGTCTTAGCCCATGAAAGCCACTGGGTCATTTTGGGGCAATTACCAGGAGACTGGGAGTTCTAGTGCCGTCTTAGCCCATGATAGCCACTGGGTCATTTTGGGCCAATTTCCAGGAGACTGGGAGTTCTAGTCCCTTCTTAGCCTATGAAAGCCACTGGGTCGTTTGGGGCCATTTACCAGGAGACTGGGAGTTCCAGACCAATCTTAGCCCATGAAAGCCACTGGGTCATTTTGGGCCAATTACCAGGAGACTGAGAGTTGTAGTCCCCTCTTAGCCTATGAAAGTCGCTGGGTCATTTTGGGCCAATTACCAGGAGACTGAAATTTCTAGTCCGTCTTAGCCCATGAAAGCCACTGGGTCATTTGGGGCCAATTACCAGGACACTAGGAGTTCTAGTCCCTTCTTTACCCATGAAAGCCGCTGGGTCATTTTGGGCCAATTATCAGGAGACTGACATTTCTAGTCCGTCTTAGTCCATGAAAGCCGCTGGGTCATTTTGGGCCAATTATCAGGAGACTGACATTTCTAGTCCGTCTTAGCCCATGAAAGCCACTGGGTCATTTTGAGCCAATTACCAGGAGACTGGGAGTTCTAGTCCCGTCTTAACCCATGAAAGCCACTGGGTCATTTTGAGCCAATTACCAGGAGTCTGAGAGTTCTAGACCTGGCTTAGCCATGAAAGCCACTGGGTCATTTTGGGCCAATTACCAGGAGACTGGGAGTTCTAGTTCCGTCTTAGCCCATGAAAGCCACTGGGTCATTTTGGGCCAATTACCAGGACACTGGGAGTTCTATACTCGTCGTTACCCATAAAAGCCATTGGGTCATTTTGGGCCAATTACCAGGGGACTGGGAGTTGTAGACTTTTCTTACACCATGAAAGCCACCTGGGTGAATTTGGGCCAATTACCAGGAGACTGGGAGTTCTACACCTGTCTTAGCCCATGAAAGCCACTGGGTCGTTTTGGCCCAATTACCCGGAGAATGGGAGTTCTAGTCCCGTCTTAGCCCATGAAAGCCACTGCGTCATTTTGGGTCAATTAACAGGCGACTGGGAGTTCTAGACCCAGCCCATGAAAGCCGCTGGGTCATTTTGGGCTAATTACCAGGAGACTGTGAGTTCTAGTCGCGTCTTTACCCATGAAAGCCGCTGGGTCATTTTGGGTCAATTATCAGGAGACTGACATTTATAGTCCGTCTTAGCCATGAACGCCATTGGGTCATTTTGAGCCAATTACCGGGAGACTGGGAGTTCTAGTCCCTTCTTAGCCCATGAAAGCCACTGGGTCATTTGGGGCCAATTACCAGGGGACTGGGAGTTCTAGTCCAATCTTAGCCCATGAAAGCCACTGGGTCATTTTGGGCCAATTACCAGGAGACTAAGAGTTCTAGTCCCCTCTTAGCCCATGAAAGCCGCTGCGTCATTTTGAGGCAATTATCAGGAGACTGGGAGTTCTAGTCCCGTCTTAGCCCATGTAAGCCTCTGGATCATTTTCAGCCAATTTCCAGGTGACTAAGAGTCCTAGACCCACCTTAGCCAGGAAAGCCACTGGGTCATTTTGGGCCAATTACAAGGAGACTGAGAGTTCTAGTCCCGTCTTAGCTCATGAAAGCCAATGGGTCATTTTGGGCCAATTACCAGGAGACTGAGAGTTCTAGTACCATCTTAGCCAATGAAAGCCACCAGGGTCATTTTGGGCCAATTACCAGGAGACTGGGAGTTCTAGTCCAATCTTAGCCCATGAAAGCCACTGGGTCATTTTGGGCTAATTACCAGGAGACTGAAATTTCTAGTCCGTCTTAGCCCATGAAAGCCACTGGGTCATTTTGGGGCAATTACCAGGCGACTGGGAGTTCTAGACCCAGCCCATGAAAGCCACTGGGTCATTTTGGGCTAATTACCAGGAGACTGAAATTTCTAGTCCGTCTTAGCCCATGAAAGCCACTGGGTCATTTTGGGGCAATTACCAGGCGACTGGGAGTTCTAGACCCAGCCCATGAAAGCCACTGGGTCATTTTGGGCCAATTACGAGGAGACTGGGAGTTCTAGTCCTGTCTTTACCCACGAAAGCCGCTGGGTCATTTTGGGCCAATTATCAGGAGACTGACATTTCGAGTCCGTCGTAGCCATGAAAGCCACTGGGTCATTTTGAGCCAATTACCAGGAGACTGGGAGTTCTAGTCCCTTCTTAGCCCATGAAAGCCACTGGGTCATTTTGGGCCAATTACCAGGACACTGGGAGTTCTATACTCGTCGTTACCCATAAAAGCCATTGGGTCATTTTGGGCCAATTACCAGGGGACTGGGAGTTGTAGACTTTTCTTACACCATGAAAGCCACTGGGACATTTGGGGCCAATTACCAGGAGACTGGGAGTTCTAGTCCCGTCTTAACCCATGAAAGCCACTGGGTCATTTTGGACCAATTATCAGGAGACTGGGAGTTCTAGTCCCGTTTTTACCCATGAAAGCCGCTGGGTCATTTTGGACCAATTATCAGGAGACTCACATTTCTAGTCCGTCTTAGCCCATGAAAGCCACTGGGTCATTTTGGGGCAATTACCAGGAGACTGGGAGTTCTAGTGCCGTCTTAGCCCATGATAGCCACTGGGTCATTTTGGGCCAATTTCCAGGAGACTGGGAGTTCTAGTCCCTTCTTAGCCTATGAAAGCCACTGGGTCGTTTGGGGCCATTTACCAGGAGACTGGGAGTTCCAGACCAATCTTAGCCCATGAAAGCCACTGGGTCATTTTGGGCCAATTACCAGGAGACTGAGAGTTGTACTCCCCTCTTAGCCTATGAAAGTCGCTGGGTCATTTTGGGCCAATTACCAGGAGACTGAAATTTCTAGTCCGTCTTAGCCCATGAAAGCCACTGGGTCATTTGGGGCCAATTACCAGGACACTAGGAGTTCTAGTCCCTTCTTTACCCATGAAAGCCGCTGGGTCATTTTGGGCCAATTATCAGGAGACTGACATTTGTAGTCCGTCTTAGTCCATGAAAGCCGCTGGGTCATTTTGGGCCAATTATCAGGAGACTGACATTTCTAGTCCGTCTTAGCCCATGAAAGCCACTGGGTCATTTTGAGCCAATTACCAGGAGACTGGGAGTTCTAGTCCCGTCTTAACCCATGAAAGCCACTGGGTCATTTTGAGCCAATTACCAGGAGTCTGAGAGTTCTAGACCTGGCTTAGCCATGAAAGCCACTGGGTCATTTTGGGCCAATTACCAGGAGACTGGGAGTTCTAGTTCCGTCTTAGCCCATGAAAGCCACTGGGTCATTTTGGGCCAATTACCAGGACACTGGGAGTTCTATACTCGTCGTTACCCATAAAAGCCATTGGGTCATTTTGGGCCAATTACCAGGGGACTGGGAGTTGTAGACTTTTCTTACACCATGAAAGCCACCTGGGTGAATTTGGGCCAATTACCAGGAGACTGGGAGTTCTACACCTGTCTTAGCCCATGAAAGCCACTGGGTCGTTTTGGCCCAATTACCCGGAGAATGGGAGTTCTAGTCCCGTCTTAGCCCATGAAAGCCACTGCGTCATTTTGGGTCAATTAACAGGCAACTGGTAGTTCTAGACCCAGCCCATGAAAGCCGCTGGGTCATTTTGGGCTAATTACCAGGAGACTGTGAGTTCTAGTCGCGTCTTTACCCATGAAAGCCGCTGGGTCATTTTGGGTCAATTATCAGGAGACTGACATTTATAGTCCGTCTTAGCCATGAACGCCATTGGGTCATTTTGAGCCAATTACCGGGAGACTGGGAGTTCTAGTCCCTTCTTAGCCCATGAAAGCCACTGGGTCATTTGGGGCCAATTACCAGGGGACTGGGAGTTCTAGTCCAATCTTAGCCCATGAAAGCCACTGGGTCATTTTGGGCCAATTACCAGGAGACTAAGAGTTCTAGTCCCCTCTTAGCCCATGAAAGCCGCTGGGTCATTTTGAGGCAATTATCAGGAGACTGGGAGTTCTAGTCCCGTCTTAGCCCATGTAAGCCTCTGGATCATTTTCAGCCAATTTCCAGGTGACTAAGAGTCCTAGACCCACCTTAGCCAGGAAAGCCACTGGGTCATTTTGGGCCAATTACAAGGAGACTGAGAGTTCTAGTCCCGTCTTAGCTCATGAAAGCCAATGGGTCATTTTGAGCCAATTACCAGGAGACTGAGAGTTCTAGTACCATCTTAGCCAATGAAAGCCACCAGGGTCATTTTGGGCCAATTACCAGGAGACTGGGAGTTCTAGTCCAATCTTAGCCCATGAAAGCCACTGGGTCATTTTGGGCTAATTACCAGGAGACTGAAATTTCTAGTCCGTCTTAGCCCATGAAAGCCACTGGGTCATTTTGGGGCAATTACCAGGTGACTGGGAGTTCTAGACCCAGCCCATGAAAGCCACTGGGTAATTTTGGGCTAATTACCAGGAGACTGTGAGTTCTAGTCGCGTCTTTACCCATGAAAGCCGCTGGGTCATTTTGGGCCAATTATCAGGAGACTGACATTTATAGTCCGTCTTAGCCATGAACGCCATTGGATCATTTTGAGCCAATTACCGGGAGACTGGGAGTTCTAGTCCCTTCTTAGCCCATGAAAGCCACTGGGTCATTTGGGGCCAATTACCAGGGGACTGGGAGTTCTAGTCCAATCTTAGCCCATGAAAGCCACTGGGTCATTTTGGGCCAATTACCAGCAGACTAAGAGTTCTAGTCCCCTCTTAGCCTATGAAAGCCACTGGGTCATTTTGGGCCAATTACAAGAAGACTCAGAGTTCTAGTCCCGTCTTAGCTCATGAAAGCCAATGGGTCATTTTGGGCCAATTACCAGGAGACTGAGAGTTCTAGTACCATCTTAGCCAATGAAAGCCACCAGGGTCATTTTGGGCCAATTACCAGGAGACTGGGAGTTCTAGTCCAATCTTAGCCCATGAAAGCCACTGGGTCATCTTGGGCCAATTACCAGGAGACTGAAATTTCTAGTCCGTCTTAGCCCATGAAAGCCACTGGGTCATTTTGGGGCAATTACCAGGAGACTGGGAGTTCTAGTGCCCTCTTAGCCCATGATAGCCACTGGGTCATTTTGGGCCAATTATCAGGAGACTGACATTTCTAGTCCGTCTTAGTCCATGAAAGCTGCTGGGTCATTTTGGGCCAATTATCAGGAGACTGACATTTCTAGTCCGTCTTAGCCCATGAAAGCCACTGGGTCATTTTGGGCAAATTACCAGGAGACTGGGAGTTCTAGTTCCATCTTAGCCCATGAAAGCCACTGGGTCATTTTGGGCTAATTACCAGGGGACTGGGAGTTGTAGACTTTTCTTACACCATGAAAGCCACCTGGGTGAATTTGGGCCAATTACCAGGAGACTGAAATTTCTAGTCCGTCTTAGCCCATGAAAGCCACTGGGTCATTTTGGGCCAATTATCAGGAGACTAAGAGTTCTTGTCCCCTCTTAGCTCATGAAAGCCGCTGGGTCATTTTGGGCCAATTATCAGGAGACTGACATTTCTAGTCCATCTTAGTCCATGAAAGCCGCTGGGTCATTTTGGGCCAATTATCAGGAGACTGACATTTCTAGTCCGTCTTAGTCCATGAAAGCCACTGGGTCATTTTGAGCCAATTACCAGGAGTCTGAGAGTTCTAGACCTGGCTTAGCCATGAAAGCCACTGGGTCATTTTGGGCCAATTACCAGGAGACTGGGAGTTCTAGTTCCGTCTTAGCCCATGAAAGCCACTGGGTCATTTTGGGCCAATTATCAGGAGACTGACATTTCTAGTCCGTCTTAGTCCATGAAAGCCGCTGGGTCATTTTGGGCCAATTAACAGAAAACTGACATTTCTGGTCCGTTTTAGCCCATGAAAGCCACTGGGTCATTTGGTGTCAATTACCAGGAGACTGGGAGTTCTAGTCTCGTCTGAACCCATGAAAGCCACTGGGTCATTTTGAGCCAATTACCAGGAGTCTGAGAGTTCTAGACCTGGCTTAGCCATGAAAGCCACTGGGTCATTTTGGGCCAATTACCAGGAGACTGGGAGTTCTAGTTCCGTTTTTACCCATGAAAGCCGCTGGGTCATTTTGGACCAATTATCAGGAGACTCACATTTCTAGTCCGCCTTAGCCCATGAAAGCCACTGGGTCATTTTGGGGCAATTACCAGGAGACTGGGAGTTCTAGTGCCGTCTTAGCCCATGATAGCCACTGGGTTATTTTGGGCCAATTTCCAGGAGACTGGGAGTTCTAGTCCCTTCTTAGCCTATGAAAGCCACTGGGTCGTTTGGGGCCATTTACCAGGAGACTGGGAGTTCCAGACCAATCTTAGCCCATGAAAACCACTGGGTCATTTTGGGCCAATTACCAGGAGACTGAGAGTTGTAGTCCCCTCTTAGCCTATGAAAGTCGCTGGGTCATTTTGGGCCAATTACCAGGAGACTGAAATTTCTAGTCCGTCTTAGCCCATGAAAGCCACTGGGTCATTTGGGGCCAATTACCAGGATACTAGGAGTTCTAGTCCCTTCTTTACCCATGAAAGCCGCTGGGTCATTTTGGGCCAATTATCAGGAGACTGACATTTCTAGTCCGTCTTAGTCCATGAAAGCCGCTGGGTCATATTGGGCCAATTATCAGGAGACTGACATTTCTAGTCCCTCTTAGCCCATGAAAGCCACTGGGTCGTTTGGGGCCATTTACCAGGAGACTGGGAGTTTCAGTCCAATCTTAGCCCATGAAAGCCACTGGGTCATTTTGGGCCAATTACCAGGAGACTGAGAGTTCTAGTCCCCTCTTAGCCCATGAAAGCCGCTGGGTCATTTTGGGCCAATTATCAGGAGACTGAAATTTCTAGTCCGTCTTAGCCCATGAAAGCCACTGGGTCATTTTGGGGCAATTACCAGGAGACTGGGAGTTCTAGTGCCGTCTTAGCCCATGATAGCCACTGGGTCATTTTGGGCCAATTATCAGGAAACTGACATTTCTAGTCCGTCTTAGTCCATGAAAGCCGCTGGGTCATTTTGGGCCAATTATCAGGAGACTGACATTTCTAGTCCGTCTTAGCCCATGAAAGCCACTGGGACATTTGGGGCCAATTACCAGGAGACTGGGAGTTCTAGTCCCGTCTTAACCCATGAAAGCCACTGGGTCATTTTGGACCAATTATCAGGAGACTGGGAGTTCTAGTCCCGTTTTTACCCATGAAAGCCGCTGGGTCATTTTGGACCAATTATCAGGAGACTGACATTTCTAGTCCGTCTTAGCCCATGAAAGCCACTGGGTCATTTTGGGGCAATTACCAGGAGACTGGGAGTTCTAGTGCCGTCTTAGCCCATGATAGCCACTGGGTCATTTTGGGCCAATTTCCAGGAGACTGGGAGTTCTAGTCCCTTCTTAGCCTATGAAAGCCACTGGGTCGTTTGGGGCCATTTACCAGGAGACTGGGAGTTCCAGACCAATCTTAGCCCATGAAAGCCACTGGGTCATTTTGGGCCAATTACCAGGAGACTGAGAGTTGTAGTCCCCTCTTAGCCTATGAAAGTCGCTGGGTCATTTTGGGCCAATTACCAGGAGACTGAAATTTCTAGTCCGTCTTAGCCCATGAAAGCCACTGGGTCATTTGGGGCCAATTACCAGGACACTAGGAGTTCTAGTCCCTTCTTTACCCATGAAAGCCGCTGGGTCATTTTGGGCCAATTATCAGGAGACTGACATTTCTAGTCCGTCTTAGTCCATGAAAGCCGCTGGGTCATTTTGGGCCAATTATCAGGAGACTGACATTTCTAGTCCGTCTTAGCCCATGAAAGCCACTGGGTCATTTTGAGCCAATTACCAGGAGACTGGGAGTTCTAGTCCCGTCTTAACCCATGAAAGCCACTGGGTCATTTTGAGCCAATTACCAGGAGTCTGAGAGTTCTAGACCTGGCTTAGCCATGAAAGCCACTGGGTCATTTTGGGCCAATTACCAGGAGACTGGGAGTTCTAGTTCCGTCTTAGCCCATGAAAGCCACTGGGTCATTTTGGGCCAATTACCAGGACACTGGGAGTTCTATACTCGTCGTTACCCATAAAAGCCATTGGGTCATTTTGGGCCAATTACCAGGGGACTGGGAGTTGTAGACTTTTCTTACACCATGAAAGCCACCTGGGTGAATTTGGGCCAATTACCAGGAGACTGGGAGTTCTACACCTGTCTTAGCCCATGAAAGCCACTGGGTCGTTTTGGCCCAATTACCCGGAGAATGGGAGTTCTAGTCCCGTCTTAGCCCATGAAAGCCACTGCGTCATTTTGGGTCAATTAACAGGCGACTGGGAGTTCTAGACCCAGCCCATGAAAGCCGCTGGGTCATTTTGGGCTAATTACCAGGAGACTGTGAGTTCTAGTCGCGTCTTTACCCATGAAAGCCGCTGGGTCATTTTGGGTCAATTATCAGGAGACTGACATTTATAGTCCGTCTTAGCCATGAACGCCATTGGGTCATTTTGAGCCAATTACCGGGAGACTGGGAGTTCTAGTCCCTTCTTAGCCCATGAAAGCCACTGGGTCATTTGGGGCCAATTACCAGGGGACTGGGAGTTCTAGTCCAATCTTAGCCCATGAAAGCCACTGGGTCATTTTGGGCCAATTACCAGGAGACTAAGAGTTCTAGTCCCCTCTTAGCCCATGAAAGCCGCTGCGTCATTTTGAGGCAATTATCAGGAGACTGGGAGTTCTAGTCCCGTCTTAGCCCATGTAAGCCTCTGGATCATTTTCAGCCAATTTCCAGGTGACTAAGAGTCCTAGACCCACCTTAGCCAGGAAAGCCACTGGGTCATTTTGGGCCAATTACAAGGAGACTGAGAGTTCTAGTCCCGTCTTAGCTCATGAAAGCCAATGGGTCATTTTGGTCCAATTACCAGGAGACTGAGAGTTCTAGTACCATCTTAGCCAATGAAAGCCACCAGGGTCATTTTGGGCCAATTACCAGGAGACTGGGAGTTCTAGTCCAATCTTAGCCCATGAAAGCCACTGGGTCATTTTGGGCTAATTACCAGGAGACTGAAATTTCTAGTCCGTCTTAGCCCATGAAAGCCACTGGGTCATTTTGGGGCAATTACCAGGCGACTGGGAGTTCTAGACCCAGCCCATGAAAGCCACTGGGTCATTTTGGGCTAATTACCAGGAGACTGAAATTTCTAGTCCGTCTTAGCCCATGAAAGCCACTGGGTCATTTTGGGGCAATTACCAGGCGACTGGGAGTTCTAGACCCAGCCCATGAAAGCCACTGGGTCATTTTGGGCCAATTACGAGGAGACTGGGAGTTCTAGTCCTGTCTTTACCCACGAAAGCCGCTGGGTCATTTTGGGCCAATTATCAGGAGACTGACATTTCGAGTCCGTCGTAGCCATGAAAGCCACTGGGTCATTTTGAGCCAATTACCAGGAGACTGGGAGTTCTAGTCCCTTCTTAGCCCATGAAAGCCACTGGGTCATTTTGGGCCAATTACCAGGAGACTGGGAGTTCTAGTCCAATCTTAGCCCATGAAAGCCACTGGGTCATTTTGGGCCAAATTACCAGGAGACTGAGAGTTCTAGTCCCGTCTTAACCCATGAAAGCCACTGGGTCATTTTGAGCCAATAACCAGGAGTCTGAGAGTTCTAGACCTGGCTTAGCCATGAAAGCCACTGGGTCATTTTGGGCCAATTACCAGGAGACTGAAATTTCTAGTCCGTCCTGGCCCATGATAGCCACTGGGTCATTTTGGGCCAATTATCAGGAGACTGACATTTCTAGTCCGTCTTAGTCCATGAAAGCCGCTGGGTCATTTTGGGCCAATCATCAGGAGACTGACATTTCTAGTCCGTCTTAGCCCATGAAAGCCACTGGGTCATTTTGGGCCAATTACCAGGAGACTGGGAGTTCTAGTCCCGTCTTAACCCATGAAAGCCACTGGGTCATTTTGAGCCAATAACCAGGAGTCTGAGAGTTCTAGACCTGGCTTAGCCATGAAAGCCACTGGGTCATTTTGGGCCAATTACCAGGAGACTGGGAGTTCTAGTTCCGTCTTAGCCCATGAAAGCCACTGGGTCATTTTGGGCCAATTACCAGGACACTGGGAGTTCTATATCCGTCTTTACCCATAAAAGCCACTGGGTCATTTTGGGCCAATTACCAGGGGACTGGGAGTAGTAGACTTTTCTTACACCATGAAAGCCACCTGGGTGAATATGGGCCAATTACCAGGAGACTGGGAGTTCTACACCTGTCTTAGCCCATGAAAACCACTGGGTCGTTTTGGGCCAATTACCCGGAGAATGGGAGTTCTAGTCCCATCTTAGCCCATGAAAGCCACTGGGTCATTTTGGTCCAATTAACAGGCGACTGAGAGTTCTAGACCCAGCCCATGAAAGCCACTTGGTCATTTCGGGCCAATTACCAGGAGACTGGGAGTTCTAGTCTTTTTTTAGTCCATGAAAGCCATTGGGTCATTTCGGGCCAATTACCAGGAGACTGGGAGTTCTAGTCCAATCTTAACCCATGAAAGCCACTGGGTCATTTTGGGCCAATTATCAGGAGACTGACATTTCTAGTCCGTCTTAGCCATGAAAGCCACTGGGTCATTTTGGGGCATTTACCAGGAGACTGGGAGTTGCAGTCCCGTCTTTACCCATGAAAGCCGCTGGGTCATTTTGGGCCAATTATCAGGAGACTGACATTTATAGTCCGTCTTAGCCATGAACGCCACTGGGTCATTTTGAGCCAATTACCAGGAGACTGGGAGTTCTAGTCCCTTCTTAGCCCATGAAAGCCACTGGGTCATTTTGGACCAATTATCAGGAGACTGACATTTCTAGTCCGTCTTAGTCCATGAAAGCCGCTGGGTCATTTTGGGCCAATTATCAGGAGACTGACATTTCTAGTCCGTCTTAGCCCATGAAAGCCACTGGGTCATTTTGAGCCAATTACCAGGAGACTGGGAGTTCTAGTCCCGTCTTAACCCATGAAAGCCACTGGGTCATTTTGAGCCAATTACCAGGAGTCTGAGAGTTCTAGACCTGGCTTAGCCATGAAAGCCACTGGGTCATTTTGGGCCAATTACCAGGAGACTGGGAGTTCTAGTTCCGTCTTAGCCCATGAAAGCCACTGGGTCATTTTGGGCCAATTACCAGGACACTGGGAGTTCTATACTCGTCGTTACCCATAAAAGCCATTGGGTCATTTTGGGCCAATTACCAGGGGACTGGGAGTTGTAGACTTTTCTTACACCATGAAAGCCACTGGGACATTTGGGGCCAATTACCAGGAGACTGGGAGTTCTAGTCCCGTCTTAACCCATGAAAGCCACTGGGTCATTTTGGACCAATTATCAGGAGACTGGGAGTTCTAGTCCCGTTTTTACCCATGAAAGCCGCTGGGTCATTTTGGACCAATTATCAGGAGACTCACATTTCTAGTCCGTCTTAGCCCATGAAAGCCACTGGGTCATTTTGGGGCAATTACCAGGAGACTGGGAGTTCTAGTGCCGTCTTAGCCCATGATAGCCACTGGGTCATTTTGGGCCAATTTCCAGGAGACTGGGAGTTCTAGTCCCTTCTTAGCCTATGAAAGCCACTGGGTCGTTTGGGGCCATTTACCAGGAGACTGGGAGTTCCAGACCAATCTTAGCCCATGAAAGCCACTGGGTCATTTTGGGCCAATTACCAGGAGACTGAGAGTTGTACTCCCCTCTTAGCCTATGAAAGTCGCTGGGTCATTTTGGGCCAATTACCAGGAGACTGAAATTTCTAGTCCGTCTTAGCCCATGAAAGCCACTGGGTCATTTGGGGCCAATTACCAGGACACTAGGAGTTCTAGTCCCTTCTTTACCCATGAAAGCCGCTGGGTCATTTTGGGCCAATTATCAGGAGACTGACATTTGTAGTCCGTCTTAGTCCATGAAAGCCGCTGGGTCATTTTGGGCCAATTATCAGGAGACTGACATTTCTAGTCCGTCTTAGCCCATGAAAGCCACTGGGTCATTTTGAGCCAATTACCAGGAGACTGGGAGTTCTAGTCCCGTCTTAACCCATGAAAGCCACTGGGTCATTTTGAGCCAATTACCAGGAGTCTGAGAGTTCTAGACCTGGCTTAGCCATGAAAGCCACTGGGTCATTTTGGGCCAATTACCAGGAGACTGGGAGTTCTAGTTCCGTCTTAGCCCATGAAAGCCACTGGGTCATTTTGGGCCAATTACCAGGACACTGGGAGTTCTATACTCGTCGTTACCCATAAAAGCCATTGGGTCATTTTGGGCCAATTACCAGGGGACTGGGAGTTGTAGACTTTTCTTACACCATGAAAGCCACCTGGGTGAATTTGGGCCAATTACCAGGAGACTGGGAGTTCTACACCTGTCTTAGCCCATGAAAGCCACTGGGTCGTTTTGGCCCAATTACCCGGAGAATGGGAGTTCTAGTCCCGTCTTAGCCCATGAAAGCCACTGCGTCATTTTGGGTCAATTAACAGGCGACTGGGAGTTCTAGACCCAGCCCATGAAAGCCGCTGGGTCATTTTGGGCTAATTACCAGGAGACTGTGAGTTCTAGTCGCGTCTTTACCCATGAAAGCCGCTGGGTCATTTTGGGTCAATTATCAGGAGACTGACATTTATAGTCCGTCTTAGCCATGAACGCCATTGGGTCATTTTGAGCCAATTACCGGGAGACTGGGAGTTCTAGTCCCTTCTTAGCCCATGAAAGCCACTGGGTCATTTGGGGCCAATTACCAGGGGACTGGGAGTTCTAGTCCAATCTTAGCCCATGAAAGCCACTGGGTCATTTTGGGCCAATTACCAGGAGACTAAGAGTTCTAGTCCCCTCTTAGCCCATGAAAGCCGCTGGGTCATTTTGAGGCAATTATCAGGAGACTGGGAGTTCTAGTCCCGTCTTAGCCCATGTAAGCCTCTGGATCATTTTCAGCCAATTTCCAGGTGACTAAGAGTCCTAGACCCACCTTAGCCAGGAAAGCCACTGGGTCATTTTGGGCCAATTACAAGGAGACTGAGAGTTCTAGTCCCGTCTTAGCTCATGAAAGCCAATGGGTCATTTTGGGCCAATTACCAGGAGACTGAGAGTTCTAGTACCATCTTAGCCAATGAAAGCCACCAGGGTCATTTTGGGCCAATTACCAGGAGACTGGGAGTTCTAGTCCAATCTTAGCCCATGAAAGCCACTGGGTCATTTTGGGCTAATTACCAGGAGACTGAAATTTCTAGTCCGTCTTAGCCCATGAAAGCCACTGGGTCATTTTGGGGCAATTACCAGGTGACTGGGAGTTCTAGACCCAGCCCATGAAAGCCACTGGGTCATTTTGGGCTAATTACCAGGAGAGTGTGAGTTCTAGTCGCGTCTTTACCCATGAAAGCCGCTGGGTCATTTTGGGCCAATTATCAGGAGACTGACATTTATAGTCCGTCTTAGCCATGAACGCCATTGGGTCATTTTGAGCCAATTACCGGGAGACTGGGAGTTCTAGTCCCTTCTTAGCCCATGAAAGCCACTGGGTCATTTGGGGCCAATTACCAGGGGACTGGGAGTTCTAGTCCAATCTTAGCCCATGAAAGCCACTGGGTCATTTTGGGCCAATTACCAGCAGACTAAGAGTTCTAGTCCCGTCTTAGCCCATGTAAGCCTCTGGATCATTTTCAGCCAATTTCCAGGAGACTAAGAGTCCTAGACCCGCCTTAGCCAGGAAAGCCACTGGGTCATTTTGGGCCAATTACAAGAAGACTCAGAGTTCTAGTCCCGTCTTAGCTCATGAAAGCCAATGGGTCATTTTGGGCCAATTACCAGGAGACTGAGAGTTCTAGTACCATCTTAGCCAATGAAAGCCACCAGGGTCATTTTGGGCCAATTACCAGGAGACTGGGAGTTCTAGTCCAATCTTAGCCCATGAAAGCCACTGGGTCATCTTGGGCCAATTACCAGGAGACTGAAATTTCTAGTCCGTCTTTGCCCATGAAAGCCACTGGGTCATTTTGGGCCAATTATCAGGAGACTGACATTTCTAGTCCGTCTTAGTCCATGAAAGCTGCTGGGTCATTTTGGGCCAATTATCAGGAGACTGACATTTCTAGTCCGTCTTAGCCCATGAAAGCCACTGGGTCATTTTGGGCAAATTACCAGGAGACTGGGAGTTCTAGTTCCATCTTAGCCCATGAAAGCCACTGGGTCATTTTGGGCTAATTACCAGGGGACTGGGAGTTGTAGACTTTTCTTACACCATGAAAGCCACCTGGGTGAATTTGGGCCAATTACCAGGAGACTGAAATTTCTAGACCGTCTTAGCCCATGAAAGCCACTGGGTCATTTTGGGCCAATTATCAGGAGACTAAGAGTTCTTGTCCCCTCTTAGCCCATGAAAGCCGCTGGGTCATTTTGGGCCAATTATCAGGAGACTGACATTTCTAGTCCATCTTAGTCCATGAAAGCCGCTGGGTATTTTTGGGCCAATTATCAGGAGACTGACATTTCTAGTCCGTCTTAGTCCATGAAAGCCACTGGGTCATTTTGAGCCAATTACCAGGAGTCTGAGAGTTCTAGACCTGGCTTAGCCATGAAAGCCACTGGGTCATTTTGGGCCAATTACCAGGAGACTGGGAGTTCTAGTTCCGTCTTAGCCCATGAAAGCCACTGGGTCATTTTGGGCCAATTATCAGGAGACTGACATTTCTAGTCCGTCTTAGTCCATGAAAGCCGCTGGGTCATTTTGGGCCAATTAACAGAAAACTGACATTTCTGGTCCGTTTTAGCCCATGAAAGCCACTGGGTCATTTGGTGTCAATTACCAGGAGACTGGGAGTTCTAGTCCCGTCTGAACCCATGAAAGCCACTGGGTCATTTTGAGCCAATTACCAGGAGTCTGAGAGTTCTAGACCTGGCTTAGCCATGAAAGCCACTGGGTCATTTTGGGCCAATTACCAGGAGACTGGGAGTTCTAGTTCCGTTTTTACCCATGAAAGCCACTGGGTCATTTTGGACCAATTATCAGGAGACTCACATTTCTAGTCCGCCTTAGCCCATGAAAGCCACTGGGTCATTTTGGGGCAATTACCAGGAGACTGGGAGTTCTAGTGCCGTCTTAGCCCATGATAGCCACTGGGTTATTTTGGGCCAATTTCCAGGAGACTGGGAGTTCTAGTCCCTTCTTAGCCTATGAAAGCCACTGGGTCGTTTGGGGCCATTTACCAGGAGACTGGGAGTTCCAGACCAATCTTAGCCCATGAAAACCACTGGGTCATTTTGGGCCAATTACCAGGAGACTGAGAGTTGTAGTCCCCTCTTAGCCTATGAAAGTCGCTGGGTCATTTTGGGCCAATTACCAGGAGACTGAAATTTCTAGTCCGTCTTAGCCCATGAAAGCCACTGGGTCATTTGGGGCCAATTACCAGGATACTAGGAGTTCTAGTCCCTTCTTTACCCATGAAAGCCGCTGGGTCATTTTGGGCCAATTATCAGGAGACTGACATTTCTAGTCCGTCTTAGTCCATGAAAGCCACTGGGTCATATTGGGCCAATTATCAGGAGACTGACATTTCTAGTCCCTCTTAGCCCATGAAAGCCACTGGGTCGTTTGGGGCCATTTACCAGGAGACTCGGAGTTCCAGTCCAATCTTAGCCCATGAAAGCCACTGGGTCATTTTGGGCCAATTACCAGGAGACTGAGAGTTCTAGTCCCCTCTTAGCCCATGAAAGCCGCTGGGTCATTTTGGGCCAATTATCAGGAGACTGAAATTTCTAGTCCGTCTTAGCCCATGAAAGCCACTGGGTCATTTTGGGGCAATTACCAGGAGACTGGGAGTTCTAGTGCCGTCTTAGCCCATGATAGCCACTGGGTCATTTTGGGCCAATTATCAGGAAACTGACATTTCTAGTCCGTCTTAGTCCATGAAAGCCGCTGGGTCATTTTGGGCCAATTATCAGGAGACTGACATTTCTAGTCCGTCTTAGCCCATGAAAGCCACTGGGACATTTGGGGCCAATTACCAGGAGACTGGGAGTTCTAGTCCCGTCTTAACCCATGAAAGCCACTGGGTCATTTTGAGCCAATTACCAGGAGTCTGAGAGTTCTAGACCTGGCTTAGCCATGAAAGCCACTGGGTCATTTTGGGCCAATTACCAGGACACTGGGAGTTCTATACCCGTCTTTACCCATAAAAGCCACTGGGTCATTTTGGGCCAATTAACAGGGGACTGGGAGTTGTCGACTTTTCTTACACCGTGAAAGCCACCTGGGTGAATTTGGGCCGATTAACAGGAGACTGGGAGTTCTACACCTGTCTTAGCCCATGAAAGCCACTGGGTCGCTTTGGGCCAATTACCCGGAGAATGGGAGTTCTAGTCCCGTCTTAGCCCATGAAAGCCACTGGGTCATTTTGGGCCAATTAACAGGCGACTGGGATTTCTAGACCCAGCCCATGAAAGCCGCTGGGTCATTTTGGGCCAATTATCAGGAGACTGACATTTATAGTCCGTCTTAGCCATGACCGCCATTGGGTCATTTTGAGCCAATTACCGGGAGACTGGGAGTTCTAGTCCCTTCTTAGCCCATGAAAGCCACTGGGTCATTTGGGGCCAATTACAAGGAGACTGAGAGTTCTAGTCCCGTCTTAGCTCATGAAAGCCAATGGGTCATTTTGGGCCAATTACCAGGAGACTGAGAGTTCTAGTACCATCTTAGCCAATGAAAGCCACCAGAGTCATTTTGGGCCAATTACCAGGAGACTGGGAGTTCTAGTCCAATCTTAGCCCATGAAAGCCACTGGGTCATTTTGGGCTAATTACCAGGAGACTGAAATTTCTAGTCCGTCTTAGCCCATGAAAGCCACTGGGTCATTTTGGGCTAATTACCAGGAGACTGACATTTCTAGTCCGTCTTAGCCCATGAAAGCCACTGGGACATTTGGGGCCAATTACCAGGAGACTGGGAGTTCTAGTCCCGTCTTAACCCATGAAAGCCACTGGGACATTTGGGGCCAATTACCAGGGGACTGGGAGTTCTAGTCCAATCTTAGCCCATGAAAGCCACTGGGTCATTTTGGGCCAATTACCAGCAGACTAAGAGTTCTAGTCCCCTCTTAGCCCATGAAAGCCGCTGGGTCATTTTGGGGCAATTATCAGGAGACTGGGAGTTCTAGTCCCATCTTAGCCCATGTAAGCCTCTGGATCATTTTCAGCCAATTTCCAGGAGACTAAGAGTCCTAGACCCGCCTTAGCCAGGAAAGCCACTGGGTCATTTTGGGCCAATTACCAGGAGACTGAGAGTTCTAGTACCATCTTAGCCAATGAAAGCCACCAGGTCATTTTGGGCCAATTACCAGGAGACTGGGAGTTCTAGTCCAATCTTAGCCCATGAAAGCCACTGGGTCATCTTGGGCCAATTACCAGGAGACTGAAATTTCTAGTCCGTCTTAGCCCATGAAAGCCACTGGGTCATTTTGGGGCAATTACCAGGAGACTGGGAGTTCTAGTGCCCTCTTAGCCCATGATAGCCACTGGGTCATTTTGGGCCAATTATCAGGAGACTGACATTTCTAGTCCGTCTTAGTCCATGAAAGCTGCTGGGTCATTTTGGGCCAATTATCAGGAGACTGACATTTCTAGTCCGTCTTAGCCCATGAAAGCCACTGGGTCATTTTGGGCAAATTACCAGGAGACTGGGAGTTCTAGTTCCATCTTAGCCCATGAAAGCCACTGGGTCATTTTGGGCTAATTACCAGGGGACTGGGAGTTGTAGACTTTTCTTACACCATGAAAGCCACCTGGGTGAATTTGGGCCAATTACCAGGAGACTGACATTTCTAGTCCGTCTTAGCCCATGAAAGCCACTGGGTCATTTTGGGCCAATTATCAGGAGACTAAGAGTTCTTGTCCCCTCTTAGCCCATGAAAGCCGCTGGGTCATTTTGGGCCAATTATCAGGAGACTGACATTTCTAGTCCATCTTAGTCCATGAAAG
This sequence comes from Hydrophis major, assembly GCA_033807585.1. Classification (NCBI taxonomy): domain Eukaryota; kingdom Metazoa; phylum Chordata; class Lepidosauria; order Squamata; family Elapidae; genus Hydrophis; species Hydrophis major. The sequence continues at coordinate 3,602,377 of CM066343.1, read as the reverse complement.
CCGCTGGGTCATTTTGGGCCATTTATCAGGAGACTGACATTTCTAGTCCGTCTTAGTCCATGAAAGCCACTGGGTCATTTTGAGCCAATTACCAGGAGTCTGAGAGTTCTAGACCTGGCTTAGCCATGAAAGCCACTGGGTCATTTTGGGCCAATTACCAGGAGAGTGGGAGTTCTAGTTCCATCTTAGCTCATGAAAGCCACTGGGTCATTTTGGGCTAATTACCTGGGGACTGGGAGTTGTAGACTTTTCTTACACCATGAAAGCCACCTGGGTGAATTTGGGCCAATTACCAGGAGACTGACATTTCTAGTCCGTCTTAGCCCATGAAAGCCACTGGGTCATTTTGGGCCAATTATCAGGAGACTAAGAGTTCTTGTCCCCTCTTAGCCCATGAAAGCCACTGGGACATTTGGGGCCAATTACCAGGAGACTGGGAGTTCTAGTCCCGTCTTAACCCATGAAAGCCACTGGGTCATTTTGAGCCAATTACCAGGAGTCTGAGAGTTCTAGACCTGGCTTAGCCATGAAAGCCACTGGGTCATTTTGGGCCAATTACCAGGACACTGGGAGTTCTATACCCGTCTTTACCCATAAAAGCCACTGGGTCATTTTGGGCCAATTAACAGGGGACTGGGAGTTGTCGACTTTTCTTACACCGTGAAAGCCACCTGGGTGAATTTGGGCCGATTAACAGGAGACTGGGAGTTCTACACCTGTCTTAGCCCATGAAAGCCACTGGGTCGCTTTGGGCCAATTACCCGGAGAATGGGAGTTCTAGTCCCGTCTTAGCCCATGAAAGCCACTGGGTCATTTTGGGCCAATTAACAGGCGACTGGGATTTCTAGACCCAGCCCATGAAAGCCGCTGGGTCATTTTGGGCCAATTATCAGGAGACTGACATTTATAGTCCGTCTTAGCCATGACCGCCATTGGGTCATTTTGAGCCAATTACCGGGAGACTGGGAGTTCTAGTCCCTTCTTAGCCCATGAAAGCCACTGGGTCATTTGGGGCCAATTACAAGGAGACTGAGAGTTCTAGTCCCGTCTTAGCTCATGAAAGCCAATGGGTCATTTTGGGCCAATTACCAGGAGACTGAGAGTTCTAGTACCATCTTAGCCAATGAAAGCCACCAGAGTCATTTTGGGCCAATTACCAGGAGACTGGGAGTTCTAGTCCAATCTTAGCCCATGAAAGCCACTGGGTCATTTTGGGCTAATTACCAGGAGACTGAAATTTCTAGTCCGTCTTAGCCCATGAAAGCCACTGGGTCATTTTGGGCTAATTACCAGGAGACTGACATTTCTAGTCCGTCTTAGCCCATGAAAGCCACTGGGACATTTGGGGCCAATTACCAGGAGACTGGGAGTTCTAGTCCCGTCTTAACCCATGAAAGCCACTGGGACATTTGGGGCCAATTACCAGGGGACTGGGAGTTCTAGTCCAATCTTAGCCCATGAAAGCCACTGGGTCATTTTGGGCCAATTACCAGCAGACTAAGAGTTCTAGTCCCCTCTTAGCCCATGAAAGCCGCTGGGTCATTTTGGGGCAATTATCAGGAGACTGGGAGTTCTAGTCCCATCTTAGCCCATGTAAGCCTCTGGATCATTTTCAGCCAATTTCCAGGAGACTAAGAGTCCTAGACCCGCCTTAGCCAGGAAAGCCACTGGGTCATTTTGGGCCAATTACCAGGAGACTGAGAGTTCTAGTACCATCTTAGCCAATGAAAGCCACCAGGTCATTTTGGGCCAATTACCAGGAGACTGGGAGTTCTAGTCCAATCTTAGCCCATGAAAGCCACTGGGTCATCTTGGGCCAATTACCAGGAGACTGAAATTTCTAGTCCGTCTTAGCCCATGAAAGCCACTGGGTCATTTTGGGGCAATTACCAGGAGACTGGGAGTTCTAGTGCCCTCTTAGCCCATGATAGCCACTGGGTCATTTTGGGCCAATTATCAGGAGACTGACATTTCTAGTCCGTCTTAGTCCATGAAAGCTGCTGGGTCATTTTGGGCCAATTATCAGGAGACTGACATTTCTAGTCCGTCTTAGCCCATGAAAGCCACTGGGTCATTTTGGGCAAATTACCAGGAGACTGGGAGTTCTAGTTCCATCTTAGCCCATGAAAGCCACTGGGTCATTTTGGGCTAATTACCAGGGGACTGGGAGTTGTAGACTTTTCTTACACCATGAAAGCCACCTGGGTGAATTTGGGCCAATTACCAGGAGACTGACATTTCTAGTCCGTCTTAGCCCATGAAAGCCACTGGGTCATTTTGGGCCAATTATCAGGAGACTAAGAGTTCTTGTCCCCTCTTAGCCCATGAAAGCCGCTGGGTCATTTTGGGCCAATTATCAGGAGACTGACATTTCTAGTCCATCTTAGTCCATGAAAGCCGCTGGGTCATTTTGGGCCATTTATCAGGAGACTGACATTTCTAGTCCGTCTTAGTCCATGAAAGCCACTGGGTCATTTTGAGCCAATTACCAGGAGTCTGAGAGTTCTAGACCTGGCTTAGCCATGAAAGCCACTGGGTCATTTTGGGCCAATTACCAGGAGACTGGGAGTTCTAGTTCCATCTTAGCCCATGAAAGCCACTGGGTCGTTTTGGGCTAATTACCTGGGGACTGGGAGTTGTAGACTTTTCTTACACCATGAAAGCCACCTGGGTGAATTTGGGCCAATTACCAGGAGACTGACATTTCTAGTCCGTCTTAGCCCATGAAAGCCACTGGGTCATTTTGGGCCAATTATCAGGAGACTAAGAGTTCTTGTCCCCTCTTAGCCCATGAAAGCCGCTGGGTCATTTTGGGCCAATTATCAGGAGACTGACATTTCTAGTCCATCTTAGTCCATGAAAGCCGCTGGGTCATTTTGGGCCATTTATCAGGAGACTGACATTTCTAGTCCGTCTTAGTCCATGAAAGCCACTGGGTCATTTTGGGCCAATTACCAGGACACTGGGAGTTCTATACTCGTCGTTACCCATAAAAGCCATTGGGTCATTTTGGGCCAATTACCAGGGGACTGGGAGTTGTAGACTTTTCTTACACCATGAAAGCCACCTGGGTGAATTTGGGCCAATTACCAGGAGACTGGGAGTTCTACACCTGTCTTAGCCCATGAAAGCCACTGGGTCGTTTTGGCCCAATTACCCGGAGAATGGGAGTTCTAGTCCCGTCTTAGCCCATGAAAGCCACTGCGTCATTTTGGGTCAATTAACAGGCGACTGGGAGTTCTAGACCCAGCCCATGAAAGCCGCTGGGTCATTTTGGGCTAATTACCAGGAGACTGTGAGTTCTAGTCGCGTCTTTACCCATGAAAGCCGCTGGGTCATTTTGGGTCAATTATCAGGAGACTGACATTTATAGTCCGTCTTAGCCATGAACGCCATTGGGTCATTTTGAGCCAATTACCGGGAGACTGGGAGTTCTAGTCCCTTCTTAGCCCATGAAAGCCACTGGGTCATTTGGGGCCAATTACCAGGGGACTGGGAGTTCTAGTCCAATCTTAGCCCATGAAAGCCACTGGGTCATTTTGGGCCAATTACCAGGAGACTAAGAGTTCTAGTCCCCTCTTAGCCCATGAAAGCCGCTGCGTCATTTTGAGGCAATTATCAGGAGACTGGGAGTTCTAGTCCCGTCTTAGCCCATGTAAGCCTCTGGATCATTTTCAGCCAATTTCCAGGTGACTAAGAGTCCTAGACCCACCTTAGCCAGGAAAGCCACTGGGTCATTTTGGGCCAATTACAAGGAGACTGAGAGTTCTAGTCCCGTCTTAGCTCATGAAAGCCAATGGGTCATTTTGGGCCAATTACCAGGAGACTGAGAGTTCTAGTACCATCTTAGCCAATGAAAGCCACCAGGGTCATTTTGGGCCAATTACCAGGAGACTGGGAGTTCTAGTCCAATCTTAGCCCATGAAAGCCACTGGGTCATTTTGGGCTAATTACCAGGAGACTGAAATTTCTAGTCCGTCTTAGCCCATGAAAGCCACTGGGTCATTTTGGGGCAATTACCAGGCGACTGGGAGTTCTAGACCCAGCCCATGAAAGCCACTGGGTCATTTTGGGCTAATTACCAGGAGACTGAAATTTCTAGTCCGTCTTAGCCCATGAAAGCCACTGGGTCATTTTGGGGCAATTACCAGGCGACTGGGAGTTCTAGACCCAGCCCATGAAAGCCACTGGGTCATTTTGGGCCAATTACCAGGAGACTGTGAGTTCTAGTCGCGTCTTTACCCATGAAAGCCGCTGGGTCATTTTGGGCCAATTATCAGGAGACTGACATTTATAGTCCGTCTTAGCCATGAACGCCATTGGTTCATTTTGAGCCAATTACCGGGAGACTGGGAGTTCTAGTCCCTTCTTAGCCCATGAAAGCCACTGGGTCATTTGGGGCCAATTACCAGGGGACTGGGAGTTCTAGTCCAATCTTAGCCCATGAAAGCCACTGGGTCATTTTGGGCCAATTACCAGCAGACTAAGAGTTCTAGTCCCCTCTTAGCCCATGAAAGCCGCTGGGTCATTTTGGGGCAATTATCAGGAGACTGGGAGTTCTAGTCCCGTCTTAGCCCATGTAAGCCTCTGGATCATTTTCAGCCAATTTCCAGGAGACTAAGAGTCCTAGACCCGCCTTAGCCAGGAAAGCCACTGGGTCATTTTGGGCCAATTACAAGAAGACTCAGAGTTCTAGTCCCGTCTTAGCTCATGAAAGCCAATGGGTCATTTTGGGCCAATTACCAGGAGACTGAGAGTTCTAGTACCATCTTAGCCAATGAAAGCCACCAGGGTCATTTTGGGCCAATTACCAGGAGACTGGGAGTTCTAGTCCAATCTTAGCCCATGAAAGCCACTGGGTCATCTTGGGCCAATTACCAGGAGACTGAAATTTCTAGTCCGTCTTAGCCCATGAAAGCCACTGGGTCATTTTGGGGCAATTACCAGGAGACTGGGAGTTCTAGTGCCCTCTTAGCCCATGATAGCCACTGGGTCATTTTGGGCCAATTATCAGGAGACTGACATTTCTAGTCCGTCTTAGTCCATGAAAGCTGCTGGGTCATTTTGGGCAAATTACCAGGAGACTGGGAGTTCTAGTTCCATCTTAGCCCATGAAAGCCACTGGGTCATTTTGGGCTAATTACCAGGGGACTGGGAGTTGTAGACTTTTCTTACACCATGAAAACCACCTGGGTGAATTTGGGCCAATTACCAGGAGACTGGGAGTTCTACACCTGTCTTAGCCCATGAAAGCCTCTGGGTCGTTTTGGGCCAATTACCCGGAGAATGGGAGTTCTAGTCCCGTCTTAGCCCATGAAAGCCACTGGGTCATTGTGGGCCAATTAACAGGCGACTGGGAGTTCTAGACCCAGCCCATGAAAGCCACTGGGTCATTTTGGGCCAATTACGAGGAGACTGGGAGTTCTAGTCCTGTCTTTACCCATGAAAGCCGCTGGGTCATTTTGGGCCAATTATCAGGAGACTGACATTTCGAGTCCGTCGTAGCCATGAAAGCCACTGGGTCATTTTGAGCCAATTACCAGGAGACTGGGAGTTCTAGTCCCTTCTTAGCCCATGAAAGCCACTGGGTCATTTTGGGCCAATTACCAGGAGACTGGGAGTTCTAGTCCAATCTTAGCCCATGAAAGCCACTGGGTCATTTTGGGCCAAATTACCAGGAGACTGAGAGTTCTAGTCCCGTCTTAACCCATGAAAGCCACTGGGTCATTTTGAGCCAATAACCAGGAGTCTGAGAGTTCTAGACCTGGCTTAGCCATGAAAGCCACTGGGTCATTTTGGGCCAATTACCAGGAGACTGAAATTTCTAGTCCGTCCTGGCCCATGATAGCCACTGGGTCATTTTGGGCCAATTATCAGGAGACTGACATTTCTAGTCCGTCTTAGTCCATGAAAGCCGCTGGGTCATTTTGGGCCAATCATCAGGAGACTGACATTTCTAGTCCATCTTAGCCCATGAAAGCCACTGGGTCATTTTGGGCCAATTACCAGGAGACTGGGAGTTCTAGTCCCGTCTTAACCCATGAAAGCCACTGGGTCATTTTGAGCCAATAACCAGGAGTCTGAGAGTTCTAGACCTGGCTTAGCCATGAAAGCCACTGGGTCATTTTGGGCCAATTACCAGGAGACTGGGAGTTCTAGTTCCGTCTTAGCCCATGAAAGCCACTGGGTCATTTTGGGCCAATTACCAGGACACTGGGAGTTCTATACCCGTCTTTACCCATAAAAGCCACTGGGTCATTTTGGGCCAATTACCAGGGGACTGGGAGTAGTAGACTTTTCTTACACCATGAAAGCCACCTGGGTGAATATGGGCCAATTACCAGGAGACTGGGAGTTCTACACCTGTCTTAGCCCATGAAAGCCACTGGGTCGTTTTGGGCCAATTACCCGGAGAATGGGAGTTCTAGTCCCATCTTAGCCCATGAAAGCCACTGGGTCATTTTGGTCCAATTAACAGGCGACTGAGAGTTCTAGACCCAGCCCATGAAAGCCGCTGGGTCATTTTGGGCCAATTATCAGGAGACTGACATTTCTAGTCCGTCTTAGTCCATGAAAGCCACTGGGTCATTTTGAGCCAATTACCAGGAGTCTGAGAGTTCTAGACCTGGCTTAGCCATGAAAGCCACTGGGTCATTTTGGGCCAATTACCAGGAGACTGGGAGTTCTAGTTCCGTCTTAGCCATGAAAGCCACTGGGTCATTTTGGGGCAATTACCAGGAGACTGGGAGTTCTAGTGCCGTCTTAGCCCATGATAGCCACTGGGTCATTTTGGGCCAATTATCAGGAGACTAAGAGTTCTTGTCCCCTCTTAGCCCATGAAAGCTGCTGGGTCATTTTGGGCCAATTATCAGGAGACTGACATTTATAGTCCGTCTTAGCCATGAACGCCACTGGGTCATTTTGAGCCAATTACCAGGAGACTGGGAGTTCTAGTCCCTTCTTAGCCCATGAAAGCCACTGGGTCATTTTGGACCAATTATCAGGAGACTGACATTTCTAGTCCGTCTTAGCCCATGAAAGCCACTGGGTCATTTTGGGCCAATTATCAGGAGACTAAGAGTTCTTGTCCCCTCTTAGCCCATGAAAGCTGCTGGGTCATTTTGGGCCAATTATCAGGAGACTGACATTTCTAGTCCATCTTAGTCCATGAAAGCCGCTGGGTCATATTGGGCCAATTATCAGGAGACTGACATTTCTAGTCCCTCTTAGCCCATGAAAGCCACTGGGTCGTTTGGGGCCATTTACCAGGAGACTGGGAGTTCCAGTCCAATCTTAGCCCATGAAAGCCACTGGGTCATTTTGGGCCAATTAACAGGAGACTGAGAGATCTAGTCCCCTCTTAGCCCATGAAAGCCGCTGGGTCATTTTGGGCCAATTATCAGGAGACTGAAATTTCTAGTCCGTCTTAGCCCATGAAAGCCACTGGGTCATTTTGGGGCAATTACCAGGAGACTGGGAGTTCTAGTGCCGTCTTAGCCCATGATAGCCACTGGGTCATTTTGGGCCAATTATCAGGAAACTGACATTTCTAGTCCGTCTTAGTCCATGAAAGCCGCTGGGTCATTTTGGGCCAATTATCAGGAGACTGACATTTCTAGTCCGTCTTAGCCCATGAAAGCCACTGGGACATTTGGGGCCAATTACCAGGAGACTGGGAGTTCTAGTCCCGTCTTAACCCATGAAAGCCACTGGGTCATTTTGAGCCAATTACCAGGAGTCTGAGAGTTCTAGACCTGGCTTAGCCATGAAAGCCACTGGGTCATTTTGGGCCAATTACCAGGACACTGGGAGTTCTATACCCGTCTTTACCCATAAAAGCCACTGGGTCATTTTGGGCCAATTAACAGGGGACTGGGAGTTGTCGACTTTTCTTACACCGTGAAAGCCACCTGGGTGAATTTGGGCCGATTAACAGGAGACTGGGAGTTCTACACCTGTCTTAGCCCATGAAAGCCACTGGGTCGCTTTGGGCCAATTACCCGGAGAATGGGAGTTCTAGTCCCGTCTTAGCCCATGAAAGCCACTGGGTCATTTTGGGCCAATTAACAGGCGACTGGGATTTCTAGACCCAGCCCATGAAAGCCGCTGGGTCATTTTGGGCCAATTATCAGGAGACTGACATTTATAGTCCGTCTTAGCCATGACCGCCATTGGGTCATTTTGAGCCAATTACCGGGAGACTGGGAGTTCTAGTCCCTTCTTAGCCCATGAAAGCCACTGGGTCATTTGGGGCCAATTACAAGGAGACTGAGAGTTCTAGTCCCGTCTTAGCTCATGAAAGCCAATGGGTCATTTTGGGCCAATTACCAGGAGACTGAGAGTTCTAGTACCATCTTAGCCAATGAAAGCCACCAGGGTCATTTTGGGCCAATTACCAGGAGACTGGGAGTTCTAGTCCAATCTTAGCCCATGAAAGCCACTGGGTCATTTTGGGCTAATTACCAGGAGACTGAAATTTCTAGTCCGACTTAGCCCATGAAAGCCACTGGGTCATTTTGGGGCAATTACCAGGCGACTGGGAGTTCTAGACCCAGCCCATGAAAGCCACTGGGTCATTTTGGGCTAATTACCAGGAGACTGTGAGTTCTAGTCGCGTCTTTACCCATGAAAGCCGCTGGGTCATTTTGGGCCAATTATCAGGAGACTGACATTTATAGTCCGTCTTAGCCATGAACGCCATTGGGTCATTTTGAGCCAATTACCGGGAGACTGGGAGTTCTAGTCCCTTCTTAGCCCATGAAAGCCACTGGGTCATTTGGGGCCAATTACCAGGGGACTGGGAGTTCTAGTCCAATCTTAGCCCATGAAAGCCACTGGGTCATTTTGGGCCAATTACCAGCAGACTAAGAGTTCTAGTCCCCTCTTAGCCCATGAAAGCCGCTGGGTCATTTTGGGGCAATTATCAGGAGACTGGGAGTTCTAGTCCCGTCTTAGCCCATGTAAGCCTCTGGATCATTTTCAGCCAATTTCCAGGAGACTAAGAGTCCTAGACCCGCCTTAGCCAGGAAAGCCACTGGGTCATTTTGGGCCAATTACAAGAAGACTCAGAGTTCTAGTCCCGTCTTAGCTCATGAAAGCCAATGGGTCATTTTGGGCCAATTACCAGGAGACTGAGAGTTCTAGTACCATCTTAGCCAATGAAAGCCACCAGGGTCATTTTGGGCCAATTACCAGGAGACTGGGAGTTCTAGTCCAATCTTAGCCCATGAAAGCCACTGGGTCATCTTGGGCCAATTACCAGGAGACTGAAATTTCTAGTCCGTCTTAGCCCATGAAAGCCACTGGGTCATTTTGGGGCAATTACCAGGAGACTGGGAGTTCTAGTGCCCTCTTAGCCCATGATAGCCACTGGGTCATTTTGGTCCAATTATCAGGAGACTGACATTTCTAGTCCGTCTTAGTCCATGAAAGCTGCTGGGTCATTTTGGGCCAATTATCAGGAGACTGACATTTCTAGTCCGTCTTAGCCCATGAAAGCCACTGGGTCATTTTGGGCAAATTACCAGGAGACTGGGAGTTCTAGTTCCATCTTAGCCCATGAAAGCCACTGGGTCATTTTGGGCTAATTACCAGGGGACTGCGAGTTGTAGACTTTTCTTACACCATGAAAGCCACCTGGGTGAATTTGGGCCAATTACCAGGAGACTGACATTTCTAATCCGTCTTAGCCCATGAAAGCCACTGGGTCATTTTGGGCCAATTATCAGGAGACTAAGAGTTCTTGTCCCCTCTTAGCCCATGAAAGCCGCTGGGTCATTTTGGGCCAATTATCAGGAGACTGACATTTCTAGTCCATCTTAGTCCATGAAAGCCGCTGGGTCATTTTGGGCCAATTATCAGGAGACTGACATTTCTAGTCCGTCTTAGTCCATGAAAGCCACTGGGTCATTTTGAGCCAATTACCAGGAGTCTGAGAGTTCTAGACCTGGCTTAGCCATGAAAGCCACTGGGTCATTTTGGGCCAATTACCAGGAGACTGGGAGTTCTAGTTCCGTCTTAGCCCATGAAAGCCACTGGGTCATTTTGGGCCAATTAACAGAAGACTGACATTTCTGGTCCATTTTAGCCCATGAAAGCCACTGGGTCATTTGGTGCCAATTACCAGGAGACTGGGAGTTCTAGTCCCGTCTGAACCCATGAAAGCCACTGGGTCATTTTGAGCCAATTACCAGGAGTCTGAGAGTTCTAGACCTGGCTTAGCCATGAAAGCCACTGGGTCATTTTGGGCCAATTACCAGGAGACTGGGAGTTCTAGTTCCGTTTTTACCCATGAAAACCGCTGGGTCATTTTGGACCAATTATCAGGAGACTCACATTTCTAGTCCGTCTTAGCCCATGAAAGCCACTGGGTCATTTTGAGCCAATTACCAGGAGTCTGAGAGTTCTAGACCTGGCTTAGCCATGAAAGCCACTGGGTCATTTTGGGCTAATTACCAGGAGACTGACATTTCTAGTCCGTCTTAGCCCATGAAAGCCACTGGGACATTTGGGGCCAATTACCAGGAGACTGGGAGTTCTAGTCCCGTCTTAACCCATGAAAGCCACTGGGACATTTGGGGCCAATTACCAGGGGACTGGGAGTTCTAGTCCAATCTTAGCCCATGAAAGCCACTGGGTCATTTTGGGCCAATTACCAGCAGACTAAGAGTTCTAGTCCCCTCTTAGCCCATGAAAGCCGCTGGGTCATTTTGGGGCAATTATCAGGAGACTGGGAGTTCTAGTCCCATCTTAGCCCATGTAAGCCTCTGGATCATTTTCAGCCAATTTCCAGGAGACTAAGAGTCCTAGACCCGCCTTAGCCAGGAAAGCCACTGGGTCATTTTGGGCCAATTACCAGGAGACTGAGAGTTCTAGTACCATCTTAGCCAATGAAAGCCACCAGGTCATTTTGGGCCAATTACCAGGAGACTGGGAGTTCTAGTCCAATCTTAGCCCATGAAAGCCACTGGGTCATCTTGGGCCAATTACCAGGAGACTGAAATTTCTAGTCCGTCTTAGCCCATGAAAGCCACTGGGTCATTTTGGGGCAATTACCAGGAGACTGGGAGTTCTAGTGCCCTCTTAGCCCATGATAGCCACTGGGTCATTTTGGGCCAATTATCAGGAGACTGACATTTCTAGTCCGTCTTAGTCCATGAAAGCTGCTGGGTCATTTTGGGCCAATTATCAGGAGACTGACATTTCTAGTCCGTCTTAGCCCATGAAAGCCACTGGGTCATTTTGGGCAAATTACCAGGAGACTGGGAGTTCTAGTTCCATCTTAGCCCATGAAAGCCACTGGGTCATTTTGGGCTAATTACCAGGGGACTGGGAGTTGTAGACTTTTCTTACACCATGAAAGCCACCTGGGTGAATTTGGGCCAATTACCAGGAGACTGACATTTCTAGTCCGTCTTAGCCCATGAAAGCCACTGGGTCATTTTGGGCCAATTATCAGGAGACTAAGAGTTCTTGTCCCCTCTTAGCCCATGAAAGCCGCTGGGTCATTTTGGGCCAATTATCAGGAGACTGACATTTCTAGTCCATCTTAGTCCATGAAAGCCGCTGGGTCATTTTGGGCCATTTATCAGGAGACTGACATTTCTAGTCCGTCTTAGTCCATGAAAGCCACTGGGTCATTTTGAGCCAATTACCAGGAGTCTGAGAGTTCTAGACCTGGCTTAGCCATGAAAGCCACTGGGTCATTTTGGGCCAATTACCAGGAGACTGGGAGTTCTAGTTCCATCTTAGCCCATGAAAGCCACTGGGTCATTTTGGGCTAATTACCTGGGGACTGGGAGTTGTAGACTTTTCTTACACCATGAAAGCCACCTGGGTGAATTTGGGCCAATTACCAGGAGACTGACATTTCTAGTCCGTCTTAGCCCATGAAAGCCACTGGGTCATTTTGGGCCAATTATCAGGAGACTAAGAGTTCTTGTCCCCTCTTAGCCCATGAAAGCCGCTGGGTCATTTTGGGCCAATTATCAGGAGACTGACATTTCTAGTCCATCTTAGTCCATGAAAGCCGCTGGGTCATTTTGGGCCATTTATCAGGAGACTGACATTTCTAGTCCGTCTTAGTCCATGAAAGCCACTGGGTCATTTTGGGCCAATTACCAGGACACTGGGAGTTCTATACTCGTCGTTACCCATAAAAGCCATTGGGTCATTTTGGGCCAATTACCAGGGGACTGGGAGTTGTAGACTTTTCTTACACCATGAAAGCCACCTGGGTGAATTTGGGCCAATTACCAGGAGACTGGGAGTTCTACACCTGTCTTAGCCCATGAAAGCCACTGGGTCGTTTTGGCCCAATTACCCGGAGAATGGGAGTTCTAGTCCCGTCTTAGCCCATGAAAGCCACTGCGTCATTTTGGGTCAATTAACAGGCGACTGGGAGTTCTAGACCCAGCCCATGAAAGCCGCTGGGTCATTTTGGGCTAATTACCAGGAGACTGTGAGTTCTAGTCGCGTCTTTACCCATGAAAGCCGCTGGGTCATTTTGGGTCAATTATCAGGAGACTGACATTTATAGTCCGTCTTAGCCATGAACGCCATTGGGTCATTTTGAGCCAATTACCGGGAGACTGGGAGTTCTAGTCCCTTCTTAGCCCATGAAAGCCACTGGGTCATTTGGGGCCAATTACCAGGGGACTGGGAGTTCTAGTCCAATCTTAGCCCATGAAAGCCACTGGGTCATTTTGGGCCAATTACCAGGAGACTAAGAGTTCTAGTCCCCTCTTAGCCCATGAAAGCCGCTGCGTCATTTTGAGGCAATTATCAGGAGACTGGGAGTTCTAGTCCCGTCTTAGCCCATGTAAGCCTCTGGATCATTTTCAGCCAATTTCCAGGTGACTAAGAGTCCTAGACCCACCTTAGCCAGGAAAGCCACTGGGTCATTTTGGGCCAATTACAAGGAGACTGAGAGTTCTAGTCCCGTCTTAGCTCATGAAAGCCAATGGGTCATTTTGGGCCAATTACCAGGAGACTGAGAGTTCTAGTACCATCTTAGCCAATGAAAGCCACCAGGGTCATTTTGGGCCAATTACCAGGAGACTGAGAGTTCTAGTCCAATCTTAGCCCATGAAAGCCACTGGGTCATTTTGGGCTAATTACCAGGAGACTGAAATTTCTAGTCCGTCTTAGCCCATGAAAGCCACTGGGTCATTTTGGGGCAATTACCAGGCGACTGGGAGTTCTAGACCCAGCCCATGAAAGCCACTGGGTCATTTTGGGCTAATTACCAGGAGACTGAAATTTCTAGTCCGTCTTAGCCCATGAAAGCCACTGGGTCATTTTGGGGCAATTACCAGGCGACTGGGAGTTCTAGACCCAGCCCATGAAAGCCACTGGGTCATTTTGGGCCAATTACCAGGAGACTGTGAGTTCTAGTCGCGTCTTTACCCATGAAAGCCGCTGGGTCATTTTGGGCCAATTATCAGGAGACTGACATTTATAGTCCGTCTTAGCCATGAACGCCATTGGTTCATTTTGAGCCAATTACCGGGAGACTGGGAGTTCTAGTCCCTTCTTAGCCCATGAAAGCCACTGGGTCATTTGGGGCCAATTACCAGGGGACTGGGAGTTCTAGTCCAATCTTAGCCCATGAAAGCCACTGGGTCATTTTGGGCCAATTACCAGCAGACTAAGAGTTCTAGTCCCCTCTTAGCCCATGAAAGCCGCTGGGTCATTTTGGGGCAATTATCAGGAGACTGGGAGTTCTAGTCCCGTCTTAGCCCATGTAAGCCTCTGGATCATTTTCAGCCAATTTCCAGGAGACTAAGAGTCCTAGACCCGCCTTAGCCAGGAAAGCCACTGGGTCATTTTGGGCCAATTACAAGAAGACTCAGAATTCTAGTCCCGTCTTAGCTCATGAAAGCCAATGGGTCATTTTGGGCCAATTACCAGGAGACTGAGAGTTCTAGTACCATCTTAGCCAATGAAAGCCACCAGGGTCATTTTGGGCCAATTACCAGGAGACTGGGAGTTCTAGTCCAATCTTAGCCCATGAAAGCCACTGGGTCATCTTGGGCCAATTACCAGGAGACTGAAATTTCTAGTCCGTCTTAGCCCATGAAAGCCACTGGGTCATTTTGGGGCAATTACCAGGAGACTGGGAGTTCTAGTGCCCTCTTAGCCCATGATAGCCACTGGGTCATTTTGGGCCAATTATCAGGAGACTGACATTTCTAGTCCGTCTTAGTCCATGAAAGCTGCTGGGTCATTTTGGGCAAATTACCAGGAGACTGGGAGTTCTAGTTCCATCTTAGCCCATGAAAGCCACTGGGTCATTTTGGGCTAATTACCAGGGGACTGGGAGTTGTAGACTTTTCTTACACCATGAAAACCACCTGGGTGAATTTGGGCCAATTACCAGGAGACTGGGAGTTCTACACCTGTCTTAGCCCATGAAAGCCTCTGGGTCGTTTTGGGCCAATTACCCGGAGAATGGGAGTTCTAGTCCCGTCTTAGCCCATGAAAGCCACTGGGTCATTGTGGGCCAATTAACAGGCGACTGGGAGTTCTAGACCCAGCCCATGAAAGCCACTGGGTCATTTTGGGCCAATAACGAGGAGACTGGGAGTTCTAGTCCTGTCTTTACCCATGAAAGCCGCTGGGTCATTTTGGGCCAATTATCAGGAGACTGACATTTCGAGTCCGTCGTAGCCATGAAAGCCACTGGGTCATTTTGAGCAAATTACCAGGAGACTGGGAGTTCTAGTCCCTTCTTAGCCCATGAAAGCCACTGGGTCATTTTGGGCCAATTACCAGGAGACTGGGAGTTCTAGTCCAATCTTAGCCCATGAAAGCCACTGGGTCATTTTGGGCCAAATTACCAGGAGACTGAGAGTTCTAGTCCCGTCTTAACCCATGAAAGCCACTGGGTCATTTTGAGCCAATAACCAGGAGTCTGAGAGTTCTAGACCTGGCTTAGCCATGAAAGCCACTGGGTCATTTTGGGCCAATTACCAGGAGACTGAAATTTCTAGTCCGTCCTGGCCCATGATAGCCACTGGGTCATTTTGGGCCAATTATCAGGAGACTGACATTTCTAGTCCGTCTTAGTCCATGAAAGCCGCTGGGTCATTTTGGGCCAATCATCAGGAGACTGACATTTCTAGTCCATCTTAGCCCATGAAAGCCACTGGGTCATTTTGGGCCAATTACCAGGAGACTGGGAGTTCTAGTCCCGTCTTAACCCATGAAAGCCACTGGGTCATTTTGAGCCAATAACCAGGAGTCTGAGAGTTCTAGACCTGGCTTAGCCATGAAAGCCACTGGGTCATTTTGGGCCAATTACCAGGAGACTGGGAGTTCTAGTTCCGTCTTAGCCCATGAAAGCCACTGGGTCATTTTGGGCCAATTACCAGGACACTGGGAGTTCTATACCCGTCTTTACCCATAAAAGCCACTGGGTCATTTTGGGCCAATTACCAGGGGACTGGGAGTAGTAGACTTTTCTTACACCATGAAAGCCACCTGGGTGAATATGGGCCAATTACCAGGAGACTGGGAGTTCTACACCTGTCTTAGCCCATGAAAGCCACTGGGTCGTTTTGGGCCAATTACCCGGAGTATGGGAGTTCTAGTCCCATCTTAGCCCATGAAAGCCACTGGGTCATTTTGGTCCAATTAACAGGCGACTGAGAGTTCTAGACCCAGCCCATGAAAGCCGCTGGGTCATTTTGGGCCAATTATCAGGAGACTGACATTTCTAGTCCGTCTTAGTCCATGAAAGCCACTGGGTCATTTTGAGCCAATTACCAGGAGTCTGAGAGTTCTAGACCTGGCTTAGCCATGAAAGCCACTGGGTCATTTTGGGCCAATTACCAGGAGACTGGGAGTTCTAGTTCCGTCTTAGCCATGAAAGCCACTGGGTCATTTTGGGGCAATTACCAGGAGACTGACATTTATAGTCCGTCTTAGCCATGAACGCCACTGGGTCATTTTGAGCCAATTACCAGGAGACTGGGAGTTCTAGTCCCTTCTTAGCCCATGAAAGCCACTGGGTCATTTTGGACCAATTATCAGGAGACTGACATTTCTAGTCCGTCTTAGCCCATGAAAGCCACTGGGTCATTTTGGGCCAATTATCAGGAGACTAAGAGTTCTTGTCCCCTCTTAGCCCATGAAAGCTGCTGGGTCATTTTGGGCCAATTATCAGGAGACTGACATTTCTAGTCCATCTTAGTCCATGAAAGCCGCTGGGTCATATTGGGCCAATTATCAGGAGACTGACATTTCTAGTCCCTCTTAGCCCATGAAAGCCACTGGGTCGTTTGGGGCCATTTACCAGGAGACTGGGAGTTCCAGTCCAATCTTAGCCCATGAAAGCCACTGGGTCATTTTGGGCCAATTACCAGGAGACTGAGAGATCTAGTCCCCTCTTAGCCCATGAAAGCCGCTGGGTCATTTTGGGCCAATTATCAGGAGACTGAAATTTCTAGTCCGTCTTAGCCCATGAAAGCCACTGGGTCATTTTGGGGCAATTACCAGGAGACTGGGAGTTCTAGTGCCGTCTTAGCCCATGATAGCCACTGGGTCATTTTGGGCCAATTATCAGGAAACTGACATTTCTAGTCCGTCTTAGTCCATGAAAGCCGCTGGGTCATTTTGGGCCAATTATCAGGAGACTGACATTTCTAGTCCGTCTTAGCCCATGAAAGCCACTGGGACATTTGGGGCCAATTACCAGGAGACTGGGAGTTCTAGTCCCGTCTTAACCCATGAAAGCCACTGGGTCATTTTGGGCCAATTACCAGGACACTGGGAGTTCTATACCCGTCTTTACCCATAAAAGCCACTGGGTCATTTTGGGCCAATTAACAGGGGACTGGGAGTTGTCGACTTTTCTTACACCGTGAAAGCCACCTGGGTGAATTTGGGCCAATTAACAGGAGACTGGGAGTTCTACACCTGTCTTAGCCCATGAAAGCCACTGGGTCGCTTTGGGCCAATTACCCGGAGAATGGGAGTTCTAGTCCCGTCTTAGCCCATGAAAGCCACTGGGTCATTTTGGGCCAATTAACAGGCGACTGGGATTTCTAGACCCAGCCCATGAAAGCCGCTGGGTCATTTTGGGCCAATTATCAGGAGACTGACATTTATAGTCCGTCTTAGCCATGACCGCCATTGGGTCATTTTGAGCCAATTACCGGGAGACTGGGAGTTCTAGTCCCTTCTTAGCCCATGAAAGCCACTGGGTCATTTGGGGCCAATTACAAGGAGACTGAGAGTTCTAGTCCCGTCTTAGCTCATGAAAGCCAATGGGTCATTTTGGGCCAATTACCAGGAGACTGAGAGTTCTAGTACCATCTTAGCCAATGAAAGCCACCAGGGTCATTTTGGGCCAATTACCAGGAGACTGGGAGTTCTAGTCCAATCTTAGCCCATGAAAGCCACTGGGTCATTTTGGGCTAATTACCAGGAGACTGAAATTTCTAGTCCGTCTTAGCCCATGAAAGTCACTGGGTCATTTTGGGGCAATTACCAGGCGACTGGGAGTTCTAGACCCAGCCCATGAAAGCCACTGGGTCATTTTGGGCTAATTACCAGGAGACTGTGAGTTCTAGTCGCGTCTTTACCCATGAAAGCCGCTGGGTCATTTTGGGCCAATTATCAGGAGACTGACATTTATAGTCCGTCTAAGCCATGAACGCCATTGGGTCATTTTGAGCCAATTACCGGGAGACTGGGAGTTCTAGTCCCTTCTTAGCCCATGAAAGCCACTGGGTCATTTGGGGCCAATTACCAGGGGACTGGGAGTTCTAGTCCAATCTTAGCCCATGAAAGCCACTGGGTCATTTTGGGCCAATTACCAGCAGACTAAGAGTTCTAGTCCCCTCTTAGCCCATGAAAGCCGCTGGGTCATTTTGGGGCAATTATCAGGAGACTGGGAGTTCTAGTCCCGTCTTAGCCCATGTAAGCCTCTGGATCATTTTCAGCCAATTTCCAGGAGACTAAGAGTCCTAGACCCGCCTTAGCCAGGAAAGCCACTGGGTCATTTTGGGCCAATTACAAGAAGACTCAGAGTTCTAGTCCCGTCTTAGCTCATGAAAGCCAATGGGTCATTTTGGGCCAATTACCAGGAGACTGAGAGTTCTAGTACCATCTTAGCCAATGAAAGCCACCAGGGTCATTTTGGGCCAATTACCAGGAGACTGGGAGTTCTAGTCCAATCTTAGCCCATGAAAGCCACTGGGTCATCTTGGGCCAATTACCAGGAGACTGAAATTTCTAGTCCGTCTTAGCCCATGAAAGCCACTGGGTCATTTTGGGGCAATTACCAGGAGACTGGGAGTTCTAGTGCCCTCTTAGCCCATGATAGCCACTGGGTCATTTTGGGCCAATTATCAGGAGACTGACATTTCTAGTCCGTCTTAGTCCATGAAAGCTGCTGGGTCATTTTGGGCCAATTATCAGGAGACTGACATTTCTAGTCCGTCTTAGCCCATGAAAGCCACTGGGTCATTTTGGGCAAATTACCAGGAGACTGGGAGTTCTAGTTCCATCTTAGCCCATGAAAGCCACTGGGTCATTTTGGGCTAATTACCAGGGGACTGCGAGTTGTAGACTTTTCTTACACCATGAAAGCCACCTGGGTGAATTTGGGCCAATTACCAGGAGACTGACATTTCTAATCCGTCTTAGCCCATGAAAGCCACTGGGTCATTTTGGGCCAATTATCAGGAGACTAAGAGTTCTTGTCCCCTCTTAGCCCATGAAAGCCGCTGGGTCATTTTGGGCCAATTATCAGGAGACTGACATTTCTAGTCCATCTTAGTCCATGAAAGCCGCTGGGTCATTTTGGGCCAATTATCAGGAGACTGACATTTCTAGTCCGTCTTAGTCCATGAAAGCCACTGGGTCATTTTGAGCCAATTACCAGGAGTCTGAGAGTTCTAGACCTGGCTTAGCCATGAAAGCCACTGGGTCATTTTGGGCCAATTACCAGGAGACTGGGAGTTCTAGTTCCGTCTTAGCCCATGAAAGCCACTGGGTCATTTTGGGCCAATTAACAGAAGACTGACATTTCTGGTCCGTTTTAGCCCATGAAAGCCACTGGGTCATTTGGTGCCAATTACCAGGAGACTGGGAGTTCTAGTCCCGTCTGAACCCATGAAAGCCACTGGGTCATTTTGAGCCAATTACCAGGAGTCTGAGAGTTCTAGACCTGGCTTAGCCATGAAAGCCACTGGGTCATTTTGGGCCAATTACCAGGAGACTGGGAGTTCTAGTTCCGTTTTTACCCATGAAAACCGCTGGGTCATTTTGGACCAATTATCAGGAGACTCACATTTCTAGTCCGTCTTAGCCCATGAAAGCCACTGGGTCATTTTGGGGCAATTACCAGGAGACTGGGAGTTCTAGTGCCGTCTTAGCCCATGATAGCCACTGGGTCATTTTGGGCCAATTTCCAGGAGACTGGGAGTTCTAGTCCCTTCTTAGCCTATGAAAGCCACTGGGTCGTTTGGGGCCATTTACCAGGAGACTGGGAGTTCCAGACCAATCTTAGCCCATGAAAACCACTGGGTCATTTTTGGCCAATTACCAGGAGACTGAGAGTTGTAGTCCCCTCTTAGCCTATGAAAGTCGCTGGGTCATTTTGGGCCAATTACCAGGAGACTGACATTTCTAGTCCCTCTTAGCCCATGAAAGCCACTGGGTCGTTTGGGGCCATTTACCAGGAGACTGGGAGTTCCAGTCCAATCTTAGCCCATGAAAGCCACTGGGTCATTTTGGGCCAATTATCAGGAGACTGACATTTCTAGTCCGTCTTAGTCCATGAAAGCCGCTGGGTCATATTGGGCCAATTATCAGGAGACTGACATTTCTAGTCCCTCTTAGCCCATGAAAGCCACTGGGTCGTTTGGGGCCATTTACCAGGAGACTGGGAGTTCCAGTCCAATCTTAGCCCATGAAAGCCACTTGGTCATTTTGGGCCTATTACCAGGAGACTGAGAGTTCTAGTCCCCTCTTAGCCCATGAAAGCCGCTGGGTCATTTTGGGCCAATTATCAGGAGACTGAAATTTCTAGTCCGTCTTAGCCCATGAAAGCCACTGGGTCATTTTGGGGCAATTACCAGGAGACTGGGAGTTCTAGTGCCGTCTTAGCCCATGATAGCCACTGGGTCATTTTGGGCCAATTATCAGGAAACTGACATTTCTAGTCCGTCTTAGTCCATGAAAGCCGCTGGGTCATTTTGGGCCAATTATCAGGAGACTGACATTTCTAGTCCGTCTTAGCCCATGAAAGCCACTGGGACATTTGGGGCCAATTACCAGGAGACTGGGAGTTCTAGTCCCGTCTTAACCCATGAAAGCCACTGGGACATTTGGGGCCAATTACCAGGGGACTGGGAGTTCTAGTCCAATCTTAGCCCATGAAAGCCACTGGGTCATTTTGGGCCAATTACCAGCAGACTAAGAGTTCTAGTCCCCTCTTAGCCCATGAAAGCCGCTGGGTCATTTTGGGGCAATTATCAGGAGACTGGGAGTTCTAGTCCCATCTTAGCCCATGTAAGCCTCTGGATCATTTTCAGCCAATTTCCAGGAGACTAAGAGTCCTAGACCCGCCTTAGCCAGGAAAGCCACTGGGTCATTTTGGGCCAATTACAAGAAGACTCAGAGTTCTAGTCCCGTCTTAGCTCATGAAAGCCAATGGGTCATTTTGGGCCAATTACCAGGAGACTGAGAGTTCTAGTACCATCTTAGCCAATGAAAGCCACCAGGTCATTTTGGGCCAATTACCAGGAGACTGGGAGTTCTAGTCCAATCTTAGCCCATGAAAGCCACTGGGTCATCTTGGGCCAATTACCAGGAGACTGAAATTTCTAGTCCGTCTTAGCCCATGAAAGCCACTGGGTCATTTTGGGGCAATTACCAGGAGACTGGGAGTTCTAGTGCCCTCTTAGCCCATGATAGCCACTGGGTCATTTTGGGCCAATTATCAGGAGACTGACATTTCTAGTCCGTCTTAGTCCATGAAAGCTGCTGGGTCATTTTGGGCCAATTATCAGGAGACTGACATTTCTAGTCCGTCTTAGCCCATGAAAGCCACTGGGTCATTTTGGGCAAATTACCAGGAGACTGGGAGTTCTAGTTCCATCTTAGCCCATGAAAGCCACTGGGTCATTTTGGGCTAATTACCAGGGGACTGGGAGTTGTAGACTTTTCTTACACCATGAAAGCCACCTGGGTGAATTTGGGCCAATTACCAGGAGACTGACATTTCTAGTCCGTCTTAGCCCATGAAAGCCACTGGGTCATTTTGGGCCAATTATCAGGAGACTAAGAGTTCTTGTCCCCTCTTAGCCCATGAAAGCCGCTGGGTCATTTTGGGCCAATTATCAGGAGACTGACATTTCTAGTCCATTTTAGTCCATGAAAGCCGCTGAGTCATTTTGGGCCATTTATCAGGAGACTGACATTTCTAGTCCGTCTTAGTCCATGAAAGCCACTGGGTCATTTTGAGCCAATTACCAGGAGTCTGAGAGTTCTAGACCTGGCTTAGCCATGAAAGCCACTGGGTCATTTTGGGCCAATTACCAGGAGACTGGGAGTTCTAGTTCCATCTTAGCCCATGAAAGCCACTGGGTCATTTTGGGCTAATTACAAGAAGACTCAGAGTTCTAGTCCCGTCTTAGCTCATGAAAGCCAATGGGTCATTTTGGGCCAATTACCAGGAGACTGAGAGTTCTAGTACCATCTTAGCCAATGAAAGCCACCAGGTCATTTTGGGCCAATTACCAGGAGACTGGGAGTTCTAGTCCAATCTTAGCCCATGAAAGCCACTGGGTCATCTTGGGCCAATTACCAGGAGACTGAAATTTCTAGTCCGTCTTAGCCCATGAAAGCCACTGGGTCATTTTGGGGCAATTACCAGGAGACTGGGAGTTCTAGTGCCCTCTTAGCCCATGATAGCCACTGGGTCATTTTGGGCCAATTATCAGGAGACTGACATTTCTAGTCCGTCTTAGTCCATGAAAGCTGCTGGGTCATTTTGGGCCAATTATCAGGAGACTGACATTTCTAGTCCGTCTTAGCCCATGAAAGCCACTGGGTCATTTTGGGCAAATTACCAGGAGACTGGGAGTTCTAGTTCCATCTTAGCCCATGAAAGCCACTGGGTCATTTTGGGCTAATTACCAGGGGACTGGGAGTTGTAGACTTTTCTTACTCCATGAAAGCCACCTGGGTGAATTTGGGCCAATTACCAGGAGACTGACATTTCTAGTCCGTCTTAGCCCATGAAAGCCACTGGGTCATTTTGGGCCAATTATCAGGAGACTAAGAGTTCTTGTCCCCTCTTAGCCCATGAAAGCCGCTGGGTCATTTTGGGCCAATTATCAGGAGACTGACATTTCTAGTCCATCTTAGTCCATGAAAGCCGCTGGGTCATTTTGGGCCATTTATCAGGAGACTGACATTTCTAGTCCGTCTTAGTCCATGAAAGCCACTGGGTCATTTTGAGCCAATTACCAGGAGTCTGAGAGTTCTAGACCTGGCTTAGCCATGAAAGCCACTGGGTCATTTTGGGCCAATTACCAGGAGACTGGGAGTTCTAGTTCCATCTTAGCCCATGAAAGCCACTGGGTCATTTTGGGCTAATTACCTGGGGACTGGGAGTTGTAGACTTTTCTTACACCATGAAAGCCACCTGGGTGAATTTGGGCCAATTACCAGGAGACTGACATTTCTAGTCCGTCTTAGCCCATGAAAGCCGCTGGGTCATTTTGGGCCAATTATCAGGAGACTGAAATTTCTAGTCCGTCTTAGCCCATGAAAGCCACTGGGTCATTTTGGGGCAATTACCAGGAGACTGGGAGTTCTAGTGCCGTCTTAGCCCATGATAGCCACTGGGTCATTTTGGGCCAATTATCAGGAAACTGACATTTCTAGTCCGTTTTAGTCCATGAAAGCCGCTGGGTCATTTTGGGCCAATTATCAGGAGACTGGGAGTTCTAGTCCCGTCTTAGCCCATGTAAGCCTCTGGATCATTTTCAGCCAATTTCCAGGAGACTAAGAGTCCTAGACCCGCCTTAGCCAGGAAAGCCACTGGGTCATTTTGGGCCAATTACAAGAAGACTCAGAATTCTAGTCCCGTCTTAGCTCATGAAAGCCAATGGGTCATTTTGGGCCAATTACCAGGAGACTGAGAGTTCTAGTACCATCTTAGCCAATGAAAGCCACCAGGGTCATTTTGGGCCAATTACCAGGAGACTGGGAGTTCTAGTCCAATCTTAGCCCATGAAAGCCACTGGGTCATCTTGGGCCAATTACCAGGAGACTGAAATTTCTAGTCCGTCTTAGCCCATGAAAGCCACTGGGTCATTTTGGGGCAATTACCAGGAGACTGGGAGTTCTCTTAGCCCATGATAGCCACTGGGTCATTTTGGGCCAATTATCAGGAGACTGACATTTCTAGTCCGTCTTAGTCCATGAAAGCTGCTGGGTCATTTTGGGCAAATTACCAGGAGACTGGGAGTTCTAGTTCCATCTTAGCCCATGAAAGCCACTGGGTCATTTTGGGCTAATTACCAGGGGACTGGGAGTTGTAGACTTTTCTTACACCATGAAAACCACCTGGGTGAATTTGGGCCAATTACCAGGAGACTGGGAGTTCTACACCTGTCTTAGCCCATGAAAGCCTCTGGGTCGTTTTGGGCCAATTACCCGGAGAATGGGAGTTCTAGTCCCGTCTTAGCCCATGAAAGCCACTGGGTCATTGTGGGCCAATTAACAGGCGACTGGGAGTTCTAGACCCAGCCCATGAAAGCCACTGGGTCATTTTGGGCCAATAACGAGGAGACTGGGAGTTCTAGTCCTGTCTTTACCCATGAAAGCCGCTGGGTCATTTTGGGCCAATTATCAGGAGACTGACATTTCGAGTCCGTCGTAGCCATGAAAGCCACTGGGTCATTTTGAGCAAATTACCAGGAGACTGGGAGTTCTAGTCCCTTCTTAGCCCATGAAAGCCACTGGGTCATTTTGGGCCAATTACCAGGAGACTGGGAGTTCTAGTCCAATCTTAGCCCATGAAAGCCACTGGGTCATTTTGGGCCAAATTACCAGGAGACTGAGAGTTCTAGTCCCGTCTTAACCCATGAAAGCCACTGGGTCATTTTGAGCCAATAACCAGGAGTCTGAGAGTTCTAGACCTGGCTTAGCCATGAAAGCCACTGGGTCATTTTGGGCCAATTACCAGGAGACTGAAATTTCTAGTCCGTCCTGGCCCATGATAGCCACTGGGTCATTTTGGGCCAATTATCAGGAGACTGACATTTCTAGTCCGTCTTAGTCCATGAAAGCCGCTGGGTCATTTTGGGCCAATCATCAGGAGACTGACATTTCTAGTCCATCTTAGCCCATGAAAGCCACTGGGTCATTTTGGGCCAATTACCAGGAGACTGGGAGTTCTAGTCCCGTCTTAACCCATGAAAGCCACTGGGTCATTTTGAGCCAATAACCAGGAGTCTGAGAGTTCTAGACCTGGCTTAGCCATGAAAGCCACTGGGTCATTTTGGGCCAATTACCAGGAGACTGGGAGTTCTAGTTCCGTCTTAGCCCATGAAAGCCACTGGGTCATTTTGGGCCAATTACCAGGACACTGGGAGTTCTATACCCGTCTTTACCCATAAAAGCCACTGGGTCATTTTGGGCCAATTACCAGGGGACTGGGAGTAGTAGACTTTTCTTACACCATGAAAGCCACCTGGGTGAATATGGGCCAATTACCAGGAGACTGGGAGTTCTACACCTGTCTTAGCCCATGAAAGCCACTGGGTCGTTTTGGGCCAATTACCCGGAGAATGGGAGTTCTAGTCCCATCTTAGCCCATGAAAGCCACTGGGTCATTTTGGTCCAATTAACAGGCGACTGAGAGTTCTAGACCCAGCCCATGAAAGCCGCTGGGTCATTTTGGGCCAATTATCAGGAGACTGACATTTCTAGTCCGTCTTAGTCCATGAAAGCCACTGGGTCATTTTGAGCCAATTACCAGGAGTCTGAGAGTTCTAGACCTGGCTTAGCCATGAAAGCCACTGGGTCATTTTGGGCCAATTACCAGGAGACTGGGAGTTCTAGTTCCGTCTTAGCCATGAAAGCCACTGGGTCATTTTGGGGCAATTACCAGGAGACTGGGAGTTGCAGTCCCGTCTTTACCCATGAAAGCCGCTGGGTCATTTTGGGCCAATTATCAGGAGACTGACATTTATAGTCCGTCTTAGCCATGAACGCCACTGGGTCATTTTGAGCCAATTACCAGGAGACTGGGAGTTCTAGTCCCTTCTTAGCCCATGAAAGCCACTGGGTCATTTTGGACCAATTATCAGGAGACTGACATTTCTAGTCCGTCTTAGCCCATGAAAGCCACTGGGTCATTTTGGGCCAATTATCAGGAGACTAAGAGTTCTTGTCCCCTCTTAGCCCATGAAAGCTGCTGGGTCATTTTGGGCCAATTATCAGGAGACTGACATTTCTAGTCCATCTTAGTCCATGAAAGCCGCTGGGTCATATTGGGCCAATTATCAGGAGACTGACATTTCTAGTCCCTCTTAGCCCATGAAAGCCACTGGGTCGTTTGGGGCCATTTACCAGGAGACTGGGAGTTCCAGTCCAATCTTAGCCCATGAAAGCCACTGGGTCATTTTGGGCCAATTACCAGGAGACTGAGAGATCTAGTCCCCTCTTAGCCCATGAAAGCCGCTGGGTCATTTTGGGCCAATTATCAGGAGACTGAAATTTCTAGTCCGTCTTAGCCCATGAAAGCCACTGGGTCATTTTGGGGCAATTACCAGGAGACTGGGAGTTCTAGTGCCGTCTTAGCCCATGATAGCCACTGGGTCATTTTGGGCCAATTATCAGGAAACTGACATTTCTAGTCCGTCTTAGTCCATGAAAGCCGCTGGGTCATTTTGGGCCAATTATCAGGAGACTGACATTTCTAGTCCGTCTTAGCCCATGAAAGCCACTGGGACATTTGGGGCCAATTACCAGGAGACTGGGAGTTCTAGTCCCGTCTTAACCCATGAAAGCCACTGGGTCATTTTGAGCCAATTACCAGGAGTCTGAGAGTTCTAGACCTGGCTTAGCCATGAAAGCCACTGGGTCATTTTGGGCCAATTACCAGGACACTGGGAGTTCTATACCCGTCTTTACCCATAAAAGCCACTGGGTCATTTTGGGCCAATTAACAGGGGACTGGGAGTTGTCGACTTTTCTTACACCGTGAAAGCCACCTGGGTGAATTTGGGCCAATTAACAGGAGACTGGGAGTTCTACACCTGTCTTAGCCCATGAAAGCCACTGGGTCGCTTTGGGCCAATTACCCGGAGAATGGGAGTTCTAGTCCCGTCTTAGCCCATGAAAGCCACTGGGTCATTTTGGGCCAATTAACAGGCGACTGGGATTTCTAGACCCAGCCCATGAAAGCCGCTGGGTCATTTTGGGCCAATTATCAGGAGACTGACATTTATAGTCCGTCTTAGCCATGACCGCCATTGGGTCATTTTGAGCCAATTACCGGGAGACTGGGAGTTCTAGTCCCTTCTTAGCCCATGAAAGCCACTGGGTCATTTGGGGCCAATTACAAGGAGACTGAGAGTTCTAGTCCCGTCTTAGCTCATGAAAGCCAATGGGTCATTTTGGGCCAATTACCAGGAGACTGAGAGTTCTAGTACCATCTTAGCCAATGAAAGCCACCAGGGTCATTTTGGGCCAATTACCAGGAGACTGGGAGTTCTAGTCCAATCTTAGCCCATGAAAGCCACTGGGTCATTTTGGGCTAATTACCAGGAGACTGAAATTTCTAGTCCGTCTTAGCCCATGAAAGCCACTGGGTCATTTTGGGGCAATTACCAGGCGACTGGGAGTTCTAGACCCAGCCCATGAAAGCCACTGGGTCATTTTGGGCTAATTACCAGGAGACTGTGAGTTCTAGTCGCGTCTTTACCCATGAAAGCCGCTGGGTCATTTTGGGCCAATTATCAGGAGACTGACATTTATAGTCCGTCTTAGCCATGAACGCCATTGGGTCATTTTGAGCCAATTACCGGGAGACTGGGAGTTCTAGTCCCTTCTTAGCCCATGAAAGCCACTGGGTCATTTGGGGCCAATTACCAGGGGACTGGGAGTTCTAGTCCAATCTTAGCCCATGAAAGCCACTGGGTCATTTTGGGCCAATTACCAGCAGACTAAGAGTTCTAGTCCCCTCTTAGCCCATGAAAGCCGCTGGGTCATTTTGGGGCAATTATCAGGAGACTGGGAGTTCTAGTCCCGTCTTAGCCCATGTAAGCCTCTGGATCATTTTCAGCCAATTTCCAGGAGACTAAGAGTCCTAGACCCGCCTTAGCCAGGAAAGCCACTGGGTCATTTTGGGCCAATTACAAGAAGACTCAGAGTTCTAGTCCCGTCTTAGCTCATGAAAGCCAATGGGTCATTTTGGGCCAATTACCAGGAGACTGAGAGTTCTAGTACCATCTTAGCCAATGAAAGCCACCAGGGTCATTTTGGGCCAATTACCAGGAGACTGGGAGTTCTAGTCCAATCTTAGCCCATGAAAGCCACTGGGTCATCTTGGGCCAATTACCAGGAGACTGAAATTTCTAGTCCGTCTTAGCCCATGAAAGCGACTGGGTCATTTTGGGGCAATTACCAGGAGACTGGGAGTTCTAGTGCCCTCTTAGCCCATGATAGCCACTGGGTCATTTTGGGCCAATTATCAGGAGACTGACATTTCTAGTCCGTCTTAGTCCATGAAAGCTGCTGGGTCATTTTGGGCCAATTATCAGGAGACTGACATTTCTAGTCCGTCTTAGCCCATGAAAGCCACTGGGTCATTTTGGGCAAATTACCAGGAGACTGGGAGTTCTAGTTCCATCTTAGCCCATGAAAGCCACTGGGTCATTTTGGGCTAATTACCAGGGGACTGCGAGTTGTAGACTTTTCTTACACCATGAAAGCCACCTGGGTGAATTTGGGCCAATTACCAGGAGACTGACATTTCTAATCCGTCTTAGCCCATGAAAGCCACTGGGTCATTTTGGGCCAATTATCAGGAGACTAAGAGTTCTTGTCCCCTCTTAGCCCATGAAAGCCGCTGGGTCATTTTGGGCCAATTATCAGGAGACTGACATTTCTAGTCCATCTTAGTCCATGAAAGCCGCTGGGTCATTTTGGGCCAATTATCAGGAGACTGACATTTCTAGTCCGTCTTAGTCCATGAAAGCCACTGGGTCATTTTGAGCCAATTACCAGGAGTCTGAGAGTTCTAGACCTGGCTTAGCCATGAAAGCCACTGGGTCATTTTGGGCCAATTACCAGGAGACTGGGAGTTCTAGTTCCGTCTTAGCCCATGAAAGCCACTGGGTCATTTTGGGCCAATTAACAGAAGACTGACATTTCTGGTCCGTTTTAGCCCATGAAAGCCACTGGGTCATTTGGTGCCAATTACCAGGAGACTGGGAGTTCTAGTCCCGTCTGAACCCATGAAAGCCACTGGGTCATTTTGAGCCAATTACCAGGAGTCTGAGAGTTCTAGACCTGGCTTAGCCATGAAAGCCACTGGGTCATTTTGGGCCAATTACCAGGAGACTGGGAGTTCTAGTTCCGTTTTTACCCATGAAAACCGCTGGGTCATTTTGGACCAATTATCAGGAGACTCACATTTCTAGTCCGTCTTAGCCCATGAAAGCCACTGGGTCATTTTGGGGCAATTACCAGGAGACTGGGAGTTCTAGTGCCGTCTTAGCCCATGATAGCCACTGGGTCATTTTGGGCCAATTTCCAGGAGACTGGGAGTTCTAGTCCCTTCTTAGCCTATGAAAGCCACTGGGTCGTTTGGGGCCATTTACCAGGAGACTGGGAGTTCCAGACCAATCTTAGCCCATGAAAACCACTGGGTCATTTTTGGCCAATTACCAGGAGACTGAGAGTTGTAGTCCCCTCTTAGCCTATGAAAGTCGCTGGGTCATTTTGGGCCAATTACCAGGAGACTGACATTTCTAGTCCCTCTT
The DNA here is from genome assembly GCA_033807585.1 of Hydrophis major. NCBI lineage: Eukaryota > Metazoa > Chordata > Lepidosauria > Squamata > Elapidae > Hydrophis > Hydrophis major. The sequence continues at coordinate 3,573,359 of CM066343.1, read as the reverse complement.
AGCCCATGAAAGCCACTGGGTCGTTTGGGGCCATTTACCAGGAGACTGGGAGTTCCAGTCCAATCTTAGCCCATGAAAGCCACTGGGTCATTTTGGGCCAATTATCAGGAGACTGACATTTCTAGTCCGTCTTAGTCCATGAAAGCCGCTGGGTCATATTGGGCCAATTATCAGGAGACTGACATTTCTAGTCCCTCTTAGCCCATGAAAGCCACTGGGTCGTTTGGGGCCATTTACCAGGAGACTGGGAGTTCCAGTCCAATCTTAGCCCATGAAAGCCACTTGGTCATTTTGGGCCTATTACCAGGAGACTGAGAGTTCTAGTCCCCTCTTAGCCCATGAAAGCCGCTGGGTCATTTTGGGCCAATTATCAGGAGACTGAAATTTCTAGTCCGTCTTAGCCCATGAAAGCCACTGGGTCATTTTGGGGCAATTACCAGGAGACTGGGAGTTCTAGTGCCGTCTTAGCCCATGATAGCCACTGGGTCATTTTGGGCCAATTATCAGGAAACTGACATTTCTAGTCCGTCTTAGTCCATGAAAGCCGCTGGGTCATTTTGGGCCAATTATCAGGAGACTGACATTTCTAGTCCGTCTTAGCCCATGAAAGCCACTGGGACATTTGGGGCCAATTACCAGGAGACTGGGAGTTCTAGTCCCGTCTTAACCCATGAAAGCCACTGGGACATTTGGGGCCAATTACCAGGGGACTGGGAGTTCTAGTCCAATCTTAGCCCATGAAAGCCACTGGGTCATTTTGGGCCAATTACCAGCAGACTAAGAGTTCTAGTCCCCTCTTAGCCCATGAAAGCCGCTGGGTCATTTTGGGGCAATTATCAGGAGACTGGGAGTTCTAGTCCCATCTTAGCCCATGTAAGCCTCTGGATCATTTTCAGCCAATTTCCAGGAGACTAAGAGTCCTAGACCCGCCTTAGCCAGGAAAGCCACTGGGTCATTTTGGGCCAATTACAAGAAGACTCAGAGTTCTAGTCCCGTCTTAGCTCATGAAAGCCAATGGGTCATTTTGGGCCAATTACCAGGAGACTGAGAGTTCTAGTACCATCTTAGCCAATGAAAGCCACCAGGTCATTTTGGGCCAATTACCAGGAGACTGGGAGTTCTAGTCCAATCTTAGCCCATGAAAGCCACTGGGTCATCTTGGGCCAATTACCAGGAGACTGAAATTTCTAGTCCGTCTTAGCCCATGAAAGCCACTGGGTCATTTTGGGGCAATTACCAGGAGACTGGGAGTTCTAGTGCCCTCTTAGCCCATGATAGCCACTGGGTCATTTTGGGCCAATTATCAGGAGACTGACATTTCTAGTCCGTCTTAGTCCATGAAAGCTGCTGGGTCATTTTGGGCCAATTATCAGGAGACTGACATTTCTAGTCCGTCTTAGCCCATGAAAGCCACTGGGTCATTTTGGGCAAATTACCAGGAGACTGGGAGTTCTAGTTCCATCTTAGCCCATGAAAGCCACTGGGTCATTTTGGGCTAATTACCAGGGGACTGGGAGTTGTAGACTTTTCTTACACCATGAAAGCCACCTGGGTGAATTTGGGCCAATTACCAGGAGACTGACATTTCTAGTCCGTCTTAGCCCATGAAAGCCACTGGGTCATTTTGGGCCAATTATCAGGAGACTAAGAGTTCTTGTCCCCTCTTAGCCCATGAAAGCCGCTGGGTCATTTTGGGCCAATTATCAGGAGACTGACATTTCTAGTCCATTTTAGTCCATGAAAGCCGCTGAGTCATTTTGGGCCATTTATCAGGAGACTGACATTTCTAGTCCGTCTTAGTCCATGAAAGCCACTGGGTCATTTTGAGCCAATTACCAGGAGTCTGAGAGTTCTAGACCTGGCTTAGCCATGAAAGCCACTGGGTCATTTTGGGCCAATTACCAGGAGACTGGGAGTTCTAGTTCCATCTTAGCCCATGAAAGCCACTGGGTCATTTTGGGCTAATTACAAGAAGACTCAGAGTTCTAGTCCCGTCTTAGCTCATGAAAGCCAATGGGTCATTTTGGGCCAATTACCAGGAGACTGAGAGTTCTAGTACCATCTTAGCCAATGAAAGCCACCAGGTCATTTTGGGCCAATTACCAGGAGACTGGGAGTTCTAGTCCAATCTTAGCCCATGAAAGCCACTGGGTCATCTTGGGCCAATTACCAGGAGACTGAAATTTCTAGTCCGTCTTAGCCCATGAAAGCCACTGGGTCATTTTGGGGCAATTACCAGGAGACTGGGAGTTCTAGTGCCCTCTTAGCCCATGATAGCCACTGGGTCATTTTGGGCCAATTATCAGGAGACTGACATTTCTAGTCCGTCTTAGTCCATGAAAGCTGCTGGGTCATTTTGGGCCAATTATCAGGAGACTGACATTTCTAGTCCGTCTTAGCCCATGAAAGCCACTGGGTCATTTTGGGCAAATTACCAGGAGACTGGGAGTTCTAGTTCCATCTTAGCCCATGAAAGCCACTGGGTCATTTTGGGCTAATTACCAGGGGACTGGGAGTTGTAGACTTTTCTTACTCCATGAAAGCCACCTGGGTGAATTTGGGCCAATTACCAGGAGACTGACATTTCTAGTCCGTCTTAGCCCATGAAAGCCACTGGGTCATTTTGGGCCAATTATCAGGAGACTAAGAGTTCTTGTCCCCTCTTAGCCCATGAAAGCCGCTGGGTCATTTTGGGCCAATTATCAGGAGACTGACATTTCTAGTCCATCTTAGTCCATGAAAGCCGCTGGGTCATTTTGGGCCATTTATCAGGAGACTGACATTTCTAGTCCGTCTTAGTCCATGAAAGCCACTGGGTCATTTTGAGCCAATTACCAGGAGTCTGAGAGTTCTAGACCTGGCTTAGCCATGAAAGCCACTGGGTCATTTTGGGCCAATTACCAGGAGACTGGGAGTTCTAGTTCCATCTTAGCCCATGAAAGCCACTGGGTCATTTTGGGCTAATTACCTGGGGACTGGGAGTTGTAGACTTTTCTTACACCATGAAAGCCACCTGGGTGAATTTGGGCCAATTACCAGGAGACTGACATTTCTAGTCCGTCTTAGCCCATGAAAGCCGCTGGGTCATTTTGGGCCAATTATCAGGAGACTGAAATTTCTAGTCCGTCTTAGCCCATGAAAGCCACTGGGTCATTTTGGGGCAATTACCAGGAGACTGGGAGTTCTAGTGCCGTCTTAGCCCATGATAGCCACTGGGTCATTTTGGGCCAATTATCAGGAAACTGACATTTCTAGTCCGTTTTAGTCCATGAAAGCCGCTGGGTCATTTTGGGCCAATTATCAGGAGACTGGGAGTTCTAGTCCCGTCTTAGCCCATGTAAGCCTCTGGATCATTTTCAGCCAATTTCCAGGAGACTAAGAGTCCTAGACCCGCCTTAGCCAGGAAAGCCACTGGGTCATTTTGGGCCAATTACAAGAAGACTCAGAATTCTAGTCCCGTCTTAGCTCATGAAAGCCAATGGGTCATTTTGGGCCAATTACCAGGAGACTGAGAGTTCTAGTACCATCTTAGCCAATGAAAGCCACCAGGGTCATTTTGGGCCAATTACCAGGAGACTGGGAGTTCTAGTCCAATCTTAGCCCATGAAAGCCACTGGGTCATCTTGGGCCAATTACCAGGAGACTGAAATTTCTAGTCCGTCTTAGCCCATGAAAGCCACTGGGTCATTTTGGGGCAATTACCAGGAGACTGGGAGTTCTCTTAGCCCATGATAGCCACTGGGTCATTTTGGGCCAATTATCAGGAGACTGACATTTCTAGTCCGTCTTAGTCCATGAAAGCTGCTGGGTCATTTTGGGCAAATTACCAGGAGACTGGGAGTTCTAGTTCCATCTTAGCCCATGAAAGCCACTGGGTCATTTTGGGCTAATTACCAGGGGACTGGGAGTTGTAGACTTTTCTTACACCATGAAAACCACCTGGGTGAATTTGGGCCAATTACCAGGAGACTGGGAGTTCTACACCTGTCTTAGCCCATGAAAGCCTCTGGGTCGTTTTGGGCCAATTACCCGGAGAATGGGAGTTCTAGTCCCGTCTTAGCCCATGAAAGCCACTGGGTCATTGTGGGCCAATTAACAGGCGACTGGGAGTTCTAGACCCAGCCCATGAAAGCCACTGGGTCATTTTGGGCCAATAACGAGGAGACTGGGAGTTCTAGTCCTGTCTTTACCCATGAAAGCCGCTGGGTCATTTTGGGCCAATTATCAGGAGACTGACATTTCGAGTCCGTCGTAGCCATGAAAGCCACTGGGTCATTTTGAGCAAATTACCAGGAGACTGGGAGTTCTAGTCCCTTCTTAGCCCATGAAAGCCACTGGGTCATTTTGGGCCAATTACCAGGAGACTGGGAGTTCTAGTCCAATCTTAGCCCATGAAAGCCACTGGGTCATTTTGGGCCAAATTACCAGGAGACTGAGAGTTCTAGTCCCGTCTTAACCCATGAAAGCCACTGGGTCATTTTGAGCCAATAACCAGGAGTCTGAGAGTTCTAGACCTGGCTTAGCCATGAAAGCCACTGGGTCATTTTGGGCCAATTACCAGGAGACTGAAATTTCTAGTCCGTCCTGGCCCATGATAGCCACTGGGTCATTTTGGGCCAATTATCAGGAGACTGACATTTCTAGTCCGTCTTAGTCCATGAAAGCCGCTGGGTCATTTTGGGCCAATCATCAGGAGACTGACATTTCTAGTCCATCTTAGCCCATGAAAGCCACTGGGTCATTTTGGGCCAATTACCAGGAGACTGGGAGTTCTAGTCCCGTCTTAACCCATGAAAGCCACTGGGTCATTTTGAGCCAATAACCAGGAGTCTGAGAGTTCTAGACCTGGCTTAGCCATGAAAGCCACTGGGTCATTTTGGGCCAATTACCAGGAGACTGGGAGTTCTAGTTCCGTCTTAGCCCATGAAAGCCACTGGGTCATTTTGGGCCAATTACCAGGACACTGGGAGTTCTATACCCGTCTTTACCCATAAAAGCCACTGGGTCATTTTGGGCCAATTACCAGGGGACTGGGAGTAGTAGACTTTTCTTACACCATGAAAGCCACCTGGGTGAATATGGGCCAATTACCAGGAGACTGGGAGTTCTACACCTGTCTTAGCCCATGAAAGCCACTGGGTCGTTTTGGGCCAATTACCCGGAGAATGGGAGTTCTAGTCCCATCTTAGCCCATGAAAGCCACTGGGTCATTTTGGTCCAATTAACAGGCGACTGAGAGTTCTAGACCCAGCCCATGAAAGCCGCTGGGTCATTTTGGGCCAATTATCAGGAGACTGACATTTCTAGTCCGTCTTAGTCCATGAAAGCCACTGGGTCATTTTGAGCCAATTACCAGGAGTCTGAGAGTTCTAGACCTGGCTTAGCCATGAAAGCCACTGGGTCATTTTGGGCCAATTACCAGGAGACTGGGAGTTCTAGTTCCGTCTTAGCCATGAAAGCCACTGGGTCATTTTGGGGCAATTACCAGGAGACTGGGAGTTGCAGTCCCGTCTTTACCCATGAAAGCCGCTGGGTCATTTTGGGCCAATTATCAGGAGACTGACATTTATAGTCCGTCTTAGCCATGAACGCCACTGGGTCATTTTGAGCCAATTACCAGGAGACTGGGAGTTCTAGTCCCTTCTTAGCCCATGAAAGCCACTGGGTCATTTTGGACCAATTATCAGGAGACTGACATTTCTAGTCCGTCTTAGCCCATGAAAGCCACTGGGTCATTTTGGGCCAATTATCAGGAGACTAAGAGTTCTTGTCCCCTCTTAGCCCATGAAAGCTGCTGGGTCATTTTGGGCCAATTATCAGGAGACTGACATTTCTAGTCCATCTTAGTCCATGAAAGCCGCTGGGTCATATTGGGCCAATTATCAGGAGACTGACATTTCTAGTCCCTCTTAGCCCATGAAAGCCACTGGGTCGTTTGGGGCCATTTACCAGGAGACTGGGAGTTCCAGTCCAATCTTAGCCCATGAAAGCCACTGGGTCATTTTGGGCCAATTACCAGGAGACTGAGAGATCTAGTCCCCTCTTAGCCCATGAAAGCCGCTGGGTCATTTTGGGCCAATTATCAGGAGACTGAAATTTCTAGTCCGTCTTAGCCCATGAAAGCCACTGGGTCATTTTGGGGCAATTACCAGGAGACTGGGAGTTCTAGTGCCGTCTTAGCCCATGATAGCCACTGGGTCATTTTGGGCCAATTATCAGGAAACTGACATTTCTAGTCCGTCTTAGTCCATGAAAGCCGCTGGGTCATTTTGGGCCAATTATCAGGAGACTGACATTTCTAGTCCGTCTTAGCCCATGAAAGCCACTGGGACATTTGGGGCCAATTACCAGGAGACTGGGAGTTCTAGTCCCGTCTTAACCCATGAAAGCCACTGGGTCATTTTGAGCCAATTACCAGGAGTCTGAGAGTTCTAGACCTGGCTTAGCCATGAAAGCCACTGGGTCATTTTGGGCCAATTACCAGGACACTGGGAGTTCTATACCCGTCTTTACCCATAAAAGCCACTGGGTCATTTTGGGCCAATTAACAGGGGACTGGGAGTTGTCGACTTTTCTTACACCGTGAAAGCCACCTGGGTGAATTTGGGCCAATTAACAGGAGACTGGGAGTTCTACACCTGTCTTAGCCCATGAAAGCCACTGGGTCGCTTTGGGCCAATTACCCGGAGAATGGGAGTTCTAGTCCCGTCTTAGCCCATGAAAGCCACTGGGTCATTTTGGGCCAATTAACAGGCGACTGGGATTTCTAGACCCAGCCCATGAAAGCCGCTGGGTCATTTTGGGCCAATTATCAGGAGACTGACATTTATAGTCCGTCTTAGCCATGACCGCCATTGGGTCATTTTGAGCCAATTACCGGGAGACTGGGAGTTCTAGTCCCTTCTTAGCCCATGAAAGCCACTGGGTCATTTGGGGCCAATTACAAGGAGACTGAGAGTTCTAGTCCCGTCTTAGCTCATGAAAGCCAATGGGTCATTTTGGGCCAATTACCAGGAGACTGAGAGTTCTAGTACCATCTTAGCCAATGAAAGCCACCAGGGTCATTTTGGGCCAATTACCAGGAGACTGGGAGTTCTAGTCCAATCTTAGCCCATGAAAGCCACTGGGTCATTTTGGGCTAATTACCAGGAGACTGAAATTTCTAGTCCGTCTTAGCCCATGAAAGCCACTGGGTCATTTTGGGGCAATTACCAGGCGACTGGGAGTTCTAGACCCAGCCCATGAAAGCCACTGGGTCATTTTGGGCTAATTACCAGGAGACTGTGAGTTCTAGTCGCGTCTTTACCCATGAAAGCCGCTGGGTCATTTTGGGCCAATTATCAGGAGACTGACATTTATAGTCCGTCTTAGCCATGAACGCCATTGGGTCATTTTGAGCCAATTACCGGGAGACTGGGAGTTCTAGTCCCTTCTTAGCCCATGAAAGCCACTGGGTCATTTGGGGCCAATTACCAGGGGACTGGGAGTTCTAGTCCAATCTTAGCCCATGAAAGCCACTGGGTCATTTTGGGCCAATTACCAGCAGACTAAGAGTTCTAGTCCCCTCTTAGCCCATGAAAGCCGCTGGGTCATTTTGGGGCAATTATCAGGAGACTGGGAGTTCTAGTCCCGTCTTAGCCCATGTAAGCCTCTGGATCATTTTCAGCCAATTTCCAGGAGACTAAGAGTCCTAGACCCGCCTTAGCCAGGAAAGCCACTGGGTCATTTTGGGCCAATTACAAGAAGACTCAGAGTTCTAGTCCCGTCTTAGCTCATGAAAGCCAATGGGTCATTTTGGGCCAATTACCAGGAGACTGAGAGTTCTAGTACCATCTTAGCCAATGAAAGCCACCAGGGTCATTTTGGGCCAATTACCAGGAGACTGGGAGTTCTAGTCCAATCTTAGCCCATGAAAGCCACTGGGTCATCTTGGGCCAATTACCAGGAGACTGAAATTTCTAGTCCGTCTTAGCCCATGAAAGCGACTGGGTCATTTTGGGGCAATTACCAGGAGACTGGGAGTTCTAGTGCCCTCTTAGCCCATGATAGCCACTGGGTCATTTTGGGCCAATTATCAGGAGACTGACATTTCTAGTCCGTCTTAGTCCATGAAAGCTGCTGGGTCATTTTGGGCCAATTATCAGGAGACTGACATTTCTAGTCCGTCTTAGCCCATGAAAGCCACTGGGTCATTTTGGGCAAATTACCAGGAGACTGGGAGTTCTAGTTCCATCTTAGCCCATGAAAGCCACTGGGTCATTTTGGGCTAATTACCAGGGGACTGCGAGTTGTAGACTTTTCTTACACCATGAAAGCCACCTGGGTGAATTTGGGCCAATTACCAGGAGACTGACATTTCTAATCCGTCTTAGCCCATGAAAGCCACTGGGTCATTTTGGGCCAATTATCAGGAGACTAAGAGTTCTTGTCCCCTCTTAGCCCATGAAAGCCGCTGGGTCATTTTGGGCCAATTATCAGGAGACTGACATTTCTAGTCCATCTTAGTCCATGAAAGCCGCTGGGTCATTTTGGGCCAATTATCAGGAGACTGACATTTCTAGTCCGTCTTAGTCCATGAAAGCCACTGGGTCATTTTGAGCCAATTACCAGGAGTCTGAGAGTTCTAGACCTGGCTTAGCCATGAAAGCCACTGGGTCATTTTGGGCCAATTACCAGGAGACTGGGAGTTCTAGTTCCGTCTTAGCCCATGAAAGCCACTGGGTCATTTTGGGCCAATTAACAGAAGACTGACATTTCTGGTCCGTTTTAGCCCATGAAAGCCACTGGGTCATTTGGTGCCAATTACCAGGAGACTGGGAGTTCTAGTCCCGTCTGAACCCATGAAAGCCACTGGGTCATTTTGAGCCAATTACCAGGAGTCTGAGAGTTCTAGACCTGGCTTAGCCATGAAAGCCACTGGGTCATTTTGGGCCAATTACCAGGAGACTGGGAGTTCTAGTTCCGTTTTTACCCATGAAAACCGCTGGGTCATTTTGGACCAATTATCAGGAGACTCACATTTCTAGTCCGTCTTAGCCCATGAAAGCCACTGGGTCATTTTGGGGCAATTACCAGGAGACTGGGAGTTCTAGTGCCGTCTTAGCCCATGATAGCCACTGGGTCATTTTGGGCCAATTTCCAGGAGACTGGGAGTTCTAGTCCCTTCTTAGCCTATGAAAGCCACTGGGTCGTTTGGGGCCATTTACCAGGAGACTGGGAGTTCCAGACCAATCTTAGCCCATGAAAACCACTGGGTCATTTTTGGCCAATTACCAGGAGACTGAGAGTTGTAGTCCCCTCTTAGCCTATGAAAGTCGCTGGGTCATTTTGGGCCAATTACCAGGAGACTGACATTTCTAGTCCCTCTTAGCCCATGAAAGCCACTGGGTCGTTTGGGGCCATTTACCAGGAGACTGGGAGTTCCAGTCCAATCTTAGCCCATGAAAGCCACTGGGTCATTTTGGGCCAATTATCAGGAGACTGACATTTCTAGTCCGTCTTAGTCCATGAAAGCCGCTGGGTCATATTGGGCCAATTATCAGGAGACTGACATTTCTAGTCCCTCTTAGCCCATGAAAGCCACTGGGTCGTTTGGGGCCATTTACCAGGAGACTGGGAGTTCCAGTCCAATCTTAGCCCATGAAAGCCACTTGGTCATTTTGGGCCTATTACCAGGAGACTGAGAGTTCTAGTCCCCTCTTAGCCCATGAAAGCCGCTGGGTCATTTTGGGCCAATTATCAGGAGACTGAAATTTCTAGTCCGTCTTAGCCCATGAAAGCCACTGGGTCATTTTGGGGCAATTACCAGGAGACTGGGAGTTCTAGTGCCGTCTTAGCCCATGATAGCCACTGGGTCATTTTGGGCCAATTATCAGGAAACTGACATTTCTAGTCCGTCTTAGTCCATGAAAGCCGCTGGGTCATTTTGGGCCAATTATCAGGAGACTGACATTTCTAGTCCGTCTTAGCCCATGAAAGCCACTGGGACATTTGGGGCCAATTACCAGGAGACTGGGAGTTCTAGTCCCGTCTTAACCCATGAAAGCCACTGGGACATTTGGGGCCAATTACCAGGGGACTGGGAGTTCTAGTCCAATCTTAGCCCATGAAAGCCACTGGGTCATTTTGGGCCAATTACCAGCAGACTAAGAGTTCTAGTCCCCTCTTAGCCCATGAAAGCCGCTGGGTCATTTTGGGGCAATTATCAGGAGACTGGGAGTTCTAGTCCCATCTTAGCCCATGTAAGCCTCTGGATCATTTTCAGCCAATTTCCAGGAGACTAAGTGTCCTAGACCCGCCTTAGCCAGGAAAGCCACTGGGTCATTTTGGGCCAATTACAAGAAGACTCAGAGTTCTAGTCCCGTCTTAGCTCATGAAAGCCAATGGGTCATTTTGGGCCAATTACCAGGAGACTGAGAGTTCTAGTACCATCTTAGCCAATGAAAGCCACCAGGTCATTTTGGGCCAATTACCAGGAGACTGGGAGTTCTAGTCCAATCTTAGCCCATGAAAGCCACTGGGTCATTTTGGGCTAATTACAAGAAGACTCAGAGTTCTAGTCCCGTCTTAGCTCATGAAAGCCAATGGGTCATTTTGAGCCAATTACCAGGAGACTGAGAGTTCTAGTACCATCTTAGCCAATGAAAGCCACCAGGTCATTTTGGGCCAATTACCAGGAGACTGGGAGTTCTAGTTCCATCTTAGCCCATGAAAGCCACTGGGTCATTTTGGGCTAATTACAAGAAGACTCAGAGTTCTAGTCCCGTCTTAGCTCATGAAAGCCACTGGGTCATTTTGAGCCAATTACCAGGAGACTGAGAGTTCTAGTACCATCTTAGCCAATGAAAGCCACCAGGTCATTTTGGGCCAATTACCAGGAGACTGGGAGTTCTAGTCCAATCTTAGCCCATGAAAGCCACTGGGTCATCTTGGGCCAATTACCAGGAGACTGAAATTTCTAGTCCGTCTTAGCCCATGAAAGCCACTGGGTCATTTTGGGGCAATTACCAGGAGACTGGGAGTTCTAGTGCCCTCTTAGCCCATGATAGCCACTGGGTCATTTTGGGCCAATTATCAGGAGACTGACATTTCTAGTCCGTCTTAGTCCATGAAAGCTGCTGGGTCATTTTGGGCCAATTATCAGGAGACTGACATTTCTAGTCCGTCTTAGCCCATGAAAGCCACTGGGTCATTTTGGGCAAATTACCAGGAGACTGGGAGTTCTAGTTCCATCTTAGCCCATGAAAGCCACTGGGTCATTTTGGGCTAATTACCAGGGGACTGGGAGTTGTAGACTTTTCTTACACCATGAAAGCCACCTGGGTGAATTTGGGCCAATTACCAGGAGACTGACATTTCTAGTCCGTCTTAGCCCATGAAAGCCACTGGGTCATTTTGGGCCAATTATCAGGAGACTAAGAGTTCTTGTCCCCTCTTAGCCCATGAAAGCCGCTGGGTCATTTTGGGCCAATTATCAGGAGACTGACATTTCTAGTCCATCTTAGTCCATGAAAGCCGCTGGGTCATTTTGGGCCATTTATCAGGAGACTGACATTTCTAGTCCGTCTTAGTCCATGAAAGCCACTGGGTCATTTTGAGCCAATTACCAGGAGTCTGAGAGTTCTAGACCTGGCTTAGCCATGAAAGCCACTGGGTCATTTTGGGCCAATTACCAGGAGACTGGGAGTTCTAGTTCCATCTTAGCCCATGAAAGCCACTGGGTCATTTTGGGCTAATTACCTGGGGACTGGGAGTTGTAGACTTTTCTTACACCATGAAAGCCACCTGGGTGAATTTGGGCCAATTACCAGGAGACTGACATTTCTAGTCCGTCTTAGCCCATGAAAGCCGCTGGGTCATTTTGGGCCAATTATCAGGAGACTGAAATTTCTAGTCCGTCTTAGCCCATGAAAGCCACTGGGTCATTTTGGGGCAATTACCAGGAGACTGGGAGTTCTAGTGCCGTCTTAGCCCATGATAGCCACTGGGTCATTTTGGGCCAATTATCAGGAAACTGACATTTCTAGTCCGTCTTAGTCCATGAAAGCCGCTGGGTCATTTTGGGCCAATTATCAGGAGACTGACATTTCTAGTCCGTCTTAGCCCATGAAAGCCACTGGGACATTTGGGGCCAATTACCAGGAGACTGGGAGTTCTAGTCCCGTCTTAACCCATGAAAGCCACTGGGACATTTGGGGCCAATTACCAGGGGACTGGGAGTTCTAGTCTAATCTTAGCCCATGAAAGCCACTGGGTCATTTTGGGCCAATTACCAGCAGACTAAGAGTTCTAGTCCCCTCTTAGCCCATGAAAGCCGCTGGGTCATTTTGGGGCAATTATCAGGAGACTGGGAGTTCTAGTCCCATCTTAGCCCATGTAAGCCTCTGGATCATTTTCAGCCAATTTCCAGGAGACTAAGAGTCCTAGACCCGCCTTAGCCAGGAAAGCCACTGGGTCATTTTGGGCCAATTACAAGAAAACTCAGAGTTCTAGTCCCGTCTTAGCTCATGAAAGCCAATGGGTCATTTTGGGCCAATTACCAGGAGACTGAGAGTTCTAGTACCATCTTAGCCAATGAAAGCCACCAGGTCATTTTGGGCCAATTACCAGGAGACTGGGAGTTCTAGTCCAATCTTAGCCCATGAAAGCCACTGGGTCATCTTGGGCCAATTACCAGGAGACTGAAATTTCTAGTCCGTCTTAGCCCATGAAAGCCACTGGGTCATTTTGGGGCAATTACCAGGAGACTGGGAGTTCTAGTGCCCTCTTAGCCCATGATAGACACTGGGTCATTTTGGGCCAATTATCAGGAGACTAACATTTCTAGTCCGTCTTAGTCCATGAAAGCTGCTGGGTCATTTTGGGCCAATTATCAGGAGACTGACATTTCTAGTCCGTCTTAGCCCATGAAAGCCACTGGGTCATTTTGGGCAAATTACCAGGAGACTGGGAGTTCTAGTTCCATCTTAGCCCATGAAAGCCACTGGGTCATTTTGGGCTAATTACCAGGGGACTGGGAGTTGTAGACTTTTCTTACACCATGAAAGCCACCTGGGTGAATTTGGGCCAATTACCAGGAGACTGACATTTCTAGTCCGTCTTAGCCCATGAAAGCCACTGGGTCATTTTGGGCCAATTATCAGGAGACTAAGAGTTCTTGTCCCCTCTTAGCCCATGAAAGCCGCTGGGTCATTTTGGGCCAATTATCAGGAGACTGACATTTCTAGTCCATCTTAGTCCATGAAAGCCGCTGGGTCATTTTGGGCCATTTATCAGGAGACTGACATTTCTAGTCCGTCTTAGTCCATGAAAGCCACTGGGTCATTTTGAGCCAATTACCAGGAGTCTGAGAGTTCTAGACCTGGCTTAGCCATGAAAGCCACTGGGTCATTTTGGGCCAATTACCAGGAGACTGGGAGTTCTAGTTCCATCTTAGCCCATGAAAGCCACTGGGTCATTTTGGGCTAATTACAAGAAGACTCAGAGTTCTAGTCCCGTCTTAGCTCATGAAAGCCAATGGGTCATTTTGGGCCAATTACCAGGAGACTGAGAGTTCTAGTACCATCTTAGCCAATGAAAGCCACCAGGTCATTTTGGGCCAATTACCAGGAGACTGGGAGTTCTAGTCCAATCTTAGCCCATGAAAGCCACTGGGTCATCTTGGGCCAATTACCAGGAGACTGAAATTTCTAGTCCGTCTTAGCCCATGAAAGCCACTGGGTCATTTTGGGGCAATTACCAGGAGACTGGGAGTTCTAGTGCCCTCTTAGCCCATGATAGCCACTGGGTCATTTTGGGCCAATTATCAGGAGACTGACATTTCTAGTCCGTCTTAGTCCATGAAAGCTGCTGGGTCATTTTGGGCCAATTATCAGGAGACTGACATTTCTAGTCCGTCTTAGCCCATGAAAGCCACTGGGTCATTTTGGGCAAATTACCAGGAGACTGGGAGTTCTAGTTCCATCTTAGCCCATGAAAGCCACTGGGTCATTTTGGGCTAATTACCAGGGGACTGGGAGTTGTAGACTTTTCTTACACCATGAAAGCCACCTGGGTGAATTTGGGCCAATTACCAGGAGACTGACATTTCTAGTCCGTCTTAGCCCATGAAAGCCACTGGGTCATTTTGGGCCAATTATCAGGAGACTAAGAGTTCTTGTCCCCTCTTAGCCCATGAAAGCCGCTGGGTCATTTTGGGCCAATTATCAGGAGACTGACATTTCTAGTCCATCTTAGTCCATGAAAGCCGCTGGGTCATTTTGGGCCATTTATCAGGAGACTGACATTTCTAGTCCGTCTTAGTCCATGAAAGCCACTGGGTCATTTTGAGCCAATTACCAGGAGTCTGAGAGTTCTAGACCTGGCTTAGCCATGAAAGCCACTGGGTCATTTTGGGCCAATTACCAGGAGACTGGGAGTTCTAGTTCCATCTTAGCCCATGAAAGCCACTGGGTCATTTTGGGCTAATTACCTGGGGACTGGGAGTTGTAGACTTTTCTTACACCATGAAAGCCACCTGGGTGAATTTGGGCCAAATACCAGGAGACTGACATTTCTAGTCCGTCTTAGCCCATGAAAGCCACTGGGTCATTTTGGGCCAATTATCAGGAGACTAAGAGTTCTTGTCCCCTCTTAGCCCATGAAAGCCGCTGGGTCATTTTGGGCCAATTATCAGGAGACTGACATTTCTAGTCCATCTTAGTCCATGAAAGCCGCTGGGTCATTTTGGGCCATTTATCAGGAGACTGACATTTCTAGTCCGTCTTAGTCCATGAAAGCCACTGGGTCATTTTGAGCCAATTACCAGGAGTCTGAGAGTTCTAGACCTGGCTTAGCCATGAAAGCCACTGGGTCATTTTGGGCCAATTACCAGGAGACTGGGAGTTCTAGTTCCGTCTTAGCCCATGAAAGCCACTGGGTCATTTTGGGCCAATTATCAGGAGACTGACATTTCTAGTCCGTCTTAGTCCATGAAAGCCGCTGGGTCATTTTGGGCCAATTAACAGAAGACTGACATTTCTGGTCCGTTTTAGCCCATGAAAGCCACTGGGTCATTTTGAGCCAATTACCAGGAGTCTGAGAGTTCTAGACCTGGCTTAGCCATGAAAGCCACTGGGTCATTTTGGGCCAATTACCAGGAGACTGGGAGTTCTAGTTCCGTTTTTACCCATGAAAGCCGCTGGGTCATTTTGGACCAATTATCAGGAGACTCACATTTCTAGTCCGTCTTAGCCCATGAAAGCCACTGGGTCATTTTGGGGCAATTACCAGGAGACTGGGAGTTCTAGTGCCGTCTTAGCCCATGATAGCCACTGGGTCATTTTGGGCCAATTTCCAGGAGACTGGGAGTTCTAGTCCCTTCTTAGCCTATGAAAGCCACTGGGTTGTTTGGGGCCATTTACCAGGAGACGGAGTTCCAGACCAATCTTAGCCCATGAAAACCACTGGGTCATTTTGGGCCAATTACCAGGAGACTGAGAGTTGTAGTCCCCTCTTAGCCTATGAAAGTCGCTGGGTCATTTTGGGCCAATTACCAGGAGACTGACATTTCTAGTCCCTCTTAGCCCATGAAAGCCACTGGGTCGTTTGGGGCCATTTACCAGGAGACTGGGAGTTCCAGTCCAATCTTAGCCCATGAAAGCCACTGGGTCATTTTGGGCCAATTATCAGGAGACTGACATTTCTAGTCCGTCTTAGTCCATGAAAGCCGCTGGGTCATATTGGGCCAATTATCATGAGACTGACATTTCTAGTCCCTCTTAGCCCATGAAAGCCACTGGGTCGTTTGGGGCCATTTACCAGGAGACTGGGAGTTCCAGACCAATCTTAGCCCATGAAAACCACTGGGTCATTTTGGGCCAATTACCAGGAGACTGAGAGTTCTAGTCCCCTCTTAGCCCATGAAAGCCGCTGGGTCATTTTGGGCCAATTATCAGGAGACTGAAATTTCTAGTCCGTCTTAGCCCATGAAAGCCACTGGGTCATTTTGGGGCAATTACCAGGAGACTGGGAGTTCGAGTGCCGTCTTAGCCCATGATAGCCACTGGGTCATTTTGGGCCAATTATCAGGAAACTGACATTTCTAGTCCGTCTTAGTCCATGAAAGCCGCTGGGTCATTTTGGGCCAATTATCAGGAGACTGACATTTCTAGTCCGTCTTAGCCCATGAAAGCCACTGGGACATTTGGGGCCAATTACCAGGAGACTGGGAGTTCTAGTCCCGTCTTAACCCATGAAAGCCACTGGGTCATTTTGGACCAATTATCAGGAGACTGGGAGTTCTAGTCCCGTTTTTACCCATGAAAGCCGCTGGGTCATTTTGGACCAATTATCAGGAGACTCACATTTCTAGTCCGTCTTAGCCCATGAAAGCCACTGGGTCATTTTGGGGCAATTACCAGGAGACTGGGAGTTCTAGTGCCGTCTTAGCCCATGACAGCCACTGGGTCATTTTGGGCCAATTTCCAGGAGACTGGGAGTTCTGGTCCCTTCTTAGCCTATGAAAGCCACTGGGTCGTTTGGGGCCATTTACCAGGAGACTGGGAGTTCCAGACCAATCTTAGCCCATGAAAGCCACTGGGTCATTTTGGGTCAATTACCAGGAGACTGGGAGTTCTATACTCGTCGTTACCCATAAAAGCCATTGGGTCATTTTGGGCCAATTACCAGGGGACTGGGAGTTGTAGACTTTTCTTACACCATGAAAGCCACCTGGGTGAATTTGGACCAATTACCAGGAGACTGGGAGTTCTACACCTGTCTTAGCCCATGAAAGCCACTGGGTCGTTTTGGCCCAATTACCCGGAGAATGGGAGTTCTAGTCCCATCTTAGCCCATGAAAGCCACTGCGGAATTTTGGGTCAATTAACAGGCGACTGGGAGTTCTAGACCCAGCCCATGAAAGCCGCTGGGTCATTTTGGGCTAATTACCAGGAGACTGTGAGTTCTAGTCGCGTCTTTACCCATGAAAGCCGCTGGGTCATTTTGGGCCAATTATCAGGAGACTGACATTTATAGTCCGTCTTAGCCATGAACGCCATTGGGTCATTTTGAGCCAATTACCGGGAGACTGGGAGTTCTAGTCCCTTCTTAGCCCATGAAAGCCACTGGGTCATTTGGGGCCAATTACCAGGGGACTGGGAGTTCTAGTCCAATCTTAGCCCATGAAAGCCACTGGGTCATTTTGGGCCAATTACCAGGAGACTAAGAGTTCTAGTCCCCTCTTAGCCCATGAAAGCAGCTGGGTCATTTTGAGGCAATTATCAGGAGACTGGGAGTTCTAGTCCCGTCTTAGCCCATGTAAGCCTCTGGATCATTTTCAGCCAATTTCCAGGAGACTAAGAGTCCTAGACGCACCTTAGCCAGGAAAGCCACTGGGTCATTTTGGGCCAATTACAAGGAGACTGAGAGTTCTAGTCCCGTCTTAGCTCATGAAAGCCAATGGGTCATTTTGGGCCAATTACCAGGAGACTGAGAGTTCTAGTACCATCTTAGCCAATGAAAGCCACCAGGGTCATTTTTGGCCAATAACCAGGAGACTGGGAGTTCTAGTCCAATCTTAGCCCATGAAAGCCACTGGGTCATTTTGGGCTAATTACCAGAAGACTGAAATTTCTAGTCCGTCTTAGCCCATGAAAGCCACTGGGTCATTTTGGGGCAATTACCAGGAGATTGGGAGTTCTAGTGCCCTCTTAGCCCATGATAGCCACTGGGTCATTTTGGGCCAATTATCAGGAGACTGACATTTCTAGTCCCTCTTAGTCCATGAAAGCCGCTGGGTCATTTTGGGCCAATTATCAGGAGACTGACATTTCTAGTCCGTCTTAGCGCATGAAAGCCACTGGGTCATTTTGGGCCAATTACCAGGAGACTGGGAGTTCTAGTTCCGTCTTAGCCCATGAAAGCCACTGGGTCATTTTGGGCTAATTACCAGGGGACTGGGAGTTGTAGACTGTTCTTACACCATGAAAGCCACCTGGGTGAATTTGGGCCAATTACCAGGAGACTGGGAGTTCTACACCTGTCTTAGCCCATGAAAGCCTCTGGGTCGTTTTGGGCCAATTACCCGGAGAATGGGAGTTCTAGTCCCGTCTTAGCCCATGAAAGCCACTGGGTCATTGTGGGCCAATTAACAGGCGACTGGGAGTTCTAGACCCAGCCCATGAAAGCCACTGGGTCATTTTGGGCTAATTACCAGGAGACTGTGAGTTCTAGTCGCGTCTTTACCCATGAAAGCCGCTGGGTCATTTTGGGCCAATTATCAGGAGACTGACATTTATAGTCCGTCTTAGCCATGAACGCCATTGGGTCATTTTGAGCCAATTACCGGGAGACTGGGAGTTCTAGTCCCTTCTTAGCCCATGAAAGCCACTGGGTCATTTGGGGCCAATTACCAGGGGACTGGGAGTTCTAGTCCAATCTTAGCCCATGAAAGCCACTGGGTCATTTTGGGCCAATTACCAGCAGACTAAGAGTTCTAGTCCCCTCTTAGCCCATGAAAGCCGCTGGGTCATTTTGGGGCAATTATCAGGAGACTGGGAGTTCTAGTCCCGTCTTAGCCCATGTAAGCCTCTGGATAATTTTCAGCCAATTTCCAGGAGACTAAGAGTCCTAGACGCGCCTTAGCCAGGAAAGCCACTGGGTCATTTTGTGCCAATTACAAGGAGACTCAGAGTTCTAGTCCCGTCTTAGCTCATGAAAGCCAATGGGTCATTTTGGGCCAATTACCAGGAGACTGAGAGTTCTAGTACCATCTTAGCCAATGAAAGCCACCAGGGACATTTTGGGCCAATTACCAGGAGACTGGGAGTTCTAGTCCAATCTTAGCCCATGAAAGCCACTGGGTCATTTTGGGCCAATTACCAGGAGACTGACATTTCTAGTCCGTCTTAGCCCATGAAAGCCACTGGGTCATTTTGGGGCAATTACCAGGAGACTGGGAGTTCTAGTCCAATCTTAGCCCATGAAAGCCACTGGGTCATTTTGGGCCAAATTACCAGGAGACTGAGAGTTCTAGTCCCCTCTTAGCCATGAAAGCCGCTGGGTCATTTTGGGCCAATTACCAGGAGACTGAAATTTCTAGTCCGTCTTAGCCCATGAAAGCCACTGGGTCATTTTGGGGCAATTACCAGGAGACTGGGAGTTCTAGTGCCGTCTTAGCCCATGATAGCCACTGGGTCATTTTGCGCCAATTATCAGGAGACTGACATTTCTAGTCCGTCTTAGTCCATGAAAGCCGCTGGGTCATTTTGGGCCAATTATCAGGAGACTGACATTTCTAGTCCGTCTTAGCCCATGAAAGCCACTGGGTCATTTTGAGCCAATTACCAGGAGACTGGGAGTTCTAGTCCCGTCTTAACCCATGAAAGCCACTGGGTCATTTTGAGCCAATTACCAGGAGTCTGAGAGTTCTAGACCTGGCTTAGCCATGAAAGCCACTGGGTCATTTTGGGCCATTTACCAGGAGACTGGGAGTTCTAGTTCCGTCTTAGCCCATGAAAGCCACTGGGTCATTTTGGGCCAATTACCAGGACACTGGGAGTTCTATACTCGTCGTTACCCATAAAAGCCATTGGGTCATTTTGGGCCAATTACCAGGGGACTGGGAGTTGTAGACTTTTCTTACACCATGAAAGCCACCTGGGTGAATTTGGACCAATTACCAGGAGACTGGGAGTTCTACACCTGTCTTAGCCCATGAAAGCCACTGGGTCGTTTTGGCCCAATTACCCGGAGAATGGGAGTTCTAGTCCCGTCTTAGCCCATGAAAGCCACTGCGTCATTTTGGGTCAATTAACAGGCGACTGGGAGTTCTAGACCCAGCCCATGAAAGCCGCTAGGTCATTTTGGGCTAATTACCAGGAGACTGTGAGTTCTAGTCGCGTCTTTACCCATGAAAGCCGCTGGGTCATTTTGGGCCAATTATCAGGAGACTGACATTTATAGTCCGTCTTAGCCATGAACGCCATTGGGTCATTTTGAGCCAATTACCGGGAGACTGGGAGTTCTAGTCCCTTCTTAGCCCATGAAAGCCACTGGGTCATTTGGGGCCAATTACCAGGGGACTGGGAGTTCTAGTCCAATCTTAGCCCATGAAAGCCACTGGGTCATTTTGGGCCAATTACCAGGAGACTAAGAGTTCTAGTCCCCTCTTAGCCCATGAAAGCAGCTGGGTCATTTTGAGGCAATTATCAGGAGACTGGGAGTTCTAGTCCCGTCTTAGCCCATGTAAGCCTCTGGATCATTTTCAGCCAGTTTCCAGGAGACTAAGAGTCCTAGACCCACCTTAGCCAGGAAAGCCACTGGGTCATTTTGGGCCAATTACAAGGAGACTGAGAGTTCTAGTCCCGTCTTAACCCATGAAAGCCACTGGGTCATTTTGAGCCAATTACCAGGAGTCTGAGAGTTCTAGACCTGGCTTACCCATGAAAGCCACTGGGTCATTTTGGGCCAATTACCAGGAGACTGGGAGTTCTAGTTCCGTCTTAGCCCATGAAAGCCACTGGGTCATTTTGGGCCAATTACCAGGACACTGGGAGTTCTATACTCGTCGTTACCCATAAAAGCCATTGGGTCATTTTGGGCCAATTACCAGGGGACTGGGAGTTGTAGACTTTTCTTACACCATGAAAGCCACTGGGACATTTGGGGCCAATTACCAGGAGACTGGGAATTCTAGTCCCGTCTTAACCCATGAAAGCCACTGGGTCATTTTGGACCAATTATCAGGAGACTGGGAGTTCTAGTCCCGTTTTTACCCATGAAAGCCGCTGGGTCATTTTGGACCAATTATCAGGAGACTCACATTTCTAGTCCGTCTTAGCCCATGAAAGCCACTGGGTCATTTTGGGGCAATTACCAGGAGACTGGGAGTTCTAGTGCCGTCTTAGCCCATGATAGCCACTGGGTCATTTTGGGCCAATTTCCAGGAGACTGGGAGTTCTAGTCCCTTCTTAGCCTATGAAAGCCACTGGGTCGTTTGGGGCCATTTACCAGGAGACTGGGAGTTCCAGACCAATCTTAGCCCATGAAAGCCACTGGGTCATTTTGGGCCAATTATCAGGAGACTGAGAGTTGTAGTCCCCTCTTAGCCTATGAACGTCGCTGGGTCATTTTGGGCCAATTACCAGGAGACTGAAATTTCTAGTCCGTCTTAGCCCATGAAAGCCACTGGGTCATTTCGGGCCAATTACCAGGACACTAGGAGTTCTAGTCCCTTCTTTACCCATGAAAGCCGCTGGGTCATTTTGGGCCAATTATCAGGAGACTGACATTTCTAGTCCGTCTTATTCCATGAAAGCCGCTGGGTCATTTTGGGCCAATTATCAGGAGACTGACATTTCTAGTCCGTCTTAGCCCATGAAAGCCACTGGGTCATTTTGAGCCAATTACCAGGAGTCTGAGAGTTCTAGACCTGGCTTAGCCATGAAAGCCACTGGGTCATTTTGGGCCAATTACCAGGAGACTGGGAGTTCTAGTTCCGTCTTAGCCCATGAAAGCCACTGGGTCGTTTTGGGCCAATTACCAGGACACTGGGAGTTCTATACTCGTCGTTACCCATAAAAGCCATTGGGTCATTTTGGGCCAATTACCAGGGGACTGGGAGTTGTAGACTTTTCTTACACCATGAAAGCCACCTGGGTGAATTTGGGCCAATTACCAGGAGACTGGGAGTTCTACACCTGTCTTAGCCCATGAAAGCCACTGGGTCGTTTTGGCCCAATTACCCGGAGAATGGGAGTTCTAGTCCCGTCTTAGCCCATGAAAGCCACTGCGTCATTTTGGGTCAATTAACAGGCGACTGGGAGTTCTAGACCCAGCCCATGAAAGCCGCTGGGTCATTTTGGGCTAATTACCAGGAGACTGTGAGTTCTAGTCGCGTCTTTACCCATGAAAGCCGCTGGGTCATTTTGGGTCAATTATCAGGAGACTGACATTTATAGTCCGTCTTAGCCATGAACGCCATTGGGTCATTTTGAGCCAATTACCGGGAGACTGGGAGTTCTAGTCCCTTCTTAGCCCATGAAAGCCACTGGGTCATTTGGGGCCAATTACCAGGGGACTGGGAGTTCTAGTCCAATCTTAGCCCATGAAAGCCACTGGGTCATTTTGGGCCAATTACCAGGAGACTAAGAGTTCTAGTCCCCTCTTAGCCCATGAAAGCCGCTGGGTCATTTTGAGGCAATTATCAGGAGACTGGGAGTTCTAGTCCCGTCTTAGCCCATGTAAGCCTCTGGATCATTTTCAGCCAATTTCCAGGTGACTAAGAGTCCTAGACCCACCTTAGCCAGGAAAGCCACTGGGTCATTTTGGGCCAATTACAAGGAGACTGAGAGTTCTAGTCCCGTCTTAGCTCATGAAAGCCAATGGGTCATTTTGGGCCAATTACCAGGAGACTGAGAGTTCTAGTACCATCTTAGCCAATGAAAGCCACCAGGGTCATTTTGGGCCAATTACCAGGAGACTGTGAGTTCTAGTCGCGTCTTTACCCATGAAAGCCGCTGGGTCATTTTGGGTCAATTATCAGGAGACTGACATTTATAGTCCGTCTTAGCCATGAACGCCATTGGGTCATTTTGAGCCAATTACCGGGAGACTGGGAGTTCTAGTCCCTTCTTAGCCCATGAAAGCCACTGGGTCATTTGGGGCCAATTACCAGGGGACTGGGAGTTCTAGTCCAATCTTAGCCCATGAAAGCCACTGGGTCATTTTGGGCCAATTACCAGGAGACTAAGAGTTCTAGTCCCCTCTTAGCCCATGAAAGCCGCTGGGTCATTTTGAGGCAATTATCAGGAGACTGGGAGTTCTAGTCCCGTCTTAGCCCATGTAAGCCTCTGGATCATTTTCAGCCAATTTCCAGGTGACTAAGAGTCCTAGACCCACCTTAGCCAGGAAAGCCACTGGGTCATTTTGGGCCAATTACAAGGAGACTGAGAGTTCTAGTCCCGTCTTAGCTCATGAAAGCCAATGGGTCATTTTGGGCCAATTACCAGGAGACTGAGAGTTCTAGTACCATCTTAGCCAATGAAAGCCACCAGGGTCATTTTGGGCCAATTACCAGGAGACTGGGAGTTCTAGTCCAATCTTAGCCCATGAAAGCCACTGGGTCATTTTGGGCTAATTACCAGGAGACTGAAATTTCTAGTCCGTCTTAGCCCATGAAAGCCACTGGGTCATTTTGGGGCAATTACCAGGCGACTGGGAGTTCTAGACCCAGCCCATGAAAGCCACTGGGTCATTTTGGGCTAATTACCAGGAGACTGTGAGTTCTAGTCGCGTCTTTACCCATGAAAGCCGCTGGGTCATTTTGGGCCAATTATCAGGAGACTGACATTTATAGTCCGTCTTAGCCATGAACGCCATTGGGTCATTTTGAGCCAATTACCGGGAGACTGGGAGTTCTAGTCCCTTCTTAGCCCATGAAAGCCACTGGGTCATTTGGGGCCAATTACCAGGGGACTGGGAGTTCTAGTCCAATCTTAGCCCATGAAAGCCACTGGGTCATTTTGGGCCAATTACCAGCAGACTAAGAGTTCTAGTCCCCTCTTAGCCCATGAAAGCCGCTGGGTCATTTTGGGGCAATTATCAGGAGACTGGGAGTTCTAGTCCCGTCTTAGCCCATGTAAGCCTCTGGATCATTTTCAGCCAATTTCCAGGAGACTAAGAGTCCTAGACCCGCCTTAGCCAGGAAAGCCACTGGGTCATTTTGGGCCAATTACAAGGAGACTGAGAGTTCTAGTCCCGTCTTAGCTCATGAAAGCCAATGGGTCATTTTGGGCCAATTACCAGGAGACTGAGAGTTCTAGTACCATCTTAGCCAATGAAAGCCACCAGGGTCATTTTGGGCCAATTACCAGGAGACTGGGAGTTCTAGTCCAATCTTAGCCCATGAAAGCCACTGGGTCATTTTGGGCTAATTACCAGGAGACTGAAATTTCTAGTCCGTCTTAGCCCATGAAAGCCACTGGGTCATTTTGGGGCAATTACCAGGCGACTGGGAGTTCTAGACCCAGCCCATGAAAGCCACTGGGTCATTTTGGGCTAATTACCAGGAGACTGTGAGTTCTAGTCGCGTCTTTACCCATGAAAGCCGCTGGGTCATTTTGGGCCAATTATCAGGAGACTGACATTTATAGTCCGTCTTAGCCATGAACGCCATTGGGTCATTTTGAGCCAATTACCGGGAGACTGGGAGTTCTAGTCCCTTCTTAGCCCATGAAAGCCACTGGGTCATTTGGGGCCAATTACCAGGGGACTGGGAGTTCTAGTCCAATCTTAGCCCATGAAAGCCACTGGGTCATTTTGGGCCAATTACCAGCAGACTAAGAGTTCTAGTCCCCTCTTAGCCCATGAAAGCCGCTGGGTCATTTTGGGGCAATTATCAGGAGACTGGGAGTTCTAGTCCCGTCTTAGCCCATGTAAGCCTCTGGATCATTTTCAGCCAATTTCCAGGAGACTAAGAGTCCTAGACCCGCCTTAGCCAGGAAAGCCACTGGGTCATTTTGGGCCAATTACAAGAAGACTCAGAGTTCTAGTCCCGTCTTAGCTCATGAAAGCCAATGGGTCATTTTGGGCCAATTACCAGGAGACTGAGAGTTCTAGTACCATCTTAGCCAATGAAAGCCACCAGGGTCATTTTGGGCCAATTACCAGGAGACTGGGAGTTCTAGTCCAATCTTAGCCCATGAAAGCCACTGGGTCATCTTGGGCCAATTACCAGGAGACTGAAATTTCTAGTCCGTCTTAGCCCATGAAAGCCACTGGGTCATTTTGGGGCAATTACCAGGAGACTGGGAGTTCTAGTGCCCTCTTAGCCCATGATAGCCACTGGGTCATTTTGGGCCAATTATCAGGAGACTGACATTTCTAGTCCGTCTTAGTCCATGAAAGCTGCTGGGTCATTTTGGGCCAATTATCAGGAGACTGACATTTCTAGTCCGTCTTAGCCCATGAAAGCCACTGGGTCATTTTGGGCAAATTACCAGGAGACTGGGAGTTCTAGTTCCATCTTAGCCCATGAAAGCCACTGGGTCATTTTGGGCTAATTACCAGGGGACTGGGAGTTGTAGACTTTTCTTACACCATGAAAGCCACCTGGGTGAATTTGGGCCAATTACCAGGAGACTGACATTTCTAGTCCGTCTTAGCCCATGAAAGCCACTGGGTCATTTTGGGCCAATTATCAGGAGACTAAGAGTTCTTGTCCCCTCTTAGCCCATGAAAGCCGCTGGGTCATTTTGGGCCAATTATCAGGAGACTGACATTTCTAGTCCATCTTAGTCCATGAAAGCCGCTGGGTCATTTTGGGCCAATTATCAGGAGACTGACATTTCTAGTCCGTCTTAGTCCATGAAAGCCACTGGGTCATTTTGAGCCAATTACCAGGAGTCTGAGAGTTCTAGACCTGGTTTAGCCATGAAAGCCACTGGGTCATTTTGGGCCAATTACCAGGAGACTGGGAGTCCTAGTTCCGTCTTAGCCCATGAAAGCCACTGGGTCATTTTGGGCCAATTATCAGGAGACTGACATTTCTAGTCCGTCTTAGTCCATGAAAGCCGCTGGGTCATTTTGGGCCAATTAACAGAAGACTGACATTTCTGGTCCGTTTTAGCCCATGAAAGCCACTGGGTCATTTGGTGCCAATTACCAGGAGACTGGGAGTTCTAGTCCCGTCTGAACCCATGAAAGCCACTGGGTCATTTTGAGCCAATTACCAGGAGTCTGAGAGTTCTAGACCTGGCTTAGCCATGAAAGCCACTGGGTCATTTTGGGCCAATTACCAGGAGACTGGGAGTTCTAGTTCCGTTTTTACCTATGAAAGCCGCTGGGTCATTTTGGACCAATTATCAGGAGACTCACATTTCTAGTCCGTCTTAGCCCATGAAAGCCACTGGGTCATTTTGGGGCAATTACCAGGAGACTGGGAGTTCTAGTGCCGTCTTAGCCCATGATAGCCACTGGGTCATTTTGGGCCAATTTCCAGGAGACTGGGAGTTCTAGTCCCTTCTTAGCCTATGAAAGCCACTGGGTCGTTTGGGGCCATTTACCAGGAGACTGGGAGTTCCAGACCAATCTTAGCCCATGAAAACCACTGGGTCATTTTGGGCCAATTACCAGGAGACTGAGAGTTGTAGTCCCCTCTTAGCCTATGAAAGTCGCTGGGTCATTTTGGGCCAATTACCAGGAGACTGAAATTTCTAGTCCGTCTTAGCCCATGAAAGCCACTGGGTCATTTGGGGCCAATTACCAGGATACTAGGAGTTCTAATCCCTTCTTTACCCATGAAAGCCGCTGGGTCATTTTGGGCCAATTATCAGGAGACTGACATTTCTAGTCCGTCTTAGTCCATGAAAGCCGCTGGGTCATATTGGGCCAATTATCAGGAGACTGACATTTCTAGTCCCTCTTAGCCCATGAAAGCCACTGGGTCGTTTGGGGCCATTTACCAGGAGACTGGGAGTTCCAGTCCAATCTTAGCCCATGAAAGCCACTGGGTCATTTTGGGCCAATTACCAGGAGACTGAGAGTTCTAGTCCCCTCTTAGCCCATGAAAGCCGCTGGGTCATTTTGGGCCAATTATCAGGAGACTGAAATTTCTAGTCCGTCTTAGCCCATGAAAGCCACTGGGTCATTTTGGGGCAATTACCAGGAGACTGGGAGTTCTAGTGCCGTCTTAGCCCATGATAGCCACTGGGTCATTTTGGGCCAATTATCAGGAAACTGACATTTCTAGTCCGTCTTAGTCCATGAAAGCCGCTGGGTCATTTTGGGCCAATTACCAGGAGACTGACATTTCTAGTCCGTCTTAGCCCATGAAAGCCACTGGGTCATTTTGGGCCAATTACCAGGAGACTGGGAGTTCTAGTGCCGTCTTAGCCCATGATAGCCACTGGGTCATTTTGGGCCAATTACCAGGAAACTGACATTTCTAGTCCGTCTTAGTCCATGAAAGCCGCTGGGTCATTTTGGGCCAATTATCAGGAGACTGACATTTCTAGTCCGTCTTAGCCCATGAAAGCCACTGGGACATTTGGGGCCAATTACCAGGAGACTGGGAGTTCTAGTCCCGTCTTAACCCATGAAAGCCACTGGGTCATTTTGGACCAATTATCAGGAGACTGGGAGTTCTAGTCCCGTTTTTACGCATGAAAGCCGCTGGGTCATTTTGGACCAATTATCAGGAGACTCACATTTCTAGTCCGTCTTAGCCCATGAAAGCCACTGGGTCATTTTGGGGCAATTACCAGGAGACTGGGAGTTCTAGTGCCGTCTTAGCCCATGATAGCCACTGGGTCATTTTGGGGCAATTACCAGGAGACTGGGAGTTCTAGTGCCCTCTTAGCCCATGATAGCCACTGGGTCATTTTGGGCCAATTATCAGGAGACTGACATTTCTAGTCCGTCTTAGTCCATGAAAGCTGCTGGGTCATTTTGGGCCAATTATCAGGAGACTGACATTTCTAGTCCGTCTTAGCCCATGAAAGCCACTGGGTCATTTTGGGCAAATTACCAGGAGACTGGGAGTTCTAGTTCCATCTTAGCCCATGAAAGCCACTGGGTCATTTTGGGCTAATTACCAGGGGACTGGGAGTTGTAGACTTTTCTTACACCATGAAAGCCACCTGGGTGAATTTGGGCCAATTACCAGGAGACTGACATTTCTAGTCCGTCTTAGCCCATGAAAGCCACTGGGTCATTTTGGGCCAATTATCAGGAGACTAAGAGTTCTTGTCCCCTCTTAGCCCATGAAAGCCGCTGGGTCATTTTGGGCCAATTATCAGGAGACTGACATTTCTAGTCCATCTTAGTCCATGAAAGCCGCTGGGTCATTTTGGGCCAATTATCAGGAGACTGACATTTCTAGTCCGTCTTAGTCCATGAAAGCCACTGGGTCATTTTGAGCCAATTACCAGGAGTCTGAGAGTTCTAGACCTGGTTTAGCCATGAAAGCCACTGGGTCATTTTGGGCCAATTACCAGGAGACTGGGAGTCCTAGTTCCGTCTTAGCCCATGAAAGCCACTGGGTCATTTTGGGCCAATTATCAGGAGACTGACATTTCTAGTCCGTCTTAGTCCATGAAAGCCGCTGGGTCATTTTGGGCCAATTAACAGAAGACTGACATTTCTGGTCCGTTTTAGCCCATGAAAGCCACTGGGTCATTTGGTGCCAATTACCAGGAGACTGGGAGTTCTAGTCCCGTCTGAACCCATGAAAGCCACTGGGTCATTTTGAGCCAATTACCAGGAGTCTGAGAGTTCTAGACCTGGCTTAGCCATGAAAGCCACTGGGTCATTTTGGGCCAATTACCAGGAGACTGGGAGTTCTAGTTCCGTTTTTACCCATGAAAGCCGCTGGGTCATTTTGGACCAATTATCAGGAGACTCACATTTCTAGTCCGTCTTAGCCCATGAAAGCCACTGGGTCATTTTGGGGCAATTACCAGGAGACTGGGAGTTCTAGTGCCGTCTTAGCCCATGATAGCCACTGGGTCATTTTGGGCCAATTTCCAGGAGACTGGGAGTTCTAGTCCCTTCTTAGCCTATGAAAGCCACTGGGTCGTTTGGGGCCATTTACCAGGAGACTGGGAGTTCCAGACCAATCTTAGCCCATGAAAACCACTGGGTCATTTTGGGCCAATTACCAGGAGACTGAGAGTTGTAGTCCCCTCTTAGCCTATGAAAGTCGCTGGGTCATTTTGGGCCAATTACCAGGAGACTGAAATTTCTAGTCCGTCTTAGCCCATGAAAGCCACTGGGTCATTTGGGGCCAATTACCAGGATACTAGGAGTTCTAATCCCTTCTTTACCCATGAAAGCCGCTGGGTCATTTTGGGCCAATTATCAGGAGACTGACATTTCTAGTCCGTCTTAGTCCATGAAAGCCGCTGGGTCATATTGGGCCAATTATCAGGAGACTGACATTTCTAGTCCCTCTTAGCCCATGAAAGCCACTGGGTCGTTTGGGGCCATTTACCAGGAGACTGGGAGTTCCAGTCCAATCTTAGCCCATGAAAGCCACTGGGTCATTTTGGGCCAATTACCAGGAGACTGAGAGTTCTAGTCCCCTCTTAGCCCATGAAAGCCGCTGGGTCATTTTGGGCCAATTATCAGGAGACTGAAATTTCTAGTCCGTCTTAGCCCATGAAAGCCACTGGGTCATTTTGGGGCAATTACCAGGAGACTGGGAGTTCTAGTGCCGTCTTAGCCCATGATAGCCACTGGGTCATTTTGGGCCAATTATCAGGAAACTGACATTTCTAGTCCGTCTTAGTCCATGAAAGCCGCTGGGTCATTTTGGGCCAATTACCAGGAGACTGACATTTCTAGTCCGTCTTAGCCCATGAAAGCCACTGGGTCATTTTGGGCCAATTACCAGGAGACTGGGAGTTCTAGTGCCGTCTTAGCCCATGATAGCCACTGGGTCATTTTGGGCCAATTACCAGGAAACTGACATTTCTAGTCCGTCTTAGTCCATGAAAGCCGCTGGGTCATTTTGGGCCAATTATCAGGGGACTGACATTTCTAGTCCGTCTTAGCCCATGAAAGCCACTGGGACATTTGGGGCCAATTACCAGGAGACTGGGAGTTCTAGTCCCGTCTTAACCCATGAAAGCCACTGGGTCATTTTGGACCAATTATCAGGAGACTGGGAGTTCTAGTCCCGTTTTTACGCATGAAAGCCGCTGGGTCATTTTGGACCAATTATCAGGAGACTCACATTTCTAGTCCGTCTTAGCCCATGAAAGCCACTGGGTCATTTTGGGGCAATTACCAGGAGACTGGGAGTTCTAGTGCCGTCTTAGCCCATGATAGCCACTGGGTCATTTTGGGCCAATTACCAGGAGACTGGGAGTTCTAGTCCAATCTTAGCCCATGAAAGCCACTGGGTCATCTTGGGCCAATTACCAGGAGACTGAAATTTCTAGTCCGTCTTAGCCCATGAAAGCCACTGGGTCATTTTGGGGCAATTACCAGGAGACTGGGAGTTCTAGTGCCCTCTTAGCCCATGATAGCCACTGGGTCATTTTGGGCCAATTATCAGGAGACTGACATTTCTAGTCCGTCTTAGTCCATGAAAGCTGCTGGGTCATTTTGGGCCAATTATCAGGAGACTGACATTTCTAGTCCGTCTTAGCCCATGAAAGCCACTGGGTCATTTTGGGCAAATTACCAGGAGACTGGGAGTTCTAGTTCCATCTTAGCCCATGAAAGCCACTGGGTCATTTTGGGCTAATTACCAGGGGACTGGGAGTTGTAGACTTTTCTTACACCATGAAAGCCACCTGGGTGAATTTGGGCCAATTACCAGGAGACTGACATTTCTAGTCCGTCTTAGCCCATGAAAGCCACTGGGTCATTTTGGGCCAATTATCAGGAGACTAAGAGTTCTTGTCCCCTCTTAGCCCATGAAAGCCGCTGGGTCATTTTGGGCCAATTATCAGGAGACTGACATTTCTAGTCCATCTTAGTCCATGAAAGCCGCTGGGTCATTTTGGGCCAATTATCAGGAGACTGACATTTCTAGTCCGTCTTAGTCCATGAAAGCCACTGGGTCATTTTGAGCCAATTACCAGGAGTCTGAGAGTTCTAGACCTGGTTTAGCCATGAAAGCCACTGGGTCATTTTGGGCCAATTACCAGGAGACTGGGAGTCCTAGTTCCGTCTTAGCCCATGAAAGCCACTGGGTCATTTTGGGCCAATTATCAGGAGACTGACATTTCTAGTCCGTCTTAGTCCATGAAAGCCGCTGGGTCATTTTGGGCCAATTAACAGAAGACTGACATTTCTGGTCCGTTTTAGCCCATGAAAGCCACTGGGTCATTTGGTGCCAATTACCAGGAGACTGGGAGTTCTAGTCCCGTCTGAACCCATGAAAGCCACTGGGTCATTTTGAGCCAATTACCAGGAGTCTGAGAGTTCTAGACCTGGCTTAGCCATGAAAGCCACTGGGTCATTTTGGGCCAATTACCAGGAGACTGGGAGTTCTAGTTCCGTTTTTACCTATGAAAGCCGCTGGGTCATTTTGGACCAATTATCAGGAGACTCACATTTCTAGTCCGTCTTAGCCCATGAAAGCCACTGGGTCATTTTGGGGCAATTACCAGGAGACTGGGAGTTCTAGTGCCGTCTTAGCCCATGATAGCCACTGGGTCATTTTGGGCCAATTTCCAGGAGACTGGGAGTTCTAGTCCCTTCTTAGCCTATGAAAGCCACTGGGTCGTTTGGGGCCATTTACCAGGAGACTGGGAGTTCCAGACCAATCTTAGCCCATGAAAACCACTGGGTCATTTTGGGCCAATTACCAGGAGACTGAGAGTTGTAGTCCCCTCTTAGCCTATGAAAGTCGCTGGGTCATTTTGGGCCAATTACCAGGAGACTGAAATTTCTAGTCCGTCTTAGCCCATGAAAGCCACTGGGTCATTTGGGGCCAATTACCAGGATACTAGGAGTTCTAATCCCTTCTTTACCCATGAAAGCCGCTGGGTCATTTTGGGCCAATTATCAGGAGACTGACATTTCTAGTCCGTCTTAGTCCATGAAAGCCGCTGGGTCATATTGGGCCAATTATCAGGAGACTGACATTTCTAGTCCCTCTTAGCCCATGAAAGCCACTGGGTCGTTTGGGGCCATTTACCAGGAGACTGGGAGTTCCAGTCCAATCTTAGCCCATGAAAGCCACTGGGTCATTTTGGGCCAATTACCAGGAGACTGAGAGTTCTAGTCCCCTCTTAGCCCATGAAAGCCGCTGGGTCATTTTGGGCCAATTATCAGGAGACTGAAATTTCTAGTCCGTCTTAGCCCATGAAAGCCACTGGGTCATTTTGGGGCAATTACCAGGAGACTGGGAGTTCTAGTGCCGTCTTAGCCCATGATAGCCACTGGGTCATTTTGGGCCAATTATCAGGAAACTGACATTTCTAGTCCGTCTTAGTCCATGAAAGCCGCTGGGTCATTTTGGGCCAATTACCAGGAGACTGACATTTCTAGTCCGTCTTAGCCCATGAAAGCCACTGGGTCATTTTGGGCCAATTACCAGGAGACTGGGAGTTCTAGTGCCGTCTTAGCCCATGATAGCCACTGGGTCATTTTGGGCCAATTACCAGGAAACTGACATTTCTAGTCCGTCTTAGTCCATGAAAGCCGCTGGGTCATTTTGGGCCAATTATCAGGAGACTGACATTTCTAGTCCGTCTTAGCCCATGAAAGCCACTGGGACATTTGGGGCCAATTACCAGGAGACTGGGAGTTCTAGTCCCGTCTTAACCCATGAAAGCCACTGGGTCATTTTGGACCAATTATCAGGAGACTGGGAGTTCTAGTCCCGTTTTTACGCATGAAAGCCGCTGGGTCATTTTGGACCAATTATCAGGAGACTCACATTTCTAGTCCGTCTTAGCCCATGAAAGCCACTGGGTCATTTTGGGGCAATTACCAGGAGACTGGGAGTTCTAGTGCCGTCTTAGCCCATGATAGCCACTGGGTCATTTTGGGGCAATTACCAGGAGACTGGGAGTTCTAGTGCCCTCTTAGCCCATGATAGCCACTGGGTCATTTTGGGCCAATTATCAGGAGACTGACATTTCTAGTCCGTCTTAGTCCATGAAAGCTGCTGGGTCATTTTGGGCCAATTATCAGGAGACTGACATTTCTAGTCCGTCTTAGCCCATGAAAGCCACTGGGTCATTTTGGGCAAATTACCAGGAGACTGGGAGTTCTAGTTCCATCTTAGCCCATGAAAGCCACTGGGTCATTTTGGGCTAATTACCAGGGGACTGGGAGTTGTAGACTTTTCTTACACCATGAAAGCCACCTGGGTGAATTTGGGCCAATTACCAGGAGACTGACATTTCTAGTCCGTCTTAGCCCATGAAAGCCACTGGGTCATTTTGGGCCAATTATCAGGAGACTAAGAGTTCTTGTCCCCTCTTAGCCCATGAAAGCCGCTGGGTCATTTTGGGCCAATTATCAGGAGACTGACATTTCTAGTCCATCTTAGTCCATGAAAGCCGCTGGGTCATTTTGGGCCAATTATCAGGAGACTGACATTTCTAGTCCGTCTTAGTCCATGAAAGCCACTGGGTCATTTTGAGCCAATTACCAGGAGTCTGAGAGTTCTAGACCTGGTTTAGCCATGAAAGCCACTGGGTCATTTTGGGCCAATTACCAGGAGACTGGGAGTCCTAGTTCCGTCTTAGCCCATGAAAGCCACTGGGTCATTTTGGGCCAATTATCAGGAGACTGACATTTCTAGTCCGTCTTAGTCCATGAAAGCCGCTGGGTCATTTTGGGCCAATTAACAGAAGACTGACATTTCTGGTCCGTTTTAGCCCATGAAAGCCACTGGGTCATTTGGTGCCAATTACCAGGAGACTGGGAGTTCTAGTCCCGTCTGAACCCATGAAAGCCACTGGGTCATTTTGAGCCAATTACCAGGAGTCTGAGAGTTCTAGACCTGGCTTAGCCATGAAAGCCACTGGGTCATTTTGGGCCAATTACCAGGAGACTGGGAGTTCTAGTTCCGTTTTTACCCATGAAAGCCGCTGGGTCATTTTGGACCAATTATCAGGAGACTCACATTTCTAGTCCGTCTTAGCCCATGAAAGCCACTGGGTCATTTTGGGGCAATTACCAGGAGACTGGGAGTTCTAGTGCCGTCTTAGCCCATGATAGCCACTGGGTCATTTTGGGCCAATTTCCAGGAGACTGGGAGTTCTAGTCCCTTCTTAGCCTATGAAAGCCACTGGGTCGTTTGGGGCCATTTACCAGGAGACTGGGAGTTCCAGACCAATCTTAGCCCATGAAAACCACTGGGTCATTTTGGGCCAATTACCAGGAGACTGAGAGTTGTAGTCCCCTCTTAGCCTATGAAAGTCGCTGGGTCATTTTGGGCCAATTACCAGGAGACTGAAATTTCTAGTCCGTCTTAGCCCATGAAAGCCACTGGGTCATTTGGGGCCAATTACCAGGATACTAGGAGTTCTAATCCCTTCTTTACCCATGAAAGCCGCTGGGTCATTTTGGGCCAATTATCAGGAGACTGACATTTCTAGTCCGTCTTAGTCCATGAAAGCCGCTGGGTCATATTGGGCCAATTATCAGGAGACTGACATTTCTAGTCCCTCTTAGCCCATGAAAGCCACTGGGTCGTTTGGGGCCATTTACCAGGAGACTGGGAGTTCCAGTCCAATCTTAGCCCATGAAAGCCACTGGGTCATTTTGGGCCAATTACCAGGAGACTGAGAGTTCTAGTCCCCTCTTAGCCCATGAAAGCCGCTGGGTCATTTTGGGCCAATTATCAGGAGACTGAAATTTCTAGTCCGTCTTAGCCCATGAAAGCCACTGGGTCATTTTGGGGCAATTACCAGGAGACTGGGAGTTCTAGTGCCGTCTTAGCCCATGATAGCCACTGGGTCATTTTGGGCCAATTATCAGGAAACTGACATTTCTAGTCCGTCTTAGTCCATGAAAGCCGCTGGGTCATTTTGGGCCAATTACCAGGAGACTGACATTTCTAGTCCGTCTTAGCCCATGAAAGCCACTGGGTCATTTTGGGCCAATTACCAGGAGACTGGGAGTTCTAGTGCCGTCTTAGCCCATGATAGCCACTGGGTCATTTTGGGCCAATTACCAGGAAACTGACATTTCTAGTCCGTCTTAGTCCATGAAAGCCGCTGGGTCATTTTGGGCCAATTATCAGGGGACTGACATTTCTAGTCCGTCTTAGCCCATGAAAGCCACTGGGACATTTGGGGCCAATTACCAGGAGACTGGGAGTTCTAGTCCCGTCTTAACCCATGAAAGCCACTGGGTCATTTTGGACCAATTATCAGGAGACTGGGAGTTCTAGTCCCGTTTTTACGCATGAAAGCCGCTGGGTCATTTTGGACCAATTATCAGGAGACTCACATTTCTAGTCCGTCTTAGCCCATGAAAGCCACTGGGTCATTTTGGGGCAATTACCAGGAGACTGGGAGTTCTAGTGCCGTCTTAGCCCATGATAGCCACTGGGTCATTTTGGGCCAATTTCCAGGAGACTGGGAGTTCTAGTCCCTTCTTAGCCTATGAAAGCCACTGGGTCGTTTGGGGCCATTTACCAGGAGACTGGGAGTTCCAGACCAATCTTAGCCCATGAAAGCCACTGGGTCATTTTGGGCCAATTACCAGG
This sequence comes from Hydrophis major, assembly GCA_033807585.1. NCBI lineage: Eukaryota > Metazoa > Chordata > Lepidosauria > Squamata > Elapidae > Hydrophis > Hydrophis major. The sequence continues at coordinate 3,538,195 of CM066343.1, read as the reverse complement.
AGACTGAGAGTTGTAGTCCCCTCTTAGCCTATGAAAGTCGCTGGGTCATTTTGGGCCAATTACCAGGAGACTGAAATTTCTAGTCCGTCTTAGCCCATGAAAGCCACTGGGTCATTTGGGGCCAATTACCAGGACACTAGGAGTTCTAGTCCCTTCTTTACCCATGAAAGCCGCTGGGTCATTTTGGGCCAATTATCAGGAGACTGACATTTCTAGTCCGTCTTAGTCCATGAAAACCGCTGGGTCATTTTGGGCCAATTATCAGGAGACTGACATTTCTAGTCCGTCTTAGCCCATGAAAGCCACTGGGTCATTTTGAGCCAATTACCAGGAGACTGGGAGTTCTAGTCCCGTCTTAACCCATGAAAGCCACTGGGTCATTTTGAGCCAATTACCAGGAGTCTGAGAGTTCTAGACCTGGCTTAGCCATGAAAGCCACTGGGTCATTTTGGGCCAATTACCAGGAGAGTGGGAGTTCTAGTTCCGTCTTAGCCCATGAAAGCCACTGGGTCATTTTGGGCCAATTACCAGGACACTGGGAGTTCTATACTCGTCGTTACCCATAAAAGCCATTGGGTCATTTTGGGCCAATTACCAGGGGACTGGGAGTTGTAGACTTTTCTTACACCATGAAAGCCACTGGGACATTTGGGGCCAATTACCAGGAGACTGGGAGTTCTAGTCCCGTCTTAACCCATGAAAGCCACTGGGTCATTTTGGACCAATTATCAGGAGACTGGGAGTTCTAGTCCCGTTTTTACCCATGAAAGCCGCTGGGTCATTTTGGACCAATTATCAGGAGACTCACATTTCTAGTCCGTCTTAGCCCATGAAAGCCACTGGGTCATTTTGGGGCAATTACCAGGAGACTGGGAGTTCTAGTGCCGTCTTAGCCCATGATAGCCACTGGGTCATTTTGGGCCAATTTCCAGGAGACTGGGAGTTCTAGTCCCTTCTTAGCCTATGAAAGCCACTGGGTCGTTTGGGGCCATTTACCAGGAGACTGGGAGTTCCAGACCAATCTTAGCCCATGAAAGCCACTGGGTCATTTTGGGCCAATTACCAGGAGACTGAGAGTTGTAGTCCCCTCTTAGCCTATGAAAGTCGCTTGGTCATTTTGGGCCAATTACCAGGAGACTGAAATTTCTAGTCCGTCTTAGCCCATGAAAGCCACTGGGTCATCTGGGGCCAATTACCAGGACACTAGGAGTTCTAGTCCCTTCTTTACCCATGAAAGCCGCTGGGTCATTTTGGGCCAATTATCAGGAGACTGACATTTCTAGTCCGTCTTATTCCATGAAAGCCGCTGGGTCATTTTGGGCCAATTATCAGGAGACTGACATTTCTAGTCCGTCTTAGCCCATGAAAGCCACTGGGTCATTTTGAGCCAATTACCAGGAGACTGGGAGTTCTAGTCCCGTCTTAACCCATGAAAGCCACTGGGTCATTTTGAGCCAATTACCAGGAGTCTGAGAGTTCTAGACCTGGCTTAGCCATGAAAGCCACTGGGTCATTTTGGGCCAATTACCAGGAGACTGGGAGTTCTAGTTCCGTCTTAGCCCATGAAAGCCACTGGGTCATTTTGGGCCAATTACCAGGACACTGGGAGTTCTATACTCGTCGTTACCCATAAAAGCCATTGGGTCATTTTGGGCCAATTACCAGGGGACTGGGAGTTGTAGACTTTTCTTACACCATGAAAGCCACCTGGGTGAATTTGGGCCAATTACCAGGAGACTGGGAGTTCTACACCTGTCTTAGCCCATGAAAGCCACTGGGTCGTTTTGGCCCAATTACCCGGAGAATGGGAGTTCTAGTCCCGTCTTAGCCCATGAAAGCCACTGCGTCATTTTGGGTCAATTAACAGGCGACTGGGAGTTCTAGACCCAGCCCATGAAAGCCGCTGGGTCATTTTGGGCTAATTACCAGGAGACTGTGAGTTCTAGTCGCGTCTTTACCCATGAAAGCCGCTGGGTCATTTTGGGTCAATTATCAGGAGACTGACATTTATAGTCCGTCTTAGCCATGAACGCCATTGGGTCATTTTGAGCCAATTACCGGGAGACTGGGAGTTCTAGTCCCTTCTTAGCCCATGAAAGCCACTGGGTCATTTGGGGCCAATTACCAGGGGACTGGGAGTTCTAGTCCAATCTTAGCCCATGAAAGCCACTGGGTCATTTTGGGCCAATTACCAGGAGACTAAGAGTTCTAGTCCCCTCTTAGCCCATGAAAGCCGCTGGGTCATTTTGAGGCAATTATCAGGAGACTGGGAGTTCTAGTCCCGTCTTAGCCCATGTAAGCCTCTGGATCATTTTCAGCCAATTTCCAGGTGACTAAGAGTCCTAGACCCACCTTAGCCAGGAAAGCCACTGGGTCATTTTGGGCCAATTACAAGGAGACTGAGAGTTCTAGTCCCGTCTTAGCTCATGAAAGCCAATGGGTCATTTTGGGCCAATTACCAGGAGACTGAGAGTTCTAGTACCATCTTAGCCAATGAAAGCCACCAGGGTCATTTTGGGCCAATTACCAGGAGACTGGGAGTTCTAGTCCAATCTTAGCCCATGAAAGCCACTGGGTCATTTTGGGCTAATTACCAGGAGACTGAAATTTCTAGTCCGTCTTAGCCCATGAAAGCCACTGGGTCATTTTGGGGCAATTACCAGGCGACTGGGAGTTCTAGACCCAGCCCATGAAAGCCACTGGGTCATTTTGGGCTAATTACCAGGAGACTGTGAGTTCTAGTCGCGTCTTTACCCATGAAAGCCGCTGGGTCATTTTGGGCCAATTATCAGGAGACTGACATTTATAGTCCGTCTTAGCCATGAACGCCATTGGGTCATTTTGAGCCAATTACCGGGAGACTGGGAGTTCTAGTCCCTTCTTAGCCCATGAAAGCCACTGGGTCATTTGGGGCCAATTACCAGGGGACTGGGAGTTCTAGTCCAATCTTAGCCCATGAAAGCCACTGGGTCATTTTGGGCCAATTACCAGCAGACTAAGAGTTCTAGTCCCCTCTTAGCCCATGAAAGCCGCTGGGTCATTTTGGGGCAATTATCAGGAGACTGGGAGTTCTAGTCCCGTCTTAGCCCATGTAACCGAGAGAGGAAGTTTGTGACTGTGGAATTTGAATCCATAAATTGGAATATTCCCAAAATTAAAATACACACAGTAATAAAATCCAGATAAAACCGGAATAAAATCCAGATAAAACCGGGATATATTTCGGGGGCGACTATTTAACCCCCTTGTTCACCCGCGAAGTACAAAAAGGCAATGTTAAAAATGTTAAAAGCGTTAAGCCATTATATAACCAGAATCATCCAATTGGCTCATTAGGATAAGCCGCTGGCTGATCGTCACGTAACCAACTCTCCTTCCTCATTACCACGCAGTTTAGTCCGTTGACCCTGCCCCCTGGTTAATCTTAATTGAGCTATTAGGGGCTTCCAAATAATACTAATAATAATTTAAATAATTTAAATAATACTAATAATACTAATAATAATTTAAATAATTTAAATAAAACTAAATAATACCATTATTAATTGCCGTATGTAATCGAGCCGATGCTGCTCATTTAAGCGCAATTTGGAAGCCCCTAATAGCTCAATTAAGATTAACCAGGGGGCAGGGTCAACGGACTAAACTGCGTGGTAATGAGGAAGGAGAGTTGGTTACGTGACGATCAGCCAGCGGCTTATCCTAATGAGCCAATTGGATGATTCTGGTTATATAATGGCTTAACGCTTTTAACATTTTTAACATTGCCTTTTTGTACTTCGCGGGTGAACAAGGGGGTTAAATAGTCGCCCCCGAAATATATCCCGGTTTTATCTGGATTTTATTCCGGTTTTATCTGGATTTTATTACTGTGTGTATTTTAATTTTGGGAATATTCCAATTTATGGATTAGCCCATGTAAGCCTCTGGATCATTTTCAGCCAATTTCCAGGAGACTAAGAGTCCTAGACCCGCCTTAGCCAGGAAAGCCACTGGGTCATTTTGGGCCAATTACAAGAAGACTCAGAGTTCTAGTCCCGTCTTTGCTCATGAAAGCCAATGGGTCATTTTGGGCCAATTACCAGGAGACTGAGAGTTCTAGTACCATCTTAGCCAATGAAAGCCACCAGGGTCATTTTGGGCCAATTACCAGGAGACTGGGAGTTCTAGTCCAATCTTAGCCCATGAAAGCCACTGGGTCATCTTGGGCCAATTACCAGGAGACTGAAATTTCTAGTCCGTCTTAGCCCATGAAAGCCACTGGGTCATTTTGGGGCAATTACCAGGAGACTGGGAGTTCTAGTGCCCTCTTAGCCCATGATAGCCACTGGGTCATTTTGGGCCAATTATCAGGAGACTGACATTTCTAGTCCGTCTTAGTCCATGAAAGCTGCTGGGTCATTTTGGGCCAATTATCAGGAGACTGACATTTCTAGTCCGTCTTAGCCCATGAAAGCCACTGGGTCATTTTGGGCAAATTACCAGGAGACTGGGAGTTCTAGTTCCATCTTAGCCCATGAAAGCCACTGGGTCATTTTGGGCTAATTACCAGGGGACTGGGAGTTGTAGACTTTTCTTACACCATGAAAGCCACCTGGGTGAATTTGGGCCAATTACCAGGAGACTGACATTTCTAGTCCGTCTTAGCCCATGAAAGCCACTGGGTCATTTTGGGCCAATTATCAGGAGACTAAGAGTTCTTGTCCCCTCTTAGCCCATGAAAGCCGCTGGGTCATTTTGGGCCAATTATCAGGAGACTGACATTTCTAGTCCATCTTAGTCCATGAAAGCCGCTGGGTCATTTTGGGCCAATTATCAGGAGACTGACATTTCTAGTCCGTCTTAGTCCATGAAAGCCACTGGGTCATTTTGAGCCAATTACCAGGAGTCTGAGAGTTCTAGACCTGGCTTAGCCATGAAAGCCACTGGGTCATTTTGGGCCAATTACCAGGAGACTGGGAGTCCTAGTTCCGTCTTAGCCCATGAAAGCCACTGGGTCATTTTGGGCCAATTATCAGGAGACTGACATTTCTAGTCCGTCTTAGTCCATGAAAGCCGCTGGGTCATTTTGGGCCAATTAACAGAAGACTGACATTTCTGGTCCGTTTTAGCCCATGAAAGCCACTGGGTCATTTGGTGCCAATTACCAGGAGACTGGGAGTTCTAGTCCCGTCTGAACCCATGAAAGCCACTGGGTCATTTTGAGCCAATTACCAGGAGTCTGAGAGTTCTAGACCTGGCTTAGCCATGAAAGCCACTGGGTCATTTTGGGCCAATTACCAGGAGACTGGGAGTTCTAGTTCCATTTTTACCCATGAAAGCCGCTGGGTCATTTTGGACCAATTATCAGGAGACTCACATTTCTAGTCCGTCTTAGCCCATGAAAGCCACTGGGTCATTTTGGGGCAATTACCAGGAGACTGGGAGTTCTAGTGCCGTCTTAGCCCATGATAGCCACTGGGTCATTTTGGGCCAATTTCCAGGAGACTGGGAGTTCTAGTCCCTTCTTAGCCTATGAAAGCCACTGGGTCGTTTGGGGCCATTTACCAGGAGACTGGGAGTTCCAGACCAATCTTAGCCCATGAAAACCACTGGGTCATTTTGGGCCAATTACCAGGAGACTGAGAGTTGTAGTCCCCTCTTAGCCTATGAAAGTCGCTGGGTCATTTTGGGCCAATTACCAGGAGACTGAAATTTCTAGTCCGTCTTAGCCCATGAAAGCCACTGGGTCATTTGGGGCCAATTACCAGGATACTAGGAGTTCTAGTCCCTTCTTTACCCATGAAAGCCGCTGGGTCATTTTGGGCCAATTATCAGGAGACTGACATTTCTAGTCCGTCTTAGTCCATGAAAGCCGCTGGGTCATATTGGGCCAATTATCAGGAGACTGACATTTCTAGTCCCTCTTAGCCCATGAAAGCCATTGGGTCATTTGGGGCCATTTACCAGGAGACTGGGAGTTCCAGTCCAATCTTAGCCCATGAAAGCCACTGGGTCATTTTGGGCCAATTACCAGGAGACTGAGAGTTCTAGTCCCCTCTTAGCCCATGAAAGCCGCTGGGTCATTTTGGGCCAATTATCAGGAGACTGAAATTTCTAGTCCGTCTTAGCCCATGAAAGCCACTGGGTCATTTTGGGGCAATTACCAGGAGACTGGGAGTTCTAGTGCCGTCTTAGCCCATGATAGCCACTGGGTCATTTTGGGCCAATTATCAGGAAACTGACATTTCTAGTCCGTCTTAGTCCATGAAAGCCGCTGGGTCATTTTGGGCCAATTATCAGGAGACTGATATTTATAGTCCGTCTTAGCCATGAACGCCATTGGGTCATTTTGAGCCAATTACCGGGAGACTGGGAGTTCTAGTCCCTTCTTAGCCCATGAAAGCCACTGGGTCATTTGGGGCCAATTACCAGGGGACTGGGAGTTCTAGTCCAATCTTAGCCCATGAAAGCCACTGGGTCATTTTGGGCCAATTACCAGCAGACTAAGAGTTCTAGTCCCCTCTTAGCCCATGAAAGCCGCTGGGTCATTTTGGGGCAATTATCAGGAGACTGGGAGTTCTAGTCCCGTCTTAGCCCATGTAAGCCTCTGGATCATTTTCAGCCAATTTCCAGGAGACTAAGAGTCCTAGACCCGCCTTAGCCAGGAAAGCCACTGGGTCATTTTGGGCCAATTACAAGAAGACTCAGAGTTCTAGTCCCGTCTTAGCTCATGAAAGCCAATGGGTCATTTTGGGCCAATTACCAGGAGACTGAGAGTTCTAGTACCATCTTAGCCAATGAAAGCCACCAGGGTCATTTTGGGCCAATTACCAGGAGACTGGGAGTTCTAGTCCAATCTTAGCCCATGAAAGCCACTGGGTCATCTTGGGCCAATTACCAGGAGACTGAAATTTCTAGTCCGTCTTAGCCCATGAAAGCCACTGGGTCATTTTGGGGCAATTACCAGGAGACTGGGAGTTCTAGTGCCCTCTTAGCCCATGATAGCCACTGGGTCATTTTGGGCCAATTATCAGGAGACTGACATTTCTAGTCCGTCTTAGTCCATGAAAGCTGCTGGGTCATTTTGGGCCAATTATCAGGAGACTGACATTTCTAGTCCGTCTTAGCCCATGAAAGCCACTGGGTCATTTTGGGCAAATTACCAGGAGACTGGGAGTTCTAGTTCCATCTTAGCCCATGAAAGCCACTGGGTCATTTTGGGCTAATTACCAGGGGACTGGGAGTTGTAGACTTTTCTTACACCATGAAAGCCACCTGGGTGAATTTGGGCCAATTACCAGGAGACTGACATTTCTAGTCCGTCTTAGCCCATGAAAGCCACTGGGTCATTTTGGGCCAATTATCAGGAGACTAAGAGTTCTTGTCCCCTCTTAGCCCATGAAAGCCGCTGGGTCATTTTGGGCCAATTATCAGGAGACTGACATTTCTAGTCCATCTTAGTCCATGAAAGCCGCTGGGTCATTTTGGGCCAATTATCAGGAGACTGACATTTCTAGTCCGTCTTAGTCCATGAAAGCCACTGGGTCATTTTGAGCCAATTACCAGGAGTCTGAGAGTTCTAGACCTGGCTTAGCCATGAAAGCCACTGGGTCATTTTGGGCCAATTACCAGGAGACTGGGAGTTCTAGTTCCGTCTTAGCCCATGAAAGCCACTGGGTCATTTTGGGCCAATTATCAGGAGACTGACATTTCTAGTCCGTCTTAGTCCATGAAAGCCGCTGGGTCATTTTGGGCCAATTAACAGAAGACTGACATTTCTGGTCCGTTTTAGCCCATGAAAGCCACTGGGTCATTTGGTGCCAATTACCAGGAGACTGGGAGTTCTAGTCCCGTCTGAACCCATGAAAGCCACTGGGTCATTTTGAGCCAATTACCAGGAATCTGAGAGTTCTAGACCTGGCTTAGCCATGAAAGCCACTGGGTCATTTTGGGCCAATTACCAGGAGACTGGGAGTTCTAGTTCCGTTTTTACCCATGAAAGCCGCTGGGTCATTTTGGACCAATTATCAGGAGACTCACATTTCTAGTCCGTCTTAGCCCATGAAAGCCACTGGGTCATTTTGGGGCAATTACCAGGAGACTGGGAGTTCTAGTGCCGTCTTAGCCCATTATAGCCACTGGGTCATTTTGGGCCAATTTCCAGGAGACTGGGAGTTCTAGTCCCTTCTTAGCCTATGAAAGCCACTGGGTCGTTTGGGGCCATTTACCAGGAGACTGGGAGTTCCAGACCAATCTTAGCCCATGAAAACCACTGGGTCATTTTGGGCCAATTACCAGGAGACTGAGAGTTGTAGTCCCCTCTTAGCCTATGAAAGTCGCTGGGTCATTTTGGGCCAATTACCAGGAGACTGAAATTTCTAGTCCGTCTTAGCCCATGAAAGCCACTGGGTCATTTGGGGCCAATTACCAGGATACTAGGAGTTCTAGTCCCTTCTTTACCCATGAAAGCCGCTGGGTCATTTTGGGCCAATTATCAGGAGACTGACATTTCTAGTCCGTCTTAGTCCATGAAAGCCGCTGGGTCATATTGGGCCAATTATCAGGAGACTGACATTTCTAGTCCCTCTTAGCCCATGAAAGCCACTGGGTCGTTTGGGGCCATTTACCAGGAGACTGGGAGTTCCAGTCCAATCTTAGCCCATGAAAGCCACTGGGTCATTTTGGGCCAATTACCAGGAGACTGAGAGTTCTAGTCCCCTCTTAGCCCATGAAAGCCGCTGGGTCATTTTGGGCCAATTATCAGGAGACTGAAATTTCTAGTCCGTCTTAGCCCATGAAAGCCACTGGGTCATTTTGGGGCAATTACCAGGAGACTGGGAGTTCTAGTGCCGTCTTAGCCCATGATAGCCACTGGGTCATTTTGGGCCAATTATCAGGAAACTGACATTTCTAGTCCGTCTTAGTCCATGAAAGCCGCTGGGTCATTTTGGGCCAATTATCAGGGGACTGGGAGTTGTAGACTTTTCTTACACCATGAAAGCCACTGGGACATTTGGGGCCAATTACCAGGAGACTGGGAGTTCTAGTCCCGTCTTAACCCATGAAAGCCACTGGGTCATTTTGGACCAATTATCAGGAGACTGGGAGTTCTAGTCCCGTTTTTACCCATGAAAGCCGCTGGGTCATTTTGGACCAATTATCAGGAGACTCACATTTCTAGTCCGTCTTAGCCCATGAAAGCCACTGGGTTATTTTGGGGCAATTACCAGGAGACTGGGAGTTCTAGTGCCGTCTTAGGCCATGATAGCCACTGGGTCATTTTGGGCCAATTTCCAGGAGACTGGGAGTTCTAGTCCCTTCTTAGCCTATGAAAGCCACTGGGTCGTTTGGGGCCATTTACCAGGAGACTGGGAGTTCCAGACCAATCTTAGCCCATGAAAGCCACTGGGTCATTTTGGGCCAATTACCAGGAGACTGAGAGTTGTAGTCCCCTCTTAGCCTATGAAAGTCGCTGGGTCATTTTGGGCCAATTACCAGGAGACTGAAATTTCTAGTCCGTCTTAGCCCATGAAAGCCACTGGGTCATTTGGGGCCAATTACCAGGACACTAGGAGTTCTAGTCCCTTCTTTACCCATGAAAGCCGCTGGGTCATTTTGGGCCAATTATCAGGAGACTGACATTTCTAGTCCGTCTTAGTCCATGAAAGCCGCTGGGTCATTTTGGGCCAATTATCAGGAGACTGACATTTCTAGTCCGTCTTAGCCCATGAAAGCCACTGGGTCATTTTGAGCCAATTACCAGAGACTGGGAGTTCTAGTCCCGTCTTAACCCATGAAAGCCACTGGGTCATTTTGAGCCAATTACCAGGAGTCTGAGAGTTCTAGACCTGGCTTAGCCATGAAAGCCACTGGGTCATTTTGGGCCAATTACCAGGAGACTGGGAGTTCTAGTTCCGTCTTAGCCCATGAAAGCCACTGGGTCATATTGGGCCAATTACCAGGACACTGGGAGTTCTATACTCGTCGTTACCCATAAAAGCCATTGGGTCATTTTGGGCCAATTACCAGGGGACTGGGAGTTGTAGACTTTTCTTACACCATGAAAGCCACCTGGGTGAATTTGGGCCAATTACCAGGAGACTGGGAGTTCTACACCTGTCTTAGCCCATGAAAGCCACTGGGTCGTTTTGGCCCAATTACCCGGAGAATGGGAGTTCTAGTCCCGTCTTAGCCCATGAAAGCCACTGCGTCATTTTGGGTCAATTAACAGGCGACTGGGAGTTCTAGACCCAGCCCATGAAAGCCGCTGGGTCATTTTGGGCTAATTACCAGGAGACTGTGAGTTCTAGTCGCGTCTTTACCCATGAAAGCCGCTGGGTCATTTTGGGCCAATTATCAGGAGACTGACATTTATAGTCCGTCTTAGCCATGAACGCCATTGGGTCATTTTGAGCCAATTACCGGGAGACTGGGAGTTCTAGTCCCTTCTTAGCCCATGAAAGCCACTGGGTCATTTGGGGCCAATTACCAGGGGACTGGGAGTTCTAGTCCAATCTTAGCCCATGAAAGCCACTGGGTCATTTTGGGCCAATTACCAGCAGAATAAGAGTTCTAGTCCCCTCTTAGCCCATGAAAGCCGCTGGGTCATTTTGGGGCAATTATCAGGAGACTGGGAGTTCTAGTCCCGTCTTAGCCCATGTAAGCCTCTGGATCATTTTCAGCCAATTTCCAGGAGACTAAGAGTCCTAGACCCGCCTTAGCCAGGAAAGCCACTGGGTCATTTTGGGCCAATTACAAGAAGACTCAGAGTTCTAGTCCCGTCTTAGCTCATGAAAGCCAATGGGTCATTTTGGGCCAATTACCAGGAGACTGAGAGTTCTAGTACCATCTTAGCCAATGAAAGCCACCAGGGTCATTTTGGGCCAATTACCAGGAGACTGGGAGTTCTAGTCCAATCTTAGCCCATGAAAGCCACTGGGTCATTTTGGGCCAATTACCAGGAGACTGAAATTTCTAGTCCGTCTTAGCCCATGAAAGCCACTGGGTCATTTTGGGGCAATTACCAGGAGACTGGGAGTTCTAGTCCCTTCTTAGCCCATGAAAGCCACTGGGTCATTTGGGGCCAATTACCAGGGGACTGGGAGTTCTAGTCCAATCATAGCCCATGAAAGCCACTGGGTCATTTTGGGCCAATTACCAGGAGACTAAGAGTTCTAGTCCCCTCTTAGCCCATGAAAGCCGCTGGGTCATTTTGAGGCAATTATCAGGAGACTGGGAGTTCTAGTCCCGTCTTAGCCCATGTAAGCCTCTGGATCATTTTCAGCCAATTTCCAGGTGACTAAGAGTCCTAAACCCACCTTAGCCAGGAAAGCCACTGGGTCATTTTGGGCCAATTACAAGGAGACTGAGAGTTCTAGTCCCGTCTTAGCTCATGAAAGCCAATGGGTCATTTTGGGCCAATTACCAGGAGACTGAGAGTTCTAGTACCATCTTAGCCAATGAAAGCCACCAGGGTCATTTTGGGCCAATTACCAGGAGACTGGGAGTTCTAGTCCAATCTTAGCCCATGAAAGCCACTGGGTCATTTTGGGCTAATTACCAGGAGACTGAAATTTCTAGTCCGTCTTAGCCCATGAAAGCCACTGGGTCATTTTGGGGCAATTACCAGGCGACTGGGAGTTCTAGACCCAGCCCATGAAAGCCACTGGGTCATTTTGGGCTAATTACCAGGAGACTGTGAGTTCTAGTCGCGTCTTTACCCATGAAAGCCGCTGGGTCATTTTGGGCCAATTATCAGGAGACTGACATTTATAGTCCGTCTTAGCCATGAACGCCATTGGGTCATTTTGAGCCAATTACCGGGAGACTGGGAGTTCTAGTCCCTTCTTAGCCCATGAAAGCCACTGGGTCATTTGGGGCCAATTACCAGGGGACTGGGAGTTCTAGTCCAATCTTAGCCCATGAAAGCCACTGGGTCATTTTGGGCCAATTACCAGCAGACTAAGAGTTCTAGTCCCCTCTTAGCCCATGAAAGCCGCTGGGTCATTTTGGGGCAATTATCAGGAGACTGGGAGTTCTAGTCCCGTCTTAGCCCATGTAAGCCTCTGGATCATTTTCAGCCAATTTCCAGGAGACTAAGAGTCCTAGACCCGCCTTAGCCAGGAAAGCCACTGGGTCATTTTGGGCCAATTACAAGAAGACTCAGAGTTCTAGTCCCGTCTTAGCTCATGAAAGCCAATGGGTCATTTTGGGCCAATTACCAGGAGACTGAGAGTTCTAGTACCATCTTAGCCAATGAAAGCCACCAGGGTCATTTTGGGCCAATTACCAGGAGACTGGGAGTTCTAGTCCAATCTTAGCCCATGAAAGCCACTGGGTCATTTTGGGCCAATTACCAGGAGACTGAAATTTCTAGTCCGTCTTAGCCCATGAAAGCCACTGGGTCATTTTGGGGCAATTACCAGGAGACTGGGAGTTCTAGTGCCCTCTTAGCCCATGATAGCCACTGGGTCATTTTGGGCCAATTATCAGGAGACTGACATTTCTAGTCCGTCTTAATCCATGAAAGCCGCTGGGTCATTTTGGGCCAATTATCAGGAGACTGACATTTCTAGTCCGTCTTAGCCCATGAAAGCCACTGGGTCATTTTGGGCAAATTACCAGGAGACTGGAAGTTCTAGTTCCATCTTAGCCCATGAAAGCCACTGGGTCATTTTGGGCTAATTACCAGGGGACTGGGAGTTGTAGACTTTTCTTACACCATGAAAGCCACCTGGGTGAATTTGGGCCAATTACCAGGAGACTGGGAGTTCTACACCTGTCTTAGCCCATGAAAGCCTCTGGGTCGTTTTGGGCCAATTACCCGGAGAATGGGAGTTCTAGTCCCGTCTTAGCCCATGAAAGCCACTGGGTCATTGTGGGCCAATTAACAGGCGACTGGGAGTTCTAGACCCAGCCCATGAAAGCCACTGGGTCATTTTGGGCCAATTACGAGGAGACTGGGAGTTCTAGTCCTGTCTTTACCCATGAAAGCCGCTGGGTCATTTTGGGCCAATTATCAGGAGACTGACATTTCGAGTCCGTCGTAGCCATGAAAGCCACTGGGTCATTTTGAGCCAATTACCAGGAGACTGGGAGTTCTAGTCCCTTCTTAGCCCATGAAAGCCACTGGGTCATTTTGGGCCAATTACCAGGAGACTGGGAGTTCTAGTCCAATCTTAGCCCATGAAAGCCACTGGGTCATTTTGGGCCAAATTACCAGGAGACTGAGAGTTCTAGTCCCGTCTTAACCCATGAAAGCCACTGGGTCATTTTGAGCCAATAACCAGGAGTCTGAGAGTTCTAGACCTGGCTTAGCCATGAAAGCCACTGGGTCATTTTGGGCCAATTACCAGGAGACTGAAATTTCTAGTCCGTCCTGGCCCATGATAGCCACTGGGTCATATTGGGCCAATTATCAGGAGACTGACATTTCTAGTCCGTCTTAGTCCATGAAAGCCGCTGGGTCATTTTGGGCCAATGATCAGGAGACTGACATTTCTAGTCCGTCTTAGCCCATGAAAGCCACTGGGTCATTTTGGGCCAATTACCAGGAGACTGGGAGTTCTAGTCCCGTCTTAACCCATGAAAGCCACTGGGTCATTTTGAGCCAATAACCAGGAGTCTGAGAGTTCTAGACCTGGCTTAGCCATGAAAGCCACTGGGTCATTTTGGGCCAATTACCCGGAGACTGGGAGTTCTAGTCTTTTTTTAGCCCATGAAAGCCACTGGGTCATTTTGGGCCAATTACCAGCAGAATAAGAGTTCTAGTCCCCTCTTAGCCCATGAAAGCCGCTGGGTCATTTTGGGGCAATTATCAGGAGACTGGGAGTTCTAGTCCCGTCTTAGCCCATGTAAGCCTCTGGATCATTTTCAGCCAATTTCCAGGAGACTAAGAGTCCTAGACCCGCCTTAGCCAGGAAAGCCACTGGGTCATTTTGGGCCAATTACAAGAAGACTCAGAGTTCTAGTCCCGTCTTAGCTCATGAAAGCCAATGGGTCATTTTGGGCCAATTACCAGGAGACTGAGAGTTCTAGTACCATCTTAGCCAATGAAAGCCACCAGGGTCATTTTGGGCCAATTACCAGGAGACTGGGAGTTCTAGTCCAATCTTAGCCCATGAAAGCCACTGGGTCATCTTGGGCCAATTACCAGGAGACTGAAATTTCTAGTCCGTCTTAGCCCATGAAAGCCACTGGGTCATTTTGGGGCAATTACCAGGAGACTGGGAGTTCTAGTGCCCTCTTAGCCCATGATAGCCACTGGGTCATTTTGGGCCAATTATCAGGAGACTGACATTTCTAGTCCGTCTTAGTCCATGAAAGCTGCTGGGTCATTTTGGGCCAATTATCAGGAGACTGACATTTCTAGTCCGTCTTAGCCCATGAAAGCCACTGGGTCATTTTGGGCAAATTACCAGGAGACTGGGAGTTCTAGTTCCATCTTAGCCCATGAAAGCCACTGGGTCATTTTGGGCTAATTACCAGGGGACTGGGAGTTGTAGACTTTTCTTACACCATGAAAGCCACCTGGGTGAATTTGGGCCAATTACCAGGAGACTGACATTTCTAGTCCGTCTTAGCCCATGAAAGCCACTGGGTCATTTTGGGCCAATTATCAGGAGACTAAGAGTTCTTGTCCCCTCTTAGCCCATGAAAGCCGCTGGGTCATTTTGGGCCAATTATCAGGAGACTGACATTTCTAGTCCATCTTAGTCCATGAAAGCCGCTGGGTCATTTTGGGCCAATTATCAGGAGACTGACATTTCTAGTCCGTCTTAGTCCATGAAAGCCACTGGGTCATTTTGAGCCAATTACCAGGAGTCTGAGAGTTCTAGACCTGGCTTAGCCATGAAAGCCACTGGGTCATTTTGGGCCAATTACCAGGAGACTGGGAGTTCTAGTTCCGTCTTAGCCCATGAAAGCCACTGGGTCATTTTGGGCCAATTATCAGGAGACTGACATTTCTAGTCCGTCTTAGTCCATGAAAGCCGCTGGGTCATTTTGGGCCAATTAACAGAAGACTGACATTTCTGGTCCGTTTTAGCCCATGAAAGCCACTGGGTCATTTGGTGCCAATTACCAGGAGACTGGGAGTTCTAGTCCCGTCTGAACCCATGAAAGCCACTGGGTCATTTTGAGCCAATTACCAGGAATCTGAGAGTTCTAGACCTGGCTTAGCCATGAAAGCCACTGGGTCATTTTGGGCCAATTACCAGGAGACTGGGAGTTCTAGTTCCGTTTTTACCCATGAAAGCCGCTGGGTCATTTTGGACCAATTATCAGGAGACTCACATTTCTAGTCCGTCTTAGCCCATGAAAGCCACTGGGTCATTTTGGGGCAATTACCAGGAGACTGGGAGTTCTAGTGCCGTCTTAGCCCATTATAGCCACTGGGTCATTTTGGGCCAATTTCCAGGAGACTGGGAGTTCTAGTCCCTTCTTAGCCTATGAAAGCCACTGGGTCGTTTGGGGCCATTTACCAGGAGACTGGGAGTTCCAGACCAATCTTAGCCCATGAAAACCACTGGGTCATTTTGGGCCAATTACCAGGAGACTGAGAGTTGTAGTCCCCTCTTAGCCTATGAAAGTCGCTGGGTCATTTTGGGCCAATTACCAGGAGACTGAAATTTCTAGTCCGTCTTAGCCCATGAAAGCCACTGGGTCATTTGGGGCCAATTACCAGGATACTAGGAGTTCTAGTCCCTTCTTTACCCATGAAAGCCGCTGGGTCATTTTGGGCCAATTATCAGGAGACTGACATTTCTAGTCCGTCTTAGTCCATGAAAGCCGCTGGGTCATATTGGGCCAATTATCAGGAGACTGACATTTCTAGTCCCTCTTAGCCCATGAAAGCCACTGGGTCGTTTGGGGCCATTTACCAGGAGACTGGGAGTTCCAGTCCAATCTTAGCCCATGAAAGCCACTGGGTCATTTTGGGCCAATTACCAGGAGACTGAGAGTTCTAGTCCCCTCTTAGCCCATGAAAGCCGCTGGGTCATTTTGGGCCAATTATCAGGAGACTGAAATTTCTAGTCCGTCTTAGCCCATGAAAGCCACTGGGTCATTTTGGGGCAATTACCAGGAGACTGGGAGTTCTAGTGCCGTCTTAGCCCATGATAGCCACTGGGTCATTTTGGGCCAATTATCAGGAAACTGACATTTCTAGTCCGTCTTAGTCCATGAAAGCCGCTGGGTCATTTTGGGCCAATTATCAGGGGACTGGGAGTTGTAGACTTTTCTTACACCATGAAAGCCACTGGGACATTTGGGGCCAATTACCAGGAGACTGGGAGTTCTAGTCCCGTCTTAACCCATGAAAGCCACTGGGTCATTTTGGACCAATTATCAGGAGACTGGGAGTTCTAGTCCCGTTTTTACCCATGAAAGCCGCTGGGTCATTTTGGACCAATTATCAGGAGACTCACATTTCTAGTCCGTCTTAGCCCATGAAAGCCACTGGGTCATTTTGGGGCAATTACCAGGAGACTGGGAGTTCTAGTGCCGTCTTAGGCCATGATAGCCACTGGGTCATTTTGGGCCAATTTCCAGGAGACTGGGAGTTCTAGTCCCTTCTTAGCCTATGAAAGCCACTGGGTCGTTTGGGGCCATTTACCAGGAGACTGGGAGTTCCAGACCAATCTTAGCCCATGAAAGCCACTGGGTCATTTTGGGCCAATTACCAGGAGACTGAGAGTTGTAGTCCCCTCTTAGCCTATGAAAGTCGCTGGGTCATTTTGGGCCAATTACCAGGAGACTGAAATTTCTAGTCCGTCTTAGCCCATGAAAGCCACTGGGTCATTTGGGGCCAATTACCAGGACACTAGGAGTTCTAGTCCCTTCTTTACCCATGAAAGCCGCTGGGTCATTTTGGGCCAATTATCAGGAGACTGACATTTCTAGTCCGTCTTAGTCCATGAAAGCCGCTGGGTCATTTTGGGCCAATTATCAGGAGACTGACATTTCTAGTCCGTCTTAGCCCATGAAAGCCACTGGGTCATTTTGAGCCAATTACCAGGAGACTGGGAGTTCTAGTCCCGTCTTAACCCATGAAAGCCACTGGGTCATTTTGAGCCAATTACCAGGAGTCTGAGAGTTCTAGACCTGGCTTAGCCATGAAAGCCACTGGGTCATTTTGGGCCAATTACCAGGAGACTGGGAGTTCTAGTTCCGTCTTAGCCCATGAAAGCCACTGGGTCATATTGGGCCAATTACCAGGACACTGGGAGTTCTATACTCGTCGTTACCCATAAAAGCCATTGGGTCATTTTGGGCCAATTACCAGGGGACTGGGAGTTGTAGACTTTTCTTACACCATGAAAGCCACCTGGGTGAATTTGGGCCAATTACCAGGAGACTGGGAGTTCTACACCTGTCTTAGCCCATGAAAGCCACTGGGTCGTTTTGGCCCAATTACCCGGAGAATGGGAGTTCTAGTCCCGTCTTAGCCCATGAAAGCCACTGCGTCATTTTGGGTCAATTAACAGGCGACTGGGAGTTCTAGACCCAGCCCATGAAAGCCTCTGGGTCGTTTTGGGCCAATTACCCGGAGAATGGGAGTTCTAGTCCCGTCTTAGCCCATGAAAGCCACTGGGTCATTGTGGGCCAATTAACAGGCGACTGGGAGTTCTAGACCCAGCCCATGAAAGCCACTGGGTCATTTTGGGCTAATTACCAGGAGACTGTGAGTTCTAGTCGCGTCTTTACCCATGAAAGCCGCTGGGTCATTTTGGGCCAATTATCAGGAGACTGACATTTATAGTCCGTCTTAGCCATGAACGCCATTGGGTCATTTTGAGCCAATTACCGGGAGACTGGGAGTTCTAGTCCCTTCTTAGCCCATGAAAGCCACTGGGTCATTTGGGGCCAATTACCAGGGGACTGGGAGTTCTAGTCCAATCTTAGCCCATGAAAGCCACTGGGTCATTTTGGGCCAATTACCAGCAGACTAAGAGTTCTAGTCCCCTCTTAGCCCATGAAAGCCGCTGGGTCATTTTGGGGCAATTATCAGGAGACTGGGAGTTCTAGTCCCGTCTTAGCCCATGTAAGCCTCTGGATCATTTTCAGCCAATTTCCAGGAGACTAAGAGTCCTAGACCCGCCTTAGCCAGGAAAGCCACTGGGTCATTTTGGGCCAATTACAAGAAGACTCAGAGTTCTAGTCCCGTCTTAGCTCATGAAAGCCAATGGGTCATTTTGGGCCAAGTACCAGGAGACTGAGAGTTCTAGTACCATCTTAGCCAATGAAAGCCACCAGGGTCATTTTGGGCCAATTACCAGGAGACTGGGAGTTCTAGTCCAATCTTAGCCCATGAAAGCCACTGGGTCATTTTGGGCCAATTACCAGGAGACTGAAATTTCTAGTCCGTCTTAGCCCATGAAAGCCACTGGGTCATTTTGGGGCAATTACCAGGAGACTGGGAGTTCTAGTGCCCTCTTAGCCCATGATAGCCACTGGGTCATTTTGGGCCAATTATCAGGAGACTGACATTTCTAGTCCGTCTTAGTCCATGAAAGCCGCTGGGTCATTTTGGGCCAATTATCAGGAGACTGACATTTCTAGTCCGTCTTAGCCCATGAAAGCCACTGGGTCATTTTGGGCAAATTACCAGGAGACTGGAAGTTCTAGTTCCATCTTAGCCCATGAAAGCCACTGGGTCATTTTGGGCTAATTACCAGGGGACTGGGAGTTGTAGACTTTTCTTACACCATGAAAGCCACCTGGGTGAATTTGGGCCAATTACCAGGAGACTGGGAGTTCTACACCTGTCTTAGCCCATGAAAGCCTCTGGGTCGTTTTGGGCCAATTACCCGGAGAATGGGAGTTCTAGTCCCGTCTTAGCCCATGAAAGCCACTGGGTCATTGTGGGCCAATTAACAGGCGACTGGGAGTTCTAGACCCAGCCCATGAAAGCCACTGGGTCATTTTGGGCCAATTACGAGGAGACTGGGAGTTCTAGTCCTGTCTTTACCCATGAAAGCCGCTGGGTCATTTTGGGCCAATTATCAGGAGACTGACATTTCGAGTCCGTCGTAGCCATGAAAGCCACTGGGTCATTTTGAGCCAATTACCAGGAGACTGGGAGTTCTAGTCCCTTCTTAGCCCATGAAAGCCACTGGGTCATTTTGGGCCAATTACCAGGAGACTGGGAGTTCTAGTCCAATCTTAGCCCATGAAAGCCACTGGGTCATTTTGGGCCAAATTACCAGGAGACTGAGAGTTCTAGTCCCGTCTTAACCCATGAAAGCCACTGGGTCATTTTGAGCCAATAACCAGGAGTCTGAGAGTTCTAGACCTGGCTTAGCCATGAAAGCCACTGGGTCATTTTGGGCCAATTACCAGGAGACTGAAATTTCTAGTCCGTCCTGGCCCATGATAGCCACTGGGTCATTTTGGGCCAATTATCAGGAGACTGACATTTCTAGTCCGTCTTAGTCCATGAAAGCCGCTGGGTCATTTTGGGCCAATGATCAGGAGACTGACATTTCTAGTCCGTCTTAGCCCATGAAAGCCACTGGGTCATTTTGGGCCAATTACCAGGAGACTGGGAGTTCTAGTCCCGTCTTAACCCATGAAAGCCACTGGGTCATCTTGAGCCAATAACCAGGAGTCTGAGAGTTCTAGACCTGGCTTAGCCATGAAAGCCACTGGGTCATTTTGGGCCAATTACCCGGAGACTGGGAGTTCTAGTTCCGTCTTAGCCCATGAAAGCCACTGGGTCATTTTGGGCCAATTACCAGGACACTGGGAGTTCTATACCCGTCTTTACCCATAAAAGCCACTGGGTCATTTTGGGCCAATTACCAGGAGACTGGGAGTTCTAGTCTTTTTTTAGCCCATGAAAGCCACTGGGTCATTTTGGGCCAATTACCAGCAGAATAAGAGTTCTAGTCCCCTCTTAGCCCATGAAAGCCGCTGGGTCATTTTGGGGCAATTATCAGGAGACTGGGAGTTCTAGTCCCGTCTTAGCCCATGTAAGCCTCTGGATCATTTTCAGCCAATTTCCAGGAGACTAAGAGTCCTAGACCCGCCTTAGCCAGGAAAGCCACTGGGTCATTTTGGGCCAATTACAAGAAGACTCAGAGTTCTAGTCCCGTCTTAGCTCATGAAAGCCAATGGGTCATTTTGGGCCAATTACCAGGAGACTGAGAGTTCTAGTACCATCTTAGCCAATGAAAGCCACCAGGGTCATTTTGGGCCAATTACCAGGAGACTGGGAGTTCTAGTCCAATCTTAGCCCATGAAAGCCACTGGGTCATCTTGGGCCAATTACCAGGAGACTGAAATTTCTAGTCCGTCTTAGCCCATGAAAGCCACTGGGTCATTTTGGGGCAATTACCAGGAGACTGGGAGTTCTAGTGCCCTCTTAGCCCATGATAGCCACTGGGTCATTTTGGGCCAATTATCAGGAGACTGACATTTCTAGTCCGTCTTAGTCCATGAAAGCTGCTGGGTCATTTTGGGCCAATTATCAGGAGACTGACATTTCTAGTCCGTCTTAGCCCATGAAAGCCACTGGGTCATTTTGGGCAAATTACCAGGAGACTGGGAGTTCTAGTTCCATCTTAGCCCATGAAAGCCACTGGGTCATTTTGGGCTAATTACCAGGGGACTGGGAGTTGTAGACTTTTCTTACACCATGAAAGCCACCTGGGTGAATTTGGGCCAATTACCAGGAGACTGACATTTCTAGTCCGTCTTAGCCCATGAAAGCCACTGGGTCATTTTGGGCCAATTATCAGGAGACTAAGAGTTCTTGTCCCCTCTTAGCCCATGAAAGCCGCTGGGTCATTTTGGGCCAATTATCAGGAGACTGACATTTCTAGTCCATCTTAGTCCATGAAAGCCGCTGGGTCATTTTGGGCCAATTATCAGGAGACTGACATTTCTAGTCCGTCTTAGTCCATGAAAGCCACTGGGTCATTTTGAGCCAATTACCAGGAGTCTGAGAGTTCTAGACCTGGCTTAGCCATGAAAGCCACTGGGTCATTTTGGGCCAATTACCAGGAGACTGGGAGTTCTAGTTCCGTCTTAGCCCATGAAAGCCACTGGGTCATTTTGGGCCAATTATCAGGAGACTGATATTTCTAGTCCGTCTTAGTCCATGAAAGCCGCTGGGTCATTTTGGGCCAATTAACAGAAGACTGACATTTCTGGTCCGTTTTAGCCCATGAAAGCCACTGGGTCATTTGGTGCCAATTACCAGGAGACTGGGAGTTCTAGTCCCGTCTGAACCCATGAAAGCCACTGGGTCATTTTGAGCCAATTACCAGGAATCTGAGAGTTCTAGACCTGGCTTAGCCATGAAAGCCACTGGGTCATTTTGGGCCAATTACCAGGAGACTGGGAGTTCTAGTTCCGTTTTTACCCATGAAAGCCGCTGGGTCATTTTGGACCAATTATCAGGAGACTCACATTTCTAGTCCGTCTTAGCCCATGAAAGCCACTGGGTCATTTTGGGGCAATTACCAGGAGACTGGGAGTTCTAGTGCCGTCTTAGCCCATTATAGCCACTGGGTCATTTTGGGCCAATTTCCAGGAGACTGGGAGTTCTAGTCCCTTCTTAGCCTATGAAAGCCACTGGGTCGTTTGGGGCCATTTACCAGGAGACTGGGAGTTCCAGACCAATCTTAGCCCATGAAAACCACTGGGTCATTTTGGGCCAATTACCAGGAGACTGAGAGTTGTAGTCCCCTCTTAGCCTATGAAAGTCGCTGGGTCATTTTGGGCCAATTACCAGGAGACTGAAATTTCTAGTCCGTCTTAGCCCATGAAAGCCACTGGGTCATTTGGGGCCAATTACCAGGATACTAGGAGTTCTAGTCCCTTCTTTACCCATGAAAGCCGCTGGGTCATTTTGGGCCAATTATCAGGAGACTGACATTTCTAGTCCGTCTTAGTCCATGAAAGCCGCTGGGTCATATTGGGCCAATTATCAGGAGACTGACATTTCTAGTCCCTCTTAGCCCATGAAAGCCACTGGGTCGTTTGGGGCCATTTACCAGGAGACTGGGAGTTCCAGTCCAATCTTAGCCCATGAAAGCCACTGGGTCATTTTGGGCCAATTACCAGGAGACTGAGAGTTCTAGTCCCCTCTTAGCCCATGAAAGCCGCTGGGTCATTTTGGGCCAATTATCAGGAGACTGAAATTTCTAGTCCGTCTTAGCCCATGAAAGCCACTGGGTCATTTTGGGGCAATTACCAGGAGACTGGGAGTTCTAGTGCCGTCTTAGCCCATGATAGCCACTGGGTCATTTTGGGCCAATTATCAGGAAACTGACATTTCTAGTCCGTCTTAGTCCATGAAAGCCGCTGGGTCATTTTGGGCCAATTATCAGGGGACTGGGAGTTGTAGACTTTTCTTACACCATGAAAGCCACTGGGACATTTGGGGCCAATTACCAGGAGACTGGGAGTTCTAGTCCCGTCTTAACCCATGAAAGCCACTGGGTCATTTTGGACCAATTATCAGGAGACTGGGAGTTCTAGTCCCGTTTTTACCCATGAAAGCCGCTGGGTCATTTTGGACCAATTATCAGGAGACTCACATTTCTAGTCCGTCTTAGCCCATGAAAGCCACTGGGTCATTTTGGGGCAATTACCAGGAGACTGGGAGTTCTAGTGCCGTCTTAGGCCATGATAGCCACTGGGTCATTTTGGGCCAATTTCCAGGAGACTGGGAGTTCTAGTCCCTTCTTAGCCTATGAAAGCCACTGGGTCGTTTGGGGCCATTTACCAGGAGACTGGGAGTTCCAGACCAATCTTAGCCCATGAAAGCCACTGGGTCATTTTGGGCCAATTACCAGGAGACTGAGAGTTGTAGTCCCCTCTTAGCCTATGAAAGTCGCTGGGTCATTTTGGGCCAATTACCAGGAGACTGAAATTTCTAGTCCGTCTTAGCCCATGAAAGCCACTGGGTCATTTGGGGCCAATTACCAGGACACTAGGAGTTCTAGTCCCTTCTTTACCCATGAAAGCCGCTGGGTCATTTTGGGCCAATTATCAGGAGACTGACATTTCTAGTCCGTCTTAGTCCATGAAAGCCGCTGGGTCATTTTGGGCCAATTATCAGGAGACTGACATTTCTAGTCCGTCTTAGCCCATGAAAGCCACTGGGTCATTTTGAGCCAATTACCAGGAGACTGGGAGTTCTAGTCCCGTCTTAACCCATGAAAGCCACTGGGTCATTTTGAGCCAATTACCAGGAGTCTGAGAGTTCTAGACCTGGCTTAGCCATGAAAGCCACTGGGTCATTTTGGGCCAATTACCAGGAGTCTGGGAGTTCTAGTTCCGTCTTAGCCCATGAAAGCCACTGGGTCATATTGGGCCAATATCCAGGACACTGGGAGTTCTATACTCGTCGTTACCCATAAAAGCCATTGGGTCATTTTGGGCCAATTACCAGGGGACTGGGAGTTGTAGACTTTTCTTACACCATGAAAGCCACCTGGGTGAATTTGGGCCAATTACCAGGAGACTGGGAGTTCTACACCTGTCTTAGCCCATGAAAGCCACTGGGTCGTTTTGGCCCAATTACCCGGAGAATGGGAGTTCTAGTCCCGTCTTAGCCCATGAAAGCCACTGCGTCATTTTGGGTCAATTAACAGGCGACTGGGAGTTCTAGACCCAGCCCATGAAAGCCGCTGGGTCATTTTGGGCTAATTACCAGGAGACTGTGAGTTCTAGTCGCGTCTTTACCCATGAAAGCCGCTGGGTAATTTTGGGCCAATTATCAGGAGACTGACATTTATAGTCCGTCTTAGCCATGAACGCCATTGGGTCATTTTGAGCCAATTACCGGGAGACTGGGAGTTCTAGTCCCTTCTTAGCCCATGAAAGCCACTGGGTCATTTGGGGCCAATTACCAGGGGACTGGGAGTTCTAGTCCAATCTTAGCCCATGAAAGCCACTGGGTCATTTTGGGCCAATTACCAGGAGACTAAGAGTTCTAGTCCCCTCTTAGCCCATGAAAGCCGCTGGGTCATTTTGAGGCAATTATCAGGAGACTGGGAGTTCTAGTCCCGTCTTAGCCCATGTAAGCCTCTGGATCATTTTCAGCCAATTTCCAGGTGACTAAGAGTCCTAAACCCACCTTAGCCAGGAAAGCCACTGGGTCATTTTGGGCCAATTACAAGGAGACTGAGAGTTCTAGTCCCGTCTTAGCTCATGAAAGCCAATGGGTCATTTTGGGCCAATTACCAGGAGACTGAGAGTTCTAGTACCATCTTAGCCAATGAAAGCCACCAGGGTCATTTTGGGCCAATTACCAGGAGACTGGGAGTTCTAGTCCAATCTTAGCCCATGAAAGCCACTGGGTCATTTTGGGCTAATTACCAGGAGACTGAAATTTCTAGTCCGTCTTAGCCCATGAAAGCCACTGGGTCATTTTGGGGCAATTACCAGGCGACTGGGAGTTCTAGACCCAGCCCATGAAAGCCACTGGGTCATTTTGGGCTAATTACCAGGAGACTGAGAGTTCTAGACCTGGCTTAGCCATGAAAGCCACTGGGTCATTTTGGGCCAATTACCAGGAGACTGGGAGTTCTAGTTCCGTCTTAGCCCATGAAAGCCACTGGGTCATATTGGGCCAATTACCAGGACACTGGGAGTTCTATACTCGTCGTTACCCATAAAAGCCATTGGGTCATTTTGGGGCAATTACCAGGGGACTGGGAGTTGTAGACTTTTCTTACACCATGAAAGCCACCTGGGTGAATTTGGGCCAATTACCAGGAGACTGGGAGTTCTACACCTGTCTTAGCCCATGAAAGCCACTGGGTCGTTTTGGCCCAATTACCCGGAGAATGGGAGTTCTAGTCCCGTCTTAGCCCATGAAAGCCACTGCGTCATTTTGGGTCAATTAACAGGCGACTGGGAGTTCTAGACCCAGCCCATGAAAGCCGCTGGGTCATTTTGGGCTAATTACCAGGAGACTGTGAGTTCTAGTCGCGTCTTTACCCATGAAAGCCGCTGGGTCATTTTGGGCCAATTATCAGGAGACTGACATTTATAGTCCGTCTTAGCCATGAACGCCATTGGGTCATTTTGAGCCAATTACCGGGAGACTGGGAGTTCTAGTCCCTTCTTAGCCCATGAAAGCCACTGGGTCATTTGGGGCCAATTACCAGGGGACTGGGAGTTCTAGTCCAATCTTAGCCCATGAAAGCCACTGGGTCATTTTGGGCCAATTACCAGGAGACTAAGAGTTCTAGTCCCCTCTTAGCCCATGAAAGCCGCTGGGTCATTTTGAGGCAATTATCAGGAGACTGGGAGTTCTAGTCCCGTCTTAGCCCATGTAAGCCTCTGGATCATTTTCAGCCAATTTCCAGGTGACTAAGAGTCCTAAACCCACCTTAGCCAGGAAAGCCACTGGGTCATTTTGGGCCAATTACAAGGAGACTGAGAGTTCTAGTCCCGTCTTAGCTCATGAAAGCCAATGGGTCATTTTGGGCCAATTACCAGGAGACTGAGAGTTCTAGTACCATCTTAGCCAATGAAAGCCACCAGGGTCATTTTGGGCCAATAACCAGGAGACTGGGAGTTCTAGTCCAATCTTAGCCCATGAAAGCCACTGGGTCATTTTGGGCTAATTACCAGGAGACTGACATTTCTAGTCCGTCTTAGCCCATGAAAGCCACTGGGTCATTTTGGGGCAATTACCAGGCGACTGGGAGTTCTAGACCCAGCCCATGAAAGCCACTGGGTCATTTTGGGCTAATTACCAGGAGACTGTGAGTTCTAGTCGCGTCTTTACCCATGAAAGCCGCTGGGTCATTTTGGGCCAATTATCAGGAGACTGACATTTATAGTCCGTCTTAGCCATGAACGCCATTGGGTCATTTTGAGCCAATTACCGGGAGACTGGGAGTTCTAGTCCCTTCTTAGCCCATGAAAGCCACTGGGTCATTTGGGGCCAATTACCAGGGGACTGGGAGTTCTAGTCCAATCTTAGCCCATGAAAGCCACTGGGTCATTTTGGGCCAATTACCAGCAGAATAAGAGTTCTAGTCCCCTCTTAGCCCATGAAAGCCGCTGGGTCATTTTGGGGCAATTATCAGGAGACTGGGAGTTCTAGTCCCGTCTTAGCCCATGTAAGCCTCTGGATCATTTTCAGCCAATTTCCAGGAGACTAAGAGTCCTAGACCCGCCTTAGCCAGGAAAGCCACTGGGTCATTTTGGGCCAATTACAAGAAGACTCAGAGTTCTAGTCCCGTCTTAGCTCATGAAAGCCAATGGGTCATTTTGGGCCAATTACCAGGAGACTGAGAGTTCTAGTACCATCTTAGCCAATGAAAGCCACCAGGGTCATTTTGGGCCAATTACCAGGAGACTGGGAGTTCTAGTCCAATCTTAGCCCATGAAAGCCACTGGGTCATTTTGGGCCAATTACCAGGAGACTGAAATTTCTAGTCCGTCTTAGCCCATGAAAGCCACTGGGTCATTTTGGGGCAATTACCAGGAGACTGGGAGTTCTAGTCCCTTCTTAGCCCATGAAAGCCACTGGGTCATTTGGGGCCAATTACCAGGGGACTGGGAGTTCTAGTCCAATCTTAGCCCATGAAAGCCACTGGGTCATTTTGGGCCAATTACCAGGAGACTAAGAGTTCTAGTCCCCTCTTAGCCCATGAAAGCCGCTGGGTCATTTTGAGGCAATTATCAGGAGACTGGGAGTTCTAGTCCCGTCTTAGCCCATGTAAGCCTCTGGATCATTTTCAGCCAATTTCCAGGTGACTAAGAGTCCTAAACCCACCTTAGCCAGGAAAGCCACTGGGTCATTTTGGGCCAATTACAAGGAGACTGAGAGTTCTAGTCCCGTCTTAGCTCATGAAAGCCAATGGCTCATTTTGGGCCAATTACCAGGAGACTGAGAGTTCTAGTACCATCTTAGCCAATGAAAGCCACCAGGGTCATTTTGGGCCAATTACCAGGAGACTGGGAGTTCTAGTCCAATCTTAGCCCATGAAAGCCACTGGGTCATTTTGGGCTAATTACCAGGAGACTGAAATTTCTAGTCCGTCTTAGCCCATGAAAGCCACTGGGTCATTTTGGGGCAATTACCAGGCGACTGGGAGTTCTAGACCCAGCCCATGAAAGCCACTGGGTCATTTTGGGCTAATTACCAGGAGACTGTGAGTTCTAGTCGCGTCTTTACCCATGAAAGCCGCTGGGTCATTTTGGGCCAATTATCAGGAGACTGACATTTATAGTCCGTCTTAGCCATGAACGCCATTGGGTCATTTTGAGCCAATTACCGGGAGACTGGGAGTTCTAGTCCCTTCTTAGCCCATGAAAGCCACTGGGTCATTTGGGGCCAATTACCAGGGGACTGGGAGTTCTAGTCCAATCTTAGCCCATGAAAGCCACTGGGTCATTTTGGGCCAATTACCAGCAGACTAAGAGTTCTAGTCCCCTCTTAGCCCATGAAAGCCGCTGGGTCATTTTGGGGCAATTATCAGGAGACTGGGAGTTCTAGTCCCGTCTTAGCCCATGTAAGCCTCTGGATCATTTTCAGCCAATTTCCAGGAGACTAAGAGTCCTAGACCCGCCTTAGCCAGGAAAGCCACTGGGTCATTTTGGGCCAATTACAAGAAGACTCAGAGTTCTAGTCCCGTCTTAGCTCATGAAAGCCAATGGGTCATTTTGGGCCAATTACCAGGAGACTGAGAGTTCTAGTACCATCTTAGCCAATGAAAGCCACCAGGGTCATTTTGGGCCAATTACCAGGAGACTGGGAGTTCTAGTCCAATCTTAGCCCATGAAAGCCACTGGGTCATTTTGGGCCAATTACCAGGAGACTGAAATTTCTAGTCCGTCTTAGCCCATGAAAGCCACTGGGTCATTTTGGGGCAATTACCAGGAGACTGGGAGTTCTAGTGCCCTCTTAGCCCATGATAGCCACTGGGTCATTTTGGGCCAATTATCAGGAGACTGACATTTCTAGTCCGTCTTAGTCCATGAAAGCCGCTGGGTCATTTTGGGCCAATTATCAGGAGACTGATATTTCTAGTCCGTCTTAGCCCATGAAAGCCACTGGGTCATTTTGGGCAAATTACCAGGAGACTGGAAGTTCTAGTTCCATCTTAGCCCATGAAAGCCACTGGGTCATTTTGGGCTAATTACCAGGGGACTGGGAGTTGTAGACTTTTCTTACACCATGAAAGCCACCTGGGTGAATTTGGGCCAATTACCAGGAGACTGGGAGTTCTACACCTGTCTTAGCCCATGAAAGCCTCTGGGTCGTTTTGGGCCAATTACCCGGAGAATGGGAGTTCTAGTCCCGTCTTAGCCCATGAAAGCCACTGGGTCATTGTGGGCCAATTAACAGGCGACTGGGAGTTCTAGACCCAGCCCATGAAAGCCACTGGGTCATTTTGGGCCAATTACGAGGAGACTGGGAGTTCTAGTCCTGTCTTTACCCATGAAAGCCGCTGGGTCATTTTGGGCCAATTATCAGGAGACTGACATTTCGAGTCCGTCGTAGCCATGAAAGCCACTGGGTCATTTTGAGCCAATTACCAGGAGACTGGGAGTTCTAGTCCCTTCTTAGCCCATGAAAGCCACTGGGTCATTTTGGGCCAATTACCAGGAGACTGGGAGTTCTAGTCCAATTTTAGCCCATGAAAGCCACTGGGTCATTTTGGGCCAAATTACCAGGAGACTGAGAGTTCTAGTCCCGTCTTAACCCATGAAAGCCACTGGATCATTTTGAGCCAATAACCAGGAGTCTGAGAGTTCTAGACCTGGCTTAGCCATGAAAGCCACTGGGTCATTTTGGGCCAATTACCAGGAGACTGAAATTTCTAGTCCGTCCTGGCCCATGATAGCCACTGGGTCATTTTGGGCCAATTATCAGGAGACTGACATTTCTAGTCCGTCTTAGTCCATGAAAGCCGCTGGGTCATTTTGGGCCAATGATCAGGAGACTGACATTTCTAGTCCGTCTTAGCCCATGAAAGCCACTGGGTCATTTTGGGCCAATTACCAGGAGACTGGGAGTTCTAGTCCCGTCTTAACCCATGAAAGCCACTGGGTCATTTTGAGCCAATAACCAGGAGTCTGAGAGTTCTAGACCTGGCTTAGCCATGAAAGCCACTGGGTCATTTTGGGCCAATTACCAGGAGACTGGGAGTTCTAGTTCCGTCTTAGCCCATGAAAGCCACTGGGTCATTTTGGGCCAATTACCAGGACACTGGGAGTTCTATACCCGTCTTTACCCATAAAAGCCACTGGGTCATTTTGGGCCAATTACCAGGGGACTGGGAGTAGTAGACTTTTCTTACACCATGAAAGCCACCTGGGTGAATATGGGCCAATTACCAGGAGACTGGGAGTTCTACACCTGTCTTAGCCCATGAAAACCACTGGGTCGTTTTGGGCCAATTACCCGGAGAATGGGAGTTCTAGTCCCATCTTAGCCCATGAAAGCCACTGGGTCATTTTGGTCCAATTAACAGGCGACTGAGAGTTCTAGACCCAGCCCATGAAAGCCACTTGGTCATTTTGGGCCAATTACCAGGAGACTGGGAGTTCTAGTCTTTTTTTAGCCCATGAAAGCCACTGGGTCATTTTGGGCCAATTACCAGCAGAATAAGAGTTCTAGTCCCCTCTTAGCCCATGAAAGCCGCTGGGTCATTTTGGGGCAATTATCAGGAGACTGGGAGTTCTAGTCCCGTCTTAGCCCATGTAAGCCTCTGGATCATTTTCAGCCAATTTCCAGGAGACTAAGAGTCCTAGACCCGCCTTAGCCAGGAAAGCCACTTGGTCATTTTGGGCCAATTACAAGAAGACTCAGAGTTCTAGTCCCGTCTTAGCTCATGAAAGCCAATGGGTCATTTTGGGCCAATTACCAGGAGACTGAGAGTTCTAGTACCATCTTAGCCAATGAAAGCCACCAGGGTCATTTTGGGCCAATTACCAGGAGACTGGGAGTTCTAGTCCAATCTTAGCCCATGAAAGCCACTGGGTCATCTTGGGCCAATTACCAGGAGACTGAAATTTCTAGTCCGTCTTAGCCCATGAAAGCCACTGGGTCATTTTGGGGCAATTACCAGGAGACTGGGAGTTCTAGTGCCCTCTTAGCCCATGATAGCCACTGGGTCATTTTGGGCCAATTATCAGGAGACTGACATTTCTAGTCCGTCTTAGTCCATGAAAGCTGCTGGGTCATTTTGGGCCAATTATCAGGAGACTGACATTTCTAGTCCGTCTTAGCCCATGAAAGCCACTGGGTCATTTTGGGCAAATTACCAGGAGACTGGGAGTTCTAGTTCCATCTTAGCCCATGAAAGCCACTGGGTCATTTTGGGCTAATTACCAGGGGACTGGGAGTTGTAGACTTTTCTTACACCATGAAAGCCACCTGGGTGAATTTGGGCCAATTACCAGGAGACTGACATTTCTAGTCCGTCTTAGCCCATGAAAGCCACTGGGTCATTTTGGGCCAATTATCAGGAGACTAAGAGTTCTTGTCCCCTCTTAGCCCATGAAAGCCGCTGGGTCATTTTGGGCCAATTATCAGGAGAGTGACATTTCTAGTCCATCTTAGTCCATGAAAGCCGCTGGGTCATTTTGGGCCAATTATCAGGAGACTGACATTTCTAGTCCGTCTTAGTCCATGAAAGCCACTGGGTCATTTTGAGCCAATTACCAGGAGTCTGAGAGTTCTAGACCTGGCTTAGCCATGAAAGCCACTGGGTCATTTTGGGCCAATTACCAGGAGACTGGGAGTTCTAGTTCTGTCTTAGCCCATGAAAGCCACTGGGTCATTTTGTGCCAATTATCAGGAGACTGACATTTCTAGTCCGTCTTAGTCCATGAAAGCCGCTGGGTCATTTTGGGCCAATTAACAGAAGACTGACATTTCTGGTCCGTTTTAGCCCATGAAAGCCACTGGGTCATTTGGTGCCAATTACCAGGAGACTGGGAGTTCTAGTCCCGTCTGAACCCATGAAAGCCACTGGGTCATTTTGAGCCAATTACCAGGAATCTGAGAGTTCTAGACCTGGCTTAGCCATGAAAGCCACTGGGTCATTTTGGGCCAATTACCAGGAGACTGGGAGTTCTAGTTCCGTTTTTACCCATGAAAGCCGCTGGGTCATTTTGGACCAATTATCAGGAGACTCACATTTCTAGTCCGTCTTAGCCCATGAAAGCCACTGGGTCATTTTGGGGCAATTACCAGGAGACTGGGAGTTCTAGTGCCGTCTTAGCCCATTATAGCCACTGGGTCATTTTGGGCCAATTTCCAGGAGACTGGGAGTTCTAGTCCCTTCTTAGCCTATGAAAGCCACTGGGTCGTTTGGGGCCATTTACCAGGAGACTGGGAGTTCCAGACCAATCTTAGCCCATGAAAACCACTGGGTCATTTTGGGCCAATTACCAGGAGACTGAGAGTTGTAGTCCCCTCTTAGCCTATGAAAGTCGCTGGGTCATTTTGGGCCAATTACCAGGAGACTGAAATTTCTAGTCCGTCTTAGCCCATGAAAGCCACTGGGTCATTTGGGGCCAATTACCAGGATACTAGGAGTTCTAGTCCCTTCTTTACCCATGAAAGCCGCTGGGTCATTTTGGGCCAATTATCAGGAGACTGACATTTCTAGTCCGTCTTAGTCCATGAAAGCCGCTGGGTCATATTGGGCCAATTATCAGGAGACTGACATTTCTAGTCCCTCTTAGCCCATGAAAGCCACTGGGTCGTTTGGGGCCATTTACCAGGAGACTGGGAGTTCCAGTCCAATCTTAGCCCATGAAAGCCACTGGGTCATTTTGGGCCAATTACCAGGAGACTGAGAGTTCTAGTCCCCTCTTAGCCCATGAAAGCCGCTGGGTCATTTTGGGCCAATTATCAGGAGACTGAAATTTCTAGTCCGTCTTAGCCCATGAAAGCCACTGGGTCATTTTGGGGCAATTACCAGGAGACTGGGAGTTCTAGTGCCGTCTTAGCCCATGATAGCCACTGGGTCATTTTGGGCCAATTATCAGGAAACTGACATTTCTAGTCCGTCTTAGTCCATGAAAGCCGCTGGGTCATTTTGGGCCAATTATCAGGGGACTGGGAGTTGTAGACTTTTCTTACACCATGAAAGCCACTGGGACATTTGGGGCCAATTACCAGGAGACTGGGAGTTCTAGTCCCGTCTTAACCCATGAAAGCCACTGGGTCATTTTGGACCAATTATCAGGAGACTGGGAGTTCTAGTCCCGTTTTTACCCATGAAAGCCGCTGGGTCATTTTGGACCAATTATCAGGAGACTCACATTTCTAGTCCGTCTTAGCCCATGAAAGCCACTGGGTCATTTTGGGGCAATTACCAGGAGACTGGGAGTTCTAGTGCCGTCTTAGGCCATGATAGCCACTGGGTCATTTTGGGCCAATTTCCAGGAGACTGGGAGTTCTAGTCCCTTCTTAGCCTATGAAAGCCACTGGGTCGTTTGGGGCCATTTACCAGGAGACTGGGAGTTCCAGACCAATCTTAGCCCATGAAAGCCACTGGGTCATTTTGGGCCAATTACCAGGAGACTGAGAGTTGTAGTCCCCTCTTAGCCTATGAAAGTCGCTGGGTCATTTTGGGCCAATTACCAGGAGACTGAAATTTCTAGTCCGTCTTAGCCCATGAAAGCCACTGGGTCATTTGGGGCCAATTACCAGGACACTAGGAGTTCTAGTCCCTTCTTTACCCATGAAAGCCGCTGGGTCATTTTGGGCCAATTATCAGGAGACTAACATTTCTAGTCCGTCTTAGTCCATGAAAGCCGCTGGGTCATTTTGGGCCAATTATCAGGAGACTGACATTTCTAGTCCGTCTTAGCCCATGAAAGCCACTGGGTCATTTTGAGCCAATTACCAGGAGACTGGGAGTTCTAGTCCCGTCTTAACCCATGAAAGCCACTGGGTCATTTTGAGCCAATTACCAGGAGTCTGAGAGTTCTAGACCTGGCTTAGCCATGAAAGCCACTGGGTCATTTTGGGCCAATTACCAGGAGACTGGGAGTTCTAGTTCCGTCTTAGCCCATGAAAGCCACTGGGTCATATTGGGCCAATTACCAGGACACTGGGAGTTCTATACTCGTCGTTACCCATAAAAGCCATTGGGTCATTTTGGGCCAATTACCAGGGGACTGGGAGTTGTGGACCTTTCTTACCCCATGGAAGCCACCTGGGTGAATTTGGGCCAATTACCAGGAGAATTGGAGTTCTACACCTGTCTTAGCCCATGAAAGCCACTGGGTCATATTGGGCCAATTACCCGGAGAATGGGAGTTCTAGTCCCGTATTAGCCCATGAAAGCCACTGGGTCATTTTGGGCCAATTACCAGGAGACTGGGATTTTTTCATGCCGTCTTAGGCCATGAAAGCCACTGGGTCATTTTGGGCCAATTACCAGGAGACTGAGAGTTCCAGTCCCGTCTTAGCCTATGAAAGCCACTGGGTCATTTTGGGCCAATTACCAGGAGACTGGGAGTTCTAGTGCCGTCTTAGCCCATGAAAGTCACTGGGTTATTTTGGGTCAATTACCAGGAGCCTGAGAGTTCTAGACTTTTCTTACCCATGAAAGCCACTGGGTCATTTTGGGCCAACTACCAGGAAACTGAGTGTTCCAGTCCCGTGTTAGCCCATGAAAGCCACTGGGTCATTTTGGGACAATTACCAGGAGACTGAGAGTTCTAGTAGCATCTTAGCCGAAGAAAGCCACTGGGTCATTTTGGACAAATTACCAGAAGACTGGGAGTTCTAGACCTGTCTTACCCCATGAAAGCCATCTGGGGGACTTTGAGCCAATTACCAGGAGACTGAGAGTTCTAGACATTTCTTACCCCATGAAAGCCACCTGGATGACTTTGGGCCAATTACCAGGAGACTGGGAGTTCTATACCTGTCTTAGCCCATGGAAGCCACCTGGGTCATTTTGGGCCAATTACCAGGAGACTGGGAATTCAGTCCCGTCTTAGCCCATGAAAGCCACTGGGTCATTTTGGGCCAATTACCAGGAGACTGAGAGTTCTAGTAGCATCTTAGCCGAAGAAAGCCACCAGGGTCATTTTGGGCCAATTACCAGGAGACTGGGATTTCTAGTGCCGTCTTAGCCCATGAAAGCCACTGGGTCATTTTGGGCCAATTACCAGGAGACTGGTATTTCTAGTGCCGTCTTAGCCCATGAAAGCCACTGGGTCATTTTGGGTCAATTACCAGGAGCCTGAGAGTTCTAGACTTTTCTTACCCATGAAAGCCACATGGGTGACTTTGGGCCAATTACCAGGAGACTGGGAGTCCTACACCTGTCTTAGCCCATAAAAGCCACTGGGTCATTTTGGGCCAATTACCAGGAGACTGAGAATTCTAGTCCCGTCTTAACCCATGAAAGCCACCTGGGTGACTTGGGCCAATTACCAAGAGATTGGGAGTTCTAGACCCGTCTTAGCCCATGAAAGCCACTGGGATATTTTGGGCCAATTACCAGGAGACAGAGTTCTAGACCTGTCTTACCCATGAAAGCCACTGGGTCATTTTGGGCCAATTACCAGGAGACTGGAAGTTCTAGAACCGTCTTTACCCATAAAAGCCACTGGGTCATTTTGGGCCAATTACCAGGGGACTGGGAGTTGTGGACCTTTCTTACCCCATGGAAGCCACCTGGGTGAATTTGGGCCAATTACCAGGAGAAGGGGAGTTCTAGTCCCGTATTAGCCCATGAAAGCCACTGGGTCATTTTGGGCCAATTACCAGGAGACTGGGATTTCTAGTGCCGTCTTAGGCCATGAAAGCCACTGTGTCATTTTGGGCCAATTACCAGGAGACTGAGAGTTCCAGTCCCGTCTTAGCCCATGAAAGCCAATGGGTCATTTTGGGCCAATTACCAGGAGACTGGGATTGCTAGTGCCGTCGTAGGCCATGAAAGCCACTGGGTCATTTTGGGCCAATTACCAGGAGACTGAGTGTTCTAGTCCCATCTTATGCCATGAACACCGCTCGGTCATTTTGGGCCAATTTTCAAGAGACTGAGATTTCTAGTCCGCCCTAGCCCATGAAAGCCACTGGGTCATTTTGGGACAATTACCAGGAGATTGGGAGTTCTAGTCCCATCTTAGCCCATGAAAGCCACCTGGGTGACTTTGGGCCAATCAGCAGGAGACTGAGAGTTTTAGACCTGGCATACCTCATGAAAGCCACCTGGGTGACTTTGGGCCAATTACCAAGAGACTCGGAATTCTAGTCCCGTCTTAGCCGAGGAAAGCCACCTGGGTGCCTTTGGGCCAATTACCAGGAGACTGAGAGTTGTATACCCGTCTTAACCAATAAAAGCCACTGGGTCATTTTGGGACAATTACCAGGAGACTGGGAGTTCTAGTCCCATCTTAGCCCATGAAAGCCACCTGGGTGACTTTGGGCCAATCAGCAGGAGACTGAGAGTTTTAGACCTGGCATACCTGATGAAAGCCACCTGGGTGACTTTGGGCCAATTACCAAGAGACTAGGAATTCTAGTCCCGTCTTAGCCCAGGAAAGCCACCTGGGTGCCTTTGGGCCAATTACCAGGAGACTGAGAGTTGTATACCAGTCTTAACCTATAAAAGCCACTGGGTCATTTTGGACAAATTACCAGGAGACTGGGAGTTCTAGACCTGTCTTACCCTATGAAAGCCACCTGGGTCCTTTGAGCCAATTACCAGGAGACTGAGAGTTCTAGACATTTCTTACCCCAGGAAAGCCACCTGGATGACTTTAGGCAAATTACCAGGAGACTGGGAGTTCTACACCTGTCTTAGCCCATAAAAGCCACTGGGTCATTTTGGGCCAATTACCAGGAGAAGGGGAGTTCTAGTCCCGTATTAGCCCATGAAAGCCACTGGGTCATTTTGGGCCAATTACCAGGAGACTGGGATTTCTAGTGCCGTCTTAGGCCATGAAAGCCACTGTGTCATTTTGGGCCAATTACCAGGAGACTGAGAGTTCCAGTCCCGTCTTAGCCCATGAAAGCCAATGGGTCATTTTGGGCCAATTACCAGGAGACTGGGATTGCTAGTGCCGTCGTAGGCCATGAAAGCCACTGTGTCATTTTGGGCCAATTACCAGGAGACTGAGAGTTCCAGTCCCGTCTTAGCCCATAAAAGCCACTGGGTCATTTTGGGCCAATTACCAGGAGATTGGGAATTCAGTCCCGTATTAGCCCATGAAAGCCACTGGGTCATTTTGGGCCAATTACCAGGAGACTGAGAGTTCTAGTATCATCTTAGCCGAAGAAAGCCACCAGGGTCATTTTGGGCCAATTACCAGGAGACTGGGATGTCTAGTGCAGTCTTAGGCCATGAAAGCCACTGGGTCATTTTGTGCCAATTACCAGGAGACTGGTATTTCTAGTGCCGTCTTAGCCCATGAAAGCCACTGGATCATTTTGGGCCAATTACCAGGAGACTGAGAGTTCCAGTCCCGTCTTAGCCCATGAAAGCCACTGGGTCATTTTGGGCCAATTACCAGGAGACTAGGAATTCTAGTCCCATCTTAGCCCATGAAAGCCACTGGGTCATCTTGGGCCAATTACCAGGACACTGAGAGTCCTAGTCCCGTCTTAGCCCATGAAAGCCACTGGGTCATTTTGGGCCAATTACCAGGAGACTGAGAGTTCTAGTCCCGTCTTAGCCCATTAAAGCCACTGGGTCATTTGGGGCCAATTACCAGGAGACTGAGAGTTCTAGTCCCGTCTTAACCCATGAAAGCCACCTGGGTGACTTGGGCCAATTACCAAGAGATTGGGAGTTCTAGACCCCTCTTAGCCCATGAAAGCCACTGGGTCATTTTGGGCCAATTACAAGGAGACTGGGAGTTCTAGAACCGTCTTTACCCATAAAAGCCATTGGGTCATTTTGGGCCAATTACCAGGGGACTGGGAGTTGTGGACCTTTCTTACCCCATGGAAGCCACCTGGGTGAATTTGGGCCAATTACCAGTAGACTGAGAGTTCTAGACCCGTCTTAGCCCATGAAAGCCACTGGGTCATTTTGGGCCAATTACCAGGAGACTGAGAGTTCTAGCAGCATCTTAGCCGAAGAAAGCCACCAGGGTCATTTTGGGCCAATTACCCGGAGAATGGGAGTTCTAGTCCCGTATTAGCCCATGAAAGCCACTGGGTCATTTTGGGCCAATCACCAGGAGACTGGGATTTCTAGTGCCGTCTTAGGCCATGAAAGCCACTGGGTCATTTTGGGCCAATTACCAGGAGACTGAGAGTTCTAGACCCGTCGTAGCCTACGAAAGCCACTGGGTCATTTTGGGCCAATTACCAGGAGACTGGGAATTCAGTCCCGTCTTAGCCCATGAAAGCCACTGGGTCATTTTAGGCCACTTACCAAGAGACTGAGAGTTCTAGTAGCATCTTAGCCGAAGAAAGCCACCAGGGTCATTTTGGGCCAATTACCAGGAGACTGGCAGTTCTAGTGCCGTCTCAGGCCATGAAAGCCACTGGGTCATTTTGGGCCAATTACCAGGAGACTGGTATTTCTAGTGCCGTCTTAGCCCATGAAAGCCACTGGGTCATTTTGGGCCAATTACCAGGAGACTGGCAGTTCTAGTGCCGTCGTAGCCCATGAAAGCCACTGGGTCATTTTGGGTCAATTACCAGGAGTCTGAGAGTTCTAGACTTTTCTTACCCATGAAAGCCGCATGGCTGACTTTGGGCCAATTACCAGGAGACTGGAAGTTCTACACCTGTCTTAGCCCATAAAAGCCACTGGGTCATTTTGGGCCAATTACCAGGAGACTAGGAATTCTAGTCCCAATTTAGCCCATGAAAGCCACAGGGTCATTTTGGGCCAATTACCAAGAAACTGGGAGTTCTATTCCTGTCTTAGCCGATGAAAACCACTGGGTCATTTTGGGCCAATTACCAGGAGAGTGAGAGTTCTAGTCCCGTCTTAGCCCATTAAAGCCACTGGGTCATTTGGGGCCAATTACCAGGAGACTGAGAGTTCTAGTCCCGTCTTAACCCATGAAAGCAACCTGGGTGACTTAGGCCAATTACCAAGAGACTCGGAATTCTAGTCCCGTCTTAGCCGAGGAAAGCCACCTGGGTGCCTTTGGGCCAATTACCAGGAGACTGAGAGTTGTATACCCGTCTTAACCAATAAAAGCCACTGGGTCATTTTGGGACAATTACCAGGAGACTGGGAGTTCTAGTCCCATCTTAGCCCATGAAAGCCACCTGGGTGACTTTGGGCCAATCAGCAGGAGACTGAGAGTTTTAGACCTGGCATACCTCATGAAAGCCACCTGGGTGACTTTGGGCCAATTACCAAGAGACTAGGAATTCTAGTCCCGTCTTAGCCCAGGAAAGCCACCTGGGTGCCTTTGGGCCAATTACCAGGAGACTGAGAGTTGTATACCAGTCTTAACCTATAAAAGCCACTGGGTCATTTTGGACATATTACCAGGAGACTGGGAGTTCTAGACCTGTCTTACCCCATGAAAGCCACCTGGGGCCTTTGAGCCAATTACCAGGAGACTGAGAGTTCTAGACATTTCTTACCCCAGGAAAGCCACCTGGATGACTTTAGGCAAATTACCAGGAGACTGGGAGTTCTACACCTGTCTTAGCTCATAAAAGCCACTGGGTCATTTTGGGCCAATTACCAGGAGATTGGGAATTCAGTCCCGTATTAGCCCATGAAAGCCACTGGGTCATTTTGGGCCAATAACCAGGAGACTGAGAGTTCTAGTATCATCTTAGCCGAAGAAAGCCACTGGGACATTTTGGGCCAATTACCAGGAGACAGAGTTCTAGACCTGTCTTCCCCATGAAAGCCACTGGGTCATTTTGGGCCAATTACCAGGAGACTGGAAGTTCTAGAACCGTCTTTACCCATAAAAGCCACTGGGTCATTTTGGGCCAATTACCAGGGGACTGGGAGTTGTGGACCTTTCTTACCCCATGGAAGCCACCTGGGTGAATTTGGGCCAATTACCAGGAGAAGGGGAGTTCCACTCCCGTATTAGCCCATGAAAGCCACTGGGTCATTTTGGGCCAATTACCAGGAGACTGGGATTTCTAGTGCCGTCTTAGGCCATGAAAGCCACTGTGTCATTTTGGGCCAATTACCAGGAGACTGAGAGTTCCAGTCCCGTCTTAGCCCATGAAAGCCAATGGGTCATTTTGGGCCAATTACCAGGAGACTGGGATTTCTAGTGCCGTCGTAGGCCATGAAAGCCACTGGGTCATTTTGGGCCAATTACCAGGAGACTGAGTGTTCTAG
The DNA here is from genome assembly GCA_033807585.1 of Hydrophis major. Lineage (NCBI taxonomy): Eukaryota > Metazoa > Chordata > Lepidosauria > Squamata > Elapidae > Hydrophis > Hydrophis major. The sequence goes on along the minus strand of CM066343.1, from coordinate 3,498,974 downwards.
TCCCATCTTATGCCATGAACACCGCTCGGTCATTTTGGGCCAATTTTCAAGAGACTGAGATTTCTAGTCCGCCCTAGCCCATGAAAGCCACTGGGTCATTTTGGGACAATTACCAGGAGATTGGGAGTTCTAGTCCCATCTTAGCCCATGAAAGCCACCTGGGTGACTTTGGACCAATCAGCAGGAGACTGAGAGTTTTAGACCTGGCGTACCTCATGAAAGCCACCTGGGTGACTTTGGGCCAATTACCAAGAGACTCGGAATTCTAATCCCGTCTTAGCCGAGGAAAGCCACCTGGGTGCCTTTGGGCCAATTACCAGGAGACTGAGAGTTGTATACCCGTCTTAACCTATAAAAGCCACTGGGTCATTTTGGGACAATTACCAGGAGACTGGGAGTTCTAGTCCCATCTTAGCCCATGAAAGCCACCTGGGTGACTTTGGGCCAAACAGCAGGAGACTGAGAGTTTTAGACCTGGCATACCTCATGAAAGCCACCTGGGTGACTTTGGGCCAATTACAAAGAGACTAGGAATTCTAGTCCCGTCTTAGCCCAGGAAAGCCACCTGGGTGCCTTTGGGCCAATTACCAGGAGACTGAGAGTTGTATACCCGTCTTAACCTATAAAAGCCACTGGGTCATTTTGGACAAATTACCAGGAGACTGGGAGTTCTAGACCTGTCTTACCCCATGAAAGCCACCTGGGGCCTTTGAGCCAATTACCAGGAGACTGAGAGTTCTAGACATTTCTTACCCCATGAAAGCCACCTGGATGACTTTGGGCAAATTACAAGGAGACTGGGAGTTCTACACCTGTCTTAGCCCATAAAAGCCACTGGGTCATTTTGGGCCAATTACCAGGAGATTGGGAATTCAGTCCCGTATTAGCCCATGAAAGCCACTGGGTCATTTTGGGCCAATTACCAGGAGACTGAGAGTTCTAGTATCATCTTAGCCGAAGAAAGCCACCAGGGTCATTTTGGGCCAATTACCAGGAGACTGGGATGTCTAGTGCAGTCTTAGGCCATGAAAGCCACTGGGTCATTTTGTGCCAATTACCAGGAGACTGGTATTTCTAGTGCCGTCTTAGCCCATGAAAGCCACTGGATCATTTTGGGCCAATTACCAGGAGACTGAGAGTTCCAGTCCCGTCTTAGCCCATGAAAGCCACTGGGTCATTTTGGGCCAATTACCAGGAGACTAGGAATTCTAGTCCCATCTTAGCCCATGAAAGCCACTGGGTCATCTTGGGCCAATTACCAGGACACTGAGAGTTCTAGTCCCGTCTTAGCCCATGAAAGCCACTGGGTCATTTTGGGCCAATTACCAGGAGACTGAGAGTTCTAGTCCCGTCTTAGCCCATTAAAGCCACTGGGTCATTTGGGGCCAATTACCAGGAGACTGAGAGTTCTAGTCCCGTCTTAACCCATGAAAGCCACCTGGGTGACTTGGGCCAATTACCAAGAGATTGGGAGTTCTAGACCCCTCTTAGCCCATGAAAGCCACTGGGTCATTTTGGGCCAATTACCAGGAGACTGGGAGTTCTAGAACCGTCGTTACCCATAAAAGCCATTGGGTCATTTTGGGCCAATTACCAGGGGACTGGGAGTTGTGGACCTTTCTTACCCCATGGAAGCCACCTGGGTGAATTTGGGCCAATTACCAGTAGACTGAGAGTTCTAGACCCGTCTTAGCCCATGAAAGCCACTGGGTCATTTTGGGCCAATTACCAGGAGACTGAGAGTTCTAGCAGCATCTTAGCCGAAGAAAGCCACCAGGGTCATTTTGGGCCAATTACCCGGAGAATGGGAGTTCTAGTCCCGTATTAGCCCATGAAAGCCACTGGGTCATTTTGGGCCAATCACCAGGAGACTGGGATTTCTAGTGCCGTCTTAGGCCATGAAAGCCACTGGGTCATTTTGGGCCAATTACCAGGAGACTGAGAGTTCTAGACCCGTCGTAGCCTACGAAAGCCACTGGGTCATTTTGGGCCAATTACCAGGAGACTGGGAATTCAGTCCCGTCTTAGCCCATGAAAGCCACTGGGTCATTTTGGGCCACTTACCAAGAGACTGAGAGTTCTAGTAGCATCTTAGCCGAAGAAAGCCACCAGGGTCATTTTGGGCCAATTACCAGGAGACTGGGATTTCTAGTGCCGTCTCAGGCCATGAAAGCCACTGGGTCATTTTGGGCCAATTACCAGGAGACTAGGAATTCTAGTCCCAATTTAGCCCATGAAAGCCACAGGGTCATTTTGGGCCAATTACCAAGAAACTGGGAGTTCTATTCCTGTCTTAGCCGATGAAAACCACTGGGTCATTTTGGGCCAATTACCAGGAGACTGAGAGTTCTAGTCCCGTCTTAGCCCATTAAAGCCACTGGGTCATTTGGGGCCAATTACCAGGAGACTGAGAGTTCTAGTCCCGTCTTAACCCATGAAAGCAACCTGGGTGACTTAGGCCAATTACCAAGAGATTGGGAGTTTTAGACCCGTCTTAGCCCATGAAAGCCACTGGGACATTTTGGGCCAATTACCAGGAGACTGAGAGTTCTAGAACCGTCTTTACCCATAAAAGCCATGGGGTCATTTTGGGCCAATTACCAGGGGACTGGGAGTTGTGGACCTTTCTTACCCCATGGAAGCCACCTGGGTGAATTTGGGCCAATTACCAGGAGAATTGGAGTTCTACACCTGTCTTAGCCCATGAAAGCCACTGGGTCATATTGGGCCAATTACCCGGAGAATGGGAGTTCTAGTCCCGTATTAGCCCATGAAAGCCACTGGGTCATTTTGGGCCAATTACCAGGAGACTGGGATTTTTTCATGCCGTCTTAGGCCATGAAAGCCACTGGGTCATTTTGGGCAAATTACCAGGAGACTGAGAGTTCCAGTCCCGTCTTAGCCTATGAAAGCCACTGGGTCATTTTGGGCCAATTACCAGGAGACTGGGAGTTCTAGTGCCGTCTTAGCCCATGAAAGTCACTGGGTTATTTTGGGTCAATTACCAGGAGCCTGAGAGTTCTAGACTTTTCTTACCCATGAAAGCCACTGGGTCATTTTGGGCCAATTACCAGGAGAAGGGGAGTTCTAGTCCCGTATTAGCCCATGAAAGCCACTGTGTCATTTTGGGCCAATTACCAGGAGACTGAGAGTTCCAGTCCCGTCTTAGCCCATGAAAGCCAATGGGTCATTTTGGGCCAATTACCAGGAGACTGGGATTTCTAGTGCCGTCGTAGGCCATGAAACCACTGCGTCATTTTGGGCCAATTACCAGGAGACTGAGTGTTCTAGTCCCATCTTATGCCATGAACACCGCTCGGTCATTTTGGGCCAATTTTCAAGAGACTGAGATTTCTAGTCCGCCCTAGCCCATGAAAGCCACTGGGTCATTTTGGGACAATTACCAGGAGATTGGGAGTTCTAGTCCCATCTTAGCCCATGAAAGCCACCTGGGTGACTTTGGACCAATCAGCAGGAGACTGAGAGTTTTAGACCTGGCATACCTCATGAAAGCCACCTGGGTGACTTTGGGCCAATTACCAAGAGACTCGGAATTCTAATCCCGTCTTAGCCGAGGAAAGCCACCTGGGTGCCTTTGGGCCAATTACCAGGAGACTGAGAGTTGTATACCCGTCTTAACCTATAAAAGCCACTGGGTCATTTTGGGCCAACTACCAGGAAACTGTGTGTTCCAGTCCCGTGTTAGCCCATGAAAGCCACTGGGTCATTTTGGGCCAATTACCAGGAGACTGAGAGTTCTAGTAGCATCTTAGCCGAAGAAAGCCACTGGGTCATTTTGGACAAATTACCAGAAGACTGGGAGTTCTAGACCTGTCTTAACCCATGAAAGCCATCTGGGGGACTTTGAGCCAATTACCAGGAGACTGAGAGTTCTAGACATTTCTTACCCCATGAAAGCCACCTGGATGACTTTGGGCCAATTACCAGGAGACTGGGAGTTCTATACCTGTCTTAGCCCATAAAAGCCACTGGGTCATTTTGGGCCAATTACCAGGAGACTGGGAATTCAGTCCCGTCTTAGCCCATGAAAGCCACTGGGTCATTTTGGGCCAATTACCAGGAGACTGAGAGTTCTAGTAGCATCTTAGCCGAAGAAAGCCACCAGGGTCATTTTGGGCCAATTACCAGGAGACTGGGATTTCTAGTGCCGTCTTAGCCCATGAAAGCCACTGGGTCATTTTGGGCCAATTACCAGGAGACTGGTATTTCTAGTGCCGTCTTAGCCCATGAAAGCCACTGGGTCATTTTAGGTCAATTACCAGGAGCCTGAGAGTTCTAGACTTTTCTTACCCATGAAAGCCACATGGGTGACTTTGGGCCAATTACCAGGAGACTGGGAGTCCTACACCTGTCTTAGCCCATAAAAGCCACTGGGTCATTTTGGGCCAATTACCAGGAGACTGAGAATTCTAGTCCCGTCTTAACCCATGAAAGCCACCTGGGTGACTTGGGCCAATTACCAAGAGATTGTGAGTTCTAGACCCGTCTTAGCCCATGAAAGCCACTGGGACATTTTGGGCCAATTACCAGGAGACAGAGTTCTAGACCTATCTTACCCATGAAAGCCACTGGGTCATTTTGGGCCAATTACCAGAAGACTGGAAGTTCTAGAACCGTCTTTACCCATAAAAGCCACTGGGTCATTTTGGGCCAATTACCAGGGGACTGGGAGTTGTGGACCTTTCTTACCCCATGGAAGCCACCTGGGTGAATTTGGGCCAATTACCAGGAGAAGGGGAGTTCTAGTCCCGTATTAGCCCATCAAAGCCACTGGGTCATTTTGGGCCAATTACCAGGAGACTGGGATTTCTAGTGCCGTCTTAGGCCATGAAAGCCACTGTGTCATTTTGGGCCAATTACCAGGAGACTGAGAGTTCCAGTCCCGTCTTAGCCCATGAAAGCCACTGGGTCATTTTGGGCCAATTACCAGGAGACTGAGTGTTCTAGTCCCATCTTATGCCATGAACACCGCTCGGTCATTTTGGGCCTATTTTCAAGAGACTGAGATTTCTAGTCCGCCCTAGCCCATGAAAGCCACCGGGTCATTTTGGGACAATTACCAGGAGATTGGGAGTTCTAGTCCCATCTTAGCCCATGAAAGCCACCTGGGTGACTTTGGGCCAATCAGCAGGAGACTGAGAGTTTTAGACCTGGCATACCTCATGAAAGCCACCTGTGTGACTTTGGGCCAATTACCAAGAGACTCGGAATTCTAGTCCCGTCTTAGCCGAGGAAAGCCACCTGGGTGCCTTTGGGCCAATTACCAGGAGACTGAGAGTTCCAGTAGCATCTTAGCCGAAGAAAGCCACCAGGGTCATTTTGGACCAATTACCAGGAGACTGGGATTTCTAGTGCCGTCTCAGGCCATGAAAGCCACTGGGTCATTTTGGGCCAATTACCAGGAGACTGGTATTTCTAGTGCCGTCTTAGCCCATGAAAGCCACTGGATCATTTTGGGCCAATTACCAGGAGACTGGCAGTTCTAGTGCCGTCGTAGCTTATGAAAGCCACTGGATCATTTTGGGTCAATTACCAGGTGCCTGAGAGTTCTAGACTTTTCTTACCCATGAAAGCCGCATGGGTGACTTTGGGCCAATTACCAGGAGACTGGGAGTTCTAGAACCGTCTTTACCCATAAAAGCCACGGGGTCATTTTGGGCCAATTACCAGGGGACTGGGAGTTGTGGACCTTTCTTACCTCATGGAGGCCACCTTGGTGAATTTGGGCCAATTACCAGGAGACTGGTATTTCTAGTGCCGTCTTAGCCCATGAAAGCCACTGGGTCATTTTGGGCCAATTACCAGGAACCTGGCAGTTCTAGTGCCATCTTAGCCCATGAAAGCCACCAGGGTCATTTTGGGCCAATTACCAGGAGACTGGGATTTCTAGTGCCGTCTTAGGCCCTGAAAGCCACTGGGTCATTTTGTGCCAATTACCAGGAGACTGGTATTTCTAGTGCCGTCTTAGGCCATGAAAGCCACTGGTTCATTTTGGGCCAATTACCAGGAGACTGAGAGTTCCAGTCCCGTCTTAGCCCATGAAAGCCACTGCATCATTTTGGGCCAATTACCAGGAGACTGGGAGTTCTAATGCCGTCTTAGCCCATGAAAGCCACTGGGTCATTTTGGGTCAATTACCAGGAGCCTGAGAGTTCTGGACTTTTCTTACCCATGAAAGCCGCATGGGTGACTTTGGGCCAATTACCAGGAGACTGGGAGTTCTACACCTGTCTTAGGCCATAAAAGCCACTGGGTCATTTTGGGCCAATTACCAGGAGACTGGGAGTTCTAATGCCGTCTTAGCCCATGAAAGCCACTGGGTCATTTTGGGTCAATTACCAGGAGCCTGAGAGTTCTGGACTTTTCTTACCCATGAAAGCCACATGGGTGACTTTGGGCCAATTACCAGGAGACTGGGAGTTCTACACCTGTCTTAGCCCATAAAAGCCACTGGGTCATTTTGGGCCAATTTCCAGTTGACTGGGAGTTCTAGTGCCGTCTTAGCCCATGAAAGCCACTGGGTCATTTTGGGTCAATTACCAGGAGCCTGAGAGTTCTAGTCCCGTCTTAGCCCATGAAAGCCACTGGGTCATTTTGGGCCAATTACCAGGAGACTGAGAGTTCTTCTCCAATCTTAGCCCATGAAAGCCACCAGGGTCATTTTGGGCCAATTACCAGGAGACTGGGATTTCTAGTGCCGTCTTAGGCCATGAAAGCAACTGGGTCATTTTGGGCCAATTACCAGGAGACTGGGATTTCTAGTGCCTTCTTAGGCCATAAAAGCCACTGGGTCATTTTGGGCCAATTACCAGGAGACTGAGAGTTCCAGTCCCGTCTTAGCCCATGAAAGCCACTGGGTCATTTTGGGCCAATTACCAGGAGACTGGGAGTTCTAGTGCCGTCTTAGCCCATGAAAGCCACTGGGTCATTTTGGGTCAATTACCAGGAGCCTGAGTGTTCTAGTCCCGTCTTAGCCCATGAAAGCCACTGGGTCATTTTGGGCCAATTACCAGGAGACTGAGAGTTCTAGTAGCATCTTAGCCGAAGAAAGCCACCAGGGTCATTTTGGGCCAATTACCAGGAGACTGGGATTTCTAGTGCCGTCTTAGGCCCTGAAAGCCACTGGGTCATTTTGTGCCAATTACCAGGAGACTGGTATTTCTAGTGCCGTCTTAGGCCATGAAAGCCACTGGTTCATTTTGGGCCAATTACCAGGAGACTGAGAGTTCCAGTCCCGTCTTAGCCCATGAAAGCCACTGCGTCATTTTGGGCCAATTACCAGGAGACTGGGAGTTCTAATGCCGTCTTAGCCCATGAAAGCCACTGGGTCATTTTGGGTCAATTACCAGGAGCCTGAGAGTTCTGGACTTTTCTTACCCATGAAAGCCACATGGGTGACTTTGGGCCAATTACCAGGAGACTGGGAGTTCTACACCTGTCTTAGCCCATAACAACCACTGGGTCATTTTGGGCCAATTACCAGGAGACTAGGAATTCTAGTCCCATCTTAGCCCATTAAAGCCACTGGGTCATTTTGGGCCAATTACCAAGAAACTGGGAGTTCTATTCCTGTATTAGCCGATGAAAGCCACTGGGTCATTTTGGGCCAATTACCAGGAGACTGAGAGTTCTAGACCCGTCGTAGCCCATGAAAGCCACTGGGTCATTTTGGGCCAATTACCAGGAGACTGAGAGTTCTAGTCCCGTCTTAGCCCATTAAAGCCACTGGGTCATTTGGGGCCAATTACCAAGAGCCTGAGAGTTCTAGTCCCGTCTTAACCCATGAAAGCCATTGAGTCATTTTGGGGCAATTACCAGGAGACTGGGAGTTCTGGACCTATCTTACCCCATGAAGGCCACCTGGATGACTTTGGGCCAATTACCAGGAGACTGGGAGTTCTAGTCCTATCTTAGCCCATGAAAGCCACCTGGGTGACTTTGAGCCAATTACCAGGAGTCTAAGAGTTCTAGTCCCCTCTTAGCCCAGGAAAGCCACCTGGGTGACTTTGGGCCAAACAGCAGGAGACTGAGAGTTTTAGACCTGGCATACCTCATGAAAGCCACCTGGGTGACTTTGGGCCAATTACCAGGAGACTGGGAGTTCTACACCTGTCTTAGCCCATGAAAGCCACTGGGTCATATTGGGCCAATTACCCGGAGAATGGGAGTCCTAGTCCCGTATTAGCCCATGAAAGCCACTGGGTCATTTTGGGCCAATTACCAGGAGACTGGGATTTCTAGTGCAGTCTTAGGACATGAAAGCCACTGGTCATTTTGGGCCAATTACCAGGAGACTGAGAGTTCTAGACCCGTCGTAGCCCACGAAAGCCACTGGGTCATTTTGGGCCAATTACCAGGAGATTGGGAATTCAGTCCCGTCTTAGCCCATGAAAGCCACTGGGTCATTTTGGGCCAATTACCAGGAGACTGGGATTTCTAGTGCCGTCTCAGGCCATGAAAGCCAATGGGTCATTTTGGGCCAATTACCAGGAGACTGGTATTTCTAGTGCCGTCTTAGCCCATGAAAGCCACTGGGTCATTTTGGGCCAATTACCAGGAGACTGGCAGTTCTAGTGCCGTCTTAGCCCATGAAAGCCACTGGGTCATTTTGGGTCAATTACCAGGAGTCTGAGAGTTCTAGACTTTTCTTACCCATGAAAGCCGCATGGGTGACTTTGGGCCAATTACCAGGAGACTGGGAGTTCTAGAACCGTCTTTACCCATAAAAGCCACGGGGTCATTTTGGGCCAATTACCAGGGGACTGGGAGTTGTGGACCTTTCTTACCTCATGGAGGCCACCTTGGTGAATTTGGGCCAATTACCAGGAGACTGGTATTTCTAGTGCCGTCTTAGCCCATGAAAGCCACTGGGTCATTTTGGGCCAATTACCAGGAACCTGGCAGTTCTAGTGCCATCTTAGCCCATGAAAGCCACCAGGGTCATTTTGGGCCAATTACCAGGAGACTGGGATTTCTAGTGCCGTCTTAGGCCCTGAAAGCCACTGGGTCATTTTGTGCCAATTACCAGGAGACTGGTATTTCTAGTGCCGTCTTAGGCCATGAAAGCCACTGGTTCATTTTGGGCCAATTACCAGGAGACTGAGAGTTCCAGTCCCGTCTTAGCCCATGAAAGCCACTGCGTCATTTTGGGCCAATTACCAGGAGACTGGGAGTTCTAATGCCGTATTAGCCCATGAAAGCCACTGGGTCATTTTGGGTCAATTACCAGGAGCCTGAGAGTTCTGGACTTTTCTTACCCATGAAAGCCGCATGGGTGACTTTGGGCCAATTACCAGGAGACTGGGAGTTCTACACCTGTCTTAGGCCATAAAAGCCACTGGGTCATTTTGGGCCAATTACCAGGAGACTGGGAGTTCTAATGCCGTCTTAGCCCATGAAAGCCACTGGGTCATTTTGGGTCAATTACCAGGAGCCTGAGAGTTCTGGACTTTTCTTACCCATGAAAGCCACATGGGTGACTTTGGGCCAATTACCAGGAGACTGGGAGTTCTACACCTGTCTTAGCCCATAAAAGCCACTGGGTCATTTTGGGCCAATTTCCAGTTGACTGGGAGTTCTAGTGCCGTCTTAGCCCATGAAAGCCACTGGGTCATTTTGGGTCAATTACCAGGAGCCTGAGAGTTCTAGTCCCGTCTTAGCCCATGAAAGCCACTGGGTCATTTTGGGCCAATTACCAGGAGACTGAGAGTTCTTCTCCAATCTTAGCCCATGAAAGCCACCAGGGTCATTTTGGGCCAATTACCAGGAGACTGGGATTTCTAGTGCCGTCTTAGGCCATGAAAGCAACTGGGTCATTTTGGGCCAATTACCAGGAGACTGGGATTTCTAGTGCCTTCTTAGGCCATAAAAGCCACTGGGTCATTTTGGGCCAATTACCAGGAGACTGAGAGTTCCAGTCCCGTCTTAGCCCATGAAAGCCACTGGGTCATTTTGGGCCAATTACCAGGAGACTGGGAGTTCTAGTGCCGTCTTAGCCCATGAAAGCCACTGGGTCATTTTGGGTCAATTACCAGGAGCCTGAGTGTTCTAGTCCCGTCTTAGCCCATGAAAGCCACTGGGTCATTTTGGGCCAATTACCAGGAGACTGAGAGTTCTAGTAGCATCTTAGCCGAAGAAAGCCACCAGGGTCATTTTGGGCCAATTACCAGGAGACTGGGATTTCTAGTGCCGTCTTAGGCCCTGAAAGCCACTGGGTCATTTTGTGCCAATTACCAGGAGACTGGTATTTCTAGTGCCGTCTTAGGCCATGAAAGCCACTGGTTCATTTTGGGCCAATTACCAGGAGACTGAGAGTTCCACTCCCGTCTTAGCCCATGAAAGCCACTGCGTCATTTTGGGCCAATTACCAGGAGACTGGGAGTTCTAATGCCGTCTTAGCCCATGAAAGCCACTGGGTCATTTTGGGTCAATTACCAGGAGCCTGAGAGTTCTGGACTTTTCTTACCCATGAAAGCCACATGGGTGACTTTGGGCCAATTACCAGGAGACTGGGAGTTCTACACCTGTCTTAGCCCATAACAACCACTGGGTCATTTTGGGCCAATTACCAGGAGACTAGGAATTCTAGTCCCATCTTAGCCCATTAAAGCCACTGGGTCATTTTGGGCCAATTACCAAGAAACTGGGAGTTCTATTCCTGTATTAGCCGATGAAAGCCACTGGGTCATTTTGGGCCAATTACCAGGAGACTGAGAGTTCTAGACCCGTCGTAGCCCATGAAAGCCACTGGGTCATTTTGGGCCAATTACCAGGAGACTGAGAGTTCTAGTCCCGTCTTAGCCCATTAAAGCCACTGGGTCATTTGGGGCCAATTACCAAGAGCCTGAGAGTTCTAGTCCCGTCTTAACCCATGAAAGCCATTGAGTCATTTTGGGGCAATTACCAGGAGACTGGGAGTTCTGGACCTATCTTACCCCATGAAGGCCACCTGGATGACTTTGGGCCAATTACCAGGAGACTGGGAGTTCTAGTCCTATCTTAGCCCATGAAAGCCACCTGGGTGACTTTGAGCCAATTACCAGGAGTCTAAGAGTTCTAGTCCCCTCTTAGCCCAGGAAAGCCACCTGGGTGACTTTGGGCCAAACAGCAGGAGACTGAGAGTTTTAGACCTGGCATACCTCATGAAAGCCACCTGGGTGACTTTGGGCCAATTACCAGGAGACTGGGAGTTCTACACCTGTCTTAGCCCATGAAAGCCACTGGGTCATATTGGGCCAATTACCCGGAGAATGGGAGTTCTAGTCCCGTATTAGCCCATGAAAGCCACTGGGTCATTTTGGGCCAATTACCAGGAGACTGGGATTTCTAGTGCAGTCTTAGGACATGAAAGCCACTGGTCATTTTGGGCCAATTACCAGGAGACTGAGAGTTCTAGACCCGTCGTAGCCCACGAAAGCCACTGGGTCATTTTGGGCCAATTACCAGGAGATTGGGAATTCAGTCCCGTCTTAGCCCATGAAAGCCACTGGGTCATTTTGGGCCAATTACCAGGAGACTGGGATTTCTAGTGCCGTCTCAGGCCATGAAAGCCAATGGGTCATTTTGGGCCAATTACCAGGAGACTGGTATTTCTAGTGCCGTCTTAGCCCATGAAAGCCACTGGGTCATTTTGGGCCAATTACCAGGAGACTGGCAGTTCTAGTGCCGTCTTAGCCCATGAAAGCCACTGGGTCATTTTGGGTCAATTACCAGGAGTCTGAGAGTTCTAGACTTTTCTTACCCATGAAAGCCGCATGGGTGACTTTGGGCCAATTACCAGGAGACTGGGAGTTCTACACCTGTCTTAGCCCATAAAAGCCACTGGGTCATTTTGGGCCAATTACCAGGAGACTAGAAATTCTAGTCCCATCTTAGCCCATGAAAGCCACAGGGTCATTTTGGGCCAATTACCAAGAAACTGGGAGTTCTATTCCTGTCTTAGCCGATGAAAGCCACTGGGTCATTTTGGGCCAATTACCAGGAGACTGAGAGTTCTACTCCCGTCTTAGCCCATTAAAGCCACTGGGTCATTTGGGGCCAATTACCAGGAGACTGAGAGTTCTAGTCCCGTCTTAACCCATGAAAGCAACCTGGGTGACTTAGGCCAATTACCAAGAGATTGGGAGTTCTAGACCCGTCTTAGCCCATGAAAGCCACTGGGACATTTTGGGCCAATTACCAGGAGACTGAGAGTTCTAGAACCGTCTTTACCCATAAAAGCCATGGGGTCATTTTGGGCCAATTACCAGGGGACTGGGAGTTGTGGACCTTTCTTACCCCATGGAAGCCACCTGGGTGAATTTGGGCCAATTACCAGGAGAATTGGAGTTCTACACCTGTCTTAGCCCATGAAAGCCACTGGGTCATATTGGGCCAATTACCCGGAGAATGGGAGTTCTAGTCCCGTATTAGCCCATGAAACCCACTGGGTCATTTTGGGCCAATTACCAGGAGACTGGGATTTCTCATGCCGTCTTAGGCCATGAAAGCCACTGGGTCATTTTGGGCCAATTACCAGGAGACTGAGAGTTCCAGTCCCGTCTTAGCCTATGAAAGCCACTGGGTCATTTTGGGCCAATTACCAGGAGACTGGGAGTTCTAGTGCCGTCTTAGCCCATGAAAGTCACTGGGTTATTTTGGGTCAATTACCAGGAGCCTGAGAGTTCTAGACTTTTCTTACCCATGAAAGCCACTGAGTCATTTTGGGCCAACTACCAGGAGACTGAGTGTTCCAGTCCCGTCTTAGCCCATGAAAGCCACTGGGTCATTTTGGGCCAATTACCAGGAGACTGAGATTTCTAGTAGCATCTTAGCCGAAGAAAGCCACTGGGTCATTTTGGACAAATTACCAGAAGACTGGGAGTCCTAGACCTGTCATCTGGGGGACTTTGAGCCAATTACCAGGAGACTGAGAGTTCTAGATATTTCTTACCCAATGAAAGCCACCTGGATGACTTTGGGCCAATTACCAGGAGACTGGGAGTTCTACACCTGTCTTAGGCCATGAAAGCTACTGGGTCATTTTGGTCCAATTACCAGGAGACTGAGAGTTCCAGTCCCGTCTTAGCCCATGAAAGCCACTGGGTCATTTTGTGCCAATTACCAGGAGGCTGGTATTTGTAGTGTCGTCTTAGGCCATGAAAGCCACTGGGTCATTTTGGGCCAATTACCAAGAGACTGAGAGTTCCAGTCCTTTCTTAGCCCATGAAAGCCACTGGGTCATTTTGGGCCAATTACCAGGAGACTGAGAGTTCTAGTAGCATCTTAGCCGAAGAAAGCCATCAGGGTCATTTTGGGCCAATTACCAGGAGAATGGGATTTCTAGTACCGTCTTAGCCGATGAAAGCCTGCAGGGTCATTTTTGGCCAATTACCAGGAGACTGAGAGTTCTACTCCAATCTTAGCCCATGAAAGCCACTGGGTCATTTTGGGCCAATTACCAGTAGACTGAGAGTTCTAGTACTATCTTAGCCGATGAAAGCCTCCAGGGTCATTTTTGGCCAATTACCAGGAGACTGAGAGTTCTACTCCAATCTTAGCCCATGAAAGCCACTGGGTCATTTTGGGCCAATTACCAGAAGACTGAGAGTTCTAGTCCTGTCTTAGCCCATGAAAGCTGCTGGGTCATTTTGCGCCAATTACCAGGAGACTGAGAGTTCTAGTCCGCCCTAGCCCATGAAAGCCACTGGGTCATTTTGGGACAATTACCAGGAGACTGGGAGTTCTAGTCCCATCTTAGCCCATGAAAGCCACCTGGGTGACTTTGGGCCAATCAGCAGGAGACTGAGAGTTTTAGACCTGGCATACCTCATGAAAGCCACCTGGGTGACTTTGGGCCAATTACCAAGAGACTCGGAATTCTAGTCCCGTCTTAGCCGAGGAAAGCCACCTGGGTGCCTTTGGGCCAATTACCAGGAGACTGAGAGTTGTATACCCGTCTTAACCTATAAAAGCCACTGGGTCATTTTGGGACAATTACCAGGAGACTGGGAGTTCTAGTCCCATCTTAACCCATGAAAGCCACCTGGGTGACTTTGGGCCAATCAGCAGGAGACTGAGAGTTTTAGACCTGGCATACCTCATGAAAACCAGCTGGGTGACTTTGGGCCAATTACCAAGAGACTCGGAATTCTAGTCCCGTCTTAGCCCAGGAAAGCCACCTGGGTGCCTTTGGGCCAATTACCAGGAGACTGAGAGTTCTAGACATTTCTTACCCCATGAAAGCCAACTGGATGATTTTGGGCAAATTATCAGGAGACTGGGAGTTCTACACCTGTCTTAGCCCATAAAAGCCACTGGGTCCTTTTGGGCCAATTACCAGGAGACTGGGAATTCAGTCCCGTCTTAGCCCATGAAAGCCACTGGGTCATTTTGGGCCAATTACCAGGAGACTGAGAGTTCTAGTATCATCTTAGCCGAAGAAAGCCACCAGGGTCATTTTGGGCCAATTACCAGGAGACTGGGATGTCTAGTGCAGTCTTAGGCCATGAAAGCCACTGGGTCATTTTGTGCCAATTACCAGGAGACTGGGATTTCTAGTGCCGTCTTAGCCCATGAAACCTACTGGGTCATTTTGGGCCAATTACCAGGAGACTGGCAGTTCTAGTGCCATCTTAGCCCATGAAAGCCACTGGGTCATTTTGGGTCAATTACCAGGAGTCTGAGAGTTCCAGTCCCGTCTTAGCCTATGAAAGCCACTGGGTCATTTTGGGCCAATTACCAGGAGACTGGGATTTCTAGTGCCGTCTCAGGCCATGAAAGCCACTGGGTCATTTTGGGCCAATTACCAGGAGACTGGTATTTCTAGTGCCGTCTTAGCCCATGAAAGCCACTGGGTCATTTTGGGCCAATTACCAGGAGACTGGCAGTTCTAGTGCTGTCGTAGCCCATGAAAGCCACTGGGTCATTTTGGGTCAATTACCAGGAGTCTGAGAGTTCTAGACTTTTCTTACCCATGAAAGCCGCATGGGTGACTTTGGGCCAATTACCAGGAGACTGGGAGTTCTACACCTGTCTTAGCCCATAAAAGCCACTGGGTCATTTGGGGCCAATTACCAGGAGACTGAGAGTTCTAGTCCCGTCTTAAACCATGAAAGCAACCTGGGTGACTTAGGCCAATTACCAAGAGATTGGGAGTTCTAGACCTGTCTTAGCCCATGAAAGCCACTGGGACATTTTGGGCCAATTACCAGGAGACTGAGAGTTCTAGAACCGTCTTTACCCATAAAAGCCATGGGGTCATTTTGGGCCAATTACCAGGGGACTGGGAGTTGTGGACCTTTCTTACCCCATGGAAGCCACCTGGGTGAATTTGGGCCAATTACCAGGAGAATTGGAGTTCTACACCTGTCTTAGCCCATGAAAGCCACTGGGTCATTTTGGGCCAATTACCAGGAGACTGGGAATTCAGTCCCGTCTTAGCCCATGAAAGCCACTGGGTCATTTTGGGCCAATTACCAGGAGACTGAGAGTTCTAGTATCATCTTAGCCGAAGAAAGCCACCAGGGTCATTTTGGGCCAATTACCAGGAGACTGGGATGTCTAGTGCAGTCTTAGGCCATGAAAGCCACTGGGTCATTTTGTGCCATTTACCAGGAGACTGGGATTTCTAGTGCCGTCTTAGCCCATGAAAGCTACTGGGTCATTTTGGGCCAATTACCAGGAGACTGGCAGTTCTAGTGCCATCTTAGCCCATGAAAGCCACTGGGTCATTTTGGGTCAATTACCAGGAGTCTGAGAGTTCCAGTCCCGTCTTAGCCTATGAAAGCCACTGGGTCATTTTGGGCCAATTACCAGGAGACTGGGATTTCTAGTGCCGTCTCAGGCCATGAAAGCCACTGGGTCATTTTGGGCCAATTACCAGGAGACTGGTATTTCTAGTGCCGTCTTAGCCCATGAAAGCCACTGGGTCATTTTGGGCCAATTACCAGGAGACTGGCAGTTCTAGTGCCGTCGTAGCCCATGAAAGCCACTGGGTCATTTTGGGTCAATTACCAGGAGTCTGAGAGTTCTAGACTTTTCTTACCCATGAAAGCCGCATGGGTGACTTTGGGCCAATTACCAGGAGACTGGGAGTTCTACACCTGTCTTAGCCCATAAAAGCCACTGGGTCATTTTGGGCCAATTACCAGGAGACTGGGATGTCTAGTGCAGTCTTAGGCCATGAAAGCCACTGGGTCATTTTGTGCCAATTACCAGGAGACTGGTATTTCTAGTGCCGTCTTAGCCCATGAAAGCCACTGGATCATTTTGGGCCAATTACCAGGAGACTGAGAGTTCCAGTCCCGTCTTAGCCCATGAAAGCCACTGGGTCATTTTGGGCCAATTACCAGGAGACTAGGAATTCTAGTCCCATCTTAGCCCATGAAAGCCACTGGGTCATCTTGGGCCAATTACCAGGACACTGAGAGTTCTAGTCCCGTCTTAGCCCATGAAAGCCACTGGGTCATTTTGGGCCAATTACCAGGAGACTGAGAGTTCTAGTCCCGTCTTAGCCCATTAAAGCCACTGGGTCATTTGGGGCCAATTACCAGGAGACTGAGAGTTCTAGTCCCGTCTTAACCCATGAAAGCCACCTGGGTGACTTGGGCCAATTACCAAGAGATTGGGAGTTCTAGACCCCTCTTAGCCCATGAAAGCCACTGGGTCATTTTGGGCCAATTACCAGGAGACTGGGAGTTCTAGAACCGTCGTTACCCATAAAAGCCATTGGGTCATTTTGGGCCAATTACCAGGGGACTGGGAGTTGTGGACCTTTCTTACCCCATGGAAGCCACCTGGGTGAATTTGGGCCAATTACCAGTAGACTGAGAGTTCTAGACCCGTCTTAGCCCATGAAAGCCACTGGGTCATTTTGGGCCAATTACCAGGAGACTGAGAGTTCTAGCAGCATCTTAGCCGAAGAAAGCCACCAGGGTCATTTTGGGCCAATTACCCGGAGAATGGGAGTTCTAGTCCCGTATTAGCCCATGAAAGCCACTGGGTCATTTTGGGCCAATCACCAGGAGACTGGGATTTCTAGTGCCGTCTTAGGCCATGAAAGCCACTGGGTCATTTTGGGCCAATTACCAGGAGACTGAGAGTTCTAGACCCGTCGTAGCCTACGAAAGCCACTGGGTCATTTTGGGCCAATTACCAGGAGACTGGGAATTCAGTCCCGTCTTAGCCCATGAAAGCCACTGGGTCATTTTGGGCCACTTACCAAGAGACTGAGAGTTCTAGTAGCATCTTAGCCGAAGAAAGCCACCAGGGTCATTTTGGGCCAATTACCAGGAGACTGGGATTTCTAGTGCCGTCTCAGGCCATGAAAGCCACTGGGTCATTTTGGGCCAATTACCAGGAGACTAGGAATTCTAGTCCCAATTTAGCCCATGAAAGCCACAGGGTCATTTTGGGCCAATTACCAAGAAACTGGGAGTTCTATTCCTGTCTTAGCCGATGAAAACCACTGGGTCATTTTGGGCCAATTACCAGGAGACTGAGAGTTCTAGTCCTGTCTTAGCCCATTAAAGCCACTGGGTCATTTGGGGCCAATTACCAGGAGACTGAGAGTTCTAGTCCCGTCTTAACCCATGAAAGCAACCTGGGTGACTTAGGCCAATTACCAAGAGATTGGGAGTTTTAGACCCGTCTTAGCCCATGAAAGCCACTGGGACATTTTGGGCCAATTACCAGGAGACTGAGAGTTCTAGAACCGTCTTTACCCATAAAAGCCATGGGGTCATTTTGGGCCAATTACCAGGGGACTGGGAGTTGTGGACCTTTCTTACCCCATGGAAGCCACCTGGGTGAATTTGGGCCAATTACCAGGAGAATTGGAGTTCTACACCTGTCTTAGCCCATGAAAGCCACTGGGTCATATTGGGCCAATTACCCGGAGAATGGGAGTTCTAGTCCCGTATTAGCCCATGAAAGCCACTGGGTCATTTTGGGCCAATTACCAGGAGACTGGGATTTTTTCATGCCGTCTTAGGCCATGAAAGCCACTGGGTCATTTTGGGCAAATTACCAGGAGACTGAGAGTTCCAGTCCCGTCTTAGCCTATGAAAGCCACTGGGTCATTTTGGGCCAATTACCAGGAGACTGGGAGTTCTAGTGCCGTCTTAGCCCATGAAAGTCACTGGGTTATTTTGGGTCAATTACCAGGAGCCTGAGAGTTCTAGACTTTTCTTACCCATGAAAGCCACTGGGTCATTTTGGGCCAACTACCAGGAAACTGAGTGTTCCAGTCCCGTGTTAGCCCATGAAAGCCACTGGGTCATTTTGGGCCAATTACCAGGAGACTGAGAGTTCTAGTAGCATCTTAGCCGAAGAAAGCCACTGGGTCATTTTGGACAAATTACCAGAAGACTGGGAGTTCTAGACCTGTCTTAACCCATGAAAGCCATCTGGGGGACTTTGAGCCAATTACCAGGAGACTGAGAGTTCTAGACATTTCTTACCCCATGAAAGCCACCTGGATGACTTTGGGCCAATTACCAGGAGACTGGGAGTTCTATACCTGTCTTAGCCCATAAAAGCCACTGGGTCATTTTGGGCCAATTACCAGGAGACTGGGAATTCAGTCCCGTCTTAGCCCATGAAAGCCACTGGGTCATTTTGGGCCAATTACCAGGAGACTGAGAGTTCTAGTAGCATCTTAGCCGAAGAAAGCCACCAGGGTCATTTTGGGCCAATTACCAGGAGACTGGGATTTCTAGTGCCGTCTTAGCCCATGAAAGCCACTGGGTCATTTTGGGCCAATTACCAGGAGACTGGTATTTCTAGTGCCGTCTTAGCCCATGAAAGCCACTGGGTCATTTTGGGTCAATTACCAGGAGCCTGAGAGTTCTAGACTTTTCTTACCCATGAAAGCCACATGGGTGACTTTGGGCCAATTACCAGGAGACTGGGAGTCCTACACCTGTCTTAGCCCATAAAAGCCACTGGGTCATTTTGGGCCAATTACCAGGAGACTGAGAATTCTAGTCCCGTCTTAACCCATGAAAGCCACCTGGGTGACTTGGGCCAATTACCAAGAGATTGGGAGTTCTAGACCCGTCTTAGCCCATGAAAGCCACTGGGACATTTTGGGCCAATTACCAGGAGACAGAGTTCTAGACCTGTCTTACCCATGAAAGCCACTGGGTCATTTTGGGCCAATTACCAGGAGACTGGAAGTTCTAGAACCGTCTTTACCCATAAAAGCCACTGGGTCATTTTGGGCCAATTACCAGGGGACTGGGAGTTGTGGACCTTTCTTACCCCATGGAAGCCACCTGGGTGAATTTGGGCCAATTACCAGGAGAAGGGGAGTTCTAGTCCCGTATTAGCCCATGAAAGCCACTGTGTCATTTTGGGCCAATTACCAGGAGACTGAGAGTTCCAGTCCCGTCTTAGCCCATGAAAGCCAATGGGTCATTTTGGGCCAATTACCAGGAGACTGGGATTTCTAGTGCCGTCGTAGGCCATGAAAGCCACTGGGTCATTTTGGGCCAATTACCAGGAGACTGAGTGTTCTAGTCCCATCTTATGCCATGAACACCGCTCGGTCATTTTGGGCCAATTTTCAAGAGACTGAGATTTCTAGTCCGCCCTAGCCCATGAAAACCACTGGGTCATTTTGGGACAATTACCAGGAGATTGGGAGTTCTAGTCCCATCTTAGCCCATGAAAGCCACCTGGGTGACTTTGGACCAATCAGCAGGAGACTGAGAGTTTTAGACCTGGCATACCTCATGAAAGCCACCTGGGTGACTTTGGGCCAATTACCAAGAGACTCGGAATTCTAATCCCGTCTTAGCCGAGGAAAGCCACCTGGGTGCCTTTGGGCCAATTACCAGGAGACTGAGAGTTGTATACCCGTCTTAACCTATAAAAGCCACTGGGTCATTTTGGGCCAACTACCAGGAAACTGTGTGTTCCAGTCCCGTGTTAGCCCATGAAAGCCACTGGGTCATTTTGGGCCAATTACCAGGAGACTGAGAGTTCTAGTAGCATCTTAGCCGAAGAAAGCCACTGGGTCATTTTGGACAAATTACCAGAAGACTGGGAGTTCTAGACCTGTCTTAACCCATGAAAGCCATCTGGGGGACTTTGAGCCAATTACCAGGAGACTGAGAGTTCTAGACATTTCTTACCCCATGAAAGCCACCTGGATGACTTTGGGCCAATTACCAGGAGACTGGGAGTTCTATACCTGTCTTAGCCCATAAAAGCCACTGGGTCATTTTGGGCCAATTACCAGGAGACTGGGAATTCAGTCCCGTCTTAGCCCATGAAAGCCACTGGGTCATTTTGGGCCAATTACCAGGAGACTGAGAGTTCTAGTAGCATCTTAGCCGAAGAAAGCCACCAGGGTCATTTTGGGCCAATTACCAGGAGACTGGGATTTCTAGTGCCGTCTTAGCCCATGAAAGCCACTGGGTCATTTTGGGCCAATTACCAGGAGACTGGTATTTCTAGTGCCGTCTTAGCCCATGAAAGCCACTGGGTCATTTTGGGTCAATTACCAGGAGCCTGAGAGTTCTAGACTTTTCTTACCCATGAAAGCCACATGGGTGACTTTGGGCCAATTACCAGGAGACTGGGAGTCCTACACCTGTCTTAGCCCATAAAAGCCACTGGGTCATTTTGGGCCAATTACCAGGAGACTGAGAATTCTAGTCCCGTCTTAACCCATGAAAGCCACCTGGGTGACTTGGGCCAATTACCAAGAGATTGTGAGTTCTAGACCCGTCTTAGCCCATGAAAGCCACTGGGACATTTTGGGCCAATTACCAGGAGACAGAGTTCTAGACCTGTCTTACCCATGAAAGCCACTGGGTCATTTTGGGCCAATTACCAGAAGACTGGAAGTTCTAGAACCGTCTTTACCCATAAAAGCCACTGGGTCATTTTGGGCCAATTACCAGGGGACTGGGAGTTGTGGACCTTTCTTACCCCATGGAAGCCACCTGGGTGAATTTGGGCCAATTACCAGGAGAAGGGGAGTTCTAGTCCCGTATTAGCCCATCAAAGCCACTGGGTCATTTTGGGCCAATTACCAGGAGACTGGGATTTCTAGTGCCGTCTTAGGCCATGAAAGCCACTGTGTCATTTTGGGCCAATTACCAGGAGACTGAGAGTTCCAGTCCCGTCTTAGCCCATGAAAGCCACTGGGTCATTTTGGGCCAATTACCAGGAGACTGAGTGTTCTAGTCCCATCTTATGCCATGAACACCGCTCGGTCATTTTGGGCCTATTTTCAAGAGACTGAGATTTCTAGTCCGCCCTAGCCCATGAAAGCCACCGGGTCATTTTGGGACAATTACCAGGAGATTGGGAGTTCTAGTCCCATCTTAGCCCATGAAAGCCACCTGGGTGACTTTGGGCCAATCAGCAGGAGACTGAGAGTTTTAGACCTGGCATACCTCATGAAAGCCACCTGGGTGACTTTGGGCCAATTACCAAGAGACTCGGAATTCTAGTCCCGTCTTAGCCGAGGAAAGCCACCTGGGTGCCTTTGGGCCAATTACCAGGAGACTGAGAGTTCCAGTAGCATCTTAGCCGAAGAAAGCCACCAGGGTCATTTTGGACCAATTACCAGGAGACTGGGATTTCTAGTGCCGTCTCAGGCCATGAAAGCCACTGGGTCATTTTGGGCCAATTACCAGGAGACTGGTATTTCTAGTGCCGTCTTAGCCCATGAAAGCCACTGGATCATTTTGGGCCAATTACCAGGAGACTGGCAGTTCTAGTGCCGTCGTAGCTTATGAAAGCCACTGGATCATTTTGGGTCAATTACCAGGTGCCTGAGAGTTCTAGACTTTTCTTACCCATGAAAGCCGCATGGGTGACTTTGGGCCAATTACCAGGAGACTGGGAGTTCTAGAACCGTCTTTACCCATAAAAGCCACGGGGTCATTTTGGGCCAATTACCAGGGGACTGGGAGTTGTGGACCTTTCTTACCTCATGGAGGCCACCTTGGTGAATTTGGGCCAATTACCAGGAGACTGGTATTTCTAGTGCCGTCTTAGCCCATGAAAGCCACTGGGTCATTTTGGGCCAATTACCAGGAACCTGGCAGTTCTAGTGCCATCTTAGCCCATGAAAGCCACCAGGGTCATTTTGGGCCAATTACCAGGAGACTGGGATTTCTAGTGCCGTCTTAGGCCCTGAAAGCCACTGGGTCATTTTGTGCCAATTACCAGGAGACTGGTATTTCTAGTGCCGTCTTAGGCCATGAAAGCCACTGGTTCATTTTGGGCCAATTACCAGGAGACTGAGAGTTCCAGTCCCGTCTTAGCCCATGAAAGCCACTGCGTCATTTTGGGCCAATTACCAGGAGACTGGGAGTTCTAATGCCGTCTTAGCCCATGAAAGCCACTGGGTCATTTTGGGTCAATTACCAGGAGCCTGAGAGTTCTGGACTTTTCTTACCCATGAAAGCCGCATGGGTGACTTTGGGCCAATTACCAGGAGACTGGGAGTTCTACACCTGTCTTAGGCCATAAAAGCCACTGGGTCATTTTGGGCCAATTACCAGGAGACTGGGAGTTCTAATGCCGTCTTAGCCCATGAAAGCCACTGGGTCATTTTGGGTCAATTACCAGGAGCCTGAGAGTTCTGGACTTTTCTTACCCATGAAAGCCACATGGGTGACTTTGGGCCAATTACCAGGAGACTGGGAGTTCTACACCTGTCTTAGCCCATAAAAGCCACTGGGTCATTTTGGGCCAATTTCCAGTTGACTGGGAGTTCTAGTGCCGTCTTAGCCCATGAAAGCCACTGGGTCATTTTGGGTCAATTACCAGGAGCCTGAGAGTTCTAGTCCCGTCTTAGCCCATGAAAGCCACTGGGTCATTTTGGGCCAATTACCAGGAGACTGAGAGTTCTTCTCCAATCTTAGCCCATGAAAGCCACCAGGGTCATTTTGGGCCAATTACCAGGAGACTGGGATTTCTAGTGCCGTCTTAGGCCATGAAAGCAACTGGGTCATTTTGGGCCAATTACCAGGAGACTGGGATTTCTAGTGCCTTCTTAGGCCATAAAAGCCACTGGGTCATTTTGGGCCAATTACCAGGAGACTGAGAGTTCCAGTCCCGTCTTAGCCCATGAAAGCCACTGGGTCATTTTGGGCCAATTACCAGGAGACTGGGAGTTCTAGTGCCGTCTTAGCCCATGAAAGCCACTGGGTCATTTTGGGTCAATTACCAGGAGCCTGAGTGTTCTAGTCCCGTCTTAGCCCATGAAAGCCACTGGGTCATTTTGGGCCAATTACCAGGAGACTGAGAGTTCTAGTAGCATCTTAGCCGAAGAAAGCCACCAGGGTCATTTTGGGCCAATTACCAGGAGACTGGGATTTCTAGTGCCGTCTTAGGCCCTGAAAGCCACTGGGTCATTTTGTGCCAATTACCAGGAGACTGGTATTTCTAGTGCCGTCTTAGGCCATGAAAGCCACTGGTTCATTTTGGGCCAATTACCAGGAGACTGAGAGTTCCAGTCCCGTCTTAGCCCATGAAAGCCACTGCGTCATTTTGGGCCAATTACCAGGAGACTGGGAGTTCTAATGCCGTCTTAGCCCATGAAAGCCACTGGGTCATTTTGGGTCAATTACCAGGAGCCTGAGAGTTCTGGACTTTTCTTACCCATGAAAGCCACATGGGTGACTTTGGGCCAATTACCAGGAGACTGGGAGTTCTACACCTGTCTTAGCCCATAACAACCACTGGGTCATTTTGGGCCAATTACCAGGAGACTAGGAATTCTAGTCCCATCTTAGCCCATTAAAGCCACTGGGTCATTTTGGGCCAATTACCAAGAAACTGGGAGTTCTATTCCTGTATTAGCCGATGAAAGCCACTGGGTCATTTTGGGCCAATTACCAGGAGACTGAGAGTTCTAGACCCGTCGTAGCCCATGAAAGCCACTGGGTCATTTTGGGCCAATTACCAGGAGACTGAGAGTTCTAGTCCCGTCTTAGCCCATTAAAGCCACTGGGTCATTTGGGGCCAATTACCAAGAGCCTGAGAGTTCTAGTCCCGTCTTAACCCATGAAAGCCGTTGAGTCATTTTGGGGCAATTACCAGGAGACTGGGAGTTCTGGACCTATCTTACCCCATGAAGGCCACCTGGATGACTTTGGGCCAATTACCAGGAGACTGGGAGTTCTAGTCCTATCTTAGCCCATGAAAGCCACCTGGGTGACTTTGAGCCAATTACCAGGAGTCTAAGAGTTCTAGTCCCCTCTTAGCCCAGGAAAGCCACCTGGGTGACTTTGGGCCAAACAGCAGGAGACTGAGAGTTTTAGACCTGGCATACCTCATGAAAGCCACCTGGGTGACTTTGGGCCAATTACCAGGAGACTGGGAGTTCTACACCTGTCTTAGCCCATGAAAGCCACTGGGTCATATTGGGCCAATTACCCGGAGAATGGGAGTTCTAGTCCCGTATTAGCCCATGAAAGCCACTGGGTCATTTTGGGCCAATTACCAGGAGACTGGGATTTCTAGTGCAGTCTTAGGACATGAAAGCCACTGGTCATTTTGGGCCAATTACCAGGAGACTGAGAGTTCTAGACCCGTCGTAGCCCACGAAAGCCACTGGGTCATTTTGGGCCAATTACCAGGAGATTGGGAATTCAGTCCCGTCTTAGCCCATGAAAGCCACTGGGTCATTTTGGGCCAATTACCAGGAGACTGGGATTTCTAGTGCCGTCTCAGGCCATGAAAGCCAATGGGTCATTTTGGGCCAATTACCAGGAGACTGGTATTTCTAGTGCCGTCTTAGCCCATGAAAGCCACTGGGTCATTTTGGGCCAATTACCAGGAGACTGGCAGTTCTAGTGCCGTCTTAGCCCATGAAAGCCACTGGGTCATTTTGGGTCAATTACCAGGAGTCTGAGAGTTCTAGACTTTTCTTACCCATGAAAGCCGCATGGGTGACTTTGGGCCAATTACCAGGAGACTGGGAGTTCTAGAACCGTCTTTACCCATAAAAGCCACGGGGTCATTTTGGGCCAATTACCAGGGGACTGGGAGTTGTGGACCTTTCTTACCTCATGGAGGCCACCTTGGTGAATTTGGGCCAATTACCAGGAGACTGGTATTTCTAGTGCCGTCTTAGCCCATGAAAGCCACTGGGTCATTTTGGGCCAATTACCAGGAACCTGGCAGTTCTAGTGCCATCTTAGCCCATGAAAGCCACCAGGGTCATTTTGGGCCAATTACCAGGAGACTGGGATTTCTAGTGCCGTCTTAGGCCCTGAAAGCCACTGGGTCATTTTGTGCCAATTACCAGGAGACTGGTATTTCTAGTGCCGTCTTAGGCCATGAAAGCCACTGGTTCATTTTGGGCCAATTACCAGGAGACTGAGAGTTCCAGTCCCGTCTTAGCCCATGAAAGCCACTGCGTCATTTTGGGCCAATTACCAGGAGACTGGGAGTTCTAATGCCGTCTTAGCCCATGAAAGCCACTGGGTCATTTTGGGTCAATTACCAGGAGCCTGAGAGTTCTGGACTTTTCTTACCCATGAAAGCCGCATGGGTGACTTTGGGCCAATTACCAGGAGACTGGGAGTTCTACACCTGTCTTAGGCCATAAAAGCCACTGGGTCATTTTGGGCCAATTACCAGGAGACTGGGAGTTCTAATGCCGTCTTAGCCCATGAAAGCCACTGGGTCATTTTGGGTCAATTACCAGGAGCCTGAGAGTTCTGGACTTTTCTTACCCATGAAAGCCACATGGGTGACTTTGGGCCAATTACCAGGAGACTGGGAGTTCTACACCTGTCTTAGCCCATAAAAGCCACTGGGTCATTTTGGGCCAATTTCCAGTTGACTGGGAGTTCTAGTGCCGTCTTAGCCCATGAAAGCCACTGGGTCATTTTGGGTCAATTACCAGGAGCCTGAGAGTTCTAGTCCCGTCTTAGCCCATGAAAGCCACTGGGTCATTTTGGGCCAATTACCAGGAGACTGAGAGTTCTTCTCCAATCTTAGCCCATGAAAGCCACCAGGGTCATTTTGGGCCAATTACCAGGAGACTGGGATTTCTAGTGCCGTCTTAGGCCATGAAAGCAACTGGGTCATTTTGGGCCAATTACCAGGAGACTGGGATTTCTAGTGCCTTCTTAGGCCATAAAAGCCACTGGGTCATTTTGGGCCAATTACCAGGAGACTGAGAGTTCCAGTCCCGTCTTAACCCATGAAAGCCACTGGGTCATTTTGGGCCAATTACCAGGAGACTGGGAGTTCTAGTGCCGTCTTAGCCCATGAAAGCCACTGGGTCATTTTGGGTCAATTACCAGGAGCCTGAGTGTTCTAGTCCCGTCTTAGCCCATGAAAGCCACTGGGTCATTTTGGGCCAATTACCAGGAGACTGAGAGTTCTAGTAGCATCTTAGCCGAAGAAAGCCACCAGGGTCATTTTGGGCCAATTACCAGGAGACTGGGATTTCTAGTGCCGTCTTAGGCCCTGAAAGCCACTGGGTCATTTTGTGCCAATTACCAGGAGACTGAGAGTTCCAGTCCCGTCTTAGCCCATGAAAGCCACTGGGTCATTTTGGGCCAATTACCAGGAGACTGGGAGTTCTAGTCCCGTCTTAGCCCATGAAAGCCACTGGGTCATTTTGGGCCAATTACCAGGAGACTGAGAGTTCTAGTAGCATCTTAGCCGAAGAAAGCCACCAGGGTCATTTTGGGCCAATTACCAGGAGACTGGGATTTCTAGTGCCGTCTTAGGCCCTGAAAGCCACTGGGTCATTTTGTGCCAATTACCAGGAGACTGGTATTTCTAGTGCCGTCTTAGGCCATGAAAGCCACTGGTTCATTTTGGGCCAATTACCAGGAGACTGAGAGTTCCACTCCCGTCTTAGCCCATGAAAGCCACTGCGTCATTTTGGGCCAATTACCAGGAGACTGGGAGTTCTAATGCCGTCTTAGCCCATGAAAGCCACTGGGTCATTTTGGGTCAATTACCAGGAGCCTGAGAGTTCTGGACTTTTCTTACCCATGAAAGCCACATGGGTGACTTTGGGCCAATTACCAGGAGACTGGGAGTTCTACACCTGTCTTAGCCCATAACAACCACTGGGTCATTTTGGGCCAATTACCAGGAGACTAGGAATTCTAGTCCCATCTTAGCCCATTAAAGCCACTGGGTCATTTTGGGCCAATTACCAAGAAACTGGGAGTTCTATTCCTGTATTAGCCGATGAAAGCCACTGGGTCATTTTGGGCCAATTACCAGGAGACTGAGAGTTCTAGACCCGTCGTAGCCCATGAAAGCCACTGGGTCATTTTGGGCCAATTACCAGGAGACTGAGAGTTCTAGTCCCGTCTTAGCCCATTAAAGCCACTGGGTCATTTGGGGCCAATTACCAAGAGCCTGAGAGTTCTAGTCCCGTCTTAACCCATGAAAGCCATTGAGTCATTTTGGGGCAATTACCAGGAGACTGGGAGTTCTGGACCTATCTTACCCCATGAAGGCCACCTGGATGACTTTGGGCCAATTACCAGGAGACTGGGAGTTCTAGTCCTATCTTAGCCCATGAAAGCCACCTGGGTGACTTTGAGCCAATTACCAGGAGTCTAAGAGTTCTAGTCCCCTCTTAGCCCAGGAAAGCCACCTGGGTGACTTTGGGCCAAACAGCAGGAGACTGAGAGTTTTAGACCTGGCATACCTCATGAAAGCCACCTGGGTGACTTTGGGCCAATTACCAGGAGACTGGGAGTTCTACACCTGTCTTAGCCCATGAAAGCCACTGGGTCATATTGGGCCAATTACCCGGAGAATGGGAGTTCTAGTCCCGTATTAGCCCATGAAAGCCACTGGGTCATTTTGGGCCAATTACCAGGAGACTGGGATTTCTAGTGCAGTCTTAGGACATGAAAGCCACTGGTCATTTTGGGCCAATTACCAGGAGACTGAGAGTTCTAGACCCGTCGTAGCCCACGAAAGCCACTGGGTCATTTTGGGCCAATTACCAGGAGATTGGGAATTCAGTCCCGTCTTAGCCCATGAAAGCCACTGGGTCATTTTGGGCCAATTACCAGGAGACTGGGATTTCTAGTGCCGTCTCAGGCCATGAAAGCCAATGGGTCATTTTGGGCCAATTACCAGGAGACTGGTATTTCTAGTGCCGTCTTAGCCCATGAAAGCCACTGGGTCATTTTGGGCCAATTACCAGGAGACTGGCAGTTCTAGTGCCGTCTTAGCCCATGAAAGCCACTGGGTCATTTTGGGTCAATTACCAGGAGTCTGAGAGTTCTAGACTTTTCTTACCCATGAAAGCCGCATGGGTGACTTTGGGCCAATTACCAGGAGACTGGGAGTTCTACACCTGTCTTAGCCCATAAAAGCCACTGGGTCATTTTGGGCCAATTACCAGGAGACTAGAAATTCTAGTCCCATCTTAGCCCATGAAAGCCACAGGGTCATTTTGGGCCAATTACCAAGAAACTGGGAGTTCTATTCCTGTCTTAGCCGATGAAAGCCACTGGGTCATTTTGGGCCAATTACCAGGAGACTGAGAGTTCTACTCCCGTCTTAGCCCATTAAAGCCACTGGGTCATTTGGGGCCAATTACCAGGAGACTGAGAGTTCTAGTCCCGTCTTAACCCATGAAAGCAACCTGGGTGACTTAGGCCAATTACCAAGAGATTGGGAGTTCTAGACCCGTCTTAGCCCATGAAAGCCACTGGGACATTTTGGGCCAATTACCAGGAGACTGAGAGTTCTAGAACCGTCTTTACCCATAAAAGCCATGGGGTCATTTTGGGCCAATTACCAGGGGACTGGGAGTTGTGGACCTTTCTTACCCCATGGAAGCCACCTGGGTGAATTTGGGCCAATTACCAGGAGAATTGGAGTTCTACACCTGTCTTAGCCCATGAAAGCCACTGGGTCATATTGGGCCAATTACCCGGAGAATGGGAGTTCTAGTCCCGTATTAGCCCATGAAACCCACTGGGTCATTTTGGGCCAATTACCAGGAGACTGGGATTTCTCATGCCGTCTTAGGCCATGAAAGCCACTGGGTCATTTTGGGCCAATTACCAGGAGACTGAGAGTTCCAGTCCCGTCTTAGCCTATGAAAGCCACTGGGTCATTTTGGGCCAATTACCAGGAGACTGGGAGTTCTAGTGCCGTCTTAGCCCATGAAAGTCACTGGGTTATTTTGGGTCAATTACCAGGAGCCTGAGAGTTCTAGACTTTTCTTACCCATGAAAGCCACTGAGTCATTTTGGGCCAACTACCAGGAGACTGAGTGTTCCAGTCCCGTCTTAGCCCATGAAAGCCACTGGGTCATTTTGGGCCAATTACCAGGAGACTGAGATTTCTAGTAGCATCTTAACCGAAGAAAGCCACTGGGTCATTTTGGACAAATTACCAGAAGACTGGGAGTCCTAGACCTGTCATCTGGGGGACTTTGAGCCAATTACCAGGAGACTGAGAGTTCTAGATATTTCTTACCCAATGAAAGCCACCTGGATGACTTTGGGCCAATTACCAGGAGACTGGGAGTTCTACACCTGTCTTAGGCCATGAAAGCTACTGGGTCATTTTGGTCCAATTACCAGGAGACTGAGAGTTCCAGTCCCGTCTTAGCCCATGAAAGCCACTGGGTCATTTTGGGCCAATTACCAGGAGACTGAGAGTTCTAGTAGCATCTTAGCCGAAGAAAGCCATCAGGGTCATTTTGGGCCAATTACCAGGAGAATGGGATTTCTAGTACCGTCTTAGCCGATGAAAGCCTGCAGGGTCATTTTTGGCCAATTACCAGGAGGCTGGTATTTGTAGTGTCGTCTTAGGCCATGAAAGCCACTGGGTCATTTTGGGCCAATTACCAAGAGACTGAGAGTTCCAGTCCTTTCTTAGCCCATGAAAGCCACTGGGTCATTTTGGGCCAATTACCAGGAGACTGAGAGTTCTAGTAGCATCTTAGCCGAAGAAAGCCATCAGGGTCATTTTGGGCCAATTACCAGGAGAATGGGATTTCTAGTACCGTCTTAGCCGATGAAAGCCTGCAGGGTCATTTTTGGCCAATTACCAGGAGACTGAGAGTTCTACTCCAATCTTAGCCCATGAAAGCCACTGGGTCATTTTGGGCCAATTACCAGTAGACTGAGAGTTCTAGTACTATCTTAGCCGATGAAAGCCTCCAGGGTCATTTTTGGCCAATTACCAGGAGACTGAGAGTTCTACTCCAATCTTAGCCCATGAAAGCCACTGGGTCATTTTGGGCCAATTACCAGAAGACTGAGAGTTCTAGTCCTGTCTTAGCCCATGAAAGCTGCTGGGTCATTTTGCGCCAATTACCAGGAGACTGAGAGTTCTAGTCCGCCCTAGCCCATGAAAGCCACTGGGTCATTTTGGGACAATTACCAGGAGACTGGGAGTTCTAGTCCCATCTTAGCCCATGAAAGCCACCTGGGTGACTTTGGGCCAATCAGCAGGAGACTGAGAGTTTTAGACCTGGCATACCTCATGAAAGCCACCTGGGTGACTTTGGGCCAATTACCAAGAGACTCGGAATTCTAGTCCCGTCTTAGCCGAGGAAAGCCACCTGGGTGCCTTTGGGCCAATTACCAGGAGACTGAGAGTTGTATACCCGTCTTAACCTATAAAAGCCACTGGGTCATTTTGGGACAATTACCAGGAGACTGGGAGTTCTAGTCCCATCTTAACCCATGAAAGCCACCTGGGTGACTTTGGGCCAATCAGCAGGAGACTGAGAGTTTTAGACCTGGCATACCTCATGAAAACCAGCTGGGTGACTTTGGGCCAATTACCAAGAGACTCGGAATTCTAGTCCCGTCTTAGCCCAGGAAAGCCACCTGGGTGCCTTTGGGCCAATTACCAGGAGACTGAGAGTTCTAGACATTTCTTACCCCATGAAAGCCAACTGGATGATTTTGGGCAAATTATCAGGAGACTGGGAGTTCTACACCTGTCTTAGCCCATAAAAGCCACTGGGTCCTTTTGGGCCAATTACCAGGAGACTGGGAATTCAGTCCCGTCTTAGCCCATGAAAGCCACTGGGTCATTTTGGGCCAATTACCAGGAGACTGAGAGTTCTAGTATCATCTTAGCCGAAGAAAGCCACCAGGGTCATTTTGGGCCAATTACCAGGAGACTGGGATGTCTAGTGCAGTCTTAGGCCATGAAAGCCACTGGGTCATTTTGTGCCAATTACCAGGAGACTGGGATTTCTAGTGCCGTCTTAGCCCATGAAACCTACTGGGTCATTTTGGGCCAATTACCAGGAGACTGGCAGTTCTAGTGCCATCTTAGCCCATGAAAGCCACTGGGTCATTTTGGGTCAATTACCAGGAGTCTGAGAGTTCCAGTCCCGTCTTAGCCTATGAAAGCCACTGGGTCATTTTGGGCCAATTACCAGGAGACTGGGATTTCTAGTGCCGTCTCAGGCCATGAAAGCCACTGGGTCATTTTGGGCCAATTACCAGGAGACTGGTATTTCTAGTGCCGTCTTAGCCCATGAAAGCCACTGGGTCATTTTGGGCCAATTACCAGGAGACTGGCAGTTCTAGTGCTGTCGTAGCCCATGAAAGCCACTGGGTCATTTTGGGTCAATTACCAGGAGTCTGAGAGTTCTAGACTTTTCTTACCCATGAAAGCCGCATGGGTGACTTTGGGCCAATTACCAGGAGACTGGGAGTTCTACACCTGTCTTAGCCCATAAAAGCCACTGGGTCATTTGGGGCCAATTACCAGGAGACTGAGAGTTCTAGTCCCGTCTTAAACCATGAAAGCAACCTGGGTGACTTAGGCCAATTACCAAGAGATTGGGAGTTCTAGACCTGTCTTAGCCCATGAAAGCCACTGGGACATTTTGGGCCAATTACCAGGAGACTGAGAGTTCTAGAACCGTCTTTACCCATAAAAGCCATGGGGTCATTTTGGGCCAATTACCAGGGGACTGGGAGTTGTGGACCTTTCTTACCCCATGGAAGCCACCTGGGTGAATTTGGGCCAATTACCAGGAGAATTGGAGTTCTACACCTGTCTTAGCCCATGAAAGCCACTGGGTCATTTTGGGCCAATTACCAGGAGACTGGGAATTCAGTCCCGTCTTAGCCCATGAAAGCCACTGGGTCATTTTGGGCCAATTACCAGGAGACTGAGAGTTCTAGTATCATCTTAGCCGAAGAAAGCCACCAGGGTCATTTTGGGCCAATTACCAGGAGACTGGGATGTCTAGTGCAGTCTTAGGCCATGAAAGCCACTGGGTCATTTTGTGCCATTTACCAGGAGACTGGGTTTTCTAGTGCCGTCTTAGCCCATGAAAGCTACTGGGTCATTTTGGGCCAATTACCAGGAGACTGGCAGTTCTAGTGCCATCTTAGCCCATGAAAGCCACTGGGTCATTTTGGGTCAATTACCAGGAGTCTGAGAGTTCCAGTCCCGTCTTAGCCTATGAAAGCCACTGGGTCATTTTGGGCCAATTACCAGGAGACTGGGATTTCTAGTGCCGTCTCAGGCCATGAAAGCCACTGGGTCATTTTGGGCCAATTACCAGGAGACTGGTATTTCTAGTGCCGTCTTAGCCCATGAAAGCCACTGGGTCATTTTGGGCCAATTACCAGGAGACTGGCAGTTCTAGTGCCGTCGTAGCCCATGAAAGCCACTGGGTCATTTTGGGTCAATTACCAGGAGTCTGAGAGTTCTAGACTTTTCTTACCCATGAAAGCCGCATGGGTGACTTTGGGCCAATTACCAGGAGACTGGGAGTTCTACACCTGTCTTAGCCCATAAAAGCCACTGGGTCATTTGGGGCCAATTACCAGGAGACTGAGAGTTCTAGTCCCGTCTTAACCCATGAAAGCAACCTGGGTGACTTAGGCCAATTACCAAGAGATTGGGAGTTCTAGACCTGTCTTAGCCCATGAAAGCCACTGGGACATTTTGGGCCAATTACCAGGAGACTGAGAGTTCTAGAACCGTCTTTACCCATAAAAGCCATGGGGTCATTTTGGGCCAATTACCAGGGGACTGGGAGTTGTGGACCTTTCTTACCCCATGGAAGCCACCTGGGTGAATTTGGGCCAATTACCAGGAGAATTGGAGTTCTACACCTGTCTTAGCCCATGAAAGCCACTGGGTCATTTTGGGCCAATTACCAGGAGACTGAGAGTTCTAGTATCATCTTAGCCGAAGAAAGCCACCAGGGTCATTTTGGGCCAATTACCAGGAGACTGGGATGTCTAGTGCAGTCTTAGGCCATGAAAGCCACTGGGTCATTTTGTGCCAATTACCAGGAGACTGGGATTTCTAGTGCCGTCTTAGCCCATGAAAGCTACTGGGTCATTTTGGGCCAATTACCAGGAGACTGGCAGTTCTAGTGCCATCTTAGCCCATGAAAGCCACTGGGTCATTTTGGGTCAATTACCAGGAGTCTGAGAGTTCCAGTCCCGTCTTAGCCTATGAAAGCCACTGGGTCATTTTGGGCCAATTACCAGGAGACTGGGATTTCTAGTGCCGTCTCAGGCCATGAAAGCCACTGGGTCATTTTGGGCCAATTACCAGGAGACTGGTATTTCTAGTGCCGTCTTAGCCCATGAAAGCCACTGGGTCATTTTGGGCCAATTACCAGGAGACTGGCAGTTCTAGTGCCGTCCTAGCCCATGAAAGCCACTGGGTCATTTTGGGTCAATTACCAGGAGTCTGAGAGTTCTAGACTTTTCTTACCCATGAAAGCCGCATGGGTGACTTTGGGCCAATTACCAGGAGACTGGGAGTTCTACACCTGTCTTAGCCCATAAAAGCCACTGGGTCATTTGGGGCCAATTACCAGGAGACTGAGAGTTCTAGTCCCGTCTTAACCCATGAAAGCAACCTGGGTGACTTAGGCCAATTACCAAGAGATTGGGAGTTCTAGACCTGTCTTAGCCCATGAAAGCCACTGGGACATTTTGGGCCAATTACCAGGAGACTGAGAGT
Source organism: Hydrophis major (assembly GCA_033807585.1). Classification (NCBI taxonomy): domain Eukaryota; kingdom Metazoa; phylum Chordata; class Lepidosauria; order Squamata; family Elapidae; genus Hydrophis; species Hydrophis major. The sequence continues at coordinate 3,465,035 of CM066343.1, read as the reverse complement.
TCTAGAACCGTCTTTACCCATAAAAGCCATGGGGTCATTTTGGGCCAATTACCAGGGGACTGGGAGTTGTGGACCTTTCTTACCCCATGGAAGCCACCTGGGTGAATTTGGGCCAATTACCAGGAGAATTGGAGTTCTACACCTGTCTTAGCCCATGAAAGCCACTGGGTCATATTGGGCCAATTACCCGGAGAATGGGAGTTCTAGTCCCGTATTAGCCCATGAAAGCCACTGGGTCATTTTGGGCCAATTACCAGGAGACTGGGATTTCTAGTGCAGTCTTAGGACATGAAAGCCACTGGTCATTTTGGGCCAATTACCAGGAGACTGAGAGTTCTAGACCCGTCGTAGCCCACGAAAGCCACTGGGTCATTTTGGGCCAATTACCAGGAGATTGGGAATTCAGTCCCGTCTTAGCCCATGAAAGCCACTGGGTCATTTTGGGCCAATTACCAGGAGACTGGGATTTCTAGTGCCGTCTCAGGCCATGAAAGCCAATGGGTCATTTTGGGCCAATTACCAGGAGACTGGTATTTCTAGTGCCGTCTTAGCCCATGAAAGCCACTGGGTCATTTTGGGCCAATTACCAGGAGACTGGCAGTTCTAGTGCCGTCTTAGCCCATGAAAGCCACTGGGTCATTTTGGGTCAATTACCAGGAGTCTGAGAGTTCTAGACTTTTCTTACCCATGAAAGCCGCATGGGTGACTTTGGGCCAATTACCAGGAGACTGGGAGTTCTACACCTGTCTTAGCCCATAAAAGCCACTGGGTCATTTTGGGCCAATTACCAGGAGACTAGAAATTCTAGTCCCATCTTAGCCCATGAAAGCCACAGGGTCATTTTGGGCCAATTACCAAGAAACTGGGAGTTCTATTCCTGTCTTAGCCGATGAAAGCCACTGGGTCATTTTGGGCCAATTACCAGGAGACTGAGAGTTCTACTCCCGTCTTAGCCCATTAAAGCCACTGGGTCATTTGGGGCCAATTACCAGGAGACTGAGAGTTCTAGTCCCGTCTTAACCCATGAAAGCAACCTGGGTGACTTAGGCCAATTACCAAGAGATTGGGAGTTCTAGACCCGTCTTAGCCCATGAAAGCCACTGGGACATTTTGGGCCAATTACCAGGAGACTGAGAGTTCTAGAACCGTCTTTACCCATAAAAGCCATGGGGTCATTTTGGGCCAATTACCAGGGGACTGGGAGTTGTGGACCTTTCTTACCCCATGGAAGCCACCTGGGTGAATTTGGGCCAATTACCAGGAGAATTGGAGTTCTACACCTGTCTTAGCCCATGAAAGCCACTGGGTCATATTGGGCCAATTACCCGGAGAATGGGAGTTCTAGTCCCGTATTAGCCCATGAAACCCACTGGGTCATTTTGGGCCAATTACCAGGAGACTGGGATTTCTCATGCCGTCTTAGGCCATGAAAGCCACTGGGTCATTTTGGGCCAATTACCAGGAGACTGAGAGTTCCAGTCCCGTCTTAGCCTATGAAAGCCACTGGGTCATTTTGGGCCAATTACCAGGAGACTGGGAGTTCTAGTGCCGTCTTAGCCCATGAAAGTCACTGGGTTATTTTGGGTCAATTACCAGGAGCCTGAGAGTTCTAGACTTTTCTTACCCATGAAAGCCACTGAGTCATTTTGGGCCAACTACCAGGAGACTGAGTGTTCCAGTCCCGTCTTAGCCCATGAAAGCCACTGGGTCATTTTGGGCCAATTACCAGGAGACTGAGATTTCTAGTAGCATCTTAGCCGAAGAAAGCCACTGGGTCATTTTGGACAAATTACCAGAAGACTGGGAGTCCTAGACCTGTCATCTGGGGGACTTTGAGCCAATTACCAGGAGACTGAGAGTTCTAGATATTTCTTACCCAATGAAAGCCACCTGGATGACTTTGGGCCAATTACCAGGAGACTGGGAGTTCTACACCTGTCTTAGGCCATGAAAGCTACTGGGTCATTTTGGTCCAATTACCAGGAGACTGAGAGTTCCAGTCCCGTCTTAGCCCATGAAAGCCACTGGGTCATTTTGTGCCAATTACCAGGAGGCTGGTATTTGTAGTGTCGTCTTAGGCCATGAAAGCCACTGGGTCATTTTGGGCCAATTACCAAGAGACTGAGAGTTCCAGTCCTTTCTTAGCCCATGAAAGCCACTGGGTCATTTTGGGCCAATTACCAGGAGACTGAGAGTTCTAGTAGCATCTTAGCCGAAGAAAGCCATCAGGGTCATTTTGGGCCAATTACCAGGAGAATGGGATTTCTAGTACCGTCTTAGCCGATGAAAGCCTGCAGGGTCATTTTTGGCCAATTACCAGGAGACTGAGAGTTCTACTCCAATCTTAGCCCATGAAAGCCACTGGGTCATTTTGGGCCAATTACCAGTAGACTGAGAGTTCTAGTACTATCTTAGCCGATGAAAGCCTCCAGGGTCATTTTTGGCCAATTACCAGGAGACTGAGAGTTCTACTCCAATCTTAGCCCATGAAAGCCACTGGGTCATTTTGGGCCAATTACCAGAAGACTGAGAGTTCTAGTCCTGTCTTAGCCCATGAAAGCTGCTGGGTCATTTTGCGCCAATTACCAGGAGACTGAGAGTTCTAGTCCGCCCTAGCCCATGAAAGCCACTGGGTCATTTTGGGACAATTACCAGGAGACTGGGAGTTCTAGTCCCATCTTAGCCCATGAAAGCCACCTGGGTGACTTTGGGCCAATCAGCAGGAGACTGAGAGTTTTAGACCTGGCATACCTCATGAAAGCCACCTGGGTGACTTTGGGCCAATTACCAAGAGACTCGGAATTCTAGTCCCGTCTTAGCCGAGGAAAGCCACCTGGGTGCCTTTGGGCCAATTACCAGGAGACTGAGAGTTGTATACCCGTCTTAACCTATAAAAGCCACTGGGTCATTTTGGGACAATTACCAGGAGACTGGGAGTTCTAGTCCCATCTTAACCCATGAAAGCCACCTGGGTGACTTTGGGCCAATCAGCAGGAGACTGAGAGTTTTAGACCTGGCATACCTCATGAAAACCAGCTGGGTGACTTTGGGCCAATTACCAAGAGACTCGGAATTCTAGTCCCGTCTTAGCCCAGGAAAGCCACCTGGGTGCCTTTGGGCCAATTACCAGGAGACTGAGAGTTCTAGACATTTCTTACCCCATGAAAGCCAACTGGATGATTTTGGGCAAATTATCAGGAGACTGGGAGTTCTACACCTGTCTTAGCCCATAAAAGCCACTGGGTCCTTTTGGGCCAATTACCAGGAGACTGGGAATTCAGTCCCGTCTTAGCCCATGAAAGCCACTGGGTCATTTTGGGCCAATTACCAGGAGACTGAGAGTTCTAGTATCATCTTAGCCGAAGAAAGCCACCAGGGTCATTTTGGGCCAATTACCAGGAGACTGGGATGTCTAGTGCAGTCTTAGGCCATGAAAGCCACTGGGTCATTTTGTGCCAATTACCAGGAGACTGGGATTTCTAGTGCCGTCTTAGCCCATGAAACCTACTGGGTCATTTTGGGCCAATTACCAGGAGACTGGCAGTTCTAGTGCCATCTTAGCCCATGAAAGCCACTGGGTCATTTTGGGTCAATTACCAGGAGTCTGAGAGTTCCAGTCCCGTCTTAGCCTATGAAAGCCACTGGGTCATTTTGGGCCAATTACCAGGAGACTGGGATTTCTAGTGCCGTCTCAGGCCATGAAAGCCACTGGGTCATTTTGGGCCAATTACCAGGAGACTGGTATTTCTAGTGCCGTCTTAGCCCATGAAAGCCACTGGGTCATTTTGGGCCAATTACCAGGAGACTGGCAGTTCTAGTGCTGTCGTAGCCCATGAAAGCCACTGGGTCATTTTGGGTCAATTACCAGGAGTCTGAGAGTTCTAGACTTTTCTTACCCATGAAAGCCGCATGGGTGACTTTGGGCCAATTACCAGGAGACTGGGAGTTCTACACCTGTCTTAGCCCATAAAAGCCACTGGGTCATTTGGGGCCAATTACCAGGAGACTGAGAGTTCTAGTCCCGTCTTAAACCATGAAAGCAACCTGGGTGACTTAGGCCAATTACCAAGAGATTGGGAGTTCTAGACCTGTCTTAGCCCATGAAAGCCACTGGGACATTTTGGGCCAATTACCAGGAGACTGAGAGTTCTAGAACCGTCTTTACCCATAAAAGCCATGGGGTCATTTTGGGCCAATTACCAGGGGACTGGGAGTTGTGGACCTTTCTTACCCCATGGAAGCCACCTGGGTGAATTTGGGCCAATTACCAGGAGAATTGGAGTTCTACACCTGTCTTAGCCCATGAAAGCCACTGGGTCATTTTGGGCCAATTACCAGGAGACTGGGAATTCAGTCCCGTCTTAGCCCATGAAAGCCACTGGGTCATTTTGGGCCAATTACCAGGAGACTGAGAGTTCTAGTATCATCTTAGCCGAAGAAAGCCACCAGGGTCATTTTGGGCCAATTACCAGGAGACTGGGATGTCTAGTGCAGTCTTAGGCCATGAAAGCCACTGGGTCATTTTGTGCCATTTACCAGGAGACTGGGATTTCTAGTGCCGTCTTAGCCCATGAAAGCTACTGGGTCATTTTGGGCCAATTACCAGGAGACTGGCAGTTCTAGTGCCATCTTAGCCCATGAAAGCCACTGGGTCATTTTGGGTCAATTACCAGGAGTCTGAGAGTTCCAGTCCCGTCTTAGCCTATGAAAGCCACTGGGTCATTTTGGGCCAATTACCAGGAGACTGGGATTTCTAGTGCCGTCTCAGGCCATGAAAGCCACTGGGTCATTTTGGGCCAATTACCAGGAGACTGGTATTTCTAGTGCCGTCTTAGCCCATGAAAGCCACTGGGTCATTTTGGGCCAATTACCAGGAGACTGGCAGTTCTAGTGCCGTCGTAGCCCATGAAAGCCACTGGGTCATTTTGGGTCAATTACCAGGAGTCTGAGAGTTCTAGACTTTTCTTACCCATGAAAGCCGCATGGGTGACTTTGGGCCAATTACCAGGAGACTGGGAGTTCTACACCTGTCTTAGCCCATAAAAGCCACTGGGTCATTTGGGGCCAATTACCAGGAGACTGAGAGTTCTAGTCCCGTCTTAACCCATGAAAGCAACCTGGGTGACTTAGGCCAATTACCAAGAGATTGGGAGTTCTAGACCTGTCTTAGCCCATGAAAGCCACTGGGACATTTTGGGCCAATTACCAGGAGACTGAGAGTTCTAGAACCGTCTTTACCCATAAAAGCCATGGGGTCATTTTGGGCCAATTACCAGGGGACTGGGAGTTGTGGACCTTTCTTACCCCATGGAAGCCACCTGGGTGAATTTGGGCCAATTACCAGGAGAATTGGAGTTCTACACCTGTCTTAGCCCATGAAAGCCACTGGGTCATTTTGGGCCAATTACCAGGAGACTGAGAGTTCTAGTATCATCTTAGCCGAAGAAAGCCACCAGGGTCATTTTGGGCCAATTACCAGGAGACTGGGATGTCTAGTGCAGTCTTAGGCCATGAAAGCCACTGGGTCATTTTGTGCCAATTACCAGGAGACTGGGATTTCTAGTGCCGTCTTAGCCCATGAAAGCTACTGGGTCATTTTGGGCCAATTACCAGGAGACTGGCAGTTCTAGTGCCATCTTAGCCCATGAAAGCCACTGGGTCATTTTGGGTCAATTACCAGGAGTCTGAGAGTTCCAGTCCCGTCTTAGCCTATGAAAGCCACTGGGTCATTTTGGGCCAATTACCAGGAGACTGGGATTTCTAGTGCCGTCTCAGGCCATGAAAGCCACTGGGTCATTTTGGGCCAATTACCAGGAGACTGGTATTTCTAGTGCCGTCTTAGCCCATGAAAGCCACTGGGTCATTTTGGGCCAATTACCAGGAGACTGGCAGTTCTAGTGCCGTCCTAGCCCATGAAAGCCACTGGGTCATTTTGGGTCAATTACCAGGAGTCTGAGAGTTCTAGACTTTTCTTACCCATGAAAGCCGCATGGGTGACTTTGGGCCAATTACCAGGAGACTGGGAGTTCTACACCTGTCTTAGCCCATAAAAGCCACTGGGTCATTTGGGGCCAATTACCAGGAGACTGAGAGTTCTAGTCCCGTCTTAACCCATGAAAGCAACCTGGGTGACTTAGGCCAATTACCAAGAGATTGGGAGTTCTAGACCTGTCTTAGCCCATGAAAGCCACTGGGACATTTTGGGCCAATTACCAGGAGACTGAGAGTTCTAGAACCGTCTTTACCCATAAAAGCCATGGGGTCATTTTGGGCCAATTACCAGGGGACTGGGAGTTGTGGACCTTTCTTACCCCATGGAAGCCACCTGGGTGAATTTGGGCCAATTACCAGGAGAATTGGAGTTCTACACCTGTCTTAGCCCATGAAAGCCACTGGGTCATATTGGGCCAATTACCCGGAGAATGGGAGTTCTAGTCCCGTATTAGCCCATGAAAGCCACTGGGTCATTTTGGGCCAATTACCAGGAGACTGGGATTTCTAGTGCAGTCTTAGGACATGAAAGCCACTGGTCATTTTGGGCCAATTACCAGGAGACTGAGAGTTCTAGACCCGTCGTAGCCCACGAAAGCCACTGGGTCATTTTGGGCCAATTACCAGGAGATTGGGAATTCAGTCCCGTCTTAGCCCATGAAAGCCACTGGGTCATTTTGGGCCAATTACCAGGAGACTGGGATTTCTAGTGCCGTCTCAGGCCATGAAAGCCAATGGGTCATTTTGGGCCAATTACCAGGAGACTGGTATTTCTAGTGCCGTCTTAGCCCATGAAAGCCACTGGGTCATTTTGGGCCAATTACCAGGAGACTGGCAGTTCTAGTGCCGTCTTAGCCCATGAAAGCCACTGGGTCATTTTGGGTCAATTACCAGGAGTCTGAGAGTTCTAGACTTTTCTTACCCATGAAAGCCGCATGGGTGACTTTGGGCCAATTACCAGGAGACTGGGAGTTCTACACCTGTCTTAGCCCATAAAAGCCACTGGGTCATTTTGGGCCAATTACCAGGAGACTAGAAATTCTAGTCCCATCTTAGCCCATGAAAGCCACAGGGTCATTTTGGGCCAATTACCAAGAAACTGGGAGTTCTATTCCTGTCTTAGCCGATGAAAGCCACTGGGTCATTTTGGGCCAATTACCAGGAGACTGAGAGTTCTACTCCCGTCTTAGCCCATTAAAGCCACTGGGTCATTTGGGGCCAATTACCAGGAGACTGAGAGTTCTAGTCCCGTCTTAACCCATGAAAGCAACCTGGGTGACTTAGGCCAATTACCAAGAGATTGGGAGTTCTAGACCCGTCTTAGCCCATGAAAGCCACTGGGACATTTTGGGCCAATTACCAGGAGACTGAGAGTTCTAGAACCGTCTTTACCCATAAAAGCCATGGGGTCATTTTGGGCCAATTACCAGGGGACTGGGAGTTGTGGACCTTTCTTACCCCATGGAAGCCACCTGGGTGAATTTGGGCCAATTACCAGGAGAATTGGAGTTCTACACCTGTCTTAGCCCATGAAAGCCACTGGGTCATATTGGGCCAATTACCCGGAGAATGGGAGTTCTAGTCCCGTATTAGCCCATGAAACCCACTGGGTCATTTTGGGCCAATTACCAGGAGACTGGGATTTCTCATGCCGTCTTAGGCCATGAAAGCCACTGGGTCATTTTGGGCAAAAAACCAGGAGACTGAGAGTTCCAGTCCCGTCTTAGCCTATGAAAGCCACTGGGTCATTTTGGGCCAATTACCAGGAGACTGGGAGTTCTAGTGCCGTCTTAGCCCATGAAAGTCACTGGGTTATTTTGGGTCAATTACCAGGAGCCTGAGAGTTCTAGACTTTTCTTACCCATGAAAGCCACTGAGTCATTTTGGGCCAACTACCAGGAGACTGAGTGTTCCAGTCCCGTCTTAGCCCATGAAAGCCACTGGGTCATTTTGGGCCAATTACCAGGAGACTGAGATTTCTAGTAGCATCTTAGCCGAAGAAAGCCACTGGGTCATTTTGGACAAATTACCAGAAGACTGGGAGTCCTAGACCTGTCATCTGGGGGACTTTGAGCCAATTACCAGGAGACTGAGAGTTCTAGATATTTCTTACCCAATGAAAGCCACCTGGATGACTTTGGGCCAATTACCAGGAGACTGGGAGTTCTATACCTGTCTTAGGCCATGAAAGCTACTGGGTCATTTTGGTCCAATTACCAGGAGACTGAGAGTTCCAGTCCCGTCTTAGCCCATGAAAGCCACTGGGTCATTTTGTGCCAATTACCAGGAGGCTGGTATTTGTAGTGTCGTCTTAGGCCATGAAAGCCACTGGGTCATTTTGGGCCAATTACCAAGAGACTGAGAGTTCCAGTCCTTTCTTAGCCCATGAAAGCCACTGGGTCATTTTGGGCCAATTACCAGGAGACTGAGAGTTCTAGTAGCATCTTAGCCGAAGAAAGCCATCAGGGTCATTTTGGGCCAATTACCAGGAGAATGGGATTTCTAGTACCGTCTTAGCCGATGAAAGCCTGCAGGGTCATTTTTGGCCAATTACCAGGAGACTGAGAGTTCTACTCCAATCTTAGCCCATGAAAGCCACTGGGTCATTTTGGGCCAATTACCAGTAGACTGAGAGTTCTAGTACTATCTTAGCCGATGAAAGCCTCCAGGGTCATTTTTGGCCAATTACCAGGAGACTGAGAGTTCTACTCCAATCTTAGCCCATGAAAGCCACTGGGTCATTTTGGGCCAATTACCAGAAGACTGAGAGTTCTAGTCCTGTCTTAGCCCATGAAAGCTGCTGGGTCATTTTGCGCCAATTACCAGGAGACTGAGAGTTCTAGTCCGCCCTAGCCCATGAAAGCCACTGGGTCATTTTGGGACAATTACCAGGAGACTGGGAGTTCTAGTCCCATCTTAGCCCATGAAAGCCACCTGGGTGACTTTGGGCCAATCAGCAGGAGACTGAGAGTTTTAGACCTGGCATACCTCATGAAAGCCACCTGGGTGACTTTGGGCCAATTACCAAGAGACTCGGAATTCTAGTCCCGTCTTAGCCGAGGAAAGCCACCTGGGTGCCTTTGGGCCAATTACCAGGAGACTGAGAGTTGTATACCCGTCTTAACCTATAAAAGCCACTGGGTCATTTTGGGACAATTACCAGGAGACTGGGAGTTCTAGTCCCATCTTAACCCATGAAAGCCACCTGGGTGACTTTGGGCCAATCAGCAGGAGACTGAGAGTTTTAGACCTGGCATACCTCATGAAAACCAGCTGGGTGACTTTGGGCCAATTACCAAGAGACTCGGAATTCTAGTCCCGTCTTAGCCCAGGAAAGCCACCTGGGTGCCTTTGGGCCAATTACCAGGAGACTGAGAGTTCTAGACATTTCTTACCCCATGAAAGCCAACTGGATGATTTTGGGCAAATTATCAGGAGACTGGGAGTTCTACACCTGTCTTAGCCCATAAAAGCCACTGGGTCCTTTTGGGCCAATTACCAGGAGACTGGGAATTCAGTCCCGTCTTAGCCCATGAAAGCCACTGGGTCATTTTGGGCCAATTACCAGGAGACTGAGAGTTCTAGTATCATCTTAGCCGAAGAAAGCCACCAGGGTCATTTTGGGCCAATTACCAGGAGACTGGGATGTCTAGTGCAGTCTTAGGCCATGAAAGCCACTGGGTCATTTTGTGCCAATTACCAGGAGACTGGGATTTCTAGTGCCGTCTTAGCCCATGAAACCTACTGGGTCATTTTGGGCCAATTACCAGGAGACTGGCAGTTCTAGTGCCATCTTAGCCCATGAAAGCCACTGGGTCATTTTGGGTCAATTACCAGGAGTCTGAGAGTTCCAGTCCCGTCTTAGCCTATGAAAGCCACTGGGTCATTTTGGGCCAATTACCAGGAGACTGGGATTTCTAGTGCCGTCTCAGGCCATGAAAGCCACTGGGTCATTTTGGGCCAATTACCAGGAGACTGGTATTTCTAGTGCCGTCTTAGCCCATGAAAGCCACTGGGTCATTTTGGGCCAATTACCAGGAGACTGGCAGTTCTAGTGCTGTCGTAGCCCATGAAAGCCACTGGGTCATTTTGGGTCAATTACCAGGAGTCTGAGAGTTCTAGACTTTTCTTACCCATGAAAGCCGCATGGGTGACTTTGGGCCAATTACCAGGAGACTGGGAGTTCTACACCTGTCTTAGCCCATAAAAGCCACTGGGTCATTTGGGGCCAATTACCAGGAGACTGAGAGTTCTAGTCCCGTCTTAACCCATGAAAGCAACCTGGGTGACTTAGGCCAATTACCAAGAGATTGGGAGTTCTAGACCTGTCTTAGCCCATGAAAGCCACTGGGACATTTTGGGCCAATTACCAGGAGACTGAGAGTTCTAGAACCGTCTTTACCCATAAAAGCCATGGGGTCATTTTGGGCCAATTACCAGGGGACTGGGAGTTGTGGACCTTTCTTACCCCATGGAAGCCACCTGGGTGAATTTGGGCCAATTACCAGGAGAATTGGAGTTCTACACCTGTCTTAGCCCATGAAAGCCACTGGGTCATATTGGGCCAATTACCCGGAGAATGGGAATTCTACACCTGTCTTAGGCCATGAAAGCCACTGGGTCATTTTGGGCCAATTACCAGGAGACTGAGAGTTCCAGTCCCGTCTTAGCCTATGAAAGCCACCAGGGTCATTTTGGGCCAATTACCAGGAGACTGGGAGTTCTAGACCTGTCTTACCCCATGAAAGCCATCTGGGGGACTTTGAGCCAATTACCAGGAGACTGAGAGTTCTAGACATTTCTTACCCCATGAAAGCCACCTGGATGACTTTGGGCCAATTACCAGGAGACTGGGAGTTCTATACCTGTCTTAGCCCATAAAAGCCACTGGGTCATTTTGGTCCAATTACCAGGAGACTGGGAATTCAGTCCCGTCTTAGCCCATGAAAGCCACTGGGTCATTTTGGGCCAATTACCAGGAGACTGAGAGTTCTAGAAGCATCTTAGCCGAAGAAAGCCACCAGGGTCATTTTGGGCCAATTACCAGGAGACTGGGATTTCTAGTGCCGTCTTAGCCCATGAAAGCCACTGGGTCATTTTGGGCCAATTACCAGGAGACTGGGATTTCTAGTGCCGTCTTAGCCCATGAAAGCCGCTGGGTCATTTTGGGTCAATTACCAGGAGCCTGAGAGTTCTAGACTTTTCTTACCCATGAAAGCCACATGGGTGACTTTGGGCCAATTACCAGGAGACTGGGAGTCCTACACCTGTCTTAGCCCATAAAAGCCACTGGGTCATTTTGGGCCAATTACCAGGAGACTGAGAATTCTAGTCCCGTCTTAACCCATGAAAGCCACCTGGGTGACTTGGGCCAATTACCAAGAGATTGGGAGTTCTAGACCCGTCTTAGCCCATGAAAGCCACTGGGACATTTTGGGCCAATTACCAGGAGACAGAGTTCTAGACCTGTCTTACCCATGAAAGCCACTGGGTCATTTTGGGCCAATTACCAGGAGACTGGAAGTTCTAGAACCGTCTTTACCCATAAAAGCCACTGGGTCATTTTGGGCCAATTACCAGGGGACTGGGAGTTGTGGACCTTTCTTACCCCATGGAAGCCACCTGGGTGAATTTGGGCCGATTACCAGGAGAATGGGAGTCTAGTCCCGTATTAGCCCATGAAAGCCACTGGGTCATTTTGGGCCAATTACCAGGAGACTGGGATTTCTAGTGCCGTCTTAGGCCATGAAAGCCACTGGGTCATTTTGGGCCAATTACCAGGAGACTGAGAGTTCCAGTCCCGTCTTAGCCCATGAAATCCACTGGGTCATTTTGGGCCAATTACCAGGAGACTGAGTGTTCTAGTCCCATCTTATGCCATGAACACCGCTAGGTAATTTTGGGCCAATTTTCAAGAGACTGAGATTTCTAGTCCGCCCTAGCCCATGAAAGCCACCTGGGTGACTTTGGGCCAAACAGCAGGAGACTGAGAGTTTTAGACCTGGCATACCTCATGAAAGCCACCTGGGTGACTTTGGGCCAATTACCAAGAGACTAGGAATTCTAGTCCCGTCTTAGCCCAGGAAAGCCACCTGGGTGCCTTTGGGCCAATTACCAGGAGACTGAGAGTTGTATACCCGTCTTAACCTATAAAAGCCACTTGGTCATTTTGGACAAAGTACCAGGAGACTGGGAGTTCTAGACCTGTCTTACCCCATGAAAGCCACCTGGGGCCTTTGAGCCAATTACCAGGAGACTGAGAGTTCTAGACATTTCTTACCCCATGAAAGCCAACTGGATGATTTTGGGCAAATTATCAGGAGACTGGGAGTTCTACACCTGTCTTAGCCCATAAAAGCCACTGGGTCATTTTGGGCCAATTACCAGGAGACTGGGAATTCAGTCCCGTCTTAGCCTATGAAAGCCACTGGGTCATTTTGGGCCAATTACCAGGAGACTGAGAGTTCTAGTATCATCTTAGCCGAAGAAAGCCACCAGGGTCATTTTGGGCCAATTACCAGGAGACTGGGATGTCTAGTGCAGTCTTAGGCCATGAAAGCCACTGGGTCATTTTGTGCCAATTACCAGGAGACTGGGATTTCTAGTGCCGTCTTAGCCCATGAAAGCCACTGGGTCATTTTGGGCCAATTACCAGGAGACTGGCAGTTCTAGTGCCATCTTAGCCCATGAAAGCCACTGGGTCATTTTGGGTCAATTACCAGGAGTCTGAGAGTTCCAGTCCCGTCTTAGCCTATGAAAGCCACTGGGTCATTTTGGGCCAATTACCAGGAGACTGGGAGTTCTAGTGCCGTCTTAGCCCATGAAAGTCACTGGGTTATTTTGGGTCAATTACCAGGAGCCTGAGAGTTCTAGACTTTTCTTACCCATGAAAGCCACTGAGTCATTTTGGGCCAACTACCAGGAGACTGAGTGTTCCAGTCCCGTCTTAGCCCATGAAAGCCACTGTGTCATTTTGTGCCAATTACCAGGAGACTGGGATTTCTAGTACCGTCTTAGCCGATGAAAGCCTGCAGGGTCATTTTTGGCCAATTACCAGGAGACTGAGAGTTCTACTCCAATCTTAGCCCATGAAAGCCACTGGGTCATTTTGGGCCAATTACCAGTAGACTGAGAGTTCTAGTACTATCTTAGCCGATGAAAGCCTCCAGGGTCATTTTTGGCCAATTACCAGGAGACTGAGAGTTCTACTCCAATCTTAGCCCATGAAAGCCACTGGGTCATTTTGGGCCAACTACCAGGAGACTGAGCGTTCCAGTCCCGTCTTAGCCCATGAAAGCCACTGGGTCATTTTGGGCCAATTACCAGGAGACTGAGATTTCTAGTAGCATCTTAGCCGAAGAAAGCCACTGGGTCATTTTGGACAAATTACCAGAAGACTGGGAGTTCTAGACCTGTCTTACCCCATGAAAGCCATCTGGGGGACTTTGAGCCAATTACCAGGAGACTGAGAGTTCTAGATATTTCTTACCCAATGAAAGCCACCTGGATGACTTTGGGCCAATTACCAGGAGACTGGGAGTTCTATACCTGTCTTAGGCCATGAAAGCTACTGGGTCATTTTGGGCCAATTACCAGGAGACTGAGAGTTCCAGTCCCGTCTTAGCCCATGAAAGCCACTGGGTCATTTTGTGCCAATTACCAGGAGACTGGTATTTGTAGTGTCGTCTTAGGCCATGAAAGCCACTGGGTCATTTTGGGCCAATTACCAGGAGATTGAGAGTTCCAGTCCTGTCTTAGCCCATGAAAGCCACTGGGTCATTTTGGGCCAATTACCAGGAGACTGAGAGTTCTAGTAGCATCTTAGCCGAAGAAAGCCATCAGGATCATTTTGGGCCAATTACCAGGAGAATGGGATTTCTATTGCCGTCTTAGGCCATGAAAGCCACTGGGTCATTTTCTGCCAATTACCAGGAGACTGGGATTTCTAGTACCGTCTTAGCCGATGAAAGCCTGCAGGGTCATTTTTGGCCAATTACCAGGAGACTGAGAGTTCTACTCCAATCTTAGCCCATGAAAGCCACTGGGTCATTTTGGGCCAATTACCAGTAGACTGAGAGTTCTAGTACTATCTTAGCCGATGAAAGCCTCCAGGGTCATTTTTGGCCAATTACCAGGAGACTGAGAGTTCTACTCCAATCTTAGCCCATGAAAGCCACTGGGTCATTTTGGGCCAACTACCAGGAGACTGAGTGTTCCAGTCCCGTCTTAGCCCATGAAAGCCACTGGGTCATTTTGGGCCAATTACCAGGAGACTGAGATTTCTAGTAGCATCTTAGCCGAAGAAAGCCACTGGGTCATTTTGGACAAATTACCAGAAGACTGGGAGTTCTAGACCTGTCTTACCCCATGAAAGCCATCTGGGGGACTTTGAGCCAATTACCAGGAGACTGAGAGTTCTAGATATTTCTTACCCAATGAAAGCCACCTGGATGACTTTGGGCCAATTACCAGGAGACTGGGAGTTCTATACCTGTCTTAGGCCATGAAAGCTACTGGGTCATTTTGGGCCAATTACCAGGAGACTGAGAGTTCCAGTCCCGTCTTAGCCCATGAAAGCCACTGGGTCATTTTGTGCCAATTACCAGGAGACTGGTATTTGTAGTGTCGTCTTAGGCCATGAAAGCCACTGGGTCATTTTGGGCCAATTACCAGGAGACTAGGAATTCTAGTCCCAATTTAGCCCATGAAAGCCACAGGGTCATTTTGGGCCAATTACCAAGAAACTGGGAGTTCTATTCCTGTCTTAGCCGATGAAAACCACTGGGTCATTTTGGGCCAATTACCAGGAGACTGAGAGTTCTAGTCCCGTCTTAGCCCATTAAAGCCACTGGGTCATTTGGGGCCAATTACCAGGAGACTGAGAGTTCTAGTCCCGTCTTAACCCATGAAAGCAACCTGGGTGACTTAGGCCAATTACCAAGAGACTCGGAATTCTAGTCCCGTCTTAGCCGAGGAAAGCCACCTGGGTGCCTTTGGGCCAATTACCAGGAGACTGAGAGTTGTATACCCGTCTTAACCAATAAAAGCCACTGGGTCATTTTGGGACAATTACCAGGAGACTGGGAGTTCTAGTCCCATCTTAGCCCATGAAAGCCACCTGGGTGACTTTGGGCCAATCAGCAGGAGACTGAGAGTTTTAGACCTGGCATACCTCATGAAAGCCACCTGGGTGACTTTGGGCCAATTACCAAGAGACTAGGAATTCTAGTCCCGTCTTAGCCCAGGAAAGCCACCTGGGTGCCTTTGGGCCAATTACCAGGAGACTGAGAGTTGTATACCAGTCTTAACCTATAAAAGCCACTGGGTCATTTTGGACATATTACCAGGAGACTGGGAGTTTTAGACCTGTCTTACCCCATGAAAGCCACCTGGGGCCTTTGAGCCAATTACCAGGAGACTGAGAGTTCTAGACATTTCTTACCCCAGGAAAGCCACCTGGATGACTTTAGGCAAATTACCAGGAGACTGGGAGTTCTACACCTGTCTTAGCTCATAAAAGCCACTGGGTCATTTTGGGCCAATTACCAGGAGATTGGGAATTCAGTCCCGTATTAGCCCATGAAAGCCACTGGGTCATTTTGGGCCAATAACCAGGAGACTGAGAGTTCTAGTATCATCTTAGCCGAAGAAAGCCACTGGGACATTTTGGGCCAATTACCAGGAGACAGAGTTCTAGACCTGTCTTCCCCATGAAAGCCACTGGGTCATTTTGGGCCAATTACCAGGAGACTGGAAGTTCTAGAACCGTCTTTACCCATAAAAGCCACTGGGTCATTTTGGGCCAATTACCAGGGGACTGGGAGTTGTGGACCTTTCTTACCCCATGGAAGCCACCTGGGTGAATTTGGGCCAATTACCAGGAGAAGGGGAGTTCCACTCCCGTATTAGCCCATGAAAGCCACTGGGTCATTTTGGGCCAATTACCAGGAGACTGGGATTTCTAGTGCCGTCTTAGGCCATGAAAGCCACTGTGTCATTTTGGGCCAATTACCAGGAGACTGAGAGTTCCAGTCCCGTCTTAGCCCATGAAAGCCAATGGGTCATTTTGGGCCAATTACCAGGAGACTGGGATTTCTAGTGCCGTCGTAGGCCATGAAAGCCACTGGGTCATTTTGGGCCAATTACCAGGAGACTGAGTGTTCTAGTCCCATCTTATGCCATGAACACCGCTCGGTCATTTTGGGCCAATTTTCAAGAGACTGAGATTTCTAGTCCGCCCTAGCCCATGAAAGCCACTGGGTCATTTTGGGACAATTACCAGGAGATTGGGAGTTCTAGTCCCATCTTAGCCCATGAAAGCCACCTGGGTGACTTTGGACCAATCAGCAGGAGACTGAGAGTTTTAGACCTGGCGTACCTCATGAAAGCCACCTGGGTGACTTTGGGCCAATTACCAAGAGACTCGGAATTCTAATCCCGTCTTAGCCGAGGAAAGCCACCTGGGTGCCTTTGGGCCAATTACCAGGAGACTGAGAGTTGTATACCCGTCTTAACCTATAAAAGCCACTGGGTCATTTTGGGACAATTACCAGGAGACTGGGAGTTCTAGTCCCATCTTAGCCCATGAAAGCCACCTGGGTGACTTTGGGCCAAACAGCAGGAGACTGAGAGTTTTAGACCTGGCATACCTCATGAAAGCCACCTGGGTGACTTTGGGCCAATTACCAAGAGACTAGGAATTCTAGTCCCGTCTTAGCCCAGGAAAGCCACCTGGGTGCCTTTGGGCCAATTACCAGGAGACTGAGAGTTGTATACCCGTCTTAACCTATAAAAGCCACTGGGTCATTTTGGACAAATTACCAGGAGACTGGGAGTTCTAGACCTGTCTTACCCCATGAAAGCCACCTGGGGCCTTTGAGCCAATTACCAGGAGACTGAGAGTTCTAGACATTTCTTACCCCATGAAAGCCACCTGGATGACTTTGGGCAAATTACCAGGAGACTGGGAGTTCTACACCTGTCTTAGCCCATAAAAGCCACTGGGTCATTTTGGGCCAATTACCAGGAGATTGGGAATTCAGTCCCGTATTAGCCCATGAAAGCCACTGGGTCATTTTGGGCCAATTACCAGGAGACTGAGAGTTCTAGTATCATCTTAGCCGAAGAAAGCCACCAGGGTCATTTTGGGCCAATTACCAGGAGACTGGGATGTCTAGTGCAGTCTTAGGCCATGAAAGCCACTGGGTCATTTTGTGCCAATTACCAGGAGACTGGTATTTCTAGTGCCGTCTTAGCCCATGAAAGCCACTGGATCATTTTGGGCCAATTACCAGGAGACTGAGAGTTCCAGTCCCGTCTTAGCCCATGAAAGCCACTGGGTCATTTTGGGCCAATTACCAGGAGACTAGGAATTCTAGTCCCATCTTAGCCCATGAAAGCCACTGGGTCATTTGGGGCCAATTACCAGGAGACTGAGAGTTCTAGTCCCGTCTTAACCCATGAAAGCCACCTGGGTGACTTGGGCCAATTACCAAGAGATTGGGAGTTCTAGACCCCTCTTAGCCCATGAAAGCCACTGGGTCATTTTGGGCCAATTACCAGGAGACTGGGAGTTCTAGAACCGTCGTTACCCATAAAAGCCATTGGGTCATTTTGGGCCAATTACCAGGGGACTGGGAGTTGTGGACCTTTCTTACCCCATGGAAGCCACCTGGGTGAATTTGGGCCAATTACCAGTAGACTGAGAGTTCTAGACCCGTCTTAGCCCATGAAAGCCACTGGGTCATTTTGGGCCAATTACCAGGAGACTGAGAGTTCTAGCAGCATCTTAGCCGAAGAAAGCCACCAGGGTCATTTTGGGCCAATTACCCGGAGAATGGGAGTTCTAGTCCCGTATTAGCCCATGAAAGCCACTGGGTCATTTTGGGCCAATCACCAGGAGACTGGGATTTCTAGTGCCGTCTTAGGCCATGAAAGCCACTGGGTCATTTTGGGCCAATTACCAGGAGACTGAGAGTTCTAGACCCGTCGTAGCCTACGAAAGCCACTGGGTCATTTTGGGCCAATTACCAGGAGACTGGGAATTCAGTCCCGTCTTAGCCCATGAAAGCCACGGGGTCATTTTGGGCCACTTACCAAGAGACTGAGAGTTCTAGTAGCATCTTAGCCGAAGAAAGCCACCAGGGTCATTTTGGGCCAATTACCAGGAGACTGGGATTTCTAGTGCCGTCTCAGGCCATGAAAGCCACTGGGTCATTTTGGGCCAATTACCAGGAGACTAGGAATTCTAGTCCCAATTTAGCCCATGAAAGCCACAGGGTCATTTTGGGCCAATTACCAAGAAACTGGGAGTTCTATTCCTGTCTTAGCCGATGAAAACCACTGGGTCATTTTGGGCCAATTACCAGGAGACTGAGAGTTCTAGTCCCGTCTTAGCCCATTAAAGCCACTGGGACATTTTGGGCCAATTACCAAGAGATTGGGAGTTCTAGACCCGTCTTAGCCCATGAAAGCCACTGGGACATTTTGGGCCAATTACCAGGAGACAGAGTTCTAGACCTGTCTTACCCATGAAAGCCACTGGGTCATTTTGGGCCAATTACCAGGAGACTGGAAGTTCTAGAACCGTCTTTACCCATAAAAGCCACTGGGTCATTTTGGGCCAATTACCAGGGGACTGGGAGTTGTGGACCTTTCTTACCCCATGGAAGCCACCTGGGTGAATTTGGGCCAATTACCAGGAGAAGGGGAGTTCTAGTCCCGTATTAGCCCATGAAAGCCACTGTGTCATTTTGGGCCAATTACCAGGAGACTGAGAGTTCCAGTCCCGTCTTAGCCCATGAAAGCCAATGGGTCATTTTGGGCCAATTACCAGGAGACTGGGATTTCTAGTGCCGTCGTAGGCCATGAAAGCCACTGGGTCATTTTGGGCCAATTACCAGGAGACTGAGTGTTCTAGTCCCATCTTATGCCATGAACACCGCTCGGTCATTTTGGGCCAATTTTCAAGAGACTGAGATTTCTAGTCCGCCCTAGCCCATGAAAGCCACTGGGTCATTTTGGGACAATTACCAGGAGATTGGGAGTTCTAGTCCCATCTTAGCCCATGAAAGCCACCTGGGTGACTTTGGACCAATCAGCAGGAGACTGAGAGTTTTAGACCTGGCATACCTCATGAAAGCCACCTGGGTGACTTTGGGCCAATTACCAAGAGACTCGGAATTCTAATCCCGTCTTAGCCGAGGAAAGCCACCTGGGTGCCTTTGGGCCAATTACCAGGAGACTGAGAGTTGTATACCCGTCTTAACCTATAAAAGCCACTGGGTCATTTTGGGCCAACTACCAGGAAACTGTGTGTTCCAGTCCCGTGTTAGCCCATGAAAGCCACTGGGTCATTTTGGGCCAATTACCAGGAGACTGAGAGTTCTAGTAGCATCTTAGCCGAAGAAAGCCACTGGGTCATTTTGGACAAATTACCAGAAGACTGGGAGTTCTAGACCTGTCTTAACCCATGAAAGCCATCTGGGGGACTTTGAGCCAATTACCAGGAGACTGAGAGTTCTAGACATTTCTTACCCCATGAAAGCCACCTGGATGACTTTGGGCCAATTACCAGGAGACTGGGAGTTCTATACCTGTCTTAGCCCATAAAAGCCACTGGGTCATTTTGGGCCAATTACCAGGAGACTGGGAATTCAGTCCCGTCTTAGCCCATGAAAGCCACTGGGTCATTTTGGGCCAATTACCAGGAGACTGAGAGTTCTAGTAGCATCTTAGCCGAAGAAAGCCACCAGGGTCATTTTGGGCCAATTACCAGGAGACTGGGATTTCTAGTGCCGTCTTAGCCCATGAAAGCCACTGGGTCATTTTGGGCCAATTACCAGGAGACTGGTATTTCTAGTGCCGTCTTAGCCCATGAAAGCCACTGGGTCATTTTGGGTCAATTACCAGGAGCCTGAGAGTTCTAGACTTTTCTTACCCATGAAAGCCACATGGGTGACTTTGGGCCAATTACCAGGAGACTGGGAGTCCTACACCTGTCTTAGCTCATAAAAGCCACTGGGTCATTTTGGGCCAATTACCAGGAGACTGAGAATTCTAGTCCCGTCTTAACCCATGAAAGCCACCTGGGTGACTTGGGCCAATTACCAAGAGATTGTGAGTTCTAGACCCGTCTTAGCCCATGAAAGCCACTGGGACATTTTGGGCCAATTACCAGGAGACAGAGTTCTAGACCTGTCTTACCCATGAAAGCCACTGGGTCATTTTGGGCCAATTACCAGAAGACTGGAAGTTCTAGAACCGTCTTTACCCATAAAAGCCACTGGGTCATTTTGGGCCAATTACCAGGGGACTGGGAGTTGTGGACCTTTCTTACCCCATGGAAGCCACCTGGGTGAATTTGGGCCAATTACCAGGAGAAGGGGAGTTCTAGTCCCGTATTAGCCCATCAAAGCCACTGGGTCATTTTGGGCCAATTACCAGGAGACTGGGATTTCTAGTGCCGTCTTAGGCCATGAAAGCCACTGTGTCATTTTGGGCCAATTACCAGGAGACTGAGAGTTCCAGTCCCGTCTTAGCCCATGAAAGCCACTGGGTCATTTTGGGCCAATTACCAGGAGACTGAGTGTTCTAGTCCCATCTTATGCCATGAACACCGCTCGGTCATTTTGGGCCTATTTTCAAGAGACTGAGATTTCTAGTCCGCCCTAGCCCATGAAAGCCACCGGGTCATTTTGGGACAATTACCAGGAGATTGGGAGTTCTAGTCCCATCTTAGCCCATGAAAGCCACCTGGGTGACTTTGGGCCAATCAGCAGGAGACTGAGAGTTTTAGACCTGGCATACCTCATGAAAGCCACCTGGGTGACTTTGGGCCAATTACCAAGAGACTCGGAATTCTAGTCCCGTCTTAGCCGAGGAAAGCCACCTGGGTGCCTTTGGGCCAATTACCAGGAGACTGAGAGTTGTATACCTGTCTTAACCTATAAAAGCCACTGGGTCATTTTGGGACAATAAGCAGGAGATTGGGAGTTCTAGTCCCATCTTAGCCCATGAAAGCCACCTGGGTGACTTTGGGCCAATCAGCAGGAGACTGAGAGTTTTAGACCTGGCATACCTCATGAAAGCCACCTGGGTGACTTTGGGCCAATTACCAAGAGACTAGGAATTCTAGTCCCGTCTTAGCCCAGGAAAGCCACCTGGGTGCCTTTGGGCCAATTACCAGGAGACTGAGAGTTGTATACCCGTCTTAACCTATAAAAGCCACTGGGTCATTTTGGACAAATTACCAGGAGACTGGGAGTTCTAGACCTGTCTTACCCCATGAAAGCCACCTGGGGCCTTTGAGCCAATTACCAGGAGACTGAGAGTTCTAGACATTTCTTACCCCATGAAAGCCACCTGGATGACTTTGGGCAAATTACCAGGAGACTGGGAGTTCTACACCTGTCTTAGCCCATGAAAGCCACTGGGTCATTTTGGGCCAATTACCAGGAGACTGGGAGTTCTACACCTGTCTTAGCCCATAAAAGCCACGGGGTCATTTTGGGCCAATTACCAGGAGACTGGGAATTCAGTCGCGTCTTAGCCCATGAAAGCCACTGGGTCATTTTGGGCCAATTACCAAGAGACTGAGAGTTCCAGTAGCATCTTAGCCGAAGAAAGCCACCAGGGTCATTTTGGACCAATTACCAGGAGACTGGGATTTCTAGTGCCGTCTCAGGCCATGAAAGCCACTGGGTCATTTTGGGCCAATTACCAGGAGACTGGTATTTCTAGTGCCGTCTTAGCCCATGAAAGCCACTGGGTCATTTTGGGCCAATTACCAGGAGACTGGGAGTTCTATACCTGTCTTAGCCCATAAAAGCCACTGGGTCATTTTGGGCCAATTACCAGGAGACTGGGAATTCAGTCCCGTCTTAGCCCATGAAAGCCACTGGGTCATTTTGGGCCAATTACCAGGAGACTGAGAGTTCTAGTAGCATCTTAGCCGAAGAAAGCCACCAGGGTCATTTTGGGCCAATTACCAGGAGACTGGGATTTCTAGTGCCGTCTTAGCCCATGAAAGCCACTGGGTCATTTTGGGCCAATTACCAGAAGACTGGTATTTCTAGTGCCGTCTTAGCCCATGAAAGCCACTGGGTCATTTTGGGTCAATTACCAGGAGCCTGAGAGTTCTAGACTTTTCTTACCCATGAAAGCCACATGGGTGACTTTGGGCCAATTACCAGGAGACTGGGAGTCCTACACCTGTCTTAGCCCATAAAAGCCACTGGGTCATTTTGGGCCAATTACCAGGAGACTGAGAATTCTAGTCCCGTCTTAACCCATGAAAGCCACCTGGGTGACTTGGGCCAATTACCAAGAGATTGTGAGTTCTAGACCCGTCTTAGCCCATGAAAGCCACTGGGACATTTTGGGCCAATTACCAGGAGACAGAGTTCTAGACCTGTCTTACCCATGAAAGCCACTGGGTCATTTTGGGCCAATTACCAGAAGACTGGAAGTTCTAGAACCGTCTTTACCCATAAAAGCCACTGGGTCATTTTGGGCCAATTACCAGGGGACTGGGAGTTGTGGACCTTTCTTACCCCATGGAAGCCACCTGGGTGAATTTGGGCCAATTACCAGGAGAAGGGGAGTTCTAGTCCCGTATTAGCCCATCAAAGCCACTGGGTCATTTTGGGCCAATTACCAGGAGACTGGGATTTCTAGTGCCGTCTTAGGCCATGAAAGCCACTGTGTCATTTTGGGCCAATTACCAGGAGACTGAGAGTTCCAGTCCCGTCTTAGCCCATGAAAGCCACTGGGTCATTTTGGGCCAATTACCAGGAGACTGAGTGTTCTAGTCCCATCTTATGCCATGAACACCGCTCGGTCATTTTGGGCCTATTTTCAAGAGACTGAGATTTCTAGTCCGCCCTAGCCCATGAAAGCCACCGGGTCATTTTGGGACAATTACCAGGAGATTGGGAGTTCTAGTCCCATCTTAGCCCATGAAAGCCACCTGGGTGACTTTGGGCCAATCAGCAGGAGACTGAGAGTTTTAGACCTGGCATACCTCATGAAAGCCACCTGGGTGACTTTGGGCCAATTACCAAGAGACTCGGAATTCTAGTCCCGTCTTAGCCGAGGAAAGCCACCTGGGTGCCTTTGGGCCAATTACCAGGAGACTGAGAGTTGTATACCTGTCTTAACCTATAAAAGCCACTGGGTCATTTTGGGACAATAAGCAGGAGATTGGGAGTTCTAGTCCCATCTTAGCCCATGAAAGCCACCTGGGTGACTTTGGGCCAATCAGCAGGAGACTGAGAGTTTTAGACCTGGCATACCTCATGAAAGCCACCTGGGTGACTTTGGGCCAATTACCAAGAGACTAGGAATTCTAGTCCCGTCTTAGCCCAGGAAAGCCACCTGGGTGCCTTTGGGCCAATTACCAGGAGACTGAGAGTTGTATACCCGTCTTAACCTATAAAAGCCACTGGGTCATTTTGGACAAATTACCAGGAGACTGGGAGTTCTAGACCTGTCTTACCCCATGAAAGCCACCTGGGGCCTTTGAGCCAATTACCAGGAGACTGAGAGTTCTAGACATTTCTTACCCCATGAAAGCCACCTGGATGACTTTGGGCAAATTACCAGGAGACTGGGAGTTCTACACCTGTCTTAGCCCATGAAAGCCACTGGGTCATTTTGGGCCAATTACCAGGAGACTGGGAGTTCTACACCTGTCTTAGCCCATAAAAGCCACGGGGTCATTTTGGGCCAATTACCAGGAGACTGGGAATTCAGTCGCGTCTTAGCCCATGAAAGCCACTGGGTCATTTTGGGCCAATTACCAAGAGACTGAGAGTTCCAGTAGCATCTTAGCCGAAGAAAGCCACCAGGGTCATTTTGGACCAATTACCAGGAGACTGGGATTTCTAGTGCCGTCTCAGGCCATGAAAGCCACTGGGTCATTTTGGGCCAATTACCAGGAGACTGGTATTTCTAGTGCCGTCTTAGCCCATGAAAGCCACTGGATCATTTTGGGCCAATTACCAGGAGACTGGCAGTTCTAGTGCCGTCGTAGCTTATGAAAGCCACTGGATCATTTTGGGTCAATTACCAGGTGCCTGAGAGTTCTAGACTTTTCTTACCCATGAAAGCCGCATGGGTGACTTTGGGCCAATTACCAGGAGACTGGGAGTTCTAGAACCGTCTTTACCCATAAAAGCCACGGGGTCATTTTGGGCCAATTACCAGGGGACTGGGAGTTGTGGACCTTTCTTACCTCATGGAGGCCACCTTGGTGAATTTGGGCCAATTACCAGGAGACTGGTATTTCTAGTGCCGTCTTAGCCCATGAAAGCCACTGGGTCATTTTGGGCCAATTACCAGGAACCTGGCAGTTCTAGTGCCATCTTAGCCCATGAAAGCCACCAGGGTCATTTTGGGCCAATTACCAGGAGACTGGGATTTCTAGTGCCGTCTTAGGCCCTGAAAGCCACTGAGTCATTTTGTGCCAATTACCAGGAGACTGGTATTTCTAGTGCCGTCTTAGGCCATGAAAGCCACTGGTTCATTTTGGGCCAATTACCAGGAGACTGAGAGTTCCAGTCCCGTCTTAGCCCATGAAAGCCACTGCGTCATTTTGGGCCAATTACCAGGAGACTGGGAGTTCTAATGCCGTCTTAGCCCATGAAAGCCACTGGGTCATTTTGGGTCAATTACCAGGAGCCTGAGAGTTCTGGACTTTTCTTACCCATGAAAGCCGCATGGGTGACTTTGGGCCAATTACCAGGAGACTGGGAGTTCTACACCTGTCTTAGGCCATAAAAGCCACTGGGTCATTTTGGGCCAATTACCAGGAGACTGGGAGTTCTAATGCCGTCTTAGCCCATGAAAGCCACTGGGTCATTTTGGGTCAATTACCAGGAGCCTGAGAGTTCTGGACTTTTCTTACCCATGAAAGCCACATGGGTGACTTTGGGCCAATTACCAGGAGACTGGGAGTTCTACACCTGTCTTAGCCCATAAAAGCCACTGGGTCATTTTGGGCCAATTTCCAGTTGACTGGGAGTTCTAGTGCCGTCTTAGCCCATGAAAGCCACTGGGTCATTTTGGGTCAATTACCAGGAGCCTGAGAGTTCTAGTCCCGTCTTAGCCCATGAAAGCCACTGGGTCATTTTGGGCCAATTACCAGGAGACTGAGAGTTCTTCTCCAATCTTAGCCCATGAAAGCCACCAGGGTCATTTTGGGCCAATTACCAGGAGACTGGGATTTCTAGTGCCGTCTTAGGCCATGAAAGCAACTGGGTCATTTTGGGCCAATTACCAGGAGACTGGGATTTCTAGTGCCTTCTTAGGCCATAAAAGCCACTGGGTCATTTTGGGCCAATTACCAGGAGACTGAGAGTTCCAGTCCCGTCTTAGCCCATGAAAGCCACTGGGTCATTTTGGGCCAATTACCAGGAGACTGGGAGTTCTAGTGCCGTCTTAGCCCATGAAAGCCACTGGGTCATTTTGGGTCAATTACCAGGAGCCTGAGTGTTCTAGTCCCGTCTTAGCCCATGAAAGCCACTGGGTCATTTTGGGCCAATTACCAGGAGACTGAGAGTTCTAGTAGCATCTTAGCCGAAGAAAGCCACCAGGGTCATTTTGGGCCAATTACCAGGAGACTGGGATTTCTAGTGCCGTCTTAGGCCCTGAAAGCCACTGGGTCATTTTGTGCCAATTACCAGGAGACTGGTATTTCTAGTGCCGTCTTAGGCCATGAAAGCCAGTGGTTCATTTTGGGCCAATTACCAGGAGACTGAGAGTTCCAGTCCCGTCTTAGCCCATGAAAGCCACTGCGTCATTTTGGGCCAATTACCAGGAGACTGGGAGTTCTAATGCCGTCTTAGCCCATGAAAGCCACTGGGTCATTTTGGGTCAATTACCAGGAGCCTGAGAGTTCTGGACTTTTCTTACCCATGAAAGCCACATGGGTGACTTTGGGCCAATTACCAGGAGACTGGGAGTTCTACACCTGTCCTAGCCCATAACAACCACTGGGTCATTTTGGGCCAATTACCAGGAGACTAGGAATTCTAGTCCCATCTTAGCCCATTAAAGCCACTGGGTCATTTTGGGCCAATTACCAAGAAACTGGGAGTTCTATTCCTGTATTAGCCGATGAAAGCCACTGGGTCATTTTGGGCCAATTACCAGGAGACTGAGAGTTCTAGACCCGTCGTAGCCCATGAAAGCCACTGGGTCATTTTGGGCCAATTACCAGGAGACTGAGAGTTCTAGTCCCGTCTTAGCCCATTAAAGCCACTGGGTCATTTGGGGCCAATTACCAAGAGCCTGAGAGTTCTAGTCCCGTCTTAACCCATGAAAGCCATTGAGTCATTTTGGGGCAATTACCAGGAGACTGGGAGTTCTGGACCTATCTTACCCCATGAAGGCCACCTGGATGACTTTGGGCCAATTACCAGGAGACTGGGAGTTCTAGTCCTATCTTAGCCCATGAAAGCCACCTGGGTGACTTTGAGCCAATTACCAGGAGTCTAAGAGTTCTAGTCCCCTCTTAGCCCAGGAAAGCCACCTGGGTGACTTTGGGCCAAACAGCAGGAGACTGAGAGTTTTAGACCTGGCATACCTCATGAAAGCCACCTGGGTGACTTTGGGCCAATTACCAGGAGACTGGGAGTTCTACACCTGTCTTAGCCCATGAAAGCCACTGGGTCATATTGGGCCAATTACCCGGAGAATGGGAGTTCTAGTCCCGTATTAGCCCATGAAAGCCACTGGGTCATTTTGGGCCAATTACCAGGAGACTGGGATTTCTAGTGCAGTCTTAGGACATGAAAGCCACTGGTCATTTTGGGCCAATTACCAGGAGACTGAGAGTTCTAGACCCGTCGTAGCCCACGAAAGCCACTGGGTCATTTTGGGCCAATTACCAGGAGATTGGGAATTCAGTCCCGTCTTAGCCCATGAAAGCCACTGGGTCATTTTGGGCCAATTACCAGGAGACTGGGATTTCTAGTGCCGTCTCAGGCCATGAAAGCCAATGGGTCATTTTGGGCCAATTACCAGGAGACTGGTATTTCTAGTGCCGTCTTAGCCCATGAAAGCCACTGGGTCATTTTGGGCCAATTACCAGGAGACTGGCAGTTCTAGTGCCGTCTTAGCCCATGAAAGCCACTGGGTCATTTTGGGTCAATTACCAGGAGTCTGAGAGTTCTAGACTTTTCTTACCCATGAAAGCCGCATGGGTGACTTTGGGCCAATTACCAGGAGACTGGGAGTTCTACACCTGTCTTAGCCCATAAAAGCCACTGGGTCATTTTGGGCCAATTACCAGGAGACTAGAAATTCTAGTCCCATCTTAGCCCATGAAAGCCACAGGGTCATTTTGGGCCAATTACCAAGAAACTGGGAGTTCTATTCCTGTCTTAGCCGATGAAAGCCACTGGGTCATTTTGGGCCAATTACCAGGAGACTGAGAGTTCTACTCCCGTCTTAGCCCATTAAAGCCACTGGGTCATTTGGGGCCAATTACCAGGAGACTGAGAGTTCTAGTCCCGTCTTAACCCATGAAAGCAACCTGGGTGACTTAGGCCAATTACCAAGAGATTGGGAGTTCTAGACCCGTCTTAGCCCATGAAAGCCACTGGGACATTTTGGGCCAATTACCAGGAGACTGAGAGTTCTAGAACCGTCTTTACCCATAAAAGCCATGGGGTCATTTTGGGCCAATTACCAGGGGACTGGGAGTTGTGGACCTTTCTTACCCCATGGAAGCCACCTGGGTGAATTTGGGCCAATTACCAGGAGAATTGGAGTTCTACACCTGTCTTAGCCCATGAAAGCCACTGGGTCATATTGGGCCAATTACCCGGAGAATGGGAGTTCTAGTCCCGTATTAGCCCATGAAACCCACTGGGTCATTTTGGGCCAATTACCAGGAGACTGGGATTTCTCATGCCGTCTTAGGCCATGAAAGCCACTGGGTCATTTTGGGCCAATTACCAGGAGACTGAGAGTTCCAGTCCCGTCTTAGCCTATGAAAGCCACTGGGTCATTTTGGGCCAATTACCAGGAGACTGGGAGTTCTAGTGCCGTCTTAGCCCATGAAAGTCACTGGGTTATTTTGGGTCAATTACCAGGAGCCTGAGAGTTCTAGACTTTTCTTACCCATGAAAGCCACTGAGTCATTTTGGGCCAACTACCAGGAGACTGAGTGTTCCAGTCCCGTCTTAGCCCATGAAAGCCACTGGGTCATTTTGGGCCAATTACCAGGAGACTGAGATTTCTAGTAGCATCTTAACCGAAGAAAGCCACTGGGTCATTTTGGACAAATTACCAGAAGACTGGGAGTCCTAGACCTGTCATCTGGGGGACTTTGAGCCAATTACCAGGAGACTGAGAGTTCTAGATATTTCTTACCCAATGAAAGCCACCTGGATGACTTTGGGCCAATTACCAGGAGACTGGGAGTTCTACACCTGTCTTAGGCCATGAAAGCTACTGGGTCATTTTGGTCCAATTACCAGGAGACTGAGAGTTCCAGTCCCGTCTTAGCCCATGAAAGCCACTGGGTCATTTTGGGCCAATTACCAGGAGACTGAGAGTTCTAGTAGCATCTTAGCCGAAGAAAGCCATCAGGGTCATTTTGGGCCAATTACCAGGAGAATGGGATTTCTAGTACCGTCTTAGCCGATGAAAGCCTGCAGGGTCATTTTTGGCCAATTACCAGGAGGCTGGTATTTGTAGTGTCGTCTTAGGCCATGAAAGCCACTGGGTCATTTTGGGCCAATTACCAAGAGACTGAGAGTTCCAGTCCTTTCTTAGCCCATGAAAGCCACTGGGTCATTTTGGGCCAATTACCAGGAGACTGAGAGTTCTAGTAGCATCTTAGCCGAAGAAAGCCATCAGGGTCATTTTGGGCCAATTACCAGGAGAATGGGATTTCTAGTACCGTCTTAGCCGATGAAAGCCTGCAGGGTCATTTTTGGCCAATTACCAGGAGACTGAGAGTTCTACTCCAATCTTAGCCCATGAAAGCCACTGGGTCATTTTGGGCCAATTACCAGTAGACTGAGAGTTCTAGTACTATCTTAGCCGATGAAAGCCTCCAGGGTCATTTTTGGCCAATTACCAGGAGACTGAGAGTTCTACTCCAATCTTAGCCCATGAAAGCCACTGGGTCATTTTGGGCCAATTACCAGAAGACTGAGAGTTCTAGTCCTGTCTTAGCCCATGAAAGCTGCTGGGTCATTTTGCGCCAATTACCAGGAGACTGAGAGTTCTAGTCCGCCCTAGCCCATGAAAGCCACTGGGTCATTTTGGGACAATTACCAGGAGACTGGGAGTTCTAGTCCCATCTTAGCCCATGAAAGCCACCTGGGTGACTTTGGGCCAATCAGCAGGAGACTGAGAGTTTTAGACCTGGCATACCTCATGAAAGCCACCTGGGTGACTTTGGGCCAATTACCAAGAGACTCGGAATTCTAGTCCCGTCTTAGCCGAGGAAAGCCACCTGGGTGCCTTTGGGCCAATTACCAGGAGACTGAGAGTTGTATACCCGTCTTAACCTATAAAAGCCACTGGGTCATTTTGGGACAATTACCAGGAGACTGGGAGTTCTAGTCCCATCTTAACCCATGAAAGCCACCTGGGTGACTTTGGGCCAATCAGCAGGAGACTGAGAGTTTTAGACCTGGCATACCTCATGAAAACCAGCTGGGTGACTTTGGGCCAATTACCAAGAGACTCGGAATTCTAGTCCCGTCTTAGCCCAGGAAAGCCACCTGGGTGCCTTTGGGCCAATTACCAGGAGACTGAGAGTTCTAGACATTTCTTACCCCATGAAAGCCAACTGGATGATTTTGGGCAAATTATCAGGAGACTGGGAGTTCTACACCTGTCTTAGCCCATAAAAGCCACTGGGTCCTTTTGGGCCAATTACCAGGAGACTGGGAATTCAGTCCCGTCTTAGCCCATGAAAGCCACTGGGTCATTTTGGGCCAATTACCAGGAGACTGAGAGTTCTAGTATCATCTTAGCCGAAGAAAGCCACCAGGGTCATTTTGGGCCAATTACCAGGAGACTGGGATGTCTAGTGCAGTCTTAGGCCATGAAAGCCACTGGGTCATTTTGTGCCAATTACCAGGAGACTGGGATTTCTAGTGCCGTCTTAGCCCATGAAACCTACTGGGTCATTTTGGGCCAATTACCAGGAGACTGGCAGTTCTAGTGCCATCTTAGCCCATGAAAGCCACTGGGTCATTTTGGGTCAATTACCAGGAGTCTGAGAGTTCCAGTCCCGTCTTAGCCTATGAAAGCCACTGGGTCATTTTGGGCCAATTACCAGGAGACTGGGATTTCTAGTGCCGTCTCAGGCCATGAAAGCCACTGGGTCATTTTGGGCCAATTACCAGGAGACTGGTATTTCTAGTGCCGTCTTAGCCCATGAAAGCCACTGGTCATTTTGGGCCAATTACCAGGAGACTGAGAGTTCTAGACCCGTCGTAGCCCACGAAAGCCACTGGGTCATTTTGGGCCAATTACCAGGAGATTGGGAATTCAGTCCCGTCTTAGCCCATGAAAGCCACTGGGTCATTTTGGGCCAATTACCAGGAGACTGGGATTTCTAGTGCCGTCTCAGGCCATGAAAGCCAATGGGTCATTTTGGGCCAATTACCAGGAGACTGGTATTTCTAGTGCCGTCTTAGCCCATGAAAGCCACTGGGTCATTTTGGGCCAATTACCAGGAGACTGGCAGTTCTAGTGCCGTCTTAGCCCATGAAAGCCACTGGGTCATTTTGGGTCAATTACCAGGAGTCTGAGAGTTCTAGACTTTTCTTACCCATGAAAGCCGCATGGGTGACTTTGGGCCAATTACCAGGAGACTGGGAGTTCTACACCTGTCTTAGCCCATAAAAGCCACTGGGTCATTTTGGGCCAATTACCAGGAGACTGAGAGTTCTAGTCCCGTCTTAAACCATGAAAGCAACCTGGGTGACTTAGGCCAATTACCAAGAGATTGGGAGTTCTAGACCTGTCTTAGCCCATGAAAGCCACTGGGACATTTTGGGCCAATTACCAGGAGACTGAGAGTTCTAGAACCGTCTTTACCCATAAAAGCCATGGGGTCATTTTGGGCCAATTACCAGGGGACTGGGAGTTGTGGACCTTTCTTACCCCATGGAAGCCACCTGGGTGAATTTGGGCCAATTACCAGGAGAATTGGAGTTCTACACCTGTCTTAGCCCATGAAAGCCACTGGGTCATTTTGGGCCAATTACCAGGAGACTGGGAATTCAGTCCCGTCTTAGCCCATGAAAGCCACTGGGTCATTTTGGGCCAATTACCAGGAGACTGAGAGTTCTAGTATCATCTTAGCCGAAGAAAGCCACCAGGGTCATTTTGGGCCAATTACCAGGAGACTGGGATGTCTAGTGCAGTCTTAGGCCATGAAAGCCACTGGGTCATTTTGTGCCATTTACCAGGAGACTGGGATTTCTAGTGCCGTCTTAGCCCATGAAAGCTACTGGGTCATTTTGGGCCAATTACCAGGAGACTGGCAGTTCTAGTGCCATCTTAGCCCATGAAAGCCACTGGGTCATTTTGGGTCAATTACCAGGAGTCTGAGAGTTCCAGTCCCGTCTTAGCCTATGAAAGCCACTGGGTCATTTTGGGCCAATTACCAGGAGACTGGGATTTCTAGTGCCGTCTCAGGCCATGAAAGCCACTGGGTCATTTTGGGCCAATTACCAGGAGACTGGTATTTCTAGTGCCGTCTTAGCCCATGAAAGCCACTGGGTCATTTTGGGCCAATTACCAGGAGACTGGCAGTTCTAGTGCCGTCGTAGCCCATGAAAGCCACTGGGTCATTTTGGGTCAATTACCAGGAGTCTGAGAGTTCTAGACTTTTCTTACCCATGAAAGCCGCATGGGTGACTTTGGGCCAATTACCAGGAGACTGGGAGTTCTACACCTGTCTTAGCCCATAAAAGCCACTGGGTCATTTGGGGCCAATTACCAGGAGACTGAGAGTTCTAGTCCCGTCTTAACCCATGAAAGCAACCTGGGTGACTTAGGCCAATTACCAAGAGATTGGGAGTTCTAGACCTGTCTTAGCCCATGAAAGCCACTGGGACATTTTGGGCCAATTACCAGGAGACTGAGAGTTCTAGAACCGTCTTTACCCATAAAAGCCATGGGGTCATTTTGGGCCAATTACCAGGGGACTGGGAGTTGTGGACCTTTCTTACCCCATGGAAGCCACCTGGGTGAATTTGGGCCAATTACCAGGAGAATTGGAGTTCTACACCTGTCTTAGCCCATGAAAGCCACTGGGTCATTTTGGGCCAATTACCAGGAGACTGAGAGTTCTAGTATCATCTTAGCCGAAGAAAGCCACCAGGGTCATTTTGGGCCAATTACCAGGAGACTGGGATGTCTAGTGCAGTCTTAGGCCATGAAAGCCACTGGGTCATTTTGTGCCAATTACCAGGAGACTGGGATTTCTAGTGCCGTCTTAGCCCATGAAAGCTACTGGGTCATTTTGGGCCAATTACCAGGAGACTGGCAGTTCTAGTGCCATCTTAGCCCATGAAAGCCACTGGGTCATTTTGGGTCAATTACCAGGAGTCTGAGAGTTCCAGTCCCGTCTTAGCCTATGAAAGCCACTGGGTCATTTTGGGCCAATTACCAGGAGACTGGGATTTCTAGTGCCGTCTCAGGCCATGAAAGCCACTGGGTCATTTTGGGCCAATTACCAGGAGACTGGTATTTCTAGTGCCGTCTTAGCCCATGAAAGCCACTGGGTCATTTTGGGTCAATTACCAGGAGTCTGAGAGTTCCAGTCCCGTCTTAGCCTATGAAAGCCACTGGGTCATTTTGGGCCAATTACCAGGAGACTGGGATTTCTAGTGCCGTCTCAGGCCATGAAAGCCACTGGGTCATTTTGGGCCAATTACCAGGAGACTGGCAGTTCTAGTGCCGTCCTAGCCCATGAAAGCCACTGGGTCATTTTGGGTCAATTACCAGGAGTCTGAGAGTTCTAGACTTTTCTTACCCATGAAAGCCGCATGGGTGACTTTGGGCCAATTACCAGGAGACTGGGAGTTCTACACCTGTCTTAGCCCATAAAAGCCACTGGGTCATTTGGGGCCAATTACCAGGAGACTGAGAGTTCTAGTCCCGTCTTAACCCATGAAAGCAACCTGGGTGACTTAGGCCAATTACCAAGAGATTGGGAGTTCTAGACCTGTCTTAGCCCATGAAAGCCACTGGGACATTTTGGGCCAATTACCAGGAGACTGAGAGTTCTAGAACCGTCTTTACCCATAAAAGCCATGGGGTCATTTTGGGCCAATTACCAGGGGACTGGGAGTTGTGGACCTTTCTTACCCCATGGAAGCCACCTGGGTGAATTTGGGCCAATTACCAGGAGAATTGGAGTTCTACACCTGTCTTAGCCCATGAAAGCCACTGGGTCATATTGGGCCAATTACCCGGAGAATGGGAGTTCTAGTCCCGTATTAGCCCATGAAAGCCACTGGGTCATTTTGGGCCAATTACCAGGAGACTGGGATTTCTAGTGCAGTCTTAGGACATGAAAGCCACTGGTCATTTTGGGCCAATTACCAGGAGACTGAGAGTTCTAGACCCGTCGTAGCCCACGAAAGCCACTGGGTCATTTTGGGCCAATTACCAGGAGATTGGGAATTCAGTCCCGTCTTAGCCCATGAAAGCCACTGGGTCATTTTGGGCCAATTACCAGGAGACTGGGATTTCTAGTGCCGTCTCAGGCCATGAAAGCCAATGGGTCATTTTGGGCCAATTACCAGGAGACTGGTATTTCTAGTGCCGTCTTAGCCCATGAAAGCCACTGGGTCATTTTGGGCCAATTACCAGGAGACTGGCAGTTCTAGTGCCGTCTTAGCCCATGAAAGCCACTGGGTCATTTTGGGTCAATTACCAGGAGTCTGAGAGTTCTAGACTTTTCTTACCCATGAAAGCCGCATGGGTGACTTTGGGCCAATTACCAGGAGACTGGGAGTTCTACACCTGTCTTAGCCCATAAAAGCCACTGGGTCATTTTGGGCCAATTACCAGGAGACTGAGAGTTCTAGTCCCGTCTTAAACCATGAAAGCAACCTGGGTGACTTAGGCCAATTACCAAGAGATTGGGAGTTCTAGACCTGTCTTAGCCCATGAAAGCCACTGGGACATTTTGGGCCAATTACCAGGAGACTGAGAGTTCTAGAACCGTCTTTACCCATAAAAGCCATGGGGTCATTTTGGGCCAATTACCAGGGGACTGGGAGTTGTGGACCTTTCTTACCCCATGGAAGCCACCTGGGTGAATTTGGGCCAATTACCAGGAGAATTGGAGTTCTACACCTGTCTTAGCCCATGAAAGCCACTGGGTCATTTTGGGCCAATTACCAGGAGACTGGGAATTCAGTCCCGTCTTAGCCCATGAAAGCCACTGGGTCATTTTGGGCCAATTACCAGGAGACTGAGAGTTCTAGTATCATCTTAGCCGAAGAAAGCCACCAGGGTCATTTTGGGCCAATTACCAGGAGACTGGGATGTCTAGTGCAGTCTTAGGCCATGAAAGCCACTGGGTCATTTTGTGCCATTTACCAGGAGACTGGGATTTCTAGTGCCGTCTTAGCCCATGAAAGCTACTGGGTCATTTTGGGCCAATTACCAGGAGACTGGCAGTTCTAGTGCCATCTTAGCCCATGAAAGCCACTGGGTCATTTTGGGTCAATTACCAGGAGTCTGAGAGTTCCAGTCCCGTCTTAGCCTATGAAAGCCACTGGGTCATTTTGGGCCAATTACCAGGAGACTGGGATTTCTAGTGCCGTCTCAGGCCATGAAAGCCACTGGGTCATTTTGGGCCAATTACCAGGAGACTGGTATTTCTAGTGCCGTCTTAGCCCATGAAAGCCACTGGGTCATTTTGGGCCAATTACCAGGAGACTGGCAGTTCTAGTGCCGTCGTAGCCCATGAAAGCCACTGGGTCATTTTGGGTCAATTACCAGGAGTCTGAGAGTTCTAGACTTTTCTTACCCATGAAAGCCGCATGGGTGACTTTGGGCCAATTACCAGGAGACTGGGAGTTCTACACCTGTCTTAGCCCATAAAAGCCACTGGGTCATTTGGGGCCAATTACCAGGAGACTGAGAGTTCTAGTCCCGTCTTAACCCATGAAAGCAACCTGGGTGACTTAGGCCAATTACCAAGAGATTGGGAGTTCTAGACCTGTCTTAGCCCATGAAAGCCACTGGGACATTTTGGGCCAATTACCAGGAGACTGAGAGTTCTAGAACCGTCTTTACCCATAAAAGCCATGGGGTCATTTTGGGCCAATTACCAGGGGACTGGGAGTTGTGGACCTTTCTTACCCCATGGAAGCCACCTGGGTGAATTTGGGCCAATTACCAGGAGAATTGGAGTTCTACACCTGTCTTAGCCCATGAAAGCCACTGGGTCATTTTGGGCCAATTACCAGGAGACTGAGAGTTCTAGTATCATCTTAGCCGAAGAAAGCCACCAGGGTCATTTTGGGCCAATTACCAGGAGACTGGGATGTCTAGTGCAGTCTTAGGCCATGAAAGCCACTGGGTCATTTTGTGCCAATTACCAGGAGACTGGGATTTCTAGTGCCGTCTTAGCCCATGAAAGCTACTGGGTCATTTTGGGCCAATTACCAGGAGACTGGCAGTTCTAGTGCCATCTTAGCCCATGAAAGCCACTGGGTCATTTTGGGTCAATTACCAGGAGTCTGAGAGTTCCAGTCCCGTCTTAGCCTATGAAAGCCACTGGGTCATTTTGGGCCAATTACCAGGAGACTGGGATTTCTAGTGCCGTCTCAGGCCATGAAAGCCACTGGGTCATTTTGGGCCAATTACCAGGAGACTGGTATTTCTAGTGCCGTCTTAGCCCATGAAAGCCACTGGGTCATTTTGGGTCAATTACCAGGAGTCTGAGAGTTCCAGTCCCGTCTTAGCCTATGAAAGCCACTGGGTCATTTTGGGCCAATTACCAGGAGACTGGGATTTCTAGTGCCGTCTCAGGCCATGAAAGCCACTGGGTCATTTTGGGCCAATTACCAGGAGACTGGCAGTTCTAGTGCCGTCCTAGCCCATGAAAGCCACTGGGTCATTTTGGGTCAATTACCAGGAGTCTGAGAGTTCTAGACTTTTCTTACCCATGAAAGCCGCATGGGTGACTTTGGGCCAATTACCAGGAGACTGGGAGTTCTACACCTGTCTTAGCCCATAAAAGCCACTGGGTCATTTGGGGCCAATTACCAGGAGACTGAGAGTTCTAGTCCCGTCTTAACCCATGAAAGCAACCTGGGTGACTTAGGCCAATTACCAAGAGATTGGGAGTTCTAGACCTGTCTTAGCCCATGAAAGCCACTGGGACATTTTGGGCCAATTACCAGGAGACTGAGAGTTCTAGAACCGTCTTTACCCATAAAAGCCATGGGGTCATTTTGGGCCAATTACCAGGGGACTGGGAGTTGTGGACCTTTCTTACCCCATGGAAGCCACCTGGGTGAATTTGGGCCAATTACCAGGAGAATTGGAGTTCTACACCTGTCTTAGCCCATGAAAGCCACTGGGTCATATTGGGCCAATTACCCGGAGAATGGGAGTTCTAGTCCCGTATTAGCCCATGAAAGCCACTGGGTCATTTTGGGCCAATTACCAGGAGACTGGGATTTCTAGTGCAGTCTTAGGACATGAAAGCCACTGGTCATTTTGGGCCAATTACCAGGAGACTGAGAGTTCTAGACCCGTCGTAGCCCACGAAAGCCACTGGGTCATTTTGGGCCAATTACCAGGAGATTGGGAATTCAGTCCCGTCTTAGCCCATGAAAGCCACTGGGTCATTTTGGGCCAATTACCAGGAGACTGGGATTTCTAGTGCCGTCTCAGGCCATGAAAGCCAATGGGTCATTTTGGGCCAATTACCAGGAGACTGGTATTTCTAGTGCCGTCTTAGCCCATGAAAGCCACTGGGTCATTTTGGGCCAATTACCAGGAGACTGGCAGTTCTAGTGCCGTCTTAGCCCATGAAAGCCACTGGGTCATTTTGGGTCAATTACCAGGAGTCTGAGAGTTCTAGACTTTTCTTACCCATGAAAGCCGCATGGGTGACTTTGGGCCAATTACCAGGAGACTGGGAGTTCTACACCTGTCTTAGCCCATAAAAGCCACTGGGTCATTTTGGGCCAATTACCAGGAGACTAGAAATTCTAGTCCCATCTTAGCCCATGAAAGCCACAGGGTCATTTTGGGCCAATTACCAAGAAACTGGGAGTTCTATTCCTGTCTTAGCCGATGAAAGCCACTGGGTCATTTTGGGCCAATTACCAGGAGACTGAGAGTTCTACTCCCGTCTTAGCCCATTAAAGCCACTGGGTCATTTGGGGCCAATTACCAGGAGACTGAGAGTTCTAGTCCCGTCTTAACCCATGAAAGCAACCTGGGTGACTTAGGCCAATTACCAAGAGATTGGGAGTTCTAGACCCGTCTTAGCCCATGAAAGCCACTGGGACATTTTGGGCCAATTACCAGGAGACTGAGAGTTCTAGAACCGTCTTTACCCATAAAAGCCATGGGGTCATTTTGGGCCAATTACCAGGGGACTGGGAGTTGTGGACCTTTCTTACCCCATGGAAGCCACCTGGGTGAATTTGGGCCAATTACCAGGAGAATTGGAGTTCTACACCTGTCTTAGCCCATGAAAGCCACTGGGTCATATTGGGCCAATTACCCGGAGAATGGGAGTTCTAGTCCCGTATTAGCCCATGAAACCCACTGGGTCATTTTGGGCCAATTACCAGGAGACTGGGATTTCTCATGCCGTCTTAGGCCATGAAAGCCACTGGGTCATTTTGGGCCAATTACCAGGAGACTGAGAGTTCCAGTCCCGTCTTAGCCTATGAAAGCCACTGGGTCATTTTGGGCCAATTACCAGGAGACTGGGAGTTCTAGTGCCGTCTTAGCCCATGAAAGTCACTGGGTTATTTTGGGTCAATTACCAGGAGCCTGAGAGTTCTAGACTTTTCTTACCCATGAAAGCCACTGAGTCATTTTGGGCCAACTACCAGGAGACTGAGTGTTCCAGTCCCGTCTTAGCCCATGAAAGCCACTGGGTCATTTTGGGCCAATTACCAGGAGACTGAGATTTCTAGTAGCATCTTAGCCGAAGAAAGCCACTGGGTCATTTTGGACAAATTACCAGAAGACTGGGAGTCCTAGACCTGTCATCTGGGGGACTTTGAGCCAATTACCAGGAGACTGAGAGTTCTAGATATTTCTTACCCAATGAAAGCCACCTGGATGACTTTGGGCCAATTACCAGGAGACTGGGAGTTCTACACCTGTCTTAGGCCATGAAAGCTACTGGGTCATTTTGGTCCAATTACCAGGAGACTGAGAGTTCCAGTCCCGTCTTAGCCCATGAAAGCCACTGGGTCATTTTGTGCCAATTACCAGGAGGCTGGTATTTGTAGTGTCGTCTTAGGCCATGAAAGCCACTGGGTCATTTTGGGCCAATTACCAAGAGACTGAGAGTTCCAGTCCTTTCTTAGCCCATGAAAGCCACTGGGTCATTTTGGGCCAATTACCAGGAGACTGAGAGTTCTAGTAGCATCTTAGCCGAAGAAAGCCATCAGGGTCATTTTGGGCCAATTACCAGGAGAATGGGATTTCTAGTACCGTCTTAGCCGATGAAAGCCTGCAGGGTCATTTTTGGCCAATTACCAGGAGACTGAGAGTTCTACTCCAATCTTAGCCCATGAAAGCCACTGGGTCATTTTGGGCCAATTACCAGTAGACTGAGAGTTCTAGTACTATCTTAGCCGATGAAAGCCTCCAGGGTCATTTTTGGCCAATTACCAGGAGACTGAGAGTTCTACTCCAATCTTAGCCCATGAAAGCCACTGGGTCATTTTGGGCCAATTACCAGAAGACTGAGAGTTCTAGTCCTGTCTTAGCCCATGAAAGCTGCTGGGTCATTTTGCGCCAATTACCAGGAGACTGAGAGTTCTAGTCCGCCCTAGCCCATGAAAGCCACTGGGTCATTTTGGGACAATTACCAGGAGACTGGGAGTTCTAGTCCCATCTTAGCCCATGAAAGCCACCTGGGTGACTTTGGGCCAATCAGCAGGAGACTGAGAGTTTTAGACCTGGCATACCTCATGAAAGCCACCTGGGTGACTTTGGGCCAATTACCAAGAGACTCGGAATTCTAGTCCCGTCTTAGCCGAGGAAAGCCACCTGGGTGCCTTTGGGCCAATTACCAGGAGACTGAGAGTTGTATACCCGTCTTAACCTATAAAAGCCACTGGGTCATTTTGGGACAATTACCAGGAGACTGGGAGTTCTAGTCCCATCTTAACCCATGAAAGCCACCTGGGTGACTTTGGGCCAATCAGCAGGAGACTGAGAGTTTTAGACCTGGCATACCTCATGAAAACCAGCTGGGTGACTTTGGGCCAATTACCAAGAGACTCGGAATTCTAGTCCCGTCTTAGCCCAGGAAAGCCACCTGGGTGCCTTTGGGCCAATTACCAGGAGACTGAGAGTTCTAGACATTTCTTACCCCATGAAAGCCAACTGGATGATTTTGGGCAAATTATCAGGAGACTGGGAGTTCTACACCTGTCTTAGCCCATAAAAGCCACTGGGTCCTTTTGGGCCAATTACCAGGAGACTGGGAATTCAGTCCCGTCTTAGCCCATGAAAGCCACTGGGTCATTTTGGGCCAATTACCAGGAGACTGAGAGTTCTAGTATCATCTTAGCCGAAGAAAGCCACCAGGGTCATTTTGGGCCAATTACCAGGAGACTGGGATGTCTAGTGCAGTCTTAGGCCATGAAAGCCACTGGGTCATTTTGTGCCAATTACCAGGAGACTGGGATTTCTAGTGCCGTCTTAGCCCATGAAACCTACTGGGTCATTTTGGGCCAATTACCAGGAGACTGGCAGTTCTAGTGCCATCTTAGCCCATGAAAGCCACTGGGTCATTTTGGGTCAATTACCAGGAGTCTGAGAGTTCCAGTCCCGTCTTAGCCTATGAAAGCCACTGGGTCATTTTGGGCCAATTACCAGGAGACTGGGATTTCTAGTGCCGTCTCAGGCCATGAAAGCCACTGGGTCATTTTGGGCCAATTACCAGGAGACTGGTATTTCTAGTGCCGTCTTAGCCCATGAAAGCCACTGGGTCATTTTGGGCCAATTACCAGGAGACTGGCAGTTCTAGTGCTGTCGTAGCCCATGAAAGCCACTGGGTCATTTTGGGTCAATTACCAGGAGTCTGAGAGTTCTAGACTTTTCTTACCCATGAAAGCCGCATGGGTGACTTTGGGCCAATTACCAGGAGACTGGGAGTTCTACACCTGTCTTAGCCCATAAAAGCCACTGGGTCATTTGGGGCCAATTACCAGGAGACTGAGAGTTCTAGTCCCGTCTTAAACCATGAAAGCAACCTGGGTGACTTAGGCCAATTACCAAGAGATTGGGAGTTCTAGACCTGTCTTAGCCCATGAAAGCCACTGGGACATTTTGGGCCAATTACCAGGAGACTGAGAGTTCTAGAACCGTCTTTACCCATAAAAGCCATGGGGTCATTTTGGGCCAATTACCAGGGGACTGGGAGTTGTGGACCTTTCTTACCCCATGGAAGCCACCTGGGTGAATTTGGGCCAATTACCAGGAGAATTGGAGTTCTACACCTGTCTTAGCCCATGAAAGCCACTGGGTCATTTTGGGCCAATTACCAGGAGACTGGGAATTCAGTCCCGTCTTAGCCCATGAAAGCCACTGGGTCATTTTGGGCCAATTACCAGGAGACTGAGAGTTCTAGTATCATCTTAGCCGAAGAAAGCCACCAGGGTCATTTTGGGCCAATTACCAGGAGACTGGGATGTCTAGTGCAGTCTTAGGCCATGAAAGCCACTGGGTCATTTTGTGCCATTTACCAGGAGACTGGGATTTCTAGTGCCGTCTTAGCCCATGAAAGCTACTGGGTCATTTTGGGCCAATTACCAGGAGACTGGCAGTTCTAGTGCCATCTTAGCCCATGAAAGCCACTGGGTCATTTTGGGTCAATTACCAGGAGTCTGAGAGTTCCAGTCCCGTCTTAGCCTATGAAAGCCACTGGGTCATTTTGGGCCAATTACCAGGAGACTGGGATTTCTAGTGCCGTCTCAGGCCATGAAAGCCACTGGGTCATTTTGGGCCAATTACCAGGAGACTGGTATTTCTAGTGCCGTCTTAGCCCATGAAAGCCACTGGGTCATTTTGGGCCAATTACCAGGAGACTGGCAGTTCTAGTGCCGTCGTAGCCCATGAAAGCCACTGGGTCATTTTGGGTCAATTACCAGGAGTCTGAGAGTTCTAGACTTTTCTTACCCATGAAAGCCGCATGGGTGACTTTGGGCCAATTACCAGGAGACTGGGAGTTCTACACCTGTCTTAGCCCATAAAAGCCACTGGGTCATTTGGGGCCAATTACCAGGAGACTGAGAGTTCTAGTCCCGTCTTAACCCATGAAAGCAACCTGGGTGACTTAGGCCAATTACCAAGAGATTGGGAGTTCTAGACCTGTCTTAGCCCATGAAAGCCACTGGGACATTTTGGGCCAATTACCAGGAGACTGAGAGTTCTAGAACCGTCTTTACCCATAAAAGCCATGGGGTCATTTTGGGCCAATTACCAGGGGACTGGGAGTTGTGGACCTTTCTTACCCCATGGAAGCCACCTGGGTGAATTTGGGCCAATTACCAGGAGAATTGGAGTTCTACACCTGTCTTAGCCCATGAAAGCCACTGGGTCATTTTGGGCCAATTACCAGGAGACTGAGAGTTCTAGTATCATCT
Organism: Hydrophis major; assembly: GCA_033807585.1. Lineage (NCBI taxonomy): Eukaryota > Metazoa > Chordata > Lepidosauria > Squamata > Elapidae > Hydrophis > Hydrophis major. The sequence goes on along the minus strand of CM066343.1, from coordinate 3,423,189 downwards.
TAGCCGAAGAAAGCCACCAGGGTCATTTTGGGCCAATTACCAGGAGACTGGGATGTCTAGTGCAGTCTTAGGCCATGAAAGCCACTGGGTCATTTTGTGCCAATTACCAGGAGACTGGGATTTCTAGTGCCGTCTTAGCCCATGAAAGCTACTGGGTCATTTTGGGCCAATTACCAGGAGACTGGCAGTTCTAGTGCCATCTTAGCCCATGAAAGCCACTGGGTCATTTTGGGTCAATTACCAGGAGTCTGAGAGTTCCAGTCCCGTCTTAGCCTATGAAAGCCACTGGGTCATTTTGGGCCAATTACCAGGAGACTGGGATTTCTAGTGCCGTCTCAGGCCATGAAAGCCACTGGGTCATTTTGGGCCAATTACCAGGAGACTGGTATTTCTAGTGCCGTCTTAGCCCATGAAAGCCACTGGGTCATTTTGGGCCAATTACCAGGAGACTGGCAGTTCTAGTGCCGTCCTAGCCCATGAAAGCCACTGGGTCATTTTGGGTCAATTACCAGGAGTCTGAGAGTTCTAGACTTTTCTTACCCATGAAAGCCGCATGGGTGACTTTGGGCCAATTACCAGGAGACTGGGAGTTCTACACCTGTCTTAGCCCATAAAAGCCACTGGGTCATTTGGGGCCAATTACCAGGAGACTGAGAGTTCTAGTCCCGTCTTAACCCATGAAAGCAACCTGGGTGACTTAGGCCAATTACCAAGAGATTGGGAGTTCTAGACCTGTCTTAGCCCATGAAAGCCACTGGGACATTTTGGGCCAATTACCAGGAGACTGAGAGTTCTAGAACCGTCTTTACCCATAAAAGCCATGGGGTCATTTTGGGCCAATTACCAGGGGACTGGGAGTTGTGGACCTTTCTTACCCCATGGAAGCCACCTGGGTGAATTTGGGCCAATTACCAGGAGAATTGGAGTTCTACACCTGTCTTAGCCCATGAAAGCCACTGGGTCATATTGGGCCAATTACCCGGAGAATGGGAGTTCTAGTCCCGTATTAGCCCATGAAAGCCACTGGGTCATTTTGGGCCAATTACCAGGAGACTGGGATTTCTAGTGCAGTCTTAGGACATGAAAGCCACTGGTCATTTTGGGCCAATTACCAGGAGACTGAGAGTTCTAGACCCGTCGTAGCCCACGAAAGCCACTGGGTCATTTTGGGCCAATTACCAGGAGATTGGGAATTCAGTCCCGTCTTAGCCCATGAAAGCCACTGGGTCATTTTGGGCCAATTACCAGGAGACTGGGATTTCTAGTGCCGTCTCAGGCCATGAAAGCCAATGGGTCATTTTGGGCCAATTACCAGGAGACTGGTATTTCTAGTGCCGTCTTAGCCCATGAAAGCCACTGGGTCATTTTGGGCCAATTACCAGGAGACTGGCAGTTCTAGTGCCGTCTTAGCCCATGAAAGCCACTGGGTCATTTTGGGTCAATTACCAGGAGTCTGAGAGTTCTAGACTTTTCTTACCCATGAAAGCCGCATGGGTGACTTTGGGCCAATTACCAGGAGACTGGGAGTTCTACACCTGTCTTAGCCCATAAAAGCCACTGGGTCATTTTGGGCCAATTACCAGGAGACTAGAAATTCTAGTCCCATCTTAGCCCATGAAAGCCACAGGGTCATTTTGGGCCAATTACCAAGAAACTGGGAGTTCTATTCCTGTCTTAGCCGATGAAAGCCACTGGGTCATTTTGGGCCAATTACCAGGAGACTGAGAGTTCTACTCCCGTCTTAGCCCATTAAAGCCACTGGGTCATTTGGGGCCAATTACCAGGAGACTGAGAGTTCTAGTCCCGTCTTAACCCATGAAAGCAACCTGGGTGACTTAGGCCAATTACCAAGAGATTGGGAGTTCTAGACCCGTCTTAGCCCATGAAAGCCACTGGGACATTTTGGGCCAATTACCAGGAGACTGAGAGTTCTAGAACCGTCTTTACCCATAAAAGCCATGGGGTCATTTTGGGCCAATTACCAGGGGACTGGGAGTTGTGGACCTTTCTTACCCCATGGAAGCCACCTGGGTGAATTTGGGCCAATTACCAGGAGAATTGGAGTTCTACACCTGTCTTAGCCCATGAAAGCCACTGGGTCATATTGGGCCAATTACCCGGAGAATGGGAGTTCTAGTCCCGTATTAGCCCATGAAACCCACTGGGTCATTTTGGGCCAATTACCAGGAGACTGGGATTTCTCATGCCGTCTTAGGCCATGAAAGCCACTGGGTCATTTTGGGCAAAAAACCAGGAGACTGAGAGTTCCAGTCCCGTCTTAGCCTATGAAAGCCACTGGGTCATTTTGGGCCAATTACCAGGAGACTGGGAGTTCTAGTGCCGTCTTAGCCCATGAAAGTCACTGGGTTATTTTGGGTCAATTACCAGGAGCCTGAGAGTTCTAGACTTTTCTTACCCATGAAAGCCACTGAGTCATTTTGGGCCAACTACCAGGAGACTGAGTGTTCCAGTCCCGTCTTAGCCCATGAAAGCCACTGGGTCATTTTGGGCCAATTACCAGGAGACTGAGATTTCTAGTAGCATCTTAGCCGAAGAAAGCCACTGGGTCATTTTGGACAAATTACCAGAAGACTGGGAGTCCTAGACCTGTCATCTGGGGGACTTTGAGCCAATTACCAGGAGACTGAGAGTTCTAGATATTTCTTACCCAATGAAAGCCACCTGGATGACTTTGGGCCAATTACCAGGAGACTGGGAGTTCTATACCTGTCTTAGGCCATGAAAGCTACTGGGTCATTTTGGTCCAATTACCAGGAGACTGAGAGTTCCAGTCCCGTCTTAGCCCATGAAAGCCACTGGGTCATTTTGTGCCAATTACCAGGAGGCTGGTATTTGTAGTGTCGTCTTAGGCCATGAAAGCCACTGGGTCATTTTGGGCCAATTACCAAGAGACTGAGAGTTCCAGTCCTTTCTTAGCCCATGAAAGCCACTGGGTCATTTTGGGCCAATTACCAGGAGACTGAGAGTTCTAGTAGCATCTTAGCCGAAGAAAGCCATCAGGGTCATTTTGGGCCAATCACCAGGAGAATGGGATTTCTAGTACCGTCTTAGCCGATGAAAGCCTGCAGGGTCATTTTTGGCCAATTACCAGGAGACTGAGAGTTCTACTCCAATCTTAGCCCATGAAAGCCACTGGGTCATTTTGGGCCAATTACCAGTAGACTGAGAGTTCTAGTACTATCTTAGCCGATGAAAGCCTCCAGGGTCATTTTTGGCCAATTACCAGGAGACTGAGAGTTCTACTCCAATCTTAGCCCATGAAAGCCACTGGGTCATTTTGGGCCAATTACCAGAAGACTGAGAGTTCTAGTCCTTTCTTAGCCCATGAAAGCTGCTGGGTCATTTTGCGCCAATTACCAGGAGACTGAGAGTTCTAGTCCGCCCTAGCCCATGAAAGCCACTGGGTCATTTTGGGACAATTACCAGGAGACTGGGAGTTCTAGTCCCATCTTAGCCCATGAAAGCCACCTGGGTGACTTTGGGCCAATCAGCAGGAGACTGAGAGTTTTAGACCTGGCATACCTCATGAAAGCCACCTGGGTGACTTTGGGCCAATTACCAAGAGACTCGGAATTCTAGTCCCGTCTTAGCCGAGGAAAGCCACCTGGGTGCCTTTGGGCCAATTACCAGGAGACTGAGAGTTGTATACCCGTCTTAACCTATAAAAGCCACTGGGTCATTTTGGGACAATTACCAGGAGACTGGGAGTTCTAGTCCCATCTTAACCCATGAAAGCCACCTGGGTGACTTTGGGCCAATCAGCAGGAGACTGAGAGTTTTAGACCTGGCATACCTCATGAAAACCAGCTGGGTGACTTTGGGCCAATTACCAAGAGACTCGGAATTCTAGTCCCGTCTTAGCCCAGGAAAGCCACCTGGGTGCCTTTGGGCCAATTACCAGGAGACTGAGAGTTCTAGACATTTCTTACCCCATGAAAGCCAACTGGATGATTTTGGGCAAATTATCAGGAGACTGGGAGTTCTACACCTGTCTTAGCCCATAAAAGCCACTGGGTCCTTTTGGGCCAATTACCAGGAGACTGGGAATTCAGTCCCGTCTTAGCCCATGAAAGCCACTGGGTCATTTTGGGCCAATTACCAGGAGACTGAGAGTTCTAGTATCATCTTAGCCGAAGAAAGCCACCAGGGTCATTTTGGGCCAATTACCAGGAGACTGGGATGTCTAGTGCAGTCTTAGGCCATGAAAGCCACTGGGTCATTTTGTGCCAATTACCAGGAGACTGGGATTTCTAGTGCCGTCTTAGCCCATGAAACCTACTGGGTCATTTTGGGCCAATTACCAGGAGACTGGCAGTTCTAGTGCCATCTTAGCCCATGAAAGCCACTGGGTCATTTTGGGTCAATTACCAGGAGTCTGAGAGTTCCAGTCCCGTCTTAGCCTATGAAAGCCACTGGGTCATTTTGGGCCAATTACCAGGAGACTGGGATTTCTAGTGCCGTCTCAGGCCATGAAAGCCACTGGGTCATTTTGGGCCAATTACCAGGAGACTGGTATTTCTAGTGCCGTCTTAGCCCATGAAAGCCACTGGGTCATTTTGGGCCAATTACCAGGAGACTGGCAGTTCTAGTGCTGTCGTAGCCCATGAAAGCCACTGGGTCATTTTGGGTCAATTACCAGGAGTCTGAGAGTTCTAGACTTTTCTTACCCATGAAAGCCGCATGGGTGACTTTGGGCCAATTACCAGGAGACTGGGAGTTCTACACCTGTCTTAGCCCATAAAAGCCACTGGGTCATTTGGGGCCAATTACCAGGAGACTGAGAGTTCTAGTCCCGTCTTAACCCATGAAAACAACCTGGGTGACTTAGGCCAATTACCAAGAGATTGGGAGTTCTAGACCTGTCTTAGCCCATGAAAGCCACTGGGACATTTTGGGCCAATTACCAGGAGACTGAGAGTTCTAGAACCGTCTTTACCCATAAAAGCCATGGGGTCATTTTGGGCCAATTACCAGGGGACTGGGAGTTGTGGACCTTTCTTACCCCATGGAAGCCACCTGGGTGAATTTGGGCCAATTACCAGGAGAATTGGAGTTCTACACCTGTCTTAGCCCATGAAAGCCACTGGGTCATATTGGGCCAATTACCCGGAGAATGGGAATTCTACACCTGTCTTAGGCCATGAAAGCCACTGGGTCATTTTGGGCCAATTACCAGGAGACTGAGAGTTCCAGTCCCGTCTTAGCCTATGAAAGCCACCAGGGTCATTTTGGGCCAATTACCAGGAGACTGGGAGTTCTAGACCTGTCTTACCCCATGAAAGCCATCTGGGGGACTTTGAGCCAATTACCAGGAGACTGAGAGTTCTAGACATTTCTTACCCCATGAAAGCCACCTGGATGACTTTGGGCCAATTACCAGGAGACTGGGAGTTCTATACCTGTCTTAGCCCATAAAAGCCACTGGGTCATTTTGGTCCAATTACCAGGAGACTGGGAATTCAGTCCCGTCTTAGCCCATGAAAGCCACTGGGTCATTTTGGGCCAATTACCAGGAGACTGAGAGTTCTAGAAGCATCTTAGCCGAAGAAAGCCACCAGGGTCATTTTGGGCCAATTACCAGGAGACTGGGATTTCTAGTGCCGTCTTAGCCCATGAAAGCCACTGGGTCATTTTGGGCCAATTACCAGGAGACTGGGATTTCTAGTGCCGTCTTAGCCCATGAAAGCCGCTGGGTCATTTTGGGTCAATTACCAGGAGCCTGAGAGTTCTAGACTTTTCTTACCCATGAAAGCCACATGGGTGACTTTGGGCCAATTACCAGGAGACTGGGAGTCCTACACCTGTCTTAGCCCATAAAAGCCACTGGGTCATTTTGGGCCAATTACCAGGAGACTGAGAATTCTAGTCCCGTCTTAACCCATGAAAGCCACCTGGGTGACTTGGGCCAATTACCAAGAGATTGGGAGTTCTAGACCCGTCTTAGCCCATGAAAGCCACTGGGACATTTTGGGCCAATTACCAGGAGACAGAGTTCTAGACCTGTCTTACCCATGAAAGCCACTGGGTCATTTTGGGCCAATTACCAGGAGACTGGAAGTTCTAGAACCGTCTTTACCCATAAAAGCCACTGGGTCATTTTGGGCCAATTACCAGGGGACTGGGAGTTGTGGACCTTTCTTACCCCATGGAAGCCACCTGGGTGAATTTGGGCCGATTACCAGGAGAATGGGAGTCTAGTCCCGTATTAGCCCATGAAAGCCACTGGGTCATTTTGGGCCAATTACCAGGAGACTGGGATTTCTAGTGCCGTCTTAGGCCATGAAAGCCACTGGGTCATTTTGGGCCAATTACCAGGAGACTGAGAGTTCCAGTCCCGTCTTAGCCCATGAAATCCACTGGGTCATTTTGGGCCAATTACCAGGAGACTGAGTGTTCTAGTCCCATCTTATGCCATGAACACCGCTAGGTAATTTTGGGCCAATTTTCAAGAGACTGAGATTTCTAGTCCGCCCTAGCCCATGAAAGCCACCTGGGTGACTTTGGGCCAAACAGCAGGAGACTGAGAGTTTTAGACCTGGCATACCTCATGAAAGCCACCTGGGTGACTTTGGGCCAATTACCAAGAGACTAGGAATTCTAGTCCCGTCTTAGCCCAGGAAAGCCACCTGGGTGCCTTTGGGCCAATTACCAGGAGACTGAGAGTTGTATACCCGTCTTAACCTATAAAAGCCACTTGGTCATTTTGGACAAAGTACCAGGAGACTGGGAGTTCTAGACCTGTCTTACCCCATGAAAGCCACCTGGGGCCTTTGAGCCAATTACCAGGAGACTGAGAGTTCTAGACATTTCTTACCCCATGAAAGCCAACTGGATGATTTTGGGCAAATTATCAGGAGACTGGGAGTTCTACACCTGTCTTAGCCCATAAAAGCCACTGGGTCATTTTGGGCCAATTACCAGGAGACTGGGAATTCAGTCCCGTCTTAGCCTATGAAAGCCACTGGGTCATTTTGGGCCAATTACCAGGAGACTGAGAGTTCTAGTATCATCTTAGCCGAAGAAAGCCACCAGGGTCATTTTGGGCCAATTACCAGGAGACTGGGATGTCTAGTGCAGTCTTAGGCCATGAAAGCCACTGGGTCATTTTGTGCCAATTACCAGGAGACTGGGATTTCTAGTGCCGTCTTAGCCCATGAAAGCCACTGGGTCATTTTGGGCCAATTACCAGGAGACTGGCAGTTCTAGTGCCATCTTAGCCCATGAAAGCCACTGGGTCATTTTGGGTCAATTACCAGGAGTCTGAGAGTTCCAGTCCCGTCTTAGCCTATGAAAGCCACTGGGTCATTTTGGGCCAATTACCAGGAGACTGGGAGTTCTAGTGCCGTCTTAGCCCATGAAAGTCACTGGGTTATTTTGGGTCAATTACCAGGAGCCTGAGAGTTCTAGACTTTTCTTACCCATGAAAGCCACTGAGTCATTTTGGGCCAACTACCAGGAGACTGAGTGTTCCAGTCCCGTCTTAGCCCATGAAAGCCACTGTGTCATTTTGTGCCAATTACCAGGAGACTGGGATTTCTAGTACCGTCTTAGCCGATGAAAGCCTGCAGGGTCATTTTTGGCCAATTACCAGGAGACTGAGAGTTCTACTCCAATCTTAGCCCATGAAAGCCACTGGGTCATTTTGGGCCAATTACCAGTAGACTGAGAGTTCTAGTACTATCTTAGCCGATGAAAGCCTCCAGGGTCATTTTTGGCCAATTACCAGGAGACTGAGAGTTCTACTCCAATCTTAGCCCATGAAAGCCACTGGGTCATTTTGGGCCAACTACCAGGAGACTGAGCGTTCCAGTCCCGTCTTAGCCCATGAAAGCCACTGGGTCATTTTGGGCCAATTACCAGGAGACTGAGATTTCTAGTAGCATCTTAGCCGAAGAAAGCCACTGGGTCATTTTGGACAAATTACCAGAAGACTGGGAGTTCTAGACCTGTCTTACCCCATGAAAGCCATCTGGGGGACTTTGAGCCAATTACCAGGAGACTGAGAGTTCTAGATATTTCTTACCCAATGAAAGCCACCTGGATGACTTTGGGCCAATTACCAGGAGACTGGGAGTTCTATACCTGTCTTAGGCAATGAAAGCTACTGGGTCATTTTGGGCCAATTACCAGGAGACTGAGAGTTCCAGTCCCGTCTTAGCCCATGAAAGCCACTGGGTCATTTTGGGCCAATTACCAGGAGACTGGTATTTGTAGTGTCGTCTTAGGCCATGAAAGCCACTGGGTCATTTTGGGCCAATTACCAGGAGATTGAGAGTTCCAGTCCTGTCTTAGCCCATGAAAGCCACTGGGTCATTTTGGGCCAATTACCAGGAGACTGAGAGTTCTAGTAGCATCTTAGCCGAAGAAAGCCATCAGGATCATTTTGGGCCAATTACCAGGAGAATGGGATTTCTATTGCCGTCTTAGGCCATGAAAGCCACTGGGTCATTTTCTGCCAATTACCAGGAGACTGGGATTTCTAGTACCGTCTTAGCCGATGAAAGCCTGCAGGGTCATTTTTGGCCAATTACCAGGAGACTGAGAGTTCTACTCCAATCTTAGCCCATGAAAGCCACTGGGTCATTTTGGGCCAATTACCAGTAGACTGAGAGTTCTAGTACTATCTTAGCCGATGAAAGCCTCCAGGGTCATTTTTGGCCAATTACCAGGAGACTGAGAGTTCTACTCCAATCTTAGCCCATGAAAGCCACTGGGTCATTTTGGGCCAACTACCAGGAGACTGAGTGTTCCAGTCCCGTCTTAGCCCATGAAAGCCACTGGGTCATTTTGGGCCAATTACCAGGAGACTGAGATTTCTAGTAGCATCTTAGCCGAAGAAAGCCACTGGGTCATTTTGGACAAATTACCAGAAGACTGGGAGTTCTAGACCTGTCTTACCCCATGAAAGCCATCTGGGGGACTTTGAGCCAATTACCAGGAGACTGAGAGTTCTAGATATTTCTTACCCAATGAAAGCCACCTGGATGACTTTGGGCCAATTACCAGGAGACTGGGAGTTCTATACCTGTCTTAGGCCATGAAAGCTACTGGGTCATTTTGGGCCAATTACCAGGAGACTGAGAGTTCCAGTCCCGTCTTAGCCCATGAAAGCCACTGGGTCATTTTGTGCCAATTACCAGGAGACTGGTATTTGTAGTGTCGTCTTAGGCCATGAAAGCCACTGGGTCATTTTGGGCCAATTACCAGGAGACTAGGAATTCTAGTCCCAATTTAGCCCATGAAAGCCACAGGGTCATTTTGGGCCAATTACCAAGAAACTGGGAGTTCTATTCCTGTCTTAGCCGATGAAAACCACTGGGTCATTTTGGGCCAATTACCAGGAGACTGAGAGTTCTAGTCCCGTCTTAGCCCATTAAAGCCACTGGGTCATTTGGGGCCAATTACCAGGAGACTGAGAGTTCTAGTCCCGTCTTAACCCATGAAAGCAACCTGGGTGACTTAGGCCAATTACCAAGAGACTCGGAATTCTAGTCCCGTCTTAGCCGAGGAAAGCCACCTGGGTGCCTTTGGGCCAATTACCAGGAGACTGAGAGTTGTATACCCGTCTTAACCAATAAAAGCCACTGGGTCATTTTGGGACAATTACCAGGAGACTGGGAGTTCTAGTCCCATCTTAGCCCATGAAAGCCACCTGGGTGACTTTGGGCCAATCAGCAGGAGACTGAGAGTTTTAGACCTGGCATACCTCATGAAAGCCACCTGGGTGACTTTGGGCCAATTACCAAGAGACTAGGAATTCTAGTCCCGTCTTAGCCCAGGAAAGCCACCTGGGTGCCTTTGGGCCAATTACCAGGAGACTGAGAGTTGTATACCAGTCTTAACCTATAAAAGCCACTGGGTCATTTTGGACATATTACCAGGAGACTGGGAGTTTTAGACCTGTCTTACCCCATGAAAGCCACCTGGGGCCTTTGAGCCAATTACCAGGAGACTGAGAGTTCTAGACATTTCTTACCCCAGGAAAGCCACCTGGATGACTTTAGGCAAATTACCAGGAGACTGGGAGTTCTACACCTGTCTTAGCTCATAAAAGCCACTGGGTCATTTTGGGCCAATTACCAGGAGATTGGGAATTCAGTCCCGTATTAGCCCATGAAAGCCACTGGGTCATTTTGGGCCAATAACCAGGAGACTGAGAGTTCTAGTATCATCTTAGCCGAAGAAAGCCACTGGGACATTTTGGGCCAATTACCAGGAGACAGAGTTCTAGACCTGTCTTCCCCATGAAAGCCACTGGGTCATTTTGGGCCAATTACCAGGAGACTGGAAGTTCTAGAACCGTCTTTACCCATAAAAGCCACTGGGTCATTTTGGGCCAATTACCAGGGGACTGGGAGTTGTGGACCTTTCTTACCCCATGGAAGCCACCTGGGTGAATTTGGGCCAATTACCAGGAGAAGGGGAGTTCCACTCCCGTATTAGCCCATGAAAGCCACTGGGTCATTTTGGGCCAATTACCAGGAGACTGGGATTTCTAGTGCCGTCTTAGGCCATGAAAGCCACTGTGTCATTTTGGGCCAATTACCAGGAGACTGAGAGTTCCAGTCCCGTCTTAGCCCATGAAAGCCAATGGGTCATTTTGGGCCAATTACCAGGAGACTGGGATTTCTAGTGCCGTCGTAGGCCATGAAAGCCACTGGGTCATTTTGGGCCAATTACCAGGAGACTGAGTGTTCTAGTCCCATCTTATGCCATGAACACCGCTCGGTCATTTTGGGCCAATTTTCAAGAGACTGAGATTTCTAGTCCGCCCTAGCCCATGAAAGCCACTGGGTCATTTTGGGACAATTACCAGGAGATTGGGAGTTCTAGTCCCATCTTAGCCCATGAAAGCCACCTGGGTGACTTTGGACCAATCAGCAGGAGACTGAGAGTTTTAGACCTGGCGTACCTCATGAAAGCCACCTGGGTGACTTTGGGCCAATTACCAAGAGACTCGGAATTCTAATCCCGTCTTAGCCGAGGAAAGCCACCTGGGTGCCTTTGGGCCAATTACCAGGAGACTGAGAGTTGTATACCCGTCTTAACCTATAAAAGCCACTGGGTCATTTTGGGACAATTACCAGGAGACTGGGAGTTCTAGTCCCATCTTAGCCCATGAAAGCCACCTGGGTGACTTTGGGCCAAACAGCAGGAGACTGAGAGTTTTAGACCTGGCATACCTCATGAAAGCCACCTGGGTGACTTTGGGCCAATTACCAAGAGACTAGGAATTCTAGTCCCGTCTTAGCCCAGGAAAGCCACCTGGGTGCCTTTGGGCCAATTACCAGGAGACTGAGAGTTGTATACCCGTCTTAACCTATAAAAGCCACTGGGTCATTTTGGACAAATTACCAGGAGACTGGGAGTTCTAGACCTGTCTTACCCCATGAAAGCCACCTGGGGCCTTTGAGCCAATTACCAGGAGACTGAGAGTTCTAGACATTTCTTACCCCATGAAAGCCACCTGGATGACTTTGGGCAAATTACCAGGAGACTGGGAGTTCTACACCTGTCTTAGCCCATAAAAGCCACTGGGTCATTTTGGGCCAATTACCAGGAGATTGGGAATTCAGTCCCGTATTAGCCCATGAAAGCCACTGGGTCATTTTGGGCCAATTACCAGGAGACTGAGAGTTCTAGTATCATCTTAGCCGAAGAAAGCCACCAGGGTCATTTTGGGCCAATTACCAGGAGACTGGGATGTCTAGTGCAGTCTTAGGCCATGAAAGCCACTGGGTCATTTTGTGCCAATTACCAGGAGACTGGTATTTCTAGTGCCGTCTTAGCCCATGAAAGCCACTGGATCATTTTGGGCCAATTACCAGGAGACTGAGAGTTCCAGTCCCGTCTTAGCCCATGAAAGCCACTGGGTCATTTTGGGCCAATTACCAGGAGACTAGGAATTCTAGTCCCATCTTAGCCCATGAAAGCCACTGGGTCATTTGGGGCCAATTACCAGGAGACTGAGAGTTCTAGTCCCGTCTTAACCCATGAAAGCCACCTGGGTGACTTGGGCCAATTACCAAGAGATTGGGAGTTCTAGACCCCTCTTAGCCCATGAAAGCCACTGGGTCATTTTGGGCCAATTACCAGGAGACTGGGAGTTCTAGAACCGTCGTTACCCATAAAAGCCATTGGGTCATTTTGGGCCAATTACCAGGGGACTGGGAGTTGTGGACCTTTCTTACCCCATGGAAGCCACCTGGGTGAATTTGGGCCAATTACCAGTAGACTGAGAGTTCTAGACCCGTCTTAGCCCATGAAAGCCACTGGGTCATTTTGGGCCAATTACCAGGAGACTGAGAGTTCTAGCAGCATCTTAGCCGAAGAAAGCCACCAGGGTCATTTTGGGCCAATTACCCGGAGAATGGGAGTTCTAGTCCCGTATTAGCCCATGAAAGCCACTGGGTCATTTTGGGCCAATCACCAGGAGACTGGGATTTCTAGTGCCGTCTTAGGCCATGAAAGCCACTGGGTCATTTTGGGCCAATTACCAGGAGACTGAGAGTTCTAGACCCGTCGTAGCCTACGAAAGCCACTGGGTCATTTTGGGCCAATTACCAGGAGACTGGGAATTCAGTCCCGTCTTAGCCCATGAAAGCCACGGGGTCATTTTGGGCCACTTACCAAGAGACTGAGAGTTCTAGTAGCATCTTAGCCGAAGAAAGCCACCAGGGTCATTTTGGGCCAATTACCAGGAGACTGGGATTTCTAGTGCCGTCTCAGGCCATGAAAGCCACTGGGTCATTTTGGGCCAATTACCAGGAGACTAGGAATTCTAGTCCCAATTTAGCCCATGAAAGCCACAGGGTCATTTTGGGCCAATTACCAAGAAACTGGGAGTTCTATTCCTGTCTTAGCCGATGAAAACCACTGGGTCATTTTGGGCCAATTACCAGGAGACTGAGAGTTCTAGTCCCGTCTTAGCTCATTAAAGCCACTGGGTCATTTGAGGCCAATTACCAGGAGACTGAGAGTTCTAGTCCCGTCTTAACCCATGAAAGCAACCTGGGTGACTTAGGCCAATTACCAAGAGATTGGGAGTTCTAGACCCGTCTTAGCCCATGAAAGCCACTGGGACATTTTGGGCCAATTACCAGGAGACTGAGAGTTCTAGAACCGTCTTTACCCATAAAAGCCATGGGGTCATTTTGGGCCAATTACCAGGGGACTGGGAGTTGTGGACCTTTCTTACCCCATGGAAGCCACCTGGGTGAATTTGGGCCAATTACCAGGAGAATTGGAGTTCTACACCTGTCTTAGCCCATGAAAGCCACTGGGTCATATTGGGCCAATTACCCGGAGAATGGGAGTTCTAGTCCCGTATTAGCCCATGAAAGCCACTGGGTCATTTTGGGCCAATTACCAGGAGACTGGGATTTTTTCATGCCGTCTTAGGCCATGAAAGCCACTGGGTCATTTTGGGCAAAAAACCAGGAGACTGAGAGTTCCAGTCCCGTCTTAGCCTATGAAAGCCACTGGGTCATTTTGGGCCAATTACCAGGAGACTGGGAGTTCTAGTGCCGTCTTAGCCCATGAAAGTCACTGGGTTATTTTGGGTCAATTACCAGGAGCCTGAGAGTTCTAGACTTTTCTTACCCATGAAAGCCACTGGGTCATTTTGGGCCAACTACCAGGAAACTGAGTGTTCCAGTCCCGTGTTAGCCCATGAAAGCCACTGGGTCATTTTGGGCCAATTACCAGGAGACTGAGAGTTCTAGTAGCATCTTAGCCGAAGAAAGCCACTGGGTCATTTTGGACAAATTACCAGAAGACTGGGAGTTCTAGACCTGTCTTACCCCATGAAAGCCATCTGGGGGACTTTGAGCCAATTACCAGGAGACTGAGAGTTCTAGACATTTCTTACCCCATGAAAGCCACCTGGATGACTTTGGGCCAATTACCAGGAGACTGGGAGTTCTATACCTGTCTTAGCCCATAAAAGCCACTGGGTCATTTTGGGCCAATTACCAGGAGACTGGGAATTCAGTCCCGTCTTAGCCCATGAAAGCCACTGGGTCATTTTGGGCCAATTACCAGGAGACTGAGAGTTCTAGTAGCATCTTAGCCGAAGAAAGCCACCAGGGTCATTTTGGGCCAATTACCAGGAGACTGGGATTTCTAGTGCCGTCTTAGCCCATGAAAGCCACTGGGTCATTTTGGGCCAATTACCAGGAGACTGGTATTTCTAGTGCCGTCTTAGCCCATGAAAGCCACTGGGTCATTTTGGGTCAATTACCAGGAGCCTGAGAGTTCTAGACTTTTCTTACCCATGAAAGCCACATGGGTGACTTTGGGCCAATTACCAGGAGACTGGGAGTCCTACACCTGTCTTAGCCCATAAAAGCCACTGGGTCATTTTGGGCCAATTACCAGGAGACTGAGAATTCTAGTCCCGTCTTAACCCATGAAAGCCACCTGGGTGACTTGGGCCAATTACCAAGAGATTGGGAGTTCTAGACCCGTCTTAGCCCATGAAAGCCACTGGGACATTTTGGGCCAATTACCAGGAGACAGAGTTCTAGACCTGTCTTACCCATGAAAGCCACTGGGTCATTTTGGGCCAATTACCAGGAGACTGGAAGTTCTAGAACCGTCTTTACCCATAAAAGCCACTGGGTCATTTTGGGCCAATTACCAGGGGACTGGGAGTTGTGGACCTTTCTTACCCCATGGAAGCCACCTGGGTGAATTTGGGCCAATTACCAGGAGAAGGGGAGTTCTAGTCCCGTATTAGCCCATGAAAGCCACTGTGTCATTTTGGGCCAATTACCAGGAGACTGAGAGTTCCAGTCCCGTCTTAGCCCATGAAAGCCAATGGGTCATTTTGGGCCAATTACCAGGAGACTGGGATTTCTAGTGCCGTCGTAGGCCATGAAAGCCACTGGGTCATTTTGGGCCAATTACCAGGAGACTGAGTGTTCTAGTCCCATCTTATGCCATGAACACCGCTCGGTCATTTTGGGCCAATTTTCAAGAGACTGAGATTTCTAGTCCGCCCTAGCCCATGAAAGCCACTGGGTCATTTTGGGACAATTACCAGGAGATTGGGAGTTCTAGTCCCATCTTAGCCCATGAAAGCCACCTGGGTGACTTTGGACCAATCAGCAGGAGACTGAGAGTTTTAGACCTGGCATACCTCATGAAAGCCACCTGGGTGACTTTGGGCCAATTACCAAGAGACTCGGAATTCTAATCCCGTCTTAGCCGAGGAAAGCCACCTGGGTGCCTTTGGGCCAATTACCAGGAGACTGAGAGTTGTATACCCGTCTTAACCTATAAAAGCCACTGGGTCATTTTGGGCCAACTACCAGGAAACTGTGTGTTCCAGTCCCGTGTTAGCCCATGAAAGCCACTGGGTCATTTTGGGCCAATTACCAGGAGACTGAGAGTTCTAGTAGCATCTTAGCCGAAGAAAGCCACTGGGTCATTTTGGACAAATTACCAGAAGACTGGGAGTTCTAGACCTGTCTTAACCCATGAAAGCCATCTGGGGGACTTTGAGCCAATTACCAGGAGACTGAGAGTTCTAGACATTTCTTACCCCATGAAAGCCACCTGGATGACTTTGGGCCAATTACCAGGAGACTGGGAGTTCTATACCTGTCTTAGCCCATAAAAGCCACTGGGTCATTTTGGGCCAATTACCAGGAGACTGGGAATTCAGTCCCGTCTTAGCCCATGAAAGCCACTGGGTCATTTTGGGCCAATTACCAGGAGACTGAGAGTTCTAGTAGCATCTTAGCCGAAGAAAGCCACCAGGGTCATTTTGGGCCAATTACCAGGAGACTGGGATTTCTAGTGCCGTCTTAGCCCATGAAAGCCACTGGGTCATTTTGGGCCAATTACCAGGAGACTGGTATTTCTAGTGCCGTCTTAGCCCATGAAAGCCACTGGGTCATTTTGGGTCAATTACCAGGAGCCTGAGAGTTCTAGACTTTTCTTACCCATGAAAGCCACATGGGTGACTTTGGGCCAATTACCAGGAGACTGGGAGTCCTACACCTGTCTTAGCCCATAAAAGCCACTGGGTCATTTTGGGCCAATTACCAGGAGACTGAGAATTCTAGTCCCGTCTTAACCCATGAAAGCCACCTGGGTGACTTGGGCCAATTACCAAGAGATTGGGAGTTCTAGACCCGTCTTAGCCCATGAAAGCCACTGGGACATTTTGGGCCAATTACCAGGAGACAGAGTTCTAGACCTGTCTTACCCATGAAAGCCACTGGGTCATTTTGGGCCAATTACCAGAAGACTGGAAGTTCTAGAACCGTCTTTACCCATAAAAGCCACTGGGTCATTTTGGGCCAATTACCAGGGGACTGGGAGTTGTGGACCTTTCTTACCCCATGGAAGCCACCTGGGTGAATTTGGGCCAATTACCAGGAGAAGGGGAGTTCTAGTCCCGTATTAGCCCATCAAAGCCACTGGGTCATTTTGGGCCAATTACCAGGAGACTGGGATTTCTAGTGCCGTCTTAGGCCATGAAAGCCACTGTGTCATTTTGGGCCAATTACCAGGAGACTGAGAGTTCCAGTCCCGTCTTAGCCCATGAAAGCCACTGGGTCATTTTGGGCCAATTACCAGGAGACTGAGTGTTCTAGTCCCATCTTATGCCATGAACACCGCTCGGTCATTTTGGGCCTATTTTCAAGAGACTGAGATTTCTAGTCCGCCCTAGCCCATGAAAGCCACCGGGTCATTTTGGGACAATTACCAGGAGATTGGGAGTTCTAGTCCCATCTTAGCCCATGAAAGCCACCTGGGTGACTTTGGGCCAATCAGCAGGAGACTGAGAGTTTTAGACCTGGCATACCTCATGAAAGCCACCTGGGTGACTTTGGGCCAATTACCAAGAGACTCGGAATTCTAGTCCCGTCTTAGCCGAGGAAAGCCACCTGGGTGCCTTTGGGCCAATTACCAGGAGACTGAGAGTTGTATACCTGTCTTAACCTATAAAAGCCACTGGGTCATTTTGGGACAATAAGCAGGAGATTGGGAGTTCTAGTCCCATCTTAGCCCATGAAAGCCACCTGGGTGACTTTGGGCCAATCAGCAGGAGACTGAGAGTTTTAGACCTGGCATACCTCATGAAAGCCACCTGGGTGACTTTGGGCCAATTACCAAGAGACTAGGAATTCTAGTCCCGTCTTAGCCCAGGAAAGCCACCTGGGTGCCTTTGGGCCAATTACCAGGAGACTGAGAGTTGTATACCCGTCTTAACCTATAAAAGCCACTGGGTCATTTTGGACAAATTACCAGGAGACTGGGAGTTCTAGACCTGTCTTACCCCATGAAAGCCACCTGGGGCCTTTGAGCCAATTACCAGGAGACTGAGAGTTCTAGACATTTCTTACCCCATGAAAGCCACCTGGATGACTTTGGGCAAATTACCAGGAGACTGGGAGTTCTACACCTGTCTTAGCCCATGAAAGCCACTGGGTCATTTTGGGCCAATTACCAGGAGACTGGGAGTTCTACACCTGTCTTAGCCCATAAAAGCCACGGGGTCATTTTGGGCCAATTACCAGGAGACTGGGAATTCAGTCGCGTCTTAGCCCATGAAAGCCACTGGGTCATTTTGGGCCAATTACCAAGAGACTGAGAGTTCCAGTAGCATCTTAGCCGAAGAAAGCCACCAGGGTCATTTTGGACCAATTACCAGGAGACTGGGATTTCTAGTGCCGTCTCAGGCCATGAAAGCCACTGGGTCATTTTGGGCCAATTACCAGGAGACTGGTATTTCTAGTGCCGTCTTAGCCCATGAAAGCCACTGGATCATTTTGGGCCAATTACCAGGAGACTGGCAGTTCTAGTGCCGTCGTAGCTTATGAAAGCCACTGGATCATTTTGGGTCAATTACCAGGTGCCTGAGAGTTCTAGACTTTTCTTACCCATGAAAGCCGCATGGGTGACTTTGGGCCAATTACCAGGAGACTGGGAGTTCTAGAACCGTCTTTACCCATAAAAGCCACGGGGTCATTTTGGGCCAATTACCAGGGGACTGGGAGTTGTGGACCTTTCTTACCTCATGGAGGCCACCTTGGTGAATTTGGGCCAATTACCAGGAGACTGGTATTTCTAGTGCCGTCTTAGCCCATGAAAGCCACTGGGTCATTTTGGGCCAATTACCAGGAACCTGGCAGTTCTAGTGCCATCTTAGCCCATGAAAGCCACCAGGGTCATTTTGGGCCAATTACCAGGAGACTGGGATTTCTAGTGCCGTCTTAGGCCCTGAAAGCCACTGAGTCATTTTGTGCCAATTACCAGGAGACTGGTATTTCTAGTGCCGTCTTAGGCCATGAAAGCCACTGGTTCATTTTGGGCCAATTACCAGGAGACTGAGAGTTCCAGTCCCGTCTTAGCCCATGAAAGCCACTGCGTCATTTTGGGCCAATTACCAGGAGACTGGGAGTTCTAATGCCGTCTTAGCCCATGAAAGCCACTGGGTCATTTTGGGTCAATTACCAGGAGCCTGAGAGTTCTGGACTTTTCTTACCCATGAAAGCCGCATGGGTGACTTTGGGCCAATTACCAGGAGACTGGGAGTTCTACACCTGTCTTAGGCCATAAAAGCCACTGGGTCATTTTGGGCCAATTACCAGGAGACTGGGAGTTCTAATGCCGTCTTAGCCCATGAAAGCCACTGGGTCATTTTGGGTCAATTACCAGGAGCCTGAGAGTTCTGGACTTTTCTTACCCATGAAAGCCACATGGGTGACTTTGGGCCAATTACCAGGAGACTGGGAGTTCTACACCTGTCTTAGCCCATAAAAGCCACTGGGTCATTTTGGGCCAATTTCCAGTTGACTGGGAGTTCTAGTGCCGTCTTAGCCCATGAAAGCCACTGGGTCATTTTGGGTCAATTACCAGGAGCCTGAGAGTTCTAGTCCCGTCTTAGCCCATGAAAGCCACTGGGTCATTTTGGGCCAATTACCAGGAGACTGAGAGTTCTTCTCCAATCTTAGCCCATGAAAGCCACCAGGGTCATTTTGGGCCAATTACCAGGAGACTGGGATTTCTAGTGCCGTCTTAGGCCATGAAAGCAACTGGGTCATTTTGGGCCAATTACCAGGAGACTGGGATTTCTAGTGCCTTCTTAGGCCATAAAAGCCACTGGGTCATTTTGGGCCAATTACCAGGAGACTGAGAGTTCCAGTCCCGTCTTAGCCCATGAAAGCCACTGGGTCATTTTGGGCCAATTACCAGGAGACTGGGAGTTCTAGTGCCGTCTTAGCCCATGAAAGCCACTGGGTCATTTTGGGTCAATTACCAGGAGCCTGAGTGTTCTAGTCCCGTCTTAGCCCATGAAAGCCACTGGGTCATTTTGGGCCAATTACCAGGAGACTGAGAGTTCTAGTAGCATCTTAGCCGAAGAAAGCCACCAGGGTCATTTTGGGCCAATTACCAGGAGACTGGGATTTCTAGTGCCGTCTTAGGCCCTGAAAGCCACTGGGTCATTTTGTGCCAATTACCAGGAGACTGGTATTTCTAGTGCCGTCTTAGGCCATGAAAGCCAGTGGTTCATTTTGGGCCAATTACCAGGAGACTGAGAGTTCCAGTCCCGTCTTAGCCCATGAAAGCCACTGCGTCATTTTGGGCCAATTACCAGGAGACTGGGAGTTCTAATGCCGTCTTAGCCCATGAAAGCCACTGGGTCATTTTGGGTCAATTACCAGGAGCCTGAGAGTTCTGGACTTTTCTTACCCATGAAAGCCACATGGGTGACTTTGGGCCAATTACCAGGAGACTGGGAGTTCTACACCTGTCTTAGCCCATAACAACCACTGGGTCATTTTGGGCCAATTACCAGGAGACTAGGAATTCTAGTCCCATCTTAGCCCATTAAAGCCACTGGGTCATTTTGGGCCAATTACCAAGAAACTGGGAGTTCTATTCCTGTATTAGCCGATGAAAGCCACTGGGTCATTTTGGGCCAATTACCAGGAGACTGAGAGTTCTAGACCCGTCGTAGCCCATGAAAGCCACTGGGTCATTTTGGGCCAATTACCAGGAGACTGAGAGTTCTAGTCCCGTCTTAGCCCATTAAAGCCACTGGGTCATTTGGGGCCAATTACCAAGAGCCTGAGAGTTCTAGTCCCGTCTTAACCCATGAAAGCCATTGAGTCATTTTGGGGCAATTACCAGGAGACTGGGAGTTCTGGACCTATCTTACCCCATGAAGGCCACCTGGATGACTTTGGGCCAATTACCAGGAGACTGGGAGTTCTAGTCCTATCTTAGCCCATGAAAGCCACCTGGGTGACTTTGAGCCAATTACCAGGAGTCTAAGAGTTCTAGTCCCCTCTTAGCCCAGGAAAGCCACCTGGGTGACTTTGGGCCAAACAGCAGGAGACTGAGAGTTTTAGACCTGGCATACCTCATGAAAGCCACCTGGGTGACTTTGGGCCAATTACCAGGAGACTGGGAGTTCTACACCTGTCTTAGCCCATGAAAGCCACTGGGTCATATTGGGCCAATTACCCGGAGAATGGGAGTTCTAGTCCCGTATTAGCCCATGAAAGCCACTGGGTCATTTTGGGCCAATTACCAGGAGACTGGGATTTCTAGTGCAGTCTTAGGACATGAAAGCCACTGGTCATTTTGGGCCAATTACCAGGAGACTGAGAGTTCTAGACCCGTCGTAGCCCACGAAAGCCACTGGGTCATTTTGGGCCAATTACCAGGAGATTGGGAATTCAGTCCCGTCTTAGCCCATGAAAGCCACTGGGTCATTTTGGGCCAATTACCAGGAGACTGGGATTTCTAGTGCCGTCTCAGGCCATGAAAGCCAATGGGTCATTTTGGGCCAATTACCAGGAGACTGGTATTTCTAGTGCCGTCTTAGCCCATGAAAGCCACTGGGTCATTTTGGGCCAATTACCAGGAGACTGGCAGTTCTAGTGCCGTCTTAGCCCATGAAAGCCACTGGGTCATTTTGGGTCAATTACCAGGAGACTGACATTTCTAGTCCATCTTAGTCCATGAAAGCCGCTGGGTCATTTTGGGCCAATTATCAGGAGACTGACATTTCTAGTCCGTCTTAGTCCATGAAAGCCACTGGGTCATTTTGAGCCAATTACCAGGAGTCTGAGAGTTCTAGACCTGGCTTAGCCATGAAAGCCACTGGGTCATTTTGGGCCAATTACCAGGAGACTGGGAGTCCTAGTTCCGTCTTAGCCCATGAAAGCCACTGGGTCATTTTGGGCCAATTATCAGGAGACTGACATTTCTAGTCCGTCTTAGTCCATGAAAGCCGCTGGGTCATTTTGGGCCAATTAACAGAAGACTGACATTTCTGGTCCGTTTTAGCCCATGAAAGCCACTGGGTCATTTGGTGCCAATTACCAGGAGACTGGGAGTTCTAGTCCCGTCTGAACCCATGAAAGCCACTGGGTCATTTTGAGCCAATTACCAGGAGTCTGAGAGTTCTAGACCTGGCTTAGCCATGAAAGCCACTGGGTCATTTTGGGCCAATTACCAGGAGACTGGGAGTTCTAGTTCCGTTTTTACCCATGAAAGCCGCTGGGTCATTTTGGACCAATTATCAGGAGACTCACATTTCTATTCCGTCTTAGCCCATGAAAGCCACTGGGTCATTTTGGGGCAATTACCAGGAGACTGGGAGTTCTAGTGCCGTCTTAGCCCATGATAGCCACTGGGTCATTTTGGGCCAATTTCCAGGAGACTGGGAGTTCTAGTCCCTTCTTAGCCTATGAAAGCCACTGGGTCGTTTGGGGCCATTTACCAGGAGACTGGGAGTTCCAGACCAATCTTAGCCCATGAAAACCACTGGGTCATTTTGGGCCAATTACCAGGAGACTGAGAGTTGTAGTCCCCTCTTAGCCTATGAAAGTCGCTGGGTCATTTTGGGCCAATTACCAGGAGACTGAAATTTCTAGTCCGTCTTAGCCCATGAAAGCCACTGGGTCATTTGGGGCCAATTACCAGGATACTAGGAGTTCTAGTCCCTTCTTTACCCATGAAAGCCGCTGGGTCATTTTGGGCCAATTATCAGGAGACTGACATTTCTAGTCCGTCTTAGTCCATGAAAGCCGCTGGGTCATATTGGGCCAATTATCAGGAGACTGACATTTCTAGTCCCTCTTAGCCCATGAAAGCCACTGGGTCGTTTGGGGCCATTTACCAGGAGACTGGGAGTTCCAGTCCAATCTTAGCCCATGAAAGCCACTGGGTCATTTTGGGCCAATTACCAGGAGACTGAGAGTTCTAGTCCCCTCTTAGCCCATGAAAGCCGCTGGGTCATTTTGGGCCAATTATCAGGAGACTGAAATTTCTAGTCCGTCTTAGCCCATGAAAGCCACTGGGTCATTTTGGGGCAATTACCAGGAGACTGGGAGTTCTAGTGCCGTCTTAGCCCATGATAGCCACTGGGTCATTTTG
Source organism: Hydrophis major (assembly GCA_033807585.1). NCBI lineage: Eukaryota > Metazoa > Chordata > Lepidosauria > Squamata > Elapidae > Hydrophis > Hydrophis major. Next base: position 3,400,761 of record CM066343.1, on the reverse strand, counting down.
GGCCAATTATCAGGAAACTGACATTTCTAGTCCGTCTTAGTCCATGAAAGCCGCTGGGTCATTTTGGGCCAATTACCAGGAGACTGACATTTCTAGTCCGTCTTAGCCCATGAAAGCCACTGGGTCATTTTGGGCCAATTACCAGGAGACTGGGAGTTCTAGTGCCGTCTTAGCCCATGATAGCCACTGGGTCATTTTGGGCCAATTACCAGTAAACTGACATTTCTAGTCCGTCTTAGTCCATGAAAGCCGCTGGGTCATTTTGGGCCAATTATCAGGAGACTGACATTTCTAGTCCGTCTTAGCCCATGAAAGCCACTGGGACATTTGGGGCCAATTACCAGGAGACTGGGAGTTCTAGTCCCGTCTTAACCCATGAAAGCCACTGGGTCATTTTGGACCAATTATCAGGAGACTGGGAGTTCTAGTCCCGTTTTTACCCATGAAAGCCGCTGGGTCATTTTGGACCAATTATCAGGAGACTCACATTTCTAGTCCGTCTTAGCCCATGAAAGCCACTGGGTCATTTTGGGGCAATTACCAGGAGACTGGGAGTTCTAGTGCCGTCTTAGCCCATGATAGCCACTGGGTCATTTTGGGCCAATTTCCAGGAGACTGGGAGTTCTAGTCCCTTCTTAGCCTATGAAAGCCACTGGGTCGTTTGGGGCCATTTACCAGGAGACTGGGAGTTCCAGACCAATCTTAGCCCATGAAAGCCACTGGGTCATTTTGGGCCAATTACCAGGAGACTGAGAGTTGTAGTCCCCTCTTAGCCTATGAAAGTCGCTGGGTCATTTTGGGCCAATTACCAGGAGACTGAAATTTCTAGTCCGTCTTAGCCCATGAAAGCCACTGGGTCATTTGGGGCCAATTACCAGGACACTAGGAGTTCTAGTCCCTTCTTTACCCATGAAAGCCGCTGGGTCATTTTGGGCCAATTATCAGGAGACTGACATTTCTAGTCCGTCTTAGTCCATGAAAGCCGCTGGGTCATTTTGGGCCAATTATCAGGAGACTGACATTTCTAGTCCGTCTTAGCCCATGAAAGCCACTGGGTCATTTTGAGCCAATTACCAGGAGACTGGGAGTTCTAGTCCCGTCTTAACCCATGAAAGCCACTGGGTCATTTTGAGCCAATTACCAGGAGTCTGAGAGTTCTAGACCTGGCTTAGCCATGAAAGCCACTGGGTCATTTTGGGCCAATTACCAGGAGACTGGGAGTTCTAGTTCCGTCTTAGCCCATGAAAGCCACTGGGTCATTTTGGGCCAATTACCAGGACACTGGGAGTTCTATACTCGTCGTTACCCATAAAAGCCATTGGGTCATTTTGGGCCAATTACCAGGGGACTGGGAGTTGTAGACTTTTCTTACACCATGAAAGCCACTGGGACATTTGGGGCCAATTACCAGGAGACTGGGAGTTCTAGTCCCGTCTTAACCCATGAAAGCCACTGGGTCATTTTGGACCAATTATCAGGAGACTGGGAGTTCTAGTCCCGTTTTTACCCATGAAAGCCGCTGGGTCATTTTGGACCAATTATCAGGAGACTCACATTTCTAGTCCGTCTTAGCCCATGAAAGCCACTGGGTCATTTTGGGGCAATTACCAGGAGACTGGGAGTTCTAGTGCCGTCTTAGCCCATGATAGCCACTGGGTCATTTTGGGCCAATTACCAGGAAACTGACATTTCTAGTCCGTCTTAGTCCATGAAAGCCGCTGGGTCATTTTGGGCCAATTATCAGGAGACTGACATTTCTAGTCCGTCTTAGCCCATTAAAGCCACTGGGACATTTGGGGCCAATTACCAGGAGACTGGGAGTTCTAGTCCCGTCTTAACCCATGAAAGCCACTGGGTCATTTTGAACCAATTATCAGGAGACTGGGAGTTCTAGTCCCGTTTTTACCCATGAAAGCCGCTGGGTCATTTTGGACCAATTATCAGGAGACTCACATTTCTAGTCCGTCTTAGCCCATGAAAGCCACTGGGTCATTTTGGGGCAATTACCAGGAGACTGGGAGTTCTAGTGCCGTCTTAGCCCATGATAGCCACTGGGTCATTTTGGGCCAATTTCCAGGAGACTGGGAGTTCTAGTCCCTTCTTAGCCTATGAAAGCCACTGGGTCGTTTGGGGCCATTTACCAGGAGACTGGGAGTTCCAGACCAATCTTAGCCCATGAAAGCCACTGGGTCATTTTGGGCCAATTACCAGGAGACTGAGAGTTGTAGTCCCCTCTTAGCCTATGAAAGTCGCTGGGTCATTTTGGGCCAATTACCAGGAGACTGAAATTTCTAGTCCGTCTTAGCCCATGAAAGCCACTGGGTCATTTGGGGCCAATTACCAGGACACTAGGAGTTCTAGTCCCTTCTTTACCCATGAAAGCCGCTGGGTCATTTTGGGCCAATTATCAGGAGACTGACATTTCTAGTCCGTCTTAGTCCATGAAAGCCGCTGGGTCATTTTGGGCCAATTATCAGGAGACTGACATTTCTAGTCCGTCTTAGCCCATGAAAGCCACTGGGTCATTTTGAGCCAATTACCAGGAGACTGGGAGTTCTAGTCCCGTCTTAACCCATGAAAGCCACTGGGTCATTTGGGGCCAATTACCAGGACACTAGGAGTTCTAGTCCCTTCTTTACCCATGAAAGCCGCTGGGTCATTTTGGGCCAATTATCAGGAGACTGACATTTCTAGTCCGTCTTAGTCCATGAAAGCCGCTGGGTCATTTTGGGCCAATTATCAGGAGACTGACATTTCTAGTCCGTCTTAGCCCATGAAAGCCACTGGGTCATTTTGAGCCAATTACCAGGAGACTGGGAGTTCTAGTCCCGTCTTAACCCATGAAAGCCACTGGGTCATTTTGAGCCAATTACCAGGAGTCTGAGAGTTCTAGACCTGGCTTAGCCATGAAAGCCACTGGGTCATTTTGGGCCAATTACCAGGAGACTGGGAGTTCTAGTTCCGTCTTAGCCCATGAAAGCCACTGGGTCATTTTGGGCCAATTACCAGGACACTGGGAGTTCTATACTCGTCGTTACCCATAAAAGCCATTGGGTCATTTTGGGCCAATTACCAGGGGACTGGGAGTTGTAGACTTTTCTTACACCATGAAAGCCACTGGGACATTTGGGGCCAATTACCAGGAGACTGGGAGTTCTAGTCCCGTCTTAACCCATGAAAGCCACTGGGTCATTTTGGACCAATTATCAGGAGACTGGGAGTTCTAGTCCCGTTTTTACCCATGAAAGCCGCTGGGTCATTTTGGACCAATTATCAGGAGACTCACATTTCTAGTCCGTCTTAGCCCATGAAAGCCACTGGGTCATTTTGGGGCAATTACCAGGAGACTGGGAGTTCTAGTGCCGTCTTAGCCCATGATAGCCACTGGGTCATTTTGGGCCAATTACCAGGAAACTGACATTTCTAGTCCGTCTTAGTCCATGAAAGCCGCTGGGTCATTTTGGGCCAATTATCAGGAGACTGACATTTCTAGTCCGTCTTAGCCCATTAAAGCCACTGGGACATTTGGGGCCAATTACCAGGAGACTGGGAGTTCTAGTCCCGTCTTAACCCATGAAAGCCACTGGGTCATTTTGGACCAATTATCAGGAGACTGGGAGTTCTAGTCCCGTTTTTACCCATGAAAGCCGCTGGGTCATTTTGGACCAATTATCAGGAGACTCACATTTCTAGTCCGTCTTAGCCCATGAAAGCCACTGGGTCATTTTGGGGCAATTACCAGGAGACTGGGAGTTCTAGTGCCGTCTTAGCCCATGATAGCCACTGGGTCATTTTGGGCCAATTTCCAGGAGACTGGGAGTTCTAGTCCCTTCTTAGCCTATGAAAGCCACTGGGTCGTTTGGGGCCATTTACCAGGAGACTGGGAGTTCCAGACCAATCTTAGCCCATGAAAGCCACTGGGTCATTTTGGGCCAATTACCAGGAGACTGAGAGTTGTAGTCCCCTCTTAGCCTATGAAAGTCGCTGGGTCATTTTGGGCCAATTACCAGGAGACTGAAATTTCTAGTCCGTCTTAGCCCATGAAAGCCACTGGGTCATTTGGGGCCAATTACCAGGACACTAGGAGTTCTAGTCCCTTCTTTACCCATGAAAGCCGCTGGGTCATTTTGGGCCAATTATCAGGAGACTGACATTTCTAGTCCGTCTTAGTCCATGAAAGCCGCTGGGTCATTTTGGGCCAATTATCAGGAGACTGACATTTCTAGTCCGTCTTAGCCCATGAAAGCCACTGGGTCATTTTGAGCCAATTACCAGGAGACTGGGAGTTCTAGTCCCGTCTTAACCCATGAAAGCCACTGGGTCATTTTGAGCCAATTACCAGGAGTCTGAGAGTTCTAGACCTGGCTTAGCCATGAAAGCCACTGGGTCATTTTGGGCCAATTACCAGGAGACTGGGAGTTCTAGTTCCGTCTTAGCCCATGAAAGCCACTGGGTCATTTTGGGCCAATTACCAGGACACTGGGAGTTCTATACTCGTCGTTACCCATAAAAGCCATTGGGTCATTTTGGGCCAATTACCAGGGGACTGGGAGTTGTAGACTTTTCTTACACCATGAAAGCCACTGGGACATTTGGGGCCAATTACCAGGAGACTGGGAGTTCTAGTCCCGTCTTAACCCATGAAAGCCACTGGGTCATTTTGGACCAATTATCAGGAGACTGGGAGTTCTAGTCCCGTTTTTACCCATGAAAGCCGCTGGGTCATTTTGGACCAATTATCAGGAGACTCACATTTCTAGTCCGTCTTAGCCCATGAAAGCCACTGGGTCATTTTGGGGCAATTACCAGGAGACTGGGAGTTCTAGTGCCGTCTTAGCCCATGATAGCCACTGGGTCATTTTGGGCCAATTTCCAGGAGACTGGGAGTTCTAGTCCCTTCTTAGCCTATGAAAGCCACTGGGTCGTTTGGGGCCATTTACCAGGAGACTGGGAGTTCCAGACCAATCTTAGCCCATGAAAGCCACTGGGTCATTTTGGGCCAATTACCAGGAGACTGAGAGTTGTAGTCCCCTCTTAGCCTATGAAAGTCGCTGGGTCATTTTGGGCCAATTACCAGGAGACTGAAATTTCTAGTCCGTCTTAGCCCATGAAAGCCACTGGGTCATTTGGGGCCAATTACCAGGACACTAGGAGTTCTAGTCCCTTCTTTACCCATGAAAGCCGCTGGGTCATTTTGGGCCAATTATCAGGAGACTGACATTTCTAGTCCGTCTTATTCCATGAAAGCCGCTGGGTCATTTTGGGCCAATTATCAGGAGACTGACATTTCTAGTCCGTCTTAGCCCATGAAAGCCACTGGGTCATTTTGAGCCAATTACCAGGAGACTGGGAGTTCTAGTCCCGTCTTAACCCATGAAAGCCACTGGGTCATTTTGAGCCAATTACCAGGAGTCTGAGAGTTCTAGACCTGGCTTAGCCATGAAAGCCACTGGGTCATTTTGGGCCAATTACCAGGAGACTGGGAGTTCTAGTTCCGTCTTAGCCCATGAAAGCCACTGGGTCATTTTGGGCCAATTACCAGGACACTGGGAGTTCTATACTTGTCGTTACCCATAAAAGCCATTGGGTCATTTTGGGCCAATTACCAGGGGACTGGGAGTTGTAGACTTTTCTTACACCATGAAAGCCACCTGGGTGAATTTGGGCCAATTACCAGGAGACTGGGAGTTCTACACCTGTCTTAGCCCATGAAAGCCACTGGGTCGTTTTGGCCCAATTACCCGGAGAATGGGAGTTCTAGTCCCGTCTTAGCCCATGAAAGCCACTGCGTCATTTTGGGTCAATTAACAGGCGACTGGGAGTTCTAGACCCAGCCCATGAAAGCCGCTGGGTCATTTTGGGCTAATTACCAGGAGACTGTGAGTTCTAGTCGCGTCTTTACCCATGAAAGCCGCTGGGTCATTTTGGGTCAATTATCAGGAGACTGACATTTATAGTCCGTATTAGCCATGAACGCCATTGGGTCATTTTGAGCCAATTACCGGGAGACTGGGAGTTCTAGTCCCTTCTTAGCCCATGAAAGCCACTGGGTCATTTGGGGCCAATTACCAGGGGACTGGGAGTTCTAGTCCAATCTTAGCCCATGAAAGCCACTGGGTCATTTTGGGCCAATTACCAGGAGACTGGGAGTTCTAGTCCCGTCTTAACCCATGAAAGCCACTGGGTCATTTTGAGCCAATAACCAGGAGTCTGAGAGTTCTAGACCTGGCTTAGCCATGAAAGCCACGGTTTCATTTTGGGCCAATTACCAGGAGACTGGGAGTTCTAGTTCCGTCTTAGCCCATGAAAGCCACTGGGTCATTTTGGGCCAATTACCAGGACACTGGGAGTTCTATACCCGTCTTTACCCATAAAAGCCACTGGGTCATTTTGGGCCAATTACCAGGGGACTGGGAGTAGTAGACTTTTCTTACACCATGAAAGCCACCTGGGTGAATATGGGCCAATTACCAGGAGACTGGGAGTTCTACACCTGTCTTAGCCCATGAAAACCACTGGGTCGTTTTGGGCCAATTACCCGGAGAATGGGAGTTCTAGTCCCATCTTAGCCCATGAAAGCCACTGGGTCATTTTGGTCCAATTAACAGGTGACTGAGAGTTCTAGTCCAATCTTAACCCATGAAAGCCACTGGGTCATTTTGGGCCAATTATCAGGAGACTGACATTTCTAGTCCGTCTTAGCCATGAAAGCCACGGGGTCATTTTGGGGCATTTACCAGGAGACTGGGAGTTGCAGTCCCGTCTTTACCCATGAAAGCCGCTGGGTCATTTTGGGCCAATTATCAGGAGACTGACATTTATAGTCCGTCTTAGCCATGAACGCCACTGGGTCATTTTGAGCCAATTACCAGGAGACTGGGAGTTCTAGTCCCTTCTTAGCCCATGAAAGCCACTGGGTCATTTTGGACCAATTATCAGGAGACTGACATTTCTAGTCCGTCTTAGCCCATGAAAGCCACTGGGTCATTTTGGGCCAATTATCAGGAGACTAAGAGTTCTTGTCCCCTCTTATCCCATGAAAGCCGCTGGGTCATTTTGGGCCAATTATCAGGAGACTGACATTTCTAGTCCATCTTAGTCCATGAAAGCCGCTGGGTCATTTTGGGCCAATTATCAGGAGACTGACATTTCTAGTCCGTCTTAGTCCATGAAAGCCACTGGGTCATTTTGAGCCAATTACCAGGAGTCTGAGAGTTCTAGACCTGGCTTAGCCATGAAAGCCACTGGGTCATTTTGGGCCAATTACCAGGAGACTGGGAGTTCTAGTTTCGTCTTAGCCCATGAAAGCCACTGGGTCATTTTGGGCCAATTATCAGGAGACTGACATTTCTAGTCCATCTTAGTCCATGAATGCCGCTGGGTCATTTTGGGCCAATTAACAGAAGACTGACATTTCTGGTCCGTTTTAGCCCATGAAAGCCACTGGGTCATTTGGTGCCAATTACCAGGAGACTGGGAGTTCTAGTCCCGTCTGAACCCATGAAAGCCACTGGGTCATTTTGAGCCAATTACCAGGAGTCTGAGAGTTCTAGACCTGGCTTAGCCATGAAAGCCACTGGGTCATTTTGGGCCAATTACCAGGAGACTGGGAGTTCTAGTTCCGTTTTTACCCATGAAAGCCGCTGGGTCATTTTCGAGCAATTATCAGGAGACTCACATTTCTAGTCCGTCTTAGCCCATGAAAGCCACTGGGTCATTTTGGGGCAATTACCAGGAGACTGGGAGTTCTAGTGCCGTCTTAGCCCATGATAGCCACTGGGTCATTTTGGGCCAATTACCAGGAAACTGACATTTCTAGTCCGTCTTAGTCCATGAAAGCCGCTGGGTCATTTTGGGCCAATTATCAGGAGACTGACATTTCTAGTCCGTCTTAGCCCATGAAAGCCACTGGGACATTGGGGGCCAATTACCAGGAGACTGGGAGTTCTAGTCCCGTCTTAACCCATGAAAGCCACTGGGTCATTTTGGACCAATTATCAGGAGACTGGGAGTTCTAGTCCCGTTTTTACCCATGAAAGCCGCTGGGTCATTTTGGACCAATTATCAGGAGACTCACATTTCTAGTCCGTCTTAGCCCATGAAAGCCACTGGGTCATTTTGGGGCAATTACCAGGAGACTGGGAGTTCTAGTGCCGTCTTAGCCCATGATAGCCACTGGGTCATTTTGGGCCAATTTCCAGGAGACTGGGAGTTCTAGTCCCTTCTTAGCCTATGAAAGCCCCTGGGTCGTTTGGGGCCATTTACCAGGAGACTGGGAGTTCCAGACCAATCTTAGCCCATGAAAGCCACTGGGTCATTTTGGGCCAATTACCAGGAGACTGAGAGTTGTAGTCCCCTCTTAGCCTATGAAAGTCGCTGGGTCATTTTGGGCCAATTACCAGGAGACTGAAATTTCTAGTCCGTCTTAGCCCATGAAAGCCACTGGGTCATTTGGGGCCAATTACCAGGACACTAGGTGTTCTAGTCCCTTCTTTACCCATGAAAGCCGCTGGGTCATTTTGGGCCAATTATCAGGAGACTGACATTTCTAGTCCGTCTTAGTCCATGAAAGCCGCTGGGTCATTTTGGGCCAATTATCAGGAGACTGACATTTCTAGTCCGTCTTAGCCCATGAAAGCCACTGGGTCATTTTGAGCCAATTACCAGGAGACTGGGAGTTCTATGTCCTGTCTTAACCCATGAAAGCCACTGGGTCATTTTGAGCCAATTACCAGGAGTCTGAGAGTTCTAGACCTGGCTTAGCCATGAAAGCCACTGGGTCAGTTTGGGCCAATTACCAGGAGACTGGGAGTTCTAGTTCCGTCTTAGTCCATGAAAGCCACTGGGTCATTTTGGGCCAATTACCAGGACACTGGGAGTTCTATACTCGTCGTTACCCATAAAAGCCATTGGATCATTTTGGGCCAATTACCAGGGGACTGGGAGTTGTAGACTTTTCTTACACCATGAAAGCCACTGGGACATTTGGGGCCAATTACCAGGAGACTGGGAATTCTAGTCCCGTCTTAACCCATGAAAGCCACTGGGTCATTTTGGACCAATTATCAGGAGACTGGGAGTTCTAGTCCCGTTTTTACCCATGAAAGCCGCTGGGTCATTTTGGACCAATTATCAGGAGACTCACATTTCTAGTCCGTCTTAGCCCATGAAAGCCACTGGGTCATTTTGGGGCAATTACCAGGAGACTGGGAGTTCTAGTGCCGTCTTAGCCCATGATAGCCACTGGGTCATTTTGGGCCAATTTCCAGGAGACTGGGAGTTCTAGTCCCTTCTTAGCCTATGAAAGCCACTGGGTCGTTTGGGGCCATTTACCAGGAGACTGGGAGTTCCAGACCAATCTTAGCCCATGAAAGCCACTGGGTCATTTTGGGCCAATTACCAGGAGACTGAGAGTTGTAGTCCCCTCTTAGCCTATGAAAGTCGCTTGGTCATTTTGGGCCAATTACCAGGAGACTGAAATTTCTAGTCCGTCTTAGCCCATGAAAGCCACTGGGTCATTTGGGGCCAATTACCAGGACACTAGGAGTTCTAGTCCCTTCTTTACCCATGAAAGCCGCTGGGTCATTTTGGGCCAATTATCAGGAGACTGACATTTCTAGTCCGTCTTATTCCATGAAAGCCGCTGGGTCATTTTGGGCCAATTATCAGGAGACTGACATTTCTAGTCCGTCTTAGCCCATGAAAGCCACTGGGTCATTTTGAGCCAATTACCAGGAGACTGGGAGTTCTAGTCCCGTCTTAACCCATGAAAGCCACTGGGTCATTTTGAGCCAATTACCAGGAGTCTGAGAGTTCTAGACCTGGCTTAGCCATGAAAGCCACTGGGTCATTTTGGGCCAATTACCAGGAGACTGGGAGTTCTAGTTCCGTCTTAGCCCATGAAAGCCACTGGGTCATTTTGTGCCAATTACCAGGACACTGGGAGTTCTATACTCGTCGTTACCCATAAAAGCCATTGGGTCATTTTGGGCCAATTACCAGGGGACTGGGAGTTGTAGACTTTTCTTACACCATGAAAGCCACCTGGGTGAATTTGGGCCAATTACCAGGAGACTGGGAGTTCTACACCTGTCTTAGCCCATGAAAGCCACTGGGTCGTTTTGGCCCAATTACCCGGAGAATGGGAGTTCTAGTCCCGTCTTAGCCCATGAAAGCCACTGCGTCATTTTGGGTCAATTAACAGGCGACTGGGAGTTCTAGACCCAGCCCATGAAAGCCGCTGGGTCATTTTGGGCTAATTACCAGGAGACTGTGAGTTCTAGTCGCGTCTTTACCCATGAAAGCCGCTGGGTCATTTTGGGTCAATTATCAGGAGACTGACATTTATAGTCCGTCTTAGCCATGAACGCCATTGGGTCATTTTGAGCCAATTACCGGGAGACTGGGAGTTCTAGTCCCTTCTTAGCCCATGAAAGCCACTGGGTCATTTGGGGCCAATTACCAGGGGACTGGGAGTTCTAGTCCAATCTTAGCCCATGAAAGCCACTGGGTCATTTTGGGCCAATTACCAGGAGACTAAGAGTTCTAGTCCCCTCTTAGCCCATGAAAGCCGCTGGGTCATTTTGAGGCAATTATCAGGAGACTGGGAGTTCTAGTCCCGTCTTAGCCCATGTAAGCCTCTGGATCATTTTCAGCCAATTTCCAGGTGACTAAGAGTCCTAGACCCACCTTAGCCAGGAAAGCCACTGGGTCATTTTGGGCCAATTACAAGGAGACTGAGAGTTCTAGTCCCGTCTTAGCTCATGAAAGCCAATGGGTCATTTTGGGCCAATTACCAGGAGACTGAGAGTTCTAGTACCATCTTAGCCAATGAAAGCCACCAGGGTCATTTTGGGCCAATTACCAGGAGACTGGGAGTTCTAGTCCAATCTTAGCCCATGAAAGCCACTGGGTCATTTTGGGCTAATTACCAGGAGACTGAAATTTCTAGTCCGTCTTAGCCCATGAAAGCCACTGGGTCATTTTGGGGCAATTACCAGGCGACTGGGAGTTCTAGACCCAGCCCATGAAAGCTACTGGGTCATTTTGGGCTAATTACCAGGAGACTGTGAGTTCTAGTCGCGTCTTTACCCATGAAAGCCGCTGGGTCATTTTGGGCCAATTATCAGGAGACTGACATTTATAGTCCGTCTTAGCCATGAACGCCATTGGGTCATTTTGAGCCAATTACCGGGAGACTGGGAGTTCTAGTCCCTTCTTAGCCCATGAAAGCCACTGGGTCATTTGGGGCCAATTACCAGGGGACTGGGAGTTCTAGTCCAATCTTAGCCCATGAAAGCCACTGGGTCATTTTGGGCCAATTACCAGCAGACTAAGAGTTCTAGTCCCCTCTTAGCCCATGAAAGCCGCTGGGTCATTTTGGGGCAATTATCAGGAGACTGGGAGTTCTAGTCCCGTCTTAGCCCATGTAAGCCTCTGGATCATTTTCAGCCAATTTCCAGGAGACTAAGAGTCCTAGACCCACCTTAGCCAGGAAAGCCACTGGGTCATTTTGGGCCAATTACAAGAAGACTCAGAGTTCTAGTCCCGTCTTAGCTCATGAAAGCCAATGGGTCATTTTGGGCCAATTACCAGGAGACTGAGAGTTCTAGTACCATCTTAGCCAATGAAAGCCACCAGGGTCATTTTGGGCCAATTACCAGGAGACTGGGAGTTCTAGTCCAATCTTAGCCCATGAAAGCCACTGGGTCATCTTGGGCCAATTACCAGGAGACTGAAATTTCTAGTCCGTCTTAGCCCATGAAAGCCACTGGGTCATTTTGGGGCAATTACCAGGAGACTGGGAGTTCTAGTGCCCTCTTAGCCCATGATAGCCACTGGGTCATTTTGGGCCAATTATCAGGAGACTGACATTTCTAGTCCGTCTTAGTCCATGAAAGCTGCTGGGTCATTTTGGGCCAATTATCAGGAGACTGACATTTCTAGTCCGTCTTAGCCCATGAAAGCCACTGGGTCATTTTGGGCAAATTACCAGGAGACTGGGAGTTCTAGTTCCATCTTAGCCCATGAAAGCCACTGGGTCATTTTGGGCTAATTACCAGGGGACTGGGAGTTGTAGACTTTTCTTACACCATGAAAGCCACCTGGGTGAATTTGGGCCAATTACCAGGAGACTGACATTTCTAGTCCGTCTTAGCCCATGAAAGCCACTGGGTCATTTTGGGCCAATTATCAGGAGACTAAGAGTTCTTGTCCCCTCTTAGCCCATGAAAGCCGCTGGGTCATTTTGGGCCAATTATCAGGAGACTGACATTTCTAGTCCATCTTAGTCCATGAAAGCCGCTGGGTCATTTTGGGCCAATTATCAGGAGACTGACATTTCTAGTCCGTCTTAGTCCATGAAAGCCACTGGGTCATTTTGAGCCAATTACCAGGAGTCTGAGAGTTCTAGACCTGGCTTAGCCATGAAAGCCACTGGGTCATTTTGGGCCAATTACCAGGAGACTGGGAGTCCTAGTTCCGTCTTAGCCCATGAAAGCCACTGGGTCATTTTGGGCCAATTATCAGGAGACTGACATTTCTAGTCCGTCTTAGTCCATGAAAGCCGCTGGGTCATTTTGGGCCAATTAACAGAAGACTGACATTTCTGGTCCGTTTTAGCCCATGAAAGCCACTGGGTCATTTGGTGCCAATTACCAGGAGACTGGGAGTTCTAGTCCCGTCTGAACCCATGAAAGCCACTGGGTCATTTTGAGCCAATTACCAGGAGTCTGAGAGTTCTAGACCTGGCTTAGCCATGAAAGCCACTGGGTCATTTTGGGCCAATTACCAGGAGACTGGGAGTTCTAGTTCCGTTTTTACCCATGAAAGCCGCTGGGTCATTTTGGACCAATTATCAGGAGACTCACATTTCTAGTCCGTCTTAGCCCATGAAAGCCACTGGGTCATTTTGGGGCAATTACCAGGAGACTGGGAGTTCTAGTGCCGCCTTAGCCCATGATAGCCACTGGGTCATTTTGGGCCAATTTCCAGGAGACTGGGAGTTCTAGTCCCTTCTTAGCCTATGAAAGCCACTGGGTCGTTTGGGGCCATTTACCAGGAGACTGGGAGTTCCAGACCAATCTTAGCCCATGAAAACCACTGGGTCATTTTGGGCCAATTACCAGGAGACTGAGAGTTGTAGTCCCCTCTTAGCCTATGAAAGTCGCTGGGTCATTTTGGGCCAATTACCAGGAGACTGAAATTTCTAGTCCGTCTTAGCCCATGAAAGCCACTGGGTCATTTGGGGCCAATTACCAGGATACTAGGAGTTCTAGTCCCTTCTTTACCCATGAAAGCCGCTGGGTCATTTTGGGCCAATTATCAGGAGACTGACATTTCTAGTCCGTCTTAGTCCATGAAAGCCGCTGGGTCATATTGGGCCAATTATCAGGAGACTGACATTTCTAGTCCCTCTTAGCCCATGAAAGCCACTGGGTCGTTTGGGGCCATTTACCAGGAGACTGGGAGTTCCAGTCCAATCTTAGCCCATGAAAGCCACTGGGTCATTTTGGGCCAATTACCAGGAGACTGAGAGTTCTAGTCCCCTCTTAGCCCATGAAAGCCGCTGGGTCATTTTGGGCCAATTATCAGGAGACTGAAATTTCTAGTCCGTCTTAGCCCATGAAAGCCACTGATTCATTTTGGGGCAATTACCAGGAGACTGGGAGTTCTAGTGCCGTCTTAGCCCATGATAGCCACTGGGTCATTTTGGGCCAATTATCAGGAAACTGACATTTCTAGTCCGTCTTAGTCCATGAAAGCCGCTGGGTCATTTTGGGCCAATTATCAGGAGACTGACATTTATAGTCCGTCTTAGCCATGAACGCCATTGGGTCATTTTGAGCCAATTACCGGGAGACTGGGAGTTCTAGTCCCTTCTTAGCCCATGAAAGCCACTGGGTCGTTTGGGGCCAATTACCAGGGGACTGGGAGTTCTAGTCCAATCTTAGCCCATGAAAGCCACTGGGTCATTTTGGGCCAATTACCAGCAGACTAAGAGTTCTAGTCCCCTCTTAGCCCATGAAAGCCGCTGGGTCATTTTGGGGCAATTATCAGGAGACTGGGAGTTCTAGTCCCGTCTTAGCCCATGTAAGCCTCTGGATCATTTTCAGCCAATTTCCAGGAGACTAAGAGTCCTAGACCCGCCTTAGCCAGGAAAGCCACTGGGTCATTTTGGGCCAATTACAAGAAGACTCAGAGTTCTAGTCCCGTCTTAGCTCATGAAAGCCAATGGGTCATTTTGGGCCAATTACCAGGAGACTGAGAGTTCTAGTACCATCTTAGCCAATGAAAGCCACCAGGGTCATTTTGGGCCAATTACCAGGAGACTGGGAGTTCTAGTCCAATCTTAGCCCATGAAAGCCACTGGGTCATCTTGGGCCAATTACCAGGAGACTGAAATTTCTAGTCCGTCTTAGCCCATGAAAGCCACTGGGTCATTTTGGGGCAATTACCAGGAGACTGGGAGTTCTAGTGCCCTCTTAGCCCATGATAGCCACTGGGTCATTTTGGGCCAATTATCAGGAGACTGACATTTCTAGTCCGTCTTAGTCCATGAAAGCTGCTGGGTCATTTTGGGCCAATTATCAGGAGACTGACATTTCTAGTCCGTCTTAGCCCATGAAAGCCACTGGGTCATTTTGGGCAAATTACCAGGAGACTGGGAGTTCTAGTTCCATCTTAGCCCATGAAAGCCACTGGGTCATTTTGGGCTAATTACCAGGGGACTGGGAGTTGTAGACTTTTCTTACACCATGAAAGCCACCTGGGTGAATTTGGGCCAATTACCAGGAGACTGACATTTCTAGTCCGTCTTAGCCCATGAAAGCCACTGGGTCATTTTGGGCCAATTATCAGGAGACTAAGAGTTCTTGTCCCCTCTTAGCCCATGAAAGCCGCTGGGTCATTTTGGGCCAATTATCAGGAGACTGACATTTCTAGTCCATCTTAGTCCATGAAAGCCGCTGGGTCATTTTGGGCCAATTATCAGGAGACTGACATTTCTAGTCCGTCTTAGTCCATGAAAGCCACTGGGTCATTTTGAGCCAATTACCAGGAGTCTGAGAGTTCTAGACCTGGCTTAGCCATGAAAGCCACTGGGTCATTTTGGGCCAATTACCAGGAGACTGGGAGTTCTAGTTCCGTCTTAGCCCATGAAAGCCACTGGGTCATTTTGGGCCAATTATCAGGAGACTGACATTTCTAGTCCGTCTTAGTCCATGAAAGCCGCTGGGTCATTTTGGGCCAATTAACAGAAGACTGACATTTCTGGTCCGTTTTAGCCCATGAAAGCCACTGGGTCATTTGGTGCCAATTACCAGGAGACTGGGAGTTCTAGTCCCGTCTGAACCCATGAAAGCCACTGGGTCATTTTGAGCCAATTACCAGGAATCTGAGAGTTCTAGACCTGGCTTAGCCATGAAAGCCACTGGGTCATTTTGGGCCAATTACCAGGAGACTGGGAGTTCTAGTTCCGTTTTTACCCATGAAAGCCGCTGGGTCATTTTGGACCAATTATCAGGAGACTCACATTTCTAGTCCGTCTTAGCCCATGAAAGCCACTGGGTCATTTTGGGGCAATTACCAGGAGACTGGGAGTTCTAGTGCCGTCTTAGCCCATTATAGCCACTGGGTCATTTTGGGCCAATTTCCAGGAGACTGGGAGTTCTAGTCCCTTCTTAGCCTATGAAAGCCACTGGGTCGTTTGGGGCCATTTACCAGGAGACTGGGAGTTCCAGACCAATCTTAGCCCATGAAAACCACTGGGTCATTTTGGGCCAATTACCAGGAGACTGAGAGTTGTAGTCCCCTCTTAGCCTATGAAAGTCGCTGGGTCATTTTGGGCCAATTACCAGGAGACTGAAATTTCTAGTCCGTCTTAGCCCATGAAAGCCACTGGGTCATTTGGGGCCAATTACCAGGATACTAGGAGTTCTAGTCCCTTCTTTACCCATGAAAGCCGCTGGGTCATTTTGGGCCAATTATCAGAAGACTGACATTTCTAGTCCGTCTTAGTCCATGAAAGCCGCTGGGTCATATTGGGCCAATTATCAGGAGACTGACATTTCTAGTCCCTCTTAGCCCATGAAAGCCACTGGGTCGTTTGGGGCCATTTACCAGGAGACTGGGAGTTCCAGTCCAATCTTAGCCCATGAAAGCCACTGGGTCATTTTGGGCCAATTACCAGGAGACTGGGAGTTCTAGTGCCGTCTTAGCCCATGATAGCCACTGGGTCATTTTGGGCCAATTATCAGGAAACTGACATTTCTAGTCCGTCTTAGTCCATGAAAGCCGCTGGGTCATTTTGGGCCAATTATCAGGGGACTGGGAGTTGTAGACTTTTCTTACACCATGAAAGCCACTGGGACATTTGGGGCCAATTACCAGGAGACTGGGAGTTCTAGTCCCGTCTTAACCCATGAAAGCCACTGGGTCATTTTGGACCAATTATCAGGAGACTGGGAGTTCTAGTCCCGTTTTTACCCATGAAAGCCGCTGGGTCATTTTGGACCAATTATCAGGAGACTCACATTTCTAGTCCGTCTTAGCCCATGAAAGCCACTGGGTCATTTTGGGGCAATTACCAGGAGACTGGGAGTTCTAGTGCCGTCTTAGGCCATGATAGCCACTGGGTCATTTTGGGCCAATTACCAGGAGACTGAAATTTCTAGTCCGTCTTAGCCCATGAAAGCCACTGGGTCATTTGGGGCCAATTACCAGGATACTAGGAGTTCTAGTCCCTTCTTTACCCATGAAAGCCGCTGGGTCATTTTGGGCCAATTATCAGAAGACTGACATTTCTAGTCCGTCTTAGTCCATGAAAGCCGCTGGGTCATATTGGGCCAATTATCAGGAGACTGACATTTCTAGTCCCTCTTAGCCCATGAAAGCCACTGGGTCGTTTGGGGCCATTTACCAGGAGACTGGGAGTTCCAGTCCAATCTTAGCCCATGAAAGCCACTGGGTCATTTTGGGCCAATTACCAGGAGACTGGGAGTTCTAGTGCCGTCTTAGCCCATGATAGCCACTGGGTCATTTTGGGCCAATTATCAGGAAACTGACATTTCTAGTCCGTCTTAGTCCATGAAAGCCGCTGGGTCATTTTGGGCCAATTATCAGGGGACTGGGAGTTGTAGACTTTTCTTACACCATGAAAGCCACTGGGACATTTGGGGCCAATTACCAGGAGACTGGGAGTTCTAGTCCCGTCTTAACCCATGAAAGCCACTGGGTCATTTTGGACCAATTATCAGGAGACTGGGAGTTCTAGTCCCGTTTTTACCCATGAAAGCCGCTGGGTCATTTTGGACCAATTATCAGGAGACTCACATTTCTAGTCCGTCTTAGCCCATGAAAGCCACTGGGTCATTTTGGGGCAATTACCAGGAGACTGGGAGTTCTAGTGCCGTCTTAGGCCATGATAGCCACTGGGTCATTTTGGGCCAATTTCCAGGAGACTGGGAGTTCTAGTCCCTTCTTAGCCTATGAAAGCCACTGGGTCGTTTGGGGCCATTTACCAGGAGACTGGGAGTTCCAGACCAATCTTAGCCCATGAAAGCCACTGGGTCATTTTGGGCCAATTACCAGGAGACTGAGAGTTGTAGTCCCCTCTTAGCCTATGAAAGTCGCTGGGTCATTTTGGGCCAATTACCAGGAGACTGAAATTTCTAGTCCGTCTTAGCCCATGAAAGCCACTGGGTCATTTGGGGCCAATTACCAGGACACTAGGAGTTCTAGACCCTTCTTTACCCATGAAAGCCGCTGGGTCATTTTGGGCCAATTATCAGGAGACTGACATTTCTAGTCCGTCTTAGTCCATGAAAGCCGCTGGGTCATTTTGGGCCAATTATCAGGAGACTGACATTTCTAGTCCGTCTTAGCCCATGAAAGCCACTGGGTCATTTTGAGCCAATTACCAGGAGACTGGGAGTTCTAGTCCCGTCTTAACCCATGAAAGCCACTGGGTCATTTTGAGCCAATTACCAGGAGTCTGAGAGTTCTAGACCTGGCTTAGCCATGAAAGCCACTGGGTCATTTTGGGCCAATTACCAGGAGACTGGGAGTTCTAGTTCCGTCTTAGCCCATGAAAGCCACTGGGTCATATTGGGCCAATTACCAGGACACTGGGAGTTCTATACTCGTCGTTACCCATAAAAGCCATTGGGTCATTTTGGGCCAATTACCAGGGGACTGGGAGTTGTAGACTTTTCTTACACCATGAAAGCCACCTGGGTGAATTTGGGCCAATTACCAGGAGACTGGGAGTTCTACACCTGTCTTAGCCCATGAAAGCCACTGGGTCGTTTTGGCCCAATTACCCGGAGAATGGGAGTTCTAGTCCCGTCTTAGCCCATGAAAGCCATTGCGTCATTTTGGGTCAATTAACAGGCGACTGGGAGTTCTAGACCCAGCCCATGAAAGCCGCTGGGTCATTTTGGGCTAATTACCAGGAGACTGTGAGTTCTAGTCGCGTCTTTACCCATGAAAGCCGCTGGGTCATTTTGGGCCAATTATCAGGAGACTGACATTTATAGTCCGTCTTAGCCATGAACGCCATTGGGTCATTTTGAGCCAATTACCGGGAGACTGGGAGTTCTAGTCCCTTCTTAGCCCATGAAAGCCACTGGGTCATTTGGGGCCAATTACCAGGGGACTGGGAGTTCTAGTCCAATCTTAGCCCATGAAAGCCACTGGGTCATTTTGGGCCAATTACCAGGAGACTAAGAGTTCTAGTCCCCTCTTAGCCCATGAAAGCCGCTGGGTCATTTTGAGGCAATTATCAGGAGACTGGGAGTTCTAGTCCCGTCTTAGCCCATGTAAGCCTCTGGATCATTTTCAGCCAATTTCCAGGTGACTAAGAGTCCTAAACCCACCTTAGCCAGGAAAGCCACTGGGTCATTTTGGGCCAATTACAAGGAGACTGAGAGTTCTAGTCCCGTCTTAGCTCATGAAAGCCAATGGGTCATTTTGGGCCAATTACCAGGAGACTGAGAGTTCTAGTACCATCTTAGCCAATGAAAGCCACCAGGGTCATTTTGGGCCAATTACCAGGAGACTGGGAGTTCTAGTCCAATCTTAGCCCATGAAAGCCACTGGGTCATTTTGGGCTAATTACCAGGAGACTGAAATTTCTAGTCCGTCTTAGCCCATGAAAGCCACTGGGTCATTTTGGGGCAATTACCAGGCGACTGGGAGTTCTAGACCCAGCCCATGAAAGCCACTGGGTCATTTTGGGCTAATTACCAGGAGACTGTGAGTTCTAGTCGCGTCTTTACCCATGAAAGCCGCTGGGTCATTTTGGGCCAATTATCAGGAGACTGACATTTATAGTCCGTCTTAGCCATGAACGCCATTGGGTCATTTTGAGCCAATTACCGGGAGACTGGGAGTTCTAGTCCCTTCTTAGCCCATGAAAGCCACTGGGTCATTTGGGGCCAATTACCAGGGGACTGGGAGTTCTAGTCCAATCTTAGCCCATGAAAGCCACTGGGTCATTTTGGGCCAATTACCAGCAGAATAAGAGTTCTAGTCCCCTCTTAGCCCATGAAAGCCGCTGGGTCATTTTGGGGCAATTATCAGGAGACTGGGAGTTCTAGTCCCGTCTTAGCCCATGTAAGCCTCTGGATCATTTTCAGCCAATTTCCAGGAGACTAAGAGTCCTAGACCCGCCTTAGCCAGGAAAGCCACTGGGTCATCTTGGGCCAATTACAAGAAGACTCAGAGTTCTAGTCCCGTCTTAGCTCATGAAAGCCAATGGGTCATTTTGGGCCAATTACCAGGAGACTGAGAGTTCTAGTACCATCTTAGCCAATGAAAGCCACCAGGGTCATTTTGGGCCAATTACCAGGAGACTGGGAGTTCTAGTCCAATCTTAGCCCATGAAAGCCACTGGGTCATTTTGGGCCAATTACCAGGAGACTGAAATTTCTAGTCCGTCTTAGCCCATGAAAGCCACTGGGTCATTTTGGGGCAATTACCAGGAGACTGGGAGTTCTAGTCCCTTCTTAGCCCATGAAAGCCACTGGGTCATTTGGGGCCAATTACCAGGGGACTGGGAGTTCTAGTCCAATCTTAGCCCATGAAAGCCACTGGGTCATTTTGGGCCAATTACCAGGAGACTAAGAGTTCTAGTCCCCTCTTAGCCCATGAAAGCCACTGTGTCATTTTGGGCCAATTACCAGGAGACTGAGAGTTCCAGTCCCGTCTTAGCCCATGAAAGCCAATGGGTCATTTTGGGCCAATTACCAGGAGACTGGGATTTCTAGTGCCGTCGTAGGCCATGAAAGCCACTGGGTCATTTTGGGCCAATTACCAGGAGACTGAGTGTTCTAGTCCCATCTTATGCCATGAACACCGCTCGGTCATTTTGGGCCAATTTTCAAGAGACTGAGATTTCTAGTCCGCCCTAGCCCATGAAAGCCACTGGGTCATTTTGGTACAATTACCAGGAGATTGGGAGTTCTAGTCCCATCTTAGCCCATGAAAGCCACCTGGGTGACTTTGGACCAATCAGCAGGAGACTGAGAGTTTTAGACCTGGCGTACCTCATGAAAGCCACCTGGGTGACTTTGGGCCAATTACGAAGAGACTCGGAATTCTAATCCCGTCTTAGCCGAGGAAAGCCACCTGGGTGCCTTTGGGCCAATTACCAGGAGACTGAGAGTTGTATACCCGTCTTAACCTATAAAAGCCACTGGGTCATTTTGGGACAATTACCAGGAGACTGGGAGTTCTAGTCCCATCTTAGCCCATGAAAGCCACCTGGGTGACTTTGGGCCAAACAGCAGGAGACTGAGAGTTTTAGACCTGGCATACCTCATGAAAGCCACCTGGGTGACTTTGGGCCAATTACCAAGAGACTAGGAATTCTAGTCCCGTCTTAGCCCAGGAAAGCCACCTGGGTGCCTTTGGGCCAATTACCAGGAGACTGAGAGTTGTATACCCGTCTTAACCTATAAAAGCCACTGGGTCATTTTGGACAAATTACCAGGAGACTGGGAGTTCTAGACCTGTCTTACCCCATGAAAGCCACCTGGGGCCTTTGAGCCAATTACCAGGAGACTGAGAGTTCTAGACATTTCTTACCCCATGAAAGCCACCTGGATGACTTTGGGCAAATTACCAGGAGACTGGGAGTTCTACACCTGTCTTAGCCCATAAAAGCCACTGGGTCATTTTGGGCCAATTACCAGGAGATTGGGAATTCAGTCCCGTATTAGCCCATGAAAGCCACTGGGTCATTTTGGGCCAATTACCAGGAGACTGAGAGTTCTAGTATCATCTTAGCCGAAGAAAGCCACCAGGGTCATTTTGGGCCAATTACCAGGAGACTGGGATGTCTAGTGCAGTCTTAGGCCATGAAAGCCACTGGGTCATTTTGTGCCAATTACCAGGAGACTGGTATTTCTAGTGCCGTCTTAGCCCATGAAAGCCACTGGATCATTTTGGGCCAATTACCAGGAGACTGAGAGTTCCAGTCCCGTCTTAGCCCATGAAAGCCACTGGGTCATTTTGGGCCAATTACCAGGAGACTAGGAATTCTAGTCCCATCTTAGCCCATGAAAGCCACTGGGTCATTTGGGGCCAATTACCAGGAGACTGAGAGTTCTAGTCCCGTCTTAACCCATGAAAGCCACCTGGGTGACTTGGGCCAATTACCAAGAGATTGGGAGTTCTAGACCCCTCTTAGCCCATGAAAGCCACTGGGTCATTTTGGGCCAATTACCAGGAGACTGGGAGTTCTAGAACCGTCGTTACCCATAAAAGCCATTGGGTCATTTTGGGCCAATTACCAGGGGACTGGGAGTTGTGGACCTTTCTTACCCCATGGAAGCCACCTGGGTGAATTTGGGCCAATTACCAGGAGACTGAGAGTTCTAGCAGCATCTTAGCCGAAGAAAGCCACCAGGGTCATTTTGGGCCAATTACCCGGAGAATGGGAGTTCTAGTCCCGTATTAGCCCATGAAAGCCACTGGGTCATTTTGGGCCAATCACCAGGAGACTGGGATTTCTAGTGCCGTCTTAGGCCATGAAAGCCACTGGGTCATTTTGGGCCAATTACCAGGAGACTGAGAGTTCTAGACCCGTCGTAGCCTACGAAAGCCACTGGGTCATTTTGGGCCAATTACCAGGAGACTGGGAATTCAGTCCCGTCTTAGCCCATGAAAGCCACTGGGTCATTTTGGGCCACTTACCAAGAGACTGAGAGTTCTAGTAGCATCTTAGCCGAAGAAAGCCACCAGGGTCATTTTGGGCCAATTACCAGGAGACTGGGATTTCTAGTGCCGTCTCAGGCCATGAAAGCCACTGGGTCATTTTGGGCCAATTACCAGGAGACTAGGAATTCTAGTCCCAATTTAGCCCATGAAAGCCACAGGGTCATTTTGGGCCAATTACCAAGAAACTGGGAGTTCTATTCCTGTCTTAGCCGATGAAAACCACTGGGTCATTTTGGGCCAATTACCAGGAGACTGAGAGTTCTAGTCCCGTCTTAGCCCATTAAAGCCACTGGGTCATTTGAGGCCAATTACCAGGAGACTGAGAGTTCTAGTCCCGTCTTAACCCATGAAAGCAACCTGGGTGACTTAGGCCAATTACCAAGAGATTGGGAGTTCTAGACCCGTCTTAGCCCATGAAAGCCACTGGGACATTTTGGGCCAATTACCAGGAGACTGAGAGTTCTAGAACCGTCTTTACCCATAAAAGCCATGGGGTCATTTTGGGCCAATTACCAGGGGACTGGGAGTTGTGGACCTTTCTTACCCCATGGAAGCCACCTGGGTGAATTTGGGCCAATTACCAGGAGAATTGGAGTTCTACACCTGTCTTAGCCCATGAAAGCCACTGGGTCATATTGGGCCAATTACCCGGAGAATGGGAGTTCTAGTCCCGTATTAGCCCATGAAAGCCACTGGGTCATTTTGGGCCAATTACCAGGAGACTGGGATTTTTTCATGCCGTCTTAGGCCATGAAAGCCACTGGGTCATTTTGGGCAAATTACCAGGAGACTGAGAGTTCCAGTCCCGTCTTAGCCTATGAAAGCCACTGGGTCATTTTGGGCCAATTACCAGGAGACTGGGAGTTCTAGTGCCGTCTTAGCCCATGAAAGTCACTGGGTTATTTTGGGTCAATTACCAGGAGCCTGAGAGTTCTAGACTTTTCTTACCCATGAAAGCCACTGGGTCATTTTGGGCCAACTACCAGGAAACTGAGTGTTCCAGTCCCGTGTTAGCCCATGAAAGCCACTGGGTCATTTTGGGCCAATTACCAGGAGACTGAGAGTTCTAGTAGCATCTTAGCCGAAGAAAGCCACTGGGTCATTTTGGACAAATTACCAGAAGACTGGGAGTTCTAGACCTGTCTTACCCCATGAAAGCCATCTGGGGGACTTTGAGCCAATTACCAGGAGACTGAGAGTTCTAGACATTTCTTACCCCATGAAAGCCACCTGGATGACTTTGGGCCAATTACCAGGAGACTGGGAGTTCTATACCTGTCTTAGCCCATAAAAGCCACTGGGTCATTTTGGGCCAATTACCAGGAGACTGGGAATTCAGTCCCGTCTTAGCCCATGAAAGCCACTGGGTCATTTTGGGCCAATTACCAGGAGACTGAGAGTTCTAGTAGCATCTTAGCCGAAGAAAGCCACCAGGGTCATTTTGGGCCAATTACCAGGAGACTGGGATTTCTAGTGCTGTCTTAGCCCATGAAAGCCACTGGGTCATTTTGGGCCAATTACCAGGAGACTGGTATTTCTAGTGCCGTCTTAGCCCATGAAAGCCACTGGGTCATTTTGGGTCAATTACCAGGAGCCTGAGAGTTCTAGACTTTTCTTACCCATGAAAGCCACATGGGTGACTTTGGGCCAATTACCAGGAGACTGGGAGTCCTACACCTGTCTTAGCCCATAAAAGCCACTGGGTCATTTTGGGCCAATTACCAGGAGACTGAGAATTCTAGTCCCGTCTTAACCCATGAAAGCCACCTGGGTGACTTGGGCCAATTACCAAGAGATTGGGAGTTCTAGACCCGTCTTAGCCCATGAAAGCCACTGGGACATTTTGGGCCAATTACCAGGAGACAGAGTTCTAGACCTGTCTTACCCATGAAAGCCACTGGGTCATTTTGGGCCAATTACCAGGAGACTGGAAGTTCTAGAACCGTCTTTACCCATAAAAGCCACTGGGTCATTTTGGGCCAATTACCAGGGGACTGGGAGTTGTGGACCTTTCTTACCCCATGGAAGCCACCTGGGTGAATTTGGGCCAATTACCAGGAGAAGGGGAGTTCTAGTCCCGTATTAGCCCATGAAAGCCACTGTGTCATTTTGGGCCAATTACCAGGAGACTGAGAGTTCCAGTCCCGTCTTAGCCCATGAAAGCCAATGGGTCATTTTGGGCCAATTACCAGGAGACTGGGATTTCTAGTGCCGTCGTAGGCCATGAAAGCCACTGGGTCATTTTGGGCCAATTACCAGGAGACTGAGTGTTCTAGTCCCATCTTATGCCATGAACACCGCTCGGTCATTTTGGGCCAATTTTCAAGAGACTGAGATTTCTAGTCCGCCCTAGCCCATGAAAGCCACTGGGTCATTTTGGGACAATTACCAGGAGATTGGGAGTTCTAGTCCCATCTTAGCCCATGAAAGCCACCTGGGTGACTTTGGACCAATCAGCAGGAGACTGAGAGTTTTAGACCTGGCATACCTCATGAAAGCCACCTGGGTGACTTTGGGCCAATTACCAAGAGACTCGGAATTCTAATCCCGTCTTAGCCGAGGAAAGCCACCTGGGTGCCTTTGGGCCAATTACCAGGAGACTGAGAGTTGTATACCCGTCTTAACCTATAAAAGCCACTGGGTCATTTTGGGCCAACTACCAGGAAACTGTGTGTTCCAGTCCCGTGTTAGCCCATGAAAGCCACTGGGTCATTTTGGGCCAATTACCAGGAGACTGAGAGTTCTAGTAGCATCTTAGCCGAAGAAAGCCACTGGGTCATTTTGGACAAATTACCAGAAGACTGGGAGTTCTAGACCTGTCTTAACCCATGAAAGCCATCTGGGGGACTTTGAGCCAATTACCAGGAGACTGAGAGTTCTAGACATTTCTTACCCTATGAAAGCCACCTGGATGACTTTGGGCCAATTACCAGGAGACTGGGAGTTCTATACCTGTCTTAGCCCATAAAAGCCACTGGGTCATTTTGGGCCAATTACCAGGAGACTGGGAATTCAGTCCCGTCTTAGCCCATGAAAGCCACTGGGTCATTTTGGGCCAATTACCAGGAGACTGAGAGTTCTAGTAGCATCTTAGCCGAAGAAAGCCACCAGGGTCATTTTGGGCCAATTACCAGGAGACTGGGATTTCTAGTGCCGTCTTAGCCCATGAAAGCCACTGGGTCATTTTGGGCCAATTACCAGGAGACTGGTATTTCTAGTGCCGTCTTAGCCCATGAAAGCCACTGGGTCATTTTGGGTCAATTACCAGGAGCCTGAGAGTTCTAGACTTTTCTTACCCATGAAAGCCACATGGGTGACTTTGGGCCAATTACCAGGAGACTGGGAGTCCTACACCTGTCTTAGCCCATAAAAGCCACTGGGTCATTTTGGGCCAATTACCAGGAGACTGAGAATTCTAGTCCCGTCTTAACCCATGAAAGCCACCTGGGTGACTTGGGCCAATTACCAAGAGATTGTGAGTTCTAGACCCGTCTTAGCCCATGAAAGCCACTGGGACATTTTGGGCCAATTACCAGGAGACAGAGTTCTAGACCTGTCTTACCCATGAAAGCCACTGGGTCATTTTGGGCCAATTACCAGAAGACTGGAAGTTCTAGAACCGTCTTTACCCATAAAAGCCACTGGGTCATTTTGGGCCAATTACCAGGGGACTGGGAGTTGTGGACCTTTCTTACCCCATGGAAGCCACCTGGGTGAATTTGGGCCAATTACCAGGAGAAGGGGAGTTCTAGTCCCGTATTAGCCCATCAAAGCCACTGGGTCATTTTGGGCCAATTACCAGGAGACTGGGATTTCTAGTGCCGTCTTAGGCCATGAAAGCCACTGTGTCATTTTGGGCCAATTACCAGGAGACTGAGAGTTCCAGTCCCGTCTTAGCCCATGAAAGCCACTGGGTCATTTTGGGCCAATTACCAGGAGACTGAGTGTTCTAGTCCCATCTTATGCCATGAACACCGCTCGGTCATTTTGGGCCTATTTTCAAGAGACTGAGATTTCTAGTCCGCCCTAGCCCATGAAAGCCACCGGGTCATTTTGGGACAATTACCAGGAGATTGGGAGTTCTAGTCCCATCTTAGCCCATGAAAGCCACCTGGGTGACTTTGGGCCAATCAGCAGGAGACTGAGAGTTTTAGACCTGGCATACCTCATGAAAGCCACCTGGGTGACTTTGGGCCAATTACCAAGAGACTCGGAATTCTAGTCCCGTCTTAGCCGAGGAAAGCCACCTGGGTGCCTTTGGGCCAATTACCAGGAGACTGAGAGTTGTATACCTGTCTTAACCTATAAAAGCCACTGGGTCATTTTGGGACAATAAGCAGGAGATTGGGAGTTCTAGTCCCATCTTAGCCCATGAAAGCCACCTGGGTGACTTTGGGCCAATCAGCAGGAGACTGAGAGTTTTAGACCTGGCATACCTCATGAAAGCCACCTGGGTGACTTTGGGCCAATTACCAAGAGACTAGGAATTCTAGTCCCGTCTTAGCCCAGGAAAGCCACCTGGGTGCCTTTGGGCCAATTACCAGGAGACTGAGAGTTGTATACCCGTCTTAACCTATAAAAGCCACTGGGTCATTTTGGACAAATTACCAGGAGACTGGGAGTTCTAGACCTGTCTTACCCCATGAAAGCCACCTGGGGCCTTTGAGCCAATTACCAGGAGACTGAGAGTTCTAGACATTTCTTACCCCATGAAAGCCACCTGGATGACTTTGGGCAAATTACCAGGAGACTGGGAGTTCTACACCTGTCTTAGCCCATGAAAGCCACTGGGTCATTTTGGGCCAATTACCAGGAGACTGGGAGTTCTACACCTGTCTTAGCCCATAAAAGCCACGGGGTCATTTTGGGCCAATTACCAGGAGACTGGGAATTCAGTCGCGTCTTAGCCCATGAAAGCCACTGGGTCATTTTGGGCCAATTACCAAGAGACTGAGAGTTCCAGTAGCATCTTAGCCGAAGAAAGCCACCAGGGTCATTTTGGACCAATTACCAGGAGACTGGGATTTCTAGTGCCGTCTCAGGCCATGAAAGCCACTGGGTCATTTTGGGCCAATTACCAGGAGACTGGTATTTCTAGTGCCGTCTTAGCCCATGAAAGCCACTGGATCATTTTGGGCCAATTACCAGGAGACTGGCAGTTCTAGTGCCGTCGTAGCTTATGAAAGCCACTGGATCATTTTGGGTCAATTACCAGGTGCCTGAGAGTTCTAGACTTTTCTTACCCATGAAAGCCGCATGGGTGACTTTGGGCCAATTACCAGGAGACTGGGAGTTCTAGAACCGTCTTTACCCATAAAAGCCACGGGGTCATTTTGGGCCAATTACCAGGGGACTGGGAGTTGTGGACCTTTCTTACCTCATGGAGGCCACCTTGGTGAATTTGGGCCAATTACCAGGAGACTGGTATTTCTAGTGCCGTCTTAGCCCATGAAAGCCACTGGGTCATTTTGGGCCAATTACCAGGAACCTGGCAGTTCTAGTGCCATCTTAGCCCATGAAAGCCACCAGGGTCATTTTGGGCCAATTACCAGGAGACTGGGTTTCTAGTGCCGTCTTAGGCCCTGAAAGCCACTGGGTCATTTTGTGCCAATTACCAGGAGACTGGTATTTCTAGTGCCGTCTTAGGCCATGAAAGCCACTGGTTCATTTTGGGCCAATTACCAGGAGACTGAGAGTTCCAGTCCCGTCTTAGCCCATGAAAGCCACTGCGTCATTTTGGGCCAATTACCAGGAGACTGGGAGTTCTAATGCCGTCTTAGCCCATGAAAGCCACTGGGTCATTTTGGGTCAATTACCAGGAGCCTGAGAGTTCTGGACTTTTCTTACCCATGAAAGCCGCATGGGTGACTTTGGGCCAATTACCAGGAGACTGGGAGTTCTACACCTGTCTTAGGCCATAAAAGCCACTGGGTCATTTTGGGCCAATTACCAGGAGACTGGGAGTTCTAATGCCGTCTTAGCCCATGAAAGCCACTGGGTCATTTTGGGTCAATTACCAGGAGCCTGAGAGTTCTGGACTTTTCTTACCCATGAAAGCCACATGGGTGACTTTGGGCCAATTACCAGGAGACTGGGAGTTCTACACCTGTCTTAGCCCATAAAAGCCACTGGGTCATTTTGGGCCAATTTCCAGTTGACTGGGAGTTCTAGTGCCGTCTTAGCCCATGAAAGCCACTGGGTCATTTTGGGTCAATTACCAGGAGCCTGAGAGTTCTAGTCCCGTCTTAGCCCATGAAAGCCACTGGGTCATTTTGGGCCAATTACCAGGAGACTGAGAGTTCTTCTCCAATCTTAGCCCATGAAAGCCACCAGGGTCATTTTGGGCCAATTACCAGGAGACTGGGATTGCTAGTGCCGTCTTAGGCCATGAAAGCAACTGGGTCATTTTGGGCCAATTACCAGGAGACTGGGATTTCTAGTGCCTTCTTAGGCCATAAAAGCCACTGGGTCATTTTGGGCCAATTACCAGGAGACTGAGAGTTCCAGTCCCGTCTTAGCCCATGAAAGCCACTGGGTCATTTTGGGCCAATTACCAGGAGACTGGTATTTCTAGTGCCGTCTTAGGCCATGAAAGCCAGTGGTTCATTTTGGGCCAATTACCAGGAGACTGAGAGTTCCAGTCCCGTCTTAGCCCATGAAAGCCACTGCGTCATTTTGGGCCAATTACCAGGAGACTGGGAGTTCTAATGCCGTCTTAGCCCATGAAAGCCACTGGGTCATTTTGGGTCAATTACCAGGAGCCTGAGAGTTCTGGACTTTTCTTACCCATGAAAGCCACATGGGTGACTTTGGGCCAATTACCAGGAGACTGGGAGTTCTACACCTGTCTTAGCCCATAACAACCACTGGGTCATTTTGGGCCAATTACCAGGAGACTAGGAATTCTAGTCCCATCTTAGCCCATTAAAGCCACTGGGTCATTTTGGGCCAATTACCAAGAAACTGGGAGTTCTATTCCTGTATTAGCCGATGAAAGCCACTGGGTCATTTTGGGCCAATTACCAGGAGACTGAGAGTTCTAGACCCGTCGTAGCCCATGAAAGCCACTGGGTCATTTTGGGCCAATTACCAGGAGACTGAGAGTTCTAGTCCCGTCTTAGCCCATTAAAGCCACTGGGTCATTTGGGGCCAATTACCAAGAGCCTGAGAGTTCTAGTCCCGTCTTAACCCATGAAAGCCATTGAGTCATTTTGGGGCAATTATCAGGAGACTGGGAGTTCTGGACCTATCTTACCCCATGAAGGCCACCTGGATGACTTTGGGCCAATTACCAGGAGACTGGGAGTTCTAGTCCTATCTTAGCCCATGAAAGCCACCTGGGTGACTTTGAGCCAATTACCAGGAGTCTAAGAGTTCTAGTCCCCTCTTAGCCCAGGAAAGCCACCTGGGTGACTTTGGGCCAAACAGCAGGAGACTGAGAGTTTTAGACCTGGCATACCTCATGAAAGCCACCTGGGTGTCTTTGGGCCAATTACCAGGAGACTGGGAGTTCTACACCTGTCTTAGCCCATGAAAGCCACTGGGTCATATTGGGCCAATTACCCGGAGAATGGGAGTTCTAGTCCCGTATTAGCCCATGAAAGCCACTGGGTCATTTTGGGCCAATTACCAGGAGACTGGGATTTCTAGTGCAGTCTTAGGACATGAAAGCCACTGGTCATTTTGGGCCAATTACCAGGAGACTGAGAGTTCTAGACCCGTCGTAGCCCACGAAAGCCACTGGGTCATTTTGGGCCAATTACCAGGAGATTGGGAATTCAGTCCCGTCTTAGCCCATGAAAGCCACTGGGTCATTTTGGGCCAATTACCAGGAGACTGGGATTTCTAGTGCCGTCTCAGGCCATGAAAGCCAATGGGTCATTTTGGGCCAATTACCAGGAGACTGGTATTTCTAGTGCCGTCTTAGCCCATGAAAGCCACTGGGTCATTTTGGGCCAATTACCAGGAGACTGGCAGTTCTAGTGCCGTCTTAGCCCATGAAAGCCACTGGGTCATTTTGGGTCAATTACCAGGAGTCTGAGAGTTCTAGACTTTTCTTACCCATGAAAGCCGCATGGGTGACTTTGGGCCAATTACCAGGAGACTGGGAGTCCTAGTTCCGTCTTAGCCCATGAAAGCCACTGGGTCATTTTGGGCCAATTATCAGGAGACTGACATTTCTAGTCCGTCTTAGTCCATGAAAGCCGCTGGGTCATTTTGGGCCAATTAACAGAAGACTGACATTTCTGGTCCGTTTTAGCCCATGAAAGCCACTGGGTCATTTGGTGCCAATTACCAGGAGACTGGGAGTTCTAGTCCCGTCTGAACCCATGAAAGCCACTGGGTCATTTTGAGCCAATTACCAGGAGTCTGAGAGTTCTAGACCTGGCTTAGCCATGAAAGCCACTGGGTCATTTTGGGCCAATTACCAGGAGACTGGGAGTTCTAGTTCCGTTTTTACCCATGAAAGCCGCTGGGTCATTTTGGACCAATTATCAGGAGACTCACATTTCTAGTCCGTCTTAGCCCATGAAAGCCACTGGGTCATTTTGGGGCAATTACCAGGAGACTGGGAGTTCTAGTGCCGTCTTAGCCCATGATAGCCACTGGGTCATTTTGGGCCAATTTCCAGGAGACTGGGAGTTCTAGTCCCTTCTTAGCCTATGAAAGCCACTGGGTCGTTTGGGGCCATTTACCAGGAGACTGGGAGTTCCAGACCAATCTTAGCCCATGAAAACCACTGGGTCATTTTGGGCCAATTACCAGGAGACTGAGAGTTGTAGTCCCCTCTTAGCCTATGAAAGTCGCTGGGTCATTTTGGGCCAATTACCAGGAGACTGAAATTTCTAGTCCGTCTTAGCCCATGAAAGCCACTGGGTCATTTGGGGCCAATTACCAGGATACTAGGAGTTCTAGTCCCTTCTTTACCCATGAAAGCCGCTGGGTCATTTTGGGCCAATTATCAGGAGACTGACATTTCTAGTCCGTCTTAGTCCATGAAAGCCGCTGGGTCATATTGGGCCAATTATCAGGAGACTGACATTTCTAGTCCCTCTTAGCCCATGAAAGCCACTGGGTCGTTTGGGGCCATTTACCAGGAGACTGGGAGTTCCAGTCCAATCTTAGCCCATGAAAGCCACTGGGTCATTTTGGGCCAATTACCAGGAGACTGAGAGTTCTAGTCCCCTCTTAGCCCATGAAAGCCGCTGGGTCATTTTGGGCCAATTATCAGGAGACTGAAATTTCTAGTCCGTCTTAGCCCATGAAAGCCACTGGGTCATTTTGGGGCAATTACCAGGAGACTGGGAGTTCTAGTGCCGTCTTAGCCCATGATAGCCACTGGGTCATTTTGGGCCAATTATCAGGAAACTGACATTTCTAGTCCGTCTTAGTCCATGAAAGCCGCTGGGTCATTTTGGGCCAATTACCAGGAGACTGACATTTCTAGTCCGTCTTAGCCCATGAAAGCCACTGGGTCATTTTGGGCCAATTACCAGGAGACTGGGAGTTCTAGTGCCGTCTTAGCCCATGATAGCCACTGGGTCATTTTGGGCCAATTACCAGTAAACTGACATTTCTAGTCCGTCTTAGTCCATGAAAGCCGCTGGGTCATTTTGGGCCAATTATCAGGAGACTGACATTTCTAGTCCGTCTTAGCCCATGAAAGCCACTGGGACATTTGGGGCCAATTACCAGGAGACTGGGAGTTCTAGTCCCGTCTTAACCCATGAAAGCCACTGGGTCATTTTGGACCAATTATCAGGAGACTGGGAGTTCTAGTCCCGTTTTTACCCATGAAAGCCGCTGGGTCATTTTGGACCAATTATCAGGAGACTCACATTTCTAGTCCGTCTTAGCCCATGAAAGCCACTGGGTCATTTTGGGGCAATTACCAGGAGACTGGGAGTTCTAGTGCCGTCTTAGCCCATGATAGCCACTGGGTCATTTTGGGCCAATTTCCAGGAGACTGGGAGTTCTAGTCCCTTCTTAGCCTATGAAAGCCACTGGGTCGTTTGGGGCCATTTACCAGGAGACTGGGAGTTCCAGACCAATCTTAGCCCATGAAAGCCACTGGGTCATTTTGGGCCAATTACCAGGAGACTGAGAGTTGTAGTCCCCTCTTAGCCTATGAAAGTCGCTGGGTCATTTTGGGCCAATTACCAGGAGACTGAAATTTCTAGTCCGTCTTAGCCCATGAAAGCCACTGGGTCATTTGGGGCCAATTACCAGGACACTAGGAGTTCTAGTCCCTTCTTTACCCATGAAAGCCGCTGGGTCATTTTGGGCCAATTATCAGGAGACTGACATTTCTAGTCCGTCTTAGTCCATGAAAGCCGCTGGGTCATTTTGGGCCAATTATCAGGAGACTGACATTTCTAGTCCGTCTTAGCCCATGAAAGCCACTGGGTCATTTTGAGCCAATTACCAGGAGACTGGGAGTTCTAGTCCCGTCTTAACCCATGAAAGCCACTGGGTCATTTTGAGCCAATTACCAGGAGTCTGAGAGTTCTAGACCTGGCTTAGCCATGAAAGCCACTGGGTCATTTTGGGCCAATTACCAGGAGACTGGGAGTTCTAGTTCCGTCTTAGCCCATGAAAGCCACTGGGTCATTTTGGGCCAATTACCAGGACACTGGGAGTTCTATACTCGTCGTTACCCATAAAAGCCATTGGGTCATTTTGGGCCAATTACCAGGGGACTGGGAGTTGTAGACTTTTCTTACACCATGAAAGCCACTGGGACATTTGGGGCCAATTACCAGGAGACTGGGAGTTCTAGTCCCGTCTTAACCCATGAAAGCCACTGGGTCATTTTGGACCAATTATCAGGAGACTGGGAGTTCTAGTCCTGTTTTTACCCATGAAAGCCGCTGGGTCATTTTGGACCAATTATCAGGAGACTCACATTTCTAGTCCGTCTTAGCCCATGAAAGCCACTGGGTCATTTTGGGGCAATTACCAGGAGACTGGGAGTTCTAGTGCCGTCTTAGCCCATGATAGCCACTGGGTCATTTTGGGCCAATTACCAGGAAACTGACATTTCTAGTCCGTCTTAGTCCATGAAAGCCGCTGGGTCATTTTGGGCCTATTATCAGGAGACTGACATTTCTAGTCCGTCTTAGCCCATTAAAGCCACTGGGACATTTGGGGCCAATTACCAGGAGACTGGGAGTTCTAGTCCCGTCTTAACCCATGAAAGCCACTGGGTCATTTTGGACCAATTATCAGGAGACTGGGAGTTCTAGTCCCGTTTTTACCCATGAAAGCCGCTGGGTCATTTTGGACCAATTATCAGGAGACTCACATTTCTAGTCCGTCTTAGCCCATGAAAGCCACTGGGTCATTTTGGGGCAATTACCAGGAGACTGGGAGTTCTAGTGCCGTCTTAGCCCATGATAGCCACTGGGTCATTTTGGGCCAATTTCCAGGAGACTGGGAGTTCTAGTCCCTTCTTAGCCTATGAAAGCCACTGGGTCGTTTGGGGCCATTTACCAGGAGACTGGGAGTTCCAGACCAATCTTAGCCCATGAAAGCCACTGGGTCATTTTGGGCCAATTACCAGGAGACTGAGAGTTGTAGTCCCCTCTTAGCCTATGAAAGTCGCTTGGTCATTTTGGGCCAATTACCAGGAGACTGAAATTTCTAGTCCGTCTTAGCCCATGAAAGCCACTGGGTCATTTGGGGCCAATTACCAGGACACTAGGAGTTCTAGTCCCTTCTTTACCCATGAAAGCCGCTGGGTCATTTTGGGCCAATTATCAGGAGACTGACATTTCTAGTCCGTCTTATTCCATGAAAGCCGCTGGGTCATTTTGGGCCAATTATCAGGAGACTGACATTTCTAGTCCGTCTTAGCCCATGAAAGCCACTGGGTCATTTTGAGCCAATTACCAGGAGACTGGGAGTTCTAGTCCCGTCTTAACCCATGAAAGCCACTGGGTCATTTTGAGCCAATTACCAGGAGTCTGAGAGTTCTAGACCTGGCTTAGCCATGAAAGCCACTGGGTCATTTTGGGCCAATTACCAGGAGACTGGGAGTTCTAGTTCCGTCTTAGCCCATGAAAGCCACTGGGTCATTTTGGGCCAATTACCAGGACACTGGGAGTTCTATACTCGTCGTTACCCATAAAAGCCATTGGGTCATTTTGGGCCAATTACCAGGGGACTGGGAGTTGTAGACTTTTCTTACACCATGAAAGCCACTGGGACATTTGGGGCCAATTACCAGGAGACTGGGAGTTCTAGTCCCGTCTTAACCCATGAAAGCCACTGGGTCATTTTGGACCAATTATCAGGAGACTCACATTTCTAGTCCCGTTTTTACCCATGAAAGCCGCTGGGTCATTTTGGACCAATTATCAGGAGACTCACATTTCTAGTCCGTCTTAGCCCATGAAAGCCACTGGGTCATTTTGGGGCAATTACCAGGAGACTGGGAGTTCTAGTGCCGTCTTAGCCCATGATAGCCACTGGGTCATTTTGGGCCAATTTCCAGGAGACTGGGAGTTCTAGTCCCTTCTTAGCCTATGAAAGCCACTGGGTCGTTTGGGGCCATTTACCAGGAGACTGGGAGTTCCAGACCAATCTTAGCCCATGAAAGCCACTGGGTCATTTTGGGCCAATTACCAGGAGACTGAGAGTTGTAGTCCCCTCTTAGCCTATGAAAGTCGCTTGGTCATTTTGGGCCAATTACCAGGAGACTGAAATTTCTAGTCCGTCTTAGCCCATGAAAGCCACTGGGTCATTTGGGGCCAATTACCAGGACACTAGGAGTTCTAGTCCCTTCTTTACCCATGAAAGCCGCTGGGTCATTTTGGGCCAATTATCAGGAGACTGACATTTCTAGTCCGTCTTATTCCATGAAAGCCGCTGGGTCATTTTGGGCCAATTATCAGGAGACTGACATTTCTAGTCCGTCTTAGCCCATGAAAGCCACTGGGTCATTTTGAGCCAATTACCAGGAGACTGGGAGTTCTAGTCCCGTCTTAACCCATGAAAGCCACTGGGTCATTTTGAGCCAATTACCAGGAGTCTGAGAGTTCTAGACCTGGCTTAGCCATGAAAGCCACTGGGTCATTTTGGGCCAATTACCAGGAGACTGGGAGTTCTAGTTCCGTCTTAGCCCATGAAAGCCACTGGGTCATTTTGGGCCAATTACCAGGACACTGGGAGTTCTATACTCGTCGTTACCCATAAAAGCCATTGGGTCATTTTGGGCCAATTACCAGGGGACTGGGAGTTGTAGACTTTTCTTACACCATGAAAGCCACCTGGGTGAATTTGGGCCAATTACCAGGAGACTGGGAGTTCTACACCTGTCTTAGCCCATGAAAGCCACTGGGTCGTTTTGGCCCAATTACCCGGAGAATGGGAGTTCTAGTCCCATCTTAGCCCATGAAAGCCACTGCGTCATTTTGGGTCAATTAACAGGCGACTGGGAGTTCTAGACCCAGCCCATGAAAGCCGCTGGGTCATTTTGGGCTAATTACCAGGAGACTGTGAGTTCTAGTCGCGTCTTTACCCATGAAAGCCGCTGGGTCATTTTGGGTCAATTATCAGGAGACTGACATTTATAGTCCGTCTTAGCCATGAACGCCATTGGGTCATTTTGAGCCAATTACCGGGAGACTGGGAGTTCTAGTCCCTTCTTAGCCCATGAAAGCCACTGGGTCATTTGGGGCCAATTACCAGGGGACTGGGAGTTCTAGTCCAATCTTAGCCCATGAAAGCCACTGGGTCATTTTGGGCCAATTACCAGGAGACTAAGAGTTCTAGTCCCCTCTTAGCCCATGAAAGCCGCTGGGTCATTTTGAGGCAATTATCAGGAGACTGGGAGTTCTAGTCCCGTCTTAGCCCATGTAAGCCTCTGGATCATTTTCAGCCAATTTCCAGGTGACTAAGAGTCCTAGACCCACCTTAGCCAGGAAAGCCACTGGGTCATTTTGGGCCAATTACAAGGAGACTGAGAGTTCTAGTCCCGTCTTAGCTCATGAAAGCCAATGGGTCATTTTGGGCCAATTACCAGGAGACTGAGAGTTCTAGTACCATCTTAGCCAATGAAAGCCACCAGGGTCATTTTGGGCCAATTACCAGGAGACTGGGAGTTCTAGTCCAATCTTAGCCCATGAAAGCCACTGGGTCATTTTGGGCTAATTACCAGGAGACTGAAATTTCTAGTCCGTCTTAGCCCATGAAAGCCACTGGGTCATTTTGGGGCAATTACCAGGCGACTGGGAGTTCTAGACCCAGCCCATGAAAGCCACTGGGTCATTTTGGGCTAATTACCAGGAGACTGTGAGTTCTAGTCGCGTCTTTACCCATGAAAGCCGCTGGGTCATTTTGGGCCAATTATCAGGAGACTGACATTTATAGTCCGTCTTAGCCATGAACGCCATTGGGTCATTTTGAGCCAATTACCGGGAGACTGGGAGTTCTAGTCCCTTCTTAGCCCATGAAAGCCACTGGGACATTTGGGGCCAATTACCAGGGGACTGGGAGTTCTAGTCCAATCTTAGCCCATGAAAGCCACTGGGTCATTTTGGGCCAATTACCAGCAGACTAAGAGTTCTAGTCCCCTCTTAGCCCATGAAAGCCGCTGGGTCATTTTGGGGCAATTATCAGGAGACTGGGAGTTCTAGTCCCGTCTTAGCCCATGTAAGCCTCTGGATCATTTTCAGCCAATTTCCAGGAGACTAAGAGTCCTAGACCCGCCTTAGCCAGGAAAGCCACTGGGTCATTTTGGGCCAATTACAAGAAGACTCAGAGTTCTAGTCCCGTCTTAGCTCATGAAAGCCAATGGGTCATTTTGGGCCAATTACCAGGAGACTGAGAGTTCTAGTACCATCTTAGCCAATGAAAGCCACCAGGGTCATTTTGGGCCAATTACCAGGAGACTGGGAGTTCTAGTCCAATCTTAGCCCATGAAAGCCACTGGGTCATCTTGGGCCAATTACCAGGAGACTGAAATTTCTAGTCCGTCTTAGCCCATGAAAGCCACTGGGTCATTTTGGGGCAATTACCAGGAGACTGGGAGTTCTAGTGCCCTCTTAGCCCATGATAGCCACTGGGTCATTTTGGGCCAATTATCAGGAGACTGACATTTCTAGTCCGTCTTAGTCCATGAAAGCTGCTGGGTCATTTTGGGCCAATTATCAGGAGACTGACATTTCTAGTCCGTCTTAGCCCATGAAAGCCACTGGGTCATTTTGGGCAAATTACCAGGAGACTGGGAGTTCTAGTTCCATCTTAGCCCATGAAAGCCACTGGGTCATTTTGGGCTAATTACCAGGGGACTGGGAGTTGTAGACTTTTCTTACACCATGAAAGCCACCTGGGTGAATTTGGGCCAATTACCAGGAGACTGACATTTCTAGTCCGTCTTAGCCCATGAAAGCCACTGGGTCATTTTGGGCCAATTATCAGGAGACTAAGAGTTCTTGTCCCCTCTTAGCCCATGAAAGCCGCTGGGTCATTTTGGGCCAATTATCAGGAGACTGACATTTCTAGTCCATCTTAGTCCATGAAAGCCGCTGGGTCATTTTGGGCCAATTATCAGGAGACTGACATTTCTAGTCCGTCTTAGTCCATGAAAGCCACTGGGTCATTTTGAGCCAATTACCAGGAGTCTGAGAGTTCTAGACCTGGCTTAGCCATGAAAGCCACTGGGTCATTTTGGGCCAATTACCAGGAGACTGGGAGTCCTAGTTCCGTCTTAGCCCATGAAAGCCACTGGGTCATTTTGGGCCAATTATCAGGAGACTGACATTTCTAGTCCGTCTTAGTCCATGAAAGCCGCTGGGTCATTTTGGGCCAATTAACAGAAGACTGACATTTCTGGTCCGTTTTAGCCCATGAAAGCCACTGGGTCATTTGGTGCCAATTACCAGGAGACTGGGAGTTCTAGTCCCGTCTGAACCCATGAAAGCCACTGGGTCATTTTGAGCCAATTACCAGGAGTCTGAGAGTTCTAGACCTGGCTTAGCCATGAAAGCCACTGGGTCATTTTGGGCCAATTACCAGGAGACTGGGAGTTCTAGTTCCGTTTTTACCCATGAAAGCCGCTGGGTCATTTTGGACCAATTATCAGGAGACTCACATTTCTAGTCCGTCTTAGCCCATGAAAGCCACTGGGTCATTTTGGGGCAATTACCAGGAGACTGGGAGTTCTAGTGCCGCCTTAGCCCATGATAGCCACTGGGTCATTTTGGGCCAATTTCCAGGAGACTGGGAGTTCTAGTCCCTTCTTAGCCTATGAAAGCCACTGGGTCGTTTGGGGCCATTTACCAGGAGACTGGGAGTTCCAGACCAATCTTAGCCCATGAAAACCACTGGGTCATTTTGGGCCAATTACC
Organism: Hydrophis major; assembly: GCA_033807585.1. Lineage (NCBI taxonomy): Eukaryota > Metazoa > Chordata > Lepidosauria > Squamata > Elapidae > Hydrophis > Hydrophis major. The sequence continues at coordinate 3,362,188 of CM066343.1, read as the reverse complement.
AGGAGACTGAGAGTTGTAGTCCCCTCTTAGCCTATGAAAGTCGCTGGGTCATTTTGGGCCAATTACCAGGAGACTGAAATTTCTAGTCCGTCTTAGCCCATGAAAGCCACTGGGTCATTTGGGGCCAATTACCAGGATACTAGGAGTTCTAGTCCCTTCTTTACCCATGAAAGCCGCTGGGTCATTTTGGGCCAATTATCAGGAGACTGACATTTCTAGTCCGTCTTAGTCCATGAAAGCCGCTGGGTCATATTGGGCCAATTATCAGGAGACTGACATTTCTAGTCCCTCTTAGCCCATGAAAGCCACTGGGTCGTTTGGGGCCATTTACCAGGAGACTGGGAGTTCCAGTCCAATCTTAGCCCATGAAAGCCACTGGGTCATTTTGGGCCAATTACCAGGAGACTGAGAGTTCTAGTCCCCTCTTAGCCCATGAAAGCCGCTGGGTCATTTTGGGCCAATTATCAGGAGACTGAAATTTCTAGTCCGTCTTAGCCCATGAAAGCCACTGATTCATTTTGGGGCAATTACCAGGAGACTGGGAGTTCTAGTGCCGTCTTAGCCCATGATAGCCACTGGGTCATTTTGGGCCAATTATCAGGAAACTGACATTTCTAGTCCGTCTTAGTCCATGAAAGCCGCTGGGTCATTTTGGGCCAATTATCAGGAGACTGACATTTATAGTCCGTCTTAGCCATGAACGCCATTGGGTCATTTTGAGCCAATTACCGGGAGACTGGGAGTTCTAGTCCCTTCTTAGCCCATGAAAGCCACTGGGTCGTTTGGGGCCAATTACCAGGGGACTGGGAGTTCTAGTCCAATCTTAGCCCATGAAAGCCACTGGGTCATTTTGGGCCAATTACCAGCAGACTAAGAGTTCTAGTCCCCTCTTAGCCCATGAAAGCCGCTGGGTCATTTTGGGGCAATTATCAGGAGACTGGGAGTTCTAGTCCCGTCTTAGCCCATGTAAGCCTCTGGATCATTTTCAGCCAATTTCCAGGAGACTAAGAGTCCTAGACCCGCCTTAGCCAGGAAAGCCACTGGGTCATTTTGGGCCAATTACAAGAAGACTCAGAGTTCTAGTCCCGTCTTAGCTCATGAAAGCCAATGGGTCATTTTGGGCCAATTACCAGGAGACTGAGAGTTCTAGTACCATCTTAGCCAATGAAAGCCACCAGGGTCATTTTGGGCCAATTACCAGGAGACTGGGAGTTCTAGTCCAATCTTAGCCCATGAAAGCCACTGGGTCATCTTGGGCCAATTACCAGGAGACTGAAATTTCTAGTCCGTCTTAGCCCATGAAAGCCACTGGGTCATTTTGGGGCAATTACCAGGAGACTGGGAGTTCTAGTGCCCTCTTAGCCCATGATAGCCACTGGGTCATCTTGGGCCAATTACCAGGAGACTGAAATTTCTAGTCCGTCTTAGCCCATGAAAGCCACTGGGTCATTTTGGGGCAATTACCAGGAGACTGGGAGTTCTAGTGCCCTCTTAGCCCATGATAGCCACTGGGTCATTTTGGGCCAATTATCAGGAGACTGACATTTCTAGTCCGTCTTAGCCCATGAAAGCCACTGGGTCATTTTGGGCAAATTACCAGGAGACTGGGAGTTCTAGTTCCATCTTAGCCCATGAAAGCCACTGGGTCATTTTGGGCTAATTACCAGGGGACTGGGAGTTGTAGACTTTTCTTACACCATGAAAGCCACCTGGGTGAATTTGGGCCAATTACCAGGAGACTGACATTTCTAGTCCGTCTTAGCCCATGAAAGCCACTGGGTCATTTTGGGCCAATTATCAGGAGACTAAGAGTTCTTGTCCCCTCTTAGCCCATGAAAGCCGCTGGGTCATTTTGGGCCAATTATCAGGAGACTGACATTTCTAGTCCATCTTAGTCCATGAAAGCCGCTGGGTCATTTTGGGCCAATTATCAGGAGACTGACATTTCTAGTCCGTCTTAGTCCATGAAAGCCACTGGGTCATTTTGAGCCAATTACCAGGAGTCTGAGAGTTCTAGACCTGGCTTAGCCATGAAAGCCACTGGGTCATTTTGGGCCAATTACCAGGAGACTGGGAGTTCTAGTTCCGTCTTAGCCCATGAAAGCCACTGGGTCATTTTGGGCCAATTATCAGGAGACTGACATTTCTAGTCCGTCTTAGTCCATGAAAGCCGCTGGGTCATTTTGGGCCAATTAACAGAAGACTGACATTTCTGGTCCGTTTTAGCCCATGAAAGCCACTGGGTCATTTGGTGCCAATTACCAGGAGACTGGGAGTTCTAGTCCCGTCTGAACCCATGAAAGCCACTGGGTCATTTTGAGCCAATTACCAGGAATCTGAGAGTTCTAGACCTGGCTTAGCCATGAAAGCCACTGGGTCATTTTGGGCCAATTACCAGGAGACTGGGAGTTCTAGTTCCGTTTTTACCCATGAAAGCCGCTGGGTCATTTTGGACCAATTATCAGGAGACTCACATTTCTAGTCCGTCTTAGCCCATGAAAGCCACTGGGTCATTTTGGGGCAATTACCAGGAGACTGGGAGTTCTAGTGCCGTCTTAGCCCATTATAGCCACTGGGTCATTTTGGGCCAATTTCCAGGAGACTGGGAGTTCTAGTCCCTTCTTAGCCTATGAAAGCCACTGGGTCGTTTGGGGCCATTTACCAGGAGACTGGGAGTTCCAGACCAATCTTAGCCCATGAAAACCACTGGGTCATTTTGGGCCAATTACCAGGAGACTGAGAGTTGTAGTCCCCTCTTAGCCTATGAAAGTCGCTGGGTCATTTTGGGCCAATTACCAGGAGACTGAAATTTCTAGTCCGTCTTAGCCCATGAAAGCCACTGGGTCATTTGGGGCCAATTACCAGGATACTAGGAGTTCTAGTCCCTTCTTTACCCATGAAAGCCGCTGGGTCATTTTGGGCCAATTATCAGGAGACTGACATTTCTAGTCCGTCTTAGTCCATGAAAGCCGCTGGGTCATATTGGGCCAATTATCAGGAGACTGACATTTCTAGTCCCTCTTAGCCCATGAAAGCCACTGGGTCGTTTGGGGCCATTTACCAGGAGACTGGGAGTTCCAGTCCAATCTTAGCCCATGAAAGCCACTGGGTCATTTTGGGCCAATTACCAGGAGACTGGGAGTTCTAGTGCCGTCTTAGCCCATGATAGCCACTGGGTCATTTTGGGCCAATTATCAGGAAACTGACATTTCTAGTCCCGTCTTAGTCCATGAAAGCCGCTGGGTCATTTTGGGCCAATTATCAGGGGACTGGGAGTTGTAGACTTTTCTTACACCATGAAAGCCACTGGGACATTTGGGGCCAATTACCAGGAGACTGGGAGTTCTAGTCCCGTCTTAACCCATGAAAGCCACTGGGTCATTTTGGACCAATTATCAGGAGACTGGGAGTTCTAGTCCCGTTTTTACCCATGAAAGCCGCTGGGTCATTTTGGACCAATTATCAGGAGACTCACATTTCTAGTCCGTCTTAGCCCATGAAAGCCACTGGGTCATTTTGGGGCAATTACCAGGAGACTGGGAGTTCTAGTGCCGTCTTAGGCCATGATAGCCACTGGGTCATTTTGGGCCAATTTCCAGGAGACTGGGAGTTCTAGTCCCTTCTTAGCCTATGAAAGCCACTGGGTCGTTTGGGGCCATTTACCAGGAGACTGGGAGTTCCAGACCAATCTTAGCCCATGAAAGCCACTGGGTCATTTTGGGCCAATTACCAGGAGACTGAGAGTTGTAGTCCCCTCTTAGCCTATGAAAGTCGCTGGGTCATTTTGGGCCAATTACCAGGAGACTGAAATTTCTAGTCCGTCTTAGCCCATGAAAGCCACTGGGTCATTTGGGGCCAATTACCAGGACACTAGGAGTTCTAGACCCTTCTTTACCCATGAAAGCCGCTGGGTCATTTTGGGCCAATTATCAGGAGACTGACATTTCTAGTCCGTCTTAGTCCATGACAGCCGCTGGGTCATTTTGGGCCAATTATCAGGAGACTGACATTTCTAGTCCGTCTTAGCCCATGAAAGCCACTGGGTCATTTTGAGCCAATTACCAGGAGACTGGGAGTTCTAGTCCCGTCTTAACCCATGAAAGCCACTGGGTCATTTTGAGCCAATTACCAGGAGTCTGAGAGTTCTAGACCTGGCTTAGCCATGAAAGCCACTGGGTCATTTTGGGCCAATTACCAGGAGACTGGGAGTTCTAGTTCCGTCTTAGCCCATGAAAGCCACTGGGTCATATTGGGCCAATTACCAGGACACTGGGAGTTCTATACTCGTCGTTACCCATAAAAGCCATTGGGTCATTTTGGGCCAATTACCAGGGGACTGGGAGTTGTAGACTTTTCTTACACCATGAAAGCCACCTGGGTGAATTTGGGCCAATTACCAGGAGACTGGGAGTTCTACACCTGTCTTAGCCCATGAAAGCCACTGGGTCGTTTTGGCCCAATTACCCGGAGAATGGGAGTTCTAGTCCCGTCTTAGCCCATGAAAGCCACTGCGTCATTTTGGGTCAATTAACAGGCGACTGGGAGTTCTAGACCCAGCCCATGAAAGCCGCTGGGTCATTTTGGGCTAATTATCAGGAGACTGTGAGTTCTAGTCGCGTCTTTACCCATGAAAGCCGCTGGGTCATTTTGGGCCAATTATCAGGAGACTGACATTTATAGTCCGTCTTAGCCATGAACGCCATTGGGTCATTTTGAGCCAATTACCGGGAGACTGGGAGTTCTAGTCCCTTCTTAGCCCATGAAAGCCACTGGGTCATTTGGGGCCAATTACCAGGGGACTGGGAGTTCTAGTCCAATCTTAGCCCATGAAAGCCACTGGGTCATTTTGGGCCAATTACCAGGAGACTAAGAGTTCTAGTCCCCTCTTAGCCCATGAAAGCCGCTGGGTCATTTTGAGGCAATTATCAGGAGACTGGGAGTTCTAGTCCCGTCTTAGCCCATGTAAGCCTCTGGATCATTTTCAGCCAATTTCCAGGTGACTAAGAGTCCTAAACCCACCTTAGCCAGGAAAGCCACTGGGTCATTTTGGGCCAATTACAAGGAGACTGAGAGTTCTAGTCCCGTCTTAGCTCATGAAAGCCAATGGGTCATTTTGGGCCAATTACCAGGAGACTGAGAGTTCTAGTACCATCTTAGCCAATGAAAGCCACCAGGGTCATTTTGGGCCAATAACCAGGAGACTGGGAGTTCTAGTCCAATCTTAGCCCATGAAAGCCACTGGGTCATTTTGGGCTAATTACCAGGAGACTGAAATTTCTAGTCCGTCTTAGCCCATGAAAGCCACTGGGTCATTTTGGGGCAATTACCAGGCGACTGGGAGTTCTAGACCCAGCCCATGAAAGCCACTGGGTCATTTTGGGCTAATTACCAGGAGACTGTGAGTTCTAGTCGCGTCTTTACCCATGAAAGCCGCTGGGTCATTTTGGGCCAATTATCAGGAGACTGACATTTATAGTCCGTCTTAGCCATGAACGCCATTGGGTCATTTTGAGCCAATTACCGGGGGACTGGGAGTTCTAGTCCCTTCTTAGCCCATGAAAGCCACTGGGTCATTTGGGGCCAATTACCAGGGGACTGGGAGTTCTAGTCCAATCTTAGCCCATGAAAGCCACTGGGTCATTTTGGGCCAATTACCAGCAGAATAAGAGTTCTAGTCCCCTCTTAGCCCATGAAAGCCGCTGGGTCATTTTGGGGCAATTATCAGGAGACTGGGAGTTCTAGTCCCGTCTTAGCCCATGTAAGCCTCTGGATCATTTTCAGCCAATTTCCAGGAGACTAAGAGTCCTAGACCCGCCTTAGCCAGGAAAGCCACTGGGTCATTTTGGGCCAATTACAAGAAGACTCAGAGTTCTAGTCCCGTCTTAGCTCATGAAAGCCAATGGGTCATTTTGGGCCAATTACCAGGAGACTGAGAGTTCTAGTACCATCTTAGCCAATGAAAGCCACCAGGGTCATTTTGGGCCAATTACCAGGAGACTGGGAGTTCTAGTCCAATCTTAGCCCATGAAAGCCACTGGGTCATTTTGGGCCAATTACCAGGAGACTGAAATTTCTAGTCCGTCTTAGCCCATGAAAGCCACTGGGTCATTTTGGGCCAATTACCAGGAGACTGGGAGTTCTAGTCCCTTCTTAGCCCATGAAAGCCACTGGGTCATTTGGGGCCAATTACCAGGGGACTGGGAGTTCTAGTCCAATCTTAGCCCATGAAAGCCACTGGGTCATTTTGGGCCAATTACCAGGAGACTAAGAGTTCTAGTCCCCTCTTAGCCCATGAAAGCCGCTGGGTCATTTTGAGGCAATTATCAGGAGACTGGGAGTTCTAGTCCCGTCTTAGCCCATGTAAGCCTCTGGATCATTTTCAGCCAATTTCCAGGTGACTAAGAGTCCTAAACCCACCTTAGCCAGGAAAGCCACTGGGTCATTTTGGGCCAATTACAAGGAGACTGAGAGTTCTAGTCCCGTCTTAGCTCATGAAAGCCAATGGGTCATTTTGGGCCAATTACCAGGAGACTGAGAGTTCTAGTACCATCTTAGCCAATGAAAGCCACCAGGGTCATTTTGGGCCAATTACCAGGAGACTGGGAGTTCTAGTCCAATCTTAGCCCATGAAAGCCACTGGGTCATTTTGGGCTAATTACCAGGAGACTGAAATTTCTAGTCCGTCTTAGCCCATGAAAGCCACTGGGTCATTTTGGGGCAATTACCAGGCGACTGGGAGTTCTAGACCCAGCCCATGAAAGCCACTGGGTCATTTTGGGCTAATTACCAGGAGACTGTGAGTTCTAGTCGCGTCTTTACCCATGAAAGCCGCTGGGTCATTTTGGGCCAATTATCAGGAGACTGACATTTATAGTCCGTCTTAGCCATGAACGCCATTGGGTCATTTTGAGCCAATTACCGGGAGACTGGGAGTTCTAGTCCCTTCTTAGCCCATGAAAGCCACTGGGTCATTTGGGGCCAATTACCAGGGGACTGGGAGTTCTAGTCCAATCTTAGCCCATGAAAGCCACTGGGTCATTTTGGGCCAATTACCAGCAGACTAAGAGTTCTAGTCCCCTCTTAGCCCATGAAAGCCGCTGGGTCATTTTGGGGCAATTATCAGGAGACTGGGAGTTCTAGTCCCGTCTTAGCCCATGTAAGCCTCTGGATCATTTTCAGCCAATTTCCAGGAGACTAAGAGTCCTAGACCCGCCTTAGCCAGGAAAGCCACTGGGTCATTTTGGGCCAATTACAAGAAGACTCAGAGTTCTAGTCCCGTCTTAGCTCATGAAAGCCAATGGGTCATTTTGGGCCAATTACCAGGAGACTGAGAGTTCTAGTACCATCTTAGCCAATGAAAGCCACCAGGGTCATTTTGGGCCAATTACCAGGAGACTGGGAGTTCTAGTCCAATCTTAGCCCATGAAAGCCACTGGGTCATTTTGGGCCAATTACCAGGAGACTGAAATTTCTAGTCCGTCTTAGCCCATGAAAGCCACTGGGTCATTTTGGGGCAATTACCAGGAGACTGGGAGTTCTAGTGCCCTCTTAGCCCATGATAGCCACTGGGTCATTTTGGGCCAATTATCAGGAGACTGACATTTCTAGTCCGTCTTAGTCCATGAAAGCCGCTGGGTCATTTTGGGCCAATTATCAGGAGACTGACATTTCTAGTCCGTCTTAGCCCATGAAAGCCACTGGGTCATTTTGGGCAAATTACCAGGAGACTGGAAGTTCTAGTTCCATCTTAGCCCATGAAAGCCACTGGGTCATTTTGGGCTAATTACCAGGGGACTGGGAGTTGTAGACTTTTCTTACACCATGAAAGCCACCTGGGTGAATTTGGGCCAATTACCAGGAGACTGGGAGTTCTACACCTGTCTTAGCCCATGAAAGCCTCTGGGTCGTTTTGGGCCAATTACCCGGAGAATGGGAGTTCTAGTCCCGTCTTAGCCCATGAAAGCCACTGGGTCATTGTGGGCCAATTAACAGGCGACTGGGAGTTCTAGACCCAGCCCATGAAAGCCACTGGGTCATTTTGGGCCAATTACGAGGAGACTGGGAGTTCTAGTCCTGTCTTTACCCATGAAAGCCGCTGGGTCATTTTGGGCCAATTATCAGGAGACTGACATTTCGAGTCCGTCGTAGCCATGAAAGCCACTGGGTCATTTTGAGCCAATTACCAGGAGACTGGGAGTTCTAGTCCCTTCTTAGCCCATGAAAGCCACTGGGTCATTTTGGGCCAATTACCAGGAGACTGGGAGTTCTAGTCCAATCTTAGCCCATGAAAGCCACTGGGTCATTTTGGGCCAAATTACCAGGAGACTGAGAGTTCTAGTCCCGTCTTAACCCATGAAAGCCACTGGGTCATTTTGAGCCAATAACCAGGAGTCTGAGAGTTCTAGACCTGGCTTAGCCATGAAAGCCACTGGGTCATTTTGGGCCAATTACCAGGAGACTGAAATTTCTAGTCCGTCCTGGCCCATGATAGCCACTGGGTCATTTTGGGCCAATTATCAGGAGACTGACATTTCTAGTCCGTCTTAGTCCATGAAAGCCGCTGGGTCATTTTGGGCCAATCATCAGGAGACTGACATTTCTAGTCCGTCTTAGCCCATGAAAGCCACTGGGTCATTTTGGGCCAATTACCAGGAGACTGGGAGTTCTAGTCCCGTCTTAACCCATGAAAGCCACTGGGTCATTTTGAGCCAATAACCAGGAGTCTGAGAGTTCTAGACCTGGCTTAGCCATGAAAGCCACTGGGTCATTTTGGGCCAATTACCAGGAGACTGGGAGTTCTAGTTCCGTCTTAGCCCATGAAAGCCACTGGGTCATTTTGGGCCAATTACCAGGACACTGGGAGTTCTATACCCGTCTTTACCCATAAAAGCCACTGGGTCATTTTGGGCCAATTACCAGGGGACTGGGAGTAGTAGACTTTTCTTACACCATGAAAGCCACCTGGGTGAATATGGGCCAATTACCAGGAGACTGGGAGTTCTACACCTGTCTTAGCCCATGAAAACCACTGGGTCGTTTTGGGCCAATTACCCGGAGAATGGGAGTTCTAGTCCCATCTTAGCCCATGAAAGCCACTGGGTCATTTTGGTCCAATTAACAGGCGACTGAGAGTTCTAGACCCAGCCCATGAAAGCCACTTGGTCATTTTGGGCCAATTACCAGGAGACTGGGAGTTCTAGTCTTTTTTTAGCCCATGAAAGCCACTGGGTCATTTTGGGCCAATTACCAGCAGAATAAGAGTTCTAGTCCCCTCTTAGCCCATGAAAGCCGCTGGGTCATTTTGGGGCAATTATCAGGAGACTGGGAGTTCTAGTCCCGTCTTAGCCCATGTAAGCCTCTGGATCATTTTCAGCCAATTTCCAGGAGACTAAGAGTCCTAGACCCGCCTTAGCCAGGAAAGCCACTGGGTCATTTTGGGCCAATTACAAGAAGACTCAGAGTTCTAGTCCCGTCTTAGCTCATGAAAGCCAATGGGTCATTTTGGGCCAATTACCAGGAGACTGAGAGTTCTAGTACCATCTTAGCCAATGAAAGCCACCAGGGTCATTTTGGGCCAATTACCAGGAGACTGGGAGTTCTAGTCCAATCTTAGCCCATGAAAGCCACTGGGTCATCTTGGGCCAATTACCAGGAGACTGAAATTTCTAGTCCGTCTTAGCCCATGAAAGCCACTGGGTCATTTTGGGGCAATTACCAGGAGACTGGGAGTTCTAGTGCCCTCTTAGCCCATGATAGCCACTGGGTCATTTTGGGCCAATTATCAGGAGACTGACATTTCTAGTCCGTCTTAGTCCATGAAAGCTGCTGGGTCATTTTGGGCCAATTATCAGGAGACTGACATTTCTAGTCCGTCTTAGCCCATGAAAGCCACTGGGTCATTTTGGGCAAATTACCAGGAGACTGGGAGTTCTAGTTCCATCTTAGCCCATGAAAGCCACTGGGTCATTTTGGGCTAATTACCAGGGGACTGGGAGTTGTAGACTTTTCTTACACGATGAAAGCCACCTGGGTGAATTTGGGCCAATTACCAGGAGACTGACATTTCTAGTCCGTCTTAGCCCATGAAAGCCACTGGGTCATTTTGGGCCAATTATCAGGAGACTAAGAGTTCTTGTCCCCTCTTAGCCCATGAAAGCTGCTGGGTCATTTTGGGCCAATTATCAGGAGACTGACATTTCTAGTCCATCTTAGTCCATGAAAGCCGCTGGGTCATTTTGGGCCAATTATCAGGAGACTGACATTTCTAGTCCGTCTTAGTCCATGAAAGCCACTGGGTCATTTTGAGCCAATTACCAGGAGTCTGAGAGTTCTAGACCTGGCTTAGCCATGAAAGCCACTGGGTCATTTTGGGCCAATTACCAGGAGACTGGGAGTTCTAGTTCCGTCTTAGCCCATGAAAGCCACTGGGTCATTTTGGGCCAATTATCAGGAGACTGACATTTCTAGTCCGTCTTAGTCCATGAAAGCCGCTGGGTCATTTTGGGCCAATTAACAGAAGACTGACATTTCTGGTCCGTTTTAGCCCATGAAAGCCACTGGGTCATTTGGTGCCAATTACCAGGAGACTGGGTGTTCTAGTCCCGTCTGAACCCATGAAAGCCACTGGGTCATTTTGAGCCAATTACCAGGAGACTGGGAGTTCTAGACCTGGCTTAGCCATGAAAGCCACTGGGTCATTTTGGGCCAATTACCAGGAGACTGGGAGTTCTAGTTCCGTTTTTACCCATGAAAGCCGCTGGGTCATTTTGGACCAATTATCAGGAGACTCACATTTCTAGTCCGTCTTAGCCCATGAAAGCCACTGGGTCATTTTGGGGCAATTACCAGGAGACTGGGAGTTCTAGTGCCGTCTTAGCCCATTATAGCCACTGGGTCATTTTGGGCCAATTTCCAGGAGACTGGGAGTTCTAGTCCCTTCTTAGCCTATGAAAGCCACTGGGTCGTTTGGGGCCATTTACCAGGAGACTGGGAGTTCCAGTCCAATCTTAGCCCATGAAAGCCACTGGGTCATTTTGGGCCAATTACCAGGAGACTGAGAGTTCTAGTCCCCTCTTAGCCCATGAAAGCCGCTGGGTCATTTTGGGCCAATTATCAGGAGACTGAAATTTCTAGTCCGTCTTAGCCCATGAAAGCCACTGGGTCATTTTGGGGCAATTACCAGGAGACTGGGAGTTCTAGTGCCGTCTTAGCCCATGATAGCCACTGGGTCATTTTGGGCCAATTATCAGGAGACTGACATTTCTAGTCCGTCTTAGTCCATGAAAGCCGCTGGGTCATATTGGGCCAATTATCAGGAGACTGACATTTCTAGTCCGTCTTAGTCCATGAAAGCCGCTGGGTCATATTGGGCCAATTATCAGGAGACTGACATTTCTAGTCCCTCTTAGCCCATGAAAGCCACTGGGTCGTTTGGGGCCATTTACCAGGAGACTGGGAGTTCCAGTCCAATCTTAGCCCATGAAAGCCACTGGGTCATTTTGGGCCAATTACCAGGAGACTGAGAGTTCTAGTCCCCTCTTAGCCCATGAAAGCCGCTGGGTCATTTTGGGCCAATTATCAGGAGACTGAAATTTCTAGTCCGTCTTAGCCCATGAAAGCCACTGGGTCATTTTGGGGCAATTACCAGGAGACTGGGAGTTCTAGTGCCGTCTTAGCCCATGATAGCCACTGGGTCATTTTGGGCCAATTATCAGGAAACTGACATTTCTAGTCCGTCTTAGTCCATGAAAGCCGCTGGGTCATTTTGGGCCAATTATCAGGGGACTGGGAGTTGTAGACTTTTCTTACACCATGAAAGCCACTGGGACATTTGGGGCCAATTACCAGGAGACTGGGAGTTCTAGTCCCGTCTTAACCCATGAAAGCCACTGGGTCATTTTGGACCAATTATCAGGAGACTGGGAGTTCTAGTCCCGTTTTTACCCATGAAAGCCGCTGGGTCATTTTGGACCAATTATCAGGAGACTCACATTTCTAGTCCGTCTTAGCCCATGAAAGCCACTGGGTCATTTTGGGGCAATTACCAGGAGACTGGGAGTTCTAGTGCCGTCTTAGGCCATGATAGCCACTGGGTCATTTTGGGCCAATTTCCAGGAGACTGGGAGTTCTAGTCCCTTCTTAGCCTATGAAAGCCACTGGGTCGTTTGGGGCCATTTACCAGGAGACTGGGAGTTCCAGATCAATCTTAGCCCATGAAAGCCACTGGGTCATTTTGGGCCAATTACCAGGAGACTGAGAGTTGTAGTCCCCTCTTAGCCTATGAAAGTCGCTGGGTCATTTTGGGCCAATTACCAGGAGACTGAAATTTCTAGTCCGTCTTAGCCCATGAAAGCCACTGGGTCATTTGGGGCCAATTACCAGGACACTAGGAGTTCTAGTCCCTTCTTTACCCATGAAAGCCGCTGGGTCATTTTGGGCCAATTATCAGGAGACTGACATTTCTAGTCCGTCTTAGCCCATGAAAGCCACTGGGTCATTTTGAGCCAATTACCAGGAGACTGGGAGTTCTAGTCCCGTCTTAACCCATGAAAGCCACTGGGTCATTTTGAGCCAATTACCAGGAGTCTGAGAGTTCTAGACCTGGCTTAGCCATGAAAGCCACTGGGTCATTTTGGGCCAATTACCAGGAGACTGGGAGTTCTAGTTCCGTCTTAGCCCATGAAAGCCACTGGGTCATATTGGGCCAATTACCAGGACACTGGGAGTTCTATACTCGTCGTTACCCATAAAAGCCATTGGGTCATTTTGGGCCAATTACCAGGGGACTGGGAGTTGTAGACTTTTCTTACACCATGAAAGCCACCTGGGTGAATTTGGGCCAATTACCAGGAGACTGGGAGTTCTACACCTGTCTTAGCCCATGAAAGCCACTGGGTCGTTTTGGCCCAATTACCCGGAGAATGGGAGTTCTAGTCCCGTCTTAGCCCATGAAAGCCACTGCGTCATTTTGGGTCAATTAACAGGCGACTGGGAGTTCTAGACCCAGCCCATGAAAGCCGCTGGGTCATTTTGGGCTAATTACCAGGAGACTGTGAGTTCTAGTCGCGTCTTTACCCATGAAAGCCGCTGGGTCATTTTGGGCCAATTATCAGGAGACTGACATTTATAGTCCGTCTTAGCCATGAACGCCATTGGGTCATTTTGAGCCAATTACCGGGAGACTGGGAGTTCTAGTCCCTTCTTAGCCCATGAAAGCCACTGGGTCATTTGGGGCCAATTACCAGGGGACTGGGAGTTCTAGTCCAATCTTAGCCCATGAAAGCCACTGGGTCATTTTGGGCCAATTACCAGGAGACTAAGAGTTCTAGTCCCCTCTTAGCCCATGAAAGCCGCTGGGTCATTTTGAGGCAATTATCAGGAGACTGGGAGTTCTAGTCCCGTCTTAGCCCATGTAAGCCTCTGGATCATTTTCAGCCAATTTCCAGGTGACTAAGAGTCCTAAACCCACCTTAGCCAGGAAAGCCACTGGGTCATTTTGGGCCAATTACAAGGAGACTGAGAGTTCTAGTCCCGTCTTAGCTCATGAAAGCCAATGGGTCATTTTGGGCCAATTACCAGGAGACTGAGAGTTCTAGTACCATCTTAGCCAATGAAAGCCACCAGGGTCATTTTGGGCCAATTACCAGGAGACTGGGAGTTCTAGTCCAATCTTAGCCCATGAAAGCCACTGGGTCATTTGGGGCCAATTACCAGGGGACTGGGAGTTCTAGTCCAATCTTAGCCCATGAAAGCCACTGGGTCATTTTGGGCCAATTACCAGCAGAATAAGAGTTCTAGTCCCCTCTTAGCCCATGAAAGCCGCTGGGTCATTTTGGGGCAATTATCAGGAGACTGGGAGTTCTAGTCCCGTCTTAGCCCATGTAAGCCTCTGGATCATTTTCAGCCAATTTCCAGGAGACTAAGAGTCCTAGACCCGCCTTAGCCAGGAAAGCCACTGGGTCATTTTGGGCCAATTACAAGAAGACTCAGAGTTCTAGTCCCGTCTTAGCTCATGAAAGCCAATGGGTCATTTTGGGCCAATTACCAGGAGACTGAGAGTTCTAGTACCATCTTAGCCAATGAAAGCCACCAGGGTCATTTTGGGCCAATTACCAGGAGACTGGGAGTTCTAGTCCAATCTTAGCCCATGAAAGCCACTGGGTCATTTTGGGCCAATTACCAGGAGACTGAAATTTCTAGTCCGTCTTAGCCCATGAAAGCCACTGGGTCATTTTGGGGCAATTACCAGGAGACTGGGAGTTCTAGTCCCTTCTTAGCCCATGAAAGCCACTGGGTCATTTTGGGCCAATTACCAGGAGACTAAGAGTTCTAGTCCCCTTTTAGCCCATGAAAGCCGCTGGGTCATTTTGAGGCAATTATCAGGAGACTGGGAGTTCTAGTCCCGTCTTAGCCCATGTAAGCCTCTGGATCATTTTCAGCCAATTTCCAGGTGACTAAGAGTCCTAAACCCACCTTAGCCAGGAAAGCCACTGGGTCATTTTGGGCCAATTACAAGGAGACTGAGAGTTCTAGTCCCGTCTTAGCTCATGAAAGCCAATGGGTCATTTTGGGCCAATTACCAGCAGACTAAGAGTTCTAGTCCCCTCTTAGCCCATGAAAGCCGCTGGGTCATTTTGGGGCAATTATCAGGAGACTGGGAGTTCTAGTCCCGTCTTAGCCCATGTAAGCCTCTGGATCATTTTCAGCCAATTTCCAGGAGACTAAGAGTCCTAGACCCGCCTTAGCCAGGAAAGCCACTGGGTCATTTTGGGCCAATTACAAGAAGACTCAGAGTTCTAGTCCCGTCTTAGCTCATGAAAGCCAATGGGTCATTTTGGGCCAATTACCAGGAGACTGAGAGTTCTAGTACCATCTTAGCCAATGAAAGCCACCAGGGTCATTTTGGGCCAATTACCAGGAGACTGGGAGTTCTAGTCCAATCTTAGCCCATGAAAGCCACTGGGTCATTTTGGGCCAATTACCAGGAGACTGAAATTTCTAGTCCGTCTTAGCCCATGAAAGCCACTGGGTCATTTTGGGGCAATTACCAGGAGACTGGGAGTTCTAGTGCCCTCTTAGCCCATGATAGCCACTGGGTCATTTTGGGCCAATTATCAGGAGACTGACATTTCTAGTCCGTCTTAGTCCATGAAAGCCGCTGGGTCATTTTGGGCCAATTATCAGGAGACTGACATTTCTAGTCCGTCTTAGCCCATGAAAGCCACTGGGTCATTTTGGGCAAATTACCAGGAGACTGGAAGTTCTAGTTCCATCTTAGCCCATGAAAGCCACTGGGTCATTTTGGGCTAATTACCAGGGGACTGGGAGTTGTAGACTTTTCTTACACCATGAAAGCCACCTGGGTGAATTTGGGCCAATTACCAGGAGACTGGGAGTTCTACACCTGTCTTAGCCCATGAAAGCCTCTGGGTCGTTTTGGGCCAATTACCCGGAGAATGGGAGTTCTAGTCCCGTCTTAGCCCATGAAAGCCACTGGGTCATTGTGGGCCAATTAACAGGCGACTGGGAGTTCTAGACCCAGCCCATGAAAGCCACTGGGTCATTTTGGGCCAATTACGAGGAGACTGGGAGTTCTAGTCCTGTCTTTACCCATGAAAGCCGCTGGGTCATTTTGGGCCAATTATCAGGAGACTGACATTTCGAGTCCGTCGTAGCCATGAAAGCCACTGGGTCATTTTGAGCCAATTACCAGGAGACTGGGAGTTCTAGTCCCTTCTTAGCCCATGAAAGCCACTGGGTCATTTTGGGCCAATTACCAGGAGACTGGGAGTTCTACTCCAATCTTAGCCCATGAAAGCCACTGGGTCATTTTGGGCCAAATTACCAGGAGACTGAGAGTTCTAGTCCCGTCTTAACCCATGAAAGCCACTGGGTCATTTTGAGCCAATAACCAGGAGTCTGAGAGTTCTAGACCTGGCTTAGCCATGAAAGCCACTGGGTCATTTTGGGCCAATTACCAGGAGACTGAAATTTCTAGTCCGTCCTGGCCCATGATAGCCACTGGGTCATTTTGGGCCAATTATCAGGAGACTGACATTTCTAGTCCGTCTTAGTCCATGAAAGCCGCTGGGTCATTTTGGGCCAATCATCAGGAGACTGACATTTCTAGTCCGTCTTAGCCCATGAAAGCCACTGGGTCATTTTGGGCCAATTACCAGGAGACTGGGAGTTCTAGTCCCGTCTTAACCCATGAAAGCCACTGGGTCATTTTGAGCCAATAACCAGGAGTCTGAGAGTTCTAGACCTGGCTTAGCCATGAAAGCCACTGGGTCATTTTGGGCCAATTACCAGGAGACTGGGAGTTCTAGTTCCGTCTTAGCCCATGAAAGCCACTGGGTCGTTTTGGGCCAATTACCCGGAGAATGGGAGTTCTAGTCCCATCTTAGCCCATGAAAGCCACTGGGTCATTTTGGTCCAATTAACAGGCGACTGAGAGTTCTAGACCCAGCCCATGAAAGCCACTTGGTCATTTTGGGCCAATTACCAGGAGACTGGGAGTTCTAGTCTTTTTTTAGTCCATGAAAGCCATTGGGTCATTTCGGGCCAATTACCAGGAGACTGGGAGTTCTAGTCCAATCTTAACCCATGAAAGCCACTGGGTCATTTTGGGCCAATTATCAGGAGACTGACATTTCTAGTCCGTCTTAGCCATGAAAGCCACTGGGTCATTTTGGGGCATTTACCAGGAGACTGGGAGTTGCAGTCCCGTCTTTACCCATGAAAGCCGCTGGGTCATTTTGGGCCAATTATCAGGAGACTGACATTTATAGTCCGTCTTAGCCATGAACGCCACTGAGTCATTTTGAGCCAATTACCAGGAGACTGGGAGTTCTAGTCCCTTCTTAGCCCATGAAAGCCACTGGGTCATTTTGGACCAATTATCAGGAGACTGACATTTCTAGTCCGTCTTAGCCCATGAAAGCCACTGGGTCATTTTGGGCCAATTATCAGGAGACTAAGAGTTCTTGTCCCCTCTTAGCCCATGAAAGCCGCTGGGTCATTTTGGGCCAATTATCAGGAGACTGACATTTCTAGTCCATCTTAGTCCATGAAAGCCGCTGGGTCATTTTGGGCCAATTATCAGGAGACTGACATTTCTAGTCCGTCTTAGTCCATGAAAGCCACTGGGTCATTTTGAGCCAATTACCAGGAGTCTGAGAGTTCTAGACCTGGCTTAGCCATGAAAGCCACTGGGTCATTTTGGGCCAATTACCAGGAGACTGGGAGTTCTAGTTCCGTCTTAGCCCATGAAAGCCACTGGGTCATTTTGGGCCAATTATCAGGAGACTGACATTTCCAGTCCGTCTTAGTCCATGAAAGTCGCTGGGTCATTTTGGGCCAATTAACAGAAGACTGACATTTCTGGTCCGTTTTAGCCCATGAAAGCCACTGGGTCATTTGGTGCCAATTACCAGGAGACTGGGAGTTCTAGTTCCGTCTTAGCCCATGAAAGCCACTGGGTCATTTTGGGCCAATTACCAGGACACTGGGAGTTCTATACTCGTCGTTACCCATAAAAGCCATTGGGTCATTTTGGGCCAATTACCAGGGGACTGGGAGTTGTAGACTTTTCTTACACCATGAAAGCCACTGGGACATTTGGGGCCAATTACCAGGAGACTGGGAGTTCTAGTCCCGTCTTAACCCATGAAAGCCACTGGGTCATTTTGGACCAATTATCAGGAGACTGGGAGTTCTAGTCCCGTTTTTACCCATGAAAGCCGCTGGGTCATTTTGGACCAATTATCAGGAGACTCACATTTCTAGTCCGTCTTAGCCCATGAAAGCCACTGGGTCATTTTGGGGCAATTACCAGGAGACTGGGAGTTCTAGTGCCGTCTTAGCCCATGATAGCCACTGGGTCATTTTGGGCCAATTTCCAGGAGACTGGGAGTTCTAGTCCCTTCTTAGCCTATGAAAGTCGCTGGGTCATTTTGGGCCAATTACCAGGAGACTGAAATTTCTAGTCCGTCTTAGCCCATGAAAGCCACTGGGTCATTTGGGGCCAATTACCAGGAGACTGGGAGTTCCAGACCAATCTTAGCCCATGAAAGCCACTGGGTCATTTTGGGCCAATTACCAGGAGACTGAGAGTTGTACTCCCCTCTTAGCCTATGAAAGTCGCTGGGTCATTTTGGGCCAATTACCAGGAGACTGAAATTTCTAGTCCGTCTTAGCCCATGAAAGCCACTGGGTCATTTGGGGCCAATTACCAGGACACTAGGAGTTCTAGTCCCTTCTTTACCCATGAAAGCCGCTGGGTCATTTTGGGCCAATTATCAGGAGACTGACATTTGTAGTCCGTCTTAGTCCATGAAAGCCGCTGGGTCATTTTGGGCCAATTATCAGGAGACTGACATTTCTAGTCCGTCTTAGCCCATGAAAGCCACTGGGTCATTTTGAGCCAATTACCAGGAGACTGGGAGTTCTAGTCCCGTCTTAACCCATGAAAGCCACTGGGTCATTTTGAGCCAATTACCAGGAGTCTGAGAGTTCTAGACCTGGCTTAGCCATGAAAGCCACTGGGTCATTTTGGGCCAATTACCAGGAGACTGGGAGTTCTAGTTCCGTCTTAGCCCATGAAAGCCACTGGGTCATTTTGGGCCAATTACCAGGACACTGGGAGTTCTATACTCGTCGTTACCCATAAAAGCCATTGGGTCATTTTGGGCCAATTACCAGGGGACTGGGAGTTGTAGACTTTTCTTACACCATGAAAGCCACCTGGGTGAATTTGGGCCAATTACCAGGAGACTGGGAGTTCTACACCTGTCTTAGCCCATGAAAGCCACTGGGTCGTTTTGGCCCAATTACCCGGAGAATGGGAGTTCTAGTCCCGTCTTAGCCCATGAAAGCCACTGCGTCATTTTGGGTCAATTAACAGGCGACTGGTAGTTCTAGACCCAGCCCATGAAAGCCGCTGGGTCATTTTGGGCTAATTACCAGGAGACTGTGAGTTCTAGTCGCGTCTTTACCCATGAAAGCCGCTGGGTCATTTTGGGTCAATTATCAGGAGACTGACATTTATAGTCCGTCTTAGCCATGAACGCCATTGGGTCATTTTGAGCCAATTACCGGGAGACTGGGAGTTCTAGTCCCTTCTTAG
This sequence comes from Hydrophis major, assembly GCA_033807585.1. Classification (NCBI taxonomy): domain Eukaryota; kingdom Metazoa; phylum Chordata; class Lepidosauria; order Squamata; family Elapidae; genus Hydrophis; species Hydrophis major. Next base: position 3,343,062 of record CM066343.1, on the reverse strand, counting down.
CCCATGAAAGCCACTGGGTCATTTGGGGCCAATTACCAGGGGACTGGGAGTTCTAGTCCAATCTTAGCCCATGAAAGCCACTGGGTCATTTTGGGCCAATTACCAGGAGACTAAGAGTTCTAGTCCCCTCTTAGCCCATGAAAGCCGCTGGGTCATTTTGAGGCAATTATCAGGAGACTGGGAGTTCTAGTCCCGTCTTAGCCCATGTAAGCCTCTGGATCATTTTCAGCCAATTTCCAGGTGACTAAGAGTCCTAGACCCACCTTAGCCAGGAAAGCCACTGGGTCATTTTGGGCCAATTACAAGGAGACTGAGAGTTCTAGTCCCGTCTTAGCTCATGAAAGCCAATGGGTCATTTTGAGCCAATTACCAGGAGACTGAGAGTTCTAGTACCATCTTAGCCAATGAAAGCCACCAGGGTCATTTTGGGCCAATTACCAGGAGACTGGGAGTTCTAGTCCAATCTTAGGCCATGAAAGCCACTGGGTCATTTTGGGCTAATTACCAGGAGACTGAAATTTCTAGTCCGTCTTAGCCCATGAAAGCCACTGGGTCATTTTGGGGCAATTACCAGGTGACTGGGAGTTCTAGACCCAGCCCATGAAAGCCACTGGGTAATTTTGGGCTAATTACCAGGAGACTGTGAGTTCTAGTCGCGTCTTTACCCATGAAAGCCGCTGGGTCATTTTGGGCCAATTATCAGGAGACTGACATTTATAGTCCGTCTTAGCCATGAACGCCATTGGATCATTTTGAGCCAATTACCGGGAGACTGGGAGTTCTAGTCCCTTCTTAGCCCATGAAAGCCACTGGGTCATTTGGGGCCAATTACCAGGGGACTGGGAGTTCTAGTCCAATCTTAGCCCATGAAAGCCACTGGGTCATTTTGGGCCAATTACCAGCAGACTAAGAGTTCTAGTCCCCTCTTAGCCCATGAAAGCCACTGGGTCATTTTGGGCCAATTACAAGAAGACTCAGAGTTCTAGTCCCGTCTTAGCTCATGAAAGCCAATGGGTCATTTTGGGCCAATTACCAGGAGACTGAGAGTTCTAGTACCATCTTAGCCAATGAAAGCCACCAGGGTCATTTTGGGCCAATTACCAGGAGACTGGGAGTTCTAGTCCAATCTTAGCCCATGAAAGCCACTGGGTCATCTTGGGCCAATTACCAGGAGACTGAAATTTCTAGTCCGTCTTAGCCCATGAAAGCCACTGGGTCATTTTGGGGCAATTACCAGGAGACTGGGAGTTCTAGTGCCCTCTTAGCCCATGATAGCCACTGGGTCATTTTGGGCCAATTATCAGGAGACTGACATTTCTAGTCCGTCTTAGCCCATGAAAGCCACTGGGTCATTTTGGGCAAATTACCAGGAGACTGGGAGTTCTAGTTCCATCTTAGCCCATGAAAGCCACTGGGTCATTTTGGGCTAATTACCAGGGGACTGGGAGTTGTAGACTTTTCTTACACCATGAAAGCCACCTGGGTGAATTTGGGCCAATTACCAGGAGACTGAAATTTCTAGTCCGTCTTAGCCCATGAAAGCCACTGGGTCATTTTGGGCCAATTATCAGGAGACTAAGAGTTCTTGTCCCCTCTTAGCTCATGAAAGCCGCTGGGTCATTTTGGGCCAATTATCAGGAGACTGACATTTCTAGTCCATCTTAGTCCATGAAAGCCGCTGGGTCATTTTGGGCCAATTATCAGGAGACTGACATTTCTAGTCCGTCTTAGTCCATGAAAGCCACTGGGTCATTTTGAGCCAATTACCAGGAGTCTGAGAGTTCTAGACCTGGCTTAGCCATGAAAGCCACTGGGTCATTTTGGGCCAATTACCAGGAGACTGGGAGTTCTAGTTCCGTCTTAGCCCATGAAAGCCACTGGGTCATTTTGGGCCAATTATCAGGAGACTGACATTTCTAGTCCGTCTTAGTCCATGAAAGCCGCTGGGTCATTTTGGGCCAATTAACAGAAAACTGACATTTCTGGTCCGTTTTAGCCCATGAAAGCCACTGGGTCATTTGGTGTCAATTACCAGGAGACTGGGAGTTCTAGTCTCGTCTGAACCCATGAAAGCCACTGGGTCATTTTGAGCCAATTACCAGGAGTCTGAGAGTTCTAGACCTGGCTTAGCCATGAAAGCCACTGGGTCATTTTGGGCCAATTACCAGGAGACTGGGAGTTCTAGTTCCGTTTTTACCCATGAAAGCCGCTGGGTCATTTTGGACCAATTATCAGGAGACTCACATTTCTAGTCCGCCTTAGCCCATGAAAGCCACTGGGTCATTTTGGGGCAATTACCAGGAGACTGGGAGTTCTAGTGCCGTCTTAGCCCATGATAGCCACTGGGTTATTTTGGGCCAATTTCCAGGAGACTGGGAGTTCTAGTCCCTTCTTAGCCTATGAAAGCCACTGGGTCGTTTGGGGCCATTTACCAGGAGACTGGGAGTTCCAGACCAATCTTAGCCCATGAAAACCACTGGGTCATTTTGGGCCAATTACCAGGAGACTGAGAGTTGTAGTCCCCTCTTAGCCTATGAAAGTCGCTGGGTCATTTTGGGCCAATTACCAGGAGACTGAAATTTCTAGTCCGTCTTAGCCCATGAAAGCCACTGGGTCATTTGGGGCCAATTACCAGGATACTAGGAGTTCTAGTCCCTTCTTTACCCATGAAAGCCGCTGGGTCATTTTGGGCCAATTATCAGGAGACTGACATTTCTAGTCCGTCTTAGTCCATGAAAGCCGCTGGGTCATATTGGGCCAATTATCAGGAGACTGACATTTCTAGTCCCTCTTAGCCCATGAAAGCCACTGGGTCGTTTGGGGCCATTTACCAGGAGACTGGGAGTTTCAGTCCAATCTTAGCCCATGAAAGCCACTGGGTCATTTTGGGCCAATTACCAGGAGACTGAGAGTTCTAGTCCCCTCTTAGCCCATGAAAGCCGCTGGGTCATTTTGGGCCAATTATCAGGAGACTGAAATTTCTAGTCCGTCTTAGCCCATGAAAGCCACTGGGTCATTTTGGGGCAATTACCAGGAGACTGGGAGTTCTAGTGCCGTCTTAGCCCATGATAGCCACTGGGTCATTTTGGGCCAATTATCAGGAAACTGACATTTCTAGTCCGTCTTAGTCCATGAAAGCCGCTGGGTCATTTTGGGCCAATTATCAGGAGACTGACATTTCTAGTCCGTCTTAGCCCATGAAAGCCACTGGGACATTTGGGGCCAATTACCAGGAGACTGGGAGTTCTAGTCCCGTCTTAACCCATGAAAGCCACTGGGTCATTTTGGACCAATTATCAGGAGACTGGGAGTTCTAGTCCCGTTTTTACCCATGAAAGCCGCTGGGTCATTTTGGACCAATTATCAGGAGACTGACATTTCTAGTCCGTCTTAGCCCATGAAAGCCACTGGGTCATTTTGGGGCAATTACCAGGAGACTGGGAGTTCTAGTGCCGTCTTAGCCCATGATAGCCACTGGGTCATTTTGGGCCAATTTCCAGGAGACTGGGAGTTCTAGTCCCTTCTTAGCCTATGAAAGCCACTGGGTCGTTTGGGGCCATTTACCAGGAGACTGGGAGTTCCAGACCAATCTTAGCCCATGAAAGCCACTGGGTCATTTTGGGCCAATTACCAGGAGACTGAGAGTTGTAGTCCCCTCTTAGCCTATGAAAGTCGCTGGGTCATTTTGGGCCAATTACCAGGAGACTGAAATTTCTAGTCCGTCTTAGCCCATGAAAGCCACTGGGTCATTTGGGGCCAATTACCAGGACACTAGGAGTTCTAGTCCCTTCTTTACCCATGAAAGCCGCTGGGTCATTTTGGGCCAATTATCAGGAGACTGACATTTCTAGTCCGTCTTAGTCCATGAAAGCCGCTGGGTCATTTTGGGCCAATTATCAGGAGACTGACATTTCTAGTCCGTCTTAGCCCATGAAAGCCACTGGGTCATTTTGAGCCAATTACCAGGAGACTGGGAGTTCTAGTCCCGTCTTAACCCATGAAAGCCACTGGGTCATTTTGAGCCAATTACCAGGAGTCTGAGAGTTCTAGACCTGGCTTAGCCATGAAAGCCACTGGGTCATTTTGGGCCAATTACCAGGAGACTGGGAGTTCTAGTTCCGTCTTAGCCCATGAAAGCCACTGGGTCATTTTGGGCCAATTACCAGGACACTGGGAGTTCTATACTCGTCGTTACCCATAAAAGCCATTGGGTCATTTTGGGCCAATTACCAGGGGACTGGGAGTTGTAGACTTTTCTTACACCATGAAAGCCACCTGGGTGAATTTGGGCCAATTACCAGGAGACTGGCAGTTCTACACCTGTCTTAGCCCATGAAAGCCACTGGGTCGTTTTGGCCCAATTACCCGGAGAATGGGAGTTCTAGTCCCGTCTTAGCCCATGAAAGCCACTGCGTCATTTTGGGTCAATTAACAGGCGACTGGGAGTTCTAGACCCAGCCCATGAAAGCCGCTGGGTCATTTTGGGCTAATTACCAGGAGACTGTGAGTTCTAGTCGCGTCTTTACCCATGAAAGCCGCTGGGTCATTTTGGGTCAATTATCAGGAGACTGACATTTATAGTCCGTCTTAGCCATGAACGCCATTGGGTCATTTTGAGCCAATTACCGGGAGACTGGGAGTTCTAGTCCCTTCTTAGCCCATGAAAGCCACTGGGTCATTTGGGGCCAATTACCAGGGGACTGGGAGTTCTAGTCCAATCTTAGCCCATGAAAGCCACTGGGTCATTTTGGGCCAATTACCAGGAGACTAAGAGTTCTAGTCCCCTCTTAGCCCATGAAAGCCGCTGCGTCATTTTGAGGCAATTATCAGGAGACTGGGAGTTCTAGTCCCGTCTTAGCCCATGTAAGCCTCTGGATCATTTTCAGCCAATTTCCAGGTGACTAAGAGTCCTAGACCCACCTTAGCCAGGAAAGCCACTGGGTCATTTTGGGCCAATTACAAGGAGACTGAGAGTTCTAGTCCCGTCTTAGCTCATGAAAGCCAATGGGTCATTTTGGGCCAATTACCAGGAGACTGAGAGTTCTAGTACCATCTTAGCCAATGAAAGCCACCAGGGTCATTTTGGGCCAATTACCAGGAGACTGGGAGTTCTAGTCCAATCTTAGCCCATGAAAGCCACTGGGTCATTTTGGGCTAATTACCAGGAGACTGAAATTTCTAGTCCGTCTTAGCCCATGAAAGCCACTGGGTCATTTTGGGGCAATTACCAGGCGACTGGGAGTTCTAGACCCAGCCCATGAAAGCCACTGGGTCATTTTGGGCCAATTACGAGGAGACTGGGAGTTCTAGTCCTGTCTTTACCCACGAAAGCCGCTGGGTCATTTTGGGCCAATTATCAGGAGACTGACATTTCGAGTCCGTCGTAGCCATGAAAGCCACTGGGTCATTTTGAGCCAATTACCAGGAGACTGGGAGTTCTAGTCCCTTCTTAGCCCATGAAAGCCACTGGGTCATTTTGGGCCAATTACCAGGAGACTGGGAGTTCTAGTCCAATCTTAGCCCATGAAAGCCACTGGGTCATTTTGGGCCAAATTACCAGGAGACTGAGAGTTCTAGTCCCGTCTTAACCCATGAAAGCCACTGGGTCATTTTGAGCCAATAACCAGGAGTCTGAGAGTTCTAGACCTGGCTTAGCCATGAAAGCCACTGGGTCATTTTGGGCCAATTACCAGGAGACTGAAATTTCTAGTCCGTCCTGGCCCATGATAGCCACTGGGTCATTTTGGGCCAATTATCAGGAGACTGACATTTCTAGTCCGTCTTAGTCCATGAAAGCCGCTGGGTCATTTTGGGCCAATCATCAGGAGACTGACATTTCTAGTCCGTCTTAGCCCATGAAAGCCACTGGGTCATTTTGGGCCAATTACCAGGAGACTGGGAGTTCTAGTCCCGTCTTAACCCATGAAAGCCACTGGGTCATTTTGAGCCAATAACCAGGAGTCTGAGAGTTCTAGACCTGGCTTAGCCATGAAAGCCACTGGGTCATTTTGGGCCAATTACCAGGAGACTGGGAGTTCTAGTTCCGTCTTAGCCCATGAAAGCCACTGGGTCATTTTGGGCCAATTACCAGGACACTGGGAGTTCTATACCCGTCTTTACCCATAAAAGCTACTGGGTCATTTTGGGCCAATTACCAGGGGACTGGGAGTAGTAGACTTTTCTTACACCATGAAAGCCACCTGGGTGAATATGGGCCAATTACCAGGAGACTGGGAGTTCTACACCTGTCTTAGCCCATGAAAACCACTGGGTCGTTTTGGGCCAATTACCCGGAGAATGGGAGTTCTAGTCCCATCTTAGCCCATGAAAGCCACTGGGTCATTTTGGTCCAATTAACAGGCGACTGAGAGTTCTAGACCCAGCCCATGAAAGCCACTTGGTCATTTCGGGCCAATTACCAGGAGACTGGGAGTTCTAGTCTTTTTTTAGTCCATGAAAGCCATTGGGTCATTTCGGGCCAATTACCAGGAGACTGGGAGTTCTAGTCCAATCTTAACCCATGAAAGCCACTGGGTCATTTTGGGCCAATTATCAGGAGACTGACATTTCTAGTCCGTCTTAGCCATGAAAGCCACTGGGTCATTTTGGGGCATTTACCAGGAGACTGGGAGTTGCAGTCCCGTCTTTACCCATGAAAGCCGCTGGGTCATTTTGGGCCAATTATCAGGAGACTGACATTTATAGTCCGTCTTAGCCATGAACGCCACTGGGTCATTTTGAGCCAATTACCAGGAGACTGGGAGTTCTAGTCCCTTCTTAGCCCATGAAAGCCACTGGGTCATTTTGGACCAATTATCAGGAGACTGACATTTCTAATCCGTCTTAGTCCATGAAAGCCGCTGGGTCATTTTGGGCCAATTATCAGGAGACTGACATTTCTAGTCCGTCTTAGCCCATGAAAGCCACTGGGTCATTTTGAGCCAATTACCAGGAGACTGGGAGTTCTAGTCCCGTCTTAACCCATGAAAGCCACTGGGTCATTTTGAGCCAATTACCAGGAGTCTGAGAGTTCTAGACCTGGCTTAGCCATGAAAGCCACTGGGTCATTTTGGGCCAATTACCAGGAGACTGAGAGTTCTAGTTCCGTCTTAGCCCATGAAAGCCACTGGGTCATTTTGGGCCAATTACCAGGACACTGGGAGTTCTATACTCGTCGTTACCCATAAAAGCCATTGGGTCATTTTGGGCCAATTACCAGGGGACTGGGAGTTGTAGACTTTTCTTACACCATGAAAGCCACTGGGACATTTGGGGCCAATTACCAGGAGACTGGGAGTTCTAGTCCCATCTTAACCCATGAAAGCCACTGGGTCATTTTGGACCAATTATCAGGAGACTGGGAGTTCTAGTCCCGTTTTTACCCATGAAAGCCGCTGGGTCATTTTGGACCAATTATCAGGAGACTCACATTTCTAGTCCGTCTTAGCCCATGAAAGCCACTGGGTCATTTTGGGGCAATTACCAGGAGACTGGGAGTTCTAGTGCCGTCTTAGCCCATGATAGCCACTGGGTCATTTTGGGCCAATTTCCAGGAGACTGGGAGTTCTAGTCCCTTCTTAGCCTATGAAAGCCACTGGGTCGTTTGGGGCCATTTACCAGGAGACTGGGAGTTCCAGACCAATCTTAGCCCATGAAAGCCACTGGGTCATTTTGGGCCAATTACCAGGAGACTGAGAGTTGTACTCCCCTCTTAGCCTATGAAAGTCGCTGGGTCATTTTGGGCCAATTACCAGGAGACTGAAATTTCTAGTCCGTCTTAGCCCATGAAAGCCACTGGGTCATTTGGGGCCAATTACCAGGACACTAGGAGTTCTAGTCCCTTCTTTACCCATGAAAGCCGCTGGGTCATTTTGGGCCAATTATCAGGAGACTGACATTTGTAGTCCGTCTTAGTCCATGAAAGCCGCTGGGTCATTTTGGGCCAATTATCAGGAGACTGACATTTCTAGTCCGTCTTAGCCCATGAAAGCCACTGGGTCATTTTGAGCCAATTACCAGGAGACTGGGAGTTCTAGTCCCGTCTTAACCCATGAAAGCCACTGGGTCATTTTGAGCCAATTACCAGGAGTCTGAGAGTTCTAGACCTGGCTTAGCCATGAAAGCCACTGGGTCATTTTGGGCCAATTACCAGGAGACTGGGAGTTCTAGTTCCGTCTTAGCCCATGAAAGCCACTGGGTCATTTTGGGCCAATTACCAGGACACTGGGAGTTCTATACTCGTCGTTACCCATAAAAGCCATTGGGTCATTTTGGGCCAATTACCAGGGGACTGGGAGTTGTAGACTTTTCTTACACCATGAAAGCCACCTGGGTGAATTTGGGCCAATTACCAGGAGACTGGGAGTTCTACACCTGTCTTAGCCCATGAAAGCCACTGGGTCGTTTTGGCCCAATTACCCGGAGAATGGGAGTTCTAGTCCCGTCTTAGCCCATGAAAGCCACTGCGTCATTTTGGGTCAATTAACAGGCGACTGGGAGTTCTAGACCCAGCCCATGAAAGCCGCTGGGTCATTTTGGGCTAATTACCAGGAGACTGTGAGTTCTAGTCGCGTCTTTACCCATGAAAGCCGCTGGGTCATTTTGGGTCAATTATCAGGAGACTGACATTTATAGTCCGTCTTAGCCATGAACGCCATTGGGTCATTTTGAGCCAATTACCGGGAGACTGGGAGTTCTAGTCCCTTCTTAGCCCATGAAAGCCACTGGGTCATTTGGGGCCAATTACCAGGGGACTGGGAGTTCTAGTCCAATCTTAGCCCATGAAAGCCACTGGGTCATTTTGGGCCAATTACCAGGAGACTAAGAGTTCTAGTCCCCTCTTAGCCCATGAAAGCCGCTGGGTCATTTTGAGGCAATTATCAGGAGACTGGGAGTTCTAGTCCCGTCTTAGCCCATGTAAGCCTCTGGATCATTTTCAGCCAATTTCCAGGTGACTAAGAGTCCTAGACCCACCTTAGCCAGGAAAGCCACTGGGTCATTTTGGGCCAATTACAAGGAGACTGAGAGTTCAAGTCCCGTCTTAGCTCATGAAAGCCAATGGGTCATTTTGGGCCAATTACCAGGAGACTGAGAGTTCTAGTACCATCTTAGCCAATGAAAGCCACCAGGGTCATTTTGGGCCAATTACCAGGAGACTGGGAGTTCTAGTCCAATCTTAGCCCATGAAAGCCACTGGGTCATTTTGGGCTAATTACCAGGAGACTGAAATTTCTAGTCCGTCTTAGCCCATGAAAGCCACTGGGTCATTTTGGGGCAATTACCAGGTGACTGGGAGTTCTAGACCCAGCCCATGAAAGCCACTGGGTCATTTTGGGCTAATTACCAGGAGACTGTGAGTTCTAGTCGCGTCTTTACCCATGAAAGCCGCTGGGTCATTTTGGGCCAATTATCAGGAGACTGACATTTATAGTCCGTCTTAGCCATGAACGCCATTGGGTCATTTTGAGCCAATTACCGGGAGACTGGGAGTTCTAGTCCCTTCTTAGCCCATGAAAGCCACTGGGTCATTTGGGGCCAATTACCAGGGGACTGGGAGTTCTAGTCCAATCTTAGCCCATGAAAGCCACTGGGTCATTTTGGGCCAATTACCAGCAGACTAAGAGTTCTAGTCCCCTCTTAGCCCATGAAAGCCGCTGGGTCATTTTGGGGCAATTATCAGGAGACTGGGAGTTCTAGTCCCGTCTTAGCCCATGTAAGCCTCTGGATCATTTTCAGCCAATTTCCAGGAGACTAAGAGTCCTAGACCCGCCTTAGCCAGGAAAGCCACTGGGTCATTTTGGGCCAATTACAAGAAGACTCAGAGTTCTAGTCCCGTCTTAGCTCATGAAAGCCAATGGGTCATTTTGGGCCAATTACCAGGAGACTGAGAGTTCTAGTACCATCTTAGCCAATGAAAGCCACCAGGGTCATTTTGGGCCAATTACCAGGAGACTGGGAGTTCTAGTCCAATCTTAGCCCATGAAAGCCACTGGGTCATCTTGGGCCAATTACCAGGAGACTGAAATTTCTAGTCCGTCTTTGCCCATGAAAGCCACTGGGTCATTTTGGGCCAATTATCAGGAGACTGACATTTCTAGTCCGTCTTAGTCCATGAAAGCTGCTGGGTCATTTTGGGCCAATTATCAGGAGACTGACATTTCTAGTCCGTCTTAGCCCATGAAAGCCACTGGGTCATTTTGGGCAAATTACCAGGAGACTGGGAGTTCTAGTTCCATCTTAGCCCATGAAAGCCACTGGGTCATTTTGGGCTAATTACCAGGGGACTGGGAGTTGTAGACTTTTCTTACACCATGAAAGCCACCTGGGTGAATTTGGGCCAATTACCAGGAGACTGAAATTTCTAGTCCGTCTTAGCCCATGAAAGCCACTGGGTCATTTTGGGCCAATTATCAGGAGACTAAGAGTTCTTGTCCCCTCTTAGCCCATGAAAGCCGCTGGGTCATTTTGGGCCAATTATCAGGAGACTGACATTTCTAGTCCGTCTTAGTCCATGAAAGCCACTGGGTCATTTTGAGCCAATTACCAGGAGTCTGAGAGTTCTAGACCTGGCTTAGCCATGAAAGCCACTGGGTCATTTTGGGCCAATTACCAGGAGACTGGGAGTTCTAGTTCCGTCTTAGCCCATGAAAGCCACTGGGTCATTTTGGGCCAATTATCAGGAGACTGACATTTCTAGTCCGTCTTAGTCCATGAAAGCCGCTGGGTCATTTTGGGCCAATTAACAGAAAACTGACATTTCTGGTCCGTTTTAGCCCATGAAAGCCACTGGGTCATTTGGTGTCAATTACCAGGAGACTGGGAGTTCTAGTCCCGTCTGAACCCATGAAAGCCACTGGGTCATTTTGAGCCAATTACCAGGAGTCTGAGAGTTCTAGACCTGGCTTAGCCATGAAAGCCACTGGGTCATTTTGGGCCAATTACCAGGAGACTGGGAGTTCTAGTTCCGTTTTTACCCATGAAAGCCGCTGGGTCATTTTGGACCAATTATCAGGAGACTCACATTTCTAGTCCGCCTTAGCCCATGAAAGCCACTGGGTCATTTTGGGGCAATTACCAGGAGACTGGGAGTTCTAGTGCCGTCTTAGCCCATGATAGCCACTGGGTTATTTTGGGCCAATTTCCAGGAGACTGGGAGTTCTAGTCCCTTCTTAGCCTATGAAAGCCACTGGGTCGTTTGGGGCCATTTACCAGGAGACTGGGAGTTCCAGACCAATCTTAGCCCATGAAAACCACTGGGTCATTTTGGGCCAATTACCAGGAGACTGAGAGTTGTAGTCCCCTCTTAGCCTATGAAAGTCGCTGGGTCATTTTGGGCCAATTACCAGGAGACTGAAATTTCTAGTCCGTCTTAGCCCATGAAAGCCACTGGGTCATTTGGGGCCAATTACCAGGATACTAGGAGTTCTAGTCCCTTCTTTACCCATGAAAGCCGCTGGGTCATTTTGGGCCAATTATCAGGAGACTGACATTTGTAGTCCGTCTTAGTCCATGAAAGCCGCTGGGTCATATTGGGCCAATTATCAGGAGACTGACATTTCTAGTCCCTCTTAGCCCATGAAAGCCACTGGGTCGTTTGGGGCCATTTACCAGGAGACTCGGAGTTCCAGTCCAATCTTAGCCCATGAAAGCCACTGGGTCATTTTGGGCCAATTACCAGGAGACTGAGAGTTCTAGTCCCCTCTTAGCCCATGAAAGCCGCTGGGTCATTTTGGGCCAATTATCAGGAGACTGAAATTTCTAGTCCGTCTTAGCCCATGAAAGCCACTGGGTCATTTTGGGGCAATTACCAGGAGACTGGGAGTTCTAGTGCCGTCTTAGCCCATGATAGCCACTGGGTCATTTTGGGCCAATTATCAGGAAACTGACATTTCTAGTCCGTCTTAGTCCATGAAAGCCGCTGGGTCATTTTGGGCCAATTATCAGGAGACTGACATTTCTAGTCCGTCTTAGCCCATGAAAGCCACTGGGACATTTGGGGCCAATTACCAGGAGACTGGGAGTTCTAGTCCCGTCTTAACCCATGAAAGCCACTGGGTCATTTTGAGCCAATTACCAGGAGTCTGAGAGTTCTAGACCTGGCTTAGCCATGAAAGCCACTGGGTCATTTTGGGCCAATTACCAGGACACTGGGAGTTCTATACCCGTCTTTACCCATAAAAGCCACTGGGTCATTTTGGGCCAATTAACAGGGGACTGGGAGTTGTCGACTTTTCTTACACCGTGAAAGCCACCTGGGTGAATTTGGGCCGATTAACAGGAGACTGGGAGTTCTACACCTGTCTTAGCCCATGAAAGCCACTGGGTCGCTTTGGGCCAATTACCCGGAGAATGGGAGTTCTAGTCCCGTCTTAGCCCATGAAAGCCACTGGGTCATTTTGGGCCAATTAACAGGCGACTGGGATTTCTAGACCCAGCCCATGAAAGCCGCTGGGTCATTTTGGGCCAATTATCAGGAGACTGACATTTATAGTCCGTCTTAGCCATGACCGCCATTGGGTCATTTTGAGCCAATTACCGGGAGACTGGGAGTTCTAGACCCTTCTTAGCCCATGAAAGCCACTGGGTCATTTGGGGCCAATTACAAGGAGACTGAGAGTTCTAGTCCCGTCTTAGCTCATGAAAGCCAATGGGTCATTTTGGGCCAATTACCAGGAGACTGAGAGTTCTAGTACCATCTTAGCCAATGAAAGCCACCAGAGTCATTTTGGGCCAATTACCAGGAGACTGGGAGTTCTAGTCCAATCTTAGCCCATGAAAGCCACTGGGTCATTTTGGGCTAATTACCAGGAGACTGAAATTTCTAGTCCGTCTTAGCCCATGAAAGCCACTGGGTCATTTTGGGCTAGTTACCAGGAGACTGACATTTCTAGTCCGTCTTAGCCCATGAAAGCCACTGGGACATTTGGGGCCAATTACCAGGAGACTGGGAGTTCTAGTCCCGTCTTAACCCATGAAAGCCACTGGGACATTTGGGGCCAATTACCAGGGGACTGGGAGTTCTAGTCCAATCTTAGCCCATGAAAGCCACTGGGTCATTTTGGGCCAATTACCAGCAGACTAAGAGTTCTAGTCCCCTCTTAGCCCATGAAAGCCGCTGGGTCATTTTGGGGCAATTATCAGGAGACTGGGAGTTCTAGTCCCATCTTAGCCCATGTAAGCCTCTGGATCATTTTCAGCCAATTTCCAGGAGACTAAGAGTCCTAGACCCGCCTTAGCCAGGAAAGCCACTGGGTCATTTTGGGCCAATTACCAGGAGACTGAGAGTTCTAGTACCATCTTAGCCAATGAAAGCCACCAGGTCATTTTGGGCCAATTACCAGGAGACTGGGAGTTCTAGTCCAATCTTAGCCCATGAAAGCCACTGGGTCATCTTGGGCCAATTACCAGGAGACTGAAATTTCTAGTCCGTCTTAGCCCATGAAAGCCACTGGGTCATTTTGGGGCAATTACCAGGAGACTGGGAGTTCTAGTGCCCTCTTAGCCCATGATAGCCACTGGGTCATTTTGGGCCAATTATCAGGAGACTGACATTTCTAGTCCGTCTTAGTCCATGAAAGCTGCTGGGTCATTTTGGGCCAATTATCAGGAGACTGACATTTCTAGTCCGTCTTAGCCCATGAAAGCCACTGGGTCATTTTGGGCAAATTACCAGGAGACTGGGAGTTCTAGTTCCATCTTAGCCCATGAAAGCCACTGGGTCATTTTGGGCTAATTACCAGGGGACTGGGAGTTGTAGACTTTTCTTACACCATGAAAGCCACCTGGGTGAATTTGGGCCAATTACCAGGAGACTGACATTTCTAGTCCGTCTTAGCCCATGAAAGCCACTGGGTCATTTTGGGCCAATTATCAGGAGACTAAGAGTTCTTGTCCCCTCTTAGCCCATGAAAGCCGCTGGGTCATTTTGGGCCAATTATCAGGAGACTGACATTTCTAGTCCATCTTAGTCCATGAAAGCCGCTGGGTCATTTTGGGCCATTTATCAGGAGACTGACATTTCTAGTCCGTCTTAGTCCATGAAAGCCACTGGGTCATTTTGAGCCAATTACCAGGAGTCTGAGAGTTCTAGACCTGGCTTAGCCATGAAAGCCACTGGGTCATTTTGGGCCAATTACCAGGAGACTGGGAGTTCTAGTTCCATCTTAGCCCATGAAAGCCACTGGGTCATTTTGGGCTAATTACCTGGGGACTGGGAGTTGTAGACTTTTCTTACACCATGAAAGCCACCTGGGTGAATTTGGGCCAATTACCAGGAGACTGACATTTCTAGTCCGTCTTAGCCCATGAAAGCCACTGGGTCATTTTGGGCCAATTATCAGGAGACTAAGAGTTCTTGTCCCCTCTTAGCCCATGAAAGCCGCTGGGTCATTTTGGGCCAATTATCAGGAGACTGACATTTCTAGTCCATCTTAGTCCATGAAAGCCGCTGGGTCATTTTGGGCCATTTATCAGGAGACTGACATTTCTAGTCCGTCTTAGTCCATGAAAGCCACTGGGTCATTTTGGGCCAATTACCAGGACACTGGGAGTTCTATACTCGTCGTTACCCATAAAAGCCATTGGGTCATTTTGGGCCAATTACCAGGGGACTGGGAGTTGTAGACTTTTCTTACACCATGAAAGCCACCTGGGTGAATTTGGGCCAATTACCAGGAGACTGGGAGTTCTACACCTGTCTTAGCCCATGAAAGCCACTGGGTCGTTTTGGCCCAATTACCCGGAGAATGTGAGTTCTAGTCCCGTCTTAGCCCATGAAAGCCACTGCGTCATTTTGGGTCAATTAACAGGCGACTGGGAGTTCTAGACCCAGCCCATGAAAGCCGCTGGGTCATTTTGGGCTAATTACCAGGAGACTGTGAGTTCTAGTCGCGTCTTTACCCATGAAAGCCGCTGGGTCATTTTGGGTCAATTATCAGGAGACTGACATTTATAGTCCGTCTTAGCCATGAACGCCATTGGGTCATTTTGAGCCAATTACCGGGAGACTGGGAGTTCTAGTCCCTTCTTAGCCCATGAAAGCCACTGGGTCATTTGGGGCCAATTACCAGGGGACTGGGAGTTCTAGTCCAATCTTAGCCCATGAAAGCCACTGGGTCATTTTGGGCCAATTACCAGGAGACTAAGAGTTCTAGTCCCCTCTTAGCCCATGAAAGCCGCTGCGTCATTTTGAGGCAATTATCAGGAGACTGGGAGTTCTAGTCCCGTCTTAGCCCATGTAAGCCTCTGGATCATTTTCAGCCAATTTCCAGGTGACTAAGAGTCCTAGACCCACCTTAGCCAGGAAAGCCACTGGGTCATTTTGGGCCAATTACAAGGAGACTGAGAGTTCTAGTCCCGTCTTAGCTCATGAAAGCCAATGGGTCATTTTGGGCCAATTACCAGGAGACTGAGAGTTCTAGTACCATCTTAGCCAATGAAAGCCACCAGGGTCATTTTGGGCCAATTACCAGGAGAC
Source organism: Hydrophis major (assembly GCA_033807585.1). Lineage (NCBI taxonomy): Eukaryota > Metazoa > Chordata > Lepidosauria > Squamata > Elapidae > Hydrophis > Hydrophis major. Next base: position 3,327,587 of record CM066343.1, on the reverse strand, counting down.
TGGGAGTTCTAGTCCAATCTTAGCCCATGAAAGCCACTGGGTCATTTTGGGCTAATTACCAGGAGACTGAAATTTCTAGTCCGTCTTAGCCCATGAAAGCCACTGGGTCATTTTGGGGCAATTACCAGGCGACTGGGAGTTCTAGACCCAGCCCATGAAAGCCACTGGGTCATTTTGGGCTAATTACCAGGAGACTGAAATTTCTAGTCCGTCTTAGCCCATGAAAGCCACTGGGTCATTTTGGGGCAATTACCAGGCGACTGGGAGTTCTAGACCCAGCCCATGAAAGCCACTGGGTCATTTTGGGCCAATTACCAGGAGACTGTGAGTTCTAGTCGCGTCTTTACCCATGAAAGCCGCTGGGTCATTTTGGGCCAATTATCAGGAGACTGACATTTATAGTCCGTCTTAGCCATGAACGCCATTGGTTCATTTTGAGCCAATTACCGGGAGACTGGGAGTTCTAGTCCCTTCTTAGCCCATGAAAGCCACTGGGTCATTTGGGGCCAATTACCAGGGGACTGGGAGTTCTAGTCCAATCTTAGCCCATGAAAGCCACTGGGTCATTTTGGGCCAATTACCAGCAGACTAAGAGTTCTAGTCCCCTCTTAGCCCATGAAAGCCGCTGGGTCATTTTGGGGCAATTATCAGGAGACTGGGAGTTCTAGTCCCGTCTTAGCCCATGTAAGCCTCTGGATCATTTTCAGCCAATTTCCAGGAGACTACGAGTCCTAGACCCGCCTTAGCCAGGAAAGCCACTGGGTCATTTTGGGCCAATTACAAGAAGACTCAGAGTTCTAGTCCCGTCTTAGCTCATGAAAGCCAATGGGTCATTTTGGGCCAATTACCAGGAGACTGAGAGTTCTAGTACCATCTTAGCCAATGAAAGCCACCAGGGTCATTTTGGGCCAATTACCAGGAGACTGGGAGTTCTAGTCCAATCTTAGCCCATGAAAGCCACTGGGTCATCTTGGGCCAATTACCAGGAGACTGAAATTTCTAGTCCGTCTTAGCCCATGAAAGCCACTGGGTCATTTCGGGGCAATTACCAGGAGACTGGGAGTTCTAGTGCCCTCTTAGCCCATGATAGCCACTGGGTCATTTTGGGCCAATTATCAGGAGACTGACATTTCTAGTCCGTCTTAGTCCATGAAAGCTGCTGGGTCATTTTGGGCAAATTACCAGGAGACTGGGAGTTCTAGTTCCATCTTAGCCCATGAAAGCCACTGGGTCATTTTGGGCTAATTACCAGGGGACTGGGAGTTGTAGACTTTTCTTACACCATGAAAACCACCTGGGTGAATTTGGGCCAATTACCAGGAGACTGGGAGTTCTACACCTGTCTTAGCCCATGAAAGCCTCTGGGTCGTTTTGGGCCAATTACCCGGAGAATGGGAGTTCTAGTCCCGTCTTAGCCCATGAAAGCCACTGGGTCATTGTGGGCCAATTAACAGGCGACTGGGAGTTCTAGACCCAGCCCATGAAAGCCACTGGGTCATTTTGGGCCAATTACGAGGAGACTGGGAGTTCTAGTCCTGTCTTTACCCATGAAAGCCGCTGGGTCATTTTGGGCCAATTATCAGGAGACTGACATTTCGAGTCCGTCGTAGCCATGAAAGCCACTGGGTCATTTTGAGCCAATTACCAGGAGACTGGGAGTTCTAGTCCCTTCTTAGCCCATGAAAGCCACTGGGTCATTTTGGGCCAATTACCAGGAGACTGGGAGTTCTAGTCCAATCTTAGCCCATGAAAGCCACTGGGTCATTTTGGGCCAAATTACCAGGAGACTGAGAGTTCTAGTCCCGTCTTAACCCATGAAAGCCACTGGGTCATTTTGAGCCAATAACCAGGAGTCTGAGAGTTCTAGACCTGGCTTAGCCATGAAAGCCACTGGGTCATTTTGGGCCAATTACCAGGAGACTGAAATTTCTAGTCCGTCCTGGCCCATGATAGCCACTGGGTCATTTTGGGCCAATTATCAGGAGACTGACATTTCTAGTCCGTCTTAGTCCATGAAAGCCGCTGGGTCATTTTGGGCCAATCATCAGGAGACTGACATTTCTAGTCCATCTTAGCCCATGAAAGCCACTGGGTCATTTTGGGCCAATTACCAGGAGACTGGGAGTTCTAGTCCCGTCTTAACCCATGAAAGCCACTGGGTCATTTTGAGCCAATAACCAGGAGTCTGAGAGTTCTAGACCTGGCTTAGCCATGAAAGCCACTGGGTCATTTTGGGCCAATTACCAGGAGACTGGGAGTTCTAGTTCCATCTTAGCCCATGAAAGCCACTGGGTCATTTTGGGCCAATTACCAGGACACTGGGAGTTCTATACCCCTCTTTACCCATAAAAGCCACTGGGTCATTTTGGGCCAATTACCAGGGGACTGGGAGTAGTAGACTTTTCTTACACCATGAAAGCCACCTGGGTGAATATGGGCCAATTACCAGGAGACTGGGAGTTCTACACCTGTCTTAGCCCATGAAAGCCACTGGGTCGTTTTGGGCCAATTACCCGGAGAATGGGAGTTCTAGTCCCATCTTAGCCCATGAAAGCCACTGGGTCATTTTGGTCCAATTAACAGGCGACTGAGAGTTCTAGACCCAGCCCATGAAAGCCGCTGGGTCATTTTGGGCCAATTATCAGGAGACTGACATTTCTAGTCCGTCTTAGTCCATGAAAGCCACTGGGTCATTTTGAGCCAATTACCAGGAGTCTGAGAGTTCTAGACCTGGCTTAGCCATGAAAGCCACTGGGTCATTTTGGGCCAATTACCAGGAGACTGGGAGTTCTAGTTCCGTCTTAGCCATGAAAGCCACTGGGTCATTTTGGGGCAATTACCAGGAGACTGGGAGTTGCAGTCCCGTCTTTACCCATGAAAGCCGCTGGGTCATTTTGGGCCAATTATCAGGAGACTGACATTTATAGTCCGTCTTAGCCATGAACGCCACTGGGTCATTTTGAGCCAATTACCAGGAGACTGGGAGTTCTAGTCCCTTCTTAGCCCATGAAAGCCACTGGGTCATTTTGGACCAATTATCAGGAGACTGACATTTCTAGTCCGTCTTAGCCCATGAAAGCCACTGGGTCATTTTGGGCCAATTATCAGGAGACTAAGAGTTCTTGTCCCCTCTTAGCCCATGAAAGCTGCTGGGTCATTTTGGGCCAGTTATCAGGAGACTGACATTTCTAGTCCATCTTAGTCCATGAAAGCCGCTGGGTCATATTGGGCCAATTATCAGGAGACTGACATTTCTAGTCCCTCTTAGCCCATGAAAGCCACTGGGTCGTTTGGGGCCATTTACCAGGAGACTGGGAGTTCCAGTCCAATCTTAGCCCATGAAAGCCACTGGGTCATTTTGGGCCAATTACCAGGAGACTGAGAGATCTAGTCCCCTCTTAGCCCATGAAAGCCGCTGGGTCATTTTGGGCCAATTATCAGGAGACTGAAATTTCTAGTCCGTCTTAGCCCATGAAAGCCACTGGGTCATTTTGGGGCAATTACCAGGAGACTGGGAGTTCTAGTGCCGTCTTAGCCCATGATAGCCACTGGGTCATTTTGGGCCAATTATCAGGAAACTGACATTTCTAGTCCGTCTTAGTCCATGAAAGCCGCTGGGTCATTTTGGGCCAATTATCAGGAGACTGACATTTCTAGTCCGTCTTAGCCCATGAAAGCCACTGGGACATTTGGGGCCAATTACCAGGAGACTGGGAGTTCTAGTCCCGTCTTAACCCATGAAAGCCACTGGGTCATTTTGAGCCAATTACCAGGAGTCTGAGAGTTCTAGACCTGGCTTAGCCATGAAAGCCACTGGGTCATTTTGGGCCAATTACCAGGACACTGGGAGTTCTATACCCGTCTTTACCCATAAAAGCCACTGGGTCATTTTGGGCCAATTAACAGGGGACTGGGAGTTGTCGACTTTTCTTACACCGTGAAAGCCACCTGGGTGAATTTGGGCCGATTAACAGGAGACTGGGAGTTCTACACCTGTCTTAGCCCATGAAAGCCACTGGGTCGCTTTGGGCCAATTACCCGGAGAATGGGAGTTCTAGTCCCGTCTTAGCCCATGAAAGCCACTGGGTCATTTTGGGCCAATTAACAGGCGACTGGGATTTCTAGACCCAGCCCATGAAAGCCGCTGGGTCATTTTGGGCCAATTATCAGGAGACTGACATTTATAGTCCGTCTTAGCCATGACCGCCATTGGGTCATTTTGAGCCAATTACCGGGAGACTGGGAGTTCTAGTCCCTTCTTAGCCCATGAAAGCCACTGGGTCATTTGGGGCCAATTACAAGGAGACTGAGAGTTCTAGTCCCGTCTTAGCTCATGAAAGCCAATGGGTCATTTTGGGCCAATTACCAGGAGACTGAGAGTTCTAGTACCATCTTAGCCAATGAAAGCCACCAGGGTCATTTTGGGCCAATTACCAGGAGACTGGGAGTTCTAGTCCAATCTTAGCCCATGAAAGCCACTGGGTCATTTTGGGCTAATTACCAGGAGACTGAAATTTCTAGTCCGTCTTAGCCCATGAAAGCCACTGGGTCATTTTGGGGCAATTACCAGGCGACTGGGAGTTCTAGACCCAGCCCATGAAAGCCACTGGGTCATTTTGGGCTAATTACCAGGAGACTGTGAGTTCTAGTCGCGTCTTTACCCATGAAAGCCGCTGGGTCATTTTGGGCCAATTATCAGGAGACTGACATTTATAGTCCGTCTTAGCCATGAACGCCATTGGGTCATTTTGAGCCAATTACCGGGAGACTGGGAGTTCTAGTCCCTTCTTAGCCCATGAAAGCCACTGGGTCATTTGGGGCCAATTACCAGGGGACTGGGAGTTCTAGTCCAATCTTAGCCCATGAAAGCCACTGGGTCATTTTGGGCCAATTACCAGCAGACTAAGAGTTCTAGTCCCCTCTTAGCCCATGAAAGCCGCTGGGTCATTTTGGGGCAATTATCAGGAGACTGGGAGTTCTAGTCCCGTCTTAGCCCATGTAAGCCTCTGGATCATTTTCAGCCAATTTCCAGGAGACTAAGAGTCCTAGACCCGCCTTAGCCAGGAAAGCCACTGGGTCATTTTGGGCCAATTACAAGAAGACTCAGAGTTCTAGTCCCGTCTTAGCTCATGAAAGCCAATGGGTCATTTTGGGCCAATTACCAGGAGACTGAGAGTTCTAGTACCATCTTAGCCAATGAAAGCCACCAGGGTCATTTTGGGCCAATTACCAGGAGACTGGGAGTTCTAGTCCAATCTTAGCCCATGAAAGCCACTGGGTCATCTTGGGCCAATTACCAGGAGACTGAAATTTCTAGTCCGTCTTAGCCCATGAAAGCCACTGGGTCATTTTGGGGCAATTACCAGGAGACTGGGAGTTCTAGTGCCCTCTTAGCCCATGATAGCCACTGGGTCATTTTGGGCCAATTATCAGGAGACTGACATTTCTAGTCCGTCTTAGTCCATGAAAGCTGCTGGGTCATTTTGGGCCAATTATCAGGAGACTGACATTTCTAGTCCGTCTTAGCCCATGAAAGCCACTGGGTCATTTTGGGCAAATTACCAGGAGACTGGGAGTTCTAGTTCCATCTTAGCCCATGAAAGCCACTGGGTCATTTTGGGCTAATTACCAGGGGACTGCGAGTTGTAGACTTTTCTTACACCATGAAAGCCACCTGGGTGAATTTGGGCCAATTACCAGGAGACTGACATTTCTAATCCGTCTTAGCCCATGAAAGCCACTGGGTCATTTTGGGCCAATTATCAGGAGACTAAGAGTTCTTGTCCCCTCTTAGCCCATGAAAGCCGCTGGGTCATTTTGGGCCAATTATCAGGAGACTGACATTTCTAGTCCATCTTAGTCCATGAAAGCCGCTGGGTCATTTTGGGCCAATTATCAGGAGACTGACATTTCTAGTCCGTCTTAGTCCATGAAAGCCACTGGGTCATTTTGAGCCAATTACCAGGAGTCTGAGAGTTCTAGACCTGGCTTAGCCATGAAAGCCACTGGGTCATTTTGGGCCAATTACCAGGAGACTGGGAGTTCTAGTTCCGTCTTAGCCCATGAAAGCCACTGGGTCATTTTGGGCCAATTAACAGAAGACTGACATTTCTGGTCCGTTTTAGCCCATGAAAGCCACTGGGTCATTTGGTGCCAATTACCAGGAGACTGGGAGTTCTAGTCCCGTCTGAACCCATGAAAGCCACTGGGTCATTTTGAGCCAATTACCAGGAGTCTGAGAGTTCTAGACCTGGCTTAGCCATGAAAGCCACTGGGTCATTTTGGGCCAATTACCAGGAGACTGGGAGTTCTAGTTCCGTTTTTACCCATGAAAACCGCTGGGTCATTTTGGACCAATTATCAGGAGACTCACATTTCTAGTCCGTCTTAGCCCATGAAAGCCACTGGGTCATTTTGAGCCAATTACCAGGAGTCTGAGAGTTCTAGACCTGGCTTAGCCATGAAAGCCACTGGGTCATTTTGGGCTAATTACCAGGAGACTGACATTTCTAGTCCGTCTTAGCCCATGAAAGCCACTGGGACATTTGGGGCCAATTACCAGGAGACTGGGAGTTCTAGTCCCGTCTTAACCCATGAAAGCCACTGGGACATTTGGGGCCAATTACCAGGGGACTGGGAGTTCTAGTCCAATCTTAGCCCATGAAAGCCACTGGGTCATTTTGGGCCAATTACCAGCAGACTAAGAGTTCTAGTCCCCTCTTAGCCCATGAAAGCCGCTGGGTCATTTTGGGGCAATTATCAGGAGACTGGGAGTTCTAGTCCCATCTTAGCCCATGTAAGCCTCTGGATCATTTTCAGCCAATTTCCAGGAGACTAAGAGTCCTAGACCCGCCTTAGCCAGGAAAGCCACTGGGTCATTTTGGGCCAATTACCAGGAGACTGAGAGTTCTAGTACCATCTTAGCCAATGAAAGCCACCAGGTCATTTTGGGCCAATTACCAGGAGACTGGGAGTTCTAGTCCAATCTTAGCCCATGAAAGCCACTGGGTCATCTTGGGCCAATTACCAGGAGACTGAAATTTCTAGTCCGTCTTAGCCCATGAAAGCCACTGGGTCATTTTGGGGCAATTACCAGGAGACTGGGAGTTCTAGTGCCCTCTTAGCCCATGATAGCCACTGGGTCATTTTGGGCCAATTATCAGGAGACTGACATTTCTAGTCCGTCTTAGTCCATGAAAGCTGCTGGGTCATTTTGGGCCAATTATCAGGAGACTGACATTTCTAGTCCGTCTTAGCCCATGAAAGCCACTGGGTCATTTTGGGCAAATTACCAGGAGACTGGGAGTTCTAGTTCCATCTTAGCCCATGAAAGCCACTGGGTCATTTTGGGCTAATTACCAGGGGACTGGGAGTTGTAGACTTTTCTTACACCATGAAAGCCACCTGGGTGAATTTGGGCCAATTACCAGGAGACTGACATTTCTAGTCCGTCTTAGCCCATGAAAGCCACTGGGTCATTTTGGGTCAATTACCAGGAGCCTGAGAGTTCTGGACTTTTCTTACCCATGAAAGCCACATGGGTGACTTTGGGCCAATTACCAGGAGACTGGGAGTTCTACACCTGTCTTAGCCCATAAAAGCCACTGGGTCATTTTGGGCCAATTTCCAGTTGACTGGGAGTTCTAGTGCCGTCTTAGCCCATGAAAGCCACTGGGTCATTTTGGGTCAATTACCAGGAGCCTGAGAGTTCTGGACTTTTCTTACCCATGAAAGCCACATGGGTGACTTTGGGCCAATTACCAGGAGACTGGGAGTTCTACACCTGTCTTAGCCCATAAAAGCCACTGGGTCATTTTGGGCCAATTTCCAGTTGACTGGGAGTTCTAGTGCCGTCTTAGCCCATGAAAGCCACTGGGTCATTTTGGGTCAATTACCAGGAGCCTGAGAGTTCTAGTCCCGTCTTAGCCCATGAAAGCCACTGGGTCATTTTGGGCCAATTACCAGGAGACTGAGAGTTCTTCTCCAATCTTAGCCCATGAAAGCCACCAGGGTCATTTTGGGCCAATTACCAGGAGACTGGGATTGCTAGTGCCGTCTTAGGCCATGAAAGCAACTGGGTCATTTTGGGCCAATTACCAGGAGACTGGGATTTCTAGTGCCTTCTTAGGCCATAAAAGCCACTGGGTCATTTTGGGCCAATTACCAGGAGACTGAGAGTTCCAGTCCCGTCTTAGCCCATGAAAGCCACTGGGTCATTTTGGGCCAATTACCAGGAGACTGGGAGTTCTAGTGCCGTCTTAGCCCATGAAAGCCACTGGGTCATTTTGGGTCAATTACCAGGAGCCTGAGTGTTCTAGTCCCGTCTTAGCCCATGAAAGCCACTGGGTCATTTTGGGCCAATTACCAGGAGACTGAGAGTTCTAGTAGCATCTTAGCCGAAGAAAGCCACCAGGGTCATTTTGGGCCAATTACCAGGAGACTGGGATTTCTAGTGCCGTCTTAGGCCCTGAAAGCCACTGGGTCATTTTGTGCCAATTACCAGGAGACTGGTATTTCTAGTGCCGTCTTAGGCCATGAAAGCCAGTGGTTCATTTTGGGCCAATTACCAGGAGACTGAGAGTTCCAGTCCCGTCTTAGCCCATGAAAGCCACTGCGTCATTTTGGGCCAATTACCAGGAGACTGGGAGTTCTAATGCCGTCTTAGCCCATGAAAGCCACTGGGTCATTTTGGGTCAATTACCAGGAGCCTGAGAGTTCTGGACTTTTCTTACCCATGAAAGCCACATGGGTGACTTTGGGCCAATTACCAGGAGACTGGGAGTTCTACACCTGTCTTAGCCCATAACAACCACTGGGTCATTTTGGGCCAATTACCAGGAGACTAGGAATTCTAGTCCCATCTTAGCCCATTAAAGCCACTGGGTCATTTTGGGCCAATTACCAAGAAACTGGGAGTTCTATTCCTGTATTAGCCGATGAAAGCCACTGGGTCATTTTGGGCCAATTACCAGGAGACTGAGAGTTCTAGACCCGTCGTAGCCCATGAAAGCCACTGGGTCATTTTGGGCCAATTACCAGGAGACTGAGAGTTCTAGTCCCGTCTTAGCCCATTAAAGCCACTGGGTCATTTGGGGCCAATTACCAAGAGCCTGAGAGTTCTAGTCCCGTCTTAACCCATGAAAGCCATTGAGTCATTTTGGGGCAATTACCAGGAGACTGGGAGTTCTGGACCTATCTTACCCCATGAAGGCCACCTGGATGACTTTGGGCCAATTACCAGGAGACTGGGAGTTCTAGTCCTATCTTAGCCCATGAAAGCCACCTGGGTGACTTTGAGCCAATTACCAGGAGTCTAAGAGTTCTAGTCCCCTCTTAGCCCAGGAAAGCCACCTGGGTGACTTTGGGCCAAACAGCAGGAGACTGAGAGTTTTAGACCTGGCATACCTCATGAAAGCCAGCTGGGTGACTTTGGGCCAATTACCAGGAGACTGGGAGTTCTACACCTGTCTTAGCCCATGAAAGCCACTGGGTCATATTGGGCCAATTACCCGGAGAATGGGAGTTCTAGTCCCGTATTAGCCCATGAAAGCCACTGGGTCATTTTGGGCCAATTACCAGGAGACTGGGATTTCTAGTGCAGTCTTAGGACATGAAAGCCACTGGTCATTTTGGGCCAATTACCAGGAGACTGAGAGTTCTAGACCCGTCGTAGCCCACGAAAGCCACTGGGTCATTTTGGGCCAATTACCAGGAGATTGGGAATTCAGTCCCGTCTTAGCCCATGAAAGCCACTGGGTCATTTTGGGCCAATTACCAGGAGACTGGGATTTCTAGTGCCGTCTCAGGCCATGAAAGCCAATGGGTCATTTTGGGCCAATTACCAGGAGACTGGTATTTCTAGTGCCGTCTTAGCCCATGAAAGCCACTGGGTCATTTTGGGCCAATTACCAGGAGACTGGCAGTTCTAGTGCCGTCTTAGCCCATGAAAGCCACTGGGTCATTTTGGGTCAATTACCAGGAGTCTGAGAGTTCTAGACTTTTCTTACCCATGAAAGCCGCATGGGTGACTTTGGGCCAATTACCAGGAGACTGGGAGTTCTACACCTGTCTTAGCCCATAAAAGCCACTGGGTCATTTTGGGCCAATTATCAGGAGACTGACATTTCTAGTCCATCTTAGTCCATGAAAGCCGCTGGGTCATTTTGGGCCAATTATCAGGAGACTGACATTTCTAGTCCGTCTTAGTCCATGAAAGCCACTGGGTCATTTTGAGCCAATTACCAGGAGTCTGAGAGTTCTAGACCTGGCTTAGCCATGAAAGCCACTGGGTCATTTTGGGCCAATTACCAGGAGACTGGGAGTCCTAGTTCCGTCTTAGCCCATGAAAGCCACTGGGTCATTTTGGGCCAATTATCAGGAGACTGACATTTCTAGTCCGTCTTAGTCCATGAAAGCCGCTGGGTCATTTTGGGCCAATTAACAGAAGACTGACATTTCTGGTCCGTTTTAGCCCATGAAAGCCACTGGGTCATTTGGTGCCAATTACCAGGAGACTGGGAGTTCTAGTCCCGTCTGAACCCATGAAAGCCACTGGGTCATTTTGAGCCAATTACCAGGAGTCTGAGAGTTCTAGACCTGGCTTAGCCATGAAAGCCACTGGGTCATTTTGGGCCAATTACCAGGAGACTGGGAGTTCTAGTTCCGTTTTTACCCATGAAAGCCGCTGGGTCATTTTGGACCAATTATCAGGAGACTCACATTTCTAGTCCGTCTTAGCCCATGAAAGCCACTGGGTCATTTTGGGGCAATTACCAGGAGACTGGGAGTTCTAGTGCCGTCTTAGCCCATGATAGCCACTGGGTCATTTTGGGCCAATTTCCAGGAGACTGGGAGTTCTAGTCCCTTCTTAGCCTATGAAAGCCACTGGGTCGTTTGGGGCCATTTACCAGGAGACTGGGAGTTCCAGACCAATCTTAGCCCATGAAAACCACTGGGTCATTTTGGGCCAATTACCAGGAGACTGAGAGTTGTAGTCCCCTCTTAGCCTATGAAAGTCGCTGGGTCATTTTGGGCCAATTACCAGGAGACTGAAATTTCTAGTCCGTCTTAGCCCATGAAAGCCACTGGGTCATTTGGGGCCAATTACCAGGATACTAGGAGTTCTAGTCCCTTCTTTACCCATGAAAGCCGCTGGGTCATTTTGGGCCAATTATCAGGAGACTGACATTTCTAGTCCGTCTTAGTCCATGAAAGCCGCTGGGTCATATTGGGCCAATTATCAGGAGACTGACATTTCTAGTCCCTCTTAGCCCATGAAAGCCACTGGGTCGTTTGGGGCCATTTACCAGGAGACTGGGAGTTCCAGTCCAATCTTAGCCCATGAAAGCCACTGGGTCATTTTGGGCCAATTACCAGGAGACTGAGAGTTCTAGTCCCCTCTTAGCCCATGAAAGCCGCTGGGTCATTTTGGGCCAATTATCAGGAGACTGAAATTTCTAGTCCGTCTTAGCCCATGAAAGCCACTGGGTCATTTTGGGGCAATTACCAGGAGACTGGGAGTTCTAGTGCCGTCTTAGCCCATGATAGCCACTGGGTCATTTTGGGCCAATTATCAGGAAACTGACATTTCTAGTCCGTCTTAGTCCATGAAAGCCGCTGGGTCATTTTGGGCCAATTACCAGGAGACTGACATTTCTAGTCCGTCTTAGCCCATGAAAGCCACTGGGTCATTTTGGGCCAATTACCAGGAGACTGGGAGTTCTAGTGCCGTCTTAGCCCATGATAGCCACTGGGTCATTTTGGGCCAATTACCAGTAAACTGACATTTCTAGTCCGTCTTAGTCCATGAAAGCCGCTGGGTCATTTTGGGCCAATTATCAGGAGACTGACATTTCTAGTCCGTCTTAGCCCATGAAAGCCACTGGGACATTTGGGGCCAATTACCAGGAGACTGGGAGTTCTAGTCCCATCTTAACCCATGAAAGCCACTGGGTCATTTTGGACCAATTATCAGGAGACTGGGAGTTCTAGTCCCGTTTTTACCCATGAAAGCCGCTGGGTCATTTTGGACCAATTATCAGGAGACTCACATTTCTAGTCCGTCTTAGCCCATGAAAGCCACTGGGTCATTTTGGGGCAATTACCAGGAGACTGGGAGTTCTAGTGCCGTCTTAGCCCATGATAGCCACTGGGTCATTTTGGGCCAATTTCCAGGAGACTGGGAGTTCTAGTCCCTTCTTAGCCTATGAAAGCCACTGGGTCGTTTGGGGCCATTTACCAGGAGACTGGGAGTTCCAGACCAATCTTAGCCCATGAAAGCCACTGGGTCATTTTGGGCCAATTACCAGGAGACTGAGAGTTGTAGTCCCCTCTTAGCCTATGAAAGTCGCTGGGTCATTTTGGGCCAATTACCAGGAGACTGAAATTTCTAGTCCGTCTTAGCCCATGAAAGCCACTGGGTCATTTGGGGCCAATTACCAGGACACTAGGAGTTCTAGTCCCTTCTTTACCCATGAAAGCCGCTGGGTCATTTTGGGCCAATTATCAGGAGACTGACATTTCTAGTCCGTCTTAGTCCATGAAAGCCGCTGGGTCATTTTGGGCCAATTATCAGGAGACTGACATTTCTAGTCCGTCTTAGCCCATGAAAGCCACTGGGTCATTTTGAGCCAATTACCAGGAGACTGGGAGTTCTAGTCCCGTCTTAACCCATGAAAGCCACTGGGTCATTTTGAGCCAATTACCAGGAGTCTGAGAGTTCTAGACCTGGCTTAGCCATGAAAGCCACTGGGTCATTTTGGGCCAATTACCAGGAGACTGGGAGTTCTAGTTCCGTCTTAGCCCATGAAAGCCACTGGGTCATTTTGGGCCAATTACCAGGACACTGGGAGTTCTATACTCGTCGTTACCCATAAAAGCCATTGGGTCATTTTGGGCCAATTACCAGGGGACTGGGAGTTGTAGACTTTTCTTACACCATGAAAGCCACTGGGACATTTGGGGCCAATTACCAGGAGACTGGGAGTTCTAGTCCCGTCTTAACCCATGAAAGCCACTGGGTCATTTTGGACCAATTATCAGGAGACTGGGAGTTCTAGTCCCGTTTTTACCCATGAAAGCCGCTGGGTCATTTTGGACCAATTATCAGGAGACTCACATTTCTAGTCCGTCTTAGCCCATGAAAGCCACTGGGTCATTTTGGGGCAATTACCAGGAGACTGGGAGTTCTAGTCCCATCTTAGCCCATGTAAGCCTCTGGATCATTTTCAGCCAATTTCCAGGAGACTAAGAGTCCTAGACCCGCCTTAGCCAGGAAAGCCACTGGGTCATTTTGGGCCAATTACCAGGAGACTGAGAGTTCTAGTACCATCTTAGCCAATGAAAGCCACCAGGTCATTTTGGGCCAATTACCAGGAGACTGGGAGTTCTAGTCCAATCTTAGCCCATGAAAGCCACTGGGTCATCTTGGGCCAATTACCAGGAGACTGAAATTTCTAGTCCGTCTTAGCCCATGAAAGCCACTGGGTCATTTTGGGGCAATTACCAGGAGACTGGGAGTTCTAGTGCCCTCTTAGCCCATGATAGCCACTGGGTCATTTTGGGCCAATTATCAGGAGACTGACATTTCTAGTCCGTCTTAGTCCATGAAAGCTGCTGGGTCATTTTGGGCCAATTATCAGGAGACTGACATTTCTAGTCCGTCTTAGCCCATGAAAGCCACTGGGTCATTTTGGGCAAATTACCAGGAGACTGGGAGTTCTAGTTCCATCTTAGCCCATGAAAGCCACTGGGTCATTTTGGGCTAATTACCAGGGGACTGGGAGTTGTAGACTTTTCTTACACCATGAAAGCCACCTGGGTGAATTTGGGCCAATTACCAGGAGACTGACATTTCTAGTCCGTCTTAGCCCATGAAAGCCACTGGGTCATTTTGGGTCAATTACCAGGAGCCTGAGAGTTCTGGACTTTTCTTACCCATGAAAGCCACATGGGTGACTTTGGGCCAATTACCAGGAGACTGGGAGTTCTACACCTGTCTTAGCCCATAAAAGCCACTGGGTCATTTTGGGCCAATTTCCAGTTGACTGGGAGTTCTAGTGCCGTCTTAGCCCATGAAAGCCACTGGGTCATTTTGGGTCAATTACCAGGAGCCTGAGAGTTCTGGACTTTTCTTACCCATGAAAGCCACATGGGTGACTTTGGGCCAATTACCAGGAGACTGGGAGTTCTACACCTGTCTTAGCCCATAAAAGCCACTGGGTCATTTTGGGCCAATTTCCAGTTGACTGGGAGTTCTAGTGCCGTCTTAGCCCATGAAAGCCACTGGGTCATTTTGGGTCAATTACCAGGAGCCTGAGAGTTCTAGTCCCGTCTTAGCCCATGAAAGCCACTGGGTCATTTTGGGCCAATTACCAGGAGACTGAGAGTTCTTCTCCAATCTTAGCCCATGAAAGCCACCAGGGTCATTTTGGGCCAATTACCAGGAGACTGGGATTGCTAGTGCCGTCTTAGGCCATGAAAGCAACTGGGTCATTTTGGGCCAATTACCAGGAGACTGGGATTTCTAGTGCCTTCTTAGGCCATAAAAGCCACTGGGTCATTTTGGGCCAATTACCAGGAGACTGAGAGTTCCAGTCCCGTCTTAGCCCATGAAAGCCACTGGGTCATTTTGGGCCAATTACCAGGAGACTGGGAGTTCTAGTGCCGTCTTAGCCCATGAAAGCCACTGGGTCATTTTGGGTCAATTACCAGGAGCCTGAGTGTTCTAGTCCCGTCTTAGCCCATGAAAGCCACTGGGTCATTTTGGGCCAATTACCAGGAGACTGAGAGTTCTAGTAGCATCTTAGCCGAAGAAAGCCACCAGGGTCATTTTGGGCCAATTACCAGGAGACTGGGATTTCTAGTGCCGTCTTAGGCCCTGAAAGCCACTGGGTCATTTTGTGCCAATTACCAGGAGACTGGTATTTCTAGTGCCGTCTTAGGCCATGAAAGCCAGTGGTTCATTTTGGGCCAATTACCAGGAGACTGAGAGTTCCAGTCCCGTCTTAGCCCATGAAAGCCACTGCGTCATTTTGGGCCAATTACCAGGAGACTGGGAGTTCTAATGCCGTCTTAGCCCATGAAAGCCACTGGGTCATTTTGGGTCAATTACCAGGAGCCTGAGAGTTCTGGACTTTTCTTACCCATGAAAGCCACATGGGTGACTTTGGGCCAATTACCAGGAGACTGGGAGTTCTACACCTGTCTTATCCCATAACAACCACTGGGTCATTTTGGGCCAATTACCAGGAGACTAGGAATTCTAGTCCCATCTTAGCCCATTAAAGCCACTGGGTCATTTTGGGCCAATTACCAAGAAACTGGGAGTTCTATTCCTGTATTAGCCGATGAAAGCCACTGGGTCATTTTGGGCCAATTACCAGGAGACTGAGAGTTCTAGACCCGTCGTAGCCCATGAAAGCCACTGGGTCATTTTGGGCCAATTACCAGGAGACTGAGAGTTCTAGTCCCGTCTTAGCCCATTAAAGCCACTGGGTCATTTGGGGCCAATTACCAAGAGCCTGAGAGTTCTAGTCCCGTCTTAACCCATGAAAGCCATTGAGTCATTTTGGGGCAATTACCAGGAGACTGGGAGTTCTGGACCTATCTTACCCCATGAAGGCCACCTGGATGACTTTGGGCCAATTACCAGGAGACTGGGAGTTCTAGTCCTATCTTAGCCCATGAAAGCCACCTGGGTGACTTTGAGCCAATTACCAGGAGTCTAAGAGTTCTAGTCCCCTCTTAGCCCAGGAAAGCCACCTGGGTGACTTTGGGCCAAACAGCAGGAGACTGAGAGTTTTAGACCTGGCATACCTCATGAAAGCCAGCTGGGTGACTTTGGGCCAATTACCAGGAGACTGGGAGTTCTACACCTGTCTTAGCCCATGAAAGCCACTGGGTCATATTGGGCCAATTACCCGGAGAATGGGAGTTCTAGTCCCGTATTAGCCCATGAAAGCCACTGGGTCATTTTGGGCCAATTACCAGGAGACTGGGATTTCTAGTGCAGTCTTAGGACATGAAAGCCACTGGTCATTTTGGGCCAATTACCAGGAGACTGAGAGTTCTAGACCCGTCGTAGCCCACGAAAGCCACTGGGTCATTTTGGGCCAATTACCAGGAGATTGGGAATTCAGTCCCGTCTTAGCCCATGAAAGCCACTGGGTCATTTTGGGCCAATTACCAGGAGACTGGGATTTCTAGTGCCGTCTCAGGCCATGAAAGCCAATGGGTCATTTTGGGCCAATTACCAGGAGACTGGTATTTCTAGTGCCGTCTTAGCCCATGAAAGCCACTGGGTCATTTTGGGCCAATTACCAGGAGACTGGCAGTTCTAGTGCCGTCTTAGCCCATGAAAGCCACTGGGTCATTTTGGGTCAATTACCAGGAGTCTGAGAGTTCTAGACTTTTCTTACCCATGAAAGCCGCATGGGTGACTTTGGGCCAATTACCAGGAGACTGGGAGTTCTACACCTGTCTTAGCCCATAAAAGCCACTGGGTCATTTTGGGCCAATTATCAGGAGACTGACATTTCTAGTCCATCTTAGTCCATGAAAGCCGCTGGGTCATTTTGGGCCAATTATCAGGAGACTGACATTTCTAGTCCGTCTTAGTCCATGAAAGCCACTGGGTCATTTTGAGCCAATTACCAGGAGTCTGAGAGTTCTAGACCTGGCTTAGCCATGAAAGCCACTGGGTCATTTTGGGCCAATTACCAGGAGACTGGGAGTCCTAGTTCCGTCTTAGCCCATGAAAGCCACTGGGTCATTTTGGGCCAATTATCAGGAGACTGACATTTCTAGTCCGTCTTAGTCCATGAAAGCCGCTGGGTCATTTTGGGCCAATTAACAGAAGACTGACATTTCTGGTCCGTTTTAGCCCATGAAAGCCACTGGGTCATTTGGTGCCAATTACCAGGAGACTGGGAGTTCTAGTCCCGTCTGAACCCATGAAAGCCACTGGGTCATTTTGAGCCAATTACCAGGAGTCTGAGAGTTCTAGACCTGGCTTAGCCATGAAAGCCACTGGGTCATTTTGGGCCAATTACCAGGAGACTGGGAGTTCTAGTTCCGTTTTTACCCATGAAAGCCGCTGGGTCATTTTGGACCAATTATCAGGAGACTCACATTTCTAGTCCGTCTTAGCCCATGAAAGCCACTGGGTCATTTTGGGGCAATTACCAGGAGACTGGGAGTTCTAGTGCCGTCTTAGCCCATGATAGCCACTGGGTCATTTTGGGCCAATTTCCAGGAGACTGGGAGTTCTAGTCCCTTCTTAGCCTATGAAAGCCACTGGGTCGTTTGGGGCCATTTACCAGGAGACTGGGAGTTCCAGACCAATCTTAGCCCATGAAAACCACTGGGTCATTTTGGGCCAATTACCAGGAGACTGAGAGTTGTAGTCCCCTCTTAGCCTATGAAAGTCGCTGGGTCATTTTGGGCCAATTACCAGGAGACTGAAATTTCTAGTCCGTCTTAGCCCATGAAAGCCACTGGGTCATTTGGGGCCAATTACCAGGATACTAGGAGTTCTAGTCCCTTCTTTACCCATGAAAGCCGCTGGGTCATTTTGGGCCAATTATCAGGAGACTGACATTTCTAGTCCGTCTTAGTCCATGAAAGCCGCTGGGTCATATTGGGCCAATTATCAGGAGACTGACATTTCTAGTCCCTCTTAGCCCATGAAAGCCACTGGGTCGTTTGGGGCCATTTACCAGGAGACTGGGAGTTCCAGTCCAATCTTAGCCCATGAAAGCCACTGGGTCATTTTGGGCCAATTACCAGGAGACTGAGAGTTCTAGTCCCCTCTTAGCCCATGAAAGCCGCTGGGTCATTTTGGGCCAATTATCAGGAGACTGAAATTTCTAGTCCGTCTTAGCCCATGAAAGCCACTGGGTCATTTTGGGGCAATTACCAGGAGACTGGGAGTTCTAGTGCCGTCTTAGCCCATGATAGCCACTGGGTCATTTTGGGCCAATTATCAGGAAACTGACATTTCTAGTCCGTCTTAGTCCATGAAAGCCGCTGGGTCATTTTGGGCCAATTACCAGGAGACTGACATTTCTAGTCCGTCTTAGCCCATGAAAGCAACTGGGTCATTTTGGGCCAATTACCAGGAGACTGGGAGTTCTAGTGCCGTCTTAGCCCATGATAGCCACTGGGTCATTTTGGGCCAATTACCAGTAAACTGACATTTCTAGTCCGTCTTAGTCCATGAAAGCCGCTGGGTCATTTTGGGCCAATTATCAGGAGACTGACATTTCTAGTCCGTCTTAGCCCATGAAAGCCACTGGGACATTTGGGGCCAATTACCAGGAGACTGGGAGTTCTAGTCCCGTCTTAACCCATGAAAGCCACTGGGTCATTTTGGACCAATTATCAGGAGACTGGGAGTTCTAGTCCCGTTTTTACCCATGAAAGCCGCTGGGTCATTTTGGACCAATTATCAGGAGACTCACATTTCTAGTCCGTCTTAGCCCATGAAAGCCACTGGGTCATTTTGGGGCAATTACCAGGAGACTGGGAGTTCTAGTGCCGTCTTAGCCCATGATAGCCACTGGGTCATTTTGGGCCAATTTCCAGGAGACTGGGAGTTCTAGTCCCTTCTTAGCCTATGAAAGCCACTGGGTCGTTTGGGGCCATTTACCAGGAGACTGGGAGTTCCAGACCAATCTTAGCCCATGAAAGCCACTGGGTCATTTTGGGCCAATTACCAGGAGACTGAGAGTTGTAGTCCCCTCTTAGCCTATGAAAGTCGCTGGGTCATTTTGGGCCAATTACCAGGAGACTGAAATTTCTAGTCCGTCTTAGCCCATGAAAGCCACTGGGTCATTTGGGGCCAATTACCAGGACACTAGGAGTTCTAGTCCCTTCTTTACCCATGAAAGCCGCTGGGTCATTTTGGGCCAATTATCAGGAGACTGACATTTCTAGTCCGTCTTAGTCCATGAAAGCCGCTGGGTCATTTTGGGCCAATTATCAGGAGACTGACATTTCTAGTCCGTCTTAGCCCATGAAAGCCACTGGGTCATTTTGAGCCAATTACCAGGAGACTGGGAGTTCTAGTCCCGTCTTAACCCATGAAAGCCACTGGGTCATTTTGAGCCAATTACCAGGAGTCTGAGAGTTCTAGACCTGGCTTAGCCATGAAAGCCACTGGGTCATTTTGGGCCAATTACCAGGAGACTGGGAGTTCTAGTTCCGTCTTAGCCCATGAAAGCCACTGGGTCATTTTGGGCCAATTACCAGGACACTGGGAGTTCTATACTCGTCGTTACCCATAAAAGCCATTGGGTCATTTTGGGCCAATTACCAGGGGACTGGGAGTTGTAGACTTTTCTTACACCATGAAAGCCACTGGGACATTTGGGGCCAATTACCAGGAGACTGGGAGTTCTAGTCCCGTCTTAACCCATGAAAGCCACTGGGTCATTTTGGACCAATTATCAGGAGACTGGGAGTTCTAGTCCCGTTTTTACCCATGAAAGCCGCTGGGTCATTTTGGACCAATTATCAGGAGACTCACATTTCTAGTCCGTCTTAGCCCATGAAAGCCACTGGGTCATTTTGGGGCAATTACCAGGAGACTGGGAGTTCTAGTGCCGTCTTAGCCCATGATAGCCACTGGGTCATTTTGGGCCAATTACCAGGAAACTGACATTTCTAGTCCGTCTTAGTCCATGAAAGCCGCTGGGTCATTTTGGGCCAATTATCAGGAGACTGACATTTCTAGTCCGTCTTAGCCCATTAAAGCCACTGGGACATTTGGGGCCAATTACCAGGAGACTGGGAGTTCTAGTCCCGTCTTAACCCATGAAAGCCACTGGGTCATTTTGGACCAATTATCAGGAGACTGGGAGTTCTAGTCCCGTTTTTACCCATGAAAGCCGCTGGGTCATTTTGGACCAATTATCAGGAGACTCACATTTCTAGTCCGTCTTAGCCCATGAAAGCCACTGGGTCATTTTGGGGCAATTACCAGGAGACTGGGAGTTCTAGTGCCGTCTTAGCCCATGATAGCCACTGGGTCATTTTGGGCCAATTTCCAGGAGACTGGGAGTTCTAGTCCCTTCTTAGCCTATGAAAGCCACTGGGTCGTTTGGGGCCATTTACCAGGAGACTGGGAGTTCCAGACCAATCTTAGCCCATGAAAGCCACTGGGTCATTTTGGGCCAATTACCAGGAGACTGAGAGTTGTAGTCCCCTCTTAGCCTATGAAAGTCGCTTGGTCATTTTGGGCCAATTACCAGGAGACTGAAATTTCTAGTCCGTCTTAGCCCATGAAAGCCACTGGGTCATTTGGGGCCAATTACCAGGACACTAGGAGTTCTAGTCCCTTCTTTACCCATGAAAGCCGCTGGGTCATTTTGGGCCAATTATCAGGAGACTGACATTTCTAGTCCGTCTTATTCCATGAAAGCCGCTGGGTCATTTTGGGCCAATTATCAGGAGACTGACATTTCTAGTCCGTCTTAGCCCATGAAAGCCACTGGGTCATTTTGAGCCAATTACCAGGAGACTGGGAGTTCTAGTCCCGTCTTAACCCATGAAAGCCACTGGGTCATTTTGAGCCAATTACCAGGAGTCTGAGAGTTCTAGACCTGGCTTAGCCATGAAAGCCACTGGGTCATTTTGGGCCAATTACCAGGAGACTGGGAGTTCTAGTTCCGTCTTAGCCCATGAAAGCCACTGGGTCATTTTGGGCCAATTACCAGGACACTGGGAGTTCTATACTCGTCGTTACCCATAAAAGCCATTGGGTCATTTTGGGCCAATTACCAGGGGACTGGGAGTTGTAGACTTTTCTTACACCATGAAAGCCACTGGGACATTTGGGGCCAATTACCAGGAGACTGGGAGTTCTAGTCCCGTCTTAACCCATGAAAGCCACTGGGTCATTTTGGACCAATTATCAGGAGACTCACATTTCTAGTCCCGTTTTTACCCATGAAAGCCGCTGGGTCATTTTGGACCAATTATCAGGAGACTCACATTTCTAGTCCGTCTTAGCCCATGAAAGCCACTGGGTCATTTTGGGGCAATTACCAGGAGACTGGGAGTTCTAGTGCCGTCTTAGCCCATGATAGCCACTGGGTCATTTTGGGCCAATTTCCAGGAGACTGGGAGTTCTAGTCCCTTCTTAGCCTATGAAAGCCACTGGGTCGTTTGGGGCCATTTACCAGGAGACTGGGAGTTCCAGACCAATCTTAGCCCATGAAAGCCACTGGGTCATTTTGGGCCAATTACCAGGAGACTGAGAGTTGTAGTCCCCTCTTAGCCTATGAAAGTCGCTTGGTCATTTTGGGCCAATTACCAGGAGACTGAAATTTCTAGTCCGTCTTAGCCCATGAAAGCCACTGGGTCATTTGGGGCCAATTACCAGGACACTAGGAGTTCTAGTCCCTTCTTTACCCATGAAAGCCGCTGGGTCATTTTGGGCCAATTATCAGGAGACTGACATTTCTAGTCCGTCTTATTCCATGAAAGCCGGTGGGTCATTTTGGGCCAATTATCAGGAGACTGACATTTCTAGTCCGTCTTAGCCCATGAAAGCCACTGGGTCATTTTGAGCCAATTACCAGGAGACTGGGAGTTCTAGTCCCGTCTTAACCCATGAAAGCCACTGGGTCATTTTGAGCCAATTACCAGGAGTCTGAGAGTTCTAGACCTGGCTTAGCCATGAAAGCCACTGGGTCATTTTGGGCCAATTACCAGGAGACTGGGAGTTCTAGTTCCGTCTTAGCCCATGAAAGCCACTGGGTCATTTTGGGCCAATTACCAGGACACTGGGAGTTCTATACTCGTCGTTACCCATAAAAGCCATTGGGTCATTTTGGGCCAATTACCAGGGGACTGGGAGTTGTAGACTTTTCTTACACCATGAAAGCCACCTGGGTGAATTTGGGCCAATTACCAGGAGACTGGGAGTTCTACACCTGTCTTAGCCCATGAAAGCCACTGGGTCGTTTTGGCCCAATTACCCGGAGAATGGGAGTTCTAGTCCCATCTTAGCCCATGAAAGCCACTGCGTCATTTTGGGTCAATTAACAGGCGACTGGGAGTTCTAGACCCAGCCCATGAAAGCCGCTGGGTCATTTTGGGCTAATTACCAGGAGACTGTGAGTTCTAGTCGCGTCTTTACCCATGAAAGCCGCTGGGTCATTTTGGGTCAATTATCAGGAGACTGACATTTATAGTCCGTCTTAGCCATGAACGCCATTGGGTCATTTTGAGCCAATTACCGGGAGACTGGGAGTTCTAGTCCCTTCTTAGCCCATGAAAGCCACTGGGTCATTTGGGGCCAATTACCAGGGGACTGGGAGTTCTAGTCCAATCTTAGCCCATGAAAGCCACTGGGTCATTTTGGGCCAATTACCAGGAGACTAAGAGTTCTAGTCCCCTCTTAGCCCATGAAAGCCGCTGGGTCATTTTGAGGCAATTATCAGGAGACTGGGAGTTCTAGTCCCGTCTTAGCCCATGTAAGCCTCTGGATCATTTTCAGCCAATTTCCAGGTGACTAAGAGTCCTAGACCCACCTTAGCCAGGAAAGCCACTGGGTCATTTTGGGCCAATTACAAGGAGACTGAGAGTTCTAGTCCCGTCTTAGCTCATGAAAGCCAATGGGTCATTTTGGGCCAATTACCAGGAGACTGAGAGTTCTAGTACCATCTTAGCCAATGAAAGCCACCAGGGTCATTTTGGGCCAATTACCAGGAGACTGGGAGTTCTAGTCCAATCTTAGCCCATGAAAGCCACTGGGTCATTTTGGGCTAATTACCAGGAGACTGAAATTTCTAGTCCGTCTTAGCCCATGAAAGCCACTGGGTCATTTTGGGGCAATTACCAGGCGACTGGGAGTTCTAGACCCAGCCCATGAAAGCCACTGGGTCATTTTGGGCTAATTACCAGGAGACTGTGAGTTCTAGTCGCGTCTTTACCCATGAAAGCCGCTGGGTCATTTTGGGCCAATTATCAGGAGACTGACATTTATAGTCCGTCTTAGCCATGAACGCCATTGGGTCATTTTGAGCCAATTACCGGGAGACTGGGAGTTCTAGTCCCTTCTTAGCCCATGAAAGCCACTGGGTCATTTGGGGCCAATTACCAGGGGACTGGGAGTTCTAGTCCAATCTTAGCCCATGAAAGCCACTGGGTCATTTTGGGCCAATTACCAGCAGACTAAGAGTTCTAGTCCCCTCTTAGCCCATGAAAGCCGCTGGGTCATTTTGGGGCAATTATCAGGAGACTGGGAGTTCTAGTCCCGTCTTAGCCCATGTAAGCCTCTGGATCATTTTCAGCCAATTTCCAGGAGACTAAGAGTCCTAGACCCGCCTTAGCCAGGAAAGCCACTGGGTCATTTTGGGCCAATTACAAGAAGACTCAGAGTTCTAGTCCCGTCTTAGCTCATGAAAGCCAATGGGTCATTTTGGGCCAATTACCAGGAGACTGAGAGTTCTAGTACCATCTTAGCCAATGAAAGCCACCAGGGTCATTTTGGGCCAATTACCAGGAGACTGGGAGTTCTAGTCCAATCTTAGCCCATGAAAGCCACTGGGTCATCTTGGGCCAATTACCAGGAGACTGAAATTTCTAGTCCGTCTTAGCCCATGAAAGCCACTGGGTCATTTTGGGGCAATTACCAGGAGACTGGGAGTTCTAGTGCCCTCTTAGCCCATGATAGCCACTGGGTCATTTTGGGCCAATTATCAGGAGACTGACATTTCTAGTCCGTCTTAGTCCATGAAAGCTGCTGGGTCATTTTGGGCCAATTATCAGGAGACTGACATTTCTAGTCCGTCTTAGCCCATGAAAGCCACTGGGTCATTTTGGGCAAATTACCAGGAGACTGGGAGTTCTAGTTCCATCTTAGCCCATGAAAGCCACTGGGTCATTTTGGGCTAATTACCAGGGGACTGGGAGTTGTAGACTTTTCTTACACCATGAAAGCCACCTGGGTGAATTTGGGCCAATTACCAGGAGACTGACATTTCTAGTCCGTCTTAGCCCATGAAAGCCACTGGGTCATTTTGGGCCAATTATCAGGAGACTAAGAGTTCTTGTCCCCTCTTAGCCCATGAAAGCCGCTGGGTCATTTTGGGCCAATTATCAGGAGACTGACATTTCTAGTCCATCTTAGTCCATGAAAGCCGCTGGGTCATTTTGGGCCAATTATCAGGAGACTGACATTTCTAGTCCGTCTTAGTCCATGAAAGCCACTGGGTCATTTTGAGCCAATTACCAGGAGTCTGAGAGTTCTAGACCTGGCTTAGCCATGAAAGCCACTGGGTCATTTTGGGCCAATTACCAGGAGACTGGGAGTCCTAGTTCCGTCTTAGCCCATGAAAGCCACTGGGTCATTTTGGGCCAATTATCAGGAGACTGACATTTCTAGTCCGTCTTAGTCCATGAAAGCCGCTGGGTCATTTTGGGCCAATTAACAGAAGACTGACATTTCTGGTCCGTTTTAGCCCATGAAAGCCACTGGGTCATTTGGTGCCAATTACCAGGAGACTGGGAGTTCTAGTCCCGTCTGAACCCATGAAAGCCACTGGGTCATTTTGAGCCAATTACCAGGAGTCTGAGAGTTCTAGACCTGGCTTAGCCATGAAAGCCACTGGGTCATTTTGGGCCAATTACCAGGAGACTGGGAGTTCTAGTTCCGTTTTTACCCATGAAAGCCGCTGGGTCATTTTGGACCAATTATCAGGAGACTCACATTTCTAGTCCGTCTTAGCCCATGAAAGCCACTGGGTCATTTTGGGGCAATTACCAGGAGACTGGGAGTTCTAGTGCCGCCTTAGCCCATGATAGCCACTGGGTCATTTTGGGCCAATTTCCAGGAGACTGGGAGTTCTAGTCCCTTCTTAGCCTATGAAAGCCACTGGGTCGTTTGGGGCCATTTACCAGGAGACTGGGAGTTCCAGACCAATCTTAGTCCATGAAAACCACTGGGTCATTTTGGGCCAATTACCAGGAGACTGAGAGTTGTAGTCCCCTCTTAGCCTATGAAAGTCGCTGGGTCATTTTGGGCCAATTACCAGGAGACTGAAATTTCTAGTCCGTCTTAGCCCATGAAAGCCACTGGGTCATTTGGGGCCAATTACCAGGATACTAGGAGTTCTAGTCCCTTCTTTACCCATGAAAGCCGCTGGGTCATTTTGGGCCAATTATCAGGAGACTGACATTTCTAGTCCGTCTTAGTCCATGAAAGCCGCTGGGTCATATTGGGCCAATTATCAGGAGACTGACATTTCTAGTCCCTCTTAGCCCATGAAAGCCACTGGGTCGTTTGGGGCCATTTACCAGGAGACTGGGAGTTCCAGTCCAATCTTAGCCCATGAAAGCCACTGGGTCATTTTGGGCCAATTACCAGGAGACTGAGAGTTCTAGTCCCCTCTTAGCCCATGAAAGCCGCTGGGTCATTTTGGGCCAATTATCAGGAGACTGAAATTTCTAGTCCGTCTTAGCCCATGAAAGCCACTGATTCATTTTGGGGCAATTACCAGGAGACTGGGAGTTCTAGTGCCGTCTTAGCCCATGATAGCCACTGGGTCATTTTGGGCCAATTATCAGGAAACTGACATTTCTAGTCCGTCTTAGTCCATGAAAGCCGCTGGGTCATTTTGGGCCAATTATCAGGAGACTGACATTTATAGTCCGTCTTAGCCATGAACGCCATTGGGTCATTTTGAGCCAATTACCGGGAGACTGGGAGTTCTAGTCCCTTCTTAGCCCATGAAAGCCACTGGGTCATTTGGGGCCAATTACCAGGGGACTGGGAGTTCTAGTCCAATCTTAGCCCATGAAAGCCACTGGGTCATTTTGGGCCAATTACCAGCAGACTAAGAGTTCTAGTCCCCTCTTAGCCCATGAAAGCCGCTGGGTCATTTTGGGGCAATTATCAGGAGACTGGGAGTTCTAGTCCCGTCTTAGCCCATGTAAGCCTCTGGATCATTTTCAGCCAATTTCCAGGAGACTAAGAGTCCTAGACCCGCCTTAGCCAGGAAAGCCACTGGGTCATTTTGGGCCAATTACAAGAAGACTCAGAGTTCTAGTCCCGTCTTAGCTCATGAAAGCCAATGGGTCATTTTGGGCCAATTACCAGGAGACTGAGAGTTCTAGTACCATCTTAGCCAATGAAAGCCACCAGGGTCATTTTGGGCCAATTACCAGGAGACTGGGAGTTCTAGTCCAATCTTAGCCCATGAAAGCCACTGGGTCATCTTGGGCCAATTACCAGGAGACTGAAATTTCTAGTCCGTCTTAGCCCATGAAAGCCACTGGGTCATTTTGGGGCAATTACCAGGAGACTGGGAGTTCTAGTGCCCTCTTAGCCCATGATAGCCACTGGGTCATCTTGGGCCAATTACCAGGAGACTGAAATTTCTAGTCCGTCTTAGCCCATGAAAGCCACTGGGTCATTTTGGGGCAATTACCAGGAGACTGGGAGTTCTAGTGCCCTCTTAGCCCATGATAGCCACTGGGTCATTTTGGGCCAATTATCAGGAGACTGACATTTCTAGTCCGTCTTAGCCCATGAAAGCCACTGGGTCATTTTGGGCAAATTACCAGGAGACTGGGAGTTCTAGTTCCATCTTAGCCCATGAAAGCCACTGGGTCATTTTGGGCTAATTACCAGGGGACTGGGAGTTGTAGACTTTTCTTACACCATGAAAGCCACCTGGGTGAATTTGGGCCAATTACCAGGAGACTGACATTTCTAGTCCGTCTTAGCCCATGAAAGCCACTGGGTCATTTTGGGCCAATTATCAGGAGACTAAGAGTTCTTGTCCCCTCTTAGCCCATGAAAGCCGCTGGGTCATTTTGGGCCAATTATCAGGAGACTGACATTTCTAGTCCATCTTAGTCCATGAAAGCCGCTGGGTCATTTTGGGCCAATTATCAGGAGACTGACATTTCTAGTCCGTCTTAGTCCATGAAAGCCACTGGGTCATTTTGAGCCAATTACCAGGAGTCTGAGAGTTCTAGACCTGGCTTAGCCATGAAAGCCACTGGGTCATTTTGGGCCAATTACCAGGAGACTGGGAGTTCTAGTTCCGTCTTAGCCCATGAAAGCCACTGGGTCATTTTGGGCCAATTATCAGGAGACTGACATTTCTAGTCCGTCTTAGTCCATGAAAGCCGCTGGGTCATTTTGGGCCAATTAACAGAAGACTGACATTTCTGGTCCGTTTTAGCCCATGAAAGCCACTGGGTCATTTGGTGCCAATTACCAGGAGACTGGGAGTTCTAGTCCCGTCTGAACCCATGAAAGCCACTGGGTCATTTTGAGCCAATTACCAGGAATCTGAGAGTTCTAGACCTGGCTTAGCCATGAAAGCCACTGGGTCATTTTGGGCCAATTACCAGGAGACTGGGAGTTCTAGTTCCGTTTTTACCCATGAAAGCCGCTGGGTCATTTTGGACCAATTATCAGGAGACTCACATTTCTAGTCCGTCTTAGCCCATGAAAGCCACTGGGTCATTTTGGGGCAATTACCAGGAGACTGGGAGTTCTAGTGCCGTCTTAGCCCATTATAGCCACTGGGTCATTTTGGGCCAATTTCCAGGAGACTGGGAGTTCTAGTCCCTTCTTAGCCTATGAAAGCCACTGGGTCGTTTGGGGCCATTTACCAGGAGACTGGGAGTTCCAGACCAATCTTAGCCCATGAAAACCACTGGGTCATTTTGGGCCAATTACCAGGAGACTGAGAGTTGTAGTCCCCTCTTAGCCTATGAAAGTCGCTGGGTCATTTTGGGCCAATTACCAGGAGACTGAAATTTCTAGTCCGTCTTAGCCCATGAAAGCCACTGGGTCATTTGGGGCCAATTACCAGGATACTAGGAGTTCTAGTCCCTTCTTTACCCATGAAAGCCGCTGGGTCATTTTGGGCCAATTATCAGGAGACTGACATTTCTAGTCCGTCTTAGTCCATGAAAGCCGCTGGGTCATATTGGGCCAATTATCAGGAGACTGACATTTCTAGTCCCTCTTAGCCCATGAAAGCCACTGGGTCGTTTGGGGCCATTTACCAGGAGACTGGGAGTTCCAGTCCAATCTTAGCCCATGAAAGCCACTGGGTCATTTTGGGCCAATTACCAGGAGACTGGGAGTTCTAGTGCCGTCTTAGCCCATGATAGCCACTGGGTCATTTTGGGCCAATTATCAGGAAACTGACATTTCTAGTCCCGTCTTAGTCCATGAAAGCCGCTGGGTCATTTTGGGCCAATTATCAGGGGACTGGGAGTTGTAGACTTTTCTTACACCATGAAAGCCACTGGGACATTTGGGGCCAATTACCAGGAGACTGGGAGTTCTAGTCCCGTCTTAACCCATGAAAGCCACTGGGTCATTTTGGACCAATTATCAGGAGACTGGGAGTTCTAGTCCCGTTTTTACCCATGAAAGCCGCTGGGTCATTTTGGACCAATTATCAGGAGACTCACATTTCTAGTCCGTCTTAGCCCATGAAAGCCACTGGGTCATTTTGGGGCAATTACCAGGAGACTGGGAGTTCTAGTGCCGTCTTAGGCCATGATAGCCACTGGGTCATTTTGGGCCAATTTCCAGGAGACTGGGAGTTCTAGTCCCTTCTTAGCCTATGAAAGCCACTGGGTCGTTTGGGGCCATTTACCAGGAGACTGGGAGTTCCAGACCAATCTTAGCCCATGAAAGCCACTGGGTCATTTTGGGCCAATTACCAGGAGACTGAGAGCTGTAGTCCCCTCTTAGCCTATGAAAGTCGCTGGGTCATTTTGGGCCAATTACCAGGAGACTGAAATTTCTAGTCCGTCTTAGCCCATGAAAGCCACTGGGTCATTTGGGGCCAATTACCAGGACACTAGGAGTTCTAGACCCTTCTTTACCCATGAAAGCCGCTGGGTCATTTTGGGCCAATTATCAGGAGACTGACATTTCTAGTCCGTCTTAGTCCATGAAAGCCGCTGGGTCATTTTGGGCCAATTATCAGGAGACTGACATTTCTAGTCCGTCTTAGCCCATGAAAGCCACTGGGTCATTTTGAGCCAATTACCAGGAGACTGGGAGTTCTAGTCCCGTCTTAACCCATGAAAGCCACTGGGTCATTTTGAGCCAATTACCAGGAGTCTGAGAGTTCTAGACCTGGCTTAGCCATGAAAGCCACTGGGTCATTTTGGGCCAATTACCAGGAGACTGGGAGTTCTAGTTCCGTCTTAGCCCATGAAAGCCACTGGGTCATATTGGGCCAATTACCAGGACACTGGGAGTTCTATACTCGTCGTTACCCATAAAAGCCATTGGGTCATTTTGGGCCAATTACCAGGGGACTGGGAGTTGTAGACTTTTCTTACACCATGAAAGCCACCTGGGTGAATTTGGGCCAATTACCAGGAGACTGGGAGTTCTACACCTGTCTTAGCCCATGAAAGCCACTGGGTCGTTTTGGCCCAATTACCCGGAGAATGGGAGTTCTAGTCCCGTCTTAGCCCATGAAAGCCACTGCGTCATTTTGGGTCAATTAACAGGCGACTGGGAGTTCTAGACCCAGCCCATGAAAGCCGCTGGGTCATTTTGGGCTAATTACCAGGAGACTGTGAGTTCTAGTCGCGTCTTTACCCATGAAAGCCGCTGGGTCATTTTGGGCCAATTATCAGGAGACTGACATTTATAGTCCGTCTTAGCCATGAACGCCATTGGGTCATTTTGAGCCAATTACCGGGAGACTGGGAGTTCTAGTCCCTTCTTAGCCCATGAAAGCCACTGGGTCATTTGGGGCCAATTACCAGGGGACTGGGAGTTCTAGTCCAATCTTAGCCCATGAAAGCCACTGGGTCATTTTGGGCCAATTACCAGGAGACTAAGAGTTCTAGTCCCCTCTTAGCCCATGAAAGCCGCTGGGTCATTTTGAGGCAATTATCAGGAGACTGGGAGTTCTAGTCCCGTCTTAGCCCATGTAAGCCTCTGGATCATTTTCAGCCAATTTCCAGGTGACTAAGAGTCCTAAACCCACCTTAGCCAGGAAAGCCACTGGGTCATTTTGGGCCAATTACAAGGAGACTGAGAGTTCTAGTCCCGTCTTAGCTCATGAAAGCCAATGGGTCATTTTGGGCCAATTACCAGGAGACTGAGAGTTCTAGTACCATCTTAGCCAATGAAAGCCACCAGGGTCATTTTGGGCCAATAACCAGGAGACTGGGAGTTCTAGTCCAATCTTAGCCCATGAAAGCCACTGGGTCATTTTGGGCTAATTACCAGGAGACTGAAATTTCTAGTCCGTCTTAGCCCATGAAAGCCACTGGGTCATTTTGGGGCAATTACCAGGCGACTGGGAGTTCTAGACCCAGCCCATGAAAGCCACTGGGTCATTTTGGGCTAATTACCAGGAGACTGTGAGTTCTAGTCGCGTCTTTACCCATGAAAGCCGCTGGGTCATTTTGGGCCAATTATCAGGAGACTGACATTTATAGTCCGTCTTAGCCATGAACGCCATTGGGTCATTTTGAGCCAATTACCGGGAGACTGGGAGTTCTAGTCCCTTCTTAGCCCATGAAAGCCACTGGGTCATTTGGGGCCAATTACCAGGGGACTGGGAGTTCTAGTCCAATCTTAGCCCATGAAAGCCACTGGGTCATTTTGGGCCAATTACCAGCAGAATAAGAGTTCTAGTCCCCTCTTAGCCCATGAAAGCCGCTGGGTCATTTTGGGGCAATTATCAGGAGACTGGGAGTTCTAGTCCCGTCTTAGCCCATGTAAGCCTCTGGATCATTTTCAGCCAATTTCCAGGAGACTAAGAGTCCTAGACCCGCCTTAGCCAGGAAAGCCACTGGGTCATTTTGGGCCAATTACAAGAAGACTCAGAGTTCTAGTCCCGTCTTAGCTCATGAAAGCCAATGGGTCATTTTGGGCCAATTACCAGGAGACTGAGAGTTCTAGTACCATCTTAGCCAATGAAAGCCACCAGGGTCATTTTGGGCCAATTACCAGGAGACTGGGAGTTCTAGTCCAATCTTAGCCCATGAAAGCCACTGGGTCATTTTGGGCCAATTACCAGGAGACTGAAATTTCTAGTCCGTCTTAGCCCATGAAAGCCACTGGGTCATTTTGGGGCAATTACCAGGAGACTGGGAGTTCTAGTCCCTTCTTAGCCCATGAAAGCCACTGGGTCATTTGGGGCCAATTACCAGGGGACTGGGAGTTCTAGTCCAATCTTAGCCCATGAAAGCCACTGGGTCATTTTGGGCCAATTACCAGGAGACTAAGAGTTCTAGTCCCCTCTTAGCCCATGAAAGCCGCTGGGTCATTTTGAGGCAATTATCAGGAGACTGGGAGTTCTAGTCCCGTCTTAGCCCATGTAAGCCTCTGGATCATTTTCAGCCAATTTCCAGGTGACTAAGAGTCCTAAACCCACCTTAGCCAGGAAAGCCACTGGGTCATTTTGGGCCAATTACAAGGAGACTGAGAGTTCTAGTCCCGTCTTAGCTCATGAAAGCCAATGGGTCATTTTGGGCCAATTACCAGGAGACTGAGAGTTCTAGTACCATCTTAGCCAATGAAAGCCACCAGGGTCATTTTGGGCCAATTACCAGGAGACTGGGAGTTCTAGTCCAATCTTAGCCCATGAAAGCCACTGGGTCATTTTGGGCTAATTACCAGGAGACTGAAATTTCTAGTCCGTCTTAGCCCATGAAAGCCACTGGGTCATTTTGGGGCAATTACCAGGCGACTGGGAGTTCTAGACCCAGCCCATGAAAGCCACTGGGTCATTTTGGGCTAATTACCAGGAGACTGTGAGTTCTAGTCGCGTCTTTACCCATGAAAGCCGCTGGGTCATTTTGGGCCAATTATCAGGAGACTGACATTTATAGTCCGTCTTAGCCATGAACGCCATTGGGTCATTTTGAGCCAATTACCGGGAGACTGGGAGTTCTAGTCCCTTCTTAGCCCATGAAAGCCACTGGGTCATTTGGGGCCAATTACCAGGGGACTGGGAGTTCTAGTCCAATCTTAGCCCATGAAAGCCACTGGGTCATTTTGGGCCAATTACCAGCAGACTAAGAGTTCTAGTCCCCTCTTAGCCCATGAAAGCCGCTGGGTCATTTTGGGGCAATTATCAGGAGACTGGGAGTTCTAGTCCCGTCTTAGCCCATGTAAGCCTCTGGATCATTTTCAGCCAATTTCCAGGAGACTAAGAGTCCTAGACCCGCCTTAGCCAGGAAAGCCACTGGGTCATTTTGGGCCAATTACAAGAAGACTCAGAGTTCTAGTCCCGTCTTAGCTCATGAAAGCCAATGGGTCATTTTGGGTCAATTACCAGGAGACTGAGAGTTCTAGTACCATCTTAGCCAATGAAAGCCACCAGGGTCATTTTGGGCCAATTACCAGGAGACTGGGAGTTCTAGTCCAATCTTAGCCCATGAAAGCCACTGGGTCATTTTGGGCCAATTACCAGGAGACTGAAATTTCTAGTCCGTCTTAGCCCATGAAAGCCACTGGGTCATTTTGGGGCAATTACCAGGAGACTGGGAGTTCTAGTGCCCTCTTAGCCCATGATAGCCACTGGGTCATTTTGGGCCAATTATCAGGAGACTGACATTTCTAGTCCGTCTTAGTCCATGAAAGCCGCTGGGTCATTTTGGGCCAATTATCAGGAGACTGACATTTCTAGTCCGTCTTAGCCCATGAAAGCCACTGGGTCATTTTGGGCAAATTACCAGGAGACTGGAAGTTCTAGTTCCATCTTAGCCCATGAAAGCCACTGGGTCATTTTGGGCTAATTACCAGGGGACTGGGAGTTGTAGACTTTTCTTACACCATGAAAGCCACCTGGGTGAATTTGGGCCAATTACCAGGAGACTGGGAGTTCTACACCTGTCTTAGCCCATGAAAGCCTCTGGGTCGTTTTGGGCCAATTACCCGGAGAATGGGATTTCTAGTCCCGTCTTAGCCCATGAAAGCCACTGGGTCATTGTGGGCCAATTAACAGGCGACTGGGAGTTCTAGACCCAGCCCATGAAAGCCACTGGGTCATTTTGGGCCAATTACGAGGAGACTGGGAGTTCTAGTCCTGTCTTTACCCATGAAAGCCGCTGGGTCATTTTGGGCCAATTATCAGGAGACTGACATTTCGAGTCCGTCGTAGCCATGAAAGCCACTGGGTCATTTTGAGCCAATTACCAGGAGACTGGGAGTTCTAGTCCCTTCTTAGCCCATGAAAGCCACTGGGTCATTTTGGGCCAATTACCAGGAGACTGGGAGTTCTAGTCCAATCTTAGCCCATGAAAGCCACTGGGTCATTTTGGGCCAAATTACCAGGAGACTGAGAGTTCTAGTCCCGTCTTAACCCATGAAAGCCACTGGGTCATTTTGAGCCAATAACCAGGAGTCTGAGAGTTCTAGACCTGGCTTAGCCATGAAAGCCACTGGGTCATTTTGGGCCAATTACCAGGAGACTGAAATTTCTAGTCCGTCCTGGCCCATGATAGCCACTGGGTCATTTTGGGCCAATTATCAGGAGACTGACATTTCTAGTCCGTCTTAGTCCATGAAAGCCGCTGGGTCATTTTGGGCCAATCATCAGGAGACTGACATTTCTAGTCCGTCTTAGCCCATGAAAGCCACTGGGTCATTTTGGGCCAATTACCAGGAGACTGGGAGTTCTAGTCCCGTCTTAACCCATGAAAGCCACTGGGTCATTTTGAGCCAATAACCAGGAGTCTGAGAGTTCTAGACCTGGCTTAGCCATGAAAGCCACTGGGTCATTTTGGGCCAATTACCAGGAGACTGGGAGTTCTAGTTCCGTCTTAGCCCATGAAAGCCACTGGGTCATTTTGGGCCAATTACCAGGACACTGGGAGTTCTATACCCGTCTTTACCCATAAAAGCCACTGGGTCATTTTGGGCCAATTACCAGGGGACTGGGAGTAGTAGACTTTTCTTACACCATGAAAGCCACCTGGGTGAATATGGGCCAATTACCAGGAGACTGGGAGTTCTACACCTGTCTTAGCCCATGAAAACCACTGGGTCGTTTTGGGCCAATTACCCGGAGAATGGGAGTTCTAGTCCCATCTTAGCCCATGAAAGCCACTGGGTCATTTTGGTCCAATTAACAGGCGACTGAGAGTTCTAGACCCAGCCCATGAAAGCCACTTGGTCATTTTGGGCCAATTACCAGGAGACTGGGAGTTCTAGTCTTTTTTTAGCCCATGAAAGCCACTGGGTCATTTTGGGCCAATTACCAGCAGAATAAGAGTTCTAGTCCCCTCTTAGCCCATGAAAGCCGCTGGGTCATTTTGGGGCAATTATCAGGAGACTGGGAGTTCTAGTCCCGTCTTAGCCCATGTAAGCCTCTGGATCATTTTCAGCCAATTTCCAGGAGACTAAGAGTCCTAGACCCGCCTTAGCCAGGAAAGCCACTGGGTCATTTTGGGCCAATTACAAGAAGACTCAGAGTTCTAGTCCCGTCTTAGCTCATGAAAGCCAATGGGTCATTTTGGGCCAATTACCAGGAGACTGAGAGTTCTAGTACCATCTTAGCCAATGAAAGCCACCAGGGTCATTTTGGGCCAATTACCAGGAGACTGGGAGTTCTAGTCCAATCTTAGCCCATGAAAGCCACTGGGTCATCTTGGGCCAATTACCAGGAGACTGAAATTTCTAGTCCGTCTTAGCCCATGAAAGCCACTGGGTCATTTTGGGGCAATTACCAGGAGACTGGGAGTTCTAGTGCCCTCTTAGCCCATGATAGCCACTGGGTCATTTTGGGCCAATTATCAGGAGACTGACATTTCTAGTCCGTCTTAGTCCATGAAAGCTGCTGGGTCATTTTGGGCCAATTATCAGGAGACTGACATTTCTAGTCCGTCTTAGCCCATGAAAGCCACTGGGTCATTTTGGGCAAATTACCAGGAGACTGGGAGTTCTAGTTCCATCTTAGCCCATGAAAGCCACTGGGTCATTTTGGGCTAATTACCAGGGGACTGGGAGTTGTAGACTTTTCTTACACGATGAAAGCCACCTGGGTGAATTTGGGCCAATTACCAGGAGACTGACATTTCTAGTCCGTCTTAGCCCATGAAAGCCACTGGGTCATTTTGGGCCAATTATCAGGAGACTAAGAGTTCTTGTCCCCTCTTAGCCCATGAAAGCTGCTGGGTCATTTTGGGCCAATTATCAGGAGACTGACATTTCTAGTCCATCTTAGTCCATGAAAGCCGCTGGGTCATTTTGGGCCAATTATCAGGAGACTGACATTTCTAGTCCGTCTTAGTCCATGAAAGCCACTGGGTCATTTTGAGCCAATTACCAGGAGTCTGAGAGTTCTAGACCTGGCTTAGCCATGAAAGCCACTGGGTCATTTTGGGCCAATTACCAGGAGACTGGGAGTTCTAGTTCCGTCTTAGCCCATGAAAGCCACTGGGTCATTTTGGGCCAATTATCAGGAGACTGACATTTCTAGTCCGTCTTAGTCCATGAAAGCCGCTGGGTCATTTTGGGCCAATTAACAGAAGACTGACATTTCTGGTCCGTTTTAGCCCATGAAAGCCACTGGGTCATTTGGTGCCAATTACCAGGAGACTGGGTGTTCTAGTCCCGTCTGAACCCATGAAAGCCACTGGGTCATTTTGAGCCAATTACCAGGAGACTGGGAGTTCTAGACCTGGCTTAGCCATGAAAGCCACTGGGTCATTTTGGGCCAATTACCAGGAGACTGGGAGTTCTAGTTCCGTTTTTACCCATGAAAGCCGCTGGGTCATTTTGGACCAATTATCAGGAGACTCACATTTCTAGTCCGTCTTAGCCCATGAAAGCCACTGGGTCATTTTGGGGCAATTACCAGGAGACTGGGAGTTCTAGTGCCGTCTTAGCCCATTATAGCCACTGGGTCATTTTGGGCCAATTTCCAGGAGACTGGGAGTTCTAGTCCCTTCTTAGCCTATGAAAGCCACTGGGTCGTTTGGGGCCATTTACCAGGAGACTGGGAGTTCCAGTCCAATCTTAGCCCATGAAAGCCACTGGGTCATTTTGGGCCAATTACCAGGAGACTGAGAGTTCTAGTCCCCTCTTAGCCCATGAAAGCCGCTGGGTCATTTTGGGCCAATTATCAGGAGACTGAAATTTCTAGTCCGTCTTAGCCCATGAAAGCCACTGGGTCATTTTGGGGCAATTACCAGGAGACTGGGAGTTCTAGTGCCGTCTTAGCCCATGATAGCCACTGGGTCATTTTGGGCCAATTATCAGGAGACTGACATTTCTAGTCCGTCTTAGTCCATGAAAGCCGCTGGGTCATATTGGGCCAATTATCAGGAGACTGACATTTCTAGTCCGTCTTAGTCCATGAAAGCCGCTGGGTCATATTGGGCCAATTATCAGGAGACTGACATTTCTAGTCCCTCTTAGCCCATGAAAGCCACTGGGTCGTTTGGGGCCATTTACCAGGAGACTGGGAGTTCCAGTCCAATCTTAGCCCATGAAAGCCACTGGGTCATTTTGGGCCAATTACCAGGAGACTGAGAGTTCTAGTCCCCTCTTAGCCCATGAAAGCCGCTGGGTCATTTTGGGCCAATTATCAGGAGACTGAAATTTCTAGTCCGTCTTAGCCCATGAAAGCCACTGGGTCATTTTGGGGCAATTACCAGGAGACTGGGAGTTCTAGTGCCGTCTTAGCCCATGATAGCCACTGGGTCATTTTGGGCCAATTATCAGGAAACTGACATTTCTAGTCCGTCTTAGTCCATGAAAGCCGCTGGGTCATTTTGGGCCAATTATCAGGGGACTGGGAGTTGTAGACTTTTCTTACACCATGAAAGCCACTGGGACATTTGGGGCCAATTACCAGGAGACTGGGAGTTCTAGTCCCGTCTTAACCCATGAAAGCCACTGGGTCATTTTGGACCAATTATCAGGAGACTGGGAGTTCTAGTCCCGTTTTTACCCATGAAAGCCGCTGGGTCATTTTGGACCAATTATCAGGAGACTCACATTTCTAGTCCGTCTTAGCCCATGAAAGCCACTGGGTCATTTTGGGGCAATTACCAGGAGACTGGGAGTTCTAGTGCCGTCTTAGGCCATGATAGCCACTGGGTCATTTTGGGCCAATTTCCAGGAGACTGGGAGTTCTAGTCCCTTCTTAGCCTATGAAAGCCACTGGGTCGTTTGGGGCCATTTACCAGGAGACTGGGAGTTCCAGATCAATCTTAGCCCATGAAAGCCACTGGGTCATTTTGGGCCAATTACCAGGAGACTGAGAGTTGTAGTCCCCTCTTAGCCTATGAAAGTCGCTGGGTCATTTTGGGCCAATTACCAGGAGACTGAAATTTCTAGTCCGTCTTAGCCCATGAAAGCCACTGGGTCATTTGGGGCCAATTACCAGGACACTAGGAGTTCTAGTCCCTTCTTTACCCATGAAAGCCCCTGGGTCATTTTGGGCCAATTATCAGGAGACTGACATTTCTAGTCCGTCTTAGCCCATGAAAGCCACTGGGTCATTTTGAGCCAATTACCAGGAGACTGGGAGTTCTAGTCCCGTCTTAACCCATGAAAGCCACTGGGTCATTTTGAGCCAATTACCAGGAGTCTGAGAGTTCTAGACCTGGCTTAGCCATGAAAGCCACTGGGTCATTTTGGGCCAATTACCAGGAGACTGGGAGTTCTAGTTCCGTCTTAGCCCATGAAAGCCACTGGGTCATATTGGGCCAATTACCAGGACACTGGGAGTTCTATACTCGTCGTTACCCATAAAAGCCATTGGGTCATTTTGGGCCAATTACCAGGGGACTGGGAGTTGTAGACTTTTCTTACACCATGAAAGCCACCTGGGTGAATTTGGGCCAATTACCAGGAGACTGGGAGTTCTACACCTGTCTTAGCCCATGAAAGCCACTGGGTCGTTTTGGCCCAATTACCCGGAGAATGGGAGTTCTAGTCCCGTCTTAGCCCATGAAAGCCACTGCGTCATTTTGGGTCAATTAACAGGCGACTGGGAGTTCTAGACCCAGCCCATGAAAGCCGCTGGGTCATTTTGGGCTAATTACCAGGAGACTGTGAGTTCTAGTCGCGTCTTTACCCATGAAAGCCGCTGGGTCATTTTGGGCCAATTATCAGGAGACTGACATTTATAGTCCGTCTTAGCCATGAACGCCATTGGGTCATTTTGAGCCAATTACCGGGAGACTGGGAGTTCTAGTCCCTTCTTAGCCCATGAAAGCCACTGGGTCATTTGGGGCCAATTACCAGGGGACTGGGAGTTCTAGTCCAATCTTAGCCCATGAAAGCCACTGGGTCATTTTGGGCCAATTACCAGGAGACTAAGAGTTCTAGTCCCCTCTTAGCCCATGAAAGCCGCTGGGTCATTTTGAGGCAATTATCAGGAGACTGGGAGTTCTAGTCCCGTCTTAGCCCATGTAAGCCTCTGGATCATTTTCAGCCAATTTCCAGGTGACTAAGAGTCCTAAACCCACCTTAGCCAGGAAAGCCACTGGGTCATTCTGGGCCAATTACAAGGAGACTGAGAGTTCTAGTCCCGTCTTAGCTCATGAAAGCCAATGGGTCATTTTGGGCCAATTACCAGGAGACTGAGAGTTCTAGTACCATCTTAGCCAATGAAAGCCACCAGGGTCATTTTGGGCCAATTACCAGGAGACTGGGAGTTCTAGTCCAATCTTAGCCCATGAAAGCCACTGGGTCATTTGGGGCCAATTACCAGGGGACTGGGAGTTCTAGTCCAATCTTAGCCCATGAAAGCCACTGGGTCATTTTGGGCCAATTACCAGCAGAATAAGAGTTCTAGTCCCCTCTTAGCCCATGAAAGCCGCTGGGTCATTTTGGGGCAATTATCAGGAGACTGGGAGTTCTAGTCCCGTCTTAGCCCATGTAAGCCTCTGGATCATTTTCAGCCAATTTCCAGGAGACTAAGAGTCCTAGACCCGCCTTAGCCAGGAAAGCCACTGGGTCATTTTGGGCCAATTACAAGAAGACTCAGAGTTCTAGTCCCGTCTTAGCTCATGAAAGCCAATGGGTCATTTTGGGCCAATTACCAGGAGACTGAGAGTTCTAGTACCATCTTAGCCAATGAAAGCCACCAGGGTCATTTTGGGCCAATTACCAGGAGACTGGGAGTTCTAGTCCAATCTTAGCCCATGAAAGCCACTGGGTCATTTT
Organism: Hydrophis major; assembly: GCA_033807585.1. Classification (NCBI taxonomy): domain Eukaryota; kingdom Metazoa; phylum Chordata; class Lepidosauria; order Squamata; family Elapidae; genus Hydrophis; species Hydrophis major. The sequence continues at coordinate 3,288,445 of CM066343.1, read as the reverse complement.
GGTCCAATTACCAGGAGACTGAAATTTCTAGTCCGTCTTAGCCCATGAAAGCCACTGGGTCATTTTGGGGCAATTACCAGGAGACTGGGAGTTCTAGTCCCTTCTTAGCCCATGAAAGCCACTGGGTCATTTTGGGCCAATTACCAGGAGACTAAGAGTTCTAGTCCCCTCTTAGCCCATGAAAGCCGCTGGGTCATTTTGAGGCAATTATCAGGAGACTGGGAGTTCTAGTCCCGTCTTAGCCCATGTAAGCCTCTGGATCATTTTCAGCCAATTTCCAGGTGACTAAGAGTCCTAAACCCACCTTAGCCAGGAAAGCCACTGGGTCATTTTGGGCCAATTACAAGGAGACTGAGAGTTCTAGTCCCGTCTTAGCTCATGAAAGCCAATGGGTCATTTTGGGCCAATTACCAGGAGACTGAGAGTTCTAGTACCATCTTAGCCAATGAAAGCCACCAGGGTCATTTTGGGCCAATAACCAGGAGACTGGGAGTTCTAGTCCAATCTTAGCCCATGAAAGCCACTGGGTCATTTTGGGCTAATTACCAGGAGACTGAAATTTCTAGTCCGTCTTAGCCCATGAAAGCCACTGGGTCATTTTGGGGCAATTACCAGGCGACTGGGAGTTCTAGACCCAGCCCATGAAAGCCACTGGGTCATTTTGGGCTAATTACCAGGAGACTGTGAGTTCTAGTCGCGTCTTTACCCATGAAAGCCGCTGGGTCATTTTGGGCCAATTATCAGGAGACTGACATTTATAGTCCGTCTTAGCCATGAACGCCATTGGGTCATTTTGAGCCAATTACCGGGAGACTGGGAGTTCTAGTCCCTTCTTAGCCCATGAAAGCCACTGGGTCATTTGGGGCCAATTACCAGGGGACTGGGAGTTCTAGTCCAATCTTAGCCCATGAAAGCCACTGGGTCATTTTGGGCCAATTACCAGCAGAATAAGAGTTCTAGTCCCCTCTTAGCCCATGAAAGCCGCTGGGTCATTTTGGGGCAATTATCAGGAGACTGGGAGTTCTAGTCCCGTCTTAGCCCATGTAAGCCTCTGGATCATTTTCAGCCAATTTCCAGGAGACTAAGAGTCCTAGACCCGCCTTAGCCAGGAAAGCCACTGGGTCATTTTGGGCCAATTACAAGAAGACTCAGAGTTCTAGTCCCGTCTTAGCTCATGAAAGCCAATGGGTCATTTTGGGCCAATTACCAGGAGACTGAGAGTTCTAGTACCATCTTAGCCAATGAAAGCCACCAGGGTCATTTTGGGCCAATTACCAGGAGACTGGGAGTTCTAGTCCAATCTTAGCCCATGAAAGCCACTGGGTCATTTTGGGCCAATTACCAGGAGACTGAAATTTCTAGTCCGTCTTAGCCCATGAAAGCCACTGGGTCATTTTGGGGCAATTACCAGGAGACTGGGAGTTCTAGTCCCTTCTTAGCCCATGAAAGCCACTGGGTCATTTGGGGCCAATTACCAGGGGACTGGGAGTTCTAGTCCAATCTTAGCCCATGAAAGCCACTGGGTCATTTTGGGCCAATTACCAGGAGACTAAGAGTTCTAGTCCCCTCTTAGCCCATGAAAGCCGCTGGGTCATTTTGAGGCAATTATCAGGAGACTGGGAGTTCTAGTCCCGTCTTAGCCCATGTAAGCCTCTGGATCATTTTCAGCCAATTTCCAGGTGACTAAGAGTCCTAAACCCACCTTAGCCAGGAAAGCCACTGGGTCATTTTGGGCCAATTACAAGGAGACTGAGAGTTCTAGTCCCGTCTTAGCTCATGAAAGCCAATGGGTCATTTTGGGCCAATTACCAGGAGACTGAGAGTTCTAGTACCATCTTAGCCAATGAAAGCCACCAGGGTCATTTTGGGCCAATTACCAGGAGACTGGGAGTTCTAGTCCAATCTTAGCCCATGAAAGCCACTGGGTCATTTTGGGCTAATTACCAGGAGACTGAAATTTCTAGTCCGTCTTAGCCCATGAAAGCCACTGGGTCATTTTGGGGCAATTACCAGGCGACTGGGAGTTCTAGACCCAGCCCATGAAAGCCACTGGGTCATTTTGGGCTAATTACCAGGAGACTGTGAGTTCTAGTCGCGTCTTTACCCATGAAAGCCGCTGGGTCATTTTGGGCCAATTATCAGGAGACTGACATTTATAGTCCGTCTTAGCCATGAACGCCATTGGGTCATTTTGAGCCAATTACCGGGAGACTGGGAGTTCTAGTCCCTTCTTAGCCCATGAAAGCCACTGGGTCATTTGGGGCCAATTACCAGGGGACTGGGAGTTCTAGTCCAATCTTAGCCCATGAAAGCCACTGGGTCATTTTGGGCCAATTACCAGCAGACTAAGAGTTCTAGTCCCCTCTTAGCCCATGAAAGCCGCTGGGTCATTTTGGGGCAATTATCAGGAGACTGGGAGTTCTAGTCCCGTCTTAGCCCATGTAAGCCTCTGGATCATTTTCAGCCAATTTCCAGGAGACTAAGAGTCCTAGACCCGCCTTAGCCAGGAAAGCCACTGGGTCATTTTGGGCCAATTACAAGAAGACTCAGAGTTCTAGTCCCGTCTTAGCTCATGAAAGCCAATGGGTCATTTTGGGTCAATTACCAGGAGACTGAGAGTTCTAGTACCATCTTAGCCAATGAAAGCCACCAGGGTCATTTTGGGCCAATTACCAGGAGACTGGGAGTTCTAGTCCAATCTTAGCCCATGAAAGCCACTGGGTCATTTTGGGCCAATTACCAGGAGACTGAAATTTCTAGTCCGTCTTAGCCCATGAAAGCCACTGGGTCATTTTGGGGCAATTACCAGGAGACTGGGAGTTCTAGTGCCCTCTTAGCCCATGATAGCCACTGGGTCATTTTGGGCCAATTATCAGGAGACTGACATTTCTAGTCCGTCTTAGTCCATGAAAGCCGCTGGGTCATTTTGGGCCAATTATCAGGAGACTGACATTTCTAGTCCGTCTTAGCCCATGAAAGCCACTGGGTCATTTTGGGCAAATTACCAGGAGACTGGAAGTTCTAGTTCCATCTTAGCCCATGAAAGCCACTGGGTCATTTTGGGCTAATTACCAGGGGACTGGGAGTTGTAGACTTTTCTTACACCATGAAAGCCACCTGGGTGAATTTGGGCCAATTACCAGGAGACTGGGAGTTCTACACCTGTCTTAGCCCATGAAAGCCTCTGGGTCGTTTTGGGCCAATTACCCGGAGAATGGGATTTCTAGTCCCGTCTTAGCCCATGAAAGCCACTGGGTCATTGTGGGCCAATTAACAGGCGACTGGGAGTTCTAGACCCAGCCCATGAAAGCCACTGGGTCATTTTGGGCCAATTACGAGGAGACTGGGAGTTCTAGTCCTGTCTTTACCCATGAAAGCCGCTGGGTCATTTTGGGCCAATTATCAGGAGACTGACATTTCGAGTCCGTCGTAGCCATGAAAGCCACTGGGTCATTTTGAGCCAATTACCAGGAGACTGGGAGTTCTAGTCCCTTCTTAGCCCATGAAAGCCACTGGGTCATTTTGGGCCAATTACCAGGAGACTGGGAGTTCTAGTCCAATCTTAGCCCATGAAAGCCACTGGGTCATTTTGGGCCAAATTACCAGGAGACTGAGAGTTCTAGTCCCGTCTTAACCCATGAAAGCCACTGGGTCATTTTGAGCCAATAACCAGGAGTCTGAGAGTTCTAGACCTGGCTTAGCCATGAAAGCCACTGGGTCATTTTGGGCCAATTACCAGGAGACTGAAATTTCTAGTCCGTCCTGGCCCATGATAGCCACTGGGTCATTTTGGGCCAATTATCAGGAGACTGACATTTCTAGTCCGTCTTAGTCCATGAAAGCCGCTGGGTCATTTTGGGCCAATCATCAGGAGACTGACATTTCTAGTCCGTCTTAGCCCATGAAAGCCACTGGGTCATTTTGGGCCAATTACCAGGAGACTGGGAGTTCTAGTCCCGTCTTAACCCATGAAAGCCACTGGGTCATTTTGAGCCAATAACCAGGAGTCTGAGAGTTCTAGACCTGGCTTAGCCATGAAAGCCACTGGGTCATTTTGGGCCAATTACCAGGAGACTGGGAGTTCTAGTTCCGTCTTAGCCCATGAAAGCCACTGGGTCATTTTGGGCCAATTACCAGGACACTGGGAGTTCTATACCCGTCTTTACCCATAAAAGCCACTGGGTCATTTTGGGCCAATTACCAGGGGACTGGGAGTAGTAGACTTTTCTTACACCATGAAAGCCACCTGGGTGAATATGGGCCAATTACCAGGAGACTGGGAGTTCTACACCTGTCTTAGCCCATGAAAACCACTGGGTCGTTTTGGGCCAATTACCCGGAGAATGGGAGTTCTAGTCCCATCTTAGCCCATGAAAGCCACTGGGTCATTTTGGTCCAATTAACAGGCGACTGAGAGTTCTAGACCCAGCCCATGAAAGCCACTTGGTCATTTTGGGCCAATTACCAGGAGACTGGGAGTTCTAGTCTTTTTTTAGCCCATGAAAGCCACTGGGTCATTTTGGGCCAATTACCAGCAGAATAAGAGTTCTAGTCCCCTCTTAGCCCATGAAAGCCGCTGGGTCATTTTGGGGCAATTATCAGGAGACTGGGAGTTCTAGTCCCGTCTTAGCCCATGTAAGCCTCTGGATCATTTTCAGCCAATTTCCAGGAGACTAAGAGTCCTAGACCCGCCTTAGCCAGGAAAGCCACTGGGTCATTTTGGGCCAATTACAAGAAGACTCAGAGTTCTAGTCCCGTCTTAGCTCATGAAAGCCAATGGGTCATTTTGGGCCAATTACCAGGAGACTGAGAGTTCTAGTACCATCTTAGCCAATGAAAGCCACCAGGGTCATTTTGGGCCAATTACCAGGAGACTGGGAGTTCTAGTCCAATCTTAGCCCATGAAAGCCACTGGGTCATCTTGGGCCAATTACCAGGAGACTGAAATTTCTAGTCCGTCTTAGCCCATGAAAGCCACTGGGTCATTTTGGGGCAATTACCAGGAGACTGGGAGTTCTAGTGCCCTCTTAGCCCATGATAGCCACTGGGTCATTTTGGGCCAATTATCAGGAGACTGACATTTCTAGTCCGTCTTAGTCCATGAAAGCTGCTGGGTCATTTTGGGCCAATTATCAGGAGACTGACATTTCTAGTCCGTCTTAGCCCATGAAAGCCACTGGGTCATTTTGGGCAAATTACCAGGAGACTGGGAGTTCTAGTTCCATCTTAGCCCATGAAAGCCACTGGGTCATTTTGGGCTAATTACCAGGGGACTGGGAGTTGTAGACTTTTCTTACACGATGAAAGCCACCTGGGTGAATTTGGGCCAATTACCAGGAGACTGACATTTCTAGTCCGTCTTAGCCCATGAAAGCCACTGGGTCATTTTGGGCCAATTATCAGGAGACTAAGAGTTCTTGTCCCCTCTTAGCCCATGAAAGCTGCTGGGTCATTTTGGGCCAATTATCAGGAGACTGACATTTCTAGTCCATCTTAGTCCATGAAAGCCGCTGGGTCATTTTGGGCCAATTATCAGGAGACTGACATTTCTAGTCCGTCTTAGTCCATGAAAGCCACTGGGTCATTTTGAGCCAATTACCAGGAGTCTGAGAGTTCTAGACCTGGCTTAGCCATGAAAGCCACTGGGTCATTTTGGGCCAATTACCAGGAGACTGGGAGTTCTAGTTCCGTCTTAGCCCATGAAAGCCACTGGGTCATTTTGGGCCAATTATCAGGAGACTGACATTTCTAGTCCGTCTTAGTCCATGAAAGCCGCTGGGTCATTTTGGGCCAATTAACAGAAGACTGACATTTCTGGTCCGTTTTAGCCCATGAAAGCCACTGGGTCATTTGGTGCCAATTACCAGGAGACTGGGTGTTCTAGTCCCGTCTGAACCCATGAAAGCCACTGGGTCATTTTGAGCCAATTACCAGGAGACTGGGAGTTCTAGACCTGGCTTAGCCATGAAAGCCACTGGGTCATTTTGGGCCAATTACCAGGAGACTGGGAGTTCTAGTTCCGTTTTTACCCATGAAAGCCGCTGGGTCATTTTGGACCAATTATCAGGAGACTCACATTTCTAGTCCGTCTTAGCCCATGAAAGCCACTGGGTCATTTTGGGGCAATTACCAGGAGACTGGGAGTTCTAGTGCCGTCTTAGCCCATTATAGCCACTGGGTCATTTTGGGCCAATTTCCAGGAGACTGGGAGTTCTAGTCCCTTCTTAGCCTATGAAAGCCACTGGGTCGTTTGGGGCCATTTACCAGGAGACTGGGAGTTCCAGTCCAATCTTAGCCCATGAAAGCCACTGGGTCATTTTGGGCCAATTACCAGGAGACTGAGAGTTCTAGTCCCCTCTTAGCCCATGAAAGCCGCTGGGTCATTTTGGGCCAATTATCAGGAGACTGAAATTTCTAGTCCGTCTTAGCCCATGAAAGCCACTGGGTCATTTTGGGGCAATTACCAGGAGACTGGGAGTTCTAGTGCCGTCTTAGCCCATGATAGCCACTGGGTCATTTTGGGCCAATTATCAGGAGACTGACATTTCTAGTCCGTCTTAGTCCATGAAAGCCGCTGGGTCATATTGGGCCAATTATCAGGAGACTGACATTTCTAGTCCGTCTTAGTCCATGAAAGCCGCTGGGTCATATTGGGCCAATTATCAGGAGACTGACATTTCTAGTCCCTCTTAGCCCATGAAAGCCACTGGGTCGTTTGGGGCCATTTACCAGGAGACTGGGAGTTCCAGTCCAATCTTAGCCCATGAAAGCCACTGGGTCATTTTGGGCCAATTACCAGGAGACTGAGAGTTCTAGTCCCCTCTTAGCCCATGAAAGCCGCTGGGTCATTTTGGGCCAATTATCAGGAGACTGAAATTTCTAGTCCGTCTTAGCCCATGAAAGCCACTGGGTCATTTTGGGGCAATTACCAGGAGACTGGGAGTTCTAGTGCCGTCTTAGCCCATGATAGCCACTGGGTCATTTTGGGCCAATTATCAGGAAACTGACATTTCTAGTCCGTCTTAGTCCATGAAAGCCGCTGGGTCATTTTGGGCCAATTATCAGGGGACTGGGAGTTGTAGACTTTTCTTACACCATGAAAGCCACTGGGACATTTGGGGCCAATTACCAGGAGACTGGGAGTTCTAGTCCCGTCTTAACCCATGAAAGCCACTGGGTCATTTTGGACCAATTATCAGGAGACTGGGAGTTCTAGTCCCGTTTTTACCCATGAAAGCCGCTGGGTCATTTTGGACCAATTATCAGGAGACTCACATTTCTAGTCCGTCTTAGCCCATGAAAGCCACTGGGTCATTTTGGGGCAATTACCAGGAGACTGGGAGTTCTAGTGCCGTCTTAGGCCATGATAGCCACTGGGTCATTTTGGGCCAATTTCCAGGAGACTGGGAGTTCTAGTCCCTTCTTAGCCTATGAAAGCCACTGGGTCGTTTGGGGCCATTTACCAGGAGACTGGGAGTTCCAGATCAATCTTAGCCCATGAAAGCCACTGGGTCATTTTGGGCCAATTACCAGGAGACTGAGAGTTGTAGTCCCCTCTTAGCCTATGAAAGTCGCTGGGTCATTTTGGGCCAATTACCAGGAGACTGAAATTTCTAGTCCGTCTTAGCCCATGAAAGCCACTGGGTCATTTGGGGCCAATTACCAGGACACTAGGAGTTCTAGTCCCTTCTTTACCCATGAAAGCCCCTGGGTCATTTTGGGCCAATTATCAGGAGACTGACATTTCTAGTCCGTCTTAGCCCATGAAAGCCACTGGGTCATTTTGAGCCAATTACCAGGAGACTGGGAGTTCTAGTCCCGTCTTAACCCATGAAAGCCACTGGGTCATTTTGAGCCAATTACCAGGAGTCTGAGAGTTCTAGACCTGGCTTAGCCATGAAAGCCACTGGGTCATTTTGGGCCAATTACCAGGAGACTGGGAGTTCTAGTTCCGTCTTAGCCCATGAAAGCCACTGGGTCATATTGGGCCAATTACCAGGACACTGGGAGTTCTATACTCGTCGTTACCCATAAAAGCCATTGGGTCATTTTGGGCCAATTACCAGGGGACTGGGAGTTGTAGACTTTTCTTACACCATGAAAGCCACCTGGGTGAATTTGGGCCAATTACCAGGAGACTGGGAGTTCTACACCTGTCTTAGCCCATGAAAGCCACTGGGTCGTTTTGGCCCAATTACCCGGAGAATGGGAGTTCTAGTCCCGTCTTAGCCCATGAAAGCCACTGCGTCATTTTGGGTCAATTAACAGGCGACTGGGAGTTCTAGACCCAGCCCATGAAAGCCGCTGGGTCATTTTGGGCTAATTACCAGGAGACTGTGAGTTCTAGTCGCGTCTTTACCCATGAAAGCCGCTGGGTCATTTTGGGCCAATTATCAGGAGACTGACATTTATAGTCCGTCTTAGCCATGAACGCCATTGGGTCATTTTGAGCCAATTACCGGGAGACTGGGAGTTCTAGTCCCTTCTTAGCCCATGAAAGCCACTGGGTCATTTGGGGCCAATTACCAGGGGACTGGGAGTTCTAGTCCAATCTTAGCCCATGAAAGCCACTGGGTCATTTTGGGCCAATTACCAGGAGACTAAGAGTTCTAGTCCCCTCTTAGCCCATGAAAGCCGCTGGGTCATTTTGAGGCAATTATCAGGAGACTGGGAGTTCTAGTCCCGTCTTAGCCCATGTAAGCCTCTGGATCATTTTCAGCCAATTTCCAGGTGACTAAGAGTCCTAAACCCACCTTAGCCAGGAAAGCCACTGGGTCATTTTGGGCCAATTACAAGGAGACTGAGAGTTCTAGTCCCGTCTTAGCTCATGAAAGCCAATGGGTCATTTTGGGCCAATTACCAGGAGACTGAGAGTTCTAGTACCATCTTAGCCAATGAAAGCCACCAGGGTCATTTTGGGCCAATTACCAGGAGACTGGGAGTTCTAGTCCAATCTTAGCCCATGAAAGCCACTGGGTCATTTGGGGCCAATTACCAGGGGACTGGGAGTTCTAGTCCAATCTTAGCCCATGAAAGCCACTGGGTCATTTTGGGCCAATTACCAGCAGAATAAGAGTTCTAGTCCCCTCTTAGCCCATGAAAGCCGCTGGGTCATTTTGGGGCAATTATCAGGAGACTGGGAGTTCTAGTCCCGTCTTAGCCCATGTAAGCCTCTGGATCATTTTCAGCCAATTTCCAGGAGACTAAGAGTCCTAGACCCGCCTTAGCCAGGAAAGCCACTGGGTCATTTTGGGCCAATTACAAGAAGACTCAGAGTTCTAGTCCCGTCTTAGCTCATGAAAGCCAATGGGTCATTTTGGGCCAATTACCAGGAGACTGAGAGTTCTAGTACCATCTTAGCCAAGGAAAGCCACCAGGGTCATTTTGGGCCAATTACCAGGAGACTGGGAGTTCTAGTCCAATCTTAGCCCATGAAAGCCACTGGGTCATTTTGGTCCAATTACCAGGAGACTGAAATTTCTAGTCCGTCTTAGCCCATGAAAGCCACTGGGTCATTTTGGGGCAATTACCAGGAGACTGGGAGTTCTAGTCCCTTCTTAGCCCATGAAAGCCACTGGGTCATTTTGGGCCAATTACCAGGAGACTAAGAGTTCTAGTCCCCTCTTAGCCCATGAAAGCCGCTGGGTCATTTTGAGGCAATTATCAGGAGACTGGGAGTTCTAGTCCCGTCTTAGCCCATGTAAGCCTCTGGATCATTTTCAGCCAATTTCCAGGTGACTAAGAGTCCTAAACCCACCTTAGCCAGGAAAGCCACTGGGTCATTTTGGGCCAATTACAAGGAGACTGAGAGTTCTAGTCCCGTCTTAGCTCATGAAAGCCAATGGGTCATTTTGGGCCAATTACCAGCAGACTAAGAGTTCTAGTCCCCTCTTAGCCCATGAAAGCCGCTGGGTCATTTTGGGGCAATTATCAGGAGACTGGGAGTTCTAGTCCCGTCTTAGCCCATGTAAGCCTCTGGATCATTTTCAGCCAATTTCCAGGAGACTAAGAGTCCTAGACCCGCCTTAGCCAGGAAAGCCACTGGGTCATTTTGGGCCAATTACAAGAAGACTCAGAGTTCTAGTCCCGTCTTAGCTCATGAAAGCCAATGGGTCATTTTGGGCCAATTACCAGGAGACTGAGAGTTCTAGTACCATCTTAGCCAATGAAAGCCACCAGGGTCATTTTGGGCCAATTACCAGGAGACTGGGAGTTCTAGTCCAATCTTAGCCCATGAAAGCCACTGGGTCATTTTGGGCCAATTACCAGGAGACTGAAATTTCTAGTCCGTCTTAGCCCATGAAAGCCACTGGGTCATTTTGGGGCAATTACCAGGAGACTGGGAGTTCTAGTGCCCTCTTAGCCCATGATAGCCACTGGGTCATTTTGGGCCAATTATCAGGAGACTGACATTTCTAGTCCGTCTTAGTCCATGAAAGCCGCTGGGTCATTTTGGGCCAATTATCAGGAGACTGACATTTCTAGTCCGTCTTAGCCCATGAAAGCCACTGGGTCATTTTGGGCAAATTACCAGGAGACTGGAAGTTCTAGTTCCATCTTAGCCCATGAAAGCCACTGGGTCATTTTGGGCTAATTACCAGGGGACTGGGAGTTGTAGACTTTTCTTACACCATGAAAGCCACCTGGGTGAATTTGGGCCAATTACCAGGAGACTGGGAGTTCTACACCTGTCTTAGCCCATGAAAGCCTCTGGGTCGTTTTGGGCCAATTACCCGGAGAATGGGAGTTCTAGTCCCGTCTTAGCCCATGAAAGCCACTGGGTCATTGTGGGCCAATTAACAGGCGACTGGGAGTTCTAGACCCAGCCCATGAAAGCCACTGGGTCATTTTGGGCCAATTACGAGGAGACTGGGAGTTCTAGTCCTGTCTTTACCCATGAAAGCCGCTGGGTCATTTTGGGCCAATTATCAGGAGACTGACATTTCGAGTCCGTCGTAGCCATGAAAGCCACTGGGTCATTTTGAGCCAATTACCAGGAGACTGGGAGTTCTAGTCCCTTCTTAGCCCATGAAAGCCACTGGGTCATTTTGGGCCAATTACCAGGAGACTGGGAGTTCTACTCCAATCTTAGCCCATGAAAGCCACTGGGTCATTTTGGGCCAAATTACCAGGAGACTGAGAGTTCTAGTCCCGTCTTAACCCATGAAAGCCACTGGGTCATTTTGAGCCAATAACCAGGAGTCTGAGAGTTCTAGACCTGGCTTAGCCATGAAAGCCACTGGGTCATTTTGGGCCAATTACCAGGAGACTGAAATTTCTAGTCCGTCCTGGCCCATGATAGCCACTGGGTCATTTTGGGCCAATTATCAGGAGACTGACATTTCTAGTCCGTCTTAGTCCATGAAAGCCGCTGGGTCATTTTGGGCCAATCATCAGGAGACTGACATTTCTAGTCCGTCTTAGCCCATGAAAGCCACTGGGTCATTTTGGGCCAATTACCAGGAGACTGGGAGTTCTAGTCCCGTCTTAACCCATGAAAGCCACTGGGTCATTTTGAGCCAATAACCAGGAGTCTGAGAGTTCTAGACCTGGCTTAGCCATGAAAGCCACTGGGTCATTTTGGGCCAATTACCAGGAGACTGGGAGTTCTAGTTCCGTCTTAGCCCATGAAAGCCACTGGGTCGTTTTGGGCCAATTACCCGGAGAATGGGAGTTCTAGTCCCATCTTAGCCCATGAAAGCCACTGGGTCATTTTGGTCCAATTAACAGGCGACTGAGAGTTCTAGACCCAGCCCATGAAAGCCACTTGGTCATTTTGGGCCAATTACCAGGAGACTGGGAGTTCTAGTCTTTTTTTAGTCCATGAAAGCCATTGGGTCATTTCGGGCCAATTACCAGGAGACTGGGAGTTCTAGTCCAATCTTAACCCATGAAAGCCACTGGGTCATTTTGGGCCAATTATCAGGAGACTGACATTTCTAGTCCGTCTTAGCCATGAAAGCCACTGGGTCATTTTGGGGCATTTACCAGGAGACTGGGAGTTGCAGTCCCGTCTTTACCCATGAAAGCCGCTGGGTCATTTTGGGCCAATTATCAGGAGACTGACATTTATAGTCCGTCTTAGCCATGAACGCCACTGAGTCATTTTGAGCCAATTACCAGGAGACTGGGAGTTCTAGTCCCTTCTTAGCCCATGAAAGCCACTGGGTCATTTTGGACCAATTATCAGGAGACTGACATTTCTAGTCCGTCTTAGCCCATGAAAGCCACTGGGTCATTTTGGGCCAATTATCAGGAGACTAAGAGTTCTTGTCCCCTCTTAGCCCATGAAAGCCGCTGGGTCATTTTGGGCCAATTATCAGGAGACTGACATTTCTAGTCCATCTTAGTCCATGAAAGCCGCTGGGTCATTTTGGGCCAATTATCAGGAGACTGACATTTCTAGTCCGTCTTAGTCCATGAAAGCCACTGGGTCATTTTGAGCCAATTACCAGGAGTCTGAGAGTTCTAGACCTGGCTTAGCCATGAAAGCCACTGGGTCATTTTGGGCCAATTACCAGGAGACTGGGAGTTCTAGTTCCGTCTTAGCCCATGAAAGCCACTGGGTCATTTTGGGCCAATTATCAGGAGACTGACATTTCCAGTCCGTCTTAGTCCATGAAAGTCGCTGGGTCATTTTGGGCCAATTAACAGAAGACTGACATTTCTGGTCCGTTTTAGCCCATGAAAGCCACTGGGTCATTTGGTGCCAATTACCAGGAGACTGGGAGTTCTAGTTCCGTCTTAGCCCATGAAAGCCACTGGGTCATTTTGGGCCAATTACCAGGACACTGGGAGTTCTATACTCGTCGTTACCCATAAAAGCCATTGGGTCATTTTGGGCCAATTACCAGGGGACTGGGAGTTGTAGACTTTTCTTACACCATGAAAGCCACTGGGACATTTGGGGCCAATTACCAGGAGACTGGGAGTTCTAGTCCCGTCTTAACCCATGAAAGCCACTGGGTCATTTTGGACCAATTATCAGGAGACTGGGAGTTCTAGTCCCGTTTTTACCCATGAAAGCCGCTGGGTCATTTTGGACCAATTATCAGGAGACTCACATTTCTAGTCCGTCTTAGCCCATGAAAGCCACTGGGTCATTTTGGGGCAATTACCAGGAGACTGGGAGTTCTAGTGCCGTCTTAGCCCATGATAGCCACTGGGTCATTTTGGGCCAATTTCCAGGAGACTGGGAGTTCTAGTCCCTTCTTAGCCTATGAAAGCCACTGGGTCGTTTGGGGCCATTTACCAGGAGACTGGGAGTTCCAGACCAATCTTAGCCCATGAAAGCCACTGGGTCATTTTGGGCCAATTACCAGGAGACTGAGAGTTGTACTCCCCTCTTAGCCTATGAAAGTCGCTGGGTCATTTTGGGCCAATTACCAGGAGACTGAAATTTCTAGTCCGTCTTAGCCCATGAAAGCCACTGGGTCATTTGGGGCCAATTACCAGGACACTAGGAGTTCTAGTCCCTTCTTTACCCATGAAAGCCGCTGGGTCATTTTGGGCCAATTATCAGGAGACTGACATTTGTAGTCCGTCTTAGTCCATGAAAGCCGCTGGGTCATTTTGGGCCAATTATCAGGAGACTGACATTTCTAGTCCGTCTTAGCCCATGAAAGCCACTGGGTCATTTTGAGCCAATTACCAGGAGACTGGGAGTTCTAGTCCCGTCTTAACCCATGAAAGCCACTGGGTCATTTTGAGCCAATTACCAGGAGTCTGAGAGTTCTAGACCTGGCTTAGCCATGAAAGCCACTGGGTCATTTTGGGCCAATTACCAGGAGACTGGGAGTTCTAGTTCCGTCTTAGCCCATGAAAGCCACTGGGTCATTTTGGGCCAATTACCAGGACACTGGGAGTTCTATACTCGTCGTTACCCATAAAAGCCATTGGGTCATTTTGGGCCAATTACCAGGGGACTGGGAGTTGTAGACTTTTCTTACACCATGAAAGCCACCTGGGTGAATTTGGGCCAATTACCAGGAGACTGGGAGTTCTACACCTGTCTTAGCCCATGAAAGCCACTGGGTCGTTTTGGCCCAATTACCCGGAGAATGGGAGTTCTAGTCCCGTCTTAGCCCATGAAAGCCACTGCGTCATTTTGGGTCAATTAACAGGCGACTGGTAGTTCTAGACCCAGCCCATGAAAGCCGCTGGGTCATTTTGGGCTAATTACCAGGAGACTGTGAGTTCTAGTCGCGTCTTTACCCATGAAAGCCGCTGGGTCATTTTGGGTCAATTATCAGGAGACTGACATTTATAGTCCGTCTTAGCCATGAACGCCATTGGGTCATTTTGAGCCAATTACCGGGAGACTGGGAGTTCTAGTCCCTTCTTAGCCCATGAAAGCCACTGGGTCATTTGGGGCCAATTACCAGGGGACTGGGAGTTCTAGTCCAATCTTAGCCCATGAAAGCCACTGGGTCATTTTGGGCCAATTACCAGGAGACTAAGAGTTCTAGTCCCCTCTTAGCCCATGAAAGCCGCTGGGTCATTTTGAGGCAATTATCAGGAGACTGGGAGTTCTAGTCCCGTCTTAGCCCATGTAAGCCTCTGGATCATTTTCAGCCAATTTCCAGGTGACTAAGAGTCCTAGACCCACCTTAGCCAGGAAAGCCACTGGGTCATTTTGGGCCAATTACAAGGAGACTGAGAGTTCTAGTCCCGTCTTAGCTCATGAAAGCCAATGGGTCATTTTGAGCCAATTACCAGGAGACTGAGAGTTCTAGTACCATCTTAGCCAATGAAAGCCACCAGGGTCATTTTGGGCCAATTACCAGGAGACTGGGAGTTCTAGTCCAATCTTAGCCCATGAAAGCCACTGGGTCATTTTGGGCTAATTACCAGGAGACTGAAATTTCTAGTCCGTCTTAGCCCATGAAAGCCACTGGGTCATTTTGGGGCAATTACCAGGTGACTGGGAGTTCTAGACCCAGCCCATGAAAGCCACTGGGTAATTTTGGGCTAATTACCAGGAGACTGTGAGTTCTAGTCGCGTCTTTACCCATGAAAGCCGCTGGGTCATTTTGGGCCAATTATCAGGAGACTGACATTTATAGTCCGTCTTAGCCATGAACGCCATTGGATCATTTTGAGCCAATTACCGGGAGACTGGGAGTTCTAGTCCCTTCTTAGCCCATGAAAGCCACTGGGTCATTTGGGGCCAATTACCAGGGGACTGGGAGTTCTAGTCCAATCTTAGCCCATGAAAGCCACTGGGTCATTTTGGGCCAATTACCAGCAGACTAAGAGTTCTAGTCCCCTCTTAGCCCATGAAAGCCACTGGGTCATTTTGGGCCAATTACAAGAAGACTCAGAGTTCTAGTCCCGTCTTAGCTCATGAAAGCCAATGGGTCATTTTGGGCCAATTACCAGGAGACTGAGAGTTCTAGTACCATCTTAGCCAATGAAAGCCACCAGGGTCATTTTGGGCCAATTACCAGGAGACTGGGAGTTCTAGTCCAATCTTAGCCCATGAAAGCCACTGGGTCATCTTGGGCCAATTACCAGGAGACTGAAATTTCTAGTCCGTCTTAGCCCATGAAAGCCACTGGGTCATTTTGGGGCAATTACCAGGAGACTGGGAGTTCTAGTGCCCTCTTAGCCCATGATAGCCACTGGGTCATTTTGGGCCAATTATCAGGAGACTGACATTTCTAGTCCGTCTTAGCCCATGAAAGCCACTGGGTCATTTTGGGCAAATTACCAGGAGACTGGGAGTTCTAGTTCCATCTTAGCCCATGAAAGCCACTGGGTCATTTTGGGCTAATTACCAGGGGACTGGGAGTTGTAGACTTTTCTTACACCATGAAAGCCACCTGGGTGAATTTGGGCCAATTACCAGGAGACTGAAATTTCTAGTCCGTCTTAGCCCATGAAAGCCACTGGGTCATTTTGGGCCAATTATCAGGAGACTAAGAGTTCTTGTCCCCTCTTAGCTCATGAAAGCCGCTGGGTCATTTTGGGCCAATTATCAGGAGACTGACATTTCTAGTCCATCTTAGTCCATGAAAGCCGCTGGGTCATTTTGGGCCAATTATCAGGAGACTGACATTTCTAGTCCGTCTTAGTCCATGAAAGCCACTGGGTCATTTTGAGCCAATTACCAGGAGTCTGAGAGTTCTAGACCTGGCTTAGCCATGAAAGCCACTGGGTCATTTTGGGCCAATTACCAGGAGACTGGGAGTTCTAGTTCCGTCTTAGCCCATGAAAGCCACTGGGTCATTTTGGGCCAATTATCAGGAGACTGACATTTCTAGTCCGTCTTAGTCCATGAAAGCCGCTGGGTCATTTTGGGCCAATTAACAGAAAACTGACATTTCTGGTCCGTTTTAGCCCATGAAAGCCACTGGGTCATTTGGTGTCAATTACCAGGAGACTGGGAGTTCTAGTCTCGTCTGAACCCATGAAAGCCACTGGGTCATTTTGAGCCAATTACCAGGAGTCTGAGAGTTCTAGACCTGGCTTAGCCATGAAAGCCACTGGGTCATTTTGGGCCAATTACCAGGAGACTGGGAGTTCTAGTTCCGTTTTTACCCATGAAAGCCGCTGGGTCATTTTGGACCAATTATCAGGAGACTCACATTTCTAGTCCGCCTTAGCCCATGAAAGCCACTGGGTCATTTTGGGGCAATTACCAGGAGACTGGGAGTTCTAGTGCCGTCTTAGCCCATGATAGCCACTGGGTTATTTTGGGCCAATTTCCAGGAGACTGGGAGTTCTAGTCCCTTCTTAGCCTATGAAAGCCACTGGGTCGTTTGGGGCCATTTACCAGGAGACTGGGAGTTCCAGACCAATCTTAGCCCATGAAAACCACTGGGTCATTTTGGGCCAATTACCAGGAGACTGAGAGTTGTAGTCCCCTCTTAGCCTATGAAAGTCGCTGGGTCATTTTGGGCCAATTACCAGGAGACTGAAATTTCTAGTCCGTCTTAGCCCATGAAAGCCACTGGGTCATTTGGGGCCAATTACCAGGATACTAGGAGTTCTAGTCCCTTCTTTACCCATGAAAGCCGCTGGGTCATTTTGGGCCAATTATCAGGAGACTGACATTTCTAGTCCGTCTTAGTCCATGAAAGCCGCTGGGTCATATTGGGCCAATTATCAGGAGACTGACATTTCTAGTCCCTCTTAGCCCATGAAAGCCACTGGGTCGTTTGGGGCCATTTACCAGGAGACTGGGAGTTTCAGTCCAATCTTAGCCCATGAAAGCCACTGGGTCATTTTGGGCCAATTACCAGGAGACTGAGAGTTCTAGTCCCCTCTTAGCCCATGAAAGCCGCTGGGTCATTTTGGGCCAATTATCAGGAGACTGAAATTTCTAGTCCGTCTTAGCCCATGAAAGCCACTGGGTCATTTTGGGGCAATTACCAGGAGACTGGGAGTTCTAGTGCCGTCTTAGCCCATGATAGCCACTGGGTCATTTTGGGCCAATTATCAGGAAACTGACATTTCTAGTCCGTCTTAGTCCATGAAAGCCGCTGGGTCATTTTGGGCCAATTATCAGGAGACTGACATTTCTAGTCCGTCTTAGCCCATGAAAGCCACTGGGACATTTGGGGCCAATTACCAGGAGACTGGGAGTTCTAGTCCCGTCTTAACCCATGAAAGCCACTGGGTCATTTTGGACCAATTATCAGGAGACTGGGAGTTCTAGTCCCGTTTTTACCCATGAAAGCCGCTGGGTCATTTTGGACCAATTATCAGGAGACTGACATTTCTAGTCCGTCTTAGCCCATGAAAGCCACTGGGTCATTTTGGGGCAATTACCAGGAGACTGGGAGTTCTAGTGCCGTCTTAGCCCATGATAGCCACTGGGTCATTTTGGGCCAATTTCCAGGAGACTGGGAGTTCTAGTCCCTTCTTAGCCTATGAAAGCCACTGGGTCGTTTGGGGCCATTTACCAGGAGACTGGGAGTTCCAGACCAATCTTAGCCCATGAAAGCCACTGGGTCATTTTGGGCCAATTACCAGGAGACTGAGAGTTGTAGTCCCCTCTTAGCCTATGAAAGTCGCTGGGTCATTTTGGGCCAATTACCAGGAGACTGAAATTTCTAGTCCGTCTTAGCCCATGAAAGCCACTGGGTCATTTGGGGCCAATTACCAGGACACTAGGAGTTCTAGTCCCTTCTTTACCCATGAAAGCCGCTGGGTCATTTTGGGCCAATTATCAGGAGACTGACATTTCTAGTCCGTCTTAGTCCATGAAAGCCGCTGGGTCATTTTGGGCCAATTATCAGGAGACTGACATTTCTAGTCCGTCTTAGCCCATGAAAGCCACTGGGTCATTTTGAGCCAATTACCAGGAGACTGGGAGTTCTAGTCCCGTCTTAACCCATGAAAGCCACTGGGTCATTTTGAGCCAATTACCAGGAGTCTGAGAGTTCTAGACCTGGCTTAGCCATGAAAGCCACTGGGTCATTTTGGGCCAATTACCAGGAGACTGGGAGTTCTAGTTCCGTCTTAGCCCATGAAAGCCACTGGGTCATTTTGGGCCAATTACCAGGACACTGGGAGTTCTATACTCGTCGTTACCCATAAAAGCCATTGGGTCATTTTGGGCCAATTACCAGGGGACTGGGAGTTGTAGACTTTTCTTACACCATGAAAGCCACCTGGGTGAATTTGGGCCAATTACCAGGAGACTGGCAGTTCTACACCTGTCTTAGCCCATGAAAGCCACTGGGTCGTTTTGGCCCAATTACCCGGAGAATGGGAGTTCTAGTCCCGTCTTAGCCCATGAAAGCCACTGCGTCATTTTGGGTCAATTAACAGGCGACTGGGAGTTCTAGACCCAGCCCATGAAAGCCGCTGGGTCATTTTGGGCTAATTACCAGGAGACTGTGAGTTCTAGTCGCGTCTTTACCCATGAAAGCCGCTGGGTCATTTTGGGTCAATTATCAGGAGACTGACATTTATAGTCCGTCTTAGCCATGAACGCCATTGGGTCATTTTGAGCCAATTACCGGGAGACTGGGAGTTCTAGTCCCTTCTTAGCCCATGAAAGCCACTGGGTCATTTGGGGCCAATTACCAGGGGACTGGGAGTTCTAGTCCAATCTTAGCCCATGAAAGCCACTGGGTCATTTTGGGCCAATTACCAGGAGACTAAGAGTTCTAGTCCCCTCTTAGCCCATGAAAGCCGCTGCGTCATTTTGAGGCAATTATCAGGAGACTGGGAGTTCTAGTCCCGTCTTAGCCCATTAAAGCCACTGGGTCATTTGGGGCCAATTACCAGGAGACTGAGAGTTCTAGTACCATCTTAGCCAATGAAAGCCACCAGGGTCATTTTGGGCCAATTACCAGGAGACTGGGAGTTCTAGTCCAATCTTAGCCCATGAAAGCCACTGGGTCATTTTGGGCTAATTACCAGGAGACTGAAATTTCTAGTCCGTCTTAGCCCATGAAAGCCACTGGGTCATTTTGGGGCAATTACCAGGCGACTGGGAGTTCTAGACCCAGCCCATGAAAGCCACTGGGTCATTTTGGGCCAATTACGAGGAGACTGGGAGTTCTAGTCCTGTCTTTACCCACGAAAGCCGCTGGGTCATTTTGGGCCAATTATCAGGAGACTGACATTTCGAGTCCGTCGTAGCCATGAAAGCCACTGGGTCATTTTGAGCCAATTACCAGGAGACTGGGAGTTCTAGTCCCTTCTTAGCCCATGAAAGCCACTGGGTCATTTTGGGCCAATTACCAGGAGACTGGGAGTTCTAGTCCAATCTTAGCCCATGAAAGCCACTGGGTCATTTTGGGCCAAATTACCAGGAGACTGAGAGTTCTAGTCCCGTCTTAACCCATGAAAGCCACTGGGTCATTTTGAGCCAATAACCAGGAGTCTGAGAGTTCTAGACCTGGCTTAGCCATGAAAGCCACTGGGTCATTTTGGGCCAATTACCAGGAGACTGAAATTTCTAGTCCGTCCTGGCCCATGATAGCCACTGGGTCATTTTGGGCCAATTATCAGGAGACTGACATTTCTAGTCCGTCTTAGTCCATGAAAGCCGCTGGGTCATTTTGGGCCAATCATCAGGAGACTGACATTTCTAGTCCGTCTTAGCCCATGAAAGCCACTGGGTCATTTTGGGCCAATTACCAGGAGACTGGGAGTTCTAGTCCCGTCTTAACCCATGAAAGCCACTGGGTCATTTTGAGCCAATAACCAGGAGTCTGAGAGTTCTAGACCTGGCTTAGCCATGAAAGCCACTGGGTCATTTTGGGCCAATTACCAGGAGACTGGGAGTTCTAGTTCCGTCTTAGCCCATGAAAGCCACTGGGTCATTTTGGGCCAATTACCAGGACACTGGGAGTTCTATACCCGTCTTTACCCATAAAAGCTACTGGGTCATTTTGGGCCAATTACCAGGGGACTGGGAGTAGTAGACTTTTCTTACACCATGAAAGCCACCTGGGTGAATATGGGCCAATTACCAGGAGACTGGGACTTCTACACCTGTCTTAGCCCATGAAAACCACTGGGTCGTTTTGGGCCAATTACCCGGAGAATGGGAGTTCTAGTCCCATCTTAGCCCATGAAAGCCACTGGGTCATTTTGGTCCAATTAACAGGCGACTGAGAGTTCTAGACCCAGCCCATGAAAGCCACTTGGTCATTTCGGGCCAATTACCAGGAGACTGGGAGTTCTAGTCTTTTTTTAGTCCATGAAAGCCATTGGGTCATTTCGGGCCAATTACCAGGAGACTGGGAGTTCTAGTCCAATCTTAACCCATGAAAGCCACTGGGTCATTTTGGGCCAATTATCAGGAGACTGACATTTCTAGTCCGTCTTAGCCATGAAAGCCACTGGGTCATTTTGGGGCATTTACCAGGAGACTGGGAGTTGCAGTCCCGTCTTTACCCATGAAAGCCGCTGGGTCATTTTGGGCCAATTATCAGGAGACTGACATTTATAGTCCGTCTTAGCCATGAACGCCACTGGGTCATTTTGAGCCAATTACCAGGAGACTGGGAGTTCTAGTCCCTTCTTAGCCCATGAAAGCCACTGGGTCATTTTGGACCAATTATCAGGAGACTGACATTTCTAATCCGTCTTAGTCCATGAAAGCCGCTGGGTCATTTTGGGCCAATTATCAGGAGACTGACATTTCTAGTCCGTCTTAGCCCATGAAAGCCACTGGGTCATTTTGAGCCAATTACCAGGAGACTGGGAGTTCTAGTCCCGTCTTAACCCATGAAAGCCACTGGGTCATTTTGAGCCAATTACCAGGAGTCTGAGAGTTCTAGACCTGGCTTAGCCATGAAAGCCACTGGGTCATTTTGGGCCAATTACCAGGAGACTGAGAGTTCTAGTTCCGTCTTAGCCCATGAAAGCCACTGGGTCATTTTGGGCCAATTACCAGGACACTGGGAGTTCTATACTCGTCGTTACCCATAAAAGCCATTGGGTCATTTTGGGCCAATTACCAGGGGACTGGGAGTTGTAGACTTTTCTTACACCATGAAAGCCACTGGGACATTTGGGGCCAATTACCAGGAGACTGGGAGTTCTAGTCCCGTCTTAACCCATGAAAGCCACTGGGTCATTTTGGACCAATTATCAGGAGACTGGGAGTTCTAGTCCCGTTTTTACCCATGAAAGCCGCTGGGTCATTTTGGACCAATTATCAGGAGACTCACATTTCTAGTCCGTCTTAGCCCATGAAAGCCACTGGGTCATTTTGGGGCAATTACCAGGAGACTGGGAGTTCTAGTGCCGTCTTAGCCCATGATAGCCACTGGGTCATTTTGGGCCAATTTCCAGGAGACTGGGAGTTCTAGTCCCTTCTTAGCCTATGAAAGCCACTGGGTCGTTTGGGGCCATTTACCAGGAGACTGGGAGTTCCAGACCAATCTTAGCCCATGAAAGCCACTGGGTCATTTTGGGCCAATTACCAGGAGACTGAGAGTTGTACTCCCCTCTTAGCCTATGAAAGTCGCTGGGTCATTTTGGGCCAATTACCAGGAGACTGAAATTTCTAGTCCGTCTTAGCCCATGAAAGCCACTGGGTCATTTGGGGCCAATTACCAGGACACTAGGAGTTCTAGTCCCTTCTTTACCCATGAAAGCCGCTGGGTCATTTTGGGCCAATTATCAGGAGACTGACATTTGTAGTCCGTCTTAGTCCATGAAAGCCGCTGGGTCATTTTGGGCCAATTATCAGGAGACTGACATTTCTAGTCCGTCTTAGCCCATGAAAGCCACTGGGTCATTTTGAGCCAATTACCAGGAGACTGGGAGTTCTAGTCCCGTCTTAACCCATGAAAGCCACTGGGTCATTTTGAGCCAATTACCAGGAGTCTGAGAGTTCTAGACCTGGCTTAGCCATGAAAGCCACTGGGTCATTTTGGGCCAATTACCAGGAGACTGGGAGTTCTAGTTCCGTCTTAGCCCATGAAAGCCACTGGGTCATTTTGGGCCAATTACCAGGACACTGGGAGTTCTATACTCGTCGTTACCCATAAAAGCCATTGGGTCATTTTGGCCCAATTACCAGGGGACTGGGAGTTGTAGACTTTTCTTACACCATGAAAGCCACCTGGGTGAATTTGGGCCAATTACCAGGAGACTGGGAGTTCTACACCTGTCTTAGCCCATGAAAGCCACTGGGTCGTTTTGGCCCAATTACCCGGAGAATGGGAGTTCTAGTCCCGTCTTAGCCCATGAAAGCCACTGCGTCATTTTGGGTCAATTAACAGGCGACTGGGAGTTCTAGACCCAGCCCATGAAAGCCGCTGGGTCATTTTGGGCTAATTACCAGGAGACTGTGAGTTCTAGTCGCGTCTTTACCCATGAAAGCCGCTGGGTCATTTTGGGTCAATTATCAGGAGACTGACATTTATAGTCCGTCTTAGCCATGAACGCCATTGGGTCATTTTGAGCCAATTACCGGGAGACTGGGAGTTCTAGTCCCTTCTTAGCCCATGAAAGCCACTGGGTCATTTGGGGCCAATTACCAGGGGACTGGGAGTTCTAGTCCAATCTTAGCCCATGAAAGCCACTGGGTCATTTTGGGCCAATTACCAGGAGACTAAGAGTTCTAGTCCCCTCTTAGCCCATGAAAGCCGCTGGGTCATTTTGAGGCAATTATCAGGAGACTGGGAGTTCTAGTCCCGTCTTAGCCCATGTAAGCCTCTGGATCATTTTCAGCCAATTTCCAGGTGACTAAGAGTCCTAGACCCACCTTAGCCAGGAAAGCCACTGGGTCATTTTGGGCCAATTACAAGGAGACTGAGAGTTCTAGTCCCGTCTTAGCTCATGAAAGCCAATGGGTCATTTTGGGCCAATTACCAGGAGACTGAGAGTTCTAGTACCATCTTAGCCAATGAAAGCCACCAGGGTCATTTTGGGCCAATTACCAGGAGACTGGGAGTTCTAGTCCAATCTTAGCCCATGAAAGCCACTGGGTCATTTTGGGCTAATTACCAGGAGACTGAAATTTCTAGTCCGTCTTAGCCCATGAAAGCCACTGGGTCATTTTGGGGCAATTACCAGGTGACTGGGAGTTCTAGACCCAGCCCATGAAAGCCACTGGGTCATTTTGGGCTAATTACCAGGAGACTGTGAGTTCTAGTCGCGTCTTTACCCATGAAAGCCGCTGGGTCATTTTGGGCCAATTATCAGGAGACTGACATTTATAGTCCGTCTTAGCCATGAACGCCATTGGGTCATTTTGAGCCAATTACCGGGAGACTGGGAGTTCTAGTCCCTTCTTAGCCCATGAAAGCCACTGGGTCATTTGGGGCCAATTACCAGGGGACTGGGAGTTCTAGTCCAATCTTAGCCCATGAAAGCCACTGGGTCATTTTGGGCCAATTACCAGCAGACTAAGAGTTCTAGTCCCCTCTTAGCCCATGAAAGCCGCTGGGTCATTTTGGGGCAATTATCAGGAGACTGGGAGTTCTAGTCCCGTCTTAGCCCATGTAAGCCTCTGGATCATTTTCAGCCAATTTCCAGGAGACTAAGAGTCCTAGACCCGCCTTAGCCAGGAAAGCCACTGGGTCATTTTGGGCCAATTACAAGAAGACTCAGAGTTCTAGTCCCGTCTTAGCTCATGAAAGCCAATGGGTCATTTTGGGCCAATTACCAGGAGACTGAGAGTTCTAGTACCATCTTAGCCAATGAAAGCCACCAGGGTCATTTTGGGCCAATTACCAGGAGACTGGGAGTTCTAGTCCAATCTTAGCCCATGAAAGCCACTGGGTCATCTTGGGCCAATTACCAGGAGACTGAAATTTCTAGTCCGTCTTTGCCCATGAAAGCCACTGGGTCATTTTGGGCCAATTATCAGGAGACTGACATTTCTAGTCCGTCTTAGTCCATGAAAGCTGCTGGGTCATTTTGGGCCAATTATCAGGAGACTGACATTTCTAGTCCGTCTTAGCCCATGAAAGCCACTGGGTCATTTTGGGCAAATTACCAGGAGACTGGGAGTTCTAGTTCCATCTTAGCCCATGAAAGCCACTGGGTCATTTTGGGCTAATTACCAGGGGACTGGGAGTTGTAGACTTTTCTTACACCATGAAAGCCACCTGGGTGAATTTGGGCCAATTACCAGGAGACTGAAATTTCTAGTCCGTCTTAGCCCATGAAAGCCACTGGGTCATTTTGGGCCAATTATCAGGAGACTAAGAGTTCTTGTCCCCTCTTAGCCCATGAAAGCCGCTGGGTCATTTTGGGCCAATTATCAGGAGACTGACATTTCTAGTCCATCTTAGTCCATGAAAGCCGCTGGGTCATTTTGGGCCAATTATCAGGAGACTGACATTTCTAGTCCGTCTTAGTCCATGAAAGCCACTGGGTCATTTTGAGCCAATTACCAGGAGTCTGAGAGTTCTAGACCTGGCTTAGCCATGAAAGCCACTGGGTCATTTTGGGCCAATTACCAGGAGACTGGGAGTTCTAGTTCCGTCTTAGCCCATGAAAGCCACTGGGTCATTTTGGGCCAATTATCAGGAGACTGACATTTCTAGTCCGTCTTAGTCCATGAAAGCCGCTGGGTCATTTTGGGCCAATTAACAGAAAACTGACATTTCTGGTCCGTTTTAGCCCATGAAAGCCACTGGGTCATTTGGTGTCAATTACCAGGAGACTGGGAGTTCTAGTCCCGTCTGAACCGATGAAAGCCACTGGGTCATTTTGAGCCAATTACCAGGAGTCTGAGAGTTCTAGACCTGGCTTAGCCATGAAAGCCACTGGGTCATTTTGGGCCAATTACCAGGAGACTGGGAGTTCTAGTTCCGTTTTTACCCATGAAAGCCGCTGGGTCATTTTGGACCAATTATCAGGAGACTCACATTTCTAGTCCGCCTTAGCCCATGAAAGCCACTGGGTCATTTTGGGGCAATTACCAGGAGACTGGGAGTTCTAGTGCCGTCTTAGCCCATGATAGCCACTGGGTTATTTTGGGCCAATTTCCAGGAGACTGGGAGTTCTAGTCCCTTCTTAGCCTATGAAAACCACTGGGTCATTTTGGGCCAATTACCAGGAGACTGAGAGTTGTAGTCCCCTCTTAGCCTATGAAAGTCGCTGGGTCATTTTGGGCCAATTACCAGGAGACTGAAATTTCTAGTCCGTCTTAGCCCATGAAAGCCACTGGGTCATTTGGGGCCAATTACCAGGATACTAGGAGTTCTAGTCCCTTCTTTACCCATGAAAGCCGCTGGGTCATTTTGGGCCAATTATCAGGAGACTGACATTTCTAGTCCGTCTTAGTCCATGAAAGCCGCTGGGTCATATTGGGCCAATTATCAGGAGACTGACATTTCTAGTCCCTCTTAGCCCATGAAAGCCACTGGGTCGTTTGGGGCCATTTACCAGGAGACTCGGAGTTCCAGTCCAATCTTAGCCCATGAAAGCCACTGGGTCATTTTGGGCCAATTACCAGGAGACTGAGAGTTCTAGTCCCCTCTTAGCCCATGAAAGCCGCTGGGTCATTTTGGGCCAATTATCAGGAGACTGAAATTTCTAGTCCGTCTTAGCCCATGAAAGCCACTGGGTCATTTTGGGGCAATTACCAGGAGACTGGGAGTTCTAGTGCCGTCTTAGCCCATGATAGCCACTGGGTCATTTTGGGCCAATTATCAGGAAACTGACATTTCTAGTCCGTCTTAGTCCATGAAAGCCGCTGGGTCATTTTGGGCCAATTATCAGGAGACTGACATTTCTAGTCCGTCTTAGCCCATGAAAGCCACTGGGACATTTGGGGCCAATTACCAGGAGACTGGGAGTTCTAGTCCCGTCTTAACCCATGAAAGCCACTGGGTCATTTTGAGCCAATTACCAGGAGTCTGAGAGTTCTAGACCTGGCTTAGCCATGAAAGCCACTGGGTCATTTTGGGCCAATTACCAGGACACTGGGAGTTCTATACCCGTCTTTACCCATAAAAGCCACTGGGTCATTTTGGGCCAATTAACAGGGGACTGGGAGTTGTCGACTTTTCTTACACCGTGAAAGCCACCTGGGTGAATTTGGGCCGATTAACAGGAGACTGGGAGTTCTACACCTGTCTTAGCCCATGAAAGCCACTGGGTCGCTTTGGGCCAATTACCCGGAGAATGGGAGTTCTAGTCCCGTCTTAGCCCATGAAAGCCACTGGGTCATTTGGGGCCAATTACAAGGAGACTGAGAGTTCTAGTCCCGTCTTAGCTCATGAAAGCCAATGGGTCATTTTGGGCCAATTACCAGGAGACTGAGAGTTCTAGTACCATCTTAGCCAATGAAAGCCACCAGAGTCATTTTGGGCCAATTACCAGGAGACTGGGAGTTCTAGTCCAATCTTAGCCCATGAAAGCCACTGGGTCATTTTGGGCTAATTACCAGGAGACTGAAATTTCTAGTCCGTCTTAGCCCATGAAAGCCACTGGGTCATTTTGGGCTAGTTACCAGGAGACTGACATTTCTAGTCCGTCTTAGCCCATGAAAGCCACTGGGACATTTGGGGCCAATTACCAGGAGACTGGGAGTTCTAGTCCCGTCTTAACCCATGAAAGCCACTGGGACATTTGGGGCCAATTACCAGGGGACTGGGAGTTCTAGTCCAATCTTAGCCCATGAAAGCCACTGGGTCATTTTGGGCCAATTACCAGCAGACTAAGAGTTCTAGTCCCCTCTTAGCCCATGAAAGCCGCTGGGTCATTTTGGGGCAATTATCAGGAGACTGGGAGTTCTAGTCCCATCTTAGCCCATGTAAGCCTCTGGATCATTTTCAGCCAATTTCCAGGAGACTAAGAGTCCTAGACCCGCCTTAGCCAGGAAAGCCACTGGGTCATTTTGGGCCAATTACCAGGAGACTGAGAGTTCTAGTACCATCTTAGCCAATGAAAGCCACCAGGTCATTTTGGGCCAATTACCAGGAGACTGGGAGTTCTAGTCCAATCTTAGCCCATGAAAGCCACTGGGTCATCTTGGGCCAATTACCAGGAGACTGAAATTTCTAGTCCGTCTTAGCCCATGAAAGCCACTGGGTCATTTTGGGGCAATTACCAGGAGACTGGGAGTTCTAGTGCCCTCTTAGCCCATGATAGCCACTGGGTCATTTTGGGCCAATTATCAGGAGACTGACATTTCTAGTCCGTCTTAGTCCATGAAAGCTGCTGGGTCATTTTGGGCCAATTATCAGGAGACTGACATTTCTAGTCCGTCTTAGCCCATGAAAGCCACAGGGTCATTTTGGGCAAATTACCAGGAGACTGGGAGTTCTAGTTCCATCTTAGCCCATGAAAGCCACTGGGTCATTTTGGGCTAATTACCAGGGGACTGGGAGTTGTAGACTTTTCTTACACCATGAAAGCCACCTGGGTGAATTTGGGCCAATTACCAGGAGACTGACATTTCTAGTCCGTCTTAGCCCATGAAAGCCACTGGGTCATTTTGGGCCAATTATCAGGAGACTAAGAGTTCTTGTCCCCTCTTAGCCCATGAAAGCCGCTGGGTCATTTTGGGCCAATTATCAGGAGACTGACATTTCTAGTCCATCTTAGTCCATGAAAGCCGCTGGGTCATTTTGGGCCATTTATCAGGAGACTGACATTTCTAGTCCGTCTTAGTCCATGAAAGCCACTGGGTCATTTTGAGCCAATTACCAGGAGTCTGAGAGTTCTAGACCTGGCTTAGCCATGAAAGCCACTGGGTCATTTTGGGCCAATTACCAGGAGACTGGGAGTTCTAGTTCCATCTTAGCCCATGAAAGCCACTGGGTCATTTTGGGCTAATTACCTGGGGACTGGGAGTTGTAGACTTTTCTTACACCATGAAAGCCACCTGGGTGAATTTGGGCCAATTACCAGGAGACTGACATTTCTAGTCCGTCTTAGCCCATGAAAGCCACTGGGTCATTTTGGGCCAATTATCAGGAGACTAAGAGTTCTTGTCCCCTCTTAGCCCATGAAAGCCGCTGGGTCATTTTGGGCCAATTATCAGGAGACTGACATTTCTAGTCCATCTTAGTCCATGAAAGCCGCTGGGTCATTTTGGGCCATTTATCAGGAGACTGACATTTCTAGTCCGTCTTAGTCCATGAAAGCCACTGGGTCATTTTGGGCCAAATACCAGGACACTGGGAGTTCTATACTCGTCGTTACCCATAAAAGCCATTGGGTCATTTTGGGCCAATTACCAGGGGACTGGGAGTTGTAGACTTTTCTTACACCATGAAAGCCACCTGGGTGAATTTGGGCCAATTACCAGGAGACTGGGAGTTCTACACCTGTCTTAGCCCATGAAAGCCACTGGGTCGTTTTGGCCCAATTACCCGGAGAATGGGAGTTCTAGTCCCGTCTTAGCCCATGAAAGCCACTGCGTCATTTTGGGTCAATTAACAGGCGACTGGGAGTTCTAGACCCAGCCCATGAAAGCCGCTGGGTCATTTTGGGCTAATTACCAGGAGACTGTGAGTTCTAGTCGCGTCTTTACCCATGAAAGCCGCTGGGTCATTTTGGGTCAATTATCAGGAGACTGACATTTATAGTCCGTCTTAGCCATGAACGCCATTGGGTCATTTTGAGCCAATTACCGGGAGACTGGGAGTTCTAGTCCCTTCTTAGCCCATGAAAGCCACTGGGTCATTTGGGGCCAATTACCAGGGGACTGGGAGTTCTAGTCCAATCTTAGCCCATGAAAGCCACTGGGTCATTTTGGGCCAATTACCAGGAGACTAAGAGTTCTAGTCCCCTCTTAGCCCATGAAAGCCGCTGCGTCATTTTGAGGCAATTATCAGGAGACTGGGAGTTCTAGTCCCGTCTTAGCCCATGTAAGCCTCTGGATCATTTTCAGCCAATTTCCAGGTGACTAAGAGTCCTAGACCCACCTTAGCCAGGAAAGCCACTGGGTCATTTTGGGCCAATTACAAGGAGACTGAGAGTTCTAGTCCCGTCTTAGCTCATGAAAGCCAATGGGTCATTTTGGGCCAATTACCAGGAGACTGAGAGTTCTAGTACCATCTTAGCCAATGAAAGCCACCAGGGTCATTTTGGGCCAATTACCAGGAGACTGGGAGTTCTAGTCCAATCTTAGCCCATGAAAGCCACTGGGTCATTTTGGGCTAATTACCAGGAGACTGAAATTTCTAGTCCGTCTTAGCCCATGAAAGCCACTGGGTCATTTTGGGGCAATTACCAGGCGACTGGGAGTTCTAGACCCAGCCCATGAAAGCCACTGGGTCATTTTGGGCTAATTACCAGGAGACTGAAATTTCTAGTCCGTCTTAGCCCATGAAAGCCACTGGGTCATTTTGGGGCAATTACCAGGCGACTGGGAGTTCTAGACCCAGCCCATGAAAGCCACTGGGTCATTTTGGGCCAATTACCAGGAGACTGTGAGTTCTAGTCGCGTCTTTACCCATGAAAGCCGCTGGGTCATTTTGGGCCAATTATCAGGAGACTGACATTTATAGTCCGTCTTAGCCATGAACGCCATTGGTTCATTTTGAGCCAATTACCGGGAGACTGGGAGTTCTAGTCCCTTCTTAGCCCATGAAAGCCACTGGGTCATTTGGGGCCAATTACCAGGGGACTGGGAGTTCTAGTCCAATCTTAGCCCATGAAAGCCACTGGGTCATTTTGGGCCAATTACCAGCAGACTAAGAGTTCTAGTCCCCTCTTAGCCCATGAAAGCCGCTGGGTCATTTTGGGGCAATTATCAGGAGACTGGGAGTTCTAGTCCCGTCTTAGCCCATGTAAGCCTCTGGATCATTTTCAGCCAATTTCCAGGAGACTACGAGTCCTAGACCCGCCTTAGCCAGGAAAGCCACTGGGTCATTTTGGGCCAATTACAAGAAGACTCAGAGTTCTAGTCCCGTCTTAGCTCATGAAAGCCAATGGGTCATTTTGGGCCAATTACCAGGAGACTGAGAGTTCTAGTACCATCTTAGCCAATGAAAGCCACCAGGGTCATTTTGGGCCAATTACCAGGAGACTGGGAGTTCTAGTCCAATCTTAGCCCATGAAAGCCACTGGGTCATCTTGGGCCAATTACCAGGAGACTGAAATTTCTAGTCCGTCTTAGCCCATGAAAGCCACTGGGTCATTTTGGGGCAATTACCAGGAGACTGGGAGTTCTAGTGCCCTCTTAGCCCATGATAGCCACTGGGTCATTTTGGGCCAATTATCAGGAGACTGACATTTCTAGTCCGTCTTAGTCCATGAAAGCTGCTGGGTCATTTTGGGCAAATTACCAGGAGACTGGGAGTTCTAGTTCCATCTTAGCCCATGAAAGCCACTGGGTCATTTTGGGCTAATTACCAGGGGACTGGGAGTTGTAGACTTTTCTTACACCATGAAAACCACCTGGGTGAATTTGGGCCAATTACCAGGAGACTGGGAGTTCTACACCTGTCTTAGCCCATGAAAGCCTCTGGGTCGTTTTGGGCCAATTACCCGGAGAATGGGAGTTCTAGTCCCGTCTTAGCCCATGAAAGCCACTGGGTCATTGTGGGCCAATTAACAGGCGACTGGGAGTTCTAGACCCAGCCCATGAAAGCCACTGGGTCATTTTGGGCCAATTACGAGGAGACTGGGAGTTCTAGTCCTGTCTTTACCCATGAAAGCCGCTGGGTCATTTTGGGCCAATTATCAGGAGACTGACATTTCGAGTCCGTCGTAGCCATGAAAGCCACTGGGTCATTTTGAGCCAATTACCAGGAGACTGGGAGTTCTAGTCCCTTCTTAGCCCATGAAAGCCACTGGGTCATTTTGGGCCAATTACCAGGAGACTGGGAGTTCTAGTCCAATCTTAGCCCATGAAAGCCACTGGGTCATTTTGGGCCAAATTACCAGGAGACTGAGAGTTCTAGTCCCGTCTTAACCCATGAAAGCCACTGGGTCATTTTGAGCCAATAACCAGGAGTCTGAGAGTTCTAGACCTGGCTTAGCCATGAAAGCCACTGGGTCATTTTGGGCCAATTACCAGGAGACTGAAATTTCTAGTCCGTCCTGGCCCATGATAGCCACTGGGTCATTTTGGGCCAATTATCAGGAGACTGACATTTCTAGTCCGTCTTAGTCCATGAAAGCCGCTGGGTCATTTTGGGCCAATCATCAGGAGACTGACATTTCTAGTCCATCTTAGCCCATGAAAGCCACTGGGTCATTTTGGGCCAATTACCAGGAGACTGGGAGTTCTAGTCCCGTCTTAACCCATGAAAGCCACTGGGTCATTTTGAGCCAATAACCAGGAGTCTGAGAGTTCTAGACCTGGCTTAGCCATGAAAGCCACTGGGTCATTTTGGGCCAATTACCAGGAGACTGGGAGTTCTAGTTCCATCTTAGCCCATGAAAGCCACTGGGTCATTTTGGGCCAATTACCAGGACACTGGGAGTTCTATACCCGTCTTTACCCATAAAAGCCACTGGGTCATTTTGGGCCAATTACCAGGGGACTGGGAGTAGTAGACTTTTCTTACACCATTAAAGCCACCTGGGTGAATATGGGCCAATTACCAGGAGACTGGGAGTTCTACACCTGTCTTAGCCCATGAAAGCCACTGGGTCGTTTTGGGCCAATTACCCGGAGAATGGGAGTTCTAGTCCCATCTTAGCCCATGAAAGCCACTGGGTCATTTTGGTCCAATTAACAGGCGACTGAGAGTTCTAGACCCAGCCCATGAAAGCCGCTGGGTCATTTTGGGCCAATTATCAGGAGACTGACATTTCTAGTCCGTCTTAGTCCATGAAAGCCACTGGGTCATTTTGAGCCAATTACCAGGAGTCTGAGAGTTCTAGACCTGGCTTAGCCATGAAAGCCACTGGGTCATTTTGGGCCAATTACCAGGAGACTGGGAGTTCTAGTTCCGTCTTAGCCATGAAAGCCACTGGGTCATTTTGGGGCAATTACCAGGAGACTGGGAGTTGCAGTCCCGTCTTTACCCATGAAAGCCGCTGGGTCATTTTGGGCCAATTATCAGGAGACTGACATTTATAGTCCGTCTTAGCCATGAACGCCACTGGGTCATTTTGAGCCAATTACCAGGAGACTGGGAGTTCTAGTCCCTTCTTAGCCCATGAAAGCCACTGGGTCATTTTGGACCAATTATCAGGAGACTGACATTTATAGTCCGTCTTAGCCATGACCGCCATTGGGTCATTTTGAGCCAATTACCGGGAGACTGGGAGTTCTAGTCCCTTCTTAGCCCATGAAAGCCACTGGGTCATTTGGGGCCAATTACAAGGAGACTGAGAGTTCTAGTCCCGTCTTAGCTCATGAAAGCCAATGGGTCATTTTGGGCCAATTACCAGGAGACTGAGAGTTCTAGTACCATCTTAGCCAATGAAAGCCACCAGGGTCATTTTGGGCCAATTACCAGGAGACTGGGAGTTCTAGTCCAATCTTAGCCCATGAAAGCCACTGGGTCATTTTGGGCTAATTACCAGGAGACTGAAATTTCTAGTCCGTCTTAGCCCATGAAAGCCACTGGGTCATTTTGGGGCAATTACCAGGCGACTGGGAGTTCTAGACCCAGCCCATGAAAGCCACTGGGTCATTTTGGGCTAATTACCAGGAGACTGTGAGTTCTAGTCGCGTCTTTACCCATGAAAGCCGCTGGGTCATTTTGGGCCAATTATCAGGAGACTGACATTTATAGTCCGTCTTAGCCATGAACGCCATTGGGTCATTTTGAGCCAATTACCGGGAGACTGGGAGTTCTAGTCCCTTCTTAGCCCATGAAAGCCACTGGGTCATTTGGGGCCAATTACCAGGGGACTGGGAGTTCTAGTCCAATCTTAGCCCATGAAAGCCACTGGGTCATTTTGGGCCAATTACCAGCAGACTAAGAGTTCTAGTCCCCTCTTAGCCCATGAAAGCCGCTGGGTCATTTTGGGGCAATTATCAGGAGACTGGGAGTTCTAGTCCCGTCTTAGCCCATGTAAGCCTCTGGATCATTTTCAGCCAATTTCCAGGAGACTAAGAGTCCTAGACCCGCCTTAGCCAGGAAAGCCACTGGGTCATTTTGGGCCAATTACAAGAAGACTCAGAGTTCTAGTCCCGTCTTAGCTCATGAAAGCCAATGGGTCATTTTGGGCCAATTACCAGGAGACTGAGAGTTCTAGTACCATCTTAGCCAATGAAAGCCACCAGGGTCATTTTGGGCCAATTACCAGGAGACTGGGAGTTCTAGTCCAATCTTAGCCCATGAAAGCCACTGGGTCATCTTGGGCCAATTACCAGGAGACTGAAATTTCTAGTCCGTCTTAGCCCATGAAAGCCACTGGGTCATTTTGGGGCAATTACCAGGAGACTGGGAGTTCTAGTGCCCTCTTAGCCCATGATAGCCACTGGGTCATTTTGGGCCAATTATCAGGAGACTGACATTTCTAGTCCGTCTTAGTCCATGAAAGCTGCTGGGTCATTTTGAGCCAATTATCAGGAGACTGACATTTCTAGTCCGTCTTAGCCCATGAAAGCCACTGGGTCATTTTGGGCAAATTACCAGGAGACTGGGAGTTCTAGTTCCATCTTAGCCCATGAAAGCCACTGGGTCATTTTGGGCTAATTACCAGGGGACTGCGAGTTGTAGACTTTTCTTACACCATGAAAGCCACCTGGGTGAATTTGGGCCAATTACCAGGAGACTGACATTTCTAATCCGTCTTAGCCCATGAAAGCCACTGGGTCATTTTGGGCCAATTATCAGGAGACTAAGAGTTCTTGTCCCCTCTTAGCCCATGAAAGCCGCTGGGTCATTTTGGGCCAATTATCAGGAGACTGACATTTCTAGTCCATCTTAGTCCATGAAAGCCGCTGGGTCATTTTGGGCCAATTATCAGGAGACTGACATTTCTAGTCCGTCTTAGTCCATGAAAGCCACTGGGTCATTTTGAGCCAATTACCAGGAGTCTGAGAGTTCTAGACCTGGCTTAGCCATGAAAGCCACTGGGTCATTTTGGGCCAATTACCAGGAGACTGGGAGTTCTAGTTCCGTCTTAGCCCATGAAAGCCACTGGGTCATTTTGGGCCAATTAACAGAAGACTGACATTTCTGGTCCGTTTTAGCCCATGAAAGCCACTGGGTCATTTGGTGCCAATTACCAGGAGACTGGGAGTTCTAGTCCCGTCTGAACCCATGAAAGCCACTGGGTCATTTTGAGCCAATTACCAGGAGTCTGAGAGTTCTAGACCTGGCTTAGCCATGAAAGCCACTGGGTCATTTTGGGCCAATTACCAGGAGACTGGGAGTTCTAGTTCCGTTTTTACCCATGAAAACCGCTGGGTCATTTTGGACCAATTATCAGGAGACTCACATTTCTAGTCCGTCTTAGCCCATGAAAGCCACTGGGTCATTTTGAGCCAATTACCAGGAGTCTGAGAGTTCTAGACCTGGCTTAGCCATGAAAGCCACTGGGTCATTTTGGGCTAATTACCAGGAGACTGACATTTCTAGTCCGTCTTAGCCCATGAAAGCCACTGGGACATTTGGGGCCAATTACCAGGAGACTGGGAGTTCTAGTCCCGTCTTAACCCATGAAAGCCACTGGGACATTTGGGGCCAATTACCAGGGGACTGGGAGTTCTAGTCCAATCTTAGCCCATGAAAGCCACTGGGTCATTTTGGGCCAATTACCAGCAGACTAAGAGTTCTAGTCCCCTCTTAGCCCATGAAAGCCGCTGGGTCATTTTGGGGCAATTATCAGGAGACTGGGAGTTCTAGTCCCATCTTAGCCCATGTAAGCCTCTGGATCATTTTCAGCCAATTTCCAGGAGACTAAGAGTCCTAGACCCGCCTTAGCCAGGAAAGCCACTGGGTCATTTTGGGCCAATTACCAGGAGACTGAGAGTTCTAGTACCATCTTAGCCAATGAAAGCCACCAGGTCATTTTGGGCCAATTACCAGGAGACTGGGAGTTCTAGTCCAATCTTAGCCCATGAAAGCCACTGGGTCATCTTGGGCCAATTACCAGGAGACTGAAATTTCTAGTCCGTCTTAGCCCATGAAAGCCACTGGGTCATTTTGGGGCAATTACCAGGAGACTGGGAGTTCTAGTGCCCTCTTAGCCCATGATAGCCACTGGGTCATTTTGGGCCAATTATCAGGAGACTGACATTTCTAGTCCGTCTTAGTCCATGATAGCTGCTGGGTCATTTTGGGCCAATTATCAGGAGACTGACATTTCTAGTCCGTCTTAGCCCATGAAAGCCACTGGGTCATTTTGGGCAAATTACCAGGAGACTGGGAGTTCTAGTTCCATCTTAGCCCATGAAAGCCACTGGGTCATTTTGGGCTAATTACCAGGGGACTGGGAGTTGTAGACTTTTCTTACACCATGAAAGCCACCTGGGTGAATTTGGGCCAATTACCAGGAGACTGACATTTCTAGTCCGTCTTAGCCCATGAAAGCCACTGGGTCATTTTGGGCCAATTATCAGGAGACTAAGAGTTCTTGTCCCCTCTTAGCCCATGAAAGCCGCTGGGTCATTTTGGGCCAATTATCAGGAGACTGACATTTCTAGTCCATCTTAGTCCATGAAAGCCGCTGGGTCATTTTGGGCCATTTATCAGGAGACTGACATTTCTAGTCCGTCTTAGTCCATGAAAGCCACTGGGTCATTTTGAGCCAATTACCAGGAGTCTGAGAGTTCTAGACCTGGCTTAGCCATGAAAGCCACAGGGTCATTTTGGGCCAATTACCAGGAGACTGGGAGTTCTAGTTCCATCTTAGCCCATGAAAGCCACTGGGTCATTTTGGGCTAATTACCTGGGGACTGGGAGTTGTAGACTTTTCTTACACCATGAAAGCCACCTGGGTGAATTTGGGCCAATTACCAGGAGACTGACATTTCTAGTCCGTCTTAGCCCATGAAAGCCACTGGGTCATTTTGGGCCAATTATCAGGAGACTAAGAGTTCTTGTCCCCTCTTAGCCCATGAAAGCCGCTGGGTCATTTTGGGCCAATTATCAGGAGACTGACATTTCTAGTCCATCTTAGTCCATGAAAGCCGCTGGGTCATTTTGGGCCATTTATCAGGAGACTGACATTTCTAGTCCGTCTTAGTCCATGAAAGCCACTGGGTCATTTTGGGCCAATTACCAGGACACTGGGAGTTCTATACTCGTCGTTACCCATAAAAGCCATTGGGTCATTTTGGGCCAATTACCAGGGGACTGGGAGTTGTAGACTTTTCTTACACCATGAAAGCCACCTGGGTGAATTTGGGCCAATTACCAGGAGACTGGGAGTTCTACACCTGTCTTAGCCCATGAAAGCCACTGGGTCATTTTGGCCCAATTACCCGGAGAATGGGAGTTCTAGTCCCGTCTTAGCCCATGAAAGCCACTGCGTCATTTTGGGTCAATTAACAGGCGACTGGGAGTTCTAGACCCAGCCCATGAAAGCCGCTGGGTCATTTTGGGCTAATTACCAGGAGACTGTGAGTTCTAGTCGCGTCTTTACCCATGAAAGCCGCTGGGTCATTTTGGGTCAATTATCAGGAGACTGACATTTATAGTCCGTCTTAGCCATGAACGCCATTGGGTCATTTTGAGCCAATTACCGGGAGACTGGGAGTTCTAGTCCCTTTTAGCCCATGAAAGCCACTGGGTCATTTGGGGCCAATTACCAGGGGACTGGGAGTTCTAGTCCAATCTTAGCCCATGAAAGCCACTGGGTCATTTTGGGCCAATTACCAGGAGACTAAGAGTTCTAGTCCCCTCTTAGCCCATGAAAGCCGCTGCGTCATTTTGAGGCAATTATCAGGAGACTGGGAGTTCTAGTCCCGTCTTAGCCCATGTAAGCCTCTGGATCATTTTCAGCCAATTTCCAGGTGACTAAGAGTCCTAGACCCACCTTAGCCAGGAAAGCCACTGGGTCATTTTGGGCCAATTACAAGGAGACTGAGAGTTCTAGTCCCGTCTTAGCTCATGAAAGCCAATGGGTCATTTTGGGCCAATTACCAGGAGACTGAGAGTTCTAGTACCATCTTAGCCAATGAAAGCCACCAGGGTCATTTTGGGCCAATTACCAGGAGACTGAGAGTTCTAGTCCAATCTTAGCCCATGAAAGCCACTGGGTCATTTTGGGCTAATTACCAGGAGACTGAAATTTCTAGTCCGTCTTAGCCCATGAAAGCCACTGGGTCATTTTGGGGCAATTACCAGGCGACTGGGAGTTCTAGACCCAGCCCATGAAAGCCACTGGGTCATTTTGGGCTAATTACCAGGAGACTGAAATTACTAGTCCGTCTTAGCCCATGAAAGCCACTGGGTCATTTTGGGGCAATTACCAGGCGACTGGGAGTTCTAGACCCAGCCCATGAAAGCCACTGGGTCATTTTGGGCCAATTACCAGGAGACTGTGAGTTCTAGTCGCGTCTTAGCCCATGAAAGCCGCTGGGTCATTTTGGGCCAATTATCAGGAGACTGACATTTATAGTCCGTCTTAGCCATGAACGCCATTGGTTCATTTTGAGCCAATTACCGGGAGACTGGGAGTTCTAGTCCCTTCTTAGCCCATGAAAGCCACTGGGTCATTTGGGGCCAATTACCAGGGGACTGGGAGTTCTAGTCCAATCTTAGCCCATGAAAGCCACTGGGTCATTTTGGGCCAATTACCAGCAGACTAAGAGTTCTAGTCCCCTCTTAGCCCATGAAAGCCGCTGGGTCATTTTGGGGCAATTATCAGGAGACTGGGAGTTCTAGTCCCGTCTTAGCCCATGTAAGCCTCTGGATCATTTTCAGCCAATTTCCAGGAGACTAAGAGTCCTAGACCCGCCTTAGCCAGGAAAGCCACTGGGTCATTTTGGGCCAATTACAAGAAGACTCAGAGTTCTAGTCCCGTCTTAGCTCATGAAAGCCAATGGGTCATTTTGGACCAATTACCAGGAGACTGAGAGTTCTAGTACCATCTTAGCCAATGAAAGCCACCAGGGTCATTTTGGGCCAATTACCAGGAGACTGGGAGTTCTAGTCCAATCTTAGCCCATGAAAGCCACTGGGTCATCTTGGGCCAATTACCAGGAGACTGAAATTTCTAGTCCGTCTTAGCCCATGAAAGCCACTGGGTCATTTTGGGGCAATTACCAGGAGACTGGGAGTTCTAGTGCCCTCTTAGCCCATGATAGCCACTGGGTCATTTTGGGCCAATTATCAGGAGACTGACATTTCTAGTCCGTCTTAGTCCATGAAAGCTGCTGGGTCATTTTGGGCAAATTACCAGGAGACTGGGAGTTCTAGTTCCATCTTAGCCCATGAAAGCCACTGGGTCATTTTGGGCTAATTACCAGGGGACTGGGAGTTGTAGACTTTTCTTACACCATGAAAACCACCTGGGTGAATTTGGGCCAATTACCAGGAGACTGGGAGTTCTACACCTGTCTTAGCCCATGAAAGCCTCTGGGTCGTTTTGGGCCAATTACCCGGAGAATGGGAGTTCTAGTCCCGTCTTAGCCCATGAAAGCCACTGGGTCATTGTGGGCCAATTAACAGGCGACTGGGAGTTCTAGACCCAGCCCATGAAAGCCACTGGGTCATTTTGGGCCAATAACGAGGAGACTGGGAGTTCTAGTCCTGTCTTTACCCATGAAAGCCGCTGGGTCATTTAGGGCCAATTATCAGGAGACTGACATTTCGAGTCCGTCGTAGCCATGAAAGCCACTGGGTCATTTTGAGCCA
This sequence comes from Hydrophis major, assembly GCA_033807585.1. Taxonomy (NCBI): domain Eukaryota; kingdom Metazoa; phylum Chordata; class Lepidosauria; order Squamata; family Elapidae; genus Hydrophis; species Hydrophis major. The sequence goes on along the minus strand of CM066343.1, from coordinate 3,249,344 downwards.
ATTACCAGGAGACTGGGAGTTCTAGTCCCTTCTTAGCCCATGAAAGCCACTGGGTCATTTTGGGCCAATTACCAGGAGACTGGGAGTTCTAGTCCAATCTTAGCCCATGAAAGCCACTGGGTCATTTTGGGCCAAATTACCAGGAGACTGAGAGTTCTAGTCCCGTCTTAACCCATGAAAGCCACTGGGTCATTTTGAGCCAATAACCAGGAGTCTGAGAGTTCTAGACCTGGCTTAGCCATGAAAGCCACTGGGTCATTTTGGGCCAATTACCAGGAGACTGAAATTTCTAGTCCGTCTTAGTCCATGAAAGCCGCTGGGTCATTTTGGGCCAATCATCAGGAGACTGACATTTCTAGTCCATCTTAGCCCATGAAAGCCACTGGGTCATTTTGGGCCAATTACCAGGAGACTGGGAGTTCTAGTCCCGTCTTAACCCATGAAAGCCACTGGGTCATTTTGAGCCAATAACCAGGAGTCTGAGAGTTCTAGACCTGGCTTAGCCATGAAAGCCACTGGGTCATTTTGGGCCAATTACCAGGAGACTGGGAGTTCTAGTTCCGTCTTAGCCCATGAAAGCCACTGGGTCATTTTGGGCCAATTACCAGGACACTGGGAGTTCTATACCCGTCTTTACCCATAAAAGCCACTGGGTCATTTTGGGCCAATTACCAGGGGACTGGGAGTAGTAGACTTTTCTTACACCATGAAAGCCACCTGGGTGAATATGGGCCAATTACCAGGAGACTGGGAGTTCTACACCTGTCTTAGCCCATGAAAGCCACTGGGTCGTTTTGGGCCAATTACCCGGAGAATGGGAGTTCTAGTCCCATCTTAGCCCATGAAAGCCACTGGGTCATTTTGGTCCAATTAACAGGCGACTGAGAGTTCTAGACCCAGCCCATGAAAGCCGCTGGGTCATTTTGGGCCAATTATCAGGAGACTGACATTTCTAGTCCGTCTTAGTCCATGAAAGCCACTGGGTCATTTTGAGCCAATTACCAGGAGTCTGAGAGTTCTAGACCTGGCTTAGCCATGAAAGCCACTGGGTCATTTTGGGCCAATTACCAGGAGACTGGGAGTTCTAGTTCCGTCTTAGCCATGAAAGCCACTGGGTCATTTTGGGGCAATTACCAGGAGACTGGGAGTTGCAGTCCCGTCTTTACCCATGAAAGCCGCTGGGTCATTTTGGGCCAATTATCAGGAGACTGACATTTATAGTCCGTCTTAGCCATGAACGCCACTGGGTCATTTTGAGCCAATTACCAGGAGACTGGGAGTTCTAGTCCCTTCTTAGCCCATGAAAGCCACTGGGTCATTTTGGACCAATTATCAGGAGACTGACATTTCTAGTCCGTCTTAGCCCATGAAAGCCACTGGGTCATTTTGGGCCAATTATCAGGAGACTAAGAGTTCTTGTCCCCTCTTAGCCCATGAAAGCTGCTGGGTCATTTTGGGCCAATTATCAGGAGACTGACATTTCTAGTCCATCTTAGTCCATGAAAGCCGCTGGGTCATATTGGGCCAATTATCAGGAGACTGACATTTCTAGTCCCTCTTAGCCCATGAAAGCCACTGGGTCGTTTGGGGCCATTTACCAGGAGACTGGGAGTTCCAGTCCAATCTTAGCCCATGAAAGCCACTGGGTCATTTTGGGCCAATTACCAGGAGACTGAGAGATCTAGTCCCCTCTTAGCCCATGAAAGCCGCTGGGTCATTTTGGGCCAATTATCAGGAGACTGAAATTTCTAGTCCGTCTTAGCCCATGAAAGCCACTGGGTCATTTTGGGGCAATTACCAGGAGACTGGGAGTTCTAGTGCCGTCTTAGCCCATGATAGCCACTGGGTCATTTTGGGCCAATTATCAGGAAACTGACATTTCTAGTCCGTCTTAGTCCATGAAAGCCGCTGGGTCATTTTGGGCCAATTATCAGGAGACTGACATTTCTAGTCCGTCTTAGCCCATGAAAGCCACTGGGACATTTGGGGCCAATTACCAGGAGACTGGGAGTTCTAGTCCCGTCTTAACCCATGAAAGCCACTGGGTCATTTTGAGCCAATTACCAGGAGTCTGAGAGTTCTAGACCTGGCTTAGCCATGAAAGCCACTGGGTCATTTTGGGCCAATTACCAGGACACTGGGAGTTCTATACCCGTCTTTACCCATAAAAGCCACTGGGTCATTTTGGGCCAATTAACAGGGGACTGGGAGTTGTCGACTTTTCTTACACCGTGAAAGCCACCTGGGTGAATTTGGGCCAATTAACAGGAGACTGGGAGTTCTTGTCCCCTCTTAGCCCATGAAAGCCACTGGGTCGCTTTGGGCCAATTACCCGGAGAATGGGAGTTCTAGTCCCGTCTTAGCCCATGAAAGCCACTGGGTCATTTTGGGCCAATTAACAGGCAACTGGGATTTCTAGACCCAGCCCATGAAAGCCGCTGGGTCATTTTGGGCCAATTATCAGGAGACTGACCTTTATAGTCCGTCTTAGCCATGACCGCCATTGGGTCATTTTGAGCCAATTACCGGGAGACTGGGAGTTCTAGTCCCTTCTTAGCCCATGAAAGCCACTGGGTCATTTGGGGCCAATTACAAGGAGACTGAGAGTTCTAGTCCCGTCTTAGCTCATGAAAGCCAATGGGTCATTTTGGGCCAATTACCAGGAGACTGAGAGTTCTAGTACCATCTTAGCCAATGAAAGCCACCAGGGTCATTTTGGGCCAATTACCAGGAGACTGGGAGTTCTAGTCCAATCTTAGCCCATGAAAGCCACTGGGTCATTTTGGGCTAATTACCAGGAGACTGAAATTTCTAGTCCGTCTTAGCCCATGAAAGCCACTGGGTCATTTTGGGGCAATTACCAGGCGACTGGGAGTTCTAGACCCAGCCCATGAAAGCCACTGGGTCATTTTGGGCTAATTACCAGGAGACTGTGAGTTCTAGTCGCGTCTTTACCCATGAAAGCCGCTGGGTCATTTTGGGCCAATTATCAGGAGACTGACATTTATAGTCCGTCTTAGCCATGAACGCCATTGGGTCATTTTGAGCCAATTACCGGGAGACTGGGAGTTCTAGTCCCTTCTTAGCCCATGAAAGCCACTGGGTCATTTGGGGCCAATTACCAGGGGACTGGGAGTTCTAGTCCAATCTTAGCCCATGAAAGCCACTGGGTCATTTTGGGCCAATTACCAGCAGACTAAGAGTTCTAGTCCCCTCTTAGCCCATGAAAGCCGCTGGGTCATTTTGGGGCAATTATCAGGAGACTGGGAGTTCTAGTCCCGTCTTAGCCCATGTAAGCCTCTGGATCATTTTCAGCCAATTTCCAGGAGACTAAGAGTCCTAGACCCGCCTTAGCCAGGAAAGCCACTGGGTCATTTTGGGCCAATTACAAGAAGACTCAGAGTTCTAGTCCCGTCTTAGCTCATGAAAGCCAATGGGTCATTTTGGGCCAATTACCAGGAGACTGAGAGTTCTAGTACCATCTTAGCCAATGAAAGCCACCAGGGTCATTTTGGGCCAATTACCAGGAGACTGGGAGTTCTAGTCCAATCTTAGCCCATGAAAGCCACTGGGTCATCTTGGGCCAATTACCAGGAGACTGAAATTTCTAGTCCGTCTTAGCCCATGAAAGCCACTGGGTCATTTTGGGGCAATTACCAGGAGACTGGGAGTTCTAGTGCCCTCTTAGCCCATGATAGCCACTGGGTCATTTTGGGCCAATTATCAGGAGACTGACATTTCTAGTCCGTCTTAGTCCATGAAAGCTGCTGGGTCATTTTGGGCCAATTATCAGGAGACTGACATTTCTAGTCCGTCTTAGCCCATGAAAGCCACTGGGTCATTTTGGGCAAATTACCAGGAGACTGGGAGTTCTAGTTCCATCTTAGCCCATGAAAGCCACTGGGTCATTTTGGGCTAATTACCAGGGGACTGCGAGTTGTAGACTTTTCTTACACCATGAAAGCCACCTGGGTGAATTTGGGCCAATTACCAGGAGACTGACATTTCTAATCCGTCTTAGCCCATGAAAGCCACTGGGTCATTTTGGGCCAATTATCAGGAGACTAAGAGTTCTTGTCCCCTCTTAGCCCATGAAAGCCGCTGGGTCATTTTGGGCCAATTATCAGGAGACTGACATTTCTAGTCCATCTTAGTCCATGAAAGCCGCTGGGTCATTTTGGGCCAATTATCAGGAGACTGACATTTCTAGTCCGTCTTAGTCCATGAAAGCCACTGGGTCATTTTGAGCCAATTACCAGGAGTCTGAGAGTTCTAGACCTAGCTTAGCCATGAAAGCCACTGGGTCATTTTGGGCCAATTACCAGGAGACTGGGAGTTCTAGTTCCGTCTTAGCCCATGAAAGCCACTGGGTCATTTTGGGCCAATTAACAGAAGACTGACATTTCTGGTCCGTTTTAGCCCATGAAAGCCACTGGGTCATTTGGTGCCAATTACCAGGAGACTGGGAGTTCTAGTCCCGTCTGAACCCATGAAAGCCACTGGGTCATTTTGAGCCAATTACCAGGAGTCTGAGAGTTCTAGACCTGGCTTAGCCATGAAAGCCACTGGGTCATTTTGGGCCAATTACCAGGAGACTGGGAGTTCTAGTTCCGTTTTTACCCATGAAAACCGCTGGGTCATTTTGGACCAATTATCAGGAGACTCACATTTCTAGTCCGTCTTAGCCCATGAAAGCCACTGGGTCATTTTGGGGCAATTACCAGGAGACTGGGAGTTCTAGTGCCGTCTTAGCCCATGATAGCCACTGGGTCATTTTGGGCCAATTTCCAGGAGAGTGGGAGTTCTAGTCCCTTCTTAGCCTATGAAAGCCACTGGGTCGTTTGGGGCCATTTACCAGGAGACTGGGAGTTCCAGACCAATCTTAGCCCATGAAAACCACTGGGTCATTTTGGGCCAATTACCAGGAGACTGAGAGTTGTAGTCCCCTCTTAGCCTATGAAAGTCGCTGGGTCATTTTGGGCCAATTACCAGGAGACTGACATTTCTAGTCCCTCTTAGCCCATGAAAGCCACTGGGTCGTTTGGGGACATTTACCAGGAGACTGGGAGTTCCAGTCCAATCTTAGCCCATGAAAGCCACTGGGTCATTTTGGGCCAATTATCAGGAGACTGACATTTCTAGTCCGTCTTAGTCCATGAAAGCCGCTGGGTCATATTGGGCCAATTATCAGGAGACTGACATTTCTAGTCCCTCTTAGCCCATGAAAGCCACTGGGTCGTTTGGGGCCATTTACCAGGAGACTGGGAGTTCCAGTCCAATCTTAGCCCATGAAAGCCACTTGGTCATTTTGGGCCTATTACCAGGAGACTGAGAGTTCTAGTCCCCTCTTAGCCCATGAAAGCCGCTGGGTCATTTTGGGCCAATTATCAGGAGACTGAAATTTCTAGTCCGTCTTAGCCCATGAAAGCCACTGGGTCATTTTGGGGCAATTACCAGGAGACTGGGAGTTCTAGTGCCGTCTTAGCCCATGATAGCCACTGGGTCATTTTGGGCCAATTATCAGGAAACTGACATTTCTAGTCCGTCTTAGTCCATGAAAGCCGCTGGGTCATTTTGGGCCAATTATCAGGAGACTGACATTTCTAGTCCGTCTTAGCCCATGAAAGCCACTGGGACATTTGGGGCCAATTACCAGGAGACTGGGAGTTCTAGTCCCGTCTTAACCCATGAAAGCCACTGGGACATTTGGGGCCAATTACCAGGGGACTGGGAGTTCTAGTCCAATCTTAGCCCATGAAAGCCACTGGGTCATTTTGGGCCAATTACCAGCAGACTAAGAGTTCTAGTCCCCTCTTAGCCCATGAAAGCCGCTGGGTCATTTTGGGGCAATTATCAGGAGACTGGGAGTTCTAGTCCCATCTTAGCCCATGTAAGCCTCTGGATCATTTTCAGCCAATTTCCAGGAGACTAAGAGTCCTAGACCCGCCTTAGCTAGGAAAGCCACTGGGTCATTTTGGGCCAATTACAAGAAGACTCAGAGTTCTAGTCCCGTCTTAGCTCATGAAAGCCAATGGGTCATTTTGGGCCAATTACCAGGAGACTGAGAGTTCTAGTACCATCTTAGCCAATGAAAGCCACCAGGTCATTTTGGGCCAATTACCAGGAGACTGGGAGTTCTAGTCCAATCTTAGCCCATGAAAGCCACTGGGTCATCTTGGGCCAATTACCAGGAGACTGAAATTTCTAGTCCGTCTTAGCCCATGAAAGCCACTGGGTCATTTTGGGGCAATTACCAGGAGACTGGGAGTTCTAGTGCCCTCTTAGCCCATGATAGCCACTGGGTCATTTTGGGCCAATTATCAGGAGACTGACATTTCTAGTCCGTCTTAGTCCATGAAAGCTGCTGGGTCATTTTGGGCCAATTATCAGGAGACTGACATTTCTAGTCCGTCTTAGCCCATGAAAGCCACTGGGTCATTTTGGGCAAATTACCAGGAGACTGGGAGTTCTAGTTCCATCTTAGCCCATGAAAGCCACTGGGTCATTTTGGGCTAATTACCAGGGGACTGGGAGTTGTAGACTTTTCTTACACCATGAAAGCCACCTGGGTGAATTTGGGCCAATTACCAGGAGACTGACATTTCTAGTCCGTCTTAGCCCATGAAAGCCACTGGGTCATTTTGGGCCAATTATCAGGAGACTAAGAGTTCTTGTCCCCTCTTAGCCCATGAAAGCCGCTGGGTCATTTTGGGCCAATTATCAGGAGACTGACATTTCTAGTCCATTTTAGTCCATGAAAGCCGCTGGGTCATTTTGGGCCATTTATCAGGAGACTGACATTTCTAGTCCGTCTTAGTCCATGAAAGCCACTGGGTCATTTTGAGCCAATTACCAGGAGTCTGAGAGTTCTAGACCTGGCTTAGCCATGAAAGCCACTGGGTCATTTTGGGCCAATTACCAGGAGACTGGGAGTTCTAGTTCCATCTTAGCCCATGAAAGCCACTGGGTCATTTTGGGCTAATTACAAGAAGACTCAGAGTTCTAGTCCCGTCTTAGCTCATGAAAGCCAATGGGTCATTTTGGGCCAATTACCAGGAGACTGAGAGTTCTAGTACCATCTTAGCCAATGAAAGCCACCAGGTCATTTTGGGCCAATTACCAGGAGACTGGGAGTTCTAGTCCAATCTTAGCCCATGAAAGCCACTGGGTCATCTTGGGCCAATTACCAGGAGACTGAATTTTCTAGTCCGTCTTAGCCCATGAAAGCCACTGGGTCATTTTGGGGCAATTACCAGGAGACTGGGAGTTCTAGTGCCCTCTTAGCCCATGATAGCCACTGGGTCATTTTGGGCCAATTATCAGGAGACTGACATTTCTAGTCCGTCTTAGTCCATGAAAGCTGCTGGGTCATTTTGGGCCAATTATCAGGAGACTGACATTTCTAGTCCGTCTTAGCCCATGAAAGCCACTGGGTCATTTTGGGCAAATTTCCAGGAGACTGGGAGTTCTAGTTCCATCTTAGCCCATGAAAGCCACTGGGTCATTTTGGGCTAATTACCAGGGGACTGGGAGTTGTAGACTTTTCTTACACCATGAAAGCCACCTGGGTGAATTTGGGCCAATTACCAGGAGACTGACATTTCTAGTCCGTCTTAGCCCATGAAAGCCACTGGGTCATTTTGGGCCAATTATCAGGAGACTAAGAGTTCTTGTCCCCTCTTAGCCCATGAAAGCCGCTGGGTCATTTTGGGCCAATTATCAGGAGACTGACATTTCTAGTCCATCTTAGTCCATGAAAGCCGCTGGGTCATTTTGGGCCATTTATCAGGAGACTGACATTTCTAGTCCGTCTTAGTCCATGAAAGCCACTGGGTCATTTTGAGCCAATTACCAGGAGTCTGAGAGTTCTAGACCTGGCTTAGCCATGAAAGCCACTGGGTCATTTTGGGCCAATTACCAGGAGACTGGGAGTTCTAGTTCCATCTTAGCCCATGAAAGCCACTGGGTCATTTTGGGCTAATTACCTGGGGACTGGGAGTTGTAGACTTTTCTTACACCATGAAAGCCACCTGGGTGAATTTGGGCCAATTACCAGGAGACTGACATTTCTAGTCCGTCTTAGCCCATGAAAGCCGCTGGGTCATTTTGGGCCAATTATCAGGAGACTGAAATTTCTAGTCCGTCTTAGCCCATGAAAGCCACTGGGTCATTTTGGGGCAATTACCAGGAGACTGGGAGTTCTAGTGCCGTCTTAGCCCATGATAGCCACTGGGTCATTTTGGGCCAATTATCAGGAAACTGACATTTCTAGTCCGTCTTAGTCCATGAAAGCCGCTGGGTCATTTTGGGCCAATTATCAGGAGACTGACATTTCTAGTCCGTCTTAGCCCATGAAAGCCACTGGGACATTTGGGGCCAATTACCAGGAGACTGGGAGTTCTAGTCCCGTCTTAACCCATGAAAGCCACTGGGACATTTGGGGCCAATTACCAGGGGACTGGGAGTTCTAGTCTAATCTTAGCCCATGAAAGCCACTGGGTCATTTTGGGCCAATTACCAGCAGACTAAGAGTTCTAGTCCCCTCTTAGCCCATGAAAGCCGCTGGGTCATTTTGGGGCAATTATCAGGAGACTGGGAGTTCTAGTCCCATCTTAGCCCATGTAAGCCTCTGGATCATTTTCAGCCAATTTCCAGGAGACTAAGAGTCCTAGACCCGCCTTAGCCAGGAAAGCCACTGGGTCATTTTGGGCCAATTACAAGAAGACTCAGAGTTCTTGTCCCCTCTTAGCCCATGAAAGCCGCTGGGTCATTTTGGGCCAATTATCAGGAGACTGACATTTCTAGTCCATCTTAGTCCATGAAAGCCGCTGGGTCATTTTGGGCCATTTATCAGGAGACTGACATTTCTAGTCCGTCTTAGTCCATGAAAGCCACTGGGTCATTTTGAGCCAATTACCAGGAGTCTGAGAGTTCTAGACCTGGCTTAGCCATGAAAGCCACTGGGTCATTTTGGGCCAATTACCAGGAGACTGGGAGTTCTAGTTCCATCTTAGCCCATGAAAGCCACTGGGTCATTTTGGGCTAATTACAAGAAGACTCAGAGTTCTAGTCCCGTCTTAGCTCATGAAAGCCAATGGGTCATTTTGGGCCAATTACCAGGAGACTGAGAGTTCTAGTACCATCTTAGCCAATGAAAGCCACCAGGTCATTTTGGGCCAATTACCAGGAGACTGGGAGTTCTAGTCCAATCTTAGCCCATGAAAGCCACTGGGTCATCTTGGGCCAATTACCAGGAGACTGAAATTTCTAGTCCGTCTTAGCCCATGAAAGCCACTGGGTCATTTTGGGGCAATTACCAGGAGACTGGGAGTTCTAGTGCCCTCTTAGCCCATGATAGCCACTGGGTCATTTTGGGCCAATTATCAGGAGACTGACATTTCTAGTCCGTCTTAGTCCATGAAAGCTGCTGGGTCATTTTGGGCCAATTATCAGGAGACTGACATTTCTAGTCCGTCTTAGCCCATGAAAGCCACTGGGTCATTTTGGGCAAATTACCAGGAGACTGGGAGTTCTAGTTCCATCTTAGCCCATGAAAGCCACTGGGTCATTTTGGGCTAATTACCAGGGGACTGGGAGTTGTAGACTTTTCTTACACCATGAAAGCCACCTGGGTGAATTTGGGCCAATTACCAGGAGACTGACATTTCTAGTCCGTCTTAGCCCATGAAAGCCACTGGGTCATTTTGGGCCAATTATCAGGAGACTAAGAGTTCTTGTCCCCTCTTAGCCCATGAAAGCCGCTGGGTCATTTTGGGCCAATTATCAGGAGACTGACATTTCTAGTCCATCTTAGTCCATGAAAGCCGCTGGGTCATTTTGGGCCATTTATCAGGAGACTGACATTTCTAGTCCGTCTTAGTCCATGAAAGCCACTGGGTCATTTTGAGCCAATTACCAGGAGTCTGAGAGTTCTAGACCTGGCTTAGCCATGAAAGCCACTGGGTCATTTTGGGCCAATTACCAGGAGACTGGGAGTTCTAGTTCCATCTTAGCCCATGAAAGCCACTGGGTCATTTTGGGCTAATTACCTGGGGACTGGGAGTTGTAGACTTTTCTTACACCATGAAAGCCACCTGGGTGAATTTGGGCCAATTACCAGGAGACTGACATTTCTAGTCCGTCTTAGCCCATGAAAGCCACTGGGTCATTTTGGGCCAATTATCAGGAGACTAAGAGTTCTTGTCCCCTCTTAGCCCATGAAAGCCGCTGGGTCATTTTGGGCCAATTATCAGGAGACTGACATTTCTAGTCCATCTTAGTCCATGAAAGCCGCTGGGTCATTTTGGGCCATTTATCAGGAGACTGACATTTCTAGTCCGTCTTAGTCCATGAAAGCCACTGGGTCATTTTGAGCCAATTACCAGGAGTCTGAGAGTTCTAGACCTGGCTTAGCCATGAAAGCCACTGGGTCATTTTGGGCCAATTACCAGGAGACTGGGAGTTCTAGTTCCGTCTTAGCCCATGAAAGCCACTGGGTCATTTTGGGCCAATTATCAGGAGACTGACATTTCTAGTCCGTCTTAGTCCATGAAAGCCGCTGGGTCATTTTGGGCCAATTAACAGAAGACTGACATTTCTGGTCCGTTTTAGCCCATGAAAGCCACTGGGTCATTTTGAGCCAATTACCAGGAGTCTGAGAGTTCTAGACCTGGCTTAGCCATGAAAGCCACTGGGTCATTTTGGGCCAATTACCAGGAGACTGGGAGTTCTAGTTCCGTTTTTACCCATGAAAGCCGCTGGGTCATTTTGGACCAATTATCAGGAGACTCACATTTCTAGTCCGTCTTAGCCCATGAAAGCCACTGGGTCATTTTGGGGCAATTACCAGGAGACTGGGAGTTCTAGTGCCGTCTTAGCCCATGATAGCCACTGGGTCATTTTGGGCCAATTTCCAGGAGACTGGGAGTTCTAGTCCCTTCTTAGCCTATGAAAGCCACTGGGTTGTTTGGGGCCATTTACCAGGAGACTGGGAGTTCCAGACCAATCTTAGCCCATGAAAACCACTGGGTCATTTTGGGCCAATTACCAGGAGACTGAGAGTTGTAGTCCCCTCTTAGCCTATGAAAGTCGCTGGGTCATTTTGGGCCAATTACCAGGAGACTGACATTTCTAGTCCCTCTTAGCCCATGAAAGCCACTGGGTCGTTTGGGGCCATTTACCAGGAGACTGGGAGTTCCAGTCCAATCTTAGCCCATGAAAGCCACTGGGTCATTTTGGGCCAATTATCAGGAGACTGACATTTCTAGTCCGTCTTAGTCCATGAAAGCCGCTGGGTCATATTGGGCCAATTATCATGAGACTGACATTTCTAGTCCCTCTTAGCCCATGAAAGCCACTGGGTCGTTTGGGGCCATTTACCAGGAGACTGGGAGTTCCAGTCCAATCTTAGCCCATGAAAGCCACTGGGTCATTTTGGGCCAATTACCAGGAGACTGAGAGTTCTAGTCCCCTCTTAGCCCATGAAAGCCGCTGGGTCATTTTGGGCCAATTATCAGGAGACTGAAATTTCTAGTCCGTCTTAGCCCATGAAAGCCACTGGGTCATTTTGGGGCAATTACCAGGAGACTGGGAGTTCGAGTGCCGTCTTAGCCCATGATAGCCACTGGGTCATTTTGGGCCAATTATCAGGAAACTGACATTTCTAGTCCGTCTTAGTCCATGAAAGCCGCTGGGTCATTTTGGGCCAATTATCAGGAGACTGACATTTCTAGTCCGTCTTAGCCCATGAAAGCCACTGGGACATTTGGGGCCAATTACCAGGAGACTGGGAGTTCTAGTCCCGTCTTAACCCATGAAAGCCACTGGGTCATTTTGGACCAATTATCAGGAGACTGGGAGTTCTAGTCCCGTTTTTACCCATGAAAGCCGCTGGGTCATTTTGGACCAATTATCAGGAGACTCACATTTCTAGTCCGTCTTAGCCCATGAAAGCCACTGGGTCATTTTGGGGCAATTACCAGGAGACTGGGAGTTCTAGTGCCGTCTTAGCCCATGACAGCCACTGGGTCATTTTGGGCCAATTTCCAGGAGACTGGGAGTTCTAGTCCCTTCTTAGCCTATGAAAGCCACTGGGTCGTTTGGGGCCATTTACCAGGAGACTGGGAGTTCCAGACCAATCTTAGCCCATGAAAGCCACTGGGTCATTTTGGGTCAATTACCAGGAGACTGAGAGTTGTAGTCCCCTCTTAGCCTATGAAAGTCGCTGGGTCATTTTGGGCCAATTACCAGGAGACTGAAATTTCTAGTCCGTCTTAGCCCATGAAAGCCACTGGGTCATTTGGGGCCAATTACCAGGACACTAGGAGTTCTAGTCCCTTCTTTACCCATGAAAGCCGCTGGGTCATTTTGGGCCAATTATCAGGAGACTGACATTTCTAGTCCGTCTTAGTCCATGAAAGCCGCTGGGTCATTTTGGGCCAATTATCAGGAGACTGACATTTCTAGTCCGTCTTAGCCCATGAAAGCCACTGGGTCATTTTGAGCCAATTACCAGGAGACTGGGAGTTCTAGTCCCGTCTTAACCCATGAAAGCCACTGGGTCATTTTGAGCCAATTACCAGGAGTCTGAGAGTTCTAGACCTGGCTTAGCCATGAAAGCCACTGGGTCATTTTGGGCCAATTACCAGGAGACTGGGAGTTCTAGTTCCGTCTTAGCCCATGAAAGCCACTGGGTCATTTTGGGCCAATTACCAGGACACTGGGAGTTCTATACTCGTCGTTACCCATAAAAGCCATTGGGTCATTTTGGGCCAATTACCAGTGGACTGGGAGTTGTAGACTTTTCTTACACCATGAAAGCCACCTGGGTGAATTTGGGCCAATTACCAGGAGACTGGGAGTTCTACACCTGTCTTAGCCCATGAAAGCCACTGGGTCGTTTTGGCCCAATTACCCGGAGAATGGGAGTTCTAGTCCCATCTTAGCCCATGAAAGCCACTGCGTCATTTTGGGTCAATTAACAGGCGACTGGGAGTTCTAGACCCAGCCCATGAAAGCCGCTGGGTCATTTTGGGCTAATTACCAGGAGACTGTGAGTTCTAGTCGCGTCTTTACCCATGAAAGCCGCTGGGTCATTTTGGGTCAATTATCAGGAGACTGACATTTATAGTCCGTCTTAGCCATGAACGCCATTGGGTCATTTTGAGCCAATTACCGGGAGACTGGGAGTTCTAGTCCCTTTTTAGCCCATGAAAGCCACTGGGTCATTTGGGGCCAATTACCAGGGGACTGGGAGTTCTAGTCCAATCTTAGCCCATGAAAGCCACTGGGTCATTTTGGGCCAATTACCAGGAGACTAAGAGTTCTAGTCCCCTCTTAGCCCATGAAAGCCGCTGGGTCATTTTGAGGCAATTATCAGGAGACTGGGAGTTCTAGTCCCGTCTTAGCCCATGTAAGCCTCAGGATCATTTTCAGCCAATTTCCAGGTGACTAAGAGTCCTAGACCCACCTTAGCCAGGAAAGCCACTGGGTCATTTGGTGCCAATTACCAGGAGACTGGGAGTTCTAGTCCCGTCTGAATCCATGAAAGCCACTGGGTCATTTTGAGCCAATTACCAGGAGTCTGAGAGTTCTAGACCTGGCTTAGCCATGAAAGCCACTGGGTCATTTTGGGCCAATTACCAGGAGACTGGGAGTTCTAGTTCCGTTTTTACCCATGAAAGCCGCTGGGTCATTTTGGACCAATTATCAGGAGACTCACATTTCTAGTCCGTCTTAGCCCATGAAAGCCACTGGGTCATTTTGGGGCAATTACCAGGAGACTGGGAGTTCTAGTGCCGTCTTAGCCCATGATAGCCACTGGGTTATTTTGGGCCAATTTCCAGGAGACTGGGAGTTCTAGTCCCTTCTTAGCCTATGAAAGCCACTGGGTCGTTTGGGGCCATTTACCAGGAGACTGGGAGTTCCAGACCAATCTTAGCCCATGAAAACCACTGGGTCATTTTGGGCCAATTACCAGGAGACTGAGAGTTGTAGTCCCCTCTTAGCCTATGAAAGTCGCTGGGTCATTTTGGGCCAATTACCAGGAGACTGAAATTTCTAGTCCGTCTTAGCCCATGAAAGCCACTGGGTCATTTGGGGCCAATTACCAGGATACTAGGAGTTCTAGTCCCTTCTTTACCCATGAAAGCCGCTGGGTCATTTTGGGCCAATTATCAGGAGACTGACATTTCTAGTCCCTCTTAGCCCATGAAAGCCACTGGGTCATATTGGGCCAATTATCAGGAGACTGACATTTCTAGTCCCTCTTAGCCCATGAAAGCCACTGGGTCGTTTGGGGCCATTTACCAGGAGACTGGGAGTTCCAGTCCAATCTTAGCCCATGAAAGCCACTGGGTCATTTTGGGCCAATTACCAGGAGACTGAGAGTTCTAGTCCCCTCTTAGCCCATGAAAGCCGCTGGGTCATTTTGGGCCAATTATCAGGAGACTGAAATTTCTAGTCCGTCTTAGCCCATGAAAGCCACTGGGTCATTTTGGGGCAATTACCAGGAGACTGGGAGTTCTAGTGCCGTCTTAGCCCATGATAGCCACTGGGTCATTTTGGGCCAATTATCAGGAAACTGACATTTCTAGTCCGTCTTAGTCCATGAAAGCCGCTGGGTCATTTTGGGCCAATTATCAGGAGACTGACATTTCTAGTCCGTCTTAGCCCATGAAAGCCACTGGGACATTTGGGGCCAATTACCAGGAGACTGGGAGTTCTAGTCCCGTCTTAACCCATGAAAGCCATTGGGTCATTTTGGACCAATTATCAGGAGACTGGGAGTTCTAGTCCCGTTTTTACCCATGAAAGCCGCTGGGTCATTTTGGACCAATTATCAGGAGACTCACATTTCTAGTCCGTCTTAGCCCATGAAAGCCACTGGGTCATTTTGGGGCAATTACCAGGAGACTGGGAGTTCTAGTGCCGTCTTAGCCCATGATAGCCACTGGGTCATTTTGGGCCAATTTCCAGGAGACTGGGAGTTCTAGTCCCTTCTTAGCCTATGAAAGCCACTGGGTCGTTTGGGGCCATTTACCAGGAGACTGGGAGTTCCAGACCAATCTTAGCCCATGAAAGCCACTGGGTCATTTTGGGCCAATTACCAGGAGACTGAGAGTTGTAGTCCCCTCTTAGCCTATGAAAGTCGCTGGGTCATTTTGGGCCAATTACCAGGAGACTGAAATTTCTAGTCCGTCTTAGCCCATGAAAGCCACTGGGTCATTTGGGGCCAATTACCAGGACACTAGGAGTTCTAGTCCCTTCTTTACCCATGAAAGCCGCTGGGTCATTTTGGGCCAATTATCAGGAGACTGACATTTCTAGTCCGTCTTAGTCCATGAAAGCCGCTGGGTCATTTTGGGCCAATTATCAGGAGACTGACATTTCTAGTCCGTCTTAGCCCATGAAAGCCACTGGGTCATTTTGAGCCAATTACCAGGAGACTGGGAGTTCTAGTCCCGTCTTAACCCATGAAAGCCACTGGGTCATTTTGAGCCAATTACCAGGAGTCTGAGAGTTCTAGACCTGGCTTAGCCATGAAAGCCACTGGGTCATTTTGGGCCAATTACCAGGAGACTGGGAGTTCTAGTTCTGTCTTAGCCCATGAAAGCCACTGGGTCATTTTGGGCCAATTACCAGGACACTGGGAGTTCTATACTCGTCGTTACCCATAAAAGCCATTGGGTCATTTTGGGCCAATTACCAGGGGACTGGGAGTTGTAGACTTTTCTTACACCATGAAAGCCACCTGGGTGAATTTGGGCCAATTACCAGGAGACTGGGAGTTCTACACCTGTCTTAGCCCATGAAAGCCACTGGGTCGTTTTGGCCCAATTACCCGGAGAATGGGAGTTCTAGTCCCGTCTTAGCCCATGAAAGCCACTGCGTCATTTTGGGTCAATTAACAGGCGACTGGGAGTTCTAGACCCAGCCCATGAAAGCCGCTGGGTCATTTTGGGCTAATTACCAGGAGACTGTGAGTTCTAGTCGCGTCTTTACCCATGAAAGCCGCTGGGTCATTTTGGGTCAATTATCAGGAGACTGACATTTATAGTCCGTCTTAGCCATGAACGCCATTGGGTCATTTTGAGCCAATTACCGGGAGACTGGGAGTTCTAGTCCCTTCTTAGCCCATGAAAGCCACTGGGTCATTTGGGGCCAATTACCAGGGGACTGGGAGTTCTAGTCCAATCTTAGCCCATGAAAGCCACTGGGTCATTTTGGGCCAATTACCAGGAGACTAAGAGTTCTAGTCCCCTCTTAGCCCATGAAAGCCGCTGCGTCATTTTGAGGCAATTATCAGGAGACTGGGAGTTCTAGTCCCGTCTTAGCCCATGTAAGCCTCTGGATCATTTTCAGCCAATTTCCAGGTGACTAAGAGTCCTAGACCCACCTTAGCCAGGAAAGCCACTGGGTCATTTTGGGCCAATTACAAGGAGACTGAGAGTTCTAGTCCCGTCTTAGCTCATGAAAGCCAATGGGTCATTTTGGGCCAATTACCAGGAGACTGAGAGTTCTAGTACCATCTTAGCCAATGAAAGCCACCAGGGTCATTTTGGGCCAATTACCAGGAGACTGGGAGTTCTAGTCCAATCTTAGCCCATGAAAGCCACTGGGTCATTTGGGGCCAATTACCAGGGGACTGGGAGTTCTAGTCCAATCTTAGCCCATGAAAGCCACTGGGTCATTTTGGGCCAATTACCAGCAGACTAAGAGTTCTAGTCCCCTCTTAGCCCATGAAAGCCGCTGGGTCATTTTGGGGCAATTATCAGGAGACTGGGAGTTCTAGTCCCGTCTTGGCCCATGTAAGCCTCTGGATCATTTTCAGCCAATTTCCAGGAGACTAAGAGTCCTAGACCCGCCTTAGCCAGGAAAGCCAATGGGTCATTTTGGGCCAATTACAAGAAGACTCAGAGTTCTAGTCCCGTCTTTGCTCATGAAAGCCAATGGGTCATTTTGGGCCAATTACCAGGAGACTGAGAGTTCTAGTACCATCTTAGCCAATGAAAGCCACCAGGGTCATTTTGGGCCAATTACCAGGAGACTGGGAGTTCTAGTCCAATCTTAGCCCATGAAAGCCACTGGGTCATCTTGGGCCAATTACCAGGAGACTGAAATTTCTAGTCCGTCTTAGCCCATGAAAGCCACTGGGTCATTTTGGGGTAATTACCAGGAGACTGGGAGTTCTAGTGCCCTCTTAGCCCATGATAGCCACTGGGTCATTTTGGGCCAATTATCAGGAGACTGACATTTCTAGTCCGTCTTAGTCCATGAAAGCTGCTGGGTCATTTTGGGCCAATTATCAGGAGACTGACATTTCTAGTCCGTCTTAGCCCATGAAAGCCACTGGGTCATTTTGGGCTAATTACCAGGGGACTGGGAGTTGTAGACTTTTCTTACACCATGAAACCCACCTGGGTGAATTTGGGCCAATTACAAGGAGACTGGGAGTTCTACACCTGTCTTAGCCCATGAAAGCCTCTGAGTCGTTTTGGGCCAATTACCCGGAGAATGGGAGTTCTAGTCCCGTCTTAGCCCATGAAAGCCACTGGGTCATTGTGGGCCAATTAACAGGCGACTGGGAGTTCTAGACCCAGCCCATGAAAGCCACTGGGTCATTTTGGGCCAATTACGAGGAGACTGGGAGTTCTAGTCCTGTCTTTACCCATGAAAGCCGCTGGGTCATTTTGGGCCAATTATCAGGAGACTGACATTTCGAGTCCGTCGTAGCCATGAAAGCCACTGGGTCATTTTGACCCAATTACCAGGAGACTGGGAGTTCTAGTCCCTTCTTAGCCCATGAAAGCCACTGGGTCATTTTGGGCCAATTACCAGGAGACTGGGAGTTCTAGTCCAATCTTAGCCCATGAAAGCCACTGGGTCATTTTGGGCCAAATTACCAGGAGACTGAGAGTTCTAGTCCCGTCTTAACCCATGAAAGCCACTGGGTCATTTTGAGCCAATAACCAGGAGTCTGAGAGTTCTAGACCTGGCTTAGCCATGAAAGCCACTGGGTCATTTTGGGCCAATTACCAGGAGACTGAAATTTCTAGTCCGTCCTGGCCCATGATAGCCACTGGGTCATTTTGGGCCAATTATCAGGAGACTGACATTTCCAGTCCGTCTTAGTCCATGAAAGCCGCTGGGTCATTTTGGGCCAATCATCAGGAGACTGACATTTCTAGTCCGTCTTAGCCCATGAAAGCCACTGGGTCATTTTGGGCCAATTACCAGGAGACTGGGAGTTCTAGTCCCGTCTTAACCCATGAAAGCCACTGGGTCATTTTGAGCCAATAACCAGGAGTCTGAGAGTTCTAGACCTGGCTTAGCCATGAAAGCCACTGGGTCATTTTGGGCCAATTACCAGGAGACTGGGAGTTCTAGTTCCGTCTTAGCCCATGAAAGCCACTGGGTCATTTTGGGCCAATTACCAGGACACTGGGAGTTCTATACCCGTCTTTACCCATAAAAGCCACTGGGTCATTTTGGGCTAATTACCAGGGGACTGGGAGTAGTAGACTTTTCTTACACCATGAAAGCCACCTGGGTGAATATGGGCCAATTACCAGGAGACTGGGAGTTCTACACCTGTCTTAGCCCATGAAAGCCACTGGGTCATTTTGGGCCAATTATCAGGAGACTAAGAGTTCTTGTCCCCTCTTAGCCCATGAAAGCCGCTGGGTCATTTTGGGCCAATTATCAGGAGACTGACATTTCTAGTCCATCTTAGTCCATGAAAGCCGCTGGGTCATTTTGGGCCAATTATCAGGAGACTGACATTTCTAGTCCGTCTTAGTCCATGAAAGCCACTGGGTCATTTTGAGCCAATTACCAGGAGTCTGAGAGTTCTAGACCTGGCTTAGCCATGAAAGCCACTGGGTCATTTTGGGCCAATTACCAGGAGACTGGGAGTTCTAGTTCCGTCTTAGCCCATGAAAGCCACTGGGTCATTTTGGGCCAATTATCAGGAGACTGACATTTCTAGTCCGTCTTAGTCCATGAAAGCCGCTGGGTCATTTTGGGCCAATTAACAGAAGACTGACATTTCTGGTCCGTTTTAGCCCATGAAAGCCACTGGGTCATTTGGTGCATATTACCAGGAGACTGGGAGTTCTAGTCCAATCTTAGCCCATGAAAGCCACTGGGTCATCTTGGGCCAATTACCAGGAGACTGAAATTTCTAGTCCGTCTTAGCCCATGAAAGCCACTGGGTCATTTTGGGGCAATTACCAGGAGACTGGGAGTTCTAGTGCCCTCTTAGCCCATGATAGCCACTGGG
This sequence comes from Hydrophis major, assembly GCA_033807585.1. Lineage (NCBI taxonomy): Eukaryota > Metazoa > Chordata > Lepidosauria > Squamata > Elapidae > Hydrophis > Hydrophis major. The sequence continues at coordinate 3,230,062 of CM066343.1, read as the reverse complement.
TCATTTTGGGCCAATTATCAGGAGACTGAAATTTCTAGTCCGTCTTAGTCCATGAAAGCTGCTGGGTCATTTTGGGCCAATTATCAGGAGACTGACATTTCTAGTCCGTCTTAGCCCATGAAAGCCACTGGGTCATTTTGGGCTAATTACCAGGGGACTGGGAGTTGTAGACTTTTCTTACACCATGAAAACCACCTGGGTGAATTTGGGCCAATTACAAGGAGACTGGGAGTTCTACACCTGTCTTAGCCCATGAAAGCCTCTGGGTCGTTTTGGGCCAATTACCCGGAGAATGGGAGTTCTAGTCCCGTCTTAGCCCATGAAAGCCACTGGGTCATTGTGGGCCAATTAACAGGCGACTGGGAGTTCTAGACCCAGCCCATGAAAGCCACTGGGTCATTTTGGGCCAATTACGAGGAGACTGGGAGTTCTAGTCCTGTCTTTACCCATGAAAGCCGCTGGGTCATTTTGGGCCAATTATCAGGAGACTGACATTTCGAGTCCGTCGTAGCCATGAAAGCCACTGGGTCATTTTGAGCCAATTACCAGGAGACTGGGAGTTCTAGTCCCTTCTTAGCCCATGAAAGCCACTGGGTCATTTTGGGCCAATTACCAGGAGACTGGGAGTTCTAGTCCAATCTTAGCCCATGAAAGCCACTGGGTCATTTTGGGCCAAATTACCAGGAGACTGAGAGTTCTAGTCCCGTCTTAACCCATGAAAGCCACTGGGTCATTTTGAGCCAATAACCAGGAGTCTGAGAGTTCTAGACCTGGCTTAGCCATGAAAGCCACTGGGTCATTTTGGGCCAATTACCAGGAGACTGAAATTTCTAGTCCGTCCTGGCCCATGATAGCCACTGGGTCATTTTGGGCCAATTATCAGGAGACTGACATTTCTAGTCCGTCTTAGTCCATGAAAGCCACTGGGTCATTTTGGGCCAATTACCAGGAGACTGGGAGTTCTAGTCCAATCTTAGCCCATGAAAGCCACTGGGTCATTTTGGGCCAAATTACCAGGAGACTGAGAGTTCTAGTCCCGTCTTAACCCATGAAAGCCACTGGGTCATTTTGAGCCAATAACCAGGAGTCTGAGAGTTCTAGACCTGGCTTAGCCATGAAAGCCACTGGGTCATTTTGGGCCAATTACCAGGAGACTGGGAGTTCTAGTTCCGTCTTAGCCCATGAAAGCCACTGGGTCATTTTGGGCCAATTACCAGGACACTGGGAGTTCTATACCCGTCTTTACCCATAAAAGCCACTGGGTCATTTTGGGCCAATTACCAGGGGACTGGGAGTAGTAGACTTTTCTTACACCATGAAAGCCACCTGGGTGAATATGGGCCAATTACCAGGAGACTGGGAGTTCTACACCTGTCTTAGCCCATGAAAGCCACTGGGTCATTTTGGGCCAATTATCAGGAGACTAAGAGTTCTTGTCCCCTCTTAGCCCATGAAAGCCGCTGGGTCATTTTGGGCCAATTATCAGGAGACTGACATTTCTAGTCCATCTTAGTCCATGAAAGCCGCTGGGTCATTTTGGGCCAATTATCAGGAGACTGACATTTCTAGTCCGTCTTAGTCCATGAAAGCCACTGGGTCATTTTGAGCCAATTACCAGGAGTCTGAGAGTTCTAGACCTGGCTTAGCCATGAAAGCCACTGGGTCATTTTGGGCCAATTACCAGGAGACTGGGAGTTCTAGTTCCGTCTTAGCCCATGAAAGCCACTGGGTCATTTTGGGCCAATTATCAGGAGACTGACATTTCTAGTCCGTCTTAGTCCATGAAAGCCGCTGGGTCATTTTGGGCCAATTAACAGAAGACTGACATTTCTGGTCCGTTTTAGCCCATGAAAGCCACTGGGTCATTTGGTGCCAATTACCAGGAGACTGGGAGTTCTAGTCCCGTCTGAACCCATGAAAGCCACTGGGTCATTTTGAGCCAATTACCAGGAGTCTGAGAGTTCTAGACCTGGCTTAGCCATGAAAGCCACTGGGTCATTTTGGGCCAATTACCAGGAGACTGGGAGTTCTAGTTCCGTTTTTACCCATGAAAGCCGCTGGGTCATTTTGGACCAATTATCAGGAGACTGACATTTCTAGTCCGTCTTAGCCCATGAAAGCCACTGGGTCATTTTGGGGCAATTACCAGGAGACTGGGAGTTCTAGTGCCGACTTAGCCCATGATAGCCACTGGGTCATTTTGGGCCAATTACCAGGAAACTGACATTTCTAGTCCGTCTTAGTCCATGAAAGCCGCTGGGTCATTTTGGGCCAATTATCAGGAGACTGACATTTCTAGTCCGTCTTAGCCCATGAAAGCCACTGGGACATTGGGGGCCAATTACCAGGAGACTGGGAGTTCTAGTCCCGTCTTAACCCATGAAAGCCACTGGGTCATTTTGGACCAATTATCAGGAGACTGGGAGTTCTAGTCCCGTTTTTACCCATGAAAGCCGCTGGGTCATTTTGGACCAATTATCAGGAGACTCACATTTCTAGTCCGTCTTAGCCCATGAAAGCCACTGGGTCATTTTGGGGCAATTACCAGGAGACTGGGAGTTCTAGTGCCGTCTTAGCCCATGATAGCCACTGGGTCATTTTGGGCCAATTTCCAGGAGACTGGGAGTTCTAGTCCCTTCTTAGCCTATGAAAGCCACTGGGTCGTTTGGGGCCATTTACCAGGAGACTGGGAGTTCCAGACCAATCTTAGCCCATGAAAGCCACTGGGTCATTTTGGGCCAATTACCAGGAGACTGAGAGTTGTAGTCCCCTCTTAGCCTATGAAAGTCGCTGGGTCATTTTGGGCCAATTACCAGGAGACTGAAATTTCTAGTCCGTCTTAGCCCATGAAAGCCACTGGGTCATTTGGGGCCAATTACCAGGACACTAGGAGTTCTAGTCCCTTCTTTACCCATGAAAGCCGCTGGGTCATTTTGGGCCAATTATCAGGAGACTGAAATTTCTAGTCCGTCTTAGCCCATGAAAGCCACTGGGTCATTTTGGGGCAATTACCAGGAGACTGGGAGTTCGAGTGCCGTCTTAGCCCATGATAGCCACTGGGTCATTTTGGGCCAATTATCAGGAAACTGACATTTCTAGTCCGTCTTAGTCCATGAAAGCCGCTGGGTCATTTTGGGCCAATTATCAGGAGACTGACATTTCTAGTCCGTCTTAGCCCATGAAAGCCACTGGGACATTTGGGGCCAATTACCAGGAGACTGGGAGTTCTAGTCCCGTCTTAACCCATGAAAGCCACTGGGTCATTTTGGACCAATTATCAGGAGACTGGGAGTTCTAGTCCCGTTTTTACCCATGAAAGCCGCTGGGTCATTTTGGACCAATTATCAGGAGACTCACATTTCTAGTCCGTCTTAGCCCATGAAAGCCACTGGGTCATTTTGGGGCAATTACCAGGAGACTGGGAGTTCTAGTGCCGTCTTAGCCCATGACAGCCACTGGGTCATTTTGGGCCAATTTCCAGGAGACTGGGAGTTCTAGTCCCTTCTTAGCCTATGAAAGCCACTGGGTCGTTTGGGGCCATTTACCAGGAGACTGGGAGTTCCAGACCAATCTTAGCCCATGAAAGCCACTGGGTCATTTTGGGCCAATTACCAGGAGACTGAGAGTTGTAGTCCCCTCTTAGCCTATGAAAGTCGCTGGGTCATTTTGGGCCAATTACCAGGAGACTGAAATTTCTAGTCCGTCTTAGCCCATGAAAGCCACTGGGTCATTTGGGGCCAATTACCAGGACACTAGGAGTTCTAGTCCCTTCTTTACCCATGAAAGCCGCTGGGTCATTTTGGGCCAATTATCAGGAGACTGACATTTCTAGTCCGTCTTAGTCCATGAAAGCCGCTGGGTCATTTTGGGCCAATTATCAGGAGACTGACATTTCTAGTCCGTCTTAGCCCATGAAAGCCACTGGGTCATTTTGAGCCAATTACCAGGAGACTGGGAGTTCTAGTCCCGTCTTAACCCATGAAAGCCACTGGGTCATTTTGAGCCAATTACCAGGAGTCTGAGAGTTCTAGACCTGGCTTAGCCATGAAAGCCACTGGGTCATTTTGGGCCAATTACCAGGAGACTGGGAGTTCTAGTTCCATCTTAGCCCATGAAAGCCACTGGGTCATTTTGGGCCAATTACCAGGACACTGGGAGTTCTATACTCGTCGTTACCCATAAAAGCCATTGGGTCATTTTGGGCCAATTACCAGTGGACTGGGAGTTGTAGACTTTTCTTACACCATGAAAGCCACCTGGGTGAATTTGGGCCAATTACCAGGAGACTGGGAGTTCTACACCTGTCTTAGCCCATGAAAGCCACTGGGTCGTTTTGGCCCAATTACCCGGAGAATGGGAGTTCTAGTCCCGTCTTAGCCCATGAAAGCCACTGCGTCATTTTGGGTCAATTAACAGGCGACTGGGAGTTCTAGACCCAGCCCATGAAAGCCGCTGGGTCATTTTGGGCTAATTACCAGGAGACTGTGAGTTCTAGTCGCGTCTTTACCCATGAAAGCCGCTGGGTCATTTTGGGTCAATTATCAGGAGACTGACATTTATAGTCCGTCTTAGCCATGAACGCCATTGGGTCATTTTGAGCCAATTACCGGGAGACTGGGAGTTCTAGTCCCTTCTTAGCCCATGAAAGCCACTGGGTCATTTGGGGCCAATTACCAGGGGACTGGGAGTTCTAGTCCAATCTTAGCCCATGAAAGCCACTGGGTCATTTTGGGCCAATTACCAGGAGACTAAGAGTTCTAGTCCCCTCTTAGCCCATGAAAGCCGCTGGGTCATTTTGAGGCAATTATCAGGAGACTGGGAGTTCTAGTCCCGTCTTAGCCCATGTAAGCCTCAGGATCATTTTCAGCCAATTTCCAGGTGACTAAGAGTCCTAGACCCACCTTAGCCAGGAAAGCCACTGGGTCATTTGGTGCCAATTACCAGGAGACTGGGAGTTCTAGTCCTGTCTGAATCCATGAAAGCCACTGGGTCATTTTGGGCCAATTACCAGGAGACTGGGAGTTCTAGTTCCGTTTTTACCCATGAAAGCCGCTGGGTCATTTTGGACCAATTATCAGGAGACTCACATTTCTAGTCCGTCTTAGCCCATGAAAGCCACTGGGTCATTTTGGGGCAATTACCAGGAGACTGGGAGTTCTAGTGCCGTCTTAGCCCATGATAGCCACTGGGTTATTTTGGGCCAATTTCCAGGAGACTGGGAGTTCTAGTCCCTTCTTAGCCTATGAAAGCCACTGGGTCGTTTGGGGCCATTTACCAGGAGACTGGGAGTTCCAGACCAATCTTAGCCCATGAAAACCACTGGGTCATTTTGGGCCAATTACCAGGAGACTGAGAGTTGTAGTCCCCTCTTAGCCTATGAAAGTCGCTGGGTCATTTTGGGCCAATTACCAGGAGACTGAAATTTCTAGTCCGTCTTAGCCCATGAAAGCCACTGGGTCATTTGGGGCCAATTACCAGGATACTAGGAGTTCTAGTCCCTTCTTTACCCATGAAAGCCGCTGGGTCATTTTGGGCCAATTATCAGGAGACTGACATTTCTAGTCCGTCTTAGTCCATGAAAGCCGCTGGGTCATATTGGGCCAATTATCAGGAGACTGACATTTCTAGTCCCTCTTAGCCCATGAAAGCCACTGGGTCGTTTGGGGCCATTTACCAGGAGACTGGGAGTTCCAGTCCAATCTTAGCCCATGAAAGCCACTGGGTCATTTTGGGCCAATTACCAGGAGACTGAGAGTTCTAGTCCCCTCTTAGCCCATGAAAGCCGCTGGGTCATTTTGGGCCAATTATCAGGAGACTGAAATTTCTAGTCCGTCTTAGCCCATGAAAGCCACTGGGTCATTTTGGGGCAATTACCAGGAGACTGGGAGTTCTAGTGCCGTCTTAGCCCATGATAGCCACTGGGTCATTTTGGGCCAATTATCAGGAAACTGACATTTCTAGTCCGTCTTAGTCCATGAAAGCCGCTGGGTCATTTTGGGCCAATTATCAGGAGACTGACATTTCTAGTCCGTCTTAGCCCATGAAAGCCACTGGGACATTTGGGGCCAATTACCAGGAGACTGGGAGTTCTAGTCCCGTCTTAACCCATGAAAGCCATTGGGTCATTTTGGACCAATTATCAGGAGACTGGGAGTTCTAGTCCCGTTTTTACCCATGAAAGCCGCTGGGTCATTTTGGACCAATTATCAGGAGACTCACATTTCTAGTCCGTCTTAGCCCATGAAAGCCACTGGGTCATTTTGGGGCAATTACCAGGAGACTGGGAGTTCTAGTGCCGTCTTAGCCCATGATAGCCACTGGGTCATTTTGGGCCAATTTCCAGGAGACTGGGAGTTCTAGTCCCTTCTTAGCCTATGAAAGCCACTGGGTCATTTGGGGCCATTTACCAGGAGACTGGGAGTTCCAGACCAATCTTAGCCCATGAAAGCCACTGGGTCATTTTGGGCCAATTACCAGGAGACTGAGAGTTGTAGTCCCCTCTTAGCCTATGAAAGTCGCTGGGTCATTTTGGGCCAATTACCAGGAGACTGAAATTTCTAGTCCGTCTTAGCCCATGAAAGCCACTGGGTCATTTGGGGCCAATTACCAGGACACTAGGAGTTCTAGTCCCTTCTTTACCCATGAAAGCCGCTGGGTCATTTTGGGCCAATTATCAGGAGACTGACATTTCTAGTCCGTCTTAGTCCATGAAAGCCGCTGGGTCATTTTGGGCCAATTATCAGGAGACTGACATTTCTAGTCCGTCTTAGCCCATGAAAGCCACTGGGTCATTTTGAGCCAATTACCAGGAGACTGGGAGTTCTAGTCCCGTCTTAACCCATGAAAGCCACTGGGTCATTTTGAGCCAATTACCAGGAGTCTGAGAGTTCTAGACCTGGCTTCGCCATGAAAGCCACTGGGTCATTTTGGGCCAATTACCAGGAGACTGGGAGTTCTAGTTCCGTCTTAGCCCATGAAAGCCACTGGGTCATTTTGGGCCAATTACCAGGACACTGGGAGTTCTATACTCGTCGTTACCCATAAAAGCCATTGGGTCATTTTGGGCCAATTACCAGGGGACTGGGAGTTGTAGACTTTTCTTACACCATGAAAGCCACCTGGGTGAATTTGGGCCAATTACCAGGAGACTGGGAGTTCTACACCTGTCTTAGCCCATGAAAGCCACTGGGTCGTTTTGGCCCAATTACCCGGAGAATGGGAGTTCTAGTCCCGTCTTAGCCCATGAAAGCCACTGCGTCATTTTGGGTCAATTAACAGGCGACTGGGAGTTCTAGACCCAGCCCATGAAAGCCGCTGGGTCATTTTGGGCTAATTACCAGGAGACTGTGAGTTCTAGTCGCGTCTTTACCCATGAAAGCCGCTGGGTCATTTTGGGTCAATTATCAGGAGACTGACATTTATAGTCCGTCTTAGCCATGAACGCCATTGGGTCATTTTGAGCCAATTACCGGGAGACTGGGAGTTCTAGTCCCTTCTTAGCCCATGAAAGCCACTGGGTCATTTGGGGCCAATTACCAGGGGACTGGGAGTTCTAGTCCAATCTTAGCCCATGAAAGCCACTGGGTCATTTTGGGCCAATTACCAGGAGACTAAGAGTTCTAGTCCCCTCTTAGCCCATGAAAGCCGCTGCGTCATTTTGAGGCAATTATCAGGAGACTGGGAGTTCTAGTCCCGTCTTAGCCCATGTAAGCCTCTGGATCATTTTCAGCCAATTTCCAGGTGACTAAGAGTCCTAGACCCACCTTAGCCAGGAAAGCCACTGGGTCATTTTGGGCCAATTACAAGGAGACTGAGAGTTCTAGTCCCGTCTTAGCTCATGAAAGCCAATGGGTCATTTTGGGCCAATTACCAGGAGACTGAGAGTTCTAGTACCATCTTAGCCAATGAAAGCCACCAGGGTCATTTTGGTCCAATTACCAGGAGACTGGGAGTTCTAGTCCAATCTTAGCCCATGAAAGCCACTGGGTCATTTTGGGCTAATTACCAGGAGACTGAAATTTCTAGTCCGTCTTAGCCCATGAAAGCCACTGGGTCATTTTGGGGCAATTACCAGGCGACTGGGAGTTCTAGACCCAGCCCATGAAAGCCACTGGGTCATTTTGGGCTAATTACCAGGAGACTGTGAGTTCTAGTCGCGTCTTTACCCATGAAAGCCGCTGGGTCATTTTGGGCCAATTATCAGGAGACTGACATTTATAGTCCGTCTTAGCCATGAACGCCATTGGGTCATTTTGAGCCAATTACCGGGAGACTGGGAGTTCTAGTCCCTTCTTAGCCCATGAAAGCCACTGGGTCATTTGGGGCCAATTACCAGGGGACTGGGAGTTCTAGTCCAATCTTAGCCCATGAAAGCCACTGGGTCATTTTGGGCCAATTACCAGCAGACTAAGAGTTCTAGTCCCCTCTTAGCCCATGAAAGCCGCTGGGTCATTTTGGGGCAATTATCAGGAGACTGGGAGTTCTAGTCCCGTCTTGGCCCATGTAAGCCTCTGGATCATTTTCAGCCAATTTCCAGGAGACTAAGAGTCCTAGACCCGCCTTAGCCAGGAAAGCCAATGGGTCATTTTGGGCCAATTACAAGAAGACTCAGAGTTCTAGTCCCGTCTTAGCTCATGAAAGCCAATGGGTCATTTTGGGCCAATTACCAGGAGACTGAGAGTTCTAGTACCATCTTAGCCAATGAAAGCCACCAGGGTCATTTTGGGCCAATTACCAGGAGACTGGGAGTTCTAGTCCAATCTTAGCCCATGAAAGCCACTGGGTCATTTTGGGGTAATTACCAGGAGACTGGGAGTTCTAGTGCCCTCTTAGCCCATGATAGCCACTGGGTCATTTTGGGCCAATTATCAGGAGACTAACATTTCTAGTCCGTCTTAGTCCATGAAAGCTGCTGGGTCATTTTGGGCCAATTATCAGGAGACTGACATTTCTAGTCCGTCTTAGCCCATGAAAGCCACTGGGTCATTTTGGGCTAATTACCAGGGGACTGGGAGTTGTAGACTTTTCTTACACCATGAAACCCACCTGGGTGAATTTGGGCCAATTACAAGGAGACTGGGAGTTCTACACCTGTCTTAGCCCATGAAAGCCTCTGGGTCGTTTTGGGCCAATTACCCGGAGAATGGGAGTTCTAGTCCCGTCTTAGCCCATGAAAGCCACTGGGTCATTGTGGGCCAATTAACAGGCGACTGGGAGTTCTAGACCCAGCCCATGAAAGCCACTGGGTCATTTTGGGCCAATTACGAGGAGACTGGGAGTTCTAGTCCTGTCTTTACCCATGAAAGCCGCTGGGTCATTTTGGGCCAATTATCAGGAGACTGACATTTCGAGTCCGTCGTAGCCATGAAAGCCACTGGGTCATTTTGAGCCAATTACCAGGAGACTGGGAGTTCTAGTCCCTTCTTAGCCCATGAAAGCCACTGGGTCATTTTGGGCCAATTACCAGGAGACTGGGAGTTCTAGTCCAATCTTAGCCCATGAAAGCCACTGGGTCATTTTGGGCCAAATTACCAGGAGACTGAGAGTTCTAGTCCCGTCTTAACCCATGAAAGCCACTGGGTCATTTTGAGCCAATAACCAGGAGTCTGAGAGTTCTAGACCTGGCTTAGCCATGAAAGCCACTGGGTCATTTTGGGCCAATTACCAGGAGACTGAAATTTCTAGTCCGTCCTGGCCCATGATAGCCACTGGGTCATTTTGGGCCAATTATCAGGAGACTGACATTTCTAGTCCGTCTTAGTCCATGAAAGCCGCTGGGTCATTTTGGGCCAATCATCAGGAGACTGACATTTCTAGTCCGTCTTAGCCCATGAAAGCCACTGGGTCATTTTGGGCCAATTACCAGGAGACTGGGAGTTCTAGTCCCGTCTTAACCCATGAAAGCCACTGGGTCATTTTGAGCCAATAACCAGGAGTCTGAGAGTTCTAGACCTGGCTTAGCCATGAAAGCCACTGGGTCATTTTGGGCCAATTACCAGGAGACTGGGAGTTCTAGTTCCGTCTTAGCCCATGAAAGCCACTGGGTCATTTTGGGCCAATTACCAGGACACTGGGAGTTCTATACCCGTCTTTACCCATAAAAGCCACTGGGTCATTTTGGGCTAATTACCAGGGGACTGGGAGTAGTAGACTTTTCTTACACCATGAAAGCCACCTGGGTGAATATGGGCCAATTACCAGGAGACTGGGAGTTCTACACCTGTCTTAGCCCATGAAAGCCACTGGGTCATTTTGGGCCAATTATCAGGAGACTAAGAGTTCTTGTCCCCTCTTAGCCCATGAAAGCCGCTGGGTCATTTTGGGCCAATTATCAGGAGACTGACATTTCTAGTCCATCTTAGTCCATGAAAGCCGCTGGGTCATTTTGGGCCAATTATCAGGAGACTGACATTTCTAGTCCGTCTTAGTCCATGAAAGCCACTGGGTCATTTTGAGCCAATTACCAGGAGTCTGAGAGTTCTAGACCTGGCTTAGCCATGAAAGCCACTGGGTCATTTTGGGCCAATTACCAGGAGACTGGGAGTTCTAGTTCCGTCTTAGCCCATGAAAGCCACTGGGTCATTTTGGGCCAATTATCAGGAGACTGACATTTCTAGTCCGTCTTAGTCCATGAAAGCCGCTGGGTCATTTTGGGCCAATTAACAGAAGACTGACATTTCTGGTCCGTTTTAGCCCATGAAAGCCACTGGGTCATTTGGTGCCAATTACCAGGAGACTGGGAGTTCTAGTCCAATCTTAGCCCATGAAAGCCACTGGGTCATCTTGGGCCAATTACCAGGAGACTGAAATTTCTAGTCCGTCTTAGCCCATGAAAGCCACTGGGTCATTTTGGGGCAATTACCAGGAGACTGGGAGTTCTAGTGCCCTCTTAGCCCATGATAGCCACTGGGTCATTTTGGGCCAATTATCAGGAGACTGACATTTCTAGTCCGTCTTAGTCCATGAAAGCTGCTGGGTCATTTTGGGCCAATTATCAGGAGACTGACATTTCTAGTCCGTCTTAGCCCATGAAAGCCACTGGGTCATTTTGGGCAAATTACCAGGAGACTGGGAGTTCTAGTTCCATCTTAGCCCATGAAAGCCACTGGGTCATTTTGGGCTAATTACCAGGGGACTGGGAGTTGTAGACTTTTCTTACACCATGAAAGCCACCTGGGTGAATTTGGGCCAATTACCAGGAGACTGACATTTCTAGTCCCGTCTTAACCCATGAAAGCCACTGGGTCATTTTGGACCAATTATCAGGAGACTGGGAGTTCTAGTCCCGTTTTTACCCATGAAAGCCGCTGGGTCATTTTGGACCAATTATCAGGAGACTCACATTTCTAGTCCGTCTTAGCCCATGAAAGCCACTGGGTCATTTTGGGGCAATTACCAGGAGACTGGGAGTTCTAGTGCCGTCTTAGCCCATGATAGCCACTGGGTCATTTTGGGCCAATTTCCAGGAGACTGGGAGTTCTAGTCCCTTCTTAGCCTATGAAAGCCACTGGGTCGTTTGGGGCCATTTACCAGGAGACTGGGAGTTCCAGACCAATCTTAGCCCATGAAAGCCACTGGGTCATTTTGGGCCAATTACCAGGAGACTGAGAGTTGTAGTCCCCTCTTAGCCTATGAAAGTCGCTGGGTCATTTTGGGCCAATTACCAGGAGACTGAAATTTCTAGTCCGTCTTAGCCCATGAAAGCCACTGGGTCATTTGGGGCCAATTACCAGGACACTAGGAGTTCTAGTCCCTTCTTTACCCATGAAAGCCGCTGGGTCATTTTGGGCCAATTATCAGGAGACTGACATTTCTAGTCCGTCTTATTCCATGAAAGCCGCTGGGTCATTTTGGGCCAATTATCAGGAGACTGACATTTCTAGTCCGTCTTAGCCCATGAAAGCCACTGGGTCATTTTGAGCCAATTACCAGGAGACTGGGAGTTCTAGTCCCGTCTTAACCCATGAAAGCCATTGGGTCATTTTGAACCAATTACCAGGAGTCTGAGAGTTCTAGACCTGGCTTAGCCATGAAAGCCACTGGGTCATTTTGGGCCAATTACCAGGAGACTGGGAGTTCTAGTTCCGTCTTAGCCCATGAAAGCCACTGGGTCATTTTGGGCCAATTACCAGGACACTGGGAGTTCTATACTCGTCGTTACCCATAAAAGCCATTGGGTCATTTTGGGCCAATTACCAGGGGACTGGGAGTTGTAGACTTTTCTTACACCATGAAAGCCACCTGGGTGAATTTGGGCCAATTACCAGGAGACTGGGAGTTCTACACCTGTCTTAGCCCATGAAAGCCACTGGGTCGTTTTGGCCCAATTACCCGGAGAATGGGAGTTCTAGTCCCGTCTTAGCCCATGAAAGCCACTGCGTCATTTTGGGTCAATTAACAGGCGACTGGGAGTTCTAGACCCAGCCCATGAAAGCCGCTGGGTCATTTTGGGCTAATTACCAGGAGACTGTGAGTTCTAGTCGCGTCTTTACCCATGAAAGCCGCTGGGTCATTTTGGGTCAATTATCAGGAGACTGACATTTATAGTCCGTCTTAGCCATGAACGCCATTGGGTCATTTTGAGCCAATTACCGGGAGACTGGGAGTTCTAGTCCCTTCTTAGCCCATGAAAGCCACTGGGTCATTTGGGGCCAATTACCAGGGGACTGGGAGTTCTAGTCCAATCTTAGCCCATGAAAGCCACTGGGTCATTTTGGGCCAATTACCAGGAGACTAAGAGTTCTAGTCCCCTCTTAGCCCATGAAAGCCGCTGCGTCATTTTGAGGCAATTATCAGGAGACTGGGAGTTCTAGTCCCGTCTTAGCCCATGTAAGCCTCTGGATCATTTTCAGCCAATTTCCAGGTGACTAAGAGTCCTAGACCCACCTTAGCCAGGAAAGCCACTGGGTCATTTTGGGCCAATTACAAGGAGACTGAGAGTTCTAGTCCCGTCTTAGCTCATGAAAGCCAATGGGTCATTTTGGGCCAATTACCAGGAGACTGAGAGTTCTAGTACCATCTTAGCCAATGAAAGCCACCAGGGTCATTTTGAGCCAATTACCAGGAGACTGGGAGTTCTAGTCCAATCTTAGCCCATGAAAGCCACTGGGTCATTTTGGGCTAATTACCAGGAGACTGAAATTTCTAGTCCGTCTTAGCCCATGAAAGCCACTGGGTCATTTTGGGGCAATTACCAGGCAACTGGGAGTTCTAGACCCAGCCCATGAAAGCCACTGGGTCATTTTGGGCTAATTACCAGGAGACTGTGAGTTCTAGTCGCGTCTTTACCCCTGAAAACCGCTGGGTCATTTTGGGCCAATTATCAGGAGACTGACATTTATAGTCCGTCTCAGCCATGAACGCCATTGGGTCATTTTGAGCCAATTACCGGGAGACTGGGAGTTCTAGTCCCTTCTTAGCCCATGAAAGCCACTGGGTCATTTGGGGCCAATTACCAGGGGACTGGGAGTTCTAGTCCAATCTTAGCCCATGAAAGCCACTGGGTCATTTTGGGCCAATTACCAGCAGACTAAGAGTTCTAGTCCCCTCTTAGCCCATGAAAGCCGCTGGGTCATTTTGGGGCAATTATCAGGAGACTGGGAGTTCTAGTCCCGTCTTAGCCCATGTAAGCCTCTGGATCATTTTCAGCCAATTTCCAGGAGACTAAGAGTCCTAGACCCGCCTTAGCCAGGAAAGCCACTGGGTCATTTTGGGCCAATTACAAGAAGACTCAGAGTTCTAGTCCCGTCTTAGCTCATGAAAGCCAATGGGTCATTTTGGGCCAATTACCAGGAGACTGAGAGTTCTAGTACCATCTTAGCCAATGAAAGCCACCAGGGTCATTTTGGGCCAATTACCAGGAGACTGGGAGTTCTAGTCCAATCTTAGCCCATGAAAGCCACTGGGTCATCTTGGGCCAATTACCAGGAGACTGAAATTTCTAGTCCGTCTTAGCCCATGAAAGCCACTGGGTCATTTTGGGGCAATTACCAGGAGACTGGGAGTTCTAGTGCCCTCTTAGCCCATGATAGCCACTGGGTCATTTTGGGCCAATTATCAGGAGACTGACATTTCTAGTCCGTCTTAGTCCATGAAAGCTGCTGGGTCATTTTGGGCCAATTATCAGGAGACTGACATTTCTAGTCCGTCTTAGCCCATGAAAGCCACTGGGTCATTTTGGGCAAATTACCAGGAGACTGGGAGTTCTAGTTCCATCTTAGCCCATGAAAGCCACTGGGTCATTTTGGGCTAATTACCAGGGGACTGGGAGTTGTAGACTTTTCTTACACCATGAAAACCACCTGGGTGAATTTGGGCCAATTACCAGGAGACTGGGAGTTCTACACCTGTCTTAGCCCATGAAAGCCTCTGGGTCGTTTTGGGCCAATTACCCGGAGAATGGGAGTTCTAGTCCCGTCTTAGCCCATGAAAGCCACTGGGTCATTGTGGGCCAATTAACAGGCGACTGGGAGTTCTAGACCCAGCCCATGAAAGCCACTGGGTCATTTTGGGCCAATTATCAGGAGACTAATATTTCGAGTCCGTCGTAGCCATGAAAGCCACTGGGTCATTTTGAGCCAATTACCAGGAGACTGGGAGTTCTAGTCCCTTCTTAGCCCATGAAAGCCACTGGGTCATTTTGGGCCAATTACCAGGAGACTGGGAGTTCTAGTCCAATCTTAGCCCATGAAAGCCACTGGGTCATTTTGGGCCAAATTACCAGGAGACTGAGAGTTCTAGTCCCGTCTTAACCCATGAAAGCCACTGGGTCATTTTGAGCCAATAACCAGGAGTCTGAGAGTTCTAGACCTGGCTTAGCCATGAAAGCCACTGGGTCATTTTGGGCCAATTACCAGGAGACTGAAATTTCTAGTCCGTCCTGGCCCATGATAGCCACTGGGTCATTTTGGGCCAATTATCAGGAGACTGACATTTCTAGTCCGTCTTAGTCCATGAAAGCCGCTGGGTCATTTTGGGCCAATCATCAGGAGACTGACATTTCTAGTCCGTCTTAGCCCATGAAAGCCACTGGGTCATTTTGGGCCAATTACCAGGAGACTGGGAGTTCTAGTCCCGTCTTAACCCATGAAAGCCACTGGGTCATTTTGAGCCAATAACCAGGAGTCTGAGAGTTCTAGACCTGGCTTAGCCATGAAAGCCACTGGGTCATTTTGGGCCAATTACCAGGAGACTGGGAGTTCTAGTTCCGTCTTAGCCCATGAAAGCCACTGGGTCATTTTGGGCCAATTACCAGGACACTGGGAGTTCTATACCCGTCTTTACCCATAAAAGCCACTGGGTCATTTTGGGCCAATTACCAGGGGACTGGGAGTAGTAGACTTTTCTTACACCATGAAAGCCACCTGGGTGAATATGGGCCAATTACCAGGAGACTGGGAGTTCTACACCTGTCTTAGCCCATGAAAGCCACTGGGTCATTTTGGGCCAATTATCAGGAGACTAAGAGTTCTTGTCCCCTCTTAGCCCATGAAAGCCGCTGGGTCATTTTGGGCCAATTATCAGGAGACTGACATTTCTAGTCCATCTTAGTCCATGAAAGCCGCTGGGTCATTTTGGGCCAATTATCAGGAGACTGACATTTCTAGTCCGTCTTAGTCCATGAAAGCCACTGGGTCATTTTGAGCCAATTACCAGGAGTCTGAGAGTTCTAGACCTGGCTTAGCCATGAAAGCCACTGGGTCATTTTGGGCCAATTACCAGGAGACTGGGAGTTCTAGTTCCGTCTTAGCCCATGAAAGCCACTGGGTCATTTTGGGCCAATTATCAGGAGACTGACATTTCTAGTCCGTCTTAGTCCATGAAAGCCGCTGAGTCATTTTGGGCCAATTAACAGAAGACTGACATTTCTGGTCCGTTTTAGCCCATGAAAGCCACTGGGTCATTTGGTGCCAATTACCAGGAGACTGGGAGTTCTAGTCCCGTCTGAACCCATGAAAGCCACTGGGTCATTTTGAGCCAATTACCAGGAGTCTGAGAGTTCTAGACCTGGCTTAGCCATGAAAGCCACTGGGTCATTTTGGGCCAATTACCAGGAGACTGGGAGTTCTAGTTCCGTTTTTACCCATGAAAGCCGCTGGGTCATTTTGGACCAATTATCAGGAGACTCACATTTCTAGTCCGTCTTAGCCCATGAAAGCCACTGTGTCATTTTGGGGCAATTACCAGGAGACTGGGAGTTCTAGTTCCGTCTTAGCCCATGAAAGCCACGGGGTCATTTTGGGCCAATTACCAGGACACTGGGAGTTCTATACTCGTCGTTACCCATAAAAGCCATTGGGACATTTTGGGCCAATTACCAGGGGACTGGGAGTTGTAGACTTTTCTTACACCATGAAAGCCACTGGGACATTTGGGGCCAATTACCAGGAGACTGGGAGTTCTAGTCCCGTCTTAACCCATGAAAGCCACTGGGTCATTTTGGACCAATTATCAGGAGACTGGGAGTTCTAGTCCCGTTTTTACCAATGAAAGCCGCTGGGTCATTTTGGACCAATTATCAGGAGACTCACATTTCTAGACCGTCTTAGCCCATGAAAGCCACTCGGTCATTTTGGGGCAATTACCAGGCGACTGGGAGTTCTAGTGCCGTCTTAGCCCATGATAGCCACTGGGTCATTTTGGGCCAATTACCAGGAAACTGACATTTCTAGTCCGTCTTAGTCCATGAAAGCCGCTGGGTCATCTTGGGCCAATTATCAGGAGACTGACATTTCTAGTCCGTCTTAGCCCATTAAAGCCACTGGGACATTTGGGGCCAATTACCAGGAGACTGGGAGTTCTAGTCCCGTCTTAACCCATGAAAGCCACTGGGTCATTTTGGACCAATTATCAGGAGACTGGGAGTTCTAGTCCCGTCTTAACCCATGAAAGCCACTGGGTCATTTTGGGCCAATTTCCAGGAGACTGGGAGTTCTAGTCCCTTCTTAGCCTATGAAAGCCACTGGGTCGTTTGGGGCCATTTACCAGGAGACTGGGAGTTCCAGACCAATCTTAGCCCATGAAAGCCACTGGGTCATTTTGGGCCAATTACCAGGAGACTGAGAGTTGTAGTCCCCTCTTAGCCTATGAAAGTCGCTGGGTCATTTTGGGCCAATTACCAGGAGACTGAAATTTCTAGTCCGTCTTAGCCCATGAAAGCCACTGGGTCATTTGGGGCCAATTACCAGGACACTAGGAGTTCTAGTCCCTTCTTTACCCATGAAAGCCGCTGGGTCATTTTGGGCCAATTATCAGGAGACTGACATTTCTAGTCCGTCTTAGTCCATGAAAGCCGCTGGGTCATTTTGGGCCAATTATCAGGAGACTGACATTTCTAGTCCGTCTTAGCCCATGAAAGCCACTGGGTCATTTTGAGCCAATTACCAGGAGACTGGGAGTTCTAGTCCCGTCTTAACCCATGAAAGCCACTGGGTCATTTTGAGCCAATTACCAGGAGTCTGAGAGTTCTAGACCTGGCTTAGCCATGAAAGCCACTGGGACATTTGGGGCCAATTACCAGGAGACTGGGAGTTCTAGTCCCGTCTTAACCCATGAAAGCCACTGGGTCATTTTGGACCAATTATCAGGAGACTGGGAGTTCTAGTCCCGTTTTTACCCATGAAAGCCGCTGGGTCATTTTGGACCAATTATCAGGAGACTCACATTTCTAGTCCGTCTTAGCCCATGAAAGCCACTGGGTCATTTTGGGGCAATTACCAGGAGACTGGGAGTTCTAGTGCCGTCTTAGCCCATGATAGCCACTGGGTCATTTTGGGCCAATTTCCAGGAGACTGGGAGTTCTAGTCCCTTCTTAGCCTATGAAAGCCACTGGGTCGTTTGGGGCCATTTACCAGGAGACTGGGAGTTCCAGACCAATCTTAGCCCATGAAAGCCACTGGGTCATTTTGGGCCAATTACCAGGAGACTGAGAGTTGTAGTCCCCTCTTAGCCTATGAAAGTCGCTGGGTCATTTTGGGCCAATTACCAGGAGACTGAAATTTCTAGTCCGTCTTAGCCCATGAAAGCCACTGGGTCATTTGGGGCCAATTACCAGGACACTAGGAGTTCTAGTCCCTTCTTTACCCATGAAAGCCGCTGGGTCATTTTGGGCCAATTATCAGGAGACTGACATTTCTAGTCCGTCTTATTCCATGAAAGCCGCTGGGTCATTTTGGGCCAATTATCAGGAGACTGACATTTCTAGTCCGTCTTAGCCCATGAAAGCCACTGGGTCATTTTGAGCCAATTACCAGGAGACTGGGAGTTCTAGTCCCGTCTTAACCCATGAAAGCCACTGGGTCATTTTGAGCCAATTACCAGGAGTCTGAGAGTTCTAGACCTGGCTTAGCCATGAAAGCCACTGGGTCATTTTGGGCCAATTACCAGGAGACTGGGAGTTCTAGTTCCGTCTTAGCCCATGAAAGCCACTGGGTCATTTTGGGCCAATTACCAGGACACTGGGAGTTCTATACTCGTCGTTACCCATAAAAGCCATTGGGTCATTTTGGGCCAATTACCAGGGGACTGGGAGTTGTAGACTTTTCTTACACCATGAAAGCCACCTGGGTGAATTTGGGCCAATTACCAGGAGACTGGGAGTTCTACACCTGTCTTAGCCCATGAAAGCCACTGGGTCGTTTTGGCCCAATTACCCGGAGAATGGGAGTTCTAGTCCCGTCTTAGCCCATGAAAGCCACTGCGTCATTTTGGGTCAATTAACAGGCGACTGGGAGTTCTAGACCCAGCCCATGAAAGCCGCTGGGTCATTTTGGGCTAATTACCAGGAGACTGTGAGTTCTAGTCGCGTCTTTACCCATGAAAGCCGCTGGGTCATTTTGGGTCAATTATCAGGAGACTGACATTTATAGTCCGTCTTAGCCATGAACGCCATTGGGTCATTTTGAGCCAATTACCGGGAGACTGGGAGTTCTAGTCCCTTCTTAGCCCATGAAAGCCACTGGGTCATTTGGGGCCAATTACCAGGGGACTGGGAGTTCTAGTCCAATCTTAGCCCATGAAAGCCACTGGGTCATTTTGGGCCAATTACCAGGAGACTGGGAGTTCTAGTCCCGTCTTAACCCATGAAAGCCACTGGGTCATTTTGAGCCAATAACCAGGAGTCTGAGAGTTCTAGACCTGGCTTAGCCATGAAAGCCACGGTTTCATTTTGGGCCAATTACCAGGAGACTGGGAGTTCTAGTTCCGTCTTAGCCCATGAAAGCCACTGGGTCATTTTGGGCCAATTACCAGGACACTGGGCGTTCTATACCCGTCTTTACCCATAAAAGCCACTGGGTCATTTTGGGCCAATTACCAGGGGACTGGGAGTTCTACACCTGTCTTAGCCCATGAAAGCCACTTGGTCATTTTGGGCCAATTACCAGGAGACTGGGAGTTCTAGTCTTTTTTTAGTCCATGAAAGCCATTGGGTCATTTCGGGCCAATTACCAGGAGACTGGGAGTTCTAGTCCAATCTTAACCCATGAAAGCCACTGGGTCATTTTGGGCCAATTATCAGGAGAGTGACATTTCTAGTCCGTCTTAGCCATGAAAGCCACGGGGTCATTTTGGGGCATTTACCAGGAGACTGGGAGTTGCAGTCCCGTCTTTACCCATGAAAGCCGCTGGGTCATTTTGGGCCAATTATCAGGAGACTGACATTTATAGTCCGTCTTAGCCATGAACGCCACTGGGTCATTTTGAGCCAATTACCAGGAGACTGGGAGTTCTAGTCCCTTCTTAGCCCATGAAAGCCACTGGGTCATTTTGGACCAATTATCAGGAGACTGACATTTCTAGTCCGTCTTAGCCCATGAAAGCCACTGGGTCATTTTGGGCCAATTATCAGGAGACTAAGAGTTCTTGTCCCCTCTTAGCCCATGAAAGCCGCTGGGTCATTTTGGGCCAATTATCAGGAGACTGACATTTCTAGTCCATCTTAGTCCATGAAAGCCGCTGGGTCATTTTGGGCCAATTATCAGGAGACTGACATTTCTAGTCCGTCTTAGTCCATGAAAGCCACTGGGTCATTTTGAGCCAATTACCAGGAGTCTGAGAGTTGTAGACCTGGCTTAGCCATGAAAGCCACTGGGTCATTTTGGGCCAATTACCAGGAGACTGGGAGTTCCAGTTTCGTCTTAGCCCATGAAAGCCACTGGGTCATTTTGGGCCAATTATCAGGAGACTGACATTTCTAGTCCGTCTTAGTCCATGAAAGCCGCTGGGTCATTTTGGGCCAATTAACAGAAGACTGACATTTTTGGTCCGTTTTAGCCCATGAAAGCCACTGGGTCATTTGGTGCCAATTACCAGGAGACTGGGAGTTCTAGTCCCGTCTGAACCCATGAAAGCCACTGGGTCATTTTGAGCCAATTACCAGGAGTCTGAGAGTTCTAGACCTGGCTTAGCCATGAAAGCCACTGGGTCATTTTGGGCCAATTACCAGGAGACTGGGAGTTCTAGTTCCGTTTTTACCCATGAAAGCCACTGGGTCATTTTGGACCAATTATCAGGAGACTCACATTTCTAGTCCGTCTTAGCCCATGAAAGCCACTGCGTCATTTTGGGGCAATTACCAGGAGACTGGGAGTTCTAGTGCCGTCTTAGCCCATGATAGCCACTGGGTCATTTTGGGCCAATTACCAGGAAACTGACATTTCTAGTCCGTCTTAGTCCATGAAAGCCGCTGGGTCATTTTGGGCCAATTATCAGGAGACTGACATTTCTAGTCCGTCTTAGCCCATGAAAGCCACTGGGACATTGGGGGCCAATTACCAGGAGACTGGGAGTTCTAGTCCCGTCTTAACCCATGAAAGCCACTGGGTCATTTTGGACCAATTATCAGGAGACTGGGAGTTCTAGTCCCGTTTTTACCCATGAAAGCCGCTGGGTCATTTTGGACCAATTATCAGGAGACTCACATTTCTAGTCCGTCTTAGCCCATGAAAGCCACTGGGTCATTTTGGGGCAATTACCAGGAGACTGGGAGTTCTAGTGCCGTCTTAGCCCATGATAGCCACTGGGTCATTTTGGGCCAATTTCCAGGAGACTGGGAGTTCTAGTCCCTTCTTAGCCTATGAAAGCCACTGGGTCGTTTGGGGCCATTTACCAGGAGACTGGGAGTTCCAGACCAATCTTAGCCCATGAAAGCCACTGGGTCATTTTGGGCCAATTACCAGGAGACTGAGAGTTGTAGTCCCCTCTTAGCCTATGAAAGTCGCTGGGTCATTTTGGGCCAATTACCAGGAGACTGAAATTTCTAGTCCGTCATAGCCCATGAAAGCCACTGGGTCATTTGGGGCCAATTACCAGGACACTAGGAGTTCTAGTCCCTTCTTTACCCATGAAAGCCGCTGGGTCATTTTGGGCCAATTATCAGGAGACTGACATTTCTAGTCCGTCTTAGTCCATGAAAGCCGCTGGGTCATTTTGGGCCAATTATCAGGAGACTGACATTTCTAGTCCGTCTTAGCCCATGAAAGCCACTGGGTCATTTTGAGCCAATTACCAGGAGACTGGGAGTTCTAGTCCCGTCTTAACCCATGAAAGCCACTGGGTCATTTTGAGCCAATTACCAGGAGTCTGAGAGTTCTAGACCTGGCTTACCCATGAAAGCCACTGGGTCATTTTGGGCCAATTACCAGGAGACTGGGAGTTCTAGTTCCGTCTTAGCCCATGAAAGCCACTGGGTCATTTTGGGCCAATTACCAGGACACTGGGAGTTCTATACTCGTCGTTACCCATAAAAGCCATTGGGTCATTTTGGGCCAATTACCAGGGGACTGGGAGTTGTAGACTTTTCTTACACCATGAAAGCCACTGGGACATTTGGGGCCAATTACCAGGAGACTGGGAATTCTAGTCCCGTCTTAACCCATGAAAGCCACTGGGTCATTTTGGACCAATTATCAGGAGACTGGGAGTTCTAGTCCCGTTTTTACCCATGAAAGCCGCTGGGTCATTTTGGACCAATTATCAGGAGACTCACATTTCTAGTCCGTCTTAGCCCATGAAAGCCACTGGGTCATTTTGGGGCAATTACCAGGAGACTGGGAGTTCTAGTGCCGTCTTAGCCCATGATAGCCACTGGGTCATTTTGGGCCAATTTCCAGGAGACTGGGAGTTCTAGTCCCTTCTTAGCCTATGAAAGCCACTGGGTCGTTTGGGGCCATTTACCAGGAGACTGGGAGTTCCAGACCAATCTTAGCCCATGAAAGCCACTGGGTCATTTTGGGCCAATTACCAGGAGACTGAGAGTTGTAGTCCCCTCTTAGCCTATGAAAGTCGCTGGGTCATTTTGGGCCAATTACCAGGAGACTGAAATTTCTAGTCCGTCTTAGCCCATGAAAGCCACTGGGTCATTTGGGGCCAATTACCAGGACACTAGGAGTTCTAGTCCCTTCTTTACCCATGAAAGCCGCTGGGTCATTTTGGGCCAATTATCAGGAGACTGACATTTCTAGTCCGTCTTATTCCATGAAAGCCGCTGGGTCATTTTGGGCCAATTATCAGGAGACTGACATTTCTAGTCCGTCTTAGCCCATGAAAGCCACTGGGTCATTTTGAGCCAATTACCAGGAGACTGGGAGTTCTAGTCCCGTCTTAACCCATGAAAGCCACTGGGTCATTTTGAGCCAATTACCAGGAGTCTGAGAGTTCTAGACCTGGCTTAGCCATGAAAGCCACTGGGTCATTTTGGGCCAATTACCAGGAGACTGGGAGTTCTAGTTCCGTCTTAGCCCATGAAAGCCACTGGGTCATTTTGGGCCAATTACCAGGACACTGGGAGTTCTATACTCGTCGTTACCCATAAAAGCCATTGGGTCATTTTGGGCCAATTACCAGGGGACTGGGAGTTGTAGACTTTTCTTACACCATGAAAGCCACCTGGGTGAATTTGGGCCAATTACCAGGAGACTGGGAGTTCTACACCTGTCTTAGCCCATGAAAGCCACTGGGTCGTTTTGGCCCAATTACCCGGAGAATGGGAGTTCTAGTCCCGTCTTAGCCCATGAAAGCCACTGCGTCATTTTGGGTCAATTAACAGGCGACTGGGAGTTCTAGACCCAGCCCATGAAAGCCGCTGGGTCATTTTGGGCTAATTACCAGGAGACTGTGAGTTCTAGTCGCGTCTTTACCCATGAAAGCCGCTGGGTCATTTTGGGTCAATTATCAGGAGACTGACATTTATAGTCCGTCTTAGCCATGAACGCCATTGGGTCATTTTGAGCCAATTACCGGGAGACTGGGAGTTCTAGTCCCTTCTTAGCCCATGAAAGCCACTGGGTCATTTGGGGCCAATTACCAGGGGACTGGGAGTTCTAGTCCAATCTTAGCCCATGAAAGCCACTGGGTCATTTTGGGCCAATTACCAGGAGACTAAGAGTTCTAGTCCCCTCTTAGCCCATGAAAGCCGCTGGGTCATTTTGAGGCAATTATCAGGAGACTGGGAGTTCTAGTCCCGTCTTAGCCCATGAAAGCCACTGGGACATTGGGGGCCAATTACCAGGAGACTGGGAGTTCTAGTCCCGTCTTAACCCATGAAAGCCACTGGGTCATTTTGGACCAATTATCAGGAGACTGGGAGTTCTAGTCCCGTTTTTACCCATGAAAGCCGCTGGGTCATTTTGGACCAATTATCAGGAGACTCACATTTCTAGTCCGTCTTAGCCCATGAAAGCCACTGGGTCATTTTGGGGCAATTACCAGGAGACTGGGAGTTCTAGTGCCGTCTTAGCCCATGATAGCCACTGGGTCATTTTGGGCCAATTTCCAGGAGACTGGGAGTTCTAGTCCCTTCTTAGCCTATGAAAGCCACTGGGTCGTTTGGGGCCATTTACCAGGAGACTGGGAGTTCCAGACCAATCTTAGCCCATGAAAGCCACTGGGTCATTTTGGGCCAATTACCAGGAGACTGAGAGTTGTAGTCCCCTCTTAGCCTATGAAAGTCGCTGGGTCATTTTGGGCCAATTACCAGGAGACTGAAATTTCTAGTCCGTCATAGCCCATGAAAGCCACTGGGTCATTTGGGGCCAATTACCAGGACACTAGGAGTTCTAGTCCCTTCTTTACCCATGAAAGCCGCTGGGTCATTTTGGGCCAATTATCAGGAGACTGACATTTCTAGTCCGTCTTAGTCCATGAAAGCCGCTGGGTCATTTTGGGCCAATTATCAGGAGACTGACATTTCTAGTCCGTCTTAGCCCATGAAAGCCACTGGGTCATTTTGAGCCAATTACCAGGAGACTGGGAGTTCTAGTCCCGTCTTAACCCATGAAAGCCACTGGGTCATTTTGAGCCAATTACCAGGAGTCTGAGAGTTCTAGACCTGGCTTACCCATGAAAGCCACTGGGTCATTTTGGGCCAATTACCAGGAGACTGGGAGTTCTAGTTCCGTCTTAGCCCATGAAAGCCACTGGGTCATTTTGGGCCAATTACCAGGACACTGGGAGTTCTATACTCGTCGTTACCCATAAAAGCCATTGGGTCATTTTGGGCCAATTACCAGGGGACTGGGAGTTGTAGACTTTTCTTACACCATGAAAGCCACTGGGACATTTGGGGCCAATTACCAGGAGACTGGGAATTCTAGTCCCGTCTTAACCCATGAAAGCCACTGGGTCATTTTGGACCAATTATCAGGAGACTGGGAGTTCTAGTCCCGTTTTTACCCATGAAAGCCGCTGGGTCATTTTGGACCAATTATCAGGAGACTCACATTTCTAGTCCGTCTTAGCCCATGAAAGCCACTGGGTCATTTTGGGGCAATTACCAGGAGACTGGGAGTTCTAGTGCCGTCTTAGCCCATGATAGCCACTGGGTCATTTTGGGCCAATTTCCAGGAGACTGGGAGTTCTAGTCCCTTCTTAGCCTATGAAAGCCACTGGGTCGTTTGGGGCCATTTACCAGGAGACTGGGAGTTCCAGACCAATCTTAGCCCATGAAAGCCACTGGGTCATTTTGGGCCAATTACCAGGAGACTGAGAGTTGTAGTCCCCTCTTAGCCTATGAAAGTCGCTGGGTCATTTTGGGCCAATTACCAGGAGACTGAAATTTCTAGTCCGTCTTAGCCCATGAAAGCCACTGGGTCATTTGGGGCCAATTACCAGGACACTAGGAGTTCTAGTCCCTTCTTTACCCATGAAAGCCGCTGGGTCATTTTGGGCCAATTATCAGGAGACTGACATTTCTAGTCCGTCTTATTCCATGAAAGCCGCTGGGTCATTTTGGGCCAATTATCAGGAGACTGACATTTCTAGTCCGTCTTAGCCCATGAAAGCCACTGGGTCATTTTGAGCCAATTACCAGGAGACTGGGAGTTCTAGTCCCGTCTTAACCCATGAAAGCCACTGGGTCATTTTGAGCCAATTACCAGGAGTCTGAGAGTTCTAGACCTGGCTTAGCCATGAAAGCCACTGGGTCATTTTGGGCCAATTACCAGGAGACTGGGAGTTCTAGTTCCGTCTTAGCCCATGAAAGCCACTGGGTCATTTTGGGCCAATTACCAGGACACTGGGAGTTCTATACTCGTCGTTACCCATAAAAGCCATTGGGTCATTTTGGGCCAATTACCAGGGGACTGGGAGTTGTAGACTTTTCTTACACCATGAAAGCCACCTGGGTGAATTTGGGCCAATTACCAGGAGACTGGGAGTTCTACACCTGTCTTAGCCCATGAAAGCCACTGGGTCGTTTTGGCCCAATTACCCGGAGAATGGGAGTTCTAGTCCCGTCTTAGCCCATGAAAGCCACTGCGTCATTTTGGGTCAATTAACAGGCGACTGGGAGTTCTAGACCCAGCCCATGAAAGCCGCTGGGTCATTTTGGGCTAATTACCAGGAGACTGTGAGTTCTAGTCGCGTCTTTACCCATGAAAGCCGCTGGGTCATTTTGGGTCAATTATCAGGAGACTGACATTTATAGTCCGTCTTAGCCATGAACGCCATTGGGTCATTTTGAGCCAATTACCGGGAGACTGGGAGTTCTAGTCCCTTCTTAGCCCATGAAAGCCACTGGGTCATTTGGGGCCAATTACCAGGGGACTGGGAGTTCTAGTCCAATCTTAGCCCATGAAAGCCACTGGGTCATTTTGGGCCAATTACCAGGAGACTAAGAGTTCTAGTCCCCTCTTAGCCCATGAAAGCCGCTGGGTCATTTTGAGGCAATTATCAGGAGACTGGGAGTTCTAGTCCCGTCTTAGCCCATGTAAGCCTCTGGATCATTTTCAGCCAATTTCCAGGTGACTAAGAGTCCTAGACCCACCTTAGCCAGGAAAGCCACTGGGTCATTTTGGGCCAATTACAAGGAGACTGAGAGTTCTAGTCCCGTCTTAGCTCATGAAAGCCAATGGGTCATTTTGGGCCAATTACCAGGAGACTGAGAGTTCTAGTACCATCTTAGCCAATGAAAGCCACCAGGGTCATTTTGGGCCAATTTCCAGGAGACTGGGAGTTCTAGTCCAATCTTAGCCCATGAAAGCCACTGGGTCATTTTGGGCTAATTACCAGGAGACTGAAATTTCTAGTCCGTCTTAGCCCATGAAAGCCACTGGGTCATTTTGGGGCAATTACCAGGCGACTGGGAGTTCTAGACCCAGCCCATGAAAGCCACTGGGTCATTTTGGGCTAATTACCAGGAGACTGTGAGTTCTAGTCGCGTCTTTACCCATGAAAGCCGCTGGGTCATTTTGGGCCAATTATCAGGAGACTGACATTTATAGTCCGTCTTAGCCATGAACGCCATTGGGTCATTTTGAGCCAATTACCGGGAGACTGGGAGTTCTAGTCCCTTCTTAGCCCATGAAAGCCACTGGGTCATTTGGGGCCAATTACCAGGGGACTGGGAGTTCTAGTCCAATCTTAGCCCATGAAAGCCACTGGGTCATTTTGGGCCAATTACCAGCAGACTAAGAGTTCTAGTCCCCTCTTAGCCCATGAAAGCCGCTGGGTCATTTTGGGGCAATTATCAGGAGACTGGGAGTTCTAGTCCCGTCTTAGCCCATGTAAGCCTCTGGATCATTTTCAGCCAATTTCCAGGAGACTAAGAGTCCTAGACCCGCCTTAGCCAGGAAAGCCACTGGGTCATTTTGGGCAAATTACAAGAAGACTCAGAGTTCTAGTCCCGTCTTAGCTCATGAAAGCCAATGGGTCATTTTGGGCCAATTACCAGGAGACTGAGAGTTCTAGTACCATCTTAGCCAATGAAAGCCACCAGGGTCATTTTGGGCCAATTACCAGGAGACTGGGAGTTCTAGTCCAATCTTAGCCCATGAAAGCCACTGGGTCATCTTGGGCCAATTACCAGGAGACTGAAATTTCTAGTCCATCTTAGTCCATGAAAGCCGCTGGGTCATTTTGGGCCAATTATCAGGAGACTGACATTTCTAGTCCGTCTTAGTCCATGAAAGCCACTGGGTCATTTTGAGCCAATTACCAGGAGTCTGAGAGTTGTAGACCTGGCTTAGCCATGAAAGCCACTGGGTCATTTTGGGCCAATTACCAGGAGACTGGGAGTTCTAGTTTCGTCTTAGCCCATGAAAGCCACTGGGTCATTTGGGGCCAATTATCAGGAGACTGACATTTCTAGTCCGTCTTAGTCCATGAAAGCCGCTGGGTCATTTTGGGCCAATTAACAGAAGACTGACATTTCTGGTCTGTTTTAGCCCATGAAAGCCACTGGGTCATTTGGTGCCAATTACCAGGAGACTGGGAGTTCTAGTCCCGTCTGAACCCATGAAAGCCACTGGGTCATTTTGAGCCAATTACCAGGAGTCTGAGAGTTCTAGACCTGGCTTAGCCATGAAAGCCACTGGGTCATTTTGGGCCAATTACCAGGAGACTGGGAGTTCTAGTTCCGTTTTTACCCATGAAAGCCGCTGGGTCATTTTGGACCAATTATCAGGAGACTCACATTTCTAGTCCGTCTTAGCCCATGAAAGCCACTGCGTCATTTTGGGGCAATTACCAGGAGACTGGGAGTTCTAGTGCCGTCTTAGCCCATGATAGCCACTGGGTCATTTTGGGCCAATTACCAGGAAACTGACATTTCTAGTCCGTCTTAGTCCATGAAAGCCGCTGGGTCATTTTGGGCCAATTATCAGGAGACTGACATTTCTAGTCCGTCTTAGCCCATGAAAGCCACTGGGACATTGGGGGCCAATTACCAGGAGACTGGGAGTTCTAGTCCCGTCTTAACCCATGAAAGCCACTGGGTCATTTTGGACCAATTATCAGGAGACTGGGAGTTCTAGTCCCGTTTTTACCCATGAAAGCCGCTGGGTCATTTTGGACCAATTATCAGGAGACTCACATTTCTAGTCCGTCTTAGCCCATGAAAGCCACTGGGTCATTTTGGGGCAATTACCAGGAGACTGGGAGTTCTAGTGCCGTCTTAGCCCATGATAGCCACTGGGTCATTTTGGGCCAATTTCCAGGAGACTGGGAGTTCTAGTCCCTTCTTAGCCTATGAAAGCCACTGGGTCGTTTGGGGCCATTTACCAGGAGACTGGGAGTTCCAGACCAATCTTAGCCCATGAAAGCCACTGGGTCATTTTGGGCCAATTACCAGGAGACTGAGAGTTGTAGTCCCCTCTTAGCCTATGAAAGTCGCTGGGTCATTTTGGGCCAATTACCAGGAGACTGAAATTTCTAGTCCGTCATAGCCCATGAAAGCAACTGGGTCATTTGGGGCCAATTACCAGGACACTAGGAGTTCTAGTCCCTTCTTTACCCATGAAAGCCGCTGGGTCATTTTGGGCCAATTATCAGGAGACTGACATTTCTAGTCCGTCTTAGTCCATGAAAGCCGCTGGGTCATTTTGGGCCAATTATCAGGAGACTGACATTTCTAGTCCGTCTTAGCCCATGAAAGCCACTGGGTCATTTTGAGCCAATTACCAGGAGACTGGGAGTTCTAGTCCCGTCTTAACCCATGAAAGCCACTGGGTCATTTTGAGCCAATTACCAGGAGTCTGAGAGTTCTAGACCTGGCTTACCCATGAAAGCCACTGGGTCATTTTGGGCCAATTACCAGGAGACTGGGAGTTCTAGTTCTGTCTTAGCCCATGAAAGCCACTGGGTCATTTTGGGCCAATTACCAGGACACTGGGAGTTCTATACTCGTCGTTACCCATAAAAGCCATTGGGTCATTTTGGGCCAATTACCAGGGGACTGGGAGTTGTAGACTTTTCTTACACCATGAAAGCCACTGGGACATTTGGGGCCAATTACCAGGAGACTGGGAATTCTAGTCCCGTCTTAACCCATGAAAGCCACTGGGTCATTTTGGACCAATTATCAGGAGACTGGGAGTTCTAGTCCCGTTTTTACCCATGAAAGCCGCTGGGTCATTTTGGACCAATTATCAGGAGACTCACATTTCTAGTCCGTCTTAGCCCATGAAAGCCACTGGGTCATTTTGGGGCAATTACCAGGAGACTGGGAGTTCTAGTGCCGTCTTAGCCCATGATAGCCACTGGGTCATTTTGGGCCAATTTCCAGGAGACTGGGAGTTCTAGTCCCTTCTTAGCCTATGAAAGCCACTGGGTCGTTTGGGGCCATTTACCAGGAGACTGGGAGTTCCAGACCAATCTTAGCCCATGAAAGCCACTGGGTCATTTTGGGCCAATTACCAGGAGACTGAGAGTTGTAGTCCCCTCTTAGCCTATGAAAGTCGCTGGGTCATTTTGGGCCAATTACCAGGAGACTGAAATTTCTAGTCCGTCTTAGCCCATGAAAGCCACTGGGTCATTTGGGGCCAATTACCAGGACACTAGGAGTTCTAGTCCCTTTACCCATGAAAGCCGCTGGGTCATTTTGGGCCAATTATCAGGAGACTGACATTTCTAGTCCGTCTTATTCCATGAAAGCCGCTGGGTCATTTTGGGCCAATTATCAGGAGACTGACATTTCTAGTCCGTCTTAGCCCATGAAAGCCACTGGGTCATTTTGAGCCAATTACCAGGAGACTGGGAGTTCTAGTCCCGTCTTAACCCATGAAAGCCACTGGGTCATTTTGAGCCAATTACCAGGAGTCTGAGAGTTCTAGACCTGGCTTAGCCATGAAAGCCACTGGGTCATTTTGGGCCAATTACCAGGAGACTGGGAGTTCTAGTTCCGTCTTAGCCCATGAAAGCCACTGGGTCATTTTGGGCCAATTACCAGGACACTGGGAGTTCTATACTCGTCGTTACCCATAAAAGCCATTGGGTCATTTTGGGCCAATTACCAGGGGACTGGGAGTTGTAGACTTTTCTTACACCATGAAAGCCACCTGGGTGAATTTGGGCCAATTACCAGGAGACTGGGAGTTCTACACCTGTCTTAGCCCATGAAAGCCACTGGGTCGTTTTGGCCCAATTACCCGGAGAATGGGAGTTCTAGTCCCGTCTTAGCCCATGAAAGCCACTGCGTCATTTTGGGTCAATTAACAGGCGACTGGGAGTTCTAGACCCAGCCCATGAAAGCCGCTGGGTCATTTTGGGCTAATTACCAGGAGACTGTGAGTTCTAGTCGCGTCTTTACCCATGAAAGCCGCTGGGTCATTTTGGGTCAATTATCAGGAGACTGACATTTATAGTCCGTCTTAGCCATGAACGCCATTGGGTCATTTTGAGCCAATTACCGGGAGACTGGGAGTTCTAGTCCCTTCTTAGCCCATGAAAGCCACTGGGTCATTTGGGGCCAATTACCAGGGGACTGGGAGTTCTAGTCCAATCTTAGCCCATGAAAGCCACTGGGTCATTTTGGGCCAATTACCAGGAGACTAAGAGTTCTA
This sequence comes from Hydrophis major, assembly GCA_033807585.1. Classification (NCBI taxonomy): domain Eukaryota; kingdom Metazoa; phylum Chordata; class Lepidosauria; order Squamata; family Elapidae; genus Hydrophis; species Hydrophis major. The sequence continues at coordinate 3,199,289 of CM066343.1, read as the reverse complement.
GTCCCCTCTTAGCCCATGAATGCCGCTGGGTCATTTTGAGGCAATTATCAGGAGACTGGGAGTTCTAGTCCCGTCTTAGCCCATGTAAGCCTCTGGATCATTTTCAGCCAATTTCCAGGTGACTAAGAGTCCTAGACCCACCTTAGCCAGGAAAGCCACTGGGTCATTTTGGGCCAATTACAAGGAGACTGAGAGTTCTAGTCCCGTCTTAGCTCATGAAAGCCAATGGGTCATTTTGGGCCAATTACCAGGAGACTGAGAGTTCTAGTACCATCTTAGCCAATGAAAGCCACCAGGGTCATTTTGGGCCAATTACCAGGAGACTGGGAGTTCTAGTCCAATCTTAGCCCATGAAAGCCACTGGGTCATTTTGGGCTAATTACCAGGAGACTGAAATTTCTAGTCCGTCTTAGCCCATGAAAGCCACTGGGTCATTTTGGGGCAATTACCAGGCGACTGGGAGTTCTAGACCCAGCCCATGAAAGCCACTGGGTCATTTTGGGCTAATTACCAGGAGACTGTGAGTTCTAGTCGCGTCTTTACCCATGAAAGCCGCTGGGTCATTTTGGGCCAATTATCAGGAGACTGACATTTATAGTCCGTCTTAGCCATGAACGCCATTGGGTCATTTTGAGCCAATTACCGGGAGACTGGGAGTTCTAGTCCCTTCTTAGCCCATGAAAGCCACTGGGTCATTTGGGGCCAATTACCAGGGGACTGGGAGTTCTAGTCCAATCTTAGCCCATGAAAGCCACTGGGTCATTTTGGGCCAATTACCAGCAGACTAAGAGTTCTAGTCCCCTCTTAGCCCATGAAAGCCGCTGGGTCATTTTGGGGCAATTATCAGGAGACTGGGAGTTCTAGTCCCGTCTTAGCCCATGTAAGCCTCTGGATCATTTTCAGCCAATTTCCAGGAGACTAAGAGTCCTAGACCCGCCTTAGCCAGGAAAGCCACTGGGTCATTTTGGGCCAATTACAAGAAGACTCAGAGTTCTAGTCCCGTCTTAGCTCATGAAAGCCAATGGGTCATTTTGGGCCAATTACCAGGAGACTGAGAGTTCTAGTACCATCTTAGCCAATGAAAGCCACCAGGGTCATTTTGGGCCAATTACCAGGAGACTGGGAGTTCTAGTCCAATCTTAGCCCATGAAAGCCACTGGGTCATCTTGGGCCAATTACCAGGAGACTGAAATTTCTAGTCCGTCTTAGCCCATGAAAGCCACTGGGTCATTTTGGGGCAATTACCAGGAGACTGGGAGTTCTAGTGCCCTCTTAGCCCATGATAGCCACTGGGTCATTTTGGGCCAATTATCAGGAGACTGACATTTCTAGTCCGTCTTAGTCCATGAAAGCTGCTGGGTCATTTTGGGCCAATTATCAGGAGACTGACATTTCTAGTCCGTCTTAGCCCATGAAAGCCACTGGGTCATTTTGGGCAAATTACCAGGAGACTGGGAGTTCTAGTTCCATCTTAGCCCATGAAAGCCACTGGGTCATTTTGGGCTAATTACCAGGGGACTGGGAGTTGTAGACTTTTCTTACACCATGAAAGCCACCTGGGTGAATTTGGGCCAATTACCAGGAGACTGACATTTCTAGTCCGTCTTAGCCCATGAAAGCCACTGGGTCATTTTGGGCCAATTATCAGGAGACTAAGAGTTCTTGTCCCCTCTTAGCCCATGAAAGCCGCTGGGTCATTTTGGGCCAATTATCAGGAGACTGACATTTCTAGTCCATCTTAGTCCATGAAAGCCGCTGGGTCATTTTGGGCCAATTATCAGGAGACTGACATTTCTAGTCCGTCTTAGTCCATGAAAGCCACTGGGTCATTTTGAGCCAATTACCAGGAGTCTGAGAGTTCTAGACCTGGCTTAGCCATGAAAGCCACTGGGTCATTTTGGGCCAATTACCAGGAGACTGGGAGTCCTAGTTCCGTCTTAGCCCATTAAAGCCACTGGGTCATTTTGGGCCAATTATCAGGAGACTGACATTTCTAGTCCGTCTTAGTCCATGAAAGCCGCTGGGTCATTTTGGGCCAATTAACAGAAGACTGACATTTCTGGTCCGTTTTAGCCCATGAAAGCCACTGGGTCATTTGGTGCCAATTACCAGGAGACTGGGAGTTCTAGTCCCGTCTGAACCCATGAAAGCCACTGGGTCATTTTGAGCCAATTACCAGGAGTCTGAGAGTTCTAGACCTGGCTTAGCCATGAAAGCCACTGGGTCATTTTGGGCCAATTACCAGGAGACTGGGAGTTCTAGTTCCGTTTTTACCCATGAAAGCCGCTGGGTCATTTTGGACCAATTATCAGGAGACTCACATTTCTAGTCCGTCTTAGCCCATGAAAGCCACTGGGTCATTTTGGGGCAATTACCAGGAGACTGGGAGTTCTAGTGCCGTCTTAGCCCATGATAGCCACTGGGTCATTTTGGGCCAATTTCCAGGAGACTGGGAGTTCTAGTCCCTTCTTAGCCTATGAAAGCCACTGGGTCGTTTGGGGCCATTTACCAGGAGACTGGGAGTTCCAGACCAATCTTAGCCCATGAAAACCACTGGGTCATTTTGGGCCAATTACCAGGAGACTGAGAGTTGTAGTCCCCTCTTAGCCTATGAAAGTCGCTGGGTCATTTTGGGCCAATTACCAGGAGACTGAAATTTCTAGTCCGTCTTAGCCCATGAAAGCCACTGGGTCATTTGGGGCCAATTACCAGGATACTAGGAGTTCTAGTCCCTTCTTTACCCATGAAAGCCGCTGGGTCATTTTGGGCCAATTATCAGGAGACTGACATTTCTAGTCCGTCTTAGTCCATGAAAGCCGCTGGGTCATATTGGGCCAATTATCAGGAGACTGACATTTCTAGTCCCTCTTAGCCCATGAAAGCCACTGGGTCGTTTGGGGCCATTTACCAGGAGACTGGGAGTTCCAGTCCAATCTTAGCCCATGAAAGCCACTGGGTCATTTTGGGCCAATTACCAGGAGACTGAGAGTTCTAGTCCCCTCTTAGCCCATGAAAGCCGCTGGGTCATTTTGGGCCAATTATCAGGAGACTGAAATTTCTAGTCCGTCTTAGCCCATGAAAGCCACTGGGTCATTTTGGGGCAATTACCAGGAGACTGGGAGTTCTAGTGCCGTCTTAGCCCATGATAGCCACTGGGTCATTTTGGGCCAATTATCAGGAAACTGACATTTCTAGTCCGTCTTAGTCCATGAAAGCCGCTGGGTCATTTTGGGCCAATTACCAGGAGACTGGGAGTTCTAGTTCCGTTTTTACCCATGAAAGCCGCTGGGTCATTTTGGACCAATTATCAGGAGACTCACATTTCTAGTCCGTCTTAGCCCATGAAAGCCACTGGGTCATTTTGGGCCAATTACCAGGAGACTGGGAGTTCTAGTGCCGTCTTAGCCCATGATAGCCACTGGGTCATTTTGGGCCAATTACCAGGAAACTGACATTTCTAGTCCGTCTTAGTCCATGAAAGCCGCTGGGTCATTTTGGGCCAATTATCAGGAGACTGACATTTCTAGTCCGTCTTAGCCCATGAAAGCCACTGGGACATTTGGGGCCAATTACCAGGAGACTGGGAGTTCTAGTCCCGTCTTAACCCATGAAAGCCACTGGGTCATTTTGGACCAATTATCAGGAGACTGGGAGTTCTAGTCCCGTTTTTACCCATGAAAGCCGCTGGGTCATTTTGGACCAATTATCAGGAGACTCACATTTCTAGTCCGTCTTAGCCCATGAAAGCCACTGGGTCATTTTGGGGCAATTACCAGGAGACTGGGAGTTCTAGTGCCGTCTTAGCCAATGATAGCCACTGGGTCATTTTGGGCCAATTTCCAGGAGACTGGGAGTTCTAGTCCCTTCTTAGCCTATGAAAGCCACTGGGTCGTTTGGGGCCATTTACCAGGAGACTGGGAGTTCCAGACCAATCTTAGCCCATGAAAGCCACTGGGTCATTTTGGGCCAATTACCAGGAGACTGAGAGTTGTAGTCCCCTCTTAGCCTATGAAAGTCGCTGGGTCATTTTGGGCCAATTACCAGGAGACTGAAATTTCTAGTCCGTCTTAGCCCATGAAAGCCACTGGGTCATTTGGGGCCAATTACCAGGACACTAGGAGTTCTAGTCCCTTCTTTACCCATGAAAGCCGCTGGGTCATTTTGGGCCAATTATCAGGAGACTGACATTTCTAGTCCGTCTTAGTCCATGAAAGCCGCTGGGTCATTTTGGGCCAATTATCAGGAGACTGACATTTCTAGTCCGTCTTAGCCCATGAAAGCCACTGGGTCATTTTGAGCCAATTACCAGGAGACTGGGAGTTCTAGTCCCGTCTTAACCCATGAAAGCCACTGGGTCATTTTGAGCCAATTACCAGGAGTCTGAGAGTTCTAGACCTGGCTTAGCCATGAAAGCCACTGGGTCATTTTGGGCCAATTACCAGGAGACTGGGAGTTCTAGTTCCGTCTTAGCCCATGAAAGCCACTGGGTCATTTTGGGCCAATTACCAGGACACTGGGAGTTCTATACTCGTCGTTACCCATAAAAGCCATTGGGTCATTTTGGGCCAATTACCAGGGGACTGGGAGTTGTAGACTTTTCTTACACCATGAAAGCCACTGGGACATTTGGGGCCAATTACCAGGAGACTGGGAGTTCTAGTCCCGTCTTAACCCATGAAAGCCACTGGGTCATTTTGGACCAATTATCAGGAGACTGGGAGTTCTAGTCCCGTTTTTACCCATGAAAGCCGCTGGGTCATTTTGGACCAATTATCAGGAGACTCACATTTCTAGTCCGTCTTAGCCCATGAAAGCCACTGGGTCATTTTGGGGCAATTACCAGGAGACTGGGAGTTCTAGTGCCGTCTTAGCCCATGATAGCCACTGGGTCATTTTGGGCCAATTACCAGGAAACTGACATTTCTAGTCCGTCTTAGTCCATGAAAGCCGCTGGGTCATTTTGGGCCAATTATCAGGAGACTGACATTTCTAGTCCGTCTTAGCCCATTAAAGCCACTGGGACATTTGGGGCCAATTACCAGGAGACTGGGAGTTCTAGTCCCGTCTTAACCCATGAAAGCCACTGGGTCATTTTGGACCAATTATCAGGAGACTGGGAGTTCTAGTCCCGTTTTTACCCATGAAAGCCGCTGGGTCATTTTGGACCAATTATCAGGAGACTCACATTTCTAGTCCGTCTTAGCCCATGAAAGCCACTGGGTCATTTTGGGGCAATTACCAGGAGACTGGGAGTTCTAGTGCCGTCTTAGCCCATGATAGCCACTGGGTCATTTTGGGCCAATTTCCAGGAGACTGGGAGTTCTAGTCCCTTCTTAGCCTATGAAAGCCACTGGGTCGTTTGGGGCCATTTACCAGGAGACTGGGAGTTCCAGACCAATCTTAGCCCATGAAAGCCACTGGGTCATTTTGGGCCAATTACCAGGAGACTGAGAGTTGTAGTCCCCTCTTAGCCTATGAAAGTCGCTGGGTCATTTTGGGCCAATTACCAGGAGACTGAAATTTCTAGTCCGTCTTAGCCCATGAAAGCCACTGGGTCATTTGGGGCCAATTACCAGGACACTAGGAGTTCTAGTCGCTTCTTTACCCATGAAAGCCGCTGGGTCATTTTGGGCCAATTATCAGGAGACTGACATTTCTAGTCCGTCTTAGTCCATGAAAGCCGCTGGGTCATTTTGGGCCAATTATCAGGAGACTGACATTTCTAGTCCGTCTTAGCCCATGAAAGCCACTGGGTCATTTTGAGCCAATTACCAGGAGACTGGGAGTTCTAGTCCCGTCTTAACCCATGAAAGCCACTGGGTCATTTTGAGCCAATTACCAGGAGTCTGAGAGTTCTAGACCTGGCTTAGCCATGAAAGCCACTGGGTCATTTTGGGCCAATTACCAGGAGACTGGGAGTTCTAGTTCCGTCTTAGCCCATGAAAGCCACTGGGTCATTTTGGGCCAATTACCAGGACACTGGGAGTTCTATACTTGTCGTTACCCATAAAAGCCATTGGGTCATTTTGGGCCAATTACCAGGGGACTGGGAGTTGTAGACTTTTCTTACACCATGAAAGCCACCTGGGTGAATTTGGGCCAATTACCAGGAGACTGGGAGTTCTACACCTGTCTTAGCCCATGAAAGCCACTGGGTCGTTTTGGCCCAATTACCCGGAGAATGGGAGTTCTAGTCCCGTCTTAGCCCATGAAAGCCACTGCGTCATTTTGGGTCAATTAACAGGCGACTGGGAGTTCTAGACCCAGCCCATGAAAGCCGCTGGGTCATTTTGGGCTAATTACCAGGAGACTGTGAGTTCTAGTCGCGTCTTTACCCATGAAAGCCGCTGGGTCATTTTGGGTCAATTATCAGGAGACTGACATTTATAGTCCGTCTTAGCCATGAACGCCATTGGGTCATTTTGAGCCAATTACCGGGAGACTGGGAGTTCTAGTCCCTTCTTAGCCCATGAAAGCCACTGGGTCATTTGGGGCCAATTACCAGGGGACTGGGAGTTCTAGTCCAATCTTAGCCCATGAAAGCCACTGGGTCATTTTGGGCCAATTACCAGGAGACTGGGAGTTCTAGTCCCGTCTTAACCCATGAAAGCCACTGGGTCATTTTGAGCCAATAACCAGGAGTCTGAGAGTTCTAGACCTGGCTTAGCCATGAAAGCCACGGTTTCATTTTGGGCCAATTACCAGGAGACTGGGAGTTCTAGTTCCGTCTTAGCCCATGAAAGCCACTGGGTCATTTTGGGCCAATTACCAGGACACTGGGAGTTCTATACCCGTCTTTACCCATAAAAGCCACTGGGTCATTTTGGGCCAATTACCAGGGGACTGGGAGTAGTAGACTTTTCTTACACCATGAAAGCCACCTGGGTGAATATGGGCCAATTACCAGGAGACTGGGAGTTCTACACCTGTCTTAGCCCATGAAAACCACTGGGTCGTTTTGGGCCAATTACCCGGAGAATGGGAGTTCTAGTCCCATCTTAGCCCATGAAAGCCACTGGGTCATTTTGGTCCAATTAACAGGCGACTGAGAGTTCTAGACCCAGCCCATGAAAGCCACTTGGTCATTTTGGGCCAATTACCAGGAGACTGGGAGTTCTAGTCTTTTTTTAGTACATGAAAGCCATTGGGTCATTTCAGGCCAATTACCAGGAGACTGGGAGTTCTAGTCCAATCTTAACCCATGAAAGCCACTGGGTCATTTTGGGCCAATTATCAGGAGACTGACATTTCTAGTCCGTCTTAGCCATGAAAGCCACGGGGTCATTTTGGGGCATTTACCAGGAGACTGGGAGTTGCAGTCCTGTCTTTACCCATGAAAGCCGCTGGGTCATTTTGGGCCAATTATCAGGAGACTGACATTTATAGTCCGTCTTAGCCATGAACGCCACTGGGTCATTTTGAGCCAATTACCAGGAGACTGGGAGTTCTAGTCCCTTCTTAGCCCATGAAAGCCACTGGGTCATTTTGGACCAATTATCAGGAGACTGACATTTCTAGTCCGTCTTAGCCCATGAAAGCCACTGGGTCATTTTGGGCCAATTATCAGGAGACTAAGAGTTCTTGTCCCCTCTTAGCCCATGAAAGCCGCTGGGTCATTTTGGGCCAATTATCAGGAGACTGACATTTCTAGTCCATCTTAGTCCATGAAAGCCGCTGGGTCATTTTGGGCCAATTATCAGGAGACTGACATTTCTAGTCCGTCTTAGTCCATGAAAGCCACTGGGTCATTTTGAGCCAATTACCAGGAGTCTGAGAGTTCTAGACCTGGCTTAGCCATGAAAGCCACTGGGTCATTTTGGGCCAATTACCAGGAGACTGGGAGTTCTAGTTTCGTCTTAGCCCATGAAAGCCACTGGGTCATTTTGGGCCAATTATCAGGAGACTGACATTTCTAGTCCGTCTTAGTCCATGAATGCCGCTGGGTCATTTTGGGCCAATTAACAGAAGACTGACATTTCTGGTCTGTTTTAGCCCATGAAAGCCACTGGGTCATTTGGTGCCAATTACCAGGAGACTGGGAGTTCTAGTCCCGTCTAAACCCATGAAAGCCGCTGGGTCATTTTCGACCAATTACCAGGAGACTGAAATTTCTAGTCCGTCTTAGCCCATGAAAGCCACTGGGTCATATGGGGCCAAATATCAGGAGACTGGGAGTTCTAGTCCCGTCTTAACCCATGAAAGCCACTGGGTCATTTTGAGCCAATTACCAGGAGTCTGAGAGTTCTAGATCTGGCTTAGCCATGAAAGCCACTGGGTTATTTTGGGCCAATTACCAGGAGACTGGGAGTTCTAGTTCCGTCTTAGCCCATGAAAGCCACTATGTCATTTTGGGCCAATTACCAGGACACAGGGAGTTCTAGTCCCTTCTTTACCCATGAAAGCCGCTGGGTCATTTTGGGCCAATTATCAGGAGACTGACATTTCTAGTCCGTCTTAGCCATGAAAGCCACTGGGTCATTTTGAGCCAATTACGAGGAGACTGAAATTTCTAGTCCGTCTTAGCCATGAAAGCCACTGGGTCATTTTGAGCCAATTACCAGGAGACTGGGAGTTCTAGTCCCTTCTTAGCCCATGAAAGCCACTGGGTCATTTGGGGCCAATTACCAGGAGACTGGGAGTTCTAGTCCAATCTTAGCCCATGAAAGCCACTGGGTCATTTTGGGCCAATTACCAGGAGACTGAAATTTCTAGTCCGTCTTAACCCATGAAAGCCACTGGGTCATTTGGGGCCAATTACCAGGACACTAGGAGTTCTAGTCCCTTCTTTACCCATGAAAGCCGCTGGGTCATTTTGGGCCAATTATCAGGAGACTGACATTTCTAGTCCGTCTTAGTCCATGAAAGCCGCTGGGTCATTTTGGGCCAATTATCAGGAGACTGACATTTCTAGTCCGTCTTAGCCCATGAAAGCCACTGGGTCATTTTGAGCCAATTACCAGGAGACTGGGAGTTCTAGTCCCGTCTTAACCCATGAAAGCCACTGGGTCATTTTGAGCCAATTACCAGGAGTCTGAGAGTTCTAGACCTGGCTTAGCCATGAAAGCCACTGGGTCATTTTGGGCCAATTACCAGGAGACTGGGAGTTCTAGTTCCGTCTTAGCCCATGAAAGCCACTGGGTCATTTTGGGCCAATTACCAGGACACTGGGAGTTCTATACTCGTCGTTACCCATAAAAGCCATTGGGTCATTTTGGGCCAATTACCAGGGGACTGGGAGTTGTAGACTTTTCTTACACCATGAAAGCCACTGGGACATTTGGGGCCAATTACCAGGAGACTGGGAGTTCTAGTCCCGTCTTAACCCATGAAAGCCACTGGGTCATTTTGGACCAATTATCAGGAGACTGGGAGTTCTAGTCCCGTTTTTACCCATGAAAGCCGCTGGGTCATTTTGGACCAATTATCAGGAGACTCACATTTCTAGTCCGTCTTAGCCCATGAAAGCCACTGGGTCATTTTGGGGCAATTACCAGGAGACTGGGAGTTCTAGTGCCGTCTTAGCCCATGATAGCCACTGGGTCATTTTGGGCCAATTACCAGGAAACTGACATTTCTAGTCCGTCTTAGTCCATGAAAGCCGCTGGGTCATTTTGGGCCAATTATCAGGAGACTGACATTTCTAGTCCGTCTTAGCCCATTAAAGCCACTGGGACATTTGGGGCCAATTACCAGGAGACTGGGAGTTCTAGTCCCGTCTTAACCCATGAAAGCCACTGGGTCATTTTGGACCAATTATCAGGAGACTGGGAGTTCTAGTCCCGTTTTTACCCATGAAAGCCGCTGGGTCATTTTGGACCAATTATCAGGAGACTCACATTTCTAGTCCGTCTTAGCCCATGAAAGCCACTGGGTCATTTTGGGGCAATTACCAGGAGACTGGGAGTTCTAGTGCCGTCTTAGCCCATGATAGCCACTGGGTCATTTTGGGCCAATTTCCAGGAGACTGGGAGTTCTAGTCCCTTCTTAGCCTATGAAAGCCACTGGGTCGTTTGGGGCCATTTACCAGGAGACTGGGAGTTCCAGACCAATCTTAGCCCATGAAAGCCACTGGGTCATTTTGGGCCAATTACCAGGAGACTGAGAGTTGTAGTCCCCTCTTAGCCTATGAAAGTCGCTGGGTCATTTTGGGCCAATTACCAGGAGACTGAAATTTCTAGTCCGTCTTAGCCCATGAAAGCCACTGGGTCATTTGGGGCCAATTACCAGGACACTAGGAGTTCTAGTCCCTTCTTTACCCATGAAAGCCGCTGGGTCATTTTGGGCCAATTATCAGGAGACTGACATTTCTAGTCCGTCTTAGTCCATGAAAGCCGCTGGGTCATTTTGGGCCAATTATCAGGAGACTGACATTTCTAGTCCGTCTTAGCCCATGAAAGCCACTGGGTCATTTTGAGCCAATTACCAGGAGACTGGGAGTTCTAGTCCCGTCTTAACCCATGAAAGCCACTGGGTCATTTTGAGCCAATAACCAGGAGTCTGAGAGTTCTAGACCTGGCTTAGCCATGAAAGCCACTGGGTCATTTTGGGCCAATTACCAGGAGACTGGGAGTTCTAGTTCCGTCTTAGCCCATGAAAGCCACTGGGTCATTTTGGGCCAATTACCAGGACACTGGGAGTTCTATACTTGTCGTTACCCATAAAAGCCATTGGGTCATTTTGGGCCAATTACCAGGGGACTGGGAGTTGTAGACTTTTCTTACACCATGAAAGCCACCTGGGTGAATTTGGGCCAATTACCAGGAGACTGGGAGTTCTACACCTGTCTTAGCCCATGAAAGCCACTGGGTCGTTTTGGCCCAATTACCCGGAGAATGGGAGTTCTAGTCCCGTCTTAGCCCATGAAAGCCACTGCGTCATTTTGGGTCAATTAACAGGCGACTGGGAGTTCTAGACCCAGCCCATGAAAGCCGCTGGGTCATTTTGGGCTACTTACCAGGAGACTGTGAGTTCTAGTCGCGTCTTTACCCATGAAAGCCGCTGGGTCATTTTGGGTCAATTATCAGGAGACTGACATTTATAGTCCGTCTTAGCCATGAACGCCATTGGGTCATTTTGAGCCAATTACCGGGAGACTGGGAGTTCTAGTCCCTTCTTAGCCCATGAAAGCCACTGGGTCATTTGGGGCCAATTACCAGGGGACTGGGAGTTCTAGTCCAATCTTAGCCCATGAAAGCCACTGGGTCATTTTGGGCCAATTACCAGGAGACTGGGAGTTCTAGTCCCGTCTTAACCCATGAAAGCCACTGGGTCATTTTGAGCCAATAACCAGGAGTCTGAGAGTTCTAGACCTGGCTTAGCCATGAAAGCCACGGTTTCATTTTGGGCCAATTACCAGGAGACTGGGAGTTCTAGTTCCGTCTTAGCCCATGAAAGCCACTGGGTCATTTTGGGCCAATTACCAGGACACTGGGAGTTCTATACCCGTCTTTACCCATAAAAGCCACTGGGTCATTTTGGGCCAATTACCAGGGGACTGGGAGTAGTAGACTTTTCTTACACCATGAAAGCCACCTGGGTGAATATGGGCCAATTACCAGGAGACTGGGAGTTCTACACCTGTCTTAGCCCATGAAAACCACTGGGTCGTTTTGGGCCAATTACCCGGAGAATGGGAGTTCTAGTCCCATCTTAGCCCATGAAAGCCACTGGGTCATTTTGGTCCAATTAACAGGCGACTGAGAGTTCTAGACCCAGCCCATGAAAGCCACTTGGTCATTTTGGGCCAATTACCAGGAGACTGGGAGTTCTAGTCTTTTTTTAGTACATGAAAGCCATTGGGTCATTTCGGGCCAATTACCAGGAGACTGGGAGTTCTAGTCCAATCTTAACCCATGAAAGCCACTGGGTCATTTTGGGCCAATTATCAGGAGACTGACATTTCTAGTCCGTCTTAGCCATGAAAGCCACGGGGTCATTTTGGGGCATTTACCAGGAGACTGGGAGTTGCAGTCCCGTCTTTACCCATGAAAGCCGCTGGGTCATTTTGGGCCAATTATCAGGAGACTGACATTTATAGTCCGTCTTAGCCATGAACGCCACTGGGTCATTTTGAGCCAATTACCAGGAGACTGGGAGTTCTAGTCCCTTCTTAGCCCATGAAAGCCACTGGGTCATTTTGGACCAATTATCAGGAGACTGACATTTCTAGTCCGTCTTAGCCCATGAAAGCCACTGGGTCATTTTGGGCCAATTATCAGGAGACTAAGAGTTCTTGTCCCCTCTTAGCCCATGAAAGCCGCTGGGTCATTTTGGGCCAATTATCAGGAGACTGACATTTCTAGTCCATCTTAGTCCATGAAAGCCGCTGGGTCATTTTGGGCCAATTATCAGGAGACTGACATTTCTAGTCCGTCTTAGTCCATGAAAGCCACTGGGTCATTTTGAGCCAATTACCAGGAGTCTGAGAGTTCTAGACCTGGCTTAGCCATGAAAGCCACTGGGTCATTTTGGGCCAATTACCAGGAGACTGGGAGTTCTAGTTTCGTCTTAGCCCATGAAAGCCACTGGGTCATTTTGGGACAATTATCAGGAGACTGACATTTCTAGTCCGTCTTAGTCCATGAATGCCGCTGGGTCATTTTGGGCCAATTAACAGAAGACTGACATTTCTGGTCTGTTTTAGCCCATGAAAGCCACTGGGTCATTTGGTGCCAATTACCAGGAGACTGGGAGTTCTAGTCCCGTCTAAACCCATGAAAGCCGCTGGGTCATTTTCGACCAATTACCAGGAGACTGAAATTTCTAGTCCGTCTTAGCCCATGAAAGCCACTGGGTCATATGGGGCCAAATATCAGGAGACTGGGAGTTCTAGTCCCATCTTAACCCATGAAAGCCACTGGGTCATTTTGAGCCAATTACCAGGAGTCTGAGAGTTCTAGATCTGGCTTAGCCATGAAAGCCACTGGGTTATTTTGGGCCAATTACCAGGAGACTGGGAGTTCTAGTTCCGTCTTAGCCCATGAAAGCCACTATGTCATTTTGGGCCAATTACCAGGACACAGGGAGTTCTAGTCCCTTCTTTACCCATGAAAGCCGCTGGGTCATTTTGGGCCAATTATCAGGAGACTGACATTTCTAGTCCGTCTTAGCCATGAAAGCCACTGGGTCATTTTGAGCCAATTACGAGGAGACTGAAATTTCTAGTCCGTCTTAGCCATGAAAGCCACTGGGTCATTTTGAGCCAATTACCAGGAGACTGGGAGTTCTAGTCCCTTCTTAGCCCATGAAAGCCACTGGGTCATTTGGGGCCAATTACCAGGAGACTGGGAGTTCTAGTCCAATCTTAGCCCATGAAAGCCACTGGGTCATTTTGGGCCAATTACCAGGAGACTGAAATTTCTAGTCCGTCTTAGCCCATGAATGGCACTGGGTCATTTTAGGCCAATTATCAGGAGACTGACATTTCTAGTCCGTCTTAGTCCATGAAAGCCGCTGGGTCATATTGGGCCAATTATCAGGAGACTGACATTTCTAGTCCGTCTTAGCCCATGAAAGCCCCTGGGTCATTTTGGGCCAATTACCAGGAGACTGGGAGTTCTAGTTCCGTCTTAGCCCATGAAAGCGACTGGGTCATTTTGGGCCAATTACCAGGACACTGGGAGTTCTATACCCGTCTTTACCCATAAAAGCCACTGGGTCATTTTGGGCCAATTACCAGGGGACTGGCAGTTGTAGACTTTTCTTACACCTTGAAAGCCGCCTGGGTGAATTTGGGCCAATTACCAGGAGACTGGGAGTTCTACACCTGTCTTAGCCCATGACAGCCACTGGGTCGTTTTGGGCCAATTACCCGGAGAATGGGAGTTCTAGTCCCATCTTAGCCCAGGAAAGCGATTGGGTCATTTTGGGCCAATTAACAGGCGACTGGGAGTTCTAGACCCAGCCCATGAAAGCCACTGGGTCATTTTGGGCCAATTACCAGGAGACTGGGAGTTCTAGTCCCGTCTTTACCCATAAAAGCCTCTGGGTCATTTTGGGCCAATTATCAGGAGACTGACATTTCTAGTCCGTCTTAGCCATGAAAGCCACTGGGTCATTTTGGGCCAATTACCACAAGACTGGGTGTTCTAGTCCCGTCTTAGCCCATGAAAGCCACTGGGTCATTTTGAGCCAATTACCAGGAGACTGGGAGTTCCAATCCCATTTTTACCCATGAAAGACACTGGGTCATTTTGGGCCAATTATCAGGAGACTGACATTTCTAGTCCGTCTTAGCCATGAAAGCCACTGGGTCATTTTGAGCCAATTATCAGGAAACTGGGAGTTCTAGTCCCTTCTTAGCCCATGAAAGGCACTGGGTCGTTTGGGGCCAATTACCAGTAGACTGGGAGTTCTAGTCCAATCTTAGCCCATGAAAGCCACTGTGTCATTTTGGGCCAATTACCAGGAGACTGAGAGTTCTAGTCCCCTCTTAGCCCATGAAAGCCGTTGGGTCATTTTGGGGCAATTACCAGGAGACTGGGAGTTCTACTGCCGTCTTAGCCCATGATAACCACTGGGTCATTTTGGGACAATTATCAGGAGACTGACATTTCTAGTCCGTCTTAGTCCATGAAAGCCGCTGGGTCATTTTGGGCTAATTATCAGAAGACTGACATTTCTAGTCCGTTTTAGCCCATGAAAGCCACTGGGTCATTTGGGGCCAATTACCAGGAGACTGGGAGTTCTAGTCCCGTCTTAACCCATGAAAGCCACTGGGTCATTTTGAGCCAATTACCAGGAGTCTGAGAGTTCTAGACCTGGCTTAGCCATGAAAGCCACTGGGTCATTTTGGGCCAATTACCAGGAGACTGGGAGTTCTAGTCCCGATTTTACCCATGAAAGCCGCTGGGTCATTTTGGACCAATTATCAGGAGACTCACATTTCTAGTCCGTCTTAGCCCATGAAAGCCACTGGGTCATTTTGGGGCAATTACCAGGAGACTGGGAGTTCTAGTGCCGTCTTAGCCCATGATAGCCACTGGGTCATTTTGGGCCAATTACCAGGAGACTGGGAGTTCTAGTCCCTTCTTAGCCCATGAAAGCCACTGGGTCGTTTGGGGCCATTTACCAGGAGACTGGGTGTTCCAGTCCAATCTTAGCCCATGAAAGCCACTGGTTCATTTTGGGCCAATTACCCGGAGACTGAGAGTTCTAGTCCCCTCTTAGCCCATGAAAGCCGCTGGGTCATTTTGGGCCAATTATCAGGAGACTGAAATTTCTAGTCCGTCTTAGCCCATGAAAGCCACTGGGTCATTTTGGGGCAATTACCAGGAGACTGGGAGTTCTAGTGCCGTCTTAGCCCATGATAGCCACTGGGTCATTTTGGGCCAATTATCAGGAAACTGACATTTCTAGTCCGCCTTAGTCCATGGAAGCCGCTGGGTCATTTTGGGCCAATTATCAGGAGACTGACATTTCTAGTCCGTCTTAGCCCATGAAAGCCACTGGGACATTTGGGGCCAATTACCAGGAGACTGGGAGTTCTAGTCCCGTCTTAACCCATGAAAGCCACTGGGTCATTTTGAGCCAATTACCAGGAGTCTGAAAGTTCTAGACCTGGCTTAGCCATGAAAGCCACTGGGTCATTTTGGGCCAATTACCAGGAGACTGGGAGTTCTAGTTCCGTCTTAGCCCATGATAGCCACTGGGTCATTTTGGGGCAATTACCAGGAGACTGGGAGTTCTAGTGCCGTCTTAGCCCATGATAGCCACTGGGTCATTTTGGGCCAATTATCAGGAAACTGACATTTCTAGTCCGCCTTAGTCCATGGAAGCCGCTGGGTCATTTTGGGCCAATTATCAGGAGACTGACATTTCTAGTCCGTCTTAGCCCATGAAAGCCACTGGGACATTTGGGGCCAATTACCAGGAGACTGGGAGTTCTAGTCCCGTCTTAACCCATGAAAGCCACTGGGTCATTTTGAGCCAATTACCAGGAGTCTGAAATTTCTAGTCCGTCTTAGCCCATGAAAGGCACTGGGTCATTTTAGGCCAATTATCAGGAGACTGACATTTCTAGTCCATCTTAGTCCATGAAAGCCGCTGGGTCATTTTGGGCCAATTAACAGGTGACCTAAATTTCTAGTCCGTCTTAGCCCATGAAAGCCACTGGGTCATTTTGGGCCAATTACCAGGACACTGGGAGTTCTATACCCGTCTTTACCTATAAAAGCCACTGGGACATTTTGGGCCAATTACCAGGGGACTGGCAGTTGTAGACTTTTCTTACACCATGAAAGCCACCTGGGTGAATTTGGGCCAATTACCAGGAGACTGGGAGTTCTACACCTGTCTTAGCCCATGAAAGCCACTGGGTCGTTTTGGGCCAATTACCCGGAGAATGGGAGTTCTAGTCCCGTCTTAGCCCAGGAAAGCGATTGGGTCATTTTGGGCCAATTAACAGGCGACTGGGAGTTCTAGACCCAGCCCATGAAAGCCACTGGGTCATTTTGGGCCAATTACCAGGAGACTGGAAGTTCTAGTCCCGTCTTTACCCATAAAAGCCTCTGGGTCATTTTGGGCCAATTATCAGGATACTGACATTTCTAGTCCGTCTTAGTCATGAAAGCCACTGGGTCGTTTTGGGCCAATTACCACAAGACTGGGTGTTCTAGTTCCGTCTTAACCCATGAAAGCCACTGGGTCATTTTGAGCCAATTACCAGGAGTCTGAAAGTTCTAGACCTGGCTTAGCCATGAAAGCCACTGGGTCATTTTGGGCCAATTACCAGGAGACTGGGAGTTCTAGTTCCGTCTTAGCCCATGATAGCCACTGGGTCATTTTGGGGCAATTACCAGGAGACTGGGAGTTCTAGTGCCGTCTTAGCCCATGATAGCCACTGGGTCATTTTGGGCCAATTATCAGGAAACTGACATTTCTAGTCCGCCTTAGTCCATGGAAGCCGCTGGGTCATTTTGGGCCAATTATCAGGAGACTGACATTTCTAGTCCGTCTTAGCCCATGAAAGCCACTGGGACATTTGGGGCCAATTACCAGGAGACTGGGAGTTCTAGTCCCGTCTTAACCCATGAAAGCCACTGGGTCATTTTGAGCCAATTACCAGGAGTCGGAGAGTTCTACATCTGGCTTAGCCATGAAAGCCACTGGGTCATTTTGGGCCAATTACCAGGACACTGGGAGTTCTAGTCCCCTCTTTACCCATGAAAGCCGCTGGGTCATTTTGGGCCAATTATCAGGAGACTGACATTTCTAGTCCGTCTTAGCCATGAAAGCCACTGGGTCATTTTGAGCCAATTACGAGGAGACTGACATTTCTAGTCCTTCTTAGCCATGAAAGCCACTGGGTCATTTTGAGCCAATTACCAGGAGACTGGGAGTTCTAGTCCCTTCTTAGCCCATGAAAGCCACTGGGTCATTTGGGGCCAATTACAAGGAGACTTGGAGTTCTAGTCCAATCTTAGCCCATCAAAGCCACTGGGTCATTTTGGGCCAATTACCAGGAGACTGAAATTTCTAGTCCGTCTTAGCCCATGAAAGGCACTGGGTCATTTTAGGCCAATTATCTGGAGACTGACATTTCTAGTCCATCTTAGTCCATGAAAGCCGCTGGGTCATTTTGGGCCAATTAACAGGAGACCTAAATTTCTAGTCCGTCTTAGCCCATGAAAGCCACTGGGTCATTTTGGGCCAATTACCAGGACACTGGGAGTTCTATACCCGTCTTTACCTATAAAAGCCACTGGGACATTTTGGGCCAATTACCAGGGGACTGGCAGTTGTAGACTTTTCTTACACCATGAAAGCCACCTGGGTGAATTTGGGCCAATTACCAGGAGACTGGGAGTTCTACACCTGTCTTAGCCCATGAAAGCCACTGGGTCGTTTTGGGCCAATTACCCGGAGAATGGGAGTTCTAGTCCCGTCTTAGCCCAGGAAAGCGATTGGGTCATTTTGGGCCAATTAACAGGCGACTGGGAGTTCTAGACCCAGCCCATGAAAGCCACTGGGTCATTTTGGGCCAATTACCAGGAGACTGGAAGTTCTAGTCCCGTCTTTACCCATAAAAGCCTCTGGGTCATTTTGGGCCAATTATCAGGATACTGACATTTCTAGTCCGTCTTAGTCATGAAAGCCACTGGGTCGTTTTGGGCCAATTACCACAAGACTGGGTGTTCTAGTTCCGTCTTAACCCATGAAAGCCACTGGGTCATTTTGAGCCAATTACCAGGAGTCTGAAAGTTCTAGACCTGGCTTAGCCATGAAAGCCACTGGGTCATTTTGGGCCAATAACCGGGGGACTGGGAGTTGTAGACTTTTCTTATGCCATGAAAGCCACCTTGGTGAATTTGGGCCAATTACCAGGAGACTGAGAGTTCTGCACCTGTTTTAGCCCATGAAAGCCACTGGGTCGTTTTGGCCCAATTACCCGGAGAATGGGAGTTCTAGTCCCATCTTAGCCCATGAAAGCCACTGCATCATTTTGGGTCAATTAACAGGCGACTGGGAGTTCTAGACCCAGCCCATGAAAGCAACTGGGTCATTTTGGGCCAATCACCAGGAGACTGGGAGTTCTAGTCCCGTTTTTACCCATGAAAGCCACTGGGTCATTTTGGGCCAATTATCAGGAGAATGACATTTCTAGTCCGTCTTAGCCATGAAAGCCACTGGGTCATTTTGAGCCAATTACCAGGAAACTGGGAGTTCTGGTCCGTCTTAGCCCATGAAAGCCACTGGGTCATATGGGGCCAAATACCAGGAGACTGGGAGTTCTAGTCCCGTCTTAACCCATGAAAGCCACTGGGTCATTTTGAGCCAATTACCAGGAGTCTGAGAGTTCTAGATCTGGCTTAGCCATGAAAGCCACTGGGTTATTTTGGGCCAATTACCAGGAGACTGGGAGTTCTAGTTCCGTCTTAGCCCATGAAAGCCACTATGTAATTTTGGGCCAATTACCAGGACACAGGGAGTTCTAGTCCCTTCTTTACCCATGAAAGCCGCTGGGTCATTTTGGGCCAATTATCAGGAGACTGACATTTCTAGTCCGTCTTAGCCATGAAAGCCACTGGGTCATTTTGAGCCAATTACGAGGAGACTGAAATTTCTAGTCCGTCTTAGCCATGAAAGCCACTGGGTCATTTTGAGCCAATTACCAGGAGACTGGGAGTTCTAGTCCCTTCTTAGCCCATGAAAGCCACTGGGTCATTTGGGGCCAATTACCAGGAGACTGGGAGTTCTAGTCCAATCTTAGCCCATGAAAGCCACTGGGTCATTTTGGGCCAATTACCAGGAGACTGAAATTTCTAGTCCGTCTTAGCCCATGAATGGCACTGGGTCATTTTAGGCCAATTATCAGGAGACTGACATTTCTAGTCCGTCTTAGTCCATGAAAGCCGCTGGGTCATATTGGGCCAATTATCAGGAGACTGACATTTCTAGTCCGTCTTAGCCCATGAAAGCCCCTGGGTCATTTTGGGCCAATTACCAGGAGACTGGGAGTTCTAGTTCCGTCTTAGCCCATGAAAGCGACTGGGTCATTTTGGGCCAATTACCAGGACACTGGGAGTTCTATACCCGTCTTTACCCATAAAAGCCACTGGGTCATTTTGGGCCAATTACCAGGGGACTGGCAGTTGTAGACTTTTCTTACACCTTGAAAGCCGCCTGGGTGAATTTGGGCCAATTACCAGGAGACTGGGAGTTCTACACCTGTCTTAGCCCATGAAAGCCACTGGGTCATTTGGGGCCAATTACCAGGAGACTGGGAGTTCTAGTCCCGTCTTAACCCATGAAAGCCACTGGGTCATTTTGAGCCAATTACCAGGAGTCTGAGAGTTCTAGACCTGGCTTAGCCATGAAAGCCACTGGGTCATTTTGGGCCAATTACCAGGAGACTGGGAGTTCTAGTCCCGATTTTACCCATGAAAGCCGCTGGGTCATTTTGGACCAATTATCAGGAGACTCACATTTCTAGTCCGTCTTAGCCCATGAAAGCCACTGGGTCATTTTGGGGCAATTACCAGGAGACTGGGAGTTCTAGTGCCGTCTTAGCCCATGATAGCCACTGGGTCATTTTGGGCCAATTACCAGGAGACTGGGAGTTCTAGTCCCTTCTTAGCCCATGAAAGCCACTGGGTCGTTTGGGGCCATTTACCAGGAGACTGGGTGTTCCAGTCCAATCTTAGCCCATGAAAGCCACTGGGTCATTTTGGGCCAATTACCCGGAGACTGAGAGTTCTAGTCCCCTCTTAGCCCATGAAAGCCGCTGGGTCATTTTGGGCCAATTATCAGGAGACTGAAATTTCTAGTCCGTCTTAGCCCATGAAAGCCACTGGGTCATTTTGGGGCAATTACCAGGAGACTGGGAGTTCTAGTGCCGTCTTAGCCCATGATAGCCACTGGGTCATTTTGGGCCAATTATCAGGAAACTGACATTTCTAGTCCGCCTTAGTCCATGGAAGCCGCTGGGTTATTTTGGGCCAATTATCAGGAGACTGACATTTCTAGTCCGTCTTAGCCCATGAAAGCCACTGGGACATTTGGGGCCAATTACCAGGAGACTGGGAGTTCTAGTCCCGTCTTAACCCATGAAAGCCACTGGGTCATTTTGAGCCAATTACCAGGATTCAGAGAGTTCTACATCTGGCTTAGCCATGAAAGCCACTGGGTCATTTTGGGCCAATTAACAGGACACTGGGAGTTCTAGTCCCCTCTTTACCCATGAAAGCCGCTGGGTCATTTTGGGCCAATTATCAGGAGACTGACATTTCTAGTCCGTCTTAGCCATGAAAGCCACTGGGTCATTTTGAGCCAATTACGAGGAGACTGACATTTCTAGTCCTTCTTAGCCATGAAAGCCACTGGGTCATTTTGAGCCAATTACCAGGAGACTGGGAGTTCTAGTCCCTTCTTAGCCCATTAAAGCCACTGGGTCATTTGGGGCCAATTACCAGGAGACTTGGAGTTCTAGTCCAATCTTAGCCCATCAAAGCCACTGGGTCATTTTGGGCCAATTACCAGGAGACTGAAATTTCTAGTCCGTCTTAGCCCATGAAAGGCACTGGGTCATTTTAGGCCAATTATCAGGAGACTGACATTTCTAGTCCATCTTAGTCCATGAAAGCCGCTGGGTCATTTTGGGCCAATTAACAGGAGACCTAAATTTCTAGTCCGTCTTAGCCCATGAAAGCCACTGGGTCATTTTGGGCCAATTACCAGGACACTGGGAGTTCTATACCCGTCTTTACCTATAAAAGCCACTGGGACATTTTGGGCCAATTACCAGGGGACTGGCAGTTGTAGACTTTTCTTACACCATGAAAGCCACCTGGGTGAATTTGGGCCAATTACCAGGAGACTGGGAGTTCTACACCTGTCTTAGCCCATGAAAGCCACTGGGTCGTTTTGGGCTAATTACCCGGAGAATGGGAGTTCTAGTCCCGTCTTAGCCCAGGAAAGCGATTGGGTCATTTTGGGCCAATTAACAGGCGACTGGGAGTTCTAGACCCAGCCCATGAAAGCCACTGGGTAATTTTGGGCCAATTACCAGGAGACTGGGAGTTCTAGTCCCGTCTTTACCCATAAAAGCCTCTGGGTCATTTTGGGCCAATTATCAGGATACTGACATTTCTAGTCCGTCTTAGTCATGAAAGCCACTGGGTCGTTTTGGGCCAATTACCACAAGACTGGGTGTTCTAGTTCCGTCTTAACCCATGAAAGCCACTGGGTCATTTTGAGCCAATTACCAGGAGTCTGAAAGTTCTAGACCTGGCTTAGCCATGAAAGCCACTGGGTCATTTTGGGCCAATTACCAGGAGACTGGGAGTTCTAGTTCCGTCTTAGCCCATGAAAGCCACTGGGTCATTTTGGGCCAATAACCGGGGGACTGGGAGTTGTAGACTTTTCTTATGCCATGAAAGCCACCTGGGTGAATTTGGGCCAATTACCAGGAGACTGAGAGTTCTGCACCTGTTTTAGCCCATGAAAGCCACTGGGTCGTTTTGGCCCAATTACCCGGAGAATGGGAGTTCTAGTCCCATCTTAGCCCATGAAAGCCACTGCATCATTTTGGGTCAATTAACAGGCGACTGGGAGTTCTAGACCCAGCCCATGAAAGCAACTGGGTCATTTTGGGCCAATCACCAGGAGACTGGGAGTTCTAGTCCCGTTTTTACCCATGAAAGCCACTGGGTCATTTTGGGCCAATTATCAGGAGAATGACATTTCTAGTCCGTCTTAGCCATGAAAGCCACTGGGTCATTTTGAGCCAATTACCAGGAAACTGGGAGTTCTAGTCCAATCTTAGCCCATGAAAGCCACTGGGTCATTTTGGGGCAATTACCAGGAGACTGGGAGTTCTAGTGCCGTCTTAGCCCATGATAGCCACTGGGTCATTTTGGGCCAATTACCAGGAGACTGGGAGTTCTAGTCCCTTTTTAGCCCATGAAAGCCACTGGGTCGTTTGGGGCCATTTACCAGGAGACTGGGAGTTCCAGTCCAATCTTAGCCCATGAAAGCCACTGGGTCATTTTGGGCCAATAACCCGGAGACTGAGAGTTCTAGTCCCCTCTTAGCCCATGAAAGCCGCTGGGTCATTTTGGGCCAATTATCAGGAGTCTGAAATTTCTAGTCCGTCTTAGCCCATGAAAGCCACTGGGACATTTGGGGCCAATTACCAGGAGACTGGGAGTTCTAGTCCCGTCTTAACCCATGAAAGCCACTGGGTCATTTTGAGCCAATTACCAGGAGTCTGAGAGTTCTATACCTGGCTTAGCCATGAAAGCCACTGGGTCATTTTGGGCCAATTACCAGGAGACTGGGAGTTCTAGTTCCGTCTTAGCCCATGAAAGCCACTGGGTAATTTTGGGCCAATTACCAGGACACTGGGAGTTCTAGTCCCCTCTTTACCCATGAAAGCCGCTGGGTCATTTTGGGCCAATTATCAGGAGACTGACATTTCTAGTCCGTCTTAGCCATGAAAGCCACTGGGTCATTTTGAGCCAATTACGAGGAGACTGACATTTCTAGTCCTTCTTAGCCATGAAAGCCACTGGGTCATTTTGAGCCAATTATCAGGAGACTGACATTTCTAGTCCGTCTTAGCCATGAAAGCCACTGGGTCATTTTGGGCCAATTACCACAAGACTGGGTGTTCTAGTCCCGTCTTAGCCCATGAAAGCCACTGGGTCATTTTGAGCCAATTACCAGGAGACTGGGAGTTCCAATCCCATTTTTACCCATGAAAGCCACTGGGTCATTTTGGGCCAATTATCAGGAGACTGACATTTCTAGTCCGTCTTAGCCATGAAAGCCACTGGGTCATTTTGAGCCAATTATCAGGAAACTGGGAGTTCTAGTCCCTTCTTAGCCCATGAAAGGCACTGGGTCGTTTGGGGCCAATTACCAGTAGACTGGGAGTTCTAGTCCAATCTTAGCCCATGAAAGCCACTGTGTCATTTTGGGCCAATTACCAGGAGACTGAGAGTTCTAGTCCCCTCTTAGCCCATGAAAGCCGTTGGGTCATTTTGGGGCAATTACCAGGAGACTGGGAGTTCTACTGCCGTCTTAGCCCATGATAACCACTGGGTCATTTTGGGACAATTATCAGGAGACTGACATTTCTAGTCCGTCTTAGCCATGAAAGCCACTGGGTCATTTTGGGCCAATTACCCGGAGAATGGGAGTTCTAGTCCCGTCGTAGCCCATGAAAGCCACTGGGTCATTTTGAGCCAATTACCAGGAGTCTGAGAGTTCTAGACCTGGCTTAGGCATGAAAGCCAATGGGTCATTTTGGGCCAATTACCAGGAGACTGGGAGTTCTAGTTCCGTCTTAGCCCATGAAAGCCACTGGGTCATTTTGAGCCAATTACCAGGAGTCTGAGAGTTCTAGACCTGGCTTAGGCATGAAAGCCACTGCGTCATTTTGGGTCAATTAACAGGCGACTGGGAGTTCTAGACCCAGCCCATGAAAGCAACTGGGTCATTTTGGGCCAATTACCAGGAGACTGGTAGTTCTAGTCCCGTTTTTACCCATGAAAGCCACTGGGTTATTTTGGGCCAATTATCAGGAGACTGACATTTTTAGTCCGTCTTAGCCATGAAAGCCACTGGGTCATTTTGAGCCAATTACCAGGAAACTGGGAGTTCTAGTCCTTTCTTAGCCCATGAAAGCCACTGGGTCATTTTGGGCCATTTACCAGGAGACTGGGAGTTCTAGTCCAATCTTAGCCCATGATAGCCACTGGGTCATTTTGGGCCAATTTCCAGGAGACTGGGAGTTCTAGTCCCTTCTTAGCCCATGTAAGCCACTGGGTCGTTTGGGGCGATTTACCAGGAGACTGGGAGTTCCAGTCCAATCTTAGCCCATGAAAGCTACTGGGTCATTTTGGGCCAATTACCAGGAGACTGAGAGTTCTAGTCCCCTCTTAGCCTATGAAAGCCGCTGGGTCATTTTGGGCCAATTACCAGGAGACTGAAATTTCTAGTCCGTCTTAGCCCATGAAAGCCACTGGGTCATATGGGGCCAAATACCAGGAGACTGGGAGTTCTAGTCCCGTCTTAACCCATGAAAGCCACTGGGTCATTTTGAGCCAATTACCAGGAGTCTGAGAGTTCTAGATCTGGCTTAGCCATGAAAGCCACTGGGTTATTTTGGGCCAATTACCAGGAGACTGGGAGTTCTAGTTCCGTCTTAGCCCATGAAAGCCACTATGTCATTTTGGGCCAATTACCAGGACACAGGGAGTTCTAGTCCCTTCTTTACCCATGAAAGCCGCTGGGTCATTTTGGGCCAATTATCAGGAGACTGACATTTCTAGTCCGTCTTAGCCATGAAAGCCACTGGGTCATTTTGAGCCAATTACGAGGAGACTGAAATTTCTAGTCCGTCTTAGCCATGAAAGCCACTGGGTCATTTTGAGCCAATTACCAGGAGACTGGGAGTTCTAGTCCCTTCTTAGCCCATGAAAGCCACTGGGTCATTTGGGGCCAATTACCAGGAGACTGGGAGTTCTAGTCCAATCTTAGCCCATGAAAGCCACTGGGTCATTTTGGGCCAATTACCAGGAGACTGAAATTTCTAGTCCGTCTTAGCCCATGAATGGCACTGGGTCATTTTAGGCCAATTATCAGGAGACTGACATTTCTAGTCCGTCTTAGTCCATTAAAGCCCCTGGGTCATTTTGGGCCAATTACCAGGAGACTGGGAGTTCTAGTTCCGTCTTAGCCCATGAAAGCGACTGGGTCATTTTGGGCCAATTACCAGGACACTGGGAGTTCTATACCCGTCTTTACCCATAAAAGCCACTGGGTCATTTTGGGCCAATTACCAGGGGACTGGCAGTTGTAGACTTTTCTTACACCTTGAAAGCCGCCTGGGTGAATTTGGGCCAATTACCAGGAGACTGGGAGTTCTACACCTGTCTTAGCCCATGACAGCCACTGGGTCGTTTTGGGCCAATTACCCGGAGAATGGGAGTTCTAGTCCCGTCTTAGCCCAGGAAAGCGATTGGGTCATTTTGGGCCAATTAACAGGCGACTGGGAGTTCTAGACCCAGCCCATGAAAGCCACTGGGTCATTTTGGGCCAATTACCAGGAGACTGGGAGTTCTAGTCCCGTCTTTACCCATAAAAGCCTCTGGGTCATTTTGGGCCAATTATCAGGAGACTGACATTTCTAGTCCGTCTTAGCCATGAAAGCCACTGGGTCATTTTGGGCCAATTACCACAAGACTGGGTGTTCTAGTCCCGTCTTAGCCCATGAAAGCCACTGGGTCATTTTGAGCCAATTACCAGGAGACTGGGAGTTCCAATCCCATTTTTACGCATGAAAGCCACTGGGTCATATTGGGCCAATTATCAGGAGACTGACATTTCTAGTCCGTCTTAGCCATGAAAGCCACTGGGTCATTTTGAGCCAATTATCAGGAAACTGGGAGTTCTAGTCCCTTCTTAGCCCATGAAAGGCACTGGGTCGTTTGGGGCCAATTACCAGTAGACTGGGAGTTCTAGTCCAATCTTAGCCCATGAAAGCCACTGTGTCATTTTGGGCCAATTACCAGGAGACTGAGAGTTCTAGTCCCCTCTTAGCCCATGAAAGCCGTTGGGTCATTTTGGGGCAATTACCAGGAGACTGGGAGTTCTACTGCCGTCTTAGCCCATGATAACCACTGGGTCATTTTGGGACAATTATCAGGAGACTGACATTTCTAGTCCGTCTTAGTCCATGAAAGCCGCTGGGTCATTTTGGGCCAATTATCAGAAGACTGACATTTCTAGTCCGTTTTAGCCCATGAAAGCCACTGGGTCATTTGGGGCCAATTACCAGGAGACTGGGAGTTCTAGTCCCGTCTTAACCCATGAAAGCCACTGGGTCATTTTGAGCCAATTACCAGGAGTCTGAGAGTTCTAGACCTGGCTTAGCCATGAAAGCCACTGGGTCATTTTGGGCCAATTACCAGGAGACTGGGAGTTCTAGTCCCGATTTTACCCATGAAAGCCGCTGGGTCATTTTGGACCAATTATCAGGAGACTCACATTTCTAGTCCGTCTTAGCCCATGAAAGCCACTGGGTCATTTTGGGGCAATTACCAGGAGACTGGGAGTTCTAGTGCCGTCTTAGCCCATGATAGCCACTGGGTCATTTTGGGCCAATTACCAGGAGACTGGGAGTTCTAGTCCCTTCTTAGCCCATGAAAGCCACTGGGTCGTTTGGGGCCATTTACCAGGAGACTGGGTGTTCCAGTCCAATCTTAGCCCATGAAAGCCACTGGGTCATTTTGGGCCAATTACCCGGAGTCTGAGAGTTCTAGTCCCCTCTTAGCCCATGAAAGCCGCTGGGTCATTTTGGGCCAATTATCAGGAGACTGAAATTTCTAGTCCGTCTTAGCCCATGAAAGCCACTGGGTCATTTTGGGGCAATTACCAGGAGACTGGGAGTTCTAGTGCCGTCTTAGCCCATGATAGCCACTGGGTCATTTTGGGCCAATTATCAGGAAACTGACATTTCTAGTCCGCCTTAGTCCATGGAAGCCGCTGGGTCATTTTGGGCCAATTATCAGGAAACTGACATTTCTAGTCCGTCTTAGCCCATGAAAGCCACTGGGACATTTGGGGCCAATTACCAGGAGACTGGGAGTTCTAGTCCCGTCTTAACCCATGAAAGCCACTGGGTCATTTTGAGCCAATTACCAGGAGTCGGAGAGTTCTACATCTGGCTTAGCCATGAAAGCCACTGGGTCATCTTGGGCCAATTACCAGGAGACTGGGAGTTCTAGTTCCGTCTTAGCCCATGAAAGCCACTGGGTAATTTTGGGCCAATTACCAGGACACTGGGAGTTCTAGTCCCCTCTTTACCCATGAAAGCCGCTGGGTCATTTTGGAACAATTATCAGGAGACTGACATTTCTAGTCCGTCTTAGCCATGAAAGCCACTGGGTCATTTTGAGCCAATTACGAGGAGACTGACATTTCTAGTCCTTCTTAGCCATGAAAGCCACTGGGTCATTTTGAGCCAATTACCAGGAGACTGGGAGTTCTAGTCCCTTCTTAGCCCATGAAAGCCACTGGGTCATTTGGGGCCAATTACCAGGAGACTTGGAGTTCTAGTCCAATCTTAGCCCATCAAAGCCACTGGGTCATTTTGGGCCAATTACCAGGAGACTGAAATTTCTAGTCCGTCTTAGCCCATGAAAGGCACTGGGTCATTTTAGGCCAATTATCAGGAGACTGACATTTCTAGTCCATCTTAGTCCATGAAAGCCGCTGGGTCATTTTGGGCCAATTAACAGGAGACTGAAATTTCTAGTCCGTCTTAGCCCATGAAAGCCACTGGGTCATTTTGGGCCAATTACCAGGACACTGGGAGTTCTATACCCGTCTTTACCTATAAAAGCCACTGGGACATTTTGGGCCAATTACCAGGGGACTGGCAGTTGTAGACTTTTCTTACACCATGAAAGCCACCTGGGTGAATTTGGGCCAATTACCAGGAGACTGGGAGTTCTACACCTGTCTTAGCCCATGAAAGCCACTGGGTCGTTTTGGGCCAATTACCCGGAGAATGGGAGTTCTAGTCCCGTCTTAGCCCAGGAAAGCGATTGGGTCATTTTGGGCCAGTTAACAGGCGACTGGGAGTTCTAGACCCAGCCCATGAAAGCCACTGGGTCATTTTGGGCCAATTACCAGGAGACTGGGAGTTCTAGTCCCGTCTTTACCCATAAAAGCCTCTGGGTCATTTTGGGCCAATTATCAGGATACTGACATTTCTAGTCCGTCTTAGTCATGAAAGCCACTGGGTCGTTTTGGGCCAATTACCACAAGACTGGGTGTTCTAGTTCCGTCTTAACCCATGAAAGCCACTGGGTCATTTTGAGCCAATTACCAGGAGTCTGAAAGTTCTAGACCTGGCTTAGCCATGAAAGCCACTGGGTCATTTTGGGCCAATTACCAGGAGACTGGGAGTTCTAGTTCCGTCTTAGCCCATGAAAGCCACTGGGTCATTTTGGGCCAATAACCGGGGGACTGGGAGTTGTAGACTTTTCTTATGCCATGAAAGCCACCTGGGTGAATTTGGGCCAATTACCAGGAGACTGAGAGTTCTGCACCTGTTTTAGCCCATGAATGCCACTGGGTCATTTTGGGCCAATTACCCGGAGAATGGGAGTTCTAGTCCCATCTTAGCCCATGAAAGCCACTGCATCATTTTGGGTCAATTAACAGGCGACTGGGAGTTCTAGACCCAGCCCATGAAAGCAACTGGGTCATTTTGGTCCAATCACCAGGAGACTGGGAGTTCTAGTCCCGTTTTTACCCATGAAAGCCACTGGGTCATTTTGGGCCAATTATCAGGAGAATGACATTTCTAGTCCGTCTTAGCCATGAAAGCCACTGGGTCATTTTGAGCCAATTACCAGGAAACTGGGAGTTCTAGTCCAATCTTAGCCCATGAAAGCCACTGGGTCATTTTGGGGCAATTACCAGGAGACTGGGAGTTCTAGTGCCGTCTTAGCCCATGATAGCCACTGGGTCATTTTGGGCCAATTACCACAAGACTGGGTGTTCTAGTCCCGTCTTAGCCCATGAAAGCCACTGGGTCATTTTGAGCCAATTACCAGGAGACTGGGAGTTCCAATCCCATTTTTACCCATGAAAGCCACTGGGTCATATTGGGCCAATTATCAGGAGACTGACATTTCTAGTCCGTCTTAGCCATGAAAGCCACTGGGTCATTTTGAGCCAATTATCAGGAAACTGGGAGTTCTAGTCCCTTCTTAGCCCATGAAAGGCACTGGGTCGTTTGGGGCCAATTACCAGTAGACTGGGAGTTCTAGTCCAATCTTAGCCCATGAAAGCCACTGTGTCATTTTGGGCCAATTACCAGGAGACTGAGAGTTCTAGTCCCCTCTTAGCCCATGAAAGCCGTTGGGTCATTTTGGGGCAATTACCAGGAGACTGGGAGTTCTACTGCCGTCTTAGCCCATGATAACCACTGGGTCATTTTGGGACAATTATCAGGAGACTGACATTTCTAGTCCGTCTTAGTCCATGAAAGCCGCTGGGTCATTTTGGGCCAATTATCAGAAGACTGACATTTCTAGTCCGTTTTAGCCCATGAAAGCCACTGGGTCATTTGGGGCCAATTACCAGGAGACTGGGAGTTCTAGTCCCGTCTTAACCCATGAAAGCCACTGGGTCATTTTGAGCCAATTACCAGGAGTCTGAGAGTTCTAGACCTGGCTTAGCCATGAAAGCCACTGGGTCATTTTGGGCCAATTACCAGGAGACTGGGAGTTCTAGTCCAGATTTTACCCATGAAAGCCGCTGGGTCATTTTGGACCAATTATCAGGAGACTCACATTTCTAGTCCGTCTTAGCCCATGAAAGCCACTGGGTCATTTTGGGGCAATTACCAGGAGACTGGGAGTTCTAGTGCCGTCTTATCCCATGATAGCCACTGGGTCATTTTGGGCCAATTACCAGGAGACTGGGAGTTCTAGTCCCTTCTTAGCCCATGAAAGCCACTGGGTCGTTTGGGGCCATTTACCAGGAGACTGGGTGTTCCAGTCCAATCTTAGCCCATGAAAGCCACTGGGTCATTTTGGGCCAATTACCCGGAGACTGAGAGTTCTAGTCCCCTCTTAGCCCATGAAAGCCGCTGGGTCATTTTGGGCCAATTATCAGGAGACTGAAATTTCTAGTCCGTCTTAGCCCATGAAAGCCACTGGGTCATTTTGGGGCAATTACCAGGAGACTGGGAGTTCTAGTGCCGTCTTAGCCCATGATAGCCACTGGGTCATTTTGGGCCAATTATCAGGAAACTGACATTTCTAGTCCGCCTTAGTCCATGGAAGCCGCTGGGTCATTTTGGGCCAATTATCAGGAAACTGACATTTCTAGTCCGTCTTAGCCCATGAAAGCCACTGGGACATTTGGGGCCAATTACCAGGAGACTGGGAGTTCTAGTCCCGTCTTAACCCATGAAAGCCACTGGGTCATTTTGAGCCAATTACCAGGAGTCGGAGAGTTCTACATCTGGCTTAGCCATGAAAGCCACTGGGTCATCTTGAGCCAATTACCAGGAGACTGGGAGTTCTAGTTCCGTCTTAGCCCATGAAAGCCACTGGGTAATTTTGGGCCAATTACCAGGACACTGGGAGTTCTAGTCCCCTCTTTACCCATGAAAGCCGCTGGGTCATTTTGGAACAATTATCAGGAGACTGACATTTCTAGTCCGTCTTAGCCATGAAAGCCACTGGGTCATTTTGAGCCAATTACGAGGAGACTGACATTTCTAGTCCTTCTTAGCCATGAAAGCCACTGGGTCATTTTGAGCCAATTACCAGGAGACTGGGAGTTCTAGTCCCTTCTTAGCCCATGAAAGCCACTGGGTCATTTGGGGCCAATTACCAGGAGACTTGGAGTTCTAGTCCAATCTTAGCCCATCAAAGCCACTGGGTCATTTTGGGCCAATTACCAGGAGACTGAAATTTCTAGTCCGTCTTAGCCCATGAAAGGCACTGGGTCATTTTAGGCCAATTATCAGGAGACTGACATTTCTAGTCCATCTTAGTCCATGAAAGCCGCTGGGTCATTTTGGGCCAATTAACAGGAGACTGAAATTTCTAGTCCGTCTTAGCCCATGAAAGCCACTGGGTCATTTTGGGCCAATTACCAGGACACTGGGAGTTCTATACCCGTCTTTACCTATAAAAGCCACTGGGACATTTTGGGCCAATTACCAGGGGACTGGCAGTTGTAGACTTTTCTTACACCATGAAAGCCACCTGGGTGAATTTGGGCCAATTACCAGGAGACTGGGAGTTCTACACCTGTCTTAGCCCATGAAAGCCACTGGGTCGTTTTGGGCCAATTACCCGGAGAATGGGAGTTCTAGTCCCGTCTTAGCCCAGGAAAGCGATTGGGTCATTTTGGGCCAGTTAACAGGCGACTGGGAGTTCTAGACCCAGCCCATGAAAGCCACTGGGTCATTTTGGGCCAATTACCAGGAGACTGGGAGTTCTAGTCCCGTCTTTACCCATAAAAGCCTCTGGGTCATTTTAGGCCAATTATCAGGATACTGACATTTCTAGTCCGTCTTAGTCATGAAAGCCACTGGGTCGTTTTGGGCCAATTACCACAAGACTGGGTGTTCTAGTTCCGTCTTAACCCATGAAAGCCACTGGGTCATTTTGAGCCAATTACCAGGAGTCTGAAAGTTCTAGACCTGGCTTAGCCATGAAAGCCACTGGGTCATTTTGGGCCAATTACCAGGAGACTGGGAGTTCTAGTTCCGTCTTAGCCCATGAAAGCCACTGGGTCATTTTGGGCCAATAACCGGGGGACTGGGAGTTGTAGACTTTTCTTATGCCATGAAAGCCACCTGGGTGAATTTGGGCCAATTACCAGGAGACTGAGAGTTCTGCACCTGTTTTAGCCCATGAAAGCCACTGGGTCATTTTGGGCCAATTACCCGGAGAATGGGAGTTCTAGTCCCATCTTAGCCCATGAAAGCCACTGCATCATTTTGGGTCAATTAACAGGCGACTGGGAGTTCTAGACCCAGCCCATGAAAGCAACTGGGTCATTTTGGGCCAATCACCAGGAGACTGGGAGTTCTAGTCCCGTTTTTACCCATGAAAGCCACTGGGTCATTTTGGGCCAATTATCAGGAGAATGACATTTCTAGTCCGTCTTAGCCATGAAAGCCACTGGGTCATTTTGAGCCAATTACCAGGAAACTGGGAGTTCTAGTCCAATCTTAGCCCATGAAAGCCACTGGGTCATTTTGGGGCAATTACCAGGAGACTGGGAGTTCTAGTGCCGTCTTAGCCCATGATAGCCACTGGGTCATTTTGGGCCAATTACCAGGAGACTGGGAGTTCTAGTCCCTTTTTAGCCCATGAAAGCCACTGGGTCGTTTGGGGCCATTTACCAGGAGACTGGGAGTTCCAGTCCAATCTTAGCCCATGAAAGCCACTGGGTCATTTTGGGCCAATAACCCGGAGACTGAGAGTTCTAGTCCCCTCTTAGCCCATGAAAGCCGCTGGGTCATTTTGGGCCAATTATCAGGAGTCTGAAATTTCTAGTCCGTCTTAACCCATGAAAGCCACTGGGACATTTGGGGCCAATTACCAGGAGACTGGGAGTTCTAGTCCCGTCTTAACCCATGAAAGCCACTGGGTCATTTTGAGCCAATTACCAGGAGTCTGAGAGTTCTATACCTGGCTTAGCCATGAAAGCCACTGGGTCATTTTGGGCCAATTACCAGGAGACTGGGAGTTCTAGTTCCGTCTTAGCCCATGAAAGCCACTGGGTAATTTTGGGCCAATTACCAGGACACTGGGAGTTCTAGTCCCCTCTTTACCCATGAAAGCCGCTGGGTCATTTTGGGCCAATTATCAGGAGACTGACATTTCTAGTCCGTCTTAGCCATGAAAGCCACTGGGTCATTTTGAGCCAATTACGAGGAGACTGACATTTCTAGTCCTTCTTAGCCATGAAAGCCACTGGGTCATTTTGAGCCAATTATCAGGAGACTGACATTTCTAGTCCGTCTTAGCCATGAAAGCCACTGGGTCATTTTGGGCCAATTACCACAAGACTGGGTGTTCTAGTCCCGTCTTAGCCCATGAAAGCCACTGGGTCATTTTGAGCCAATTACCAGGAGAATGGGAGTTCCAATCCCATTTTTACCCATGAAAGCCACTGGGTCATTTTGGGCCAATTATCAGGAGACTGACATTTCTAGTCCGTCTTAGCCATGAAAGCCACTGGGTCATTTTGAGCCAATTATCAGGAAACTGGGAGTTCTAGTCCCTTCTTAGCCCATGAAAGGCACTGGGTCGTTTGGGGCCAATTACCAGTAGACTGGGAGTTCTAGTCCAATCTTAGCCCACGAAAGCCACTGTGTCATTTTGGGCCAATTACCAGGAGACTGAGAGTTCTAGTCCCCTCTTAGCCCATGAAAGCCGTTGGGTCATTTTGGGGCAATTACCAGGAGACTGGGAGTTCTACTGCCGTCTTAGCCCATGATAACCACTGGGTCATTTTGGGACAATTATCAGGAGACTGACATTTCTAGTCCGTCTTAGTCCATGAAAGCCGCTGGGTCATTTTGGGCCAATTATCAGAAGACTGACATTTCTAGTCCGTTTTAGCCCATGAAAGCCACTGGGTCATTTCGGGCCAATTACCAGGAGACTGGGAGTTCTAGTCCCGTCTTAGCCCAGGAAAGCGATTGGGTCATTTTGGGCCAATTAACAGGCGACTGGGAGTTCTAGACCCAGCCCATGAAAGCCACTGGGTCATTTTGGGCCAATTACCAGGAGAATGGGAGTTCTAGTCCCGTCTTAGCCCAGGAAAGCGATTGGGTCATTTTGGGCCAATTAACAGGCGACTGGGAGTTCTAGACCCAGCCCATGAAAGCCACTGGGTCATTTTGGGCCAATTACCAGGAGAATGGGAGTTCTAGTCCCGTCTTAGCCCAGGAAAGCGATTGGGTCATTTTGGGCCAATTAACAGGCGACTGGGAGTTCTAGACCCAGCCCATGAAAGCCACTGGGTCATTTTGGGCCAATTACCAGGAGACTGGGAGTTCTAGTCCCGTCTTTACCCATAAAAGCCTCTGGGTCATTTTGGGCCAATTATCAGGATACTGACATTTCTAGTCCGTCTTAGTCATGAAAGCCACTGGGTCGTTTTGGGCCAATTACCACAAGACTGGGTGTTCTAGTTCCGTCTTAACCCATGAAAGCCACTGGGTCATTTTGAGCCAATTACCAGGAGTCTGAAAGTTCTAGACCTGGCTTAGCCATGAAAGCCACTGGGTCATTTTGGGCCAATTACCAGGAGACTGGGAGTTCTAGTCCCGATTTTACCCATGAAAGCCGCTGGGTCATTTTGGACCAATTATCAGGAGACTCACATTTCTAGTCCGTCTTAGCTCATGAAAGCCACTGGGTCATTTTGGGGCAATTACCAGGAGACTGGGAGTTCTAGTGCCGTCTTAGCCCATGATAGCCACTGGGTCATTTTGGGCCAATTACCAGGAGACTGGGAGTTCTAGTCCCTTCTTAGCCCATGAAAGCCACTGGGTCGTTTGGGGCCATTTACCAGGAGACTGGGTGTTCCAGTCCAATCTTAGCCCATGAAAGCCACTGGGTCATTTTGGGCCAATTACCCGGAGACTGAGAGTTCTAGTCCCCTCTTAGCCCATTAAAGCCACTGGGTCATTTTGGGCCAATTATCAGGAGACTGAAATTTCTAGTCCGTCTTAGCCCATGAAAGCCACTGGGTCATTTTGGGGCAATTACCAGGAGACTGGGAGTTCTAGTGCCGTCTTAGCCCATGATAGCCACTGGGTCATTTTGGGCCAATTATCAGGAAACTGACATTTCTAGTCCGCCTTAGTCCATGGAAGCCGCTGGGTCATTTTGGGCCAATTATCAGGAGACTGACATTTCTAGTCCGTCTTAGCCCATGAAAGCCACTGGGACATTTGGGGCCAATTACCAGGAGACTGGGAGTTCTAGTCCCGTCTTAACCCATGAAAGCCACTGGGTCATTTTGAGCCAATTACCAGGAGTCGGAGAGTTCTACATCTGGCTTAGCCATGAAAGCCACTGGGTCATTTTGGGCCAATTACCAGGAGACTGGGAGTTCTAGTTCCGTCTTAGCCCATGAAAGCCACTGGGTAATTTTGGGCCAATTACCAGGACACTGGGAGTTCTAGTCCCCTCTTTACCCATGAAAGCCGCTGGGTCATTTTGGGCCAATTATCAGGAGACTGACATTTCTAGTCCGTCTTAGCCATGAAAGCCACTGGGTCATTTTGAGCCAATTACGAGGAGACTGACATTTCTAGTCCTTCTTAGCCATGAAAGCCACTGGGTCATTTTGAGCCAATTACCAGGAGACTGGGAGTTCTAGTCCCTTCTTAGCCCATGAAAGCCACTGGGTCATTTGGGGCCAGTTACCAGGAGACTTGGAGTTCTAGTCCAATCTTAGCCCATCAAAGCCACTGGGTCATTTTGGGCCAATTACCAGGAGACTGAAATTTCTAGTCCGTCTTAGCCCATGAAAGGCACTGGGTCATTTTAGGCCAATTATCAGGAGACTGACATTTCTAGTCCATCTTAGTCCATGAAAGCCGCTGGGTCATTTTGGGCCAATTAACAGGAGACTGAAATTTCTAGTCCGTCTTAACCCATGAAAGCCACTGGGTCATTTTGGGCCAATTACCAGGACACTGGGAGTTCTATACCCGTCTTTACCTATAAAAGCCACTGGGACATTTTGGGCCAATTACCAGTGGACTGGCAGTTGTAGACTTTTCTTACACCATGAAAGCCACCTGGGTGAATTTGGGCCAATTACCAGGAGACTGGGAGTTCTACACCTGTCTTAGCCCATGAAAGCCACTGGGTCGTTTTGGGCCAATTACCCGGAGAATGGGAGTTCTAGTCCCGTCTTAGCCCAGGAAAGCGATTGGGTCATTTTGGGCCAATTAACAGGCGACTGGGAGTTCTAGACCCAGCCCATGAAAGCCACTGGGTCATTTTGGGCCAATTACCAGGAGACTGGGAGTTCTAGTCCCGTCTTTACCCATAAAAGCCTCTGGGTCATTTTGGGCCAATTATCAGGATACTGACATTTCTAGTCCGTCTTAGCCATGAAAGCCACTGGGTCATTTTGGGCCAATTACCACAAGACTGGGTGTTCTAGTCCCGTCTTAACCCATGAAAGCCACTGGGTCATTTTGAGCCAATTACCAGGAGTCTGAAAGTTCTAGACCTGGCTTAGCCATGAAAGCCACTGGGTCATTTTGGGCCAATTACCAGGAGACTGGGAGTTCTAGTTCCGTCTTAGCCCATGAAAGCCACTGGGTCCTTTTGGGCCAATAACCGGGGGACTGGGAGTTGTAGACTTTTCTTATGCCATGAAAGCCACCTGGGTGAATTTGGGCCAATTACCAGGAGACTGAGAGTTCTGCACCTGTTTTAGCCCATGAAAGCCACTGGGTCGTTTTGGCCCAATTACCCGGAGAATGGGAGTTCTAGTCCCATCTTAGCCCATGAAAGCCACTGCATCATTTTGGGTCAATTAACAGGCGACTGGGAGTTCTAGACCCAGCCCATGAAAGCAACTGGGTCATTTTGGGCCAATCACCAGGAGACTGGGAGTTCTAGTCCCGTTTTTACCCATGAAAGCCACTGGGTCATTTTGGGCCAATTATCAGGAGAATGACATTTCTAGTCCGTCTTAGCCATGAAAGCCACTGGGTCATTTTGAGCCAATTACCAGGAAACTGGGAGTTCTAGTCCAATCTTAGCCCATGAAAGCCACTGGGTCATTTTGGGGCAATTACCAGGAGACTGGGAGTTCTAGTGCCGTCTTAGCCCATGATAGCCACTGGGTCATTTTGGGCCAATTACCAGGAGACTGGGAGTTCTAGTCCCTTTTTAGCCCATGAAAGCCACTGGGTCGTTTGGGGCCATTTACCAGGAGACTGGGAGTTCCAGTCCAATCTTAGCCCATGAAAGCCACTGGGTCATCTTGGGCCAATAACCCGGAGACTGAGAGTTCTAGTCCCCTCTTAGCCCATGAAAGCCGCTGGGTCATTTTGGGCCAATTATCAGGAGTCTGAAATTTCTAGTCCGTCTTAGCCCATGAAAGCCACTGGGACATTTGGGGCCAATTACCAGGAGACTGGGAGTTCTAGTCCCGTCTTATCCCATGAAAGCCACTGGGTCATTTTGAGCCAATTACCAGGAGTCTGAGAGTTCTATAACTGGCTTAGCCATGAAAGCCACTGGGTCATTTTGGGCCAATTACCAGGAGACTGGGAGTTCTAGTTCCGTCTTAGCCCATGAAAGCCACTGGGTAATTTTGGGCCAATTACCAGGACACTGGGAGTTCTAATCCCCTCTTTACCCATGAAAGCCGCTGGGTCATTTTGGGCCAATTATCAGGAGACTGACATTTCTAGTCCGTCTTAGCCATGAAAGCCACTGGGTCATTTTGAGCCAATTACGAGGAGACTGACATTTCTAGTCCTTCTTAGCCATGAAAGCCACTGGGTCATTTTGAGCCAATTATCAGGAGACTGGGAGTTCTAGTCCCTTCTTAGCCCATGAAAGCCACTGGGTCATTTGGGGCCAATTACCAGGAGACTGGGAGTTCTAGTCCAATCTTAGCCCATCAAAGCCACTGGGTCATTTGGGGCCAATTACCAGGAGACTGGGAGTTCTAGTCCAATCTTAGCCCATCAAAGCCGCTGGGTCATTTTGAGCCAATTACGAGGAGACTGACATTTCTAGTCCGTCTTAGCCATGAAAGCCACTGGGTCATTTGGGGCCAATTACCAGGAGACTGGGAGTTCTAGTCCCTTCTTAGCCCATGAAAGCCACTGGGTCATTTGGGGCCAATTACCAGGAGACTGGGAGTTCTAGTCCAATCTTAGCCCACCAAAGCCACTGGGTCATTTTAGGCCAATTATCAGGAGACTGACATTTCTAGTCCATCTTAGTCCATGAAAGCCGCTGGGTCATTTTGGGCCAATTAACAGGAGACTGACATTTCTAGTCCGTCTTAGCCCATGAAAGCCACTGGGTCATTTTGGGCCAATTACCAGGACACTGGTAGTTCTATACCCGTCTTTACCCATAAAAGCCACTGGATCATTTTGGGACAATTACCAGGGGACTGGCAGTTGTAGAATTTTCTTACACCATGAAAGCCACCTGGGTGAATTTGGGCCAATTACCAGGAGACTGGGAGTTCTACACCTGTCTTAGCCCATGAAAGCCACTGGGTCCTTTTGGGCCAATTACCAGGAGAATGGGAGTTCTAGTCCCGTCTTAGCCCATGAAAGCGATTG
This sequence comes from Hydrophis major, assembly GCA_033807585.1. NCBI lineage: Eukaryota > Metazoa > Chordata > Lepidosauria > Squamata > Elapidae > Hydrophis > Hydrophis major. The sequence goes on along the minus strand of CM066343.1, from coordinate 3,160,954 downwards.
GGTCATTTTGGGCCAATTAACAGGGGACTGGGAGTTCTAGACCCAGCCCATGAAAGCTACTGGGTCATTTTGGGCCAATTGCCAGGAGACTGGAAGTTCTATTCCCTTCTTAGCACATGGAAGCCACTGGGTCATTTGGGGCCAATTACCAGGAGAATGGGAGTTCTAGTCCAATCTTAGCCCATTAAAGCCACTGGGTCATTTTGGGCCAATTATCAGGAGACTAAGAGTTCTTGTCCCCTCTTAGCCCATGAAAGCCGCTGGGTCATTTTGGGCCAATTATCAGGAGACTGACATTTCTAGTCCGTCTTAGCCCATTAAAGCCAGTGGGTCATATTGGGCCAATTACCAGGAGACTGGGAGTTCTAGTACCGTCTTAACCCATGAAAGCCACTGCGTCATTTTGAGCCAATTACCAGGAGTCTGAGAGTTGTAGACCTGGCTTAGCCATGAAAGCCACTGGGTCATTTTGGGCAAATTACCAGGAGACTGGGAGTTCTAGTCCCGTCTTAGCCCATGAAAGCCACTGGGTCATTTTGGGCCAATTACCAGGACACTGGGAGTTCTATACCCGTCTTTACACATAAAAGCCACTGGGTCATTTTGGGCCAATTACCAGGGGACTGGGAGTTGTAGACTTTTCTTACACCGTGAAAGCCACCTGGGTGAATTTGGGCCGATTACCAGTAGACTGGGAGTTCTACACCTGTCTTAGCCCATGAAAGCCACTGGGTCGCTTTGGGCCAATTACCCGGAGAATGGGAGTTCTAGTCCCGTCTTAGCCCATGAAAGCCACTGGGTCATTTTGGGCCAATAACCGGGGGACTGGGAGTTGTTGACTTTTCTTATGCCATGAAAGCCACCTGGGTGAATTTGGGCCAATTACCAGGAGACTGAGAGTTCTGCACCTGTCTTAGCCCATGAAAGCCACTGTGTCATTTTGGGGCAATTACCAGGAGACTGGGAGTTCTAGTGCCGTCTTAGCCCATGATAGCCACTGGGTCATTTTGGGCCAATTACCAGGAGACTGGGAGTTCTAGTCCCGTCTTTACCCATAAAAGCCTCTGGATCATTTTGGGCCAATTATCAGGAGACTGACATTTCTAGTCCGTCTTAGCCATGAAAGCCACTGGGTCATTTTGGGCCAATTACCCGGAGAATGAGAGTTCTAGTCCCGTCTTAGCCCATGAAAGCCACTGGGTCATTTTGAGCCAATTACCAGGAGTCTGAGAGTTCTAGACCTGGCTTAGGCATGAAAGCCACTGGGTCATTTTGGGCCAATTACCAGGAGACTGGGAATTCTAGTTCCGTCTTAGCCCATGAAAGCCACTGAGTCATTTTGGGGCAATAATCGGGGGACTGGGAGTTCTATACCCGTCTTCACACATAAAAGCCACTGGGTCATTTTGGGCCAATTACCAGGGGACTGGGAGATGTCGACTTTTCTTACACCGTGAAAGCCACCTGGGTGAATTTGGGCCGATTACCAGGAGACTGAGAGTTCTGCACCTGTCTTAGCCCATGAAAGCCACTGGGTCATTTTCGGGCAATTACCAGGAGACTGGGAGTTCTAGTGCCGTCTTAGCCCATGATAGCCACTGGGTCATTTTGGGCCAATTACTAGGAGACTGGGAGTTCTAGTCCCTTCTTAGCCCATGAAAGCCACTGGGTCGTTTGGGGCCACTTACCAGGAGACTGGGAGTTCCAGTCCAATCTTAGCCCATGAAAGCCACTGGGTCATTTTGCGCCAATTACCCGGAGACTGAGAGTTCTAGTCCCCTCTTAGCCCATGAAATCCGCTGGGTCATTTTGGGCCAATTATCAGGAGACTGAAATTTCTAGTCCGTCTTAGCCCATGAAAGCCACTGGGACATTTGGGGCCAATTACCAGGAGACTGGGAGTTCTAGTCCCGTCTTAGCCCATGAAAGCCACTGGGTCATTTTGGGCCAATTACCAGGACACTGGGAGTTCTATACCCGTCTTTACACATAAAAGCCACTGGGTCATTTTGGGCCAATTACCAGGGGACTGGGAGTTGTAGACTTTTCTTACACCGTGAAAGCCACCTGGGTGAATTTGGGCCGATTACCAGTAGATTGGGAGTTCTACACCTGTCTTAGCCCATGAAAGCCACTGGGTCGCTTTGGGCCAATTACCCGGAGAATGGGAGTTCTAGTCCCGTCTTAGCCCATGAAAGCCACTGGGTCATTTTGGGCCAATTAACAGGCGACTGGGAGTTCTAGACCCAGCCCATGAAAGCCACTGGGTCATTTTGGGCCAATTACCAGGAGACTGGGAGTTCTAGTCCCGTCTTTACCCATAAAAGCCTCTGGGTCATTTTGGGCCAATTATCAGGAGACTGACATTTCTAGTCCGTCTTAGCCATGAAAGCCACTGGGTCATTTTGGGCCAATTACCCGGAGAGTGGGAGTTCTAGTCCCGTCTTAGCCCATGAAAGCCACTGGGTCATTTTGAGCCAATTACCAGGAGTCTGAGAGTTCTAGACCTGGCTTAGCCATGAAAGCCACTGGGTCATTTTGGGGCAATAATCGGGGGACTGGGAGTTGTAGACTTTTCTTATGCCATGAAAGCCACCTGGGTGAATTTGGGCCAATTACCAGGAGACTGAGAGTTCTGCACCTGTCTTAGCCCATGAAAGCCACTGGGTAATTTTGGGGCAATTACCAGGAGACTGGGAGTTCTAGTGCCGTCTTAGCCCATGATAGCCACTGGGTCATTTTGGGCCAATTACCAGGAGTCTGAGAGTTCTAGACCTGGCTTAGGCATGAAAGCCACTGGGTCATTTTGGGCCAATTACCAGGAGACTGGGAATTCTAGTTCCGTCTTAGCCCATGAAAGCCACTGGGTCATTTTGGGGCAATAATCGGGGGACTGGGAGTTGTAGACTTTTCTTATGCCATGAAAGCCACCTGGGTGAATTTGGGCCAATTACCAGGAGACTGAGAGTTCTGCACCTGTCTTAGCCCATGAAAGCCACTGGGTCATTTTCGGGCAATTACCAGGAGACTGGGAGTTCTAGTGCCGTCTTAGCCCATGATAGCCACTGGGTCATTTTGGGCCAATTACTAGGAGACTGGGAGTTCTAGTCCCTTCTTAGCCCATGAAAGCCACTGGGTCGTTTGGGGCCATTTACCAGGAGACTGGGAGTTCCAGTCCAATCTTAGCCCATGAAAGCCACTGGGTCATTTTGGGCCAATTACCCGGAGACTGAGAGTTCTAGTCCCCTCTTAGCCCATGAAAGCCGCTGGGTCATTTTGGGCCAATTATCTGGAGACTGAAATTTCTAGTCCGTCTTAGCCCATGAAAGCCACTGGGTCATTTTGGGGCAATTACCAGGAGACTGGGAGTTCTAGTGCCGTCTTAGCCCATGATAGCCACTGGGTCATTTTGGGCCAATTATCAAGAAACTGACATTTCTAGTCCGTCTTAGTCCATGGAAGCCACTGGGTCATTTTGGGCCAATTATCAGGAGACTGACATTTCTAGTCCGTCTTAGCCCATGAAAGCCACTGGGACATTTGGGGCCAATTACCAGGAGACTGGGAGTTCTAGTCCCGTCTTAGCCCATGTAAGCCACTGGGTCGTTTGGGGCGATTTACCAGGAGACTGGGAGTTCCAGTCCAATCTTAGCCCATGAAAGCCACTGGGTCATTTTGGGCCAATTACCAGGAGTCTGAGAGTTCTAGACCTGGCTTAGGCATGAAAGCCACTGGGTCATTTTGGGCCAATTACCAGGAGATTGGGAGTTCTAGTTCCGTCTTAGCCCATGAAAGCCACTGGGTCATTTTGAGCCAATTACCAGGAGTCTGAGAGTTCTAGACCTGGCTTAGGCATGAAAGCCACTGCGTCATTTTGGGTCAATTAACAGGCGACTGGGAGTTCTAGACCCAGCCCATGAAAGCAACTGGGTCATTTTGTGCCAATTACCAGGAGACTGGGAGTTCTAGTCCCGTTTTTACCCATGAAAGCCACTGGGTCATTTTGGGCCAATTAACAGGAGACTGACATTTCTAGTCCGTCTTAGCCCATGAAAGCCACTGGGTCATTTTGGGCCAATTACCAGGACACTGGTAGTTCTATACCCGTCTTTACCCATAAAAGCCACTGGGTCATTTTGGGCCAATTACCAGGGGACTGGCAGTTGTAGACTTTTCTTACACCATGAAAGCCACCTGGGTGAATTTGGGCCAATTACCAGGAGACTGGGAGTTCTACACCTGTCTTAGCCCATGAAAGCCACTGGGTCCTTTTGGGCCAATTACCCGGAGAATGGGAGTTCTAGTCCCGTCTTAGCCCATGAAAGCAATTGGGTCATTTTGGGCCAATTAACAGGCGACTGGGAGTTCTAGACCCAGCCCATGAAAGCTACTGGGTCATTTTGGGCCAATTGCCAGGAGACTGGGAGTTCTATTCCCTTCTTAGCACATGGAAGCCACTGGGTCATTTGGGGCCAATTACCAGGAGAATGGGAGTTCTAGTCCAATCTTAACCCATTAAAGCCACTGGGTCATTTTGAGCCAATAACCAGGAGTCTGAGAGTTCTAGACCTGGCTTAGCCATGAAAGCCACTGGGTCATTTTGGGCCAATTACCAGGAGACTGGGAGTTCTAGTTCCGTCTTAGCCCATGAAAGCCACTGGGTCATTTTGGGCCAATTACCAGGACACTGGGAGTTCCATACCCGTCTTTACCCATAAAAGCCACTGGGTCATTTTGGGCCAATTACCAGGGGACTGGGAGTTGTAGACTTTTCTTACACCGTGAAAGCCACCTGGGTGAATTTGGGCCGATTACCAGTAGACTGGGAGTTCTACACCTGTCTTAGCCCATGAAAGCCACTGGGTCGCTTTGGGCCAATTACCCGGAGAATGGGAGTTCTAGTCCCGTCTTAGCCCATGAAAGCCACTGGGTCATTTTGGGCCAATTAACAGGCGACTGGGAGTTCTAGTCCCTTCTTAGCCCATGAAAGCCACTGGGTCGTTTGGGGCCATTTACCAGGAGACTGGGAGTTCCAGTCCAATCTTAGCCCATGAAAGCCACTGGGTCATTTTGGGCCAATTATCAGGAGACTAAGAGTTCTTGTCCCCTCTTAGCCCATGAAAGCCGCTGGGTCATTTTGGGCCAATTATCAGGAGACTGACATTTCTAGTCCGTCTTAGCCCATGAAAGCCAGTGGGTCATATTGGGCCAATTACCAGGAGACTGGGAGTTCTAGTCCCGTCTTAACCCATGAAAGCCACTGAGTCATTTTGAGCCAATTACCAGGAGTCTGAGAGTTCTAGACCTGGCTTAGCCATGAAAGCCACTGGGTCATTTTGGGCCAATTACCAGGAGACTGGGAGTTCTAGTTCCGTCTTAGCCCATGAAAGCCACTGGGTCATTTTGGGCCAATTACCAGGACACTGGGAGTTCCATACCCGTCTTTACCCATAAAAGCCACTGGGTCATTTTGGGCCAATTACCAGGGGACTGGGAGTTGTAGACTTTTCTTACACCGTGAAAGCCACCTGGGTGAATTTGGGCCGATTACCAGTAGACTGGGAGTTCTACACCTGTCTTAGCCCATGAAAGTCACTGGGTCGCTTTGGGCCAATTACCCGGAGAATGGGAGTTCTAGTCCCGTCTTAGCCCATGAAAGCCACTGGGTCATTTTGGGCCAATAACCGGGGGACTGGGAGTTGTAGACTTTTCTTATGCCATGAAAGCCACCTGGGTGAATTTGGGCCAATTACCAGGAGACTGAGAGTTCTGCACCTGTCTTAGCCCATGAAAGCCACTGGGTCATTTTGGGGCAATTACCAGGAGACTGGGAGTTCTAGTGCCGTCTTAGCCCATGATAGCCACTGGGTCATTTTGGGCCAATTACTAGGAGACTGGGAGATCTAGTCCCTTCTTAGCCCATGAAAGCCACTGGGTCGTTTGGGGCCATTTACCAGGAGACTGGGAGTTCCAGTCCAATCTTAGCCCATGAAAGCCACTGGGTCATTTTGGGCCAATTTCCCGGAGACTGAGAGTTCTAGTCCCCTCTTAGCCCATGAAAGCCACTGGTTCATTTTGGGCCAATTATCAGGAGACTGAAATTTCTAGTCCGTCTTAGCCCATGATAGCCACTGGGTCATTTTGGGCCAATTATCAGGAAACTGACATTTCTAGTCCGTCTTAGTCCATGGAAGCCACTGGGTCATTTTGGGCCAATTACCCGGAGACTGAGAGTTCTAGTCCCCTCTTAGCCCATGAAAGCCGCTGGGTCATTTTGGGCCAATTATCTGGAGACTGAAATTTCTAGTCCGTCTTAGCCCATGAAAGCCACTGGGTCATTTTGGGGCAATTACCAGGAGACTGGGAGTTCTAGTGCCGTCTTAGCCCATGATAGCCACTGGGTCATTTTGGGCCAATTATCAAGAAACTGACATTTCTAGTCCGTCTTAGTCCATGGAAGCCACTGGGTCATTTTGGGCCAATTATCAGGAGACTGACATTTCTAGTCCGTCTTAGCCCATGAAAGCCACTGGGACATTTGGGGCCAATTACCAGGAGACTGGGAGTTCTAGTCCCGTCTTAGCCCATGTAAGCCACTGGGTCGTTTGGGGCGATTTACCAGGAGACTGGGAGTTCCAGTCCAATCTTAGCCCATGAAAGCCACTGGGTCATTTTGGGCCAATTACCAGGAGTCTGAGAGTTCTAGACCTGGCTTAGGCATGAAAGCCACTGGGTCATTTTGGGCCAATTACCAGGAGATTGGGAGTTCTAGTTCCGTCTTAGCCCATGAAAGCCACTGGGTCATTTTGAGCCAATTACCAGGAGTCTGAGAGTTCTAGACCTGGCTTAGGCATGAAAGCCACTGCGTCATTTTGGGTCAATTAACAGGCGACTGGGAGTTCTAGACCCAGCCCATGAAAGCAACTGGGTCATTTTGTGCCAATTACCAGGAGACTGGGAGTTCTAGTCCCGTTTTTACCCATGAAAGCCACTGGGTCATTTTGGGCCAATTAACAGGAGACTGACATTTCTAGTCCGTCTTAGCCCATGAAAGCCACTGGGTCATTTTGGGCCAATTACCAGGACACTGGTAGTTCTATACCCGTCTTTACCCATAAAAGCCACTGGGTCATTTTGGGCCAATTACCAGGGGACTGGCAGTTGTAGACTTTTCTTACACCATGAAAGCCACCTGGGTGAATTTGGGCCAATTACCAGGAGACTGGGAGTTCTACACCTGTCTTAGCCCATGAAAGCCACTGGGTCCTTTTGGGCCAATTACCCGGAGAATGGGAGTTCTAGTCCCGTCTTAGCCCATGAAAGCAATTGGGTCATTTTGGGCCAATTAACAGGCGACTGGGAGTTCTAGACCCAGCCCATGAAAGCTACTGGGTCATTTTGGGCCAATTGCCAGGAGACTGGGAGTTCTATTCCCTTCTTAGCACATGGAAGCCACTGGGTCATTTGGGGCCAATTACCAGGAGAATGGGAGTTCTAGTCCAATCTTAGCCCATTAAAGCCACTGGGTCATTTTGAGCCAATAACCAGGAGTCTGAGAGTTCTAGACCTGGCTTAGGCATGAAAGCCACTGGGTCATTTTGGGCCAATTACCAGGAGACTGGGAGTTCCAGTTCCGTCTTAGCCCATGAAAGCCACTGGGTCATTTTGGGCCAATTACCAGGACACTGGGAGTTCCATACCCGTCTTTACCCATAAAAGCCACTGGGTCATTTTGGGCCAATTACCAGGGGACTGGGAGTTGTAGACTTTTCTTACACCGTGAAAGCCACCTGGGTGAATTTGGGCCGATTACCAGTAGACTGGGAGTTCTACACCTGTCTTAGCCCATGAAAGCCACTGGGTCGCTTTGGGCCAATTACCCGGAGAATGGGAGTTCTAGTCCCGTCTTAGCCCATGAAAGCCACTGGGTCATTTTGGGCCAATTAACAGGCGACTGGGAGTTCTAGTCCCTTCTTAGCCCATGAAAGCCACTGGGTCGTTTGGGGCCATTTACCAGGAGACTGGGAGTTCCAGTCCAATCTTAGCCCATGAAAGCCACTGGGTCATTTTGGGCCAATTATCAGGAGACTAAGAGTTCTTGTCCCCTCTTAGCCCATGAAAGCCGCTGGGTCATTTTGGGCCAATTATCAGGAGACTGACATTTCTAGTCCGTCTTAGCCCATGAAAGCCAGTGGGTCATATTGGGCCAATTACCAGGAGACTGGGAGTTCTAGTCCCGTCTTAACCCATGAAAGCCACTGAGTCATTTTGAGCCAATTACCAGGAGTCTGAGAGTTCTAGACCTGGCTTAGCCATGAAAGCCACTGGGTCATTTTGGGCCAATTACCAGGAGACTGGGAGTTCTAGTTCCGTCTTAGCCCATGAAAGCCACTGGGTCATTTTGGGCCAATTACCAGGACACTGGGAGTTCCATACCCGTCTTTACCCATAAAAGCCACTGGGTCATTTTGGGCCAATTACCAGGGGACTGGGAGTTGTAGACTTTTCTTACACCGTGAAAGCCACCTGGGTGAATTTGGGCCGATTACCAGTAGACTGGGAGTTCTACACCTGTCTTAGCCCATGAAAGCCACTGGGTCGCTTTGGGCCAATTACCCGGAGAATGGGAGTTCTAGTCCCGTCTTAGCCCATGAAAGCCACTGGGTCATTTTGGGCCAATAACCGGGGGACTGGGAGTTGTAGACTTTTCTTATGCCATGAAAGCCACCTGGGTGAATTTGGGCCAATTACCAGGAGACTGAGAGTTCTGCACCTGTCTTAGCCCATGAAAGCCACTGGGTCATTTTGGGGCAATTACCAGGAGACTGGGAGTTCTAGTGCCGTCTTAGCCCATGATAGCCACTGGGTCATTTTGGGCCAATTACTAGGAGACTGGGAGATCTAGTCCCTTCTTAGCCCATGAAAGCCACTGGGTCGTTTGGGGCCATTTACCAGGAGACTGGGAGTTCCAGTCCAATCTTAGCCCATGAAAGCCACTGGGTCATTTTGGGCCAATTTCCCGGAGACTGAGAGTTCTAGTCCCCTCTTAGCCCATGAAAGCCGCTGGTTCATTTTGGGCCAATTATCAGGAGACTGAAATTTCTAGTCCGTCTTAGTCCATGGAAGCCACTGGGTCATTTTGGGCCAATTATCAGGAGACTGACATTTCTAGTCCGTCTTAGCCCATGAAAGCCACTGGGACATTTGGGGCCAATTACCAGGAGACTGGGAGTTCTAGTCCCGTCTTAACCCATGAAAGCCACTGGGTCATTTTGAGCCAATTACCAGGAGTCTGAGAGTTCTAGACCTGGCTTAGCCATGAAAGCCACTGGGTCATTTTGGGCCAATTACCAGGAGACTGGGAGTTCTAGTTCCGTCTTAGCCCATGAAAGCCACTGGGTCGCTTTGGGCCAATTATCCGGAGAATGGGAGTGCTAGTCCCGTCTTAGCCCATGAAAGCCACTGGGTCATTTTGGGCCAATTAACAGGCGACTGGGAGTTCTAGATCCAGCCCATGAAAGCCACTGGGTCATTTTGGGCCAATTACCAGGAGACTGGGAGTTCTAGTCCCGTCTTTACCCATAAAAGCCTCTGGGTCATTTTGGGCCAATTATCAGGAGACTGACATTTCTAGTCCGTCTTAGCCATGAAAGCCACTGGGTCATTTTGGGCCAATTACCCGGAGAATGGGAGTTCTAGTCCCGTCTTAGCCCATGAAAGCCACTGGGTCATTTTGAGCCAATTACCAGGAGTCTGAGAGTTCTAGACCTGGCTTAGGCATGAAAGCCACTGGGTCATTTTGGGCCAATTACCAGGAGACTGGGAATTCTAGTTCCCTCTTAGCCCATGAAAGCCAGTGGGTCATTTTGGGGCAATAATCGGGGGACTGGGAGTTGTAGACTTTTCTTATGCCATGAAAGCCACCTGGGTGAATTTGGGCCAATTACCAGGAGACTGAGAGTTCTGCACCTGTCTTAGCCCATGAAAGCCACTGGGTCATTTTTGGGCAATTACCAGGAGACTGGGAGTTCTAGTGCCGTCTTAGCCCATGATAGCCACTGGGTCATTTTGGGCCAATTACTAGGAGACTGGCAGTTCTAGTCCCTTCTTAGCCCATGAAAGCCACTGGGTCGTTTGGGGCCATTTACCAGGAGACTGGGAGTTCCAGTCCAATCTTAGCCCATGAAAGCCACTGGGTCATTTTGGGCCAATTACCCGGAGACTGAGAGTTCTAGTCCCCTCTTAGCCCATGAAAGCCGCTGGGTCATTTTGGGCCAATTATCAGGAGACTGAAATTTCTAGTCCGTCTTAGCCCATGAAAGCCACTGGGTCATTTTGGGGCAATTACCAGGAGACTGGGAGTTCTAGTGCCATCTTAGCCCATGATAGCCACTGGGTCATTTTGGGCCAATTATCAAGAAACTGACATTTCTAGTCCGTCTTAGTCCATGGAAGCCACTGGGACATTTGGGGCCAATTACCAGGAGACTGGGAGTTCTACTCCCGTCTTAGCCCATGAAAGCCACTGGGTCATTTTGGGCCAATTACCAGGACACTGGGAGTTCTATACCCGTCTTTACACATGAAAGCCACTGGGTCATTTTGGGCCAATTACCAGGGGACTGGGAGTTGTAGACGTTTCTTACACCGTGAAAGCCACCTGGGTGAATTTGGGCCGATTACCAGTAGACTGGGAGTTCTACACCTGTCTTAGCCCATGAAAGCCACTGGGTCGCTTTGGGCCAATTACCCGGAGAATGGGAGTTCTAGTCCCGTCTTAGCCCATGAAAGCCACTGGGTCATTTTGGGCCAATTAACAGGCGACTGGGAGTTCTAGACCCAGCCCATGAAAGCCACTGGGTCATTTTGGGCCAATTACCAGGAGACTGGGAGTTCTAGTCCCGTCTTTACCCATAAAAGTCTCTGGGTCATTTTGGGCCAATTATCAGGAGACTGACATTTCTAGTCCATCTTAGCCATGAAAGCCACTGGGTCATTTTGGGCCAATTACCCGGAGAATGGGAGTTCTAGTCCCGTCTTAGCCCATGAAAGCCACTGGGTCATTTTGAGCCAATTACCAGGAGTCTGAGAGTTCTAGACCTGGCTTAGGCATGAAAGCCACTGGGTCATTTTGGGCCAATTACCAGGAGACTGGGAATTCTAGTTCCGTCTTAGCCCATGAAAGCCACTGGGTCATTTTGGGCCAATAACCGGGGGACTGGGAGTTGTAGACTTTTCTTATGCCATGAAAGCAACGTGGGTGAATTTGGGCCAATTACCAGGAGACTGAGAGTTCTGCACCTGTCTTAGCCCATGAAAGCCACTGGGTCATTTTGGGGCAATTACCAGGAGACTGGGAGTTCTAGTGCCGTCTTAGCCCATGATAGCCACTGGGTCATTTTGGGCCAATTACTAGGAGACTGGGAGTTCTAGTCCCTTCTTAGCCCATGAAAGCCACTGGGTCGTTTGGGGCCATTTACCAGGAGACTGGGAGTTCCAGTAAAATCTTAGCCCATGAAAGCCACTGGGTCATTTTGGGCCAATTACCCAGAGACTGAGAGTTCTAGTCCCCTCTTAGCCCATGAAATCCGCTGGGTCATTTTGGGCCAATTATCAGGAGACTGAAATTTCTAGTCCGTCTTAGCCCATGAAAGCCACTGGGTCATTTTGGGGCAATTACCAGGAGACTGGGAGTTCTAGTGCCGTCTTAGCCCATGATAGCCACTGGGTCATTTTGGGCCAATTATCAGGAAACTGACATTTCTAGTCCGTCTTAGTCCATGGAAGCCACTGGGTCATTTTGGGCCAATTATCAGGAGACTGACATTTCTAGTCCGTCTTAGCCCATGAAAGCCACTGGGACATTTTGAGCCAATTACCAGGAGTCTGAGAGTTCTAGACCTGGCTTAGCCATGAAAGCTACTGGGGCATTTTGGGCCAATTACCAGGAGACTGGGAGTTCGAGTTCCGTCTTAGCCCATGAAAGCCACTGGGTCGCTTTGGGCCAATTACCCGGAGAATGGGAGTTCTAGTCCCGTCTTAGCCCATGAAAGCCACTGGGTCATTTTGGGCCAATTAACAGGCGACTGGGAGTTCTAGACCCAGCCCATGAAAGCCACTGGGTCATTTTGGGCCAATTACCAGGAGACTGGGAGTTCTAGTCCCGTCTTTACCCATAAAAGCCTCTGGGTCATTTTGGGCCAATTATCAGGAGACTGACATTTCTAGTCCGTCTTAGCCATGAAAGCCACTGGGTCATTTTGGGCCAATTACCCGGAGAATGGGAGTTCTAGTCCCGTCTTAGCCCATGAAAGCCACTGGGTCATTTTGAGCCAATTACCAGGAGTCTGAGAGTTCTAGACCTGGCTTAGGCATGAAAGCCACTGGGTCATTTTGGGCCAATTACCAGGAGACTGGGAGTTCTAGTTCCGTCTTAGCCCATGAAAGCCACTGGGTAATTTTGGGCCAATTACCAGGACACTGGGAGTTCTAGTCCCCTCTTTACCCATGAAAGCCGCTGGGTCATTTTGGGCCAATTATCAGGAGACTGACATTTCTAGTCCGTCTTAGCCATGAAAGCCACTGGGTCATTTTGAGCCAATTACGAGGAGACTGACATTTCTAGTCCTTCTTAGCCATGAAAGCCACTGGGTCATTTTGAGCCAATTACCAGGAGACTGGGAGTTCTAGTCCCTTCTTAGCCCATAAAAGCCTCTGGGTCATTTTGGGCCAATTATCAGGAGACTGACATTTCTAGTCCGTCTTAGCCATGAAAGCCACTGGGTCATTTTGGGCCAATTACCCGGAGAGTGGGAGTTCTAGTCCCGTCTTAGCCCATGAAAGCCACTGGGTCATTTTGAGCCAATTACCAGGAGTCTGAGAGTTCTAGACCTGGCTTAGCCATGAAAGCCACTGGGTCATTTTGGGGCAATAATCGGGGGACTGGGAGTTGTAGACTTTTCTTATGCCATGAAAGCCACCTGGGTGAATTTGGGCCAATTACCAGGAGACTGAGAGTTCTGCACCTGTCTTAGCCCATGAAAGCCACTGGGTAATTTTGGGGCAATTACCAGGAGACTGGGAGTTCTAGTGCCGTCTTAGCCCATGATAGCCACTGGGTCATTTTGGGCCAATTACCAGGAGTCTGAGAGTTCTAGACCTGGCTTAGGCATGAAAGCCACTGGGTCATTTTGGGCCAATTACCAGGAGACTGGGAATTCTAGTTCCGTCTTAGCCCATGAAAGCCACTGGGTCATTTTGGGGCAATAATCGGGGGACTGGGAGTTGTAGACTTTTCTTATGCCATGAAAGCCACCTGGGTGAATTTGGGCCAATTACCAGGAGACTGAGAGTTCTGCACCTGTCTTAGCCCATGAAAGCCACTGGGTCATTTTCGGGCAATTACCAGGAGACTGGGAGTTCTAGTGCCGTCTTAGCCCATGATAGCCACTGGGTCATTTTGGGCCAATTACTAGGAGACTGGGAGTTCTAGTCCCTTCTTAGCCCATGAAAGCCACTGGGTCGTTTGGGGCCATTTACCAGGAGACTGGGAGTTCCAGTCCAATCTTAGCCCATGAAAGCCACTGGGTCATTTTGGGCCAATTACCCGGAGACTGAGAGTTCTAGTCCCCTCTTAGCCCATGAAAGCCACTGGGTCATTTTGGGCCAATTACCCGGAGACTGAGAGTTCTAGTCCCCTCTTAGCCCATGAAAGCCACTGGGTCATTTTGGGGCAATTACCAGGAGACTGGGAGTTCTAGTGCCGTCTTAGCCCATGATAGCCACTGGGTCATTTTGGGCCAATTATCAAGAAACTGACATTTCTAGTCCGTCTTAGTCCATGGAAGCCACTGGGTCATTTTGGGCCAATTATCAGGAGACTGACATTTCTAGTCCGTCTTAGCCCATGAAAGCCACTGGGACATTTGGGGCCAATTACCAGGAGACTGGGAGTTCTAGTCCCGTCTTAGCCCATGTAAGCCACTGGGTCGTTTGGGGCGATTTACCAGGAGACTGGGAGTTCCAGTCCAATCTTAGCCCATGAAAGCCACTGGGTCATTTTGGGCCAATTACCAGGAGTCTGAGAGTTCTAGACCTGGCTTAGGCATGAAAGCCACTGGGTCATTTTGGGCCAATTACCAGGAGATTGGGAGTTCTAGTTCCGTCTTAGCCCATGAAAGCCACTGGGTCATTTTGAGCCAATTACCAGGAGTCTGAGAGTTCTAGACCTGGCTTAGGCATGAAAGCCACTGCGTCATTTTGGGTCAATTAACAGGCGACTGGGAGTTCTAGACCCAGCCCATGAAAGCAACTGGGTCATTTTGTGCCAATTACCAGGAGACTGGGAGTTCTAGTCCCGTTTTTACCCATGAAAGCCACTGGGTCATTTTGGGCCAATTAACAGGAGACTGACATTTCTAGTCCGTCTTAGCCCATGAAAGCCACTGGGTCATTTTGGGCCAATTACCAGGACACTGGTAGTTCTATACCCGTCTTTACCCATAAAAGCCACTGGGTCATTTTGGGCCAATTACCAGGGGACTGGCAGTTGTAGACTTTTCTTACACCATGAAAGCCACCTGGGTGAATTTGGGCCAATTACCAGGAGACTGGGAGTTCTACACCTGTCTTAGCCCATGAAAGCCACTGGGTCCTTTTGGGCCAATTACCCGGAGAATGGGAGTTCTAGTCCCGTCTTAGCCCATGAAAGCAATTGGGTCATTTTGGGCCAATTAACAGGCGACTGGGAGTTCTAGACCCAGCCCATGAAAGCTACTGGGTCATTTTGGGCCAATTGCCAGGAGACTGGGAGTTCTATTCCCTTCTTAGCACATGGAAGCCACTGGGTCATTTGGGGCCAATTACCAGGAGAATGGGAGTTCTAGTCCAATCTTAACCCATTAAAGCCACTGGGTCATTTTGAGCCAATAACCAGGAGTCTGAGAGTTCTAGACCTGGCTTAGCCATGAAAGCCACTGGGTCATTTTGGGCCAATTACCAGGAGACTGGGAGTTCTAGTTCCGTCTTAGCCCATGAAAGCCACTGGGTCATTTTGGGCCAATTACCAGGACACTGGGAGTTCCATACCCGTCTTTACCCATAAAAGCCACTGGGTCATTTTGGGCCAATTACCAGGGGACTGGGAGTTGTAGACTTTTCTTACACCGTGAAAGCCACCTGGGTGAATTTGGGCCGATTACCAGTAGACTGGGAGTTCTACACCTGTCTTAGCCCATGAAAGCCACTGGGTCGCTTTGGGCCAATTACCCGGAGAATGGGAGTTCTAGTCCCGTCTTAGCCCATGAAAGCCACTGGGTCATTTTGGGCCAATTAACAGGCGACTGGGAGTTCTAGTCCCTTCTTAGCCCATGAAAGCCACTGGGTCGTTTGGGGCCATTTACCAGGAGACTGGGAGTTCCAGTCCAATCTTAGCCCATGAAAGCCACTGGGTCATTTTGGGCCAATTATCAGGAGACTAAGAGTTCTTGTCCCCTCTTAGCCCATGAAAGCCGCTGGGTCATTTTGGGCCAATTATCAGGAGACTGACATTTCTAGTCCGTCTTAGCCCATGAAAGCCAGTGGGTCATATTGGGCCAATTACCAGGAGACTGGGAGTTCTAGTCCCGTCTTAACCCATGAAAGCCACTGAGTCATTTTGAGCCAATTACCAGGAGTCTGAGAGTTCTAGACCTGGCTTAGCCATGAAAGCCACTGGGTCATTTTGGGCCAATTACCAGGAGACTGGGAGTTCTAGTTCCGTCTTAGCCCATGAAAGCCACTGGGTCATTTTGGGCCAATTACCAGGACACTGGGAGTTCCATACCCGTCTTTACCCATAAAAGCCACTGGGTCATTTTGGGCCAATTACCAGGGGACTGGGAGTTGTAGACTTTTCTTACACCGTGAAAGCCACCTGGGTGAATTTGGGCCGATTACCAGTAGACTGGGAGTTCTACACCTGTCTTAGCCCATGAAAGTCACTGGGTCGCTTTGGGCCAATTACCCGGAGAATGGGAGTTCTAGTCCCGTCTTAGCCCATGAAAGCCACTGGGTCATTTTGGGCCAATAACTGGGGGACTGGGAGTTGTAGACTTTTCTTATGCCATGAAAGCCACCTGGGTGAATTTGGGCCAATTACCAGGAGACTGAGAGTTCTGCACCTGTCTTAGCCCATGAAAGCCACTGGGTCATTTTGGGGCAATTACCAGGAGACTGGGAGTTCTAGTGCCGTCTTAGCCCATGATAGCCACTGGGTCATTTTGGGCCAATTACTAGGAGACTGGGAGATCTAGTCCCTTCTTAGCCCATGAAAGCCACTGGGTCGTTTGGGGCCATTTACCAGGAGACTGGGAGTTCCAGTCCAATCTTAGCCCATGAAAGCCACTGGGTCATTTTGGGCCAATTTCCCGGAGACTGAGAGTTCTAGTCCCCTCTTAGCCCATGAAAGCCGCTGGTTCATTTTGGGCCAATTATCAGGAGACTGAAATTTCTAGTCCGTCTTAGCCCATGATAGCCACTGGGTCATTTTGGGCCAATTATCAGGAAACTGACATTTCTAGTCCGTCTTAGTCCATGGAAGCCACTGGGTCATTTTGGGCCAATTACCCGGAGACTGAGAGTTCTAGTCCCCTCTTAGCCCATGAAAGCCGCTGGGTCATTTTGGGCCAATTATCTGGAGACTGAAATTTCTAGTCCGTCTTAGCCCATGAAAGCCACTGGGTCATTTTGGGGCAATTACCAGGAGACTGGGAGTTCTAGTGCCGTCTTAGCCCATGATAGCCACTGGGTCATTTTGGGCCAATTATCAAGAAACTGACATTTCTAGTCCGTCTTAGTCCATGGAAGCCACTGGGTCATTTTGGGCCAATTATCAGGAGACTGACATTTCTAGTCCGTCTTAGCCCATGAAAGCCACTGGGACATTTGGGGCCAATTACCAGGAGACTGGGAGTTCTAGTCCCGTCTTAGCCCATGTAAGCCACTGGGTCGTTTGGGGCGATTTACCAGGAGACTGGGAGTTCCAGTCCAATCTTAGCCCATGAAAGCCACTGGGTCATTTTGGGCCAATTACCAGGAGTCTGAGAGTTCTAGACCTGGCTTAGGCATGAAAGCCACTGGGTCATTTTGGGCCAATTACCAGGAGATTGGGAGTTCTAGTTCCGTCTTAGCCCATGAAAGCCACTGGGTCATTTTGAGCCAATTACCAGGAGTCTGAGAGTTCTAGACCTGGCTTAGGCATGAAAGCCACTGCGTCATTTTGGGTCAATTAACAGGCGACTGGGAGTTCTAGACCCAGCCCATGAAAGCAACTGGGTCATTTTGTGCCAATTACCAGGAGACTGGGAGTTCTAGTCCCGTTTTTACCCATGAAAGCCACTGGGTCATTTTGGGCCAATTAACAGGAGACTGACATTTCTAGTCCGTCTTAGCCCATGAAAGCCACTGGGTCATTTTGGGCCAATTACCAGGACACTGGTAGTTCTATACCCGTCTTTACCCATAAAAGCCACTGGGTCATTTTGGGCCAATTACCAGGGGACTGGCAGTTGTAGACTTTTCTTACACCATGAAAGCCACCTGGGTGAATTTGGGCCAATTACCAGGAGACTGGGAGTTCTACACCTGTCTTAGCCCATGAAAGCCACTGGGTCCTTTTGGGCCAATTACCCGGAGAATGGGAGTTCTAGTCCCGTCTTAGCCCATGAAAGCAATTGGGTCATTTTGGGCCAATTAACAGGCGACTGGGAGTTCTAGACCCAGCCCATGAAAGCTACTGGGTCATTTTGGGCCAATTGCCAGGAGACTGGGAGTTCTATTCCCTTCTTAGCACATGGAAGCCACTGGGTCATTTGGGGCCAATTACCAGGAGAATGGGAGTTCTAGTCCAATCTTAGCCCATTAAAGCCACTGGGTCATTTTGAGCCAATAACCAGGAGTCTGAGAGTTCTAGACCTGGCTTAGCCATGAAAGCCACTGGGTCATTTTGGGCCAATTACCAGGAGACTGGGAGTTCCAGTTCCGTCTTAGCCCATGAAAGCCACTGGGTCATTTTGGGCCAATTACCAGGACACTGGGAGTTCCATACCCGTCTTTACCCATAAAAGCCACTGGGTCATTTTGGGCCAATTACCAGGGGACTGGGAGTTGTAGACTTTTCTTACACCGTGAAAGCCACCTGGGTGAATTTGGGCCGATTACCAGTAGACTGGGAGTTCTACACCTGTCTTAGCCCATGAAAGCCACTGGGTCGCTTTGGGCCAATTACCCGGAGAATGGGAGTTCTAGTCCCGTCTTAGCCCATGAAAGCCACTGGGTCATTTTGGGCCAATTAACAGGCGACTGGGAGTTCTAGTCCCTTCTTAGCCCATGAAAGCCACTGGGTCGTTTGGGGCCATTTACCAGGAGACTGGGAGTTCCAGTCCAATCTTAGCCCATGAAAGCCACTGGGTCATTTTGGGCCAATTATCAGGAGACTAAGAGTTCTTGTCCCCTCTTAGCCCATGAAAGCCGCTGGGTCATTTTGGGCCAATTATCAGGAGACTGACATTTCTAGTCCGTCTTAGCCCATGAAAGCCAGTGGGTCATATTGGGCCAATTACCAGGAGACTGGGAGTTCTAGTCCCGTCTTAACCCATGAAAGCCACTGAGTCATTTTGAGCCAATTACCAGGAGTCTGAGAGTTCTAGACCTGGCTTAGCCATGAAAGCCACTGGGTCATTTTGGGCCAATTACCAGGAGACTGGGAGTTCTAGTTCCGTCTTAGCCCATGAAAGCCACTGGGTCATTTTGGGCCAATTACCAGGACACTGGGAGTTCCATACCCGTCTTTACCCATAAAAGCCACTGGGTCATTTTGGGCCAATTACCAGGGGACTGGGAGTTGTAGACTTTTCTTACACCGTGAAAGCCACCTGGGTGAATTTGGGCCGATTACCAGTAGACTGGGAGTTCTACACCTGTCTTAGCCCATGAAAGCCACTGGGTCGCTTTGGGCCAATTACCCGGAGAATGGGAGTTCTAGTCCCGTCTTAGCCCATGAAAGCCACTGGGTCATTTTGGGCCAATAACCGGGGGACTGGGAGTTGTAGACTTTTCTTATGCCATGAAAGCCACCTGGGTGAATTTGGGCCAATTACCAGGAGACTGAGAGTTCTGCACCTGTCTTAGCCCATGAAAGCCACTGGGTCATTTTGGGGCAATTACCAGGAGACTGGGAGTTCTAGTGCCGTCTTAGCCCATGATAGCCACTGGGTCATTTTGGGCCAATTACTAGGAGACTGGGAGATCTAGTCCCTTCTTAGCCCATGAAAGCCACTGGGTCGTTTGGGGCCATTTACCAGGAGACTGGGAGTTCCAGTCCAATCTTAGCCCATGAAAGCCACTGGGTCATTTTGGGCCAATTTCCCGGAGACTGAGAGTTCTAGTCCCCTCTTAGCCCATGAAAGCCGCTGGTTCATTTTGGGCCAATTATCAGGAGACTGAAATTTCTAGTCCGTCTTAGTCCATGGAAGCCACTGGGTCATTTTGGGCCAATTATCAGGAGACTGACATTTCTAGTCCGTCTTAGCCCATGAAAGCCACTGGGACATTTGGGGCCAATTACCAGGAGACTGGGAGTTCTAGTCCCGTCTTAACCCATGAAAGCCACTGGGTCATTTTGAGCCAATTACCAGGAGTCTGAGAGTTCTAGACCTGGCTTAGCCATGAAAGCCACTGGGTCATTTTGGGCCAATTACCAGGAGACTGGGAGTTCTAGTTCCGTCTTAGCCCATGAAAGCCACTGGGTCGCTTTGGGCCAATTATCCGGAGAATGGGAGTGCTAGTCCCGTCTTAGCCCATGAAAGCCACTGGGTCATTTTGGGCCAATTAACAGGCGACTGGGAGTTCTAGATCCAGCCCATGAAAGCCACTGGGTCATTTTGGGCCAATTACCAGGAGACTGGGAGTTCTAGTCCCGTCTTTACCCATAAAAGCCTCTGGGTCATTTTGGGCCAATTATCAGGAGACTGACATTTCTAGTCCGTCTTAGCCATGAAAGCCACTGGGTCATTTTGGGCCAATTACCCGGAGAATGGGAGTTCTAGTCCCGTCTTAGCCCATGAAAGCCACTGGGTCATTTTGAGCCAATTACCAGGAGTCTGAGAGTTCTAGACCTGGCTTAGGCATGAAAGCCACTGGGTCATTTTGGGCCAATTACCAGGAGACTGGGAATTCTAGTTCCCTCTTAGCCCATGAAAGCCAGTGGGTCATTTTGGGGCAATAATCGGGGGACTGGGAGTTGTAGACTTTTCTTATGCCATGAAAGCCACCTGGGTGAATTTGGGCCAATTACCAGGAGACTGAGAGTTCTGCACCTGTCTTAGCCCATGAAAGCCACTGGGTCATTTTTGGGCAATTACCAGGAGACTGGGAGTTCTAGTGCCGTCTTAGCCCATGATAGCCACTGGGTCATTTTGGGCCAATTACTAGGAGACTGGCAGTTCTAGTCCCTTCTTAGCCCATGAAAGCCACTGGGTCGTTTGGGGCCATTTACCAGGAGACTGGGAGTTCCAGTCCAATCTTAGCCCATGAAAGCCACTGGGTCATTTTGGGCCAATTACCCGGAGACTGAGAGTTCTAGTCCCCTCTTAGCCCATGAAAGCCGCTGGGTCATTTTGGGCCAATTATCAGGAGACTGAAATTTCTAGTCCGTCTTAGCCCATGAAAGCCACTGGGTCATTTTGGGGCAATTACCAGGAGACTGGGAGTTCTAGTGCCATCTTAGCCCATGATAGCCACTGGGTCATTTTGGGCCAATTATCAAGAAACTGACATTTCTAGTCCGTCTTAGTCCATGGAAGCCACTGGGACATTTGGGGCCAATTACCAGGAGACTGGGAGTTCTACTCCCGTCTTAGCCCATGAAAGCCACTGGGTCATTTTGGGCCAATTACCAGGACACTGGGAGTTCTATACCCGTCTTTACACATGAAAGCCACTGGGTCATTTTGGGCCAATTACCAGGGGACTGGGAGTTGTAGACGTTTCTTACACCGTGAAAGCCACCTGGGTGAATTTGGGCCGATTACCAGTAGACTGGGAGTTCTACACCTGTCTTAGCCCATGAAAGCCACTGGGTCGCTTTGGGCCAATTACCCGGAGAATGGGAGTTCTAGTCCCGTCTTAGCCCATGAAAGCCACTGGGTCATTTTGGGCCAATTAACAGGCGACTGGGAGTTCTAGACCCAGCCCATGAAAGCCACTGGGTCATTTTGGGCCAATTACCAGGAGACTGGGAGTTCTAGTCCCGTCTTTACCCATAAAAGTCTCTGGGTCATTTTGGGCCAATTATCAGGAGACTGACATTTCTAGTCCATCTTAGCCATGAAAGCCACTGGGTCATTTTGGGCCAATTACCCGGAGAATGGGAGTTCTAGTCCCGTCTTAGCCCATGAAAGCCACTGGGTCATTTTGAGCCAATTACCAGGAGTCTGAGAGTTCTAGACCTGGCTTAGGCATGAAAGCCACTGGGTCATTTTGGGCCAATTACCAGGAGACTGGGAATTCTAGTTCCGTCTTAGCCCATGAAAGCCACTGGGTCATTTTGGGCCAATAACCGGGGGACTGGGAGTTGTAGACTTTTCTTATGCCATGAAAGCAACGTGGGTGAATTTGGGCCAATTACCAGGAGACTGAGAGTTCTGCACCTGTCTTAGCCCATGAAAGCCACTGGGTCATTTTGGGGCAATTACCAGGAGACTGGGAGTTCTAGTGCCGTCTTAGCCCATGATAGCCACTGGGTCATTTTGGGCCAATTACTAGGAGACTGGGAGTTCTAGTCCCTTCTTAGCCCATGAAAGCCACTGGGTCGTTTGGGGCCATTTACCAGGAGACTGGGAGTTCCAGTAAAATCTTAGCCCATGAAAGCCACTGGGTCATTTTGGGCCAATTACCCAGAGACTGAGAGTTCTAGTCCCCTCTTAGCCCATGAAATCCGCTGGGTCATTTTGGGCCAATTATCAGGAGACTGAAATTTCTAGTCCGTCTTAGCCCATGAAAGCCACTGGGTCATTTTGGGGCAATTACCAGGAGACTGGGAGTTCTAGTGCCGTCTTAGCCCATGATAGCCACTGGGTCATTTTGGGCCAATTATCAGGAAACTGACATTTCTAGTCCGTCTTAGTCCATGGAAGCCACTGGGTCATTTTGGGCCAATTATCAGGAGACTGACATTTCTAGTCCGTCTTAGCCCATGAAAGCCACTGGGACATTTGGGGCCAATTACCAGGAGACTGGGAGTTCTAGTCCCGTCTTAACCCATGAAAGCCACTGGGTCATTTTGAGCCAATTACCAGGAGTCTGAGAGTTCTAGACCTGGCTTAGCCATGAAAGCTACTGGGGCATTTTGGGCCAATTACCAGGAGACTGGGAGTTCGAGTTCCGTCTTAGCCCATGAAAGCCACTGGGTCGCTTTGGGCCAATTACCCGGAGAATGGGAGTTCTAGTCCCGTCTTAGCCCATGAAAGCCACTGGGTCATTTTGGGCCAATTAACAGGCGACTGGGAGTTCTAGACCCAGCCCATGAAAGCCACTGGGTCATTTTGGGCCAATTACCAGGAGACTGGGAGTTCTAGTCCCGTCTTTACCCATAAAAGCCTCTGGGTCATTTTGGGCCAATTATCAGGAGACTGACATTTCTAGTCCGTCTTAGCCATGAAAGCCACTGGGTCATTTTGGGCCAATTACCCGGAGAATGGGAGTTCTAGTCCCGTCTTAGCCCATGAAAGCCACTGGGTCATTTTGAGCCAATTACCAGGAGTCTGAGAGTTCTAGACCTGGCTTAGGCATGAAAGCCACTGGGTCATTTTGGGCCAATTACCAGGAGACTGGGAGTTCTAGTTCCGTCTTAGCCCATGAAAGCCACTGGGTAATTTTGGGCCAATTACCAGGACACTGGGAGTTCTAGTCCCCTCTTTACCCATGAAAGCCGCTGGGTCATTTTGGGCCAATTATCAGGAGACTGACATTTCTAGTCCGTCTTAGCCATGAAAGCCACTGGGTCATTTTGAGCCAATTACGAGGAGACTGACATTTCTAGTCCTTCTTAGCCATGAAAGCCACTGGGTCATTTTGAGCCAATTACCAGGAGACTGGGAGTTCTAGTCCCTTCTTAGCCCATGAAAGCCACTGGGTCATTTGGGGCCAGTTACCAGGAGACTTGGAGTTCTAGTCCAATCTTAGCCCATCAAAGCCACTGGGTCATTTTGGGCCAATTACCAGGAGACTGAAATTTCTAGTCCGTCTTAGCCCATGAAAGGCACTGGGTCATTTTAGGCCAATTATCAGGAGACTGACATTTCTAGTCCATCTTAGTCCATGAAAGCCGCTGGGTCATTTTGGGCCAATTAACAGGAGACTGAAATTTCTAGTCCGTCTTAGCCCATGAAAGCCACTGGGTCATTTTGGGCCAATTACCAGGACACTGGGAGTTCTATACCCGTCTTTACCTATAAAAGCCACTGGGACATTTTGGGCCAATTACCAGTGGACTGGCAGTTGTAGACTTTTCTTACACCATGAAAGCCACCTGGGTGAATTTGGGCCAATTACCAGGAGACTGGGAGTTCTACACCTGTCTTAGCCCATGAAAGCCACTGGGTCGTTTTGGGCCAATTACCCGGAGAATGGGAGTTCTAGTCCCGTCTTAGCCCAGGAAAGCGATTGGGTCATTTTGGGCCAATTAACAGGCGACTGGGAGTTCTAGACCCAGCCCATGAAAGCCACTGGGTCATTTTGGGCCAATTACCAGGAGACTGGGAGTTCTAGTCCCGTCTTTACCCATAAAAGCCTCTGGGTCATTTTGGGCCAATTATCAGGATACTGACATTTCTAGTCCGTCTTAGCCATGAAAGCCACTGGGTCATTTTGGGCCAATTACCACAAGACTGGGTGTTCTAGTCCCGTCTTAACCCATGAAAGCCACTGGGTCATTTTGAGCCAATTACCAGGAGTCTGAAAGTTCTAGACCTGGCTTAGCCATGAAAGCCACTGGGTCATTTTGGGCCAATTACCAGGAGACTGGGAGTTCTAGTTCCGTCTTAGCCCATGAAAGCCACTGGGTCCTTTTGGGCCAATAACCGGGGGACTGGGAGTTGTAGACTTTTCTTATGCCATGAAAGCCACCTGGGTGAATTTGGGCCAATTACCAGGAGACTGAGAGTTCTGCACCTGTTTTAGCCCATGAAAGCCACTGGGTCGTTTTGGCCCAATTACCCGGAGAATGGGAGTTCTAGTCCCATCTTAGCCCATGAAAGCCACTGCATCATTTTGGGTCAATTAACAGGCGACTGGGAGTTCTAGACCCAGCCCATGAAAGCAACTGGGTCATTTTGGGCCAATCACCAGGAGACTGGGAGTTCTAGTCCCGTTTTTACCCATGAAAGCCACTGGGTCATTTTGGGCCAATTATCAGGAGAATGACATTTCTAGTCCGTCTTAGCCATGAAAGCCACTGGGTCATTTTGAGCCAATTACCAGGAAACTGGGAGTTCTAGTCCAATCTTAGCCCATGAAAGCCACTGGGTCATTTTGGGGCAATTACCAGGAGACTGGGAGTTCTAGTGCCGTCTTAGCCCATGATAGCCACTGGGTCATTTTGGGCCAATTACCAGGAGACTGGGAGTTCTAGTCCCTTTTTAGCCCATGAAAGCCACTGGGTCGTTTGGGGCCATTTACCAGGAGACTGGGAGTTCCAGTCCAATCTTAGCCCATGAAAGCCACTGGGTCATCTTGGGCCAATAACCCGGAGACTGAGAGTTCTAGTCCCCTCTTAGCCCATGAAAGCCGCTGGGTCATTTTGGGCCAATTATCAGGAGTCTGAAATTTCTAGTCCGTCTTAGCCCATGAAAGCCACTGGGACATTTGGGGCCAATTACCAGGAGACTGGGAGTTCTAGTCCCGTCTTATCCCATGAAAGCCACTGGGTCATTTTGAGCCAATTACCAGGAGTCTGAGAGTTCTATAACTGGCTTAGCCATGAAAGCCACTGGGTCATTTTGGGCCAATTACCAGGAGACTGGGAGTTCTAGTTCCGTCTTAGCCCATGAAAGCCACTGGGTAATTTTGGGCCAATTACCAGGACACTGGGAGTTCTAATCCCCTCTTTACCCATGAAAGCCGCTGGGTCATTTTGGGCCAATTATCAGGAGACTGACATTTCTAGTCCGTCTTAGCCATGAAAGCCACTGGGTCATTTTGAGCCAATTACGAGGAGACTGACATTTCTAGTCCTTCTTAGCCATGAAAGCCACTGGGTCATTTTGAGCCAATTATCAGGAGACTGGGAGTTCTAGTCCCTTCTTAGCCCATGAAAGCCACTGGGTCATTTGGGGCCAATTACCAGGAGACTGGGAGTTCTAGTCCAATCTTAGCCCATCAAAGCCACTGGGTCATTTGGGGCCAATTACCAGGAGACTGGGAGTTCTAGTCCAATCTTAGCCCATCAAAGCCGCTGGGTCATTTTGAGCCAATTACGAGGAGACTGACATTTCTAGTCCGTCTTAGCCATGAAAGCCACTGGGTCATTTGGGGCCAATTACCAGGAGACTGGGAGTTCTAGTCCCTTCTTAGCCCATGAAAGCCACTGGGTCATTTGGGGCCAATTACCAGGAGACTGGGAGTTCTAGTCCAATCTTAGCCCACCAAAGCCACTGGGTCATTTTAGGCCAATTATCAGGAGACTGACATTTCTAGTCCATCTTAGTCCATGAAAGCCGCTGGGTCATTTTGGGCCAATTAACAGGAGACTGACATTTCTAGTCCGTCTTAGCCCATGAAAGCCACTGGGTCATTTTGGGCCAATTACCAGGACACTGGTAGTTCTATACCCGTCTTTACCCATAAAAGCCACTGGATCATTTTGGGACAATTACCAGGGGACTGGCAGTTGTAGAATTTTCTTACACCATGAAAGCCACCTGGGTGAATTTGGGCCAATTACCAGGAGACTGGGAGTTCTACACCTGTCTTAGCCCATGAAAGCCACTGGGTCCTTTTGGGCCAATTACCAGGAGAATGGGAGTTCTAGTCCCGTCTTAGCCCATGAAAGCGATTGGGTCATTTTGGGCCAATTAACAGGGGACTGGGAGTTCTAGACCCAGCCCATGAAAGCTACTGGGTCATTTTGGGCCAATTGCCAGGAGACTGGAAGTTCTATTCCCTTCTTAGCACATGGAAGCCACTGGGTCATTTGGGGCCAATTACCAGGAGAATGGGAGTTCTAGTCCAATCTTAGCCCATTAAAGCCACTGGGTCATTTTGGGCCAATTATCAGGAGACTAAGAGTTCTTGTCCCCTCTTAGCCCATGAAAGCCGCTGGGTCATTTTGGGCCAATTATCAGGAGACTGACATTTCTAGTCCGTCTTAGCCCATGAAAGCCAGTGGGTCATATTGGGCCAATTACCAGGAGACTGGGAGTTCTAGTACCGTCTTAACCCATGAAAGCCACTGCGTCATTTTGAGCCAATTACCAGGAGTCTGAGAGTTGTAGACCTGGCTTAGCCATGAAAGCCACTGGGTCATTTTGGGCAAATTACCAGGAGACTGGGAGTTCTAGTCCCGTCTTAGCCCATGAAAGCCACTGGGTCATTTTGGGCCAATTACCAGGACACTGGGAGTTCTATACCCGTCTTTACACATAAAAGCCACTGGGTCATTTTGGGCCAATTACCAGGGGACTGGGAGTTGTAGACTTTTCTTACACCGTGAAAGCCACCTGGGTGAATTTGGGCCGATTACCAGTAGACTGGGAGTTCTACACCTGTCTTAGCCCATGAAAGCCACTGGGTCGCTTTGGGCCAATTACCCGGAGAATGGGAGTTCTAGTCCCGTCTTAGCCCATGAAAGCCACTGGGTCATTTTGGGCCAATAACCGGGGGACTGGGAGTTGTTGACTTTTCTTATGCCATGAAAGCCACCTGGGTGAATTTGGGCCAATTACCAGGAGACTGAGAGTTCTGCACCTGTCTTAGCCCATGAAAGCCACTGTGTCATTTTGGGGCAATTACCAGGAGACTGGGAGTTCTAGTGCCGTCTTAGCCCATGATAGCCACTGGGTCATTTTGGGCCAATTACCAGGAGACTGGGAGTTCTAGTCCCGTCTTTACCCATAAAAGCCTCTGGATCATTTTGGGCCAATTATCAGGAGACTGACATTTCTAGTCCGTCTTAGCCATGAAAGCCACTGGGTCATTTTGGGCCAATTACCCGGAGAATGAGAGTTCTAGTCCCGTCTTAGCCCATGAAAGCCACTGGGTCATTTTGAGCCAATTACCAGGAGTCTGAGAGTTCTAGACCTGGCTTAGGCATGAAAGCCACTGGGTCATTTTGGGCCAATTACCAGGAGACTGGGAATTCTAGTTCCGTCTTAGCCCATGAAAGCCACTGGGTCATTTTGGGGCAATAATCGGGGGACTGGGAGTTCTATACCCGTCTTTACACATAAAAGCCACTGGGTCATTTTGGGCCAATTACCAGGGGACTGGGAGATGTCGACTTTTCTTACACCGTGAAAGCCACCTGGGTGAATTTGGGCCGATTACCAGGAGACTGAGAGTTCTGCACCTGTCTTAGCCCATGAAAGCCACTGGGTCATTTTCGGGCAATTACCAGGAGACTGGGAGTTCTAGTGCCGTCTTAGCCCATGATAGCCACTGGGTCATTTTGGGCCAATTACTAGGAGACTGGGAGTTCTAGTCCCTTCTTAGCCCATGAAAGCCACTGGGTCGTTTGGGGCCACTTACCAGGAGACTGGGAGTTCCAGTCCAATCTTAGCCCATGAAAGCCACTGGGTCATTTTGCGCCAATTACCCGGAGACTGAGAGTTCTAGTCCCCTCTTAGCCCATGAAATCCGCTGGGTCATTTTGGGCCAATTATCAGGAGACTGAAATTTCTAGTCCGTCTTAGCCCATGAAAGCCACTGGGACATTTGGGGCCAATTACCAGGAGACTGGGAGTTCTAGTCCCGTCTTAGCCCATGAAAGCCACTGGGTCATTTTGGGCCAATTACCAGGACACTGGGAGTTCTATACCCGTCTTTACACATAAAAGCCACTGGGTCATTTTGGGCCAATTACCAGGGGACTGGGAGTTGTAGACTTTTCTTACACCGTGAAAGCCACCTGGGTGAATTTGGGCCGATTACCAGTAGATTGGGAGTTCTACACCTGTCTTAGCCCATGAAAGCCACTGGGTCGCTTTGGGCCAATTACCCGGAGAATGGGAGTTCTAGTCCCGTCTTAGCCCATGAAAGCCACTGGGTCATTTTGGGCCAATTAACAGGCGACTGGGAGTTCTAGACCCAGCCCATGAAAGCCACTGGGTCATTTTGGGCCAATTACCAGGAGACTGGGAGTTCTAGTCCCGTCTTTACCCATAAAAGCCTCTGGGTCATTTTGGGCCAATTATCAGGAGACTGACATTTCTAGTCCGTCTTAGCCATGAAAGCCACTGGGTCATTTTGGGCCAATTACCCGGAGAGTGGGAGTTCTAGTCCCGTCTTAGCCCATGAAAGCCACTGGGTCATTTTGAGCCAATTACCAGGAGTCTGAGAGTTCTAGACCTGGCTTAGCCATGAAAGCCACTGGGTCATTTTGGGGCAATAATCGGGGGACTGGGAGTTGTAGACTTTTCTTATGCCATGAAAGCCACCTGGGTGAATTTGGGCCAATTACCAGGAGACTGAGAGTTCTGCACCTGTCTTAGCCCATGAAAGCCACTGGGTAATTTTGGGGCAATTACCAGGAGACTGGGAGTTCTAGTGCCGTCTTAGCCCATGATAGCCACTGGGTCATTTTGGGCCAATTACCAGGAGTCTGAGAGTTCTAGACCTGGCTTAGGCATGAAAGCCACTGGGTCATTTTGGGCCAATTACCAGGAGACTGGGAATTCTAGTTCCGTCTTAGCCCATGAAAGCCACTGGGTCATTTTGGGGCAATAATCGGGGGACTGGGAGTTGTAGACTTTTCTTATGCCATGAAAGCCACCTGGGTGAATTTGGGCCAATTACCAGGAGACTGAGAGTTCTGCACCTGTCTTAGCCCATGAAAGCCACTGGGTCATTTTCGGGCAATTACCAGGAGACTGGGAGTTCTAGTGCCGTCTTAGCCCATGATAGCCACTGGGTCATTTTGGGCCAATTACTAGGAGACTGGGAGTTCTAGTCCCTTCTTAGCCCATGAAAGCCACTGGGTCGTTTGGGGCCATTTACCAGGAGACTGGGAGTTCCAGTCCAATCTTAGCCCATGAAAGCCACTGGGTCATTTTGGGCCAATTACCCGGAGACTGAGAGTTCTAGTCCCCTCTTAGCCCATGAAAGCCGCTGGGTCATTTTGGGCCAATTATCTGGAGACTGAAATTTCTAGTCCGTCTTAGCCCATGAAAGCCACTGGGTCATTTTGGGGCAATTACCAGGAGACTGGGAGTTCTAGTGCCGTCTTAGCCCATGATAGCCACTGGGTCATTTTGGGCCAATTATCAAGAAACTGACATTTCTAGTCCGTCTTAGTCCATGGAAGCCACTGGGTCATTTTGGGCCAATTATCAGGAGACTGACATTTCTAGTCCGTCTTAGCCCATGAAAGCCACTGGGACATTTGGGGCCAATTACCAGGAGACTGGGAGTTCTAGTCCCGTCTTAGCCCATGTAAGCCACTGGGTCGTTTGGGGCGATTTACCAGGAGACTGGGAGTTCCAGTCCAATCTTAGCCCATGAAAGCCACTGGGTCATTTTGGGCCAATTACCAGGAGTCTGAGAGTTCTAGACCTGGCTTAGGCATGAAAGCCACTGGGTCATTTTGGGCCAATTACCAGGAGATTGGGAGTTCTAGTTCCGTCTTAGCCCATGAAAGCCACTGGGTCATTTTGAGCCAATTACCAGGAGTCTGAGAGTTCTAGACCTGGCTTAGGCATGAAAGCCACTGCGTCATTTTGGGTCAATTAACAGGCGACTGGGAGTTCTAGACCCAGCCCATGAAAGCAACTGGGTCATTTTGTGCCAATTACCAGGAGACTGGGAGTTCTAGTCCCGTTTTTACCCATGAAAGCCACTGGGTCATTTTGGGCCAATTAACAGGAGACTGACATTTCTAGTCCGTCTTAGCCCATGAAAGCCACTGGGTCATTTTGGGCCAATTACCAGGACACTGGTAGTTCTATACCCGTCTTTACCCATAAAAGCCACTGGGTCATTTTGGGCCAATTACCAGGGGACTGGCAGTTGTAGACTTTTCTTACACCATGAAAGCCACCTGGGTGAATTTGGGCCAATTACCAGGAGACTGGGAGTTCTACACCTGTCTTAGCCCATGAAAGCCACTGGGTCCTTTTGGGCCAATTACCCGGAGAATGGGAGTTCTAGTCCCGTCTTAGCCCATGAAAGCAATTGGGTCATTTTGGGCCAATTAACAGGCGACTGGGAGTTCTAGACCCAGCCCATGAAAGCTACTGGGTCATTTTGGGCCAATTGCCAGGAGACTGGGAGTTCTATTCCCTTCTTAGCACATGGAAGCCACTGGGTCATTTGGGGCCAATTACCAGGAGAATGGGAGTTCTAGTCCAATCTTAGCCCATTAAAGCCACTGGGTCATTTTGAGCCAATAACCAGGAGTCTGAGAGTTCTAGACCTGGCTTAGCCATGAAAGCCACTGGGTCATTTTGGGCCAATTACCAGGAGACTGGGAGTTCTAGTTCCGTCTTAGCCCATGAAAGCCACTGGGTCATTTTGGGCCAATTACCAGGACACTGGGAGTTCCATACCCGTCTTTACCCATAAAAGCCACTGGGTCATTTTGGGCCAATTACCAGGGGACTGGGAGTTGTAGACTTTTCTTACACCGTGAAAGCCACCTGGGTGAATTTGGGCCGATTACCAGTAGACTGGGAGTTCTACACCTGTCTTAGCCCATGAAAGCCACTGGGTCGCTTTGGGCCAATTACCCGGAGAATGGGAGTTCTAGTCCCGTCTTAGCCCATGAAAGCCACTGGGTCATTTTGGGCCAATTAACAGGCGACTGGGAGTTCTAGTCCCTTCTTAGCCCATGAAAGCCACTGGGTCGTTTGGGGCCATTTACCAGGAGACTGGGAGTTCCAGTCCAATCTTAGCCCATGAAAGCCACTGGGTCATTTTGGGCCAATTATCAGGAGACTAAGAGTTCTTGTCCCCTCTTAGCCCATGAAAGCCGCTGGGTCATTTTGGGCCAATTATCAGGAGACTGACATTTCTAGTCCGTCTTAGCCCATGAAAGCCAGTGGGTCATATTGGGCCAATTACCAGGAGACTGGGAGTTCTAGTCCCGTCTTAACCCATGAAAGCCACTGAGTCATTTTGAGCCAATTACCAGGAGTCTGAGAGTTCTAGACCTGGCTTAGCCATGAAAGCCACTGGGTCATTTTGGGCCAATTACCAGGAGACTGGGAGTTCTAGTTCCGTCTTAGCCCATGAAAGCCACTGGGTCATTTTGGGCCAATTACCAGGACACTGGGAGTTCCATACCCGTCTTTACCCATAAAAGCCACTGGGTCATTTTGGGCCAATTACCAGGGGACTGGGAGTTGTAGACTTTTCTTACACCGTGAAAGCCACCTGGGTGAATTTGGGCCGATTACCAGTAGACTGGGAGTTCTACACCTGTCTTAGCCCATGAAAGTCACTGGGTCGCTTTGGGCCAATTACCCGGAGAATGGGAGTTCTAGTCCCGTCTTAGCCCATGAAAGCCACTGGGTCATTTTGGGCCAATAACCGGGGGACTGGGAGTTGTAGACTTTTCTTATGCCATGAAAGCCACCTGGGTGAATTTGGGCCAATTACCAGGAGACTGAGAGTTCTGCACCTGTCTTAGCCCATGAAAGCCACTGGGTCATTTTGGGGCAATTACCAGGAGACTGGGAGTTCTAGTGCCGTCTTAGCCCATGATAGCCACTGGGTCATTTTGGGCCAATTACTAGGAGACTGGGAGATCTAGTCCCTTCTTAGCCCATGAAAGCCACTGGGTCGTTTGGGGCCATTTACCAGGAGACTGGGAGTTCCAGTCCAATCTTAGCCCATGAAAGCCACTGGGTCATTTTGGGCCAATTTCCCGGAGACTGAGAGTTCTAGTCCCCTCTTAGCCCATGAAAGCCGCTGGTTCATTTTGGGCCAATTATCAGGAGACTGAAATTTCTAGTCCGTCTTAGCCCATGATAGCCACTGGGTCATTTTGGGCCAATTATCAGGAAACTGACATTTCTAGTCCGTCTTAGTCCATGGAAGCCACTGGGTCATTTTGGGCCAATTACCCGGAGACTGAGAGTTCTAGTCCCCTCTTAGCCCATGAAAGCCGCTGGGTCATTTTGGGCCAATTATCTGGAGACTGAAATTTCTAGTCCGTCTTAGCCCATGAAAGCCACTGGGTCATTTTGGGGCAATTACCAGGAGACTGGGAGTTCTAGTGCCGTCTTAGCCCATGATAGCCACTGGGTCATTTTGGGCCAATTATCAAGAAACTGACATTTCTAGTCCGTCTTAGTCCATGGAAGCCACTGGGTCATTTTGGGCCAATTATCAGGAGACTGACATTTCTAGTCCGTCTTAGCCCATGAAAGCCACTGGGACATTTGGGGCCAATTACCAGGAGACTGGGAGTTCTAGTCCCGTCTTAGCCCATGTAAGCCACTGGGTCGTTTGGGGCGATTTACCAGGAGACTGGGAGTTCCAGTCCAATCTTAGCCCATGAAAGCCACTGGGTCATTTTGGGCCAATTACCAGGAGTCTGAGAGTTCTAGACCTGGCTTAGGCATGAAAGCCACTGGGTCATTTTGGGCCAATTACCAGGAGATTGGGAGTTCTAGTTCCGTCTTAGCCCATGAAAGCCACTGGGTCATTTTGAGCCAATTACCAGGAGTCTGAGAGTTCTAGACCTGGCTTAGGCATGAAAGCAATTGGGTCATTTTGGGTCAATTAACAGGCGACTGGGAGTTCTAGACCCAGCCCATGAAAGCAACTGGGTCATTTTGTGCCAATTACCAGGAGACTGGGAGTTCTAGTCCCGTTTTTACCCATGAAAGCCACTGGGTCATTTTGGGCCAATTAACAGGAGACTGACATTTCTAGTCCGTCTTAGCCCATGAAAGCCACTGGGTCATTTTGGGCCAATTACCAGGACACTGGTAGTTCTATACCCGTCTTTACCCATAAAAGCCACTGGGTCATTTTGGGCCAATTACCAGGGGACTGGCAGTTGTAGACTTTTCTTACACCATGAAAGCCACCTGGGTGAATTTGGGCCAATTACCAGGAGACTGGGAGTTCTACACCTGTCTTAGCCCATGAAAGCCACTGGGTCCTTTTGGGCCAATTACCCGGAGAATGG
Organism: Hydrophis major; assembly: GCA_033807585.1. NCBI lineage: Eukaryota > Metazoa > Chordata > Lepidosauria > Squamata > Elapidae > Hydrophis > Hydrophis major. Next base: position 3,127,569 of record CM066343.1, on the reverse strand, counting down.
GAGTTCTAGTCCCGTCTTAGCCCATGAAAGCAATTGGGTCATTTTGGGCCAATTAACAGGCGACTGGGAGTTCTATTCCCTTCTTAGCACATGGAAGCCACTGGGTCATTTGGGGCCAATTACCAGGAGAATGGGAGTTCTAGTCCAATCTTAGCCCATTAAAGCCACTGGGTCATTTTGAGCCAATAACCAGGAGTCTGAGAGTTCTAGACCTGGCTTAGCCATGAAAGCCACTGGGTCATTTTGGGCCAATTACCAGGAGACTGGGAGTTCTAGTTCCGTCTTAGCCCATGAAAGCCACTGGGTCATTTTGGGCCAATTACCAGGACACTGGGAGTTCCATACCCGTCTTTACCCATAAAAGCCACTGGGTCATTTTGGGCCAATTACCAGGGGACTGGGAGTTGTAGACTTTTCTTACACCGTGAAAGCCACCTGGGTGAATTTGGGCCGATTACCAGTAGACTGGGAGTTCTACACCTGTCTTAGCCCATGAAAGCCACTGGGTCGCTTTGGGCCAATTACCCGGAGAATGGGAGTTCTAGTCCCGTCTTAGCCCATGAAAGCCACTGGGTCATTTTGGGCCAATTAACAGGCGACTGGGAGTTCTAGTCCCTTCTTAGCCCATGAAAGCCACTGGGTCGTTTGGGGCCATTTACCAGGAGACTGGGAGTTCCAGTCCAATCTTAGCCCATGAAAGCCACTGGGTCATTTTGGGCCAATTATCAGGAGACTAAGAGTTCTTGTCCCCTCTTAGCCCATGAAAGCCGCTGGGTCATTTTGGGCCAATTATCAGGAGACTGACATTTCTAGTACGTCTTAGCCCATGAAAGCCAGTGGGTCATATTGGGCCAATTACCAGGAGACTGGGAGTTCTAGTCCCGTCTTAACCCATGAAAGCCACTGAGTCATTTTGAGCCAATTACCAGGAGTCTGAGAGTTCTAGACCTGGCTTAGCCATGAAAGCCACTGGGTCATTTTGGGCCAATTACCAGGAGACTGGGAGTTCTAGTTCCGTCTTAGCCCATGAAAGCCACTGGGTCATTTTGGGCCAATTACCAGGACACTGGGAGTTCCATACCCGTCTTTACCCATAAAAGCCACTGGGTCATTTTGGGCCAATTACCAGGGGACTGGGAGTTGTAGACTTTTCTTACACCGTGAAAGCCACCTGGGTGAATTTGGGCCGATTACCAGTAGACTGGGAGTTCTACACCTGTCTTAGCCCATGAAAGCCACTGGGTCGCTTTGGGCCAATTACCCGGAGAATGGGAGTTCTAGTCCCGTCTTAGCCCATGAAAGCCACTGGGTCATTTTGGGCCAATAACCGGGGGACTGGGAGTTGTAGACTTTTCTTATGCCATGAAAGCCACCTGGGTGAATTTGGGCCAATTACCAGGAGACTGAGAGTTCTGCACCTGTCTTAGCCCATGAAAGCCACTGGGTCATTTTGGGGCAATTACCAGGAGACTGGGAGTTCTAGTGCCGTCTTAGCCCATGATAGCCACTGGGTCATTTTGGGCCAATTACTAGGAGACTGGGAGATCTAGTCCCTTCTTAGCCCATGAAAGCCACTGGGTCGTTTGGGGCCATTTACCAGGAGACTGGGAGTTCCAGTCCAATCTTAGCCCATGAAAGCCACTGGGTCATTTTGGGCCAATTTCCCGGAGACTGAGAGTTCTAGTCCCCTCTTAGCCCATGAAAGCCGCTGGTTCATTTTGGGCCAATTATCAGGAGACTGAAATTTCTAGTCCGTCTTAGCCCATGATAGCCACTGGGTCATTTTGGGCCAATTATCAGGAAACTGACATTTCTAGTCCGTCTTAGTCCATGGAAGCCACTGGGTCATTTTGGGCCAATTATCAGGAGACTGACATTTCTAGTCCGTCTTAGCCCATGAAAGCCACTGGGACATTTGGGGCCAATTACCAGGAGACTGGGAGTTCTAGTCCCGTCTTAACCCATGAAAGCCACTGGGTCATTTTGAGCCAATTACCAGGAGTCTGAGAGTTCTAGACCTGGCTTAGCCATGAAAGCCACTGGGTCATTTTGGGCCAATTACCAGGAGACTGGGAGTTCTAGTTCCGTCTTAGCCCATGAAAGCCACTGGGTCGCTTTGGGCCAATTATCCGGAGAATGGGAGTGCTAGTCCCGTCTTAGCCCATGAAAGCCACTGGGTCATTTTGGGCCAATTAACAGGCGACTGGGAGTTCTAGATCCAGCCCATGAAAGCCACTGGGTCATTTTGGGCCAATTACCAGGAGACTGGGAGTTCTAGTCCCGTCTTTACCCATAAAAGCCTCTGGGTCATTTTGGGCCAATTATCAGGAGACTGACATTTCTAGTCCGTCTTAGCCATGAAAGCCACTGGGTCATTTTGGGCCAATTACCCGGAGAATGGGAGTTCTAGTCCCGTCTTAGCCCATGAAAGCCACTGGGTCATTTTGAGCCAATTACCAGGAGTCTGAGAGTTCTAGACCTGGCTTAGGCATGAAAGCCACTGGGTCATTTTGGGCCAATTACCAGGAGACTGGGAATTCTAGTTCCCTCTTAGCCCATGAAAGCCAGTGGGTCATTTTGGGGCAATAATCGGGGGACTGGGAGTTCTACTCCCGTCTTAGCCCATGAAAGCCACTGGGTCATTTTGGGCCAATTACCAGGACACTGGGAGTTCTATACCCGTCTTTACAAATGAAAGCCACTGGGTCATTTTGGGCCAATTACCAGGGGACTGGGAGTTGTAGACGTTTCTTACACCGTGAAAGCCACCTGGGTGAATTTGGGCCGATTACCAGTAGACTGGGAGTTCTACACCTGTCTTAGCCCATGAAAGCCACTGGGTCGCTTTGGGCCAATTACCCGGAGAATGGGAGTTCTAGTCCCGTCTTAGCCCATGAAAGCCACTGGGTCATTTTGGGCCAATTAACAGGCGACTGGGAGTTCTAGACCCAGCCCATGAAAGCCACTGGGTCATTTTGGGCCAATTACCAGGAGACTGGGAGTTCTAGTCCCGTCTTTACCCATAAAAGTCTCTGGGTCATTTTGGGCCAATTATCAGGAGACTGACATTTCTAGTCCGTCTTAGCCATGAAAGCCACTGGGTCATTTTGGGCCAATTACCCGGAGAATGGGAGTTCTAGTCCCGTCTTAGCCCATGAAAGCCACTGGGTCATTTTGAGCCAATTACCAGGAGTCTGAGAGTTCTAGACCTGGCTTAGGCATGAAAGCCACTGGGTCATTTTGGGCCAATTACCAGGAGACTGGGAATTCTAGTTCCGTCTTAGCCCATGAAAGCCACTGGGTCATTTTGGGCCAATAACCGGGGGACTGGGAGTTGTAGACTTTTCTTATGCCATGAAAGCAACGTGGGTGAATTTGGGCCAATTACCAGGAGACTGAGAGTTCTGCACCTGTCTTAGCCCATGAAAGCCACTGGGTCATTTTGGGGCAATTACCAGGAGACTGGGAGTTCTAGTGCCGTCTTAGCCCATGATAGCCACTGGGTCATTTTGGGCCAATTACTAGGAGACTGGGAGTTCTAGTCCCTTCTTAGCCCATGAAAGCCACTGGGTCGTTTGGGGCCATTTACCAGGAGACTGGGAGTTCCAGTAAAATCTTAGCCCATGAAAGCCACTGGGTCATTTTGGGCCAATTACCCAGAGACTGAGAGTTCTAGTCCCCTCTTAGCCCATGAAAGCCGCTGGGTCATTTTGGGCCAATTATCAGGAGACTGAAATTTCTAGTCCGTCTTAGCCCATGAAAGCCACTGGGTCATTTTGGGGCAATTACCAGGAGACTGGGAGTTCTAGTGCCGTCTTAGCCCATGATAGCCACTGGGTCATTTTGGGCCAATTATCAGGAAACTGACATTTCTAGTCCGTCTTAGTCCATGGAAGCCACTGGGTCATTTTGGGCCAATTATCAGGAGACTGACATTTCTAGTCCGTCTTAGCCCATGAAAGCCACTGGGACATTTGGGGCCAATTACCAGGAGACTGGGAGTTCTAGTCCCGTCTTAACCCATGAAAGCCACTGGGTCATTTTGAGCCAATTACCAGGAGTCTGAGAGTTCTAGACCTGGCTTAGCCATGAAAGCTACTGGGGCATTTTGGGCCAATTACCAGGAGACTGGGAGTTCGAGTTCCGTCTTAGCCCATGAAAGCCACTGGGTCGCTTTGGGCCAATTACCCGGAGAATGGGAGTTCTAGTCCCGTCTTAGCCCATGAAAGCCACTGGGTCATTTTGGGCCAATTAACAGGCGACTGGGAGTTCTAGACCCAGCCCATGAAAGCCACTGGGTCATTTTGGGCCAATTACCAGGAGACTGGGAGTTCTAGTCCCGTCTTTACCCATAAAAGCCTCTGGGTCATTTTGGGCCAATTATCAGGAGACTGACATTTCTAGTCCGTCTTAGCCATGAAAGCCACTGGGTCATTTTGGGCCAATTACCCGGAGAATGGGAGTTCTAGTCCCGTCTTAGCCCATGAAAGCCACTGGGTCATTTTGAGCCAATTACCAGGAGTCTGAGAGTTCTAGACCTGGCTTAGGCATGAAAGCCACTGGGTCATTTTGGGCCAATTACCAGGAGACTGGGAATTCTAGTTCCGTCTTAGCCCATGAAAGCCACTGGGTCATTTTGGGCCAATAACCGGGGGACTGGGAGTTGTAGACTTTTCTTATGCCATGAAAGGCACCTGGGTGAATTTGGGCCAATTACCAGGAGACTGAGAGTTCTGCACCTGTCTTAGCCCATGAAAGCCACTGGGTCATTTTGGGGCAATTACCAGGAGACTGGGAGTTCTAGTGCCGTCTTAGCCCATGATAGCCACTGGGTCATTTTGGGCCAATTACTAGGAGACTGGGAGTTCTAGTCCCTTCTTAGCCCATGAAAGCCACTGGGTCGTTTGGGGCCATTTACCAGGAGACTGGGAGTTCCAGTAAAATCTTAGCCCATGAAAGCCACTGGGTCATTTTGGGCCAATTACCCGGAGACTGAGAGTTCTAGTCCCCTCTTAGCCCATGAAAGCCGCTGGGTCATTTTGGGCCAATTATCAGGAGACTGAAATTTCTAGTCCGTCTTAGCCCATGAAAGCCACTGGGTCATTTTGGGGCAATTACCAGGAGACTGGGAGTTCTAGTGCCGTCTTAGCCCATGATAGCCACTGGGTCATTTTGGGCCAATTATCAGGAAACTGACATTTCTAGTCCGTCTTAGTCCATGGAAGCCACTGGGTCATTTTGGGCCAATTATCAGGAGACTGACATTTCTAGTCCGTCTTAGCCCATGAAAGCCACTGGGACATTTGGGGCCAATTACCAGGAGACTGGGAGTTCTAGTCCCGTCTTAACCCATGAAAGCCACTGGGTCATTTTGGGCCAATTACCAGGAGACTGGGAGTTCTAGACCTGGCTTAGGCATGAAAGCCACTGGGGAATTTTGGGCCAATTACCAGGAGACTGGGAGTTCTAGTTCCGTCTTAGCCCATGAAAGCCACTGGGTCATTTTGAGCCAATTACCAGGAGTCTGAGAGTTCTAGACCTGACTTAGGCATGAAAGCCACTGCGTCATTTTGGGTCAATTGACAGGCGACTGGGAGTTCTCGACCCAGCCCATGAAAGCAACTGGGTCATTTTGGGCCAATTACCAGGAGACTGGGAGTTCTAGTCCCGTTTTTACCCATGAAAGCCACTGGGTCATTTTGGGCCAATTACCAGGGGACTGGGAGTTGTAGACTTTTCTTACACCGTGAAAGCCACCTGGGTGAATTTGGGCCGATTACCAGTAGATTGGGAGTTCTACACCTGTCTTAGCCCATGAAAGCCACTGGGTCGCTTTGGGCCAATTACCCGGAGAATGGGAGTTCTAGTCCCGTCTTAGCCCATGAAAGCCACTGGGTCATTTTGGGCCAATTAACAGGCGACTGGGAGTTCTAGACCCAGCCCATGAAAGCCACTGGGTCATTTTGGGCCAATTACCAGGAGACTGGGAGTTCTAGTCCCGTCTTTACCCATAAAAGCCTCTGGGTCATTTTGGGCCAATTATCAGGAGACTGACATTTCTAGTCCGTCTTAGCCATGAAAGCCACTGGGTCATTTTGGGCCAATTACCCGGAGAGTGGGAGTTCTAGTCCCGTCTTAGCCCATGAAAGCCACTGGGTCATTTTGAGCCAATTACCAGGAGTCTGAGAGTTCTAGACCTGGCTTAGCCATGAAAGCCACTGGGTCATTTTGGGCCAATTACCAGGAGACTGGGAATTCTAGTTCCGTCTTAGCCCATGAAAGCCACTGGGTCATTTTGGGGCAATAATCGGGGGACTGGGAGTTGTAGACTTTTCTTATGCCATGAAAGCCACCTGGGTGAATTTGGGCCAATTACCAGGAGACTGAGAGTTCTGCACCTGTCTTAGCCCATGAAAGCCACTGGGTCATTTTCGGGCAATTACCAGGAGACTGGGAGTTCTAGTGCCGTCTTAGCCCATGATAGCCACTGGGTCATTTTGGGCCAATTACTAGGAGACTGGGAGTTCTAGTCCCTTCTTAGCCCATGAAAGCCACTGGGTCGTTTGGGGCCATTTACCAGGAGACTGGGAGTTCCAGTCCAATCTTAGCCCATGAAAGCCACTGGGTCATTTTGGGCCAATTACCCGGAGACTGAGAGTTCTAGTCCCCTCTTAGCCCATGAAAGCCGCTGGGTCATTTTGGGCCAATTACCAGGAGTCTGAGAGTTCTAGACGTGGCTTAGGCATGAAAGCCACTGGGTCATTTTGGGCCAATTACCAGGAGACTGGGAATTCTAGTTCCGTCTTAGCCCATGAAAGCCACTGGGTCATTTTGGGGCAATAATCGGGGGACTGGGAGTTCTATACCCGTCTTTACACATAAAAGCCACTGGGTCATTTTGGGCCAATTACCAGGGGACTGGGAGTTGTAGACTTTTCTTACACCGTGAAAGCCACCTGGGTGAATTTGGGCCGATTACCAGGAGACTGAGAGTTCTGCACCTGTCTTAGCCCATGAAAGCCACTGGGTCATTTTCGGGCAATTACCAGGAGACTGGGAGTTCTAGTGCCGTCTTAGCCCATGATAGCCACTGGGTCATTTTGGGCCAATTACTAGGAGACTGGGAGTTCTAGTCCCTTCTTAGCCCATGAAAGCCACTGGGTCGTTTGGGGCCACTTACCAGGAGACTGGGAGTTCCAGTCCAATCTTAGCCCATGAAAGCCACTGGGTCATTTTGCGCCAATTACCCGGAGACTGAGAGTTCTAGTCCCCTCTTAGCCCATGAAAGCCGCTGGGTCATTTTGGGCCAATTATCAGGAGACTGAAATTTCTAGTCCGTCTTAGCCCATGAAAGCCACTGGGACATTTGGGGCCAATTACCAGGAGACTGGGAGTTCTAGTCCCGTCTTAGCCCATGAAAGCCACTGGGTCATTTTGGGCCAATTACCAGGACACTGGGAGTTCTATACCCGTCTTTACACATAAAAGCCACTGGGTCATTTTGGGCCAATTACCAGGGGACTGGGAGTTGTAGACTTTTCTTACACCGTGAAAGCCACCTGGGTGAATTTGGGCCGATTACCAGTAGATTGGGAGTTCTACACCTGTCTTAGCCCATGAAAGCCACTGGGTCGCTTTGGGCCAATTACCCGGAGAATGGGAGTTCTAGTCCCGTCTTAGCCCATGAAAGCCACTGGGTCATTTTGGGCCAATTAACAGGCGACTGGGAGTTCTAGACCCAGCCCATGAAAGCCACTGGGTCATTTTGGGCCAATTACCAGGAGACTGGGAGTTCTAGTCCCGTCTTTACCCATAAAAGCCTCTGGGTCATTTTGGGCCAATTATCAGGAGACTGACATTTCTAGTCCGTCTTAGCCATGAAAGCCACTGGGTCATTTTGGGCCAATTACCCGGAGAGTGGGAGTTCTAGTCCCGTCTTAGCCCATGAAAGCCACTGGGTCATTTTGAGCCAATTACCAGGAGTCTGAGAGTTCTAGACCTGGCTTAGCCATGAAAGCCACTGGGTCATTTTGGGCCAATTACCAGGAGACTGGGAATTCTAGTTCCGTCTTAGCCCATGAAAGCCACTGGGTCATTTTGGGGCAATAATCGGGGGACTGGGAGTTGTAGACTTTTCTTATGCCATGAAAGCCACCTGGGTGAATTTGGGCCAATTACCAGGAGACTGAGAGTTCTGCACCTGTCTTAGCCCATGAAAGCCACTGGGTCATTTTCGGGCAATTACCAGGAGACTGGGAGTTCTAGTGCCGTCTTAGCCCATGATAGCCACTGGGTCATTTTGGGCCAATTACTAGGAGACTGGGAGTTCTAGTCCCTTCTTAGCCCATGAAAGCCACTGGGTCGTTTGGGGCCATTTACCAGGAGACTGGGAGTTCCAGTCCAATCTTAGCCCATGAAAGCCACTGGGTCATTTTGGGCCAATTACCCGGAGACTGAGAGTTCTAGTCCCCTCTTAGCCCATGAAAGCCGCTGGGTCATTTTGGGCCAATTATCTGGAGACTGAAATTTCTAGTCCGTCTTAGCCCATGAAAGCCACTGGGTCATTTTGGGGCAATTATCAGGAGACTGGGAGTTCTAGTGCCGTCTTAGCCCATGATAGCCACTGGGTCATTTTGGGCCAATTATCAAGAAACTGACATTTCTAGTCCGTCTTAGTCCATGGAAGCCACTGGGTCATTTTGGGCCAATTATCAGGAGACTGACATTTCTAGTCCGTCTTAGCCCATGAAAGCCACTGGGTCATTTTGGGCCAATTACCAGGACACTGGGAGTTATATACCCGTCTTTACACATGAAAGCCACTGGGTCATTTTGGGCCAATTACCAGGGGACTGGGAGTTGTAGACTTTTCTTACACCGTGAAAGCCACCTGGGTGAATTTGGGCCGATTACCAGTAGACTGGGAGTTCTACACCTGTCTTAGCCCATGAAAGCCACTGGGTCGCTTTGGGCCAATTACCCGGAGAATGGGAGTTCTAGTCCCGTCTTAGCCCATGAAAGCCACTGGGTCATTTTGGGCCAATAACCGGGGGACTGGGAGTTGTAGACTTTTCTTATGCCATGAAAGCCACCTGGGTGAATTTGGGCCAATTACCAGGAGACTGAGAGTTCTGCACCTGTCTTAGCCCATGAAAGCCACTGTGTCATTTTGGGGCAATTACCAGGAGACTGGGAGTTCTAGTGCCGTCTTAGCCCATGAAAGCCACTGGGTCATTTTGGGCCATTTACCAGGAGACTGGGAGTTCTAGTCCAATCTTAGCCCATGATAGCCACTGGGTCATTTTGGGCCAATTTCCAGGAGACTGGGAGTTCTAGTCCCTTCTTAGCCCATGTAAGCCACTGGGTCGTTTGGGGCGATTTACCAGGAGACTGGGAGTTCCAGTCCAATCTTAGCCCATGAAAGCCACTGGGTCATTTTGGGCCAATTACCAGGAGTCTGAGAGTTCTAGACCTGGCTTAGGCATGAAAGCCACTGGGTCATTTTGGGCCAATTACCAGGAGATTGGGAGTTCTAGTTCCGTCTTAGCCCATGAAAGCCACTGGGTCATTTTGAGCCAATTACCAGGAGTCTGAGAGTTCTAGACCTGGCTTAGGCATGAAAGCCACTGCGTCATTTTGGGTCAATTAACAGGCGACTGGGAGTTCTAGACCCAGCCCATGAAAGCAACTGGGTCATTTTGTGCCAATTACCAGGAGACTGGGAGTTCTAGTCCCGTTTTTACCCATGAAAGCCACTGGGTCATTTTGGGCCAATTAACAGGAGACTGACATTTCTAGTCCGTCTTAGCCCATGAAAGCCACTGGGTCATTTTGGGCCAATTACCAGGACACTGGTAGTTCTATACCCGTCTTTACCCATAAAAGCCACTGGGTCATTTTGGGCCAATTACCAGGGGACTGGCAGTTGTAGACTTTTCTTACACCATGAAAGCCACCTGGGTGAATTTGGGCCAATTACCAGGAGACTGGGAGTTCTACACCTGTCTTAGCCCATGAAAGCCACTGGGTCCTTTTGGGCCAATTACCCGGAGAATGGGAGTTCTAGACCCAGCCCATGAAAGCCACTGGGTCATTTTGGGCCAATTACCAGGAGACTGGGAGTTCTAGTCCCGTCTTTACCCATAAAAGCCTCTGGGTCATTTTGGGCCAATTATCAGGAGACTGACATTTCTAGTCCGTCTTAGCCATGAAAGCCACTGGGTCATTTTGGGCCAATTACCCGGAGAATGGGAGTTCTAGTCCCGTCTTAGCCCATGAAAGCCACTGGGTCATTTTGAGCCAATTACCAGGAGTCTGAGAGTTCTAGACCTGGCTTAGGCATGAAAGCCACTGGGTCATTTTGGGCCAATTACCAGGAGACTGGGAATTCTAGTTCTGTCTTAGCCCATGAAAGCCACTGGGTCATTTTGGGCCAATAACCGGGGGACTGGGAGTTGTAGACTTTTCTTATGCCATGAAAGCCACCTGGGTGAATTTGGGCCAATTACCAGGAGACTGAGAGTTCTGCACCTGTCTTAGCCCATGAAAGCCACTGGGTCATTTTGGGGCAATTACCAGGAGACTGGGAGTTCTAGTGCCGTCTTAGCCCATGATAGCCACTGGGTCATTTTGGGCCAATTACTAGGAGACTGGGAGTTCTGGTCCCTTCTTAGCCCATGAAAGCCACTGGGTCGTTTGGGGCCATTTACCAGGAGACTGGGAGTTCCAGTAAAATCTTAGCCCATGAAAGCCACTGGGTCATTTTGGGCCAATTACCCGGAGACTGAGAGTTCTAGTCCCATCTTAGCCCATGAAAGCCGCTGGGTCATTTTGGGCCAATTATCAGGAGACTGAAATTTCTAGTCCGTCTTAGCCCATGAAAGCCACTGGGTCATTTTGGGGCAATTACCAGGAGACTGGGAGTTCTAGTGCCGTCTTAGCCCATGATAGCCACTGGGTCATTTTGGGCCAATTATCAGGAAACTGACATTTCTAGTCCGTCTTAGTCCATGGAAGCCACTGGGTCATTTTGGGCCAATTATCAGGAGACTGACATTTCTAGTCCGTCTTAGCCCATGAAAGCCACTGGGATATTTGGGGCCAATTACCAGGAGACTGGGAGTTCTAGTCCCGTCTTAACCCATGAAAGCCACTGGGTCATTTTGAGCCAATTACCAGGAGTCTGAGAGTTCTAGACCTGGCTTAGCCATGAAAGCTACTGGGTCATCTTGGGCCAATTACCAGGAGACTGGGAGTTCTAGTTCCGTCTTAGCCCATGAAAGCCACTGGGTCGCTTTGGGCCAATTACCCGGAGAATGGGAGTTCTAGTCCCGTCTTAGCCCATGAAAGCCACTGGGTCATTTTGAGCCAATTACCAGGAGTCTGAGAGTTCTAGACCTGGCTTAGCCATGAAAGCCACTGGGTCATTTTGGGCCAATTACCAGGAGACTGGGAGTTCTAGTTCCGTCTTAGCCCATGAAAGCCACTGGGTCGCTTTGGGCCAATTATCCGGAGAATGGGAGTGCTAGTCCCGTCTTAGCCCATGAAAGCCACTGGGTCATTTTGGGCCAATTAACAGGCGACTGGGAGTTCTAGATCCAGCCCATGAAAGCCACTGGGTCATTTTGGGCCAATTACCAGGAGACTGGGAGTTCTAGTCCCGTCTTTTCCCATAAAAGCCTCTGGGTCATTTTGGGCCAATTATCAGGAGACTGACATTTCTAGTCCGTCTTAGCCATGAAAGCCACTGGGTCATTTTGGGCCAATTACCCGGAGAATGGGAGTTCTAGTCCCGTCTTAGCCCATGAAAGCCACTGGGTCATTTTGAGCCAATTACCAGGAGTCTGAGAGTTCTAGACCTGGCTTAGGCATGAAAGCCACTGGGTCATTTTGGGCCAATTACCAGGAGACTGGGAATTCTAGTTCCGTCTTAGCCCATGAAAGCCACTGGGTCATTTTGGGGCAATAATCGGGGGACTGGGAGTTGTAGACTTTTCTTATGCCATGAAAGCCACCTGGGTGAATTTGGGCCAATTACCAGGAGACTGAGAGTTCTGCACCTGTCTTAGCCCATGAAAGCCACTGGGTCATTTTGGGGCAATTACCAGGAGACTGGGAATTCTAGTGCCGTCTTAGCCCATGATAGCCACTGGGTCATTTTGGGCCAATTACTAGGAGACTGGCAGTTCTAGTCCCTTCTTAGCCCATGAAAGCCACTGGGTCGTTTGGGGCCATTTACCAGGAGACTGGGAGTTCCAGTCCAATCTTAGCCCATGAAAGCCACTGGGTCATTTTGGGCCAATTACCCGGAGACTGAGAGTTCTAGTCCCCTCTTAGCCCATGAAAGCCGCTGGGTCATTTTGGGCCAATTATCAGGAGACTGAAATTTCTAGTCCGTCTTAGCCCATGAAAGCCACTGGGTCATTTTGGGGCAATTACCAGGAGACTGGGAGTTCTAGTGCCATCTTAGCCCATGATAGCCACTGGGTCATTTTGGGCCAATTATCAAGAAACTGACATTTCTAGTCCGTCTTAGTCCATGGAAGCCACTGGGACATTTGGGGCCAATTACCAGGAGACTGGGAGTTCTACTCCCGTCTTAGCCCATGAAAGCCACTGGGTCATTTTGGGCCAATTACCAGGACACTGGGAGTTCTATACCCGTCTTTACACATGAAAGCCACTGGGTCATTTTGGGCCAATTACCAGGGGACTGGGAGTTGTAGACTTTTCTTACACCGTGAAAGCCACCTGGGTGAATTTGGGCCGATTACCAGTAGACTGGGAGTTCTACACCTGTCTTAGCCCATGAAAGCCACTGGGTCGCTTTGGGCCAATTACCCGGAGAATGGGAGTTCTAGTCCCGTCTTAGCCCATGAAAGCCACTGGGTCATTTTGGGCCAATTAACAGGCGACTGGGAGTTCTAGACCCAGCCCATGAAAGCCACTGGGTCATTTTGGGCCAATTACCAGGAGACTGGGAGTTCTAGTCCCGTCTTTACCCATAAAAGCCTCTGGGTCATTTTGGGCCAATTATCAGGAGACTGACATTTCTAGTCCGTCTTAGCCATGAAAGCCACTGGGTCATTTTGGGCCAATTACCCGGAGAATGGGAGTTCTAGTCCCGTCTTAGCCCATGAAAGCCACTGGGTCATTTTGAGCCAATTACCAGGAGTCTGAGAGTTCTAGACCTGGCTTAGGCATGAAAGCCACTGGGTCATTTTGGGCCAATTACCAGGAGACTGGGAATTCTAGTTCCGTCTTAGCCCATGAAAGCCACTGGGTCATTTTGGGCCAATAACCGGGGGACTGGGAGTTGTAGACTTTTCTTATGCCATGAAAGCAACCTGGGTGAATTTGGGCCAATTACCAGGAGACTGAGAGTTCTGCACCTGTCTTAGCCCATGAAAGCCACTGGGTCATTTTGGGGCAATTACCAGGAGACTGGGAGTTCTAGTGCCGTCTTAGCCCATGATAGCCACTGGGTCATTTTGGGCCAATTACTAGGAGACTGGGAGTTCTAGTCCCTTCTTAGCCCATGAAAGCCACTGGGTCGTTTGGGGCCATTTACCAGGAGACTGGGAGTTCCAGTAAAATCTTAGCCCATGAAAGCCACTGGGTCATTTTGGGCCAATTACCCGGAGACTGAGAGTTCTAGTCCCCTCTTAGCCCATGAAAGCCGCTGGGTCATTTTGGGCCAATTATCAGGAGACTGAAATTTCTAGTCCATCTTAGCCCATGAAAGCCACTGGGTCATTTTGGGGCAATTACCAGGAGACTGGGAGTTCTAGTGCCGTCTTAGCCCATGATAGCCACTGGGTCATTTTGGGCCAATTATCAGGAAACTGACATTTCTAGTCCGTCTTAGTCCATGGAAGCCACTGGGTCATTTTGGGTCAATTATCAGGAGACTGACATTTCTAGTCCGTCTTAGCCCATGAAAGCCACTGGGACATTTGGGGCCAATTACCAGGAGACTGGGAGTTCTAGTCCCGTCTTAACCCATGAAAGCCACTGGGTCATTTTGAGCCAATTACCAGGAGTCTGAGAGTTCTAGACCTGGCTTAGCCATGAAAGCTACTGGGTCATTTTGGGCCAATTACCAGGAGACTGGGAGTTCTAGTTCCGTCTTAGCCCATGAAAGCCACTGGGTCGCTTTGGGCCAATTACCCGGAGAATGGGAGTTCTAGTCCCGTCTTAGCCCATGAAAGCCACTGGGTCATTTTGGGCCAATTAACAGGCGACTGGGAGTTCTAGACCCAGCCCATGAAAGCCACTGGGTCATTTTGGGCCAATTACCAGGAGACTGGGAGTTCTAGTCCCGTCTTTACCCATAAAAGCCTCTGGGTCATTTTGGGCCAATTATCAGGAGACTGACATTTCTAGTCCGTCTTAGCCATGAAAGCCACTGGGTCATTTTGGGCCAATTACCCGGAGAATGGGAGTTCTAGTCCCGTCTTAGCCCATGAAAGCCACTGGGTCATTTTGAGCCAATTACCAGGAGTCTGAGAGTTCTAGACCTGGCTTAGGCATGAAAGCCACTGGGTCATTTTGGGCCAATTACCAGGAGACTGGGAATTCTAGTTCCGTCTTAGCCCATGAAAGCCACTGGGTCATTTTGGGCCAATAACCGGGGGACTGGGAGTTGTAGACTTTTCTTATGCCATGAAAGCCACCTGGGTGAATTTGGGCCAATTACCAGGAGACTGAGAGTTCTGCACCTGTCTTAGCCCATGAAAGCCACTGGGTCATTTTGGGCCAATTACTAGGAGACTGGGAGTTCTAGTCCCTTCTTAGCCCATGAAAGCCACTGGGTCGTTTGGGGCCATTTACCAGGAGACTGGGAGTTCCAGTAAAATCTTAGCCCATGAAAGCCACTGGGTCATTTTGGGCCAATTACCCGGAGACTGAGAGTTCTAGTCCCCTCTTAGCCCATGAAAGCCGCTGGGTCATTTTGGGCCAATTATCAGGAGACTGAAATTTCTAGTCCGTCTTAGCCCATGAAAGCCACTGGGTCATTTTGGGGCAATTACCAGGAGACTGGGAGTTCTAGTGCCGTCTTAGCCCATGATAGCCACTGGGTCATTTTGGGCCAATTATCAGGAAACTGACATTTCTAGTCCGTCTTAGTCCATGGAAGCCACTGGGTCATTTTGGGCCAATTATCAGGAGACTGACATTTCTAGTCCGTCTTAGCCCATGAAAGCCACTGGGACATTTGGGGCCAATTACCAGGAGACTGGGAGTTCTAGTCCCGTCTTAAACCATGAAAGCCACTGGGTCATTTTGGGCCAATTACCAGGAGACTGGGAGTTCTAGACCTGGCTTAGGCATGAAAGCCACTGGGTCATTTTGGGCCAATTACCAGGAGACTGGGAGTTCTAGTTCCGTCTTAGCCCATGAAAGCCACTGGGTCATTTTGAGCCAATTACCAGGAGTCTGAGAGTTCTAGACCTGACTTAGGCATGAAAGCCACTGCATCATTTTGGGTCAATTGACAGGCGACTGGGAGTTCTCGACCCAGCCCATGAAAGCAACTGGGTCATTTTGGGCCAATTACCAGGAGACTGGGAGTTCTAGTCCCGTTTTTACCCATGAAAGCCACTGGGTCATTTTGGGCCAATTATCAGGAGACTGACATTTTTAGTCCGTCTTAGCCATGAAAGCCACTGGGTCATTTTGAGCCAATTACCAGGAAACTGGGAGTTCTAGTCCTTTCTTAGCCCATGAAAGCCACTGGGTCATTTTGGGCCATTTACCAGGAGACTGGGAGTTCTAGTCCAATCTTAGCCCATGATAGCCACTGGGTCATTTTGGGCCAATTTCCAGGAGACTGGGAGTTCTAGTCCCTTCTTAGCCCATGTAAGCCACTGGGTCGTTTGGGGCGATTTACCAGGAGACTGGGAGTTCCAGTCCAATCTTAGCCCATGAAAGCCACTGGGTCATTTTGGGCCAATTACCAGGAGTCTGAGAGTTCTAGACCTGGCTTAGGCATGAAAGCCACTGGGTCATTTTGGGCCAATTACCAGGAGATTGGGAGTTCTAGTTCCGTCTTAGCCCATGAAAGCCACTGGGTCATTTTGAGCCAATTACCAGGAGTCTGAGAGTTCTAGACCTGGCTTAGGCATGAAAGCCACTGCGTCATTTTGGGTCAATTAACAGGCGACTGGGAGTTCTAGACCCAGCCCATGAAAGCAACTGGGTCATTTTGTGCCAATTACCAGGAGACTGGGAGTTCTAGTCCCGTTTTTACCCATGAAAGCCACTGGGTCATTTTGGGCCAATTAACAGGAGACTGGTAGTTCTATACCCGTCTTTACCCATAAAAGCCACTGGGTCATTTTGGGCCAATTACCAGGGGACTGGCAGTTGTAGACTTTTCTTACACCATGAAAGCCACCTGGGTGAATTTGGGCCAATTACCAGGAGACTGGGAGTTCTACACCTGTCTTAGCCCATGAAAGCCACTGGGTCCTTTTGGGCCAATTACCCGGAGAATGGGAGTTCTAGTCCCGTCTTAGCCCATGAAAGCCACTGGGTCATTTTGGGCCAATTAAAAGGCGACTGGGAGTTCTAGACCCAGCCCATGAAAGCCACTGGGTCATTTTGGGCCAATTACCAGGAGACTGGGAGTTCTAGTCCCGTCTTTACCCATAAAAGCCTCTGGGTCATTTTGGGCCAATTATCAGGAGACTGACATTTCTAGTCCGTCTTAGCCATGAAAGCCACTGGGTCATTTTGGGCCAATTACCCGGAGAATGGGAGTTCTAGTCCCGTCTTAGCCCATGAAAGCCACTGGGTCATTTTGAGCCAATTACCAGGAGTCTGAGAGTTCTAGACCTGGCTTAGGCATGAAAGCCACTGGGTCATTTTGGGCCAATTACCAGGAGACTGGGAATTCTAGTTCCGTCTTAGCCCATGAAAGCCACTGGGTCATTTTGGGCCAATTACCAGGAGACTGGGAATTCTAGTTCCGTCTTAGCCCATGATAGCCACTGGGTCATTTTGGGCCAATTACTAGGAGACTGGCAGTTCTAGTCCCTTCTTAGCCCATGAAAGCCACTGGGTCGTTTGGGGCCATTTACCAGGAGACTGGGAGTTCCAGTCCAATCTTAGCCCATGAAAGCCACTGGGTCATTTTGGGCCAATTACCCGGAGACTGAGAGTTCTAGTCCCCTCTTAGCCCATGAAAGCCGCTGGGTCATTTTGGGCCAATTATCAGGAGACTGAAATTTCTAGTCCGTCTTAGCCCATGAAAGCCACTGGGTCATTTTGGGGCAATTACCAGGAGACTGGGAGTTCTAGTGCCATCTTAGCCCATGATAGCCACTGGGTCATTTTGGGCCAATTATCAAGAAACTGACATTTCTAGTCCGTCTTAGTCCATGGAAGCCACTGGGACATTTGGGGCCAATTACCAGGAGACTGGGAGTTCTACTCCCGTCTTAGCCCATGAAAGCCACTGGGTCATTTTGGGCCAATTACCAGGACACTGGGAGTTCTATACCCGTCTTTACACATGAAAGCCACTGGGTCATTTTGGGCCAATTACCAGGGGACTGGGAGTTGTAGACTTTTCTTACACCGTGAAAGCCACCTGGGTGAATTTGGGCCGATTACCAGTAGACTGGGAGTTCTACACCTGTCTTAGCCCATGAAAGCCACTGGGTCGCTTTGGGCCAATTACCCGGAGAATGGGAGTTCTAGTCCCGTCTTAGCCCATGAAAGCCACTGGGTCATTTTGGGCCAATTAACAGGCGACTGGGAGTTCTAGACCCAGCCCATGAAAGCCACTGGGTCATTTTGGGCCAATTACCAGGAGACTGGGAGTTCTAGTCCCGTCTTTACCCATAAAAGCCTCTGGGTCATTTTGGGCCAATTATCAGGAGACTGACATTTCTAGTCCGTCTTAGCCATGAAAGCCACTGGGTCATTTTGGGCCAATTACCCGGAGAATGGGAGTTCTAGTCCCGTCTTAGCCCATGAAAGCCACTGGGTCATTTTGAGCCAATTACCAGGAGTCTGAGAGTTCTAGACCTGGCTTAGGCATGAAAGCCACTGGGTCATTTTGGGCCAATTACCAGGAGACTGGGAATTCTAGTTCCGTCTTAGCCCATGAAAGCCACTGGGTCATTTTGGGCCAATAACCGGGGGACTGGGAGTTGTAGACTTTTCTTATGCCATGAAAGCAACCTGGGTGAATTTGGGCCAATTACCAGGAGACTGAGAGTTCTGCACCTGTCTTAGCCCATGAAAGCCACTGGGTCATTTTGGGGCAATTACCAGGAGACTGGGAGTTCTAGTGCCGTCTTAGCCCATGATAGCCACTGGGTCATTTTGGGCCAATTACTAGGAGACTGGGAGTTCTAGTCCCTTCTTAGCCCATGAAAGCCACTGGGTCGTTTGGGGCCATTTACCAGGAGACTGGGAGTTCCAGTAAAATCTTAGCCCATGAAAGCCACTGGGTCATTTTGGGCCAATTACCCGGAGACTGAGAGTTCTAGTCCCCTCTTAGCCCATGAAAGCCGCTGGGTCATTTTGGGCCAATTATCAGGAGACTGAAATTTCTAGTCCATCTTAGCCCATGAAAGCCACTGGGTCATTTTGGGGCAATTACCAGGAGACTGGGAGTTCTAGTGCCGTCTTAGCCCATGATAGCCACTGGGTCATTTTGGGCCAATTATCAGGAAACTGACATTTCTAGTCCGTCTTAGTCCATGGAAGCCACTGGGTCATTTTGGGTCAATTATCAGGAGACTGACATTTCTAGTCCGTCTTAGCCCATGAAAGCCACTGGGACATTTGGGGCCAATTACCAGGAGACTGGGAGTTCTAGTCCCGTCTTAACCCATGAAAGCCACTGGGTCATTTTGAGCCAATTACCAGGAGTCTGAGAGTTCTAGACCTGGCTTAGCCATGAAAGCTACTGGGTCATTTTGGGCCAATTACCAGGAGACTGGGAGTTCTAGTTCCGTCTTAGCCCATGAAAGCCACTGGGTCGCTTTGGGCCAATTACCCGGAGAATGGGAGTTCTAGTCCCGTCTTAGCCCATGAAAGCCACTGGGTCATTTTGGGCCAATTAACAGGCGACTGGGAGTTCTAGACCCAGCCCATGAAAGCCACTGGGTCATTTTGGGCCAATTACCAGGAGACTGGGAGTTCTAGTCCCGTCTTTACCCATAAAAGCCTCTGGGTCATTTTGGGCCAATTATCAGGAGACTGACATTTCTAGTCCGTCTTAGCCATGAAAGCCACTGGGTCATTTTGGGCCAATTACCCGGAGAATGGGAGTTCTAGTCCCGTCTTAGCCCATGAAAGCCACTGGGTCATTTTGAGCCAATTACCAGGAGTCTGAGAGTTCTAGACCTGGCTTAGGCATGAAAGCCACTGGGTCATTTTGGGCCAATTACCAGGAGACTGGGAATTCTAGTTCCGTCTTAGCCCATGAAAGCCACTGGGTCATTTTGGGCCAATAACCGGGGGACTGGGAGTTGTAGACTTTTCTTATGCCATGAAAGCCACCTGGGTGAATTTGGGCCAATTACCAGGAGACTGAGAGTTCTGCACCTGTCTTAGCCCATGAAAGCCACTGGGTCATTTTGGGCCAATTACTAGGAGACTGGGAGTTCTAGTCCCTTCTTAGCCCATGAAAGCCACTGGGTCGTTTGGGGCCATTTACCAGGAGACTGGGAGTTCCAGTAAAATCTTAGCCCATGAAAGCCACTGGGTCATTTTGGGCCAATTACCCGGAGACTGAGAGTTCTAGTCCCCTCTTAGCCCATGAAAGCCGCTGGGTCATTTTGGGCCAATTATCAGGAGACTGAAATTTCTAGTCCGTCTTAGCCCATGAAAGCCACTGGGTCATTTTGGGGCAATTACCAGGAGACTGGGAGTTCTAGTGCCGTCTTAGCCCATGATAGCCACTGGGTCATTTTGGGCCAATTATCAGGAAACTGACATTTCTAGTCCGTCTTAGTCCATGGAAGCCACTGGGTCATTTTGGGCCAATTATCAGGAGACTGACATTTCTAGTCCGTCTTAGCCCATGAAAGCCACTGGGACATTTGGGGCCAATTACCAGGAGACTGGGAGTTCTAGTCCCGTCTTAACCCATGAAAGCCACTGGGTCATTTTGGGCCAATTACCAGGAGACTGGGAGTTCTAGACCTGGCTTAGGCATGAAAGCCACTGGGTCATTTTGGGCCAATTACCAGGAGACTGGGAGTTCTAGTTCCGTCTTAGCCCATGAAAGCCACTGGGTCATTTTGAGCCAATTACCAGGAGTCTGAGAGTTCTAGACCTGACTTAGGCATGAAAGCCACTGCATCATTTTGGGTCAATTGACAGGCGACTGGGAGTTCTCGACCCAGCCCATGAAAGCAACTGGGTCATTTTGGGCCAATTACCAGGAGACTGGGAGTTCTAGTCCCGTTTTTACCCATGAAAGCCACTGGGTCATTTTGGGCCAATTATCAGGAGACTGACATTTTTAGTCCGTCTTAGCCATGAAAGCCACTGGGTCATTTTGAGCCAATTACCAGGAAACTGGGAGTTCTAGTCCTTTCTTAGCCCATGAAAGCCACTGGGTCATTTTGGGCCATTTACCAGGAGACTGGGAGTTCTAGTCCAATCTTAGCCCATGATAGCCACTGGGTCATTTTGGGCCAATTTCCAGGAGACTGGGAGTTCTAGTCCCTTCTTAGCCCATGTAAGCCACTGGGTCGTTTGGGGCGATTTACCAGGAGACTGGGAGTTCCAGTCCAATCTTAGCCCATGAAAGCCACTGGGTCATTTTGGGCCAATTACCAGGAGTCTGAGAGTTCTAGACCTGGCTTAGGCATGAAAGCCACTGGGTCATTTTGGGCCAATTACCAGGAGATTGGGAGTTCTAGTTCCGTCTTAGCCCATGAAAGCCACTGGGTCATTTTGAGCCAATTACCAGGAGTCTGAGAGTTCTAGACCTGGCTTAGGCATGAAAGCCACTGCGTCATTTTGGGTCAATTAACAGGCGACTGGGAGTTCTAGACCCAGCCCATGAAAGCAACTGGGTCATTTTGTGCCAATTACCAGGAGACTGGGAGTTCTAGTCCCGTTTTTACCCATGAAAGCCACTGGGTCATTTTGGGCCAATTAACAGGAGACTGGTAGTTCTATACCCGTCTTTACCCATAAAAGCCACTGGGTCATTTTGGGCCAATTACCAGGGGACTGGCAGTTGTAGACTTTTCTTACACCATGAAAGCCACCTGGGTGAATTTGGGCCAATTACCAGGAGACTGGGAGTTCTACACCTGTCTTAGCCCATGAAAGCCACTGGGTCCTTTTGGGCCAATTACCCGGAGAATGGGAGTTCTAGTCCCGTCTTAGCCCATGAAAGCCACTGGGTCATTTTGGGCCAATTAACAGGCGACTGGGAGTTCTAGACCCAGCCCATGAAAGCCACTGGGTCATTTTGGGCCAATTACCAGGAGACTGGGAGTTCTAGTCCCGTCTTTACCCATAAAAGCCTCTGGGTCATTTTGGGCCAATTATCAGGAGACTGACATTTCTAGTCCGTCTTAGCCATGAAAGCCACTGGGTCATTTTGGGCCAATTACCCGGAGAATGGGAGTTCTAGTCCCGTCTTAGCCCATGAAAGCCACTGGGTCATTTTGAGCCAATTACCAGGAGTCTGAGAGTTCTAGACCTGGCTTAGGCATGAAAGCCACTGGGTCATTTTGGGCCAATTACCAGGAGACTGGGAATTCTAGTTCCGTCTTAGCCCATGAAAGCCACTGGGTCATTTTGGGCCAATAACCGGGGGACTGGGAGTTGTAGACTTTTCTTATGCCATGAAAGCCACCTGGGTGAATTTGGGCCAATTACCAGGAGACTGAGAGTTCTAGTCCCATCTTAGCCCATGAAAGCCGCTGGGTCATTTTGGGCCAATTATCAGGAGACTGAAATTTCTAGTCCGTCTTAGCCCATGAAAGCCACTGGGTCATTTTGGGGCAATTACCCGGAGACTGAGAGTTCTAGTCCCATCTTAGCCCATGAAAGCCGCTGGGTCATTTTGGGCCAATTATCAGGAGACTGAAATTTCTAGTCCGTCTTAGCCCATGAAAGCCACTGGGTCATTTTGGGGCAATTACCAGGAGACTGGGAGTTCTAGTGCCGTCTTAGCCCATGATAGCCACTGGGTCATTTTGGGCCAATTATCAGGAAACTGACATTTCTAGTCCGTCTTAGTCCATGGAAGCCACTGGGTCATTTTGGGCCAATTATCAGGAGACTGACATTTCTAGTCCGTCTTAGCCCATGAAAGCCACTGGGATATTTGGGGCCAATTACCAGGAGACTGGGAGTTCTAGTCCCGTCTTAACCCATGAAAGCCACTGGGTCATTTTGAGCCAATTACCAGGAGTCTGAGAGTTCTAGACCTGGCTTAGCCATGAAAGCTACTGGGTCATCTTGGGCCAATTACCAGGAGACTGGGAGTTCTAGTTCCGTCTTAGCCCATGAAAGCCACTGGGTCGCTTTGGGCCAATTACCCGGAGAATGGGAGTTCTAGTCCCGTCTTAGCCCATGAAAGCCACTGGGTCATTTTGGGCCAATTAACAGGCGACTGGGAGTTCTAGACCCAGCCCATGAAAGCCACTGGGTCATTTTGGGCCAATTAACAGGCGACTGGGAGTTCTAGACCCAGCCCATGAAAGCCACTGGGTCATTTTGGGCCAATTACCAGGAGACTGGGAGTTCTAGACCTGGCTTAGGCATGAAAGCCACTGGGTCATTTTGGGCCAATTACCAGGAGACTGGGAGTTCTAGTTCCGTCTTAGCCCATGAAAGCCACTGGGTCATTTTGAGCCAATTACCAGGAGTCTGAGAGTTGTAGACCTGACTTAGGCATGAAAGCCACTGCGTCATTTTGGGTCAATTGACAGGCGACTGGGAGTTCTAGACCCAGCCCATGAAAGCAACTGGGTCATTTTGGGCCAATTACCAGGAGACTGGGAGTTCTAGTCCCGTTTTTACCCATGAAAGCCACTGGGTCATTTTGGGCCAATTATCAGGAGACTGACATTTTTAGTCCGTCTTAGCCATGAAAGCCACTGGGTCATTTTGAGCCAATTACCAGGAAACTGGGAGTTCTAGTCCTTTCTTAGCCCATGAAAGCCACTGGGTCATTTTGGGCCATTTACCAGGAGACTGGGAGTTCTAGTCCAATCTTAGCCCATGATAGCCACTGGGTCATTTTGGGCCAATTTCCAGGAGACTGGGAGTTCTAGTCCCTTCTTAGCCCATGTAAGCCACTGGGTCGTTTGGGGCGATTTACCAGGAGACTGGAAGTTCCAGTCCCCTCTTAGCCCATGAAAGCCGCTGGGTCATTTTGGGGCAATTACCAGGAGACTGGGAGTTCTAGTGCCGTCTTAGCCCATGATAGCCACTGGGTCATTTTGGGGCAATTACCAGGAGACTGGGAGTTCTAGTGCCGTCTTAGCCCATGATAGCCACTGGGTCATTTTGGGCCAATTATCAAGAAACTGACATTTCTAGTCCGTCTTAGTCCATGGAAGCCACTGGGTCATTTTGGGCCAATTATCAGGAGACTGACATTTCTAGTCCGTCTTAGCCCATGAAAGCCACTGGGACATTTGGGGCCAATTACCAGGAGACTGGGAGTTCTAGACCTGGCTTAGGCATGAAAGCCACTGGGTCATTTTGGGCCAATTACCAGGAGATTGGGAGTTCTAGTTCCGTCTTAGCAAATGAAAGCCACTGGGTCATTTTGAGCCAATTACCAGGAGTCTGAGAGTTCTAGACCTGGCTTAGGCATGAAAGCCACTGCGTCATTTTGGGTCAATTAACAGGCGACTGGGAGTTCTAGACCCAGCCCATGAAAGCAACTGGGTCATTTTGTGCCAATTACCAGGAGACTGGGAGTTCTAGTCCCGTTTTTACCCATGAAAGCCACTGGGTCATTTTGGGCCAATTAACAGGAGACTGACATTTCTAGTCCGTTTTAGCCCATGAAAGCCACTGGGTCATTTTGGGCCAATTACCAGGACACTGGTAGTTCTATACCCGTCTTTACCCATAAAAGCCACTGGGTCATTTTGGGCCAATTACCAGGGGACTGGCAGTTGTAGACTTTTCTTACACCATGAAAGCCACCTGGATGAATTTGGGCCAATTACCAGGAGACTGGGAGTTCTACACCTGTCTTAGCCCATGAAAGCCACTGGGTCCTTTTGGGCCAATTACCCGGAGAATGGGAGTTCTAGTCCCGTCTTAGCCCATGAAAGCAATTGGGTCATTTTGGGCCAATTAACAGGCGACTGGGAGTTCTAGACCCAGCCCATGAAAGCTACTGGGTCATTTTGGGCCAATTGCCAGGAGACTGGGAGTTCTATTCCCTTCTTAGCACATGGAAGCCACTGGGTCATTTGGGGCCAATTACCAGGAGAATGGGAGTTCTAGTCCAATCTTAGCCCATTAAAGCCACTGGGTCATTTTGGGCCAATTATCAGGAGACTAAGAGTTCTTGTCCCCTCTTAGCCCATGAAAGCCGCTGGGTCATTTTGGGCCAATTATCAGGAGACTGACATTTCTAGTCCGTCTTAGCCCATGAAAGCCAGTGGGTCATATTGGGCCAATTACCAGGAGACTGGGAGTTCTAGTCCCGTCTTAACCCATGAAAGCCACTGAGTCATTTTGAGCCAATTACCAGGAGTCTGAGAGTTCTAGACCTGGCTTAGCCATGAAAGCCACTGGGTCATTTTGGGCCAATTACCAGGAGATTGGGAGTTCTAGTTCCGTCTTAGCCCATGAAAGCCACTGGGTCGCTTTGGGCCAATTATCCGGAGAATGGGAGTGCTAGTCCCGTCTTAGCCCATGAAAGCCACTGGGTCATTTTGGGCCAATTACCAGGACACTGGGAGTTCCATACCCATCTTTACCCATAAAAGCCACTGGGTCATTTTGGACCAATTACCAGGGGACTGGGAGTTGTAGACTTATCTTTCACCGTGAAAGCCACCTGGGTGAATTTGGGCCGATTACCAGTAGACTGGGAGTTCTACACCTGTCTTAGCCCATGAAAGCCACTGGGTCGCTTTGGGCCAATTACCCGGAGAATGGGAGTTCTAGTCCCGTCTTAGCCCATGAAAGCCACTGGGTCATTTTGGACCAATAACCGGGGGACTGGGAGTTGTAGACTTTTCTTATGCCATGAAAGCCACCTGGGTGAATTTGGGCCAATTACCAGGAGACTGAGAGTTCTGCACCTGTCTTAGCCCATGAAAGCCACTGGGTCATTTTGGGGCAATTACCAGGAGACTGGGAGTTCTAGTGCCGTCTTAGCCCATGATAGCCACTGGGTCATTTTGGGCCAATTACTAGGAGACTGGGAGATCTAGTCCCTTCTTAGCCCATGAAAGCCACTGGGTCGTTTGGGGCCATTTACCTGGAGACTGGGAGTTCCAGTCCAATCTTAGCCCATGAAAGCCACTGGGTCATTTTGGGCCAATTTCCCGGAGACTGAGAGTTCTAGTCCCCTCTTAGCCCATGAAAGCCGCTGGTTCATTTTGGGCCAATTATCAGGAGACTGAAATTTCTAGTCCGTCTTAGCCCATGATAGCCACTGGGTCATTTTGGGCCAATTATCAGGAAACTGACATTTCTAGTCCGTCTTAGTCCATGGAAGCCACTGGGTCATTTTGGGCCAATTATCAGGAGACTGACATTTCTAGTCCGTCTTAGCCATGAAAGCCACTGGGTCATTTTGGGCCAATTACCCGGAGAATGGGAGTTCTAGTCCCGTCTTAGCCCATGAAAGCCACTGGGTCATTTTGAGCCAATTACCAGGAGTCTGAGAGTTCTAGACCTGGCTTAGGCATGAAAGCCACTGGGTCATTTTGGGCCAATTACCAGGAGACTGGGAATTCTAGTTCCGTCTTAGCCCATGAAAGCCACTGGGTCATTTTGGGGCAATAATCGGGGGACTGGGAGTTGTAGACTTTTCTTATGCCATGAAAGCCACCTGGGTGAATTTGGGCCAATTACCAGGAGACTGAGAGTTCTGCACCTGTCTTAGCCCATGAAAGCCACTGGGTCATTTTGGGGCAATTACCAGGAGACTGGGAGTTCTAGTGCCGTCTTAGCCCATGATAGCCACTGGGTCATTTTGGGCCAATTACTAGGAGACTGGCAGTTCTAGTCCCTTCTTAGCCCATGAAAGCCACTGGGTCGTTTGGGGCCATTTACCAGGAGACTGGGAGTTCCAGTCCAATCTTAGCCCATGAAAGCCGCTGGGTCATTTTGGGCCAATTATCAGGAGACTGAAATTTCTAGTCCGTCTTAGCCCATGAAAGCCACTGGGTCATTTTGGGGCAATTACCAGGAGACTGGGAGTTCTAGTGCCATCTTAGCCCATGATAGCCACTGGGTCATTTTGGGCCAATTATCAAGAAACTGACATTTCTAGTCCGTCTTAGTCCATGGAAGCCACTGGGACATTTGGGGCCAATTACCAGGAGACTGGGAGTTCTACTCCCGTCTTAGCCCATGAAAGCCACTGGGTCATTTTGGGCCAATTACCAGGACACTGGGAGTTCTATACCCGTCTTTACACATGAAAGCCACTGGGTCATTTTGGGCCAATTACCAGGGGACTGGGAGTTGTAGACTTTTCTTACACCGTGAAAGCCACCTGGGTGAATTTGGGCCGATTACCAGTAGACTGGGAGTTCTACACCTGTCTTAGCCCATGAAAGCCACTGGGTCGCTTTGGGCCAATTACCCGGAGAATGGGAGTTCTAGTCCCGTCTTAGCCCATGAAAGCCACTGGGTCATTTTGGGCCAATTAACAGGCGACTGGGAGTTCTAGACCCAGCCCATGAAAGCCACTGGGTCATTTTGGGCCAATTACCAGGAGACTGGGAGTTCTAGTCCCGTCTTTACCCATAAAAGCCTCTGGGTCATTTTGGGCCAATTATCAGGAGACTGACATTTCTAGTCCGTCTTAGCCATGAAAGCCACTGGGTCATTTTGGGCCAATTACCCGGAGAATGGGAGTTCTAGTCCCGTCTTAGCCCATGAAAGCCACTGGGTCATTTTGAGCCAATTACCAGGAGTCTGAGAGTTCTAGACCTGGCTTAGGCATGAAAGCCACTGGGTCATTTTGGGCCAATTACCAGGAGACTGGGAATTCTAGTTCCGTCTTAGCCCATGAAAGCCACTGGGTCATTTTGGGCCAATAACCGGGGGACTGGGAGTTGTAGACTTTTCTTATGCCATGAAAGCAACCTGGGTGAATTTGGGCCAATTACCAGGAGACTGAGAGTTCTGCACCTGTCTTAGCCCATGAAAGCCACTGGGTCATTTTGGGGCAATTACCAGGAGACTGGGAGTTCTAGTGCCGTCTTAGCCCATGATAGCCACTGGGTCATTTTGGGCCAATTACTAGGAGACTGGGAGTTCTAGTCCCTTCTTAGCCCATGAAAGCCACTGGGTCGTTTGGGGCCATTTACCAGGAGACTGGGAGTTCCAGTAAAATCTTAGCCCATGAAAGCCACTGGGTCATTTTGGGCCAATTACCCGGAGACTGAGAGTTCTAGTCCCCTCTTAGCCCATGAAAGCCGCTGGGTCATTTTGGGCCAATTATCAGGAGACTGAAATTTCTAGTCCATCTTAGCCCATGAAAGCCACTGGGTCATTTTGGGGCAATTACCAGGAGACTGGGAGTTCTAGTGCCGTCTTAGCCCATGATAGCCACTGGGTCATTTTGGGCCAATTATCAGGAAACTGACATTTCTAGTCCGTCTTAGTCCATGGAAGCCACTGGGTCATTTTGGGCCAATTATCAGGAGACTGACATTTCTAGTCCGTCTTAGCCCATGAAAGCCACTGGGACATTTGGGGCCAATTACCAGGAGACTGGGAGTTCTAGTCCCGTCTTAACCCATGAAAGCCACTGGGTCATTTTGAGCCAATTACCAGGAGTCTGAGAGTTCTAGACCTGGCTTAGCCATGAAAGCTACTGGGTCATTTTGGGCCAATTACCAGGAGACTGGGAGTTCTAGTTCCGTCTTAGCCCATGAAAGCCACTGGGTCGCTTTGGGCCAATTACCCGGAGAATGGGAGTTCTAGTCCCGTCTTAGCCCATGAAAGCCACTGGGTCATTTTGGGCCAATTAACAGGCGACTGGGAGTTCTAGACCCAGCCCATGAAAGCCACTGGGTCATTTTGGGCCAATTACCAGGAGACTGGGAGTTCTAGTCCCGTCTTTACCCATAAAAGCCTCTGGGTCATTTTGGGCCAATTATCAGGAGACTGACATTTCTAGTCCGTCTTAGCCATGAAAGCCACTGGGTCATTTTGGGCCAATTACCCGGAGAATGGGAGTTCTAGTCCCGTCTTAGCCCATGAAAGCCACTGGGTAATTTTGAGCCAATTACCAGGAGTCTGAGAGTTCTAGACCTGGCTTAGGCATGAAAGCCACTGGGTCATTTTGGGCCAATTACCAGGAGACTGGGAATTCTAGTTCCGTCTTAGCCCATGAAAGTCACTGGGTCATTTTGGGCCAATAACCGGGGGACTGGGAGTTGTAGACTTTTCTTATGCCATGAAAGCCACCTGGGTGAATTTGGGCCAATTACCAGGAGACTGAGAGTTCTGCACCTGTCTTAGCCCATGAAAGCCACTGGGTCATTTTGGGGCAATTACCAGGAGACTGGGAGTTCTAGTGCCGTCTTAGCCCATGATAGCCACTGGGTCATTTTGGGCCAATTACTAGGAGACTGGGAGTTCTAGTCCCTTCTTAGCCCATGAAAACCACTGGGTCGTTTGGGGCCATTTACCAGGAGACTGGGAGTTCCAGTAAAATCTTAGCCCATGAAAGCCACTGGGTCATTTTGGGCCAATTACCCGGAGACTGAGAGTTCTAGTCCCCTCTTAGCCCATGAAAGCCGCTGGGTCATTTTGGGCCAATTATCAGGAGACTGAAATTTCTAGTCCGTCTTAGCCCATGAAAGCCACTGGGTCATTTTGGGGCAATTACCAGGAGACTGGGAGTTCTAGTGCCGTCTTAGCCCATGATAGCCACTGGGTCATTTTGGGCCAATTATCAGGAAACTGACATTTCTAGTCCGTCTTAGTCCATGGAAGCCACTGGGTCATTTTGGGCCAATTATCAGGAGACTGACATTTCTAGTCCGTCTTAGCCCATGAAAGCCACTGGGACATTTGGGGCCAATTACCAGGAGACTGGGAGTTCTAGTCCCGTCTTAACCCATGAAAGCCACTGGGTCATTTTGAGCCAATTACCAGGAGTCTGAGAGTTCTAGACCTGGCTTAGCCATGAAAGCTACTGGGTCATTTTGGGCCAATTACCAGGAGACTGGGAGTTCTAGTTCCGTCTTAGCCCATGAAAGCCACTGGGTCGCTTTGGGCCAATTACCCGGAGAATGGGAGTTATAGTCCCGTCTTAGCCCATGAAAGCCACTGGGTCATTTTGGGCCAATTAACAGGCGACTGGGAGTTCTAGACCCAGCCCATGAAAGCCACTGGGTCATTTTGGGCCAATTACCAGGAGACTGGGAGTTCTAGAACTGGCTTAGGCATGAAAGCCACTGGGTCATTTTGGGCCAATTACCAGGAGACTGGGAGTTCTAGTTCCGTCTTAGCCCATGAAAGCCACTGGGTCATTTTGAGCCAATTACCAGGAGTCTGAGAGTTCTAGACCTGACTTAGGCATGAAAGCCACTGCGTCATTTTGGGTCAATTGACAGGCGACTGGGAGTTCTAGACCCAGCCCATGAAAGCAACTGGGTCATTTTGGGCCAATTACCAGGAGACTGGGAGTTCTAGTCCTTTCTTAGCCCATGAAAGCCACTGGGTCATTTTGGGCCATTTACCAGGAGACTGGGAGTTCTAGTCCAATATTAGCCCATGATAGCCACTGGGTCATTTTGGGCCAATTTCCAGGAGACTGGGAGTTCTAGTCCCTTCTTAGCCCATGTAAGCCACTGGGTCGTTTGGGGCGATTTACCAGGAGACTGGGAGTTCCAGTCCAATCTTAGCCCATGAAAGCCACTGGGTCATTTTGGGCCAATTACAAGGAGTCTGAGAGTTCTAGACCTGGCTTAGGCATGAAAGCCACTGCGTCATTTTGGGTCAATTAACAGGCGACTGGGAGTTCTAGACCCAGCCCATGAAAGCAACTGGGTCATTTTGGGCCAATTACCAGGAGACTGGGAGTTCTAGTCCCGTTTTTACCCATGAAAGCCACTGGGTCATTTTGGGCCAATTAACAGGAGACTGACATTTCTAGTCCGTCTTAGCCCATGAAAGCCACTGGGTCATTTTGGGCCAATTACCAGGACACTGGTAGTTCTATACCCGTCTTTACCCATAAAAGCCACTGGGTCATTTTGGGCCAATTACCAGGGGACTGGCAGTTGTAGACTTTTCTTACACCATGAAAGCCACCTGGGTGAATTTGGGCCAATTACCAGGAGACTGGGAGTTCTACACCTGTCTTAGCCCATGAAAGCCACTGGGTCCTTTTGGGCCAATTACCCGGAGAATGGGAGTTCTAGTCCCGTCTTAGCCCATGAAAGCCACTGGGTCATTTTGGGCCAATTAACAGGCGACTGGGAGTTCTAGACCCAGCCCATGAAAGCCACTGGGTCATTTTGGGCCAATTACCAGGAGACTGGGAGTTCTAGTCCCGTCTTTACCCATAAAAGCCTCTGGGTCATTTTGGGCCAATTATCAGGAGACTGACATTTCTAGTCCGTCTTAGCCATGAAAGCCACTGGGTCATTTTGGGCCAATTACCCGGAGAATGGGAGTTCTCGTCCCGTCTTAGCCCATGAAAGCCACTGGGTCATTTTGAGCCAATTACCAGGAGTCTGAGAGTTCTAGACCTGGCTTAGGCATGAAAGCCACTGGGTCATTTTGGGCCAATTACCAGGAGACTGGGAATTCTAGTTCCGTCTTAGCCCATGAAAGCCACTGGGTCATTTTGGGCCAATAATCGGGGGACTGGGAGTTGTAGACTTTTCTTATGCCATGAAAGCCACCTGGGTGAATTTGGGCCAATTACCAGGAGACTGAGAGTTCTGCACCTGTCTTAGCCCATGAAAGCCACTGGGTCATTTTGGGGCAATTACCAGGAGACTGGGAGTTCTAGTGCCGTCTTAGCCCATGATAGCCACTGGGTCATTTTGGGCCAATTACTAGGAGACTGGGAGTTCTAGTCCCTTCTTAGCCCATGAAAGCCACTGGGTCGTTTGGGGCCATTTACCAGGAGACTGGGAGTTCCAGTAAAATCTTAGCCCATGAAAGCCACTGGGTCATTTTGGGCCAATTACCAGGAGTCTGAGAGTTCTAGACCTGGCTTAGGCATGAAAGCCACTGGGTCATTTTGGGCCAATTACCAGGAGACTGGGAATTCTAGTTCCGTCTTAGCCCATGAAAGCCACTGGGTCATTTTGGGCCAATAACCGGGGGACTGGGAGTTGTAGACTTTTCTTATGCCATGAAAGCCACCTGGGTGAATTTGGGCCAATTACCAGGAGACTGAGAGTTCTGCACCTGTCTTAGCCCATGAAAGCCACTGGGTCATTTTGGGGCAATTACCAGGAGACTGGGAGTTCTAGTGCCGTCTTAGCCCATGATAGCCACTGGGTCATTTTGGGCCAATTACTAGGAGACTGGGAGTTCTAGTCCCTTCTTAGCCCATGAAAGCCACTGGGTCGTTTGGGGCCATTTACCAGGAGACTGGGAGTTCCAGTAAAATCTTAGCCCATGAAAGCCACTGGGTCATTTTGGGCCAATTACCCGGAGACTGAGAGTTCTAGTCCCATCTTAGCCCATGAAAGCCGCTGGGTCATTTTGGGCCAATTATCAGGAGACTGAAATTTCTAGTCCGTCTTAGCCCATGAAAGCCACTGGGTCATTTTGGGGCAATTACCAGGAGACTGGGAGTTCTAGTGCCGTCTTAGCCCATGATAGCCACTGGGTCATTTTGGGCCAATTATCAGGAAACTGACATTTCTAGTCCGTCTTAGTCCATGGAAGCCACTGGGTCATTTTGGGCCAATTATCAGGAGACTGACATTTCTAGTCCGTCTTAGCCCATGAAAGCCACTGGGATATTTGGGGCCAATTACCAGGAGACTGGGAGTTCTAGTCCCGTCTTAACCCATGAAAGCCACTGGGTCATTTTGAGCCAATTACCAGGAGTCTGAGAGTTCTAGACCTGGCTTAGCCATGAAAGCTACTGGGTCATCTTGGGCCAATTACCAGGAGACTGGGAGTTCTAGTTCCGTCTTAGCCCATGAAAGCCACTGGGTCGCTTTGGGCCAATTACCCGGAGAATGGGAGTTCTAGTCCCGTCTTAGCCCATGAAAGCCACTGGGTCATTTTGGGCCAATTAACAGGCGACTGGGAGTTCTAGACCCAGCCCATGAAAGCCACTGGGTCATTTTGGGCCAATTAACAGGCGACTGGGAGTTCTAGACCCAGCCCATGAAAGCCACTGGGTCATTTTGGGCCAATTACCAGGAGACTGGGAGTTCTAGACCTGGCTTAGGCATGAAAGCCACTGGGTCATTTTGGGCCAATTACCAGGAGACTGGGAGTTCTAGTTCCGTCTTAGCCCATGAAAGCCACTGGGTCATTTTGAGCCAATTACCAGGAGTCTGAGAGTTGTAGACCTGACTTAGGCATGAAAGCCACTGCGTCATTTTGGGTCAATTGACAGGCGACTGGGAGTTCTAGACCCAGCCCATGAAAGCAACTGGGTCATTTTGGGCCAATTACCAGGAGACTGGGAGTTCTAGTCCCGTTTTTACCCATGAAAGCCACTGGGTCATTTTGGGCCAATTATCAGGAGACTGACATTTTTAGTCCGTCTTAGCCATGAAAGCCACTGGGTCATTTTGAGCCAATTACCAGGAAACTGGGAGTTCTAGTCCTTTCTTAGCCCATGAAAGCCACTGGGTCATTTTGGGCCATTTACCAGGAGACTGGGAGTTCTAGTCCAATCTTAGCCCATGATAGCCACTGGGTCATTTTGGGCCAATTTCCAGGAGACTGGGAGTTCTAGTCCCTTCTTAGCCCATGTAAGCCACTGGGTCGTTTGGGGCGATTTACCAGGAGACTGGAAGTTCCAGTCCCCTCTTAGCCCATGAAAGCCGCTGGGTCATTTTGGGGCAATTACCAGGAGACTGGGAGTTCTAGTGCCGTCTTAGCCCATGATAGCCACTGGGTCATTTTGGGGCAATTACCAGGAGACTGGGAGTTCTAGTGCCGTCTTAGCCCATGATAGCCACTGGGTCATTTTGGGCCAATTATCAAGAAACTGACATTTCTAGTCCGTCTTAGTCCATGGAAGCCACTGGGTCATTTTGGGCCAATTATCAGGAGACTGACATTTCTAGTCCGTCTTAGCCCATGAAAGCCACTGGGACATTTGGGGCCAATTACCAGGAGACTGGGAGTTCTAGACCTGGCTTAGGCATGAAAGCCACTGGGTCATTTTGGGCCAATTACCAGGAGATTGGGAGTTCTAGTTCCGTCTTAGCAAATGAAAGCCACTGGGTCATTTTGAGCCAATTACCAGGAGTCTGAGAGTTCTAGACCTGGCTTAGGCATGAAAGCCACTGCGTCATTTTGGGTCAATTAACAGGCGACTGGGAGTTCTAGACCCAGCCCATGAAAGCAACTGGGTCATTTTGTGCCAATTACCAGGAGACTGGGAGTTCTAGTCCCGTTTTTACCCATGAAAGCCACTGGGTCATTTTGGGCCAATTAACAGGAGACTGACATTTCTAGTCCGTTTTAGCCCATGAAAGCCACTGGGTCATTTTGGGCCAATTACCAGGACACTGGTAGTTCTATACCCGTCTTTACCCATAAAAGCCACTGGGTCATTTTGGGCCAATTACCAGGGGACTGGCAGTTGTAGACTTTTCTTACACCATGAAAGCCACCTGGATGAATTTGGGCCAATTACCAGGAGACTGGGAGTTCTACACCTGTCTTAGCCCATGAAAGCCACTGGGTCCTTTTGGGCCAATTACCCGGAGAATGGGAGTTCTAGTCCCGTCTTAGCCCATGAAAGCAATTGGGTCATTTTGGGCCAATTAACAGGCGACTGGGAGTTCTAGACCCAGCCCATGAAAGCTACTGGGTCATTTTGGGCCAATTGCCAGGAGACTGGGAGTTCTATTCCCTTCTTAGCACATGGAAGCCACTGGGTCATTTGGGGCCAATTACCAGGAGAATGGGAGTTCTAGTCCAATCTTAGCCCATTAAAGCCACTGGGTCATTTTGGGCCAATTATCAGGAGACTAAGAGTTCTTGTCCCCTCTTAGCCCATGAAAGCCGCTGGGTCATTTTGGGCCAATTATCAGGAGACTGACATTTCTAGTCCGTCTTAGCCCATGAAAGCCAGTGGGTCATATTGGGCCAATTACCAGGAGACTGGGAGTTCTAGTCCCGTCTTAACCCATGAAAGCCACTGAGTCATTTTGAGCCAATTACCAGGAGTCTGAGAGTTCTAGACCTGGCTTAGCCATGAAAGCCACTGGGTCATTTTGGGCCAATTACCAGGAGATTGGGAGTTCTAGTTCCGTCTTAGCCCATGAAAGCCACTGGGTCGCTTTGGGCCAATTATCCGGAGAATGGGAGTGCTAGTCCCGTCTTAGCCCATGAAAGCCACTGGGTCATTTTGGGCCAATTACCAGGACACTGGGAGTTCCATACCCATCTTTACCCATAAAAGCCACTGGGTCATTTTGGACCAATTACCAGGGGACTGGGAGTTGTAGACTTATCTTTCACCGTGAAAGCCACCTGGGTGAATTTGGGCCGATTACCAGTAGACTGGGAGTTCTACACCTGTCTTAGCCCATGAAAGCCACTGGGTCGCTTTGGGCCAATTACCCGGAGAATGGGAGTTCTAGTCCCGTCTTAGCCCATGAAAGCCACTGGGTCATTTTGGACCAATAACCGGGGGACTGGGAGTTGTAGACTTTTCTTATGCCATGAAAGCCACCTGGGTGAATTTGGGCCAATTACCAGGAGACTGAGAGTTCTGCACCTGTCTTAGCCCATGAAAGCCACTGGGTCATTTTGGGGCAATTACCAGGAGACTGGGAGTTCTAGTGCCGTCTTAGCCCATGATAGCCACTGGGTCATTTTGGGCCAATTACTAGGAGACTGGGAGATCTAGTCCCTTCTTAGCCCATGAAAGCCACTGGGTCGTTTGGGGCCATTTACCTGGAGACTGGGAGTTCCAGTCCAATCTTAGCCCATGAAAGCCACTGGGTCATTTTGGGCCAATTTCCCGGAGACTGAGAGTTCTAGTCCCCTCTTAGCCCATGAAAGCCGCTGGTTCATTTTGGGCCAATTATCAGGAGACTGAAATTTCTAGTCCGTCTTAGCCCATGATAGCCACTGGGTCATTTTGGGCCAATTATCAGGAAACTGACATTTCTAGTCCGTCTTAGTCCATGGAAGCCACTGGGTCATTTTGGGCCAATTATCAGGAGACTGACATTTCTAGTCCGTCTTAGCCCATGAAAGCCACTGGGACATTTGGGGCCAATTACCAGGAGACTGGGAGTTCTAGTCCCGTCTTAACCCATGAAAGCCACTGGGTCATTTTGAGCCAATTACCAGGAGTCTGAGAGTTCTAGACCTGGCTTAGCCATGAAAGCCACTGGGTCATTTTGGGCCAATTACCAGGAGACTGGGAGTTCTAGTTCCGTCTTAGCCCATGAAAGCCACTGGGTCCCTTTGGGCCAATTATCCGGAGAATGGGAGTGCTAGTCCCGTCTTAGCCCATGAAAGCCACTGGGTCATTTTGGGCCAATTAACAGGCGACTGGGAGTTCTAGATCCAGCCCATGAAAGCCACTGGGTCATTTTGGGCCAATTACCAGGAGACTGGGAGTTCTAGTCCCGTCTTTACCCATAAAAGCCTCTGGGTCATTTTGGGCCAATTATCAGGAGACTGACATTTCTAGTCCGTCTTAGCCATGAAAGCCACTGGGTCATTTTGGGCCAATTACCCGGAGAATGGGAGTTCTAGTCCCGTCTTAGCCCATGAAAGCCACTGGGTCATTTTGAGCCAATTACCAGGAGTCTGAGAGTTCTAGACCTGGCTTAGGCATGAAAGCCACTGGGTCATTTTGGGCCAATTACCAGGAGACTGGGAATTCTAGTTCCGTCTTAGCCCATGAAAGCCACTGGGTCATTTTGGGGCAATAATCGGGGGACTGGGAGTTGTAGACTTTTCTTATGCCATGAAAGCCACCTGGGTGAATTTGGGCCAATTACCAGGAGACTGAGAGTTCTGCACCTGTCTTAGCCCATGAAAGCCACTGGGTCATTTTGGGGCAATTACCAGGAGACTGGGAGTTCTAGTGCCGTCTTAGCCCATGATAGCCACTGGGTCATTTTGGGCCAATTACTAGGAGACTGGCAGTTCTAGTCCCTTCTTAGCCCATGAAAGCCACTGGGTCGTTTGGGGCCATTTACCAGGAGACTGGGAGTTCCAGTCCAATCTTAGCCCATGAAAGCCGCTGGGTCATTTTGGGCCAATTATCAGGAGACTGAAATTTCTAGTCCGTCTTAGCCCATGAAAGCCACTGGGTCATTTTGGGGCAATTACCAGGAGACTGGGAGTTCTAGTGCCATCTTAGCCCATGATAGCCACTGGGTCATTTTGGGCCAATTATCAAGAAACTGACATTTCTAGTCCGTCTTAGTCCATGGAAGCCACTGGGACATTTGGGGCCAATTACCAGGAGACTGGGAGTTCTACTCCCGTCTTAGCCCATGAAAGCCACTGGGTCATTTTGGGCCAATTACCAGGACACTGGGAGTTCTATACCCGTCTTTACACATGAAAGCCACTGGGTCATTTTGGGCCAATTACCAGGGGACTGGGAGTTGTAGACTTTTCTTACACCGTGAAAGCCACCTGGGTGAATTTGGGCCGATTACCAGTAGACTGGGAGTTCTACACCTGTCTTAGCCCATGAAAGCCACTGGGTCGCTTTGGGCCAATTACCCGGAGAATGGGAGTTCTAGTCCCGTCTTAGCCCATGAAAGCCACTGGGTCATTTTGGGCCAATTAACAGGCGACTGGGAGTTCTAGACCCAGCCCATGAAAGCCACTGGGTCATTTTGGGCCAATTACCAGGAGACTGGGAGTTCTAGTCCCGTCTTTACCCATAAAAGCCTCTGGGTCATTTTGGGCCAATTATCAGGAGACTGACATTTCTAGTCCGTCTTAGCCATGAAAGCCACTGGGTCATTTTGGGCCAATTACCCGGAGAATGGGAGTTCTAGTCCCGTCTTAGCCCATGAAAGCCACTGGGTCATTTTGAGCCAATTACCAGGAGTCTGAGAGTTCTAGACCTGGCTTAGGCATGAAAGCCACTGGGTCATTTTGGGCCAATTACCAGGAGACTGGGAATTCTAGTTCCGTCTTAGCCCATGAAAGCCACTGGGTCATTTTGGGCCAATAACCGGGGGACTGGGAGTTGTAGACTTTTCTTATGCCATGAAAGCAACCTGGGTGAATTTGGGCCAATTACCAGGAGACTGAGAGTTCTGCACCTGTCTTAGCCCATGAAAGCCACTGGGTCATTTTGGGGCAATTACCAGGAGACTGGGAGTTCTAGTGCCGTCTTAGCCCATGATAGCCACTGGGTCATTTTGGGCCAATTACTAGGAGACTGGGAGTTCTAGTCCCTTCTTAGCCCATGAAAGCCACTGGGTCGTTTGGGGCCATTTACCAGGAGACTGGGAGTTCCAGTAAAATCTTAGCCCATGAAAGCCACTGGGTCATTTTGGGCCAATTACCCGGAGACTGAGAGTTCTAGTCCCCTCTTAGCCCATGAAAGCCGCTGGGTCATTTTGGGCCAATTATCAGGAGACTGAAATTTCTAGTCCATCTTAGCCCATGAAAGCCACTGGGTCATTTTGGGGCAATTACCAGGAGACTGGGAGTTCTAGTGCCGTCTTAGCCCATGATAGCCACTGGGTCATTTTGGGCCAATTATCAGGAAACTGACATTTCTAGTCCGTCTTAGTCCATGGAAGCCACTGGGTCATTTTGGGCCAATTATCAGGAGACTGACATTTCTAGTCCGTCTTAGCCCATGAAAGCCACTGGGACATTTGGGGCCAATTACCAGGAGACTGGGAGTTCTAGTCCCGTCTTAACCCATGAAAGCCACTGGGTCATTTTGAGCCAATTACCAGGAGTCTGAGAGTTCTAGACCTGGCTTAGCCATGAAAGCTACTGGGTCATTTTGGGCCAATTACCAGGAGACTGGGAGTTCTAGTTCCGTCTTAGCCCATGAAAGCCACTGGGTCGCTTTGGGCCAATTACCCGGAGAATGGGAGTTCTAGTCCCGTCTTAGCCCATGAAAGCCACTGGGTCATTTTGGGCCAATTAACAGGCGACTGGGAGTTCTAGACCCAGCCCATGAAAGCCACTGGGTCATTTTGGGCCAATTACCAGGAGACTGGGAGTTCTAGTCCCGTCTTTACCCATAAAAGCCTCTGGGTCATTTTGGGCCAATTATCAGGAGACTGACATTTCTAGTCCGTCTTAGCCATGAAAGCCACTGGGTCATTTTGGGCCAATTACCCGGAGAATGGGAGTTCTAGTCCCGTCTTAGCCCATGAAAGCCACTGGGTAATTTTGAGCCAATTACCAGGAGTCTGAGAGTTCTAGACCTGGCTTAGGCATGAAAGCCACTGGGTCATTTTGGGCCAATTACCAGGAGACTGGGAATTCTAGTTCCGTCTTAGCCCATGAAAGTCACTGGGTCATTTTGGGCCAATAACCGGGGGACTGGGAGTTGTAGACTTTTCTTATGCCATGAAAGCCACCTGGGTGAATTTGGGCCAATTACCAGGAGACTGAGAGTTCTGCACCTGTCTTAGCCCATGAAAGCCACTGGGTCATTTTGGGGCAATTACCAGGAGACTGGGAGTTCTAGTGCCGTCTTAGCCCATGATAGCCACTGGGTCATTTTGGGCCAATTACTAGGAGACTGGGAGTTCTAGTCCCTTCTTAGCCCATGAAAACCACTGGGTCGTTTGGGGCCATTTACCAGGAGACTGGGAGTTCCAGTAAAATCTTAGCCCATGAAAGCCACTGGGTCATTTTGGGCCAATTACCCGGAGACTGAGAGTTCTAGTCCCCTCTTAGCCCATGAAAGCCGCTGGTCATTTTGGGCCAATTATCAGGAGACTGAAATTTCTAGTCCGTCTTAGCCCATGAAAGCCACTGGGTCATTTTGGGGCAATTACCAGGAGACTGGGAGTTCTAGTGCCGTCTTAGCCCATGATAGCCACTGGGTCATTTTGGGCCAATTATCAGGAAACTGACATTTCTAGTCCGTCTTAGTCCATGGAAGCCACTGGGTCATTTTGGGCCAATTATCAGGAGACTGACATTTCTAGTCCGTCTTAGCCCATGAAAGCCACTGGGACATTTGGGGCCAATTACCAGGAGACTGGGAGTTCTAGTCCCGTCTTAACCCATGAAAGCCACTGGGTCATTTTGAGCCAATTACCAGGAGTCTGAGAGTTCTAGACCTGGCTTAGCCATGAAAGCTACTGGGTCATCTTGGGCCAATTACCAGGAGACTGGGAGTTCTAGTTCCGTCTTAGCCCATGAAAGCCACTGGGTCGCTTTGGGCCAATTACCCGGAGAATGGGAGTTCTAGTCCCGTCTTAGCCCATGAAAGCCACTGGGTCATTTTGGGCCAATTAACAGGCGACTGGGAGTTCTAGACCCAGCCCATGAAAGCCACTGGGTCATTTTGGGCCAATTACCAGGAGACTGGGAGTTCTAGTTCCGTCTTTACCCATAAAAGCCTCTGGGTCATTTTGGGCCAATTATCAGGAGACTGACATTTCTAGTCCGTCTTAGCCATGAAAGCCACTGGGTCATTTTGGGCCAATTACCCGGAGAATGGGAGTTCTAGTCCCGTCTTAGCCCATGAAAGCCACTGGGTCATTTTGAGCCAATTACCAGGAGTCTGAGAGTTCTAGACCTGGCTTAGGCATGAAAGCCACTGGGTCATTTTGGGCCAATTACCAGGAGACTGGGAATTCTAGTTCCGTCTTAGCCCATGAAAGCCACTGGGTCATTTTGGGCCAATAACCGGGGGACTGGGAGTTGTAGACTTTTCTTATGCCATGAAAGCCACCTGGGTGAATTTGGGCCAATTACCAGGAGACTGAGAGTTCTGCACCTGTCTTAGCCCATGAAAGCCACTGGGTCATTTTGGGGCAATTACCAGGAGACTGGGAGTTCTAGTGCCGTCTTAGCCCATGATAGCCACTGGGTCATTTTGGGCCAATTACTAGGAGACTGGGAGTTCTAGTCCCTTCTTAGCCCATGAAAGCCACTGGGTCATTTGGGGCCATTTACCAGGAGACTGGGAGTTCCAGTAAAATCTTAGCCCATGAAAGCCACTGGGTCATTTTGGGCCAATTACCCGGAGACTGAGAGTTCTAGTCCCCTCTTAGCCCATGAAAGCCGCTGGGTCATTTTGGGCCAATTATCAGGAGACTGAAATTTCTAGTCCGTCTTAGCCCATGAAAGCCACTGGGTCATTTTGGGGCAATTACCAGGAGACTGGGAGTTCTAGTGCCGTCTTAGCCCATGATAGCCACTGGGTCATTTTGGGCCAATTATCAGGAAACTGACATTTCTAGTCCGTCTTAGTCCATGGAAGCCACTGGGTCATTTTGGGCCAATTATCAGGAGACTGACATTTCTAGTCCGTCTTAGCCCATGAAAGCCACTGGGACATTTGGGGCCAATTACCAGGAGACTGGGAGTTCTAGTCCCGTCTTAACCCATGAAAGCCACTGGGTCATTTTGGGCCAATTACCAGGAGACTGGGAGTTCTAGACCTGGCTTAGGCATGAAAGCCACTGGGTCATTTTGGGCCAATTACCAGGAGACTGGGAGTTCTAGTTCCGTCTTAGCCCATGAAAGCGATTGGGTCATTTTGGGCCAATTAACAGGCGACTGGGAGTTCTAGACCCAGCCCATGAAAGCTACTGGGTCATTTTGGGCCAATTGCCAGGAGACTGGGAGTTCTATTCCCTTCTTAGCCCATGGAAGCCACTGGGTCATTTTGGGCCAATTATCAGGAGACTGACATTTTTAGTCCGTCTTAGCCATGAAAGCCACTGGGTCATTTTGAGCCAATTACCAGGAAACTGGGAGTTCTAGTCCTTTCTTAGCCCATGAAAGCCACTGGGTCATTTTGGGCCATTTACCAGGAGACTGGGAGTTCTATTCCCTTCTTAGCCCATGGAAGCCACTGGGTCATTTTGGGCCAATTATCAGGAGACTGACATTTTTAGTCCGTCTTAGCCATGAAAGCCACTGGGTCATTTTGAGCCAATTACCAGGAAACTGGGAGTTCTAGTCCTTTCTTAGCCCATGAAAGCTACTGGGTCATTTTGGGCCAATTGCCAGGAGACTGGGAGTTCTATTCCCTTCTTAGCCCATGGAAGCCACTGGGTCATTTTGGGCCAATTATCAGGAGACTGACATTTTTAGTCCGTCTTAGCCATGAAAGCCACTGGGTCATTTTGAGCCAATTACCAGGAAACTGGGAGTTCTAGTCCTTTCTTAGCCCATGAAAGCCACTGCGTCATTTTGGGTCAATTGACAGGCGACTGGGAGTTCTCGACCCAGCCCATGAAAGCAACTGGGTCATTTTGGGCCAATTACCAGGAGACTGGGAGTTCTAGTCCCGTTTTTACCCATGAAAGCCACTGGGTCATTTTGGGCCAATTATCAGGAGACTGACATTTTTAGTCCGTCTTAGCCATGAAAGCCACTGGGTCATTTTGAGCCAATTACCAGGAAACTGGGAGTTCTAGTCCTTTCTTAGCCCATGAAAGCCACTGGGTCATTTTGGGCCATTTACCAGGAGACTGGGAGTTCTAGTCCAATCTTAGCCCATGATAGCCACTGGGTCATTTTGGGCCAATTTCCAGGAGACTGGGAGTTCTAGTCCCTTCTTAGCCCATGTAAGCCACTGGGTCGTTTGGGGCGATTTACCAGGAGACTGGGAGTTCCAGTCCAATCTTAGCCCATGAAAGCCACTGGGTCATTTTGGGCCAATTACCAGGAGTCTGAGAGTTCTAGACCTGGCTTAGGCATGAAAGCCACTGGGTCATTTTGGGCCAATTACCAGGAGATTGGGAGTTCTAGTTCCGTCTTAGCCCATGAAAGCCACTGGGTCATTTTGAGCCAATTACCAGGAGTCTGAGAGTTCTAGACCTGGCTTAGGCATGAAAGCCACTGCGTCATTTTGGGTCAATTAACAGGCGACTGGGAGTTCTAGACCCAGCCCATGAAAGCAACTGGGTCATTTTGTGCCAATTACCAGGAGACTGGGAGTTCTAGTCCCGTTTTTACCCATGAAAGCCACTGGGTCATTTTGGGCCAATTAACAGGAGACTGACATTTCTAGTCCGTCTTAGCCCATGAAAGCCACTGGGTCATTTTGGGCCAATTACCAGGACACTGGTAGTTCTATACCCGTCTTTACCCATAAAAGCCACTGGGTCATTTTGGGCCAATTACCAGGGGACTGGCAGTTGTAGACTTTTCTTACACCATGAAAGCCACCTGGGTGAATTTGGGCCAATTACCAGGAGACTGGGAGTTCTACACCTGTCTTAGCCCATGAAAGCCACTGGGTCCTTTTGGGCCAATTACCCGGAGAATGGGAGTTCTAGACCCAGCCCATGAAAGCCACTGGGTCATTTTGGGCCAATTACCAGGAGACTGGGAGTTCTAGTCCCGTCTTTACCCATAAAAGCCTCTGGGTCATTTTGGACCAATTATCAGGAGACTGACATTTCTAGTCCGTCTTAGCCATGAAAGCCACTGGGTCATTTTGGGCCAATTACCCGGAGAATGGGAGTTCTAGTCCCGTCTTAGCCCATGAAAGCCACTGGGTCATTTTGAGCCAATTACCAGGAGTCTGAGAGTTCTAGACCTGGCTTAGGCATGAAAGCCACTGGGTCATTTTGGGCCAATTACCAGGAGACTGGGAATTCTAGTTCCGTCTTAGCCCATGAAAGCCACTGGGTCATTTTGGGCCAATAACCGGGGGACTGGGAGTTGTAGACTTTTCTTATGCCATGAAAGCCACCTGGGTGAATTTGGGCCAATTACCAGGAGACTGAGAGTTCTGCACCTGTCTTAGCCCATGAAAGCCACTGGGTCATTTTGGGGCAATTACCAGGAGACTGGGAGTTCTAGTGCCGTCTTAGCCCATGATAGCCATTGGGTCATTTTGGGCCAATTACTAGGAGACTGGGAGTTCTAGTCCCTTCTTAGCCCATGAAAGCCACTGGGTCGTTTGGGGCCATTTACCAGGAGACTGGGAGTTCCAGTAAAATCTTAGCCCATGAAAGCCACTGGGTCATTTTGGGCCAATTACCCGGAGACTGAGAGTTCTAGTCCCATCTTAGCCCATGAAAGCCGCTGGGTCATTTTGGGCCAATTATCAGGAGACTGAAATTTCTAGTCCGTCTTAGCCCATGAAAGCCACTGGGTCATTTTGGGGCAATTACCAGGAGACTGGGAGTTCTAGTGCCGTCTTAGCCCATGATAGCCACTGGGTTATTTTGGGCCAATTGTCAGGAAACTGACATTTCTAGTCCGTCTTAGTCCATGGAAGCCACTGGGTCATTTTGGGCCAATTATCAGGAGAGTGACATTTCTAGTCCGTCTTAGCCCATGAAAGCCACTGGGATATTTGGGGCCAATTACCAGGAGACTGGGAGTTCTAGTCCCGTCTTAACCCATGAAAGCCACTGGGTCATTTTGACCCAATTACCAGGAGTCTGAGAGTTCTAGACCTGGCTTAGCCATGAAAGCTACTGGGTCATCTTGGGCCAATTACCAGGAGACT
Organism: Hydrophis major; assembly: GCA_033807585.1. Classification (NCBI taxonomy): domain Eukaryota; kingdom Metazoa; phylum Chordata; class Lepidosauria; order Squamata; family Elapidae; genus Hydrophis; species Hydrophis major. Next base: position 3,083,594 of record CM066343.1, on the reverse strand, counting down.
GGGAGTTCTAGTTCCGTCTTAGCCCATGAAAGCCACTGGGTCGCTTTGGGCCAATTACCCGGAGAATGGGAGTTCTAGTCCCGTCTTAGCCCATGAAAGCCACTGGGTCATTTTGAGCCAATTACCAGGAGTCTGAGAGTTCTAGACCTGGCTTAGCCATGAAAGCCACTGGGTCATTTTGGGCCAATTACCAGGAGACTGGGAGTTCTAGTTCCGTCTTAGCCCATGAAAGCCACTGGGTCGCTTTGGGCCAATTATCCGGAGAATGGGAGTGCTAGTCCCGTGTTAGCCCATGAAAGCCACTGGGTCATTTTGGGCCAATTAACAGGCGACTGGGAGTTCTAGATCCAGCCCATGAAAGCCACTGGGTCATTTTGGGCCAATTACCAGGAGACTGGGAGTTCTAGTCCCGTCTTTACCCATAAAAGCCTCTGGGTCATTTTGGGCCAATTATCAGGAGACTGACATTTCTAGTCCGTCTTAGCCATGAAAGCCACTGGGTCATTTTGGGCCAATTACCCGGAGAATGGGAGTTCTAGTCCCGTCTTAGCCCATGAAAGCCACTGGGTCATTTTGAGCCAATTACCAGGAGTCTGAGAGTTCTAGACCTGGCTTAGGCATGAAAGCCACTGGGTCATTTTGGGCCAATTACCAGGAGACTGGGAATTCTAGTTCCGTCTTAGCCCATGAAAGCCACTGGGTCATTTTGGGGCAATAATCGGGGGACTGGGAGTTGTAGACTTTTCTTATGCCATGAAAGCCACTGGGTCGTTTGGGGCCATTTACCAGGAGACTGGGAGTTCCAGACCAATCTTAGCCCATGAAAGCCACTGGGTCATTTTGGGCCAATTACCAGGAGACTGAGAGTTGTAGTCCCCTCTTAGCCTATGAAAGTCGCTGGGTCATTTTGGGCCAATTACCAGGAGACTGAAATTTCTAGTCCGTCTTAGCCCATGAAAGCCACTGGGTCATTTGGGGCCAATTACCAGGACACTAGGAGTTCTAGTCCCTTCTTTACCCATGAAAGCCGCTGGGTCATTTTGGGCCAATTATCAGGAGACTGACATTTCTAGTGCCGTCTTAGCCCATGATAGCCACTGGGTCATTTTGAGCCAATTATCAGGAAACTGACATTTCTAGTCCGCCTTAGTCCATGGAAGCCGCTGGGTCATTTTGGGCCAATTATCAGGAGACTGACATTTCTAGTCCGTCTTAGCCCATGAAAGCCACTGGGACATTTGGGGCCAATTACCAGGAGACTGGGAGTTCTAGTCCCGTCTTAACCCATGAAAGCCACTGGGTCATTTTGAGCCAATTACCAGGAGTCGGAGAGTTCTACATCTGGCTTAGCCATGAAAGCCACTGGGTCATTTTGGGCCAATTACCAGGACACTGGGAGTTCTAGTCCCCTCTTTACCCATGAAAGCCGCTGGGTCATTTTGGGCCAATTATCAGGAGACTGACATTTCTAGTCCGTCTTAGCCATGAAAGCCACTGGGTCATTTTGAGCCAATTACGAGGAGACTGACATTTCCAGTCCTTCTTAGCCATGAAAGCCACTGGGTCATTTTGAGCCAATTACCAGGAGACTGGGAGTTCTAGTCCCTTCTTAGCCCATGAAAGCCACTGGGTCATTTGGGGCCAATTACCAGGAGACTTGGAGTTCTAGTCCAATCTTAGCCCATCAAAGCCACTGGGTCATTTTGGGCCAATTACCAGGAGACTGAAATTTCTAGTCCGTCTTAGCCCATGAAAGGCACTGGGTCATTTTAGGCCAATTATCAGGAGACTGACATTTCTAGTCCATCTTAGTCCATGAAAACCGCTGGGTCATTTTGGGCCAATTAACAGGAGACCTAAATTTCTAGTCCGTCTTAGCCCATGAAAGCCACTGGGTCATTTTGGGCCAATTAACAGGCGACTGGGAGTTCTAGACCCAGCCCATGAAAGCCACTGGGTCATTTTGGGCCAATTACCAGGAGACTGGGAGTTCTAGTCCCGTCTTTACCCATAAAAGCCTCTGGGTCATTTTGGGCCAATTATCAGGAGACTGACATTTCTAGTCCGTCTTAGCCATGAAAGCCACTGGGTCATTTTGGGCCAATTACCCGGAGAATGGGAGTTCTAGTCCCGTCGTAGCCCATGAAAGCCACTGGGTCATTTTGAGCCAATTACCAGGAGTCTGAGAGTTCTAGACCTGGCTTAGGCATGAAAGCCAATGGGTCATTTTGGGCCAATTACCAGGAGACTGGGAGTTCTAGTTCCGTCTTAGCCCATGAAAGCCACTGGGTCATTTTGAGCCAATTACCAGGAGTCTGAGAGTTCTAGACCTGGCTTAGGCATGAAAGCCACTGCGTCATTTTGGGTCAATTAACAGGCGACTGGGAGTTCTAGACCCAGCCCATGAAAGCAACTGGGTCATTCTGGGCCAATTACCAGGAGACTGGTAGTTCTAGTCCCGTTTTTACCCATGAAAGCCACTGGGTCATTTTGGGCCAATTATCAGGAGACTGACATTTTTAGTCCGTCTTAGCCATGAAAGCCACTGGGTCATTTTTAGCCAATTACCAGGAAACTGGGAGTTCTAGTCCTTTCTTAGCCCATGAAAGCCACTGGGTCATTTTGGGCCATTTACCAGGAGACTGAAATTTCTAGTCCGTCTTAGCCATGAAAGCCACTAGGTCGTTTGGGGCGATTTACCAGGAGACTGGGAGTTCCAGTCCAATCTTAGCCCATGAAAGCCACTGGGTCATTTTGGGCCAATTACCAGGAGACTGAGAGTTCTAGTCCCCTCTTAGCCTATGAAAGCCGCTGGGTCATTTTGGGCCAATTACCAGGAGACTGAAATTTCTAGTCCGTCTTAGCCCATGAAAGCCACTGGGTCATATGGGGCCAAATACCAGGAGACTGGGAGTTCTAGTCCCGTCTTAACCCATGAAAGCCACTGGGTCATTTTGAGCCAATTACCAGGAGTCTGAGAGTTCTAGATCTGGCTTAGCCATGAAAGCCACTGGGTCGTTTGGGGCCAATTACCAGGAGACTGGGAGTTCTAGTTCCGTCTTAGCCCATGAAAGCCACTATGTCATTTTGGGCCAATTACCAGGACACAGGGAGTTCTAGTCCCTTCTTTACCCATGAAAGCCGCTGGGTCATTTTGGGCCAATTATCAGGAGACTGACATTTCTAGTCCGTCTTAGCCATGAAAGCCACTGGGTCATTTTGAGCCAATTACGAGGAGACTGAAATTTCTAGTCCGTCTTAGCCATGAAAGCCACTGGGTCATTTTGAGCCAATTACCAGGAGACTGGGAGTTCTAGTCCCTTCTTAGCCCATGAAAGCCACTGGGTCATTTGGGGCCAATTACCAGGAGACTGGGAGTTCTAGTCCAATCTTAGCCCATGAAAGCCACTGGGTCATTTTGGGCCAATTACCAGGAGACTGAAATTTCTAGTCCGTCTTAGCCCATGAATGGCACTGGGTCATTTTAGGCCAATTATCAGGAGACTGACATTTCTAGTCCGTCTTAGTCCATGAAAGCCGCTGGGTCATATTGGGCCAATTATCAGGAGACTGACATTTCTAGTCCGTCTTAGCCCATGAAAGCCCCTGGGTCATTTTGGGCCAATTACCAGGAGACTGGGAGTTCTAGTTCCGTCTTAGCCCATGAAAGCGCTGGGTCATTTTGGGCCAATTACCAGGACACTGGGAGTTCTATACCCGTCTTTACCCATAAAAGCCACTGGGTCATTTTGGGCCAATTACCAGGGGACTGGCAGTTGTAGACTTTTCTTACACCTTGAAAGCCGCCTGGGTGAATTTGGGCCAATTACCAGGAGACTGGGAGTTCTACACCTGTCTTAGCCCATGACAGCCACTGGGTCGTTTTGGGCCAATTACCCGGAGAATGGGAGTTCTAGTCCCGTCTTAGCCCAGGAAAGCGATTGGGTCATTTTGGGCCAATTAACAGGCGACTGGGAGTTCTAGACCCAGCCCATGAAAGCCACTGGGTCATTTTGGGCCAATTACCAGGAGACTGGGAGTTCTAGTCCCGTCTTTACCCATAAAAGCCTCTGGGTCATTTTGGGCCAATTATCAGGAGACTGACATTTCTAGTCCGTCTTAGCCATGAAAGCCACTGGGTCATTTTGGGCCAATTACCACAAGACTGGGTGTTCTAGTCCCGTCTTAGCCCATGAAAGCCACTGGGTCATTTTGAGCCAATTACCAGGAGACTGGGAGTTCCAATCCCATTTTTACCCATGAAAGCCACTGGGTCATTTTGGGCCAATTATCAGGAGACTGACATTTCTAGTCCGTCTTAGCCATGAAAGCCACTGGGTCATTTTGAGCCAATTATCAGGAAACTGGGAGTTCTAGTCCCTTCTTAGCCCATGAAAGGCACTGGGTCGTTTGGGGCCAATTACCAGTAGACTGGGAGTTCTAGTCCAATCTTAGCCCATGAAAGCCACTGTGTCATTTTGGGCCAATTACCAGGAGACTGAGAGTTCTAGTCCCCTCTTAGCCCATGAAAGCCGTTGGGTCATTTTGGGGCAATTACCAGGAGACTGGGAGTTCTACTGCCGTCTTAGCCCATGATAACCACTGGGTCATTTTGGGACAATTATCAGGAGACTGACATTTCTAGTCCGTCTTAGTCCATGAAAGCCGCTGGGTCATTTTGGGCCAATTATCAGAAGACTGACATTTCTAGTCCGTTTTAGCCCATGAAAGCCACTGGGTCATTTGGGGCCAATTACCAGGAGACTGGGAGTTCTAGTCCCGTCTTAACCCATGAAAGCCACTGGGTCATTTTGAGCCAATTACCAGGAGTCTGAGAGTTCTAGACCTGGCTTAGCCATGAAAGCCACTGGGTCATTTTGGGCCAATTACCAGGAGACTGGGAGTTCTAGTCCCGATTTTACCCATGAAAGCCGCTGGGTCATTTTGGACCAAATATCAGGAGACTCACATTTCTAGTCCGTCTTAGCCCATGAAAGCCACTGGGTCATTTTGGGGCAATTACCAGGAGACTGGGAGTTCTAGTGCCGTCTTAGCCCATGATAGCCACTGGGTCATTTTGGGCCAATTACCAGGAGACTGGGAGTTCTAGTCCCTTCTTAGCCCATGAAAGCCACTGGGTCGTTTGGGGCCATTTACCAGGAGACTGGGTGTTCCAGTCCAATCTTAGCCCATGAAAGCCACTGGGTCATTTTGGGCCAATTACCCGGAGACTGAGAGTTCTAGTCCCCTCTTAGCCCATGAAAGCCGCTGGGTCATTTTGGGCCAATTATCAGGAGACTGAAATTTCTAGTCCGTCTTAGCCCATGAAAGCCACTGGGTCATTTTGGGGCAATTACCAGGAGACTGGGAGTTCTAGTGCCGTCTTAGCCCATGATAGCCACTGGGTCATTTTGGGCCAATTATCAGGAAACTGACATTTCTAGTCCGCCTTAGTCCATGGAAGCCGCTGGGTCATTTTGGGCCAATTATCAGGAAACTGACATTTCTAGTCCGTCTTAGCCCATGAAAGCCACTGGGACATTTGGGGCCAATTACCAGGAGACTGGGAGTTCTAGTCCCGTCTTAACCCATGAAAGCCACTGGGTCATTTTGAGCCAATTACCAGGAGTCGGAGAGTTCTACATCTGGCTTAGCCATGAAAGCCACTGGGTCATTTTGGGCCAATTACCAGGAGACTGGGAGTTCTAGTTCCGTCTTAGCCCATGAAAGCCACTGGGTAATTTTGGGCCAATTACCAGGACACTGGGAGTTCTAGTCCCCTCTTTACCCATGAAAGCCGCTGGGTCATTTTGGGCCAATTATCAGAAGACTGACATTTCTAGTCCGTCTTAGCCATGAAAGCCACTGGGTCATTTTGAGCCAATTACGAGGAGACTGACATTTCTAGTCCTTCTTAGCCATGAAAGCCACTGGGTCATTTTGAGCCAATTACCAGGAGACTGGGAGTTCTAGTCCCTTCTTAGCCCATGAAAGCCACTGGGTCATTTGGGGCCAATTACCAGAAGACTTGGAGTTCTAGTCCAATCTTAGCCCATCAAAGCCACTGGGTCATTTTGGGCCAATTACCAGGAGACTGAAATTTCTAGTCCGTCTTAGCCCATGAAAGGCACTGGGTCATTTTAGGCCAATTATCAGGAGACTGACATTTCTAGTCCGTCTTAGCCCATGAAAGCCACTGGGACATTTGGGGCCAATTACCAGGAGACTGGGAGTTCTAGTCCCGTCTTAACCCATGAAAGCCACTGGGTCATTTTGAGCCAATTACCAGGAGTCTGAGAGTTCTAGACCTGGCTTAGCCATGAAAGCCACTGGGTCATTTTGGGCCAATTACCAGGAGACTGGGAGTTCTAGTCCCGATTTTACCCATGAAAGCCGCTGAGTCATTTTGGACCAATTATCAGGAGACTCACATTTCTAGTCCGTCTTAGCCCATGAAAGCCACTGGGTCATTTTGGGGCAATTACCAGGAGACTGGGAGTTCTAGTGCCGTCTTAGCCCATGATAGCCACTGGGTCATTTTGGGCCAATTACCAGGAGACTGGGAGTTCTAGTCCCTTCTTAGCCCATGAAAGCCACTGGGTCGTTTGGGGCCATTTACCTGGAGACTGGGTGTTCCAGTCCAATCTTAGCCCATGAAAGCCACTGGGTCATTTTGGGCCAATTACCCGGAGACTGAGAGTTCTAGTCCCCTCTTAGCCCATGAAAGCCGCTGGGTCATTTTGGGCCAATTATCAGGAGACTGAAATTTCTAGTCCGTCTTAGCCCATGAAAGCCACTGAGTCATTTTGGGGCAATTACCAGGAGACTGGGAGTTCTAGTGCCGTCTTAGCCCATGATAGCCACTGGGTCATTTTGGGCCAATTATCAGGAAACTGACATTTCTAGTCCGCCTTAGTCCATGGAAGCCGCTGGGTCATTTTGGGCCAATTATCAGGAAACTGACATTTCTAGTCCGTCTTAGCCCATGAAAGCCACTGGGACATTTGGGGCCAATTACCAGGAGACTGGGAGTTCTAGTCCCGTCTTAACCCATGAAAGCCACTGGGTCATTTTGAGCCAATTACCAGGAGTCGGAGAGTTCTACATCTGGCTTAGCCATGAAAGCCACTGGGTCATTTTGGGCCAATTACCAGGAGACTGGGAGTTCTAGTTCCGTCTTAGCCCATGAAAGCCACTGGGTAATCTTGGGCCAATTACCAGGACACTGGGAGTTCTAGTCCCCTCTTTACCCATGAAAGCCGCTGGGTCATTTTGGGCCAATTATCAGGAGACTGACATTTCTAGTCCGTCTTAGCCATGAAAGCCACTGGGTCATTTTGAGCCAATTACGAGGAGACTGACATTTCTAGTCCTTCTTAGCCATGAAAGCCACTGGGTCATTTTGAGCCAATTACCAGGAGACTGGGAGTTCTAGTCCCTTCTTAGCCCATGAAAGCCACTGGGTCATTTGGGGCCAATTACCAGGAGACTTGGAGTTCTAGTCCAATCTTAGCCCATCAAAGCCACTGGGTCATTTTGGGCCAATTACCAGGAGACTGAAATTTCTAGTCCGTCTTAGCCCATGAAAGGCACTGGGTCATTTTAGGCCAATTATCAGGAGACTGACATTTCTAGTCCATCTTAGTCCATGAAAGCCGCTGGGTCATTTTGGGCCAATTAACAGGAGACTGAAATTTCTAGTCCGTCTTAGCCCATGAAAGGCACTGGGTCATTTTAGGCCAATTACCAGGACACTGGGAGTTCTATACCCGTCTTTACCTATAAAAGCCACTGGGACATTTTGGGCCAATTACCAGGGGACTGGCAGTTGTAGACTTTTCTTACACCATGAAAGCCACCTGGGTGAATTTGGGCCAATTACCAGGAGACTGGGAGTTCTACACCTGTCTTAGCCCATGAAAGCCACTGGGTCGTTTTGGGCCAATTACCCGGAGAATGGGAGTTCTAGTCCCGTCTTAGCCCAGGAAAGCGATTGGGTCATTTTGGGCCAATTAACAGGCGACTGGGAGTTCTAGACCCAGCCCATGAAAGCCACTGGGTCATTTTGGGCCAATTACCAGGAGACTGGGAGTTCTAGTCCCGTCTTTACCCATAAAAGCCTCTGGGTCATTTTGGGCCAATTATCAGGATACTGACATTTCTAGTCCGTCTTAGTCATGAAAGCCACTGGGTCGTTTTGGGCCAATTACCACAAGACTGGGTGTTCTAGTTCCGTCTTAACCCTTGAAAGCCACTGGGTCATTTTGAGCCAATTACCAGGAGTCTGAAAGTTCTAGACCTGGCTTAGCCATGAAAGCCACTGGGTCATTTTGGGCCAATTACCAGGAGACTGGGAGTTCTAGTTCCGTCTTAGCCCATGAAAGCCACTGGGTCATTTTGGGCCAATAACCGGGGGACTGGGAGTTGTAGACTTTTCTTATGCCATGAAAGCCACCTGGGTGAATTTGGGCCAATTACCAGGAGACTGAGAGTTCTGCACCTGTTTTAGCCCATGAAAGCCACTGGGTCGTTTTGGCCCAATTACCCGGAGAATGGGAGTTCTAGTCCCATCTTAGCCCATGAAAGCCACTGCATCATTTTGGGTCAATTAACAGGCGACTGGGAGTTCTAGACCCAGCCCATGAAAGCAACTGGGTCATTTTGGGCCAATCACCAGGAGACTGGGAGTTCTAGTCCCGTTTTTACCCATGAAAGCCACTGGGTCATTTTGGGCCAATTATCAGGAGAATGACATTTCTAGTCCGTCTTAGCCATGAAAGCCACTGGGTCATTTTGAGCCAATTACCAGGAAACTGGGAGTTCTAGTCCAATCTTAGCCCATGAAAGCCACTGGGTCATTTTGGGGCAATTACCAGGAGACTGGGAGTTCTAGTGCCGTCTTAGCCCATGATAGCCACTGGGTCATTTTGGGCCAATTACCAGGAGACTGGGAGTTCTAGTCCCTTTTTAGCCCATGAAAGCCACTGGGTCGTTTGGGGCCATTTACCAGGAGACTGGGAGTTCCAGTCCAATCTTAGCCCATGAAAGCCACTGGGTCATTTTGGGCCAATAACCCGGAGACTGAGAGTTCTAGTCCCCTCTTAGCCCATGAAAGCCGCTGGGTCATTTTGGGCCAATTATCAGGAGTCTGAAATTTCTAGTCCGTCTTAGCCCATGAAAGCCACTGGGACATTTGGGGCCAATTACCAGGAGACTGGGAGTTCTAGTCCCGTCTTAACCCATGAAAGCCACTGGGTCATTTTGAGCCAATTACCAGGAGTCTGAGAGTTCTATACCTGGCTTAGCCATGAAAGCCACTGGGTCATTTTGGGCCAATTACCAGGACACTGGGAGTTCTAGTCCCCTCTTTACCCATGAAAGCCGCTGGGTCATTTTGGGCCAATTATCAGGAGACTGACATTTCTAGTCCGTCTTAGCCATGAAAGCCACTGGGTCATTTTGAGCCAATTACGAGGAGACTGACATTTCTAGTCCTTCTTAGCCATGAAAGCCACTGGGTCATTTTGAGCCAATTATCAGGAGACTGACATTTCTAGTCCGTCTTAGCCATGAAAGCCACTGGGTCATTTTGGGCCAATTACCACAAGACTGGGTGTTCTAGTCCCGTCTTAGCCCATGAAAGCCACTGGGTCATTTTGAGCCAATTACCAGGAGACTGGGAGTTCCAATCCCATTTTTACCCATGAAAGCCACTGGGTCATTTTGGGCCAATTATCAGGAGACTATTTCTAGTCCGTCTTAGCCATGAAAGCCACTGGGTCATTTTGAGCCAATTATCAGGAAACTGGGAGTTCTAGTCCCTTCTTAGCCCATGAAAGGCACTGGGTCGTTTGGGGCCAATTACCAGTAGACTGGGAGTTCTAGTCCAATCTTAGCCCATGAAAGCCACTGTGTCATTTTGGGCCAATTACCAGGAGACTGAGAGTTCTAGTCCCCTCTTAGCCCATGAAAGCCGTTGGGTCATTTTGGGGCAATTACCAGGAGACTGGGAGTTCTACTGCCGTCTTAGCCCATGATAACCACTGGGTCATTTTGGGACAATTATCAGGAGACTGACATTTCTAGTCCGTCTTAGTCCATGAAAGCCGCTGGGTCATTTTGGGCCAATTATCAGAAGACTGACATTTCTAGTCCGTTTTAGCCCATGAAAGCCACTGGGTCATTTGGGGCCAATTACCAGGAGACTGGGAGTTCTAGTCCCGTCTTAACCCATGAAAGCCACTGGGTCATTTTGAGCCAATTACCAGGAGTCTGAGAGTTCTAGACCTGGCTTAGCCATGAAAGCCACTGGGTCATTTTGGGCCAATTACCAGGAGACTGGGAGTTCTAGTCCCGATTTTACCCATGAAAGCCGCTGGGTCATTTTGGACCAATTATCAGGAGACTCACACTTCTAGTCCGTCTTAGCCCATGAAAGCCACTGGGTCATTTTGGGGCAATTACCAGGAGACTGGGAGTTCTAGTGCCGTCTTAGCCCATGATAGCCACTGGGTCATTTTGGGCCAATTACCAGGAGACTGGGAGTTCTAGTCCCTTCTTAGCCCATGAAAGCCACTGGGTCGTTTGGGGCCATTTACCAGGAGACTGGGTGTTCCAGTCCAATCTTAGCCCATGAAAGCCACTGGGTCATTTTGGGCCAATTACCCGGAGACTGAGAGTTCTAGTCCCCTCTTAGCCCATTAAAGGCACTGGGTCATTTTGGGCCAATTATCAGGAGACTGAAATTTCTAGTCCGTCTTAGCCCATGAAAGCCACTGGGTCATTTTGGGGCAATTACCAGGAGACTGGGAGTTCTAGTGCCGTCTTAGCCCATGATAGCCACTGGGTCATTTTGGGCCAATTATCAGGAAACTGACATTTCTAGTCCGCCTTAGTCCATGGAAGCCGCTGGGTCATTTTGGGCCAATTATCAGGAGACTGACATTTCTAGTCCGTCTTAGCCCATGAAAGCCACTGGGACATTTGGGGCCAATTACCAGGAGACTGGGAGTTCTAGTCCCGTCTTAACCCATGAAAGCCACTGGGTCATTTTGAGCCAATTACCAGGAGTCGGAGAGTTCTACATCTGGTTTAGCCATGAAAGCCACTGGTTCATTTTGGGCCAATTACCAGGAGACTGGGAGTTCTAGTTCCGTCTTAGCCCATGAAAGCCACTGGGTAATTTTGGGCCAATTACCAGGACACTGGGAGTTCTAGTCCCCTCTTTACCTATGAAAGCCGCTGGGTCATTTTGGGCCAATTATCAGGAGACTGACATTTCTAGTCCGTCTTAGCCATGAAAGCCACTGGGTCATTTTGACCCAATTACGAGGAGACTGACATTTCTAGTCCTTCTTAGCCATGAAAGCCACTGGGTCATTTTGAGCCAATTACCAGGAGACTGGGAGTTCTAGTCCCTTCTTAGCCCATGAAAGCCACTGGGTCATTTGGGGCCAGTTACCAGGAGACTTGGAGTTCTAGTCCAATCTTAGCCCATCAAAGCCACTGGGTCATTTTGGGCCAATTACCAGGAGACTGAAATTTCTAGTCCGTCTTAGCCCATGAAAGGCACTGGGTCATTTTAGGCCAATTATCAGGAGACTGAAATTTCTAGTCCGTCTTAGCCCATGAAAGCCACTGAGTCATTTTGGGCCAATTACCAGGGGACTGGGAGTTCTATACCCGTCTTTACCTATAAAAGCCACTGGGACATTTTGGGCCAATTACCAGGGGACTGGCAGTTGTAGACTTTTCTTACACCATGAAAGCCACCTGGGTGAATTTGGGCCAATTACCAGGAGACTGGGAGTTCTACACCTGTCTTAGCCCATGAAAGCCACTGGGTCGTTTTGGGCCAATTACCCGGAGAATGGGAGTTCTAGTCCCGTCTTAGCCCAGGAAAGCGATTGGGTCATTTTGGGCCAATTAACAGGCGACTGGGAGTTCTAGACCCAGCCCATGAAAGCCACTGGGTCATTTTGGGCCAATTACCAGGAGACTGGGAGTTCTAGTCCCGTCTTTACCCATAAAAGCCTCTGGGTCATTTTGGGCCAATTATCAGGATACTGACATTTCTAGTCCGTCTTAGTCATGAAAGCCACTGGGTCGTTTTGGGCCAATTACCACAAGACTGGGTGTTCTAGTTCCGTCTTAACCCATGAAAGCCACTGGGTCATTTTGAGCCAATTACCAGGAGTCTGAAAGTTCTAGACCTGGCTTAGCCATGAAAGCCACTGGGTCATTTTGGGCCAATTACCAGGAGACTGGGAGTTCTAGTTCCGTCTTAGCCCATGAAAGCCACTGGGTCATTTTGGGCCAATAACCGGGGGACTGGGAGTTGTAGACTTTTCTTATGCCATGAAAGCCACCTGGGTGAATTTGGGCCAATTACCAGGAGACTGAGAGTTCTGCACCTGTTTTAGCCCATGAAAGCCACTGGGTCGTTTTGGCCCAATTACCCGGAGAATGGGAGTTCTAGTCCCATCTTAGCCCATGAAAGCCACTGCATCATTTTGGGTCAATTAACAGGCGACTGGGAGTTCTAGACCCAGCCCATGAAAGCAACTGGGTCATTTTGGGCCAATCACCAGGAGACTGGGAGTTCTAGTCCCGTTTTTACCCATGAAAGCCACTGGGTCATTTTGGGCCAATTATCAGGAGAATGACATTTCTAGTCCGTCTTAGCCATGAAAGCCACTGGGTCATTTTGAGCCAATTACCAGGAAACTGGGAGTTCTAGTCCAATCTTAGCCCATGAAAGCCACTGGGTCATTTTGGGGCAATTACCAGGAGACTGGGAGTTCTAGTGCCGTCTTAGCCCATGATAGCCACTGGGTCATTTTGGGCCAATTACCAGGAGACTGGGAGTTCTAGTCCCTTTTTAGCCCATGAAAGCCACTGGGTCGTTTGGGGCCATTTACCAGGAGACTGGGAGTTCCAGTCCAATCTTAGCCCATGAAAGCCACTGGGTCATTTTGGGCCAATAACCCGGAGACTGAGAGTTCTAGTCCCCTCTTAGCCCATGAAAGCCGCTGGGTCATTTTGGGCCAATTATCAGGAGTCTGAAATTTCTAGTCCGTCTTAGCCCATGAAAGCCACTGGGACATTTGGGGCCAATTACCAGGAGACTGGGAGTTCTAGTCCCGTCTTAACCCATGAAAGCCACTGGGTCATTTTGAGCCAATTACCAGGAGTCTGAGAGTTCTATACCTGGCTTAGCCATGAAAGCCACTGGGTCATTTTGGGCCAATTACCAGGAGACTGGGAGTTCTAGTTCCGTCTTAGCCCATGAAAGCCACTGGGTAATTTTGGGCCAATTACCAGGACACTGGGAGTTCTAGTCCCCTCTTTACCCATGAAAGCCGCTGGGTCATTTTGGGCCAATTATCAGGAGACTGACATTTCTAGTCCGTCTTAGCCATGAAAGCCACTGGGTCATTTTGAGCCAATTACGAGGAGACTGACATTTCTAGTCCTTCTTAGCCATGAAAGCCACTGGGTCATTTTGAGCCAATTATCAGGAGACTGGGAGTTCTAGTCCCTTCTTAGCCCATGAAAGCCACTGGGTCATTTGGGGCCAATTACCAGGAGACTGGGAGTTCTAGTCCAATCTTAGCCCATCAAAGCCACTGGGTCATTTGGGGCCAATTACCAGGAGACTGGGAGTTCTAGTCCAATCTTAGCCCATCAAAGCCGCTGGGTCATTTTGAGCCAATTACGAGGAGACTGACATTTCTAGTCCGTCTTAGCCATGAAAGCCACTGGGTCATTTGGGGCCAATTACCAGGAGACTGGGAGTTCTAGTCCCTTCTTAGCCCATGAAAGCCACTGGGTCATTTGGGGCCAATTACCAGGAGACTGGGAGTTCTAGTCCAATCTTAGCCCATCAAAGCCACTGGGTCATTTTAGGCCAATTATCAGGAGACTGACATTTCTAGTCCATCTTAGTCCATGAAAGCCGCTGGGTCATTTTGGGCCAATTAACAGGAGACTGACATTTCTAGTCCGTCTTAGCCCATGAAAGCCACTGGGTCATTTTGGGCCAATTACCAGGACACTGGTAGTTCTATACCCGTCTTTACCCATAAAAGCCACTGGATCATTTTGGGCCAATTACCAGGGGACTGGCAGTTGTAGACTTTTCTTACACCATGAAAGCCACCTGGGTGAATTTGGGCCAATTACCAGGAGACTGGGAGTTCTACACCTGTCTTAGCCCATGAAAGCCACTGGGTCCTTTTGGGCCAATTACCAGGAGAATGGGAGTTCTAGTCCCGTCTTAGCCCATGAAAGCGATTGGGTCATTTTAGGCCAATTAACAGGGGACTGGGAGTTCTAGACCCAGCCCATGAAAGCTACTGGGTCATTTTGGGCCAATTGCCAGGAGACTGGGAGTTCTATTCCCTTCTTAGCACATGGAAGCCACTGGGTCATTTGGGGCCAATTACCAGGAGAATGGGAGTTCTAGTCCAATCTTAGCCCATTAAAGCCACTGGGTCATTTTGGGCCAATTATCAGGAGACTAAGAGTTCTTGTCCCCTCTTAGCCCATGAAAGCCGCTGGGTCATTTTGGGCCAATTATCAGGAGACTGACATTTCTAGTCCGTCTTAGCCCATGAAAGCCAGTGGGTCATATTGGGCCAATTACCAGGAGACTGGGAGTTCTAGTACCGTCTTAACCCATGAAAGCCACTGCGTCATTTTGAGCCAATTACCAGGAGTCTGAGAGTTGTAGACCTGGCTTAGACATGAAAGCCACTGGGTCATTTTGGGCCAATTACCAGGACACTGGGAGTTCTATACCCGTCTTTACACATAAAAGCCACTGGGTCATTTTGGGCCAATTACCAGGGGACTGGGAGTTGTAGACTTTTCTTACACCGTGAAAGCCACCTGGGTGAATTTGGGCCGATTACCAGTAGACTGGGAGTTCTACAGCTGCCTTAGCCCATGAAAGCCACTGGGTCGCTTTGGGCCAATTACCCGGAGAATGGGAGTTCTAGTCCCGTCTTAGCCCATGAAAGCCACTGGGTCATTTTGGGCCAATAACCGGGGGACTGGGAGTTGTTGACTTTTCTTATGCCATGAAAGCCACCTGGGTGAATTTGGGCCAATTACCAGGAGACTGAGAGTTCTGCACCTGTCTTAGCCCATGAAAGCCACTGTGTCATTTTGGGGCAATTACCAGGAGACTGGGAGTTCTAGTGCCGTCTTAGCCAATGATAGCCACTGGGTCATTTTGGGCCAATTACCAGGAGACTGGGAGTTCTAGTCCCGTCTTTACCCATAAAAGCCTCTGGATCATTTTGGGCCAATTATCAGGAGACTGACATTTCTAGTCCGTCTTAGCCATGAAAGCCACTGGGTCATTTTGGGCCAATTACCCGGAGAATGGGAGTTCTAGTCCCGTCTTAGCCCATGAAAGCCACTGGGTCATTTTGAGCCAATTACCAGGAGTCTGAGAGTTCTAGACCTGGCTTAGGCATGAAAGCCACTGGGTCATTTTGGGCCAATTACCAGGAGACTGGGAATTCTAGTTCCGTCTTAGCCCATGAAAGCCACTGGGTCATTTTGGGGCAATAATCGGGGGACTGGGAGTTGTAGACTTTTCTTATGCCATGAAAGCCACCTGGGTGAATTTGGGCCAATTACCAGGAGACTGAGAGTTCTGCACCTGTCTTAGCCCATGAAAGCCACTGGGTCATTTTCGGGCAATTACCAGGAGACTGGGAGTTCTAGTGCCGTCTTAGCCCATGATAGCCACTGGGTCATTTTGGGCCAATTACTAGGAGACTGGGAGTTCTAGTCCCTTCTTAGCCCATGAAAGCCACTGGGTCGTTTGGGGCCATTTACCAGGAGACTGGGAGTTCCAGTCCAATCTTAGCCCATGAAAGCCACTGGGTCATTTTGCGCCAATTACCCGGAGACTGAGAGTTCTAGTCCCCTCTTAGCCCATGAAAGCCGCTGGGTCATTTTGGGCCAATTATCAGGAGACTGAAATTTCTAGTCCGTCTTAGCCCATGAAAGCCACTGGGACATTTGGGGCCAATTACCAGGAGACTGGGAGTTCTAGTCCCGTCTTAGCCCATGAAAGCCACTGGGTCATTTTGGGCCAATTACCAGGACACTGGGAGTTCTATACCCGTCTTTACACATAAAAGCCACTGGGTCATTTTGGGCCAATTACCAGGGGACTGGGAGTTGTAGACTTTTCTTACACCGTGAAAGCCACCTGGGTGAATTTGGGCCGATTACCAGTAGACTGGGAGTTCTACACCTGTCTTAGCCCATGAAAGCCACTGGGTCGCTTTGGGCCAATTACCCGGAGAATGGGAGTTCTAGTCCCGTCTTAGCCCATGAAAGCCACTGGGTCATTTTGGGCCAATTAACAGGCGACTGGGAGTTCTAGACCCAGCCCATGAAAGCCACTGGGTCATTTTGGGCCAATTACCAGGAGACTGGGAGTTCTAGTCCCGTCTTTACCCATAAAAGCCTCTGGGTCATTTTGGGCCAATTATCAGGAGACTGACATTTCTAGTCCGTCTTAGCCATGAAAGCCACTGGGTCATTTTGGGCCAATTACCCGGAGAGTGGGAGTTCTAGTCCCGTATTAGCCCATGAAAGCCACAGGGTCATTTTGAGCCAATTACCAGGAGTCTGAGAGTTCTAGACCTGGCTTAGCCATGAAATCCACTGGGTCATTTTGGGCCAATTACCAGGAGACTGGGAATTCTAGTTCCGTCTTAGCCCATGAAAGCCACTGGGTCATTTTGGGCCAATAACCGGGGGACTGGGAGTTGTAGACTTTTCTTATGCCATGAAAGCCACCTGGGTGAATTTGGGCCAATTACCAGGAGACTGAGAGTTCTGCACCTGTCTTAGCCCATGAAAGCCACTGGGTCATTTTGGGGCAATTACCAGGAGACTGGGAATTCTAGTGCCGTCTTAGCCCATGATAGCCACTGGGTCATTTTGGGCCAATTACTAGGAGACTGGGAGTTTTAGTCCCTTCTTAGCCCATGAAAGCCACTGGGTCGTTTGGGGCCATTTACCAGGAGACTGGGAGTTCTAGTCCCGTCTTAGCCCATGAAAGCCACTGGGTCATTTTGAGCCAATTACCAGGAGTCTGAGAGTTCTAGACCTGGCTTAGGCATGAAAGCCACTGGGTCATTTTGGGCCAATTACCAGGAGACTGGGAATTCTAGTTCCGTCTTAGCCCATGAAAGCCACTGGGTCATTTTGGGGCAATAATCGGGGGACTGGGAGTTGTAGACTTTTCTTATGCCATGAAAGCCACCTGGGTGAATTTGGGCCAATTACCAGGAGACTGAGAGTTCTGCACCTGTCTTAGCCCATGAAAGCCACTGGGTAATTTTCGGGCAATTACCAGGAGACTGGGAGTTCTAGTGCCGTCTTAGCCCATGATAGCCACTGGGTCATTTTGGGCCAATTACTAGGAGACTGGGAGTTCTAGTCCCTTCTTAGCCCATGAAAGCCACTGGGTCATTTTGGGCCAATAACCGGGGGACTGGGAGTTGTAGACTTTTCTTATGCCATGAAAGCCACCTGGGTGAATTTGGGCCAATTACCAGGAGACTGAGAGTTCTGCACCTGTTTTAGCCCATGAAAGCCACTGGGTCGTTTTGGCCCAATTACCCGGAGAATGGGAGTTCTAGTCCCATCTTAGCCCATGAAAGCCACTGCATCATTTTGGGTCAATTAACAGGCGACTGGGAGTTCTAGACCCAGCCCATGAAAGCAACTGGGTCATTTTGGGCCAATCACCAGGAGACTGGGAGTTCTAGTCCCGTTTTTACCCATGAAAGCCACTGGGTCATTTTGGGCCAATTATCAGGAGAATGACATTTCTAGTCCGTCTTAGCCATGAAAGCCACTGGGTCATTTTGAGCCAATTACCAGGAAACTGGGAGTTCTAGTCCAATCTTAGCCCATGAAAGCCACTGGGTCATTTTGGGGCAATTACCAGGAGACTGGGAGTTCTAGTGCCGTCTTAGCCCATGATAGCCACTGGGTCATTTTGGGCCAATTACCAGGAGACTGGGAGTTCTAGTCCCTTTTTAGCCCATGAAAGCCACTGGGTCGTTTGGGGCCATTTACCAGGAGACTGGGAGTTCCAGTCCAATCTTAGCCCATGAAAGCCACTGGGTCATTTTGGGCCAATAACCCGGAGACTGAGAGTTCTAGTCCCCTCTTAGCCCATGAAAGCCGCTGGGTCATTTTGGGCCAATTATCAGGAGTCTGAAATTTCTAGTCCGTCTTAGCCCATGAAAGCCACTGGGACATTTGGGGCCAATTACCAGGAGACTGGGAGTTTTAGTCCCGTCTTAACCCATGAAAGCCACTGGGTCATTTTGAGCCAATTACCAGGAGTCTGAGAGTTCTATACCTGGCTTAGCCATGAAAGCCACTGGGTCATTTTGGGCCAATTACCAGGAGACTGGGAGTTCTAGTTCCGTCTTAGCCCATGAAAGCCACTGGGTAATTTTGGGCCAATTACCAGGACACTGGGAGTTCTAGTCCCCTCTTTACCCATGAAAGCCGCTGGGTCATTTTGGGCCAATTATCAGGAGACTGACATTTCTAGTCCGTCTTAGCCATGAAAGCCACTGGGTCATTTTGAGCCAATTACGAGGAGACTGACATTTCTAGTCCTTCTTAGCCATGAAAGCCACTGGGTCATTTTGAGCCAATTATCAGGAGACTGGGAGTTCTAGTCCCTTCTTAGCCCATGAAAGCCACTGGGTCATTTGGGGCCAATTACCAGGAGACTGGGAGTTCTAGTCCAATCTTAGCCCATCAAAGCCACTGGGTCATTTGGGGCCAATTACCAGGAGACTGGGAGTTCTAGTCCAATCTTAGCCCATCAAAGCCGCTGGGTCATTTTGAGCCAATTACGAGGAGACTGACATTTCTAGTCCGTCTTAGCCATGAAAGCCACTGGGTCATTTGGGGCCAATTACCAGGAGACTGGGAGTTCTAGTCCCTTCTTAGCCCATGAAAGCCACTGGGTCATTTGGGGCCAATTACCAGGAGACTGGGAGTTCTAGTCCAATCTTAGCCCATCAAAGCCACTGGGTCATTTTAGGCCAATTATCAGGAGACTGACATTTCTAGTCCATCTTAGTCCATGAAAGCCGCTGGGTCATTTTGGGCCAATTAACAGGAGACTGACATTTCTAGTCCGTCTTAGCCCATGAAAGCCACTGGGTCATTTTGGGCCAATTACCAGGACACTGGTAGTTCTATACCCGTCTTTACCCATAAAAGCCACTGGATCATTTTGGGCCAATTACCAGGGGACTGGCAGTTGTAGACTTTTCTTACACCATGAAAGCCACCTGGGTGAATTTGGGCCAATTACCAGGAGACTGGGAGTTCTACACCTGTCTTAGACCATGAAAGCCACTGGGTCCTTTTGGGCCAATTACCAGGAGAATGGGAGTTCTAGTCCCGTCTTAGCCCATGAAAGCGATTGGGTCATTTTAGGCCAATTAACAGGGGACTGGGAGTTCTAGACCCAGCCCATGAAAGCTACTGGGTCATTTTGGGCCAATTGCCAGGAGACTGGGAGTTTTAGTCCCTTCTTAGCCCATGAAAGCCACTGGGTCGTTTGGGGCCATTTACCAGGAGACTGGGAGTTCTAGTCCCGTCTTAGCCCATGAAAGCCACTGGGTCATTTTGAGCCAATTACCAGGAGTCCGAGAGTTCTAGACCTGGCTTAGGCATGAAAGCCACTGGGTCATTTTGGGCCAATTACCAGGAGACTGGGAATTCTAGTTCCGTCTTAGCCCATGAAAGCCACTGGGTCATTTTGGGGCAATAATCGGGGGACTGGGAGTTGTAGACTTTTCTTATGCCATGAAAGCCACCTGGGTGAATTTGGGCCAATTACCAGGAGACTGAGAGTTCTGCACCTGTCTTAGCCCATGAAAGCCACTGGGTCATTTTCGGGCAATTACCAGGAGACTGGGAGTTCTAGTGCCGTCTTAGCCCATGATAGCCACTGGGTCATTTTGGGCCAATTACTAGGAGACTGGGAGTTCTAGTCCCTTCTTAGCCCATGAAAGCCACTGGGTCGTTTGGGGCCATTTACCAGGAGACTGGGAGTTCCAGTCCAATCTTAGCCCATGAAAGCCACTGGGTCATTTTGGGCCAATTACCCGGAGACTGAGAGTTCTAGTCCCCTCTTAGCCCATGAAAGCCGCTGGGTCATTTTGGGCCAATTATCTGGAGACTGAAATTTCTAGTCCGTCTTAGCCCATGAAAGCCACTGGGTCATTTTGGGGCAATTACCAGGAGACTGGGAGTTCTAGTGCCGTCTTAGCCCATGATATCCACTGGGTCATTTTGGGCCAATTATCAAGAAACTGACATTTCTAGTCCGTCTTAGTCCATGGAAGCCACTGGGTCATTTTGGGCCAATTATCAGGAGACTGACATTTCTAGTCCGTCTTAGCCCATGAAAGCCACTGGGACATTTGGGGCCAATTACCAGGAGACTGGGAGTTCTAGTCCCTTCTTAGCCCATGTAAGCCACTGGGTCGTTTGGGGCGATTTACCAGGAGACTGCGAGTTCCAGTCCAATCTTAGCCCATGAAAGCCACTGGGTCATTTTGGGCCAATTACCAGGAGTCTGAGAGTTCTAGACCTGGCTTAGGCATGAAAGCCACTGCGTCATTTTGGGTCAATTAACAGGCGACTGGGAGTTCTAGACCCAGCCCATGAAAGCAACTGGGTCATTTTGTGCCAATTACCAGGAGACTGGGAGTTCTAGTCCCGTTTTTACCCATGAAAGCCACTGGGTCATTTTGGGCCAATTAACAGGAGACTGACATTTCTAGTCCGTCTTAGCCCATGAAAGCCACTGGGTCATTTTGGGCCAATTACCAGGACACTGGTAGTTCTATACCCGTCTTTACCCATAAAAGCCACTGGGTCATTTTGGGCCAATTACCAGGGGACTGGCAGTTGTAGACTTTTCTTACACCATGAAAGCCACCTGGGTGAATTTGGGCCAATTACCAGGAGACTGGGAGTTCTACACCTGTCTTAGCCCATGAAAGCCACTGGGTCCTTTTGGGCCAATTACCCGGAGAATGGGAGTTCTAGTCCCGTCTTAGCCCATGAAAGCAATTGGGTCATTTTGGGCCAATTAACAGGCGACTGGGAGTTCTAGACCCAGCCCATGAAAGCTACTGGGTCATTTTGGGCCAATTGCCAGGAGACTGGGAGTTCTATTCCCTTCTTAGCACATGGAAGCCACTGGGTCATTTGGGGCCAATTACCAGGAGAATGGGAGTTCTAGTCCAATCTTAGCCCATTAAAGCCACTGGGTCATTTTGGGCCAATTATCAGGAGACTAAGAGTTCTTGTCCCCTCTTAGCCCATGAAAGCCGCTGGGTCATTTTGGGCCAATTATCAGGAGACTGACATTTCTAGTCCGTCTTAGCCCATGAAAGCCAGTGGGTCATATTGGGCCAATTACCAGGAGACTGGGAGTTCTAGTCCCGTCTTAACCCATGAAAGCCACTGAGTCATTTTGAGCCAATTACCAGGAGTCTGAGAGTTCTAGACCTGGCTTAGCCATGAAAGCCACTGGGTCATTTTGGGCCAATTACCAGGAGACTGGGAGTTCTAGTTCCGTCTTAGCCCATGAAAGCCACTGGGTCATTTTGGGCCAATTACCAGGACACTGGGAGTTCCATACCCGTCTTTACCCATAAAAGCCACTGGGTCATTTTGGGCCAATTACCAGGGGACTGGGAGTTGTAGACTTTTCTTACACCGTGAAAGCCACCTGGGTGAATTTGTGCCAATTACCAGTAGACTGGGAGTTCTACACCTGTCTTAGCCCATGAAAGCCACTGTGTCGCTTTGGGCCAATTACCCGGAGAATGGGAGTTCTAGTCCCGTCTTAGCCCATGAAAGCCACTGGGTCATTTTGGGCCAATAACCGGGGGACTGGGAGTTGTAGACTTTTCTTATGCCATGAAAGCCACCTGGGTGAATTTGGGCCAATTACCAGGAGACTGAGAGTTCTGCACCTGTCTTAGCCCATGAAAGCCACTGGGTCATTTTGGGGCAATTACCAGGAGACTGGGAGTTCTAGTGCCGTCTTAGCCCATGATAGCCACTGGGTCATTTTGGGCCAATTACTAGGAGACTGGGAGTTCCAGTCCAATCTTAGCCCATGAAAGCCACTGGGTCATTTTGGGCCAATTTCCCGGAGACTGAGAGTTCTAGTCCCCTCTTAGCCCATGAAAGCCGCTGGTTCATTTTGGGCCAATTATCAGGAGACTGAAATTTCTAGTCCGTCTTAGCCCATGATAGCCACTGGGTCATTTTGGGCCAATTATCAGGAAACTGACA
This sequence comes from Hydrophis major, assembly GCA_033807585.1. Taxonomy (NCBI): domain Eukaryota; kingdom Metazoa; phylum Chordata; class Lepidosauria; order Squamata; family Elapidae; genus Hydrophis; species Hydrophis major. The sequence goes on along the minus strand of CM066343.1, from coordinate 3,061,205 downwards.
TTTCTAGTCCGTCTTAGTCCATGGAAGCCACTGGGTCATTTTGGGCCAATTATCAGGAGACTGACATTTCTAGTCCGTCTTAGCCCATGAAAGCCACTGGGACATTTGGGGCCAATTACCAGGAGACTGGGAGTTCTAGTCCCATCTTAACCCATGAAAGCCACTGGGTCATTTTGAGCCAATTACCAGGAGTCTGAGAGTTCTAGACCTGGCTTAGCCATGAAAGCCACTGGGTCATTTTGGGCCAATTACCAGGAGACTGGGAGTTCTAGTTCCGTCTTAGCCCATGAAAGCCACTGGCTCGCTTTGGGCCAATTATCCGGAGAATGGGAGTGCTAGTCCCGTCTTAGCCCATGAAAGCCACTGGGTCATTTTGGGCCAATTAACAGGCGACTGGGAGTTCTAGATCCAGCCCATGAAAGTCACTGGGTCATTTTGGGCCAATTACCAGGAGACTGGGAGTTCTAGTCCCGTCTTTACCCATAAAAGCCTCTGGGTCATTTTGGGCCAATTATCAGGAGACTGACATTTCTAGTCCGTCTTAGCCATGAAAGCCACTGGGTCATTTTGGGCCAATTACCCGGAGAATGGGAGTTCTAGTCCCGTCTTAGCCCATGAAAGCCACTGGGTCATTTTGAGCCAATTACCAGGAGTCTGAGAGTTCTAGACCTGGCTTAGGCATGAAAGCCACTGGGTCATTTTGGGCCAATTACCAGGAGACTGGGAATTCTAGTTCTGTCTTAGCCCATGAAAGCCACTGGGTCATTTTGGGGCAATAATCGGGGGACTGGGAGTTGTAGACTTTTCTTATGCCATGAAAGCCACCTGGGTGAATTTGGGCCAATTACCAGGAGACTGAGAGTTCTGCACCTGTCTTAGCCCATGAAAGCCACTGGGTCATTTTGGGGCAATTACCAGGAGACTGGGAGTTCTAGTGCCGTCTTAGCCCATGATAGCCACTGGGTCATTTTGGGCCAATTACTAGGAGACTGGCAGTTCTAGTCCCTTCTTAGCCCATGAAAGCCACTGGGTCGTTTGGGGCCATTTACCAGGAGACTGGGAGTTCCAGTCCAATCTTAGCCCATGAAAGCCACTGGGTCATTTTGGGCCAATTACCCGGAGACTGAGAGTTCTAGTCCCCTCTTAGCCCATGAAAGCCGCTGGGTCATTTTGGGCCAATTATCAGGAGACTGAAATTTCTAGTCCGTCTTAGCCCATGAAAGCCACTGGGTCATTTTGGGGCAATTACCAGGAGACTGGGAGTTCTAGTGCCATCTTAGCCCATGATAGCCACTGGGTCATTTTGGGCCAATTATCAAGAAACTGACATTTCTAGTCCGTCTTAGTCCATGGAAGCCACTGGGACATTTGGGGCCAATTACCAGGAGACTGGGAGTTCTACTCCCGTCTTAGCCCATGAAAGCCACTGGGTCATTTTGGGCCAATTACCAGGACACTGGGAGTTCTATACCCGTCTTTACACATGAAAGCCACTGGGTCATTTTGGGCCAATTACCAGGGGACTGGGAGTTGTAGACTTTTCTTACACCGTGAAAGCCACCTGGGTGAATTTGGGCCGATTACCAGTAGACTGGGAGTTCTACACCTGTCTTAGCCCATGAAAGCCACTGGGTCGCTTTGGGCCAATTACCCGGAGAATGGGAGTTCTAGTCCCGTCTTAGCCCATGAAAGCCACTGGGTCATTTTGGGCCAATTAACAGGCGACTGGGAGTTCTAGACCCAGCCCATGAAAGCCACTGGGTCATTTTGGGCCAATTACCAGGAGACTGGGAGTTCTAGTCCCGTCTTTACCCATAAAAGCCTCTGGGTCATTTTGGGCCAATTATCAGGAGACTGACATTTCTAGTCCGTCTTAGCCATGAAAGCCACTGGGTCATTTTGGGCCAATTACCCGGAGAATGGGAGTTCTAGTCCCGTCTTAGCCCATGAAAGCCACTGGGTCATTTTGAGCCAATTACCAGGAGTCTGAGAGTTCTAGACCTGGCTTAGGCATGAAAGCCACTGGGTCATTTTGGGCCAATTACCAGGAGACTGGGAATTCTAGTTCCGTCTTAGCCCATGAAAGCCACTGGGTCATTTTGGGCCAATAACCGGGGGACTGGGAGTTGTAGACTTTTCTTATGCCATGAAAGCCACCTGGGTGAATTTGGGCCAATTACCAGGAGACTGAGAGTTCTGCACCTGTCTTAGCCCATGAAAGCCACTGGGTCATTTTGGGGCAATTACCAGGAGACTGGGAGTTCTAGTGCCGTCTTAGCCCATGATAGCCACTGGGTCATTTTGGGCCAATTACTAGGAGACTGGGAGTTCTAGTCCCTTCTTAGCCCATGAAAGCCACTGGGTCGTTTGGGGCCATTTACCAGGAGACTGGGAGTTCCAGTAAAATCTTAGCCCATGAAAGCCACTGGGTCATTTTGGGCCAATTACCCGGAGACTGAGAGTTCTAGTCCCCTCTTAGCCCATGAAAGCCGCTGGGTCATTTTGGGCCAATTATCAGGAGACTGAAATTTCTAGTCCGTCTTAGCCCATGAAAGCCACTGGGTCATTTTGGGGCAATTACCAGGAGACTGGGAGTTCTAGTGCCGTCTTAGCCCATGATAGCCACTGGGTCATTTTGGGCCAATTATCAGGAAACTGACATTTCTAGTCCGTCTTAGTCCATGGAAGCCACTGGGTCATTTTGGGCCAATTATCAGGAGACTGACATTTCTAGTCCGTCTTAGCCCATGAAAGCCACTGGGACATTTGGGGCCAATTACCAGGAGACTGGGAGTTCTAATCCCGTCTTAACCCATGAAAGCCACTGGGTCATTTTGGGCCAATTACCAGGAGACTGGGAGTTCTAGACCTGGCTTAGGCATGAAAGCCACTGGGTCATTTTGGGCCAATTACCAGGAGACTGGGAGTTCTAGTTCCGTCTTAGCCCATGAAAGCCACTGGGTCATTTTGAGCCAATTACCAGGAGTCTGAGAGTTCTAGACCTGACTTAGGCATGAAAGCCACTGCGTCATTTTGGGTCAATTGACAGGCGACTGGGAGTTCTCAACCCAGCCCATGAAAGCAACTGGGTCATTTTGGGCCAATTACCAGGAGACTGGGAGTTCTAGTCCCGTTTTTACCCATGAAAGCCACTGGGTCATTTTGGGCCAATTATCAGGAGACAGACATTTTTAGTCCGTCTTAGCCATGAAAGCCACTGGGTCATTTTGAGCCAATTACCAGGAAACTGGGAGTTCTAGTCCCTTCTTAGCCCATGTAAGCCACTGGGTCGTTTGGGGCGATTTACCAGGAGACTGGGAGTTCCAGTCCAATCTTAGCCCATGAAAGCCACTGGGTCATTTTGGGCCAATTACCAGGAGTCTGAGAGTTCTAGACCTGGCTTAGGCATGAAAGCCACTGGGTCATTTTGGGCCAATTACCAGGAGATTGGGAGTTCTAGTTCCGTCTTAGCCCATGAAAGCCACTGGGTCATTTTGAGCCAATTACCAGGAGTCTGAGAGTTCTAGACCTGGCTTAGGCATGAAAGCCACTGCGTCATTTTGGGTCAATTAACAGGCGACTGGGAGTTCTAGACCCAGCCCATGAAAGCAACTGGGTCATTTTGTGCCAATTACCAGGAGACTGGGAGCTCTAGTCCCGTTTTTACCCATGAAAGCCACTGGGTCATTTTGGGCCAATTAACAGAAGACTGACATTTCTAGTCCGTCTTAGCCCATGAAAGCCACTGGGTCATTTTGGGCCAATTACCAGGACACTGGTAGTTCTATACCCGTCTTTACCCATAAAAGCCACTGGGTCATTTTGGGCCAATTACCAGGGGACTGGCAGTTGTAGACTTTTCTTACACCATGAAAGCCACCTGGGTGAATTTGGGCCAATTACCAGGAGACTGGGAGTTCTACACCTGTCTTAGCCCATGAAAGCCACTGGGTCCTTTTGGGCCAATTACCCGGAGAATGGGAGTTCTAGTCCCGTCTTAGCCCATGAAAGCCACTGGGTCATTTTGGGCCAATTAACAGGCGACTGGGAGTTCTAGACCCAGCCCATGAAAGCCACTGGGTCATTTTGGGCCAATTACCAGGAGACTGGGAGTTCTAGTCCCGTCTTTACCCATAAAAGCCTCTGGGTCATTTTGGGCCAATTATCAGGAGACTGACATTTCTAGTCCGTCTTAGCCATGAAAGCCACTGGGTCATTTTGGGCCAATTACCCGGAGAATGGGAGTTCTAGTCCCGTCTTAGCCCATGAAAGCCACTGGGTCATTTTGAGCCAATTACCAGGAGTCTGAGAGTTCTAGACCTGGCTTAGGCATGAAAGCCACTGGGTCATTTTGGGCCAATTACCAGGAGACTGGGAATTCTAGTTCCGTCTTAGCCCATGAAAGCCACTGGGTCATTTTGGGCCAATAACCGGGGTACTGGGAGTTGTAGACTTTTCTTATGCCATGAAAGCCACCTGGGTGAATTTGGGCCAATTACCAGGAGACTGAGAGTTCTGCACCTGTCTTAGCCCATGAAAGCCACTGGGTCATTTTGGGGCAATTACCAGGAGACTGGGAGTTCTAGTGCCGTCTTAGCCCATGATAGCCACTGGGTCATTTTGGGCCAATTACTAGGAGACTGGGAGTTCTAGTCCCTTCTTAGCCCATGAAAGCCACTGGGTCGTTTGGGGCCATTTACCAGGAGACTGGGAGTTCCAGTAAAATCTTAGCCCATGAAAGCCACTGGGTCATTTTGGGCCAATTACCCGGAGACTGAGAGTTCTAGTCCCATCTTAGCCCATGAAAGCCGCTGGGTCATTTTGGGCCAATTATCAGGAGACTGAAATTTCTAGTCCGTCTTAGCCCATGAAAGCCACTGGGTCATTTTGGGGCAATTACCAGGAGACTGGGAGTTCTAGTGCCGTTTTAGCCCATGATAGCCACTGGGTCATTTTGGGCCAATTATCAGGAAACTGACATTTCTAGTCCGTCTTAGTCCATGGAAGCCACTGGGTCATTTTGGGCCAATTATCAGGAGACTGACATTTCTAGTCCGTCTTAGCCCATGAAAGCCACTGGGATATTTGGGGCCAATTACCAGGAGACTGGGAGTTCTAGTCCCGTCTTAACCCATGAAAGCCACTGGGTCATTTTGAGCCAATTACCAGGAGTCTGAGAGTTCTAGACCTGGCTTAGCCATGAAAGCTACTGGGTCATCTTGGGCCAATTACCAGGAGACTGGGAGTTCTAGTTCCGTCTTAGCCCATGAAAGCCACTGGGTCGCTTTGGGCCAATTACCCGGAGAATGGGAGTTCTAGTCCCGTCTTAGCCCATGAAAGCCACTGGGTCATTTTGAGCCAATTACCAGGAGTCTGAGAGTTCTAGACCTGGCTTAGCCATGAAAGCCACTGGGTCATTTTGGGCCAATTACCAGGAGACTGGGAGTTCTAGTTCCGTCTTAGCCCATGAAAGCCACTGGGTCGCTTTGGGCCAATTATCCGGAGAATGGGAGTGCTAGTCCCGTCTTAGCCCATGAAAGCCACTGGGTCATTTTGGGCCAATTAACAGGCGACTGGGAGTTCTAGATCCAGCCCATGAAAGCCACTGGGTCATTTTGGGCCAATTACCAGGAGACTGGGAATTCTAGTCCCGTCTTTACCCATAAAAGCCTCTGGGTCATTTTGGGCCAATTATCAGGAGACTGACATTTCTAGTCCGTCTTAGCCATGAAAGCCACTGGGTCATTTTGGGCCAATTACCCGGAGAATGGGAGTTCTAGTCCCGTCTTAGCCCATGAAAGCCACTGGGTCATTTTGAGCCAATTACCAGGAGTCTGAGAGTTCTAGACCTGGCTTAGGCATGAAAGCCACTGGGTCATTTTGGGCCAATTACCAGGAGACTGGGAATTCTAGTTCCGTCTTAGCCCATGAAAGCCACTGGGTCATTTTGGGGCAATAATCGGGGGACTGGGAGTTGTAGACTTTTATTATGCCATGAAAGCCACCTGGGTGAATTTGGGCCAATTACCAGGAGACTGAGAGTTCTGTACCTGTCTTAGCCCATGAAAGCCACTGGGTCATTTTGGGGCAATTACCAGGAGACTGGGAGTTCTAGTGCCGTCTTAGCCCATGATAGCCACTGGGTCATTTTGGGCCAATTACTAGGAGACTGGCAGTTCTAGTCCCTTCTTAGCCCATGAAAGCCACTGGGTCGTTTGGGGCCATTTACCAGGAGACTGGGAGTTCCAGTCCAATCTTAGCCCATGAAAGCCACTGGGTCATTTTGGGCCAATTACCCGGAGACTGAGAGTTCTAGTCCCCTCTTAGCCCATGAAAGCCGCTGGGTCATTTTGGGCCAATTATCAGGAGACTGAAATTTCTAGTCCGTCTTAGCCCATGAAAGCCACTGGGTCATTTTGGGGCAATTACCAGGAGACTGGGAGTTCTAGTGCCATCTTAGCCCATGATAGCCACTGGGTCATTTTGGGCCAATTATCAAGAAACTGACATTTCTAGTCCGTCTTAGTCCATGGAAGCCACTGGGACATTTGGGGCCAATTACCAGGAGACTGGGAGTTCTACTCCCGTCTTAGCCCATGAAAGCCACTGGGTCATTTTGGGCCAATTACCAGGACACTGGGAGTTCTATACCCGTCTTTACACATGAAAGCCACTGGGTCATTTTGGGCCAATTACCAGGGGACTGGGAGTTGTAGACTTTTCTTACACCGTGAAAGCCACCTGGGTGAATTTGGGCCGATTACCAGTAGACTGGGAGTTCTACACCTGTCTTAGCCCATGAAAGCCACTGGGTCGCTTTGGGCCAATTACCCGGAGAATGGGAGTTCTAGTCCCGTCTTAGCCCATGAAAGCCACTGGGTCATTTTGGGCCAATTAACAGGCGACTGGGAGTTCTAGACCCAGCCCATGAAAGCCACTGGGTCATTTTGGGCCAATTACCAGGAGACTGGGAGTTCTAGTCCCGTCTTTACCCATAAAAGCCTCTGGGTCATTTTGGGCCAATTATCAGGAGACTGACATTTCTAGTCCGTCTTAGCCATGAAAGCCACTGGGTCATTTTGGGCCAATTACCCGGAGAATGGGAGTTCTAGTCCCGTCTTAGCCCATGAAAGCCACTGGGTCATTTTGGGCCAATTACTAGGAGACTGGGAGTTCTAGTCCCTTCTTAGCCCATGAAAGCCACTGGGTCGTTTGGGGCCATTTACCAAGAGACTGGGAGTTCCAGTAAAATCTTAGCCCATGAAAGCCACTGGGTCATTTTGGGCCAATTACCCAGAGACTGAGAGTTCTAGTCCCCTCTTAGCCCATGAAAGCCGCTGGGTCATTTTGGGCCAATTATCAGGAGACTGAAATTTCTAGTCCGTCTTAGCCCATGAAAGCCACTGGGTCATTTTGGGGCAATTACCAGGAGACTGGGAGTTCTAGTGCCGTCTTAGCCCATGATAGCCACTGGGTCATTTTGGGCCAATTATCAGGAAACTGACATTTCTAGTCCGTCTTAGTCCATGGAAGCCACTGGGTCATTTTGGGCCAATTATCAGGAGACTGACATTTCTAGTCCGTCTTAGCCCATGAAAGCCACTGGGACATTTGGGGCCAATTACCAGGAGACTGGGAGTTCTAGTCCCGTCTTAACCCATGAAAGCCACTGGGTCATTTTGAGCCAATTACCAGGAGTCTGAGAGTTCTAGACCTGGCTTAGCCATGAAAGCTACTGGGTCATTTTGGGCCAATTACCAGGAGACTGGGAGTTCTAGTTCCGTCTTAGCCCATGAAAGCCACTGGGTCGCTTTGGGCCAATTACCCGGAGAATTGGAGTTCTAGTCCCGTCTTAGCCCATGAAAGCCACTGGGTCATTTTGGGCCAATTAACAGGCGACTGGGAGTTCTAGACCCAGCCCATGAAAGCCACTGGGTCATTTTGGGCCAATTACCAGGAGACTGGGAGTTCTAGTCCCGTCTTTACCCATAAAAGCCTCTGGGTCATTTTGGGCCAATTATCAGGAGACTGACATTTCTAGTCCGTCTTAGCCATGAAAGCCACTGGGTCATTTTGGGCCAATTACCCGGAGAATGGGAGTTCTAGTGCCGTCTTAGCCCATGATAGCCACTGGGTCATTTTGGGCCAATTATCAGGAAACTGACATTTCTAGTCCGTCTTAGTCCATGGAAGCCACTGGGTCATTTTGGGCCAATTATCAGGAGACTGACATTTCTAGTCCGTCTTAGCCATGAAAGCCACTGGGTCATTTTGGGGCAATTACCAGGAGACTGGGAGTTCTAGTGCCGTCTTAGCCCATGATAGCCACTGGGTCATTTTGGGCCAATTATCAGGAAACTGACATTTCTAGTCCGTCTTAGTCCATGGAAGCCACTGGGTCATTTTGGGCCAATTATCAGGAGACTGACATTTCTAGTCCGTCTTAGCCCATGAAAGCCACTGGGACATTTGGGGCCAATTACCAGGAGACTGGGAGTTCTAGTCCCGTCTTAACCCATGAAAGCCACTGGGTCATTTTGGGCCAATTACCAGGAGACTGGGAGTTCTAGACCTGGCTTAGGCATGAAGCCACTGGTTCATTTTGGGCCAATTACCAGGAGACTGGGAGTTCTAGTTCCGTCTTAGCCCATGAAAGCCACTGGGTCATTTTGAGCCAATTACCAGGAGTCTGAGAGTTCTAGACCTGACTTAGGCATGAAAGCCACTGCGTCATTTTGGGTCAATTGACAGGCGACTGGGAGTTCTCGACCCAGCCCATGAAAGCAACTGGGTCATTTTGGGCCAATTACCAGGAGACTGGGAGTTCTAGTCCCGTTTTTACCCATGAAAGCCACTGGGTCATTTTGGGCCAATTATCAGGAGACTGACATTTTTAGTCCGTCTTAGCCATGAAAGCCACTGGGTCATTTTGAGCCAATTACCAGGAAACTGGGAGTTCTAGTCCTTTCTTAGCCCATGAAAGCCACTGGGTCATTTTGGGCCATTTACCAGGAGACTGGGAGTTCTAGTCCAATCTTAGCCCTTGATAGCCACTGGGTCATTTTGGGCCAATTTCCAGGAGACTGGGAGTTCTAGTCCCTTCTTAGCCCATGTAAGCCACTGGGTCGTTTGGGGCGATTTACCAGGAGACTGGGAGTTCCAGTCCAATCTTAGCCCATGAAAGCCACTGGGTCATTTTGGGCCAATTACCAGGAGTCTGAGAGTTCTAGACCTGGCTTAGGCATGAAAGCCACTGGGTCATTTTGGGCCAATTACCAGGAGATTGGGAGTTCTAGTTCCGTCTTAGCCCATGAAAGCCACTGGGTCATTTTGAGCCAATTACCAGGAGTCTGAGAGTTCTAGACCTGGCTTAGGCATGAAAGCCACTGCGTCATTTTGGGTCAATTAACAGGCGACTGGGAGTTCTAGACCCAGCCCATGAAAGCAACTGGGTCATTTTGTGCCAATTACCAGGAGACTGGGAGTTCTAGTCCTGTGTTTACCCATGAAAGCCACTGGGTCATTTTGGGCCAATTAACAGGAGACTGACATTTCTAGTCCGTCTTAGCCCATGAATGCCACTGGGTCATTTTGGGCCAATTACCAGGGGACTGGCAGTTGTAGACTTTTCTTACACCATGAAAGCCACCTGGGTGAATTTGGGCCAATTACCAGGAGACTGGGAGTTCTACACCTGTCTTAGCCCATGAAAGCCACTGGGTCCTTTTGGGCCAATTACCCGGAGAATGGGAGTTCTAGTCCCGTCTTAGCCCATGAAAGCCACTGGGTCATCTTGGGCCAATTAACAGGTGACTGGGAGTTCTAGACCCAGCCCATGAAAGCCACTGGGTCATTTTGGGCCAATTACCAGGAGACTGGGAGTTCTAGTCCCGTCTTTACCCATAAAAGCCTCTGGGTCATTTTGGGCCAATTATCAGGAGACTGACATTTCTAGTCCGTCTTAGCCATGAAAGCCACTGGGTCATTTTGGGCCAATTACCCGGAGAATGGGAGTTCTAGTCCCGTCTTAGCCCATGAAAGCCACTGGGTCATTTTGAGCCAATTACCAGGAGTCTGAGAGTTCTAGACCTGGCTTAGGCATGAAAGCCACTGGGTCATTTTGGGCCAATTACCAGGAGACTGGGAATTCTAGTTCCGTCTTAGCCCATGAAAGCCACTGGGTCATTTTGGGGCAATAATCGGGGGACTGGGAGTTGTAGACTTTTCTTATGCCATGAAAGCCACCTGGGTGAATTTGGGCCAATTACCAGGAGACTGAGAGTTCTGCACCTGTCTTAGCCCATGAAAGCCACTGGGTCATTTTGGGGCAATTACCAGGAGATTGGGAGTTCTAGTGCCGTCTTAGCCCATGATAGCCACTGGGTCATTTTGGGCCAATTACTAGGAGACTGGGAGTTCTAGTCCCTTCTTAGCCCATGAAAGCCACTGGGTCGTTTGGGGCCATTTACCAGGAGACTGGGAGTTCCAGTAAAATCTTAGCCCATGAAAGCCACTGGGTCATTTTGGGCCAATTACCCGGAGACTGAGAGTTCTAGTCCCATCTTAGCCCATGAAAGCCGCTGGGTCATTTTGGGCCAATTATCAGGAGACTGAAATTTCTAGTCCGTCTTAGCCCATGAAAGCCACTGGGTCATTTTGGGGCAATTACCAGGAGACTGGGAGTTCTAGTGCCGTCTTAGCCCATGATAGCCACTGGGTCATTTTGGGCCAATTATCAGGAAACTGACATTTCTAGTCCGTCTTAGTCCATGGAAGCCACTGGGTCATTTTGGGCCAATTATCAGGAGACTGACATTTCTAGTCCGTCTTAGCCCATGAAAGCCACTGGGATATTTGGGGCCAATTACCAGGAGACTGGGAGTTCTAGTCCCGTCTTAACCCATGAAAGCCACTGGGTCATTTTGAGCCAATTACCAGGAGTCTGAGAGTTCTAGACCTGGCTTAGCCATGAAAGCTACTGGGTCATCTTGGGCCAATTACCAGGAGACTGGGAGTTCTAGTTCCGTCTTAGCCCATGAAAGCCACTGGGTCGCTTTGGGCCAATTACCCGGAGAATGGGAGTTCTAGTCCCGTCTTAGCCCATGAAAGCCACTGGGTCATTTTGGGCCAATTAACAGGCGACTGGGAGTTCTAGACCCAGCCCATGAAAGCCACTGGGTCATTTTGGGCCAATTAACAGGCGACTGGGAGTTCTAGACCCAGCCCATGAAAGCCACTGGGTCATTTTGGGCCAATTAACAGGAGACTGGGAGTTCTAGACCTGGCTTAGGCATGAAAGCCACTGGGTCATTTTGGGCCAATTACCAGGAGACTGGGAGTTCTAGTTCCGTCTTAGCCCATGAAAGCCACTGGGTCATTTTGAGCCAATTACCAGGAGTCTGAGAGTTCTAGACCTGACTTAGGCATGAAAGCCACTGCGTTATTTTGCGTCAATTGACAGGCGACTGGGAGTTCTAGACCCAGCCCATGAAAGCAACTGGGTCATTTTGGGCCAATTACCAGGAGACTGGGAGTTCTAGTCCCGTTTTTACCCATGAAAGCCACTGGGTCATTTTGGGCCAATTATCAGGAGACTGACATTTTTAGTCCGTCTTAGCCATGAAAGCCACTGGGTCATTTTGAGCCAATTACCAGGAAACTGGGAGTTCTAGTCCCCTCTTAGCCAATGAAAGCCGCTGGGTCATTTTGGGGCAATTACCAGGAGACTGGGAGTTCTAGTGCCGTCTTAGCCCATGATAGCCACTGGGTCATTTTGGGCCAATTACTAGGAGACTGGGAGTTTTAGTCCCTTCTTAGCCCATGAAAGCCACTGGGTCGTTTGGGGCCATTTACCAGGAGACTGGGAGTTCTAGTCCCGTCTTAGCCCATGAAAGCCACTGGGTCATTTTGAGCCAATTACCAGGAGTCTGAGAGTTCTAGACCTGGCTTAGGCATGAAAGCCACTGGGTCATTTTGGGCCAATTACCAGGAGACTGGGAATTCTAGTTCCGTCTTAGCCCATGAAAGCCACTGGGTCATTTTGGGGCAATAATCGGGGGACTGGGAGTTGTAGACTTTTCTTATGCCATGAAAGCCACCTGGGTGAATTTGGGCCAATTACCAGGAGACTGAGAGTTCTGCACCTGTCTTAGCCCATGAAAGCCACTGGGTCATTTTCGGGCAATTAGCAGGAGACTGGGAGTTCTAGTGCCTTCTTAGCCCATGATAGCCACTGGGTCATTTTGGGCCAATTACTAGGAGACTGGGAGTTCTAGTCCCTTCTTAGCCCATGAAAGCCACTGGGTCATTTTGGGCCAATTACCCGGAGACTGAGAGTTCTAGTCCCCTCTTAGCCCATGAAAGCCGCTGGGTCATTTTGGGCCAATTATCAGGAGACTGAAATTTCTAGTCCGTCTTAGCCCATGAAAGCCACTGGGTCATTTTGGGGCAATTACCAGGAGACTGGGAGTTCTAGTGCCGTCTTAGCCCATGATAGCCACTGGGTCATTTTGGGCCAATTATCAAGAAACTGACATTTCTAGTCCGTCTTAGTCCATGGAAGCCACTGGGTCATTTTGGGCCAATTATCAGGAGACTGACATTTCTAGTCCGTCTTAGCCCATGAAAGCCACTGGGACATTTGGGGCCAATTACCAGGAGACTGGGAGTTCTAGACCTGGCTTAGGCATGAAAGCCACTGAGTCATTTTGGGCCAATTACCAGGAGATTGGGAGTTCTAGTTCCGTCTTAGCCCATGAAAGCCACTGGGTCATTTTGAGCCAATTACCAGGAGTCTGAGAGTTCTAGACCTGGCTTAGGCATGAAAGCCACTGCGTCATTTTGGGTCAATTAACAGGCGACTGGGAGTTCTAGACCCAGCCCATGAAAGCAACTGGGTCATTTTGTGCCAATTACCAGGAGACTGACATTTCTAGTCCGTCTTAGCCCATGAAAGCCACTGGGTCATTTTGGGCCAATTACCAGGACACTGGTAGTTCTATACCCGTCTTTACCCATAAAAGCCACTGGGTCATTTTGGGCCAATTACCAGGGGACTGGCAGTTGTAGACTTTTCTTACACCATGAAAGCCACCTGGATGAATTTGGGCCAATTACCAGGAGACTGGGAGTTCTACACCTGTCTTAGCCCATGAAAGCCACTGGGTCCTTTTGGGCCAATTACCCGGAGAATGGGAGTTCTAGTCCCGTCTTAGCCCATGAAAGCAATTGGGTCATTTTGGGCCAATTAACAGGCGACTGGGAGTTCTAGACCCAGCCCATGAAAGCTACTGGGTCATTTTGGGCCAATTGCCAGGAGACTGGGAGTTCTATTCCCTTCTTAGCACATGGAAGCCACTGGGTCATTTGGGGCCAATTACCAGGAGAATGGGAGTTCTAGTCCAATCTTAGCCCATTAAAGCCACTGGGTCATTTTGGGCCAATTATCAGGAGACTAAGAGTTCTTGTCCCCTCTTAGCCCATGAAAGCCGCTGGGTCATTTTGGGCCAATTATCAGGAGACTGACATTTCTAGTCCGTCTTAGCCCATGAAAGCCAGTGGGTCATATTGGGCCAATTACCAGGAGACTGGGAGTTCTAGTCCCGTCTTAACCCATGAAAGCCACTGAGTCATTTTGAGCCAATTACCAGGAGTCTGAGAGTTCTAGACCTGGCTTAGCCATGAAAGCCACTGGGTCATTTTGGGCCAATTACCAGGAGACTGGGAGTTCTAGTTCCGTCTTAGCCCATGAAAGCCACTGGGTCGCTTTGGGCCAATTATCCGGAGAATGGGAGTGCTAGTCCCGTCTTAGCCCATGAAAGCCACTGGGTCATTTTGGGCCAATTACCAGGACACTGGGAGTTCCATACCCGTCTCTACCCATAAAAGCCACTGGGTCATTTTGGGCCAATTACCAGGGGACTGGGGGTTGTAGACTTTTCTTACACCGTGAAAGCCACCTGGGTGAATTTGGGCCGATTACCAGTAGACTGGGAGTTCTACACCTGTCTTAGCCCATGAAAGCCACTGGGTTGCTTTGGGCCAATTACCCGGAGAATGGGAGTTCTAGTCCCGTCTTAGCCCATGAAAGCCACTGGGTCATTTTGGACCAATAACCGGGGGACTGGGAGTTGTAGACTTTTCTTATGCCATGAAAGCCACCTGGGTGAATTTGGGCCAATTACCAGGAGACTGAGAGTTCTGCACCTGTCTTAGCCCATGAAAGCCACTGGGTCATTTTGGGGCAATTACCAGGAGACTGGGAGTTCTAGTGCCGTCTTAGCCCATGATAGCCACTGGGTCATTTTGGGCCAATTACTAGGAGACTGGGAGATCTAGTCCCTTCTTAGCCCATGAAAGCCACTGGGTCGTTTGGGGCCATTTACCAGGAGACTGGGAGTTCCAGTCCAATCTTAGCCCATGAAAGCCACTGGGTCATTTTGGGCCAATTTCCCGGAGACTGAGAGTTCTAGTCCCCTCTTAGCCCATGAAAGCCGCTGGTTCATTTTGGGCCAATTATCAGGAGACTGAAATTTCTAGTCCGTCTTAGCCCATGATAGCCACTGGGTCATTTTGGGCCAATTATCAGGAAACTGACATTTCTAGTCCGTCTTAGTCCATGGAAGCCACTGGGTCATTTTGGGCCAATTATCAGGAGACTGACATTTCTAGTCCGTCTTAGCCCATGAAAGCCACTGGGACATTTGGGGCCAATTACCAGGAGACTGGGAGTTCTAGTCCCGTCTTAACCCATGAAAGCCACTGGGTCATTTTGAGCCAATTACCAGGAGTCTGAGAGTTCTAGACCTGGCTTAGCCATGAAAGCCACTGGGTCATTTTGGGCCAATTACCAGGAGACTGGGAGTTCTAGTTCCGTCTTAGCCCATGAAAGCCACTGGGTCGCTTTGGGCCAATTATCCGGAGAATGGGAGTGCTAGTCCCGTCTTAGCCCATGAAAGCCACTGGGTCATTTTGGGCCAATTAACAAGCGACTGGGAGTTCTAGATCCAGCCCATGAAAGCCACTGGGTCATTTTGGGCCAATTACCAGGAGACTGGGAGTTCTAGTCCCGTCTTTACCCATAAAAGCCTCTGGGTCATTTTGGGCCAATAATCAGGAGACTGACATTTCTAGTCCGTCTTAGCCATGAAAGCCACTGGGTCATTTTGGGCCAATTACCCGGAGAATGGGAGTTCTAGTCCCGTCTTAGCCCATGAAAGCCACTGGGTCATTTTGAGCCAATTACCAGGAGTCTGAGAGTTCTAGACCTGGCTTAGGCATGAAAGCCACTGGGTCATTTTGGGCCAATTACCAGGAGACTGGGAATTCTAGTTCCGTCTTAGCCCATGAAAGCCACTGGGTCATTTTGGGGCAATAATCGGGGGACTGGGAGTTGTAGACTTTTCTTATGCCATGAAAGCCACCTGGGTGAATTTGGGCCAATTACCAGGAGACTGAGAGTTCTGCACCTGTCTTAGCCCATGAAAGCCACTGGGTCATTTTGGGGCAATTACCAGGAGACTGGGAGTACTAGTGCCGTCTTAGCCCATGATAGCCACTGGGTCATTTTGGGCCAATTACTAGGAGACTGGCAGTTCTAGTCCCTTCTTACCCATGAAAGCCACTGGGTCGTTTGGGGCCATTTACCAGGAGACTGGGAGTTCCAGTCCAATCTTAGCCCATGAAAGCCACTGGGTCATTTTGGGCCAATTACCCGGAGACTGAGAGTTCTAGTCCCCTCTTAGCCCATGAAAGCCGCTGGGTCATTTTGGGCCAATTATCAGGAGACTGAATTTTCTAGTCCGTCTTAGCCCATGAAAGCCACTGGGTCATTTTGGGGCAATTACCAGGAGACTGGGAGTTCTAGTGCCATCTTAGCCCATGATAGCCACTGGGTCATTTTGGGCCAATGATCAAGAAACTGACATTTCTAGTCCGTCTTAGTCCATGGAAGCCACTGGGACATTTGGGGCCAATTACCAGGAGACTGGGAGTTCTACTCCCGTCTTAGCCCATGAAAGCCACTGGGTCATTTTGGGCCAATTACCAGGACACTGGGAGTTATATACCCGTCTTTACACATGAAAGCCACTGGGTCATTTTGGGCCAATTACCAGGGGACTGGGAGTTGTAGACTTTTCTTACACCGTGAAAGCCACCTGGGTGAATTTGGGCCGATTACCAGTAGACTGGGAGTTCTACACCTGTCTTAGCCCATGAAAGCCACTGGGTCGCTTTGGGCCAATTACCCGGAGAATGGGAGTTCTAGTCCCGTCTTAGCCCATGAAAGCCACTGGGTCATTTTGGGCCAATTAACAGGCGACTGGGAGTTCTAGACCCAGCCCATGAAAGCAACTGGGTCATTTTGTGCCAATTACCAGGAGACTGGGAGTTCTAGTCCCGTTTTTACCCATGAAAGCCACTGGGTCATTTTGGGCCAATTAACAGGAGACTGACATTTCTAGTCCGTCTTAGCCCATGAAAGCCACTGGGTCATTTTGGGCCAATTACCAGGACACTGGTAGTTCTATACCCGTCTTTACCCATAAAAGCCACTGGGTCATTTTGGGCCAATTACCAGGGGACTGGCAGTTGTAGACTTTTCTTACACCATGAAAGCCACCTGGGTGAATTTGGGCCAATTACCAGGAGACTGGGAGTTCTACACCTGTCTTAGCCCATGAAAGCCACTGGGTCCTTTTGGGCCAATTACCC
This sequence comes from Hydrophis major, assembly GCA_033807585.1. Classification (NCBI taxonomy): domain Eukaryota; kingdom Metazoa; phylum Chordata; class Lepidosauria; order Squamata; family Elapidae; genus Hydrophis; species Hydrophis major. The sequence continues at coordinate 3,044,492 of CM066343.1, read as the reverse complement.
GGAGAATGGGAGTTCTAGTCCCGTCTTAGCCCATGAAAGCCACTGGGTCATTTTGGGCCAATTAACAGGCGACTGGGAGTTCTAGACCCAGCCCATGAAAGCCACTGGGTCATTTTGGGCCAATTACCAGGAGACTGGGAGTTCTAGTCCCGTCTTTACCCATAAAAGCCTCTGGGTCATTTTGGGCCAATTATCAGGAGACTGACATTTCTAGTCCGTCTTAGCCATGAAAGCCACTGGGTCATTTTGGGCCAATTACCCGGAGAATGGGAGTTCTAGTCCCGTCTTAGCCCATGAAAGCCACTGGGTCATTTTGAGCCAATTACCAGGAGTCTGAGAGTTCTAGACCTGGCTTAGGCATGAAAGCCACTGGGTCATTTTGGGCCAATTACCAGGAGACTGGGAATTCTAGTTCCGTCTTAGCCCATGAAAGCCACTGGGTCATTTTGGGCCAATAACCGGGGGACTGGGAGTTGTAGACTTTTCTTATGCCATGAAAGCCACCTGGGTGAATTTGGGCCAATTACCAGGAGACTGAGAGTTCTGCACCTGTCTTAGCCCATGAAAGCCACTGGGTCATTTTGGGGCAATTACCAGGAGACTGGGAGTTCTAGTGCCGTCTTAGCCCATGATAGCCACTGGGTCATTTTGGGCCAATTACTAGGAGACTGGGAGTTCTAGTCCCTTCTTAGCCCATGAAAGCCACTGGGTCGTTTGGGGCCATTTACCAGGAGACTGGGAGTTCCAGTAAAATCTTAGCCCATGAAAGCCACTGGGTCATTTTGGGCCAATTACCCGGAGACTGAGAGTTCTAGTCCCCTCTTAGCCCATGAAAGCCGCTGGGTCATTTTGGGCCAATTATCAGGAGACTGAAATTTCTAGTCCGTCTTAGCCCATGAAAGCCACTGGGTCATTTTGGGGCAATTACCAGGAGACTGGGAGTTCTAGTGCCGTCTTAGCCCATGATAGCCACTGGGTCATTTTGGGCCAATTATCAGGAAACTGACATTTCTAGTCCTTCTTAGTCCATGGAAGCCACTGGGTCATTTTGGGCCAATTATCAGGAGACTGACATTTCTAGTCCGTCTTAGCCCATGAAAGCCACTGGGACATTTGGGGCCAATTACCAGGAGACTGGGAGTTCTAGTCCCGTCTTAACCCATGAAAGCCACTGGGTCATTTTGAGCCAATTACCAGGAGTCTGAGAGTTCTAGACCTGGCTTAGCCATGAAAGCTACTGGGTCATCTTGGGCCAATTACCAGGAGACTGGGAGTTCTAGTTCCGTCTTAGCCCATGAAAGCCACTGGGTCGCTTTGGGCCAATTACCCGGAGAATGGGAGTTCTAGTCCCGTCTTAGCCCATGAAAGCCACTGGGTCATTTTGGGCCAATTAACAGGCGACTGGGAGTTCTAGACCCAGCCCATGAAAGCCACTGGGTCATTTTGGGCCAATTAACAGGCGACTGGGAGTTCTAGACCCAGCCCATGAAAGCCACTGGGTCATTTTGGGCCAATTACCAGGAGACTGGGAGTTCTAGACCTGGCTTAGGCATGAAAGCCACTGGGTCATTTTGGGCCAATTACCAGGAGACTGGGAGTTCTAGTTCCGTCTTAGCCCATGAAAGCCACTGGGTCATTTTGAGCCAATTACCAGGAGTCTGAGAGTTCTAGACCTGACTTAGGCATGAAAGCCACTGCGTCATTTTGGGTCAATTGACAGGCGACTGGGAGTTCTAGACCCAGCCCAGGAAAGCAACTGGGTCATTTTGGGCCAATTACCAGGAGACTGGGAGTTCTAGTCCCGTTTTTACCCATGAAAGCCACTGGGTCATTTTGGGCCAATTATCAGGAGACTGACATTTTTAGTCCGTCTTAGCCATGAAAGCCACTGGGTCATTTTGAGCCAATTACCAGGAAACTGGGAGTTCTAGTCCTTTCTTAGCCCATGAAAGCCACTGGGTCATTTTGGGCCATTTACCAGGAGACTGGGAGTTCTAGTCCAATCTTAGCCCATGATAGCCACTGGGTCATTTTGGGCCAATTTCCAGGAGACTGGGAGTTCTAGTCCCTTCTTAGCCCATGTAAGCCACTGGGTCGTTTGGGGCGATTTACCAGGAGACTGGGAGTTCCAGTCCAATCTTAGCCCATGAAAGCCACTGGGTCATTTTGGGCCAATTACCAGGAGTCTGAGAGTTCTAGACCTGGCTTAGGCATGAAAGCCACTGGGTCATTTTGAGCCAATTACCAGGAGTCTGAGAGTTCTAGACCTGGCTTAAGCATGAAAGCCACTGCGTCATTTTGGGTCAATTAACAGGCGACTGGGAGTTCTAGACCCAGCCCATGAAAGCAACTTTGTCATTTTTTGCCAATTACCAGGAGACTGGGAGTTCTAGTCCCGTTTTTACCCATGAAAGCCACTGGGTCATTTTGGGCCAATTAACAGGAGACTGACATTTCTAGTCCGTCTTAGCCCATGAAAGCCACTGGGTCATTTTGGGCCAATTACCAGGACACTGGTAGTTCTATACCCGTCTTTACCAATAAAAGCCACTGGTTCATTTTGGGCCAATTACCAGGGGACTGGCAGTTGTAGACTTTTCTTACACCATGAAAGCCACCTGGGTGAATTTGGGCCAATTACCAGGAGACTGGGAGTTCTACACCTGTCTTAGCCCATGAAAGCCACTGGGTCCTTTTGGGCCAATTACCCGGAGAATGGGAGTTCTAGTCCCGTCTTAGCCCATGAAAGCCACTGGGTCATTTTGGGCCAATTAACAGGCGACTGGGAGTTCTAGACCCAGCCCATGAAAGCCACTGGGTCATTTTGGGCCAATTACCAGGAGACTGGGAGTTCTAGTCCAATCTTAGCCCATGATAGCCACTGGGTCATTTTGGGCCAATTTCCAGGAGACTGGGAGTTCTAGTCCCTTCTTAGCCCATGTAAGCCACTGGGTCGTTTGGGGCGATTTACCAGGAGACTGGGAGTTCCAGTCCAATCTTAGCCCATGAAAGCCACTGGGTCATTTTGGGCCAATTACCAGGAGTCTGAGAGTTCTAGACCTGGCTTAGGCATGAAAGCCACTGGGTCATTTTGGGCCAATTACCAGGAGATTGGGAGTTCTAGTTCCGTCTTAGCCCATGAAAGCCACTGGGTCATTTTGAGCCAATTACCAGGAGTCTGAGAGTTCTAGACCTGACTTAGGCATGAAAGCCACTGCGTCATTTTGGGTCAATTAACAGGCGACTGGGAGTTCTAGACCCAGCCCATGAAAGCAACTGGGTCATTTTGTGCCAATTACCAGGAGACTGGGAGTTCTAGTCCCGTTTTTAACCATGAAAGCCACTGGGTCATTTTGGGCCAATTATCAGGAGACTGACATTTTTAGTCCGTCTTAGCCATGAAAGCCACTGGGTCATTTTGAGCCAATTACCAGGAAACTGGGAGTTCTAGTCCTTTCTTAGCCCATGAAAGCCACTGGGTCATTTTGGGCCATTTACCAGGAGACTGGGAGTTCTAGTCCAATCTTAGCCCATGATAGCCACTGGGTCATTTTGGGCCAATTTCCAGGAGACTGGGAGTTCTAGTCCCTTCTTAGCCCATGTAAGCCACTGGTTCGTTTGGGGCGATTTACCAGGAGACTGGGAGTTCCAGTCCAATCTTAGCCCATGAAAGCCACTGGGTCATTTTGGGCCAATTACCAGGAGACTGAGAGTTCTAGTCCCCTCTTAGCCTATGAAAGCCGCTGGGTCATTTTGGGCCAATTACCAGGAGACTGAAATTTCTAGTCCGTCTTAGCCCATGAAAGCCACTGGGTCATTTGGGGCCAAATACCAGGAGACTGGGAGTTCTAGTCCCGTCTTAACCCATGAAAGCCACTGGGTCATTTTGAGCCAATTACCAGGAGTCTGAGAGTTCTAGATCTGGCTTAGCCATGAAAGCCACTGGGTTATTTTGGGCCAATTACCAGGACACAGGGAGTTCTAGTCCCTTCTTTACCCATGAAAGCCGCTGGGTCATTTTGGGCCAATTATCAGGAGACTGACATTTCTAGTCCGTCTTAGCCATGAAAGCCACTGGGTCATTTTGAGCCAATTACGAGGAGACTGAAATTTCTAGTCCGTCTTAGCCATGAAAGCCACTGGGTCATTTTGAGCCAATTACCTGGAGACTGGGAGTTCTAGTCCCTTCTTAGCCCATGAAAGCCACTGGGTCATTTGGGGCCAATTACCAGGAGACTGGGAGTTCTAGTCCAATCTTAGCCATGAAAGCCACTGGGTCATTTTGAGCCAATTACCAGGAGACTGGGAGTTCTAGTCCCTTCTTAGCCCATGAAAGCCACTGGGTTGCTTTGGGCCAATTACCCGGAGAATGGGAGTTCTAGTCCCGTCTTAGCCCATGAAAGCCACTGGGTCATTTTGGACCAATAACCGGGGGACTGGGAGTTGTAGACTTTTCTTATGCCATGAAAGCCACCTGGGTGAATTTGGGCCAATTACCAGGAGACTGAGAGTTCTGCACCTGTCTTAGCCCATGAAAGCCACTGGGTCATTTTGGGGCAATTACCAGGAGACTGGGAGTTCTAGTGCCGTCTTAGCCCATGATAGCCACTGGGTCATTTTGGGCCAATTACTAGGAGACTGGGAGATCTAGTCCCTTCTTAGCCCATGAAAGCCACTGGGTCGTTTGGGGCCATTTACCAGGAGACTGGGAGTTCCAGTCCAATCTTAGCCCATGAAAGCCACTGGGTCATTTTGGGCCAATTTCCCGGAGACTGAGAGTTCTAGTCCCCTCTTAGCCCATGAAAGCCGCTGGTTCATTTTGGGCCAATTATCAGGAGACTGAAATTTCTAGTCCGTCTTAGCCCATGATAGCCACTGGGTCATTTTGGGCCAATTATCAGGAAACTGACATTTCTAGTCCGTCTTAGTCCATGGAAGCCACTGGGTCATTTTGGGCCAATTATCAGGAGACTGACATTTCTAGTCCGTCTTAGCCCATGAAAGCCACTGGGACATTTGGGGCCAATTACCAGGAGACTGGGAGTTCTAGTCCCGTCTTAACCCATGAAAGCCACTGGGTCATTTTGAGCCAATTACCAGGAGTCTGAGAGTTCTAGACCTGGCTTAGCCATGAAAGCCACTGGGTCATTTTGGGCCAATTACCAGGAGACTGGGAGTTCTAGTTCCGTCTTAGCCCATGAAAGCCACTGGGTCGCTTTGGGCCAATTATCCGGAGAATGGGAGTGCTAGTCCCGTCTTAGCCCATGAAAGCCACTGGGTCATTTTGGGCCAATTAACAAGCGACTGGGAGTTCTAGATCCAGCCCATGAAAGCCACTGGGTCATTTTGGGCCAATTACCAGGAGACTGGGAGTTCTAGTCCCGTCTTTACCCATAAAAGCCTCTGGGTCATTTTGGGCCAATAATCAGGAGACTGACATTTCTAGTCCGTCTTAGCCATGAAAGCCACTGGGTCATTTTGGGCCAATTACCCGGAGAATGGGAGTTCTAGTCCCGTCTTAGCCCATGAAAGCCACTGGGTCATTTTGAGCCAATTACCAGGAGTCTGAGAGTTCTAGACCTGGCTTAGGCATGAAAGCCACTGGGTCATTTTGGGCCAATTACCAGGAGACTGGGAATTCTAGTTCCGTCTTAGCCCATGAAAGCCACTGGGTCATTTTGGGGCAATAATCGGGGGACTGGGAGTTGTAGACTTTTCTTATGCCATGAAAGCCACCTGGGTGAATTTGGGCCAATTACCAGGAGACTGAGAGTTCTGCACCTGTCTTAGCCCATGAAAGCCACTGGGTCATTTTGGGGCAATTACCAGGAGACTGGGAGTTCTAGTGCCGTCTTAGCCCATGATAGCCACTGGGTCATTTTGGGCCAATTACTAGGAGACTGGCAGTTCTAGTCCCTTCTTACCCATGAAAGCCACTGGGTCGTTTGGGGCCATTTACCAGGAGACTGGGAGTTCCAGTCCAATCTTAGCCCATGAAAGCCACTGGGTCATTTTGGGCCAATTACCCGGAGACTGAGAGTTCTAGTCCCCTCTTAGCCCATGAAAGCCGCTGGGTCATTTTGGGCCAATTATCAGGAGACTGAATTTTCTAGTCCGTCTTAGCCCATGAAAGCCACTGGGTCATTTTGGGGCAATTACCAGGAGACTGGGAGTTCTAGTGCCATCTTAGCCCATGATAGCCACTGGGTCATTTTGGGCCAATGATCAAGAAACTGACATTTCTAGTCCGTCTTAGTCCATGGAAGCCACTGGGACATTTGGGGCCAATTACCAGGAGACTGGGAGTTCTACTCCCGTCTTAGCCCATGAAAGCCACTGGGTCATTTTGGGCCAATTACCAGGACACTGGGAGTTATATACCCGTCTTTACACATGAAAGCCACTGGGTCATTTTGGGCCAATTACCAGGGGACTGGGAGTTGTAGACTTTTCTTACACCGTGAAAGCCACCTGGGTGAATTTGGGCCGATTACCAGTAGACTGGGAGTTCTACACCTGTCTTAGCCCATGAAAGCCACTGGGTCGCTTTGGGCCAATTACCCGGAGAATGGGAGTTCTAGTCCCGTCTTAGCCCATGAAAGCCACTGGGTCATTTTGGGCCAATTAATAGGCGACTGGGAGTTCTAGACCCAGCCCATGAAAGCAACTGGGTCATTTTGTGCCAATTACCAGGAGACTGGGAGTTCTAGTCCCGTTTTTACCCATGAAAGCCACTGGGTCATTTTGGGCCAATTAACAGGAGACTGACATTTCTAGTCCGTCTTAGCCCATGAAAGCCACTGGGTCATTTTGGGCCAATTACCAGGACACTGGTAGTTCTATACCCGTCTTTACCCATAAAAGCCACTGGGTCATTTTGGGCCAATTACCAGGGGACTGGCAGTTGTAGACTTTTCTTACACCATGAAAGCCACCTGGGTGAATTTGGGCCAATTACCAGGAGACTGGGAGTTCTACACCTGTCTTAGCCCATGAAAGCCACTGGGTCCTTTTGGGCCAATTACCCGGAGAATGGGAGTTCTAGTCCCGTCTTAGCCCATGAAATCCACTGGGTCATTTTGGGCCAATTAACAGGCGACTGGGAGTTCTAGACCCAGCCCATGAAAGCCACTGGGTCATTTTGGGCCAATTACCAGGAGACTGGGAGTTCTAGTCCCGTCTTTACCCATAAAAGCCTCTGGGTCATTTTGGGCCAATTATCAGGAGACTGACATTTCTAGTCCGTCTTAGCCATGAAAGCCACTGGGTCATTTTGGGCCAATTACCCGGAGAATGGGAGTTCTAGTCCCGTCTTAGCCCATGAAAGCCACTGGGTCATTTTGAGCCAATTACCAGGAGTCTGAGAGTTCTAGACCTGGCTTAGGCATGAAAGCCACTGGGTCATTTTGGGCCAATTACCAGGAGACTGGGAATTCTAGTTCCGTCTTAGCCCATGAAAGCCACTGGGTCATTTTGGGCCAATAACCGGGGGACTGGGAGTTGTAGACTTTTCTTATGCCATGAAAGCCACCTGGGTGAATTTGGGCCAATTACCAGGAGACTGAGAGTTCTGCACCTGTCTTAGCCCATGAAAGCCACTGGGTCATTTTGGGGCAATTACCAGGAGACTGGGAGTTCTAGTGCCGTCTTAGCCCATGATAGCCACTGGGTCATTTTGGGCCAATTACTAGGAGACTGGGAGTTCTAGTCCCTTCTTAGCCCATGAAAGCCACTGGGTCGTTTGGGGCCATTTACCAGGAGACTGGGAGTTCCAGTAAAATCTTAGCCCATGAAAGCCACTGGGTCATTTTGGGCCAATTACCCGGAGACTGAGAGTTCTAGTCCCCTCTTAGCCCATGAAAGCCGCTGGGTCATTTTGGGCCAATTATCAGGAGACTGAAATTTCTAGTCCGTCTTAGCCCATGAAAGCCACTGGGTCATTTTGGGGCAATTACCAGGAGACTGGGAGTTCTAGTGCCGTCTTAGCCCATGATAGCCACTGGGTCATTTTGGGCCAATTATCAGGAAACTGACATTTCTAGTCCTTCTTAGTCCATGGAAGCCACTGGGTCATTTTGGGCCAATTATCAGGAGACTGACATTTCTAGTCCGTCTTAGCCCATGAAAGCCACTGGGACATTTGGGGCCAATTACCAGGAGACTGGGAGTTCTAGTCCCGTCTTAACCCATGAAAGCCACTGGGTCATTTTGAGCCAATTACCAGGAGTCTGAGAGTTCTAGACCTGGCTTAGCCATGAAAGCTACTGGGTCATCTTGGGCCAATTACCAGGAGACTGGGAGTTCTAGTTCCGTCTTAGCCCATGAAAGCCACTGGGTCGCTTTGGGCCAATTACCCGGAGAATGGGAGTTCTAGTCCCGTCTTAGCCCATGAAAGCCACTGGGTCATTTTGGGCCAATTAACAGGCGACTGGGAGTTCTAGACCCAGCCCATGAAAGCCACTGGGTCATTTTGGGCCAATTAACAGGCGACTGGGAGTTCTAGACCCAGCCCATGAAAGCCACTGGGTCATTTTGGGCCAATTACCAGGAGACTGGGAGTTCTAGACCTGGCTTAGGCATGAAAGCCACTGGGTCATTTTGGGCCAATTACCAGGAGACTGGGAGTTCTAGTTCCGTCTTAGCCCATGAAAGCCACTGGGTCATTTTGAGCCAATTACCAGGAGTCTGAGAGTTCTAGACCTGACTTAGGCATGAAAGCCACTGCGTCATTTTGGGTCAATTGACAGGCGACTGGGAGTTCTAGACCCAGCCCAGGAAAGCAACTGGGTCATTTTGGGCCAATTACCAGGAGACTGGGAGTTCTAGTCCCGTTTTTACCCATGAAAGCCACTGGGTCATTTTGGGCCAATTATCAGGAGACTGACATTTTTAGTCCGTCTTAGCCATGAAAGCCACTGGGTCATTTTGAGCCAATTACCAGGAAACTGGGAGTTCTAGTCCTTTCTTAGCCCATGAAAGCCACTGGGTCATTTTGGGCCATTTACCAGGAGACTGGGAGTTCTAGTCCAATCTTAGCCCATGATAGCCACTGGGTCATTTTGGGCCAATTTCCAGGAGACTGGGAGTTCTAGTCCCTTCTTAGCCCATGTAAGCCACTGGGTCGTTTGGGGCGATTTACCAGGAGACTGGGAGTTCCAGTCCAATCTTAGCCCATGAAAGCCACTGGGTCATTTTGGGCCAATTACCAGGAGTCTGAGAGTTCTAGACCTGGCTTAGGCATGAAAGCCACTGGGTCATTTTGAGCCAATTACCAGGAGTCTGAGAGTTCTAGACCTGGCTTAAGCATGAAAGCCACTGCGTCATTTTGGGTCAATTAACAGGCGACTGGGAGTTCTAGACCCAGCCCATGAAAGCAACTTTGTCATTTTTTGCCAATTACCAGGAGACTGGGAGTTCTAGTCCCGTTTTTACCCATGAAAGCCACTGGGTCATTTTGGGCCAATTAACAGGAGACTGACATTTCTAGTCCGTCTTAGCCCATGAAAGCCACTGGGTCATTTTGGGCCAATTACCAGGACACTGGTAGTTCTATACCCGTCTTTACCAATAAAAGCCACTGGTTCATTTTGGGCCAATTACCAGGGGACTGGCAGTTGTAGACTTTTCTTACACCATGAAAGCCACCTGGGTGAATTTGGGCCAATTACCAGGAGACTGGGAGTTCTACACCTGTCTTAGCCCATGAAAGCCACTGGGTCCTTTTGGGCCAATTACCCGGAGAATGGGAGTTCTAGTCCCGTCTTAGCCCATGAAAGCCACTGGGTCATTTTGGGCCAATTAACAGGCGACTGGGAGTTCTAGACCCAGCCCATGAAAGCCACTGGGTCATTTTGGGCCAATTACCAGGAGACTGGGAGTTCTAGTCCCGTCTTTACCCATAAAAGCCTCTGGGTCATTTTGGGCCAATTATCAGGAGACTGACATTTCTAGTCCATCTTAGCCATGAAAGCCACTGGGTCATTTTGGGCCAATTACCCGGAGAATGGGAGTTCTAGTCCCGTCTTAGCCCATGAAAGCCACTGGGTCATTTTGAGCCAATTACCAGGAGTCTGAGAGTTCTAGACCTGGCTTAGGCATGAAAGCCACTGGGTCATTTTGGGCCAATTACCAGGAGACTGGGAATTCTAGTTCCGTCTTAGCCCATGAAAGCCACTGGGTCATTTTGGGCCAATAACCGGGGGACTGGGAGTTGTAGACTTTTCTTATGCCATGAAAGCCACCTGGGTGAATTTGGGCCAATTACCAGGAGACTGAGAGTTCTGCACCTGTCTTAGCCCATGAAAGCCACTGGGTCATTTTGGGGCAATTACCAGGAGACTGGGAGTTCTAGTGCCGTCTTAGCCCATGATAGCCACTGGGTCATTTTGGGCCAATTACTAGGAGACTGGGAGTTCTAGTCCCTTCTTAGCCCATGAAAGCCACTGGGTCGTTTGGGGCCATTTACCAGGAGACTGGGAGTTCCAGTAAAATCTTAGCCCATGAAAGCCACTGGGTCATTTTGGGCCAATTACCCGGAGACTGAGAGTTCTAGTGCCCTCTTAGCCCATGAAAGCCGCTGGGTCATTTTGGGCCAATTATCAGGAGACTGAAATTTCTAGTCCGTCTTAGCCCATGAAAGCCACTGGGTCATTTTGGGGCAATTACCAGGAGACTGGGAGTTCTAGTGCCGTCTTAGCCCATGATAGCCACTGGGTCATTTTGGGCCAATTATCAGGAAACTGACATTTCTAGTCCGTCTTAGTCCATAGAAGCCATTGGGTCATTTTGGGCCAATTATCAGGAGACTGACATTTCTAGTCCGTCTTAGCCCATGAAAGCCACTGGGACATTTGGGGCCAATTACCAGGAGACTGGGAGTTCTAGTCCCGTCTTAACCCATGAAAGCCACTGGGTCATTTTGAGCCAATTACCAGGAGTCTGAGAGTTCTAGACCTGGCTTAGCCATGAAAGCTACTGGGTCATCTTGGGCCAATTACCAGGAGACTGGGAGTTCTAGTTCCGTCTTAGCCCATGAAAGCCACTGGGTCGCTTTGGGCCAATTACCCGGAGAATGGGAGTTCTAGTCCCGTCTTAGCCCATGAAAGCCACTGGGTCATTTTGGGCCAATTAACAGGCGACTGGGAGTTCTAGACCCAGCCCATGAAAGCCACTGGGTCATTTTGGGCCAATTACCAGGAGACTGGGAATTCTAGACCTGGCTTAGGCATGAAAGCCACTGGGTCATTTTGGGCCAATTACCAGGAGACTGGGAGTTCTAGTTCCGTCTTAGCCCATGAAAGCCACTGGGTCATTTTGAGCCAATTACCAGGAGTCTGAGAGTTCTAGATCTGACTTAGGCATGAAAGCCACTGCGTCATTTTGGGTCAATTAACAGGCGACTGGGAGTTCTAGACCCAGCCCATGAAAGCAACTGGGTCATTTTGGGCCAATTACCAGGAGACTGGGAGTTCTAGTCCCATTTTTACCCATGAAAGCCACTGGGTCATTTTGGGCCAATTATCAGGAGACTGACATTTTTAGTCCGTTTTAGCCATGAAAGCCACTGGGTCATTTTGAGCCAATTACCAGGAAACTGGGAGTTCTAGTCCATTCTTAGCCCATGAAAGCCACTGGGTCATTTTGGGCCATTTACCAGGAGACTGGGAGTTCTAGTCCAATCTTAGCCCATGATAGCCACTGGGTCATTTTGGGCCAATTTCCAGGAGACTGGGAGTTCTAGTCCCTTCTTAGCCCATGTAAGCCACTGGGTCGTTTGGGGCGATTTACCAGGAGACTGGGAGTTCCAGTCCAATCTTAGCCCATGAAAGCCACTGGGTCATTTTGGGCCAATTACCAGGAGTCTGAGAGTTCTAGACCTGGCTTAGGCATGAAAGCCACTGGGTCATTTTGGGCCAATTACCAGGAGATTGGGAGTTCTAGTTCCGTCTTAGCCCATGAAAGCCACTGGGTCATTTTGAGCCAATTACCAGGAGTCTGAGAGTTCTAGACCTGACTTAGGCATGAAAGCCACTGCGTCATTTTGGGTCAATTAACAGGCGACTGGGAGTTCTAGACCCAGCCCATGAAAGCAACTGGGTCATTTTGTGCCAATTACCAGGAGACTGGGAGTTCTAGTCCCGTTTTTAACCATGAAAGCCACTGGGTCATTTTGGGCCAATTATCAGGAGACTGACATTTTTAGTCCGTCTTAGCCATGAAAGCCACTGGGTCATTTTGAGCCAATTACCAGGAAACTGGGAATTCTAGTCCTTTCTTAGCCCATGAAAGCCACTGGGTCATTTTGGGCCATTTACCAGGAGACTGGGAGTTCTAGTCCAATCTTAGCCCATGATAGCCACTGGGTCATTTTGGGCCAATTTCCAGGAGACTGGGAGTTCTAGTCCCTTCTTAGCCCATGTAAGCCACTGGGTCGTTTGGGGCGATTTACCAGGAGACTGGGAGTTCCAGTCCAATCTTAGCCCATGAAAGCCACTGGGTCATTTTGGGCCAATTACCAGGAGACTGAGAGTTCTAGTCCCCTCTTAGCCTATGAAAGCCGCTGGGTCATTTTGGGCCAATTACCAGGAGACTGAAATTTCTAGTCCGTCTTAGCCCATGAAAGCCACTGGGTCATTTGGGGCCAAATACCAGGAGACTGGGAGTTCTAGTCCCGTCTTAACCCATGAAAGCCACTGGGTCATTTTGAGCCAATTACCAGGAGTCTGAGAGTTCTAGATCTGGCTTAGCCATGAAAGCCACTGGGTTATTTTGGGCCAATTACCAGGACACAGGGAGTTCTAGTCCCTTCTTTACCCATGAAAGCCGCTGGGTCATTTTGGGCCAATTATCAGGAGACTGACATTTCTAGTCCGTCTTAGCCATGAAAGCCACTGGGTCATTTTGAGCCAATTACGAGGAGACTGAAATTTCTAGTCCGTCTTAGCCATGAAAGCCACTGGGTCATTTTGAGCCAATTACCAGGAGACTGGGAGTTCTAGTCCCTTCTTAGCCCATGAAAGCCACTGGGTCATTTGGGGCCAATTACCAGGAGACTGGGAGTTCTAGTCCAATCTTAGCCCATGAAAGCCACTGGGTCATTTTGGGCCAATTACCAGGAGACTGAAATTTCTATTCCGTCTTAGCCCATGAATGGCACTGGGTCATTTTAGGCCAATTATCAGGAGACTGACATTTCTAGTCCGTCTTAGTCCATGAAAGCCGCTGGGTCATATTGGGCCAATTATCAGGAGACTGACATTTCTAGTCCGTCTTAGCCCATGAAAGCCCCTGGGTCATTTTGGGCCAATTACCAGGAGACTGGGAGTTCTAGTTCCGTCTTAGCCTATGAAAGCGACTGGGTCATTTTGGGCCAATTACCAGGACACTGGGAGTTCTATACCCGTCTTTACCCATAAAAGCCACTGGGTCATTTTGGGCCAATTACCAGGGGACTGGCAGTTGTAGACTTTTCTTACACCTTGAAAGCCGCCTGGGTGAATTTGGGCCAATTACCAGGAGACTGGGAGTTCTACACCTGTCTTAGCCCATGACAGCCACTGGGTCGTTTTGGGCCAATTACCCGGAGAATGGGAGTTCTAGTCCCGTCTTAGCCCAGGAAAGCGATTGGGTCATTTTGGGCCAATTAACAGGCGACTGGGAGTTCTAGACCCAGCCCATGAAAGCCACTGGGTCATTTTGGGCCAATTACCAGGAGACTGGGAGTTGTAGTCCCGTCTTTACCCATAAAAGCCTCTGGGTCATTTTGGGCCAATTATCAGGAGACTGACATTTCTAGTCCGTCTTAGCCATGAAAGCCACTGGGTCATTTTGGGCCAATTACCACAAGACTGGGTGTTCTAGTCCCGTCTTAGCCCATGAAAGCCACTGGGTCATTTTGAGCCTATTACCAGGAGACTGGGAGTTCTAGTCCCGTTTTTACCCATGAAAGCCACTGGGTCATTTTGGGCCAATTATCAGGAGACTGACATTTCTAGTCCGTCTTAGCCATGAAAGCCACTGGGTCATTTTGAGCCAATTACCAGGAAACGGGGAGTTCTAGTCCCTTCTTAGCCCATGAAAGGCACTGGGTCGTTTGGGGCCAATTACCAGGAGACTGGGAGTTCTAGTCCAATCTTAGCCCATGAAAGCCACTGTGTCATTTTGGGCCAATTACCAGGAGACTGGGAGTTCTACACCTGTCTTAGCCCATGAAAGCCACTGGGTCCTTTTGGGCCAATTACCCGGAGAATGGGTGTTCTAGTCCCGTCTTAGCCCATGAAAGCCACTGGGTCATTTTGGGCCAATTAACAGGCGACTGGGAGTTCTAGACCCAGCCCATGAAAGCCACTGGGTCATTTTGGGCCAATTACCAGGAGACTGGGAGTTCTAGTCCCGTCTTTACCCATAAAAGCCTCTGGGTCATTTTGGGCCAATTATCAGGAGACTGACATTTCTAGTCCATCTTAGCCATGAAAGCCACTGGGTCATTTTGGGCCAATTACCCGGAGAATGGGAGTTCTAGTCCCGTCTTAGCCCATGAAAGCCACTGGGTCATTTTGAGCCAATTACCAGGAGTCTGAGAGTTCTAGACCTGGCTTAGGCATGAAAGCCACTGGGTCATTTTGGGCCAATTACCAGGAGACTGGGAATTCTAGTTCCGTCTTAGCCCATGAAAGCCACTGGGTCATTTTGGGCCAATAACCGGGGGACTGGGAGTTGTAGACTTTTCTTATGCCATGAAAGCCACCTGGGTGAATTTGGGCCAATTACCAGGAGACTGAGAGTTCTGCACCTGTCTTAGCCCATGAAAGCCACTGGGTCATTTTGGGGCAATTACCAGGAGACTGGGAGTTCTAGTGCCGTCTTAGCCCATGATAGCCACTGGGTCATTTTGGGCCAATTACTAGGAGACTGGGAGTTCTAGTCCCTTCTTAGCCCATGAAAGCCACTGGGTCGTTTGGGGCCATTTACCAGGAGACTGGGAGTTCCAGTAAAATCTTAGCCCATGAAAGCCACTGGGTCATTTTGGGACAATTACCCGGAGACTGAGAGTTCTAGTGCCCTCTTAGCCCATGAAAGCCGCTGGGTCATTTTGGGCCAATTATCAGGAGACTGAAATTTCTAGTCCGTCTTAGCCCATGAAAGCCACTGGGTCATTTTGGGGCAATTACCAGGAGACTGGGAGTTCTAGTGCCGTCTTAGCCCATGATAGCCACTGGGTCATTTTGGGCCAATTATCAGGAAACTGACATTTCTAGTCCGTCTTAGTCCATAGAAGCCATTGGGTCATTTTGGGCCAATTATCAGGAGACTGACATTTCTAGTCCGTCTTAGCCCATGAAAGCCACTGGGACATTTGGGGCCAATTACCAGGAGACTGGGAGTTCTAGTCCCGTCTTAACCCATGAAAGCCACTGGGTCATTTTGAGCCAATTACCAGGAGTCTGAGAGTTCTAGACCTGGCTTAGCCATGAAAGCTACTGGGTCATCTTGGGCCAATTACCAGGAGACTGGGAGTTCTAGTTCCGTCTTAGCCCATGAAAGCCACTGGGTCGCTTTGGGCCAATTACCCGGAGAATGGGAGTTCTAGTCCCGTCTTAGCCCATGAAAGCCACTGGGTCATTTTGGGCC
The DNA here is from genome assembly GCA_033807585.1 of Hydrophis major. Taxonomy (NCBI): domain Eukaryota; kingdom Metazoa; phylum Chordata; class Lepidosauria; order Squamata; family Elapidae; genus Hydrophis; species Hydrophis major. Next base: position 3,028,862 of record CM066343.1, on the reverse strand, counting down.
AATTAACAGGCGACTGGGAGTTCTAGACCCAGCCCATGAAAGCCACTGGGTCATTTTGGGCCAATTACCAGGAGACTGGGAATTCTAGACCTGGCTTAGGCATGAAAGCCACTGGGTCATTTTGGGCCAATTACCAGGAGACTGGGAGTTCTAGTTCCGTCTTAGCCCATGAAAGCCACTGGGTCATTTTGAGCCAATTACCAGGAGATTGGGAGTTCTAGTTCCGTCTTAGCCCATGAAAGCCACTGGGTCATTTTGAGCCAATTACCAGGAGTCTGAGAGTTCTAGACCTGACTTAGGCATGAAAGCCACTGCGTCATTTTGGGTCAATTAACAGGCGACTGGGAGTTCTAGACCCAGCCCATGAAAGCAACTGGGTCATTTTGTGCCAATTACCAGGAGACTGGGAGTTCTAGTCCCATTTTTAACCATGAAAGCCACTGGGTCATTTTGGGCCAATTATCAGGAGACTGACATTTTTAGTCCGTCTTAGCCATGAAAGCCACTGGGTCATTTTGAGCCAATTACCAGGAAACTGGGAGTTCTAGTCCTTTCTTAGCCCATGAAAGCCACTGGGTCATTTTGGGCCATTTACCAGGAGACTGGGAGTTCTAGTCCAATCTTAGCCCATGATAGCCACTGGGTCATTTTGGGCCAATTTCCAGGAGACTGGGAGTTCTAGTCCCTTCTTAGCCCATGTAAGCCACTGGGTCGTTTGGGGCGATTTACCAGGAGACTGGGAGTTCCAGTCCAATCTTAGCCCATGAAAGCCACTGGGTCATTTTGGGCCAATTACCAGGAGACTGAGAGTTCTAGTCCCCTCTTAGCCTATGAAAGCCGCTGGGTCATTTTGGGCCAATTACCAGGAGACTGAAATTTCTAGTCCGTCTTAGCCCATGAAAGCCACTGGGTCATTTGGGGCCAAATACCAGGAGACTGGGAGTTCTAGTCCCGTCTTAACCCATGAAAGCCACTGGGTCATTTTGAGCCAATTACCAGGAGTCTGAGAGTTCTAGATCTGGCTTAGCCATGAAAGCCACTGGGTTATTTTGGGCCAATTACCAGGACACAGGGAGTTCTAGTCCCTTCTTTACCCATGAAAGCCGCTGGGTCATTTTGGGCCAATTATCAGGAGACTGACATTTCTAGTCCGTCTTAGCCATGAAAGCCACTGGGTCATTTTGAGCCAATTACGAGGAGACTGAAATTTCTAGTCCGTCTTAGCCATGAAAGCCACTGGGTCATTTTGAGCCAATTACCAGGAGACTGGGAGTTCTAGTCCCTTCTTAGCCCATGAAAGCCACTGGGTCATTTGGGGCCAATTACCAGGAGACTGGGAGTTCTAGTCCAATCTTAGCCCATGAAAGCCACTGGGTCATTTTGGGCCAATTACCAGGAGACTGAAATTTCTAGTCCGTCTTAGCCCATGAATGGCACTGGGTCATTTTAGGCCAATTATCAGGAGACTGAAATTTCTAGTCCGTCTTAGTCCATGAAAGCCGCTGGGTCATATTGGGCCAATTATCAGGAGACTGACATTTCTAGTCCGTCTTAGCCCATGAAAGCCCCTGGGTCATTTTGGGCCAATTACCAGGAGACTGGGAGTTCTAGTTCCGTCTTAGCCCATGAAAGCGACTGGGTCATTTTGGGCCAATTACCAGGACACTGGGAGTTCTATACCCGTCTTTACCCATAAAAGCCACTGGGTCATTTTGGGCCAATTACCAGGGGACTGGCAGTTGTAGACTTTTCTTACACCTTGAAAGCCGCCTGGGTGAATTTGGGCCAATTACCAGGAGACTGGGAGTTCTACACCTGTCTTAGCCCATGACAGCCACTGGGTCGTTTTGGGCCAATTACCCGGAGAATGGGAGTTCTAGTCCCGTCTTAGCCCAGGAAAGCGATTGGGTCATTTTGGGCCAATTAACAGGCGACTGGGAGTTCTAGACCCAGCCCATGAAAGCCACTGGGTCATTTTGGGCCAATTACCAGGAGACTGGGAGTTGTAGTCCCGTCTTTACCCATAAAAGCCTCTGGGTCATTTTGGGCCAATTATCAGGAGACTGACATTTCTAGTCCGTCTTAGCCATGAAAGCCACTGGGTCATTTTGGGCCAATTACCACAAGACTGGGTGTTCTAGTCCCGTCTTAGCCCATGAAAGCCACTGGGTCATTTTGAGCCTATTACCAGGAGACTGGGAGTTCTAGTCCCGTTTTTACCCATGAAAGCCACTGGGTCATTTTGGGCCAATTATCAGGAGACTGACATTTCTAGTCCGTCTTAGCCATGAAAGCCACTGGGTCATTTTGAGCCAATTACCAGGAAACGGGGAGTTCTAGTCCCTTCTTAGCCCATGAAAGGCACTGGGTCGTTTGGGGCCAATTACCAGGAGACTGGGAGTTCTAGTCCAATCTTAGCCCATGAAAGCCACTGTGTCATTTTGGGCCAATTACCAGGAGACTGAGAGTTCTAGTCCCCTCTTAGCCCATGAAAGCCGTTGGGTCATTTTGGGGCAATTACCAGGAGACTGGGAGTTCTACTGCCGTCTTAGCCCATGATAACCACTGGGTCATTTTGGGACAATTATCAGGAGACTGACATTTCTAGTCCGTCTTAGTCCATGAAAGCCGCTGGGTCATTTTGGGCCAATTATCAGAAGACTGACATTTCTAGTCCGTTTTAGCCCATGAAAGCCACTGGGTCATTTGGGGCCAATTACCAGGAGACGGGGAGTTCTAGTCCCGTCTTAACCCATGAAAGCCACTGGGTCATTTTGAGCCAATTACCAGGAGTCTGAGAGTTCTAGACCTGGCTTAGCCATGAAAGCCACTGGGTCATTTTGGGCCAATTACCAGGAGACTGGGAGTTCTAGTCCCGATTTTACCCATGAAAGCCGTTGGGTCATTTTGGACCAATTATCAGGAGACTCATATTTCTAGTCCGTCTTAGCCCATGAAAGCCACTGGGTCATTTTGGGGCAATTACCAGGAGACTGGGAGTTCTAGTGCCGTCTTAGCCCATGATAGCCACTGGGTCATTTTGGGCCAATTACCAGGAGACTGGGAGTTCTAGTCCCTTCTCAGCCCATGAAAGCCACTGGGTCGTTTGGGGCCATTTACCAGGAGACTGGGTGTTCCAGTCCAATCTTAGCCCATGAAAGCCACTGGGTCATTTTGGGCCAATTACCCAGAGACTGAGAGTTCTAGTCCCCTCTTAGCCCATGAAAGCCGCTGGGTCATTTTGGGCCAATTATCAGGAGACTCTAATTTCTAGTCCGTCTTAGCCCATGAAAGCCACTGGGTCATTTTGGGGCAATTACCAGGAGACTGGGAGTTCTAGTGCCGTCTTAGCCCATGATAGCCACTGGGTCATTTTGGGCCAATTATCAGGAAACTGACATTTCTAGTCCGTCTTAGTCCATGGAAGCCGCTGGGTCATTTTGGGCCAATTATCAGGAGACTGACATTTCTAGTCCGTCTTAGCCCATGAAAGCCACTGGGACATTTGGGGCCAATTACCAGGAGACTGGGAGTTCTAGTCCCGTCTTAACCCATGAAAGCCACTGGGTCATTTTGAGCCAATTACCTGGAGTCGGAGAGTTCTACACCTGGCTTAGCCATGAAAGCCACTGGGTCATTTTGGGCCAATTACCAGGAGACTGGGAGTTCTAGTTCCGTCTTAGCCCATGAAAGCCACTGGGTAATTTTGGGCCAATTACCAGGACACTGGGAGTTCTAGTCCCCTCTGTACCCATGAAAGCCGCTGGGTCATTTTGGGCCAATTATCAGAAGACTGACATTTCTAGTCCGTTTTAGCCCATGAAAGCCACTGGGTCATTTGGGGCCAATTACCAGGAGACGGGGAGTTCTAGTGCCGTCTTAGCCCATGATAGCCACTGGGTCATTTTGGGCCAATTATCAGGAAACTGACATTTCTAGTCCGTCTTAGTCCATGGAAGCCGCTGGGTCATTTTGGGCCAATTATCAGGAGACTGACATTTCTAGTCCGTCTTAGCCCATGAAAGCCACTGGGACATTTGGGGCCAATTACCAGGAGACTGGGAGTTCTAGTCCCGTCTTAACCCATGAAAGCCACTGGGTCATTTTGAGCCAATTACCTGGAGTCGGAGAGTTCTACACCTGGCTTAGCCATGAAAGCCACTGGGTCATTTTGGGCCAATTACCAGGAGACTGGGAATTCTAGACCTGGCTTAGGCATGAAAGCCACTGGGTCATTTTGGGCCAATTACCAGGAGACTGGGAGTTCTAGTTCCGTCTTAGCCCATGAAAGCCACTGGGTCATTTTGAGCCAATTACCAGGAGTCTGAGAGTTCTAGATCTGACTTAGGCATGAAAGCCACTGCGTCATTTTGGGTCAATTAACAGGCGACTGGGAGTTCTAGACCCAGCCCATGAAAGCAACTGGGTCATTTTGGGCCAATTACCAGGAGACTGGGAGTTCTAGTCCCGTTTTTACCCATGAAAGCCACTGGGTCATTTTGGGCCAATTATCAGGAGACTGACATTTTTAGCCCATCTTAGCCATGAAAGCCACTGGGTCATTTTGAGCCAATTACCAGGAAACTGGGAGTTCTAGTCCATTCTTAGCCCATGAAAGCCACTGGGTCATTTTGGGCCATTTACCAGGAGACTGGGAGTTCTAGTCCAATCTTAGCCCATGATAGCCACTGGGTCATTTTGGGCCAATTTCCAGGAGACTGGGAGTTCTAGTCCCTTCTTAGCCCATGTAAGCCACTGGGTCGTTTGGGGCGATTTACCAGGAGACTGGGAGTTCCAGTCCAATCTTAGCCCATGAAAGCCACTGGGTCATTTTGGGCCAATTACCAGGAGTCTGAGAGTTCTAGACCTGGCTTAGGCATGAAAGCCACTGGGTCATTTTGGGCCAATTACCAGGAGATTGGGAGTTCTAGTTCCGTCTTAGCCCATGAAAGCCACTGGGTCATTTTGAGCCAATTACCAGGAGTCTGAGAGTTCTAGACCTGGCTTAGGCATGAAAGCCACTGCGTCATTTTGGGTCAATTAACAGGCGACTGGGAGTTCTAGACCCAGCCCATGAAAGCAACTGGGTCATTTTGTGCCAATTACCAGGAGACTGGGAGTTCTAGTCCCGTTTTTACCCATGAAAGCCACTGGGTCATTTTGGGCCAATTATCAGGAGACTGACATTTTTAGTCCGTCTTAGCCATGAAAGCCACTGGGTCATTTTGAGCCAATTACCAGGAAACTGGGAGTTCTAGTCCTTTCTTAGCCCATGAAAGCCACTGGGTCATTTTGGGCCATTTACCAGGAGACTGGGAGTTCTAGTCCAATCTTAGCCCATGATACCCACTGGGTCATTTTGGGCCAATTTCCAGGAGACTGGGAGTTCTAGTCCCTTCTTAGCCCATGTAAGCCACTGGGTCATTTTGGGCCAATTACCAGGAGACTGAGAGTTCTAGTCCCCTCTTAGCCTATGAAAGCCGCTGGGTCATTTTGGGCCAATTACCAGGAGACTGAAATTTCTAGTCCGTCTTAGCCCATGAAAGCCACTGGGTCATTTTGAGCCAATTACCAGGAGTCTGAGAGTTCTAGATCTGGCTTAGCCATGAAAGCCACTGGGTTATTTTGGGCCAATTACCAGGAGACTGGGAGTTCTAGTTCCGTCTTAGCCCATGAAAGCCACTATGTCATTTTGGGCCAATTACCAGGACACAGGGAGTTCTAGTCCCTTCTTTACCCTTGAAAGCCGCTGGGTCATTTTGGGCCAATTATCAGGAGACTGACATTTCTAGTCCGTCTTAGCCATGAAAGCCACTGGGTCATTTTGAGCCAATTACGAGGAGACTGAAATTTCTAGTCCGTCTTAGCCATGAAAGCCACTGGGTCATTTTGAGCCAATTACCAGGAGACTGGGAGTTCTAGTCCCTTCTTAGCCCATGAAAGCCACTGGGTCATTTGGGGCCAATTACCAGGAGACTGGGAGTTCTAGTCCAATCTTAGCCCATGAAAGCCACTGGGTCATTTTGGGCCAATTACCAGGAGACTGAAATTTCTAGTCCGTCTTAGCCCATGAATGGCACTGGGTCATTTTAGGCCAATTATCAGGAGACTGACATTTCTAGTCCGTCTTAGTCCATGAAAGCCGCTGGGTCATATTGGGCCAATTATCAGGAGACTGACATTTCTAGTCCGTCTTAGCCCATGAAAGCTCCTGGGTCATTTTGGGCCAATTACCAGGAGACTGGGAGTTCTAGTTCCGTCTTAGCCCATGAAAGCGACTGGGTCATTTTGGGCCAATTACCAGGACACTGGGAGTTCTATACCCGTCTTTACCCATAAAAGCCACTGGGTCATTTTGGGCCAATTACCAGGGGACTGGCAGTTGTAGACTTTTCTTACACCTTGAAAGCCGCCTGGGTGAATTTGGGCCAATTACCAGGAGACTGGGAGTTCTACACCTGTCTTAGCCCATGACAGCCACTGGGTCGTTTTGGGCCAATTACCCGGAGAATGGGAGTTCTAGTCCCGTCTTAGCCCAGGAAAGCGATTGGGTCATTTTGGGCCAATTAACAGGCGACTGGGAGTTCTAGACTCAGCCCATGAAAGCCACTGGGTCATTTTGGGCCAATTACCAGGAGACTGGGAGTTGTAGTCCCGTCTTTACCCATAAAAGCCTCTGGGTCATTTTGGGCCAATTATCAGGAGACTGACATTTCTAGTCCGTCTTAGCCATGAAAGCCACTGGGTCATTTTGGGCCAATTACCACAAGACTGGGTGTTCTAGTCCCGTCTTAGCCCATGAAAGCCACTGGGTCATTTTGAGCCAATTACCAGGAGACTGGGAGTTCTAGTCCCGTTTTTACCCATGAAAGCCACTGGGTCATTTTGGGCCAATTATCAGGAGACTGACATTTCTAGTCCGTCTTAGCCATGAAAGCCACTGGGTCATTTTGAGCCAATTACCAGGAAACGGGGAGTTCTAGTCCCTTCTTAGCCCATGAAAGGCACTGGGTCGTTTGGGGCCAATTACCAGGAGACTGGGAGTTCTAGTCCAATCTTAGCCCATGAAAGCCACTGTGTCATTTTGGGCCAATTACCAGGAGACTGAGAGTTCTAGTCCCCTCTTAGCCCATGAAAGCCGTTGGGTCATTTTGGGGCAATTACCAGGAGACTGGGAGTTCTACTGCCGTCTTAGCCCATGATAACCACTGGGTCATTTTGGGACAATTATCAGGAGACTGACATTTCTAGTCCGTCTTAGTCCATGAAAGCCGCTGGGTCATTTTGGGCCAATTATCAGAAGACTGACATTTCTAGTCCGTTTTAGCCCATGAAAGCCACTGGGTCATTTGGGGCCAATTACCAGGAGACGGGGAGTTCTAGTCCCGTCTTAACCCATGAAAGCCACTGGGTCATTTTGAGCCAATTACCAGGAGTCTGAGAGTTCTAGACCTGGCTTAGCCATGAAAGCCACTGGGTCATTTTGGGCCAATTACCAGGAGACTGGGAGTTCTAGTCCCGATTTTACCCATGAAAGCCGCTGGGTCATTTTGGACCAATTATCAGGAGACTCACATTTCTAGTCCGTCTTAGCCCATGAAAGCCACTGGGTCATTTTGGGGCAATTACCAGGAGACTGGGAGTTCTAGTGCCGTCTTAGCCCATGATAGCCACTGGGTCATTTTGGGCCAATTACCAGGAGACTGGGAGTTCTAGTCCCTTCTTAGCCCATGAAAGCCACTGGGTCGTTTGGGGCCATTTACCAGGAGACTGGGTGTTCCAGTCCAATCTTAGCCCATGAAAGCCACTGGGTCATTTTGGGCCAATTACCCGGAGACTGAGAGTTCTAATCCCCTCTTAGCCCATGAAAGCCGCTGGGTCATTTTGGGCCAATTATCAGGAGACTCTAATTTCTAGTCCGTCTTAGCCCATGAAAGCCACTGGGTCATTTTGGGGCAATTACCAGGAGACTGGGAGTTCTAGTGCCGTCTTAGCCCATGATAGCCACTGGGTCATTTTGGGCCAATTATCAGGAAACTGACATTTCTAGTCCGTCTTAGTCCATGGAAGCCGCTGGGTCATTTTGGGCCAATTATCAGGAGACTGACATTTCTAGTCCGTCTTAGCCCATGAAAGCCACTGGGACATTTGGGGCCAATTACCAGGAGACTGGGAGTTCTAGTCCCGTCTTAACCCATGAAAGCCACTGGGTCATTTTGGGCCAATTATCAGGAGACTGACATTTCTAGTCCGTCTTAGCCATGAAAGCCACTGGGTCATTTTGGGCCATTTACCAGGAGACTGGGAGTTCTAGTCCAATCTTAGCCCATGATAGCCACTGGGTCATTTTGGGCCAATTTCCAGGAGACTGGGAGTTCTAGTCCCTTCTTAGCCCATGTAAGCCACTGGGTCGTTTGGGGCGATTTACCAGGAGACTGGGAGTTCCAGTCCAATCTTAGCCCATGAAAGCCACTGGGTCATTTTGGGCCAATTACCAGGAGTCTGAGAGTTCTAGACCTGGCTTAGGCATGAAAGCCACTGGGTCATTTTGGGCCAATTACCAGGAGATTGGGAGTTCTAGTTCCGTCTTAGCCCATGAAAGCCACTGGGTCATTTTGAGCCAATTACCAGGAGTCTGAGAGTTCTAGACCTGACTTAGGCATGAAAGCCACTGCGTCATTTTGGGTCAATTAACAGGCGACTGGGAGTTCTAGACCCAGCCCATGAAAGCAACTGGGTCATTTTGTGCCAATTACCAGGAGACTGGGAGTTCTAGTCCCGTTTTTAACCATGAAAGCCACTGGGTCATTTTGGGCCAATTATCAGGAGACTGACATTTTTAGTCCGTCTTAGCCATGAAAGCCACTGGGTCATTTTGAGCCAATTACCAGGAAACTGGGAGTTCTAGTCCTTTCTTAGCCCATGAAAGCCACTGGGTCATTTTGGGCCATTTACCAGGAGACTGGGAGTTCTAGTCCAATCTTAGCCCATGATAGCCACTGGGTCATTTTGGGCCAATTTCCAGGAGACTGGGAGTTCTAGTCCCTTCTTAGCCCATGTAAGCCACTGGGTCGTTTGGGGCGATTTACCAGGAGACTGGGAGTTCCAGTCCAATCTTAGCCCATGAAAGCCACTGGGTCATTTTGGGCCAATTACCAGGAGACTGAGAGTTCTAGTCCCCTCTTAGCCTATGAAAGCCGCTGGGTCATTTTGGGCCAATTACCAGGAGACTGAAATTTCTAGTCCGTCTTAGCCCATGAAAGCCACTGGGTCATTTGGGGCCAAATACCAGGAGACTGGGAGTTCTAGTCCCGTCTTAACCCATGAAAGCCACTGGGTCATTTTGAGCCAATTACCAGGAGTCTGAGAGTTCTAGATCTGGCTTAGCCATGAAAGCCACTGGGTTATTTTGGGCCAATTACCAGGACACAGGGAGTTCTAGTCCCTTCTTTACCCATGAAAGCCGCTGGGTCATTTTGGGCCAATTATCAGGAGACTGACATTTCTAGTCCGTCTTAGCCATGAAAGCCACTGGGTCATTTTGAGCCAATTACGAGGAGACTGAAATTTCTAGTCCGTCTTAGCCATGAAAGCCACTGGGTCATTTTGAGCCAATTACCAGGAGACTGGGAGTTCTAGTCCCTTCTTAGCCCATGAAAGCCACTGGGTCATTTGGGGCCAATTACCAGGAGACTGGGAGTTCTAGTCCAATCTTAGCCCATGAAAGCCACTGGGTCATTTTGGGCCAATTACCAGGAGACTGAAATTTCTAGTCCGTCTTAGCCCATGAATGGCACTGGGTCATTTTAGGCCAATTATCAGGAGACTGACATTTCTAGTCCGTCTTAGTCCATGAAAGCCGCTGGGTCATATTGGGCCAATTATCAGGAGACTGACATTTCTAGTCCGTCTTAGCCCATGAAAGCCCCTGGGTCATTTTGGGCCAATTACCAGGAGACTGGGAGTTCTAGTTCCGTCTTAGCCCATGAAAGCGACTGGGTCATTTTGGGCCAATTACCAGGACACTGGGAGTTCTATACCCGTCTTTACCCATAAAAGCCACTGGGTCATTTTGGGCCAATTACCAGGGGACTGGCAGTTGTAGACTTTTCTTACACCTTGAAAGCCGCCTGGGTGAATTTGGGCCAATTACCAGGAGACTGGGAGTTCTACACCTGTCTTAGCCCATGACAGCCACTGGGTCGTTTTGGGCCAATTACCCGGAGAATGGGAGTTCTAGTCCCGTCTTAGCCCAGGAAAGCGATTGGGTCATTTTGGGCCAATTAACAGGCGACTGGGAGTTCTAGACCCAGCCCATGAAAGCCACTGGGTCATTTTGGGCCAATTACCAGGAGACTGGGAGTTGTAGTCCCGTCTTTACCCATAAAAGCCTCTGGGTCATTTTGGGCCAATTATCAGGAGACTGACATTTCTAGTCCGTCTTAGCCATGAAAGCCACTGGGTCATTTTGGGCCAATTACCACAAGACTGGGTGTTCTAGTCCCGTCTTAGCCCATGAAAGCCACTGGGTCATTTTGAGCCTATTACCAGGAGACTGGGAGTTCTAGTCCCGTTTTTACCCATGAAAGCCACTGGGTCATTTTGGGCCAATTATCAGGAGACTGACATTTCTAGTCCGTCTTAGCCATGAAAGCCACTGGGACATTTGGGGCCAATTACCAGGAGACTGGGAGTTCTAGTCCCGTCTTAACCCATGAAAGCCACTGGGTCATTTTGGGCCAATTATCAGGAGACTGACATTTCTAGTCCGTCTTAGCCATGAAAGCCACTGGGTCATTTTGGGCCATTTACCAGGAGACTGGGAGTTCTAGTCCAATCTTAGCCCATGATAGCCACTGGGTCATTTTGGGCCAATTTCCAGGAGACTGGGAGTTCTAGTCCCTTCTTAGCCCATGTAAGCCACTGGGTCGTTTGGGGCGATTTACCAGGAGACTGGTAGTTCCAGTCCAATCTTAGCCCATGAAAGCCACTGGGTCATTTTGGGCCAATTACCAGGAGTCTGAGAGTTCTAGACCTGGCTTAGGCATGAAAGCCACTGGGTCATTTTGGGCCAATTACCAGGAGATTGGGAGTTCTAGTTCCGTCTTAGCCCATGAAAGCCACTGGGTCATTTTGAGCCAATTACCAGGAGTCTGAGAGTTCTAGACCTGGCTTAGGCATGAAAGCCACTGCGTCATTTTGGGTCAATTAACAGGCGACTGGGAGTTCTAGACCCAGCCCATGAAAGCAACTGGGTCATTTTGTGCCAATTACCAGGAGACTGGGAGTTCTAGTCCCGTTTTTACCCATGAAAGCCACTGGGTCATTTTGGGCCAATTATCAGGAGACTGACATTTTTAGTCCGTCTTAGCCATGAAAGCCACTGGGTCATTTTGAGCCAATTACCAGGAAACTGGGAGTTCTAGTCCTTTCTTAGCCCATGAAAGCCACTGGGTCATTTTGGGCCATTTACCAGGAGACTGGGAGTTCTAGTCCAATCTTAGCCCATGATACCCACTGGGTCATTTTGGGCCAATTTCCAGGAGACTGGGAGTTCTAGTCCCTTCTTAGCCCATGTAAGCCACTGGGTCGTTTGGGGCGATTTACCAGGAGACTGGGAGTTCCAGTCCAATCTTAGCCCATGAAAGCCACTGGGTCATTTTGGGCCAATTACCAGGAGACTGAGAGTTCTAGTCCCCTCTTAGCCTATGAAAGCCGCTGGGTCATTTTGGGCCAATTACCAGGAGACTGAAATTTCTAGTCCGTCTTAGCCCATGAAAGCCACTGGATCATTTGGGGCCAAATACCAGGAGACTGGGAGTTCTAGTCCCGTCTTAACCCATGAAAGCCACTGGGTCATTTTGAGCCAATTACCAGGAGTCTGAGAGTTCTAGATCTGGCTTAGCCATGAAAGCCACTGGGTTATTTTGGGCCAATTACCAGGAGACTGGGAGTTCTAGTTCCGTCTTAGCCCATGAAAGCCACTATGTCATTTTGGGCCAATTACCAGGACACAGGGAGTTCTAGTCCCTTCTTTACCCTTGAAAGCCGCTGGGTCATTTTGGGCCAATTATCAGGAGACTGACATTTCTAGTCCGTCTTAGCCATGAAAGCCACTGGGTCATTTTGAGCCAATTACGAGGAGACTGAAATTTCTAGTCCGTCTTAGCCCATGAAAGCCACTGGGTCATTTGGGGCCAATTACCAGGAGACTGGGAGTTCTAGTCCAATCTTAGCCCATGAAAGCCACTGGGTCATTTTGGGCCAATTACCAGGAGACTGAAATTTCTAGTCCGTCTTAGCCCATGAATGGCACTGGGTCATTTTAGGCCAATTATCAGGAGACTGACATTTCTAGTCCGTCTTAGTCCATGAAAGCCGCTGGGTCATATTGGGCCAATTATCAGGAGACTGACATTTCTAGTCCGTCTTAGCCCATGAAAGCTCCTGGGTCATTTTGGGCCAATTACCAGGAGACTGGGAGTTCTAGTTCCGTCTTAGCCCATGAAAGCGACTGGGTCATTTTGGGCCAATTACCAGGACACTGGGAGTTCTATACCCGTCTTTACCCATAAAAGCCACTCGGTTATTTTGGGCCAATTACCAGGGGACTGGCAGTTGTAGACTTTTCTTACACCTTGAAAGCCGCCTGGGTGAATTTGGGCCAATTACCAGGAGACTGGGAGTTCTACACCTGTCTTAGCCCATGACAGCCACTGGGTCGTTTTGGGCCAATTACCCGGAGAATGGGAGTTCTAGTCCCGTCTTAGCCCAGGAAAGCGATTGGGTCATTTTGGGCCAATTAACAGGCGACTGGGAGTTCTAGACCCAGCCCATGAAAGCCACTGGGTCATTTTGGGCCAATTACCAGGAGACTGGGAGTTGTAGTCCCGTCTTTACCCATAAAAGCCTCTGGGTCATTTTGGGCCAATTATCAGGAGACTGACATTTCTAGTCCGTCTTAGCCATGAAAGCCACTGGGTCATTTTGGGCCAATTACCACAAGACTGGGTGTTCTAGTCCCGTCTTAGCCCATGAAAGCCACTGGGTCATTTTGAGCCAATTACCAGGAGACTGGGAGTTCTAGTCCCGTTTTTACCCATGAAAGCCACTGGGTCATTTTGGGCCAATTATCAGGAGACTGACATTTCTAGTCCGTCTTAGCCATGAAAGCCACTGGGTCATTTTGAGCCAATTACCAGGAAACGGGGAGTTCTAGTCCCTTCTTAGCCCATGAAAGGCACTGGGTCGTTTGGGGCCAATTACCAGGAGACTGGGAGTTCTAGTCCATTCTTAGCCCATGAAAGCCACTGTGTCATTTTGGGCCAATTACCAGGAGACTGAGAGTTCTAGTCCCCTCTTAGCCCATGAAAGCCGTTGGGTCATTTTGGGGCAATTACCAGGAGACTGGGAGTTCTACTGCCGTCTTAGCCCATGATAACCACTGGGTCATTTTGGGACAATTATCAGGAGACTGACATTTCTAGTCCGTCTTAGTCCATGAAAGCCGCTGGGTCATTTTGGGCCAATTATCAGAAGACTGACATTTCTAGTCCGTTTTAGCCCATGAAAGCCACTGGGTCATTTGGGGCCAATTACCAGGAGACGGGGAGTTCTAGTCCCGTCTTAACCCATGAAAGCCACTGGGTCATTTTGAGCCAATTACCAGGAGTCTGAGAGTTCTAGACCTGGCTTAGCCATGAAAGCCACTGGGTCATTTTGGGCCAATTACCAGGAGACTGGGAGTTCTAGTCCCGATTTTACCCATGAAAGCCGCTGGGTCATTTTGGACCAATTATCAGGAGACTCACATTTCTAGTCCGTCTTAGCCCATGAAAGCCACTGGGTCATTTTGGGGCAATTACCAGGAGACTGGGAGTTCTAGTGCCGTCTTAGCCCATGATAGCCACTGGGTCATTTTGGGCCAATTACCAGGAGACTGGGAGTTCTAGTCCCTTCTTAGCCCATGAAAGCCACTGGGTCGTTTGGGGCCATTTACCAGGAGACTGGGTGTTCCAGTCCAATCTTAGCCCATGAAAGCCACTGGGTCATTTTGGGCCAATTACCCGGAGACTGAGAGTTCTAATCCCCTCTTAGCCCATGAAAGCCGCTGGGTCATTTTGGGCCAATTATCAGGAGACTCTAATTTCTAGTCCGTCTTAGCCCATGAAAGCCACTGGGTCATTTTGGGGCAATTACCAGGAGACTGGGAGTTCTAGTGCCGTCTTAGCCCATGATAGCCACTGGGTCATTTTGGGCCAATTATCAGGAAACTGACATTTCTAGTCCGTCTTAGTCCATGGAAGCCGCTGGGTCATTTTGGGCCAATTATCAGGAGACTGACATTTCTAGTCCGTCTTAGCCCATGAAAGCCACTGGGACATTTGGGGCCAATTACCAGGAGACTGGGAGTTCTAGTCCCGTCTTAACCCATGAAAGCCACTGGGTCATTTTGGGCCAATTATCAGGAGACTGACATTTCTAGTCCGTCTTAGCCATGAAAGCCACTGTGTCATTTTGAGCCAATTACCAGGAAACGGGGAGTTCTAGTCCCTTCTTAGCCCATGAAAGGCACTGGGTCGTTTGGGGCCAATTACCAGGAGACTGGGAGTTCTAGTCCAATCTTAGCCCATGAAAGCCACTGTGTCATTTTGGGCCAATTACCAGGAGACTGAGAGTTCTAGTCCCCTCTTAGCCCATGAAAGCCGTTGGGTCATTTTGGGGCAATTACCAGGAGACTGGGAGTTCTACTGCCGTCTTAGCCCATGATAACCACTGGGTCATTTTGGGACAATTATCAGGAGACTGACATTTCTAGTCCGTCTTAGTCCATGAAAGCCGCTGGGTCATTTTGGGCCAATTATCAGAAGACTGACATTTCTAGTCCGTTTTAGCCCATGAAAGCCACTGGGTCATTTGGGGCCAATTACCAGGAGACGGGGAGTTCTAGTCCCGTCTTAACCCATGAAAGCCACTGGGTCATTTTGAGCCAATTACCAGGAGTCTGAGAGTTCTAGACCTGGCTTAGCCATGAAAGCCACTGGGTCATTTTGGGCCAATTACCAGGAGACTGGGAGTTCTAGTCCCGATTTTACCCATGAAAGCCGCTGGGTCATTTTGGACCAATTATCAGGAGACTCACATTTCTAGTCCGTCTTAGCCCATGAAAGCCACTGGGTCATTTTGGGGCAATTACCAGGAGACTGGGAGTTCTAGTGCCGTCTTAGCCCATGATAGCCACTGGGTCATTTTGGGCCAATTACCAGGAGACTGGGAGTTCTAGTCCCTTCTTAGCCCATGAAAGCCACTGGGTCGTTTGGGGCCATTTACCAGGAGACTGGGTGTTCCAGTCCAATCTTAGCCCATGAAAGCCACTGGGTCATTTTGGGCCAATTATCAGAAGACTGACATTTCTAGTCCGTTTTAGCCCATGAAAGCCACTGGGTCATTTGGGGCCAATTACCAGGAGACGGGGAGTTCTAGTCCCGTCTTAACCCATGAAAGCCACTGGGTCATTTTGAGCCAATTACCAGGAGACTGACATTTCTAGTCCGTCTTAGTCCATGAAAGCCGCTGGGTCATTTTGGGCCAATTATCAGAAGACTGACATTTCTAGTCCGTTTTAGCCCATGAAAGCCACTGGGTCATTTGGGGCCAATTACCAGGAGACGGGGAGTTCTAGTCCCGTCTTAACCCATGAAAGCCACTGGGTCATTTTGAGCCAATTACCAGGAGTCTGAGAGTTCTAGACCTGGCTTAGCCATGAAAGCCACTGGGTCATTTTGGGCCAATTACCAGGAGACTGGGAGTTCTAGTCCCGATTTTACCCATGAAAGCCGCTGGGTCATTTTGGACCAATTATCAGGAGACTCACATTTCTAGTCCGTCTTAGCCCATGAAAGCCACTGGGTCATTTTGGGGCAAGTACCAGGAGACTGGGAGTTCTAGTGCCGTCTTAGCCCATGATAGCCACTGGGTCATTTTGGGCCAATTACCAGGAGACTGGGAGTTCTAGTCCCTTCTTAGCCCATGAAAGCCACTGGGTCGTTTGGGGCCATTTACCAGGAGACTGGGTGTTCCAGTCCAATCTTAGCCCATGAAAGCCACTGGGTCATTTTGGGCCAATTACCCGGAGACTGAGAGTTCTAGTCCCCTCTTAGCCCATGAAAGCCGCTGGGTCATTTTGGGCCAATTATCAGGAGGCTGAAATTTCTAGTCCGTCTTAGCCCATGAAAGCCACTGGGTCATTTTGGGGCAATTACCAGGAGACTGGGAGTTCTAGTGCCGTCTTAGCCCATGATAGCCACTGGGTCATTTTGGGCCAATTATCAGGAAACTGACATTTCTAGTCCGTCTTAGTCCATGGAAGCCGCTGGGTCATTTTGGGCCAATTATCAGGAGACTGACATTTCTAGTCCGTCTTAGCCCATGAAAGCCAATGGGACATTTGGGGCCAATTACCAGGAGACTGGGAGTTCTAGTCCCGTCTTAACCCATGAAAGCCACTGGGTCATTTTGAGCCAATTACCTGGAGTCGGAGAGTTCTACACCTGGCTTAGCCATGAAAGCCACTGGGTCATTTTGGGCCAATTACCAGGAGACTGGGAGTTCTAGTTCCGTCTTAGCCCATGAAAGCCACTGGGTAATTTTGGGCCAATTACCAGGACACTGGGAGTTCTAGTCCCCTCTTTACCCATGAAAGCCGCTGGGTCATTTTGGGCCAATTATCAGGAGACTGACATTTCTAGTCCTTCTTAGCCATGAAAGCCACTGGGTCATTTTGAGCCAATTACCAGGAGACTGGGAGTTCTAGTCCCTTCTTAGCCCATGAAAGCCACTGGGTCATTTGGGGCCAATTACCAGGAGACTGGGAGTTCTAGTCCAATCTTAGCCCATCAAAGCCACTGGGTCATTTTGGGCCAATTACCAGGAGACTGAAATTTCTAGTCCGTCTTAGCCCATGAAAGGCACTGGGTCATTTTAGGCCAATTATCAGGAGACTGACATTTCTAGTCCATCTTAGTCCATGAAATCCGCTGGGTCATTTTGGGCCAATTAACAGGAGACTGAAATTTCTAGTCCGTCTTAGCCCATGAAAGCCACTGGGTCATTTTGGGCCAATTACCAGGACACTGGGAGTTCTATACCCTTCTTTACCTATAAAAGCCACTGGGACATTTTGGGCCAATTACCAGGGGACTGGCAGTTGTAGACTTTTCTTACACCATGAAAGCCACCTGGGTGAATTTGGGCCAATTACCAGGAGACTGGGAGTTCTACACCTGTCTTAGCCCATGAAAGCCACTGGGTCGTTTTGGGCCAATTACCCGGAGAATGGGAGTTCTAGTCCTGTCTTAGCCCAGGAAAGCGATTGGGTCATTTTGGGCCAATTAACAGGCGACTGGGAGTTCTAGACCCAGCCCATGAAAGCCACTGGGTCATTTTGGGCCAATTACCAGGAGACTGGGAGTTCTAGTCCCGTCTTTACCCATAAAAGCCTCTGGGTCATTTTGGGCCAATTATCAGGATACTGACATTTCTAGTCCGTCTTAGTCATGAAAGCCACTGGGTCATTTTGGGCCAATTACCACAAGACTGGGTGTTCTAGTTCCGTCTTAACCCATGAAAGCCACTGGGTCATTTTGAGCCAATTACCAGGAGTCTGAAAGTTCTAGACCTGGCTTAGCCATGAAAGCCACTGGGTCATTTTGGGCCAATTACCAGGAGACTGGGAGTTCTAGTTCCGTCTTAGCCCATGAAAGCCACTGGGTCATTTTGGGCCAATAACCGGGGGACTGGGAGTTGTAGACTTTTCTTATGCCATGAAAGCCACCTGGGTGAATTTGGGCCAATTACCAGGAGACTGAGAGTTCTGCACCTGTTTTAGCCCATGAAAGCCACTGGGTCGTTTTGGCCCAATTACCCGGAGAATGGGAGTTCTAGGCCCGTCTTAGCCCATGAAAGCCACTGCATCATTTTGGGTCAATTAACAGGCGACTGGGAGTTCTAGACCCAGCCCATGAAAGCAACTGGGTCATTTTGGGCCAATTACCAGGAGACTGGGAGTTCTAGTCCCGTTTTTACCCATGAAAGCCACTGGGTCATTTTGGGCCAATTATCAGGAGACTGACATTTCTAGTCCGTCTTAGCCATGAAAGCCACTGGGTCATTTTGAGCCAATTACCAGGAAACTGGGAGTTCTAGTCCAATCTTAGCCCATGAAAGCCACTGGGTCATTTTGGGGCAATTACCAGGAGACTGGGAGTTCTAGTGCCGTCTTAGCCCATGATAGCCACTGGGTCATTTTGGGCCAATTACCAGGAGACTGGGAGTTCTAGTCCCTTTTTAGCCCATGAAAGCCACTGGGTCGTTTGGGGCCATTTACCAGGAGACTGGGAGTTCCAGTCCAATCTTAGCCCATGAAAGCCACTGGGTCATTTTGGGCCAATAACCCGGAGACTGAGAGTTCTAGTCCCCTCTTAGCCCATGAAAGCCGCTGGGTCATTTTGGGCCAATTATCAGGAGTCTGAAATTTCTAGTCCGTCTTAGCCCATGAAAGCCACTGGGACATTTGGGGCCAATTACCAGGAGACTGGGAGTTCTAGTCCCGTCTTAACCCATGAAAGCCACTGGGTCATTTTGAGCCAATTACCAGGAGTCTGAGAGTTCTACACCTGGCTTAGCCATGAAAGCCACTGGGTCATTTTGGGCCAATTACCAGGAGACTGGGAGTTCTAGTTCCGTCTTAGCCCATGAAAGCCACTGGGTAATTTTGGGCCAATTACCAGGACACTGGGAGTTCTAGTCCCCTCTTTACCCGTGAAAGCCGCTGGGTCATTTTGGGCCAATTATCAGGAGACTGACATTTCTAGTCCGTCTTAGCCATGAAAGCCACTGGGTCATTTTGAGCCAATAACGAGGAGACTGACATTTCTAGTCCTTCTTAGCCATGAAAGCCACTGGGTCATTTTGAGCCTATTATCAGGAGACTGGGAGTTCTAGTCCCTTCTTAGCCCATGAAAGCCACTGGGTCATTTGGGGCCAATTACCAGGAGACTGGGAGTTCTAGTCCAATCTTAGCCCATCAAAGCCACTGGGTCATTTGGGGCCAATTACCAGGAGACTGGGAGTTCTAGTCCAATCTTAGCCCATCAAAGCCGCTGGGTCATTTTGAGCCAGTTACGAGGAGACTGACATTTCTAGTCCGTCTTAGCCATGAAAGCCACTGGGTCATTTGGGGCCAATTACCAGGAGATTGGGAGTTCTAGTCCCTTCTTAGCCCATGAAAGCCACTGGGTCATTTGGGGCCAATTACCAGGAGACTGGGAGTTCTAGTCCAATCTTAGCCCATCAAAGCCACTGGGTCATTTTAGGCCAATTATCAGGAGACTGACATTTCTAGTCCATCTTAGTCCATGAAAGCCGCTGGGTCATTTTGGGCCAATTAACAGGAGACTGACATTTCTAGTCCGTCTTAGCCCATGAAAGCCACTGGGTCATTTTGGGCCAATTACCAGGACACTGGTAGTTCTATACCCGTCTTTACCCATAAAAGCCACTGGGTCATTTTGGGCCAATTACCAGGGGACTGGCAGTTGTAGACTTTTCTTACACCATGAAAGCCACCTGGGTGAATTTGGGCCAATTACCAGGAGACTGGGAGTTCTACACCTGTCTTAGCCCATGAAAGCCACTGGGTCCTTTTGGGCCAATTACCCGGAGAATGGGAGTTCTAGTCCCGTCTTAGCCCATGAAAGCGATTGGGTCATTTTGGGCCAATTAACAGGGGACTGGGAGTTCTAGACCCAGCCCATGAAAGCTACTGGGTCATTTTGGGCCAATTGCCAGGAGACTGGGAGTTCTATTCCCTTCTTAGCACATGGAAGCCACTGGGTCATTTGGGGCCAATTACCAGGAGAATGGGAGTTCTAGTCCAATCTTAGCCCGTTAAAGCCACTGGGTCATTTTGGGCCAATTATCAGGAGACTAAGAGTTCTTGTCCCCTCTTAGCCCATGAAAGTCGCTGGGTCATTTTGGGCCAATTATCAGGAGACTGACATTTCTAGTCCGTCTTAGCCCATGAAAGCCAGTGGGTCATATTGGGCCAATTACCAGGAGACTGGGAGTTCTAGTACCGTCTTAACCCATGAAAGCCACTGCGTCATTTTGAGCCAATTACCAGGAGTCTGAGAGTTGTAGACCTGGCTTAGCCATGAAAGCCACTGGGTCATTTTGGGCCAATTACCAGGAGACTGGGAGTTCTAGTCCCGTCTTAGCCCATGAAAGCCACTGGGTCATTTTGGGCCAATTACCAGGACACTGGGAGTTCTAGTCCAATCTTAGCCCATGAAAGCCACTGGGACATTTGGGGCCAATTACCTGGAGACTGGGAGTTCTAGTCCCGTCTTAGCCCATGAAAGCCACTGGGTCATTTTGGGCCAATTACCAGGACACTGGGAGTTCTATACCTGTCTTTACACATAAAAGCCACTGGGTCATTTTGGGCCAATTACCAGGGGACTGGGAGTTGTAGACTTTTCTTACACCGTGAAAGCCACCTGGGTGAATTTGGGCCGATTACCAGTAGACTGGGAGTTCTACACCCGTCTTAGCCCATGAAAGCCACTGGGTCGCTTTGGGCCAATTACCCGGAGAATGGGAGTTCTAGTCCCGTCTTAGCCCATGAAAGCCACTGGGTCATTTTGGGCCAATAACCGGGGGACTGGGAGTTGTTGACTTTTCTTATGCCATGAAAGCCACCTGGGTGAATTTGGGCCAATTACCAGGAGACTGAGAGTTCTGCACCTGTCTTAGCCCATGAAAGCCACTGGGTCATTTTGGGGCAATTACCAGGAGACTGGGAGTTCTAGTACCGTCTTAGCCCATGATAGCCACTGGGTCATTTTGGGCCAATAAACAGGCGACTGGGAGTTCTAGACCCAGCCCATGAAAGCCACTGGGTCATTTTGGGCCAATTACCAGGAGACTGGGAGTTCTAGTCCCGTCTTTACCCATAAAAGCCTCTGGGTCATTTTGGGCCAATTATCAGGAGACTGACATTTCTAGTCCGACTTAGCCATGAAAGCCACTGGGTCATTTTGGGCCAATTACCCGGAGAGTGGGAGTTCTAGTCCCGTCTTAGCCCATGAAAGCCACTGGGTCATTTTGAGCCAATTACCAGGAGTCTGAGAGTTCTAGACCTGGCTTAGGCATGAAAGCCACTGGGTCATTTTGGGCCAATTACCAGGAGACTGGGAATTCTAGTTCCGTCTTAGCCCATGAAAGCCACTGGGTCATTTTGGGCCAATAACCGGGGGACTGGGAGTTGTAGACTTTTCTTATGCCATGAAAGCCACCTGGGTGAATTTGGGCCAATTACCAGGAGACTGAGAGTTCTGCACCTGTCTTAGCCCATGAAAGCCACTGGGTCATTTTGGGGCAATTACCCGGAGACTGAGAGTTCTAGTCCCCTCTTAGCCCATGAAAGCCGCTGGGTCATTTTGGGCCAATTATCAGGAGACTGACATTTCTAGTCCGTCTTAGTCCATGGAAGCCACTGGGTCATTTTGGGCCAATTATCAGGAGACTGACATTTCTAGTCCGTCTTAGCCCATGAAAGCCACTGGGACATTTGGGGCCAATTACCAGGAGACTGGGAGTTCTAGTCCCGTCTTAACCCATGAAAGCCACTGGGTCATTTTGAGCCAATTACCAGGAGTCTGAGAGTTCTAGACCTGGCTTAGCCATGAAAGCTACTGGGTCATTTTGGGCCAATTACCAGGAGAGTGGGAGTTCTAGTTCCGTCTTAGCCCATGAAAGCCACTGGGTCGCTTTGGGCCAATTACCCGGAGAATGGGAGTTCTAGTCCCGTCTTAGCCCATGAAAGCCACTGGGTCATTTTGGGGCAATTAACAGGCGACTGGGAGTTCTAGACCCAGCCCATGAAAGCCACTGGGTCATTTTGGGCCAATTACCAGGAGACTGGGAGTTCTAGTCCCGTCTTTACCCATAAAAGCCTCTGGGTCATTTTGGGCCAATTATCAGGAGACTAACATTTCTAGTCCGTCTTAGCCATGAACGCCACTGGGTCATTTTGGGCCAATTACCAGGAGACTGGGAGTTCTAGTTCCGTCTTAGCCCATGAAAGCCACCGGGTCATTTTGAGCCAATTACCAGGAGTCTGAGAGTTCTAGACCTGGCTTAGGCATGAAAGCCATTGCGTCATTTTGGGTCAATTAACAGGCGACTGGGAGTTCTAGACCCAGCCCATGAAAGCAACTGGGTCATTTTGGGCCAATTACCAGGAGACTGGGAGTTCTAGTCCCGTTTTTACCCATGAAAGCCACTGGGTCATTTTGGGCCAATTATCAGGAGACTGACATTTTTAGTCCGTCTTAGCCATGAAAGCCACTGGGTCATTTTGGGGCAATTACCAGGAGACTGGGAGTTCTAGTGCCGTCTTAGCCCATGATAGCCGCTGGGTCATTTTGGGCCAATTATCAGGAGACTGACATTTCTAGTCCGTCTTAGCCCATGAAAGCCATTGGGTCATTTGGGGCCAAATACCAGGAGACTGGGAGTTCTAGTCCCGTCTTAACCCATGAAAGCCACTGGGTCATTTTGAGCCAATTACCAGGAGTCTGAGAGTTCTAGATCTGGCTTAGCCATGAAAGCTACTGGGTTATTTTGGGCCAATTACCAGGAGACTGGGAGTTCTAGTTCCGTCTTAGCCCATGAAAGCCACTATGTCATTTTGGGCCAATTACCAGGACACAGGGAGTTCTAGTCCCTTCTTTACCCATGAAAGCCGCTGGGTCATTTTGGGCCAATTATCAGGAGACTGACATTTCTAGTCCGTCTTAGCCATGAAAGCCACTGGGTCATTTTGAGCCAATTACGAGGAGACTGAAATTTCTAGTCCGTCTTAGCCATGAAAGCCACTGGGTCATTTTGAGCCAATTACCAGGAGACTGGGAGTTCTAGTCCCTTCTTAGCCCATGAAAGCCACTGGGTCATTTTGAGCCAATTACCAGGAGTCTGAGAGTTCTAGTCCCGTCTTAACCCATGAAAGCCACTGGGTCATTTTGAGCCAATTACCAGGAGTCTGAGAGTTCTAGACCTGGCTTTACCCATAAAAGCCACTGGGTCATTTTGGGCCAATTACCAGGGGACTGGGAGTTGTAGACTTTTCTTACACCGTGAAAGCCACCTGGGTGAATTTGGGCCGATTACCAGGAGACTGGGAGTTCTACACCTGTCTTAGCCAATGAAAGCCACTGGGTCGTTTTGGGCCAATTACCCAGAGAATGGGAGTTCTAGTCCCGTCTTAGCCCATGAAAGCCACTGGGTCATTTTGGGCTAATTAACAGGTGACTGGGAGTTCTAGACCTGGCTTAGCCATGAAAGCCACTGGGTCATTTTGGGCCAATTACCAGGAGACTGGGAGTTCTAGTTCCGTCTTAGCCCATGAAAGCCACTGGGTCCTTTTGGGCCAAGTACCAGGGGACTGGGTGTTCTATACCGGTCTTTACCCATAAAAGCCACTGGGTCATTTTGGGCCAATTACCAGGGGACTGGGAGTTGTAGACTTTTCTTACGCCATGAAAGCCACCTGGGTGAATTTGGGCCAATTACCAGGAGACTGACAGTTCTACACCTGTCTTAGCCCATGAAAGCCACTGGGTCGTTTTGGCCCAATTACCCGGAGAATGGGAGTTCTAGTCCCGTCTTAGCCCATGAAAGCCACTGGGTCATTTTGGGTCAATTAACAGGCGACTGGGAGTTCTAGACCCAGCCCATGAAAGCCACTGGGTCATTTTGGGCCAATTACCAGGAGACTGGGAGTTCTAGTCCCGTTTTTACCCATGAAAGCCGCTGGGTCATTTTGGGCCAATTATCAGGAGACTGACATTTCTAGTCCGTCTTAGCCATGAAAGCCACTGGGTCATTTTGAGCCAATTACCAGGAGACTGGGAGTTCTAGTCCCTTCTTAGCCCATGAAAGCCACTGGGTCATTTTGGGCCAATTATCAGGGGACTGGCAGTTGTAGACTATTCTTATACCATGAAAGCCACCTGGGTGAATTTGGGCCAATTACCAGGAGACTGGGAGTTCTACACCTGCCTTAGCCCATGAAAGCCACTGCGTCGTTTTGAGCCAATTAACCGGAGAATGGGAGTTCTAGTCCCGTCTTAGCCCATGAAAGCCACTGGGTCATTTTGGTCCAATTAACAGGCGACTGGGAGTTCTAGACCCAGCCCATGAAAGCCACTGGGTCATTTTGGGCCAATTACCAGGAGACTAAGAGTTCTAGTCCCCTCTTAGCCCATGAAAGCCGCTGGGTCATTTTGGGCCAATTATCAGGAGACTGACATTTCTAGTCCATCTTAGCCCATGAATGCCACGGGGTCAATTTGGGGCAATTACCAGGAGACTGGGAGTTCTAGTCCTGTCTTAGCCGATGAAACCTATTGGGTCATTTTGTGCCAATTACCAGGAGACTGAGAGTTCTAGTCCCGTCTTAGCTCATGAAAGCCAATGGGTCATTTTGGGCCAATTACCAGGAGACTGAGAGTTCTAGTACCATCTTAGCCAATGAAAGCCACCAGGGTCATTTTGGGCCAATTACCAGGAGACTGGGAGTTCTAGTCCAATCTTAGACCATGAAAGCCACTGGGTCATTTTGGGCCAATTACCAGGACACTGGGAGTTCTATACCCGTCTTTACCCATAAAAGCCACTGGGACATTTTGGGCCAATTACCAGGGGACTGGCAGTTGTAGACTTTTCTTACACCATGAAAGCCACCTGGGTGAATTTGGGCCAATTACCAGGAGACTGGGAGTTCTACACCTGTCTTAGCCCATGAAAGCCACTGGGTCGTTTTGGGCCAATTACCCGGAGAATGGGAGTTCTAGTCCCTTCTTAGCCCATGAAAGGCACTGGGTCGTTTGGGGCCAATTACCAGGAGACTGGGAGTTCTAGTCCAATCTTAGCCCATGAAAGCCACTGTGTCATTTTGGGCCAATTACCAGGAGACTGAGATTTCTAGTCCCCTCTTAGCCCATGAAAGCCGTTGGGTCATTTTGGGCCAATTACCAGGAGACTGAAATTTCTAGTCCGTCTTAGCCCATGAAAGCCACTGGGTCATTTTGGGGCAATTACCAGGACACTGGGAGTTCTACTGCCGTCTTAGCCCATGATAGCCACTGGGTCATTTTGGGCCAATTATCAGGAGACTGACATTTCTAGTCCGTCTTAGTCCATGAAAGCCGCTGGGTCATTTTGGGCCAATTATCAGAAGACTGACATTTCTAGTCCGTTTTAGCCCATGAAAGCCACTGGGACATTTGGGGCCAATTACCAGGAGACTGGGAGTTCTAGTCCCGTCTTAACACATGAAAGCCACTGGGTCATTTTGAGTCAATTAGCAGGAGTCTGAGAGTTCTAGACCTGGCTTAGCCATGAAAGCCACTGGGTCATTTTGGGCCAATTACCAGGAGACTGGGAGTTCTAGTTCCGTCTTAGCCCATGAAAGCCACTGGGTCGCTTTGGGCCAATTACCCGGAGAATGGGAGTTCTAGTCCCGTCTTAGCCCATGAAAGCCACTGGGTCATTTTGGGCCAATTAACAGGCGACTGGGAGTTCTAGACCCAGCCCATGAAAGCCACTGGGTCATTTTGGGCCAATTACCAGGAGACTGGGAGTTCTAGTCCCGTCTTTACCCATAAAAGCCTCTGGGTCATTTTGGGCCAATTATCAGGAGACTGACATTTCTAGTCCGTCTTAGCCATGAAAGCCACTGGGTCATTTTGGGCCAATTACCACAAGACTGGGTGTTCTAGTCCCGTCTTAACCCTTGAAAGCCACTGGGTCATTTTGAGCCAATTACCAGGAGTCTGAAAGTTCTAGACCTGGCTTAGCCATGAAAGGCACTGGGTCATTTTGGGCCAATTACCAGGAGACTGGGAGTTCTAGTTCCGTCTTAGCCCATGAAAGCCACTGGGTCATTTTGGGCCAATAACCAGGGGACTGGGAGTTGTAGACTTTTCTTATGCCATGAAAGCCACCTGGGTGAATTTGGGCCAATTACCAGGAGACTGAGAGTTCTGCACCTGTCTTAGCCCATGAAAGCCACTGGGTCGTTTTGGCCCAATTACCCGGAGAATGGGAGTTCTAGTCCTGTCTTAGCCCATGAAAGCCACTGCATCATTTTGGGTCAATTAACAGGCGACTGGGAGTTCTAGACCCAGCCCATGAAAGCAACTGGGTCATTTTGGGCCAATTACCAGGAGACTGGGAGTTCTAGTCCCGTTTTTACCCATGAAAGCCACTGGGTCATTTTGGGCCAATTATCAGGAGACTGACATTTCTATTCCGTCTTAGCCATGAAAGCCATTGGGTCATTTTGAGCCAATTAGCAGGAAACTGGGAGTTCTAGTCCCTTCTTAGCCCATGAAAGGCACTGGGTCGTTTGGGGCCAATTACCAGGAGACTGGGAGTTCTAGTCCAATCTTAGCCCATGAAAGCCACTGTGTCATTTTGGGCCAATTACCAGGAGACTGAGATTTCTAGTCCCCTCTTAGCCCATGAAAGCCGTTGGGTCATTTTGGGCCAATTACCAGGAGACTGAAATTTCTAGTCCGTCTTAGCCCATGAAAGCCACTGGGTCATTTTGGGGCAATTACCAGGACACTGGGAGTTCTACTGCCGTCTTAGCCCATGATAGCCACTGGGTCATTTTGGGCCAATTATCAGGAGACTGACATTTCTAGTCCGTCTTAGTCCATGAAAGCCGCTGGGTCATTTTGGGCCAATTATCAGAAGACTGACATTTCTAGTCCGTTTTAGCCCATGAAAGCCACTGGGACATTTGGGGCCAATTACCAGGAGACTGGGAGTTCTAGTCCCGTCTTAACACATGAAAGCCACTGGGTCATTTTGAGTCAATTAGCAGGAGTCTGAGAGTTCTAGACCTGGCTTAGCCATGAAAGCCACTGGGTCATTTTGGGCCAATTACCAGGAGACTGGGAGTTCTAGTTCCGTCTTAGCCCATGAAAGCCACTGGGTCGCTTTGGGCCAATTACCCGGAGAATGGGAGTTCTAGTCCCGTCTTAGCCCATGAAAGCCACTGGGTCATTTTGGGCCAATTAACAGGCGACTGGGAGTTCTAGACCCAGCCCATGAAAGCCACTGGGTCATTTTGGGCCAATTACCAGGAGACTGGGAGTTCTAGTCCCGTCTTTACCCATAAAAGCCTCTGGGTCATTTTGGGCCAATTATCAGGAGACTGACATTTCTAGTCCGTCTTAGCCATGAAAGCCACTGGGTCATTTTGGGCCAATTACCCGGAGAATGGGAGTTCTAGTCCCGTCGTAGCCCATGAAAGCCACTGGGTCATTTTGAGCCAATTACCAGGAGTCTGAGAGTTCTAGACCTGGCTTAGGCATGAAAGCCAATGGGTCATTTTGGGCCAATTACCAGGAGACTGGGAGTTCTAGTTCCGTCTTAGCCCATGAAAGCCACTGGGTCATTTTGAGCCAATTACCAGGAGTCTGAGAGTTCTAGACCTGGCTTAGGCATGAAAGCCACTGCGTCATTTTGGGTCAATTAACAGGCGACTGGGAGTTCTAGACCCAGCCTATGAAAGCCACTGGGTCATTTTGGGCCAATTATCAGGAGACTGACATTTTTAGTCCGTCTTAGCCATGAAAGCCACTGGGTCATTTTGAGCCAATTACCAGGAAACTGGGAGTTCTAGTCCTTTCTTAGCCCATGAAAGCCACTGGGTCATTTTGGGCCATTTACCAGGAGACTGGGAGTTCTAGTCCAATCTTAGCCCATGATAGCCACTGGGTCATTTTGGGCCAATTTCCAGGAGACTGGGAGTTCTAGTCCCTTCTTAGCCCATGTAAGCCACTGGGTCGTTTGGGGCGATTTACCAGGAGACTGGGAGTTCCAGTCCAATCTTAGCCCATGAAAGCCACTGGGTCATTTTGGGCCAATTACCAGGAGTCTGAGAGTTCTAGACCTGGCTTAGGCATGAAAGCCACTGGGTCATTTTGGGCCAATTACCAGGAGATTGGGAGTTCTAGTTCCGTCTTAGCCCATGAAAGCCACTGGGTCATTTTGAGCCAATTACCAGGAGTCTGAGAGTTCTAGACCTGGCTTAGGCATGAAAGCCACTGCGTCATTTTGGGTCAATTAACAGGCGACTGGGAGTTCTAGACCCAGCCCATGAAAGCAACTGGGTCATTTTGTGCCAATTACCAGGAGACTGGGAGTTCTAGTCCCGTTTTTACCCATGAAAGCCACTGGGTCATTTTGGGCCAATTATCAGGAGACTGACATTTTTAGTCCGTCTTAGCCATGAAAGCCACTGGGTCATTTTGAGCCAATTACCAGGAAACTGGGAGTTCTAGTCCTTTCTTAGCCCATGAAAGCCACTGGGTCATTTTGGGCCATTTACCAGGAGACTGGGAGTTCTAGTCCAATCTTAGCCCATGATAGCCACTGGGTCATTTTGGGCCAATTTCCAGGAGACTGGGAGTTCTAGTCCCTTCTTAGCCCATGTAAGCCACTGGGTCGTTTGGGGCGATTTACCAGGAGACTGGGAGTTCCAGTCCAATCTTAGCCCATGAAAGCCACTGGGTCATTTTGGGCCAATTACCAGGAGACTGAGAGTTCTAGTCCCCTCTTAGCCTATGAAAGCCGCTGGGTCATTTTGGGCCAATTACCAGGAGACTGAAATTTCTAGTCCGTCTTAGCCCATGAAAGCCACTGGGTCATTTGGGGCCAAATACCAGGAGACTGGGAGTTCTAGTCCCGTCTTAACCCATGAAAGCCACTGGGTCATTTTGAGCCAATTACCAGGAGTCTGAGAGTTCTAGATCTGGCTTAGCCATGAAAGCCACTGGGTTATTTTGTGCCAATTACCAGGAGACTGGGAGTTCTAGTTCCGTCTTAGCCCATGAAAGCCACTATGTCATTTTGGGCCAATTACCAGGACACAGGGAGTTCTAGTCCCTTCTTTACCCATGAAAGCCGCTGGGTCATTTTGGGCCAATTATCAGGAGACTGACATTTCTAGTCCGTCTTAGCCATGAAAGCCACTGGGTCATTTTGAGCCAATTACCAGGAGACTGGGAGTTCTAGTCCCTTCTTAGCCCATGAAAGCCACTGGGTCATTTGGGGCCAATTACCAGGAGACTGGGAGTTCTAGTCCAATCTTAGCCCATGAAAGCCACTGGGTCATTTTGGGCCAATTACCAGGAGACTGAAATTTCTAGTCCGTCTTAGCCCATGAATGGCACTGGGTCATTTTAGGCCAATTATCAGGAGACTGACATTTCTAGTCCGTCTTAGTCCATGAAAGCCGCTGGGTCATATTGGGCCAATTATCAGGAGACTGACATTTCTAGTCCGTCTTAGCCCATGAAAGCCCCTGGGTCATTTTGGGCCAATTACCAGGAGACTGGGAGTTCTAGTTCCGTCTTAGCCCATGAAAGCGACTGGGTCATTTTGGGCCAATTACCAGGACGCTGGGAGTTCTATACCCGTCTTTACCCATAAAAGCCACTGGGTCATTTTGGGCCAATTACCAGGGGACTGGCAGTTGTAGACTTTTCTTACACCTTGAAAGCCGCCTGGGTGAATTTGGGCCAATTACCAGGAGACTGGGAGTTCTACACCTGTCTTAGCCCATGACAGCCACTGGGTCGTTTTGGGCCAATTACCCGGAGAATGGGAGTTCTAGTCCCGTCTTAGCCCAGGAAAGCGATTGGGTCATTTTGGGCCAATTAACAGGCGACTGGGAGTTCTAGACCCAGCCCATGAAAGCCACTGGGTCATTTTGGGCCAATTACCAGGAGACTGGGAGTTGTAGTCCCGTCTTTACCCATAAAAGCCTCTGGGTCATTTTGGGCCAATTATCAGGAGACTGACATTTCTAGTCCGTCTTAGCCATGAAAGCCACTGGGTCATTTTGGGCCAATTACCACAAGACTGGGTGTTCTAGTCCCGTCTTAGCCCATGAAAGCCACTGGGTCATTTTGAGCCAATTACCAGGAGACTGGGAGTTCTAGTCCCGTTTTTACCCATGAAAGCCACTGGGTCATTTTGGGCCAATTATCAGGAGACTGACATTTCTAGTCCGTCTTAGCCATGAAAGCCACTGGGTCATTTTGAGCCAATTACCAGGAAACGGGGAGTTCTAGTCCCTTCTTAGCCCATGAAAGGCACTGGGTCGTTTGGGGCCAATTACCAGGAGACTGGGAGTTCTAGTCCAATCTTAGCCCATGAAAGCCACTGTGTCATTTTGGGCCAATTACCAGGAGACTGAGAGTTCTAGTCCCCTCTTAGCCCATGAAAGCCGTTGGGTCATTTTGGGGCAATTACCAGGAGACTGGGAGTTCTACTGCCGTCTTAGCCCATGATAACCACTGGGTCATTTTGGGACAATTATCAGGAGACTGACATTTCTAGTCCGTCTTAGTCCATGAAAGCCGCTGGGTCATTTTGGGCCAATTATCAGAAGACTGACATTTCTAGTCCGTTTTAGCCCATGAAAGCCACTGGGTCATTTGGGGCCAATTACCAGGAGACGGGGAGTTCTAGTCCCGTCTTAACCCATGAAAGCCACTGGGTCATTTTGAGCCAATTACCAGGAGTCTGAGAGTTCTAGACCTGGCTTAGCCATGAAAGCCACTGGGTCATTTTGGGCCAATTACCAGGAGACTGGGAGTTCTAGTCCCGATTTTACCCATGAAAGCCGCTGGGTCATTTTGGACCAATTATCAGGAGACTCACATTTCTAGTCCGTCTTAGCCCATGAAAGCCACTGGGTCATTTTGGGGCAATTACCAGGAGACTGGGAGTTCTAGTGCCGTCTTAGCCCATGATAGCCACTGGGTCATTTTGGGCCAATTACCAGGAGACTGGGAGTTCTAGTCCCTTCTTAGCCCATGAAAGCCACTGGGTCGTTTGGGGCCATTTACCAGGAGACTGGGTGTTCCAGTCCAATCTTAGCCCATGAAAGCCACTGGGTCATTTTGGGCCAATTACCCGGAGACTGAGAGTTCTAATCCCCTCTTAGCCCATGAAAGCCGCTGGGTCATTTTGGGCCAATTATCAGGAGACTCTAATTTCTAGTCCGTCTTAGCCCATGAAAGCCACTGGGTCATTTTGGGGCAATTACCAGGAGACTGGGAGTTCTAGTGCCGTCTTAGCCCATGATAGCCACTGGGTCATTTTGGTCCAATTATCAGGAAACTGACATTTCTAGTCCGTCTTAGTCCATGGAAGCCGCTGGGTCATTTTGGGCCAATTATCAGGAGACTGACATTTCTAGTCCGTCTTAGCCCATGAAAGCCACTGGGACATTTGGGGCCAATTACCAGGAGACTGGGAGTTCTAGTCCTGTCTTAACCCATGAAAGCCACTGGGTCATTTTGAGCCAATTACCTGGAGTCGGAGAGTTCTACACCTGGCTTAGCCATGAAAGCCACTGGGTCATTTTGGGCCAATTACCAGGAGACTGGGAGTTCTAGTTCCGTCTTAGCCCATGAAAGCCACTGGGTAATTTTGGGCCAATTACCAGGACACTGGGAGTTCTAGTCCCCTCTTTACCCATGAAAGCCGCTGGGTCATTTTGGGCCAATTATCAGAAGACTGACATTTCTAGTCCGTTTTAGCCCATGAAAGCCACTGGGTCATTTGGGGCCAATTACCAGGAGACGGGGAGTTCTAGTCCCGTCTTAACCCATGAAAGCCACTGGGTCATTTTGAGCCAATTACCAGGAGACTGACATTTCTAGTCCGTCTTAGTCCATGAAAGCCGCTGGGTCATTTTGGGCCAATTATCAGAAGACTGACATTTCTAGTCCGTTTTAGCCCATGAAAGCCACTGGGTCATTTGGGGCCAATTACCAGGAGACGGGGAGTTCTAGTCCCGTCTTAACCCATGAAAGCCACTGGGTCATTTTGGGCCAATTACCAGGAGACTGGGAGTTCTAGTCCCGATTTTACCCATGAAAGCCGCTGGGTCATTTTGGACCAATTATCAGGAGACTCACATTTCTAGTCCGTCTTAGCCCATGAAAGCCACTGGGTCATTTTGGGGCAAGTACCAGGAGACTGGGAGTTCTAGTGCCGTCTTAGCCCATGATAGCCACTGGGTCATTTTGGGCCAATTACCAGGAGACTGGGAGTTCTAGTCCCTTCTTAGCCCATGAAAGCCACTGGGTCGTTTGGGGCCATTTACCAGGAGACTGGGTGTTCCAGTCCAATCTTAGCCCATGAAAGCCACTGGGTCATTTTGGGCCAATTACCCGGAGACTGAGAGTTCTAGTCCCCTCTTAGCCCATGAAAGCCGCTGGGTCATTTTGGGCCAATTATCAGGAGACTGAAATTTCTAGTCCGTCTTAGCCCATGAAAGCCACTGGGTCATTTTGGGGCAATTACCAGGAGACTGGGAGTTCTAGTGCCGTCTTAGCCCATGATAGCCACTGGGTCATTTTGGGCCAATTATCAGGAAACTGACATTTCTAGTCCGTCTTAGTCCATGGAAGCCGCTGGGTCATTTTGGGCCAATTATCAGGAGACTGACATTTCTAGTCCGTCTTAGCCCATGAAAGCCACTGGGACATTTGGGGCCAATTACCAGGAGACTGGGAGTTCTAGTCCCGTCTTAACCCATGAAAGCCACTGGGTCATTTTGAGCCAATTACCAGGAGACTGGGAGTTCTAGTCCCTTCTTAGCCCATGAAAGCCACTGGGTCATTTGGGGCCAATTACCAGGAGACTGGGAGTTCTAGTCCAATCTTAGCCCATCAAAGCCACTGGGTCATTTTGGGCCAATTACCAGGAGACTGAAATTTCTAGTCCGTCTTAGCCCATGAAAGGCACTGGGTCATTTTAGGCCAATTATCAGGAGACTGACATTTCTAGTCCATCTTAGTCCATGAAATCCGCTGGGTCATTTTGGGCCAATTAACAGGAGACTGAAATTTCTAGTCCGTCTTAGCCCATGAAAGCCACTGGGTCATTTTGGGCCAATTACCAGGACACTGGGAGTTCTATACCCGTCTTTACCTATAAAAGCCACTGGGACATTTTGGGCCAATTACCAGGGGACTGGCAGTTGTAGACTTTTCTTACACCATGAAAGCCACCTGGGTGAATTTGGGCCAATTACCAGGAGACTGGGAGTTCTACACCTGTCTTAGCCCATGAAAGCCACTGGGTCGTTTTGGGCCAATTACCCGGAGAATGGGAGTTCTAGTCCCGTCTTAGCCCAGGAAAGCGATTGGGTCATTTTGGGCCAATTAACAGGCGACTGGGAGTTCTAGACCCAGCCCATGAAAGCCACTGGGTCATTTTGGGCCAATTACCAGGAGACTGGGAGTTCTAGTCCCGTCTTTACCCATAAAAGCCTCTGGGTCATTTTGGGCCAATTATCAGGATACTGACATTTCTAGTCCGTCTTAGTCATGAAAGCCACTGGGTCGTTTTGGGCCAATTACCACAAGACTGGGTGTTCTAGTTCCGTCTTAACCCATGAAAGCCACTGGGTCATTTTGAGCCAATTACCAGGAGTCTGAAAGTTCTAGACCTGGCTTAGCCATGAAAGCCACTGGGTCATTTTGGGCCAATTACCAGGAGACTGGGAGTTCTAGTTCCGTCTTAGCCCATGAAAGCCACTGGGTCATTTTGGGCCAATAACCGGGGGACTGGGAGTTGTAGACTTTTCTTATGCCATGAAAGCCACCTGGGTGAATTTGGGCCAATTACCAGGAGACTGAGAGTTCTGCACCTGTCTTAGCCCATGAAAGCCACTGGGTCGTTTTGGCCCAATTACCCGGAGAATGGGAGTTCTAGTCCCGTCTTAGCCCATGAAAGCCACTGCATCATTTTGGGTCAATTAACAGGCGACTGGGAGTTCTAGACCCAGCCCATGAAAGCAACTGGGTCATTTTGGGCCAATTACCAGGAGACTGGGAGTTCTAGTCCCGTTTTTACCCATGAAAGCCACTGGGTCATTTTGGGCCAATTATCAGGAGACTGACATTTCTAGTCCGTCTTAGCCATGAAAGCCACTGGGTCATTTTGAGCCAATTACCAGGAAACTGGGAGTTCTAGTCCAATCTTAGCCCATGAAAGCCACTGGGTCATTTTGGGCCAATTACCAGGAGACTGGGAGTTCTAGTCCCTTTTTAGCCCATGAAAGCCACTGGGTCGTTTGGGGCCATTTACCAGGAGACTGGGAGTTCCAGTCCAATCTTAGCCCATGAAAGCCACTGGGTCATTTTGGGCCAATAACCCGGAGACTGAGAGTTCTAGTCCCCTCTTAGCCCATGAAAGCCGCTGGGTCATTTTGGGCCAATTATCAGGAGTCTGAAATTTCTAGTCCGTCTTAGCCCATGAAAGCCACTGGGACATTTGGGGCCAATTACCAGGAGACTGGGAGTTCTAGTCCCGTCTTAACCCATGAAAGCCACTGGGTCATTTTGAGCCAATTACCAGGAGTCTGAGAGTTCTACACCTAGCTTAGCCATGAAAGCCACTGGGTCATTTTGGGCCAATTACCAGGAGACTGGGAGTTCTAGTTCCGTCTTAGCCCATGAAAGCCACTGGGTAATTTTGGGCCAATTACCAGGACACTCGGAGTTCTAGTCCCCTCTTTACCCATGAAAGCCGCTGGGTCATTTTGGGCCAATTATCAGGAGACTGACATTTTTAGTCCGTCTTAGCCATGAAAGCCACTGGGTCATTTTGAGCCAATAACGAGGAGACTGACATTTCTAGTCCTTCTTAGCCATGAAAGCCACTGGGTCATTTTGAGCCAATTATCAGGAGACTGGGAGTTCTAGTCCCTTCTTAGCCCATGAAAGCCACTGGGTCATTTGGGGCCAATTACCAGGAGACTGGGAGTTCTAGTCCAATCTTAGCCCATCAAAGCCACTGGGTCATTTGGGGCCAATTACCAGGAGACTGGGAGTTCTAGTCCAATCTTAGCCCATCAAAGCCGCTGGGTCATTTTGAGCCAATTACGAGGAGACTGACATTTCTAGTCCGTCTTAGCCATGAAAGCCACTGGGTCATTTGGGGCCAATTACCAGGAGATTGGGAGTTCTAGTCCCTTCTTAGCCCATGAAAGCCACTGGGTCATTTGGGGCCAATTACCAGGAGACTGGGAGTTCTAGTCCAATCTTAGCCCATCAAAGCCACTGGGTCATTTTAGGCCAATTATCAGGAGACTGACATTTCTAGTCCATCTTAGTCCATGAAAGCCGCTGGGTCATTTTGGGCCAATTAACAGGAGACTGACATTTCTAGTCCGTCTTAGCCCATGAAAGCCACTGGGTCATTTTGGGCCAATTACCAGGACACTGGTAGTTCTATACCCGTCTTTACCCATAAAAGCCACTGGGTCATTTTGGGCCAATTACCAGGGGACTGGCAGTTGTAGACTTTTCTTACACCATGAAAGCCACCTGGGTGAATTTGGGCCAATTACCAGGAGACTGGGAGTTCTACACCTGTCTTAGCCCATGAAAGCCACTGGGTCCTTTTGGGCCAATTACCAGGAGAATGGGAGTTCTAGTCCCGTCTTAGCCCATGAAAGCGATTGGGTCATTTTGGGCCAATTAACAGGGGACTGGGAGTTCTAGACCCAGCCCATGAAAGCTACTGGGTCATTTTGGGCGAATTGCCAGGAGACTGGGAGTTCTATTCCCTTCTTAGCACATGGAAGCCACTGGGTCATTTGGGGCCAATTACCAGGAGAATGGGAGTTCTAGTCCAATCTTAGCCCGTTAAAGCCACTGGGTCATTTTGGGCCAATTATCAGGAGACTAAGAGTTCTTGTCCCCTCTTAGCCCATGAAAGTCGCTGGGTCATTTTGGGCCAATTATCAGGAGACTGACATTTCTAGTCCGTCTTAGCCCATGAAAGCCAGTGGGTCATATTGGGCCAATTACCAGGAGACTGGGAGTTCTAGTACCGTCTTAACCCATGAAAGCCACTGCGTCATTTTGAGCCAATTACCAGGAGTCTGAGAGTTGTAGACCTGGCTTAGCCATGAAAGCCACTGGGTCATTTTGGGCCAATTACCAGGAGACTGGGAGTTCTAGTCCCGTCTTAGCCCATGAAAGCCACTGGGTCATTTTGGGCCAATTACCAGGACACTGGGAGTTCTAGTCCAATCTTAGCCCATGAAAGCCACTGGGACATTTGGGGCCAATTACCTGGAGACTGGGAGTTCTAGTCCCGTCTTAGCCCATGAAAGCCACTGGGTCATTTTGGGCCAATTACCAGGACACTGGGAGTTCTATACCCGTCTTTACACATAAAAGCCACTGGGTCATTTTGGGCCAATTACCAGGGGACTGGGAGTTGTAGACTTTTCTTACACCGTGAAAGCCACCTGGGTGAATTTGGGCCGATTACCAGTAGACTGGGAGTTCTACACCTGTCTTAGCCCATGAAAGCCACTGGGTCGCTTTGGGCCAATTACCCGGAGAATGGGAGTTCTAGTCCCGTCTTAGCCCATGAAAGCCACTGGGTCATTTTGGGCCAATAACCGGGGGACTGGGAGTTGTTGACTTTTCTTATGCCATGAAAGCCACCTGGGTGAATTTGGGCCAATTACCAGGAGACTGAGAGTTCTGCACCTGTCTTAGCCCATGAAAGCCACTGGGTCATTTTGGGGCAATTACCAGGAGACTGGGCGTTCTAGTGCCGTCTTAGCCCATGATAGCCACTGGGTCATTTTGGGCCAATAAACAGGCGACTGGGAGTTCTAGACCCAGCCCATGAAAGCCACTGGGTCATTTTGGGCCAATTACCAGGAGACAGGGAGTTCTAGTCCCGTCTTTACCCATAAAAGCCTCTGGGTCATTTTGGGCCAATTATCAGGAGACTGACATTTCTAGTCCGACTTAGCCATGAAAGCCACTGGGTCATTTTGGGCCAATTACCCGGAGAGTGGGAGTTCTAGTCCCGTCTTAGCCCATGAAAGCCACTGGGTCATTTTGAGCCAATTACCAGGAGTCTGAGAGTTCTAGACCTGGCTTAGGCATGAAAGCCACTGGGTCATTTTGGGCCAATTACCAGGAGACTGGGAATTCTAGTTCCGTCTTAGCCCATGAAAGCCACTGGGTCATTTTGGGCCAATAACCGGGGGACTGGGAGTTGTAGACTTTTCTTATGCCATGAAAGCCACCTGGGTGAATTTGGGCCAATTACCAGGAGACTGAGAGTTCTGCACCTGTCTTAGCCCATGAAAGCCACTGGGTCATTTTGGGGCAATTACCAGGAGACTGGGAGTTCTAGTGCCGTCTTAGCCCAAGAAAGCCACTGGGTCGTTTGGGGCCATTTACCAGGAGACTGGGAGTTCCAGTCCAATCTTAGCCCATGAAAGCCACTGGGTCATTTTGGGCCAATTACCCGGAGACTGAGAGTTCTAGTCCCCTCTTAGCCCATGAAAGCCGCTGGGTCATTTTGGGCCAATTATCAGGAGACTGACATTTCTAGTCCGTCTTAGTCCATGGAAGCCACTGGGTCATTTTGGGCCAATTATCAGGAGACTGACATTTCTAGTCCGTCTTAGCCCATGAAAGCCACTGGGACATTTGGGGCCAATTACCAGGAGACTGGGAGTTCTAGTCCCGTCTTAACCCATGAAAGCCACTGGGTCATTTTGAGCCAATTACCAGGAGTCTGAGAGTTCTAGACCTGGCTTAGCCATGAAAGCTACTGGGTCATTTTGGGCCAATTACCAGGAGACTGGGAGTTCTAGTTCCGTCTTAGCCCATGAAAGCCACTGGGTCGCTTTGGGCCAATTACCCGGAGAATGGGAGTTCTAGTCCCGTCTTAGCCCATGAAAGCCACTGGGTCATTTTGGGGCAATTAACAGGCGACTGGGAGTTCTAGACCCAGCCCATGAAAGCCACTGGGTCATTTTGGGCCAATTACCAGGAGACAGGGAGTTCTAGTCCCGTTTTTACCCATGAAAGCCACTGGGTCATTTTGGGCCAATTATCAGGAGACTGACATTTCTAGTCCGTCTTAGCCATGAAAGCCACTGGTTCATTTTGAGCCAATTACCAGGAAACTGGGAGTTCTAGTCCAATCTTAGCCCATGAAAGCCACTGGGTCATTTTGGGGCAATTACCAGGAGACTGGGAGTTCTAGTGCCGTCTTAGCCCATGATAGCCACTGGGTCATTTTGGGCCAATTACCAGGAGACTGGGAGTTCTAGTCCCTTTTTAGCCCATGAAAGCCACTGGGTCGTTTGGGGCCATTTACCAGGAGACTGGGAGTTCCAGTCCAATCTTAGCCCATGAAAGCCACTGGGTCATTTTGGGCCAATAACCCGGAGACTGAGAGTTCTAGTCCCCTCTTAGCCCATGAAAGCCGCTGGGTCATTTTCGGCCAATTATCAGGAGTCTGAAATTTCTAGTCCGTCTTAGCCCATGAAAGCCACTGGGACATTTGGGGCCAATTACCAGGAGACTGGGAGTTCTAGTCCCGTCTTAACCCATGAAAGCCACTGGGTCATTTTGAGCCAATTACCAGGAGTCTGAGAGTTCTACACCTGGCTTAGCCATGAAAGCCACTGGGTCATTTTGGGCCAATTACCAGGAGACTGGGAGTTCTAGTTCCGTCTTAGCCCATGAAAGCCACTGGGTAATTTTGGGCCAATTACCAGGACACTGGGAGTTCTAGTCCCCTCTTTACCCATGAAAGCCGCTGGGTCATTTTGGGCCAATTATCAGGAGACTGGGAGTTCTAGTCCCTTCTTAGCCCATGAAAGCCACTGGGTCATTTGGGGCCAATTACCAGGAGACTGGGAGTTCTAGTCCAATCTTAGCCCATCAAAGCCACTGGGTCATTTGGGGCCAATTACCAGGAGACTGGGAGTTCTAGTCCAATCTTAGCCCATCAAAGCCGCTGGGTCATTTTGAGCCAATTACGAGGAGACTGACATTTCTAGTCCGTCTTAGCCATGAAAGCCACTGGGTCATTTGGGGCCAATTACCAGGAGATTGGGAGTTCTAGTCCCTTCTTAGCCCATGAAAGCCACTGGGTCATTTGGGGCCAATTACCAGGAGACTGGGAGTTCTAGTCCAATCTTAGCCCATCAAAGCCACTGGGTCATTTTAGGCCAATTATCAGGAGACTGACATTTCTAGTCCATCTTAGTCCATGAAAGCCGCTGGGTCATTTTGGGCCAATTAACAGGAGACTGACATTTCTAGTCCGTCTTAGCCCATGAAAGCCACTGGGTCATTTTGGGCCAATTACCAGGACACTGGTAGTTCTATACCCGTCTTTACCCATAAAAGCCACTGGGTCATTTTGGGCCAATTACCAGGGGACTGGCAGTTGTAGACTTTTCTTACACCATGAAAGCCACCTGGGTGAATTTGGGCCAATTACCAGGAGACTGGGAGTTCTACACCTGTCTTAGCCCATGAAAGCCACTGGGTCCTTTTGGGCCAATTACCAGGAGAATGGGAGTTCTAGTCCCGTCTTAGCCCATGAAAGCGATTGGGTCATTTTGGGCCAATTAACAGGGGACTGGGAGTTCTAGACCCAGCCCATGAAAGCTACTGGGTCATTTTGGGCCAATTGCCAGGAGACTGGGAGTTCTATTCCCTTCTTAGCACATGGAAGCCACTGGGTCATTTGGGGCCAATTACCAGGAGAATGGGAGTTCTAGTCCAATCTTAGCCCGTTAAAGCCACTGGGTCATTTTGGGCCAATTATCAGGAGACTAAGAGTTCTTGTCCCCTCTTAGCCCATGAAAGTCGCTGGGTCATTTTGGGCCAATTATCAGGAGACTGACATTTCTAGTCCGTCTTAGCCCATGAAAGCCAGTGGGTCATATTGGGCCAATTACCAGGAGACTGGGAGTTCTAGTACCGTCTTAACCCATGAAAGCCACTGCGTCATTTTGAGCCAATTACCAGGAGTCTGAGAGTTGTAGACCTGGCTTAGCCATGAAAGCCACTGGGTCATTTTGGGCCAATTACCAGGAGACTGGGAGTTCTAGTCCCGTCTTAGCCCATGAAAGCCACTGGGTCATTTTGGGCCAATTACCAGGACACTGGGAGTTCTAGTCCAATCTTAGCCCATGAAAGCCACTGGGACATTTGGGGCCAATTACCTGGAGACTGGGAGTTCTAGTCCCGTCTTAGCCCATGAAAGCCACTGGGTCATTTTGGGCCAATTACCAGGACACTGGGAGTTCTATACCCGTCTTTACACATAAAAGCCACTGGGTCATTTTGGGCCAATTACCAGGGGACTGGGAGTTGTAGACTTTTCTTACACCGTGAAAGCCACCTGGGTGAATTTGGGCCGATTACCAGTAGACTGGGAGTTCTACACCTGTCTTAGCCCATGAAAGCCACTGGGTCGCTTTGGGCCAATTACCCGGAGAATGGGAGTTCTAGTCCCGTCTTAGCCCATGAAAGCCACTGGGTCATTTTGGGCCAATAACCGGGGGACTGGGAGTTGTTGACTTTTCTTATGCCATGAAAGCCACCTGGGTGAATTTGGGCCAATTACCAGGAGACTGAGAGTTCTGCACCTGTCTTAGCCCATGAAAGCCACTGGGTCATTTTGGGGCAATTACCAGGAGACTGGGAGTTCTAGTGCCGTCTTAGCCCATGATAGCCACTGGGTCATTTTGGGCCAATAAACAGGCGACTGGGAGTTCTAGACCCAGCCCATGAAAGCCACTGGGTCATTTTGGGCCAATTACCAGGAGACTGGGAGTTCTAGTCCCGTCTTTTCCCATAAAAGCCTCTGGGTCATTTTGGGCCAATTATCAGGAGACTGACATTTCTAGTCCGACTTAGCCATGAAAGCCACTGGGTCATTTTGGGCCAATTACCCGGAGAGTGGGAGTTCTAGTCCCGTCTTAGCCCATGAAAGCCACTGGGTCATTTTGAGCCAATTACCAGGAGTCTGAGAGTTCTAGACCTGGCTTAGGCATGAAAGCCACTGGGTCATTTTGGGCCAATTACCAGGAGACTGGGAATTCTAGTTCTGTCTTAGCCCATGAAAGCCACTGGGTCATTTTGGGCCAATAACCGGGGGACTGGGAGTTGTAGACTTTTCTTATGCCATGAAAGCCACCTGGGTGAATTTGGGCCAATTACCAGGAGACTGAGAGTTCTGCACCTGTCTTAGCCCATGAAAGCCACTGGGTCATTTTGGGGCAATTACCAGGAGACTGGGAGTTCTAGTGCCGTCTTAGCCCATGATAGCCACTGGGTCATTTTGGGCCAATTACTAGGAGACTGGGAGTTTTAGTCCCTTCTTAGCCCATGAAAGCCACTGGGTCGTTTGGGGCCATTTACCAGGAGACTGGGAGTTCCAGTCCAATCTTAGCCCATGAAAGCCACTGGGTCATTTTGGGCCAATTACCCGGAGACTGAGAGTTCTAGTCCCCTCTTAGCCCATGAAAGCCGCTGGGTCATTTTGGGCCAATTATCAGGAGACTGACATTTCTAGTCCGTCTTAGTCCATGGAAGCCACTGGGTCATTTTGGGCCAATTATCAGGAGACTGACATTTCTAGTCCGTCTTAGCCCATGAAAGCCACTGGGACATTTGGGGCCAATTACCGGGAGACTGGGAGTTCTAGTCCCGTCTTAACCCATGAAAGCCACTGGGTCATTTTGAGCCAATTACCAGGAGTCTGAGAGTTCTAGACCTGGCTTAGCCATGAAAGCTACTGGGTCATTTTGGGCCAATTACCAGGAGACTGGGAGTTCTAGTTCCGTCTTAGCCCATGAAAGCCACTGGGTCACTTTGGGCCAATTACCCGGAGAATGGGAGTTCTAGTCCCGTCTTAGCCCATGAAAGCCACTGGGTCATTTTGGGGCAATTAACAGGCGACTGG
This sequence comes from Hydrophis major, assembly GCA_033807585.1. Classification (NCBI taxonomy): domain Eukaryota; kingdom Metazoa; phylum Chordata; class Lepidosauria; order Squamata; family Elapidae; genus Hydrophis; species Hydrophis major. The sequence goes on along the minus strand of CM066343.1, from coordinate 2,986,946 downwards.
GAGTTCTAGACCCAGCCCATGAAAGCCACTGGGTCATTTTGGGCCAATTACCAGGAGACTGGGAGTTCTAGTCCCGTCTTTACCCATAAAAGCCTCTGGGTCATTTTGGGCCAATTATCAGGAGACTAACATTTCTAGTCCGTCTTAGCCATGAACGCCACTGGGTCATTTTGGGCCAATTACCAGGAGACTGGGAGTTCTAGTTCCGTCTTAGCCCATGAAAGCCACCGGGTCATTTTGAGCCAATTACCAGGAGTCTGAGAGTTCTAGACCTGGCTTAGGCATGAAAGCCATTGCGTCATTTTGGGTCAATTAACAGGCGACTGGGAGTTCTAGACCCAGCCCATGAAAGCAACTGGGTCATTTTGGGCCAATTACCAGGAGACTGGGAGTTCTAGTCCCGTTTTTACCCATGAAAGCCACTGGGTCATTTTGGGCCAATTATCAGGAGACTGACATTTTTAGTCCGTCTTAGCCATGAAAGCCACTGGGTCATTTTGGGGCAATTACCAGGAGACTGGGAGTTCTAGTGCCGTCTTAGCCCATGATAGCCGCTGGGTCATTTTGGGCCAATTATCAGGAGACTGACATTTCTAGTCCGTCTTAGCCCATTAAAGCCATTGGGTCATTTGGGGCCAAATACCAGGAGACTGGGAGTTCTAGTCCAATCTTAGCCCATGAAAGCCACTGGGACATTTGGGGCCAATTACCTGGAGACTGGGAGTTCTAGTCCCGTCTTAGCCCATGAAAGCCACTGGGTCATTTTGGGCCAATTACCAGGACACTGGGAGTTCTATACCCGTCTTTACACATAAAAGCCACTGGGTCATTTTGGGCCAATTACCAGGGGACTGGGAGTTGTAGACTTTTCTTACACCGTGAAAGCCACCTGGGTGAATTTGGGCCGATTACCAGTAGACTGGGAGTTCTACACCTGTCTTAGCCCATGAAAGCCACTGGGTCGCTTTGGGCCAATTACCCGGAGAATGGGAGTTCTAGTCCCGTCTTAGCCCATGAAAGCCACTGGGTCATTTTGGGCCAATAACCGGGGGACTGGGAGTTGTTGACTTTTCTTATGCCATGAAAGCCACCTGGGTGAATTTGGGCCAATTACCAGGAGACTGAGAGTTCTGCACCTGTCTTAGCCCATGAAAGCCACTGGGTCATTTTGGGGCAATTACCAGGAGACTGGGAGTTCTAGTGCCGTCTTAGCCCATGATAGCCACTGGGTCATTTTGGGCCAATAAACAGGCGACTGGGTGTTCTAGACCCAGCCCATGAAAGCCACTGGGTCATTTTGGGCCAATTACCAGGAGACTGGGAGTTCTAGTCCCGTCTTTTCCCATAAAAGCCTCTGGGTCATTTTGGGCCAATTATCAGGAGACTGACATTTCTAGTCCGACTTAGCCATGAAAGCCACTGGGTCATTTTGGGCCAATTACCCGGAGAGTGGGAGTTCTAGTCCCGTCTTAGCCCATGAAAGCCACTGGGTCATTTTGAGCCAATTACCAGGAGTCTGAGAGTTCTAGACCTGGCTTAGGCATGAAAGCCACTGGGTCATTTTGGGCCAATTACCAGGAGACTGGGAATTCTAGTTCCGTCTTAGCCCATGAAAGCCACTGGGTCATTTTGGGCCAATAACCGGGGGACTGGGAGTTGTAGACTTTTCTTATGCCATGAAAGCCACCTGGGTGAATTTGGGCCAATTACCAGGAGACTGAGAGTTCTGCACCTGTCTTAGCCCATGAAAGCCACTGGGTCATTTTGGGGCAATTACCAGGAGACTGGGAGTTCTAGTGCCGTCTTAGCCCATGATAGCCACTGGGTCATTTTGGGCCAATTACTAGGAGACTGGGAGTTTTAGTCCCTTCTTAGCCCATGAAAGCCACTGGGTCGTTTGGGGCCATTTACCAGGAGACTGGGAGTTCCAGTCCAATCTTAGCCCATGAAAGCCACTGGGTCATTTTGGGCCAATTACCCGGAGACTGAGAGTTCTAGTCCCCTCTTAGCCCATGAAAGCCGCTGGGTCATTTTGGGCCAATTATCAGGAGACTGACATTTCTAGTCCGTCTTAGTCCATGGAAGCCACTGGGTCATTTTGGGCCAATTATCAGGAGACTGACATTTCTAGTCCGTCTTAGCCCATGAAAGCCACTGGGACATTTGGGGCCAATTACCAGGAGACTGGGAGTTCTAGTCCCGTCTTAACCCATGAAAGCCACTGGGTCATTTTGAGCCAATTACCAGGAGTCTGAGAGTTCTAGACCTGGCTTAGCCATGAAAGCTACTGGGTCATTTTGGGCCAATTACCAGGAGACTGGGAGTTCTAGTTCCGTCTTAGCCCATGAAAGCCACTGGGTCGCTTTGGGCCAATTACCCGGAGAATGGGAGTTCTAGTCCCGTCTTAGCCCATGAAAGCCACTGGGTCATTTTGGGGCAATTAACAGGCGACTGGGAGTTCTAGACCCAGCCCATGAAAGCCACTGGGTCATTTTGGGCCAATTACCAGGAGACTGGGAGTTCTAGTCCCGTCTTTACCCATAAAAGCCTCTGGGTCATTTTGGGCCAATTATCAGGAGACTAACATTTCTAGTCCGTCTTAGCCATGAACGCCACTGGGTCATTTTGGGCCAATTACCAGGAGACTGGGAGTTCTAGTTCCGTCTTAGCCCATGAAAGCCACCGGGTCATTTTGAGCCAATTACCAGGAGTCTGAGAGTTCTAGACCTGGCTTAGGCATGAAAGCCATTGCGTCATTTTGGGTCAATTAACAGGCGACTGGGAGTTCTAGACCCAGCCCATGAAAGCAACTGGGTCATTTTGGGCCAATTACCAGGAGACTGGGAGTTCTAGTCCCGTTTTTACCCATGAAAGCCACTGGGTCATTTTGGGCCAATTATCAGGAGACTGACATTTTTAGTCCGTCTTAGCCATGAAAGCCACTGGGTCATTTTGGGGCAATTACCAGGAGACTGGGAGTTCTAGTGCCGTCTTAGCCCATGATAGCCGCTGGGTCATTTTGGGCCAATTATCAGGAGACTGACATTTCTAGTCCGTCTTAGCCCATTAAAGCCATTGGGTCATTTGGGGCCAAATACCAGGAGACTGGGAGTTCTAGTCCCGTCTTAACCCATGAAAGCCACTGGGTCATTTTGAGCCAATTACCAGGAGTCTGAGAGTTCTAGATCTGGCTTAGCCATGAAAGCCACTGGGTTATTTTGGGCCAATTACCAGGAGACTGGGAGTTCTAGTTCCGTCTTAGCCCATGAAAGCCACTATGTCATTTTGGGCCAATTACCAGGACACAGGGAGTTCTAGTCCCTTCTTTACCCATGAAAGCCGCTGGGTCATTTTGGGCCAATTATCAGGAGACTGACATTTCTAGTCCGTCTTAGCCATGAAAGCCACCTGGTCATTTTGAGCCAATTACGAGGAGACTGAAATTTCTAGTCCGTCTTAGCCATGAAAGCCACTGGGTCATTTTGAGCCAATTACCAGGAGACTGGGAGTTCTAGTCCCTTCTTAGCCCATGAAAGCCACTGGGTCATTTTGAGCCAATTACCAGGAGTCTGAGAGTTCTAGTCCCGTCTTAACCCATGAAAGCCACTGGGTCATTTTGAGCCAATTACCAGGAGTCTGAGAGTTCTAGACCTGGCTTTTCCCATAAAAGCCACTGGGTCATTTTGGGCCAATTACCAGGGGACTGGGAGTTGTAGACTTTTCTTACACCATGAAAGCCACCTGGGTGAATTTGGGCCGATTACCAGGAGACTGGGAGTTCTACACCTGTCTTAGCCAATGAAAGCCACTGGGTCGTTTTGGGCCAATTACCCAGAGAATGGGAGTTCTAGTCCCGTCTTAGCCCATGAAAGCCACTGGGTCATTTTGGGCTAATTAACAGGCGACTGGGAGTTCTAGACCTGGCTTAGCCATGAAAGCCACTGGGTCATTTTGGGGTCATTTTGGGCCAATTACCAGGAGACTGGAGTTCTAGTTCCGTCTTAGCCATGAAAGCCACTGGGTCCTTTTGGCCAAGTACCAGGGGACTGGGTGTTCTATACCGGTCTTTACCCATAAAAGCCACTGGGTCATTTTGGGCCAATTACCAGGGGACTGGGAGTTGTAGACTTTTCTTACGCCATGAAAGCCACCTGGGTGAATTTGGGCCAATTACCAGGAGACTGACAGTTCTACACCTGTCTTAGCCCAAGAAAGCCACTGGGTCGTTTTGGCCCAATTACCCGGAGAATGGGAGTTCTAGTCCCGTCTTAGCCCATGAAAGCCACTGGGTCATTTTGGGTCAATTAACAGGCGACTGGGAGTTCTAGACCCAGCCCATGAAAGCCACTGGGTCATTTTGGGCCAATTACCAGGAGACTGGGAGTTCTAGTCCCGTTTTTACCCATGAAAGCCGCTGGGTCATTTTGGGCCAATTATCAGGAGACTGACATTTCTAGTCCGTCTTAGCGATGAAAGCCACTGGGTCATTTTGAGCCAATTACCAGGAGACTGGGAGTTCTAGTCCTTCTTAGCCCATGAAAGCCACTGGGTCATTTTGGGCCAATTATCAGGGGACTGGCAGTTGTAGACTATTCTTATACCATGAAAGCCACCTGGGTGAATTTGGGCCAATTACCAGGAGACTGGGAGTTCTACACCTGTCTTAGCCCATGAAAGCCACTGCGTCGTTTTGGGCCAATTACCCGGAGAATGGGAGTTCTAGTCCCTTCTTAGCCCATGAAAGGCACTGGGTCGTTTGGGGCCAATTACCAGGAGACTGGGAGTTCTAGTCCAATCTTAGCCCATGAAAGCCACTGTGTCATTTTGGGCCAATTACCAGGAGACTGAGATTTCTAGTCCCCTCTTAGCCCATGAAAGCCGTTGGGTCATTTTGGGCCAATTACCAGGAGACTGAAATTTCTAGTCCGTCTTAGCCCATGAAAGCCACTGGGTCATTTTGGTCCAATTAACAGGCGACTGGGAGTTCTAGACCCAGCCCATGAAAGCCGCTGGGTCATTTTGGGCCAATTATCAGGAGACTGACATTTCTAGTCCATCTTAGCCCATGAAAGCCACGGGGTCAATTTGGGGCAATTACCAGGAGACTGGGAGTTCTAGTCCTGTCTTAGCCAATGAAACCTATTGGGTCATTTTGTGCCAATTACCAGGAGACTGAGAGTTCTAGTCCCGTCTTAGCTCATGAAAGCCAATGGGTCATTTTGGGCCAATTACCAGGAGACTGAGAGTTTCTAGTACCATCTTAGCCAATGAAAGCCACCAGGGTCATTTTGGGCCAATTACCAGGAGACTGGGAGTTCTAGTCCAATCTTAGACCATGAAAGCCACTGGGTCATTTTGGGCAAATTACCAGGACACTGGAGTTCTATACCCATCTTTACCCATAAAAGCCACTGGGACATTTTGGGCCAATTACCAGGGGACTGGCAGTGTAGACTTTTCTTACACCATGAAAGCCACCTGGGTAAATTTGGGCCAATTACCAGGAGACTGGGAGTTCTACACCTGTCTTAGCCCATGAAAGCCACTGGGTCGTTTTGGGCCAATTACCCGGAGAATGGGAGTTCTAGTCCCTTCTTAGCCCATGAAAGGCACTGGGTCGTTTGGGGCCAATTACCAGGAGACTGGGAGTTCTAGTCCAATCTTAGCCCATGAAAGCCACTGTGTCATTTTGGGCCAATTACCAGGAGACTGAGATTTCTAGTCCCCTCTTAGCCCATGAAAGCCGTTGGGTCATTTTGGGCCAATTACCAGGAGACTGAAATTTCTAGTCCGTCTTAGCCCATGAAAGCCACTGGGTCATTTTGGGGTAATTACCAGGACACTGGGAGTTCTACTGCCGTCTTAGCCCATGATAGCCACTGGGTCATTTTGGGCCAATTATCAGGAGACTGACATTTCTAGTCCGTCTTAGTCCATGAAAGCCGCTGGGTCATTTTGGGCCAATTATCAGAAGACTGACATTTCTAGTCCGTTTTAGCCCATGAAAGCCACTGGGACATTTGGGGCCAATTACCAGGAGACTGGGAGTTCTAGTCCCGTCTTAACACATGAAAGCCACTGGGTCATTTTGAGTCAATTAGCAGGAGTCTGAGAGTTCTAGACCTGGCTTAGCCATGAAAGCCACTGGGTCATTTTGGGCCAATTACCAGGAGACTGGGAGTTCTAGTTCCGTCTTAGCCCATGAAAGCCACTGGGTCGCTTTGGCCAATTACCCGGAGAATGGGAGTTCTAGTCCCGTCTTAGCCCATGAAAGCCACTGGGTCATTTTGGGCCAATTACCAGGAGACTGGGAGTTCTAGTCCCGTCTTTACCCATAAAAGCCTCTGGGTCATTTTGGGCCAATTATCAGGAGACTGACATTTCTAGTCCGTCTTAGCCATGAAAGCCACTGGGTCATTTTGGGCCAATTACCACAAGACTGGGTGTTCTAGTCCCGTCTTAACCCTTGAAAGCCACTGGGTCATTTTGAGCCAATTACCAGGAGTCTGAAAGTTCTAGACCTGGCTTAGCCATGAAAGGCACTGGTCATTTTGGGCCAATTACCAGGAGACTGGGAGTTCTAGTTCCGTCTTAGCCCATGAAAGCCACTGGGTCATTTTGGGCCAATAACCGGGGGACTGGGAGTTGTAGACTTTTCTTATGCCATGAAAGCCACCTGGGTGAATTTGGGCCAATTACCAGGAGACTGAGAGTTCTGCACCTGTCTTAGCCCATGAAAGCCACTGGGTCGTTTTGGCCCAATTACCCGGAGAATGGGAGTTCTAGTCCTGTCTTAGCCCATGAAAGCCACTGCATCATTTTGGGTCAATTAACAGGCGACTGGGAGTTCTAGACCCAGCCCATGAAAGCAACTGGGTCGCTTTGGGCCAATTACCCGGAGAATGGGAGTTCTAGTCCCGTCTTAGCCCATGAAAGCCACTGGGTCATTTTGGGCCAATAACCGGGGGACTGGGAGTTGTTGACTTTTCTTATGCCATGAAAGCCACCTGGGTGAATTTGGGCCAATTACCAGGAGACTGAGAGTTCTGCACCTGTCTTAGCCCATGAAAGCCACTGGGTCATTTTGGGGCAATTACCAGGAGACTGGGAGTTCTAGTGCCGTCTTAGCCCATGATAGCCACTGGGTCATTTTGGGCCAATAAACAGGCGACTGGGAGTTCTAGACCCAGCCATGAAAGCCACTGGGTCATTTTGGGCCAATTACCAGGAGACTGGGAGTTCTAGTCCCGTCTTTTCCCATAAAAGCCTCTGGGTCATTTTGGGCCAATTATCAGGAGACTGACATTTCTAGTCCGACTTAGCCATGAAAGCCACTGGGTCATTTTGGGCCAATTACCCGGAGAGTGGGAGTTCTAGTCCCGTCTTAGCCCATGAAAGCCACTGGGTCATTTTGAGCCAATTACCAGGAGTCTGAGAGTTCTAGACCTGGCTTAGGCATGAAAGCCACTGGGTCATTTTGGGCCAATTACCAGGAGACTGGGAATTCTAGTTCCGTCTTAGCCCATGAAAGCCACTGGGTCATTTTGGGCCAATAACCGGGGGACTGGGAGTTGTAGACTTTTCTTATGCCATGAAAGCCACCTGGGTGAATTTGGGCCAATTACCAGGAGACTGAGAGTTCTGCACCTGTCTTAGCCCATGAAAGCCACTGGGTCATTTTGGGGCAATTACCAGGAGACTGGGAGTTCTAGTGCCGTCTTAGCCCATGATAGCCACTGGGTCATTTTGGGCCAATTACTAGGAGACTGGGAGTTTTAGTCCCTTCTTAGCCCATGAAAGCCACTGGGTCGTTTGGGGCCATTTACCAGGAGACTGGGAGTTCCAGTCCAATCTTAGCCATGAAAGCCACTGGGTCATTTTGGGCCAATTACCCGGAGACTGAGAGTTCTAGTCCCCTCTTAGCCCATGAAAGCCGCTGGGTCATTTTGGGCCAATTATCAGGAGACTGACATTTCTAGTCCGTCTTAGTCCATGGAAGCCACTGGGTCATTTTGGGCCAATTATCAGGAGACTGACATTTCTAGTCCGTCTTAGCCCATGAAAGCCACTGGGACATTTGGGGCCAATTACCAGGAGACTGGGAGTTCTAGTCCCGTCTTAACCCATGAAAGCCACTGGGTCATTTTGAGCCAATTACCAGGAGTCTGAGAGTTCTAGACCTGGCTTAGCCATGAAGCTACTGGGTCATTTTGGGCCAATTACCAGGAGACTGGGAGTTCTAGTTCCGTCTTAGCCCATGAAAGCCACTGGGTCGCTTTGGGCCAATTACCCGGAGAATGGGAGTTCTAGTCCCGTCTTAGCCCATGAAAGCCACTGGGTCATTTTGGGGCAATTAACAGGCGACTGGGAGTTCTAGACCCAGCCCATGAAAGCCACTGGGTCATTTTGGCCAATTACCAGGAGACTGGGAGTTCTAGTCCCGTCTTTACCCATAAAAGCCTCTGGGTCATTTTGGGCCAATTATCAGGAGACTAACATTTCTAGTCCGTCTTAGCCATGAACGCCACTGGGTCATTTTGGGCCAATTACCAGGAGACTGGGAGTTCTAGTTCCGTCTTAGCCCATGAAAGCCACCGGGTCATTTTGAGCCAATTACCAGGAGTCTGAGAGTTCTAGACCTGGCTTAGGCATGAAAGCCATTGCGTCATTTTGGGTCAATTAACAGGCGACTGGGAGTTCTAGACCCAGCCCATGAAAGCAACTGGGTCATTTTGGGCCAATTACCAGGAGACTGGGAGTTCTAGTCCCGTTTTTACCCATGAAAGCCACTGGGTCATTTTGGGCCAATTATCAGGAGACTGACATTTTTAGTCCGTCTTAGCCATGAAAGCCACTGGGTCATTTTGGGGCAATTACCAGGAGACTGGGAGTTCTAGTGCCGTCTTAGCCCATGATAGCCGCTGGGTCATTTTGGGCCAATTATCAGGAGACTGACATTTCTAGTCCGTCTTAGCCCATTAAAGCCATTGGGTCATTTGGGGCCAAATACCAGGAGACTGGGAGTTCTAGTCCCGTCTTAACCCATGAAAGCCACTGGGTCATTTTGAGCCAATTACCAGGAGTCTGAGAGTTCTAGATCTGGCTTAGCCATGAAAGCCACTGGGTTATTTTGGGCCAATTACCAGGAGACTGGGAGTTCTAGTTCCGTCTTAGCCCATGAAAGCCACTATGTCATTTTGGGCCAATTACCAGGACACAGGGAGTTCTAGTCCCTTCTTTACCCATGAAAGCCGCTGGGTCATTTTGGGCCAATTATCAGGAGACTGACATTTCTAGTCCGTCTTAGCCATGAAAGCCACCTGGTCATTTTGAGCCAATTACGAGGAGACTGAAATTTCTAGTCCGTCTTAGCCATGAAAGCCACTGGGTCATTTTGAGCCAATTACCAGGAGACTGGGAGTTCTAGTCCCTTCTTAGCCCATGAAAGCCACTGGGTCATTTTGAGCCAATTACCAGGAGTCTGAGAGTTCTAGTCCCGTCTTAACCCATGAAAGCCACTGGGTCATTTTGAGCCAATTACCAGGAGTCTGAGAGTTCTAGACCTGGCTTTTCCCATAAAAGCCACTGGGTCATTTTGGGCCAATTACCAGGGGACTGGGAGTTGTAGACTTTTCTTACACCGTGAAAGCCACCTGGGTGAATTTGGGCCGATTACCAGGAGACTGGGAGTTCTACACCTGTCTTAGCCAATGAAAGCCACTGGGTCGTTTTGGGCCAATTACCCAGAGAATGGGAGTTCTAGTCCCGTCTTAGCCCATGAAAGCCACTGGGTCATTTTGGGCTAATTAACAGGCGACTGGGAGTTCTAGACCTGGCTTAGCCATGAAAGCCACTGGGTCATTTTGGGCCAATTACCAGGAGACTGGGAGTTCTAGTTCCGTCTTAGCCCATGAAAGCCACTGGGTCCTTTTGGGCCAAGTACCAGGGGACTGGGTGTTCTATACCGGTCTTTACCCATAAAAGCCACTGGGTCATTTTGGGCCAATTACCAGGGGACTGGGAGTTGTAGACTTTTCTTACGCCATGAAAGCCACCTGGGTGAATTTGGGCCAATTACCAGGAGACTGACAGTTCTACACCTGTCTTAGCCCATGAAAGCCACTGGGTCGTTTTGGCCCAATTACCCGGAGAATGGGAGTTCTAGTCCCGTCTTAGCCCATGAAAGCCACTGGGTCATTTTGGGTCAATTAACAGGCGACTGGGAGTTCTAGACCCAGCCCATGAAAGCCACTGGGTCATTTTGGGCCAATTACCAGGAGACTGGGAGTTCTAGTCCCGTTTTTACCCATGAAAGCCGCTGGGTCATTTTGGGCCAATTATCAGGAGACTGACATTTCTAGTCCGTCTTAGCGATGAAAGCCACTGGGTAATTTTGAGCCAATTACCAGGAGACTGGGAGTTCTAGTCCCTTCTTAGCCCATGAAAGCCACTGGGTCATTTTGGGCCAATTATCAGGGGACTGGCAGTTGTAGACTATTCTTATACCATGAAAGCCACCTGGGTGAATTTGGGCCAATTACCAGGAGACTGGGAGTTCTACACCTGTCTTAGCCCATGAAAGCCACTGCGTCGTTTTGGGCCAATTAACCGGAGAATGGGAGTTCTAGTCCCGTCTTAGCCCATGAAAGCCACTGGGTCATTTTGGTCCAATTAACAGGCGACTGGGAGTTCTAGACCCAGCCCATGAAAGCCGCTGGGTCATTTTGGGCCAATTATCAGGAGACTGACATTTCTAGTGCATCTTAGCCCATGAAAGCCACGGGGTCAATTTGGGGCAATTACCAGGAGACTGGGAGTTCTAGTCCTGTCTTAGCCCATGAAACCTATTGGGTCATTTTGTGCCAATTACCAGGAGACTGAGAGTTCTAGTCCCGTCTTAGCTCATGAAAGCCAATGGGTCATTTTGGGCCAATTACCAGGAGACTGAGAGTTCTAGTACCATCTTAGCCAATGAAAGCCACCAGGGTCATTTTGGGCCAATTACCAGGAGACTGGGAGTTCTAGTCCAATCTTAGACCATGAAAGCCACTGGGTCATTTTGGGCAAATTACCAGGACACTGGGAGTTCTATACCCATCTTTACCCATAAAAGCCACTGGGACATTTTGGGCCAATTACCAGGGGACTGGCAGTTGTAGACTTTTCTTACACCATGAAAGCCACCTGGGTAAATTTGGGCCAATTACCAGGAGACTGGGAGTTCTACACCTGTCTTAGCCCATGAAAGCCACTGGGTCGTTTTGGGCCAATTACCCGGAGAATGGGAGTTCTAGTCCCTTCTTAGCCCATGAAAGGCACTGGGTCGTTTGGGGCCAATTACCAGGAGACTGGGAGTTCTAGTCCAATCTTAGCCCATGAAAGCCACTGTGTCATTTTGGGCCAATTACCAGGAGACTGAGATTTCTAGTCCCCTCTTAGCCCATGAAAGCCGTTGGGTCATTTTGGGCCAATTACCAGGAGACTGAAATTTCTAGTCCGTCTTAGCCCATGAAAGCCACTGGGTCATTTTGGGGCAATTACCAGGACACTGGGAGTTCTACTGCCGTCTTAGCCCATGATAGCCACTGGGTCATTTTGGGCCAATTATCAGGAGACTGACATTTCTAGTCCGTCTTAGTCCATGAAAGCCGCTGGGTCATTTTGGGCCAATTATCAGAAGACTGACATTTCTAGTCCGTTTTAGCCCATGAAAGCCACTGGGACATTTGGGGCCAATTACCAGGAGACTGGGAGTTCTAGTCCCGTCTTAACACATGAAAGCCACTGGGTCATTTTGAGTCAATTAGCAGGAGTCTGAGAGTTCTAGACCTGGCTTAGCCATGAAAGCCACTGGGTCATTTTGGGCCAATTACCAGGAGACTGGGAGTTCTAGTTCCGTCTTAGCCCATGAAAGCCACTGGGTCGCTTTGGGCCAATTACCCGGAGAATGGGAGTTCTAGTCCCGTCTTAGCCCATGAAAGCCACTGGGTCATTTTGGGCCAATTAACAGGCGACTGGGAGTTCTAGACCCAGCCCATGAAAGCCACTGGGTCATTTTGGGCCAATTACCAGGAGACTGGGAGTTCTAGTCCCGTCTTTACCCATAAAAGCCTCTGGGTCATTTTGGGCCAATTATCAGGAGACTGACATTTCTAGTCCGTCTTAGCCATGAAAGCCACTGGGTCATTTTGGGCCAATTACCACAAGACTGGGTGTTCTAGTCCCGTCTTAACCCTTGAAAGCCACTGGGTCATTTTGAGCCAATTACCAGGAGTCTGAAAGTTCTAGACCTGGCTTAGCCATGAAAGGCACTGGGTCATTTTGGGCCAATTACCAGGAGACTGGGAGTTCTAGTTCCGTCTTAGCCCATGAAAGCCACTGGGTCATTTTGGGCCAATAACCGGGGGACTGGGAGTTGTAGACTTTTCTTATGCCATGAAAGCCACCTGGGTGAATTTGGGCCAATTACCAGGAGACTGAGAGTTCTGCACCTGTCTTAGCCCATGAAAGCCACTGGGTCGTTTTGGCCCAATTACCCGGAGAATGGGAGTTCTAGTCCTGTCTTAGCCCATGAAAGCCACTGCATCATTTTGGGTCAATTAACAGGCGACTGGGAGTTCTAGACCCAGCCCATGAAAGCAACTGGGTCATTTTGGGCCAATTACCAGGAGACTGGGAGTTCTAGTCCCGTTTTTACCCATGAAAGCCACTGGGTCATTTTGGGCCAATTATCAGGAGACTGACATTTCTATTCCGTCTTAGCCATGAAAGCCATTGGGTCATTTTGAGCCAATTACCAGGAAACTGGGAGTTCTAGTCCCTTCTTAGCCCATGAAAGGCACTGGGTCGTTTGGGGCCAATTACCAGGAGACTGGGAGTTCTAGTCCAATCTTAGCCCATGAAAGCCACTGTGTCATTTTGGGCCAATTACCAGGAGACTGAGATTTCTAGTCCCCTCTTAGCCCATGAAAGCCGTTGGGTCATTTTGGGCCAATTACCAGGAGACTGAAATTTCTAGTCCGTCTTAGCCCATGAAAGCCACTGGGTCATTTTGGGGCAATTACCAGGACACTGGGAGTTCTACTGCCGTCTTAGCCCATGATAGCCACTGGGTCATTTTGGGCCAATTATCAGGAGACTGACATTTCTAGTCCGTCTTAGTCCATGAAAGCCGCTGGGTCATTTTGGGCCAATTATCAGAAGACTGACATTTCTAGTCCGTTTTAGCCCATGAAAGCCACTGGGACATTTGGGGCCAATTACCAGGAGACTGGGAGTTCTAGTCCCGTCTTAACACATGAAAGCCACTGGGTCATTTTGAGTCAATTAGCAGGAGTCTGAGAGTTCTAGACCTGGCTTAGCCATGAAAGCCACTGGGTCATTTTGGGCCAATTACCAGGAGACTGGGAGTTCTAGTTCCGTCTTAGCCCATGAAAGCCACTGGGTCGCTTTGGGCCAATTACCCGGAGAATGGGAGTTCTAGTCCCGTCTTAGCCCATGAAAGCCACTGGGTCATTTTGGGCCAATTAACAGGCGACTGGGAGTTCTAGACCCAGCCCATGAAAGCCACTGGGTCATTTTGGGCCAATTACCAGGAGACTGGGAGTTCTAGTCCCGTCTTTACCCTTAAAAGCCTCTGGGTCATTTTGGGCCAATTATCAGGAGACTGACATTTCTAGTCCGTCTTAGCCATGAAAGCCACTGGGTCATTTTGGGCCAATTACCCGGAGAATGGGAGTTCTAGTCCCGTCGTAGCCCATGAAAGCCACTGGGTCATTTTGAGCCAATTACCAGGAGTCTGAGAGTTCTAGACCTGGCTTAGGCATGAAAGCCAATGGGTCATTTTGGGCCAATTACCAGGAGACTGGGAGTTCTAGTTCCGTCTTAGCCCATGAAAGCCACTGGGTCATTTTGAGCCAATTACCAGGAGTCTGAGAGTTCTAGACCTGGCTTAGGCATGAAAGCCACTGCGTCATTTTGGGTCAATTAACAGGTGACTGGGAGTTCTAGACCCAGCCCATGAAAGCAACTGGGTCATTTTGGGCCAATTACCAGGAGACTGGTAGTTCTAGTCCCGTTTTTACCCATGAAAGCCACTGGGTCATTTTGGGCCAATTATCAGGAGACTGACATTTTTAGTCCGTCTTAGCCATGAAAGCCACTGGGTCATTTTGAGCCAATTACCAGGAAACTGGGAGTTCTAGTCCTTTCTTAGCCCATGAAAGCCACTGGGTCATTTTGGGCCATTTACCAGGAGACTGGGAGTTCTAGTCCAATCTTAGCCCATGATAGCCACTGGGTCATTTTGGGCCAATTTCCAGGAGACTGGGAGTTCTAGTCCCTTCTTAGCCCATGTAAGCCACTGGGTCGTTTGGGGCGATTTACCAGGAGTCTGGGAGTTCCAGTCCAATCTTAGCCCATGAAAGCCACTGGGTCATTTTGGGCCAATTACCAGGAGACTGAGAGTTCTAGTCCCCTCTTAGCCTATGAAAGCCGCTGGGTCATTTTGGGCCAATTACCAGGAGACTGAAATTTCTAGTCCGTCTTAGCCCATGAAAGCCACTGGGTCATATGGGGCCAAATACCAGGAGACTGGGAGTTCTAGTCCCGTCTTAACCCATGAAAGCCACTGGGTCATTTTGAGCCAATTACCAGGAGTCTGAGAGTTCTAGATCTGGCTTAGCCATGAAAGCCACTGGGTTATTTTGGGCCAATTACCAGGAGACTGGGAGTTCTAGTTCCGTCTTAGCCCATGAAAGCCACTGGGTCATTTGGGGCCAATTACCAGGAGACTGGGAGTTCTAGTCCCTTCTTAGCCCATGAAAGCCACTGGGTCATTTGGGGCCAATTACCAGGAGACTGGGAGTTCTAGTCCTATCTTAGCCCATGAAAGCCACTGGGTCATTTTGGGCCAATTACCAGGAGACTGAAATTTCTAGTCCGTCTTAGCCCATGAATGGCACTGGGTCATTTTAGGCCAATTATCAGGAGACTGACATTTCTAGTCCGTCTTAGTCCATGAAAGCCGCTGGGTCATATTGGGCCAATTATCAGGAGACTGACATTTCTAGTCCGTCTTAGCCCATGAAAGCCCCTGGGTCATTTTGGGCCAATTACCAGGAGACTGGGAGTTCTAGTTCCGTCTTAGCCCATGAAAGCGACTGGGTCATTTTGGGCCAATTACCAGGACACTGGGAGTTCTATACCCGTCTTTACCCATAAAAGCCACTGGGTCATTTTGGGCCAATTACCAGGGGACTGGCAGTTGTAGACTTTTCTTACACCTTGAAAGCCGCCTGGGTGAATTTGGGCCAATTACCAGGAGACTGGGAGTTCTACACCTGTCTTAGCCCATGACAGCCACTGGGTCGTTTTGGGCCAATTACCCGGAGAATGGGAGTTCTAGTCCCGTCTTAGCCCAGGAAAGCGATTGGGTCATTTTGGGCCAATTAACAGGCGACTGGGAGTTCTAGACCCAGCCCATGAAAGCCACTGGGTCATTTTGGGCCAATTACCAGGAGACTGGGAGTTCTAGTCCCGTCTTTACCCATAAAAGCCTCTGGGTCATTTTGGGCCAATTATCAGGAGACTGACATTTCTAGTCCGTCTTAGCCATGAAAGCCACTGGGTCATTTTGGGCCAATTACCACAAGACTGGGTGTTCTAGTCCCGTCTTAGCCCATGAAAGCCACTGGGTCATTTTGAGCCAATTACCAGGAGACTGGGAGTTCCAATCCCATTTTTACCCATGAAAGCCACTGGGTCATTTTGGGCCAATTATCAGGAGACTGACATTTCTAGTCCGTCTTAGCCATGAAAGCCACTGGGTCATTTTGAGCCAATTATCAGGAAACTGGGAGTTCTAGTCCCTTCTTAGCCCATGAAAGGCACTGGGTCATTTGGGGCCAATTACCAGTAGACTGGGAGTTCTAGTCCAATCTTAGCCCATGAAAGCCACTGTGTCATTTTGGGCCAATTACCAGGAGACTGAGAGTTCTAGTCCCCTCTTAGCCCATGAAAGCCGTTGGGTCATTTTGGGGCAATTACCAGGAGACTGGGAGTTCTAGTCCGTCTTAGTCCATGAAAGCCGCTGGGTCATTTTGGGCCAATTATCAGAAGACTGACATTTCTAGTCCGTTTTAGCCCATGAAAGCCACTGGGTCATTTGGGGCCAATTACCAGGAGACTGGGAGTTCTAGTCCCGTCTTAACCCATGAAAGCCACTGGGTCATTTTGAGCCAATTACCAGGAGTCTGAGAGTTCTAGACCTGGCTTAGCCATGAAAGCCACTGGGTCATTTTGGGGCAATTACCAGGAGACTGGGAGTTCTAGTGCTGTCTTAGCCCATGATAGCCACTGGGTCATTTTGGGCCAATTACCAGGAGACTGGGAGTTCTAGTCCCTTCTTAGCCCATGAAAGCCACTGGGTCGTTTGGGGCCATTTACCAGGAGACTGGGTGTTCCAGTCCAATCTTAGCCCATGAAAGCCACTGGGTCATTTTGGGCCAATTACCAGGAGACTGGGAGTTCTAGTTCCGTCTTAGCCCATGAAAGCCACTGGGTCATTTTGGGCCAATAACCGGGGGACTGGGAGTTGTAGACTTTTCTTATGCCATGAAAGCCACCTGGGTGAATTTGGGCCAATTACCAGGAGACTGAGAGTTCTGAACCTGTTTTAGCCCATGAAAGCCACTGGGTCGTTTTGGCCCAATTACCCGGAGAATGGGAGTTCTAGTCCCATCTTAGCCCATGAAAGCCACTGCATCATTTTGGGTCAATTAACAGGCGACTGGGAGTTCTAGACCCAGCCCATGAAAGCAACTGGGTCATTTTGGGCCAATCACCAGGAGACTGGGAGTTCTAGTCCCGTTTTTACCCATGAAAGCCACTGGGTCATTTTGGGCCAATTATCAGGAGAATGACATTTCTAGTCCGTCTTAGCCATGAAAGCCACTGGGTCATTTTGAGCCAATTACCAGGAAACTGGGAGTTCTAGTCCAATCTTAGCCCATGAAAGCCACTGGGTCATTTTGGGGCAATTACCAGGAGACTGGGAGTTCTAGTGCCGTCTTAGCCCATGATAGCCACTGGGTCATTTTGGGCCAATTACCAGGAGACTGGGAGTTCTAGTCCCTTTTTAGCCCATGAAAGCCACTGGGTCGTTTGGGGCCATTTACCAGGAGACTGGGAGTTCCAGTCCAATCTTAGCCCATGAAAGCCACTGGGTCATTTTGGGCCAATAACCCGGAGACTGAGAGTTCTAGTCCCCTCTTAGCCCATGAAAGCCACTGGGTCATTTTGGGCCAATTAACAGGCGACTGGGAGTTCTAGACCCAGCCCATGAAAGCCACTGGGTCATTTTGGGCCAATTACCAGGAGACTGGGAGTTCTAGTCCCGTCTTTACCCATAAAAGCCTCTGGGTCATTTTGGGCCAATTATCAGGAGACTGACATTTCTAGTCCGTCTTAGCCATGAAAGCCACTGGGTCATTTTGGGCCAATTACCCGGAGAATGGGAGTTCTAGTCCCGTCGTAGCCCATGAAAGCCACTGGGTCATTTTGAGCCAATTACCAGGAGTCTGAGAGTTCTAGACCTGGCTTAGGCATGAAAGCCAATGGGTCATTTTGGGCCAATTACCAGGAGACTGGGAGTTCTAGTTCCGTCTTAGCCCATGAAAGCCACTGGGTCATTTTGAGCCAATTACCAGGAGTCTGAGAGTTCTAGACCTGGCTTAGGCATGAAAGCCACTGCGTCATTTTGGGTCAATTAACAGGCGACTGGGAGTTCTAGACCCAGCCCATGAAAGCAACTGGGTCATTTTGGGCCAATTACCAGGAGACTGGTAGTTCTAGTCCCGTTTTTACCCATGAAAGCCACTGGGTCATTTTGGGCCAATTATCAGGAGACTGACATTTGTAGTCCGTCTTAGCCATGAAAGCCACTGGGTCATTTTTAGCCAATTACCAGGAAACTGGGAGTTCTAGTCCTTTCTTAGCCCATGAAAGCCACTGGGTCATTTTGGGCCATTTACCAGGAGACTGAAATTTCTAGTCCGTCTTAGCCATGAAAGCCACTAGGTCGTTTGGGGCGATTTACCAGGAGACTGGGAGTTCCAGTCCAATCTTAGCCCATGAAAGCCACTGGGTCATTTTGGGCCAATTACCAGGAGACTGAGAGTTCTAGTCCCCTCTTAGCCTATGAAAGCCGCTGGGTCATTTTGGGCCAATTACCAGGAGACTGAAATTTCTAGTCCGTCTTAGCCCATGAAAGCCACTGGGTCATATGGGGCCAAATACCAGGAGACTGGGAGTTCTAGTCCCGTCTTAACCCATGAAAGCCACTGGGTCATTTTGAGCCAATTACCAGGAGTCTGAGAGTTCTAGATCTGGCTTAGCCATGAAAGCCACTGGGTTATTTTGGGCCAATTACCAGGAGACTGGGAGTTCTAGTTCCGTCTTAGCCCATGAAAGCCACTATGTCATTTTGGGCCAATTACTAGGACACAGGGAGTTCTAGTCCCTTCTTTACCCATGAAAGCCGCTGGGTCATTTTGGGCCAATTATCAGGAGACTGACATTTCTAGTCCGTCTTAGCCATGAAAGCCACTGGGTCATTTTGAGCCAATTACGAGGAGACTGAAATTTCTAGTCCGTCTTAGCCATGAAAGCCACTGGGTCATTTTGAGCCAATTACCAGGAGACTGGGAGTTCTAGTCCCTTCTTAGCCCATGAAAGCCACTGGGTCATTTGGGGCCAATTACCAGGAGACTGGGAGTTCTAGTCCAATCTTAGCCCATGAAAGCCACTGGGTCATTTTGGGCCAATTACCAGGAGACTGAAATTTCTAGTCCGTCTTAGCCCATGAATGGCACTGGGTCATTTTAGGCCAATTATCAGGAGACTGACATTTCTAGTCCGTCTTAGTCCATGAAAGCCGCTGGGTCATATTGGGCCAATTATCAGGAGACTGACATTTCTAGTCCGTCTTAGCCCATGAAAGCCCCTGGGTCATTTTGGGCCAATTACCAGGAGACTGGGAGTTCTAGTTCCGTCTTAGCCCATGAAAGCGACTGGGTCATTTTGGGCCAATTACCAGGACACTGGGAGTTCTATACCCGTCTTTACCCATAAAAGCCACTGGGTCATTTTGGGCCAATTACCAGGGGACTGGCAGTTGTAGACTTTTCTTACACCTTGAAAGCCGCCTGGGTGAATTTGGGCCAATTACCAGGAGACTGGGAGTTCTACACCTGTCTTAGCCCATGACAGCCACTGGGTCGTTTTGGGCCAATTACCCGGAGAATGGGAGTTCTAGTCCCGTCTTAGCCCAGGAAAGCGATTGGGTCATTTTGGGCCAATTAACAGGCGACTGGGAGTTCTAGACCCAGCCCATGAAAGCCACTGGGTCATTTTGGGCCAATTACCAGGAGACTGGGAGTTCTAGTCCCGTCTTTACCCATAAAAGCCTCTGGGTCATTTTGGGCCAATTATCAGGAGACTGACATTTCTAGTCCGTCTTAGCCATGAAAGCCACTGGGTCATTTTGGGCCAATTACCACAAGACTGGGTGTTCTAGTCCCGTCTTAGCCCATGAAAGCCACTGGGTCATTTTGAGCCAATTACCAGGAGACTGGGAGTTCCAATCCCATTTTTACCCATGAAAGCCACTGGGTCATTTTGGGCCAATTATCAGGAGACTGACATTTCTAGTCCGTCTTAGCCATGAAAGCCACTGGGTCATTTTGAGCCAATTACCAGGAGTCGGAGAGTTCTACATCTGGCTTAGCCATGAAAGCCACTGGGTCATTTTGGGCCAATTACCAGGAGACTGGGAGTTCTATTTCCGTCTTAGCCCATGAAAGCCACTGGGTAATTTTGGGCCAATTACCAGGACACTGGGAGTTCTAGTCCCCTCTTTACCCATGAAAGCCGCTGGGTCATTTTGGGCCAATTATCAGGAGACTGACATTTCTAGTCCGTCTTAGCCATGAAAGCCACTGGGTCATTTTGAGCCAATTACGAGGAGACTGACATTTCTAGTCCTTCTTAGCCATGAAAGCCACTGGGTCATTTTGAGCCAATTACCAGGAGACTGGGAGTTCTAGTCCCTTCTTAGCCCATGAAAGCCACTGGGTCATTTGGGGCCAATTACCAGGAGACTTGGAGTTCTAGTCCAATCTTAGCCCATCAAAGCCACTGGGTCATTTTGGGCCAATTACCAGGAGACTGAAATTTCTAGTCCGTCTTAGCCCATGAAAGGCACTGGGTCATTTTAGGCCAATTATCAGGAGACTGACATTTCTAGTCCATCTTAGTCCATGAAAGCCGCTGGGTCATTTTGGGCCAATTAACAGGAGACTGAAATTTCTAGTCCGTCTTAGCCCATGAAAGCCACTGGGTCATTTTGGGCCAATTACCAGGACACTGGGAGTTCTATACCCGTCTTTACCTATAAAAGCCACTGGGACATTTTGGGCCAATTACCAGGGGACTGGCAGTTGTAGACTTTTCTTACACCATGAAAGCCACCTGGGTGAATTTGGGCCAATTACCAGGAGACTGGGAGTTCTACACCTGTCTTAGCCCATGAAAGCCACTGGGTCGTTTTGGGCCAATTACCCGGAGAATGGGAGTTCTAGTCCCGTCTTAGCCCAGGAAAGCGATTGGGTCATTTTGGGCCAATTAACAGGCGACTGGGAGTTCTAGACCCAGCCCATGAAAGCCACTGGGTCATTTTGGGCCAATTACCAGGAGACTGGGAGTTCTAGTCCCATCTTTACCCATAAAAGCCTCTGGGTCATTTTGGGCCAATTATCAGGATACTGACATTTCTAGTCCGTCTTAGTCATGAAAGCCACTGGGTCGTTTTGGGCCAATTACCACAAGACTGGGTGTTCTAGTTCCGTCTTAACCCATGAAAGCCACTGGGTCATTTTGAGCCAATTACCAGGAGTCTGAAAGTTCTAGACCTGGCTTAGCCATGAAAGCCACTGGGTCATTTTGGGCCAATTACCAGGAGACTGGGAGTTCTAGTTCCGTCTTAGCCCATGAAAGCCACTGGGTCATTTTGGGCCAATAACCGGGGGACTGGGAGTTGTAGACTTTTCTTATGCCATGAAAGCCACCTGGGTGAATTTGGGCCAATTACCAGGAGACTGAGAGTTCTGCACCTGTTTTAGCCCATGAAAGCCACTGGGTCGTTTTGGCCCAATTACCCGGAGAATGGGAGTTCTAGTCCCATCTTAGCCCATGAAAGCCACTGCATCATTTTGGGTCAATTAACAGGCGACTGGGAGTTCTAGACCCAGCCCATGAAAGCAACTGGGTCATTTTGGGCCAATCTCCAGGAGACTGGGAGTTCTAGTCCCGTTTTTACCCATGAAAGCCACTGGGTCATTTTGGGCCAATTATCAGGAGAATGACATTTCTAGTCCGTCTTAGCCATGAAAGCCACTGGGTCATTTTGGGCCAATTAGCAGGAGTCTGAGAGTTCTAGACCTGGCTTAGCCATGAAAGCCACTGGGTCATTTTGGGCCAATTACCAGGAGACTGGGAGTTCTAGTTCCGTCTTAGCCCATGAAAGCCACTGGGTCGCTTTGGGCCAATTACCCGGAGAATGGGAGTTCTAGTCCCGTCTTAGCCCATGAAAGCCACTGGGTCATTTTGGGCCAATTAACAGGCGACTGGGAGTTCTAGACCCAGCCCATGAAAGCCACTGGGTCATTTTGGGCCAATTACCAGGAGACTGGGAGTTCTAGTCCCGTCTTTACCCATAAAAGCCTCTGGGTCATTTTGGGCCAATTATCAGGAGACTGACATTTCTAGTCCGTCTTAGCCATGAAAGCCACTGGGTCATTTTGGGCCAATTACCCGGAGAATGGGAGTTCTAGTCCCGTCGTAGCCCATGAAAGCCACTGGGTCATTTTGAGCCAATTACCAGGAGTCTGAGAGTTCTAGACCTGGCTTAGGCATGAAAGCCAATGGGTCATTTTGGGCCAATTACCAGGAGACTGGGAGTTCTAGTTCCGTCTTAGCCCATGAAAGCCACTGGGTCATTTTGAGCCAATTACCAGGAGTCTGAGAGTTCTAGACCTGGCTTAGGCATGAAAGCCACTGCGTCATTTTGGGTCAATTAACAGGCGACTGGGAGTTCTAGACCCAGCCCATGAAAGCAACTGGGTCATTTTGGGCCAATTACCAGGAGACTGGTAGTTCTAGTCCCGTTTTTACCCATGAAAGCCACTGGGTCATTTTGGGCCAATTATCAGGAGACTGACATTTGTAGTCCGTCTTAGCCATGAAAGCCACTGGGTCATTTTTAGCCAATTACCAGGAAACTGGGAGTTCTAGTCCTTTCTTAGCCCATGAAAGCCACTGGGTCATTTTGGGCCATTTACCAGGAGACTGAAATTTCTAGTCCGTCTTAGCCATGAAAGCCACTAGGTCGTTTGGGGCGATTTACCAGGAGACTGGGAGTTCCAGTCCAATCTTAGCCCATGAAAGCCACTGGGTCATTTTGGGCCAATTACCAGGAGACTGAGAGTTCTAGTCCCCTCTTAGCCTATGAAAGCCGCTGGGTCATTTTGGGCCAATTACCAGGAGACTGAAATTTCTAGTCCGTCTTAGCCCATGAAAGCCACTGGGTCATATGGGGCCAAATACCAGGAGACTGGGAGTTCTAGTCACGTCTTAACCCATGAAAGCCACTGGGTCATTTTGAGCCAATTACCAGGAGTCTGAGAGTTCTAGATCTGGCTTAGCCATGAAAGCCACTGGGTTATTTTGGGCCAATTACCAGGAGACTGGGAGTTCTAGTTCCGTCTTAGCCCATGAAAGCCACTATGTCATTTTGGGCCAATTACCAGGACACAGGGAGTTCTAGTCCCTTCTTTACCCATGAAAGCCGCTGGGTCATTTTGGGCCAATTATCAGGAGACTGACATTTCTAGTCCGTCTTAGCCATGAAAGCCACTGGGTCATTTTGAGCCAATTACGAGGAGACTGAAATTTCTAGTCCGTCTTAGCCATGAAAGCCACTGGGTCATTTTGAGCCAATTACCAGGAGACTGGGAGTTCTAGTCCCTTCTTAGCCCATGAAAGCCACTGGGTCATTTGGGGCCAATTACCAGGAGACTGGGAGTTCTAGTCCAATCTTAGCCCATGAAAGCCACTGGGTCATTTTGGGCCAATTACCAGGAGACTGAAATTTCTAGTCCGTCTTAGCCCATGAATGGCACTGGGTCATTTTAGGCCAATTATCAGGAGACTGACATTTCTAGTCCGTCTTAGTCCATGAAAGCCGCTGGGTCATATTGGGCCAATTATCAGGAGACTGACATTTCTAGTCCGTCTTAGCCCATGAAAGCCCCTGGGTCATTTTGGGCCAATTACCAGGAGACTGGGAGTTCTAGTTCCGTCTTAGCCCATGAAAGCGACTGGGTCATTTTGGGCCAATTACCAGGACACTGGGAGTTCTATACCCGTCTTTACCCATAAAAGCCACTGGGTCATTTTGGGCCAATTACCAGGGGACTGGCAGTTGTAGACTTTTCTTACACCTTGAAAGCCGCCTGGGTGAATTTGGGCCAATTACCAGGAGACTGGGAGTTCTACACCTGTCTTAGCCCATGACAGCCACTGGGTCATTTTGGGCCAATTACCCGGAGAATGGGAGTTCTAGTCCCGTCTTAGCCCAGGAAAGCGATTGGGTCATTTTGGGCCAATTAACAGGCGACTGGGAGTTCTAGACCCAGCCCATGAAAGCCACTGGGTCATTTTGGGCCAATTACCAGGAGACTGGGAGTTCTAGTCCCGTCTTTACCCATAAAAGCCTCTGGGTCATTTTGGGCCAATTATCAGGAGACTGACATTTCTAGTCCGTCTTAGCCATGAAAGCCACTGGGTCATTTTGGGCCAATTACCACAAGACTGGGTGTTCTAGTCCCGTCTTAGCCCATGAAAGCCACTGGGTCATTTTGAGCCAATTACCAGGAGACTGGGAGTTCCAATCCCATTTTTACCCATGAAAGCCACTGGGTCATTTTGGGCCAATTATCAGGAGACTGACATTTCTAGTCCGTCTTAGCCATGAAAGCCACTGGGTCATTTTGAGCCAATTACCAGGAGTCGGAGAGTTCTACATCTGGCTTAGCCATGAAAGCCACTGGGTCATTTTGGGCCAATTACCAGGAGACTGGGAGTTCTAGTTCCGTCTTAGCCCATGAAAGCCACTGGGTAATTTTGGGCCAATTACCAGGACACTGGGAGTTCTAGTCCCCTCTTTACCCATGAAAGCCGCTGGGTCATTTTGGGCCAATTATCAGGAGACTGACATTTCTAGTCCGTCTTAGCCATGAAAGCCACTGGGTCATTTTGAGCCAATTACGAGGAGACTGACATTTCTAGTCCTTCTTAGCCATGAAAGCCACTGGGTCATTTTGAGCCAATTACCAGGAGACTGGGAGTTCTAGTCCCTTCTTAGCCCATGAAAGCCACTGGGTCATTTGGGGCCAATTACCAGGAGACTTGGAGTTCTAGTCCAATCTTAGCCCATCAAAGCCACTGGGTCATTTTGGGCCAATTACCAGGAGACTGAAATTTCTAGTCCGTCTTAGCCCATGAAAGGCACTGGGTCATTTTAGGCCAATTATCAGGAGACTGACATTTCTAGTCCATCTTAGTCCATGAAAGCCGCTGGGTCATTTTGGGCCAATTAACAGGAGACTGAAATTTCTAGTCCGTCTTAGCCCATGAAAGCCACTGGGTCATTTTGGGCCAATTACCAGGACACTGGGAGTTCTATACCCGTCTTTACCTATAAAAGCCACTGGGACATTTTGGGCCAATTACCAGGGGACTGGCAGTTGTAGACTTTTCTTACACCATGAAAGCCACCTGGG
This sequence comes from Hydrophis major, assembly GCA_033807585.1. Classification (NCBI taxonomy): domain Eukaryota; kingdom Metazoa; phylum Chordata; class Lepidosauria; order Squamata; family Elapidae; genus Hydrophis; species Hydrophis major. Next base: position 2,962,047 of record CM066343.1, on the reverse strand, counting down.
TGAATTTGGGCCAATTACCAGGAGACTGGGAGTTCTACACCTGTCTTAGCCCATGAAAGCCACTGGGTCGTTTTGGGCCAATTACCCGGAGAATGGGAGTTCTAGTCCCGTCTTAGCCCAGGAAAGCGATTGGGTCATTTTGGGCCAATTAACAGGCGACTGGGAGTTCTAGACCCAGCCCATGAAAGCCACTGGGTCATTTTGGGCCAATTACCAGGAGACTGGGAGTTCTAGTCCCATCTTTACCCATAAAAGCCTCTGGGTCATTTTGGGCCAATTATCAGGATACTGACATTTCTAGTCCGTCTTAGTCATGAAAGCCACTGGGTCGTTTTGGGCCAATTACCACAAGACTGGGTGTTCTAGTTCCGTCTTAACCCATGAAAGCCACTGGGTCATTTTGAGCCAATTACCAGGAGTCTGAAAGTTCTAGACCTGGCTTAGCCATGAAAGCCACTGGGTCATTTTGGGCCAATTACCAGGAGACTGGGAGTTCTAGTTCCGTCTTAGCCCATGAAAGCCACTGGGTCATTTTGGGCCAATAACCGGGGGACTGGGAGTTGTAGACTTTTCTTATGCCATGAAAGCCACCTGGGTGAATTTGGGCCAATTACCAGGAGACTGAGAGTTCTGCACCTGTTTTAGCCCATGAAAGCCACTGGGTCGTTTTGGCCCAATTACCCGGAGAATGGGAGTTCTAGTCCCATCTTAGCCCATGAAAGCCACTGCATCATTTTGGGTCAATTAACAGGCGACTGGGAGTTCTAGACCCAGCCCATGAAAGCAACTGGGTCATTTTGGGCCAATCTCCAGGAGACTGGGAGTTCTAGTCCCGTTTTTACCCATGAAAGCCACTGGGTCATTTTGGGCCAATTATCAGGAGAATGACATTTCTAGTCCAATCTTAGCCCATGAAAGCCTCTGGGTCATTTTGGGGCAATTACCAGGAGACTGGGAGTTCTAGTGCCCTCTTAGCCCATGATAGCCACTGGGTCATTTTGGGCCAATTACCAGGAGACTGGGAGTTCTAGTCCCTTTTTAGCCCATGAAAGCCACTGGGTCGTTTGGGGCCATTTACCAGGAGACTGGGAGTTCCAGTCCAATCTTAGCCCATGAAAGCCACTGGGTCATTTTGGGCCAATAACCCGGAGACTGAGAGTTCTAGTCCCCTCTTAGCCCATGAAAGCCGCTGGGTCATTTTGGGCCAATTATCAGGAGTCTGAAATTTCTAGTCCGTCTTAGCCCATGAAAGCCACTGGGACATTTGGGGCCAATTACCAGGAGACTGGGAGTTCTAGTCCCGTCTTAACCCATGAAAGCCACTGGGTCATTTTGAGCCAATTACCAGGAGTCTGAGAGTTCTATACCTGGCTTAGCCATGAAAGCCACTGGGTCATTTTGGGCCAATTACCAGGAGACTGGGAGTTCTAGTTCCGTCTTAGCCCATGAAAGCCACTGGGTAATTTTGGGCCAATTACCAGGACACTGGGAGTTCTAGTCCCCTCTTTACCCATGAAAGCCGCTGGGTCATTTTGGGCCAATTATCAGGAGACTGACATTTCTAGTCCGTCTTAGCCATGAAAGCCACTGGGTCATTTTGAGCCAATTACGAGGAGACTGACATTTCTAGTCCTTCTTAGCCATGAAAGCCACTGGGTCATTTTGAGCCAATTATCAGGAGACTGACATTTCTAGTCCGTCTTAGCCATGAAAGCCACTGGGTCATTTTGGGCCAATTACCACAAGACTGGGTGTTCTAGTCCCGTCTTAGCCCATGAAAGCCACTGGGTCGTTTGAGCCAATTACCAGGAGACTGGGAGTTCCAATCCCATTTTTACCCATGAAAGCCACTGGGTCATTTTGGGCCAATTATCAGGAGACTGACATTTCTAGTCCGTCTTAGCCATGAAAGCCACTGGGTCATTTTGAGCCAATTATCAGGAAACTGGGAGTTCTAGTCCCTTCTTAGCCCATGAAAGGCACTGGGTCGTTTGGGGCCAATTACCAGTAGACTGGGAGTTCTAGTCCAATCTTAGCCCATGAAAGCCACTGTGTCATTTTGGGCCAATTACTAGGAGACTGACATTTCTAGTCCGTCTTAGCCATGAAAGCCACTGGGTCATTTTGGGCCAATTACCACAAGACTGGGTGTTCTAGTCCCGTCTTAGCCCATGAAAGCCACTGGGTCATTTTGAGCCAATTACCAGGAGACTGGGAGTTCCAATCCCATTTTTACCCATGAAAGCCACTGGGTCATTTTGGGCCAATTATCAGGAGACTGACATTTCTAGTCCGTCTTAGCCATGAAAGCCACTGGGTCATTTTGAGCCAATTACCAGGAGTCGGAGAGTTCTACATCTGGCTTAGCCATGAAAGCCACTGGGTCATTTTGGGCCAATTACCAGGAGACTGGGAGTTCTAGTTCCGTCTTAGCCCATGAAAGCCACTGGGTAATTTTGGGCCAATTACCAGGACACTGGGAGTTCTAGTCCCCTCTTTACCCATGAAAGCCGCTGGGTCATTTTGGGCCAATTATCAGGAGACTGACATTTCTAGTCCGTCTTAGCCATGAAAGCCACTGGGTCATTTTGAGCCAATTACGAGGAGACTGACATTTCTAGTCCTTCTTAGCCATGAAAGCCACTGGGTCATTTTGAGCCAATTACCAGGAGACTGGGAGTTCTAGTCCCTTCTTAGCCCATGAAAGCCACTGGGTCATTTGGGGCCAATTACCAGGAGACTTGGAGTTCTAGTCCAATCTTAGCCCATCAAAGCCACTGGGTCATTTTGGGCCAATTACCAGGAGACTGAAATTTCTAGTCCGTCTTAGCCCATGAAAGGCACTGGGTCATTTTAGGCCAATTATCAGGAGACTGACATTTCTAGTCCATCTTAGTCCATGAAAGCCGCTGGGTCATTTTGGGCCAATTAACAGGAGACTGAAATTTCTAGTCCGTCTTAGCCCATGAAAGCCACTGGGTCATTTTGGGCCAATTACCAGGACACTGGGAGTTCTATACCCGTCTTTACCTATAAAAGCCACTGGGACATTTTGGGCCAATTACCAGGGGACTGGCAGTTGTAGACTTTTCTTACACCATGAAAGCCACCTGGGTGAATTTGGGCCAATTACCAGGAGACTGGGAGTTCTACACCTGTCTTAGCCCATGAAAGCCACTGGGTCGTTTTGGGCCAATTACCCGGAGAATGGGAGTTCTAGTCCCGTCTTAGCCCAGGAAAGCGATTGGGTCATTTTGGGCCAATTAACAGGCGACTGGGAGTTCTAGACCCAGCCCATGAAAGCCACTGGGTCATTTTGGGCCAATTACCAGGAGACTGGGAGTTCTAGTCCCATCTTTACCCATAAAAGCCTCTGGGTCATTTTGGGCCAATTATCAGGATACTGACATTTCTAGTCCGTCTTAGTCATGAAAGCCACTGGGTCGTTTTGGGCCAATTACCACAAGACTGGGTGTTCTAGTTTCGTCTTAACCCATGAAAGCCACTGGGTCATTTTGAGCCAATTACCAGGAGTCTGAAAGTTCTAGACCTGGCTTAGCCATGAAAGCCACTGGGTCATTTTGGGCCAATTACCAGGAGACTGGGAGTTCTAGTTCCGTCTTAGCCCATGAAAGCCACTGGGTCATTTTGGGCCAATAACCGGGGGACTGGGAGTTGTAGACTTTTCTTATGCCATGAAAGCCACCTGGGTGAATTTGGGCCAATTACCAGGAGACTGAGAGTTCTGCACCTGTTTTAGCCCATGAAAGCCACTGGGTCGTTTTGGCCCAATTACCCGGAGAATGGGAGTTCTAGTCCCATCTTAGCCCATGAAAGCCACTGCATCATTTTGGGTCAATTAACAGGCGACTGGGAGTTCTAGACCCAGCCCATGAAAGCAACTGGGTCATTTTGGGCCAATCTCCAGGAGACTGGGAGTTCTAGTCCCGTTTTTACCCATGAAAGCCACTGGGTCATTTTGGGCCAATTATCAGGAGAATGACATTTCTAGTCCGTCTTAGCCATGAAAGCCACTGGGTCATTTTGAGCCAATTACCAGGAAACTGGGAGTTCTAGTGCCGTCTTAGCCCATGATAGCCACTGGGTCATTTTGGGGCAATTACCAGGAGACTGGGAGTTCTAGTGCCGTCTTAGCCCATGATAGCCACTGGGTCATTTTGGGCCAATTACCAGGAGACTGGGAGTTCTAGTCCCTTTTTAGCCCATGAAAGCCACTGGGTCGTTTGGGGCCATTTACCAGGAGACTGGGAGTTCCAGTCCAATCTTAGCCCATGAAAGCCACTGGGTCATTTTGGGCCAATAACCCGGAGACTGAGAGTTCTAGTCCCCTCTTAGCCCATGAAAGCCGCTGGGTCATTTTGGGCCAATTATCAGGAGTCTGAAATTTCTAGTCCGTCTTAGCCCATGAAAGCCACTGGGACATTTGGGGCCAATTACCAGGAGACTGGGAGTTCTAGTCCCGTCTTAACCCATGAAAGCCACTGGGTCATTTTGAGCCAATTACCAGGAGTCTGAGAGTTCTATACCTGGCTTAGCCATGAAAGCCACTGGGTCATTTTGGGCCAATTACCAGGAGACTGGGAGTTCTAGTTCCGTCTTAGCCCATGAAAGCCACTGGGTAATTTTGGGCCAATTACCAGGACACTGGGAGTTCTAGTCCCCTCTTTACCCATGAAAGCCGCTGGGTCATTTTGGGCCAATTATCAGGAGACTGACATTTCTAGTCCGTCTTAGCCATGAAAGCCACTGGGTCATTTTGAGCCAATTACGAGGAGACTGACATTTCTAGTCCTTCTTAGCCATGAAAGCCACTGGGTCATTTTGAGCCAATTATCAGGAGACTGACATTTCTAGTCCGTCTTAGCCATGAAAGCCACTGGGTCATTTTGGGCCAATTACCACAAGACTGGGTGTTCTAGTCCCGTCTTAGCCCATGAAAGCCACTGGGTCGTTTGAGCCAATTACCAGGAGACTGGGAGTTCCAATCCCATTTTTACCCATGAAAGCCACTGGGTCATTTTGGGCCAATTATCAGGAGACTGACATTTCTAGTCCGTCTTAGCCATGAAAGCCACTGGGTCATTTTGAGCCAATTATCAGGAAACTGGGAGTTCTAGTCCCTTCTTAGCCCATGAAAGGCACTGGGTCGTTTGGGGCCAATTACCAGTAGACTGGGAGTTCTAGTCCAATCTTAGCCCATGAAAGCCACTGTGTCATTTTGGGCCAATTACCAGGAGACTGAGAGTTCTAGTCCCCTCTTAGCCCATGAAAGCCATTGGGTCATTTTGTGGCAATTACCAGGAGACTGGGAGTTCTACTGCCGTCTTAGCCCATGATAACCACTGGGTCATTTTGGGACAATTATCAGGAGACTGACATTTCTAGTCCGTCTCAGTCCATGAAAGCCGCTGGGTCATTTTGGGCCAATTATCAGAAGACTGACATTTCTAGTCCGTTTTAGCCCATGAAAGCCACTGGGTCATTTGGGGCCAATTACCAGGAGACTGGGAGTTCTAGTCCCGTCTTAACCCATGAAAGCCACTGGGTCATTTTGAGCCAATTACCAGGAGTCTGAGAGTTCTAGACCTGGCTTAGCCATGAAAGCCACTGGGTCATTTTGGGCCAATTACCAGGAGACTGGGAGTTCTAGTCCCGATTTTACCCATGAAAGCCGCTGGGTCATTTTGGACCAATTATCAGGAGACTCACATTTCTAGTCCGTCTTAGCCCATGAAAGCCACTGGGTCATTTTGGGGCAATTACCAGGAGACTGGGAGTTCTAGTGCCGTCTTAGCCCATGATAGCCACTGGGTCATTTTGGGCCAATTACCAGGAGACTGGGAGTTCTAGTCCCTTCTTAGCCCATGAAAGCCACTGGGTCGTTTGGGGCCATTTACCAGGAGACTGGGTGTTCCAGTCCAATCTTAGCCCATGAAAGCCACTGGGTCATTTTGGGCCAATTACCCGGAGACTGAGAGTTCTAGTCCCCTCTTAGCCCATTAAAGCCACTGGGTCATTTTGGGCCAATTATCAGGAGACTGAAATTTCTAGTCCGTCTTAGCCCATGAAAGCCACTGGGTCATTTTGGGGCAATTACCAGGAGACTGGGAGTTCTAGTGCCGTCTTAGCCCATGATAGCCACTGGGTCATTTTGGGCCAATTATCAGGAAACTGACATTTCTAGTCCGCCTTAGTCCATGGAAGCCGCTGGGTCATTTTGGGCCAATTATCAGGAGACTGACATTTCTAGTCCGTCTTAGCCCATGAAAGCCACTGGGACATTTGGGGCCAATTACCAGGAGACTGGGAGTTCTAGTCCCGTCTTAACCCATGAAAGCCACTGGGTCATTTTGAGCCAATTACCAGGAGTCGGAGAGTTCTACATCTGGCTTAGCCATGAAAGCCACTGGGTCATTTTGGGCCAATTACCAGGAGACTGGGAGTTCTAGTTCCGTCTTAGCCCATGAAAGCCACTGGGTAATTTTGGGCCAATTACCAGGACACTGGGAGTTCTAGTCCCCTCTTTACCCATGAAAGCCGCTGGGTCATTTTGGGCCAATTACGAGGAGACTGACATTTCTAGTCCGCCTTAGTCCATGAAAGCCACTGGGTCATTTTGAGCCAATTACGAGGAGACTGACATTTCTAGTCCTTCTTAGCCATGAAAGCCACTGGGTCATTTTGAGCCAATTACCAGGAGACTGGGAGTTCTAGTCCCTTCTTAGCCCATGAAAGCCACTGGGTCATTTGGGGCCAGTTACCAGGAGACTTGGAGTTCTAGTCCAATCTTAGCCCATCAAAGCCACTGGGTCATTTTGGGCCAATTACCAGGAGACTGAAATTTCTAGTCCGTCTTAGCCCATGAAAGGCACTGGGTCATTTTAGGCCAATTAACAGGAGACTGACATTTCTAGTCCATCTTAGTCCATGAAAGCCGCTGGGTCATTTTGGGCCAATTAACAGGAGACTGAAATTTCTAGTCCGTCTTAGCCCATGAAAGCCACTGGGTCATTTTGGGCCAATTACCAGGACACTGGGAGTTCTATACCCGTCTTTACCTATAAAAGCCACTGGGACATTTTGGGCCAATTACCAGGGGACTGGCAGTTGTAGACTTTTCTTACACCATGAAAGCCACCTGGGTGAATTTGGGCCAATTACCAGGAGACTGGGAGTTCTACACCTGTCTTAGCCCATGAAAGCCACTGGGTCGTTTTGGGCCAATTACCCGGAGAATGGGAGTTCTAGTCCCGTCTTAGCCCAGGAAAGCGATTGGGTCATTTTGGGCCAATTAACAGGCGACTGGGAGTTCTAGACCCAGCCCATGAAAGCCACAGGGTCATTTTGGGCCAATTACCAGGAGACTGGGAGTTCTAGTCCCGTCTTTAACCATAAAAGCCTCTGGGTCATTTTGGGCCAATTATCAGGATACTGACATTTCTAGTCCGTCTTAGTCATGAAAGCCACTGGGTCGTTTTGGGCCAATTACCACAAGACTGGGTGTTCTAGTTCCGTCTTAACCCATGAAAGCCACTGGGTCATTTTGAGCCAATTACCAGGAGTCTGAAAGTTCTAGACCTGGCTTAGCCATGAAAGCCACTGGGTCATTTTGGGCCAATTACCAGGAGACTGGGAGTTCTAGTTCCGTCTTAGCCCATGAAAGCCACTGGGTCATTTTGGGCCAATAACCGGGGGACTGGGAGTTGTAGACTTTTCTTATGCCATGAAAGCCACCTGGGTGAATTTGGGCCAATTACCAGGAGACTGAGAGTTCTGCACCTGTTTTAGCCCATGAAAGCCACTGGGTCGTTTTGGCCCAATTACCCGGAGAATGGGAGTTCTAGTCCCATCTTAGCCCATGAAAGCCACTGCATCATTTTGGGTCAATTAACAGGCGACTGGGAGTTCTAGACCCAGCCCATGAAAGCAACTGGGTCATTTTGGGCCAATCACCAGGAGACTGGGAGTTCTAGTCCCGTTTTTACCCATGAAAGCCACTGGGTCATTTTGGGCCAATTATCAGGAGAATGACATTTCTAGTCCGTCTTAGCCATGAAAGCCACTGGGTCATTTTGAGCCAATTACCAGGAAACTGGGAGTTCTAGTCCAATCTTAGCCCATGAAAGCCACTGGGTCATTTTGGGGCAATTACCAGGAGACTGGGAGTTCTAGTCCCTTTTTAGCCCATGAAAGCCACTGGGTCGTTTGGGGCCATTTACCAGGAGACTGGGAGTTCCAGTCCAATCTTAGCCCATGAAAGCCACTGGGTCATTTTGGGCCAATAACCCGGAGACTGAGAGTTCTAGTCCCCTCTTAGCCCATGAAAGCCGCTGGGTCATTTTGGGCCAATTATCAGGAGTCTGAAATTTCTAGTCCGTCTTAGCCCATGAAAGCCACTGGGACATTTGGGGCCAATTACCAGGAGACTGGGAGTTCTAGTCCCGTCTGAACCCATGAAAGCCACTGGGTCATTTTGAGCCAATTACCAGGAGTCTGAGAGTTCTATACCTGGCTTAGCCATGAAAGCCACTGGGTCATTTTGGGCCAATTACCAGGAGACTGGGAGTTCTAGTTCCGTCTTAGCCCATGAAAGCCACTGGGTAATTTTGGGCCAATTACCAGGACACTGGGAGTTCTAGTCCCCTCTTTACCCATGAAAGCCGCTGGGTCATTTTGGGCCAATTATCAGGAGACTGACATTTCTAGTCCGTCTTAGCCATGAAAGCCACTGGGTCATTTTGAGCCAATTACGAGGAGACTGACATTTCTAGTCCTTCTTAGCCATGAAAGCCACTGGGTCATTTTGAGCCAATTATCAGGAGACTGGGAGTTCTAGTCCCTTCTTAGCCCATGAAAGCCACTGGGTCATTTGGGGCCAATTACCAGGAGACTGGGAGTTCTAGTCCAATCTTAGCCCATCAAAGCCACTGGGTCATTTGGGGCCAATTACCAGGAGACTGGGAGTTCTAGTCCAATCTTAGCCCATCAAAGCCGCTGGGTCATTTTGAGCCAATTACGAGGAGACGGACATTTCTAGTCCGTCTTAGCCATGAAAGCCACTGGGTCATTTGGGGCCAATTACCAGGAGACTGGGAGTTCTAGTCCCTTCTTAGCCCATGAAAGCCACTGGGTCATTTGGGGCCAATTACCAGGAGACTGGGAGTTCTAGTCCAATCTTAGGCCATCAAAGCCACTGGGTCATTTTAGGCCAATTATCAGGAGACTGACATTTCTAGTCCATCTTAGTCCATGAAAGCCGCTGGGTCATTTTGGGCCAATTAACAGGAGACTGACATTTCTAGTCCGTCTTAGCCCATGAAAGCCACTGGGTCATTTTGGGCCAATTACCAGGACACTGGTAGTTCTATACCCGTCTTTACCCATAAAAGCCACTGGATCATTTTGGGCCAATTACCAGGGGACTGGCAGTTGTAGACTTTTCTTACACCATGAAAGCCACCTGGGTGAATTTGGGCCAATTACCAGGAGACTGGGAGTTCTACACCTGTCTTAGCCCATGAAAGCCACTGGGTCCTTTTGGGCCAATTACCAGGAGAATGGGAGTTCTAGTCCCGTCTTAGCCCATGAAAGCGATTGGGTCATTTTGGGCCAATTAACAGGGGACTGGGAGTTCTAGACCCAGCCCATGAAAGCTACTGGGTCATTTTGGGCCAATTGCCAGGAGACTGGGAGTTCTATTCCCTTCTTAGCACATGGAAGCCACTGGGTCATTTGGGGCCAATTACCAGGAGAATGGGAGTTCTAGTCCAATCTTAGCCCATGAAAGCCGCTGGGTCATTTTGGGCCAATTATCAGGAGACTGACATTTCTAGTCCGTCTTAGCCCATGAAAGCCAGTGGGTCATATTGGGCCAATTACCAGGAGACTGGGAGTTCTAGTACCGTCTTAACCCATGAAAGCCACTGCGTCATTTTGAGCCAATTACCAGGAGTCTGAGAGTTGTAGACCTGGCTTAGCCATGAAAGCCACTGGGTCATTTTGGGCAAATTACCAGGAGACTGGGAGTTCTAGTCCCGTCTTAGCCCATGAAAGCCACTGGGTCATTTTGGGCCAATTACCAGGACACTGGGAGTTCTATACCCGTCTTTACACATAAAAGCCACTGGGTCATTTTGGGCCAATTACCAGGGGACTGGGAGTTGTAGACTTTTCTTACACCGTGAAAGCCACCTGGGTGAATTTGGGCCGATTACCAGTAGACTGGGAGTTCTACACCTGTCTTAGCCCATGAAAGCCACTGGGTCGCTTTGGGCCAATTACCCGGAGAATGGGAGTTCTAGTCCCGTCTTAGCCCATGAAAGCCACTGCATCATTTTGGGTCAATTAACAGGCGACTGGGAGTTCTAGACCCAGCCCATGAAAGCAACTGGGTCATTTTGGGCCAATCACCAGGAGACTGGGAGTTCTAGTCCCGTTTTTACCCATGAAAGCCACTGTGTCATTTTGGGCCAATTATCAGGAGAATGACATTTCTAGTCCGTCTTAGCCATGAAAGCCACTGGGTCATTTTGAGCCAATTACCAGGAAACTGGGAGTTCTAGTCCAATCTTAGCCCATGAAAGCCACTGGGTCATTTTGGGGCAATTACCAGGAGACTGGGAGTTCTAGTGCCGTCTTAGCCCATGATAGCCACTGGGTCATTTTGGGCCAATTACCAGGAGACTGGGAGTTCAAGTCCCTTTTTAGCCCATGAAAGCCACTGGGTCGTTTGGGGCCATTTACCAGGAGACTGGGAGTTCCAGTCCAATCTTAGCCCATGAAAGCCACTGGGTCATTTTGGGCCAATAACCCGGAGACTGAGAGTTCTAGTCCCCTCTTAGCCCATGAAAGCCGCTGGGTCATTTTGGGCCAATTATCAGGAGTCTGAAATTTCTAGTCCGTCTTAGCCCATGAAAGCCACTGGGACATTTGGGGCCAATTACCAGGAGACTGGGAGTTCTAGTCCCGTCTTAACCCATGAAAGCCACTGGGTCATTTTGAGCCAATTACCAGGAGTCTGAGAGTTCTATACCTGGCTTAGCCATGAAAGCCACTGGGTCATTTTGGGCCAATTACCAGGAGACTGGGAGTTCTAGTCCCGTCTTAGCCCATGAAAGCGATTGGGTCATTTTGGGCCAATTAACAGGGGACTGGGAGTTCTAGACCCAGCCCATGAAAGCTACTGGGTCATTTTGGGCCAATTGCCAGGAGACTGGGAGTTCTATTCCCTTCTTAGCACATGGAAGCCACTGGGTCATTTGGGGCCAATTACCAGGAGAATGGGAGTTCTAGTCCAATCTTAGCCCATGAAAGCCACTGGGTAATTTTGGGCCAATTACCAGGAGTCTGAGAGTTCTATACCTGGCTTAGCCATGAAAGCCACTGGGTCATTTTGGGCCAATTACCAGGAGACTGGGAGTTCTAGTTCCGTCTTAGCCCATGAAAGCCACTGGGTAATTTTGGGCCAATTACCAGGACACTGGGAGTTCTAGTCCCCTCTTTACCCATGAAAGCCGCTGGGTCATTTTGGGCCAATTATCAGGAGACTGACATTTCTAGTCCGTCTTAGCCATGAAAGCCACTGGGTCATTTTGAGCCAATTACGAGGAGACTGACATTTCTAGTCCTTCTTAGCCATGAAAGCCACTGGGTCATTTTGAGCCAATTATCAGGAGACTGACATTTCTAGTCCGTCTTAGCCATGAAAGCCACTGGGTCATTTTGGGCCAATTACCACAAGACTGGGTGTTCTAGTCCCGTCTTAGCCCATGAAAGCCACTGGGTCATTTTGAGCCAATTACCAGGAGACTGGGAGTTCCAATCCCATTTTTACCCATGAAAGCCACTGGGTCATTTTGGGCCAATTATCAGGAGACTGACATTTCTAGTCCGTCTTAGCCATGAAAGCCACTGGGTCATTTTGAGCCAATTATCAGGAAACTGGGAGTTCTAGTCCCTTCTTAGCCCATGAAAGGCACTGGGTCGTTTGGGGCCAATTACCAGTAGACTGGGAGTTCTAGTCCAATCTTAGCCCATGAAAGCCACTGTGTCATTTTGGGCCAATTACCAGGAGACTGAGAGTTCTAGTCCCCTCTTAGCCCATGAAAGCCGTTGGGTCATTTTGGGGCAATTACCAGGAGACTGGGAGTTCTACTGCCGTCTTAGCCCATGATAACCACTGGGTCATTTTGGGACAATTATCAGGAGACTGACATTTCTAGTCCGTCTTAGTCCATGAAAGCCGCTGGGTCATTTTGGGCCAATTATCAGAAGACTGACATTTCTAGTCCGTTTTAGCCCATGAAAGCCACTGGGTCATTTGGGGCCAATTACCAGGAGACTGGGAGTTCTAGTCCCGTCTTAACCCATTAAAGCCACTGGGTCATTTTGAGCCAATTACCAGGAGTCTGAGAGTTCTACACCTGGCTTAGCCATGAAAGCCACTGGGTCATTTTGGGCCAATTACCAGGAGACTGGGAGTTCTAGTCCCGATTTTACCCATGAAAGCCGCTGGGTCATTTTGGACCAATTATCAGGAGACTCACATTTCTAGTCCGTCTTAGCCCATGAAAGCCACTGGGTCATTTTGGGGCAATTACCAGGAGACAGGGAGTTCTAGTGCCGTCTTAGCCCATGATAGCCACTGGGTCATTTTGGGCCAAATACCAGGAGACTGGGAGTTCTAGTCCCTTCTTAGCCCATGAAAGCCACTGGGTCGTTTGGGGCCATTTACCAGGAGACTGGGTGTTCCAGTCCAATCTTAGCCCATGAAAGCCACTGGGTCATTTTGGGCCAATTACCTGGAGACTGAGAGTTCAAGTCCCCTCTTAGCCCATTAAAGCCACTGGGTCATTTTGGGCCAATTATCAGGAGACTGAAATTTCTAGTCCGTCTTAGCCCATGAAAGCCACTGGGTCATTTTGGGGCAATTACCAGGAGACTGGGAGTTCTAGTGCCGTCTTAGCCCATGATAGCCACTGGGTCATTTTGGGCCAATTATCAGGAAACTGACATTTCTAGTCCGCCTTAGTCCATGGAAGCCGCTGGGTCATTTTGGGCCAATTATCAGGAGACTGACATTTCTAGTCCGTCTTAGCCCATGAAAGCCACTGGGACATTTGGGGCCAATTACCAGGAGACTGGGAGTTCTAGTCCCGTCTTAACCCATGAAAGCCACTGGGTCATTTTGAGCCAATTACCAGGAGTCGGAGAGTTCTACATCTGGCTTAGCCATGAAAGCCACTGGGTCATTTTGGGCCAATTACCAGGAGACTGGGAGTTCTAGTTCCGTCTTAGCCCATGAAAGCCACTGGGTAATTTTGGGCCAATTACCAGGACACTGGGAGTTCTAGTCCCCTCTTTACCCATGAAAGCCGCTGGGTCATTTTGGGCCAATTATCAGGAGACTGACATTTCTAGTCCGTCTTAGCCATGAAAGCCACTGGGTCATTTTGAGCCAATTACGAGGAGACTGACATTTCTAGTCCTTCTTAGCCATGAAAGCCACTGGGTCATTTTGAGCCAATTACCAGGAGACTGGGAGTTCTAGTCCCTTCTTAGCCCATGAAAGCCACTGGGTCATTTGGGGCCAGTTACCAGGAGACTTGGAGTTCTAGTCCAATCTTAGCCCATCAAAGCCACTGGGTCATTTTGGGCCAATTACCAGGAGACTGAAATTTCTAGTCCATCTTAGTCCATGAAAGCCGCTGGGTCATTTTGGGCCAATTAACAGGAGACTGAAATTTCTAGTCCGTCTTAGCCCATGAAAGCCACTGGGTCATTTTGGGCCAATTACCAGGACACTGGGAGTTCTATACCCGTCTTTACCTATAAAAGCCACTGGGACATTTTGGGCCAATTACCAGGGGACTGGCAGTTGTAGACTTTTCTTACACCATGAAAGCCACCTGGGTGAATTTGGGCCAATTACCAGGAGACTGGGAGTTCTACACCTGTCTTAGCCCATGAAAGCCACTGGGTCGTTTTGGGCCAATTACCCGGAGAATGGGAGTTCTAGTCCCGTCTTAGCCCAGGAAAGCGATTGGGTCATTTTGGGCCAATTAACAGGCGACTGGGAGTTCTAGACCCAGCCCATGAAAGCCACTGGGTCATTTTGGGCCAATTACCAGGAGACTGGGAGTTCTAGTCCCGTCTTTACCCATAAAAGCCTCTGGGTCATTTTGGGCCAATTATCAGGATACTGACATTTCTAGTCCGTCTTAGTCATGAAAGCCACTGGGTCGTTTTGGGCCAATTACCACAAGACTGGGTGTTCTAGTTCCGTCTTAACCCATGAAAGCCACTGGGTCATTTTGAGACAATTACCAGGAGTCTGAAAGTTCTAGACCTGGCTTAGCCATGAAAGCCACTGGGTCATTTTGGGCCAATTACCAGGAGACTGGGAGTTCTAGTTCCGTCTTAGCCCATGAAAGCCACTGGGTCATTTTGGGCCAATAACCGGGGGACTGGGAGTTGTAGACTTTTCTTATGCCATGAAAGCCACCTGGGTGAATTTGGGCCAATTACCAGGAGACTGAGAGTTCTGCACCTGTTTTAGCCCATGAAAGCCACTGGGTCGTTTTGGCCCAATTACTCGGAGAATGGGAGTTCTAGTCCCATCTTAGCCCATGAAAGCCACTGCATCATTTTGGGTCAATTAACAGGCGACTGGGAGTCCTAGACCCAGCCCATGAAAGCAACTGGGTCATTTTGGGCCAATCACCAGGAGACTGGGAGTTCTAGTCCCGTTTTTACCCATGAAAGCCACTGGGTCATTTTGGGCCAATTATCAGGAGAATGACATTTCTAGTCCGTCTTAGCCATGAAAGCCACTGGGTCATTTTGAGCCAATTACCAGGAAACTGGGAGTTCTAGTCCAATCTTAGCCCATGAAAGCCACTGGGTCATTTTGGGGCAATTACCAGGAGACTGGGAGTTCTAGTGCCGTCTTAGCCCATGATAGCCACTGGGTCATTTTGGGCCAATTACCAGGAGACTGGGAGTTCTAGTCCCTTTTTAGCCCATGAAAGCCACTGGGTCGTTTGGGGCCATTTACCAGGAGACTGGGAGTTCCAGTCCAATCTTAGCCCATGAAAGCCACTGGGTCATTTTGGCCAATAACCCGGAGACTGAGAGTTCTAGTCCCCTCTTAGCCCATGAAAGCCGCTGGGTCATTTTGGGCCAATTATCAGGAGTCTGAAATTTCTAGTCCGTCTTAGCCCATGAAAGCCACTGGGACATTTGGGGCCAATTACCAGGAGACTGGGAGTTCTAGTCCCGTCTTAACCCATGAAAGCCACTGGGTCATTTTGAGCCAATTACCAGGAGTCTGAGAGTTCTATACCTGGCTTAGCCATGAAAGCCACTGGGTCATTTTGGGCCAATTACCAGGAGACTGGGAGTTCTAGTTCCGTCTTAGCCCATGAAAGCCACTGGGTAATTTTGGGCCAATTACCAGGACACTGGGAGTTCTAGTCCCCTCTTTACCCATGAAAGCCGCTGGGTCATTTTGGGCCAATTATCAGGAGACTGACATTTCTAGTCCGTCTTAGCCATGAAAGCCACTGGGTCATTTTGAGCCAATTACGAGGAGACTGACATTTCTAGTCCTTCTTAGCCATGAAAGCCACTGGGTCATTTTGAGCCAATTATCAGGAGACTGGGAGTTCTAGTCCCTTCTTAGCCCATGAAAGCCACTGGGTCATTTGGGGCCAATTACCAGGAGACTGGGAGTTCTAGTCCAATCTTAGCCCATCAAAGCCACTGGGTCATTTGGGGCCAATTACCAGGAGACTGGGAGTTCTAGTCCAATCTTAGCCCATCAAAGCCGCTGGGTCATTTTGAGCCAATTACGAGGAGACTGACATTTCTAGTCCGTCTTAGCCATGAAAGCCACTGGGTCATTTGGGGCCAATTACCAGGAGACTGGGAGTTCTAGTCCCTTCTTAGCCCATGAAAGCCACTGGGTCATTTGGGGCCAATTACCAGGAGACTGGGAGTTCTAGTCCAATCTTAGCCCATCAAAGCCACTGGGTCATTTTAGGCCAATTATCAGGAGACTGACATTTCTAGTCCATCTTAGTCCATGAAAGCCGCTGGGTCATTTTGGGCCAATTAACAGGAGACTGACATTTCTAGTCCGTCTTAGCCCATGAAAGCCACTGGGTCATTTTGGGCCAATTGCCAGGACACTGGTAGTTCTATACCCGTCTTTACCCATAAAAGCCACTGGATCATTTTGGGCCAATTACCAGGGGACTGGCAGTTGTAGACTTTTCTTACACCATGAAAGCCACCTGGGTGAATTTGGGCCAATTACCAGGAGACTGGGAGTTCTACACCTGTCTTAGCCCATGAAAGCCACTGGGTCGTTTGGGGCCATTTACCAGGAGACTGGGAGTTCCAGTCCAATCTTAGCCCATGAAAGCCACTGGGTCATTTTGGGCCAATTACCCGGAGACTGAGAGTTCTAGTCCCCTCTTAGCCCATGAAAGCCGCTGGGTCATTTTGGGCCAATTATCTGGAGACTGAAATTTCTAGTCCGTCTTAGCCCATGAAAGCCACTGGGTCATTTTGGGGCAATTACCAGGAGACTGGGAGTTCTAGTGCCGTCTTAGCCCATGATAGCCACTGGGTCATTTTGGGCCAATTATCAAGAAACTGACATTTCTAGTCCGTTTTAGTCCATGGAAGCCACTGGGTCATTTTGGGCCAATTATCAGGAGACTGACATTTCTAGTCCGTCTTAGCCCATGAAAGCCACTGGGACATTTGGGGCCAATTACCAGGAGACTGGGAGTTCTAGTCCCTTCTTAGCCCATGTAAGCCACTGGGTCGTTTGGGGCGATTTACCAGGAGACTGGGAGTTCCAGTCCAATCTTAGCCCATGAAAGCCACTGGGTCATTTTGGGCCAATTACCAGGAGTCTGAGAGTTCTAGACCTGGCTTAGGCATGAAAGCCACTGGGTCATTTTGGGCCAATTACCAGGAGATTGGGAGTTCTAGTTCCGTCTTAGCCCATGAAAGCCACTGGGTCATTTTGAGCCAATTACCAGGAGTCTGAGAGTTCTAGACCTGGCTTAGGCATGAAAGCCACTGCGTCATTTTGGGTCAATTAACAGGCGACTGGGAGTTCTAGACCCAGCCCATGAAAGCAACTGGGTCATTTTGTGCCAATTACCAGGAGACTGGGAGTTCTAGTCCCGTTTTTACCCATGAAAGCCACTGGGTCATTTTGGGCCAATTAACAGGAGACTGACATTTCTAGTCCGTCTTAGCCCATGAAAGCCACTGGGTCATTTTGGGCCAATTACCAGGACACTGGTAGTTCTATACCCGTCTTTACCCATAAAAGCCACTGGGTCATTTTGGGCCAATTACCAGGGGACTGGCAGTTGTAGACTTTTCTTACACCATGAAAGCCACCTGGGTGAATTTGGGCCAATTACCAGGAGACTGGGAGTTCTACACCTGTCTTAGCCCATGAAAGCCACTGGGTCCTTTTGGGCCAATTACCCGGAGAATGGGAGTTCTAGTCCCGTCTTAGCCCATGAAAGCAATTGGGTCATTTTGGGCCAATTAACAGGCGACTGGGAGTTCTAGACCCAGCCCATGAAAGCTACTGGGTCATTTTGGGCCAATTGCCAGGAGACTGGGAGTTCTATTCCCTTCTTAGCCCATGAAAGCCACTGGGTCATTTGGGGCCAATTACCAGGAGACTGGGAGTTCTAGTCCAATCTTAGCCCATCAAAGCCACTGGGTCATTTGGGGCCAATTACCAGGAGACTGGGAGTTCTAGTCCAATCTTAGCCCATCAAAGCCGCTGGGTCATTTTGAGCCAATTACGAGGAGACTGACATTTCTAGTCCGTCTTAGCCATGAAAGCCACTGGGTCATTTGGGGCCAATTACCAGGAGACTGGGAGTTCTAGTCCCTTCTTAGCCCATGAAAGCCACTGGGTCATTTGGGGCCAATTACCAGGAGACTGGGAGTTCTAGTCCAATCTTAGCCCATCAAAGCCACTGGGTCATTTTAGGCCAATTATCAGGAGACTGACATTTCTAGTCCATCTTAGTCCATGAAAGCCGCTGGGTCATTTTGGGCCAATTAACAGGAGACTGACATTTCTAGTCCGTCTTAGCCCATGAAAGCCACTGGGTCATTTTGGGCCAATTGCCAGGACACTGGTAGTTCTATACCCGTCTTTACCCATAAAAGCCACTGGATCATTTTGGGCCAATTACCAGGGGACTGGCAGTTGTAGACTTTTCTTACACCATGAAAGCCACCTGGGTGAATTTGGGCCAATTACCAGGAGACTGGGAGTTCTACACCTGTCTTAGCCCATGAAAGCCACTGGGTCGTTTGGGGCCATTTACCAGGAGACTGGGAGTTCCAGTCCAATCTTAGCCCATGAAAGCCACTGGGTCATTTTGGGCCAATTACCCGGAGACTGAGAGTTCTAGTCCCCTCTTAGCCCATGAAAGCCGCTGGGTCATTTTGGGCCAATTATCTGGAGACTGAAATTTCTAGTCCGTCTTAGCCCATGAAAGCCACTGGGTCATTTTGGGGCAATTACCAGGAGACTGGGAGTTCTAGTGCCGTCTTAGCCCATGATAGCCACTGGGTCATTTTGGGCCAATTATCAAGAAACTGACATTTCTAGTCCGTTTTAGTCCATGGAAGCCACTGGGTCATTTTGGGCCAATTATCAGGAGACTGACATTTCTAGTCCGTCTTAGCCCATGAAAGCCACTGGGACATTTGGGGCCAATTACCAGGAGACTGGGAGTTCTAGTCCCTTCTTAGCCCATGTAAGCCACTGGGTCGTTTGGGGCGATTTACCAGGAGACTGGGAGTTCCAGTCCAATCTTAGCCCATGAAAGCCACTGGGTCATTTTGGGCCAATTACCAGGAGTCTGAGAGTTCTAGACCTGGCTTAGGCATGAAAGCCACTGGGTCATTTTGGGCCAATTACCAGGAGATTGGGAGTTCTAGTTCCGTCTTAGCCCATGAAAGCCACTGGGTCATTTTGAGCCAATTACCAGGAGTCTGAGAGTTCTAGACCTGGCTTAGGCATGAAAGCCACTGCGTCATTTTGGGTCAATTAACAGGCGACTGGGAGTTCTAGACCCAGCCCATGAAAGCAACTGGGTCATTTTGTGCCAATTACCAGGAGACTGGGAGTTCTAGTCCCGTTTTTACCCATGAAAGCCACTGGGTCATTTTGGGCCAATTAACAGGAGACTGACATTTCTAGTCCGTCTTAGCCCATGAAAGCCACTGGGTCATTTTGGGCCAATTACCAGGACACTGGTAGTTCTATACCCGTCTTTACCCATAAAAGCCACTGGGTCATTTTGGGCCAATTACCAGGGGACTGGCAGTTGTAGACTTTTCTTACACCATGAAAGCCACCTGGGTGAATTTGGGCCAATTACCAGGAGACTGGGAGTTCTACACCTGTCTTAGCCCATGAAAGCCACTGGGTCCTTTTGGGCCAATTACCCGGAGAATGGGAGTTCTAGTCCCGTCTTAGCCCATGAAAGCAATTGGGTCATTTTGGGCCAATTAACAGGCGACTGGGAGTTCTAGACCCAGCCCATGAAAGCTACTGGGTCATTTTGGGCCAATTGCCAGGAGACTGGGAGTTCTATTCCCTTCTTAGCACATGGAAGCCACTGGGTCATTTGGGGCCAATTACCAGGAGAATGGGAGTTCTAGTCCAATCTTAGCCCATTAAAGCCACTGGGTCATTTTGGGCCAATTATCAGGAGACTAAGAGTTCTTGTCCCCTCTTAGCCCATGAAAGCCGCTGGGTCATTTCGGGCCAATTATCAGGAGACTGACATTTCTAGTCCGTCTTAGCCCATGAAAGCCAGTGGGTCATATTGGGCCAATTACCAGGAGACTGGGAGTTCTAGTCCCGTCTTAACCCATGAAAGCCACTGAGTCATTTTGAGCCAATTACCAGGAGTCTGAGAGTTCTAGACCTGGCTTAGCCATGAAAGCCACTGGGTCATTTTGGGCCAATTACCAGGAGACTGGGAGTTCTAGTTCCGTCTTAGCCCATGAAAGCCACTGGGTCATTTTGGGCCAATTACCAGGACACTGGGAGTTCCATACCCGTCTTTACCCATAAAAGCCACTGGGTCATTTTGGGCCAATTACCAGGGGACTGGGAGTTGTAGACTTTTCTTACACCGTGAAAGCCACCTGGGTGAATTTGGGCCGATTACCACTAGACTGGGAGTTCTACACCTGTCTTAGCCCATGAAAGCCACTGGGTCGCTTTGGGCCAATTACCCGGAGAATGGGAGTTCTAGTTCCGTCTTAGCCCATGAAAGCCACTGGGTCATTTTGGGCCAATAACCGGGGGACTGGGAGTTGTAGACTTTTCTTATGCCATGAAAGCCACCTGGGTGAATTTGGGCCAATTACCAGGAGACTGAGAGTTCTGCACCTGTCTTAGCCCATGAAAGCCACTGGGTCATTTTGGGGCAATTACCAGGAGACTGGGAGTTCTAGTGCCGTCTTAGCCCATGATAGCCACTGGGTCATTTTGGGCCAATTACTAGGAGACTGGGAGATCTAGTCCCTTCTTAGCCCATGAAAGCCACTGGGTCGTTTGGGGCCATTTACCAGGAGACTGGGAGTTCCAGTCCAATCTTAGCCCATGAAAGCCACTGGGTCATTTTGGGCCAATTTCCCGGAGACTGAGAGTTCTAGTCCCCTCTTAGCCCATGAAAGCCGCTGGTTCATTTTGGGCCAATTATCAGGAGACTGAAATTTCTAGTCCGTCTTAGCCCATGATAGCCACTGGGTCATTTTGGGCCAATTATCAGGAAACTGACATTTCTAGTCCGTCTTAGTCCATGGAAGCCACTGGGTCATTTTGGGCCAATTATCAGGAGACTGACATTTCTAGTCCGTCTTAGCCCATGAAAGCCACTGGGACATTTGGGGCCAATTACCAGGAGACTGGGAGTTCTAGTCCCGTCTTAACCCATGAAAGCCACTGGGTCATTTTGAGCCAATTACCAGGAGTCTGAGAGTTCTAGACCTGGCTTAGCCATGAAAGCCACTGGGTCATTTTGGGCCAATTACCAGGAGACTGGGAGTTCTAGTTCCGTCTTAGCCCATGAAAGCCACTGGGTCGCTTTGGGCCAATTATCCGGAGAATGGGAGTGCTAGTCCCGTCTTAGCCCATGAAAGCCACTGGGTCATTTTGGGCCAATTAACAGGCGACTGGGAGTTCTAGATCCAGCCCATGAAAGCCACTGGGTCATTTTGGGCCAATTACCAGGAGACTGGGAGTTCTAGTCCCGTCTTTACCCATAAAAGCCTCTGGGTCATTTTGGGCCAATTATCAGGAGACTGACATTTCTAGTCCGTCTTAGCCATGAAAGCCACTGGGTCATTTTGGGCCAATTACCCGGAGAATGGGAGTTCTAGTCCCGTCTTAGCCCATGAAAGCCACTGGGTCATTTTGAGCCAATTACCAGGAGTCTGAGAGTTCTAGACCTGGCTTAGGCATGAAAGCCACTGGGTCATTTTGGGCCAATTACCAGGAGACTGGGCATTCTAGTTCCGTCTTAGCCCATGAAAGCCACTGGGTCATTTTGGGGCAATAATCGGGGGACTGGGAGTTGTAGACTTTTCTTATGCCATGAAAGCCACCTGGGTGAATTTGGGCCAATTACCAGGAGACTGAGAGTTCTGCACCTGTCTTAGCCCATGAAAGCCACTGGGTCATTTTGGGGCAATTACCAGGAGACTGGGAGTTCTAGTGCCGTCTTAGCCCATGATAGCCACTGGGTCATTTTGGGCCAATTACTAGGAGACTGGCAGTTCTAGTCCCTTCTTAGCCCATGAAAGCCACTGGGTCGTTTGGGGCCATTTACCAGGAGACTGGGAGTTCCAGTCCAATCTTAGCCCATGAAAGCCACTGGGTCATTTTGGGCCAATTACCCGGAGACTGAGAGTTCTAGTCCCCTCTTAGCCCATGAAAGCCGCTGGGTCATTTTGGGCCAATTATCAGGAGACTGAAATTTCTAGTCCGTCTTAGCCCATGAAAGCCACTGGGTCATTTTGGGGCAATTACCAGGAGACTGGGAGTTCTAGTGCCATCTTAGCCCATGATAGCCACTGGGTCATTTTGGGCCAATTATCAAGAAACTGACATTTCTAGTCCGTCTTAGTCCATGGAAGCCACTGGGACATTTGGGGCCAATTACCAGGAGACTGGGAGTTCTACTCCCGTCTTAGCCCATGAAAGCCACTGGGTCATTTTGGGCCAATTACCAGGACACTGGGAGTTCTATACCCGTCTTTACACATGAAAGCCACTGGGTCATTCTGGGCCAATTACCAGGGGACTGGGAGTTGTAGACTTTTCTTACACCGTGAAAGCCACCTGGGTGAATTTGGGCCGATTACCAGTAGACTGGGAGTTCTACACCTGTCTTAGCCCATGAAAGCCACTGGGTCGCTTTGGGCCAATTACCCGGAGAATGGGAGTTCTAGTCCCGTCTTAGCCCATGAAAGCCACTGGGTCATTTTGGGCCAATTAACAGGCGATTGGGAGTTCTAGACCCAGCCCATGAAAGCCACTGGGTCATTTTGGGCCAATTGACAGGAGACTGACATTTTTAGTCCGTCTTAGCCATGAAAGCCACTGGGTCATTTTGAGCCAATTACCAGGAAACTGGGAGTTCTAGTCCTTTCTTAGCCCATGAAAGCCACTGGGTCATTTTGGGCCATTTACCAGGAGACTGGTAGTTCTAGTCCAATCTTAGCCCATGATAGCCACTGGGTCATTTTGGGCCAATTTCCAGGAGACTGGGAGTTCTAGTCCCTTCTTAGCCCATGTAAGCCACTGGGTCGTTTGGGGCGATTTACCAGGAGACTGGGAGTTCCAGTCCAATCTTAGCCCATGAAAGCCACTGGGTCATTTTGGGCCAATTACCAGGAGTCTGAGAGTTCTAGACCTGGCTTAGGCATGAAAGCCACTGGGTCATTTTGGGCCAATTACCAGGAGATTGGGAGTTCTAGTTCCGTCTTAGCCCATGAAAGCCACTGGGTCATTTTGAGCCAATTACCAGGAGTCTGAGAGTTCTAGACCTGGCTTAGGCATGAAAGCCACTGCGTCATTTTGGGTCAATTAACAGGCGACTGGCAGTTCTAGACCCAGCCCATGAAAGCAACTGGGTCATTTTGTGCCAATTACCAGGAGACTGGGAGTTCTAGTCCCGTTTTTACCCATGAAAGCCACTGGGTCATTTTGGGCCAATTAACAGGAGACTGACATTTCTAGTCCGTCTTAGCCCATGAAAGCCACTGGGTCATTTTGGGCCAATTACCAGGACACTGGTAGTTCTATACCCGTCTTTACCCATAAAAGCCACTGGGTCATTTTGGGCCAATTACCAGGGGACTGGAAGTTGTAGACTTTTCTTACACCATGAAAGCCACCTGGGTGAATTTGGGCCAATTACCAGGAGACTGGGAGTTCTACACCTGTCTTAGCCCATGAAAGCCACTGGGTCCTTTTGGGCCAATTACCCGGAGAATGGGAGTTCTAGTCCCGTCTTAGCCCATGAAAGCCACTGGGTCATTTTGGGCCAATTAACAGGCGACTGGGAGTTCTAGACCCAGCCCATGAAAGCCACTGGGTCATTTTGGGCCAATTACCAGGAGACTGGGAGTTCTAGTCCCGTCTTTACCCATAAAAGCCTCTGGGTCATTTTGGGCCAATTATCAGGAGACTGACATTTCTAGTCCGTCTTAGCCATGAAAGCCACTGGGTCATTTTGGGCCAATTACCCGGAGAATGGGAGTTCTAGTCCCGTCTTAGCCCATGAAAGCCACTGGGTCATTTTGAGCCAATTACCAGGAGTCTGAGAGTTCTAGACCTGGCTTAGGCATGAAAGCCACTGGGTCATTTTGGGCCAATTACCAGGAGACTGGGAATTCTAGTTCCGTCTTAGCCCATGAAAGCCACTGGGTCATTTTGGGCCAATAACCGGGGGACTGGGAGTTGTAGACTTTTCTTATGCCATGAAAGCCACCTGGGTGAATTTGGGCCAATTACCAGGAGACTGAGAGTTCTGCACCTGTCTTAGCCCATAAAAGCCACTGGGTCATTTTGGGGCAATTACCAGGAGACTGGGAGTTCTAGTGCCGTCTTAGCCCATGATAGCCACTGGGTCATTTTGGGCCAATTACTAGGAGACTGGGAGTCCTAGTCCCTTCTTAGCCCATGAAAGCCACTGGGTCGTTTGGGGCCATTTACCAGGAGACTGGGAGTTCCAGTAAAATCTTAGCCCATGAAAGCCACTGGGTCATTTTGGGCCAATTACCCGGAGACTGAGAGTTCTAGTCCCATCTTAGCCCATGAAAGCCGCTGGGTCATTTTGGGCCAATTATCAGGAGACTGAAATTTCTAGTCCGTCTTAGCCCATGAAAGCCACTGGGTCATTTTGGGGCAATTACCAGGAGACTGGGAGTTCTAGTGCCGTCTTAGCCCATGATAGCCACTGGGTCATTTTGGGCCAATTATCAGGAAACTGACATTTCTAGTCCATCTTAGTCCATGGAAGCCACTGGGTCATTTTGGGCCAATTATCAGGAGACTGACATTTCTAGTCCGTCTTAGCCCATGAAAGCCACTGGGATATTTGGGGCCAATTACCAGGAGACTGGGAGTTCTAGTCCCGTCTTAACCCATGAAAGCCACTGGGTCATTTTGAGCCAATTACCAGGAGTCTGAGAGTTCTAGACCTGGCTTAGCCATGAAAGCTACTGGGTCATCTTGGGCCAATTACCAGGAGACTGGGAGTTCTAGTTCCGTCTTAGCCCATGAAAGCCACTGGGTCGCTTTGGGCCAATTACCCGGAGAATGGGAGTTCTAGTCCCGTCTTAGCCCATGAAAGCCACTGGGTCATATTGAGCCAATTACCAGGAGTCTGAGAGTTCTAGACCTGGCTTAGCCATGAAAGCCACTGGGTCATTTTGGGCCAATTACCAGGAGACTGGGAGTTCTAGTTCCGTCTTAGCCCATGAAAGCCACTGGGTCGCTTTGGGCCAATTATCCGGAGAATGGGAGTGCTAGTCCCGTCTTAGCCCATGAAAGCCACTGGGTCATTTTGGGCCAATTAACAGGCGACTGGGAGTTCTAGATCCAGCCCATGAAAGCCACTGGGTCATTTTGGGCCAATTACCAGGAGACTGGGAGTTCTAGTCCCGTCTTTACCCATAAAAGCCTCTGGGTCATTTTGGGCCAATTATCAGGAGACTGACATTTCTAGTCCGTCTTAGCCATGAAAGCCACTGGGTCATTTTGGGCCAATTACCCGGAGAATGGGAGTTCTAGTCCCGTCTTAGCCCATGAAAGCCACTGGGTCATTTTGAGCCAATTACCAGGAGTCTGAGAGTTCTAGACCTGGCTTAGGCATGAAAGCCACTGTGTCATTTTGGGCCAATTACCAGGAGACTGGGAATTCTAGTTCCGTCTTAGCCCATGAAAGCCACTGGGTCATTTTGGGGCAATAATCGGGGGACTGGGAGTTGTAGACTTTTCTTATGCCATGAAAGCCACCTGGGTGAATTTGGGCCAATTACCAGGAGACTGAGAGTTCTGCACCTGTCTTAGCCCATGAAAGCCACTGGGTCATTTTGGGGCAATTACCAGGAGACTGGGAGTTCTAGTGCCGTCTTAGCCCATGATAGCCACTGGGTCATTTTGGGCCAATTACTAGGAGACTGGCAGTTCTAGTCCCTTCTTAGCCCATGAAAGCCACTGGGTCGTTTGGGGCCATTTACCAGGAGACTGGGAGTTCCAGTCCAATCTTAGCCCATGAAAGCCACTGGGTCATTTTGGGCCAATTACCCGGAGACTGAGAGTTCTAGTCCCCTCTTAGCCCATGAAAGCCGCTGGGTCATTTTGGGCCAATTATCAGGAGACTGAAATTTCTAGTCCGTCTTAGCCCATGAAAGCCACTGGGTCATTTTGGGGCAATTACCAGGAGACTGGGAGTTCTAGTGCCATCTTAGCCCATGATAGCCACTGGGTCATTTTGGGCCAATTATCAAGAAACTGACATTTCTAGTCCGTCTTAGTCCATGGAAGCCACTGGGACATTTGGGGCCAATTACCAGGAGTCTGGGAGTTCTACTCCCGTCTTAGCCCATGAAAGCCACTGGGTCATTTTGGGCCAATTACCAGGACACTGGGAGTTCTATACCCGTCTTTACACATGAAAGCCACTGGGTCATTTTGGGCCAATTACCAGGGGACTGGGAGTTGTAGACTTTTCTTACACCGTGAAAGCCACCTGGGTGAATTTGGGCCGATTACCAGTAGACTGGGAGTTCTACACCTGTCTTAGCCCATGAAAGCCACTGGGTCGCTTTGGGCCAATTACCCGGAGAATGGGAGTTCTAGTCCCGTCTTAGCCCATGAAAGCCACTGGGTCATTTTGGGCCAATTAACAGGCGACTGGGAGTTCTAGACCCAGCCCATGAAAGCCACTGGGTCATTTTGGGCCAATTACCAGGAGACTGGGAGTTCTAGTCCCGTCTTTACCCATAAAAGCCTCTGGGTCATTTTGGGCCAATTATCAGGAGACTGACATTTCTAGTCCGTCTTAGCCATGAAAGCCACTGGGTCATTTTTGGCCAATTACCCGGAGAATGGGAGTTCTAGTCCCGTCTTAGCCCATGAAAGCCACTGGGTCATTTTGAGCCAATTACCAGGAGTCTGAGAGTTCTAGACCTGGCTTAGGCATGAAAGCCATTGGGTCATTTTGGGCCAATTACCAGGAGACTGGGAATTCTAGTTCCGTCTTAGCCCATGAAAGCCACTGGGTCATTTTGGGCCAATAACCGGGGGACTGGGAGTTGTAGACTTTTCTTATGCCATGAAAGCAACCTGGGTGAATTTGGGCCAATTACCAGGAGACTGAGAGTTCTGCACCTGTCTTAGCCCATGAAAGCCACTGGGTCATTTTGGGGCAATTACCAGGAGACTGGGAGTTCTAGTGCCGTCTTAGCCCATGAAAGCGATTGGGTCATTTTGGGCCAATTAACAGGCGACTGGGAGTTCTAGTCCCTTCTTAGCCCATGAAAGGCACTGGGTCGTTTGGGGCCATTTACCAGGAGACTGGGAGTTCCAGTAAAATCTTAGCCCATGAAAGCCACTGGGTCATTTTGGGCCAATTACCCAGAGACTGAGAGTTCTAGTCCCCTCTTAGCCCATGAAAGCCGCTGGGTCATTTTGGGCCAATTATCAGGAGACTGAAATTTCTAGTCCGTCTTAGCCCATGAAAGCCACTGGGTCATTTTGGGGCAATTACCAGGAGACTGGGAGTTCTAGTGCCGTCTTAGCCCATGATAGCCACTGGGTCATTTTGGGCCAATTATCAGGAAACTGACATTTCTAGTCCGTCTTAGTCCATGGAAGCCACTGGGTCATTTTGGGCCAATTATCAGGAGACTGACATTTCTAGTCCGTCTTAGCCCATGAAAGCCACTGGGACATTTGGGGCCAATTACCAGGAGACTGGGAGTTCTAGTCCGGTCTTAACCCATGAAAGCCACTGGGTCATTTTGAGCCAATTACCAGGAGTCTGAGAGTTCTAGACCTGGCTTAGCCATGAAAGCTACTGGGTCATTTTGGGCCAATTACCAGGAGACTGGGAGTTCTAGTTCCGTCTTAGCCCATGAAAGCCACTGGGTCGCTTTGGGCCAATTACCCGGAGAATGGGAGTTCTAGTCCCGTCTTAGCCCATGAAAGCCACTGGGTCATTTTGGGCCAATTAACAGGCGACTGGGAGTTCTAGACCCAGCCCATGAAAGCCACTGGGTCATTTTGGGCCAATTACCAGGAGACTGGGAGTTCTAGTCCCGTCTTTACCCATAAAAGCCTCTGGGTCATTTTGGGCCAATTATCAGGAGACTGACATTTCTAGTCCGTCTTAGCCATGAAAGCCACTGGGTCATTTTGGGCCAATTACCCGGAGAATGGGAGTTCTAGTCCCGTCTTAGCCCATGAAAGCCACTGGGTCATTTTGAACCAATTACCAGGAGTCTGAGAGTTCTAGACCTGGCTTAGGCATGAAAGCCACTGGGTCATTTTGGGCCAATTACCAGGAGACTGGGAATTCTAGTTCCGTCTTAGCCCATGAAAGCCACTGGGTCATTTTGGGCCAATAACCGGGGGACTGGGAGTTGTAGACTTTTCTTATGCCATGAAAGCCACCTGGGTGAATTTGGGCCAATTACCAGGAGACTGGGAGTTCTAGTGCCGTCTTAACCCATGATAGCCACTGGGTCATTTTGGGCCAATTACTAGGAGACTGGGAGTTCTAGTCCCTTCTTAGCCCATGAAAGCCGCTGGGTCATTTTGGGCCAATTACCCGGAGACTGAGAGTTCTAGTCCCCTCTTAGCCCATGAAAGCCGCTGGGTCATTTTGGGCCAATTATCAGGAGACTGAAATTTCTAGTCCGTCTTAGCCCATGAAAGCCACTGGGTCATTTTGGGGCAATTACCAGGAGACTGGGAGTTCTAGTGCCGTCTTAGCCCATGATTGCCACTGGGTCATTTTGGGCCAATTATCAGGAAACTGACATTTCTAGTCCGTCTTAGTCCATGGAAGCCACTGGGTCATTTTGGGCCAATTATCAGGAGACTGACATTTCTAGTCCGTCTTAGCCCATGAAAGCCACTGGGACATTTGGGGCCAATTACCAGGAGACTGGGAGTTCTAGTCCCGTCTTAACCCATGAAAGCCACTGGGTCATTTTGGGCCAATTACCAGGAGACTGGGAGTTCTAGACCTGGCTTAGGCATGAAAGCCACTGGGTCATTTTGGGCCAATTACCAGGAGACTGGGAGTTCTAGTTCCGTCTTAGCCCATGAAAGCCACTGGGTCATTTTGAGCCAATTACCAGGAGTCTGAGAGTTCTAGACCTGACTTAGGCATGAAAGCCACTGCGTCATTTTGGGTCAATTGACAGGCGACTGGGAGTTCTCGACCCAGCCCATGAAAGCAACTGGGTCATTTTGGGCCAATTACCAGGAGACTGGGAGTTCTAGTCCCGTTTTTACCCATGAAAGCCACTGGGTCATTTTGGGCCAATTATCAGGAGACTGACATTTTTAGTCCGTCTTAGCCATGAAAGCCACTGGGTCATTTTGAGCCAATTACCAGGAAACTGGGAGTTCTAGTCCTTTCTTAGCCCATGAAAGCCACTGGGTCATTTTGGGCCATTTACCAGGAGACTGGGAGTTCTAGTCCAATCTTAGCCCATGATAGCCACTGGGTCATTTTGGGCCAATTTCCAGGAGACTGGGAGTTCTAGTCCCTTCTTAGCCCATGTAAGCCACTGGGTCGTTTGGGGCGATTTACCAGGAGACTGGGAGTTCCAGTCCAATCTTAGCCCATGAAAGCCACTGGGTCATTTTGGGCCAATTACCAGGAGTCTGAGAGTTCTAGACCTGGCTTAGGCATGAAAGCCACTGGGTCATTTTGGGCCAATTACCAGGAGATTGGGAGTTCTAGTTCCGTCTTAGCCCATGAAAGCCACTGGGTCATTTTGAGCCAATTACCAGGAGTCTGAGAGTTCTAGACCTGGCTTAGGCATGAAAGCCACTGCGTCATTTTGGGTCAATTAACAGGCGACTGGGAGTTCTAGACCCAGCCCATGAAAGCAACTGGGTCATTTTGTGCCAATTACCAGGAGACTGGGAGTTCTAGTCCCGTTTTTACCCATGAAAGCCACTGGGTCATTTTGGGCCAATTAACAGGAGACTGACATTTCTAGTCCGTCTTAGCCCATGAAAGCCACTGGGTCATTTTGGGCCAATTACCAGGACACTGGTAGTTCTATACCCGTCTTTACCCATAAAAGCCACTGGGTCATTTTGGGCCAATTACCAGGGGACTGGCAGTTGTAGACTTTTCTTACACCATGAAAGCCACCTGGGTGAATTTGGGCCAATTACCAGGAGACTGGGAGTTCTACACCTGTCTTAGCCCATGAAAGCCACTGGGTCCTTTTGGGCCAATTACCCGGAGAATGGGAGTTCTAGTCCCGTCTTAGCCCATGAAAGCCACTGGGTCATTTGGGGCCAATTAACAGGCGACTGGGAGTTCTAGACCCAGCCCATGAAAGCCACTGGGTCATTTTGGGCCAATTACCAGGAGACTGGGAGTTCTAGTCCCGTCTTTACCCATAAAAGCCTCTGGGTCATTTTGGGCCAATTATCAGGAGACTGACATTTCTAGTCCGTCTTAGCCATGAAAGCCACTGGGTCATTTTGGGCCAATTACCCGGAGAATGGGAGTTCTAGTCCCGTCTTAGCCCATGAAAGCCACTGGGTCGTTTGGGGCCATTTACCAGGAGACTGGGAGTTCCAGTAAAATCTTAGCCCATGAAAGCCACTGGGTCATTTTGGGCCAATTACCCGGAGACTGAGAGTTCTAGTCCCATCTTAGCCCATGAAAGCCGCTGGGTCATTTTGGGCCAATTATCAGGAGACTGAAATTTCTAGTCCGTCTTAGCCCATGAAAGCCACTGGGTCATTTTGGGGCAATTACCAGGAGACTGGGAGTTCTAGTGCCGTCTTAGCCCATGATAGCCACTGGGTCATTTTGGGCCAATTATCAGGAAACTGACATTTCTAGTCCATCTTAGTCCATGGAAGCCACTGGGTCATTTTGGGCCAATTATCAGGAGACTGACATTTCTAGTCCGTCTTAGCCCATGAAAGCCACTGGGATATTTGGGGCCAATTACCAGGAGACTGGGAGTTCTAGTCCCGTCTTAACCCATGAAAGCCACTGGGTCATTTTGAGCCAATTACCAGGAGTCTGAGAGTTCTAGACCTGGCTTAGCCATGAAAGCTACTGGGTCATCTTGGGCCAATTACCAGGAGACTGGGAGTTCTAGTTCCGTCTTAGCCCATGAAAGCCACTGGGTCGCTTTGGGCCAATTACCCGGAGAATGGGAGTTCTAGTCCCGTCTTAGCCCATGAAAGCCACTGGGTCATATTGAGCCAATTACCAGGAGTCTGAGAGTTCTAGACCTGGCTTAGCCATGAAAGCCACTGGGTCATTTTGGGCCAATTACCAGGAGACTGGGAGTTCTAGTTCCGTCTTAGCCCATGAAAGCCACTGGGTCGCTTTGGGCCAATTATCCGGAGAATGGGAGTGCTAGTCCCGTCTTAGCCCATGAAAGCCACTGGGTCATTTTGGGCCAATTAACAGGCGACTGGGAGTTCTAGATCCAGCCCATGAAAGCCACTGGGTCATTTTGGGCCAATTACCAGGAGACTGGGAGTTCTAGTCCCGTCTTTACCCATAAAAGCCTCTGGGTCATTTTGGGCCAATTATCAGGAGACTGACATTTCTAGTCCGTCTTAGCCATGAAAGCCACTGGGTCATTTTGGGCCAATTACCCGGAGAATGGGAGTTCTAGTCCCGTCTTAGCCCATGAAAGCCACTGGGTCATTTTGAGCCAATTACCAGGAGTCTGAGAGTTCTAGACCTGGCTTAGGCATGAAAGCCACTGTGTCATTTTGGGCCAATTACCAGGAGACTGGGAATTCTAGTTCCGTCTTAGCCCATGAAAGCCACTGGGTCATTTTGGGGCAATAATCGGGGGACTGGGAGTTGTAGACTTTTCTTATGCCATGAAAGCCACCTGGGTGAATTTGGGCCAATTACCAGGAGACTGAGAGTTCTGCACCTGTCTTAGCCCATGAAAGCCACTGGGTCATTTTGGGGCAATTACCAGGAGACTGGGAGTTCTAGTGCCGTCTTAGCCCATGATAGCCACTGGGTCATTTTGGGCCAATTACTAGGAGACTGGCAGTTCTAGTCCCTTCTTAGCCCATGAAAGCCACTGGGTCGTTTGGGGCCATTTACCAGGAGACTGGGAGTTCCAGTCCAATCTTAGCCCATGAAAGCCACTGGGTCATTTTGGGCCAATTACCCGGAGACTGAGAGTTCTAGTCCCCTCTTAGCCCATGAAAGCCGCTGGGTCATTTTGGGCCAATTATCAGGAGACTGAAATTTCTAGTCCGTCTTAGCCCATGAAAGCCACTGGGTCATTTTGGGGCAATTACCAGGAGACTGGGAGTTCTAGTGCCATCTTAGCCCATGATAGCCACTGGGTCATTTTGGGCCAATTATCAAGAAACTGACATTTCTAGTCCGTCTTAGTCCATGGAAGCCACTGGGACATTTGGGGCCAATTACCAGGAGTCTGGGAGTTCTACTCCCGTCTTAGCCCATGAAAGCCACTGGGTCATTTTGGGCCAATTACCAGGACACTGGGAGTTCTATACCCGTCTTTACACATGAA
The DNA here is from genome assembly GCA_033807585.1 of Hydrophis major. Classification (NCBI taxonomy): domain Eukaryota; kingdom Metazoa; phylum Chordata; class Lepidosauria; order Squamata; family Elapidae; genus Hydrophis; species Hydrophis major. The sequence goes on along the minus strand of CM066343.1, from coordinate 2,929,659 downwards.
AGCCACTGGGTCATTTTGGGCCAATTACCAGGGGACTGGGAGTTGTAGACTTTTCTTACACCGTGAAAGCCACCTGGGTGAATTTGGGCCGATTACCAGTAGACTGGGAGTTCTACACCTGTCTTAGCCCATGAAAGCCACTGGGTCGCTTTGGGCCAATTACCCGGAGAATGGGAGTTCTAGTCCCGTCTTAGCCCATGAAAGCCACTGGGTCATTTTGGGCCAATTAACAGGCGACTGGGAGTTCTAGACCCAGCCCATGAAAGCCACTGGGTCATTTTGGGCCAATTACCAGGAGACTGGGAGTTCTAGTCCCGTCTTTACCCATAAAAGCCTCTGGGTCATTTTGGGCCAATTATCAGGAGACTGACATTTCTAGTCCGTCTTAGCCATGAAAGCCACTGGGTCATTTTTGGCCAATTACCCGGAGAATGGGAGTTCTAGTCCCGTCTTAGCCCATGAAAGCCACTGGGTCATTTTGAGCCAATTACCAGGAGTCTGAGAGTTCTAGACCTGGCTTAGGCATGAAAGCCATTGGGTCATTTTGGGCCAATTACCAGGAGACTGGGAATTCTAGTTCCGTCTTAGCCCATGAAAGCCACTGGGTCATTTTGGGCCAATAACCGGGGGACTGGGAGTTGTAGACTTTTCTTATGCCATGAAAGCAACCTGGGTGAATTTGGGCCAATTACCAGGAGACTGAGAGTTCTGCACCTGTCTTAGCCCATGAAAGCCACTGGGTCATTTTGGGGCAATTACCAGGAGACTGGGAGTTCTAGTGCCGTCTTAGCCCATGAAAGCGATTGGGTCATTTTGGGCCAATTAACAGGCGACTGGGAGTTCTAGTCCCTTCTTAGCCCATGAAAGGCACTGGGTCGTTTGGGGCCATTTACCAGGAGACTGGGAGTTCCAGTAAAATCTTAGCCCATGAAAGCCACTGGGTCATTTTGGGCCAATTACCCAGAGACTGAGAGTTCTAGTCCCCTCTTAGCCCATGAAAGCCGCTGGGTCATTTTGGGCCAATTATCAGGAGACTGAAATTTCTAGTCCGTCTTAGCCCATGAAAGCCACTGGGTCATTTTGGGGCAATTACCAGGAGACTGGGAGTTCTAGTGCCGTCTTAGCCCATGATAGCCACTGGGTCATTTTGGGCCAATTATCAGGAAACTGACATTTCTAGTCCGTCTTAGTCCATGGAAGCCACTGGGTCATTTTGGGCCAATTATCAGGAGACTGACATTTCTAGTCCGTCTTAGCCCATGAAAGCCACTGGGACATTTGGGGCCAATTACCAGGAGACTGGGAGTTCTAGTCCGGTCTTAACCCATGAAAGCCACTGGGTCATTTTGAGCCAATTACCAGGAGTCTGAGAGTTCTAGACCTGGCTTAGCCATGAAAGCTACTGGGTCATTTTGGGCCAATTACCAGGAGACTGGGAGTTCTAGTTCCGTCTTAGCCCATGAAAGCCACTGGGTCGCTTTGGGCCAATTACCCGGAGAATGGGAGTTCTAGTCCCGTCTTAGCCCATGAAAGCCACTGGGTCATTTTGGGCCAATTAACAGGCGACTGGGAGTTCTAGACCCAGCCCATGAAAGCCACTGGGTCATTTTGGGCCAATTACCAGGAGACTGGGAGTTCTAGTCCCGTCTTTACCCATAAAAGCCTCTGGGTCATTTTGGGCCAATTATCAGGAGACTGACATTTCTAGTCCGTCTTAGCCATGAAAGCCACTGGGTCATTTTGGGCCAATTACCCGGAGAATGGGAGTTCTAGTCCCGTCTTAGCCCATGAAAGCCACTGGGTCATTTTGAACCAATTACCAGGAGTCTGAGAGTTCTAGACCTGGCTTAGGCATGAAAGCCACTGGGTCATTTTGGGCCAATTACCAGGAGACTGGGAATTCTAGTTCCGTCTTAGCCCATGAAAGCCACTGGGTCATTTTGGGCCAATAACCGGGGGACTGGGAGTTGTAGACTTTTCTTATGCCATGAAAGCCACCTGGGTGAATTTGGGCCAATTACCAGGAGACTGGGAGTTCTAGTGCCGTCTTAACCCATGATAGCCACTGGGTCATTTTGGGCCAATTACTAGGAGACTGGGAGTTCTAGTCCCTTCTTAGCCCATGAAAGCCGCTGGGTCATTTTGGGCCAATTACCCGGAGACTGAGAGTTCTAGTCCCCTCTTAGCCCATGAAAGCCGCTGGGTCATTTTGGGCCAATTATCAGGAGACTGAAATTTCTAGTCCGTCTTAGCCCATGAAAGCCACTGGGTCATTTTGGGGCAATTACCAGGAGACTGGGAGTTCTAGTGCCGTCTTAGCCCATGATTGCCACTGGGTCATTTTGGGCCAATTATCAGGAAACTGACATTTCTAGTCCGTCTTAGTCCATGGAAGCCACTGGGTCATTTTGGGCCAATTATCAGGAGACTGACATTTCTAGTCCGTCTTAGCCCATGAAAGCCACTGGGACATTTGGGGCCAATTACCAGGAGACTGGGAGTTCTAGTCCCGTCTTAACCCATGAAAGCCACTGGGTCATTTTGGGCCAATTACCAGGAGACTGGGAGTTCTAGACCTGGCTTAGGCATGAAAGCCACTGGGTCATTTTGGGCCAATTACCAGGAGACTGGGAGTTCTAGTTCCGTCTTAGCCCATGAAAGCCACTGGGTCATTTTGAGCCAATTACCAGGAGTCTGAGAGTTCTAGACCTGACTTAGGCATGAAAGCCACTGCGTCATTTTGGGTCAATTGACAGGCGACTGGGAGTTCTCGACCCAGCCCATGAAAGCAACTGGGTCATTTTGGGCCAATTACCAGGAGACTGGGAGTTCTAGTCCCGTTTTTACCCATGAAAGCCACTGGGTCATTTTGGGCCAATTATCAGGAGACTGACATTTTTAGTCCGTCTTAGCCATGAAAGCCACTGGGTCATTTTGAGCCAATTACCAGGAAACTGGGAGTTCTAGTCCTTTCTTAGCCCATGAAAGCCACTGGGTCATTTTGGGCCATTTACCAGGAGACTGGGAGTTCTAGTCCAATCTTAGCCCATGATAGCCACTGGGTCATTTTGGGCCAATTTCCAGGAGACTGGGAGTTCTAGTCCCTTCTTAGCCCATGTAAGCCACTGGGTCGTTTGGGGCGATTTACCAGGAGACTGGGAGTTCCAGTCCAATCTTAGCCCATGAAAGCCACTGGGTCATTTTGGGCCAATTACCAGGAGTCTGAGAGTTCTAGACCTGGCTTAGGCATGAAAGCCACTGGGTCATTTTGGGCCAATTACCAGGAGATTGGGAGTTCTAGTTCCGTCTTAGCCCATGAAAGCCACTGGGTCATTTTGAGCCAATTACCAGGAGTCTGAGAGTTCTAGACCTGGCTTAGGCATGAAAGCCACTGCGTCATTTTGGGTCAATTAACAGGCGACTGGGAGTTCTAGACCCAGCCCATGAAAGCAACTGGGTCATTTTGTGCCAATTACCAGGAGACTGGGAGTTCTAGTCCCGTTTTTACCCATGAAAGCCACTGGGTCATTTTGGGCCAATTAACAGGAGACTGACATTTCTAGTCCGTCTTAGCCCATGAAAGCCACTGGGTCATTTTGGGCCAATTACCAGGACACTGGTAGTTCTATACCCGTCTTTACCCATAAAAGCCACTGGGTCATTTTGGGCCAATTACCAGGGGACTGGCAGTTGTAGACTTTTCTTACACCATGAAAGCCACCTGGGTGAATTTGGGCCAATTACCAGGAGACTGGGAGTTCTACACCTGTCTTAGCCCATGAAAGCCACTGGGTCCTTTTGGGCCAATTACCCGGAGAATGGGAGTTCTAGTCCCGTCTTAGCCCATGAAAGCCACTGGGTCATTTGGGGCCAATTAACAGGCGACTGGGAGTTCTAGACCCAGCCCATGAAAGCCACTGGGTCATTTTGGGCCAATTACCAGGAGACTGGGAGTTCTAGTCCCGTCTTTACCCATAAAAGCCTCTGGGTCATTTTGGGCCAATTATCAGGAGACTGACATTTCTAGTCCGTCTTAGCCATGAAAGCCACTGGGTCATTTTGGGCCAATTACCCGGAGAATGGGAGTTCTAGTCCCGTCTTAGCCCATGAAAGCCACTGGGTCATTTTGAGACAATTACCAGGAGTCTGAGAGTTCTAGACCTGGCTTAGGCATGAAAGCCACTGGGTCATTTTGGGCCAATTACCAGGAGACTGGGAATTCTAGTTCCGTCTTAGCCCATGAAAGCCACTGGGTCATTTTGGGCCAATAACCGGGGGACTGGGAGTTGTAGACTTTTCTTATGCCATGAAAGCCACCTGGGTGAATTTGGGCCAATTACCAGGAGACTGAGAGTTCTGCACCTGTCTTAGCCCATGAAAGCCACTGGGTCATTTTGGGCCAATTACCCGGAGAATGGGAGTTCTAGTCCCGTCTTAGCCCATGAAAGCGATTGGGTCATTTTGGGCCAATTAACAGGCGACTGGGAGTTCTAGTCCCTTCTTAGCCCATGAAAGGCACTGGGTCGTTTGGGGCCAATTACCAGGAGACTGGGAGTTCTAGTCCAATCTTAGCCCATGAAAGCCACTGTGTCATTTTGGGCCAATTACCAGGAGACTGAGATTTCTAGTCCCCTCTTAGCCCATGAAAGCCGTTGGGTCATTTTGGGCCAATTACCAGGAGACTGAAATTTCTAGTCCGTCTTAGCCCATGAAAGCCACTGGGTCATTTTGGGGCAATTACCAGGACACTGGGAGTTCTACTGCCGTCTTAGCCCATGATAGCCACTGGGTCATTTTGGGCCAATTATCAGGAGACTGACATTTCTAGTCCGTCTTAGTCCATGAAAGCCGCTGGGTCATTTTGGGCCAATTATCAGAAGACTGACATTTCTAGTCCGTTTTAGCCCATGAAAGCCACTGGGACATTTGGGGCCAATTACCAGGAGACTGGGAGTTCTAGTCCCGTCTTAACACATGAAAGCCACTGGGTCATTTTGAGTCAATTAGCAGGAGTCTGAGAGTTCTAGACCTGGCTTAGCCATGAAAGCCACTGGGTCATTTTGGGCCAATTACCAGGAGACTGGGAGTTCTAGTTCCGTCTTAGCCCATGAAAGCCACTGGGTCGCTTTGGGCCAATTACCCGGAGAATGGGAGTTCTAGTCCCGTCTTAGCCCATGAAAGCCACTGGGTCATTTTGGGCCAATTAACAGGCGACTGGGAGTTCTAGACCCAGCCCATGAAAGCCACTGGGTCATTTTGGGCCAATTACCAGGAGACTGGGAGTTCTAGTCCCGTCTTTACCCATAAAAGCCTCTGGGTCATTTTGGGCCAATTATCAGGAGACTGACATTTCTAGTCCGTCTTAGCCATGAAAGCCACTGGGTCATTTTGGGCCAATTACCACAAGACTGGGTGTTCTAGTCCCGTCTTAACCCTTGAAAGCCACTGGGTCATTTTGAGCCAATTACCAGGAGTCTGAAAGTTCTAGACCTGGCTTAGCCATGAAAGGCACTGGGTCATTTTGGGCCAATTACCAGGAGACTGGGAGTTCTAGTTCCGTCTTAGCCCATGAAAGCCACTGGGTCATTTTGGGCCAATAACCGGGGGACTGGGAGTTGTAGACTTTTCTTATGCCATGAAAGCCACCTGGGTGAATTTGGGCCAATTACCAGGAGACTGAGAGTTCTGCACCTGTCTTAGCCCATGAAAGCCACTGGGTCGTTTTGGCCCAATTACCCGGAGAATGGGAGTTCTAGTCCTGTCTTAGCCCATGAAAGCCACTGCATCATTTTGGGTCAATTAACAGGCGACTGGGAGTTCTAGACCCAGCCCATGAAAGCAACTGGGTCATTTTGGGCCAATTACCAGGAGACTGGGAGTTCTAGTCCCGTTTTTACCCATGAAAGCCACTGGGTCATTTTGGGCCAATTATCAGGAGACTGACATTTCTATTCCGTCTTAGCCATGAAAGCCATTGGGTCATTTTGAGCCAATTACCAGGAAACTGGGAGTTCTAGTCCCTTCTTAGCCAATGAAAGGCACTGGGTCGTTTGGGGCCAATTACCAGGAGACTGGGAGTTCTAGTCCAATCTTAGCCCATGAAAGCCACTGTGTCATTTTGGGCCAATTACCAGGAGACTGAGATTTCTAGTCCCCTCTTAGCCCATGAAAGCCGTTGGGTCATTTTGGGCCAATTACCAGGAGACTGAAATTTCTAGTCCGTCTTAGCCCATGAAAGCCACTGGGTCATTTTGGGGCAATTACCAGGACACTGGGAGTTCTACTGCCGTCTTAGCCCATGATAGCCACTGGGTCATTTTGGGCCAATTATCAGGAGACTGACATTTCTAGTCCGTCTTAGTCCATGAAAGCCGCTGGGTCATTTTGGGCCAATTATCAGAAGACTGACATTTCTAGTCCGTTTTAGCCCATGAAAGCCACTGGGACATTTGGGGCCAATTACCAGGAGACTGGGAGTTCTAGTCCCGTCTTAACACATGAAAGCCACTGGGTCATTTTGAGTCAATTAGCAGGAGTCTGAGAGTTCTAGACCTGGCTTAGCCATGAAAGCCACTGGGTCATTTTGGGCCAATTACCAGGAGACTGGGAGTTCTAGTTCCGTCTTAGCCCATGAAAGCCACTGGGTCGCTTTGGGCCAATTACCCGGAGAATGGGAGTTCTAGTCCCGTCTTAGCCCATGAAAGCCACTGGGTCATTTTGGGCCAATTAACAGGCGACTGGGAGTTCTAGACCCAGCCCATGAAAGCCACTGGGTCATTTTGGGCCAATTACCAGGAGACTGGGAGTTCTAGTCCCGTCTTTACCCATAAAAGCCTCTGGGTCATTTTGGGCCAATTATCAGGAGACTGACATTTCTAGTCCGTCTTAGCCATGAAAGCCACTGGGTCATTTTGGGCCAATTACCCGGAGAATGGGAGTTCTAGTCCCGTCGTAGCCCATGAAAGCCACTGGGTCATTTTGAGCCAATTACCAGGAGTCTGAGAGTTCTAGACCTGGCTTAGGCATGAAAGCCAATGGGTCATTTTGGGCCAATTACCAGGAGACTGGGAGTTCTAGACCTGGCTTAGGCATGAAAGCCACTGCGTCATTTTGGGTCAATTAACAGGCGACTGGGAGTTCTAGACCCAGCCCATGAAAGCAACTGGGTCATTTTGGGCCAATTACCAGGAGACTGGTAGTTCTAGTCCCGTTTTTACCCATGAAAGCCACTGGGTCATTTTGGGCCAATTATCAGGAGACTGACATTTTTAGTCCGTCTTAGCCATGAAAGCCACTGGGTCATTTTGAGCCAATTACCAGGAAACTGGGAGTTCTAGTCCTTTCTTAGCCCATGAAAGCCACTGGGTCATTTTGGGCCATTTACCAGGAGACTGGGAGTTCTAGTCCAATCTTAGCCCATGATAGCCACTGGGTCATTTTGGGCCAATTTCCAGGAGACTGGGAGTTCTAGTCCCTTCTTAGCCCATGTAAGCCACTGGGTCGTTTGGGGCGATTTACCAGGAGTCTGGGAGTTCCAGTCCAATCTTAGCCCATGAAAGCCACTGGGTCATTTTGGGCCAATTACCAGGAGACTGAGAGTTCTAGTCCCCTCTTAGCCTATGAAAGCCGCTGGGTCATTTTGGGCCAATTACCAGGAGACTGAAATTTTTAGTCCGTCTTAGCCCATGAAAGCCACTGGGTCATATGGGGCCAAATACCAGGAGACTGGGAGTTCTAGTCCCGTCTTAACCCATGAAAGCCACTGGGTCATTTTGAGCCAATTACCAGGAGTCTGAGAGTTCTAGATCTGGCTTAGCCATGAAAGCCACTGGGTTATTTTGGGCCAATTACCAGGAGACTGGGAGTTCTAGTTCCGTCTTAGCCCATGAAAGCCACTGGGTCATTTGGGGCCAATTACCAGGAGACTGGGAGTTCTAGTCCCTTCTTAGCCCATGAAAGCCACTGGGTCATTTGGGGCCAATTACCAGGAGACTGGGAGTTCTAGTCCAATCTTAGCCCATGAAAGCCACTGGGTCATTTTGGGCCAATTACCAGGAGACTGAAATTTCTAGTCCGTCTTAGCCCATGAATGGCACTGGGTCATTTTAGGCCAATTATCAGGAGACTGACATTTCTAGTCCGTCTTAGTCCATGAAAGCCGCTGGGTCATATTGGGCCAATTATCAGGAGACTGACATTTCTAGTCCGTCTTAGCCCATGAAAGCCCCTGGGTCATTTTGGGCCAATTACCAGGAGACTGGGAGTTCTAGTTCCGTCTTAGCCCATGAAAGCGACTGGGTCATTTTGGGCCAATTACCAGGACACTGGGAGTTCTATACCCGTCTTTACCCATAAAAGCCACTGGGTCATTTTGGGCCAATTACCAGGGGACTGGCAGTTGTAGACTTTTCTTACACCTTGAAAGCCGCCTGGGTGAATTTGGGCCAATTACCAGGAGACTGGGAGTTCTACACCTGTCTTAGCCCATGACAGCCACTGGGTCGTTTTGGGCCAATTACCCGGAGAATGGGAGTTCTAGTCCCGTCTTAGCCCAGGAAAGCGATTGGGTCATTTTGGGCCAATTAACAGGCGACTGGGAGTTCTAGACCCAGCCCATGAAAGCCACTGGGTCATTTTGGGCCAATTACCAGGAGACTGGGAGTTCTAGTCCCGTCTTTACCCATAAAAGCCTCTGGGTCATTTTGGGCCAATTATCAGGAGACTGAAATTTCTAGTCCGTCTTAGCCATGAAAGCCACTGGGTCATTTTGGGCCAATTACCACAAGACTGGGTGTTCTAGTCCCGTCTTAGCCCATGAAAGCCACTGGGTCATTTTGAGCCAATTACCAGGAGACTGGGAGTTCCAATCCCATTTTTACCCATGAAAGCCACTGGGTCATTTTGGGCCAATTATCAGGAGACTGACATTTCTAGTCCGTCTTAGCCATGAAAGCCACTGGGTCATTTTGAGCCAATTATCAGGAAACTGGGAGTTCTAGTCCCTTCTTAGCCCATGAAAGGCACTGGGTCGTTTGGGGCCAATTACCAGTAGACTGGGAGTTCTAGTCCAATCTTAGCCCATGAAAGCCACTGTGTCATTTTGGGCCAATTACCAGGAGACTGAGAGTTCTAGTCCCCTCTTAGCCCATGAAAGCCGTTGGGTCATTTTGGGGCAATTACCAGGAGACTGGGAGTTCTACTGCCGTCTTAGCCCATGATAACCACTGGGTCATTTTGGGACAATTATCAGGAGACTGACATTTCTAGTCCGTCTTAGTCCATGAAAGCCGCTGGGTCATTTTGGGCCAATTATCAGAAGACTGACATTTCTAGTCCGTTTTAGCCCATGAAAGCCACTGGGTCATTTGGGGCCAATTACCAGGAGACTGGGAGTTCTAGTCCCGTCTTAACCCATGAAAGCCACTGGGTCATTTTGAGCCAATTACCAGGAGTCTGAGAGTTCTAGACCTGGCTTAGCCATGAAAGCCACTGGGTCATTTTGGGGCAATTACCAGGAGACTGGGAGTTCTAGTGCTGTCTTAGCCCATGATAGCCACTGGGTCATTTTGGGCCAATTACCAGGAGACTGGGAGTTCTAGTCCCTTCTTAGCCCATGAAAGCCACTGGGTCGTTTGGGGCCATTTACCAGGAGACTGGGTGTTCCAGTCCAATCTTAGCCCATGAAAGCCACTGGGTCATTTTGGGCCAATTACCAGGAGACTGGGAGTTCTAGTTCCGTCTTAGCCCATGAAAGCCACTGGGTCATTTTGGGCCAATAACCGGGGGACTGGGAGTTGTAGACTTTTCTTATGCCATGAAAGCCACCTGGGTGAATTTGGGCCAATTACCAGGAGACTGAGAGTTCTGCACCTGTTTTAGCCCATGAAAGCCACTGGGTCGTTTTGGCCCAATTACCCGGAGAATGGGAGTTCTAGTCCCATCTTAGCCCATGAAAGCCACTGCATCATTTTGGGTCAATTAACAGGCGACTGGGAGTTCTAGACCCAGCCCATGAAAGCAACTGGGTCATTTTGGGCCAATCACCAGGAGACTGGGAGTTCTAGTCCCGTTTTTACCCATGAAAGCCACTGGGTCATTTTGGGCCAATTATCAGGAGAATGACATTTCTAGTCCGTCTTAGCCATGAAAGCCACTGGGTCATTTTGAGCCAATTACCAGGAAACTGGGAGTTCTAGTCCAATCTTAGCCCATGAAAGCCACTGGGTCATTTTGGGGCAATTACCAGGAGACTGGGAGTTCTAGTGCCGTCTTAGCCCATGATAGCCACTGGGTCATTTTGGGCCAATTACCAGGAGACTGGGAGTTCTAGTCCCTTTTTAGCCCATGAAAGCCACTGGGTCGTTTGGGGCCATTTACCAGGAGACTGGGAGTTCCAGTCCAATCTTAGCCCATGAAAGCCACTGGGTCATTTTGGGCCTATAACCCGGAGACTGAGAGTTCTAGTCCCCTCTTAGCCCATGAAAGCCGCTGGGTCATTTTGGGCCAATTATCAGGAGTCTGAAATTTCTAGTCCGTCTTAGCCCATGAAAGCCACTGGGACATTTGGGGCCAATTACCAGGAGACTGGGAGTTCTAGTCCCGTCTTAACCCATGAAAGCCACTGGGTCATTTTGAGCCAATTACCAGGAGTCTGAGAGTTCTAGACCTGGCTTAGCCATGAAAGCCACTGGGTCATTTTGGGGCAATTACCAGGAGACTGGGAGTTCTAGTGCTGTCTTAGCCCATGATAGCCACTGGGTCATTTTGGGCCAATTACCAGGAGACTGGGAGTTCTAGTCCCTTCTTAGCCCATGAAAGCCACTGGGTCGTTTGGGGCCATTTACCAGGAGACTGGGTGTTCCAGTCCAATCTTAGCCCATGAAAGCCACTGGGTCATTTGGGGCCAATTACCAGGAGACTGGGAGTTCTAGTTCCGTCTTAGCCCATGAAAGCCACTGGGTCATTTGGGGCCAATTACCAGGAGACTGGGAGTTCTAGTCCCTTCTTAGCCCATGAAAGCCACTGGGTCATTTGGGGCCAATTACCAGGAGACTGGGAGTTCTAGTCCAATCTTAGCCCATGAAAGCCACTGGGTCATTTTGGGCCAATTACCAGGAGACTGAAATTTCTAGTCCGTCTTAGCCCATGAATGGCACTGGGTCATTTTAGGCCAATTATCAGGAGACTGACATTTCTAGTCCGTCTTAGTCCATGAAAGCCGCTGGGTCATATTGGGCCAATTATCAGGAGACTGACATTTCTAGTCCGTCTTAGCCCATGAAAGCCCCTGGGTCATTTTGGGCCAATTACCAGGAGACTGGGAGTTCTAGTTCCGTCTTAGCCCATGAAAGCGACTGGGTCATTTTGGGCCAATTACCAGGACACTGGGAGTTCTATACCCGTCTTTACCCATAAAAGCCACTGGGTCATTTTGGGCCAATTACCAGGGGACTGGCAGTTGTAGACTTTTCTTACACCTTGAAAGCCGCCTGGGTGAATTTGGGCCAATTACCAGGAGACTGGGAGTTCTACACCTGTCTTAGCCCATGACAGCCACTGGGTCGTTTTGGGCCAATTACCCGGAGAATGGGAGTTCTAGTCCCGTCTTAGCCCAGGAAAGCGATTGGGTCATTTTGGGCCAATTAACAGGCGACTGGGAGTTCTAGACCCAGCCCATGAAAGCCACTGGGTCATTTTGGGCCAATTACCAGGAGACTGGGAGTTCTAGTCCCGTCTTTACCCATAAAAGCCTCTGGGTCATTTTGGGCCAATTATCAGGAGACTGACATTTCTAGTCCGTCTTAGCCATGAAAGCCACTGGGTCATTTTGGGCCAATTACCACAAGACTGGGTGTTCTAGTCCCGTCTTAGCCCATGAAAGCCACTGGGTCATTTTGAGCCAATTACCAGGAGACTGGGAGTTCCAATCCCATTTTTACCCATGAAAGCCACTGGGTCATTTTGGGCCAATTATCAGGAGACTGACATTTCTAGTCCGTCTTAGCCATGAAAGCCACTGGGTCATTTTGAGCCAATTATCAGGAAACTGGGAGTTCTAGTCCCTTCTTAGCCCATGAAAGGCACTGGGTCGTTTGGGGCCAATTACCAGTAGACTGGGAGTTCTAGTCCAATCTTAGCCCATGAAAGCCACTGTGTCATTTTGGGCCAATTACCAGGAGACTGAGAGTTCTAGTCCCCTCTTAGCCCATGAAAGCCGTTGGGTCATTTTGGGGCAATTACCAGGAGACTGGGAGTTCTACTGCCGTCTTAGCCCATGATAACCACTGGGTCATTTTGGGACAATTATCAGGAGACTGACATTTCTAGTCCGTCTTAGTCCATGAAAGCCGCTGGGTCATTTTGGGCCAATTATCAGAAGACTGACATTTCTAGTCCGTTTTAGCCCATGAAAGCCACTGGGTCATTTGGGGCCAATTACCAGGAGACTGGGAGTTCTAGTCCCGTCTTAACCCATGAAAGCCACTGGGTCATTTTGAGCCAATTACCAGGAGTCTGAGAGTTCTAGACCTGGCTTAGCCATGAAAGCCACTGGGTCATTTTGGGGCAATTACCAGGAGACTGGGAGTTCTAGTGCTGTCTTAGCCCATGATAGCCACTGGGACATTTGGGGCCAATTACCAGGAGACTGGGAGTTCTAGTCCCGTCTTAACACATGAAAGCCACTGGGTCATTTTGAGTCAATTAGCAGGAGTCTGAGAGTTCTAGACCTGGCTTAGCCATGAAAGCCACTGGGTCATTTTGGGCCAATTACCAGGAGACTGGGAGTTCTAGTTCCGTCTTAGCCCATGAAAGCCACTGGGTCGCTTTGGGCCAATTACCCGGAGAATGGGAGTTCTAGTCCCGTCTTAGCCCATGAAAGCCACTGGGTCATTTTGGGCCAATTAACAGGCGACTGGGAGTTCTAGACCCAGCCCATGAAAGCCACTGGGTCATTTTGGGCCAATTACCAGGAGACTGGGAGTTCTAGTCCCGTCTTTACCCATAAAAGCCTCTGGGTCATTTTGGGCCAATTATCAGGAGACTGACATTTCTAGTCCGTCTTAGCCATGAAAGCCACTGGGTCATTTTGGGCCAATTACCCGGAGAATGGGAGTTCTAGTCCCGTCGTAGCCCATGAAAGCCACTGGGTCATTTTGAGCCAATTACCAGGAGTCTGAGAGTTCTAGACCTGGCTTAGGCATGAAAGCCAATGGGTCATTTTGGGCCAATTACCAGGAGACTGGGAGTTCTAGTTCCGTCTTAGCCCATGAAAGCCACTGGGTCATTTTGAGCCAATTACCAGGAGTCTGAGAGTTCTAGACCTGGCTTAGGCATGAAAGCCACTGCGTCATTTTGGGTCAATTAACAGGCGACTGGGAGTTCTAGACCCAGCCCATGAAAGCAACTGGGTCATTTTGGGCCAATTACCAGGAGACTGGTAGTTCTAGTCCCGTTTTTACCCATGAAAGCCACTGGGTCATTTTGGGCCAATTATCAGGAGACTGACATTTTTAGTCCGTCTTAGCCATGAAAGCCACTGGGTCATTTTGAGCCAATTACCAGGAAACTGGGAGTTCTAGTCCTTTCTTAGCCCATGAAAGCCACTGGGTCATTTTGGGCCATTTACCAGGAGACTGGGAGTTCTAGTCCAATCTTAGCCCATGATAGCCACTGGGTCATTTTGGGCCAATTTCCAGGAGACTGGGAGTTCTAGTTCCTTCTTAGCCCATGTAAGCCACTGGGTCGTTTGGGGCGATTTACCAGGAGTCTGGGAGTTCCAGTCCAATCTTAGCCCATGAAAGCCACTGGGTCATTTTGGGCCAATTACCAGGAGACTGAGAGTTCTAGTCCCCTCTTAGCCTATGAAAGCCGCTGGGTCATTTTGGGCCAATTACCAGGAGACTGAAATTTTTAGTCCGTCTTAGCCCATGAAAGCCACTGGGTCATATGGGGCCAAATACCAGGAGACTGGGAGTTCTAGTCCCGTCTTAACCCATGAAAGCCACTGGGTCATTTTGAGCCAATTACCAGGAGTCTGAGAGTTCTAGATCTGGCTTAGCCATGAAAGCCACTGGGTTATTTTGGGCCAATTACCAGGAGACTGGGAGTTCTAGTTCCGTCTTAGCCCATGAAAGCCACTGGGTCATTTGGGGCCAATTACCAGGAGACTGGGAGTTCTAGTCCCTTCTTAGCCCATGAAAGCCACTGGGTCATTTGGGGCCAATTACCAGGAGACTGGGAGTTCTAGTCCAATCTTAGCCCATGAAAGCCACTGGGTCATTTTGGGCCAATTACCAGGAGACTGAAATTTCTAGTCCGTCTTAGCCCATGAATGGCACTGGGTCATTTTAGGCCAATTATCAGGAGACTGACATTTCTAGTCCGTCTTAGTCCATGAAAGCCGCTGGGTCATATTGGGCCAATTATCAGGAGACTGACATTTCTAGTCCGTCTTAGCCCATGAAAGCCCCTGGGTCATTTTGGGCCAATTACCAGGAGACTGGGAGTTCTAGTTCCGTCTTAGCCCATGAAAGCGACTGGGTCATTTTGGGCCAATTACCAGGACACTGGGAGTTCTATACCCGTCTTTACCCATAAAAGCCACTGGGTCATTTTGGGCCAATTACCAGGGGACTGGCAGTTGTAGACTTTTCTTACACCTTGAAAGCCGCCTGGGTGAATTTGGGCCAATTACCAGGAGACTGGGAGTTCTACACCTGTCTTAGCCCATGACAGCCACTGGGTCGTTTTGGGCCAATTACCCGGAGAATGGGAGTTCTAGTCCCGTCTTAGCCCAGGAAAGCGATTGGGTCATTTTGGGCCAATTAACAGGCGACTGGGAGTTCTAGACCCAGCCCATGAAAGCCACTGGGTCATTTTGGGCCAATTACCAGGAGACTGGGAGTTCTAGTCCCGTCTTTACCCATAAAAGCCTCTGGGTCATTTTGGGCCAATTATCAGGAGACTGAAATTTCTAGTCCGTCTTAGCCATGAAAGCCACTGGGTCATTTTGGGCCAATTACCACAAGACTGGGTGTTCTAGTCCCATCTTAGCCCATGAAAGCCACTGGGTCATTTTGAGCCAATTACCAGGAGACTGGGAGTTCCAATCCCATTTTTACCCATGAAAGCCACTGGGTCATTTTGGGCCAATTATCAGGAGACTGACATTTCTAGTCCGTCTTAGCCATGAAAGCCACTGGGTCATTTTGAGCCAATTATCAGGAAACTGGGAGTTCTAGTCCCTTCTTAGCCCATGAAAGGCACTGGGTCGTTTGGGGCCAATTACCAGTAGACTGGGAGTTCTAGTCCAATCTTAGCCCATGAAAGCCACTGTGTCATTTTGGGCCAATTACCAGGAGACTGAGAGTTCTAGTCCCCTCTTAGCCCATGAAAGCCGTTGGGTCATTTTGGGGCAATTACCAGGAGACTGGGAGTTCTACTGCCGTCTTAGCCCATGATAACCACTGGGTCATTTTGGGACAATTATCAGGAGACTGACATTTCTAGTCCGTCTTAGTCCATGAAAGCCGCTGGGTCATTTTGGGCCAATTATCAGAAGACTGACATTTCTAGTCCGTTTTAGCCCATGAAAGCCACTGGGTCATTTGGGGCCAATTACCAGGAGACTGGGAGTTCTAGTCCCGTCTTAACCCATGAAAGCCACTGGGTCATTTTGAGCCAATTACCAGGAGTCTGAGAGTTCTAGACCTGGCTTAGCCATGAAAGCCACTGGGTCATTTTGGGGCAATTACCAGGAGACTGGGAGTTCTAGTGCTGTCTTAGCCCATGATAGCCACTGGGTCATTTTGGGCCAATTACCAGGAGACTGGGAGTTCTAGTCCCTTCTTAGCCCATGAAAGCCACTGGGTCGTTTGGGGCCATTTACCAGGAGACTGGGTGTTCCAGTCCAATCTTAGCCCATGAAAGCCACTGGGTCATTTTGGGCCAATTACCAGGAGACTGGGAGTTCTAGTTCCGTCTTAGCCCATGAAAGCCACTGGGTCATTTTGGGCCAATAACCGGGGGACTGGGAGTTGTAGACTTTTCTTATGCCATGAAAGCCACCTGGGTGAATTTGGGCCAATTACCAGGAGACTGAGAGTTCTGCACCTGTTTTAGCCCATGAAAGCCACTGGGTCGTTTTGGCCCAATTACCCGGAGAATGGGAGTTCTAGTCCCATCTTAGCCCATGAAAGCCACTGCATCATTTTGGGTCAATTAACAGGCGACTGGGAGTTCTAGACCCAGCCCATGAAAGCAACTGGGTCATTTTGGGCCAATCACCAGGAGACTGGGAGTTCTAGTCCCGTTTTTACCCATGAAAGCCACTGGGTCATTTTGGGCCAATTATCAGGAGAATGACATTTCTAGTCCGTCTTAGCCATGAAAGCCACTGGGTCATTTTGAGCCAATTACCAGGAAACTGGGAGTTCTAGTCCAATCTTAGCCCATGAAAGCCACTGGGTCATTTTGGGGCAATTACCAGGAGACTGGGAGTTCTAGTGCCGTCTTAGCCCATGATAGCCACTGGGTCATTTTGGGCCAATTACCAGGAGACTGGGAGTTCTAGTCCCTTTTTAGCCCATGAAAGCCACTGGGTCGTTTGGGGCCATTTACCAGGAGACTGGGAGTTCCAGTCCAATCTTAGCCCATGAAAGCCACTGGGTCATTTTGGGCCTATAACCCGGAGACTGAGAGTTCTAGTCCCCTCTTAGCCCATGAAAGCCGCTGGGTCATTTTGGGCCAATTATCAGGAGTCTGAAATTTCTAGTCCGTCTTAGCCCATGAAAGCCACTGGGACATTTGGGGCCAATTACCAGGAGACTGGGAGTTCTAGTCCCGTCTTAACCCATGAAAGCCACTGGGTCATTTTGAGCCAATTACCAGGAGTCTGAGAGTTCTAGACCTGGCTTAGCCATGAAAGCCACTGGGTCATTTTGGGGCAATTACCAGGAGACTGGGAGTTCTAGTGCTGTCTTAGCCCATGATAGCCACTGGGTCATTTTGGGCCAATTACCAGGAGACTGGGAGTTCTAGTCCCTTCTTAGCCCATGAAAGCCACTGGGTCGTTTGGGGCCATTTACCAGGAGACTGGGTGTTCCAGTCCAATCTTAGCCCATGAAAGCCACTGGGTCATTTTGGGCCAATTACCAGGAGACTGGGAGTTCTAGTTCCGTCTTAGCCCATGAAAGCCACTGGGTCATTTTGGGCCAATAACCGGGGGACTGGGAGTTGTAGACTTTTCTTATGCCATGAAAGCCACCTGGGTGAATTTGGGCCAATTACCAGGAGACTGAGAGTTCTGCACCTGTTTTAGCCCATGAAAGCCACTGGGTCGTTTTGGCCCAATTACCCGGAGAATGGGAGTTCTAGTCCCATCTTAGCCCATGAAAGCCACTGCATCATTTTGGGTCAATTAACAGGCGACTGGGAGTTCTAGACCCAGCCCATGAAAGCAACTGGGTCATTTTGGGCCAATCACCAGGAGACTGGGAGTTCTAGTCCCGTTTTTACCCATGAAAGCCACTGGGTCATTTTGGGCCAATTATCAGGAGAATGACATTTCTAGTCCGTCTTAGCCATGAAAGCCACTGGGTCATTTTGAGCCAATTACCAGGAAACTGGGAGTTCTAGTCCAATCTTAGCCCATGAAAGCCACTGGGTCATTTTGGGGCAATTACCAGGAGACTGGGAGTTCTAGTGCCGTCTTAGCCCATGATAGCCACTGTGTCATTTTGGGCCAATTACCAGGAGACTGGGAGTTCTAGTCCCTTTTTAGCCCATGAAAGCCACTGGGTCGTTTGGGGCCATTTACCAGGAGACTGGGAGTTCCAGTCCAATCTTAGCCCATGAAAGCCACTGGGTCATTTTGGGCCTATAACCCGGAGACTGAGAGTTCTAGTCCCCTCTTAGCCCATGAAAGCCGCTGGGTCATTTTGGGCCAATTATCAGGAGTCTGAAATTTCTAGTCCGTCTTAGCCCATGAAAGCCACTGGGACATTTGGGGCCAATTACCAGGAGACTGGGAGTTCTAGTCCCGTCTTAACCCATGAAAGCCACTGGGTCATTTTGAGCCAATTACCAGGAGTCTGAGAGTTCTATACCTGGCTTAGCCATGAAAGCCACTGGGTCATTTTGGGCCAATTACCAGGAGACTGGGAGTTCTAGTTCCGTCTTAGCCCATGAAAGCCACTGGGTAATTTTGGGCCAATTACCAGGACACTGGGAGTTCTAGTCCCCTCTTTACCCATGAAAGCCGCTGGGTCATTTTGGGCCAATTATCAGGAGACTGACATTTCTAGTCCGTCTTAGCCATGAAAGCCACTGGGTCATTTTGAGCCAATTACGAGGAGACTGACATTTCTAGTCCTTCTTAGCCATGAAAGCCACTGGGTCATTTTGAGCCAATTATCAGGAGACTGACATTTCTAGTCCGTCTTAGCCATGAAAGCCACTGGGTCATTTTGGGCCAATTACCACAAGACTGGGTGTTCTAGTCCCGTCTTAGCCCATGAAAGCCACTGGGTCATTTTGAGCCAATTACCAGGAGACTGGGAGTTCCAATCCCATTTTTACCCATGAAAGCCACTGGGTCATTTTGGGCCAATTATCAGGAGACTGACATTTCTAGTCCGTCTTAGCCATGAAAGCCACTGGGTCATTTTGAGCCAATTATCAGGAAACTGGGAGTTCTAGTCCCTTCTTAGCCCATGAAAGGCACTGGGTCGTTTGGGGCCAATTACCAGTAGACTGGGAGTTCTAGTCCAATCTTAGCCCATGAAAGCCACTGTGTCATTTTGGGCCAATTACCAGGAGACTGAGAGTTCTAGTCCCCTCTTAGCCCATGAAAGCCGTTGGGTCATTTTGGGGCAATTACCAGGAGACTGGGAGTTCTACTGCCGTCTTAGCCCATGATAACCACTGGGTCATTTTGGGACAATTATCAGGAGACTGACATTTCTAGTCCGTCTTAGTCCATGAAAGCCGCTGGGTCATTTTGGGCCAATTAGCAGGAGTCTGAGAGTTCTAGACCTGGCTTAGCCATGAAAGCCACTGGGTCATTTTGGGCCAATTACCAGGAGACTGGGAGTTCTAGTTCCGTCTTAGCCCATGAAAGCCACTGGGTCGCTTTGGGCCAATTACCCGGAGAATGGGAGTTCTAATCCCGTCTTAGCCCATGAAAGCCACTGGGTCATTTTGGGCCAATTAACAGGCGACTGGGAGTTCTAGACCCAGCCCATGAAAGCCACTGGGTCATTTTGGGCCAATTACCAGGAGACTGGGAGTTCTAGTCCCCTCTTTACCCATAAAAGCCTCTGGGTCATTTTGGGCCAATTATCAGGAGACTGACATTTCTAGTCCGTCTTAGCCATGAAAGCCACTGGGTCATTTTGGGCCAATTACCCGGAGAATGGGAGTTCTAGTCCCGTCGTAGCCCATGAAAGCCACTGGGTCATTTTGAGCCAATTACCAGGAGTCTGAGAGTTCTAGACCTGGCTTAGGCATGAAAGCCAATGGGTCATTTTGGGCCAATTACCAGGAGACTGGGAGTTCTAGTTCCGTCTTAGCCCATGAAAGCCACTGGGTCATTTTGAGCCAATTACCAGGAGTCTGAGAGTTCTAGACCTGGCTTAGGCATGAAAGCCACTGCGTCATTTTGGGTCAATTAACAGGCAACTGGTAGTTCTAGTCCCGTTTTTACCCATGAAAGCCACTGGGTCATTTTGGGCCAATTATCAGGAGACTGACATTTTTAGTCCGTCTTAGCCATGAAAGCCACTGGGTCATTTTTAGCCAATTACCAGGAAACTGGGAGTTCTAGTCCTTTCTTAGCCCATGAAAGCCACTGGGTCATTTTGGGCCATTTACCAGGAGACTGAAATTTCTAGTCCGTCTTAGCCATGAAAGCCACTAAGTCGTTTGGGGCGATTTACCAGGAGACTGGGAGTTCCAGTCCAATCTTAGCCCATGAAAGCCACTGGGTCATTTTGGGCCAATTACCAGGAGACTGAGAGTTCTAGTCCCCTCTTAGCCTATGAAAGCCGCTGGGTCATTTTGGGCCAATTACCAGGAGACTGAAATTTCTAGTCCGTCTTAGCCCATGAAAGCCACTGGGTCATATGGGGCCAAATACCAGGAGACTGGGAGTTCTAGTCCCGTCTTAACCCATGAAAGCCACTGGGTCATTTTGAGCCAATTACCAGGAGTCTGAGAGTTCTAGATCTGGCTTAGCCATGAAAGCCACTGGGTTATTTTGGGCCAATTACCAGGAGACTGGGAGTTCTAGTTCCGTCTTAGCCCATGAAAGCCACTATGTCATTTTGGGCCAATTACCAGGACACAGGGAGTTCTAGTCCCTTCTTTACCCATGAAAGCCGCTGGGTCATTTTGGGCCAATTATCAGGAGACTGACATTTCTAGTCCGTCTTAGCCATGAAAGCCACTGGGTCATTTTGAGCCAATTACGAGGAGACTGAAATTTCTAGTCCGTCTTAGCCATGAAAGCCACTGGGTCATTTTGAGCCAATTACCAGGAGACTGGGAGTTCTAGTCCCTTCTTAGCCCATGAAAGCCACTGGGTCATTTGGGGCCAATTACCAGGAGACTGGGAGTTCTAGTCCAATCTTAGCCCATGAAAGCCACTGGGTCATTTTGGGCCAATTACCAGGAGACTGAAATTTCTAGTCCGTCTTAGCCCATGAATGGCACTGGGTCATTTTAGGCCAATTATCAGGAGACTGACATTTCTAGTCCGTCTTAGTCCATGAAAGCCGCTGGGTCATATTGGGCCAATTATCAGGAGACTGACATTTCTAGTCCGTCTTAGCCCATGAAAGCGACTGGGTCATTTTGGGCCAATTACCAGGACACTGGGAGTTCTATACCCGTCTTTACCCATAAAAGCCACTGGGTCATTTTGGGCCAATTACCAGGGGACTGGCAGTTGTAGACTTTTCTTACACCTTGAAAGCCGCCTGGGTGAATTTGGGCCAATTACCAGGAGACTGGGAGTTCTACACCTGTCTTAGCCCATGACAGCCACTGGGTCATTTTGGGCCAATTACCCGGAGAATGGGAGTTCTAGTCCCGTCTTAGCCCAGGAAAGCGATTGGGTCATTTTGGGCCAATTAACAGGCGACTGGGAGTTCTAGACCCAGCCCATGAAAGCCACTGGGTCATTTTGGGCCAATTACCAGGAGACTGGGAGTTCTAGTCCCGTCTTTACCCATAAAAGCCTCTGGGTCATTTTGGGCCAATTATCAGGAGACTGACATTTCTAGTCCGTCTTAGCCATGAAAGCCACTGGGTCATTTTGGGCCAATTACCACAAGACTGGGTGTTCTAGTCCCGTCTTAGCCCATGAAAGCCACTGGGTCATTTTGAGCCAATTACCAGGAGACTGGGAGTTCCAATCCCATTTTTACCCATGAAAGCCACTGGGTCATTTTGGGCCAATTATCAGGAGACTGACATTTCTAGTCCGTCTTAGCCATGAAAGCCACTGGGTCATTTTGAGCCAATTATCAGGAAACTGGGAGTTCTAGTCCCTTCTTAGCCCATGAAAGGCACTGGGTCGTTTGGGGCCAATTACCAGTAGACTGGGAGTTCTAGTCCAATCTTAGCCCATGAAAGCCACTGTGTCATTTTGGGCCAATTACCAGGAGACTGAGAGTTCTAGTCCCCTCTTAGCCCATGAAAGCCGTTGGGTCATTTTGGGGCAATTACCAGGAGACTGGGAGTTCTACTGCCGTCTTAGCCCATGATAACCACTGGGTCATTTTGGGACAATTATCAGGAGACTGACATTTCTAGTCCGTCTTAGTCCATGAAAGCCGCTGGGTCATTTTGGGCCAATTATCAGAAGACTGACATTTCTAGTCCGTTTTAGCCCATGAAAGCCACTGGGTCATTTGGGGCCAATTACCAGGAGACTGGGAGTTCTAGTCCCGTCTTAACCCATGAAAGCCACTGGGTCATTTTGAGCCAATTACCAGGAGTCTGAGAGTTCTAGACCTGGCTTAGCCATGAAAGCCACTGGGTCATTTTGGGGCAATTACCAGGAGACTGGGAGTTCTAGTGCTGTCTTAGCCCATGATAGCCACTGGGTCATTTTGGGCCAATTACCAGGAGACTGGGAGTTCTAGTCCCTTCTTAGCCCATGAAAGCCACTGGGTCGTTTGGGGCCATTTACCAGGAGACTGGGTGTTCCAGTCCAATCTTAGCCCATGAAAGCCACTGGGTCATTTTGGGCCAATTACCAGGAGACTGGGAGTTCTAGTTCCGTCTTAGCCCATGAAAGCCACTGGGTCATTTTGGGCCAATAACCGGGGGACTGGGAGTTGTAGACTTTTCTTATGCCATGAAAGCCACCTGGGTGAATTTGGGCCAATTACCAGGAGACTGAGAGTTCTGCACCTGTTTTAGCCCATGAAAGCCACTGGGTCGTTTTGGCCCAATTACCCGGAGAATGGGAGTTCTAGTCCCATCTTAGCCCATGAAAGCCACTGCATCATTTTGGGTCAATTAACAGGCGACTGGGAGTTCTAGACCCAGCCCATGAAAGCAACTGGGTCATTTTGGGCCAATCACCAGGAGACTGGGAGTTCTAGTCCCGTTTTTACCCATGAAAGCCACTGGGTCATTTTGGGCCAATTATCAGGAGAATGACATTTCTAGTCCGTCTTAGCCATGAAAGCCACTGGGTCATTTTGAGCCAATTACCAGGAAACTGGGAGTTCTAGTCCAATCTTAGCCCATGAAAGCCACTGGGTCATTTTGGGGCAATTACCAGGAGACTGGGAGTTCTAGTGCCGTCTTAGCCCATGATAGCCACTGGGTCATTTTGGGCCAATTACCAGGAGACTGGGAGTTCTAGTCCCTTTTTAGCCCATGAAAGCCACTGGGTCGTTTGGGGCCATTTACCAGGAGACTGGGAGTTCCAGTCCAATCTTAGCCCATGAAAGCCACTGGGTCATTTTGGGCCTATAACCCGGAGACTGAGAGTTCTAGTCCCCTCTTAGCCCATGAAAGCCGCTGGGTCATTTTGGGCCAATTATCAGGAGTCTGAAATTTCTAGTCCGTCTTAGCCCATGAAAGCCACTGGGACATTTGGGGCCAATTACCAGGAGACTGGGAGTTCTAGTCCCGTCTTAACCCATGAAAGCCACTGGGTCATTTTGAGCCAATTACCAGGAGTCTGAGAGTTCTAGACCTGGCTTAGCCATGAAAGCCACTGGGTCATTTTGGGGCAATTACCAGGAGACTGGGAGTTCTAGTGCTGTCTTAGCCCATGATAGCCACTGGGTCATTTTGGGCCAATTACCAGGAGACTGGGAGTTCTAGTCCCTTCTTAGCCCATGAAAGCCACTGGGTCGTTTGGGGCCATTTACCAGGAGACTGGGTGTTCCAGTCCAATCTTAGCCCATGAAAGCCACTGGGTCATTTTGGGCCAATTACCAGGAGACTGGGAGTTCTAGTTCCGTCTTAGCCCATGAAAGCCACTGGGTCATTTTGGGCCAATAACCGGGGGACTGGGAGTTGTAGACTTTTCTTATGCCATGAAAGCCACCTGGGTGAATTTGGGCCAATTACCAGGAGACTGAGAGTTCTGCACCTGTTTTAGCCCATGAAAGCCACTGGGTCGTTTTGGCCCAATTACCCGGAGAATGGGAGTTCTAGTCCCATCTTAGCCCATGAAAGCCACTGCATCATTTTGGGTCAATTAACAGGCGACTGGGAGTTCTAGACCCAGCCCATGAAAGCAACTGGGTCATTTTGGGCCAATCACCAGGAGACTGGGAGTTCTAGTCCCGTTTTTACCCATGAAAGCCACTGGGTCATTTTGGGCCAATTATCAGGAGAATGACATTTCTAGTCCGTCTTAGCCATGAAAGCCACTGGGTCATTTTGAGCCAATTACCAGGAAACTGGGAGTTCTAGTCCAATCTTAGCCCATGAAAGCCACTGGGTCATTTTGGGGCAATTACCAGGAGACTGGGAGTTCTAGTGCCGTCTTAGCCCATGATAGCCACTGTGTCATTTTGGGCCAATTACCAGGAGACTGGGAGTTCTAGTCCCTTTTTAGCCCATGAAAGCCACTGGGTCGTTTGGGGCCATTTACCAGGAGACTGGGAGTTCCAGTCCAATCTTAGCCCATGAAAGCCACTGGGTCATTTTGGGCCTATAACCCGGAGACTGAGAGTTCTAGTCCCCTCTTAGCCCATGAAAGCCGCTGGGTCATTTTGGGCCAATTATCAGGAGTCTGAAATTTCTAGTCCGTCTTAGCCCATGAAAGCCACTGGGACATTTGGGGCCAATTACCAGGAGACTGGGAGTTCTAGTCCCGTCTTAACCCATGAAAGCCACTGGGTCATTTTGAGCCAATTACCAGGAGTCTGAGAGTTCTATACCTGGCTTAGCCATGAAAGCCACTGGGTCATTTTGGGCCAATTACCAGGAGACTGGGAGTTCTAGTTCCGTCTTAGCCCATGAAAGCCACTGGGTAATTTTGGGCCAATTACCAGGACACTGGGAGTTCTAGTCCCCTCTTTACCCATGAAAGCCGCTGGGTCATTTTGGGCCAATTATCAGGAGACTGACATTTCTAGTCCGTCTTAGCCATGAAAGCCACTGGGTCATTTTGAGCCAATTACGAGGAGACTGACATTTCTAGTCCTTCTTAGCCATGAAAGCCACTGGGTCATTTTGAGCCAATTATCAGGAGACTGACATTTCTAGTCCGTCTTAGCCATGAAAGCCACTGGGTCATTTTGGGCCAATTACCACAAGACTGGGTGTTCTAGTCCCGTCTTAGCCCATGAAAGCCACTGGGTCATTTTGAGCCAATTACCAGGAGACTGGGAGTTCCAATCCCATTTTTACCCATGAAAGCCACTGGGTCATTTTGGGCCAATTATCAGGAGACTGACATTTCTAGTCCGTCTTAGCCATGAAAGCCACTGGGTCATTTTGAGCCAATTATCAGGAAACTGGGAGTTCTAGTCCCTTCTTAGCCCATGAAAGGCACTGGGTCGTTTGGGGCCAATTACCAGTAGACTGGGAGTTCTAGTCCAATCTTAGCCCATGAAAGCCACTGTGTCATTTTGGGCCAATTACCAGGAGACTGAGAGTTCTAGTCCCCTCTTAGCCCATGAAAGCCGTTGGGTCATTTTGGGGCAATTACCAGGAGACTGGGAGTTCTACTGCCGTCTTAGCCCATGATAACCACTGGGTCATTTTGGGACAATTATCAGGAGACTGACATTTCTAGTCCGTCTTAGTCCATGAAAGCCGCTGGGTCATTTTGGGCCAATTAGCAGGAGTCTGAGAGTTCTAGACCTGGCTTAGCCATGAAAGCCACTGGGTCATTTTGGGCCAATTACCAGGAGACTGGGAGTTCTAGTTCCGTCTTAGCCCATGAAAGCCACTGGGTCGCTTTGGGCCAATTACCCGGAGAATGGGAGTTCTAATCCCGTCTTAGCCCATGAAAGCCACTGGGTCATTTTGGGCCAATTAACAGGCGACTGGGAGTTCTAGACCCAGCCCATGAAAGCCACTGGGTCATTTTGGGCCAATTACCAGGAGACTGGGAGTTCTAGTCCCCTCTTTACCCATAAAAGCCTCTGGGTCATTTTGGGCCAATTATCAGGAGACTGACATTTCTAGTCCGTCTTAGCCAAGAAAGCCACTGGGTCATTTTGGGCCAATTACCCGGAGAATGGGAGTTCTAGTCCCGTCGTAGCCCATGAAAGCCACTGGGTCATTTTGAGCCAATTACCAGGAGTCTGAGAGTTCTAGACCTGGCTTAGGCATGAAAGCCAATGGGTCATTTTGGGCCAATTACCAGGAGACTGGGAGTTCTAGTTCCGTCTTAGCCCATGAAAGCCACTGGGTCATTTTGAGCCAATTACCAGGAGTCTGAGAGTTCTAGACCTGGCTTAGGCATGAAAGCCACTGCGTCATTTTGGGTCAATTAACAGGCAACTGGTAGTTCTAGTCCCGTTTTTACCCATGAAAGCCACTGGGTCATTTTGGGCCAATTATCAGGAGACTGACATTTTTAGTCCGTCTTAGCCATGAAAGCCACTGGGTCATTTTTAGCCAATTACCAGGAAACTGGGAGTTCTAGTCCTTTCTTAGCCCATGAAAGCCACTGGGTCATTTTGGGCCATTTACCAGGAGACTGAAATTTCTAGTCCGTCTTAGCCATGAAAGCCACTAAGTCGTTTGGGGCGATTTACCAGGAGACTGGGAGTTCCAGTCCAATCTTAGCCCATGAAAGCCACTGGGTCATTTTGGGCCAATTACCAGGAGACTGAGAGTTCTAGTCCCCTCTTAGCCTATGAAAGCCGCTGGGTCATTTTGGGCCAATTACCAGGAGACTGAAATTTCTAGTCCGTCTTAGCCCATGAAAGCCACTGGGTCATATGGGGCCAAATACCAGGAGACTGGGAGTTCTAGTCCCGTCTTAACCCATGAAAGCCACTGGGTCATTTTGAGCCAATTACCAGGAGTCTGAGAGTTCTAGATCTGGCTTAGCCATGAAAGCCACTGGGTTATTTTGGGCCAATTACCAGGAGACTGGGAGTTCTAGTTCCGTCTTAGCCCATGAAAGCCACTATGTCATTTTGGGCCAATTACCAGGACACAGGGAGTTCTAGTCCCTTCTTTACCCATGAAAGCCGCTGGGTCATTTTGGGCCAATTATCAGGAGACTGACATTTCTAGTCCGTCTTAGCCATGAAAGCCACTGGGTCATTTTGAGCCAATTACGAGGAGACTGAAATTTCTAGTCCGTCTTAGCCATGAAAGCCACTGGGTCATTTTGAGCCAATTACCAGGAGACTGGGAGTTCTAGTCCCTTCTTAGCCCATGAAAGCCACTGGGTCATTTGGGGCCAATTACCAGGAGACTGGGAGTTCTAGTCCAATCTTAGCCCATGAAAGCCACTGGGTCATTTTGGGCCAATTACCAGGAGACTGAAATTTCTAGTCCGTCTTAGCCCATGAATGGCACTGGGTCATTTTAGGCCAATTATCAGGAGACTGACATTTCTAGTCCGTCTTAGTCCATGAAAGCCGCTGGGTCATATTGGGCCAATTATCAGGAGACTGATATTTCTAGTCCGTCTTAGCCCATGAAAGCGACTGGGTCATTTTGGGCCAATTACCAGGACACTGGGAGTTCTATACCCGTCTTTACCCATAAAAGCCACTGGGTCATTTTGGGCCAATTACCAGGGGACTGGCAGTTGTAGACTTTTCTTACACCTTGAAAGCCGCCTGGGTGAATTTGGGCCAATAACCAGGAGACTGGGAGTTCTACACCTGTCTTAGCCCATGACAGCCACTGGGTCATTTTGGGCCAATTACCCGGAGAATGGGAGTTCTAGTCCCGTCTTAGCCCAGGAAAGCGATTGGGTCATTTTGGGCCAATTAACAGGCGACTGGGAGTTCTAGACCCAGCCCATGAAAGCCACTGGGTCATTTTGGGCCAATTACCAGGAGACTGGGAGTTCTAGTCCCGTCTTTACCCATAAAAGCCTCTGGGTCATTTTGGGCCAATTATCAGGAGACTGACATTTCTAGTCCGTCTTAGCCATGAAAGCCACTGGGTCATTTTGGGCCAATTACCACAAGACTGGGTGTTCTAGTCCCGTCTTAGCCCATGAAAGCCACTGGGTCATTTTGAGCCAATTACCAGGAGACTGGGAGTTCCAATCCCATTTTTACCCATGAAAGCCACTGGGTCATTTTGGGCCAATTATCAGGAGACTGACATTTCTAGTCCGTCTTAGCCATGAAAGCCACTGGGTCATTTTGAGCCAATTACCAGGAGTCGGAGAGTTCTACATCTGGCTTAGCCATGAAAGCCACTGGGTCATTTTGGGCCAATTACCAGGAGACTGGGAGTTCTAGTTCCGTCTTAGCCCATGAAAGCCACTGGGTAATTTTGGGCCAATTACCAGGACACTGGGAGTTCTAGTCCCCTCTTTACCCATGAAAGCCGCTGGGTCATTTTGGGCCAATTATCAGGAGACTGACATTTCTAGTCCGTCTTAGCCATGAAAGCCACTGGGTCATTTTGAGCCAATTACGAGGAGACTGACATTTCTAGTCCTTCTTAGCCATGAAAGCCACTGGGTCATTTTGAGCCAATTACCAGGAGACTGGGAGTTCTAGTCCCTTCTTAGCCCATGAAAGCCACTGGGTCATTTGGGGCCAATTACCAGGAGACTTGGAGTTCTAGTCCAATCTTAGCCCATCAAAGCCACTGGGTCATTTTGGGCCAATTACCAGGAGACTGAAATTTCTAGTCCGTCTTAGCCCATGAAAGGCACTGGGTCATTTTAGGCCAATTATCAGGAGACTGACATTTCTAGTCCATCTTAGTCCATGAAAGCCGCTGGGTCATTTTGGGCCAATTAACAGGAGACTGAAATTTCTAGTCCGTCTTAGCCCATGAAAGCCACTGGGTCATTTTGCGCCAATTACCAGGACACTGGGAGTTCTATACCCGTCTTTACCTATAAAAGCCACTGGGACATTTTGGGCCAATTACCAGGGGACTGGCAGTTGTAGACTTTTCTTACACCATGAAAGCCACCTGGGTGAATTTGGGCCAATTACCAGGAGACTGGGAGTTCTACACCTGTCTTAGCCCATGAAAGCCACTGGGTCGTTTTGGGCCAATTACCCGGAGAATGGGAGTTCTAGTCCCGTCTTAGCCCAGGAAAGCGATTGGGTCATTTTGGGCCAATTAACAGGCGACTGGGAGTTCTAGACCCAGCCCATGAAAGCCACTGGGTCATTTTGGGCCAATTACCAGGAAACTGGGAGTTCTAGTCCCATCTTTACCCATAAAAGCCTCTGGGTCATTTTGGGCCAATTATCAGGATACTGACATTTCTAGTCCGTCTTAGTCATGAAAGCCACTGGGTCGTTTTGGGCCAATTACCACAAGACTGGGTGTTCTAGTTCCGTCTTAACCCATGAAAGCCACTGGGTCATTTTGAGCCAATTACCAGGAGTCTGAAAGTTCTAGACCTGGCTTAGCCATGAAAGCCACTGGGTCATTTTGGGCCAATTACCAGGAGACTGGGAGTTCTAGTTCCGTCTTAGCCCATGAAAGCCACTGGGTCATTTTGGGCCAATAACCGGGGGACTGGGAGTTGTAGACTTTTCTTATGCCATGAAAGCCACCTGGGTGAATTTGGGCCAATTACCAGGAGACTGAGAGTTCTGCACCTGTTTTAGCCCATGAAAGCCACTGGGTCGTTTTGGCCCAATTACCCGGAGAATGGGAGTTCTAGTCCCATCTTAGCCCATGAAAGCCACTGCATCATTTTGGGTCAATTAACAGGCGACTGGGAGTTCTAGACCCAGCCCATGAAAGCAACTGGGTCATTTTGGGCCAATCTCCAGGAGACTGGGAGTTCTAGTCCCGTTTTTACCCATGAAAGCCACTGGGTCATTTTGGGCCAATTATCAGGAGAATGACATTTCTAGTCCGTCTTAGCCATGAAAGCCACTGGGTCATTTTGAGCCAATTACCAGGAAACTGGGAGTTCTAGTCCAATCTTAGCCCATGAAAGCCTCTGGGTCATTTTGGGGCAATTACCAGGAGACTGGGAGTTCTAGTGCCGTCTTAGCCCATGATAGCCACTGGGTCATTTTGGGCCAATTACCAGGAGACTGGGAGTTCTAGTCCCTTTTTAGCCCATGAAAGCCACTGGGTCGTTTGGGGCCATTTACCAGGAGACTGGGAGTTCCAGTCCAATCTTAGCCCATGAAAGCCACTGGATCATTTTGGGCCAATAACCCGGAGACTGAGAGTTCTAGTCCCCTCTTAGCCCATGAAAGCCGCTGGGTCATTTTGGGCCAATTATCAGGAGTCTGAAATTTCTAGTCCGTCTTAGCCCATGAAAGCCACTGGGACATTTGGGGCCAATTACCAGGAGACTGGGAGTTCTAGTCCCGTCTTAACCCATGAAAGCCACTGGGTCATTTTGAGCCAATTACCAGGAGTCTGAGAGTTCTATACCTGGCTTAGCCATGAAAGCCACTGGGTCATTTTGGGGCAATTACCAGGAGACTGGGAGTTCTAGTTCTGTCTTAGCCCATGAAAGCCACTGGGTAATTTTGGGCCAATTACCAGGACACTGGGAGTTCTAGTCCCCTCTTTACCCATGAAAGCCGCTGGGTCATTTTGGGCCAATTATCAGGAGACTGACATTTCTAGTCCGTCTTAGCCATGAAAGCCACTGGGTCATTTTGAGCCAATTACGAGGAGACTGACATTTCTAGTCCTTCTTAGCCATGAAAGCCACTGGGTCATTTTGAGCCAATTATCAGGAGACTGACATTTCTAGTCCGTCTTAGCCATGAAAGCCACTGGGTCATTTTGGGCCAATTACCACAAGACTGGGTGTTCTAGTCCCGTCTTAGCCCATGAAAGCCACTGGGTCGTTTGAGCCAATTACCAGGAGAGTGGGAGTTCCAATCCCATTTTTACCCATGAAAGCCACTGGGTCATTTTGGGCCAATTATCAGGAGACTGACATTTCTAGTCCGTCTTAGCCATGAAAGCCACTGGGTCATTTTGAGCCAATTATCAGGAAACTGGGAGTTCTAGTCCCTTCTTAGCCCATGAAAGGCACTGGGTCGTTTGGGGCCAATTACCAGTAGACTGGGAGTTCTAGTCCAATCTTAGCCCATGAAAGCCACTGTGTCATTTTGGGCCAATTACCAGGAGACTGAGAGTTCTAGTCCCCTCTTAGCCCATGAAAGCCGTTGGGTCATTTTGGGGCAATTACCAGGAGACTGGGAGTTCTACTGCCGTCTTAGCCCATGATAACCACTGGGTCATTTTGGGACAATTATCAGGAGACTGACATTTCTAGTCCGTCTCAGTCCATGAAAGCCGCTGGGTCATTTTGGGCCAATTATCAGAAGACTGACATTTCTAGTCCGTTTTAGCCCATGAAAGCCACTGGGTCATTTGGGGCCAATTACCAGCAGACTGGGAGTTCTAGTCCCGTCTTAACCCATGAAAGCCACTGGGTCATTTTGAGCCAATTACCAGGAGTCTGAGAGTTCTAGACCTGGCTTAGCCATGAAAGCCACTGGGTCATTTTGGGCCAATTACCAGGAGACTGGGAGTTCTAGTCCCGATTTTACCCATGAAAGCCGCTGGGTCATTTTGGACCAATTATCAGGAGACTCACATTTCTAGTCCGTCTTAGCCCATGAAAGCCACTGGGTCATTTTGGGGCAATTACCAGGAGACTGGGAGTTCTAGTGCCGTCTTAGCCCATGATAGCCACTGGGTCATTTTGGGCCAATTACCAGGAGACTGGGAGTTCTAGTCCCTTCTTAGCCCATGAAAGCCACTGGGTCGTTTGGGGCCATTTACCAGGAGACTGGGTGTTCCAGTCCAATCTTAGCCCATGAAAGCCACTGGGTCATTTTGGGCCAATTACCCGGAGACTGAGAGTTCTAGTCCCCTCTTAGCCCATTAAAGCCACTGGGTCATTTTGGGCCAATTATCAGGAGACTGAAATTTCTAGTCCGTCTTAGCCCATGAAAGCCACTGGGTCATTTTGGGGCAATTACCAGGAGACTGGGAGTTCTAGTGCCGTCTTAGCCCATGATAGCCACTGGGTCATTTTGGGCCAATTATCAGGAAACTGACATTTCTAGTCCGCCTTAGTCCATGGAAGCCGCTGGGTCATTTTGGGCCAATTATCAGGAGACTGACATTTCTAGTCCGTCTTAGCCCATGAAAGCCACTGGGACATTTGGGGCCAATTACCAGGAGACTGGGAGTTCTAGTCCCGTCTTAACCCATGAAAGCCACTGGGTCATTTTGGGCCAATTACCAGGAGACTGGGAGTTCTAGTTCCGTCTTAGCCCATGAAAGCCACTGGGTAATTTTGGGCCAATTACCAGGACACTGGGAGTTC
Organism: Hydrophis major; assembly: GCA_033807585.1. Classification (NCBI taxonomy): domain Eukaryota; kingdom Metazoa; phylum Chordata; class Lepidosauria; order Squamata; family Elapidae; genus Hydrophis; species Hydrophis major. Next base: position 2,897,693 of record CM066343.1, on the reverse strand, counting down.
TAGTCCCCTCTTTACCCATGAAAGCCGCTGGGTCATTTTGGGCCAATTACGAGGAGACTGACATTTCTAGTCCGCCTTAGTCCATGAAAGCCACTGGGTCATTTTGAGCCAATTACGAGGAGACTGACATTTCTAGTCCTTCTTAGCCATGAAAGCCACTGGGTCATTTTGAGCCAATTACCAGGAGACTGGGAGTTCTAGTCCCTTCTTAGCCCATGAAAGCCACTGGGTCATTTGGGGCCAGTTACCAGGAGACTTGGAGTTCTAGTCCAATCTTAGCCCATCAAAGCCACTGGGTCATTTTGGGCCAATTACCAGGAGACTGAAATTTCTAGTCCGTCTTAGCCCATGAAAGGCACTGGGTCATTTTAGGCCAATTATCAGGAGACTGACATTTCTAGTCCATCTTAGTCCATGAAAGCCGCTGGGTCATTTTGGGCCAATTAACAGGAGACTGAAATTTCTAGTCCGTCTTAGCCCATGAAAGCCACTGGGTCATTTTGGGCCAATTACCAGGACACTGGGAGTTCTATACCCGTCTTTACCTATAAAAGCCACTGGGACATTTTGGGCCAATTACCAGGGGACTGGCAGTTGTAGACTTTTCTTACACCATGAAAGCCACCTGGGTGAATTTGGGCCAATTACCAGGAGACTGGGAGTTCTACACCTGTCTTAGCCCATGAAAGCCACTGGGTCGTTTTGGGCCAATTACCCGGAGAATGGGAGTTCTAGTCCCGTCTTAGCCCAGGAAAGCGATTGGGTCATTTTGGGCCAATTAACAGGCGACTGGGAGTTCTAGACCCAGCCCATGAAAGCCACTGGGTCATTTTGGGCCAATTACCAGGAGACTGGGAGTTCTAGTCCCGTCTTTAACCATAAAAGCCTCTGGGTCATTTTGGGCCAATTATCAGGATACTGACATTTCTAGTCCGTCTTAGTCATGAAAGCCACTGGGTCGTTTTGGGCCAATTACCACAAGACTGGGTGTTCTAGTTCCGTCTTAACCCATGAAAGCCACTGGGTCATTTTGAGCCAATTACCAGGAGTCTGAAAGTTCTAGACCTGGCTTAGCCATGAAAGCCACTGGGTCATTTTGGGCCAATTACCAGGAGACTGGGAGTTCTAGTTCCGTCTTAGCCCATGAAAGCCACTGGGTCATTTTGGGCCAATAACCGGGGGACTGGGAGTTGTAGACTTTTCTTATGCCATGAAAGCCACCTGGGTGAATTTGGGCCAATTACCAGGAGACTGAGAGTTCTGCACCTGTTTTAGCCCATGAAAGCCACTGGGTCGTTTTGGCCCAATTACCCGGAGAATGGGAGTTCTAGTCCCATCTTAGCCCATGAAAGCCACTGCATCATTTTGGGTCAATTAACAGGCGACTGGGAGTTCTAGACCCAGCCCATGAAAGCAACTGGGTCATTTTGGGCCAATCACCAGGAGACTGGGAGTTCTAGTCCCGTTTTTACCCATGAAAGCCACTGGGTCATTTTGGGCCAATTATCAGGAGAATGACATTTCTAGTCCGTCTTAGCCATGAAAGCCACTGGGTCATTTTGAGGCAATTACCAGGAAACTGGGAGTTCTAGTCCAATCTTAGCCCATGAAAGCCACTGGGTCATTTTGGGGCAATTACCAGGAGACTGGGAGTTCTAGTCCCTTTTTAGCCCATGAAAGCCACTGGGTCGTTTGGGGCCATTTACCAGGAGACTGGGAGTTCCAGTCCAATCTTAGCCCATGAAAGCCACTGGGTCATTTTGGGCCAATAACCCGGAGACTGAGAGTTCTAGTCCCCTCTTAGCCCATGAAAGCCGCTGGGTCATTTTGGGCCAATTATCAGGAGTCTGAAATTTCTAGTCCGTCTTAGCCCATGAAAGCCACTGGGACATTTGGGGCCAATTACCAGGAGACTGGGAGTTCTAGTCCCGTCTTAACCCATGAAAGCCACTGGGTCATTTTGAGCCAATTACCAGGAGTCTGAGAGTTCTATACCTGGCTTAGCCATGAAAGCCACTGGGTCATTTTGGGCCAATTACCAGGAGACTGGGAGTTCTAGTTCCGTCTTAGCCCATGAAAGCCACTGGGTAATTTTGGGCCAATTACCAGGACACTGGGAGTTCTAGTCCCCTCTTTACCCATGAAAGCCGCTGGGTCATTTTGGGCCAATTATCAGGAGACTGACATTTCTAGTCCGTCTTAGCCATGAAAGCCACTGGGTCATTTTGAGCCAATTACGAGGAGACTGACATTTCTAGTCCTTCTTAGCCATGAAAGCCACTGGGTCATTTTGAGCCAATTATCAGGAGACTGGGAGTTCTAGTCCCTTCTTAGCCCATGAAAGCCACTGGGTCATTTGGGGCCAATTACCAGGAGACTGGGAGTTCTAGTCCAATCTTAGCCCATCAAAGCCACTGGGTCATTTTGAGCCAATTACGAGGAGACTGGGAGTTCTAGTCCAATCTTAGCCCATCAAAGCCGCTGGGTCATTTTGAGCCAATTACGAGGAGACTGACATTTCTAGTCCGTCTTAGCCATGAAAGCCACTGGGTCATTTGGGGCCAATTACCAGGAGACTGGGAGTTCTAGTCCCTTCTTAGCCCATGAAAGCCACTGGGTCATTTGGGGCCAATTACCAGGAGACTGGGAGTTCTAGTCCAATCTTAGGCCATCAAAGCCACTGGGTCATTTTAGGCCAATTATCAGGAGACTGACATTTCTAGTCCATCTTAGTCCATGAAAGCCGCTGGGTCATTTTGGGCCAATTAACAGGAGACTGACATTTCTAGTCCGTCTTAGCCCATGAAAGCCACTGGGTCATTTTGGGCCAATTACCAGGACACTGGTAGTTCTATACCCGTCTTTACCCATAAAAGCCACTGGATCATTTTGGGCCAATTACCAGGGGACTGGCAGTTGTAGACTTTTCTTACACCATGAAAGCCACCTGGGTGAATTGGGGCCAATTGCCAGGAGACTGGGAGTTCTACACCTGTCTTAGCCCATGAAAGCCACTGGGTCCTTTTGGGCCAATTACCAGGAGAATGGGAGTTCTAGTCCCGTCTTAGCCCATGAAAGCGATTGGGTCATTTTGGGCCAATTAACAGGGGACTGGGAGTTCTAGACCCAGCCCATGAAAGCTACTGGGTCATTTTGGGCCAATTGCCAGGAGACTGGGAGTTCTATTCCCTTCTTAGCACATGGAAGCCACTGGGTCATTTGGGGCCAATTACCAGGAGAATGGGAGTTCTAGTCCAATCTTAGCCCATGAAAGCCGCTGGGTCATTTTGGGCCAATTATCAGGAGACTGACATTTCTAGTCCGTCTTAGCCCATGAAAGCCAGTGGGTCATATTGGGCCAATTACCAGGAGACTGGGAGTTCTAGTACCGTCTTAACCCATGAAAGCCACTGCGTCATTTTGAGCCAATTACCAGGAGTCTGAGAGTTGTAGACCTGGCTTAGCCATGAAAGCCACTGGGTCATTTTGGGCAAATTACCAGGAGACTGGGAGTTCTAGTCCCGTCTTAGCCCATGAAAGCCACTGGGTCATTTTGGGCCAATTACCAGGACACTGGGAGTTCTATACCCGTCTTTACACATAAAAGCCACTGGGTCATTTTGGGCCAATTACCAGGGGACTGGGAGTTGTAGACTTTTCTTACACCGTGAAAGCCACCTGGGTGAATTTGGGCCGATTACCAGTAGACTGGGAGTTCTACACCTGTCTTGGCCCATGAAAGCCACTGGGTCGCTTTGGGCCAATTACCCGGAGAATGGGAGTTCTAGTCCCGTCTTAGCCCATGAAAGCCACTGCATCATTTTGGGTCAATTAACAGGCGACTGGGAGTTCTAGACCCAGCCCATGAAAGCAACTGGGTCATTTTGGGCCAATCACCAGGAGACTGGGAGTTCTAGTCCCGTTTTTACCCATGAAAGCCACTGTGTCATTTTGGGCCAATTATCAGGAGAATGACATTTCTAGTCCGTCTTAGCCATGAAAGCCACTGGGTCATTTTGAGCCAATTACCAGGAAACTGGGAGTTCTAGTCCAATCTTAGCCCATGAAAGCCACTGGGTCATTTTGGGGCAATTACCAGGAGACTGGGAGTTCTAGTGCCGTCTTAGCCCATGATAGCCACTGGGTCATTTTGGGCCAATTACCAGCAGACTGGGAGTTCAAGTCCCTTTTTAGCCCATGAAAGCCACTGGGTCGTTTGGGGCCATTTACCAGGAGACTGGGAGTTCCAGTCCAATCTTAGCCCATGAAAGCCACTTGGTCATTTTGGGCCAATAACCCGGAGACTGAGAGTTCTAGTCCCCTCTTAGCCCATGAAAGCCGCTGGGTCATTTTGGGCCAATTATCAGGAGTCTGAAATTTCTAGTCCGTCTTAGCCCATGAAAGCCACTGGGACATTTGGGGCCAATTACCAGGAGACTGGGAGTTCTAGTCCCGTCTTAACCCATGAAAGCCACTGGGTCATTTTGAGCCAATTACCAGGAGTCTGAGAGTTCTATACCTGGCTTAGCCATGAAAGCCACTGGGTCATTTTGGGCCAATTACCAGGAGACTGGGAGTTCTAGTCCCGTCTTAGCCCATGAAAGCGATTGGGTCATTTTGGGCCAATTAACAGGGGACTGGGAGTTCTAGACCCAGCCCATGAAAGCTACTGGGTCATTTTGGGCCAATTGCCAGGAGACTGGGAGTTCTATTCCCTTCTTAGCACATGGAAGCCACTGGGTCATTTGGGGCCAATTACCAGGAGAATGGGAGTTCTAGTCCAATCTTAGCCCATGAAAGCCGCTGGGTCATTTTGGGCCAATTATCAGGAGACTGACATTTCTAGTCCGTCTTAGCCCATGAAAGCCAGTGGGTCATATTGGGCCAATTACCAGGAGACTGGGAGTTCTAGTACCGTCTTAACCCATGAAAGCCACTGCGTCATTTTGAGCCAATTACCAGGAGTCTGAGAGTTGTAGACCTGGCTTAGCCATGAAAGCCACTGGGTCATTTTGGGCAAATTACCAGGAGACTGGGAGTTCTAGTCCCGTCTTAGCCCATGAAAGCCACTGGGTCATTTTGGGCCAATTACCAGGACACTGGGAGTTCTATACCCGTCTTTACACATAAAAGCCACTGGGTCATTTTGGGCCAATTACCAGGGGACTGGGAGTTGTAGACTTTTCTTACACCGTGAAAGCCACCTGGGTGAATTTGGGCCGATTACCAGTAGACTGGGAGTTCTACACCTGTCTTAGCCCATGAAAGCCACTGGGTCACTTTGGGCCAATTACCCGGAGAATGGGAGTTCTAGTCCCGTCTTAGCCCATGAAAGCCACTGCATCATTTTGGGTCAATTAACAGGCGACTGGGAGTTCTAGACCCAGCCCATGAAAGCAACTGGGTCATTTTGGGCCAATCACCAGGAGACTGGGAGTTCTAGTCCCGTTTTTACCCATGAAAGCCACTGTGTCATTTTGGGCCAATTATCAGGAGAATGACATTTCTAGTCCGTCTTAGCCATGAAAGCCACTGGGTCATTTTGAGCCAATTACCAGGAAACTGGGAGTTCTAGTCCAATCTTAGCCCATGAAAGCCACTGGGTCATTTTGGGGCAATTACCAGGAGACTGGGAGTTCTAGTGCCGTCTTAGCCCATGATAGCCACTGGGTCATTTTGGGCCAATTACCAGGAGACTGGGAGTTCAAGTCCCTTTTTAGCCCATGAAAGCCACTGGGTCGTTTGGGGCCATTTACCAGGAGACTGGGAGTTCCAGTCCAATCTTAGCCCATGAAAGCCACTGGGTCATTTTGGGCCAATAACCCGGAGACTGAGAGTTCTAGTCCCCTCTTAGCCCATGAAAGCCGCTGGGTCATTTTGGGCCAATTATCAGGAGTCTGAAATTTCTAGTCCGTCTTAGCCCATGAAAGCCACTGGGACATTTGGGGCCAATTACCAGGAGACTGGGAGTTCTAGTCCCGTCTTAACCCATGAAAGCCACTGGGTCATTTTGAGCCAATTACCAGGAGTCTGAGAGTTCTATACCTGGCTTAGCCATGAAAGCCACTGGGTCATTTTGGGCCAATTACCAGGAGACTGGGAGTTCTAGTTCCGTCTTAGCCCATGAAAGCCACTGGGTAATTTTGGGCCAATTACCAGGACACTGGGAGTTCTAGTCCCCTCTTTACCCATGAAAGCCGCTGGGTCATTTTGGGCCAATTATCAGGAGACTGACATTTCTAGTCCGTCTTAGCCATGAAAGCCACTGGGTCATTTTGAGCCAATTACGAGGAGACTGACATTTCTAGTCCTTCTTAGCCATGAAAGCCACTGGGTCATTTTGAGCCAATTATCAGGAGACTGACATTTCTAGTCCGTCTTAGCCATGAAAGCCACTGGGTCATTTTGGGCCAATTACCACAAGACTGGGTGTTCTAGTCCCGTCTTAGCCCATGAAAGCCACTGGGTCATTTTGAGCCAATTACCAGGAGACTGGGAGTTCCAATCCCATTTTTACCCATGAAAGCCACTGGGTCATTTTGGGCCAATTATCAGGAGACTGACATTTCTAGTCCGTCTTAGCCATGAAAGCCACTGGGTCATTTTGAGCCAATTATCAGGAAACTGGGAGTTCTAGTCCCTTCTTAGCCCATGAAAGGCACTGGGTCGTTTGGGGCCAATTACCAGTAGACTGGGAGTTCTAGTCCAATCTTAGCCCATGAAAGCCACTCTGTCATTTTGGGCCAATTACCAGGAGACTGAGAGTTCTAGTCCCCTCTTAGCCCATGAAAGCCGTTGGGTCATTTTGGGGCAATTACCAGGAGACTGGGAGTTCTACTGCCGTCTTAGCCCATGATAACCACTGGGTCATTTTGGGACAATTATCAGGAGACTGACATTTCTAGTCCGTCTTAGTCCATGAAAGCCGCTGGGTCATTTTGGGCCAATTATCAGAAGACTGACATTTCTAGTCCGTTTTAGCCCATGAAAGCCACTGGGTCATTTGGGGCCAATTACCAGGAGACTGGGAGTTCTAGTCCCGTCTTAACCCATGAAAGCCACTGGGTCATTTTGAGCCAATTACCAGGAGTCTGAGAGTTCTAGACCTGGCTTAGCCATGAAAGCCACTGGGTCATTTTGGGCCAATTACCAGGAGACTGGGAGTTCTAGTCCCGATTTTACCCATGAAAGCCGCTGGGTCATTTTGGACCAATTATCAGGAGACTCACATTTCTAGTCCGTCTTAGCCCATGAAAGCCACTGGGTCATTTTGGGGCAATTACCAGGAGACTGGGAGTTCTAGTGCCGTCTTAGCCCATGATAGCCACTGGGTCATTTTGGGCCAATTACCAGGAGACTGGGAGTTCTAGTCCCTTCTTAGCCCATGAAAGCCACTGGGTCGTTTCGGGCCATTTACCAGGAGACTGGGTGTTCCAGTCCAATCTTAGCCCATGAAAGCCACTGGGTCATTTTGGGCCAATTACCCGGAGACTGAGAGTTCTAGTCCCCTCTTAGCCCATTAAAGCCACTGGGTCATTTTGGGCCAATTATCAGGAGACTGAAATTTCTAGTCCGTCTTAGCCCATGAAAGCCACTGGGTCATTTTGGGGCAATTACCAGGAGACTGGGAGTTCTAGTGCCATCTTAGCCCATGATAGCCACTGGGTCATTTTGGGCCAATTATCAGGAAACTGACATTTCTAGTCCGCCTTAGTCCATGGAAGCCGCTGGGTCATTTTGGGCCAATTATCAGGAGACTGACATTTCTAGTCCGTCTTAGCCCATGAAAGCCACTGGGACATTTGGGGCCAATTACCAGGAGACTGGGAGTTCTAGTCCCGTCTTAACCCATGAAAGCCACTGGGTCATTTTGAGCCAATTACCAGGAGTCGGAGAGTTCTACATCTGGCTTAGCCATGAAAGCCACTGGGTCATTTTGGGCCAATTACCAGGAGACTGGGAGTTCTAGTTCCGTCTTAGCCCATGAAAGCCACTGGGTAATTTTGGGCCAATTACCAGGACACTGGGAGTTCTAGTCCCCTCTTTACCCATGAAAGCCGCTGGGTCATTTTGGGCCAATTATCAGGAGACTGACATTTCTAGTCCGTCTTAGCCATGAAAGCCACTGGGTCATTTTGAGCCAATTACGAGGAGACTGACATTTCTAGTCCTTCTTAGCCATGAAAGCCACTGGGTCATTTTGAGCCAATTACCAGGAGACTGGGAGTTCTAGTCCCTTCTTAGCCCATGAAAGCCACTGGGTCATTTGGGGCCAGTTACCAGGAGACTTGGAGTTCTAGTCCAATCTTAGCCCATCAAAGCCACTGGGTCATTTTGGGCCAATTACCAGGAGACTGAAATTTCTAGTCCGTCTTAGCCCATGAAAGGCACTGGGTCATTTTAGGCCAATTATCAGGAGACTGACATTTCTAGTCCATCTTAGTCCATGAAAGCCGCTGGGTCATTTTGGGCCAATTAACAGGAGACTGAAATTTCTAGTCCGTCTTAGCCCATGAAAGCCACTGGGTCATTTTGGGCCAATTACCAGGACACTGGGAGTTCTATACCCGTCTTTACACATAAAAGCCACTGGGTCATTTTGGGCCAATTACCAGGGGACTGGGAGTTGTAGACTTTTCTTACACCATGAAAGCCACCTGGGTGAATTTGGGCCAATTACCAGGAGACTGGGAGTTCTACACCTGTCTTAGCCCATGAAAGCCACTGGGTCGTTTTGGGCCAATTACCCGGAGAATGGGAGTTCTAGTCCCGTCTTAGCCCAGGAAAGCGATTGGGTCATTTTGGGCCAATTAACAGGCGACTGGGAGTTCTAGACCCAGCCCATGAAAGCCACTGGGTCATTTTGGGCCAATTACCAGGAGACTGGGAGTTCTAGTCCCGTCTTTACCCATAAAAGCCTCTGGGTCATTTTGGGCCAATTATCAGGATACTGACATTTCTAGTCCGTCTTAGTCATGAAAGCCACTGGGTCGTTTTGGGCCAATTACCACAAGACTGGGTGTTCTAGTTCCGTCTTAACCCATGAAAGCCACTGGGTCATTTTGAGCCAATTACCAGGAGTCTGAAAGTTCTAGACCTGGCTTAGCCATGAAAGCCACTGGGTCATTTTGGGCCAATTACCAGGAGACTGGGAGTTCTAGTTCCGTCTTAGCCCATGAAAGCCACTGGGTCATTTTGGGCCAATAACCGGGGGACTGGGAGTTGTAGACTTTTCTTATGCCATGAAAGCCACCTGGGTGAATTTGGGCCAATTACCAGGAGACTGAGAGTTCTGCACCTGTTTTAGCCCATGAAAGCCACTGGGTCGTTTTGGCCCAATTACCCGGAGAATGGGAGTTCTAGTCCCATCTTAGCCCATGAAAGCCACTGCATCATTTTGGGTCAATTAACAGGCGACTGGGAGTTCTAGACCCAGCCCATGAAAGCAACTGGGTCATTTTGGGCCAATCACCAGGAGACTGGGAGTTCTAGTCCCGTTTTTACCCATGAAAGCCACTGGGTCATTTTGGGCCAATTATCAGGAGAATGACATTTCTAGTCCGTCTTAGCCATGAAAGCCACTGGGTCATTTTGAGCCAATTACCAGGAAACTGGGAGTTCTAGTCCAATCTTAGCCCATGAAAGCCACTGGGTCATTTTGGGGCAATTACCAGGAGACTGGGAGTTCTAGTGCCGTCTTAGCCCATGATAGCCACTGGGTCATTTTGGGCCAATTACCAGGAGACTGGGAGTTCTAGTCCCTTTTTAGCCCATGAAAGCCACTGGGTCATTTTGAGCCAATTACCAGGAGTCTGAGAGTTCTATACCTGGCTTAGCCATGAAAGCCACTGGGTCATTTTGGGCCAATTACCAGGAGACTGGGAGTTCTAGTTCCGTCTTAGCCCATGAAAGCCACTGGGTAATTTTGGGCCAATTACCAGGACACTGGGAGTTCTAGTCCCCTCTTTACCCATGAAAGCCGCTGGGTCATTTTGGGCCAATTATCAGGAGACTGACATTTCTAGTCCGTCTTAGCCATGAAAGCCACTGGGTCATTTTGAGCCAATTACGAGGAGACTGACATTTCTAGTCCTTCTTAGCCATGAAAGCCACTGGGTCATTTTGAGCCAATTATCAGGAGACTGGGAGTTCTAGTCCCTTCTTAGCCCATGAAAGCCACTGGGTCATTTGGGGCCAATTACCAGGAGACTGGGAGTTCTAGTCCAATCTTAGCCCATCAAAGCCACTGGGTCATTTGGGGCCAATTACCAGGAGACTGGGAGTTCTAGTCCAATCTTAGCCCATCAAAGCCGCTGGGTCATTTTGAGCCAATTACGAGGAGACTGACATTTCTAGTCCGTCTTAGCCATGAAAGCCACTGGGTCATTTGGGGCCAATTACCAGGAGACTGGGAGTTCTAGTCCCTTCTTAGCCCATGAAAGCCACTGGGTCATTTGGGGCCAATTACCAGGAGACTGGGAGTTCTAGTCCAATCTTAGCCCATCAAAGCCACTGGGTCATTTTAGGCCAATTATCAGGAGACTGACATTTCTAGTCCATCTTAGTCCATGAAAGCCGCTGGGTCATTTTGGGCCAATTAACAGGAGACTGACATTTCTAGTCCGTCTTAGCCCATGAAAGCCACTGGGTCATTTTGGGCCAATTACCAGGACACTGGTAGTTCTATACCCGTCTTTACCCATAAAAGCCACTGGATCATTTTGGGCCAATTACCAGGGGACTGACAGTTGTAGACTTTTCTTACACCATGAAAGCCACCTGGGTGAATTTGGGCCAATTACCAGGAGACTGGGAGTTCTACACCTGTCTTAGCCCATGAAAGCCACTGGGTCCTTTTGGGCCAATTACCAGGAGAATGGGAGTTCTAGTCCCGTCTTAGCCCATGAAAGCGATTGGGTCATTTTGGGCCAATTAACAGGGGACTGGGAGTTCTAGACCCAGCCCATGAAAGCTACTGGGTCATTTTGGGCCAATTGCCAGGAGACTGGGAGTTCTATTCCCTTCTTAGCACATGGAAGCCACTGGGTCATTTGGGGCCAATTACCAGGAGAATGGGAGTTCTAGTCCAATCTTAGCCCATTAAAGCCACTGGGTCATTTTGGGCCAATTATCAGGAGACTAAGAGTTCTTGTCCCCTCTTAGCCCATGAAAGCCGCTGGGTCATTTTGGGCCAATTATCAGGAGACTGACATTTCTAGTCCGTCTTAGCCCATGAAAGCCAGTGGGTCATATTGGGCCAATTACCAGGAGACTGGGAGTTCTAGTACCGTCTTAACCCATGAAAGCCACTGCGTCATTTTGAGCCAATTACCAGGAGTCTGAGAGTTGTAGACCTGGCTTAGCCATGAAAGCCACTGGGTCATTTTGGGCAAATTACCAGGAGACTGGGAGTTCTAGTCCCGTCTTAGCCCATGAAAGCCACTGGGTCATTTTGGGCCAATTACCAGGACACTGGGAGTTCTATACCCGTCTTTACACATAAAAGCCACTGGGTCATTTTGGGCCAATTACCAGGGGACTGGGAGTTGTAGACTTTTCTTACACCGTGAAAGCCACCTGGGTGAATTTGGGCCGATTACCAGTAGACTGGGAGTTCTACACCTGTCTTAGCCCATGAAAGCCACTGGGTCGCTTTGGGCCAATTACCCGGAGAATGGGAGTTCTAGTCCCGTCTTAGCCCATGAAAGCCACTGGGTCATTTTGGGCCAATAACCGGGGGACTGGGAGTTGTTGACTTTTCTTATGCCATGAAAGCCACCTGGGTGAATTTGGGCCAATTACCAGGAGACTGAGAGTTCTGCACCTGTCTTAGCCCATGAAAGCCACTGTGTTATTTTGGGGCAATTACCAGGAGACTGGGAGTTCTAGTGCCGTCTTAGCCCATGATAGCCACTGGGTCATTTTGGGCCAATTACCAGGAGACTGGGAGTTCTAGTCCCGTCTTAACCCATGAAAGCCTCTGGATCATTTTGGGCCAATTATCAGGAGACTGACATTTCTAGTCCGTCTTAGCCATGAAAGCCACTGGGTCATTTTGGGCCAATTACCCGGAGAATGGGAGTTCTAGTCCCGTCTTAGCCCATGAAAGCCACTGGGTCATTTTGAGCCAATTACCAGGAGTCTGAGAGTTCTAGACCTGGCTTAGGCATGAAAGCCACTGGGTCATTTTGGGCCAATTACCAGGAGACTGGGAATTCTAGTTCCGTCTTAGCCCATGAAAGCCACTGGGTCATTTTGGGGCAATAATCGGGGGACTGGGAGTTGTAGACTTTTCTTATGCCATGAAAGCCACCTGGGTGAATTTGGGCCAATTACCAGGAGACTGAGAGTTCTGCACCTGTCTTAGCCCATGAAAGCCACTGGGTCATTTTCGGGCAATTACCAGGAGACTGGGAGTTCTAGTGCCGTCTTAGCCCATGATAGCCACTGGGTCATTTTGGGCCAATTACTAGGAGACTGGGAGTTCTAGTCCCTTCTTAGCCCATGAAAGCCACTGGGTCGTTTGGGGCCATTTACCAGGAGACTGGGAGTTCCAGTCCAATCTTAGCCCATGAAAGCCACTGGGTCATTTTGCGCCAATTACCCGGAGACTGAGAGTTCTAGTCCCCTCTTAGCCCATGAAAGCCGCTGGGTCATTTTGGGCCAATTATCAGGAGACTGAAATTTCTAGTCCGTCTTAGCCCATGAAAGCCACTGGGACATTTGGGGCCAATTACCAGGAGACTGGGAGTTCTAGTCCCGTCTTAGCCCATGAAAGCCACTGGGTCATTTTGGGCCAATTACCAGGACACTGGGAGTTCTATACCCGTCTTTACACATAAAAGCCACTGGGTCATTTTGGGCCAATTACCAGGGGACTGGGAGTTGTAGACTTTTCTTACACCGTGAAAGCCACCTGGGTGAATTTGGGCCGATTACCAGTAGACTGGGAGTTCTACACCTGTCTTAGCCCATGAAAGCCACTGGGTCGCTTTGGGCCAATTACCCGGAGAATGGGAGTTCTAGTCCCGTCTTAGCCCATGAAAGCCACTGGGTCATTTTGGGCCAATTAACAGGCGACTGGGAGTTCTAGACCCAGCCCATGAAAGCCACTGGGTCATTTTGGGCCAATTACCAGGAGACTGGGAGTTCTAGTCCCGTCTTTACCCATAAAAGCCTCTGGGTCATTTTGGGCCAATTATCAGGAGACTGACATTTCTAGTCCGTCTTAGCCCATGAAAGCCACTGGGTCATTTTGGGCCAATTACCCGGAGACTGAGAGTTCTAGTCCCCTCTTAGCCCATGAAAGCCGCTGGGTCATTTTGGGCCAATTATCTGGAGACTGAAATTTCTAGTCCGTCTTAGCCCATGAAAGCCACTGGGTCATTTTGGGGCAATTACCAGGAGACTGGGAGTTCTAGTGCCGTCTTAGCCCATGATAGCCACTGGGTCATTTTGGGCCAATTATCAAGAAACTGACATTTCTAGTCCGTTTTAGTCCATGGAAGCCACTGGGTCATTTTGGGCCAATTATCAGGAGACTGACATTTCTAGTCCGTCTTAGCCCATGAAAGCCACTGGGACATTTGGGGCCAATTACCAGGAGCCTGGGAGTTCTAGTCCCTTCTTAGCCCATGTAAGCCACTGGGTCGTTTGGGGCGATTTACCAGGAGACTGGGAGTTCCAGTCCAATCTTAGCCCATGAAAGCCACTGGGTCATTTTGGGCCAATTACCAGGAGTCTGAGAGTTCTAGACCTGGCTTAGGCATGAAAGCCACTGGGTCATTTTGGGCCAATTACCAGGAGATTGGGAGTTCTAGTTCCGTCTTAGCCCATGAAAGCCACTGGGTCATTTTGAGCCAATTACCAGGAGTCTGAGAGTTCTAGACCTGGCTTAGGCATGAAAGCCACTGCGTCATTTTGGGTCAATTAACAGGCGACTGGGAGTTCTAGACCCAGCCCATGAAAGCAACTGGGTCATTTTGTGCCAATTACCAGGAGACTGGGAGTTCTAGTCCCGTTTTTACCCATGAAAGCCACTGGGTCATTTTGGGCCAATTAACAGGAGACTGACATTTCTAGTCCGTCTTAGCCCATGAAAGCCACTGGGTCATTTTGGGCCAATTACCAGGACACTGGTAGTTCTATACCCGTCTTTACCCATAAAAGCCACTGGGTCATTTTGGGCCAATTACCAGGGGACTGGCAGTTGTAGACTTTTCTTACACCATGAAAGCCACCTGGGTGAATTTGGGCCAATTACCAGGAGACTGGGAGTTCTACACCTGTCTTAGCCCATGAAAGCCACTGGGTCCTTTTGGGCCAATTACCCGGAGAATGGGAGTTCTAGTCCCGTCTTAGCCCATGAAAGCAATTGGGTCATTTTGGGCCAATTAACAGGCGACTGGGAGTTCTAGACCCAGCCCATGAAAGCTACTGGGTCATTTTGGGCCAATTGCCAGGAGACTGGGAGTTCTATTCCCTTCTTAGCACATGGAAGCCACTGGGTCATTTGGGGCCAATTACCAGGAGAATGGGAGTTCTAGTCCAATCTTAGCCCATTAAAGCCACTGGGTCATTTTGGGCCAATTATCAGGAGACTAAGAGTTCTTGTCCCCTCTTAGCCCATGAAAGCCGCTGGGTCATTTCGGGCCAATTATCAGGAGACTGACATTTCTAGTCCGTCTTAGCCCATGAAAGCCAGTGGGTCATATTGGGCCAATTACCAGGAGACTGGGAGTTCTAGTCCCGTCTTAACCCATGAAAGCCACTGAGTCATTTTGAGCCAATTACCAGGAGTCTGAGAGTTCTAGACCTGGCTTAGCCATGAAAGCCACTGGGTCATTTTGGGCCAATTACCAGGAGACTGGGAGTTCTAGTTCCGTCTTAGCCCATGAAAGCCACTGGGTCATTTTGGGCCAATTACCAGGACACTGGGAGTTCCATACCCGTCTTTACCCATAAAAGCCACTGGGTCATTTTGGGCCAATTACCAGGGGACTGGGAGTTGTAGACTTTTCTTACACCGTGAAAGCCACCTGGGTGAATTTGGGCCGATTACCAGTAGACTGGGAGTTCTACACCTGTCTTAGCCCATGAAAGCCACTGGGTCGCTTTGGGCCAATTACCCGGAGAATGGGAGTTCTAGTTCCGTCTTATCCCATGAAAGCCACTGGGTCATTTTGGGCCAATAACCGGGGGACTGGGAGTTGTAGACTTTTCTTATGCCATGAAAGCCACCTGGGTGAATTTGGGCCAATTACCAGGAGACTGAGAGTTCTGCACCTGTCTTAGCCCATGAAAGCCACTGGGTCATTTTGGGGCAATTACCAGGAGACTGGGAGTTCTAGTGCCGTCTTAGCCCATGATAGCCACTGGGTCATTTTGGGCCAATTACTAGGAGACTGGGAGATCTAGTCCCTTCTTAGCCCATGAAAGCCACTGGGTCGTTTGGGGCCATTTACCAGGAGACTGGGAGTTCCAGTCCAATCTTAGCCCATGAAAGCCACTGGGTCATTTTGGGCCAATTTCCCGGAGACTGAGAGTTCTAGTCCCCTCTTAGCCCATGAAAGCCGCTGGTTCATTTTGGGCCAATTATCAGGAGACTGAAATTTCTAGTCCGTCTTAGCCCATGATAGCCACTGGGTCATTTTGGGCCAATTATCAGGAAACTGACATTTCTAGTCCGTCTTAGTCCATGGAAGCCACTGGGTCATTTTGGGCCAATTATCAGGAGACTGAC
This sequence comes from Hydrophis major, assembly GCA_033807585.1. NCBI lineage: Eukaryota > Metazoa > Chordata > Lepidosauria > Squamata > Elapidae > Hydrophis > Hydrophis major. The sequence goes on along the minus strand of CM066343.1, from coordinate 2,881,951 downwards.
ATTTCTAGTCCGTCTTAGCCCATGAAAGCCACTGGGACATTTGGGGCCAATTACCAGGAGACTGGGAGTTCTAGTCCCGTCTTAACCCATGAAAGCCACTGGGTCATTTTGAGCCAATTACCAGGAGTCTGAGAGTTCTAGACCTGGCTTAGCCATGAAAGCCACTGGGTCATTTTGGGCCAATTACCAGGAGACTGGGAGTTCTAGTTCCGTCTTAGCCCATGAAAGCCACTGGGTCGCTTTGGGCCAATTATCCGGAGAATGGGAGTGCTAGTCCCGTCTTAGCCCATGAAAGCCACTGGGTCATTTTGGGCCAATTAACTGGCGACTGGGAGTTCTAGATCCAGCCCATGAAAGCCACTGGGTCATTTTGGGCCAATTACCAGGAGACTGGGAGTTCTAGTCCCGTCTTTACCCATAAAAGCCTCTGGGTCATTTTGGGCCAATTATCAGGAGACTGACATTTCTAGTCCGTCTTAGCCATGAAAGCCACTGGGTCATTTTGGGCCAATTACCCGGAGAATGGGAGTTCTAGTCCCGTCTTAGCCCATGAAAGCCACTGGGTCATTTTGAGCCAATTACCAGGAGTCTGAGAGTTCTAGACCTGGCTTAGGCATGAAAGCCACTGGGTCATTTTGGGCCAATTACCAGGAGACTGGGAATTCTAGTTCCGTCTTAGCCCATGAAAGCCACTGGGTCATTTTGGGCCAATAACCGGGGGACTGGGAGTTGTAGACTTTTCTTATGCCATGAAAGCAACCTGGGTGAATTTGGGCCAATTACCAGGAGACTGAGAGTTCTGCACCTGTCTTAGCCCATGAAAGCCACTGGGTCATTTTGGGCCAATTACCAGGACACTGGGAGTTCTATACCCGTCTTTACACATGAAAGCCACTGGGTCATTTTGGGCCAATTACCAGGGGACTGGGAGTTGTAGACTTTTCTTACACCGTGAAAGCCACCTGGGTGAATTTGGGCCGATTACCAGTAGACTGGGAGTTCTACACCTGTCTTAGCCCATGAAAGCCACTGGGTCGCTTTGGGCCAATTACCCGGAGAATGGGAGTTCTAGTCCCGTCTTAGCCCATGAAAGCCACTGGGTCATTTTGGGCCAATTAACAGGCGACTGGGAGTTCTAGACCCAGCCCATGAAAGCCACTGGGTCATTTTGGGCCAATAACCGGGGGACTGGGAGTTGTAGACTTTTCTTATGCCATGAAAGCAACCTGGGTGAATTTGGGCCAATTACCAGGAGACTGAGAGTTCTGCACCTGTCTTAGCCCATGAAAGCCACTGGGTCATTTTGGGGCAATTACCAGGAGACTGGGAGTTCTAGTGCCGTCTTAGCCCATGATAGCCACTGGGTCATTTTGGGCCAATTACTAGGAGACTGGGAGTTCTAGTCCCTTCTTAGCCCATGAAAGCCACCGGGTCGTTTGGGGCCATTTACCAGGAGACTGGGAGTTCCAGTAAAATCTTAGCCCATGAAAGCCACTGGGTCATTTTGGGCCAATTACCCAGAGACTGAGAGTTCTAGTCCCCTCTTAGCCCATGAAAGCCGCTGGGTCATTTTGGGCCAATTATCAGGAGACTGAAATTTCTAGTCCGTCTTAGCCCATGAAAGCCACTGGGTCATTTTGGGGCAATTACCAGGAGACTGGGAGTTCTAGTCCGTCTTAGCCCATGAAAGCCACTGGGACATTTGGGGCCAATTACCAGGAGACTGGGAGTTCTAGTCCCGTCTTAACCCATGAAAGCCACTGGGTCATTTTGAGCCAATTACCAGGAGTCTGAGAGTTCTAGACCTGGCTTAGCCATGAAAGCTACTGGGTCATTTTGGGCCAATTACCAGGAGACTGGGAGTTCTAGTTCCGTCTTAGCCCATGAAAGCCACTGGGTCGCTTTGGGCCAATTACCCGGAGAATGGGAGTTCTAGTCCCGTCTTAGCCCATGAAAGCCACTGGGTCATTTTGGGCCAATTAACAGGCGACTGGGAGTTCTAGACCCAGCCCATGAAAGCCACTGGGTCATTTTGGGCCAATTACCAGGAGACTGGGAGTTCTATTCCCGTCTTTACCCATAAAAGCCTCTGGGTCATTTTGGGCCAATTATCAGGAGACTGACATTTCTAGTCCGTCTTAGCCCTGAAAGCCACTGGGTCATTTTGGGCCAATTACCCGGAGAATGGGAGTTCTAGTCCCGTCTTAGCCCATGAAAGCCACTGGGTCATTTTGAGCCAATTACCAGGAGTCTGAGAGTTCTAGACCTGGCTTAGGCATGAAAGCCACTGGGTCATTTTGGGCCAATTACCAGGAGACTGGGAATTCTAGTTCCGTCTTAGCCCATGAAAGCCACTGGGTCATTTTGGGCCAATAACCGGGGGACTGGGAGTTGTAGACTTTTCTTATGCCATGAAAGCCACCTGGGTGAATTTGGGCCAATTACCAGGAGACTGGGAGTTCTAGTGCCGTCTTAGCCCATGATAGCCACTGGGTCATTTTGGGCCAATTACTAGGAGACTGGGAGTTCTAGTCCCTTCTTAGCCCATGAAAGCCACTGGGTCGTTTGGGGCCATTTACCAGGAGACTGGGAGTTCCAGTAAAATCTTAGCCCATGAAAGCCACTGGGTCATTTTGGGCCAATTACCCGGAGACTGAGAGTTCTAGTCCCCTCTTAGCCCATGAAAGCCGCTGGGTCATTTTGGGCCAATTATCAGGAGACTGAAATTTCTAGTCCGTCTTAGCCCATGAAAGCCACTGGGTCATTTTGGGGCAATTACCAGGAGACTGGGAGTTCTAGTGCCGTCTTAGCCCATGATTGCCACTGGGTCATTTTGGGCCAATTATCAGGAAACTGACATTTCTAGTCCGTCTTAGTCCATGGAAGCCACTGGGTCATTTTGGGCCAATTATCAGGAGACTGACATTTCTAGTCCGTCTTAGCCCATGAAAGCCACTGGGACATTTGGGGCCAATTACCAGGAGACTGGGAGTTCTAGTCCCGTCTTAACCCATGAAAGCCACTGGGTCATTTTGGGCCAATTACCAGGAGACTGGGAGTTCTAGACCTGGCTTAGGCATGAAAGCCACTGGGTCATTTTGGGCCAATTACCAGGAGACTGGGAGTTCTAGTTCCGTCTTAGCCCATGAAAGCCACTGGGTCATTTTGAGCCAATTACCAGGAGTCTGAGAGTTTTAGACCTGACTTAGGCATGAAAGCCACTGCGTCATTTTGGGTCAATTGACAGGCGACTGGGAGTTCTCGACCCAGCCCATGAAAGCAACTGGGTCATTTTGGGCCAATTACCAGGAGACTGGGAGTTCTAGTCCCGTTTTTACCCATGAAAGCCACTGGGTCATTTTGGGCCAATTATCAGGAGACTGACATTTTTAGTCCGTCTTAGCCATGAAAGCCACTGGGTCATTTTGAGCCAATTACCAGGAAACTGGGAGTTCTAGTCCTTTCTTAGCCCATGAAAGCCACTGGGTCATTTTGGGCCATTTACCAGGAGACTGGGAGTTCTAGTCCAATCTTAGCCCATGATAGCCACTGGGTCATTTTGGGCCAATTTCCAGGAGACTGGGAGTTCTAGTCCCTTCTTAGCCCATGTAAGCCACTGGGTCGTTTGGGGCGATTTACCAGGAGACTGGGAGTTCCAGTCCAATCTTAGCCCATGAAAGCCACTGGGTCATTTTGGGCCAATTACCAGGAGTCTGAGAGTTCTAGACCTGGCTTAGGCATGAAAGCCACTGGGTCATTTTGGGCCAATTACCAGGAGATTGGGAGTTCTAGTTCCGTCTTAGCCCATGAAAGCCACTGGGTCATTTTGAGCCAATTACCAGGAGTCTGAGAGTTCTAGACCTGGCTTAGGCATGAAAGCCACTGCGTCATTTTGGGTCAATTAACAGGCGACTGGGAGTTCTAGTCCCGTCTTTACCCATAAAAGCCTCTGGGTCATTTTGGGCCAATTATCAGGAGACTGACATTTCTAGTCCGTCTTAGCCATGAAAGCCACTGGGTCATTTTGGGCCAATTACCCGGAGAATGGGAGTTCTAGTCCCGTCTTAGCCCATGAAAGCCACTGGGTCATTTTGAGCCAATTACCAGGAGTCTGAGAGTTCTAGACCTGGCTTAGGCATGAAAGCCACTGGGTCATTTTGGGCCAATTACCAGGAGACTGGGAATTCTAGTTCCGTCTTAGCCCATGAAAGCCACTGGGTCATTTTGGGCCAATAACCGGGGGACTGGGAGTTGTAGACTTTTCTTATGCCATGAAAGCAACCTGGGTGAATTTGGGCCAATTACCAGGAGACTGAGAGTTCTGCACCTGTCTTAGCCCATGAAAGCCACTGGGTCATTTTGGGGCAATTACCAGGAGACTGGGAGTTCTAGTGCCGTCTTAGCCCATGATAGCCACTGGGTCATTTTGGGCCAATTACTAGGAGACTGGGAGTTCTAGTCCCTTCTTAGCCCATGAAAGCCACCGGGTCGTTTGGGGCCATTTACCAGGAGACTGGGAGTTCCAGTAAAATCTTAGCCCATGAAAGCCACTGGGTCATTTTGGGCCAATTACCCAGAGACTGAGAGTTCTAGTCCCCTCTTAGCCCATGAAAGCCGCTGGGTCATTTTGGGCCAATTATCAGGAGACTGAAATTTCTAGTCCGTCTTAGCCCATGAAAGCCACTGGGTCATTTTGGGGCAATTACCAGGAGACTGGGAGTTCTAGTGCCGTCTTAGCCCATGATAGCCACTGGGTCATTTTGGGCCAATTATCAGGAAACTGACATTTCTAGTCCGTCTTAGTCCATGGAAGCCACTGGGTCATTTTGGGCCAATTATCAGGAGACTGACATTTCTAGTCCGTCTTAGCCCATGAAAGCCACTGGGACATTTGGGGCCAATTACCAGGAGACTGGGAGTTCTAGTCCCGTCTTAACCCATGAAAGCCACTGGGTCATTTTGAGCCAATTACCAGGAGTCTGAGAGTTCTAGACCTGGCTTAGCCATGAAAGCTACTGGGTCATTTTGGGCCAATTACCAGGAGACTGGGAGTTCTAGTTCCGTCTTAGCCCATGAAAGCCACTGGGTCGCTTTGGGCCAATTACCCGGAGAATGGGAGTTCTAGTCCCGTCTTAGCCCATGAAAGCCACTGGGTCATTTTGGGCCAATTAACAGGCGACTGGGAGTTCTAGACCCAGCCCATGAAAGCCACTGGGTCATTTTGGGGCAATTACCAGGAGACTGGGAGTTCTAGTGCCGTCTTAGCCCATGATAGCCACTGGGTCATTTTGGGCCAATTATCAGGAAACTGACATTTCTAGTCCGTCTTAGTCCATGGAAGCCACTGGGTCATTTTGGGCCAATTATCAGGAGACTGACATTTCTAGTCCGTCTTAGCCCATGAAAGCCACTGGGATATTTGGGGCCAATTACCAGGAGACTGGGAGTTCTAGTCCCGTCTTAACCCATGAAAGCCACTGGGTCATTTTGAGCCAATTACCAGGAGTCTGAGAGTTCTAGACCTGGCTTAGCTATGAAAGCTACTGGGTCATCTTGGGCCAATTACCAGGAGACTGGGAGTTCTAGTTCCGTCTTAGCCCATGAAAGCCACTGGGTCGCTTTGGGCCAATTACCCGGAGAATGGGAGTTCTAGTCCCGTCTTAGCCCATGAAAGCCACTGGGTCATTTTGGGCCAATTAACAGGCGACTGGGAGTTCTAGACCCAGCCCATGAAAGCCACTGGGTCATTTTGGGCCAATTAACAGGCGACTGGGAGTTCTAGACCCAGCCCATGAAAGCCACTGGGTCATTTTGGGCCAATTACCAGGAGACTGGGAGTTCTAGACCTGGCTTAGGCATGAAAGCCACTGGGTCATTTTGGGCCAATTACCAGGACACTGGGAGTTCTAGTTCCGTCTTAGTCCATGAAAGCCACTAAGTCATTTTGAGCCAATTACCAGGAGTCTGAGAGTTCTAGACCTGACTTAGGCATGAAAGCCACTGCGTCATTTTGGGTCAATTGACAGGCGACTGGGAGTTCTAGACCCAGCCCATGAAAGCAACTGGGTCATTTTGGGCCAATTACCAGGAGACTGGGAGTTCTAGTCCCGTTTTTACCCATGAAAGCCACTGGGTCATTTTGGGCCAATTATCAGGAGACTGACATTTTTAGTCCGTCTTAGCCATGAAAGCCACTGGGTCATTTTGAGCCAATTACCAGGAAACTGGGAGTTCTAGTCCTTTCTTAGCCCATGAAAGCCACTGGGTCATTTTGGGCCATTTACCAGGAGACTGGGAGTTCTAGTCCAATCTTAGCCCATGATAGCCACTGGGTCATTTTGGGCCAATTTCCAGGAGACTGGGAGTTCTAGTCCCTTCTTAGCCCATGTAAGCCACTGGGTCGTTTGGGGCGATTTACCAGGAGACTGGAAGTTCCAGTCCCCTCTTAGCCCATGAAAGCCGCTGGGTCATTTTGGGGCAATTACCAGGAGACTGGGAGTTCTAGTGCCATCTTAGCCCATGATAGCCACTGGGTCATTTTGGGCCAATTACTAGGAGACTGGGAGTTTTAGTCCCTTCTTAGCCCATGAAAGCCACTGGGTCATTTGGGGCCATTTACCAGGAGACTGGGAGTTCTAGTCCCGTCTTAGCCCATGAAAGCCACTGGGTCATTTTGAGCCAATTACCAGGAGTCTGAGAGTTCTAGACCTGGCTTAGGCATGAAAGCCACTGGGTCATTTTGGGCCAATTACCAGGAGACTGGGAATTCTAGTTCCGTCTTAGCCCATGAAAGCCACTGGCTCATTTTGGGGCAATAATCGGGGGACTGGGAGTTGTAGACTTTTCTTATGCCATGAAAGCCACCTGGGTGAATTTGGGCCAATTACCAGGAGACTGAGAGTTCTGCACCTGTCTTAGCCCATGAAAGCCACTGGGTCATTTTCGGGCAATTACCAGGAGACTGGGAGTTCTAGTGCCGTCTTAGCCCATGATAGCCACTGGGTCATTTTGGGCCAATTACTAGGAGACTGGGAGTTCTAGTCCCTTCTTAGCCCATGAAAGCCACTGGGTCGTTTGGGGCCATTTACCAGGAGACTGGGAGTTCCAGTCCAATCTTAGCCCATGAAAGCCACTGGGTCATTTTGGGCCAATTACCCGGAGACTGAGAGTTCTAGTCCCCTCTTAGCCCATGAAAGCCGCTGGGTCATTTTGGGCCAATTATCAGGAGACTGAAATTTCTAGTCCGTCTTAGCCCATGAAAGCCACTGGGTCATTTTGGGCCAATTATCAAGAAACTGACATTTCTAGTCCGTCTTAGTCCATGGAAGCCACTGGGTCATTTTGGGCCAATTATCAGGAGACTGACATTTCTAGTCCGTCTTAGCCCATGAAAGCCACTGGGACATTTGGGGCCAATTACCAGGAGACTGGGAGTTCTAGACCTGGCTTAGGCATGAAAGCCACTGGGTCATTTTGGGACAATTACCAGGAGATTGGGAGTTCTAGTTCCGTCTTAGCCCATGAAAGCCACTGGGTCATTTTGAGCCAATTACCAGGAGTCTGAGAGTTCTAGACCTGGCTTAGGCATGAAAGCCACTGCGTCATTTTGGGTCAATTAACAGGCGACTGGGAGTTCTAGACCCAGCCCATGAAAGCAACTGGGTCATTTTGTGCCAATTACCAGGAGACTGGGAGTTCTAGTCCCGTTTTTACCCATGAAAGCCACTGGGTCATTTTGGGCCAATTAACAGGAGACTGACATTTCTAGTCCGTCTTAGCCCATGAAAGCCACTGGGTCATTTTGGGCCAATTACCAGGACACTGGTAGTTCTATACCCGTCTTTTCCCATAAAAGCCACTGGGTCATTTTGGGCCAATTACCAGGGGACTGGCAGTTGTAGACTTTTCTTACACCATGAAAGCCACCTGGATGAATTTGGGCCAATTACCAGGAGACTGGGAGTTCTACACCTGTCTTAGCCCATGAAAGCCACTGGGTCCTTTTGGGCCAATTACCCGGAGAATGGGAGTTCTAGTCCCGTCTTAGCCCATGAAAGCAATTGGGTCATTTTGGGCCAATTAACAGGCGACTGGGAGTTCTAGACCCAGCCCATGAAAGCTACTGGGTCATTTTGGGCCAATTGCCTGGAGACTGGGAGTTCTATTCCCTTCTTAGCACATGGAAGCCACTGGGTCATTTGGGGCCAATTACCAGGAGAATGGGAGTTCTAGTCCAATCTTAGCCCATTAAAGCCACTGGGTCATTTTGGGCCAATTATCAGGAGACTAAGAGTTCTTGTCCCCTCTTAGCCCATGAAAGCCGCTGGGTCATTTTGGGCCAATTATCAGGAGACTGACATTTCTAGTCCGTCTTAGCCCATGAAAGCCAGTGGGTCATATTGGGCCAATTACCAGGAGACTGGGAGTTCTAGTCCCGTCTTAACCCATGAAAGCCACTGAGTCATTTTGAGCCAATTACCAGGTGTCTGAGAGTTCTAGACCTGGCTTAGCCATGAAAGCCACTGGGTCATTTTGGGCCAATTACCAGGAGACTGGGAGTTCTAGTTCCGTCTTAGCCCATGAAAGCCACTGGGTCGCTTTGGGCCAATTATCCGGAGAATGGGAGTGCTAGTCCCGTCTTAGCCCATGAAAGCCACTGGGTCATTTTGGGCCAATTACCAGGACACTGGGAGTTCCATACCCGTCTTTACCCATAAAAGCCACTGGGTCATTTTGGGCCAATTACCAGGGGACTGGGAGTTGTAGACTTTTCTTACACCGTGAAAGCCACCTGGGTGAATTTGGGCCGATTACCAGTAGACTGGGAGTTCTACACCTGTCTTAGCCCATGAAAGCCACTGGGTCGCTTTGGGCCAATTACCCGGAGAATGGGAGTTCTAGTCCCGTCTTAGCCCATGAAAGCCACTGGGTCATTTTGGACCAATAACCGGGGGACTGGGAGTTGTAGACTTTTCTTATGCCATGAAAGCCACCTGGGTGAATTTGGGCCAATTACCAGGAGACTGAGAGTTCTGCACCTGTCTTAGCCCATGAAAGCCACTGGGTCATTTTGGGGCAATTACCAGGAGACTGGGAGTTCTAGTGCCGTCTTAGCCCATGATAGCCACTGGGTCATTTTGGGCCAATTACTAGGAGACTGGGAGATCTAGTCCCTTCTTAGCCCATGAAAGCCACTGGGTCTTTTGGGGCCATTTACCAGGAGACTGGGAGTTCCAGTCCAATCTTAGCCCATGAAAGCCACTGGGTCATTTTGGGTCAATTTCCCGGAGACTGAGAGTTCTAGTCCCCTCTTAGCCCATGAAAGCCGCTGGTTCATTTTGGGCCAATTATCAGGAGACTGAAATTTCTAGTCCGTCTTAGCCCATGATAGCCACTGGGTCATTTTGGGCCAATTATCAGGAAACTGACATTTCTAGTCCGTCTTAGTCCATGGAAGCCACTGGGTCATTTTGGGCCAATTATCAGGAGACTGACATTTCTAGTCCGTCTTAGCCCATGAAAGCCACTGGGACATTTGGGGCCAATTACCAGGAGACTGGGAGTTCTAGTCCCGTCTTAACCCATGAAAGCCACTGGGTCATTTTGAGCCAATTACCAGGAGTCTGAGAGTTCTAGACCTGGCTTAGCCATGAAAGCCACTGGGTCATTTTGGGCCAATTACCAGGAGACTGGGAGTTCTAGTTCCGTCTTAGCCCATGAAAGCCACTGGGTCATTTTGGGCCAATTATCCGGAGAATGGGAGTGCTAGTCCCGTCTTAGCCCATGAAAGCCACTGGGTCATTTTGGGCCAATTAACAGGCGACTGGGAGTTCTAGATCCAGCCCATGAAAGCCACTGGGTCATTTTGGGCCAATTACCAGGAGACTGGGAGTTCTAGTCCCGTCTTTACCCATAAAAGCCTCTGGGTCATTTTGGGCCAATTATCAGGAGACTGACATTTCTAGTCCGTCTTAGCCATGAAAGCCACTGGGTCATTTTGGGCCAATTACCCGGAGAATGGGAGTTCTAGTCCCGTCTTAGCCCATGAAAGCCACTGGGTCATTTTGAGCCAATTACCAGGAGTCTGAGAGTTCTAGACCTGGCTTAGGCATGAAAGCCACTGGGTCATTTTGGGCCAATTACCAGGAGACTGGGAATTCTAGTTCCGTCTTAGCCCATGAAAGCCACTGGGTCATTTTGGGGCAATAATCGGGGGACTGGGAGTTGTAGACTTTTCTTATGCCATGAAAGCCACCTGGGTGAATTTGGGCCAATTACCAGGAGACTGAGAGTTCTGCACCTGTCTTAGCCCATGATAGCCACTGGGTCATTTTGGGCCAATTACTAGGAGACTGGCAGTTCTAGTCCCTTCTTAGCCCATGAAAGCCACTGGGTCGTTTGGGGCCATTTACCAGGAGACTGGGAGTTCCAGTCCAATCTTAGCCCATGAAAGCCACTGGGTCATTTTGGGCCAATTACCCGGAGACTGAGAGTTCTAGTCCCCTCTTAGCCCATGAAAGCCGCTGGGTCATTTTGGGCCAATTATCAGGAGACTGAAATTTCTAGTCCGTCTTAGCCCATGAAAGCCACTGGGTCATTTTGGGGCAATTACCAGGAGACTGGGAGTTCTAGTGCCATCTTAGCCCATGATAGCCACTGGGTCATTTTGGGCCAATTATCAAGAAACTGACATTTCTAGTCCGTCTTAGTCCATGGAAGCCACTGGGACATTTGGGGCCAATTACCAGCAGACTGGGAGTTATACTCCCGTCTTAGCCCATGAAAGCCACTGGGTCATTTTGGGCCAATTACCAGGACACTGGGAGTTCTATACCCGTCTTTACACATGAAAGCCACTGGGTCATTTTGGGCCAATTACCAGGGGACTGGGAGTTGTAGACTTTTCTTACACCGTGAAAGCCACCTGGGTGAATTTGGGCCGATTACCAGTAGACTGGGAGTTCTACACCTGTCTTAGCCCATGAAAGCCACTGGGTCGCTTTGGGCCAATTACCCGGAGAATGGGAGTTCTAGTCCCGTCTTAGCCCATGAAAGCCACTGGGTCATTTTGGGCCAATTAACAGGCGACTGGGAGTTCTAGACCCAGCCCATGAAAGCCACTGGGTCATTTTGGGCCAATTACCAGGAGACTGGGAGTTCTAGTCCCGTCTTTACCCATAAAAGCCTCTGGGTCATTTTGGGCCAATTATCAGGAGACTGACATTTCTAGTCCGTCTTAGCCATGAAAGCCACTGGGTCATTTTGGGCCAATTACCCGGAGAATGGGAGTTCTAGTCCCGTCTTAGCCCATGAAAGCCACTGGGTCATTTTGAGCCAATTACCAGGAGTCTGAGAGTTCTAGACCTGGCTTAGGCATGAAAGCCACTGGGTCATTTTGGGCCAATTACCAGGAGACTGGGAATTCTAGTTCCGTCTTAGCCCATGAAAGCCACTGGGTCATTTTGGGCCAATAACCGGGGGACTGGGAGTTGTAGACTTTTCTTATGCCATGAAAGCAACCTGGGTGAATTTGGGCCAATTAGCAGGAGACTGAGAGTTCTGCACCTGTCTTAGCCCATGAAAGCCACTGGGTCATTTTGGGGCAATTACCAGGAGACTGGGAGTTCTAGTGCCGTCTTAGCCCATGATAGCCACTGGGTCATTTTGGGCCAATTACTAGGAGACTGGGAGTTCTAGTCCCTTCTTAGCCCATGAAAGCCACTGGGTCGTTTGGGGCCATTTACCAGGAGACTGGGAGTTCCAGTAAAATCTTAGCCCATGAAAGCCACTGGGTCATTTTGGGCCAATTACCCGGAGACTGAGAGTTCTAGTCCCCTCTTAGCCCATGAAAGCCGCTGGGTCATTTTGGGCCAATTATCAGGAGACTGAAATTTCTAGTCCGTCTTAGCCCATGAAAGCCACTGGGTCATTTTGGGTTAATTACCAGGAGACTGGGAGTTCTAGTGCCGTCTTAGCCCATGATAGCCACTGGGTCATTTTGGGCCAATTATCAGGAAACTGACATTTCTAGTCCGTCTTAGTCCATGGAAGCCACTGGGTCATTTTGGGCCAATTATCAGGAGACTGACATTTCTAGTCCGTCTTAGCCCATGAAAGCCACTGGGACATTTGGGGCCAATTACCAGGAGACTGGGAGTTCTAGTCCCGTCTTAACCCATGAAAGCCACTGGGTCATTTTGAGCCAATTACCAGGAGTCTGAGAGTTCTAGACCTGGCTTAGTCATGAAAGCTACTGGGTCATTTTGGGCCAATTACCAGGAGACTGGGAGTTCTAGTTCCGTCTTAGCCCATGAAAGCCACTGGGTCGCTTTGGGCCAATTACCCGGAGAATGGGAGTTCTAGTCCCGTCTTAGCCCATGAAAGCCACTGGGTCATTTTGGGCCAATTAACAGGCGACTGGGAGTTCTAGACCCAGTCCATGAAAGCCACTGGGTCATTTTGGGCCAATTACCAGGAGACTGGGAGTTCTAGTCCCGTCTTAACCCATGAAAGCCACTGGGTCATTTTGAGCCAATTACCAGGAGTCTGAGAGTTCTAGACCTGGCTTAGTCATGAAAGCTACTGGGTCATTTTGGGCCAATTACCAGGAGACTGGGAGTTCTAGTTCCGTCTTAGCCCATGAAAGCCACTGGGTCGCTTTGGGCCAATTACCCGGAGAATGGGAGTTCTAGTCCCGTCTTAGCCCATGAAAGCCACTGGGTCATTTTGGGCCAATTAACAGGCGACTGGGAGTTCTAGACCCAGTCCATGAAAGCCACTGGGTCATTTTGGGCCAATTACCAGGAGACTGGGAGTTCTAGTCCCGTCTTTACCCATAAAAGCCTCTGGGTCATTTTGGGCCAATTATCAGGAGACTGACATTTCTAGTCCGTCTTAGCCATGAAAGCCACTGGGTCATTTTGGGCCAATTACCCGGAGAATGGGAGTTCTAGTCCCGTCTTAGCCCATGAAAGCCACTGGGTCATTTTGAGCCAATTACCAGGAGTCTGAGAGTTCTAGACCTGGCTTAGGCATGAAAGCCACTGGGTCATTTTGGGCCAATTACCAGGAGACTGGGAATTCTAGTTCCGTCTTAGCCCATGAAAGCCACTGGGTCATTTTGGGCCAATAACCGGGGGACTGGGAGTTGTAGACTTTTCTTATGCCATGAAAGCCACCTGGGTGAATTTGGGCCAATTACCAGGAGACTGAGAGTTCTGCACCTGTCTTAGCCCATGAAAGCCACTGGGTCATTTTGGGGCAATTACCAGGAGACTGGGAGTTCTAGTGCCGTCTTAGCCCATGATAGCCACTGGGTCATTTTGGGCCAATTACTAGGAGACTGGGAGTTCTAGTCCCTTCTTAGCCCATGAAAGCCACTGGGTCGTTTGGGGCCATTTACCAGGAGACTGGGAGTTCCAGTAAAATCTTAGCCCATGAAAGCCACTGGGTCATTTTGGGCCAATTACCCGGAGACTGAGAGTTCTAGTCCCCTCTTAGCCCATGAAAGCCGCTGGGTCATTTTGGGCCAATTATCAGGAGACTGAAATTTCTAGTCCGTCTTAGCCCATGAAAGCCACTGGGTCATTTTGGGGCAATTACCAGGAGACTGGGAGTTCTAGTGCCGTCTTAGCCCATGATAGCCACTGGGTCATTTTGGGCCAATTATCAGGAAACTGACATTTCTAGTCCGTCTTAGTCCATGGAAGCCACTGGGTCATTTTGGGCCAATTATCAGGAGACTGACATTTCTACTCCGTCTTAGCCCATGAAAGCCACTGGGACATTTGGGGCCAATTACCAGGAGACTGGGAGTTCTAGTCCCGTATTAACCCATGAAAGCCACTGGGTCATTTTGAGCCAATTACCAGGAGTCTGAGAGTTCTAGACCTGGCTTAGCCATGAAAGCTACTGGGTCATTTTGGGCCAATTACCAGGAGACTGGGAGTTCTAGTTCCGTCTTAGCCCATGAAAGCCACTGGGTCGCTTTGGGCCAATTACCCGGAGAATGGGAGTTCTAGTCCCGTCTTAGCCCATGAAAGCCACTGGGTCATTTTGGGCCAATTAACAGGCGACTGGGAGTTCTAGACCCAGCCCATGAAAGCCACTGGGTCATTTTGGGCCAATTACCAGGAGACTGGGAGTTCTAGACCTGGCTTAGGCATGAAAGCCACTGGGTCATTTTGGGCCAATTACCAGGAGTCTGAGAGTTCTAGACCTGACTTAGGCATGAAAGCCACTGCGTCATTTTGGGTCAATTGACAGGCGACTGGGAGTTCTAGACCCAGCCCATGAAAGCAACTGGGTCATTTTGGGCCAATTACCAGGAGACTGGGAGTTCTAGTCCCGTTTTTACCCATGAAAGCCACTGGGTCATTTTGGGCCAATTATCAGGAGACTGACATTTTTAGTCCGTCTTAGCCATGAAAGCCACTGGGTCATTTTGAGCCAATTACCATGAAACTGGGAGTTCTAGTCCTTTCTTAGCCCATGAAAGCCACTGGGTCATTTTGGGCCATTTACCAGGAGACTGGGAGTTCTAGTCCAATCTTAGCCCATGATAGCCACTGGGTCATTTTGGGCCAATTTCCAGGAGACTGGGAGTTCTAGTCCCTTCTTAGCCCATGTAAGCCACTGGGTCGTTTGGGGCGATTTACCAGGAGACTGGGAGTTCCAGTCCAATCTTAGCCCATGAAAGCCACTGGGTCATTTTGGGCCAATTACCAGGAGTCTGAGAGTTCTAGACCTGGCTTAGGCATGAAAGCCACTGCGTCATTTTGGGTCAATTAACAGGCGACTGGGAGTTCTAGACCCAGCCCATGAAAGCAACTGGGTCATTTTGTGCCAATTACCAGGAGACTGGGAGTTCTAGTCCCGTTTTTACCCATGAAAGCCACTGGGTCATTTTGGGCCAATTAACAGGAGACTGACATTTCTAGTCCGTCTTAGCCCATGAAAGCCACTGGGTCATTTTGGGCCAATTACCAGGACACTGGTAGTTCTATACCCGTCTTTACCCATAAAAGCCACTGGGTCATTTTGGGCCAATTACCAGAGGACTGGCAGTTGTAGACTTTTCTTACACCATGAAAGCCACCTGGGTGAATTTGGGCCAATTACCAGGAGACTGGGAGTTCTACACCTGTCTTAGCCCATGAAAGCCACTGGGTCATTTTGGGCCAATAACCGGGGGACTGGGAGTTGTAGACTTTTCTTATGCCATGAAAGCCACCTGGGTGAATTTGGGCCAATTACCAGGAGACTGAGAGTTCTGCACCTGTCTTAGCCCATGAAAGCCACTGGGTCATTTTGGGGCAATTACCAGGAGACTGGGAGTTCTAGTGCCGTCTTAGCCCATGATAGCCACTGGGTCATTTTGGGCCAATTACTAGGAGACTGGGAGTTCTAGTCCCTTCTTAGCCCCTGAAAGCCACTGGGTCGTTTGGGGCCATTTACCAGGAGACTGGGAGTTCCAGTAAAATCTTAGCCCATGAAAGCCACTGGGTCATTTTGGGCCAATTACCCGGAGACTGAGAGTTCTAGTCTCCTCTTAGCCCATGAAAGCCGCTGGGTCATTTTGGGCCAATTATCAGGAGACTGAAATTTCTAGTCCGTCTTAGCCCATGAAAGCCACTGGGTCATTTTGGGGCAATTACCAGGAGACTGGGAGTTCTAGTGCCGTCTTAGCCCATGATAGCCACTGGGTCATTTTGGGCCAATTATCAGGAAACTGACATTTCTAGTCCTTCTTAGTCCATGGAAGCCACTGGGTCATTTTGGGCCAATTATCAGGAGACTGACATTTCTAGTCCCTCTTAGCCCATGAAAGCCACTGGGACATTTGGGGCCAATTACCAGGAGACTGGGAGTTCTAGTCCCGTCTTAACCCATGAAAGCCACTGGGTCATTTTGAGCCAATTACCAGGAGTCTGAGAGTTCTAGACCTGGCTTAGCCATGAAAGCTACTGGGTCATCTTGGGCCAATTACCAGGAGACTGGGAGTTCTAGTTCCGTCTTAGCCCATGAAAGCCACTGGGTCGCTTTGGGCCAATTACCCGGAGAATGGGAGTTCTAGTCCCGTCTTAGCCCATGAAAGCCACTGGGTCATTTTGGGCCAATTAACAGGCGACTAGGAGTTCTAGACCCAGCCCATGAAAGCCACTGGGTCATTTTGGGCCAATTAACAGGCGACTGGGAGTTCTAGACCCAGCCCATGAAAGCCACTGGGTCATTTTGGGCCAATTACCAGGAGACTGGGAGTTCTAGACCTGGCTTAGGCATGAAAGCCACTGGGTCATTTTGGGCCAATTACCAGGAGACTGGGAGTTCTAGTTCCGTCTTAGCCCATGAAAGCCACTGGGTCATTTTGAGCCAATTACCAGGAGTCTGAGAGTTCTAGACCTGACTTAGGCATGAAAGCCACTGCGTCATTTTGGGTCAATTGACAGGCGACTGGGAGTTCTAGACCCAGCCCATGAAAGCAACTGGGTCATTTTGGGCCAATTACCAGGAGACTGGGAGTTCTAGTCCCGTTTTTACCCATGAAAGCCACTGGGTCATTTTGGGCCAATTATCAGGAGACTGACATTTTTAGTCCGTCTTAGCCATGAAAGCCACTGGGTCATTTTGAGCCAATTACCAGGAAACTGGGAGTTCTAGTCCTTTCTTAGCCCATGAAAGCCACTGGGTCATTTTGGGCCATTTACCAGGAGACTGGGAGTTCTAGTCCAATCTTAGCCCATGATAGCCACTGGGTCATTTTGGGCCAATTTCCAGGAGACTGGGAGTTCTAGTCCCTTCTTAGCCCATGTAAGCCACTGGGTCGTTTGGGGCGATTTACCAGGAGACTGGGAGTTCCAGTCCAATCTTAGCCCATGAAAGCCACTGGGTCATTTTGGGCCAATTACCAGGAGTCTGAGAGTTCTAGACCTGGCTTAGGCATGAAAGCCACTGGGTCATTTTGGGCCAATTACCAGGAGATTGGGAGTTCTAGTTCCGTCTTAGCCCATGAAAGCCACTGGGTCATTTTGAGCCAATTACCAGGAGTCTGAGAGTTCTAGACCTGGCTTAAGCATGAAAGCCACTGCGTCATTTTGGGTCAATTAACAGGCGACTGGGAGTTCTAGACCCAGCCCATGAAAGCAACTGGGTCATTTTGTGCCAATTACCAGGAGACTGGGAGTTCTAGTCCCGTTTTTACCCATGAAAGCCACTGGGTCATTTTGGGCCAATTAACAGGAGACTGACATTTCTAGTCCGTCTTAGCCCATGAAAGCCACTGGGTCATTTTGGGCCAATTACTAGGACACTGGTAGTTCTATACCCGTCTTTACCAATAAAAGCCACTGCTTCATTTTGGGCCAATTACCAGGGGACTGGCAGTTGTAGACTTTTCTTACACCATGAAAGCCACCTGGGTGAATTTGGGCCAATTACCAGGAGACTGGGAGTTCTACACCTGTCTTAGCCCATGAAAGCCACTGGGTCCTTTTGGGCCAATTACCCGGAGAATGGGAGTTCTAGTCCCGTCTTAGCCCATGAAAGCCACTGGGTCATTTTGGGCCAATTAACAGGCGACTGGGAGTTCTAGACCCAGCCCATGAAAGCCACTGGGTCATTTTGGGCCAATTACCAGGAGACTGGGAGTTCTAGTCCCGTCTTTACCCATAAAAGCCTCTGGGTCATTTTGGGCCAATTATCAGGAGACTGACATTTCTAGTCCATCTTAGCCATGAAAGCCACTGGGTCATTTTGGGCCAATTACCCGGAGAATGGGAGTTCTAGTCCCGTCTTAGCCCATGAAAGCCACTGGGTCATTTTGAGCCAATTACCAGGAGTCTGAGAGTTCTAGACCTGGCTTAGGCATGAAAGCCACTGGGTCATTTTGGGCCAATTACCAGGAGACTGGGAATTCTAGTTCCGTCTTAGCCCATGAAAGCCACTGGGTCATTTTGGGCCAATAACCGGGGGACTGGGAGTTGTAGACTTTTCTTATGCCATGAAAGCCACCTGGGTGAATTTGGGCCAATTACCAGGAGACTGAGAGTTCTGCACCTGTCTTAGCCCATGAAAGCCACTGGGTCGCTTTGGGCCAATTACCCGGAGAATGGGAGTTCTAGTCCCGTCTTAGCCCATGAAAGCCACTGGGTCATTTTGGGCCAATTAACAGGCGACTGGGAGTTCTAGACCCAGCCCATGAAAGCCACTGGGTCATTTTGGGCCAATTACCAGGAGACTGGGAATTCTAGACCTGGCTTAGGCATGAAAGCCACTGGGTCATTTTGGGCCAATTACCAGGAGACTGGGAGTTCTAGTTCCGTCTTAGCCCATAAAAGCCACTGGGTCATTTTGAGCCAATTACCAGGAGTCTGAGAGTTCTAGATCTGACTTAGGCATGAAAGCCACTGCGTCATTTTGGGTCAATTAACAGGCGACTGGGAGTTCTAGACCCAGCCCATGAAAGCAACTGGGTCATTTTGGGCCAATTACCAGGAGACTGGGAGTTCTAGTCCCGTTTTTACCCATGAAAGCCACTGGGTCATTTTGGGCCAATTATCAGGAGACTGACATTTTTAGTCCGTCTTAGCCATGAAAGCCACTGGGTCATTTTGAGCCAATTACCAGGAAACTGGGAGTTCTAGTCCATTCTTAGCCCATGAAAGCCACTGGGTCATTTTGGGAAATTTACCAGGAGACTGGGAGTTCTAGTCCAATCTTAGCGCATGATAGCCACTGGGTCATTTTGGGCCAATTTCCAGGAGACTGGGAGTTCTAGTCCCTTCTTAGCCCATGTAAGCCACTGGGTCGTTTGGGGCGATTTACCAGGAGACTGGGAGTTCCAGTCCAATCTTAGCCCATGAAAGCCACTGGGTCATTTTGGGCCAATTACCAGGAGTCTGAGAGTTCTAGACCTGGCTTAGGCATGAAAGCCACTGCATCATTTTGGGTCAATTAACAGGCGACTGGGAGTTCTAGACCCAGCCCATGAAAGCAACTGGGTCATTTTGGGCCAATTACCAGGAGACTGGGAGTTCTAGTCCCGTTTTTACCCATGAAAGCCACTGGGTCATTTTGGGCCAATTATCAGGAGACTGACATTTTTAGTCCGTCTTAGCCATGAAAGCCACTGGGTCATTTTGAGCCAATTACCAGGAAACTGGGAGTTCTAGTCCTTTCTTAGCCCATGAAAGCCACTGGGTCATTTTGGGCCATTTACCAGGAGACTGGGAGTTCTAGTCCAATCTTAGCCCATGATAGCCACTGGGTCATTTTGGGCCAATTTCCAGGAGACTGGGAGTTCTAGTCCCTTCTTAGCCCATGTAAGCCACTGGGTCGTTTGGGGCGATTTACCAGGAGACTGGGAGTTCCAGTCCAATCTTAGCCCATGAAAGCCACTGGGCCATTTTGGGCCAATTACCAGGAGACTGAGAGTTCTAGTCCCCTCTTAGCCTATGAAAGCCGCTGGGTCATTTTGGGCCAATTACCAGGAGACTGAAATTTCTAGTCCGTCTTAGCCCATGAAAGCCACTGGGTCATTTGGGGCCAAATACCAGGAGACTGGGAGTTCTAGTCCCGTCTTAACCCATGAAAGCCACTGGGTCATTTTGAGCCAATTACCAGGAGTCTGAGAGTTCTAGATCTGGCTTAGCCATGAAAGCCACTGGGTTATTTTGGGCCAATTACCAGGAGACTGGGAGTTCTAGTTCCGTCTTAGCCCATGAAAGCCACTATGTCATTTTGGGCCAATTACCAGGACACAGGGAGTTCTAGTCCCTTCTTTACCCATGAAAGCCGCTGGGTCATTTTGGGCCAATTATCAGGAGACTGACATTTCTAGTCCGTCTTAGCCATGAAAGCCACTGGGTCATTTTGAGCCAATTACGAGGAGACTGAAATTTCTAGTCCGTCTTAGCCATGAAAGCCACTGGGTCATTTTGAGCCAATTACTAGGAGACTGGGAGTTCTAGTCACTTCTTAGCCCATGAAAGCCACTGGGTCATTTGGGGCCAATTACCAGGAGACTGGGAGTTCTAGTCCAATCTTAGCCCATGAAAGCCACTGGGTCATTTTGGGCCAATTACCAGGAGACTGAAATTTCTAGTCCGTCTTAGCCCATGAATGGCACTGGGTCATTTTAGGCCAATTATCAGGAGACTGACATTTCTAGTCCGTCTTAGTCCATGAAAGCCACTGGGTCATATTGGGCCAATTATCAGGAGACTGACATTTCTAGTCCGTCTTAGCCCATGAAAGCCCCTGGGTCATTTTGGGCCAATTACCAGGAGACTGGGAGTTCTAGTTCCGTCTTAGCCCATGAAAGCGACTGGGTCATTTTGGGCCAATTACCAGGACACTGGGAGTTCTATACCCGTCTTTACCCATAAAAGCCACTGGGTCATTTTGGGCCAATTACCAGGGGACTGGCAGTTGTAGACTTTTCTTACACCTTGAAAGCCGCCTGGGTGAATTTGGGCCAATTACCAGGAGACTGGGAGTTCTACACCTGTCTTAGCCCATGACAGCCACTGGGTCGTTTTGGGCCAATTACCCGGAGAATGGGAGTTCTAGTCCCGTCTTAGCCCAGGAAAGCGATTGGGTCATTTTGGGCCAATTAACAGGCGACTGGGAGTTCTAGACCCAGCCCATGAAAGCCACTGGGTCATTTTGGGCCAATTACCAGGAGACTGGGAGTTGTAGTCCCGTCTTTACCCATAAAAGCCTCTGGGTCATTTTGGGCCAATTATCAGGAGACTGACATTTCTAGTCCGTCTTAGCCATGAAAGCCACTGGGTCATTTTGGGCCAATTACCACAAGACTGGGTGTTCTAGTCCCGTCTTAGCCCATGAAAGCCACTGGGTCATTTTGAGCCTATTACCAGGAGACTGGGAGTTCTAGTCCCGTTTTTACCCATGAAAGCCACTGGGTCATTTTGGGCCAATTATCAGGAGACTGACATTTCTAGTCCGTCTTAGCCATGAAAGCCACTGGGTCATTTTGAGCCAATTACCAGGAAACGGGGAGTTCTAGTCCCTTCTTAGCCCATGAAAGGCACTGGGTCGTTTGGGGCCAATTACCAGGAGACTGGGAGTTCTAGTCCAATCTTAGCCCATGAAAGCCACTGTGTCATTTTGGGCCAATTACCAGGAGACTGAGAGTTCTAGTCCCCTCTTAGCCCATGAAAGCCGTTGGGTCATTTTGGGGCAATTACCAGGAGACTGGGAGTTCTACTGCCGTCTTAGCCCATGATAACCACTGGGTCATTTTGGGACAATTATCAGGAGACTGACATTTCTAGTCCGTCTTAGTCCATGAAAGCCGCTGGGTCATTTTGGGCCAATTATCAGAAGACTGACATTTCTAGTCCGTTTTAGCCCATGAAAGCCACTGGGTCATTTGGGGCCAATTACCAGGAGACGGGGAGTTCTAGTCCCGTCTTAACCCATGAAAGCCACTGGGTCATTTTGAGCCAATTACCAGGAGTCTGAGAGTTCTAGACCTGGCTTAGCCATGAAAGCCACTGGGTCATTTTGGGCCAATTACCAGGAGACTGGGAGTTCTAGTCCCGATTTTACCCATGAAAGCCGCTGGGTCATTTTGGACCAATTATCAGGAGACTCACATTTCTAGTCCGTCTTAGCCCATGAAAGCCACTGGGTCATTTTGGGGCAATTACCAGGAGACTGGGAGTTCTAGTGCCGTCTTAGCCCATGATAGCCACTGGGTCATTTTGGGCCAATTATCAGGAAACTGACATTTCTAGTCCGTCTTAGTCCATGGAAGCCGCTGGGTCATTTTGGGCCAATTATCAGGAGACTGACATTTCTAGTCCGTCTTAGCCCATGAAAGCCACTGGGACATTTGGGGCCAATTACCAGGAGACTGGGAGTTCTAGTCCCGTCTTAACCCATGAAAGCCACTGGGTCATTTTGAGCCAATTACCTGGAGTCGGAGAGTTCTACACCTGGCTTAGCCATGAAAGCCACTGGGTCATTTTGGGCCAATTACCAGGAGACTGGGAGTTCTAGTTCCGTCTTAGCCCATGAAAGCCACTGGGTAATTTTGGGCCAATTACCAGGACACTGGGAGTTCTAGTCCCCTCTTTACCCATGAAAGCCGCTGGGTCATTTTGGGCCAATTATCAGAAGACTGACATTTCTAGTCCGTTTTAGCCCATGAAAGCCACTGGGTCATTTGGGGCCAATTACCAGGAGACGGGAAGTTCTAGTCCCGTCTTAACCCATGAAAGCCACTGGGTCATTTTGGGGCAATTACCAGGAGACTGGGAGTTCTAGTGCCGTCTTAGCCCATGATAGCCACTGGGTTATTTTGGGCCAATTATCAGGAAACTGACATTTCTAGTCCGTCTTAGTCCATGGAAGCCGCTGGGTCATTTTGGGCCAATTATCAGGAGACTGACATTTCTAGTCCGTCTTAGCCCATGAAAGCCACTGGGACATTTGGGGCCAATTACCAGGAGACTGGGAGTTCTAGTCCCGTCTTAACCCATGAAAGCCACTGGGTCATTTTGAGCCAATTACCTGGAGTCGGAGAGTTCTACACCTGGCTTAGCCATGAAAGCCACTGGGTCATTTTGGGCCAATTACCAGGAGACTGGGAATTCTAGACCTGGCTTAGGCATGAAAGCCACTGGGTCATTTTGGGCCAATTACCAGGAGACTGGGAGTTCTAGTTCCGTCTTAGCCCATGAAAGCCACTGGGTCATTTTGAGCCAATTACCAGGAGTCTGAGAGTTCTAGATCTGACTTAGGCATGAAAGCCACTGCGTCATTTTGGGTCAATTAACAGGCGACTGGGAGTTCTAGACCCAGCCCATGAAAGAACTGGGTCATTTTGGGCCAATTACCAGGAGACTGGGAGTTCTAGTCCCGTTTTTACCCATGAAAGCCACTGGGTCATTTTGGGCCAATTATCAGGAGACTGACATTTTTAGTCCATCTTAGCCATGAAAGCCACTGGGTCATTTTGAGCCAATTACCAGGAAACTGGGAGTTCTAGTCCATTCTTAGCCCATGAAAGCCACTGGGTCATTTTGGGCCATTTACCAGGAGACTGGGAGTTCTAGTCCAATCTTAGCCCATGATAGCCACTGGGTCATTTTGGGCCAATTTCCAGGAGACTGGGAGTTCTAGTCCCTTCTTAGCCCATGTAAGCCACTGGGTCGTTTGGGGCGATTTACCAGGAGACTGGGAGTTCCAGTCCAATCTTAGCCCATGAAAGCCACTGGGTCATTTTGGGCCAATTACCAGGAGTCTGAGAGTTCTAGACCTGGCTTAGGCATGAAAGCCACTGGATCATTTTGGGCCAATTACCAGGAGATTGGGAGTTCTAGTTCCGTCTTAGCCCATGAAAGCCACTGGGTCATTTTGAGCCAATTACCAGGAGTCTGAGAGTTCTAGACCTGGCTTAGGCATGAAAGCCACTGCGTCATTTTGGGTCAATTAACAGGCGACTGGGAGTTCTAGACCCAGCCCATGACAGCCACTGGGTCGTTTTGGGCCAATTACCCGGAGAATGGGAGTTCTAGTCCCGTCTTAGCCCAGGAAAGCGATTGGGTCATTTTGGGCCAATTAACAGGCGACTGGGAGTTCTAGACCCAGCCCATGAAAGCCACTGGGTCATTTTGGGCCAATTACCAGGAGACTGGGAGTTGTAGTCCCGTCTTTACCCATAAAAGCCTCTGGGTCATTTTGGGCCAATTATCAGGAGACTGACATTTCTAGTCCGTCTTAGCCATGAAAGCCACTGGGTCATTTTGGGCCAATTACCACAAGACTGGGTGTTCTAGTCCCGTCTTAGCCCATGAAAGCCACTGGGTCATTTTGAGCCTATTACCAGGAGACTGGGAGTTCTAGTCCCGTTTTTACCCATGAAAGCCACTGGGTCATTTTGGGCCAATTATCAGGAGACTGACATTTCTAGTCCGTCTTAGCCATGAAAGCCACTGGGTCATTTTGAGCCAATTACCAGGAAACGGGGAGTTCTAGTCCCTTCTTAGCCCATGAAAGGCACTGGGTCGTTTGGGGCCAATTACCAGGAGACTGGGAGTTCTAGTCCAATCTTAGCCCATGAAAGCCACTGTGTCATTTTGGGCCAATTACCAGGAGACTGAGAGTTCTAGTCCCCTCTTAGCCCATGAAAGCCGTTGGGTCATTTTGGGGCAATTACCAGGAGACTGGGAGTTCTACTGCCGTCTTAGCCCATGATAACCACTGGGTCATTTTGGGACAATTATCAGGAGACTGACATTTCTAGTCCGTCTTAGTCCATGAAAGCCGCTGGGTCATTTTGGGCCAATTATCAGAAGACTGACATTTCTAGTCCGTTTTAGCCCATGAAAGCCACTGGGTCATTTGGGGCCAATTACCAGGAGACGGGGAGTTCTAGTCCCGTCTTAACCCATGAAAGCCACTGGGTCATTTTGAGCCAATTACCAGGAGTCTGAGAGTTCTAGACCTGGCTTAGCCATGAAAGCCACTGGGTCATTTTGGGCCAATTACCAGGAGACTGGGAGTTCTAGTCCCGATTTTACCCATGAAAGTCGCTGGGTCATTTTGGACCAATTATCAGGAGACTCACATTTCTAGTCCGTCTTAGCCCATGAAAGCCACTGGGTCATTTTGGGGCAATTACCAGGAGACTGGGAGTTCTAGTCCCTTCTCAGCCCATGAAAGCCACTGGGTCGTTTGGGGCCATTTACCAGGAGACTGGGTGTTCCAGTCCAATCTTAGCCCATGAAAGCCACTGGGTCATTTTGGGCCAATTACCCGGAGACTGAGAGTTCTAGTCCCCTCTTAGCCCATGAATGCCGCTGGGTCATTTTGGGCCAATTATCAGGAGACTCTAATTTCTAGTCCGTCTTAGCCCATGAAAGCCACTGGGTCATTTTGGGGCAATTACCAGGAGACTGGGAGTTCTAGTGCCGTCTTAGCCCATGATAGCCACTGGGTCATTTTGGGCCAATTATCAGGAAACTGACATTTCTAGTCCGTCTTAGTCCATGGAAGCCGCTGGGTCATTTTGGGCCAATTATCAGGAGACTGACATTTCTAGTCCGTCTTAGCCCATGAAAGCCACTGGGACATTTGGGGCCAATTACCAGGAGACTGGGAGTTCTAGTCCCGTCTTAACCCATGAAAGCCACTGGGTCATTTTGAGCCAATTACCTGGAGTCGGAGAGTTCTACACCTGGCTTAGCCATGAAAGCCACTGGGTCATTTTGGGCCAATTACCAGGAGACTGGGAGTTCTAGTTCCGTCTTAGCCCATGAAAGCCACTGGGTAATTTTGGGCCAATTACCAGGACACTGGGAGTTCTAGTCCCCTCTTTACCCATGAAAGCCGCTGGGTCATTTTGGGCCAATTATCAGAAGACTGACATTTCTAGTCCGTTTTAGCCCATGAAAGCCACTGGGTCATTTGGGGCCAATTACCAGGAGACGGGAAGTTCTAGTCCCGTCTTAACCCATGAAAGCCACTGGGTCATTTTGGGGCAATTACCAGGAGACTGGGAGTTCTAGTGCCGTCTTAGCCCATGATAGCCACTGGGTCATTTTGGGCCAATTATCAGGAAACTGACATTTCTAGTCCGTCTTAGTCCATGGAAGCCGCTGGGTCATTTTGGGCCAATTATCAGGAGACTGACATTTCTAGTCCGTCTTAGCCCATGAAAGCCACTGGGACATTTGGGGCCAATTACCAGGAGACTGGGAGTTCTAGTCCCGTCTTAACCCATGAAAGCCACTGGGTCATTTTGAGCCAATTACCTGGAGTCGGAGAGTTCTACACCTGGCTTAGCCATGAAAGCCACTGGGTCATTTTGGGCCAATTACCAGGAGACTGGGAATTCTAGACCTGGCTTAGGCATGAAAGCCACTGGGTCATTTTGGGCCAATTACCAGGAGACTGGGAGTTCTAGTTCCGTCTTAGCCCATGAAAGCCACTGGGTCATTTTGAGCCAATTACCAGGAGTCTGAGAGTTCTAGATCTGACTTAGGCATGAAAGCCACTGCGTCATTTTGGGTCAATTAACAGGCGACTGGGAGTTCTAGACCCAGCCCATGAAAGAACTGGGTCATTTTGGGCCAATTACCAGGAGACTGGGAGTTCTAGTCCCGTTTTTACCCATGAAAGCCACTGGGTCATTTTGGGCCAATTATCAGGAGACTGACATTTTTAGTCCATCTTAGCCATGAAAGCCACTGGGTCATTTTGAGCCAATTACCAGGAAACTGGGAGTTCTAGTCCATTCTTAGCCCATGAAAGCCACTGGGTCATTTTGGGCCATTTACCAGGAGACTGGGAGTTCTAGTCCAATCTTAGCCCATGATAGCCACTGGGTCATTTTGGGCCAATTTCCAGGAGACTGGGAGTTCTAGTCCCTTCTTAGCCCATGTAAGCCACTGGGTCGTTTGGGGCGATTTACCAGGAGACTGGGAGTTCCAGTCCAATCTTAGCCCATGAAAGCCACTGGGTCATTTTGGGCCAATTACCAGGAGTCTGAGAGTTCTAGACCTGGCTTAGGCATGAAAGCCACTGGATCATTTTGGGCCAATTACCAGGAGATTGGGAGTTCTAGTTCCGTCTTAGCCCATGAAAGCCACTGGGTCATTTTGAGCCAATTACCAGGAGTCTGAGAGTTCTAGACCTGGCTTAGGCATGAAAGCCACTGCGTCATTTTGGGTCAATTAACAGGCGACTGGGAGTTCTAGACCCAGCCCATGAAAGCAACTGGGTCATTTTGTGCCAATTACCAGGAGACTGGGAGTTCTAGTCCCGTTTTTACCCATGAAAGCCACTGGGTCATTTTGGGCCAATTATCAGGAGACTGACATTTTTAGTCCGTCTTAGCCATGAAAGCCACTGGGTCATTTTGAGCCAATTACCAGGAAACTGGGAGTTCTAGTCCTTTCTTAGCCCATGAAAGCCACTGGGTCATTTTGGGCCAATTTCCAGGAGACTGGGAGTTCTAGTCCCTTCTTAGCCCATGTAAGCCACTGGGTCGTTTGGGGCGATTTACCAGGAGACTGGGAGTTCCAGTCCAATCTTAGCCCATGAAAGCCACTGGGTCATTTTGGGCCAATTACCAGGAGACTGAGAGTTCTAGTCCCCTCTTAGCCTATGAAAGCCGCTGGGTCATTTTGGGCCAATTACCAGGAGACTGAAATTTCTAGTCCGTCTTAGCCCATGAAAGCCACTGGGTCATTTGGGGCCAAATACCAGGAGACTGGGAGTTCTAGTCCCGTCTTAACCCATGAAAGCCACTGGGTCATTTTGAGCCAATTACCAGGAGTCTGAGAGTTCTAGATCTGGCTTAGCCATGAAAGCCACTGGGTTATTTTGGGCCAATTACCAGGAGACTGGGAGTTCTAGTTCCGTCTTAGCCCATGAAAGCCACTATGTCATTTTGGGCCAATTACCAGGACAGAGGGAGTTCTAGTCCCTTCTTTACCCATGAAAGCCGCTGGGTCATTTTGGGCCAATTATCAGGAGACTGACATTTCTAGTCCGTCTTAGCCATGAAAGCCACTGGGTCATTTTGAGCCAATTACGAGGAGACTGAAATTTCTAGTCCGTCTTAGCCATGAAAGCCACTGGGTCATTTTGAGCCAATTACCAGGAGACTGGGAGTTCTAGTCCCTTCTTAGCCCATGAAAGCCACTGGGTCATTTGGGGCCAATTACCAGGAGACTGGGAGTTCTAGTCCAATCTTAGCCCATGAAAGCCACTGAGTCATTTTGGGCCAATTACCAGGAGACTGAAATTTCTAGTCCGTCTTAGCCCATGAATGGCACTGGGTCATTTTAGGCCAATTATCAGGAGACTGACATTTCTAGTCCGTCTTAGTCCATGAAAGCCGCTGGGTCATATTGGGCCAATTATCAGGAGACTGACATTTCTAGTCCGTCTTAGCCCATGAAAGCCCCTGGGTCATTTTGGGCCAATTACCAGGAGACTGGGAGTTCTAGTTCCGTCTTAACCCATGAAAGCGACTGGGTCATTTTGGGCCAATTACCAGGACACTGGGAGTTCTATACCCGTCTTTACCCATAAAAGCCACTGGGTCATTTTGGGCCAATTACCAGGGGACTGGCAGTTGTAGACTTTTCTTACACCTTGAAAGCCGCCTGGGTGAATTTGGGCCAATTACCAGGAGACTGGGAGTTCTACACCTGTCTTAGCCCATGACAGCCACTGGGTCGTTTTGGGCCAATTACCCGGAGAATGGGAGTTCTAGTCCCGTCTTAGCCCAGGAAAGCGATTGGGTCATTTTGGGCCAATTAACAGGCGACTGGGAGTTCTAGACCCAGCCCATGAAAGCCACTGGGTCATTTTGGGCCAATTACCAGGAGACTGGGAGTTGTAGTCCCGTCTTTACCCATAAAAGCCTCTGGGTCATTTTGGGCCAATTATCAGGAGACTGACATTTCTAGTCCGTCTTAGCCATGAAAGCCACTGGGTCATTTTGGGCCAATTACCACAAGACTGGGTGTTCTAGTCCCGTCTTAGCCCATGAAAGCCACTGGGTCATTTTGAGCCAATTACCAGGAGACTGGGAGTTCTAGTCCCGTTTTTACCCATGAAAGCCACTGGGTCATTTTGGGCCAATTATCAGGAGACTGACATTTCTAGTCCGTCTTAGCCATGAAAGCCACTGGGTCATTTTGAGCCAATTACCAGGAAACGGGGAGTTCTAGTCCCTTCTTAGCCCATGAAAGGCACTGGGTCGTTTGGGGCCAATTACCAGGAGACTGGGAGTTCTAGTCCAATCTTAGCCCATGAAAGCCACTGTGTCATTTTGGGCCAATTACCAGGAGACTGAGAGTTCTAGTCCCCTCTTAGCCCATGAAAGCCGTTGGGTCATTTTGGGGCAATTACCAGGAGACTGGGAGTTCTACTGAGGTCTTAGCCCATGATAACCACTGGGTCATTTTGGGACAATTATCAGGAGACTGACATTTCTAGTCCGTCTTAGCCCATGAAAGCCACTGGGTAATTTTGGGCCAATTACCAGGACACTGGGAGTTCTAGTCCCCTCTTTACCCATGAAAGCCGCTGGGTCATTTTGGGCCAATTATCAGAAGACTGACATTTCTAGTCCGTTTTAGCCCATGAAAGCCACTGGGTCATTTGGGGCCAATTACCAGGAGACGGGGAGTTCTAGTCCCGTCTTAACCCATGAAAGCCACTGGGTCATTTTGAGCCAATTACCAGGAGACTGACATTTCTAGTCCGTCTTAGTCCATGAAAGCCGCTGGGTCATTTTGGGCCAATTATCAGAAGACTGACATTTCTAGTCCGTTTTAGCCCATGAAAGCCACTGGGTCATTTGGGGCCAATTACCAGGAGACGGGGAGTTCTAGTCCCGTCTTAACCCATGAAAGCCACTGGGTCATTTTGAGCCAATTACCAGGAGTCTGAGAGTTCTAGACCTGGCTTAGCCATGAAAGCCACTGGGTCATTTTGGGCCAATTACCAGGAGACTGGGAGTTCTAGTCCCGATTTTACCCATGAAAGCCGCTGGGTCATTTTGGACCAATTATCAGGAGACTCACATTTCTAGTCCGTCTTAGCCCATGAAAGCCACTGGGTCATTTTGGGGCAAGTACCAGGAGACTGGGAGTTCTAGTGCCGTCTTAGCCCATGATAGCCACTGGGTCATTTTGGGCCAATTACCAGGAGACTGGGAGTTCTAGTCCCTTCTTAGCCCATGAAAGCCACTGGGTCGTTTGGGGCCATTTACCAGGAGACTGGGTGTTCCAGTCCAATCTTAGCCCATGAAAGCCACTGGGTCATTTTGGGCCAATTACCCGGAGACTGAGAGTTCTAGTCCCCTCTTAGCCCATGAAAGCCGCTGGGTCATTTTGGGCCAATTATCAGGAGACTGAAATTTCTAGTCCGTCTTAGCCCATGAATGCCACTGGGTCATTTTGGGGCAATTACCAGGAGACTGGGAGTTCTAGTGCCGTCTTAGCCCATGATAGCCACTGGGTCATTTTGGGCCAATTATCAGGAAACTGACATTTCTAGTCCGTCTTAGTCCATGGAAGCCGCTGGGTCATTTTGGGCCAATTATCAGGAGACTGACATTTCTAGTCCGTCTTAGCCCATGAAAGCCACTGGGACATTTGGGGCCAATTACCAGGAGACTGGGAGTTCTAGTCCCGTCTTAACCCATGAAAGCCACTGGGTCATTTTGGGCCATTTACCAGGAGACTGGGAGTTCTAGTCCCGTTTTTACCCATGAAAGCCACTGGGTCATTTTGGGCCAATTATCAGGAGACTGACATTTTTAGTCCATCTTAGCCATGAAAGCCACTGGGTCATTTTGAGCCAATTACCAGGAAACTGGGAGTTCTAGTCCATTCTTAGCCCATGAAAGCCACTGGGTCATTTTGGGCCATTTACCAGGAGACTGGGAGTTCTAGTCCAATCTTAGCCCATGATAGCCACTGGGTCATTTTGGGCCAATTTCCAGGAGACTGGGAGTTCTAGTCCCTTCTTAGCCCATGTAAGCCACTGGGTCGTTTGGGGCGATTTACCAGGAGACTGGGAGTTCCAGTCCAATCTTAGCCCATGAAAGCCACTGGGTCATTTTGGGCCAATTACCAGGAGTCTGAGAGTTCTAGACCTGGCTTAGGCATGAAAGCCACTGGATCATTTTGGGCCAATTACCAGGAGATTGGGAGTTCTAGTTCCGTCTTAGCCCATGAAAGCCACTGGGTCATTTTGAGCCAATTACCAGGAGTCTGAGAGTTCTAGACCTGGCTTAGGCATGAAAGCCACTGCGTCATTTTGGGTCAATTAACAGGCGACTGGGAGTTCTAGACCCAGCCCATGACAGCCACTGGGTCGTTTTGGGCCAATTACCCGGAGAATGGGAGTTCTAGTCCCGTCTTAGCCCAGGAAAGCGATTGGGTCATTTTGGGCCAATTAACAGGCGACTGGGAGTTCTAGACCCAGCCCATGAAAGCCACTGGGTCATTTTGGGCCAATTACCAGGAGACTGGGAGTTGTAGTCCCGTCTTTACCCATAAAAGCCTCTGGGTCATTTTGGGCCAATTATCAGGAGACTGACATTTCTAGTCCGTCTTAGCCATGAAAGCCACTGGGTCATTTTGGGCCAATTACCACAAGACTGGGTGTTCTAGTCCCGTCTTAGCCCATGAAAGCCACTGGGTCATTTTGAGCCTATTACCAGGAGACTGGGAGTTCTAGTCCCGTTTTTACCCATGAAAGCCACTGGGTCATTTTGGGCCAATTATCAGGAGACTGACATTTCTAGTCCGTCTTAGCCATGAAAGCCACTGGGTCATTTTGAGCCAATTACCAGGAAACGGGGAGTTCTAGTCCCTTCTTAGCCCATGAAAGGCACTGGGTCGTTTGGGGCCAATTACCAGGAGACTGGGAGTTCTAGTCCAATCTTAGCCCATGAAAGCCACTGTGTCATTTTGGGCCAATTACCAGGAGACTGAGAGTTCTAGTCCCCTCTTAGCCCATGAAAGCCGTTGGGTCATTTTGGGGCAATTACCAGGAGACTGGGAGTTCTACTGCCGTCTTAGCCCATGATAACCACTGGGTCATTTTGGGACAATTATCAGGAGACTGACATTTCTAGTCCGTCTTAGTCCATGAAAGCCGCTGGGTCATTTTGGGCCAATTATCAGAAGACTGACATTTCTAGTCCGTTTTAGCCCATGAAAGCCACTGGGTCATTTGGGGCCAATTACCAGGAGACGGGGAGTTCTAGTCCCGTCTTAACCCATGAAAGCCACTGGGTCATTTTGAGCCAATTACCAGGAGTCTGAGAGTTCTAGACCTGGCTTAGCCATGAAAGCCACTGGGTCATTTTGGGCCAATTACCAGGAGACTGGGAGTTCTAGTCCCGATTTTACCCATGAAAGCCGCTGGGTCATTTTGGACCAATTATCAGGAGACTCACATTTCTAGTCCGTCTTAGCCCATGAAAGCCACTGGGTCATTTTGGGGCAATTACCAGGAGACTGGGAGTTCTAGTCCCTTCTCAGCCCATGAAAGCCACTGGGTCGTTTGGGGCCATTTACCAGGAGACTGGGTGTTCCAGTCCAATCTTAGCCCATGAAAGCCACTGGGACATTTTGGGCCAATTACCCGGAGACTGAGAGTTCTAGTCCCCTCTTAGCCCATGAATGCCGCTGGGTCATTTTGGGCCAATTATCAGGAGACTCTAATTTCTAGTCCGTCTTAGCCCATGAAAGCCACTGGGTCATTTTGGGGCAATTACCAGGAGACTGGGAGTTCTAGTGCCGTCTTAGCCCATGATAGCCACTGGGTCATTTTGGGCCAATTATCAGGAAACTGACATTTCTAGTCCGTCTTAGTCCATGGAAGCCGCTGGGTCATTTTGGGCCAATTATCAGGAGACTGACATTTCTAGTCCGTCTTAGCCCATGAAAGCCACTGGGACATTTGGGGCCAATTACCAGGAGACTGGGAGTTCTAGTCCCGTCTTAACCCATGAAAGCCACTGGGTCATTTTGAGCCAATTACCTGGAGTCGGAGAGTTCTACACCTGGCTTAGCCATGAAAGCCACTGGGTCATTTTGGGCCAATTACCAGGAGACTGGGAGTTCTAGTTCCGTCTTAGCCCATGAAAGCCACTGGGTAATTTTGGGCCAATTACCAGGACACTGGGAGTTCTAGTCCCCTCTTTACCCATGAAAGCCGCTGGGTCATTTTGGGCCAATTATCAGAAGACTGACATTTCTAGTCCGTTTTAGCCCATGAAAGCCACTGGGTCATTTGGGGCCAATTACCAGGAGACGGGAAGTTCTAGTCCCGTCTTAACCCATGAAAGCCACTGGGTCATTTTGGGGCAATTACCAGGAGACTGGGAGTTCTAGTGCCGTCTTAGCCCATGATAGCCACTGGGTCATTTTGGGCCAATTATCAGGAAACTGACATTTCTAGTCCGTCTTAGTCCATGGAAGCCGCTGGGTCATTTTGGGCCAATTATCAGGAGACTGACATTTCTAGTCCGTCTTAGCCCATGAAAGCCACTGGGACATTTGGGGCCAATTACCAGGAGACTGGGAGTTCTAGTCCCGTCTTAACCCATGAAAGCCACTGGGTCATTTTGAGCCAATTACCTGGAGTCGGAGAGTTCTACACCTGGCTTAGCCATGAAAGCCACTGGGTCATTTTGGGCCAATTACCAGGAGACTGGGAATTCTAGACCTGGCTTAGGCATGAAAGCCACTGGGT
This sequence comes from Hydrophis major, assembly GCA_033807585.1. Lineage (NCBI taxonomy): Eukaryota > Metazoa > Chordata > Lepidosauria > Squamata > Elapidae > Hydrophis > Hydrophis major. Next base: position 2,848,690 of record CM066343.1, on the reverse strand, counting down.
CATTTTGGGCCAATTACCAGGAGACTGGGAGTTCTAGTTCCGTCTTAGCCCATGAAAGCCACTGGGTCATTTTGAGCCAATTACCAGGAGTCTGAGAGTTCTAGATCTGACTTAGGCATGAAAGCCACTGCGTCATTTTGGGTCAATTAACAGGCGACTGGGAGTTCTAGACCCAGCCCATGAAAGAACTGGGTCATTTTGGGCCAATTACCAGGAGACTGGGAGTTCTAGTCCCGTTTTTACCCATGAAAGCCACTGGGTCATTTTGGGCCAATTATCAGGAGACTGACATTTTTAGTCCATCTTAGCCATGAAAGCCACTGGGTCATTTTGAGCCAATTACCAGGAAACTGGGAGTTCTAGTCCATTCTTAGCCCATGAAAGCCACTGGGTCATTTTGGGCCATTTACCAGGAGACTGGGAGTTCTAGTCCAATCTTAGCCCATGATAGCCACTGGGTCATTTTGGGCCAATTTCCAGGAGACTGGGAGTTCTAGTCCCTTCTTAGCCCATGTAAGCCACTGGGTCGTTTGGGGCGATTTACCAGGAGACTGGGAGTTCCAGTCCAATCTTAGCCCATGAAAGCCACTGGGTCATTTTGGGCCAATTACCAGGAGTCTGAGAGTTCTAGACCTGGCTTAGGCATGAAAGCCACTGGATCATTTTGGGCCAATTACCAGGAGATTGGGAGTTCTAGTTCCGTCTTAGCCCATGAAAGCCACTGGGTCATTTTGAGCCAATTACCAGGAGTCTGAGAGTTCTAGACCTGGCTTAGGCATGAAAGCCACTGCGTCATTTTGGGTCAATTAACAGGCGACTGGGAGTTCTAGACCCAGCCCATGAAAGCAACTGGGTCATTTTGTGCCAATTACCAGGAGACTGGGAGTTCTAGTCCCGTTTTTACCCATGAAAGCCACTGGGTCATTTTGGGCCAATTATCAGGAGACTGACATTTTTAGTCCGTCTTAGCCATGAAAGCCACTGGGTCATTTTGAGCCAATTACCAGGAAACTGGGAGTTCTAGTCCTTTCTTAGCCCATGAAAGCCACTGGGTCATTTTGGGCCAATTTCCAGGAGACTGGGAGTTCTAGTCCCTTCTTAGCCCATGTAAGCCACTGGGTCGTTTGGGGCGATTTACCAGGAGACTGGGAGTTCCAGTCCAATCTTAGCCCATGAAAGCCACTGGGTCATTTTGGGCCAATTACCAGGAGACTGAGAGTTCTAGTCCCCTCTTAGCCTATGAAAGCCGCTGGGTCATTTTGGGCCAATTACCAGGAGACTGAAATTTCTAGTCCGTCTTAGCCCATGAAAGCCACTGGGTCATTTGGGGCCAAATACCAGGAGACTGGGAGTTCTAGTCCCGTCTTAACCCATGAAAGCCACTGGGTCATTTTGAGCCAATTACCAGGAGTCTGAGAGTTCTAGATCTGGCTTAGCCATGAAAGCCACTGGGTTATTTTGGGCCAATTACCAGGAGACTGGGAGTTCTAGTTCCGTCTTAGCCCATGAAAGCCACTATGTCATTTTGGGCCAATTACCAGGACACAGGGAGTTCTAGTCCCTTCTTTACCCATGAAAGCCGCTGGGTCATTTTGGGCCAATTATCAGGAGACTGACATTTCTAGTCCGTCTTAGCCATGAAAGCCACTGGGTCATTTTGAGCCAATTACGAGGAGACTGAAATTTCTAGTCCGTCTTAGCCATGAAAGCCACTGGGTCATTTTGAGCCAATTACCAGGAGACTGGGAGTTCTAGTCCCTTCTTAGCCCATGAAAGCCACTGGGTCATTTGGGGCCAATTACCAGGAGACTGGGAGTTCTAGTCCAATCTTAGCCCATGAAAGCCACTGAGTCATTTTGGGCCAATTACCAGGAGACTGAAATTTCTAGTCCGTCTTAGCCCATGAATGGCACTGGGTCATTTTAGGCCAATTATCAGGAGACTGACATTTCTAGTCCGTCTTAGTCCATGAAAGCCGCTGGGTCATATTGGGCCAATTATCAGGAGACTGACATTTCTAGTCCGTCTTAGCCCATGAAAGCCCCTGGGTCATTTTGGGCCAATTACCAGGAGACTGGGAGTTCTAGTTCCGTCTTAACCCATGAAAGCGACTGGGTCATTTTGGGCCAATTACCAGGACACTGGGAGTTCTATACCCGTCTTTACCCATAAAAGCCACTGGGTCATTTTGGGCCAATTACCAGGGGACTGGCAGTTGTAGACTTTTCTTACACCTTGAAAGCCGCCTGGGTGAATTTGGGCCAATTACCAGGAGACTGGGAGTTCTACACCTGTCTTAGCCCATGACAGCCACTGGGTCGTTTTGGGCCAATTACCCGGAGAATGGGAGTTCTAGTCCCGTCTTAGCCCAGGAAAGCGATTGGGTCATTTTGGGCCAATTAACAGGCGACTGGGAGTTCTAGACCCAGCCCATGAAAGCCACTGGGTCATTTTGGGCCAATTACCAGGAGACTGGGAGTTGTAGTCCCGTCTTTACCCATAAAAGCCTCTGGGTCATTTTGGGCCAATTATCAGGAGACTGACATTTCTAGTCCGTCTTAGCCATGAAAGCCACTGGGTCATTTTGGGCCAATTACCACAAGACTGGGTGTTCTAGTCCCGTCTTAGCCCATGAAAGCCACTGGGTCATTTTGAGCCAATTACCAGGAGACTGGGAGTTCTAGTCCCGTTTTTACCCATGAAAGCCACTGGGTCATTTTGGGCCAATTATCAGGAGACTGACATTTCTAGTCCGTCTTAGCCATGAAAGCCACTGGGTCATTTTGAGCCAATTACCAGGAAACGGGGAGTTCTAGTCCCTTCTTAGCCCATGAAAGGCACTGGGTCGTTTGGGGCCAATTACCAGGAGACTGGGAGTTCTAGTCCAATCTTAGCCCATGAAAGCCACTGTGTCATTTTGGGCCAATTACCAGGAGACTGAGAGTTCTAGTCCCCTCTTAGCCCATGAAAGCCGTTGGGTCATTTTGGGGCAATTACCAGGAGACTGGGAGTTCTACTGAGGTCTTAGCCCATGATAACCACTGGGTCATTTTGGGACAATTATCAGGAGACTGACATTTCTAGTCCGTCTTAGCCCATGAAAGCCACTGGGTAATTTTGGGCCAATTACCAGGACACTGGGAGTTCTAGTCCCCTCTTTACCCATGAAAGCCGCTGGGTCATTTTGGGCCAATTATCAGAAGACTGACATTTCTAGTCCGTTTTAGCCCATGAAAGCCACTGGGTCATTTGGGGCCAATTACCAGGAGACGGGGAGTTCTAGTCCCGTCTTAACCCATGAAAGCCACTGGGTCATTTTGAGCCAATTACCAGGAGACTGACATTTCTAGTCCGTCTTAGTCCATGAAAGCCGCTGGGTCATTTTGGGCCAATTATCAGAAGACTGACATTTCTAGTCCGTTTTAGCCCATGAAAGCCACTGGGTCATTTGGGGCCAATTACCAGGAGACGGGGAGTTCTAGTCCCGTCTTAACCCATGAAAGCCACTGGGTCATTTTGAGCCAATTACCAGGAGTCTGAGAGTTCTAGACCTGGCTTAGCCATGAAAGCCACTGGGTCATTTTGAGCCAATTACCAGGAGTCTGAGAGTTCTAGACCTGGCTTAGGCATGAAAGCCACTGCGTCATTTTGGGTCAATTAACAGGCGACTGGGAGTTCTAGACCCAGCCCATGAAAGCAACTGGGTCATTTTGTGCCAATTACCAGGAGACTGGGAGTTCTAGTCCCGTTTTTACCCATGAAAGCCACTGGGTCATTTTGGGCCAATTATCAGGAGACTGACATTTTTAGTCCGTCTTAGCCATGAAAGCCACTGGGTCATTTTGAGCCAATTACCAGGAAACTGGGAGTTCTAGTCCTTTCTTAGCCCATGAAAGCCACTGGGTCATTTTGGGCCAATTTCCAGGAGACTGGGAGTTCTAGTCCCTTCTTAGCCCATGTAAGCCACTGGGTCGTTTGGGGCGATTTACCAGGAGACTGGGAGTTCCAGTCCAATCTTAGCCCATGAAAGCCACTGGGTCATTTTGGGCCAATTACCAGGAGACTGAGAGTTCTAGTCCCCTCTTAGCCTATGAAAGCCGCTGGGTCATTTTGGGCCAATTACCAGGAGACTGAAATTTCTAGTCCGTCTTAGCCCATGAAAGCCACTGGGTCATTTGGGGCCAAATACCAGGAGACTGGGAGTTCTAGTCCCGTCTTAACCCATGAAAGCCACTGGGTCATTTTGAGCCAATTACCAGGAGTCTGAGAGTTCTAGATCTGGCTTAGCCATGAAAGCCACTGGGTTATTTTGGGCCAATTACCAGGAGACTGGGAGTTCTAGTTCCGTCTTAGCCCATGAAAGCCACTATGTCATTTTGGGCCAATTACCAGGACACAGGGAGTTTTAGTCCCTTCTTTACCCATGAAAGCCGCTGGGTCATTTTGGGCCAATTATCAGGAGACTGACATTTCTAGTCCGTCTTAGCCATGAAAGCCACTGGGTCATTTTGAGCCAATTACGAGGAGACTGAAATTTCTAGTCCGTCTTAGCCATGAAAGCCACTGGGTCATTTTGAGCCAATTACCAGGAGACTGGGAGTTCTAGTCCCTTCTTAGCCCATGAAAGCCACTGGGTCATTTGGGGCCAATTACCAGGAGACTGGGAGTTCTAGTCCAATCTTAGCCCATGAAAGCCACTGAGTCATTTTGGGCCAATTACCAGGAGACTGAAATTTCTAGTCCGTCTTAGCCCATGAATGGCACTGGGTCATTTTAGGCCAATTATCAGGAGACTGACATTTCTAGTCCGTCTTAGTCCATGAAAGCCGCTGGGTCATATTGGGCCAATTATCAGGAGACTGACATTTCTAGTCCGTCTTAGCCCATGAAAGCCCCTGGGTCATTTTGGGCCAATTACCAGGAGACTGGGAGTTCTAGTTCCGTCTTAACCCATGAAAGCGACTGGGTCATTTTGGGCCAATTACCAGGACACTGGGAGTTCTATACCCGTCTTTACCCATAAAAGCCACTGGGTCATTTTGGGCCAATTACCAGGGGACTGGCAGTTGTAGACTTTTCTTACACCTTGAAAGCCGCCTGGGTGAATTTGGGCCAATTACCAGGAGACTGGGAGTTCTACACCTGTCTTAGCCCATGACAGCCACTGGGTCGTTTTGGGCCAATTACCCGGAGAATGGGAGTTCTAGTCCCGTCTTAGCCCAGGAAAGCGATTGGGTCATTTTGGGCCAATTAACAGGCGACTGGGAGTTCTAGACCCAGCCCATGAAAGCCACTGGGTCATTTTGGGCCAATTACCAGGAGACTGGGAGTTGTAGTCCCGTCTTTACCCATAAAAGCCTCTGGGTCATTTTGGGCCAATTATCAGGAGACTGACATTTCTAGTCCGTCTTAGCCATGAAAGCAACTGGGTCATTTTGGGCCAATTACCACAAGACTGGGTGTTCTAGTCCCGTCTTAGCCCATGAAAGCCACTGGGTCATTTTGAGCCAATTACCAGGAGACTGGGAGTTCTAGTCCCGTTTTTACCCATGAAAGCCACTGGGTCATTTTGGGCCAATTATCAGGAGACTGACATTTCTAGTCCGTCTTAGCCATGAAAGCCACTGGGTCATTTTGAGCCAATTACCAGGAAACGGGGAGTTCTAGTCCCTTCTTAGCCCATGAAAGGCACTGGGTCGTTTGGGGCCAATTACCAGGAGACTGGGAGTTCTAGTCCAATCTTAGCCCATGAAAGCCACTGTGTCATTTTGGGCCAATTACCAGGAGACTGAGAGTTCTAGTCCCCTCTTAGCCCATGAAAGCCGTTGGGTCATTTTGGGGCAATTACCAGGAGACTGGGAGTTCTACTGAGGTCTTAGCCCATGATAACCACTGGGTCATTTTGGGACAATTATCAGGAGACTGACATTTCTAGTCCGTCTTAGCCCATGAAAGCCACTGGGTAATTTTGGGCCAATTACCAGGACACTGGGAGTTCTAGTCCCCTCTTTACCCATGAAAGCCGCTGGGTCATTTTGGGCCAATTATCAGAAGACTGACATTTCTAGTCCGTTTTAGCCCATGAAAGCCACTGGGTCATTTGGGGCCAATTACCAGGAGACGGGGAGTTCTAGTCCCGTCTTAACCCATGAAAGCCACTGGGTCATTTTGAGCCAATTACCAGGAGACTGACATTTCTAGTCCGTCTTAGTCCATGAAAGCCGCTGGGTCATTTTGGGCCAATTATCAGAAGACTGACATTTCTAGTCCGTTTTAGCCCATGAAAGCCACTGGGTCATTTGGGGCCAATTACCAGGAGACGGGGAGTTCTAGTCCCGTCTTAACCCATGAAAGCCACTGGGTCATTTTGAGCCAATTACCAGGAGTCTGAGAGTTCTAGACCTGGCTTAGCCATGAAAGCCACTGGGTCATTTTGGGCCAATTACCAGGAGACTGGGAGTTCTAGTCCCGATTTTACCCATGAAAGCCGCTGGGTCATTTTGGACCAATTATCAGGAGACTCACATTTCTAGTCCGTCTTAGCCCATGAAAGCCACTGGGTCATTTTGGGGCAAGTACCAGGAGACTGGGAGTTCTAGTGCCGTCTTAGCCCATGATAGCCACTGGGTCATTTTGGGCCAATTACCAGGAGACTGGGAGTTCTAGTCCCTTCTTAGCCCATGAAAGCCACTGGGTCGTTTGGGGCCATTTACCAGGAGACTGGGTGTTCCAGTCCAATCTTAGCCCATGAAAGCCACTGGGTCATTTTGGGCCAATTACCCGGAGACTGAGAGTTCTAGTCCCCTCTTAGCCCATGAAAGCCGCTGGGTCATTTTGGGCCAATTATCAGGAGACTGAAATTTCTAGTCCGTCTTAGCCCATGAATGCCACTGGGTCATTTTGGGGCAATTACCAGGAGACTGGGAGTTCTAGTGCCGTCTTAGCCCATGATAGCCACTGGGTCATTTTGGGCCAATTATCAGGAAACTGACATTTCTAGTCCGTCTTAGTCCATGGAAGCCGCTGGGTCATTTTGGGCCAATTATCAGGAGACTGACATTTCTAGTCCGTCTTAGCCCATGAAAGCCACTGGGACATTTGGGGCCAATTACCAGGAGACTGGGAGTTCTAGTCCCGTCTTAACCCATGAAAGCCACTGGGTCATTTTGAGCCAATTACCTGGAGTCGGAGAGTTCTACACCTGGCTTAGCCATGAAAGCCACTGGGTCATTTTGGGCCAATTACCAGGAGACTGGGAGTTCTAGTTCCGTCTTAGCCCATGAAAGCCACTGGGTAATTTTGGGCCAATTACCAGCACACTGGGAGTTCTAGTCCCCTCTTTACCCATGAAAGCCGCTGGGTCATTTTGGGCCAATTATCAGGAGACTGACATTTCTAGTCCGTCTTAGCCATGAAAGCCACTGGGTCATTTTGAGCCAATTACCAGGAGACTGGGAGTTCTAGTCCAATCTTAGCCCATCAAAGCCACTGGGTCATTTTGGGCCAATTACCAGGAGACTGAAATTTCTAGTCCGTCTTAGCCCATGAAAGGCACTGGGTCATTTTAGGCCAATTATCAGGAGACTGACATTTCTAGTCCATCTTAGTCCATGAAATCCGCTGGGTCATTTTGGGCCAATTAACAGGAGACTGAAATTTCTAGTCCGTCTTAGCCCATGAAAGCCACTGGGTCATTTTGGGCCAATTACCAGGACACTGGGAGTTCTATACCCGTCTTTACCTATAAAAGCCACTGGGACATTTTGGGCCAATTACCAGGGGACTGGCAGTTGTAGACTTTTCTTACACCATGAAAGCCACCTGGGTGAATTTGGGCCAATTACCAGGAGACTGGGAGTTCTACACCTGTCTTAGCCCATGAAAGCCACTGGGTCGTTTTGGGCCAATTACCCGGAGAATGGGAGTTCTAGTCCCGTCTTAGCCCAGGAAAGCGATTGGGTCATTTTGGGCCAATTAACAGGCGACTGGGAGTTCTAGACCCAGCCCATGAAAGCCACTGGGTCATTTTGGGCCAATTACCAGGAGACTGGGAGTTCTAGTCCCGTCTTTACCCATAAAAGCCTCTGGGTCATTTTGGGCCAATTATCAGGATACTGACATTTCTAGTCCGTCTTAGTCATGAAAGCCACTGGGTCGTTTTGGGCCAATTACCACAAGACTGGGTGTTCTAGTTCCGTCTTAACCCATGAAAGCCACTGGGTCATTTTGAGCCAATTACCAGGAGTCTGAAAGTTCTAGACCTGGCTTAGCCATGAAAGCCACTGGGTCATTTTGGGCCAATTACCAGGAGACTGGGAGTTCTAGTTCCGTCTTAGCCCATGAAAGCCACTGGGTCATTTTGGGCCAATAACCGGGGGACTGGGAGTTGTAGACTTTTCTAATGCCATGAAAGCCACCTGGGTGAATTTGGGCCAATTACCAGGAGACTGAGAGTTCTGCACCTGTTTTAGCCCATGAAAGCCACTGGGTCGTTTTGGCCCAATTACCCGGAGAATGGGAGTTCTAGTCCCGTCTTAGCCCATGAAAGCCACTGCATCATTTTGGGTCAATTAACAGGTGACTGGGAGTTCTAGACCCAGCCCATGAAAGCAACTGGGTCATTTTGGGCCAATTACCAGGAGACTGGGAGTTCTAGTCCCGTTTTTACCCATGAAAGCCACTGGGTCATTTTGGGCCAATTATCAGGAGACTGACATTTCTAGTCCGTCTTAGCCATGAAAGCCACTGGGTCATTTTGAGCCAATTACCAGGAAACTGGGAGTTCTAGTCCAATCTTAGCCCATGAAAGCCACTGGGTCATTTTGGGGCAATTACCAGGAGACTGGGAGTTCTAGTGCCGTCTTAGCCCATGATAGCCACTGGGTCATTTTGGGCCAATTACCAGGAGACTGGGAGTTCTAGTCCCTTTTTAGCCCATGAAAGCCACTGGGTCGTTTGGGGCCATTTACCAGGAGACTGGGAGTTCCAGTCCAATCTTAGCCCATGAAAGCCACTGGGTCATTTTGGGCCAATAACCCGGAGACTGAGAGTTCTAGTCCCCTCTTAGCCCATGAAAGCCGCTGGGTCATTTTGGGCCAATTATCAGGAGTCTGAAATTTCTAGTCCGTCTTAGCCCATGAAAGCCACTGGGACATTTGGGGCCAATTACCAGGAGACTGGGAGTTCTAGTCCCGTCTTAACCCATGAAAGCCACTGGGTCATTTTGAGCCAATTACCAGGAGTCTGAGAGTTCTACACCTGGCTTAGCCATGAAAGCCACTGGGTCATTTTGGGCCAATTACCAGGAGACTGGGAGTTCTAGTTCCGTCTTAGCCCATGAAAGCCACTGGGTAATTTTGGGCCAATTACCAGGACACTGGGAGTTCTAGTCCCCTCTTTACCCATGAAAGCCGCTGGGTCATTTTGGGCCAATTATCAGGAGACTGACATTTCTAGTCCGTCTTAGCCATGAAAGCCACTGGGTCATTTTGAGCCAATAACGAGGAGACTGACATTTCTAGTCCTTCTTAGCCATGAAAGCCACTGGGTCATTTTGAGCCAATTATCAGGAGACTGGGAGTTCTAGTCCCTTCTTAGCCCATGAAAGCCACTGGGTCATTTGGGGCCAATTACCAGGAGACTGGGAGTTCTAGTCCAATCTTAGCCCATCAAAGCCACTGGGTCATTTGGGGCCAATTACCAGGAGACTGGGAGTTCTAGTCCAATCTTAGCCCATCAAAGCCGCTGGGTCATTTTGAGCCAATTACGAGGAGACTGACATTTCTAGTCCGTCTTAGCCATGAAAGCCACTGGGTCATTTGGGGCCAATTACCAGGAGATTGGGAGTTCTAGTCCCTTCTTAGCCCATGAAAGCCACTGGGTCATTTGGGGCCAATTACCAGGAGACTGGGAGTTCTAGTCCAATCTTAGCCCATCAAAGCCACTGGGTCATTTTAGGCCAATTATCAGGAGACTGACATTTCTAGTCCATCTTAGTCCATGAAAGCCGCTGGGTCATTTTGGGCCAATTAACAGGAGACTGACATTTCTAGTCCGTCTTAGCCCATGAAAGCCACTGGGTCATTTTGGGCCAATTACCAGGACACTGGTAGTTCTATACCCGTCTTTACCCATAAAAGCCACTGGGTCATTTTGGGCCAATTACCAGGGGACTGGCAGTTGTAGACTTTTCTTACACCATGAAAGCCACCTGGGTGAATTTGGGCCAATTACCAGGAGACTGGGAGTTCTACACCTGTCTTAGCCCATGAAAGCCACTGGGTCCTTTTGGGCCAATTACCAGGAGAATGGGAGTTCTAGTCCCGTCTTAGCCCATGAAAGCGATTGGGTCATTTTGGGCCAATTAACAGGGGACTGGGAGTTCTAGACCCAGCCCATGAAAGCTACTGGGTCATTTTGGGCCAATTGCCAGGAGACTGGGAGTTCTATTCCCTTCTTAGCACATGGAAGCCACTGGGTCATTTGGGGCCAATTACCAGGAGAATGGGAGTTCTAGTCCAATCTTAGCCCGTTAAAGCCACTGGGTCATTTTGGGCCAATTATCAGGAGACTAAGAGTTCTTGTCCCCTCTTAGCCCATGAAAGTCGCTGGGTCATTTTGGGCCAATTATCAGGAGACTGACATTTCTAGTCCGTCTTACCCCATGAAAGCCAGTGGGTCATATTGGGCCAATTACCAGGAGACTGGGAGTTCTAGTACCGTCTTAACCCATGAAAGCCACTGCGTCATTTTGAGCCAATTACCAGGAGTCTGAGAGTTGTAGACCTGGCTTAGCCATGAAAGCCACTGGGTCATTTTGGGCCAATTACCAGGAGACTGGGAGTTCTAGTCCCGTCTTAGCCCATGAAAGCCACTGGGTCATTTTGGGCCAATTACCAGGACACTGGGAGTTCTAGTCCAATCTTAGCCCATGAAAGCCACTGGGACATTTGGGGCCAATTACCTGGAGACTGGGAGTTCTAGTCCCGTCTTAGCCCATGAAAGCCACTGGGTCATTTTGGGCCAATTACCAGGACACTGGGAGTTCTATACCCGTCTTTACACATAAAAGCCACTGGGTCATTTTGGGCCAATTACCAGGGGACTGGGAGTTGTAGACTTTTCTTACACCGTGAAAGCCACCTGGGTGAATTTGGGCCGATTACCAGTAGACTGGGAGTTCTACACCTGTCTTAGCCCATGAAAGCCACTGGGTCGCTTTGGGCCAATTACCCGGAGAATGGGAGTTCTAGTCCCGTCTTAGCCCATGAAAGCCACTGGGTCATTTTGGGCCAATAACCGGGGGACTGGGAGTTGTTGACTTTTCTTATGCCATGAAAGCCACCTGGGTGAATTTGGGCCAATTACCAGGAGACTGAGAATTCTGCACCTGTCTTAGCCCATGAAAGCCACTGGGTCATTTTGGGGCAATTACCAGGAGACTGGGAGTTCTAGTGCCGTCTTAGCCCATAATAGCCACTGGGTCATTTTGGGCCAATAAACAGGCGACTGGGAGTTCTAGACCCAGCCCATGAAAGCCACTGGGTCATTTTGGGCCAATTACCAGGAGACTGGGAGTTCTAGTCCCGTCTTTACCCATAAAAGCCTCTGGGTCATTTTGGGCCAATTATCAGGAGACTGACATTTCTAGTCCGTCTTAGCCATGAAAGCCACTGGGTCATTTTGGGCCAATTACCCGGAGAGTGGGAGTTCTAGTCCCGTCTTAGCCCATGAAAGCCACTGGGTCATTTTGAGCCAATTACCAGGAGTCTGAGAGTTCTAGACCTGGCTTAGGCATGAAAGCCACTGGGTCATTTTGGGCCAATTACCAGGAGACTGGGAATTCTAGTTCCGTCTTAGCCCATGAAAGCCACTGGGTCATTTTGGGCCAATAACCGGGGGACTGGGAGTTGTAGACTTTTCTTATGCCATGAAAGCCACCTGGGTGAATTTGGGCCAATTACCAGGAGACTGAGAGTTCTGCACCTGTCTTAGCCCATGAAAGCCACTGGGTCATTTTGGGGCAATTACCAGGAGACTGGGAGTTCTAGTGCCGTCTTAGCCCATGATAGCCACTGGGTCATTTTGGGCCAATTACTAGGAGACTGGGAGTTTTAGTCCCTTCTTAGCCCATGAAAGCCACTGGGTCGTTTGGGGCCATTTACCAGGAGACTGGGAGTTCCAGTCCAATCTTAGCCCATGAAAGCCACTGGGTCATTTTGGGCCAATTACCCGGAGACTGAGAGTTCTAGTCCCCTCTTAGCCCATGAAAGCCGCTGGGTCATTTTGGGCCAATTATCAGGAGACTGACATTTCTAGTCCGTCTTAGTCCATGGAAGCCACTGGGTCATTTTGGGCCAATTATCAGGAGACTGACATTTCTAGTCCGTCTTAGCCCATGAAAGCCACTGGGACATTTGGGGCCAATTACCAGGAGACTGGGAGTTCTAGTCCCGTCTTAACCCATGAAAGCCACTGGGTCATTTTGAGCCAATTACCAGGAGTCTGAGAGTTCTAGACCTGGCTTAGCCATGAAAGCTACTGGGTCATTTTGGGCCAATTACCAGGAGACTGGGAGTTCTAGTTCCGTCTTAGCCCATGAAAGCCACTGGGTCATTTTGGGCCAATTACCAGGAGACTGGGAGTTCTAGTTCCGTCTTAGCCCATGAAAGCGACTGGGTCATTTTGGGCCAATTACCAGGACACTGAGAGTTCTATACCCGTCTTTACCCATAAAAGCCACTGGGTCATTTTGGGCCAATTACCAGGGGACTGGCAGTTGTAGACTTTTCTTACACCTTGAAAGCCGCCTGGGTGAATTTGGGCCAATTACCAGGAGACTGGGAGTTCTACACCTGTCTTAGCCCATGACAGCCACTGGGTCGTTTTGGGCCAATTACCCGGAGAATGGGAGTTCTAGTCCCGTCTTAGCCCAGGAAAGCGATTGGGTCATTTTGGGCCAATTAACAGGCGACTGGGAGTTCTAGACCCAGCCCATGAAAGCCACTGGGTCATTTTGGGCCAATTACCAGGAGACTGGGAGTTGTAGTCCCGTCTTTACCCATAAAAGCCTCTGGGTCATTTTGGGCCAATTATCAGGAGACTGACATTTCTAGTCCGTCTTAGCCATGAAAGCCACTGGGTCATTTTGGGCCAATTACCACAAGACTGGGTGTTCTAGTCCCGTCTTAGCCCATGAAAGCCACTGGGTCATTTTGAGCCTATTACCAGGAGACTGGGAGTTCTAGTCCCGTTTTTACCCATGAAAGCCACTGGGTCATTTTGGGCCAATTATCAGGAGACTGACATTTCTAGTCCGTCTTAGCCATGAAAGCCACTGGGTCATTTTGAGCCAATTACCAGGAAACGGGGAGTTCTAGTCCCTTCTTAGCCCATGAAAGGCACTGGGTCGTTTGGGGCCAATTACCAGGAGACTGGGAGTTCTAGTCCAATCTTAGCCCATGAAAGCCACTGTGTCATTTTGGGCCAATTACCAGGAGACTGAGAGTTCTAGTCCCCTCTTAGCCCATGAAAGCCGTTGGGTCATTTTGGGGCAATTACCAGGAGACTGGGAGTTCTACTGCCGTCTTAGCCCATGATAACCACTGGGTCATTTTGGGACAATTATCAGGAGACTGACATTTCTAGTCCGTCTTAGTCCATGAAAGCCGCTGGGTCATTTTGGGCCAATTATCAGAAGACTGACATTTCTAGTCCGTTTTAGCCCATGAAAGCCACTGGGTCATTTGGGGCCAATTACCAGGAGACGGGGAGTTCTAGTCCCGTCTTAACCCATGAAAGCCACTGGGTCATTTTGAGCCAATTACCAGGAGTCTGAGAGTTCTAGACCTGGCTTAGCCATGAAAGCCACTGGGTCATTTTGGGCCAATTACCAGGAGACTGGGAGTTCTAGTACCGATTTTACCCATGAAAGCCGCTGGGTCATTTTGGACCAATTATCAGGAGACTCACATTTCTAGTCCGTCTTAGCCCATGAAAGCCACTGGGTCATTTTGGGGCAATTACCAGGAGACTGGGAGTTCTAGTCCCTTCTCAGCCCATGAAAGCCACTGGGTCGTTTGGGGCCATTTACCAGGAGACTGGGTGTTCCAGTCCAATCTTAGCCCATGAAAGCCACTGGGTCATTTTGGGCCAATTACCCGGAGACTGAGAGTTCTAGTCCCCTCTTAGCCCATGAATGCCGCTGGGTCATTTTGGGCCAATTATCAGGAGACTCTAATTTCTAGTCCGTCTTAGCCCATGAAAGCCACTGGGTCATTTTGGGGCAATTACCAGGAGACTGGGAGTTCTAGTGCCGTCTTAGCCCATGATAGCCACTGGGTCATTTTGGGCCAATTATCAGGAAACTGACATTTCTAGTCCGTCTTAGTCCATGGAAGCCGCTGGGTCATTTTGGGCCAATTATCAGGAGACTGACATTTCTAGTCCGTCTTAGCCCATGAAAGCCACTGGGACATTTGGGGCCAATTACCAGGAGACTGGGAGTTCTAGTCCCGTCTTAACCCATGAAAGCCACTGGGTCATTTTGAGCCAATTACCTGGAGTCGGAGAGTTCTACACCTGGCTTAGCCATGAAAGCCACTGGGTCATTTTGGGCCAATTACCAGGAGACTGGGAGTTCTAGTTCCGTCTTAGCCCATGAAAGCCACTGGGTAATTTTGGGCCAATTACCAGGACACTGGGAGTTCTAGTCCCCTCTTTACCCATGAAAGCCGCTGGGTCATTTTGGGCCAATTATCAGAAGACTGACATTTCTAGTCCGTTTTAGCCCATGAAAGCCACTGGGTCATTTGGGGCCAATTACCAGGAGACGGGAAGTTCTAGTCCCGTCTTAACCCATGAAAGCCACTGGGTCATTTTGGGGCAATTACCAGGAGACTGGGAGTTCTAGTGCCGTCTTAGCCCATGATAGCCACTGGGTCATTTTGGGCCAATTATCAGGAAACTGACATTTCTAGTCCGTCTTAGTCCATGGAAGCCGCTGGGTCATTTTGGGCCAATTATCAGGAGACTGACATTTCTAGTCCGTCTTAGCCCATGAAAGCCACTGGGACATTTGGGGCCAATTACCAGGAGACTGGGAGTTCTAGTCCCGTCTTAACCCATGAAAGCCACTGGGTCATTTTGAGCCAATTACCTGGAGTCGGAGAGTTCTACACCTGGCTTAGCCATGAAAGCCACTGGGTCATTTTGGGCCAATTACCAGGAGACTGGGAATTCTAGACCTGGCTTAGGCATGAAAGCCACTGGGTCATTTTGGGCCAATTACCAGGAGACTGGGAGTTCTAGTTCCGTCTTAGCCCATGAAAGCCACTGGGTCATTTTGAGCCAATTACCAGGAGTCTGAGAGTTCTAGATCTGACTTAGGCATGAAAGCCACTGCGTCATTTTGGGTCAATTAACAGGCGACTGGGAGTTCTAGACCCAGCCCATGAAAGAACTGGGTCATTTTGGGCCAATTACCAGGAGACTGGGAGTTCTAGTCCCGTTTTTACCCATGAAAGCCACTGGGTCATTTTGGGCCAATTATCAGGAGACTGACATTTTTAGTCCATCTTAGCCATGAAAGCCACTGGGTCATTTTGAGCCAATTACCAGGAAACTGGGAGTTCTAGTCCATTCTTAGCCCATGAAAGCCACTGGGTCATTTTGGGCCATTTACCAGGAGACTGGGAGTTCTAGTCCAATCTTAGCCCATGATAGCCACTGGGTCATTTTGGGCCAATTTCCAGGAGACTGGGAGTTCTAGTCCCTTCTTAGCCCATGTAAGCCACTGGGTCGTTTGGGGCGATTTACCAGGAGACTGGGAGTTCCAGTCCAATCTTAGCCCATGAAAGCCACTGGGTCATTTTGGGCCAATTACCAGGAGTCTGAGAGTTCTAGACCTGGCTTAGGCATGAAAGCCACTGGATCATTTTGGGCCAATTACCAGGAGATTGGGAGTTCTAGTTCCGTCTTAGCCCATGAAAGCCACTGGGTCATTTTGAGCCAATTACCAGGAGTCTGAGAGTTCTAGACCTGGCTTAGGCATGAAAGCCACTGCGTCATTTTGGGTCAATTAACAGGCGACTGGGAGTTCTAGACCCAGCCCATGACAGCCACTGGGTCGTTTTGGGCCAATTACCCGGAGAATGGGAGTTCTAGTCCCGTCTTAGCCCAGGAAAGCGATTGGGTCATTTTGGGCCAATTAACAGGCGACTGGGAGTTCTAGACCCAGCCCATGAAAGCCACTGGGTCATTTTGGGCCAATTACCAGGAGACTGGGAGTTGTAGTCCCGTCTTTACCCATAAAAGCCTCTGGGTCATTTTGGGCCAATTATCAGGAGACTGACATTTCTAGTCCGTCTTAGCCATGAAAGCCACTGGGTCATTTTGGGCCAATTACCACAAGACTGGGTGTTCTAGTCCCGTCTTAGCCCATGAAAGCCACTGGGTCATTTTGAGCCTATTACCAGGAGACTGGGAGTTCTAGTCCCGTTTTTACCCATGAAAGCCACTGGGTCATTTTGGGCCAATTATCAGGAGACTGACATTTCTAGTCCGTCTTAGCCATGAAAGCCACTGGGTCATTTTGAGCCAATTACCAGGAAACGGGGAGTTCTAGTCCCTTCTTAGCCCATGAAAGGCACTGGGTCGTTTGGGGCCAATTACCAGGAGACTGGGAGTTCTAGTCCAATCTTAGCCCATGAAAGCCACTGTGTCATTTTGGGCCAATTACCAGGAGACTGAGAGTTCTAGTCCCCTCTTAGCCCATGAAAGCCGTTGGGTCATTTTGGGGCAATTACCAGGAGACTGGGAGTTCTACTGCCGTCTTAGCCCATGATAACCACTGGGTCATTTTGGGACAATTATCAGGAGACTGACATTTCTAGTCCGTCTTAGTCCATGAAAGCCGCTGGGTCATTTTGGGCCAATTATCAGAAGACTGACATTTCTAGTCCGTTTTAGCCCATGAAAGCCACTGGGTCATTTGGGGCCAATTACCAGGAGACGGGGAGTTCTAGTCCCGTCTTAACCCATGAAAGCCACTGGGTCATTTTGAGCCAATTACCAGGAGTCTGAGAGTTCTAGACCTGGCTTAGCCATGAAAGCCACTGGGTCATTTTGGGCCAATTACCAGGAGACTGGGAGTTCTAGTCCCGATTTTACCCATGAAAGCCGCTGGGTCATTTTGGACCAATTATCAGGAGACTCACATTTCTAGTCCGTCTTAGCCCATGAAAGCCACTGGGTCATTTTGGGGCAATTACCAGGAGACTGGGAGTTCTAGTCCCTTCTCAGCCCATGAAAGCCACTGGGTCGTTTGGGGCCATTTACCAGGAGACTGGGTGTTCCAGTCCAATCTTAGCCCATGAAAGCCACTGGGTCATTTTGGGCCAATTACCCGGAGACTGAGAGTTCTAGTCCCCTCTTAGCCCATGAATGCCGCTGGGTCATTTTGGGCCAATTATCAGGAGACTCTAATTTCTAGTCCGTCTTAGCCCATGAAAGCCACTGGGTCATTTTGGGGCAATTACCAGGAGACTGGGAGTTCTAGTGCCGTCTTAGCCCATGATAGCCACTGGGTCATTTTGGGCCAATTATCAGGAAACTGACATTTCTAGTCCGTCTTAGTCCATGGAAGCCGCTGGGTCATTTTGGGCCAATTATCAGGAGACTGACATTTCTAGTCCGTCTTAGCCCATGAAAGCCACTGGGACATTTGGGGCCAATTACCAGGAGACTGGGAGTTCTAGTCCCGTCTTAACCCATGAAAGCCACTGGGTCATTTTGAGCCAATTACCTGGAGTCGGAGAGTTCTACACCTGGCTTAGCCATGAAAGCCACTGGGTCATTTTGGGCCAATTACCAGGAGACTGGGAGTTCTAGTTCCGTCTTAGCCCATGAAAGCCACTGGGTAATTTTGGGCCAATTACCAGGACACTGGGAGTTCTAGTCCCCTCTTTACCCATGAAAGCCGCTGGGTCATTTTGGGCCAATTATCAGAAGACTGACATTTCTAGTCCGTTTTAGCCCATGAAAGCCACTGGGTCATTTGGGGCCAATTACCAGGAGACGGGAAGTTCTAGTCCCGTCTTAACCCATGAAAGCCACTGGGTCATTTTGGGGCAATTACCAGGAGACTGGGAGTTCTAGTGCCGTCTTAGCCCATGATAGCCACTGGGTCATTTTGGGCCAATTATCAGGAAACTGACATTTCTAGTCCGTCTTAGTCCATGGAAGCCGCTGGGTCATTTTGGGCCAATTATCAGGAGACTGACATTTCTAGTCCGTCTTAGCCCATGAAAGCCACTGGGACATTTGGGGCCAATTACCAGGAGACTGGGAGTTCTAGTCCCGTCTTAACCCATGAAAGCCACTGGGTCATTTTGAGCCAATTACCTGGAGTCGGAGAGTTCTACACCTGGCTTAGCCATGAAAGCCACTGGGTCATTTTGGGCCAATTACCAGGAGACTGGGAATTCTAGACCTGGCTTAGGCATGAAAGCCACTGGGTCATTTTGGGCCAATTACCAGGAGACTGGGAGTTCTAGTTCCGTCTTAGCCCATGAAAGCCACTGGGTCATTTTGAGCCAATTACCAGGAGTCTGAGAGTTCTAGATCTGACTTAGGCATGAAAGCCACTGCGTCATTTTGGGTCAATTAACAAGCGACTGGGAGTTCTAGACCCAGCCCATGAAAGAACTGGGTCATTTTGGGCCAATTACCAGGAGACTGGGAGTTCTAGTCCCGTTTTTACCCATGAAAGCCACTGGGTCATTTTGGGCCAATTATCAGGAGACTGACATTTTTAGTCCATCTTAGCCATGAAAGCCACTGGGTCATTTTGAGCCAATTACCAGGAAACTGGGAGTTCTAGTCCATTCTTAGCCCATGAAAGCCACTGGGTCATTTTGGGCCATTTACCAGGAGACTGGGAGTTCTAGTCCAATCTTAGCCCATGATAGCCACTGGGTCATTTTGGGCCAATTTCCAGGAGACTGGGAGTTCTAGTCCCTTCTTAGCCCATGTAAGCCACTGGGTCGTTTGGGGCGATTTACCAGGAGACTGGGAGTTCCAGTCCAATCTTAGCCCATGAAAGCCACTGGGTCATTTTGGGCCAATTACCAGGAGTCTGAGAGTTCTAGACCTGGGTTAGGCATGAAAGCCACTGGATCATTTTGGGCCAATTACCAGGAGATTGGGAGTTCTAGTTCCGTCTTAGCCCATGAAAGCCACTGGGTCATTTTGAGCCAATTACCAGGAGTCTGAGAGTTCTAGACCTGGCTTAGGCATGAAAGCCACTGCGTCATTTTGGGTCAATTAACAGGCGACTGGGAGTTCTAGACCCAGCCCATGAAAGCAACTGGGTCATTTTGTGCCAATTACCAGGAGACTGGGAGTTCTAGTCCCGTTTTTACCCATGAAAGCCACTGGGTCATTTTGGGCCAATTATCAGGAGACTGACATTTTTAGTCCGTCTTAGCCATGAAAGCCACTGGGTCATTTTGAGCCAATTACCAGGAAACTGGGAGTTCTAGTCCTTTCTTAGCCCATGAAAGCCACTGGGTCATTTTGGGCCAATTTCCAGGAGACTGGGAGTTCTAGTCCCTTCTTAGCCCATGTAAGCCACTGGGTCGTTTGGGGCGATTTACCAGGAGACTGGGAGTTCCAGTCCAATCTTAGCCCATGAAAGCCACTGGGTCATTTTGGGCCAATTACCAGGAGACTGAGAGTTCTAGTCCCCTCTTAGCCTATGAAAGCCGCTGGGTCATTTTGGGCCAATTACCAGGAGACTGAAATTTCTAGTCCGTCTTAGCCCATGAAAGCCACTGGGTCATTTGGGGCCAAATACCAGGAGACTGGGAGTTCTAGTCCCGTCTTAACCCATGAAAGCCACTGGGTCATTTTGAGCCAATTACCAGGAGTCTGAGAGTTCTAGATCTGGCTTAGCCATGAAAGCCACTGGGTTATTTTGGGCCAATTACCAGGAGACTGGGAGTTCTAGTTCCGTCTTAGCCCATGAAAGCCACTATGTCATTTTGGGCCAATTACCAGGACACAGGGAGTTCTAGTCCCTTCTTTACCCATGAAAGCCGCTGGGTCATTTTGGGCCAATTATCAGGAGACTGACATTTCTAGTCCGTCTTAGCCATGAAAGCCACTGGGTCATTTTGAGCCAATTACGAGGAGACTGAAATTTCTAGTCCGTCTTAGCCATGAAAGCCACTGGGTCATTTTGAGCCAATTACCAGGAGACTGGGAGTTCTAGTCCCTTCTTAGCCCATGAAAGCCACTGGGTCATTTGGGGCCAATTACCAGGAGACTGGGAGTTCTAGTCCAATCTTAGCCCATGAAAGCCACTGAGTCATTTTGGGCCAATTACCAGGAGACTGAAATTTCTAGTCCGTCTTAGCCCATGAATGGCACTGGGTCATTTTAGGCCAATTATCAGGAGACTGACATTTCTAGTCCGTCTTAGTCCATGAAAGCCGCTGGGTCATATTGGGCCAATTATCAGGAGACTGACATTTCTAGTCCGTCTTAGCCCATGAAAGCCCCTGGGTCATTTTGGGCCAATTACCAGGAGACTGGGAGTTCTAGTTCCGTCTTAACCCATGAAAGCGACTGGGTCATTTTGGGCCAATTACCAGGACACTGGGAGTTCTATACCCGTCTTTACCCATAAAAGCCACTGGGTCATTTTGGGCCAATTACCAGGGGACTGGCAGTTGTAGACTTTTCTTACACCTTGAAAGCCGCCTGGGTGAATTTGGGCCAATTACCAGGAGACTGGGAGTTCTACACCTGTCTTAGCCCATGACAGCCACTGGGTCGTTTTGGGCCAATTACCCGGAGAATGGGAGTTCTAGTCCCGTCTTAGCCCAGGAAAGCGATTGGGTCATTTTGGGCCAATTAACAGGCGACTGGGAGTTCTAGACCCAGCCCATGAAAGCCACTGGGTCATTTTGGGCCAATTACCAGGAGACTGGGAGTTGTAGTCCCGTCTTTACCCATAAAAGCCTCTGGGTCATTTTGGGCCAATTATCAGGAGACTGACATTTCTAGTCCGTCTTAGCCATGAAAGCCACTGGGTCATTTTGGGCCAATTACCACAAGACTGGGTGTTCTAGTCCCGTCTTAGCCCATGAAAGCCACTGGGTCATTTTGAGCCAATTACCAGGAGACTGGGAGTTCTAGTCCCGTTTTTACCCATGAAAGCCACTGGGTCATTTTGGGCCAATTATCAGGAGACTGACATTTCTAGTCCGTCTTAGCCATGAAAGCCACTGGGTCATTTTGAGCCAATTACCAGGAAACGGGGAGTTCTAGTCCCTTCTTAGCCCATGAAAGGCACTGGGTCGTTTGGGGCCAATTACCAGGAGACTGGGAGTTCTAGTCCAATCTTAGCCCATGAAAGCCACTGTGTCATTTTGGGCCAATTACCAGGAGACTGAGAGTTCTAGTCCCCTCTTAGCCCATGAAAGCCGTTGGGTCATTTTGGGGCAATTACCAGGAGACTGGGAGTTCTACTGAGGTCTTAGCCCATGATAACCACTGGGTCATTTTGGGACAATTATCAGGAGACTGACATTTCTAGTCCGTCTTAGCCCATGAAAGCCACTGGGTAATTTTGGGCCAATTACCAGGACACTGGGAGTTCTAGTCCCCTCTTTACCCATGAAAGCCGCTGGGTCATTTTGGGCCAATTATCAGAAGACTGACATTTCTAGTCCGTTTTAGCCCATGAAAGCCACTGGGTCATTTGGGGCCAATTACCAGGAGACGGGGAGTTCTAGTCCCGTCTTAACCCATGAAAGCCACTGGGTCATTTTGAGCCAATTACCAGGAGACTGACATTTCTAGTCCGTCTTAGTCCATGAAAGCCGCTGGGTCATTTTGGGCCAATTATCAGAAGACTGACATTTCTAGTCCGTTTTAGCCCATGAAAGCCACTGGGTCATTTGGGGCCAATTACCAGGAGACGGGGAGTTCTAGTCCCGTCTTAACCCATGAAAGCCACTGGGTCATTTTGAGCCAATTACCAGGAGTCTGAGAGTTCTAGACCTGGCTTAGCCATGAAAGCCACTGGGTCATTTTGAGCCAATTACCAGGAGTCTGAGAGTTCTAGACCTGGCTTAGGCATGAAAGCCACTGCGTCATTTTGGGTCAATTAACAGGCGACTGGGAGTTCTAGACCCAGCCCATGAAAGCAACTGGGTCATTTTGTGCCAATTACCAGGAGACTGGGAGTTCTAGTCCCGTTTTTACCCATGAAAGCCACTGGGTCATTTTGGGCCAATTATCAGGAGACTGACATTTTTAGTCCGTCTTAGCCATGAAAGCCACTGGGTCATTTTGAGCCAATTACCAGGAAACTGGGAGTTCTAGTCCTTTCTTAGCCCATGAAAGCCACTGGGTCATTTTGGGCCAATTTCCAGGAGACTGGGAGTTCTAGTCCCTTCTTAGCCCATGTAAGCCACTGGGTCGTTTGGGGCGATTTACCAGGAGACTGGGAGTTCCAGTCCAATCTTAGCCCATGAAAGCCACTGGGTCATTTTGGGCCAATTACCAGGAGACTGAGAGTTCTAGTCCCCTCTTAGCCTATGAAAGCCGCTGGGTCATTTTGGGCCAATTACCAGGAGACTGAAATTTCTAGTCCGTCTTAGCCCATGAAAGCCACTGGGTCATTTGGGGCCAAATACCAGGAGACTGGGAGTTCTAGTCCCGTCTTAACCCATGAAAGCCACTGGGTCATTTTGAGCCAATTACCAGGAGTCTGAGAGTTCTAGATCTGGCTTAGCCATGAAAGCCACTGGGTTATTTTGGGCCAATTACCAGGAGACTGGGAGTTCTAGTTCCGTCTTAGCCCATGAAAGGCACTGGGTCATTTTAGGCCAATTATCAGGAGTCTGAGAGTTCTAGACCTGGCTTAGGCATGAAAGCCATTGCGTCATTTTGGGTCAATTAACAGGCGACTGGGAGTTCTAGTCAAGTTTTTACCCATGAAAGCCACTGGGTCATTTTGGGCCAATTATCAGGAGACTGACATTTTTAGTCCGTCTTAGCCATGAAAGCCACTGGGTCATTTTGGGGCAATTACCAGGAGACTGGGAGTTCTAGTGCCGTCTTAGCCCATGATAGCCGCTGGGTCATTTTGGGCCAATTATCAGGAGGCTGACATTTCTAGTCCGTCTTAGCCCATGAAAGCCATTGGGTCATTTGGGGCCAAATATCAGGAGACTGGGAGTTCTAGTCCCGTCTTAACCCATGAAAGCCACTGGGTCATTTTGAGCCAATTACCAGGAGTCTGAGAGTTCTAGATCTGGCTTAGCCATGAAAGCCACTGGGTCATTTTGGGCCAATTACCAGGAGACTGAAATTTCTAGTCCGTCTTAGCCCATGAAAGGCACTGGGTCAT
The DNA here is from genome assembly GCA_033807585.1 of Hydrophis major. Taxonomy (NCBI): domain Eukaryota; kingdom Metazoa; phylum Chordata; class Lepidosauria; order Squamata; family Elapidae; genus Hydrophis; species Hydrophis major. Next base: position 2,825,268 of record CM066343.1, on the reverse strand, counting down.
TTTAGGCCAATTATCAGGAGACTGACATTTCTAGTCCATCTTAGTCCATGAAATCCGCTGGGTCATTTTGGGCCAATTAACAGGAGACTGAAATTTCTAGTCCGTCTTAGCCCATGAAAGCCACTGGGTCATTTTGGGCCAATTACCAGGACACTGGGAGTTCTATACCCGTCTTTACCTATAAAAGCCACTGGGACATTTTGGGCCAATTACCAGGGGACTGGCAGTTGTAGACTTTTCTTACACCATGAAAGCCACCTGGGTGAATTTGGGCCAATTACCAGGAGACTGGGAGTTCTACACCTGTCTTAGCCCATGAAAGCCACTGGGTCGTTTTGGGCCAATTACCCGGAGAATGGGAGTTCTAGTCCCGTCTTAGCCCAGGAAAGCGATTGGGTCATTTTGGGCCAATTAACAGGCGACTGGGAGTTCTAGACCCAGCCCATGAAAGCCACTGGGTCATTTTGGGCCAATTACCAGGAGACTGGGAGTTCTAGTCCCGTCTTTACCCATAAAAGCCTCTGGGTCATTTTGGGCCAATTATCAGGATACTGACATTTCTAGTCCGTCTTAGTCATGAAAGCCACTGGGTCGTTTTGGGCCAATTACCACAAGACTGGGTGTTCTAGTTCCGTCTTAACCCATGAAAGCCACTGGGTCATTTTGAGCCAATTACCAGGAGTCTGAAAGTTCTAGACCTGGCTTAGCCATGAAAGCCACTGGGTCATTTTGGGCCAATTACCAGGAGACTGGGAGTTCTAGTTCCGTCTTAGCCCATGAAAGCCACTGGGTAATTTTGGGCCAATTACCAGGACACTGGGAGTTCTAGTCCCCTCTTTACCCATGAAAGCCGCTGGGTCATTTTGGGCCAATTATCAGGAGACTGACATTTCTAGTCCGTCTTAGCCATGAAAGCCACTGGGTCATTTTGAGCCAATTACCAGGAGACTGGGAGTTCTAGTCCAATCTTAGCCCATCAAAGCCACTGGGTCATTTTGGGCCAATTACCAGGAGACTGAAATTTCTAGTCCGTCTTAGCCCATGAAAGGCACTGGGTCATTTTAGGCCAATTATCAGGAGACTGACATTTCTAGTCCATCTTAGTCCATGAAATCCGCTGGGTCATTTTGGGCCAATTAACAGGAGACTGAAATTTCTAGTCCGTCTTAGCCCATGAAAGCCACTGGGTCATTTTGGGCCAATTACCAGGACACTGGGAGTTCTATACCCGTCTTTACCTATAAAAGCCACTGGGACATTTTGGGCCAATTACCAGGGGACTGGCAGTTGTAGACTTTTCTTACACCATGAAAGCCACCTGGGTGAATTTGGGCCAATTACCAGGAGACTGGGAGTTCTACACCTGTCTTAGCCCATGAAAGCCACTGGGTCGTTTTGGGCCAATTACCCGGAGAATGGGAGTTCTAGTCCCGTCTTAGCCCAGGAAAGCGATTGGGTCATTTTGGGCCAATTAACAGGCGACTGGGAGTTCTAGACCCAGCCCATGAAAGCCACTGGGTCATTTTGGGCCAATTACCAGGAGACTGGGAGTTCTAGTCCCGTCTTTACCCATAAAAGCCTCTGGGTCATTTTGGGCCAATTATCAGGATACTGACATTTCTAGTCCGTCTTAGTCATGAAAGCCACTGGGTCGTTTTGGGCCAATTACCACAAGACTGGGTGTTCTAGTTCCGTCTTAACCCATGAAAGCCACTGGGTCATTTTGAGCCAATTACCAGGAGTCTGAAAGTTCTAGACCTGGCTTAGCCATGAAAGCCACTGGGTCATTTTGGGCCAATTACCAGGAGACTGGGAGTTCTAGTTCCGTCTTAGCCCATGAAAGCCACTGGGTCATTTTGGGCCAATAACCGGGGGACTGGGAGTTGTAGACTTTTCTAATGCCATGAAAGCCACCTGGGTGAATTTGGGCCAATTACCAGGAGACTGAGAGTTCTGCACCTGTTTTAGCCCATGAAAGCCACTGGGTCGTTTTGGCCCAATTACCCGGAGAATGGGAGTTCTAGTCCCGTCTTAGCCCATGAAAGCCACTGCATCATTTTGGGTCAATTAACAGGCAACTGGGAGTTCTAGACCCAGCCCATGAAAGCAACTGGGTCATTTTGGGCCAATTACCAGGAGACTGGGAGTTCTAGTCCCGTTTTTACCCATGAAAGCCACTGGGTCATTTTGGGCCAATTATCAGGAGACTGACATTTCTAGTCCGTCTTAGCCATGAAAGCCACTGGGTCATTTTGAGCCAATTACCAGGAAACTGGGAGTTCTAGTCCAATCTTAGCCCATGAAAGCCACTGGGTCATTTTGGGGCAATTACCAGGAGACTGGGAGTTCTAGTGCCGTCTTAGCCCATGATAGCCACTGGGTCATTTTGGGCCAATTACCAGGAGACTGGGAGTTCTAGTCCCTTTTTAGCCCATGAAAGCCACTGGGTCGTTTGGGGCCATTTACCAGGAGACTGGGAGTTCCAGTCCAATCTTAGCCCATGAAAGCCACTGGGTCATTTTGGGCCAATAACCCGGAGACTGAGAGTTCTAGTCCCCTCTTAGCCCATGAAAGCCGCTGGGTCATTTTGGGCCAATTATCAGGAGTCTGAAATTTCTAGTCCGTCTTAGCCCATGAAAGCCACTGGGACATTTGGGGCCAATTACCAGGAGACTGGGAGTTCTAGTCCCGTCTTAACCCATGAAAGCCACTGGGTCATTTTGAGCCAATTACCAGGAGTCTGAGAGTTCTACACCTGGCTTAGCCATGAAAGCCACTGGGTCATTTTGGGCCAATTACCAGGAGACTGGGAGTTCTAGTTCCGTCTTAGCCCATGAAAGCCACTGGGTAATTTTGGGCCAATTACCAGGACACTGGGAGTTCTAGTCCCCTCTTTACCCATGAAAGCCGCTGGGTCATTTTGGGCCAATTATCAGGAGACTGACATTTCTAGTCCGTCTTAGCCATGAAAGCCACTGGGTCATTTTGAGCCAATAACGAGGAGACTGACATTTCTAGTCCTTCTTAGCCATGAAAGCCACTGGGTCATTTTGAGCCAATTATCAGGAGACTGGGAGTTCTAGTCCCTTCTTAGCCCATGAAAGCCACTGGGTCATTTGGGGCCAATTACCAGGAGACTGGGAGTTCTAGTCCAATCTTAGCCCATCAAAGCCACTGGGTCATTTGGGGCCAATTACCAGGAGACTGGGAGTTCTAGTCCAATCTTAGCCCATCAAAGCCGCTGGGTCATTTTGAGCCAATTACGAGGAGACTGACATTTCTAGTCCGTCTTAGCCATGAAAGCCACTGGGTCATTTGGGGCCAATTACCAGGAGATTGGGAGTTCTAGTCCCTTCTTAGCCCATGAAAGCCACTGGGTCATTTGGGGCCAATTACCAGGAGACTGGGAGTTCTAGTCCAATCTTAGCCCATCAAAGCCACTGGGTCATTTTAGGCCAATTATCAGGAGACTGACATTTCTAGTCCATCTTAGTCCATGAAAGCCGCTGGGTCATTTTGGGCCAATTAACAGGAGACTGACATTTCTAGTCCGTCTTAGCCCATGAAAGCCACTGGGTCATTTTGGGCCAATTACCAGGACACTGGTAGTTCTATACCCGTCTTTACCCATAAAAGCCACTGGGTCATTTTGGGCCAATTACCAGGGGACTGGCAGTTGTAGACTTTTCTTACACCATGAAAGCCACCTGGGTGAATTTGGGCCAATTACCAGGAGACTGGGAGTTCTACACCTGTCTTAGCCCATGAAAGCCACTGGGTCCTTTTGGGCCAATTACCAGGAGAATGGGAGTTCTAGTCCCGTCTTAGCCCATGAAAGCGATTGGGTCATTTTGGGCCAATTAACAGGGGACTGGGAGTTCTAGACCCAGCCCATGAAAGCTACTGGGTCATTTTGGGCCAATTGCCAGGAGACTGGGAGTTCTATTCCCTTCTTAGCACATGGAAGCCACTGGGTCATTTGGGGCCAATTACCAGGAGAATGGGAGTTCTAGTCCAATCTTAGCCCGTTAAAGCCACTGGGTCATATTGGGCCAATTATCAGGAGACTAAGAGTTCTTGTCCCCTCTTAGCCCATGAAAGTCGCTGGGTCATTTTGGGCCAATTATCAGGAGACTGACATTTCTAGTCCGTCTTACCCCATGAAAGCCAGTGGGTCATATTGGGCCAATTACCAGGAGACTGGGAGTTCTAGTACCGTCTTAACCCATGAAAGCCACTGCGTCATTTTGAGCCAATTACCAGGAGTCTGAGAGTTGTAGACCTGGCTTAGCCATGAAAGCCACTGGGTCATTTTGGGCCAATTACCAGGAGACTGGGAGTTCTAGTCCCGTCTTAGCCCATGAAAGCCACTGGGTCATTTTGGGCCAATTACCAGGACACTGGGAGTTCTAGTCCAATCTTAGCCCATGAAAGCCACTGGGACATTTGGGGCCAATTACCTGGAGACTGGGAGTTCTAGTCCCGTCTTAGCCCATGAAAGCCACTGGGTCATTTTGGGCCAATTACCAGGACACTGGGAGTTCTATACCCGTCTTTACACATAAAAGCCACTGGGTCATTTTGGGCCAATTACCAGGGGACTGGGAGTTGTAGACTTTTCTTACACTGTGAAAGCCACCTGGGTGAATTTGGGCCGATTACCAGTAGACTGGGAGTTCTACACCTGTCTTAGCCCATGAAAGCCACTGGGTCGCTTTGGGCCAATTACCCGGAGAATGGGAGTTCTAGTCCCGTCTTAGCCCATGAAAGCCACTGGGTCATTTTGGGCCAATAACCGGGGGACTGGGAGTTGTTGACTTTTCTTATGCCATGAAAGCCACCTGGGTGAATTTGGGCCAATTACCAGGAGACTGAGAATTCTGCACCTGTCTTAGCCCATGAAAGCCACTGGGTCATTTTGGGGCAATTACCAGGAGACTGGGAGTTCTAGTGCCGTCTTAGCCCATAATAGCCACTGGGTCATTTTGGGCCAATAAACAGGCGACTGGGAGTTCTAGACCCAGCCCATGAAAGCCACTGGGTCATTTTGGGCCAATTACCAGGAGACTGGGAGTTCTAGTCCCGTCTTTACCCATAAAAGCCTCTGGGTCATTTTGGGCCAATTATCAGGAGACTGACATTTCTAGTCCGTCTTAGCCATGAAAGCCACTGGGTCATTTTGGGCCAATTACCCGGAGAGTGGGAGTTCTAGTCCCGTCTTAGCCCATGAAAGCCACTGGGTCATTTTGAGCCAATTACCAGGAGTCTGAGAGTTCTAGACCTGGCTTAGGCATGAAAGCCACTGGGTCATTTTGGGCCAATTACCAGGAGACTGGGAATTCTAGTTCCGTCTTAGCCCATGAAAGCCACTGGGTCATTTTGGGCCAATAACCGGGGGACTGGGAGTTGTAGACTTTTCTTATGCCATGAAAGCCACCTGGGTGAATTTGGGCCAATTACCAGGAGACTGAGAGTTCTGCACCTGTCTTAGCCCATGAAAGCCACTGGGTCATTTTGGGGCAATTACCAGGAGACTGGGAGTTCTAGTGCCGTCTTAGCCCATGATAGCCACTGGGTCATTTTGGGCCAATTACTAGGAGACTGGGAGTTTTAGTCCCTTCTTAGCCCATGAAAGCCACTGGGTCGTTTGGGGCCATTTACCAGGAGACTGGGAGTTCCAGTCCAATCTTAGCCCATGAAAGCCACTGGGTCATTTTGGGCCAATTACCCAGAGACTGAGAGTTCTAGTCCCCTCTTAGCCCATGAAAGCCGCTGGGTCATTTTGGGCCAATTATCAGGAGACTGACATTTCTAGTCCGTCTTAGTCCATGGAAGCCACTGGGTCATTTTGGGCCAATTATCAGGAGACTGACATTTCTAGTCCGTCTTAGCCCATGAAAGCCACTGGGACATTTGGGGCCAATTACCAGGAGACTGGGAGTTCTAGTCCCGTCTTAACCCATGAAAGCCACTGGGTCATTTTGAGCCAATTACCAGGAGTCTGAGAGTTCTAGACCTGGCTTAGCCATGAAAGCTACTGGGTCATTTTGGGCCAATTACCAGGAGACTGGGAGTTCTAGTTCCGTCTTAGCCCATGAAAGCCACTGGGTCGCTTTGGGCCAATTACCCGGAGAATGGGAGTTCTAGTCCCGTCTTAGCCCATGAAAGCCACTGGGTCATTTTGGGGCAATTAACAGGCGACTGGGAGTTCTAGACCCAGCCCATGAAAGCCACTGGGTCATTTTGGGCCAATTACCAGGAGACTGGGAGTTCTAGTCCCGTCTTTACCCATAAAAGCCTCTGGGTCATTTTGGGCCAATTATCAGGAGACTAACATTTCTAGTCCGTCTTAGCCATGAACGCCACTGGGTCATTTTGGGCCAATTACCAGGAGACTGGGAGTTCTAGTTCCGTCTTAGCCCATGAAAGCCACCGGGTCATTTTGAGCCAATTACCAGGAGTCTGAGAGTTCTAGACCTGGCTTAGGCATGAAAGCCATTGCGTCATTTTGGGTCAATTAACAGGCGACTGGGAGTTCTAGTCAAGTTTTTACCCATGAAAGCCACTGGGTCATTTTGGGCCAATTATCAGGAGACTGACATTTTTAGTCCGTCTTAGCCATGAAAGCCACTGGGTCATTTTGGGGCAATTACCAGGAGACTGGGAGTTCTAGTGCCGTCTTAGCCCATGATAGCCGCTGGGTCATTTTGGGCCAATTATCAGGAGGCTGACATTTCTAGTCCGTCTTAGCCCATGAAAGCCATTGGGTCATTTGGGGCCAAATACCAGGAGACTGGGAGTTCTAGTCCCGTCTTAACCCATGAAAGCCACTGGGTCATTTTGAGCCAATTACCAGGAGTCTGAGAGTTCTAGATCTGGCTTAGCCATGAAAGCCACTGGGTTATTTTGGGCCAATTACCAGGAGACTGGGAGTTCTAGTTCCGTCTTAGCCCATGAAAGCCACTATGTCATTTTGGGCCAATTACCAGGACACAGGGAGTTTTAGTCCCTTCTTTACCCATGAAAGCCGCTGGGTCATTTTGGGCCAATTATCAGGAGACTGACATTTCTAGTCCGTCTTAGCCATGAAAGCCACTGGGTCATTTTGAGCCAATTACGAGGAGACTGAAATTTCTAGTCCGTCTTAGCCATGAAAGCCACTGGGTCATTTTGAGCCAATTACCAGGAGACTGGGAGTTCTAGTCCCTTCTTAGCCCATGAAAGCCACTGGGTCATTTGGGGCCAATTACCAGGAGACTGGGAGTTCTAGTCCAATCTTAGCCCATGAAAGCCACTGAGTCATTTTGGGCCAATTACCAGGAGACTGAAATTTCTAGTCCGTCTTAGCCCATGAATGGCACTGGGTCATTTTAGGCCAATTATCAGGAGACTGACATTTCTAGTCCGTCTTAGTCCATGAAAGCCGCTGGGTCATATTGGGCCAATTATCAGGAGACTGACATTTCTAGTCCGTCTTAGCCCATGAAAGCCCCTGGGTCATTTTGGGCCAATTACCAGGAGACTGGGAGTTCTAGTTCCGTCTTAACCCATGAAAGCGACTGGGTCATTTTGGGCCAATTACCAGGACACTGGGAGTTCTATACCCGTCTTTACCCATAAAAGCCACTGGGTCATTTTGGGCCAATTACCAGGGGACTGGCAGTTGTAGACTTTTCTTACACCTTGAAAGCCGCCTGGGTGAATTTGGGCCAATTACCAGGAGACTGAGAGTTCTAGTCCCCTCTTAGCCCATGAAAGCCGTTGGGTCATTTTGGGCCAATTACCCGGAGAATGGGAGTTCTAGTCCCGTCTTAGCCCAGGAAAGCGATTGGGTCATTTTGGGCCAATTAACAGGCGACTGGGAGTTCTAGACCCAGCCCATGAAAGCCACTGGGTCATTTTGGGCCAATTACCAGGAGACTGGGAGTTGTAGTCCCGTCTTTACCCATAAAAGCCTCTGGGTCATTTTGGGCCAATTATCAGGAGACTGACATTTCTAGTCCGTCTTAGCCATGAAAGCCACTGGGTCATTTTGGGCCAATTACCACAAGACTGGGTGTTCTAGTCCCGTCTTAGCCCATGAAAGCCACTGGGTCATTTTGAGCCAATTACCAGGAGACTGGGAGTTCTAGTCCCGTTTTTACCCATGAAAGCCACTGGGTCATTTTGGGCCAATTATCAGGAGACTGACATTTCTAGTCCGTCTTAGCCATGAAAGCCACTGGGTCATTTTGAGCCAATTACCAGGAAACGGGGAGTTCTAGTCCCTTCTTAGCCCATGAAAGGCACTGGGTCGTTTGGGGCCAATTACCAGGAGACTGGGAGTTCTAGTCCAATCTTAGCCCATGAAAGCCACTGTGTCATTTTGGGCCAATTACCAGGAGACTGAGAGTTCTAGTCCCCTCTTAGCCCATGAAAGCCGTTGGGTCATTTTGGGGCAATTACCAGGAGACTGGGAGTTCTACTGAGGTCTTAGCCCATGATAACCACTGGGTCATTTTGGGACAATTATCAGGAGACTGACATTTCTAGTCCGTCTTAGCCCATGAAAGCCACTGGGTAATTTTGGGCCAATTACCAGGACACTGGGAGTTCTAGTCCCCTCTTTACCCATGAAAGCCGCTGGGTCATTTTGGGCCAATTATCAGAAGACTGACATTTCTAGTCCGTTTTAGCCCATGAAAGCCACTGGGTCATTTGGGGCCAATTACCAGGAGACGGGGAGTTCTAGTCCCGTCTTAACCCATGAAAGCCACTGGGTCATTTTGAGCCAATTACCAGGAGACTGACATTTCTAGTCCGTCTTAGTCCATGAAAGCCGCTGGGTCATTTTGGGCCAATTATCAGAAGACTGACATTTCTAGTCCGTTTTAGCCCATGAAAGCCACTGGGTCATTTGGGGCCAATTACCAGGAGACGGGGAGTTCTAGTCCCGTCTTAACCCATGAAAGCCACTGGGTCATTTTGAGCCAATTACCAGGAGTCTGAGAGTTCTAGACCTGGCTTAGCCATGAAAGCCACTGGGTCATTTTGGGCCAATTACCAGGAGACTGGGAGTTCTAGTCCCGATTTTACCCATGAAAGCCGCTGGGTCATTTTGGACCAATTATCAGGAGACTCACATTTCTAGTCCGTCTTAGCCCATGAAAGCCACTGGGTCATTTTGGGGCAAGTACCAGGAGACTGGGAGTTCTAGTGCCGTCTTAGCCCATGATAGCCACTGGGTCATTTTGGGCCAATTACCAGGAGACTGGGAGTTCTAGTCCCTTCTTAGCCCATGAAAGCCACTGGGTCGTTTGGGGCCATTTACCAGGAGACTGGGTGTTCCAGTCCAATCTTAGCCCATGAAAGCCACTGGGTCATTTTGGGCCAATTACCCGGAGACTGAGAGTTCTAGTCCCCTCTTAGCCCATGAAAGCCGCTGGGTCATTTTGGGCCAATTATCAGGAGACTGAAATTTCTAGTCCGTCTTAGCCCATGAATGCCACTGGGTCATTTTGGGGCAATTACCAGGAGACTGGGAGTTCTAGTGCCGTCTTAGCCCATGATAGCCACTGGGTCATTTTGGGCCAATTATCAGGAAACTGACATTTCTAGTCCGTCTTAGTCCATGGAAGCCGCTGGGTCATTTTGGGCCAATTATCAGGAGACTGACATTTCTAGTCCGTCTTAGCCCATGAAAGCCACTGGGACATTTGGGGCCAATTACCAGGAGACTGGGAGTTCTAGTCCCGTCTTAACCCATGAAAGCCACTGGGTCATTTTGAGCCAATTACCTGGAGTCGGAGAGTTCTACACCTGGCTTAGCCATGAAAGCCACTGGGTCATTTTGGGCCAATTACCAGGAGACTGGGAGTTCTAGTTCCGTCTTAGCCCATGAAAGCCACTGGGTAATTTTGGGCCAATTACCAGGACACTGGGAGTTCTAGTCCCCTCTTTACCCATGAAAGCCGCTGGGTCATTTTGGGCCAATTATCAGGAGACTGACATTTCTAGTCCGTCTTAGCCATGAAAGCCACTGGGTCATTTTGAGCCAATTACCAGGAGACTGGGAGTTCTAGTCCAATCTTAGCCCATCAAAGCCACTGGGTCATTTTGGGCCAATTACCAGGAGACTGAAATTTCTAGTCCGTCTTAGCCCATGAAAGGCACTGGGTCATTTTAGGCCAATTATCAGGAGACTGACATTTCTAGTCCATCTTAGTCCATGAAATCCGCTGGGTCATTTTGGGCCAATTAACAGGAGACTGAAATTTCTAGTCCGTCTTAGCCCATGAAAGCCACTGGGTCATTTTGGGCCAATTACCAGGACACTGGGAGTTCTATACCCGTCTTTACCTATAAAAGCCACTGGGACATTTTGGGCCAATTACCAGGGGACTGGCAGTTGTAGACTTTTCTTACACCATGAAAGCCACCTGGGTGAATTTGGGCCAATTACCAGGAGACTGGGAGTTCTACACCTGTCTTAGCCCATGAAAGCCACTGGGTCGTTTTGGGCCAATTACCCGGAGAATGGGAGTTCTAGTCCCGTCTTAGCCCAGGAAAGCGATTGGGTCATTTTGGGCCAATTAACAGGCGACTGGGAGTTCTAGACCCAGCCCATGAAAGCCACTGGGTCATTTTGGGCCAATTACCAGGAGACTGGGAGTTCTAGTCCCGTCTTTACCCATAAAAGCCTCTGGGTCATTTTGGGCCAATTATCAGGATACTGACATTTCTAGTCCGTCTTAGTCATGAAAGCCACTGGGTCGTTTTGGGCCAATTACCACAAGACTGGGTGTTCTAGTTCCGTCTTAACCCATGAAAGCCACTGGGTCATTTTGAGCCAATTACCAGGAGTCTGAAAGTTCTAGACCTGGCTTAGCCATGAAAGCCACTGGGTCATTTTGGGCCAATTACCAGGAGACTGGGAGTTCTAGTTCCGTCTTAGCCCATGAAAGCCACTGGGTCATTTTGGGCCAATAACCGGGGGACTGGGAGTTGTAGACTTTTCTAATGCCATGAAAGCCACCTGGGTGAATTTGGGCCAATTACCAGGAGACTGAGAGTTCTGCACCTGTTTTAGCCCATGAAAGCCACTGGGTCGTTTTGGCCCAATTACCCGGAGAATGGGAGTTCTAGTCCCGTCTTAGCCCATGAAAGCCACTGCATCATTTTGGGTCAATTAACAGGTGACTGGGAGTTCTAGACCCAGCCCATGAAAGCAACTGGGTCATTTTGGGCCAATTACCAGGAGACTGGGAGTTCTAGTCCCGTTTTTACCCATGAAAGCCACTGGGTCATTTTGGGCCAATTATCAGGAGACTGACATTTCTAGTCCGTCTTAGCCATGAAAGCCACTGGGTCATTTTGAGCCAATTACCAGGAAACTGGGAGTTCTAGTCCAATCTTAGCCCATGAAAGCCACTGGGTCATTTTGGGGCAATTACCAGGAGACTGGGAGTTCTAGTGCCGTCTTAGCCCATGATAGCCACTGGGTCATTTTGGGCCAATTACCAGGAGACTGGGAGTTCTAGTCCCTTTTTAGCCCATGAAAGCCACTGGGTCGTTTGGGGCCATTTACCAGGAGACTGGGAGTTCCAGTCCAATCTTAGCCCATGAAAGCCACTGGGTCATTTTGGGCCAATAACCCGGAGACTGAGAGTTCTAGTCCCCTCTTAGCCCATGAAAGCCGCTGGGTCATTTTGGGCCAATTATCAGGAGTCTGAAATTTCTAGTCCGTCTTAGCCCATGAAAGCCACTGGGACATTTGGGGCCAATTACCAGGAGACTGGGAGTTCTAGTCCCGTCTTAACCCATGAAAGCCACTGGGTCATTTTGAGCCAATTACCAGGAGTCTGAGAGTTCTACACCTGGCTTAGCCATGAAAGCCACTGGGTCATTTTGGGCCAATTACCAGGAGACTGGGAGTTCTAGTTCCGTCTTAGCCCATGAAAGCCACTGGGTAATTTTGGGCCAATTACCAGGACACTGGGAGTTCTAGTCCCCTCTTTACCCATGAAAGCCGCTGGGTCATTTTGGGCCAATTATCAGGAGACTGACATTTCTAGTCCGTCTTAGCCATGAAAGCCACTGGGTCATTTTGAGCCAATAACGAGGAGACTGACATTTCTAGTCCTTCTTAGCCATGAAAGCCACTGGGTCATTTTGAGCCAATTATCAGGAGACTGGGAGTTCTAGTCCCTTCTTAGCCCATGAAAGCCACTGGGTCATTTGGGGCCAATTACCAGGAGACTGGGAGTTCTAGTCCAATCTTAGCCCATCAAAGCCACTGGGTCATTTTGGGGCAATTACCAGGAGACTGGGAGTTCTAGTGCCGTCTTAGCCCATGATAGCCACTGGGTCATTTTGGGCCAATTACTAGGAGACTGGGAGTTTTAGTCCCTTCTTAGCCCATGAAAGCCACTGGGTCGTTTGGGGCCATTTACCAGGAGACTGGGAGTTCCAGTCCAATCTTAGCCCATGAAAGCCACTGGGTCATTTTGGGCCAATTACCCGGAGACTGAGAGTTCTAGTCCCCTCTTAGCCCATGAAAGCCGCTGGGTCATTTTGGGCCAATTATCAGGAGACTGACATTTCTAGTCCGTCTTAGTCCATGGAAGCCACTGGGTCATTTTGGGCCAATTATCAGGAGACTGACATTTCTAGTCCGTCTTAGCCCATGAAAGCCACTGGGACATTTGGGGCCAATTACCAGGAGACTGGGAGTTCTAGTCCCGTCTTAACCCATGAAAGCCACTGGGTCATTTTGAGCCAATTACCAGGAGTCTGAGAGTTCTAGACCTGGCTTAGCCATGAAAGCTACTGGGTCATTTTGGGCCAATTACCAGGAGACTGGGAGTTCTAGTTCCGTCTTAGCCCATGAAAGCCACTGGGTCGCTTTGGGCCAATTACCCGGAGAATGGGAGTTCTAGTCCCGTCTTAGCCCATGAAAGCCACTGGGTCATTTTGGGGCAATTAACAGGCGACTGGGAGTTCTAGACCCAGCCCATGAAAGCCACTGGGTCATTTTGGGCCAATTACCAGGAGACTGGGAGTTCTAGTCCCGTCTTTACCCATAAAAGCCTCTGGGTCATTTTGGGCCAATTATCAGGAGACTAACATTTCTAGTCCGTCTTAGCCATGAACGCCACTGGGTCATTTTGGGCCAATTACCAGGAGACTGGGAGTTCTAGTTCCGTCTTAGCCCATGAAAGCCACCGGGTCATTTTGAGCCAATTACCAGGAGTCTGAGAGTTCTAGACCTGGCTTAGGCATGAAAGCCATTGCGTCATTTTGGGTCAATTAACAGGCGACTGGGAGTTCTAGTCAAGTTTTTACCCATGAAAGCCACTGGGTCATTTTGGGCCAATTATCAGGAGACTGACATTTTTAGTCCGTCTTAGCCATGAAAGCCACTGGGTCATTTTGGGGCAATTACCAGGAGACTGGGAGTTCTAGTGCCGTCTTAGCCCATGATAGCCGCTGGGTCATTTTGGGCCAATTATCAGGAGGCTGACATTTCTAGTCCGTCTTAGCCCATGAAAGCCATTGGGTCATTTGGGGCCAAATACCAGGAGACTGGGAGTTCTAGTCCCGTCTTAACCCATGAAAGCCACTGGGGCATTTTGAGCCAATTACCAGGAGTCTGAGAGTTCTAGATCTGGCATAGCCATGAAAGCCACTGGGTTATTTTGGGCCATTTACCAGGAGACTGGGAGTTCTAGTTCCGTCTTAGCCCATGAAAGCCACTATGTCATTTTGGGCCAATTACCAGGACACAGGGAGTTCTAGTCCCTTCTTTACCCATGAAAGCCGCTGGGTCATTTTGGGCCAATTATCAGGAGACTGACATTTCTAGTCCGTCTTAGCCATGAAAGCCACTGGGTCATTTTGAGCCAATTACGAGGAGACTGAAATTTCTAGTCCGTCTTAGCCATGAAAGCCACTGGGTCATTTTGAGCCAATTACCAGGAGACTGGGAGTTCTAGTCCCTTCTTAGCCCATGAAAGCCACTGGGTCATTTGGGGCCAATTACCAGGAGACTGGGAGTTCTATTCCAATCTTAGCCCATGAAAGCCACTGGGTCATTTTGGGCCAATTACCAGGAGACTGAAATTTCTAGTCCGTCTTAGCCCATGAAAGGCACTGGGTCATTTTAGGCCAATTATCAGGAGACTGACATTTCTAGTCCGTCTTAGTCCATGAAAGCCGCTGGGTCATTTTGGGCCAATTATCAGGAGAGTGAAATTTCTAGTCCGTCTTAGCCCATGAAAGCCACTGGGTCATTTTGGGGCAATTACCAGGAGACTGGGAGTTCTAGTGCCGTCTTAGCCCATGATAGCCACTGGGTCATTTTGGGCCAATTATCAGGAAACTGACATTTCTAGTCCGTCTTAACCCATGAAAGCCACTGGGACATTTGGGGCCAATTACCAGGAGACTGGGAGTTCTAGTCCCGTCTTAACCCATGAAAGCCACTGGGTCATTTTGAGCCAATTACCAGGAGTCTGAGAGTTCTACACCTGGCTTAGCCATGAAAGCCACTGGGTCATTTTGGGCCAATTACCAGGAGACTGGGAGTTCTAGTTCCGTCTTAGCCCATGAAAGCCACTGGGTAATTTTGGGCCAATTACCAGGACACTGGGAGTTCTAGTCCCCTCTTTACCCATGAAAGCCGCTGGGTCATTTTGGGCCAATTATCAGGAGACTGACATTTCTCGTCCGTCTTAGCCATGAAAGCCACTGGGTCATTTTGAGCCAATAACGAGGAGACTGACATTTCTAGTCCTTCTTAGCCATGAAAGCCACTGGGTCATTTTGAGCCAATTATCAGGAGACTGGGAGTTCTAGTCCCTTCTTAGCCCATGAAAGCCACTGGGTCATTTGGGGCCAATTACCAGGAGACTGGGAGTTCTAGTCCAATCTTAGCCCATCAAAGCCACTGGGTCATTTGGGGCCAATTACCAGGAGACTGGGAGTTCTAGTCCAATCTTAGCCCATCAAAGCCGCTGGGTCATTTTGAGCCAATTACGAGGAGACTGACATTTCTAGTCCGTCTTAGCCATGAAAGCCACTGGGTCATTTGGGGCCAATTACCAGGAGATTGGGAGTTCTAGTCCCTTCTTAGCCCATGAAAGCCACTGGGTCATTTGGGGCCAATTACCAGGAGACTGGGAGTTCTAGTCCAATCTTAGCCCATCAAAGCCACTGGGTCATTTTAGGCCAATTATCAGGAGACTGACATTTCTAGTCCATCTTAGTCCATGAAAGCCGCTGGGTCATTTTGGGCCAATTAACAGGAGACTGACATTTCTAGTCCGTCTTAGCCCATGAAAGCCACTGGGTCATTTTGGGCCAATTACCAGGACACTGGTAGTTCTATACCCGTCTTTACCCATAAAAGCCACTGGGTCATTTTGGGCCAATTACCAGGGGACTGGCAGTTGTAGACTTTTCTTACACCATGAAAGCCACCTGGGTGAATTTGGGCCAATTACCAGGAGACTGGGAGTTCTACACCTGTCTTAGCCCATGAAAGCCACTGGGTCCTTTTGGGCCAATTACCAGGAGAATGGGAGTTCTAGTCCCGTCTTAGCCCATGAAAGCGATTGGGTAATTTTGGGCCAATTAACAGGGGACTGGGAGTTCTAGACCCAGCCCATGAAAGCTACTGGGTCATTTTGGACCAATTGCCAGGAGACTGGGAGTTCTATTCCCTTCTTAGCACATGGAAGCCACTGGGTCATTTGGGGCCAATTACCAGGAGAATGGGAGTTCTAGTCCAATCTTAGCCCGTTAAAGCCACTGGGTCATTTTGGGCCAATTATCAGGAGACTAAGAGTTCTTGTCCCCTCTTAGCCCATGAAAGTCGCTGGGTCATTTTGGGCCAATTATCAGGAGACTGACATTTCTAGTCCGTCTTAGCCCATGAAAGCCAGTGGGTCATATTGGGCCAATTACCAGGAGACTGGGAGTTCTAGTACCGTCTTAACCCATGAAAGCCACTGCGTCATTTTGAGCCAATTACCAGGAGTCTGAGAGTTGTAGACCTGGCTTAGCCATGAAAGCCACTGGGTCATTTTGGGCCAATTACCAGGAGACTGGGAGTACTAGTCCCGTCTTAGCCCATGAAAGCCACTGGGTCATTTTGGGCCAATTACCAGGACACTGGGAGTTCTAGTCCAATCTTAGCCCATGAAAGCCACTGGGACATTTGGGGCCAATTACCTGGAGACTGGGAGTTCTAGTCCCGTCTTAGCCCATGAAAGCCACTGGGTCATTTTGGGCCAATTACCAGGACACTGGGAGTTCTATACCCGTCTTTACACATAAAAGCCACTGGGTCATTTTGGGCCAATTACCAGGGGACTGGGAGTTGTAGACTTTTCTTACACCGTGAAAGCCACCTGGGTGAATTTGGGCCGATTACCAGTAGACTGGGAGTTCTACACCTGTCTTAGCCCATGAAAGCCACTGGGTCGCTTTGGGCCAATTACCCGGAGAATGGGAGTTCTAGTCCCGTCTTAGCCCATGAAAGCCACTGGGTCATTTTGAGCCAATTACCAGGAGTCTGAGAGTTCTAGACCTGGCTTAGGCATGAAAGCCACTGGGTCATTTTGGGCCAATAACCGGGGGACTGGGAGTTGTTGACTTTTCTTATGCCATGAAAGCCACCTGGGTGAATTTGGGCCAATTACCAGGAGACTGAGAATTCTGCACCTGTCTTAGCCCATGAAAGCCACTGGGTCATTTTGGGGCAATTACCAGGAGACTGGGAGTTCTAGTGCCGTCTTAGCCCATAATAGCCACTGGGTCATTTTGGGCCAATAAACAGGCGACTGGGAGTTCTAGACCCAGCCCATGAAAGCCACTGGGTCATTTTGGGCCAATTACCAGGAGACTGGGAGTTCTAGTCCCGTCTTTACCCATAAAAGCCTCTGGGTCATTTTGGGCCAATTATCAGGAGACTGACATTTCTAGTCCGTCTTAGCCATGAAAGCCACTGGGTCATTTTGGGCCAATTACCCGGAGAGTGGGAGTTCTAGTCCCGTCTTAGCCCATGAAAGCCACTGGGTCATTTTGAGCCAATTACCAGGAGTCTGAGAGTTCTAGACCTGGCTTAGGCATGAAAGCCACTGGGTCATTTTGGGCCAATTACCAGGAGACTGGGAATTCTAGTTCCGTCTTAGCCCATGAAAGCCACTGGGTCATTTTGGGCCAATAACCGGGGGACTGGGAGTTGTAGACTTTTCTTATGCCATGAAAGCCACCTGGGTGAATTTGGGCCAATTACCAGGAGACTGAGAGTTCTGCACCTGTCTTAGCCCATGAAAGCCACTGGGTCATTTTGGGGCAATTACCAGGAGACTGGGAGTTCTAGTGCCGTCTTAGCCCATGATAGCCACTGGGTCATTTTGGGCCAATTACTAGGAGACTGGGAGTTTTAGTCCCTTCTTAGCCCATGAAAGCCACTGGGTCGTTTGGGGCCATTTACCAGGAGACTGGGAGTTCCAGTCCAATCTTAGCCCATGAAAGCCACTGGGTCATTTTGGGCCAATTACCCGGAGACTGAGAGTTCTAGTCCCCTCTTAGCCCATGAAAGCCGCTGGGTCATTTTGGGCCAATTATCAGGAGACTGACATTTCTAGTCCGTCTTAGTCCATGGAAGCCACTGGGTCATTTTGGGCCAATTATCAGGAGACTGACATTTCTAGTCCGTCTTAGCCCATGAAAGCCACTGGGACATTTGGGGCCAATTACCAGGAGACTGGGAGTTCTAGTCCCGTCTTAACCCATGAAAGCCACTGGGTCATTTTGAGCCAATTACCAGGAGTCTGAGAGTTCTAGACCTGGCTTAGCCATGAAAGCTACTGGGTCATTTTGGGCCAATTACCAGGAGACTGGGAGTTCTAGTTCCGTCTTAGCCCATGAAAGCCACTGGGTCGCTTTGGGCCAATTACCCGGAGAATGGGAGTTCTAGTCCCATCTTAGCCCATGAAAGCCACTGGGTCATTTTGGGGCAATTAACAGGCGACTGGGAGTTCTAGACCCAGCCCATGAAAGCCACTGGGTCATTTTGGGCCAATTACCAGGAGACTGGGAGTTCTAGTCCCGTCTTTACCCATAAAAGCCTCTGGGTCATTTTGGGCCAATTATCAGGAGACTAACATTTCTAGTCCGTCTTAGCCATGAACGCCACTGGGTCATTTTGGGCCAATTACCAGGAGACTGGGAGTTCTAGTTCCGTCTTAGCCCATGAAAGCCACCGGGTCATTTTGAGCCAATTACCAGGAGTCTGAGAGTTCTAGACCTGGCTTAGGCATGAAAGCCATTGCGTCATTTTGGGTCAATTAACAGGCGACTGGGAGTTCTAGTCAAGTTTTTACCCATGAAAGCCACTGGGTCATTTTGGGCCAATTATCAGGAGACTGACATTTTTAGTCCGTCTTAGCCATGAAAGCCACTGGGTCATTTTGGGGCAATTACCAGGAGACTGGGAGTTCTAGTGCCGTCTTAGCCCATGATAGCCGCTGGGTCATTTTGGGCCAATTATCAGGAGGCTGACATTTCTAGTCCGTCTTAGCCCATGAAAGCCATTGGGTCATTTGGGGCCAAATACCAGGAGACTGGGAGTTCTAGTCCCGTCTTAACCCATGAAAGCCACTGGGTCATTTTGAGCCAATTACCAGGAGTCTGAGAGTTCTAGATCTGGCATAGCCATGAAAGCCACTAGGTTATTTTGGGCCAATTACCAGGAGACTGGGAGTTCTAGTTCCGTCTTAGCCCATGAAAGCCACTATGTCATTTTGGGCCAATTACCAGGACACAGGGAGTTCTAGTCCCTTCTTTACCCATGAAAGCCGCTGGGTCATTTTGGGCCAATTATCAGGAGACTGACATTTCTAGTCCGTCTTAGCCATGAAAGCCACTGGGTCATTTTGAGCCAATTACGAGGAGACTGAAATTTCTAGTCCGTCTTAGCCATGAAAGCCACTGGGTCATTTTGAGCCAATTACCAGGAGACTGGGAGTTCTAGTCCCTTCTTAGCCCATGAAAGCCACTGGGTCATTTGGGGCCAATTACCAGGAGACTGGGAGTTCTATTCCAATCTTAGCCCATGAAAGCCACTGGGTCATTTTGGGCCAATTACCAGGAGACTGAAATTTCTAGTCCGTCATAGCCCATGAAAGGCACTGGGTCATTTTAGGCCAATTATCAGGAGACTGACATTTCTAGTCCGTCTTAGTCCATGAAAGCCGCTGGGTCATTTTGGGACAATTATCAGGAGAGTGAAATTTCTAGTCCGTCTTAGCCCATGAAAGCCACTGGGTCATTTTGGGGCAATTACCAGGAGACTGGGAGTTCTAGTGCCGTCTTAGCCCATGATAGCCACTGGGTCATTTTGGGCCAATTATCAGGAAACTGACATTTCTAGTCCGTCTTAGTCCATGGAAGCCGCTGGGTCATTTTGGGCCAATTATCAGGAGACTGACATTTCTAGTCCGTCTTAACCCATGAAAGCCACTGGGACATTTGGGGCCAATTACCAGGAGACTGGGAGTTCTAGTCCCGTCTTAACCCATGAAAGCCACTGGGTCATTTTGAGCCAATTACCAGGAGTCGGAGAGTTCTACACCTGGCTTAGCCATGAAAGCTACTGGGTCATTTTGGCCCAATTACCAGGAGACTGGGAGTTCTAGTTCCGTCTTAGCCCATGAAAGCCACTGGGTAATTTTGGGCCAATTACCAGGACACTGGGAGTTCTAGTCCCCTCTTTACCCATGAAAGCCGCTGGGTCATTTTGGGCCAATTATCAGGAGACTGACATTTCTAGTCCGTCTTAGCCATGAAAGCCACTGGGTCATTTTGAGCCAATTACGAGGAGACTGACATTTCTAGTCCTTCTTAGCCATGAAAGCCACTGGGTCATTTTGAGCCAATTACCAGGAGACTGGGAGTTCTAGTCCCTTCTTAGCCCATGAAAGCCACTGGGTCATTTGGGGCCAATTACCAGGAGACTGGGAGTTCTAGTCCAATCTTAGCCCATCAAAGCGACTGGGTCATTTTGGGCCAATTATCAGGAGACTGACATTTCTAGTCCGTCTTAGCCATGAAAGCCACTGGGTCATTTTGGGCCAATTACCCGGAGAGTGGGAGTTCTAGTCCCGTCTTAGCCCATGAAAGCCACTGGGTCATTTTGAGCCAATTACCAGGAGTCTGAGAGTTCTAGACCTGGCTTAGGCATGAAAGCCACTGGGTCATTTTGGGCCAATTACCAGGAGACTGGGAATTCTAGTTCCGTCTTAGCCCATGAAAGCCACTGGGTCATTTTGGGCCAATAACCGGGGGACTGGGAGTTGTAGACTTTTCTTATGCCATGAAAGCCACC
Organism: Hydrophis major; assembly: GCA_033807585.1. NCBI lineage: Eukaryota > Metazoa > Chordata > Lepidosauria > Squamata > Elapidae > Hydrophis > Hydrophis major. Next base: position 2,804,894 of record CM066343.1, on the reverse strand, counting down.
TGGGTGAATTTGGGCCAATTACCAGGAGACTGAGAGTTCTGCACCTGTCTTAGCCCATGAAAGCCACTGGATCATTTTGGGGCAATTACCAGGAGACTGGGAGTTCTAGTGCCGTCTTAGCCCATGATAGCCACTGGGTCATTTTGGGCCAATTACTAGGAGACTGGGAGTTTTAGTCCCTTCTTAGCCCATGAAAGCCACTGGGTCGTTTGGGGCCATTTACCAGGAGACTGGGAGTTCCAGTCCAATCTTAGCCCATGAAAGCCACTGGGTCATTTTGGGCCAATTACCCGGAGACTGAGAGTTCTAGTCCCCTCTTAGCCCATGAAAGCCGCTGGGTCATTTTGGGCCAATTATCAGGAGACTGACATTTCTAGTCCGTCTTAGTCCATGGAAGCCACTGGGTCATTTTGGGCCAATTATCAGGAGACTGACATTTCTAGTCCGTCTTAGCCCATGAAAGCCACTGGGACATTTGGGGCCAATTACCAGGAGACTGGGAGTTCTAGTCCCGTCTTAACCCATGAAAGCCACTGGGTCATTTTGAGCCAATTACCAGGAGTCTGAGAGTTCTAGACCTGGCTTAGCCATGAAAGCTACTGGGTCATTTTGGGCCAATTACCAGGAGACTGGGAGTTCTAGTTCCGTCTTAGCCCATGAAAGCCACTGGGTCGCTTTGGGCCAATTACCCGGAGAATGGGAGTTCTAGTCCCGTCTTAGCCCATGAAAGCCACTGGGTCATTTTGGGGCAATTAACAGGCGACTGGGAGTTCTAGACCCAGCCCATGAAAGCCACTGGGTCATTTTGGGCCAATTACCAGGAGACTGGGAGTTCTAGTCCCGTCTTTACCCATAAAAGCCTCTGGGTCATTTTGGGCCAATTATCAGGAGACTAACATTTCTAGTCCGTCTTAGCCATGAACGCCACTGGGTCATTTTGGGCCAATTACCAGGAGACTGGGAGTTCTAGTTCCGTCTTAGCCCATGAAAGCCACCGGGTCATTTTGAGCCAATTACCAGGAGTCTGAGAGTTCTAGACCTGGCTTAGGCATGAAAGCCATTGCGTCATTTTGGGTCAATTAACAGGCGACTGGGAGTTCTAGACCCAGCCCATGAAAGCAACTGGGTCATTTTGGGCCAATTACCAGGAGACTGGGAGTTCTAGTCCCGTTTTTACCCATGAAAGCCACTGGGTCATTTTGGGCCAATTATCAGGAGACTGACATTTTTAGTCCGTCTTAGCCATGAAAGCCACTGGGTCATTTTGGGGCAATTACCAGGAGACTGGGAGTTCTAGTGCCGTCTTAGCCCATGATAGCCGCTGGGTCATTTTGGGCCAATTATCAGGAGACTGACATTTCTAGTCCGTCTTAGCCCATGAAAGCCATTGGGTCATTTGGGGCCAAATACCAGGAGACTGGGAGTTCTAGTCCCGTCTTAACCCATGAAAGCCACTGGGTCATTTTGAGCCAATTACCAGGAGTCTGAGAGTTCTAGATCTGGCTTAGCCATGAAAGCCACTGGGTTATTTTGGGCCAATTACCAGGAGACTGGGAGTTCTAGTTCCGTCTTAGCCCATGAAAGCCACTATGTCATTTTGGGCCAATTACCAGGACACAGGGAGTTCTAGTCCCTTCTTTACCCATGAAAGCCGCTGGGTCATTTTGGGCCAATTATCAGGAGACTGACATTTCTAGTCCGTCTTAGCCATGAAAGCCACTGGGTCATTTTGAGCCAATTACGAGGAGACTGAAATTTCTAGTCCGTCTTAGCCATGAAAGCCACTGGGTCATTTTGAGCCAATTACCAGGAGACTGGGAGTACTAGTCCCTTCTTAGCCCATGAAAGCCACTGGGTCATTTGGGGCCAATTACCAGGAGACTGGGAGTTCTAGTCCAATCTTAGCCCATGAAAGCCACTGGGTCATTTTGGGCCAATTACCAGGAGACTGAAATTTCTAGTCCGTCTTAGCCCATGAAAGGCACTGGGTCATTTTAGGCCAATTATCAGGAGACTGACATTTCTAGTCCGTCTTAGTCCATGAAAGCCGCTGGGTCATTTTGGGCCAATTATCAGGAGACTGAAATTTCTAGTCCGTCTTAGCCCATGAAAGCCACTGGGTCATTTTGGGGCAATTACCAGGAGACTGGGAGTTCTAGTGCCGTCTTAGCCCATGATAGCCACTGGGTCATTTTGGGCCAATTATCAAGAAACTGACATTTCTAGTCCGTCTTAGTCCATGGAAGCCACTGGGTCATTTGGGGCCAATTACCAGGTGACTGGGAGTTCTAGTCCAATCTTAGCCCATCAAAGCCACTGGGTCATTTTGGGCCAATTACCAGGAGACTGAAATTTCTAGTCCGTCTTAGCCCATGAAAGGCACTGGGTCATTTTAGGCCAATTATCAGGAGACTGACATTTCTAGTCCACCTTAGTCCATGAAAGCCGCTGGGTCATTTTGGGCCAATTAACAGGAGACTGAAATTTCTAGTCCGTCTTAGCCCATGAAAGCCACTGGGTCATTTTGGGCCAATTACCAGGACACTGGGAGTTCTATACCCGTCTTTACCTATAAAAGCCACTGGGACATTTTGGGCCAATTACCAGGGGACTGGCAGTTGTAGACTTTTCTTACACCATGAAAGCCACCTGGGTGAATATGGGCCAATTACCAGGAGACTGGGAGTTCTACACCTGTCTTAGCCCATGAAAGCCACTGGGTCGTTTTGGGCCAATTACCCGGAGAATGGGAGTTCTAGTCCCGTCTTAGCCCAGGAAAGCGATTGGGTCATTTTGGGCCAATTAACAGGCGACTGGGAGTTCTAGACCCAGCCCATGAAAGCCACTGGGTCATTTTGGGCCAATTACCAGGAGACTGGGAGTTCTAGTCCCGTCTTTACCCATAAAAGCCTCTGGGTCATTTTGGGCCAATTATCAGGATACTGACATTTCTAGTCCCTCTTAGTCATGAAAGGCACTGGGTCGTTTTGGGCCAATTACCACAAGACTGGGTGTTCTAGTTCCGTCTTAACCCATGAAAGACACTGGGTCATTTTGAGCCAATTACCAGGAGTCTGAAAGTTCTAGACCTGGCTTAGCCATGAAAGCCACTGGGTCATTTTGGGCCAATTACCAGGAGACTGGGAGTTCTAGTCCGTCTTAGCCCATGAAAGCCATTGGGTCATTTGGGGCCAAATACCAGGAGACTGGGAGTTCTAGTCCCGTCTTAACCCATGAAAGCCACTGGGTCATTTTGAGCCAATTACCAGGAGTCTGAGAGTTCTAGATCTGGCATAGCCATGAAAGCCACTGGGTTATTTTGGGCCAATTACCAGGAGACTGGGAGTTCTAGTTCCGTCTTAGCCCATGAAAGCCACTATGTCATTTTGGGCCAATTACCAGGACACAGGGAGTTCTAGTCCCTTCTTTACCCATGAAAGCCGCTGGGTCATTTTGGGCCAATTATCAGGAGACTGACATTTCTAGTCCGTCTTAGCCATGAAAGCCACTGGGTCATTTTGAGCCAATTACGAGGAGACTGAAATTTCTAGTCCGTCTTAGCCATGAAAGCCACTGGGTCATTTTGAGCCAATTACCAGGAGACTGGGAGTTCTAGTCCCTTCTTAGCCCATGAAAGCCACTGGGTCATTTGGGGCCAATTACCAGGAGACTGGGAGTTCTATTCCAATCTTAGCCCATGAAAGCCACTGGGTCATTTTGGGCCAATTACCAGGAGACTGAAATTTCTAGTCCGTCTTAGACCATGAAAGGCACTGGGTCATTTTAGGCCAATTATCAGGAGACTGACATTTCTAGTCCGTCTTAGTCCATGAAAGCCGCTGGGTCATTTTGGGCCAATTATCAGGAGAGTGAAATTTCTAGTCCGTCTTAGCCCATGAAAGCCACTGGGTCATTTTGGGGCAATTACCAGGAGACTGGGAGTTCTAGTGCCGTCTTAGCCCATGATAGCCACTGGGTCATTTTGGGCCAATTATCAGGAAACTGACATTTCTAGTCCGTCTTAGTCCATGGAAGCCGCTGGGTCATTTTGGGCCAATTATCAGGAGACTGACATTTCTAGTCCGTCTTAACCCATGAAAGCCACTGGGACATTTGGGGCCAATTACCAGGAGACTGGGAGTTCTAGTCCCGTCTTAACCCATGAAAGCCACTGGGTCATTTTGAGCCAATTACCAGGAGTCGGAGAGTTCTACACCTGGCTTAGCCATGAAAGCCACTGGGTCATTTTGGCCCAATTACCAGGAGACTGGGAGTTCTAGTTCCGTCTTAGCCCATGAAAGCCACTGGGTAATTTTGGGCCAATTACCAGGACACTGGGAGTTCTAGTCCCCTCTTTACCCATGAAAGCCGCTGGGTCATTTTGGGCCAATTATCAGGAGACTGACATTTCTAGTCCGTCTTAGCCATGAAAGCCACTGGGTCATTTTGAGCCAATTACGAGGAGACTGACATTTCTAGTCCTTCTTAGCCATGAAAGCCACTGGGTCATTTTGAGCCAATTACCAGGAGACTGGGAGTTCTAGTCCCTTCTTAGCCCATGAAAGCCACTGGGTCATTTGGGGCCAATTACCAGGAGACTGGGAGTTCTAGTCCAATCTTAGCCCATCAAAGCCACTGGGTCATTTTGGGCCAATTATCAGGAGACTGACATTTCTAGTCCGTCTTAGCCATGAAAGCCACTGGGTCATTTTGGGCCAATTACCCGGAGAGTGGGAGTTCTAGTCCCGTCTTAGCCCATGAAAGCCACTGGGTCATTTTGAGCCAATTACCAGGAGTCTGAGAGTTCTAGACCTGGCTTAGGCATGAAAGCCACTGGGTCATTTTGGGCCAATTACCAGGAGACTGGGAATTCTAGTTCCGTCTTAGCCCATGAAAGCCACTGGGTCATTTTGGGCCAATAACCGGGGGACTGGGAGTTGTAGACTTTTCTTATGCCATGAAAGCCACCTGGGTGAATTTGGGCCAATTACCAGGAGACTGAGAGTTCTGCACCTGTCTTAGCCCATGAAAGCCACTGGATCATTTTGGGGCAATTACCAGGAGACTGGGAGTTCTAGTGCCGTCTTAGCCCATGATAGCCACTGGGTCATTTTGGGCCAATTACTAGGAGACTGGGAGTTTTAGTCCCTTCTTAGCCCATGAAAGCCACTGGGTCGTTTGGGGCCATTTACCAGGAGACTGGGAGTTCCAGTCCAATCTTAGTCCATGAAAGCCACTGGGTCATTTTGGGCCAATTACCCGGAGACTGAGAGTTCTAGTCCCCTCTTAGCCCATGAAAGCCGCTGGGTCATTTTGGGCCAATTATCAGGAGACTGACATTTCTAGTCCGTCTTAGTCCATGGAAGCCACTGGGTCATTTTGGGCCAATTATCAGGAGACTGACATTTCTAGTCCGTCTTAGCCCATGAAAGCCACTGGGACATTTGGGGCCAATTACCAGGAGACTGGGAGTTCTAGTCCCGTCTTAACCCATGAAAGCCACTGGGTCATTTTGAGCCAATTACCAGGAGTCTGAGAGTTCTAGACCTGGCTTAGCCATGAAAGCTACTGGGTCATTTTGGGCCAATTACCAGGAGACTGGGAGTTCTAGTTCCGTCTTAGCCCATGAAAGCCACTGGGTCGCTTTGGGCCAATTACCCGGAGAATGGGAGTTCTAGTCCCGTCTTAGCCCATGAAAGCCACTGGGTCATTTTGGGGCAATTAACAGGCGACTGGGAGTTCTAGACCCAGCCCATGAAAGCCACTGGGTCATTTTGGGCCAATTACCAGGAGACTGGGAGTTCTAGTCCCGTCTTTACCCATAAAAGCCTCTGGGTCATTTTGGGCCAATTATCAGGAGACTAACATTTCTAGTCCGTCTTAGCCATGAACGCCACTGGGTCATTTTGGGCCAATTACCAGGAGACTGGGAGTTCTAGTTCCGTCTTAGCCCATGAAAGCCACCGGGTCATTTTGAGCCAATTACCAGGAGTCTGAGAGTTCTAGACCTGGCTTAGGCATGAAAGCCATTGCGTCATTTTGGGTCAATTAACAGGCGACTGGGAGTTCTAGACCCAGCCCATGAAAGCAACTGGGTCATTTTGGGCCAATTACCAGGAGACTGGGAGTTCTAGTCCCGTTTTTACCCATGAAAGCCACTGGGTCATTTTGGGCCAATTATCAGGAGACTGACATTTTTAGTCCGTCTTAGCCATGAAAGCCACTGGGTCATTTTGGGGCAATTACCAAGAGACTGGGAGTTCTAGTGCCGTCTTAGCCCATGACAGCCGCTGGGTCATTTTGGGCCAATTATCAGGAGACTGACATTTCTAGTCCGTCTTAGCCCATGAAAGCCATTGGGTCATTTGGGGCCAAATACCAGGAGTCTGAGAGTTCTAGATCTGGCTTAGCCATGAAAGCCACTGGGTTATTTTGGGCCAATTACCAGGAGACTGGGAGTTCTAGTTCCGTCTTAGCCCATGAAAGCCACTATGTCATTTTGGGCCAATTACCAGGACACAGGGAGTTTTGTCCCTTCTTTACCCATGAAAGCCGCTGGGTCATTTTGGGCCAATTATCAGGAGACTGACATGTCTAGTCCGTCTTAGCCATGAAAGCCGCTGGGTCATTTTGAGCCAATTACGAGGAGACTGAAATTTCTAGTCCGTCTTAGCCATGAAAGCCACTGGGTCATTTTGAGCCAATTACCAGGAGACTGGGAGTTCTAGTCCCTTCTTAGCCCATGAAAGCCACTGGGTCATTTGGGGCCAATTACCAGGAGACTGGGAGTTCTAGTCCAATCTTAGCCCATGAAAGCCACTGGGTCATTTTGGGCCAATTACCAGGAGACTGAAATTTCTAGTCCGTCTTAGCCCATGAAAGGCACTGGGTCATTTTAGGCCAATTATCAGGAGACTGACATTTCTAGTCCGTCTTAGTCCATGGAAGCCACTGGGTCATTTTGGGCCAATTATCAGGAGACTAAGAGTTCTTGTCCCCTCTTAGCCCATGAAAGCCACTGGGTCATTTTGGGCCAATTATCAGGAGACTAAGAGTTCTTGTCCCCTCTTAGCCCATGAAAGCCACTGGGTCATTTTGGGGCAATTACCAGGAGACTGGGAGTTCTAGTGCCGTCTTAGCCCATGATAGCCACTGGGTCATTTTGGGCCAATTATCAGGAAACTGACATTTCTAGTCCGTCTTAGTCCATGGAAGCCACTGGGTCATTTTGGGCCAATTATCAGGAGACTGACATTTCTAGTCCGTCTTAGCCATGAACGCCACTGGGTCATTTTGGGCCAATTACCAGGAGACTGGGAGTTCTAGTTCCGTCTTAGCCCATGAAAGCCACCGGGTCATTTTGAGCCAATTACCAGGAGTCTGAGAGTTCTAGACCTGGCTTAGGCATGAAAGCCATTGCGTCATTTTGGGTCAATTAACAGGCGACTGGGAGTTCTAGACCCAGCCCATGAAAGCAACTGGGTCATTTTGGGCCAATTACCAGGAGACTGGGAGTTCTAGTCCCGTTTTTACCCATGAAAGCCACTGGGTCATTTTGGGCCAATTATCAGGAGACTGACATTTTTAGTCCGTCTTAGCCATGAAAGCCACTGGGTCATTTTGGGGCAATTACCAAGAGACTGGGAGTTCTAGTGCCGTCTTAGCCCATGATAGCCGCTGGGTCATTTTGGGCCAATTATCAGGAGACTGACATTTCTAGTCCGTCTTAGCCCATGAAAGCCATTGGGTCATTTGGGGCCAAATACCAGGAGTCTGAGAGTTCTAGATCTGGCTTAGCCATGAAAGCCACTGGGTTATTTTGGGCCAATTACCAGGAGACTGGGAGTTCTAGTTCCGTCTTAGCCCATGAAAGCCACTATGTCATTTTGGGCCAATTACCAGGACACAGGGAGTTTTGTCCCTTCTTTACCCATGAAAGCCGCTGGGTCATTTTGGGCCAATTATCAGGAGACTGACATGTCTAGTCCGTCTTAGCCATGAAAGCCGCTGGGTCATTTTGAGCCAATTACGAGGAGACTGAAATTTCTAGTCCGTCTTAGCCATGAAAGCCACTGGGTCATTTTGAGCCAATTACCAGGAGACTGGGAGTTCTAGTCCCTTCTTAGCCCATGAAAGCCACTGGGTCATTTGGGGCCAATTACCAGGAGACTGGGAGTTCTAGTCCAATCTTAGCCCATGAAAGCCACTGGGTCATTTTGGGCCAATTACCAGGAGACTGAAATTTCTAGTCCGTCTTAGCCCATGAAAGGCACTGGGTCATTTTAGGCCAATTATCAGGAGACTGACATTTCTAGTCCGTCTTAGTCCATGGAAGCCACTGGGTCATTTTGGGCCAATTATCAGGAGACTAAGAGTTCTTGTCCCCTCTTAGCCCATGAAAGCCACTGGGTCATTTTGGGCCAATTATCAGGAGACTAAGAGTTCTTGTCCCCTCTTAGCCCATGAAAGCCACTGGGTCATTTTGGGGCAATTACCAGGAGACTGGGAGTTCTAGTGCCGTCTTAGCCCATGATAGCCACTGGGTCATTTTGGGCCAATTATCAGGAAACTGACATTTCTAGTCCGTCTTAGTCCATGGAAGCCACTGGGTCATTTTGGGCCAATTATCAGGAGACTGACATTTCTAGTCCGTCTTAGCCCATGAAAGCCACTGGGACATTTGGGGCCAATTACCAGGAGACTGGGAGTTCTAGTCCCGTCTTAACCCATGAAAGCCACTGGGTCATTTTGAGCCAATTACCAGGAGTCTGAGAGTTCTAGACCTGGCTTAGCCATGAAAGCTACTGGGTCATTTTGGGCCAATTACCAGGAGACTGGGAGTTCTAGTTCCGTCTTAGCCCATGAAAGCCACTGGGTCGCTTTGGGCCAATTACCCGGAGAATGGGAGTTCTAGTCCCGTCTTAGCCCATGAAAGCCGCTGGGTCATTTTGGGCCAATTATCAGGAGACTGAAATTTCTAGTCCGTCTTAGCCCATGAAAGCCACTGGGTCATTTTGGGGCAATTACCAGGAGACTGGGAGTTCTAGTGCCGTCTTAGCCCATGATAGCCACTGGGTCATTTTGGGCCAATTATCAGGAAACTGACATTTCTAGTCCGTCTTAGTCCATGGAAGCCGCTGGGTCATTTTGGGCCAATTATCAGGAGACTGACATTTCTAGTCCGTCTTAGCCCATGAAAGCCACTGGGACATTTGGGGCCAATTACCAGGAGACTGGGAATTCTAGTCCCGTCTTAACCCATGAAAGCCACTGGGTCATTTTGAGCCAATTACCAGGAGTCGGAGAGTTCTACACCTGGCTTAGCCATGAAAGCCACTGGGTCATTTTGGCCCAATTACCAGGAGACTGGGAGTTCTAGTTCCGTCTTAGCCAATGAAAGCCACTGGGTAATTTTGGGCCAATTACCAGGACACTGGGAGTTCTAGTCCCCTCTTTACCCATGAAAGCCGCTGCGTCATTTTGGGCCAATTATCAGGAGACTGACATTTCTAGTCCGTCTTAGCCATGAAAGCCACTGGGTCATTTTGAGCCAATTACGAGGAGACTGACATTTCTAGTCCTTCTTAGCCATGAAAGCCACTGGGTCATTTTGAGCCAATTACCAGGAGACTGGGAGTTCTAGTCCCTTCTTAGCCCATGAAAGCCACTGGGTCATTTGGGGCCAATTACCAGGAGACTGGGAGTTCTAATCCAATCTTAGCCCATCAAAGCCACTGGGTCATTCTGGGCCAATTACCAGGAGACTGAAATTTCTAGTCCGTCTTAGCCCATGAAAGGCACTGGGTCATTTTAGGCCAATTATCAGGAGACTGACATTTCTAGTCCACCTTAGTCCATGAAAGCCGCTGGGTCATTTTGGGCCAATTAACAGGAGACTGAAATTTCTAGTCCGTCTTAGCCCATGAAAGCCACTGGGTCATTTTGGGCCAATTACCAGGACACTGGGAGTTCTATACCCGTCTTTACCTATAAAAGCCACTGGGACATTTTGGGCCAATTACCAGGGGACTGGCAGTTGTAGACTTTTCTTACACCATGAAAGCCACCTGGGTGAATTTGGGCCAATTACCATGAGACTGGGAGTTCTACACCTGTCTTAGCCCATGAAAGCCACTGGGTCGTTTTGGGCCAATTACCCGGAGAATGGGAGTTCTAGTCCCGTCTTAGCCCAGGAAAGCGATTGGGTCATTTTGGGCCAATTAACAGGCGACTGGGAGTTCTAGACCCAGCCCATGAAAGCCACTGGGTCATTTTGGGCCAATTACCAGGAGACTGGGAGTTCTAGTCCCGTCTTTACCCATAAAAGCCTCTGGGTCATTTTGGGCCAATTATCAGGATACTGACATTTCTAGTCCGTCTTAGTCATGAAAGCCACTGGGTCGTTTTGGGCCAATTACCACAAGACTGGGTGTTCTAGTTCCGTCTTAACCCATGAAAGACACTGGGTAATTTTGAGCCAATTACCAGGAGTCTGAAAGTTCTAGACCTGGCTTAGCCATGAAAGCCACTGGGTCATTTTGGGCCAATTACCAGGAGACTGGGAGTTCTAGTTCCGTCTTAGCCCATGAAAGCCACTGGGTCATTTTGGGCCAATAACCGGGGGACTGGGAGTTGTAGACTTTTCTTATGCCATGAAAGCCACCTGGGTGAATTTGGGCCAATTACCAGGAGACTGGGAGTTCTAGTCCCGTCTTAACCCATGAAAGCCACTGGGTCATTTTGAGCCAATTACCAGGAGTCTGAGAGTTCTACACCTGGCTTAGCCATGAAAGCCACTGGGTCATTTTGGGCCAATTACCAGGAGACTGGGAGTTCCAGTTCCGTCTTAGCCCATGAAAGCCACTGGGTAATTTTGGGCCAATTACCAGGACACTGGGAGTTCTAGTCCCCTCTTTACCCATGAAAGCCGCTGGGTCATTTTGGGCCAATTATCAGGAGACTGACATTTCTAGTCCATCTTAGCCATGAAAGCCACTGGGTCATTTTGAGCCAATTACGAGGAGACTGACATTTCTAGTCCTTCTTAGCCATGAAAGCCACTGGGTCATTTTGAGCCAATTATCAGGAGACTGGGAGTTCTAGCCCCTTCTTAGCCCATGAAAGCCACTGGGTCATTTTGGGCCAATTACCAGGAGACTGGGAGTTCTAGTCCCTTTTTAGCCCATGAAAGCCACTGGGTCGTTTGGGGCCATTTACCAGGAGACTGGGAGTTCCAGTCCAATCTTAGCCCATGAAAGCCACTGGGTCATTTTGGGCCAATAACCCGGAGACTGAGAGTTCTAGTCCCCTCTTAGCCCATGAAAGCCGCTGGGTCATTTTCGGCCAATTATCAGGAGTTTGAAATTTCTAGTCCGTCTTAGCCCATGAAAACCACTGGGACATTTGGGGCCAATTACCAGGAGACTGGGAGTTCTAGTCCAGTCTTAACCCATGAAAGCCACTGGGTCATTTTGAGCCAATTACCAGGAGTCTGAGAGTTCTACACCTGGCTTAGCCATGAAAGCCACTTGGTCATTTTGGGCCAATTACCAGGAGACTGGGAGTTCTAGTTCCGTCTTAGCCCATGAAAGCCACTGGGTAATTTTGGGCCAATTACCAGGACACTGGGAGTTCTAGTCCCCTCTTTACCCATGAAAGCCGCTGGGTCATTTTGGGCCAATTATCAGGAGACTGACATTTCTAGTCCGTCTTAGACATGAAAGCCACTGGGTCATTTTGAGCCAATTACGAGGAGACTGACATTTCTAGTCCTTCTTAGCCATGAAAGCCACTGGGTCATTTTGAGCCAATTATCAGGAGACTGGGAGTTCTAGTCCCTTCTTAGCCCATGAAAGCCACTGGGTCATTTGGGGCCAATTACCAGGAGACTGGGATTTCTAGTCCAATCTTAGCCCATCAAAGCCACTGGGTCATTTGGGGCCAATTACCAGGAGACTGGGAGTTCTAGTCCAGTCTTAACCCATGAAAGCCACTGGGTCATTTTGAGCCAATTACCAGGAGTCTGAGAGTTCTACACCTGGCTTAGCCATGAAAGCCACTGGGTCATTTTGGGCCAATTACCAGGAGACTGGGAGTTCTAGTTCCGTCTTAGCCCATGAAAGCCACTGGGTAATTTTGGGCCAATTACCAGGACACTGGGAGTTCTAGTCCCCTCTTTACCCATGAAAGCCGCTGGGTCATTTTGGGCCAATTATCAGGAGACTGACATTTCTAGTCCGTCTTAGCCATGAAAGCCACTGGGTCATTTTGAGCCAATTACGAGGAGACTGACATTTCTAGTCCTTCTTAGCCCATGAAAGCCACTGGGTCATTTGGGGCCAATTACCAGGAGACTGGGAGTTCTAGTCCAATCTTAGCCCATCAAAGCCACTGGGTCATTTGGGGCCAATTACCAGGAGACTGGGAGTTCTAGTCCAATCTTAGCCCATCAAAGCCGCTGGGACATTTTGAGCCTATTACGAGGAGACTGACATTTCTAGTCCGTCTTAGCCATGAAAGCCACTGGGTCATTTGGGGCCAATTACCAGGAGACTGGGAGTTCTAGTCCCTTCTTAGCCCATGAAAGCCACTGGGTCATTTGGGGCCAATTACCAGGAGACTGGGAGTTCTAGTCCAATCTTAGCCCATCAAAGCCACTGGGTCATTTTAGGCCAATTATCAGGAGACTGACATTTCTAGTCCGTCTTAGCCCATGAAAGCCACTGGGTCATTTTGGGCCAATTACCAGGACACTTGTAGTTCTATACCCGTCTTTACCCATAAAAGCCACTGGGTCATTTTGGGCCAATTACCAGGGGACTGGCAGTTGTAGACTTTTCTTACACCATGAAAGCCACCTGGGTGAATTTGGGCCAATTACCAGGAGACTGGGAGTTCTACACCTGTCTTAGCCCATGAAAGCCACTGGGTCCTTTTGGGCCAATTACCAGGAGAATGGGAGTTCTAGTCCCGTCTTAGCCCATGAAAGCGATTGGGTCATTTTGGGCCAATTAACAGGGGACTGGGAGTTCTAGACCCAGCCCATGAAAGCTACTGGGTCATTTTGGGCCAATTGCCAGGAGACTGGGAGTTCTATTCCCTTCTTAGCACATGGAAGCCACTGGGTCATTTGGGGCCAATTACCAGGAGAATGGGAGTTCTAGTCCAATCTTAGCCCATTAAAGCCACTGGGTCATTTTGGGCCAATTATCAGGAGACTAAGAGTTCTTGTCCCCTCTTAGCCCATGAAAGCCACTGGGTCATTTTGGGGCAATTACCAGGAGACTGGGAGTTCTAGTGCCGTCTTAGCCCATGATAGCCACTGGGTCATTTTGGGCCAATTATCAGGAAACTGACATTTCTAGTCCGTCTTAGTCCATGGAAGCCACTGGGTCATTTTGGGCCAATTATCAGGAGACTGACATTTCTAGTCCGTCTTAGCCCATGAAAGCCACTGGGACATTTGGGGCCAATTACCAGGAGACTGGGAGTTCTAGTCCCGTCTTAACCCATGAAAGCCACTGGGTCATTTTGAGCCAATTACCAGGAGTCTGAGAGTTCTAGACCTGGCTTAGCCATGAAAGCTACTGGGTCATTTTGGGCCAATTACCAGGAGACTGGGAGTTCTAGTTCCGTCTTAGCCCATGAAAGCCACTGGGTCGCTTTGGGCCAATTACCCGGAGAATGGGAGTTCTAGTCCCGTCTTAGCCCATGAAAGCCACTGGGTCATTTTGGGCCAATTAACAGGCGACTGGGAGTTCTAGACCCAGCCCATGAAAGCCACTGGGTCATTTTGGACCAATTACCAGGAGACTGGGAGTTCTAGTCCCGTCTTTACCCATAAAAGCCTCTGGGTCATTTTGGGCCAATTATCAGGAGACTGACATTTCTAGTCCGTCTTAGCCATGAACGCCACCTGGTCATTTTGGGCCAATTACCAGGAGACTGGGAGTTCTAGTTCCGTCTTAGCCCATGGGTCATTTTGAGCCAATTACCAGGAGTCTGAGAGTTCTAGACCTGGCTTAGGCATGAAAGCCATTGCGTCATTTTGGGTCAATTAACAGGCGACTGGGAGTTCTAGACCCAGCCCATGAAAGCAACTGGGTCATTTTGGGCCAATTACCAGGAGACTGGGAGTTCTAGTCCCGTTTTTACCCATGAAAGCCACTGGGTCATTTTGGGCCAATTATCAGGAGACTGACATTTTTAGTCCGTCTTAGCCATGAAAGCCACTGGGTCATTTTGGGGCAATTACCAGGAGACTGGGAGTTCTAGTGCCGTCTTAGTCCATGATAGCCGCTGGGTCATTTTGGGCCAATTATCAGGAGACTGACATTTCTAGTCCGTCTTAGCCCATGAAAGCCATTGGGTCATTTGGGGCCAAATACCAGGAGACTGGGAGTTGTAGTCCCGTCTTAACCCATGAAAGCCACTGGGTCATTTTGAGCCAATTACCAGGAGTCTGAGAGTTCTAGATCTGGCTTAGCCATGAAAGCCACTGGGTTATTTTGGACCAATTACCAGGAGACTGGGAGTTCTAGTTCCGTCTTAGCCCATGAAAGCCACTATGTCATTTTGGGCCAATTACCAGGACACAGGGAGTTCTAGTCCCTTCTTTACCCATGAAAGCCGCTGGGTCATTTTGGGCCAATTATCAGGAGACTGACATTTCTAGTCCGTCTTAGCCATGAAAGCCACTGGGTCATTTTGAGCCAATTACGAGGAGACTGAAATTTCTAGTCCGTCTTAGCCATGAAAGCCACTGGGTCATTTTGAGCCAATTACCAGGAGACTGGGAGTTCTAGTCCCTTCTTAGCCCATGAAAGCCACTGGGTCATTTGGGGCCAATTACCAGGAGACTGGGAGTTCTAGTCCAATCTTAGCCCATGAAAGCCACTGGGTCATTTTGGGCCAATTACCAGGAGACTGAAATTTCTAGTCCGTCTTAGCCCATGAAAGGCACTGGGTCATTTTAGGCCAATTATCAGGAGACTGACATTTCTAGTCCATCTTAGTCCATGAAAGCCGCTGGGTCATTTTGGGCCAATTAACAGGAGACTGAAATTTCTAGTCCGTCTTAGCCCATGAAAGCCACTGGGTCATTTTGGGCCAATTACCAGGACACTGGGAGTTCTATACCCGTCTTTACCTATAAAAGCCACTGGGACATTTTGGGCCAATTACCAGGGGACTGGCAGTTGTAGACTTTTCTTACACCATGAAAGCCACCTGGGTGAATTTGGGCCAATTACCAGGAGACTGGGAGTTCTACACCTGTCTTAGCCCATGAAAGCCACTGGGTCGTTTTGGGCCAATTACCCGGAGAATGGGAGTTCTAGCCCCGTCTTAGCCCAGGAAAGCGATTGGGTCATTTTGGGCCAATTAACAGGCGACTGGGAGTTCTAGACCCAGCCCATGAAAGCCACTGGGTCATTTTGGGCCAATTACCAGGAGACTGGGAGTTCTAGTCCCGTCTTTACCCATAAAAGCCTCTGGGTCATTTTGGGCCAATTATCAGGAGACTGACATTTCTAGTCCGTCTTAGTCATGAAAGCCACTGGGTCGTTTTGGGCCAATTACCACAAGACTGGGTGTTCTAGTTCCGTCTTAACCCATGAAAGCCACTGGGTCATTTTGAGCCAATTACCAGGAGTCTGAAAGTTCTAGACCTGGCTTAGCCATGAAAGCCACTGGGTCATTTTGGGCCAATTACCAGGAGACTGGGAGTTCTAGTTCCGTCTTAGCCCATGAAAGCCACTGGGTCATTTTGGGCCAATAACTGGGGGACTGGGAGTTGTAGACTTTTCTTATGCCATGAAAGCCACCTGGGTGAATTTGGGCCAATTACCAGGAGACTGAGAGTTCTGCACCTGTTTTAGCCCATGAAAGCCACTGGGTCGTTTTGGCCCAATTACCCCGAGAATGGGAGTTCTAGTCCCGTCTTAGCCTATGAAAGCCACTGCATCATTTTGGGTCAATTAACAGGCGACTGGGAGTTCTAGACCCAGCCCATGAAAGCAACTGGGTCATTTTGGGCCAATTACCAGGAGACTGGGAGTTCTAGTCCCGTTTTTACCCATGAAAGCCACTGGGTCATTTTGGGCCAATTATCAGGAGACTGACATTTCTAGTCCGTCTTAGCCATGAAAGCCACTGGGTCATTTTGAGCCAATTACCAGGAAACTGGGAGTTCTAGTCCAATCTTAGCCCATGAAAGCCACTGGGTCATTTTGGGGCAATTACCAGGAGACTGGGAGTTCTAGTGCCGTCTTAGCCCATGATAGCCACTGGGTCATTTTGGGCCAATTACCAGGAGACTGGGAGTTCTAGTCCCTTTTTAGCCCATGAAAGCCACTGGGTCGTTTGGGGCCATTTACCAGGAGACTGGGAGTTCCAGTCCAATCTTAGCCCATGAAAGCCACTGGGTCATTTTGGGCCAATAACCCGGAGACTGAGAGTTCTAGTCCCCTCTTAGCCCATGAAAGCCGCTGGGTCATTTTGGGCCAATTATCAGGAGTCTGAAATTTCTAGTCCGTCTTAGCCCATGAAAGCCACTGGGACATTTGGGGCCAATTACCAGGAGACTGGGAGTTCTAGTCCCGTCTTAACCCATGAAAGCCACTGGGTCATTTTGAGCCAATTACCAGGAGTCTGAGAGTTCTACACCTGGCTTAGCCATGAAAGCCACTGGGTCATTTTGGGCCAATTACCAGGAGACTGGGAGTTCTAGTTCCGTCTTAGCCCATGAAAGCCACTGGGTAATTTTGGGCCAATTACCAGGACACTGGGAGTTCTAGTCCCCTCTTTACCCATGAAAGCCGCTGGGTCATTTTGGGCCAATTATCAGGAGACTGACATTTCTAGTCCGTCTTAGCCATGAAAGCCACTGGGTCATTTTGAGCCAATTACGAGGAGACTGACATTTCTAGTCCTTAGCCATGAAAGCCACTGGGTCATTTTGAGCCAATTATCAGGAGACTGGGAGTTCTAGTCCCTTCTTAGCCCATGAAAGCCACTGGGTCATTTGGGGCCAATTACCAGGAGACTGGGAGTTCTAGTCCAATCTTAGCCCATCAAAGCCACTGGGTCATTTGGGGCCAATTACCAGGAGACTGGGAGTTCTAGTCCAATCTTAGCCCATCAAAGCCGCTGGGTCATTTTGAGCCAATTACGAGGAGACTGACATTTCTAGTCCGTCTTAGCCATGAAAGCCACTGGGTCATCTGGGGCCAATTACCAGGAGACTGGGAGTTCTAGTCCCTTCTTAGCCCATGAAAGCCACTGGGTCATTTGGGGCCAATTACCAGGAGACTGGGAGTTCTAGTCCAATCTTAGCCCATCAAAGCCACTGGGTCATTTTAGGCCAATTATCAGGAGACTGACATTTCTAGTCCATCTTAGTCCATGAAAGCCGCTGGGTCATTTTGGGCCAATTAACAGGAGACTGACATTTCTAGTCCGTCTTAGCCCATGAAAGCCACTGGGTCATTTTGGGCCAATTACCTGGACACTGGTAGTTCTATACCCGTCTTTACCCATAAAAGCCACTGGGTCATTTTGGGCCAATTACCAGGGGACTGGCAGTTGTAGACTTTTCTTACACCATGAAAGCCACCTGGGTGAATTTGGGCCAATTACCAGGAGACTGGGAGTTCTACACCTGTCTTAGCCCATGAAAGCCACTGGGTCCTTTTGGGCCAATTACCAGGAGAATGGGAGTTCTAGTCCCGTCTTAGCCCATGAAAGCGATTGGGTAATTTTGGGCCAATTAACAGGGGACTGGGAGTTCTAGACCCAGCCCATGAAAGCTACTGGGTCATTTTGGGCCAATTGCCAGGAGACTGGGAGTTCTATTCCCTTCTTAGCACATGCAAGCCACTGGGTCATTTGGGGCCAATTACCAGGAGAATGGGAGTTCTAGTCCAATCTTAGCCCATTAAAGCCACTGGGTCATTTTGGGCCAATTATCAGGAGACTAAGAGTTCTTGTCCCCTCTTAGCCCATGAAAGCCGCTGGGTCATTTTGGGCCAATTATCAGGAGACTGACATTTCTAGTCCGTCTTAGCCCATGAAAGCCAGTGGGTCATATTGGGCCAATTACCAGGAGACTGGGAGTTCTAGTACCGTCTTAACCCATGAAAGCTACTGCGTCATTTTGAGCCAATTACCAGGAGTCTGAGAGTTGTAGACCTGGCTTAGCCATGAAAGCCACTGGGTCATTTTGGGCCAATTACCAGGAGACTGGGAGTTCTAGTCCCGTCTTAGCCCATGAAAGCCACTGGGTCATTTTGGGCCAATTACCAGGACACTGGGAGTTCTATACCCGTCTTTACACATAAAAGCCACTGGGTCATTTTGGGCCAATTACCAGGGGACTGGGAGTTGTAGACTTTTCTTACACCGTGAAAGCCAACTGGGTGAATTTGGGCCGATTACCAGTAGACTGGGAGTTCTACACCTGTCTTAGCCCATGAAAGCCACTGGGTCGCTTTGGGCCAATTACCCGGAGAATGGGAGTTCTAGTCCCGTCTTAGCCCATGAAAGCCACTGGGTCATTTTGGGCCAATAACCGGGGGACTGGGAGTTGTTGACTTTTCTTATGCCATGAAAGCCACCTGGGTGAATTTGGGCCAATTACCAGGAGACTGAGAGTTCTGCACCTGTCTTAGCCCATGAAAGCCACTGGGTCATTTTGGGGCAATTACCAGGAGACTGGGAGTTCTAGTGCCGTCTTAGCCCATGATAGCCACTGGGTCATTTTGGGCCAATTACCAGGAGACTGGGAGTTCTAGTCCCGTCTTTACCCATAAAAGCCTCTGGATCATTTTGGGCCAATTATCAGGAGACTGACATTTCTAGTCCGTCTTAGCCATGAAAGCCACTGGGTCATTTTGAGCCAATTACCCGGAGAATGGGAGTTCTAGTCCCGTCTTAGCCCATGAAAGCCACTGGGTCATTTTGAGCCAATTACCAGGAGTCTGAGAGTTCTAGACCTGGCTTAGGCATGAAAGCCACTGGGTCATTTTGGGCCAATTACCAGGAGACTGGGAATTCTAGTTCCGTCTTAGCCCATGAAAGCCACTGGGTCATTTTGGGGCAATAATCTGGGGACTGGGAGTTGTAGACTTTTCTTATGCCATGAAAGCCACCTGGGTGAATTTGGGCCAATTACCAGGAGACTGAGAGTTCTGCACCTGTCTTAGCCCATGAAAGCCACTGGGTCATTTTGGGGCAATTACCAGGAGACTGGGAGTTCTAGTGCCGTCTTAGCCCATGATAGCCACTGGGTCATTTTGGGCCAATTACTAGGAGACTGGGAGTTCCAGTCCAATCTTAGCCCATGAAAGCCACTGGGTCATTTTGGGCCAATTACCCGGAGACTGAGAGTTCTAGTCCCCTCTTAGCCCATGAAAGCCGCTGGGTCATTTTGGGCCAATTATCAGGAGACTGAAATTTCTAGTCCGTCTTAGCCCATGAAAGCCACTGGGTCATTTTGGGGCAATTACCAGGAGACTGGGAGTTCTAGTGCCGTCTAAGCCCATGATAGCCACTGGGTCATTTTGGGCCAATTATCAAGAAACTGACATTTCTAGTTCATCTTAGTCCATGGAAGCCACTGGGTCATTTTGGGCCAATTATCAGGAGAGTGACATTTCTAGTCCGTCTTAGCCCATGAAAGCCACTGGGACATTTGGGGCCAATTACCAGGAGACTGGGAGTTCTAGTCCCGTCTTAGCCCATGAAAGCCACTGGGTCATTTTGGGCCAATTACCAGGACACTGGGAGTTCTATACCCGTCTTTACACATAAAAGCCACTGGGTCATTTTGGGCCAATTACCAGGGGACTGGGAGTTGTAGACTTTTCTTACACCGTGAAAGCCACCTGCGTGAATTTGGGCCGATTACCAGTAGACTGGGAGTTCTACACCTGTCTTAGCCCATGAAAGCCACTGGGTCGCTTTGGGCCAATTACCCGGAGAATGGGAGTTCTAGTCCCGTCTTAGCCCATGAAAGCCACTGGGTCATTTTGAGCCAATTACCAGGAGTCTGAGAGTTCTAGACCTGGATTAGCCATGAAAGCCACTGGGTCATTTTGGGCCAATTACCAGGAGACTGGGAGTTCTAGTCCCGTCTTAACCCATGAAAGCCACTGGGTCATTTTGAGCCAATTACCAGGAGTCTGAGAGTTCTAGACCTGGCTTAGCCATGAAAGCCACTGGGTCATTTTGGGCCAATTACCAGGAGACTGGGAGTTCTAGTCCCGATTTTACCCATGAAAGCCGCTGGGTCATTTTGGACCAATTATCAGGAGACTCACATTTCTAGTCCGTCTTAGCCCATGAAAGCCAGTGGGTCATTTTGGGGCAATTACCAGGAGACTTGGAGTTCTAGACCTGGCTTAGCCATGAAAGCCACTGGGTCATTTTGGGCCAATTACCACGAGACTGGGAGTTCTAGTTCCGTCTTAGCCCATGAAAGCCACTGGGTCATTTTGGGCCAATAACCGGGGGACTGGGAGTTGTAGACTTTTCTTATGCCATGAAAGCCACCTGGGTGAATTTGGGCCAATTACCAGGAGACTGAGAGTTCTGCACCTGTTTTAGCCCATGAAAGCCACTGGGTCGTTTTGGCCCAATTACCCGGAGAATGGGAGTTCTAGTCCCGTCTTAGCCCATGAAAGCCACTGCATCATTTTGGGTCAATTAACAGGCGACTGGGAGTTCTAGACCCAGCGCATGAAAGCAACTGGGTCATTTTGGGCCAATTACCAGGAGACTGGGAGTTCTAGTCCCGTTTTTACCCATGAAAGCCACTGGGTCATTTTGGGCCAATTATCAGGAGACTGACATTTCTAGTGCGTCTTAGCCATGAAAGCCACTGGGTCATTTTGAGCCAATTACCAGGAAACTGGGAGTTCTAGTCCCTTCTTAGCCCATGAAAGGCACTGGGTCGTTTGGGGCCAATTACCAGGAGACTGGGAGTTCTAGTCCAATCTTAGCCCATGAAAGCCACTGTGTCATTTTGGGCCAATTACCAGGAGACTGAGAGTTCTAGTCCCCTCTTAGCCCATGAAAGCCGTTGGGTCATTTTGGGCCAATTACCAGGAGACTGAAATTTCTAGTCCGTCTTAGCCCATGAAAGCCACTGGGTCATTTTGGGACAATTATCAGGAGACTGACATTTCTAGTCCGTCTTAGTCCATGGAAGCTGCTGGGTCATTTTGGGCCAATTATCAGAAGACTGACAATTCTAGTCCGTTTTAGCCCATGAAAGCCACGGGGTCATTTGGGGCCAATTACCAGGAGACTGCGAGTTCTAGTCCCGTCTTAACCCATGAAAGCCACTGGGTCATTTTGAGCCAATTACCAGGAGTCTGAGAGTTCTAGACCTGGCTTAGCCATGAAAGCCACTGGGTCATTTTGGGCCAATTACCAGGAGACTGGGAGTTCTAGTCCCGATTTTACCCATGAAAGTCGCTGGGTCATTTTGGACCAATTATCAGGAGACTCACATTTCTAGTCCGTCTTAGCCCATGAAAGCCACTGGGTCATTTTGGGGCAATTACCAGGAGACTGGGAGTTCTAGTGCCGTCTTAGCCCATGATAGCCTCTGGGTCATTTTGGGCCAATTACCAGGAGACTGGGAGTTCTAGTCCCTTCTTTGCCCATGAAAGGCACTGGGTCGTTTGGGGCCATTTACCAGGAGACTGGGAGTTCCAGTCCAATCTTAGCCCATGAAAGCCACTGGGTCATTTTGGGCCAATTACCTGGAGACTGAGAGTTCTAGTCCCCTCTTAGCCCATGAAAGCCGCTGGGTCATTTTGGGCCAATTATCAGGAGACTGAAATTTCTAGTCCGTCTTAGCCCATTAAAGCCACTGGGTCATTTTGGGGCAATTACCAGGAGACTGGGAGTTCTAGTGCCGTCTTAGCCCATGATAGCCACTGGGTCATTTTGGGCCAATTATCAGGAGTCTGAGAGTTCTACACCTGGCTTAGCCATGAAAGCCACTGGGTCATTTTGGGCCAATTACCAGGAGACTGGGAGTTCTAGTTCCGTCTTAGCCCATGAAAGCCACTGGGTAATTTTGGGCCAATTACCAGGACACTGGGAGTTCTAGTCCCCTCTTTACCCATGAAAGCCGCTGGGTCATTTTGGGGCAATTATCAGGAGACTGACATTTCTAGTCCGTCTTAGCCATGAAAGCCACTGGGTCATTTTGAGCCAATTACGAGGAGACTGACATTTCTAGTCCTTCTTAGCCATGAAAGCCACTGGGTCATTTTGAGCCAATTACCAGGAGACTGGGAGTTCTAGTCCCTTCTTAGCCCATGAAAGCCACTGGGTCATTTGGGGCCAATTACCAGGAGACTGGGAGTTCTTGTCCAATCTTAGCCCATCAAAGCCACTGGGTCATTTTGGGCCAATTACCAGGAGACTGAAATTTCTAGTCCGTCTTAGCCCATGAAAGGCACTGGGTCATTTTAGGCCAATTATCAGGAGACTGACATTTCTAGTCCATCTTAGTCCATGAAAGCCGCTGGGTCATTTTGGGCCAATTAACAGGAGACTGACATTTCTAGTCCGTCTTAGCCCATGAAAGCCACTGGGTCATTTTGGGCCAATTACCAGGACACTGGGAGTTCTATACCCGTCTTTACCCATAAAAGCCACTGGGTCATTTTGGGCCAATTACCAGGGGACTGGCAGTTGTAGACTTTTCATACACCATGAAAGCCTCCTGGGTGAATTTGGGCCAATTACCAGGAGACTGGGAGTTCTACACCTGTCTTAGCCCATGAAAGCCACTGGGTCGTTTTGGGCCAATTACCCGGAGAATGGGAGTTCTAGTCCCGTCTTAGCCCATGAAAGCGATTGGGTCATTTTGGGCCAATTAACAGGCGACTGGGAGTTCTAGACCCAGCCCATGAAAGCTACTGGGTCATTTTGGGTCAATTGCCAGGAGACTGGGAGTTCTATTCCCTTCTTAGCACATGGAAGCCACTGGGTCATTTGGGGCCAATTACCAGGAGAATGGGAGTTCTAGTCCAATCTTAGCCCATTAAAGCCACTGGGTCATTTTGGGCCAATTATCAGGAGACTAAGAGTTCTTGTCCCCTCTTAGCCCATGAAAGCCGCTGGGTCATTTTGGGCCAATTATCAGGAGACTGACATTTCTAGTCCGTCTTAGCCCATGAAAGCCAGTGGGTCATATTGGGCCAATTACCAGGAGACTGGGAGTTCTAGTCCCGTCTTAACCCATGAAAGCCACTGAGTCATTTTGAGCCAATTACCAGGAGTCTGAGCGTTCTAGACCTGGCTTAGCCATGAAAGCCACTGGGTCATTTTGGGCCAATTACCAGGAGACTGGGAGTTCTAGTTCCGTCTTAGCCCATGAAAGCCACTGGGTCATTTTGGGCCAATTACCAGGACACTGGGAGTTCTATACCCGTCTTTACAAATAAAAGCCACTGGGTCATTTTGGGCCAATTACCAGGGGACTGGGAGTTCTACACCTGTCTTAGCCCATGAAAGCCACTGGGTCGCTTTGGGACAATTACCCGGAGAATGGGAGTTCTAGTCCCGTCTTAGCCCATGAAAGCCACTGGGTCATTTTGGGCCAATAACCGGGGGACTGGGAGTTGTAGACTTTTCTTATGCCATGAAAGCCACCTGGGTGAATTTGGGCCAATTACCAGGAGACTGAGAGTTCTGCACCTGTCTTAGCCCATGAAAGCCACTGGGTCATTTTGGGGCAATTACCAGGAGACTGGGAGTTCTAGTGCCGTCTTAGCCCATGATAGCCACTGGGTCATCTTGGGCCAATTACTAGGAGACTGGGAGTTCTAGTCCCTTCTTAGCCCATGAAAGCCACTAGGTCGTTTGGGGCCATTTACCAGGAGACTGGGAGTTCCAGTCCAATCTTAGCCCATGAAAGCCACTGGGTCATTTTGGGCCAATTACCAGGAGTCTGAGAGTTCTAGACCTGGCTTAGGCATGAAAGCCACTGGGTCATTTTGGGCCAATTACCAGGAGATTGGGAGTTCTAGTTCCGTCTTAGCCCATGAAAGCCACTGGGTCATTTTGAGCCAATTACCAGGAGTCTGAGAGTTCTAGACCTGGCTTAGGCATGAAAGCCACTGGGTCGTTTTGGGCCAATTACCCGGAGAATGGGAGTTCTAGTCCCGTCTTAGCCCATGAAAGCGATTGGGTCATTTTGGGCCAATTAACAGGCGACTGGGAGTTCTAGACCCAGCCCATGAAAGCTACTGGGTCATTTTGGGTCAATTGCCAGGAGACTGGGAGTTCTATTCCCTTCTTAGCACATGGAAGCCACTGGGTCATTTGGGGCCAATTACCAGGAGAATGGGAGTTCTAGTCCAATCTTAGCCCATTAAAGCCACTGGGTCATTTTGGGCCAATTATCAGGAGACTAAGAGTTCTTGTCCCCTCTTAGCCCATGAAAGCCGCTGGGTCATTTTGGGCCAATTATCAGGAGACTGACATTTCTAGTCCGTCTTAGCCCATGAAAGCCAGTGGGTCATATTGGGCCAATTACCAGGAGACTGGGAGTTCTAGTCCCGTCTTAACCCATGAAAGCCACTGAGTCATTTTGAGCCAATTACCAGGAGTCTGAGCGTTCTAGACCTGGCTTAGCCATGAAAGCCACTGGGTCATTTTGGGCCAATTACCAGGAGACTGGGAGTTCTAGTTCCGTCTTAGCCCATGAAAGCCACTGGGTCATTTTGGGCCAATTACCAGGACACTGGGAGTTCTATACCCGTCTTTACAAATAAAAGCCACTGGGTCATTTTGGGCCAATTACCAGGGGACTGGGAGTTCTACACCTGTCTTAGCCCATGAAAGCCACTGGGTCGCTTTGGGCCAATTACCCGGAGAATGGGAGTTCTAGTCCCGTCTTAGCCCATGAAAGCCACTGGGTCATTTTGGGCCAATAACCGGGGGACTGGGAGTTGTAGACTTTTCTTATGCCATGAAAGCCACCTGGGTGAATTTGGGCCAATTACCAGGAGACTGAGAGTTCTGCACCTGTCTTAGCCCATGAAAGCCACTGGGTCATTTTGGGGCAATTACCAGGAGATTGGGAGTTCTAGTGCCGTCTTAGCCCATGATAGCCACTGGGTCATTTTGGGCCAATTACTAGGAGACTGGGAGTTCTAGTCCCTTCTTAGCCCATGAAAGCCACTAGGTCGTTTGGGGCCATTTACCAGGAGACTGGGAGTTCCAGTCCAATCTTAGCCCATGAAAGCCACTGGGTCATTTTGGGCCAATTACCCGGAGACTGAGAGTTCTAGTCCCCTCTTAGCCCATGAAAGCCGCTGGGTCATTTTGGGCCAATTATCAGTAGATTGAAATTTCTAGTCCATCTTAGCCCATGAAAGCCACTGGGTCATTTTGGGGCAATTACCAGGAGACTGGGAGTTCTAGTGCCGTCTTAGCCCATGATAGCCACTGGGTCATTTTGGGCCAATTATCAGGAAACTGACATTTCTAGTCCATTTTAGTCCATGGAAGCCACTGCGTCATTTTGGGACAATTATCAGGAGACTGACATTTCTAGTCCGTCTTAGTCCATGGAAGCTGCTGGGTCATTTTGGGCCAATTATCAGAAGACTGACAATTCTAGTCCGTTTTAGCCCATGAAAGCCACTGGGTCATTTGGGGCCAATTACCAGGAGACTGGGAGTTCTAGTCCCGTCTTAACCCATGAAAGCCACTGGGTCATTTTGAGCCAATTACCAGGAGTCTGAGAGTTCTAGACCTGGCTTAGCCATGAAAGCCACTGGGTCATTTTGGGCCAATTACCAGGAGACTGGGAGTTCTAGTCCCGATTTTACCCATGAAAGTCGCTGGGTCATTTTGGACCAATTATCAGGAGACTCACATTTCTAGTCCGTCTTAGCCCATGAAAGCCACTGGGTCATTTTGGGGCAATTACCAGGAGACTGGGAGTTCTAGTGCCGTCTTAGCCCATGATAGCCACTGGGTCATTTTGGGCCAATTACCAGGAGACTGGGAGTTCTAGTCCCTTCTTTGCCCATGAAAGGCACTGGGTCGTTTGGGGCCATTTACCAGGAGACTGGGAGTTCCAGTCCAATCTTAGCCCATGAAAGCCTCTGGGTCATTTTGGGCCAATTACCCGGAGACTGAGAGTTCTAGTCCCCTCTTAGCCCATGAAAGCCGCTGGGTCATTTTGGGCCAATTATCAGGAGACTGAAATTTCTAGTCCGTCTTAGCCCATGAAAGCCACTGGGTCATTTTGGGGCAATTACCAGGAGACTGGGAGTTCTAGTGCCGTCTTAGCCCATGATAGCCACTGGGTCATTTTGGGCCAATTATCAGGAGTCTGAGAGTTCTACACCTGGCTTAGCCATGAAAGCCACTGGGTCATTTTGGGCCAACTACCAGGAGACTGGGAGTTCTAGTTCCGTCTTAGCCCATGAAAGCCACTGGGTAATTTTGGGCCAATTACCAGGACACTGGGAGTTCTAGTCCCCTCTTTACCCATGAAAGCCGCTGGGTCATTTTGGGGCAATTATCAGGAGACTGACATTTCTAGTCCGTCTTAGCCATGAAAGCCACTGGGTCATTTTGAGCCAATTACGAGGAGACTGACATTTCTAGTCCTTCTTAGCCATGAAAGCCACTGGGTCATTTTGAGCCAATTACCAGGAGACTGGGAGTTCTAGTCCCTTCTTAGCCCATGAAAGCCACTGGGTCATTTGGGGCCAATTACCAGGAGACTGGGAGTTCTTGTCCAATCTTAGCCCATCAAAGCCACTGGGTCATTTTGGGCCAATTACCAGGAGACTGAAATTTCTAGTCCGTCTTAGCCCATGAAAGGCACTGGGTCATTTTAGGCCAATTATCAGGAGACTGACATTTCTAGTCCATCTTAGTCCATGAAAGCTGCTGGGTCATTTTGGGCCAATTAACAGGAGACTGATATTTCTAGTCCGTCTTAGCCCATGAAAGCCACTGGGTCATTTTGGGCCAATTACCAGGACACTGGGAGTTCTATACCCGTCTTTACCCATAAAAGCCACTGGGTCATTTTGGGCCAATTACCAGGGGACTGGCAGTTGTAGACTTTTCTTACACCATGAAAGCCTCCTGGGTGAACTTGGGCCAATTACCAGGAGACTGGGAGTTCTACACCTGTCTTAGCCCATGAAAGCCACTGGGTCGTTTTGGGCCAATTACCCGGAGAATGGGAGTTCTAGTCCCGTCTTAGCCCATGAAAGCGATTGGGTCATTTTGGGCCAATTAACAGGCGACTGGGAGTTCTAGACCCAGCCCATGAAAGCTACTGGGTCATTTTGGGTCAATTGCCAGGAGACTGGGAGTTCTATTCCCTTCTTAGCACATGGAAGCCACTGGGTCATTTGGGGCCAATTACCAGGAGAATGGGAGTTCTAGTCCAATCTTAGCCCATTAAAGCCACTGGGTCATTTTGGGCCAATTATCAGGAGACTAAGAGTTCTTGTCCCCTCTTAGCCCATGAAAGCCGCTGGGTCATTTTGGGCCAATTATCAGGAGACTGACATTTCTAGTCCGTCTTAGCCCATGAAAGCCAGTGGGTCATATTGGGCCAATTACCAGGAGACTGGGAGTTGTAGTCCCGTCTTAACCCATGAAAGCCACTGAGTCATTTTGAGCCAATTACCAGGAGTCTGAGCGTTCTAGACCTGGCTTAGCCATGAAAGCCACTGGGTCATTTTGGGCCAATTACCAGGACACTGGGAGTTCTATACCCGTCTTTACCCATAAAAGCCACTGGGTCATTTTGGGCCAATTACCAGGGGACTGGCAGTTGTAGACTTTTCTTACACCTTGAAAGCCACCTGGGTGAATTTGGGCCAATTACCAGGAGACTGGGAGTTCTAGTCCCGTCTTAACCCATGAAAGCCACTGGGTCATTTTGAGCCAATTACCAGGAGTCTGAGAGTTCTAGACCTGGCTTTACCCATAAAAGCCACTGGGTCATTTTGGGCCAATTACCAGGGGACTGGGAGTTGTAGACTTTTCTTACACCGTGAAAGCCACCTGGGTGAATTTGGGCCGATTACCAGGAGACTGGGAGTTCTACACCTATCTTAGCCCATGAAAGCCACTGGGTCGTTTTGGGCCAATTACCAGTAGACTGGGAGTTCTAGTTCCGTCTTAGCCCATGAAAGCCACTGGGTCATTTTGGGCCAAGTACCAGGGGACTGGGTGTTCTATACCGGTCTTTACCCATAAAAGCCACTGGGTCATTTTGGGCCAATTAGCAGGGGACTGGGAGTTGTAGACTTTTCTTACGCCATGAAAGCCACCTGGGTGAATTTGGGCCAATTACCAGGAGACTGACAGTTCTACACCTGTCTTAGCCCATGAAAGCCACTGGGTCGTTTTGGCCCAATGACCCGGAGAATGGGAGTTCTAGTCCCGTCTTAGCCCATGAAAGCCACTGGGTAATTTTGGGTCAATTAACAGGCGACTGGGAGTTCTAGACCCAGCCCATGAAAGCCACTGGGTCATTTTGGGCCAATTACCAGGAGACTGGGAGTTCTAGTCCCGTTTTTACCCATGAAAGCCGCTGGGTCATTTTGGGCCAATTATCAGGAGACTGACATTTCTAGTCCGTCTTAGCCATGAAAGCCACTGGGTCATTTTGAGCCAATTACCAGGAGACTGGGAGTTCTAGTCCCTTCTTAGCCCATGAAAGCCACTGGGTCATTTTGGGCCAATTATCAGGGGACTGGCAGTTGTAGACTATTCTTATACCATGAAAGCCACCTGGGTGAATTTGGGCCAATTACCAGGAGACTGGGAGTTCTACACCTGTCTTAGCCCATGAAAGCCACTGCGTCGTTTTGGGCCAATTAACTGGAGAATGGGAGTTCTAGTCCCGTCTTAGCCCATGAAAGCCACTGGGTCATTTTGGTCCAATTAACAGGCGACTGGGAGTTCTAGACCCAGCCCATGAAAGCCACTGGGTCATTTTGGGCCAATTACCAGGAGACTGGGAGTTCTAGTCCAATCTTAGCCCATGAAAGCCACTGGGTCATTTTGGGACAATTACCAGGAGACTAAGAGTTCTAGTCCCCTCTTAGCCCATGAAAGCCGCTGGGTCATTTTGGGCCAATTATCAGGAGACTGACATTTCTAGTCCATCTTAGCCCATGAAAGCCACGGGGTCATTTTGGGGCAATTACCAGGAGACTGGGAGTTCTACTCCTGTCTTAGCCCATGAAACCTATTGGGTCATTTTGTGCCAATTACCAGGAGACTGAGAGTTCTAGTCCCGTCTTAGCTCATGAAAGCCAATGGGTCATTTTGGGCCAATTACCAGGAGACTGAGAGTTCTAGTACCATCTTAGCCAATGAAAGCCACCAGGGTCATTTTGGGCCAATTACCAGGAGACTGGGAGTTCTAGTCCAATCTTAGACCATGAAAGCCACTGGGTCATTTTGGGCCAATTACCAGGACACTGGGAGTTCTATACCCGTCTTTACCCATAAAAGCCACTGGGACATTTTGGGCCAATTACCAGGGGACTGGCAGTTGTAGACTTTTCTTACACCATGAAAGCCACCTGGGTGAATTTGGGCCAATTACCAGGAGACTGGGAGTTCTACACCTGTCTTAGCCCATGAAAGCCACTGGGTCGTTTTGGGCCAATTACCCGGAGAATGGGAGTTCTAGTCCCGTCTTAGCCCAGGAAAGCGATTGGGTCATTTTGGGCCAATTAACAGGCGACTGGGGGTTCTAGACCCAGCCCATGAAAGCCACTGGGTCATTTTGGGCCAATTACTAGGAGACTGGGAGTTCTAGTCCCGTCTTTACCCATAAAAGCCTCTGGGTCATTTTGGGCCAATTATCAGGAGACTGACATTTCTAGTCCGTCTTAGCCATGAAAGCCACTGGGTCATTTTGGGCCAATTACCACAAGACTGGGTGTTCTAGTCCCGTCTTAACCCATGAAAGCCACTGGGTCATTTTGAGCCAATTACCAGGAGTCTGAAAGTTCTAGACCTGGCTTAGCCATGAAAGCCACTGGGTCATTTTGGGCCAATTACCAGGAGACTGGGAGTTCTAGTTCCGTCTTAGCCCATGAAAGCCACTGGGTCATTTTGGGCCAATAACCGGGGGACTGGGAGTTGTAGACTTTTCTTATGCCATGAAAGCCACCTGGGTGAATTTGGGCCAATTACCAGGAGACTGAGAGTTCTGCACCTGTCTTAGCCCATGAAAGCCACTGGGTCGTTTTGGCCCAATTACCCGGAGAATGGGAGTTCTAGTCCTGTCTTAGCCCATGAAAGCCACTGCATCATTTTGGGTCAATTAACAGGCGACTGGGAGTTCTAGACCCAGCCCATGAAAGACACTGGGTCATTTTGGGCCAATTACCAGGAGACTGGGAGTTCTAGTCCCGTTTTTACCCATGAAAGCCACTGGGTCATTTTGGGCCAATTATCAGGAGACTGACATTTCTATTCCGTCTTAGCCATGAAAGCCATTGGGTCATTTTGAGCCAATTACCAGGAAACTGGGAGTTCTAGTCCCTTCTTAGCCCATGAAAGGCACTGGGTCGTTTGGGGCCAATTACCAGGAGACTGGGAGTTCTAGTCCAATCTTAGCCCATGAAAGCCACTGTGTCATTTTGGGCCAATTACCAGGAGACTGAGATTTCTAGTCCCCTCTTAGCCCATGAAAGCCGTTGGGTCATTTTGGGCCAATTACCAGGAGACTGAAATTTCTAGTCCGTCTTAGCCCATGAAAGCCACTGGGTCATTTTGGGGCAATTTCCAGGAGACTGGGAATTCTAGTCCCTTCTTAGCCCATGTAAGCCACTGGGTCGTTTGGGGCGATTTACCAGGAGACTGGGAGTTCCAGTCCAATCTTAGCCCATGAAAGCCACTGGGTCATTTTGGGCCAATTACCAGGAGACTGAGAGTTCTAGTCCCCTCTTAGCCTATGAAAGCCGCTGGGTCATTTTGGGCCAATTACCAGGAGACTGAAATTTCTAGTCCGTCTTAGCCCATGAAAGCCACTGGGTCATTTTGGGGCAATTACCAGGAGACTGGGAGTTCTAGTGCCGTCTTAGCCCATGATAGCCGCTGGGTCATTTTGGGCCAATTATCAGGAGACTGACATTTCTAGTCCGTCTTAGCCCATGAAAGCCACTGGGTCATTTGGGGCCAAATACCCGGAGACTGGGAGTTCTAGTCCCATCTTGGCCCATGAAAGCCACTATGTCATTTTGGGCCAATTACCAGGACACAGGGAGTTCTAGTCCCTTCTTTACCCATGAAAGCCGTTGGGTCATTTTGGGCCAATTACCAGGAGACTGAAATTTCTAGTCCGTCTTAGCCCATGAAAGCCACTGGGTCATTTTGGGACAATTATCAGGAGACTGACATTTCTAGTCCGTCTTAGTCCATGGAAGCTGCTGGGTCATTTTGGGCCAATTATCAGAAGACTGACAATTCTAGTCCGTTTTAGCCCATGAAAGCCACGGGGTCATTTGGGGCCAATTACCAGGAGACTGCGAGTTCTAGTCCCGTCTTAACCCATGAAAGCCACTGGGTCATTTTGAGCCAATTACCAGGAGTCTGAGAGTTCTAGACCTGGCTTAGCCATGAAAGCCACTGGGTCATTTTGGGCCAATTACCAGGAGACTGGGAGTTCTAGTCCCGATTTTACCCATGAAAGTCGCTGGGTCATTTTGGACCAATTATCAGGAGACTCACATTTCTAGTCCGTCTTAGCCCATGAAAGCCACTGGGTCATTTTGGGGCAATTACCAGGAGACTGGGAGTTCTAGTGCCGTCTTAGCCCATGATAGCCTCTGGGTCATTTTGGGCCAATTACCAGGAGACTGGGAGTTCTAGTCCCT
The DNA here is from genome assembly GCA_033807585.1 of Hydrophis major. NCBI lineage: Eukaryota > Metazoa > Chordata > Lepidosauria > Squamata > Elapidae > Hydrophis > Hydrophis major. The sequence continues at coordinate 2,772,990 of CM066343.1, read as the reverse complement.
TCTTTGCCCATGAAAGGCACTGGGTCGTTTGGGGCCATTTACCAGGAGACTGGGAGTTCCAGTCCAATCTTAGCCCATGAAAGCCACTGGGTCATTTTGGGCCAATTACCTGGAGACTGAGAGTTCTAGTCCCCTCTTAGCCCATGAAAGCCGCTGGGTCATTTTGGGCCAATTATCAGGAGACTGAAATTTCTAGTCCGTCTTAGCCCATTAAAGCCACTGGGTCATTTTGGGGCAATTACCAGGAGACTGGGAGTTCTAGTGCCGTCTTAGCCCATGATAGCCACTGGGTCATTTTGGGCCAATTATCAGGAGTCTGAGAGTTCTACACCTGGCTTAGCCATGAAAGCCACTGGGTCATTTTGGGCCAATTACCAGGAGACTGGGAGTTCTAGTTCCGTCTTAGCCCATGAAAGCCACTGGGTAATTTTGGGCCAATTACCAGGACACTGGGAGTTCTAGTCCCCTCTTTACCCATGAAAGCCGCTGGGTCATTTTGGGGCAATTATCAGGAGACTGACATTTCTAGTCCGTCTTAGCCATGAAAGCCACTGGGTCATTTTGAGCCAATTACGAGGAGACTGACATTTCTAGTCCTTCTTAGCCATGAAAGCCACTGGGTCATTTTGAGCCAATTACCAGGAGACTGGGAGTTCTAGTCCCTTCTTAGCCCATGAAAGCCACTGGGTCATTTGGGGCCAATTACCAGGAGACTGGGAGTTCTTGTCCAATCTTAGCCCATCAAAGCCACTGGGTCATTTTGGGCCAATTACCAGGAGACTGAAATTTCTAGTCCGTCTTAGCCCATGAAAGGCACTGGGTCATTTTAGGCCAATTATCAGGAGACTGACATTTCTAGTCCATCTTAGTCCATGAAAGCCGCTGGGTCATTTTGGGCCAATTAACAGGAGACTGACATTTCTAGTCCGTCTTAGCCCATGAAAGCCACTGGGTCATTTTGGGCCAATTACCAGGACACTGGGAGTTCTATACCCGTCTTTACCCATAAAAGCCACTGGGTCATTTTGGGCCAATTACCAGGGGACTGGCAGTTGTAGACTTTTCATACACCATGAAAGCCTCCTGGGTGAATTTGGGCCAATTACCAGGAGACTGGGAGTTCTACACCTGTCTTAGCCCATGAAAGCCACTGGGTCGTTTTGGGCCAATTACCCGGAGAATGGGAGTTCTAGTCCCGTCTTAGCCCATGAAAGCGATTGGGTCATTTTGGGCCAATTAACAGGCGACTGGGAGTTCTAGACCCAGCCCATGAAAGCTACTGGGTCATTTTGGGTCAATTGCCAGGAGACTGGGAGTTCTATTCCCTTCTTAGCACATGGAAGCCACTGGGTCATTTGGGGCCAATTACCAGGAGAATGGGAGTTCTAGTCCAATCTTAGCCCATTAAAGCCACTGGGTCATTTTGGGCCAATTATCAGGAGACTAAGAGTTCTTGTCCCCTCTTAGCCCATGAAAGCCGCTGGGTCATTTTGGGCCAATTATCAGGAGACTGACATTTCTAGTCCGTCTTAGCCCATGAAAGCCAGTGGGTCATATTGGGCCAATTACCAGGAGACTGGGAGTTCTAGTCCCGTCTTAACCCATGAAAGCCACTGAGTCATTTTGAGCCAATTACCAGGAGTCTGAGCGTTCTAGACCTGGCTTAGCCATGAAAGCCACTGGGTCATTTTGGGCCAATTACCAGGAGACTGGGAGTTCTAGTTCCGTCTTAGCCCATGAAAGCCACTGGGTCATTTTGGGCCAATTACCAGGACACTGGGAGTTCTATACCCGTCTTTACAAATAAAAGCCACTGGGTCATTTTGGGCCAATTACCAGGGGACTGGGAGTTCTACACCTGTCTTAGCCCATGAAAGCCACTGGGTCGCTTTGGGACAATTACCCGGAGAATGGGAGTTCTAGTCCCGTCTTAGCCCATGAAAGCCACTGGGTCATTTTGGGCCAATAACCGGGGGACTGGGAGTTGTAGACTTTTCTTATGCCATGAAAGCCACCTGGGTGAATTTGGGCCAATTACCAGGAGACTGAGAGTTCTGCACCTGTCTTAGCCCATGAAAGCCACTGGGTCATTTTGGGGCAATTACCAGGAGACTGGGAGTTCTAGTGCCGTCTTAGCCCATGATAGCCACTGGGTCATCTTGGGCCAATTATTAGGAGACTGGGAGTTCTAGTCCCTTCTTAGCCCATGAAAGCCACTAGGTCGTTTGGGGCCATTTACCAGGAGACTGGGAGTTCCAGTCCAATCTTAGCCCATGAAAGCCACTGGGTCATTTTGGGCCAATTACCAGGAGTCTGAGAGTTCTAGACCTGGCTTAGGCATGAAAGCCACTGGGTCATTTTGGGCCAATTACCAGGAGATTGGGAGTTCTAGTTCCGTCTTAGCCCATGAAAGCCACTGGGTCATTTTGAGCCAATTACCAGGAGTCTGAGAGTTCTAGACCTGGCTTAGGCATGAAAGCCACTGGGTCGTTTTGGGCCAATTACCCGGAGAATGGGAGTTCTAGTCCCGTCTTAGCCCATGAAAGCGATTGGGTCATTTTGGGCCAATTAACAGGCGACTGGGAGTTCTAGACCCAGCCCATGAAAGCTACTGGGTCATTTTGGGTCAATTGCCAGGAGACTGGGAGTTCTATTCCCTTCTTAGCACATGGAAGCCACTGGGTCATTTGGGGCCAATTACCAGGAGAATGGGAGTTCTAGTCCAATCTTAGCCCATTAAAGCCACTGGGTCATTTTGGGCCAATTATCAGGAGACTAAGAGTTCTTGTCCCCTCTTAGCCCATGAAAGCCGCTGGGTCATTTTGGGCCAATTATCAGGAGACTGACATTTCTAGTCCGTCTTAGCCCATGAAAGCCAGTGGGTCATATTGGGCCAATTACCAGGAGACTGGGAGTTCTAGTCCCGTCTTAACCCATGAAAGCCACTGAGTCATTTTGAGCCAATTACCAGGAGTCTGAGCGTTCTAGACCTGGCTTAGCCATGAAAGCCACTGGGTCATTTTGGGCCAATTACCAGGAGACTGGGAGTTCTAGTTCCGTCTTAGCCCATGAAAGCCACTGGGTCATTTTGGGCCAATTACCAGGACACTGGGAGTTCTATACCCGTCTTTACAAATAAAAGCCACTGGGTCATTTTGGGCCAATTACCAGGGGACTGGGAGTTCTACACCTGTCTTAGCCCATGAAAGCCACTGGGTCGCTTTGGGCCAATTACCCGGAGAATGGGAGTTCTAGTCCCGTCTTAGCCCATGAAAGCCACTGGGTCATTTTGGGCCAATAACCGGGGGACTGGGAGTTGTAGACTTTTCTTATGCCATGAAAGCCACCTGGGTGAATTTGGGCCAATTACCAGGAGACTGAGAGTTCTGCACCTGTCTTAGCCCATGAAAGCCACTGGGTCATTTTGGGGCAATTACCAGGAGATTGGGAGTTCTAGTGCCGTCTTAGCCCATGATAGCCACTGGGTCATTTTGGGCCAATTACTAGGAGACTGGGAGTTCTAGTCCCTTCTTAGCCCATGAAAGCCACTAGGTCGTTTGGGGCCATTTACCAGGAGACTGGGAGTTCCAGTCCAATCTTAGCCCATGAAAGCCACTGGGTCATTTTGGGCCAATTACCCGGAGACTGAGAGTTCTAGTCCCCTCTTAGCCCATGAAAGCCGCTGGGTCATTTTGGGCCAATTATCAGTAGATTGAAATTTCTAGTCCATCTTAGCCCATGAAAGCCACTGGGTCATTTTGGGGCAATTACCAGGAGACTGGGAGTTCTAGTGCCGTCTTAGCCCATGATAGCCACTGGGTCATTTTGGGCCAATTATCAGGAAACTGACATTTCTAGTCCATTTTAGTCCATGGAAGCCACTGCGTCATTTTGGGACAATTATCAGGAGACTGACATTTCTAGTCCGTCTTAGTCCATGGAAGCTGCTGGGTCATTTTGGGCCAATTATCAGAAGACTGACAATTCTAGTCCGTTTTAGCCCATGAAAGCCACTGGGTCATTTGGGGCCAATTACCAGGAGACTGGGAGTTCTAGTCCCGTCTTAACCCATGAAAGCCACTGGGTCATTTTGAGCCAATTACCAGGAGTCTGAGAGTTCTAGACCTGGCTTAGCCATGAAAGCCACTGGGTCATTTTGGGCCAATTACCAGGAGACTGGGAGTTCTAGTCCCGATTTTACCCATGAAAGTCGCTGGGTCATTTTGGACCAATTATCAGGAGACTCACATTTCTAGTCCGTCTTAGCCCATGAAAGCCACTGGGTCATTTTGGGGCAATTACCAGGAGACTGGGAGTTCTAGTGCCGTCTTAGCCCATGATAGCCACTGGGTCATTTTGGGCCAATTACCAGGAGACTGGGAGTTCTAGTCCCTTCTTTGCCCATGAAAGGCACTGGGTCGTTTGGGGCCATTTACCAGGAGACTGGGAGTTCCAGTCCAATCTTAGCCCATGAAAGCCTCTGGGTCATTTTGGGCCAATTACCCGGAGACTGAGAGTTCTAGTCCCCTCTTAGCCCATTAAAGCCGCTGGGTCATTTTGGGCCAATTATCAGGAGACTGAAATTTCTAGTCCGTCTTAGCCCATGAAAGCCACTGGGTCATTTTGGGGCAATTACCAGGAGACTGGGAGTTCTAGTGCCGTCTTAGCCCATGATAGCCACTGGGTCATTTTGGGCCAATTATCAGGAGTCTGAGAGTTCTACACCTGGCTTAGCCATGAAAGCCATTGGGTCATTTTGGGCCAATTACCAGGAGACTGGGAGTTCTAGTTCCGTCTTAGCCCATGAAAGCCACTGGGTAATTTTGGGCCAATTACCAGGACACTGGGAGTTCTAGTCCCCTCTTTACCCATGAAAGCCGCTGGGTCATTTTGGGGCAATTATCAGGAGACTGACATTTCTAGTCCGTCTTAGCCATGAAAGCCACTGGGTCATTTTGAGCCAATTACGAGGAGACTGACATTTCTAGTCCTTCTTAGCCATGAAAGCCACTGGGTCATTTTGAGCCAATTACCAGGAGACTGGGAGTTCTAGTCCCTTCTTAGCCCATGAAAGCCACTGGGTCATTTGGGGCCAATTACCAGGAGACTGGGAGTTCTTGTCCAATCTTAGCCCATCAAAGCCACTGGGTCATTTTGGGCCAATTACCAGGAGACTGAAATTTCTAGTCCGTCTTAGCCCATGAAAGGCACTGGGTCATTTTAGGCCAATTATCAGGAGACTGACATTTCTAGTCCATCTTAGTCCATGAAAGCTGCTGGGTCATTTTGGGCCAATTAACAGGAGACTGATATTTCTAGTCCGTCTTAGCCCATGAAAGCCACTGGGTCATTTTGGGCCAATTACCAGGACACTGGGAGTTCTATACCCGTCTTTACCCATAAAAGCCACTGGGTCATTTTGGGCCAATTACCCGGAGAATGGGAGTTCTAGTCCCGTCTTAGCCCATGAAAGCGATTGGGTCATTTTGGGCCAATTAACAGGCGACTGGGAGTTCTAGACCCAGCCCATGAAAGCTACTGGGTCATTTTGGGTCAATTGCCAGGAGACTGGGAGTTCTATTCCCTTCTTAGCACATGGAAGCCACTGGGTCATTTGGGGCCAATTACCAGGAGAATGGGAGTTCTAGTCCAATCTTAGCCCATTAAAGCCACTGGGTCATTTTGGGCCAATTATCAGGAGACTAAGAGTTCTTGTCCCCTCTTAGCCCATGAAAGCCGCTGGGTCATTTTGGGCCAATTATCAGGAGACTGACATTTCTAGTCCGTCTTAGCCCATGAAAGCCAGTGGGTCATATTGGGCCAATTACCAGGAGACTGGGAGTTCTAGTCCCGTCTTAACCCATGAAAGCCACTGAGTCATTTTGAGCCAATTACCAGGAGACTGGGAGTTCTAGTCCCGTCTTTACCCATAAAAGCCTCTGGATCATTTTGGGCCAATTATCAGGAGACTGACATTTCTAGTCCGTCTTAGCCATGAAAGCCACTGGGTCATTTTGGGCCAATTACCCGGAGAATGGGAGTTCTAGTCCCGTCTTAGCCCATGAAAGCCACTGGGTCATTTTGAGCCAATTACCAGGAGTCTGAGAGTTCTAGACCTGGCTTAGGCATGAAAGCCACTGGGTCATTTTGGGCCAATTACCAGGAGACTGGGAATTCTAGTTCCGTCTTAGCCCATGAAAGCCACTATGTCATTTTGGGCCAATTACCAGGAGTCTGAGAGTTCTAGACCTGGCTTAGGCATGAAAGCCATTGCGTCATTTTGGGTCAATTAACAGGCGACTGGGAGTTCTAGACCCAGCCCATGAAAGCAACTGGGTCATTTTGGGCCAATTACCATGAGACTGGGAGTTCTAGTCCCGTTTTTACCCATGAAAGCCACTGGGTCATTTTGGGCCAATTATCAGGAGACTGACATTTTTAGTCCGTCTTAGCCATGAAAGCCACTGGGTCATTTTGGGGCAATTACCAGGAGACTGGGAGTTCTAGTGCCGTCTTAGTCCATGATAGCCGCTGGGTCATTTTGGGCCAATTATCAGGAGACTGACATTTCTAGTCCGTCTTAGCCCATGAAAGCCATTGGGTCATTTGGGGCCAAATACCAGGAGACTGGGAGTTGTAGTCCCGTCTTAACCCATGAAAGCCACTGGGTCATTTTGAGCCAATTACCAGGAGTCTGAGAGTTCTAGATCTGGCTTAGCCATGAAAGCCACTGGGTTATTTTGGACCAATTACCAGGAGACTGGGAGTTCTAGTTCCGTCTTAGCCCATGAAAGCCACTATGTCATTTTGGGCCAATTACCAGGACACTGGGAGTTCTATACCCGTCTTTACCCATAAAAGCCACTGGGTCATTTTGGGCCAATTACCAGGGGACTGGCAGTTGTAGACTTTTCTTACACCATGAAAGCCTCCTGGGTGAACTTGGGCCAATTACCAGGAGACTGGGAGTTCTACACCTGTCTTAGCCCATGAAAGCCACTGGGTCGTTTTGGGCCAATTACCCGGAGAATGGGAGTTCTAGTCCCGTCTTAGCCCATGAAAGCGATTGGGTCATTTTGGGCCAATTAACAGGCGACTGGGAGTTCTAGACCCAGCCCATGAAAGCTACTGGGTCATTTTGGGTCAATTGCCAGGAGACTGGGAGTTCTATTCCCTTCTTAGCACATGGAAGCCACTGGGTCATTTGGGGCCAATTACCAGGAGAATGGGAGTTCTAGTCCAATCTTAGCCCATTAAAGCCACTGGGTCATTTTGGGCCAATTATCAGGAGACTAAGAGTTCTTGTCCCCTCTTAGCCCATGAAAGCCGCTGGGTCATTTTGGGCCAATTATCAGGAGACTGACATTTCTAGTCCGTCTTAGCCCATGAAAGCCAGTGGGTCATATTGGGCCAATTACCAGGAGACTGGGAGTTCTAGTCCCGTCTTAACCCATGAAAGCCACTGAGTCATTTTGAGCCAATTACCAGGAGACTGGGAGTTCTAGTCCCGTCTTTACCCATAAAAGCCTCTGGATCATTTTGGGCCAATTATCAGGAGACTGACATTTCTAGTCCGTCTTAGCCATGAAAGCCACTGGGTCATTTTGGGCCAATTACCCGGAGAATGGGAGTTCTAGTCCCGTCTTAGCCCATGAAAGCCACTGGGTCATTTTGAGCCAATTACCAGGAGTCTGAGAGTTCTAGACCTGGCTTAGGCATGAAAGCCACTGGGTCATTTTGGGCCAATTACCAGGAGACTGGGAATTCTAGTTCCGTCTTAGCCCATGAAAGCCACTATGTCATTTTGGGCCAATTACCAGGAGTCTGAGAGTTCTAGACCTGGCTTAGGCATGAAAGCCATTGCGTCATTTTGGGTCAATTAACAGGCGACTGGGAGTTCTAGACCCAGCCCATGAAAGCAACTGGGTCATTTTGGGCCAATTACCAGGAGACTGGGAGTTCTAGTCCCGTTTTTACCCATGAAAGCCACTGGGTCATTTTGGGCCAATTATCAGGAGACTGACATTTTTAGTCCGTCTTAGCCATGAAAGCCACTGGGTCATTTTGGGGCAATTACCAGGAGACTGGGAGTTCTAGTGCCGTCTTAGTCCATGATAGCCGCTGGGTCATTTTGGGCCAATTATCAGGAGACTGACATTTCTAGTCCGTCTTAGCCCATGAAAGCCATTGGGTCATTTGGGGCCAAATACCAGGAGACTGGGAGTTGTAGTCCCGTCTTAACCCATGAAAGCCACTGGGTCATTTTGAGCCAATTACCAGGAGTCTGAGAGTTCTAGATCTGGCTTAGCCATGAAAGCCAATGGGTTATTTTGGACCAATTACCAGGAGACTGGGAGTTCTAGTTCCGTCTTAGCCCATGAAAGCCACTATGTCATTTTGGGCCAATTACCAGGACACAGGGAGTTCTAGTCCCTTCTTTACCCATGAAAGCCGCTGGGTCATTTTGGGCCAATTATCAGGAGACTGACATTTCTAGTCCGTCTTAGCCATGAAAGCCACTGGGTCATTTTGAGCCAATTACGAGGAGACTGAAATTTCTAGTCCGTCTTAGCCATGAAAGCCACTGGGTCATTTTGAGCCAATTACCAGGAGACTGGGAGTTCTAGTCCCTTCTTAGCCCATGAAAGCCACTGGGTCATTTGGGGCCAATTACCAGGAGACTGGGAGTTCTAGTCCAATCTTAGCCCATGAAAGCCACTGGGTCATTTTGGGCCAATTACCAGGAGACTGAAATTTCTAGTCCGTCTTAGCCCATGAAAGGCACTGGGTCATTTTAGGCCAATTATCAGGAGACTGACATTTCTAGTCCATCTTAGTCCATGAAAGCCGCTGGGTCATTTTGGGCCAATTAACAGGAGACTGAAATTTCTAGTCCGTCTTAGCCCATGAAAGCCACTGGGTCATTTTGGGCCAATTACCAGGACACTGGGAGTTCTATACCCGTCTTTACCTATAAAAGCCACTGGGACATTTTGGGCCAATTACCAGGGGACTGGCAGTTGTAGACTTTTCTTACACCATGAAAGCCACCTGGGTGAATTTGGGCCAATTACCAGGAGACTGGGAGTTCTACACCTGTCTTAGCCCATGAAAGCCACTGGGTCGTTTTGGGCCAATTACCCGGAGAATGGGAGTTCTAGCCCCGTCTTAGCCCAGGAAAGCGATTGGGTCATTTTGGGCCAATTAACAGGCGACCGGGAGTTCTAGACCCAGCCCATGAAAGCCACTGGGTCATTTTGGGCCAATTACCAGGAGACTGGGAGTTCTAGTCCCGTCTTTACCCATAAAAGCCTCTGGGTCATTTTGGGCCAATTATCAGGATACTGACATTTCTAGTCCGTCTTAGTCATGAAAGCCACTGGGTCGTTTTGGGCCAATTACCACAAGACTGGGTGTTCTAGTTCCGTCTTAACCCATGAAAGCCACTGGGTCATTTTGAGCCAATTACCAGGAGTCTGAAAGTTCTAGACCTGGCTTAGCCATGAAAGCCACTGGGTCATTTTGGGCCAATTACCAGGAGACTGGGAGTTCTAGTTCCGTCTTAGCCCATGAAAGCCACTGGGTCATTTTGGGCCAATAACCGGGGGACTGGGAGTTGTAGACTTTTCTTATGCCATGAAAGCCACCTGGGTGAATTTGGGCCAATTACCAGGAGACTGAGAGTTCTGCACCTGTTTTAGCCCATGAAAGCCACTGGGTCGTTTTGGCCCAATTACCCCGAGAATGGGAGTTCTAGTCCCGTCTTAGCCCATGAAAGCCACTGCATCATTTTGGGTCAATTAACAGGCGACTGGGAGTTCTAGACCCAGCCCATGAAAGCAACTGGGTCATTTTGGGCCAATTACCAGGAGACTGGGAGTTCTAGTCCCGTTTTTACCCATGAAAGCCACTGGGTCATTTTGGGCCAATTATCAGGAGACTGACATTTCTAGTCCGTCTTAGCCATGAAAGCCACTGGGTCATTTTGAGCCAATTACCAGGAAACTGGGAGTTCTAGTCCAATCTTAGCCCATGAAAGCCACTGGGTCATTTTGGGGCAATTACCAGGAGACTGGGAGTTCTAGTGCCGTCTTAGCCCATGATAGCCACTGGGTCATTTTGGGCCAATTACCAGGAGACTGGGAGTTCTAGTCCCTTTTTAGCCCATGAAAGCCACTGGGTCGTTTGGGGCCATTTACCAGGAGACTGGGAGTTCCAGTCCAATCTTAGCCCATGAAAGCCACTGGGTCATTTTGGGCCAATAACCCGGAGACTGAGAGTTCTAGTCCCCTCTTAGCCCATGAAAGCCGCTGGGTCATTTTGGGCCAATTATCAGGAGTCTGAAATTTCTAGTCCGTCTTAGCCCATGAAAGCCACTGGGACATTTGGGGCCAATTACCAGGAGACTGGGAGTTCTAGTCCCGTCTTAACCCATGAAAGCCACTGGGTCATTTTGAGCCAATTACCAGGAGTCTGAGAGTTCTACACCTGGCTTAGCCATGAAAGCCACTGGGTCATTTTGGGCCAATTACCAGGAGACTGGGAGTTCTAGTTCCGTCTTAGCCCATGAAAGCCACTGGGTAATTTTGGGCCAATTACCAGGACACTGGGAGTTCTAGTCCCCTCTTTACCCATGAAAGCCGCTGGGTCATTTTGGGCCAATTATCAGGAGACTGACATTTCTAGTCCGTCTTAGCCATGAAAGCCACTGGGTCATTTTGAGCCAATTACGAGGAGACTGACATTTCTAGTCCTTAGCCATGAAAGCCACTGGGTCATTTTGAGCCAATTACGAGGAGACTGACATTTCTAGTCCGTCTTAGCCATGAAAGCCACTGGGTCATCTGGGGCCAATTACCAGGAGACTGGGAGTTCTAGTCCCTTCTTAGCCCATGAAAGCCACTGGGTCATTTGGGGCCAATTACCAGGAGACTGGGAGTTCTAGTCCAATCTTAGCCCATCAAAGCCACTGGGTCATTTTAGGCCAATTATCAGGAGACTGACATTTCTAGTCCATCTTAGTCCATGAAAGCCGCTGGGTCATTTTGGGCCAATTAACAGGAGACTGACATTTCTAGTCCGTCTTAGCCCATGAAAGCCACTGGGTCATTTTGGGCCAATTACCTGGACACTGGTAGTTCTATACCCGTCTTTACCCATAAAAGCCACTGGGTCATTTTGGGCCAATTACCAGGGGACTGGCAGTTGTAGACTTTTCTTACACCATGAAAGCCACCTGGGTGAATTTGGGCCAATTACCAGGAGACTGGGAGTTCTACACCTGTCTTAGCCCATGAAAGCCACTGGGTCCTTTTGGGCCAATTACCAGGAGAATGGGAGTTCTAGTCCCGTCTTAGCCCATGAAAGCGATTGGGTAATTTTGGGCCAATTAACAGGGGACTGGGAGTTCTAGACCCAGCCCATGAAAGCTACTGGGTCATTTTGGGCCAATTGCCAGGAGACTGGGAGTTCTATTCCCTTCTTAGCACATGCAAGCCACTGGGTCATTTGGGGCCAATTACCAGGAGAATGGGAGTTCTAGTCCAATCTTAGCCCATTAAAGCCACTGGGTCATTTTGGGCCAATTATCAGGAGACTAAGAGTTCTTGTCCCCTCTTAGCCCATGAAAGCCGCTGGGTCATTTTGGGCCAATTATCAGGAGACTGACATTTCTAGTCCGTCTTAGCCCATGAAAGCCAGTGGGTCATATTGGGCCAATTACCAGGAGACTGGGAGTTCTAGTACCGTCTTAACCCATGAAAGCTACTGCGTCATTTTGAGCCAATTACCAGGAGTCTGAGAGTTGTAGACCTGGCTTAGCCATGAAAGCCACTGGGTCATTTTGGGCCAATTACCAGGAGACTGGGAGTTCTAGTCCCGTCTTAGCCCATGAAAGCCACTGGGTCATTTTGGGCCAATTACCAGGACACTGGGAGTTCTATACCCGTCTTTACACATAAAAGCCACTGGGTCATTTTGGGCCAATTACCAGGGGACTGGGAGTTGTAGACTTTTCTTACACCGTGAAAGCCAACTGGGTGAATTTGGGCCGATTACCAGTAGACTGGGAGTTCTACACCTGTCTTAGCCCATGAAAGCCACTGGGTCGCTTTGGGCCAATTACCCGGAGAATGGGAGTTCTAGTCCCGTCTTAGCCCATGAAAGCCACTGGGTCATTTTGGGCCAATAACCGGGGGACTGGGAGTTGTTGACTTTTCTTATGCCATGAAAGCCACCTGGGTGAATTTGGGCCAATTACCAGGAGACTGAGAGTTCTGCACCTGTCTTAGCCCATGAAAGCCACTGGGTCATTTTGGGGCAATTACCAGGAGACTGGGAGTTCTAGTGCCGTCTTAGCCCATGATAGCCACTGGGTCATTTTGGGCCAATTACCAGGAGACTGGGAGTTCTAGTCCCGTCTTTACCCATAAAAGCCTCTGGATCATTTTGGGCCAATTATCAGGAGACTGACATTTCTAGTCCGTCTTAGCCATGAAAGCCACTGGGTCATTTTGGGCCAATTACCCGGAGAATGGGAGTTCTAGTCCCGTCTTAGCCCATGAAAGCCACTGGGTCATTTTGAGCCAATTACCAGGAGTCTGAGAGTTCTAGACCTGGCTTAGGCATGAAAGCCACTGGGTCATTTTGGGCCAATTACCAGGAGACTGGGAATTCTAGTTCTGTCTTAGCCCATGAAAGCCACTGGGTCATTTTGGGGCAATAATCGGGGGACTGGGAGTTGTAGACTTTTCTTATGCCATGAAAGCCACCTGGGTGAATTTGGGCCAATTACCAGGAGACTGAGAGTTCTGCACCTGTCTTAGCCCATGAAAGCCACTGGGTCATTTTCGGGCAATTACCAGGAGACTGGGAGTTCTAGTGCCGTCTTAGCCCATGATAGCCACTGGGTCATTTTGGGCCAATTACTAGGAGACTGGGAGTTCCAGTCCAATCTTAGCCCATGAAAGCCACTGGGTCATTTTGGGCCAATTACCCGGAGACTGAGAGTTCTAGTCCCCTCTTAGCCCATGAAAGCCGCTGGGTCATTTTGGGCCAATTATCAGGAGACTGAAATTTCTAGTCCGTCTTAGCCCATGAAAGCCACTGGGTCATTTTGGGGCAATTACCAGGAGACTGGGAGTTCTAGTGCCGTCTTAGCCCATGATAGCCACTGGGTCATTTTGGGCCAATTATCAAGAAACTGACATTTCTAGTTCATCTTAGTCCATGGAAGCCACTGGGTCATTTTGGGCCAATTATCAGGAGAGTGACATTTCTAGTCCGTCTTAGCCCATGAAAGCCACTGGGACATTTGGGGCCAATTACCAGGAGACTGGGAGTTCTAGTCCCGTCTTAGCCCATGAAAGCCACTGGGTCATTTTGGGCCAATTACCAGGACACTGGGAGTTCTATACCCGTCTTTACACATAAAAGCCACTGGGTCATTTTGGGCCAATTACCAGGGGACTGGGAGTTGTAGACTTTTCTTACACCGTGAAAGCCACCTGCGTGAATTTGGGCCGATTACCAGTAGACTGGGAGTTCTACACCTGTCTTAGCCCATGAAAGCCACTGGGTCGCTTTGGGCCAATTACCCAGAGAATGGGAGTTCTAGTCCCGTCTTAGCCCATGAAAGCCACTGGGTCATTTTGGGCCAATTAACAGGGAACTTGGAGTTCTAGACCCAGCCCATGAAAGCCACTGGGTAATTTTGGGCCAATTACCAGGAGACTGGGAGTTCTAGTCCCGTCTTTACCCATAAAAGCCTCTGGATCATTTTGGGCCAATTATCAGGAGACTGACATTTCTAGTCCGTCTTAGCCATGAAAGCCACTGGGTCATTTTGGGCCAATTACCTGGAGAGTGGGAGTTCTAGTCCCGTCTTAGCCCATGAAAGCCACTGGGTCATTTTGAGCCAATTACCAGGAGTCTGAGAGTTCTAGACCTGGCTTAGGCATGAAAGCCACTGGGTCATTTTGGGCCAATTACCAGGAGACTGGGAATTCTAGTTCCGTCTTAGCCCATGAAAGCCACTGGGTCATTTTGGGCCAATAACCGGGGGACTGGGAGTTGTAGACTTTTCTTATGCCATGAAAGCCACCTGGGTGAATTTGGGCCAATTACCAGGAGACTGAGAGTTCTGCACCTGTCTTAGCCCATGAAAGCCACTGGGTCATTTTGGGGCAATTACCAGGAGACTGGGAGTTCTAGTGCCGTCTTAGCCCATGATAGCCACTGGGTCATTTTGGGCCAATTACTAGGAGACTGGGAGTTTTAGTCCCTTCTTAGCCCATGAAAGCCACTGGGTCGTTTGGGGCCATTTACCAGGAGACTGGGAGTTCCAGTCCAATCTTAGCCCATGAAAGCCACTGGGTCATTTTGGGCCAATTACCCGGAGACTGAGAGTTCTAGTCCCCTCTTAGCCCATGAAAGCCGCTGGGTCATTTTGGGCCAATTATCAGGAGACTGAAATTTCTAGTCCGTATTAGCCCATGAAAGCCACTGGGTCATTTTGGGGCAATTACCAGGAGACTGGGAGTTCTAGTGCCGTCTTAGCCCATGATAGCCACTGGGTCATTTTGGGCCAATTATCAGGAAACTGACATTTCTAGTCCGTCTTAGTCCATGGAAGCCACTGGGTCATTTTGGGCCAATTATCAGGAGACTGACATTTCTAGTCCGTCTTAGCCCATGAAAGCCACTGGGACATTTGGGGCCAATTACCAGGAGACTGGGAGTTCTAGTCCCGTCTTAACCCATGAAAGCCACTGGGTCATTTTGAGCCAATTACCAGGAGTCTGAGAGTTCTAGACCTGGCTTAGCCATGAAAGCTACTGGGTCATTTTGGGCCAATTACCAGGAGACTGGGAGTTCTAGTTCCGTCTTAGCCCATGAAAGCCACTGGGTCGCTTTGGGCCAATTACCCGGAGAATGGGAGTTCTAGTCCCGTCTTAGCCCATGAAAGCCACTGGGTCATTTTGGGCCAATTAACAGGCGACTGGGAGTTCTAGACCCAGCCCATGAAAGCCACTGGGTCATTTTGGGCCAATTACCAGGAGACTGGGAGTTCTAGTCCCGTCTTTACCCATAAAAGCCTCTGGGTCATTTTGGGCCAATTATCAGGAGACTGACATTTCTAGTCCGTCTTAGCCATGAACGCCACTGGGTCATTTTGGGCCAATTACCAGGAGACTGGGAGTTCTAGTCCCGTCTTAGCCCATGAAAGCCACTGGGTCATTTTGAGCCAATTACCAGGAGTCTGAGAGTTCTAGACCTGGCTTAGGCATGAAAGCCATTGCGTCATTTTGGGTCAATTAACAGGCGACTGGGAGTTCTAGACCCAGCCCATGAAAGCAACTGGGTCATTTTGGGCCAATTACCAGGAGACTGGGAGTTCTAGTCCCGTTTTTACCCATGAAAGCCACTGGGTCATTTTGGGCCAATTATCAGGAGACTGACATTTTTAGTCCGTCTTAGCCATGAAAGCCACTGGGTCATTTTGGGGCAATTACCAGGAGACTGGGAGTTCTAGTGCCGTCTTAGCCCATGATAGCCGCTGGGTCATTTTGGGCCAATTATCAGGAGACTGACATTTCTAGTCCGTCTTAGCCCATGAAAGCCATTGGGTCATTTGGGGCCAAATACCAGGAGACTGGGAGTTCTAGTCCTGTCTTAACCCATGAAAGCCACTGGGTCATTTTGAGCCAATTACCAGGAGTCTGAGAGTTCTAGATCTGGCTTAGCCATGAAAGCCACTGGGTTATTTTGGGCCAATTACCAGGAGACTGGGAGTTCTAGTCCCTTCTTAGCCCATGAAAGCCACTGGGTCATTTGGGGCCAATTACCAGGAGACTGGGAGTTCTAGTCCAATCTTAGCCCATGAAAGCCACTGGGTCATTTTGGGCCAATTACCAGGAGACTGAAATTTCTAGTCCGTCTTAGCCCATGAAAGGCACTGGGTCATTTTAGGCCAATTATCAGGAGACTGACATTTCTAGTCCGTCTTAGTCCATGAAAGCCACTGGGTCATATTGGGCCAATTATCAGGAGAGTGACATTTCTAGTCCGTCTTAGCCCATGAAAGCCCCTGGGTCATTTTGGGCCAATTACCAGGAGACTGGGAGTTCTAGTTCCGTCTTAGCCCATGAAAGCGACTGGGTCATTTTGGGCCAATTACCAGGACACTGGGAGTTCTATACCCTTCTTTACCCATAAAAGCCACTGGGTCATTTTGGGCCAATTACCAGGGGACTGGCAGTTGTAGACTTTTCTTACACCTTGAAAGCCGCCTGGGTGAATTTGGGCCAATTACCAGGAGACTGGGAGTTCTACACCTGTCTTAGCCCATGAAAGCCACTGGGTCGTTTTGGGCCAATTACCCGGAGAATGGGAGTTCTAGTCCCGTCTTAGCCCAGGAAAGCGATTGGGTCATTTTGGGCCAATTAACAGGCGACTGGGAGTTCTAGACCCAGCCCATGAAAGCCACTGGGTCATTTTGGGCCAATTACCAGGAGATTGGGAGTTCTACACCTGTCTTAGCCCATGAAAGCCACTGGGTCGTTTTGGGCCAATTACCCGGAGAATGGGAGATCTAGTCCCGTCTTAGCCATGAAAGCCACTGGGTCATTTTGGGCCAATTACCACAAGACTGGGTGTTCTAGTCCCGTCTTAACCCATGAAAGCCACTGGGTCATTTTGAGCCAATTACCAGGAGTCTGAAAGTTCTAGACCTGGCTTAGCCATGAAAGCCACTGGGTCATTTTGGGCCAATTACCAGGAGACTGGGAGTTCTAGTTCCGTCTTAGCCCATGAAAGCCACTGGGTCATATTGGGCCAATTATCAGGAGACTGACATTTCTAGTCCGTCTTAGCCCATGAAAGCCCCTGGGTCATTTTGGGCCAATTACCAGGAGACTGGGAGTTCTAGTTCCGTCTTAGCCCATGAAAGCGACAGGGTCATTTTGGGCCAATTACCAGGAGACTGAGAGTTCTAGTCCCCTCTTAGCCCATGAAAGCCGTTGGGTCATTTTGGGCCAATTACCAGGAGACTGAAATTTCTAGTCCGTCTTAGCCCATGAAAGCCACTGGGTCATTTTGGGGCAATTACCAGGAGACTGGGAGTTCTACTGCCGTCTTAGCCCATGATAGCCACTGAGTCATTTTGGGCCAATTATCAGGAGACTGACATTTCTAGTCCGTCTTAGTCCATGAAAGCCGCTGGGTCATTTTGGGCCAATTATCAGAAGACTGACATTTCTAGTCCGTTTTAGCCCATGAAAGCCACTGGGTCATTTTGAGCCAATTACCAGGAGTCTGAGAGTTCTAGACCTGGATTAGCCATGAAAGCCACTGGGTCATTTTGGGCCAATTACCAGGAGACTGGGAGTTCTAGTCCCGATTTTACCCATGAAAGCCGCTGGGTCATTTTGGACCAATTATCAGGAGACTCACATTTCTAGTCCGTCTTAGCCCATGAAAGCCAGTGGGTCATTTTGGGGCAATTACCAGGAGACTTGGAGTTCTAGACCTGGCTTAGCCATGAAAGCCACTGGGTCATTTTGGGCCAATTACCACGAGACTGGGAGTTCTAGTTCCGTCTTAGCCCATGAAAGCCACTGGGTCATTTTGGGCCAATAACCGGGGGACTGGGAGTTGTAGACTTTTCTTATGCCATGAAAGCCACCTGGGTGAATTTGGGCCAATTACCAGGAGACTGAGAGTTCTGCACCTGTTTTAGCCCATGAAAGCCACTGGGTCGTTTTGGCCCAATTACCCGGAGAATGGGAGTTCTAGTCCCGTCTTAGCCCATGAAAGCCACTGCATCATTTTGGGTCAATTAACAGGCGACTGGGAGTTCTAGACCCAGCGCATGAAAGCAACTGGGTCATTTTGGGCCAATTACCAGGAGACTGGGAGTTCTAGTCCCGTTTTTACCCATGAAAGCCACTGGGTCATTTTGGGCCAATTATCAGGAGACTGACATTTCTAGTGCGTCTTAGCCATGAAAGCCACTGGGTCATTTTGAGCCAATTACCAGGAAACTGGGAGTTCTAGTCCCTTCTTAGCCCATGAAAGGCACTGGGTCGTTTGGGGCCAATTACCAGGAGACTGGGAGTTCTAGTCCAATCTTAGCCCATGAAAGCCACTGTGTCATTTTGGGCCAATTACCAGGAGACTGAGAGTTCTAGTCCCCTCTTAGCCCATGAAAGCCGTTGGGTCATCTTGGGCCAATTACCAGGAGACTGAAATTTCTAGTCCGTCTTAGCCCATGAAAGCCACTGGGTCATTTTGGGGCAATTACCAGGAGACTGGGAGTTCTACTGCCGTCTTAGCCCATGATAGCCACTGGGTCATTTTGGGACAATTATCAGGAGACTGACATTTCTAGTCCGTCTTAGTCCATGGAAGCTGCTGGGTCATTTTGGGCCAATTATCAGAAGACTGACAATTCTAGTCCGTTTTAGCCCATGAAAGCCACTGGGTCATTTGGGGCCAATTACCAGGAGACTGGGAGTTCTAGTCCCGTCTTAACCCATGAAAGCCACTGGGTCATTTTGAGCCAATTACCAGGAGTCTGAGAGTTCTAGACCTGGCTTAGCCATGAAAGCCACTGGGTCATTTTGGGCCAATTACCAGGAGACTGGGAGTTCTAGTCCCGATTTTACCCATGAAAGTCGCTGGGTCATTTTGGACCAATTATCAGGAGACTCACATTTCTAGTCCGTCTTAGCCCATGAAAGCCACTGGGTCATTTTGGGGCAATTACCAGGAGACTGGGAGTTCTAGTGCCGTCTTAGCCCATGATAGCCACTGGGTCATTTTGGGCCAATTACCAGGAGACTGGGAGTTCTAGTCCCTTCTTTGCCCATGAAAGGCACTGGGTCGTTTGGGGCCATTTACCAGGAGACTGGGAGTTCCAGTCCAATCTTAGCCCATGAAAGCCTCTGGGTCATTTTGGGCCAATTACCCGGAGACTGAGAGTTCTAGTCCCCTCTTAGCCCATGAAAGCCGCTGGGTCATTTTGGGCCAATTATCAGGAGACTGAAATTTCTAGTCCGTCTTAGCCCATGAAAGCCACTGGGTCATTTTGGGGCAATTACCAGGAGTCTGGGAGTTCTAGTGCCGTCTTAGCCCATGATAGCCACTGGGTCATTTTGGGCCAATTATCAGGAGTCTGAGAGTTCTACACCTGGCTTAGCCATGAAAGCCACTGGGTCATTTTGGGCCAACTACCAGGAGACTGGGAGTTCTAGTTCCGTCTTAGCCCATGAAAGCCACTGGGTAATTTTGGGCCAATTACCAGGACACTGGGAGTTCTAGTCCCCTCTTTACCCATGAAAGCCGCTGGGTCATTTTGGGGCAATTATCAGGAGACTGACATTTCTAGTCCGTCTTAGCCATGAAAGCCACTGGGTCATTTTGAGCCAATTACGAGGAGACTGACATTTCTAGTCCTTCTTAGCCATGAAAGCCACTGGGTCATTTTGAGCCAATTACCAGGAGACTGGGAGTTCTAGTCCCTTCTTAGCCCATGAAAGCCACTGGGTCATTTGGGGCCAATTACCAGGAGACTGGGAGTTCTTGTCCAATCTTAGCCCATCAAAGCCACTGGGTCATTTTGGGCCAATTACCAGGAGACTGAAATTTCTAGTCCGTCTTAGCCCATGAAAGGCACTGGGTCATTTTAGGCCAATTATCAGGAGACTGACATTTCTAGTCCATCTTAGTCCATGAAAGCTGCTGGGTCATTTTGGGCCAATTAACAGGAGACTGATATTTCTAGTCCGTCTTAGCCCATGAAAGCCACTGGGTCATTTTGGGCCAATTACCAGGACACTGGGAGTTCTATACCCGTCTTTACCCATAAAAGCCACTGGGTCATTTTGGGCCAATTACCAGGGGACTGGCAGTTGTAGACTTTTCTTACACCATGAAAGCCTCCTGGGTGAACTTGGGCCAATTACCAGGAGACTGGGAGTTCTACACCTGTCTTAGCCCATGAAAGCCACTGGGTCGTTTTGGGCCAATTACCCGGAGAATGGGAGTTCTAGTCCCGTCTTAGCCCATGAAAGCGATTGGGTCATTTTGGGCCAATTAACAGGCGACTGGGAGTTCTAGACCCAGCCCATGAAAGCTACTGGGTCATTTTGGGTCAATTGCCAGGAGACTGGGAGTTCTATTCCCTTCTTAGCACATGGAAGCCACTGGGTCATTTGGGGCCAATTACCAGGAGAATGGGAGTTCTAGTCCAATCTTAGCCCATTAAAGCCACTGGGTCATTTTGGGCCAATTATCAGGAGACTAAGAGTTCTTGTCCCCTCTTAGCCCATGAAAGCCGCTGGGTCATTTTGGGCCAATTATCAGGAGACTGACATTTCTAGTCCGTCTTAGCCCATGAAAGCCAGTGGGTCATATTGGGCCAATTACCAGGAGACTGGGAGTTGTAGTCCCGTCTTAACCCATGAAAGCCACTGAGTCATTTTGAGCCAATTACCAGGAGTCTGAGCGTTCTAGACCTGGCTTAGCCATGAAAGCCACTGGGTCATTTTGGGCCAATTACCAGGACACTGGGAGTTCTATACCCGTCTTTACCCATAAAAGCCACTGGGTCATTTTGGGCCAATTACCAGGGGACTGGCAGTTGTAGACTTTTCTTACACCTTGAAAGCCACCTGGGTGAATTTGGGCCAATTACCAGGAGACTGGGAGTTCTAGTCCCGTCTTAACCCATGAAAGCCACTGGGTCATTTTGAGCCAATTACCAGGAGTCTGAGAGTTCTAGACCTGGCTTTACCCATAAAAGCCACTGGGTCATTTTGGGCCAATTACCAGGGGACTGGGAGTTGTAGACTTTTCTTACACCGTGAAAGCCACCTGGGTGAATTTGGGCCGATTACCAGGAGACTGGGAGTTCTACACCTATCTTAGCCCATGAAAGCCACTGGGTCGTTTTGGGCCAATTACCAGTAGACTGGGAGTTCTAGTTCCGTCTTAGCCCATGAAAGCCACTGGGTCATTTTGGGCCAAGTACCAGGGGACTGGGTGTTCTATACCGGTCTTTACCCATAAAAGCCACTGGGTCATTTTGGGCCAATTAGCAGGGGACTGGGAGTTGTAGACTTTTCTTACGCCATGAAAGCCACCTGGGTGAATTTGGGCCAATTACCAGGAGACTGACAGTTCTACACCTGTCTTAGCCCATGAAAGCCACTGGGTCGTTTTGGCCCAATTACCCGGAGAATGGGAGTTCTAGTCCCGTCTTAGCCCATGAAAGCCACTGGGTAATTTTGGGTCAATTAACAGGCGACTGGGAGTTCTAGACCCAGCCCATGAAAGCCACTGGGTCATTTTGGGCCAATTACCAGGAGACTGGGAGTTCTAGTCCCGTTTTTACCCATGAAAGCCGCTGGGTCATTTTGGGCCAATTATCAGGAGACTGACATTTCTAGTCCGTCTTAGCCATGAAAGCCACTGGGTCATTTTGAGCCAATTACCAGGAGACTGGGAGTTCTAGTCCCTTCTTAGCCCATGAAAGCCACTGGGTCATTTTGGGCCAATTATCAGGGGACTGGCAGTTGTAGACTATTCTTATACCATGAAAGCCACCTGGGTGAATTTGGGCCAATTACCAGGAGACTGGGAGTTCTACACCTGTCTTAGCCCATGAAAGCCACTGCGTCGTTTTGGGCCAATTAACTGGAGAATGGGAGTTCTAGTCCCGTCTTAGCCCATGAAAGCCACTGGGTCATTTTGGTCCAATTAACAGGCGACTGGGAGTTCTAGACCCAGCCCATGAAAGCCACTGGGTCATTTTGGGCCAATTACCAGGAGACTGGGAGTTCTAGTCCAATCTTAGCCCATGAAAGCCACTGGGTCATTTTGGGACAATTACCAGGAGACTAAGAGTTCTAGTCCCCTCTTAGCCCATGAAAGCCGCTGGGTCATTTTGGGCCAATTATCAGGAGACTGACATTTCTAGTCCATCTTAGCCCATGAAAGCCACGGGGTCATTTTGGGGCAATTACCAGGAGACTGGGAGTTCTACTCCTGTCTTAGCCCATGAAACCTATTGGGTCATTTTGTGCCAATTACCAGGAGACTGAGAGTTCTAGTCCCGTCTTAGCTCATGAAAGCCAATGGGTCATTTTGGGCCAATTACCAGGAGACTGAGAGTTCTAGTACCATCTTAGCCAATGAAAGCCACCAGGGTCATTTTGGGCCAATTACCAGGAGACTGGGAGTTCTAGTCCAATCTTAGACCATGAAAGCCACTGGGTCATTTTGGGCCAATTACCAGGACACTGGGAGTTCTATACCCGTCTTTACCCATAAAAGCCACTGGGACATTTTGGGCCAATTACCAGGGGACTGGCAGTTGTAGACTTTTCTTACACCATGAAAGCCACCTGGGTGAATTTGGGCCAATTACCAGGAGACTGGGAGTTCTACACCTGTCTTAGCCCATGAAAGCCACTGGGTCGTTTTGGGCCAATTACCCGGAGAATGGGAGTTCTAGTCCCGTCTTAGCCCAGGAAAGCGATTGGGTCATTTTGGGCCAATTAACAGGCGACTGGGGGTTCTAGACCCAGCCCATGAAAGCCACTGGGTCATTTTGGGCCAATTACTAGGAGACTGGGAGTTCTAGTCCCGTCTTTACCCATAAAAGCCTCTGGGTCATTTTGGGCCAATTATCAGGAGACTGACATTTCTAGTCCGTCTTAGCCATGAAAGCCACTGGGTCATTTTGGGCCAATTACCACAAGACTGGGTGTTCTAGTCCCGTCTTAACCCATGAAAGCCACTGGGTCATTTTGAGCCAATTACCAGGAGTCTGAAAGTTCTAGACCTGGCTTAGCCATGAAAGCCACTGGGTCATTTTGGGCCAATTACCAGGAGACTGGGAGTTCTAGTTCCGTCTTAGCCCATGAAAGCCACTGGGTCATTTTGGGCCAATAACCGGGGGACTGGGAGTTGTAGACTTTTCTTATGCCATGAAAGCCACCTGGGTGAATTTGGGCCAATTACCAGGAGACTGAGAGTTCTGCACCTGTCTTAGCCCATGAAAGCCACTGGGTCGTTTTGGCCCAATTACCCGGAGAATGGGAGTTCTAGTCCTGTCTTAGCCCATGAAAGCCACTGCATCATTTTGGGTCAATTAACAGGCGACTGGGAGTTCTAGACCCAGCCCATGAAAGACACTGGGTCATTTTGGGCCAATTACCAGGAGACTGGGAGTTCTAGTCCCGTTTTTACCCATGAAAGCCACTGGGTCATTTTGGGCCAATTATCAGGAGACTGACATTTCTATTCCGTCTTAGCCATGAAAGCCATTGGGTCATTTTGAGCCAATTACCAGGAAACTGGGAGTTCTAGTCCCTTCTTAGCCCATGAAAGGCACTGGGTCGTTTGGGGCCAATTACCAGGAGACTGGGAGTTCTAGTCCAATCTTAGCCCATGAAAGCCACTGTGTCATTTTGGGCCAATTACCAGGAGACTGAGATTTCTAGTCCCCTCTTAGCCCATGAAAGCCGTTGGGTCATTTTGGGCCAATTACCAGGAGACTGAAATTTCTAGTCCGTCTTAGCCCATGAAAGCCACTGGGTCATTTTGGGGCAATTTCCAGGAGACTGGGAATTCTAGTCCCTTCTTAGCCCATGTAAGCCACTGGGTCGTTTGGGGCGATTTACCAGGAGACTGGGAGTTCCAGTCCAATCTTAGCCCATGAAAGCCACTGGGTCATTTTGGGCCAATTACCAGGAGACTGAGAGTTCTAGTCCCCTCTTAGCCTATGAAAGCCGCTGGGTCATTTTGGGCCAATTACCAGGAGACTGAAATTTCTAGTCCGTCTTAGCCCATGAAAGCCACTGGGTCATTTTGGGGCAATTACCAGGAGACTGGGAGTTCTAGTGCCGTCTTAGCCCATGATAGCCGCTGGGTCATTTTGGGCCAATTATCAGGAGACTGACATTTCTAGTCCGTCTTAGCCCATGAAAGCCACTGGGTCATTTGGGGCCAAATACCCGGAGACTGGGAGTTCTAGTCCCATCTTGGCCCATGAAAGCCACTATGTCATTTTGGGCCAATTACCAGGACACAGGGAGTTCTAGTCCCTTCTTTACCCATGAAAGCCGCTGGGTCATTTTGGGCCAATTATCAGGAGACTGACATTTCTTTTCCGTCTTAGCCATGAAAGCCACTGGGTCATTTTGAGCCAATTATGAGGAGACTGAAATTTCTAGTCCGTCTTAGCCATGCAAGCCACTGGGTCATTTTGAGCCAATTACCAGGAGACTGGGAGTTCTAGTCCCTTCTTAGCCCATGAAAGCCACTGGGTCATTTGGGGCCAATTACCAGGAGACTGGGAGTTCTAGTCCAATCTTAGCCCATGAAAGCCACTGGGTCATTTTGGGCCAAGAGACTGAAATTTCTAGTCCGTCTTAGCCCATGAAAGGCACTGGGTCATTTTAGGCCAATTATCAGGAGACTGACATTTCTAGTCCGTCTTAGTCCATGAAAGCCGCTGGGTCATATTGGGCCAATTATCAGGAGACTGACATTTCTAGTCTGTCTTAGCCCATGAAAGCCACTGGGTCATTTTGGGCCAATTACCAGGAGACTGGGAGTTCTAGTTCCGTCTTAGCCCATGAAAGCGACTGGGTCATTTTGGGCCAATTACCAGGACACTGGGAGTTCTATACCCGTCTTTACCCATAAAAGCCACTGGGTTATTTTGGGCCATTTACCAGGGGACTGGCAGTTGTAGACTTTTCTTACACCTTGAAAGCCACCTGGGTGAATTTGGGCCGATTACCAGGAGACTGGGAGTTCTACACCTGTCTTAGCCCATGAAAGCCACTGGGTCGTTTTGGGCCAATTACCCAGAGAATGGGAGTTCTAGTCCCGTCTTAGCCCATGAAACCCACTGGGTCATTTTGGGCTAATTAACAGGCGACTGGGAGTTCTAGACCTGGCTTAGCCATGAAAGCCACTGGGTCATTTTGGGCCAATTACCAGGAGACTGGGAGTTCTAGTTCCGTCTTAGCCCATGAAAGCCACTGGGTCCTTTTGGGCCAAGTACCAGGGGACTGGGTGTTCTATACCGGTCTTTACCCATAAAAGCCACTGGGTCATTTTGGGCCAATTACCAGGGGACTGGGAGTTGTAGACTTTTCTTACGCCATGAAAGCCACCTGGGTGAATTTGGGCCAATTACCAGGAGACTGACAGTTCTACACCTGTCTTAGCCCATGAAAGCCACTGGGTCGTTTTGGCCCAATTACCCGGAGAATGGGAGTTCTAGTCCCGTCTTAGCCCATGAAAGCCACTGGGTCATTTTGGGTCAATTAACAGGCGACTGGGAGTTCTAGACCCAGCCCATGAAAGCCACTGGGTCATTTTGGGCCAATTACCAGGAGACTGGGAGTTCTAGTCCCGTTTTTACCCATGAAAGCCGCTGGGTCATTTTGGGCCAATTACTAGGAGACTGGGAGTTCCAGTCCAATCTTAGCCCATGAAAGCCACTGGGTCATTTTGGGCCAATTACCCGGAGACTGAGAGTTCTAGTCCCCTCTTAGCCCATGAAAGCCGCTGGGTCATTTTGGGCCAATTATCAGGAGACTGAAATTTCTAGTCCGTCTTAGCCCATGAAAGCCACTGGGTCATTTTGGGGCAATTACCAGGAGACTGGGAGTTCTAGTGCCGTCTTAGCCCATGATAGCCACTGGGTCATTTTGGGCCAATTATCAAGAAACTGACATTTCTAGTTCATCTTAGTCCATGGAAGCCACTGGGTCATTTTGGGCCAATTATCAGGAGAGTGACATTTCTAGTCCGTCTTAGCCCATGAAAGCCACTGGGTCATTTTGGGCCAATTACCAGGACACTGGGAGTTCTATACCCGTCTTTACACATAAAAGCCACTGGGTCATTTTGGGCCAATTACCAGGGGACTGGGAGTTGTAGACTTTTCTTACACCGTGAAAGCCACCTGCGTGAATTTGGGCCGATTACCAGTAGACTGGGAGTTCTACACCTGTCTTAGCCCATGAAAGCCACTGGGTCGCTTTGGGCCAATTACCCAGAGAATGGGAGTTCTAGTCCCGTCTTAGCCCATGAAAGCCACTGGGTCATTTTGGGCCAATTAACAGGGAACTTGGAGTTCTAGACCCAGCCCATGAAAGCCACTGGGTAATTTTGGGCCAATTACCAGGAGACTGGGAGTTCTAGTCCCGTCTTTACCCATAAAAGCCTCTGGATCATTTTGGGCCAATTATCAGGAGACTGACATTTCTAGTCCGTCTTAGCCATGAAAGCCACTGGGTCATTTTGGGCCAATTACCTGGAGAGTGGGAGTTCTAGTCCCGTCTTAGCCCATGAAAGCCACTGGGTCATTTTGAGCCAATTACCAGGAGTCTGAGAGTTCTAGACCTGGCTTAGGCATGAAAGCCACTGGGTCATTTTGGGCCAATTACCAGGAGACTGGGAATTCTAGTTCCGTCTTAGCCCATGAAAGCCACTGGGTCATTTTGGGCCAATAACCGGGGGACTGGGAGTTGTAGACTTTTCTTATGCCATGAAAGCCACCTGGGTGAATTTGGGCCAATTACCAGGAGACTGAGAGTTCTGCACCTGTCTTAGCCCATGAAAGCCACTGGGTCATTTTGGGGCAATTACCAGGAGACTGGGAGTTCTAGTGCCGTCTTAGCCCATGATAGCCACTGGGTCATTTTGGGCCAATTACTAGGAGACTGGGAGTTTTAGTCCCTTCTTAGCCCATGAAAGCCACTGGGTCGTTTGGGGCCATTTACCAGGAGACTGGGAGTTCCAGTCCAATCTTAGCCCATGAAAGCCACTGGGTCATTTTGGGCCAATTACCCGGAGACTGAGAGTTCTAGTCCCCTCTTAGCCCATGAAAGCCGCTGGGTCATTTTGGGCCAATTATCAGGAGACTGAAATTTCTAGTCCGTATTAGCCCATGAAAGCCACTGGGTCATTTTGGGGCAATTACCAGGAGACTGGGAGTTCTAGTGCCGTCTTAGCCCATGATAGCCACTGGGTCATTTTGGGCCAATTATCAGGAAACTGACATTTCTAGTCCGTCTTAGTCCATGGAAGCCACTGGGTCATTTTGGGCCAATTATCAGGAGACTGACATTTCTAGTCCGTCTTAGCCCATGAAAGCCACTGGGACATTTGGGGCCAATTACCAGGAGACTGGGAGTTCTAGTTCCGTCTTAGCCCATGAAAGCCACTGGGTCGCTTTGGGCCAATTACCCGGAGAATGGGAGTTCTAGTCCCGTCTTAGCCCATGAAAGCCACTGGGTCATTTTGGGCCAATTAACAGGCGACTGGGAGTTCTAGACCCAGCCCATGAAAGCCACTGGGTCATTTTGGGCCAATTACCAGGAGACTGGGAGTTCTAGTCCCGTCTTTACCCATAAAAGCCTCTGGGTCATTTTGGGCCAATTATCAGGAGACTGACATTTCTAGTCCGTCTTAGCCATGAACGCCACTGGGTCATTTTGGGCCAATTACCAGGAGACTGGGAGTTCTAGTCCCGTCTTAGCCCATGAAAGCCACTGGGTCATTTTGAGCCAATTACCAGGAGTCTGAGAGTTCTAGACCTGGCTTAGGCATGAAAGCCATTGCGTCATTTTGGGTCAATTAACAGGCGACTGGGAGTTCTAGACCCAGCCCATGAAAGCAACTGGGTCATTTTGGGCCAATTACCAGGAGACTGGGAGTTCTAGTCCCGTTTTTACCCATGAAAGCCACTGGGTCATTTTGGGCCAATTATCAGGAGACTGACATTTTTAGTCCGTCTTAGCCATGAAAGCCACTGGGTCATTTTGGGGCAATTACCAGGAGACTGGGAGTTCTAGTGCCGTCTTAGCCCATGATAGCCGCTGGGTCATTTTGGGCCAATTATCAGGAGACTGACATTTCTAGTCCGTCTTAGCCCATGAAAGCCATTGGGTCATTTGGGGCCAAATACCAGGAGACTGGGAGTTCTAGTCCTGTCTTAACCCATGAAAGCCACTGGGTCATTTTGAGCCAATTACCAGGAGTCTGAGAGTTCTAGATCTGGCTTAGCCATGAAAGCCACTGGGTTATTTTGGGCCAATTACCAGGAGACTGGGAGTTCTAGTCCCTTCTTAGCCCATGAAAGCCACTGGGTCATTTGGGGCCAATTACCAGGAGACTGGGAGTTCTAGTCCAATCTTAGCCCATGAAAGCCACTGGGTCATTTTGGGCCAATTACCAGGAGACTGAAATTTCTAGTCCGTCTTAGCCCATGAAAGGCACTGGGTCATTTTAGGCCAATTATCAGGAGACTGACATTTCTAGTCCGTCTTAGTCCATGAAAGCCACTGGGTCATATTGGGCCAATTATCAGGAGAGTGACATTTCTAGTCCGTCTTAGCCCATGAAAGCCCCTGGGTCATTTTGGGCCAATTACCAGGAGACTGGGAGTTCTAGTTCCGTCTTAGCCCATGAAAGCGACTGGGTCATTTTGGGCCAATTACCAGGACACTGGGAGTTCTATACCCTTCTTTACCCATAAAAGCCACTGGGTCATTTTGGGCCAATTACCAGGGGACTGGCAGTTGTAGACTTTTCTTACACCTTGAAAGCCGCCTGGGTGAATTTGGGCCAATTACCAGGAGACTGGGAGTTCTACACCTGTCTTAGCCCATGAAAGCCACTGGGTCGTTTTGGGCCAATTACCCGGAGAATGGGAGTTCTAGTCCCGTCTTAGCCCAGGAAAGCGATTGGGTCATTTTGGGCCAATTAACAGGCGACTGGGAGTTCTAGACCCAGCCCATGAAAGCCACTGGGTCATTTTGGGCCAATTACCAGGAGATTGGGAGTTCTACACCTGTCTTAGCCCATGAAAGCCACTGGGTCGTTTTGGGCCAATTACCCGGAGAATGGGAGATCTAGTCCCGTCTTAGCCATGAAAGCCACTGGGTCATTTTGGGCCAATTACCACAAGACTGGGTGTTCTAGTCCCGTCTTAACCCATGAAAGCCACTGGGTCATTTTGAGCCAATTACCAGGAGTCTGAAAGTTCTAGACCTGGCTTAGCCATGAAAGCCACTGGGTCATTTTGGGCCAATTACCAGGAGACTGGGAGTTCTAGTTCCGTCTTAGCCCATGAAAGCCACTGGGTCATATTGGGCCAATTATCAGGAGACTGACATTTCTAGTCCGTCTTAGCCCATGAAAGCCCCTGGGTCATTTTGGGCCAATTACCAGGAGACTGGGAGTTCTAGTTCCGTCTTAGCCCATGAAAGCGACAGGGTCATTTTGGGCCAATTACCAGGAGACTGAGAGTTCTAGTCCCCTCTTAGCCCATGAAAGCCGTTGGGTCATTTTGGGCCAATTACCAGGAGACTGAAATTTCTAGTCCGTCTTAGCCCATGAAAGCCACTGGGTCATTTTGGGGCAATTACCAGGAGACTGGGAGTTCTACTGCCGTCTTAGCCCATGATAGCCACTGAGTCATTTTGGGCCAATTATCAGGAGACTGACATTTCTAGTCCGTCTTAGTCCATGAAAGCCGCTGGGTCATTTTGGGCCAATTATCAGAAGACTGACATTTCTAGTCCGTTTTAGCCCATGAAAGCCACTGGGTCATTTTGAGCCAATTACCAGGAGTCTGAGAGTTCTAGACCTGGATTAGCCATGAAAGCCACTGGGTCATTTTGGGCCAATTACCAGGAGACTGGGAGTTCTAGTCCCGATTTTACCCATGAAAGCCGCTGGGTCATTTTGGACCAATTATCAGGAGACTCACATTTCTAGTCCGTCTTAGCCCATGAAAGCCAGTGGGTCATTTTGGGGCAATTACCAGGAGACTTGGAGTTCTAGACCTGGCTTAGCCATGAAAGCCACTGGGTCATTTTGGGCCAATTACCACGAGACTGGGAGTTCTAGTTCCGTCTTAGCCCATGAAAGCCACTGGGTCATTTTGGGCCAATAACCGGGGGACTGGGAGTTGTAGACTTTTCTTATGCCATGAAAGCCACCTGGGTGAATTTGGGCCAATTACCAGGAGACTGAGAGTTCTGCACCTGTTTTAGCCCATGAAAGCCACTGGGTCGTTTTGGCCCAATTACCCGGAGAATGGGAGTTCTAGTCCCGTCTTAGCCCATGAAAGCCACTGCATCATTTTGGGTCAATTAACAGGCGACTGGGAGTTCTAGACCCAGCGCATGAAAGCAACTGGGTCATTTTGGGCCAATTACCAGGAGACTGGGAGTTCTAGTCCCGTTTTTACCCATGAAAGCCACTGGGTCATTTTGGGCCAATTATCAGGAGACTGACATTTCTAGTGCGTCTTAGCCATGAAAGCCACTGGGTCATTTTGAGCCAATTACCAGGAAACTGGGAGTTCTAGTCCCTTCTTAGCCCATGAAAGGCACTGGGTCGTTTGGGGCCAATTACCAGGAGACTGGGAGTTCTAGTCCAATCTTAGCCCATGAAAGCCACTGTGTCATTTTGGGCCAATTACCAGGAGACTGAGAGTTCTAGTCCCCTCTTAGCCCATGAAAGCCGTTGGGTCATTTTGGGCCAATTACCAGGAGACTGAAATTTCTAGTCCGTCTTAGCCCATGAAAGCCACTGGGTCATTTTGGGGCAATTACCAGGAGACTGGGAGTTCTACTGCCGTCTTAGCCCATGATAGCCACTGGGTCATTTTGGGACAATTATCAGGAGACTGACATTTCTAGTCCGTCTTAGTCCATGGAAGCTGCTGGGTCATTTTGGGCCAATTATCAGAAGACTGACAATTCTAGTCCGTTTTAGCCCATGAAAGCCACTGGGTCATTTGGGGCCAATTACCAGGAGACTGGGAGTTCTAGTCCCGTCTTAACCCATGAAAGCCACTGGGTCATTTTGAGCCAATTACCAGGAGTCTGAGAGTTCTAGACCTGGCTTAGCCATGAAAGCCACTGGGTCATTTTGGGCCAATTACCAGGAGACTGGGAGTTCTAGTCCCGATTTTACCCATGAAAGTCGCTGGGTCATTTTGGACCAATTATCAGGAGACTCACATTTCTAGTCCGTCTTAGCCCATGAAAGCCACTGGGTCATTTTGGGGCAATTACCAGGAGACTGGGAGTTCTAGTGCCGTCTTAGCCCATGATAGCCACTGGGTCATTTTGGGCCAATTACCAGGAGACTGGGAGTTCTAGTCCCTTCTTTGCCCATGAAAGGCACTGGGTCGTTTGGGGCCATTTACCAGGAGACTGGGAGTTCCAGTCCAATCTTAGCCCATGAAAGCCTCTGGGTCATTTTGGGCCAATTACCCGGAGACTGAGAGTTCTAGTCCCCTCTTAGCCCATGAAAGCCGCTGGGTCATTTTGGGCCAATTATCAGGAGACTGAAATTTCTAGTCCGTCTTAGCCCATGAAAGCCACTGGGTCATTTTGGGGCAATTACCAGGAGTCTGGGAGTTCTAGTGCCGTCTTAGCCCATGATAGCCACTGGGTCATTTTGGGCCAATTATCAGGAGTCTGAGAGTTCTACACCTGGCTTAGCCATGAAAGCCACTGGGTCATTTTGGGCCAACTACCAGGAGACTGGGAGTTCTAGTTCCGTCTTAGCCCATGAAAGCCACTGGGTAATTTTGGGCCAATTACCAGGACACTGGGAGTTCTAGTCCCCTCTTTACCCATGAAAGCCGCTGGGTCATTTTGGGGCAATTATCAGGAGACTGACATTTCTAGTCCGTCTTAGCCATGAAAGCCACTGGGTCATTTTGAGCCAATTACGAGGAGACTGACATTTCTAGTCCTTCTTAGCCATGAAAGCCACTGGGTCATTTTGAGCCAATTACCAGGAGACTGGGAGTTCTAGTCCCTTCTTAGCCCATGAAAGCCACTGGGTCATTTGGGGCCAATTACCAGGAGACTGGGAGTTCTTGTCCAATCTTAGCCCATCAAAGCCACTGGGTCATTTTGGGCCAATTACCAGGAGACTGAAATTTCTAGTCCGTCTTAGCCCATGAAAGGCACTGGGTCATTTTAGGCCAATTATCAGGAGACTGACATTTCTAGTCCATCTTAGTCCATGAAAGCTGCTGGGTCATTTTGGGCCAATTAACAGGAGACTGATATTTCTAGTCCGTCTTAGCCCATGAAAGCCACTGGGTCATTTTGGGCCAATTACCAGGACACTGGGAGTTCTATACCCGTCTTTACCCATAAAAGCCACTGGGTCATTTTGGGCCAATTACCAGGGGACTGGCAGTTGTAGACTTTTCTTACACCATGAAAGCCTCCTGGGTGAACTTGGGCCAATTACCAGGAGACTGGGAGTTCTACACCTGTCTTAGCCCATGAAAGCCACTGGGTCGTTTTGGGCCAATTACCCGGAGAATGGGAGTTCTAGTCCCGTCTTAGCCCATGAAAGCGATTGGGTCATTTTGGGCCAATTAACAGGCGACTGGGAGTTCTAGACCCAGCCCATGAAAGCTACTGGGTCATTTTGGGTCAATTGCCAGGAGACTGGGAGTTCTATTCCCTTCTTAGCACATGGAAGCCACTGGGTCATTTGGGGCCAATTACCAGGAGAATGGGAGTTCTAGTCCAATCTTAGCCCATTAAAGCCACTGGGTCATTTTGGGCCAATTATCAGGAGACTAAGAGTTCTTGTCCCCTCTTAGCCCATGAAAGCCGCTGGGTCATTTTGGGCCAATTATCAGGAGACTGACATTTCTAGTCCGTCTTAGCCCATGAAAGCCAGTGGGTCATATTGGGCCAATTACCAGGAGACTGGGAGTTGTAGTCCCGTCTTAACCCATGAAAGCCACTGAGTCATTTTGAGCCAATTACCAGGAGTCTGAGCGTTCTAGACCTGGCTTAGCCATGAAAGCCACTGGGTCATTTTGGGCCAATTACCAGGACACTGGGAGTTCTATACCCGTCTTTACCCATAAAAGCCACTGGGTCATTTTGGGCCAATTACCAGGGGACTGGCAGTTGTAGACTTTTCTTACACCTTGAAAGCCACCTGGGTGAATTTGGGCCAATTACCAGGAGACTGGGAGTTCTAGTCCCGTCTTAACCCATGAAAGCCACTGGGTCATTTTGAGCCAATTACCAGGAGTCTGAGAGTTCTAGACCTGGCTTTACCCATAAAAGCCACTGGGTCATTTTGGGCCAATTACCAGGGGACTGGGAGTTGTAGACTTTTCTTACACCGTGAAAGCCACCTGGGTGAATTTGGGCCGATTACCAGGAGACTGGGAGTTCTACACCTATCTTAGCCCATGAAAGCCACTGGGTCGTTTTGGGCCAATTACCAGTAGACTGGGAGTTCTAGTTCCGTCTTAGCCCATGAAAGCCACTGGGTCATTTTGGGCCAAGTACCAGGGGACTGGGTGTTCTATACCGGTCTTTACCCATAAAAGCCACTGGGTCATTTTGGGCCAATTAGCAGGGGACTGGGAGTTGTAGACTTTTCTTACGCCATGAAAGCCACCTGGGTGAATTTGGGCCAATTACCAGGAGACTGACAGTTCTACACCTGTCTTAGCCCATGAAAGCCACTGGGTCGTTTTGGCCCAATTACCCGGAGAATGGGAGTTCTAGTCCCGTCTTAGCCCATGAAAGCCACTGGGTAATTTTGGGTCAATTAACAGGCGACTGGGAGTTCTAGACCCAGCCCATGAAAGCCACTGGGTCATTTTGGGCCAATTACCAGGAGACTGGGAGTTCTAGTCCCGTTTTTACCCATGAAAGCCGCTGGGTCATTTTGGGCCAATTATCAGGAGACTGACATTTCTAGTCCGTCTTAGCCATGAAAGCCACTGGGTCATTTTGAGCCAATTACCAGGAGACTGGGAGTTCTAGTCCCTTCTTAGCCCATGAAAGCCACTGGGTCATTTTGGGCCAATTATCAGGGGACTGGCAGTTGTAGACTATTCTTATACCATGAAAGCCACCTGGGTGAATTTGGGCCAATTACCAGGAGACTGGGAGTTCTACACCTGTCTTAGCCCATGAAAGCCACTGCGTCGTTTTGGGCCAATTAACTGGAGAATGGGAGTTCTAGTCCCGTCTTAGCCCATGAAAGCCACTGGGTCATTTTGGTCCAATTAACAGGCGACTGGGAGTTCTAGACCCAGCCCATGAAAGCCACTGGGTCATTTTGGGCCAATTACCAGGAGACTGGGAGTTCTAGTCCAATCTTAGCCCATGAAAGCCACTGGGTCATTTTGGGACAATTACCAGGAGACTAAGAGTTCTAGTCCCCTCTTAGCCCATGAAAGCCGCTGGGTCATTTTGGGCCAATTATCAGGAGACTGACATTTCTAGTCCATCTTAGCCCATGAAAGCCACGGGGTCATTTTGGGGCAATTACCAGGAGACTGGGAGTTCTACTCCTGTCTTAGCCCATGAAACCTATTGGGTCATTTTGTGCCAATTACCAGGAGACTGAGAGTTCTAGTCCCGTCTTAGCTCATGAAAGCCAATGGGTCATTTTGGGCCAATTACCAGGAGACTGAGAGTTCTAGTACCATCTTAGCCAATGAAAGCCACCAGGGTCATTTTGGGCCAATTACCAGGAGACTGGGAGTTCTCGTCCAATCTTAGACCATGAAAGCCACTGGGTCATTTTGGGCCAATTACCAGGACACTGGGAGTTCTATACCCGTCTTTACCCATAAAAGCCACTGGGACATTTTGGGCCAATTACCAGGGGACTGGCAGTTGTAGACTTTTCTTACACCATGAAAGCCACCTGGGTGAATTTGGGCCAATTACCAGGAGACTGGGAGTTCTACACCTGTCTTAGCCCATGAAAGCCACTGGGTCGTTTTGGGCCAATTACCCGGAGAATGGGAGTTCTAGTCCCGTCTTAGCCCAGGAAAGCGATTGGGTCATTTTGGGCCAATTAACAGGCGACTGGGGGTTCTAGACCCAGCCCATGAAAGCCACTGGGTCATTTTGGGCCAATTACTAGGAGACTGGGAGTTCTAGTCCCGTCTTTACCCATAAAAGCCTCTGGGTCATTTTGGGCCAATTATCAGGAGACTGACATTTCTAGTCCGTCTTAGCCATGAAAGCCACTGGGTCATTTTGGGCCAATTACCACAAGACTGGGTGTTCTAGTCCCGTCTTAACCCATGAAAGCCACTGGGTCATTTTGAGCCAATTACCAGGAGTCTGAAAGTTCTAGACCTGGCTTAGCCATGAAAGCCACTGGGTCATTTTGGGCCAATTACCAGGAGACTGGGAGTTCTAGTCCCGTTTTTACCCATGAAAGCCGCTGGGTCATTTTGGGCCAATAACCGGGGGACTGGGAGTTGTAGACTTTTCTTATGCCATGAAAGCCACCTGGGTGAATTTGGGCCAATTACCAGGAGACTGAGAGTTCTGCACCTGTCTTAGCCCATGAAAGCCACTGGGTCGTTTTGGCCCAATTACCCGGAGAATGGGAGTTCTAGTCCTGTCTTAGCCCATGAAAGCCACTGCATCATTTTGGGTCAATTAACAGGCGACTGGGAGTTCTAGACCCAGCCCATGAAAGACACTGGGTCATTTTGGGCCAATTACCAGGAGACTGGGAGTTCTAGTCCCGTTTTTACCCATGAAAGCCACTGGGTCATTTTGGGCCAATTATCAGGAGACTGACATTTCTATTCCGTCTTAGCCATGAAAGCCATTGGGTCATTTTGAGCCAATTACCAGGAAACTGGGAGTTCTAGTCCCTTCTTAGCCCATGAAAGGCACTGGGTCGTTTGGGGCCAATTACCAGGAGACTGGGAGTTCTAGTCCAATCTTAGCCCATGAAAGCCACTGTGTCATTTTGGGCCAATTACCAGGAGACTGAGATTTCTAGTCCCCTCTTAGCCCATGAAAGCCGTTGGGTCATTTTGGGCCAATTACCAGGAGACTGAAATTTCTAGTCCGTCTTAGCCCATGAAAGCCACTGGGTCATTTTGGGGCAATTTCCAGGAGACTGGGAATTCTAGTCCCTTCTTAGCCCATGTAAGCCACTGGGTCGTTTGGGGCGATTTACCAGGAGACTGGGAGTTCCAGTCCAATCTTAGCCCATGAAAGCCACTGGGTCATTTTGGGCCAATTACCAGGAGACTGAGAGTTCTAGTCCCCTCTTAGCCTATGAAAGCCGCTGGGTCATTTTGGGCCAATTACCAGGAGACTGAAATTTCTAGTCCGTCTTAGCCCATGAAAGCCACTGGGTCATTTTGGGGCAATTACCAGGAGACTGGGAGTTCTAGTGCCGTCTTAGCCCATGATAGCCGCTGGGTCATTTTGGGCCAATTATCAGGAGACTGACATTTCTAGTCCGTCTTAGCCCATGAAAGCCACTGGGTCATTTGGGGCCAAATACCCGGAGACTGGGAGTTCTAGTCCCATCTTGGCCCATGAAAGCCACTATGTCATTTTGGGCCAATTACCAGGACACAGGGAGTTCTAGTCCCTTCTTTACCCATGAAAGCCGCTGGGTCATTTTGGGCCAATTATCAGGAGACTGACATTTCTTTTCCGTCTTAGCCATGAAAGCCACTGGGTCATTTTGAGCCAATTATGAGGAGACTGAAATTTCTAGTCCGTCTTAGCCATGCAAGCCACTGGGTCATTTTGAGCCAATTACCAGGAGACTGGGAGTTCTAGTCCCTTCTTAGCCCATGAAAGCCACTGGGTCATTTGGGGCCAATTACCAGGAGACTGGGAGTTCTAGTCCAATCTTAGCCCATGAAAGCCACTGGGTCATTTTGGGCCAAGAGACTGAAATTTCTAGTCCGTCTTAGCCCATGAAAGGCACTGGGTCATTTTAGGCCAATTATCAGGAGACTGACATTTCTAGTCCGTCTTAGTCCATGAAAGCCGCTGGGTCATATTGGGCCAATTATCAGGAGACTGACATTTCTAGTCTGTCTTAGCCCATGAAAGCCACTGGGTCATTTTGGGCCAATTACCAGGAGACTGGGAGTTCTAGTTCCGTCTTAGCCCATGAAAGCGACTGGGTCATTTTGGGCCAATTACCAGGACACTGGGAGTTCTATACCCGTCTTTACCCATAAAAGCCACTGGGTTATTTTGGGCCATTTACCAGGGGACTGGCAGTTGTAGACTTTTCTTACACCTTGAAAGCCACCTGGGTGAATTTGGGCCGATTACCAGGAGACTGGGAGTTCTACACCTGTCTTAGCCCATGAAAGCCACTGGGTCGTTTTGGGCCAATTACCCAGAGAATGGGAGTTCTAGTCCCGTCTTAGCCCATGAAACCCACTGGGTCATTTTGGGCTAATTAACAGGCGACTGGGAGTTCTAGACCTGGCTTAGCCATGAAAGCCACTGGGTCATTTTGGGCCAATTACCAGGAGACTGGGAGTTCTAGTTCCGTCTTAGCCCATGAAAGCCACTGGGTCCTTTTGGGCCAAGTACCAGGGGACTGGGTGTTCTATACCGGTCTTTACCCATAAAAGCCACTGGGTCATTTTGGGCCAATTACCAGGGGACTGGGAGTTGTAGACTTTTCTTACGCCATGAAAGCCACCTGGGTGAATTTGGGCCAATTACCAGGAGACTGACAGTTCTACACCTGTCTTAGCCCATGAAAGCCACTGGGTCGTTTTGGCCCAATTACCCGGAGAATGGGAGTTCTAGTCCCGTCTTAGCCCATGAAAGCCACTGGGTCATTTTGGGTCAATTAACAGGCGACTGGGAGTTCTAGACCCAGCCCATGAAAGCCACTGGGTCATTTTGGGCCAATTACCAGGAGACTGGGAGTTCTAGTCCCGTTTTTACCCATGAAAGCCGCTGGGTCATTTTGGGCCAATTATCAGGAGACTGACATTTCTAGTCGGTCTTAGCCATGAAAGCCACTGGGTCATTTTGAGCCAATTACCAGGAGACTGGGAGTTCTAGTCCCTTCTTAGCCCATGAAAGCCACTGGGTCATTTTGGGCCAATTATCAGGGGACTGGCAGTTGTAGACTATTCTTATACCATGAAAGCCACCTGGGTGAATTTGGGCCAATTACCAGGAGACTGGGAGTTCTACACCTGTCTTAGCCCATGAAAGCCACTGCGTCGTTTTGGGCCAATTAACTGGAGAATGGGAGTTCTAGTCCCCTCTTAGCCCATGAAAGCCACTGGGTCATTTTGGTCCAATTAACAGGCGACTGGGAGTTCTAGTCCATCTTAGCCCATGAAAGCCACGGGGTCATTTTGGGGCAATTACCAGGAGACTGGGAGTTCTAGTCCTGTCTTAGCCCATGAAACCTATTGGGTCATTTTGTGCCAATTACCAGGAGACTGAGAGTTCTAGTCCCGTCTTAGCTCATGAAAGCCAATGGGTCATTTTGGGCCAATTACCAGGAGACTCAGAGTTCTAGTACCATCTTAGCCAATGAAAGCCACCAGGGTCATTTTGGGCCAATTACCAGGAGACTGGGAGTTCTAGTCCAATCTTACACCATGAAAGCCACTGGGTCATTTTGGGCCAATTACCAGGACACTGGGAGTTCTATACCCGTCTTTACCCATAAAAGCCACTGGGACATTTTGGGCCAATTACCAGGGGACTGGCAGTTGTAGACTTTTCTTACACCATGAAAGCCACCTGGGTGAATTTGGGCCAATTACCAGGAGACTGGGAGTTCTACACCTGTCTTAGCCCATGAAAGCCACTGG
Source organism: Hydrophis major (assembly GCA_033807585.1). Taxonomy (NCBI): domain Eukaryota; kingdom Metazoa; phylum Chordata; class Lepidosauria; order Squamata; family Elapidae; genus Hydrophis; species Hydrophis major. The sequence continues at coordinate 2,734,313 of CM066343.1, read as the reverse complement.
GTCGTTTTGGGCCAATTACCCGGAGAATGGGAGTTCTAGTCCCGTCTTAGCCCAGGAAAGTGATTGAGTCATTTTGGGCCAATTAACAGGCGACTGGGAGTTCTAGACCCAGCCCATGAAAGCCACTGGGTCATTTTGGGCCAATTACCAGGAGACTGGGAGTTCTAGTCCCGTCTTTACCCATAAAAGCCTCTGGGTCATTTTGGGCCAATTATCAGGAGACTGACATTTCTAGTCCGTCTTAGCCATGAAAGCCACTGGGTCATTTTGGGCCAATTACCACAAGACTGGGTGTTCTAGTCCCGTCTTAACCCATGAAAGCCACTGGGTCATTTTGGGCCAATTACCAGGAGACTGAAATTTCTAGTCCGTCTTAGCCCATGAAAGGCACTGGGTCATTTTAGGCCAATTATCAGGAGACTGACATTTCTAGTCCGTCTTAGTCCATGAAAGCCGCTGGGTCATATTGGGCCAATTATCAGGAGACTGACATTTCTAGTCTGTCTTAGCCCATGAAAGCCACTGGGTCATTTTGGGCCAATTACCAGGAGACTGGGAGTTCTAGTTCCGTCTTAGCCCATGAAAGCGACTGGGTCATTTTGGGCCAATTACCAGGACACTGGGAGTTCTATACCCGTCTTAACCCATGAAAGCCACTGGGTCATTTTGAGCCAATTACCAGGAGTCTGAAAGTTCTAGACCTGGCTTAGCCATGAAAGCCACTGGGTCATTTTGGGCCAATTACCAGGAGACTGGGAGTTCTAGTTCCGTCTTAGCCCATGAAAGCCACTGGGTCATTTTGGGCCAATAACCGGGGGACTGGGAGTTGTAGACTTTTCTTATGCCATGAAAGCCACCTGGGTGAATTTGGGCCAGTTACCAGTAGACTGAGAGTTCTGCACCTGTCTTAGCCCATGAAAGCCACAGGGTCGTTTTGGCCCAATTACCCGGAGAATGGGAGTTCTAGTCCTGTCTTAGCCCATGAAAGCCACTGCATCATTTTGGGTCAATTAACAGGCGACTGGGAGTTCTAGACCCAGCCCATGAAAGCAACTGGGTCATTTTGGGCCAATTACCAGGAGACTGGGAGTTCTAGTCCCGTTTTTACCCATGAAAGCCACTGGGTCATTTTGGGCCAATTATCAGGAGACTGACATTTCTATTCCGTCTTAGCCATGAAAGCCATTGGGTCATTTTGGGCCAATTACCAGGAAACTGGGAGTTCTAGTCCCTTCTTAGCCCATGAAAGGCACTGGGTCGTTTGGGGCCAATTACCAGGAGACTGGGAGTTCTAGTCCAATCTTAGCCCATGAAAGCCACTGTGTCATTTTGGGCCAATTACCAGGAGACTGAGATTTCTAGTCCCCTCTTAGCCCATGAAAGCCGTTGGGTCATTTTGGGCCAATTACCAGGAGACTGAAATTTCTAGTCCGTCTTAGCCCATGAAAGCCACTGGGTCATTTTGGGGCAATTACCAGGAGACTGGGAGTTCTACTGCCGTCTTAGCCCATGATAGCCACTGGGTCATTTTGGGCCAATTATCAGGAGACTGACATTTCTAGTCCGTCTTAGTCCATGAAAGCCACTGGGACATTTGGGGCCAATTACCAGGAGACTGGGAGTTCTAGTCCCGTCTTAACACATGAAAGCCACTGGGTCATTTTGAGCCAATTAGCAGGAGTCTGAGAGTTCTAGACCTGGCTTAGCCATGAAAGCCACTGGGTCATTTTGGGCCAATTACCAGGAGACTGGGAGTTCTAGTTCCGTCTTAGCCCATGAAAGCCACTGGGTCGCTTTGGGCCAATTACCCGGAGAATGGGAGTTCTAGTCCCGTCTTAGCCCATGAAAGCCACTGGGTCATTTTGGGCCAATTAACAGGTGACTGGGAGTTCTAGACCCAGCCCATGAAAGCCACTGGGTCATTTTGGGCCAATTACCAGGAGACTGGGAGTTCTAGTCCCGTCTTTACCCATAAAAGCCTCTGGGTCATTTTGGGCCAATTATCAGGAGACTGACATTTCTAGTCCGTCTTAGCCATGAAAGCCACTGGGTCATTTTGGGCCAATTACCCGGAGAATGGGAGTTCTAGTCCCGTCGTAGCCCATGAAAGCCACTGGGTCATTTTGAGCCAATTACCAGGAGTCTGAGAGTTCTAGACCTGGCTTAGGCATGAAAGCCACTGGGTCATTTTGGGCCAATTACCAGGAGACTGGGAGTTCTAGTTCCGTCTTAGCCCATGAAAGCCACTGGGTCATTTTGAGCCAATTACCAGGAGTCTGAGAGTTCTAGACCTGGCTTAGGCATGAAAGCCACTGCGTCATTTTGGGTCAATTAACAGGCGACTGGGAGTTCTAGACCCAGCCCATGAAAGCAACTGGGTCATTTTGGGCCAATTACCAGGAGACTGGCAGTTCTAGTCCCGTTTTTACCCATGAAAGCCACTGGGTCATTTTGGGACAATTATCAGGAGACTGACATTTTTAGTCCGTCTTAGCCATGAAAGCCACTGGGTCATTTTGAGCCAATTACCAGGAAACTGGGAGTTCTAGTCCTTTCTTAGCCCATGAAAGCCACTGGGTCATTTTGGGCCATTTACCAGGAGACTGGGAGTTCTAGTCCAATCTTAGCCCATGATAGCCACTGGGTCATTTTGGGCCAATTTCCATGAGACTGGGAGTTCTAGTCCCTTCTTAGCCCATCTAAGCCACTGGGTCGTTTGGGGCGATTTACCAGGAGACTGGGAGTTCCAGTCCAATCTTAGCCCATGAAAGCCACTCGGCCATTTTGAGCCAATTACCAGGAGACTGAGAGTTCTAGTCCCCTCTTAGCCTATGAAAGCCGCTGGGTCATTTTGGGCCAATTACCAGGAGACTGAAATTTCTAGTCCGTCTTAGCCCATGAAAGCCACTGGGTCATTTTGGGGCAATTACCAGGAGACTGGGAGTTCTAGTGCCGTCTTAGCCCATGATAGCTGCTGGGTCATTTTGGGCCAATTATCAGGAGACTGACATTTCTAGTCCGTCTTAGCCCATGAAAGCCACTGGGTCATTTGGGGCCAAATACCAGGAGACTGGGAGTTCTAGTCCCGTCTTAACCCATGAAAGCCACTGGGTCATTTTGAGCCAATTACCAGGAGTCTGAGAGTTCAAGACCTGGCTTAGCCATGAAAGCCACTGGGTTATTTTGGGCCAATTACCAGGAGACTGGGAGTTCTAGTTCCGTCTTAGCCCATGAAAGCCACTGGGTTATTTTGGGCCAATTACCAGGAGACTGGGAGTTCTACTGCCGTCTTAGCCTATGAAAGGCACTGGGTCATTTTAGGCCAATTATCAGGAGACTGACATTTCTAGTCCATCTTAGTCCATGAAAGCCGCTGGGTCATTTTGGGCCAATTAACAGGAGACTGACATTTCTAGTCCGTCTTAGCCCATGAAAGCCACTGGGTCATTTTGGGCCAATTACCAGGAGACTGGGAGTTCTAGTTTCGTCTTAGCCCATGAAAGCCACTGGGTCATTTTGGGCCAATTACCAGGACACTGGGAGTTCTATACCCGTCTTTACCCATAAAAGCCACTGGGTCATTTTGGGCCAATTACCAGGGGACTGGCAGTTGTAGACTTTTCTTACACCATGAAAGCCACCTGGGTGAATTTGGGCCAATTACCCGGAGAATGGGAGTTCTAGTCCCGTCTTAGCCCATGAAAGCGATTGGGTCATTTTGGGCCAATTAACAGGCGACTGGGAGTTCTAGACCCAGCCCATGAAAGCTACTGGGTCATTTTGGGCCAATTGCCAGGAGACTGGGAGTTCTATTCCCTTCTTAGCCCATGGAAGCCACTGGGTCGTTTTGGGCCAATTACCCGGAGAATGGGAGTTCTAGTCCCGTCTTAGCCCATGAAAGCGATTGGGTCATTTTGGGCCAATTAACAGGCGACTGGGAGTTCTAGACCCAGCCCATGAAAGCTACTGGGTCATTTTGGGCCAATTGCCAGGAGACTGGGAGTTCTATTCCCTTCTTAGCCCATGGAAGCCACTGGGTCTTTTGGGGCCAATTACCAGGAGAATGGGAGTTCTAGTCCAATCTTAGCCCATTAAAGCCACTGGGTCATTTTGGGCCAATTATCAGGAGACTAAGAGTTCTTGTCCCCTCTTAGCCCATGAAAGCCGCTGGGTCATTTTGGGCCAATTATCAGGAGACTGACATTTCTAGTCCGTCTTAGCCCATGAAAGCCACTGGGTCATATTAGGCCAATTACCAGGAGACTGGGAGTTCTAGTTCCGTCTTAGCCCATGAAAGCCACTGGGTCGCTTTGGGCCAATTACCCGGAGAATGGGAGTTCTAGTCCCGTCTTAGCCCATGAAAGCCACTGGGTCATTTTGGGCCAATTAACAGGTGACTGGGAGTTCTAGACCCAGCCCATGAAAGCCACTGGGTCATTTTGGGCCAATTACCAGGAGACTGGGAGTTCTAGTCCCGTCTTTACCCATAAAAGCCTCTGGGTCATTTTGGGCCAATTATCAGGAGACTGACATTTCTAGTCCGTCTTAGCCATGAAAGCCACTGGGTCATTTTGGGCCAAATACCCGGAGAATGGGAGTTCTAGTCCCGTCGTAGCCCATGAAAGCCACTGGGTCATTTTGAGCCAATTACCAGGAGTCTGAGAGTTCTAGACCTGGCTTAGGCATGAAAGGCACTGGGTCATTTTGGGCCAATTACCAGGAGACTGGGAGTTCTAGTTCCGTCTTAGCCCATGAAAGCCACTGGGTCATTTTGAGCCAATTACCAGGAGTCTGAGAGTTCTAGACCTGGCTTAGGCATGAAAGCCACTGCGTCATTTTGGGTCAATTAACAGGCGACTGGGAGTTCTAGACCCAGCCCATGAAAGCAACTGGGTCATTTTGGGCCAATTACCAGGAGACTGGCAGTTCTAGTCCCGTTTTTACCCATGAAAGCCACTGGGTCATTTTGGGACAATTATCAGGAGACTGACATTTTTAGTCCGTCTTAGCCATGAAAGCCACTGGGTCATTTTGAGCCAATTACCAGGAAACTGGGAGTTCTAGTCCTTTCTTAGCCCATGAAAGCCACTGGGTCATTTTGGGCCATTTACCAGGAGACTGGGAGTTCTAGTCCAATCTTAGCCCATGATAGCCACTGGGTCATTTTGGGCCAATTTCCATGAGACTGGGAGTTCTAGTCCCTTCTTAGCCCATCTAAGCCACTGGGTCGTTTGGGGCGATTTACCAGGAGACTGGGAGTTCCAGTCCAATCTTAGCCCATGAAAGCCACTCGGCCATTTTGGGCCAATTACCAGGAGACTGAGAGTTCTAGTCCCCTCTTAGCCTATGAAAGCCGCTGGGTCATTTTGGGCCAATTACCAGGAGACTGAAATTTCTAGTCCGTCTTAGCCCATGAAAGCCACTGGGTCATTTTGGGGCAATTACCAGGAGACTGGGAGTTCTAGTGCCGTCTTAGCCCATGATAGCCGCTGGGTCATTTTGGGCCAATTATCAGGAGACTGACATTTCTAGTCCGTCTTAGCCCATGAAAGCCACTGGGTCATTTGGGGCCAAATACCAGGAGACTGGGAGTTCTAGTCCCGTCTTAACCCATGAAAGCCACTGGGTCATTTTGAGCCAATTACCAGGAGTCTGAGAGTTCAAGACCTGGCTTAGCCATGAAAGCCACTGGGTTATTTTGGGCCAATTACCAGGAGACTGGGAGTTCTAGTTCCGTCTTAGCCCATGAAAGCCACTGGGTTATTTTGGGCCAATTACCAGGAGACTGGGAGTTCTACTGCCGTCTTAGCCTATGAAAGGCACTGGGTCATTTTAGGCCAATTATCAGGAGACTGACATTTCTAGTCCATCTTAGTCCATGAAAGCCGCTGGGTCATTTTGGGCCAATTAACAGGAGACTGACATTTCTAGTCCGTCTTAGTCCATGAAAGCCACTGGGTCATTTTGGGCCAATTACCAGGAGACTGGGAGTTCTAGTTTCGTCTTAGCCCATGAAAGCCACTGGGTCATTTTGGGCCAATTACCAGGACACTGGGAGTTCTATACCCGTCTTTACCCATAAAAGCCACTGGGTCATTTTGGGCCAATTACCAGGGGACTGGCAGTTGTAGACTTTTCTTACACCATGAAAGCCACCTGGGTGAATTTGGGCCAATTACCCGGAGAATGGGAGTTCTAGTCCCGTCTTAGCCCATGAAAGCGATTGGGTCATTTTGGGCCAATTAACAGGCGACTGGGAGTTCTAGACCCAGCCCATGAAAGCTACTGGGTCATTTTGGGCCAATTGCCAGGAGACTGGGAGTTCTATTCCCTTCTTAGCCCATGGAAGCCACTGGGTCGTTTTGGGCCAATTACCCGGAGAATGGGAGTTCTAGTCCCGTCTTAGCCCATGAAAGCGATTGGGTCATTTTGGGCCAATTAACAGGCGACTGGGAGTTCTAGACCCAGCCCATGAAAGCTACTGGGTCATTTTGGGCCAATTGCCAGGAGACTGGGAGTTCTATTCCCTTCTTAGCCCATGGAAGCCACTGGGTCTTTTGGGGCCAATTACCAGGAGAATGGGAGTTCTAGTCCAATCTTAGCCCATTAAAGCCACTGGGTCATTTTGGGCCAATTATCAGGAGACTAAGAGTTCTTGTCCCCTCTTAGCCCATGAAAGCCGCTGGGTCATTTTGGGCCAATTATCAGGAGACTGACATTTCTAGTCCGTCTTAGCCCATGAAAGCCACTGGGTCATATTAGGCCAATTACCAGGAGACTGGGAGTTCTAGTCCCGTCTTAACCCATGAAAGCCACTGGGTCATTTTGAGCCAATTACCAGGAGTCTTAGAGTTCTAGACCTGGCTTAGCCATGAAAGCCACTGGGTCATTTTGGGCCAATTACCAGGAGACTGGGAGTTCTAGTTCCGTCTTGGCCCATGAAAGCCACTGGGTCATTTTGGGCCAATTACCAGGACACTGGGAGTTCCATACCCGTCTTTACCCATAAAAGCCACTGGGTCATTTTGGGCCAATTACCAGGGGACTGGGAGTTGTAGACTTTTCTTACACCGTGAAAGCCAACTGGGTGAATTTGGGCCGATTACCAGTAGACTGGGAGTTCTACACCTGTCTTAGCCCATGAAAGCCACTGGGTCGCTTTGGGCCAATTACCCGGAGAATGGGAGTTCTAGTCCCGTCTTAACTCATGAAAGCCACTGGGTCATTTTGGGCCAATTACCAAGAGACTGGGAGTTCTAGTCCCGTCTTTACCCATAAAAGCCTCTGGGTCATTTTGGGCCAATTATCAGGAGACTGACATTTCTAGTCCGTCTTAGCCATGAAAGCCACTGGGTCATTTTGGGCCAATTACCCGGAGAATGGGAGTTCTAGTCCCGTCTTAGCCCATAAAAGCCTCTGGGTCATTTTGAGCCAATTACCAGGAGTCTGAGAGTTCTAGACCTGGCTTAGGCATGAAAGCCACTGGGTCATTTTGGGCCAATTACCAGGAGACTGACATTTCTAGTCCGTCTTAGCCCATGAAAGCCACTGGGACATTTGATGCCAATTACCAGGAGACTGGGAGTTCTAGTCCCGTCTTAGCCCATGAAAGCCACTGGGTCATTTTGAGCCAATTACCAGGAGTCTGAGAGTTCTAGACCTGGCTTAGGCATGAAAGCCACTGGGTCATTTTGGGCCAATTACCAGGAGACTGACATTTCTAGTCCGTCTTAGCCCATGAAAGCCACTGGGACATTTGATGCCAATTACCAGGAGACTGAAATTTCTAGTCCGTCTTAGCCCATGAAAGGCACTGGGTCATTTTAGGCCAATTATCAGGAGACTGACATTTCTAGTCCATCTTAGTCCATGAATGCCGCTGGGTCATTTTGGGCCAATTACCAGGAGACTGGGAGTTCTAGTTTCTTCTTAGCCCATGAAAGCCACTGGGTCATTTTGGGCCAATTACCAGGACACTGGGAGTCCTATACCCGTTTTTACCCATAAAAGCCACTGGGTCATTTTGGGCCAATTACCAGGGGACTGGCAGTTGTAGACTTTTCTTACACCATGAAAGCCACCTGGGTGAATTTGGGCCAATTACCAGGAGACTGAGAGTTTTAGACCTGGCATACCTCATGAAAGCCACCTGGGTGACTTTGGGCCAAATACCAAGAGACTGGGAATTCTAGTCCCGTCTTAGCCCATGAAAGCGACTGGGTCATTTTGGGCCAATTACCAGGAGACTGAGAGTTCTAGTACCATCTTAGCTGATGAAGGCCACCAGGATCATTTTGGGCCAATTACCAGGAGCCTGAGAGTTCTAGACCTTTCTTACCCATGAAAGCCACATGGGTGACTTTGGGCCAATTACCAGGAGACAGGGAGTTCTACCCCTGTCTTAGCCCATAAAAGCCACTGGGTCATTTTGGGCCAATTACCAGGAGACTGCGTGTTCTAGTCCCATCTTAACCCATGAAAGCCACTAGGTCATTTTGAGCCAATTACCAGGAGACTGGGAGTTCTAGTCCTGTCTTAACCCATGAAAGCCACTGGGTCATTTTGAGCCAATTACCAGGAGACTGGGAGTTCTAGTCCTGTCTTAACCCATGAAAGCCACTGGGTCATTTTGAGCCAATTACCAGGAGACTGGGAGTTCTAGTCCCGTCTTAGCCCATGAAAGCCACTGGGTCATTTTGGGCCAATTACCAGGAGACTGGGAGTTCTAGTCCCGTCTTAGGCCATGCAACCTACTGGGTCATATTGGGCCAATTACCAGGAGACTGAGAGTTCTAGACCCATCTTAGCCCACGAAAGGCACTGGGTCATTTTGGGCCAATTACCAGGAGACTGAGAGTTCTAGTCCCGTATTAGCACATGAAAGCCAATGGGTCATTTTGGGCCAATTACCAGGAGACTGAGAGTTCTAGTCCCGTCTTAGCCCATGAAAGCCACTGGGTCAATTTGGGCCAATTTCCAGGAGACTGCGAGTTCTAGTCCCGTCTTAGCCCATGAAAGGCACTGGGTCATTTTGGGTCAATTACCAGGAGACTGCGAGTTCTAGTCCCGTCTTAGCCCATGAAATCCACTGGGTCATTTTGGACCAATAACCAAAAGACTGGGAGTTCTAGTCCCGTCTTAGCTCATTAAAGCCACTGGGTCATTTTGGACCAATTACCAGGAGACTGAGAGTTCTAGTACCATCTTATCCCATGAACGCCGCTTGGTCATTTTGGGCCAATTTTCAGTAGACTGAGATTTCTAGTCCGTCATAGCCCATGAAAGCCACTGGGTCATTTTGGGGCAATTACCAGGAGACTGGGAGTTCTAGTCCCGTCTTAGCCCATGTAAGCCTCTGGGTCATTTTCAGCCAATTACGAGGAGACTGAGAGTCCTAGATCCGGCTTAGCCATGAAAGCCACTGGGTCATTTTGGGCCAATTAAAAGGAGACTGCGAGTTCTAGTCCCGTCTTAACCCATGAAAGCCACTAGGTCATTTTGAGCCAATTACCAGGAGACTGGGAGTTCTAGTGCCGTCTTAACCCATGAAAGCCACTGGGTCATTTTGAGCCAATTACCAGGAGACTGGGAGTTCTAGTCCAATCTTAGCCCATGAAAGCCACTGGGTCATTTTGGGCCAATTACCAGGAGACTGAGACTTCTAGTACCGTCTTAGCACATGCAAGCCATTGGGTCATTTTTGGCCAATTATCAGAAGACTGAGATTTCTAGTCCGTCTTAGCCCATGAAAGCCACTGAGTCATTTTGGGGCAATTACCAGGAGACTGGGAGTTCTAGTCCCGTCTTACCCCATGTAAGCCTCTGGGTCATTTTCAGCCAATTACCAGGAGACAGAGTTATAGATCCGGCTTAGCCATGAAAGCCACTGGGACATTTTGGGCCAATTACCAGGAGACTGCGTGTTCTAGTCCCATCTTAACCCATGAAAGCCACTAGGTCATTTTGAGCCAATTACCAGGAGACTGGGAGTTCTAGTCCTGTCTTAACCCATGAAAGCCACTGGGTCATCTTGAGCCAATTACCAGGAGACTGGGAGTTCTAGTCCCGTCTTAGCCCATGAAAGCCACTGGGTCATTTTGGGCCAATTACCAGGAGACTGGGAGTTCTAGTCCCGTCTTAGGCCATGAAACCTACTGGGTCATTTTGGGCCAATTACCAGGAGACTGAGAGTTCTAGACCCATCTTAGCCCACGAAAGGCACTGGGTCATTTTGGGCCAATTACCAGGAGACTGGGAGTTCTAGTCCCGTCTTAGGCCATGAAACCTACTCGGTCATTTTGGGCCAATTACCAGGAGACTGAGAGTTCTAGTCCCGTATTAGCACATGAAAGCCAATGGGTCATTTTGGGCCAATTACCAGGAGACTGAGAGTTCTAGTCCCGTCTTAGCCCATGAAAGGCACTGGGTCATTTTGGGCCAATTACCAGGAGACTGAGAGTTCTAGACCCGTCTTAGCCTATAAAAACCACTGGGTCATTTTGGATGAATTACTAGGAAACTGGGAGTTCTAGACCTGTCTTATCCCATGAAAGCCACCTGGGTGACTTTGAGCCAATTACCAGGAGACTGGGAGTTCTAGTCCCATCTTAGCCCATGAAAACCACCTGGGTTAGTTTGGGCCAATCAGCAGGAGACTGAGAGTTTTTGACCTGGCATAGCTAACGCCACCTGGATGACTTTGGGCCAATTACCAGGAGACTGGGAGTTCTACACCTGTCTTAGCCCATAAAAGCCACTGGGTCATTTTGGGCGAATTACCAGGAGACTGGGAATTCAGTCCCTTCTTAGCCCATGAAAGCCACTGGGTCATTTTGGCCAATTAACAGGAGACTGAAAGTTCTAGTCCTGTCTTAGCCGATAAAAGCCACCTGGGTGACTTTGGGCCAATCAGCAGGAGACTGAGAGTTTTAGACCTGGCATACCTCATGAAAGCCACCTGGGTGACTTTGGGCCAATTACCAAGAGACTGGGAATTCTAGTCCCATCTTAGCCCATGAAAGCGACTGGGTCATTTTGGGCCAATTACCAGGTGACTGAGAGTTCTAGTACCATCTTAGCTGATGAAGGCCACCAGGGTCATTTTGGGCCAATTACCAGGAGACTGAGAGTTCCAGACCCGGCTTAGCCATGAAAGCCACTGGGTCATTTTGGGCTAATTACCAGGAGACTGCGAGTTCTAGTCCCGTCTTAACCCATGAAAGCCATTGGTCATTTTGAGCCAATTACCAGGAGACTGGGTGTTCTAGTCCCGTCTTAGCCCATGAAAGCCACTGGGTCATTTTGGGCCAATTACCAGGAGACTGAGATTTGTAGTCCCATCTTAGCACATGAAAGCCACTGGGTCATTTTGGGCCAATTACCAGGAGACTGGGAGTTCTAGTGCCATCTTAGCCCATGTAAACCTCTGGGTCATTTTCAGCCAATTACGAGGAGACTGAGAGTTCTAGAACCAGCTTAGCCATGAAAGGCACTGGGTCATTTTCGACCAATTACCAGGAGACTGCGAGTTTTAGTTCCGTTTTAGCCCATAAAAGCCACTGGGTCATTTTGAGCCAATTACCAGGAGACAGGGAGTTCTAGTCCAGTCTTAGCCCATGAAAGCCACTCGGTCATTTTGGGCCAATTACCAGGAGACTGGGAGTTCTAGTCCCATCTTAGCCCATGAAAGCCGCTGGGTCATTTTGGGCCAATTATCAGGAGACTGACATTTCTCGTCCGTCTTAGCCATGAAAGCCACTGGGTCATTCTGAGCCAATTATCAGGAGACTGGGAATTCTTGTCCCTTCTTAGCCCATGGAAGCCACTGGGTCATTTTGGGCCAATTACCAGGAGACTGAGATTTCTAGTCCCATCTTAGCACATGAAAGCCACTGGGTCATTTTGGGCCAATTACCAGGAGACTGGGAGTTCTAGTGCCATCTTAGCCCATGTAAACCTCTGGGTCATTTTCAGCCAATTACGAGGAGACTGAGAGTTCTAGAACCAGCTTAGCCATGAAAGGCACTGGGTCATTTTCGACCAATTACCAGGAGACTGCGAGTTTTAGTTCCGTTTTAGCCCATAAAAGCCACTGGGTCATTTTGAGCCAATTACCAGGAGACAGGAAGTTCTAGTCCAGTCTTAGCCCATGAAAGCCACTCAGTCATTTTGGGCCAATTACCAGGAGACTGGGAGTTCTAGTCCCGTCTTAGCCCATGAAAGCCGCTGGGTCACTTTGGGCCAATTATCAGGAGACTGACATTTCTCGTCCGTCTTAGCCATGAAAGCCACTGGGTCATTCTGAGCCAATTATCAGGAGACTGGGAATTCTTGTCCCTTCTTAGCCCATGGAAGCCACTGGGTTATTTTGGGCCAATTACCAGGAGACTGGGAGTTCTAGTCCCGTCTTAGCCCATGAAACCTACTGGGTCCTTTTGGGACAATTACCAGGAGACTGAGAGTTCTAGACCTGGCTTAGCCATGAAACCTACTGGGTCATTTTGGGCCAATTACTAGGAGACTGAGAGTTCTAGACCCGGCTTAGCCATGAAAGCCACTGGGTCATTTTGGGCTAATTACCAGGAGACTGCGAGTTCTAGTCCCGTCTTAACCCATGAAAGCCAATGGGTCATTTTGAGCCAATTACCAGGAGACTGGGTGTTCTAGTCCCGTCTTAGCACATGAAAGCCACTGGGTCATTTTGGGCCAATTACCAGGAGACTGGGAGTTCTAGTCCCGTCTTAGGCCATGAAACCTACTGGGTCATTTTGGGCCAATTACCAGGAGACTGAGAGTTCTAGACCCATCTTAGCCCACGAAAGGCACTGGGTCATTTTGGGCCAATTACCAGGAGACTGGGAGTTCTAGTCCCGTCTTAGGCCATGAAACCTACTCGGTCATTTTGGGCCAATTACCAGGAGACTGAGAGTTCTAGTCCCGTATTAGCACATGAAAGCCAATGGGTCATTTTGGGCCAATTACCAGGAGACTGAGAGTTCTAGTCCCGTCTTAGCCCATGAAAGGCACTGGGTCATTTTGGGCCAATTACCAGGAGACTGAGAGTTCTAGACCCGTCTTAGCCTATAAAAACCACTGGGTCATTTTGGATGAATTACTAGGAAACTGGGAGTTCTAGACCTGTCTTATCCCATGAAAGCCACCTGGGTGACTTTGAGCCAATTACCAGGAGACTGGGAGTTCTAGTCCCATCTTAGCCCATGAAAACCACCTGGGTGAGTTTGGGCCAATCAGCAGGAGACTGAGAGTTTTTGACCTGGCATAGCTAACGCCACCTGGATGACTTTGGGCCAATTACCAGGAGACTGGGAGTTCTACACCTGTCTTAGCCCATAAAAGCCACTGGGTCATTTTGGGCGAATTACCAGGAGACTGGGAATTCAGTCCCTTCTTAGCCCATGAAAGCCACTGGGTCATTTTGGCCAATTAACAGGAGACTGAAAGTTCTAGTCCTGTCTTAGCCGATAAAAGCCACCTGGGTGACTTTGGGCCAATCAGCAGGAGACTGAGAGTTTTAGACCTGGCATACCTCATGAAAGCCACCTGGGTGACTTTGGGCCAATTACCAAGAGACTGGGAATTCTAGTCCCATCTTAGCCCATGAAAGCAACTGGGTCATTTTGGGCCAATTACCAGGTGACTGAGAGTTCTAGTACCATCTTAGCTGATGAAGGCCACCAGGGTCATTTTGGGCCAATTACCAGGAGACTGAGAGTTCCAGACCCGGCTTAGCCATGAAAGCCACTGGGTCATTTTGGGCTAATTACCAGGAGACTGCGAGTTCTAGTCCCGTCTTAACCCATGAAAGCCATTGGTCATTTTGAGCCAATTACCAGGAGACTGGGTGTTCTAGTCCCGTCTTAGCCCATGAAAGCCACTGGGTCATTTTGGGCCAATTACCAGGAGACTGAGATTTGTAGTCCCATCTTAGCACATGAAAGCCACTGGGTCATTTTGGGCCAATTACCAGGAGACTGGGAGTTCTAGTGCCATCTTAGCCCATGTAAACCTCTGGGTCATTTTCAGCCAATTACGAGGAGACTGAGAGTTCTAGAACCAGCTTAGCCATGAAAGGCACTGGGTCATTTTCGACCAATTACCAGGAGACTGCGAGTTTTAGTTCCGTTTTAGCCCATAAAAGCCACTGGGTCATTTTGAGCCAATTACCAGGAGACAGGGAGTTCTAGTCCAGTCTTAGCCCATGAAAGCCACTCGGTCATTTTGGGCCAATTACCAGGAGACTGGGAGTTCTAGTCCCATCTTAGCCCATGAAAGCCGCTGGGTCATTTTGGGCCAATTATCAGGAGACTGACATTTCTCGTCCGTCTTAGCCATGAAAGCCACTGGGTCATTCTGAGCCAATTATCAGGAGACTGGGAATTCTTGTCCCTTCTTAGCCCATGGAAGCCACTGGGTCATTTTGGGCCAATTACCAGGAGACTGAGATTTCTAGTCCCATCTTAGCACATGAAAGCCACTGGGTCATTTTGGGCCAATTACCAGGAGACTGGGAGTTCTAGTGCCATCTTAGCCCATGTAAACCTCTGGGTCATTTTCAGCCAATTACGAGGAGACTGAGAGTTCTAGAACCAGCTTAGCCATGAAAGGCACTGGGTCATTTTCGACCAATTACCAGGAGACTGCGAGTTTTAGTTCCGTTTTAGCCCATAAAAGCCACTGGGTCATTTTGAGCCAATTACCAGGAGACAGGAAGTTCTAGTCCAGTCTTAGCCCATGAAAGCCACTCAGTCATTTTGGGCCAATTACCAGGAGACTGGGAGTTCTAGTCCCGTCTTAGCCCATGAAAGCCGCTGGGTCATTTTGGGCCAATTATCAGGAGACTGACATTTCTCGTCCGTCTTAGCCATGAAAGCCACTGGGTCATTCTGAGCCAATTATCAGGAGACTGGGAATTCTTGTCCCTTCTTAGCCCATGGAAGCCACTGGGTTATTTTGGGCCAATTACCAGGAGACTGGGAGTTCTAGTCCCGTCTTAGCCCATGAAACCTACTGGGTCCTTTTGGGACAATTACCAGGAGACTGAGAGTTCTAGACCTGGCTTAGCCATGAAACCTACTGGGTCATTTTGGGCCAATTACTAGGAGACTGAGAGTTCTAGACCCGGCTTAGCCATGAAAGCCACTGGGTCATTTTGGGCTAATTACCAGGAGACTGCGAGTTCTAGTCCCGTCTTAACCCATGAAAGCCAATGGGTCATTTTGAGCCAATTACCAGGAGACTGGGTGTTCTAGTCCCGTCTTAGCACATGAAAGCCACTGGGTCATTTTGGGCCGATTACCAGGAGACTGGGAGTTCTAGTGCCATCTTAGCCCATGAAAGCCACTGGGTCATTTTGGGCCAATTACCAGGAGCCTGAGAGTTCTAGACCTTTCTTACCCATGAAAGCCACATGGGTGACTTTGGGCCAATTACCAGGAGACTGGGAGTTCTACACCTGTCTTAGCCCATGAAAATCACTGGGTCATTTTGGGCCAATTACCAGGAGACTAGGAATTCTAGTACCATCTTAGCCCATGAAAGGCACTGGGTCATTTTGGGCCAATTACCAGGAGACTGGGAGTTCTAGTCCTGTCTTAGCCGATGAAAGCCACTGGGTCATTGTGGGCCAATTACCAGCAGACTGAGAGTTCTAGACCCGTCTTAGCCTATGAAAGCCACTGGGTCATTTTGGGCCAATTACCAGGAAACTGAGAGTTCTAGTCCCGTCTTAGCCCATAAAAGCCACTGGGTCATTTTGGGCCAATTACCAGGAGACTGAGAGTTCTTGTCCCGTCTTAACCCATGAAAGCCACCTGGGTGACTTGCCAATTACCAAGAGTTCTAGATTCGTCTTAGCGCATGAAAGACAACTGGGTGACTTGGGCCAATTTCCAGGAGACTTTGAGTTCCAGTCCTGTCTTAGCCCATGAAAGCCACTGTGTCATTTTGAGCCAATTACCAGGAGACTGAGACTTCTAGTCCCGTCTTAGCCCATGAAAGCCGCTGGGTCATTTTGGGCCAATTATCAGAAGACTGAGATTTCTAGTCCGTCTTAGCCCATGAAAGCCACTGGGTCATTTTGGGGCAATTACCAGGAGACTGGGAGTTCTAGTCCCGTTTTAGCCCATGTAAGCCTCTGGGTCATTTTGGGCCAATTACCAGGAAACTGAGAGTTCTAGACCCGGCATAGCCATGAAAGCCACTGGGTCATTTTGGGCTAATTACCAGGAGACTGCAAGTTCTATTCCTGTCTTAGCCCATGAAAGCTACTGGGTCATTTTGGGACAATTACCAGGAGACTGGGAGTTCTAGTCCCGTCTTAGCCCATGTAAGCCTCTGGGTCATTTTGAGCCAATTACCAGGAGACTGAGACTTCTAGTCCCGTCTTAGCCCATGAAAGCCGCTGGGTCATTTTGGGCCAATTA
Source organism: Hydrophis major (assembly GCA_033807585.1). Lineage (NCBI taxonomy): Eukaryota > Metazoa > Chordata > Lepidosauria > Squamata > Elapidae > Hydrophis > Hydrophis major. The sequence continues at coordinate 2,717,871 of CM066343.1, read as the reverse complement.
TCAGGAGACTGACATTTCTCGTCTGTCTTAGCCATGAAAGCCACTGGGTCATTCTGAGCCAATTACCAGGAGACTGGGAATTCTTGTCCCTTCTTAGGCCATGGAAGCCACTGGGTCATTTTGGGCCAATTACCAGGAGACTGGGAGTTCTAGTCCCATCTTAGCCTATGAAACCTGCTGGGTCATTTTGGGCCAATTACCAGGGGACTGGCAGTTGTAGACTTTTCTTACACCATGAAAGCCACCTGGGTGAATTTGGGCCAATTACCAGGAGACTGGGAGTTCTACACCTGTCTTAGCCCATGAAAGCCACTGGGTCGTTTTGGGCCAATTACCCGGAGAATGGGAGTTCTAGTCCCGTCTTAGCCCATGAAAGCGATTGGGTCATTTTGGGCCAATTAACAGGCGACTGGGAGTTCTAGACCCAGCCCATGAAAGCTACTGGGTCATTTTGGGCCAATTGCCAGGAGACTGGGAGTTCTATTCCCTTCTTAGCCCATGGAAGCCACTGGGTCTTTTGGGGCCAATTACCAGGAGAATGGGAGTTCTAGTCCAATCTTAGCCCATTAAAGCCACTGGGTCATTTTGGGCCAATTATCAGGAGACTAAGAGTTCTTGTCCCCTCTTAGCCCATGAAAGCCGCTGGGTCATTTTGGGCCAATTATCAGGAGACTGACATTTCTAGTCCGTCTTAGCCCATGAAAGCCACTGGGTCATATTAGGCCAATTACCAGGAGACTGGGAGTTCTAGTCCCGTCTTAACCCATGAAAGCCACTGGGTCATTTTGAGCCAATTACCAGGAGTCTTAGAGTTCTAGACCTGGCTTAGCCATGAAAGCCACTGGGTCATATTAGGCCAATTACCAGGAGACTGGGAGTTCTAGTCCCGTCTTAACCCATGAAAGCCACTGGGTCATTTTGAGCCAATTACCAGGAGTCTTAGAGTTCTAGACCTGGCTTAGCCATGAAAGCCACTGGGTCATTTTGGGCCAATTACCAGGACACTGGGAGTTCCATACCCGTCTTTACCCATAAAAGCCACTGGGTCATTTTGGGCCAATTACCAGGGGACTGGGAGTTGTAGACTTTTCTTACACCGTGAAAGCCAACTGGGTGAATTTGGGCCGATTACCAGTAGACTGGGAGTTCTACACCTGTCTTAGCCCATGAAAGCCACTGGGTCGCTTTGGGCCAATTACCCAGAGAATGGGAGTTCTAGTCCCGTCTTAACTCATGAAAGCCACTGGGTCATTTTGGGCCAATTACCAGGAGACTGGGAGTTCTAGTCCCGTCTTTACCCATAAAAGCCTCTGGGTCATTTTGGGCCAATTATCAGGAGACTGACATTTCTAGTCCGTCTTAGCCATGAAAGCCACTGGGTCATTTTGGGCCAATTACCCGGAGAATGGGAGTTCTAGTCCCGTCTTAGCCCATAAAAGCCTCTGGGTCATTTTGAGCCAATTACCAGGAGTCTGAGAGTTCTAGACCTGGCTTAGGCATGAAAGCCACTGGGTCATTTTGGGCCAATTACCAGGAGACTGACATTTCTAGTCCGTCTTAGCCCATGAAAGCCACTGGGACATTTGATGCCAATTACCAGGAGACTGGGAGTTCTAGTCCCGTCTTAGCCCATGAAAGCCACTGGGTCATTTTGAGCCAATTACCAGGAGTCTGAGAGTTCTAGACCTGGCTTAGGCATGAAAGCCACTGGGTTATTTTGGGCCAATTACCAGGAGACTGACATTTCTAGTCCGTCTTAGCCCATGAAAGCCACTGGGACATTTGATGCCAATTACCAGGAGACTGAAATTTCTAGTCCGTCTTAGCCCATGAAAGGCACTGGGTCATTTTAGGCCAATTATCAGGAGACTGACATTTCTAGTCCATCTTAGTCCATGAATGCCGCTGGGTCATTTTGGGCCAATTAACAGGAGACTGACATTTCTAGTCCGTCTTAGCCCATGAAAGCCACTGGGTCATTTTGGGCCAATTACCAGGAGACTGGGAGTCCTATACCCGTTTTTACCCATAAAAGCCACTGGGTCATTTTGGGCCAATTACCAGGGGACTGGCAGTTGTAGACTTTTCTTACACCATGAAAGCCACCTGGGTGAATTTTGGCCAATTACCAGGAGACTGAGAGTTTTAGACCTGGCATACCTCATGAAAGCCACCTGGGTGACTTTGGGCCAAATACCAAGAGACTGGGAATTCTAGTCCCGTCTTAGCCCATGAAAGCGACTGGGTCATTTTGGGCCAATTACCAGGAGACTGAGAGTTCTAGTACCATCTTAGCTGATGAAGGCCACCAGGATCATTTTGGGCCAATTACCAGGAGCCTGAGAGTTCTAGACCTTTCTTACCCATGAAAGCCACATGGGTGACTTTGGGCCAATTACCAGGAGACAGGGAGTTCTACCCCTGTCTTAGCCCATAAAAGCCACTGGGTCATTTTGGGCCAATTACCAGGAGACTGCGTGTTCTAGTCCCATCTTAACCCATGAAAGCCACTAGGTCATTTTGAGCCAATTACCAGGAGACTGGGAGTTCTAGTCCTGTCTTAACCCATGAAAGCCACTGGGTCATTTTGAGCCAATTACCAGGAGACTGGGAGTTCTAGTCCCGTCTTAGCCCATGAAAGCCACTGGGTCATTTTGGGCCAATTACCAGGAGACTGGGAGTTCTAGTCCCGTCTTAGGCCATGCAACCTACTGGGTCATATTGGGCCAATTACCAGGAGACTGAGAGTTCTAGACCCATCTTAGCCCACGAAAGGCACTGGGTCATTTTGGGCCAATTACCAGGAGACTGAGAGTTCTAGTCCCGTATTAGCACATGAAAGCCAATGGGTCATTTTGGGCCAATCACCAGGAGACTGAGAGTTCTAGTCCCGTCTTAGCCCATGAAAGCCACTGGGTCAATTTGGGCCAATTTCCAGGAGACTGCGAGTTCTAGTCCCGTCTTAGCCCATGAAAGGCACTGGGTCATTTTGGGTCAATTACCAGGAGACTGAGAGTTCTAGTCCAGTCTTAGCCCATGAAAGCCACCTGGGTGACTTTGGGCCAAATACCAAGAGACTGGGAATTCTAGTCCCATCTTAGCTCATGAAATCCACTGGGTCATTTTGGACCAATAACCAAAAGACTGGGAGTTCTAGTCCCGTCTTAGCTCATTAAAGCCACTGGGTCATTTTGGACCAATTACCAGGAGACTGAGAGTTCTAGTACCATCTTATCCCATGAACGCCGCTTGGTCATTTTGGGCCAATTTTCAGTAGACTGAGATTTCTAGTCCGTCATAGCCCATGAAAGCCACTGGGTCATTTTGGGGCAATTACCAGGAGACTGGGAGTTCTAGTCCCGTCTTAGCCCATGTAAGCCTCTGGGTCATTTTCAGCCAATTACGAGGAGACTGAGAGTCCTAGATCCGGCTTAGCCATGAAAGCCACTGGGTCATTTTGGGCCAATTAAAAGGAGACTGCGAGTTCTAGTCCCGTCTTAACCCATGAAAGCCACTAGGTCATTTTGAGCCAATTACCAGGAGACTGGGAGTTCTAGTGCCGTCTTAACCCATGAAAGCCACTGGGTCATTTTGAGCCAATTACCAGGAGACTGGGAGTTCTAGTCCAATCTTAGCCCATGAAAGCCACTGGGTCATTTTGGGCCAATTACCAGGAGACTGAGACTTCTAGTACCGTCTTAGCAGATGCAAGCCATTGGTTCATTTTTGGCCAATTATCAGAAGACTGAGATTTCTAGTCCGTCTTAGCCCATGAAAGCCACTGAGTCATTTTGGGGCAATTACCAGGAGACTGGGAGTTCTAGTCCCGTCTTACCCCATGTAAGCCTCTGGGTCATTTTCAGCCAATTACCAGGAGACAGAGTTATAGATCCGGCTTAGCCATGAAAGCCACTGGGACATTTTGGGCCAATTACCAGGAGACTGCGTGTTCTAGTCCCATCTTAACCCATGAAAGCCACTAGGTCATTTTGAGCCAATTACCAGGAGACTGGGAGTTCTAGTCCTGTCTTAACCCATGAAAGCCACTGGGTCATCTTGAGCCAATTACCAGGAGACTGGGAGTTCTAGTCCCGTCTTAACCCATGAAAGCCACTGGGTCATTTTGAGCCAATTACCAGGAGTCTTAGAGTTCTAGACCTGGCTTAGCCATGAAAGCCACTGGGTCATTTTGGGCCAATTACCAGGACACTGGGAGTTCCATACCCGTCTTTACCCATAAAAGCCACTGGGTCATTTTGGGCCAATTACCAGGGGACTGGGAGTTGTAGACTTTTCTTACACCGTGAAAGCCAACTGGGTGAATTTGGGCCGATTACCAGTAGACTGGGAGTTCTACACCTGTCTTAGCCCATGAAAGCCACTGGGTCGCTTTGGGCCAATTACCCGGAGAATGGGAGTTCTAGTCCCGTCTTAACTCATGAAAGCCACTGGGTCATTTTGGGCCAATTACCAGGAGACTGGGAGTTCTAGTCCCGTCTTTACCCATAAAAGCCTCTGGGTCATTTTGGGCCAATTATCAGGAGACTGACATTTCTAGTCCGTCTTAGCCATGAAAGCCACTGGGTCATTTTGGGCCAATTACCCGGAGAATGGGAGTTCTAGTCCCGTCTTAGCCCATAAAAGCCTCTGGGTCATTTTGAGCCAATTACCAGGAGTCTGAGAGTTCTAGACCTGGCTTAGGCATGAAAGCCACTGGGTCATTTTGGGCCAATTACCAGGAGACTGACATTTCTAGTCCGTCTTAGCCCATGAAAGCCACTGGGACATTTGATACCAATTACCAGGAGACTGGGAGTTCTAGTCCCGTCTTAGCCCATGAAAGCCACTGGGTCATTTTGAGCCAATTACCAGGAGTCTGAGAGTTCTAGACCTGGCTTAGGCATGAAAGCCACTGGGTTATTTTGGGCCAATTACCAGGAGACTGACATTTCTAGTCCGTCTTAGCCCATGAAAGCCACTGGGACATTTGATGCCAATTACCAGGAGACTGAAATTTCTAGTCCGTCTTAGCCCATGAAAGGCACTGGGTCATTTTTAGGCCAATTATCAGGAGACTGACATTTCTAGTCCATCTTAGTCCATGAATGCCGCTGGGTCATTTTGGGCCAATTAACAGGAGACTGACATTTCTAGTCCGTCTTAGCCCATGAAAGCCACTGGGTCATTTTGGGCCAATTACCAGGAGACGGGGAGTTCTAGTTTCTTCTTAGCCCATGAAAGCCACTGGGTCATTTTGGGCCAATTACCAGGACACTGGGAGTCCTATACCCGTTTTTACCCATAAAAGCCACTGGGTCATTTTGGGCCAATTACCAGGGGACTGGCAGTTGTAGACTTTTCTTACACCATGAAAGCCACCTGGGTGAATTTGGGCCAATTACCAGGAGACTGAGAGTTTTAGACCTGGCATACCTCATGAAAGCCACCTGGGTGACTTTGGGCCAAATACCAAGAGACTGGGAATTCTAGTCCCGTCTTAGCCCATGAAAGCGACTGGGTCATTTTGGGCCAATTACCAGGAGACTGAGAGTTCTAGTACCATCTTAGCTGATGAAGGCCACCAGGATCATTTTGGGCCAATTACCAGGAGCCTGAGAGTTCTAGACCTTTCTTACCCATGAAAGCCACATGGGTGACTTTGGGCCAATTACCAGGAGACAGGGAGTTCTACCCCTGTCTTAGCCCATAAAAGCCACTGGGTCATTTTGGGCCAATTACCAGGAGACTGCGTGTTCTAGTCCCATCTTAACCCATGAAAGCCACTAGGTCATTTTGAGCCAATTACCAGGAGACTGGGAGTTCTAGTCCTGTCTTAACCCATGAAAGCCACTGGGTCATTTTGAGCCAATTACCAGGAGACTGGGAGTTCTAGTCCCGTCTTAGCCCATGAAAGCCACTGGGTCATTTTGGGCCAATTACCAGGAGACTGGGAGTTCTAGTCCCGTCTTAGGCCATGCAACCTACTGGGTCATATTGGGCCAATTACCAGGAGACTGAGAGTTCTAGACCCATCTTAGCCCACGAAAGGCACTGGGTCATTTTGGGCCAATTACCAGGAGACTGAGAGTTCTAGTCCCGTATTAGCACATGAAAGCCAATGGGTCATTTTGGGCCAATTACCAGGAGACTGAGAGTTCTAGTCCCGTCTTAGCCCATGAAAGCCACTGGGTCAATTTGGGCCAATTTCCAGGAGACTGCGAGTTCTAGTCCCGTCTTAGCCCATGAAAGGCACTGGGTCATTTTGGGTCAATTACCAGGAGACTGAGAGTTCTAGTCCAGTCTTAGCCCATGAAAGCCACCTGGGTGACTTTGGGCCAAATACCAAGAGACTGGGAATTCTAGTCCCATCTTAGCTCATGAAATCCACTGGGTCATTTTGGACCAATAACCAAAAGACTGGGAGTTCTAGTCCCGTCTTAGCTCATTAAAGCCACTGGGTCATTTTGGACCAATTACCAGGAGACTGAGAGTTCTAGTACCATCTTATCCCATGAACGCCGCTTCGTCATTTTGGGCCAATTTTCAGTAGACTGAGATTTCTAGTCCGTCATAGCCCATGAAAGCCACTGGGTCATTTTGGGGCAATTACCAGGAGACTGGGAGTTCTAGTCCCGTCTTAGCCCATGTAAGCCTCTGGGTCATTTTCAGCCAATTACGAGGAGACTGAGAGTCCTAGATCCGGCTTAGCCATGAAAGCCACTGGGTCATTTTGGGCCAATTAAAAGGAGACTGCGAGTTCTAGTCCCGTCTTAACCCATGCAAGCCACTAGGTCATTTTGAGCCAATTACCAGGAGACTGGGAGTTCTAGTGCCGTCTTAACCCATGAAAGCCACTGGGTCATTTTGAGCCAATTACCAGGAGACTGGGAGTTCTAGTCCAATCTTAGCCCATGAAAGCCACTGGGTCATTTTGGGCCAATTACCAGGAGACTGAGACTTCTAGTACCGTCTTAGCACATGCAAGCCATTGGGTCATTTTTGGCCAATTATCAGAAGACTGAGATTTCTAGTCCGTCTTAGCCCATGAAAGCCACTGAGTCATTTTGGGGCAATTACCAGGAGACTGGGAGTTCTAGTCCCGTCTTACCCCATGTAAGCCTCTGGGTCATTTTCAGCCAATTACCAGGAGACAGAGTTATAGATCCGGCTTAGCCATGAAAGCCACTGGGACATTTTGGGCCAATTACCAGGAGACTGCGTGTTCTAGTCCCATCTTAACCCATGAAAGCCACTAGGTCATTTTGAGCCAATTACCAGGAGACTGGGAGTTCTAGTCCTGTCTTAACCCATGAAAGCCACTGGGTCATCTTGAGCCAATTACCAGGAGACTGGGAGTTCTAGTCCCGTCTTAGCCCATGAAAGCCACTGGGTCATTTTGGGCCAATTACCAGGAGACTGGGAGTTCTAGTCCCGTCTTAGGCCATGAAACCTACTGGGTCATTTTGGGCCAATTACCAGGAGACTGAGAGTTCTAGACCCATCTTAGCCCACGAAAGGCACTGGGTCATTTTGGGCCAATTACCAGGAGACTGGGAGTTCTAGTCCCGTCTTAGGCCATGAAACCTACTCGGTCATTTTGGGCCAATTACCAGGAGACTGAGAGTTCTAGTCCCGTATTAGCACATGAAAGCCAATGGGTCATTTTGGGCCAATTACCAGGAGACTGAGAGTTCTAGTCCCGTCTTAGCCCCTGAAAGCCACTGGGTCAATTTGGGCCAATTACCAGGAGACTGCGAGTTCTAGTCCCGTCTTAGCCCATGAAAGGCACTGGGTTATTTTGGGCCAATTACCAGGAGACTGAGAGTTCTAGACCCGTCTTAGCCTATAAAAACCACTGGGTCATTTTGGATGAATTACTAGGAAACTGGGAGTTCTAGACCTGTCTTATCCCATGAAAGCCACCTGGGTGACTTTGAGCCAATTACCAGGAGACTGGGAGTTCTAGTCCCATCTTAGCCCATGAAAACCACCTGGGTGAGTTTGGGCCAATCAGCAGGAGACTGAGAGTTTTTGACCTGGCATAGCTAACGCCACCTGGATGACTTTGGGCCAATTACCAGGAGACTGGGAGTTCTACACCTGTCTTAGCCCATAAAAGCCACTGGGTCATTTTGGGCGAATTACCAGGAGACTGGGAATTCAGTCCCTTCTTAGCCCATGAAAGCCACTGGGTCATTTTGGCCAATTAACAGGAGACTGAAAGTTCTAGTCCTGTCTTAGCCGATAAAAGCCACCTGGGTGACTTTGGGCCAATCAGCAGGAGACTGAGAGTTTTAGACCTGGCATACCTCATGAAAGCCACCTGGGTGACTTTGGGCCAATTACCAAGAGACTGGGAATTCTAGTCCCATCTTAGCCCATGAAAGCGACTGGGTCATTTTGGGCCAATTACCAGGTGACTGAGAGTTCTAGTACCATCTTAGCTGATGAAGGCCACCAGGGTCATTTTGGGCCAATTACCAGGAGACTGAGAGTTCCAGACCCGGCTTAGCCATGAAAGCCACTGGGTCATTTTGGGCTAATTACCAGGAGACTGTGAGTTCTAGTCCCGTCTTAACCCATGAAAGCCACTGGGTCATTTTGAGCCAATTACCAGGAGACTGGGTGTTCTAGTCCCGTCTTAGCCCATGAAAGCCACTGGGTCATTTTGGGCCAATTACCAGGAGACTGAGATTTCTAGTCCCATCTTAGCACATGAAAGCCACTGGGTCATTTTGGGCCAATTACCAGGAGACTGGGAGTTCTAGTGCCATCTTAGCCCATGTAAACCTCTGGGTCATTTTCAGCCAATTACGAGGAGACTGAGAGTTCTAGAACCAGCTTAGCCATGAAAGGCACTGGGTCATTTTCGACCAATTACCAGGAGACTGCGAGTTTTAGTTCCGTTTTAGCCCATAAAAGCCACTGGGTCATTTTGAGCCAATTACCAGGAGACAGGGAGTTCTAGTCCAGTCTTAGCCCATGAAAGCCACTCGGTCATTTTGGGCCAATTACCAGGAGACTGGGAGTTCTAGTCCCATCTTAGCCCATGAAAGCCGCTGGGTCATTTTGGGCCAATTATCAGGAGACTGACATTTCTCGTCCGTCTTAGCCATGAAAGCCACTGGGTCATTCTGAGCCAATTATCAGGAGACTGGGAATTCTTGTCCCTTCTTAGCCCATGGAAGCCACTGGGTCATTTTGGGCCAATTACCAGGAGACTGAGATTTCTAGTCCCATCTTAGCACATGAAAGCCACTGGGTCATTTTGGGCCAATTACCAGGAGACTGGGAGTTCTAGTGCCATCTTAGCCCATGTAAACCTCTGGGTCATTTTCAGCCAATTACGAGGAGACTGAGAGTTCTAGAACCAGCTTAGCCATGAAAGGCACTGGGTCATTTTCGACCAATTACCAGGAGACTGCGAGTTTTAGTTCCGTTTTAGCCCATAAAAGCCACTGGGTCATTTTGAGCCAATTACCAGGAGACAGGAAGTTCTAGTCCAGTCTTAGCCCATGAAAGCCACTCGGTCATTTTGGGCCAATTACCAGGAGACTGGGAGTTCTAGTCCCGTCTTAGCCCATGAAAGCCGCTGGGTCATTTTGGGCCAATTATCAGGAGACTGACATTTCTCGTCCGTCTTAGCCATGAAAGCCACTGGGTCATTCTGAGCCAATTATCAGGAGACTGGGAATTCTTGTCCCTTCTTAGCCCATGGAAGCCACTGGGTTATTTTGGGCCAATTACCAGGAGACTGGGAGTTCTAGTCCCGTCTTAGCCCATGAAACCTACTGGGTCCTTTTGGGACAATTACCAGGAGACTGAGAGTTCTAGACCTGGCTTAGCCATGAAACCTACTGGGTCATTTTGGGCCAATTACTAGGAGACTGAGAGTTCTAGACCCGGCTTAGCCATGAAAGCCACTGGGTCATTTTGGGCTAATTACCAGGAGACTGCGAGTTCTAGTCCCGTCTTAACCCATGAAAGCCAATGGGTCATTTTGAGCCAATTACCAGGAGACTGGGTGTTCTAGTCCCGTCTTAGCACATGAAAGCCACTGGGTCATTTTGGGCCGATTACCAGGAGACTGGGAGTTCTAGTGCCATCTTAGCCCATGAAAGCCACTGGGTCATTTTGGGCCAATTACCAGGAGCCTGAGAGTTCTAGACCTTTCTTACCCATGAAAGCCACATGGGTGACTTTGGGCCAATTACCAGGAGACTGGGAGTTCTACACCTGTCTTAGCCCATGAAAATCACTGGGTCATTTTGGGCCAATTACCAGGAGACTAGGAATTCTAGTCCCATCTTAGCCCATGAAAGGCACTGGGTCATTTTGGGCCAATTACCAGGAGACTGGGAGTTCTAGTCCTGTCTTAGCCGATGAAAGCCACTGGGTCATTGTGGGCCAATTACCAGCAGACTGAGAGTTCTAGACCCGTCTTAGCCTATGAAAGCCACTGGGTCATTTTGGGCCAATTACCAGGAAACTGAGAGTTCTAGTCCCGTCTTAGCCCATAAAAGCCACTGGGTCATTTTGGGCCAATTACCAGGAGACTGAGAGTTCTTGTCCCGTCTTAACCCATGAAAGCCACCTGGGTGACTTGCCAATTACCAAGAGATTGGGAGTTCTAGATTCGTCTTAGCGCATGAAAGACAACTGGGTGACTTGGGCCAATTTCCAGGAGACTTTGAGTTCCAGTCCTGTCTTAGCCCATGAAAGCCACTGTGTCATTTTGAGCCAATTACCAGGAGACTGAGACTTCTAGTCCCGTCTTAGCCCATGAAAGCCGCTGGGTCATTTTGGGCCAATTATCAGAAGACTGAGATTTCTAGTCCGTCTTAGCCCATGTAAGCCACTGGGTCATTTTGGGGCAATTACCAGGAGACTGGGAGTTCTAGTCCCGTTTTAGCCCATGGAAGCCTCTGGGTCATTTTGGGCCAATTACCAGGAAACTGAGAGTTCTAGACCCGGCATAGCCATGAAAGCCACTGGGTCATTTTGGGCTAATTACCAGGAGACTGCAAGTTCTATTCCTGTCTTAGCCCATGAAAGCTACTGGGTCATTTTGGGACAATTACCAGGAGACTGGGAGTTCTAGTCCCGTCTTAGCCCATGAAAGCCGCTGGGTCATTTTGGGCCAATTATCAGAAGACTGAGATTTCTAGTCCGTCTTAGCCCATGAAAGCCACTGGGTCATTTTGGGGCAATTACCAGGAGACTGGGAGTTCTAGTCCCGTTTTAGCCCATGTAAGCCTCTGGGTCATTTTGGGCCAATTACCAGGAAACTGAGAGTTCTAGACCCGGCATAGCCATGAAAGCCACTGGGTCATTTTGGGCTAATTACCAGGAGACTGCAAGTTCTAGTCCTGTCTTAGCCCATGAAAGCTACTGGGTCATTTTGGGACAATTACCAGGAGACTGGGATTTCTAGTCCCGTCTTAGCCCATAAAAGCCACTGGGTCATTTTGAGCCAATTACCAGGAGACAGGGAGTTCTAGTCCAGTCATAGCCCATGAAAGCCACTCGGTCATTTTGGGCCAATTACCAGGAGACTGGGAGTTCTAGTCCCGTCTTAGCCCATGAAAGCCGCTGGGTCATTTTGGGCCAATTATCAGGAGACTGACATTTCTCGTCTGTCTTAGCCATGAAAGCAACTGGGTCATTCTGAGCCAATTACCAGGAGACTGGGAATTCTTTTCCCTTCTTAGGCCATGGAAGCCACTTGGTCATTTTGGGCCAATTACCAGGAGACTGGGAGTTCTAGTCCCGTCTTAGCCTATGAAACCTGCTGGGTCATTTTGGGCCAATTACCAGGAGACTGAGAGTTCTAGACCTGGCTTAGCCATGAAACCTACTGGGTCATTTTGGGCCAATTACTAGGAGACTGAGAGTTCTAGACCCGGCTTAGCCATGAAAGCCACTGGGTCATTTTGGGCTAATTACCAGGAGACTGCGAGTTCTAGTCCCGTCTTAACCCATGAAAGCCACTGGGTCATTTTGAGCCAATTACCAGGAGACTGGGTGTTCTAGTCCCGTCTTAGCCCATGAAAGCCACTGGGTCATTTTGGGCCAATTACCAGGAGACTGAGAGTTCTAGTCCCGTCTTACCACATGAAAGCCACTGGGTCATTTTGGGCCAATTACCAGGAGCCTGGGAGTTCTAGTGCCATTTTAGCGCATGTAAACCTCTGGGTCATTTTCAGCCAATTACGAGGAGACTGAGAGTTCTAGAACCAGCTTAGCCATGAAAGGCACTGGGTCATTTTCGGCCAATTACCAGGAGACTGCGAGTTTTAGTTCCGTCTTAGCCCATAAAAGCCACTGGGTCATTTTGAGCCAATTACCAGGAGACAGGGAGTTCTAGTCCAGTCTTAGCCCATGAAAGCGCTGGGTCATTTTGGGCCAATTATCAGGAGACTGGGTATTCTTGTCCCTTCTTAGCCCATGGAAGCCACTGGGTCATTTTGGGCCAATTACCAGGAGACTGGGAGTTCTAGTCCCGTCTTAGCTCATTAAAGCCACTGGGTCATTTTGGACCAATTACCAGGAGACTGAGAGTTCTAGTACCATCTTATCCCATGAACGCCGCTTGGTCATTTTGGGCCAATTTTCAGTAGACTGAGATTTCTAGTCCGTCATAGCCCATGAAAGCCACTGGGTCATTTTGGGGCAATTACCAGGAGACTGGGAGTTCTAGTCCCGTCTTAGCCCATGTAAGCCTCTGGGTCATTTTCAGCCAATTACGAGGAGACTGAGAGTCCTAGATCCGGCTTAGCCATGAAAGCCACTGGGTCATTTTGGGCCAATTAAAAGGAGACTGCGAGTTCTAGTCCCGTCTTAACCCATGAAAGCCACTAGGTCATTTTGAGCCAATTACCAGGAGACTGGGAGTTCTAGTGCCGTCTTAACCCATGAAAGCCACTGGGTCATTTTGAGCCAATTACCAGGAGACTGGGAGTTCTAGTCCAATCTTAGCCCATGAAAGCCACTGGGTCATTTTGGGCCAATTACCAGGAGACTGAGACTTCTAGTACCGTCTTAGCACATGCAAGCCATTGGGTCATTTTTGGCCAATTATCAGAAGACTGAGATTTCTAGTCCGTCTTAGCCCATGAAAGCCACTGAGTCATTTTGGGGCAATTACCAGGAGACTGGGAGTTCTAGTCCCGTCTTACCCCATGTAAGCCTCTGGGTCATTTTCAGCCAATTACCAGGAGACAGAGTTATAGATCCGGCTTAGCCATGAAAGCCACTGGGACATTTTGGGCCAATTACCAGGAGACTGCGTGTTCTAGTCCCATCTTAACCCATGAAAGCCACTAGGTCATTTTGAGCCAATTACCAGGAGACTGGGAGTTCTAGTCCTGTCTTAACCCATGAAAGCCACTGGGTCATTTTGAGCCAATTACCAGGAGACTGGGAGTTCTAGTCCCGTCTTAGCCCATGAAAGCCACTGGGTCATTTTGGGCCAATTACCAGGAGACTGGGAGTTCTAGTCCCGTCTTAGGCCATGAAACCTACTGGGTCATTTTGGGCCAATTACCAGGAGACTGAGAGTTCTAGACCCATCTTAGCCCACGAAAGGCACTGGGTCATTTTGGGCCAATTACCAGGAGACTGGGAGTTCTAGTCCCGTCTTAGGCCATGAAACCTACTCGGTCATTTTGGGCCAATTACCAGGAGACTGAGAGTTCTAGTCCCGTATTAGCACATGAAAGCCAATGGGTCATTTTGGGCCAATTACCAGGAGACTGAGAGTTCTAGTCCCGTCTTAGCCCCTGAAAGCCACTGGGTCAATTTGGGCCAATTACCAGGAGACTGCGAGTTCTAGTCCCGTCTTAGCCCATGAAAGGCACTGGGTCATTTTGGGCCAATTACCAGGAGACTGAGAGTTCTAGACCCGTCTTAGCCTATAAAAACCACTGGGTCATTTTGGATGAATTACTAGGAAACTGGGAGTTCTAGACCTGTCTTACCCCATGAAAGCCACCTGGGTGACTTTGAGCCAATTACCAGGAGACTGGGAGTTCTAGTCCCATCTTAGCCCATGAAAGCCAATGGGTCATTTTGGGCCAATTACCAGGAGACTGAGAGTTCTAGTCCCGTCTTAGCTCATGAAAGCCAATGGGTCATTTTGGGCCAATTACCAGGAGACTGAGAGTTCTAGTACCATCTTAGCCAATGAAAGCGACCAGGGTCATTTTGGGCCAATTACCAGGAGACTGGGAGTTCTAGTCCAATCTTAGACCATGAAAGCCACTGGGTCATTTTGGGCCAATTACCAGGACACTGGGAGTTCTATACCCGTCTTTACCCATAAAAGCCACTGGGACATTTTGGGCCAATTACCAGGGGACTGGCAGTTGTAGACTTTTCTTACACCATGAAAGCCACCTGGGTGAATTTGGGCCAATTACCAGGAGACTGGGAGTTCTACACCTGTCTTAGCCCATGAAAGCCACTGGGTCGTTTTGGGCCAATTACCCGGAGAATGGGAGTTCTAGTCCCGTCTTAGCCCAGGAAAGCGATTGGGTCATTTTGGGCCAATTAACAGGCGACTGGGAGTTCTAGACCCAGCCCATGAAAGCCACTGGGTCATTTTGGGCCAATTATCAGGAGACTGACATTTCTAGTCCGTCTTAGCCATGAAAGCCACTGGGTCATTTTGGGCCAATTACCACATGACTGGGTGTTCTAGTCCCGTCTTAACCCATGAAAGCCACTGGGTCATTTTGAGCCAATTACCAGGAGTCTGAAAGTTCTAGACCTGGCTTAGCCATGAAAGCCACTGGGTCATTTTGGGCCAATTACCAGGAGACTGGGAGTTCTAGTTCCGTCTTAGCCCATGAAAGCCACTGGGTCATTTTGGGCCAATAACCGGGGGACTGGGAGTTGTAGACTTTTCTTATGCCATGAAAGCCACCTGGGTGAATTTGGGCCAATTACCAGGAGACTGAGAGTTCTGCACCTGTCTTAGCCCATGAAAGCCACTGCATCATTTTGGGTCAATTAACAGGCGACTGGGAGTTCTAGACCCAGCCCATGAAAGCAACTGGGTCATTTTGGGCCAATTACCAGGAGACTGGGAGTTCTAGTCCCGTTTTTACCCATGAAAGCCACTGGGTCATTTTGGGCCAATTATCAGGAGACTGACATTTCTATTCCGTCTTAGCCATGAAAGCCATTGGGTCATTTTGAGCCAATTACCAGGAAACTGGGAGTTCTAGTCCCATCTTACCCCATGAAAGGCACTGGGTCGTTTGGGGCCAATTACCAGGAGACTGGGAGTTCTAGTCCAATCTTAGCCCATGAAAGCCACTGTGTCATTTTGGGCCAATTACCAGGAGACTGAGATTTCTAGTCCCCTCTTAGCCTATGAAAGCCGTTGGGTCATTTTGGGCCAATTACCAGGAGACTGAAATTTCTAGTCCGTCTTAGCCCATGAAAGCCACTGGGTCATTTTGGGGCAATTACCAGGAGACTGGGAGTTCTACTGCCGTCTTAGCCCATGATAGCCACTGGGTCATTTTGGGCCAATTATCAGGAGACTGACATTTCTAGTCCGTCTTAGTCCATGAAAGCCACTGGGACATTTGGGGCCAATTACCAGGAGACTGGGAGTTCTAATCCCGTCTTAACACATGAAAGCCACTGGGTCATTTTGAGCCAATTAGCAGGAGTCTGAGAGTTCTAGACCTGGCTTAGCCATGAAAGCCACTGGGTCATTTTGGGCCAATTACCAGGAGACTGGGAGTTCTAGTTCCGTCTTAGCCCATGAAAGCCACTGGGTCGCTTTGGGCCAATTACCCGGAGAATGGGAGTTCTAGTCCCGTCTTAGCCCATGAAAGCCACTGGGTCATTTTGGGCCAATTAACAGGCGACTGGGAGTTCTAGACCCAGCCCATGAAAGCCACTGGGTCATTTTGGGCCAATTACCAGGAGACTGGGAGTTCTAGTCCCGTCTTTACCCATAAAAGCCTCTGGGTCATTTTGGGCCAATTATCAGGAGACTGACATTCCTAGTCCGTCTTAGCCATGAAAGCCACTGGGTCATTTTGGGCCAATTACCCGGAGAATGGGAGTTCTAGTCCCGTCGTAGCCCATGAAAGCCACTGGGTCATTTTGAGCCAATTACCAGGAGTCTGAGAGTTCTAGACCTGGCTTAGGCATGAAAGCCACTGGGTCATTTTGGGCCAATTACCAGGAGACTGGGAGTTCTATTTCCGTCTTAGCCCATGAAAGCCACTGGGTCATTTTGAGCCAATTACCAGGAGTACTGAGAGTTCTAGACCTGGCTTAGGCATGAAAGCCACTGCGTCATTTTGGGTCAATTAACAGGCGACTGGGAGTTCTAGACCCAGCCCATGAAAGCAACTGGGTCATTTTGGGCCAATTACCAGGAGAGTGGCAGTTCTAGTCCCGTTTTTACCCATGAAAGCCACTGGGTCATTTTGGGACAATTATCAGGAGACTGACATTTTTAGTCCGTCTTAGCCATGAAAGCCACTGGGTCATTCTGAGCCAATTACCAGGAAACTGGGAGTTCTAGCCCTTTCTTAGCCCATGAAAGCTACTGGGTCATTTTGGGCCATTTACCAGGAGACTGGGAGTTCTAGTCCAATCTTAGCCCATGATAGCCACTGGGTCATTTTGGGCCAATTTCCATGAGACTGGGAGTTCTAGTCCCTTCTTAGCCCATGTAAGCCACTGGGTCGTTTGGGGCGATTTACCAGGAGATTGGGAGTTCCAGTCCAATCTTAGCCCATGAAAGCCACTCGGTCATTTTGGGCCAATTACCAGGAGACTGAGAGTTCTAGTCCCCTCTTAGCCTATGAAAGCCGCTGGGTCATTTTGGGCCAATAACCAGGAGACTGAAATTTCTAGTCCGTCTTAGCCCATGAAAGCCACTGGGTCATTTTGGGGCAATTACCAGGAGACTGGGAGTTCTAGTGCCGTCTTAGCCCATGATAGCCGCTGGGTCATTTTGGGCCAATTATCAGGAGACTGACATTTCTAGTCCGTCTTAGCCCATGAAAGCCACTGGGTCATTTGGGGCCAAATACCAGGAGACTGGGAGTTCTAGTCCCGTCTTAACCCATGAAAGCCACTGGGTAATTTTGAGCCAATTACCAGGAGTCTGAGAGTTCAAGACCTGGCTTAGCCATGAAAGCCACTGGGTTATTTTGGGCCAATTACCAGGAGACTGGGAGTTCTAGTTCCGTCTTAGCCCATGAAAGCCACTGGGTTATTTTGGGCCAATTACCAGGAGACTGGGAGTTCTACTGCCGTCTTAGCCTATGAAAGGCACTGGGTCATTTTAGGCCAATTATCAGGAGACTGACATTTCTAGTCCATCTTAGTCCATGAAAGCCGCTGGGTCATTTTGGGCCAATTAACAGGAGACTGACATTTCTAGTCCGTCTTAGCCCATGAAAGCCACTGGGTCATTTTGGGCCAATTACCAGGAGACTGGGAATTCAGTCCCGTATTAGCCCATGAAAGCCACTGGGTCATTTTGGGCCAATTACCAGGAGACTGGGAGTTCTAGTGCCGTCTTAGGCCATGAAAGCCACTGGGTCATTTTGGGCCAATTACCAGGACACTGGGAGTTCTATACCCGTCTTTACCCATAAAAGCCACTGGGTCATTTTGGGCCAATTACCAGGGGACTGGCAGTTGTAGACTTTTCTTACACCATGAAAGCCACCTGGGTGAATTTGGGCCAATTACCAGGAGACTGGGAGTTCTACACCTGTCTTAGCCCATGAAAGCCACTGGGTCGTTTTGGGCCAATTACCCGGAGAATGGGAGTTCTAGTCCCGTCTTAGCCCATGAAAGCGATTGGGTCATTTTGGGCCAATTAACAGGCGACTGGGAGTTCTAGACCCAGCCCATGAAAGCCACTGGGTCATTTTGGGCCAATTACCAGGAGACTGGGAGTTCTAGTCCCGTCTTTACCCATAAAAGCCTCTGGGTCATTTTGGGCCAATTATCAGGAGACTGACATTCCTAGTCCGTCTTAGCCATGAAAGCCACTGGGTCATTTTGGGCCAATTACCCGGAGAATGGGAGTTCTAGTCCCGTCGTAGCCCATGAAAGCCACTGGGTCATTTTGAGGCAATTACCAGGAGTCTGAGAGTTCTAGACCTG
Source organism: Hydrophis major (assembly GCA_033807585.1). NCBI lineage: Eukaryota > Metazoa > Chordata > Lepidosauria > Squamata > Elapidae > Hydrophis > Hydrophis major. The sequence continues at coordinate 2,699,718 of CM066343.1, read as the reverse complement.
GCTTAGGCATGAAAGCCACTGGGTCATTTTGGGCCAATTACCAGGAGACTGGGAGTTCTATTTCCGTCTTAGCCCATGAAAGCCACTGGGTCATTTTGAGCCAATTACCAGGAGTACTGAGAGTTCTAGACCTGGCTTAGGCATGAAAGCCACTGCGTCATTTTGGGTCAATTAACAGGCGACTGGGAGTTCTAGACCCAGCCCATGAAAGCAACTGGGTCATTTTGGGCCAATTACCAGGAGAGTGGCAGTTCTAGTCCCGTTTTTACCCATGAAAGCCACTGGGTCATTTTGGGACAATTATCAGGAGACTGACATTTTTAGTCCGTCTTAGCCATGAAAGCCACTGGGTCATTTTGAGCCAATTACCAGGAAACTGGGAGTTCTAGCCCTTTCTTAGCCCATGAAAGCTACTGGGTCATTTTGGGCCATTTACCAGGAGACTGGGAGTTCTAGTCCAATCTTAGCCCATGATAGCCACTGGGTCATTTTGGGCCAATTTCCATGAGACTGGGAGTTCTAGTCCCTTCTTAGCCCATGTAAGCCACTGGGTCGTTTGGGGCGATTTACCAGGAGATTGGGAGTTCCAGTCCAATCTTAGCCCATGAAAGCCACTCGGTCATTTTGGGCCAATTACCAGGAGACTGAGAGTTCTAGTCCCCTCTTAGCCTATGAAAGCCGCTGGGTCATTTTGGGCCAATAACCAGGAGACTGAAATTTCTAGTCCGTCTTAGCCCATGAAAGCCACTGGGTCATTTTGGGGCAATTACCAGGAGACTGGGAGTTCTAGTGCCGTCTTAGCCCATGATAGCCGCTGGGTCATTTTGGGCCAATTATCAGGAGACTGACATTTCTAGTCCATCTTAGCCCATGAAAGCCACTGGGTCATTTGGGGCCAAATACCAGGAGACTGGGAGTTCTAGTCCCGTCTTAACCCATGAAAGCCACTGGGTAATTTTGAGCCAATTACCAGGAGTCTGAGAGTTCAAGACCTGGCTTAGCCATGAAAGCCACTGGGTTATTTTGGGCCAATTACCAGGAGACTGGGAGTTCTAGTTCCGTCTTAGCCCATGAAAGCCACTGGGTTATTTTGGGCCAATTACCAGGAGACTGGGAGTTCTACTGCCGTCTTAGCCTATGAAAGGCACTGGGTCATTTTAGGCCAATTATCAGGAGACTGACATTTCTAGTCCATCTTAGTCCATGAAAGCCGCTGGGTCATTTTGGGCCAATTAACAGGAGACTGACATTTCTAGTCCGTCTTAGCCCATGAAAGCCACTGGGTCATTTTGGGCCAATTACCAGGAGACTGGGAGTTCTAGTTTCGTCTTAGCCCATGAAAGCCACTGGGTCATTTTGGGCCAATTACCAGGACACTGGGAGTTCTATACCCGTCTTTACCCATAAAAGCCACTGGGTCATTTTGGGCCAATTACCAGGGGACTGGCAGTTGTAGACTTTTCTTACACCATGAAAGCCACCTGGGTGAATTTGGGCCAATTACCAGGAGACTGGGAGTTCTACACCTGTCTTAGCCCATGAAAGCCACTGGGTCGTTTTGGGCCAATTACCCGGAGAATGGGAGTTCTAGTCCCGTCTTAGCCCATGAAAGCGATTGGGTCATTTTGGGCCAATTAACAGGCGACTGGGAGTTCTAGACCCAGCCCATGAAAGCTACTGGGTCATTTTGGGCCAATTGCCAGGAGACTGGGAGTTCTATTCCCTTCTTAGCCCATGGAAGCCACTGGGTCTTTTGGGGCCAATTACCAGGAGAATGGGAGTTCTAGTCCAATCTTAGCCCATTAAAGCCACTGGGTCATTTTGGGCCAATTATCAGGAGACTAAGAGTTCTTGTCCCCTCTTAGCCCATGAAAGCCGCTGGGTCATTTTGGGCCAATTATCAGGAGACTGACATTTCTAGTCCGTCTTAGCCCATGAAAGCCACTGGGTCATATTGGGCCAATTACCAGGAGACTGGGAGTTCTAGTCCCGTCTTAACCCATGAAAGCCACTGGGTCATTTTGAGCCAATTACCAGGAGTTTTAGAGTTCTAGACCTGGCTTAGCCATGAAAGCCACTGGGTCATTTTGGGCCAATTACCAGGAGACTGGGAGTTCTAGTTCCGTCTTGGCCCATGAAAGCCACTGGGTCATTTTGGGCCAATTACCAGGACACTGGGAGTTCCATACCCGTCTTTACCCATAAAAGCCACTGGGTCATTTTGGGCCAATTACCAGGGGACTGGGAGTTGTAGACTTTTCTTACACCGTGAAAGCCAACTGGGTGAATTTGGGCCGATTACCAGTAGACTGGGAGTTCTACACCTGTCTTAGCCCATGAAAGCCACTGGGTCGCTTTGGGCCAATTACCCGGAGAATGGGAGTTCTAGTCCCGTCTTAGCCCATGAAAGCCACTGGGTCATTTTGGGCCAATTACCAGGAGACTGGGAGTTCTAGTCCCGTCTTTACCCATAAAAGCCTCTGGGTCATTTTGGGCCAATTATCAGGAGACTGACATTTCTAGTCCGTCTTAGCCATGAAAGCCACTGGGTCATTTTGGGCCAATTACCCGGAGAATGGGAGTTCTAGTCCCGTCTTAGCCCATGAAAGCCACTGGGTCATTTTGAGCCAATTACCAGGAGTCTGAGAGTTCTAGACCTGGCTTAGGCATGAAAGCCACTGGGTCATTTTGGGCCAATTACCAGGAGACTGACATTTCTAGTCCGTCTTAGCCCATGAAAGCCACTGGGACATTTGATGCCAATTACCAGGAGACTGGGAGTTCTAGTCCCATCTTAGCCCATGAAAGCCACTGGGTCATTTTGAGCCAATTACCAGGAGTCTGAGAGTTCTAGACCTGGCTTAGGCATGAAAGCCACTGGGTCATTTTGGGCCAATTACCAGGTGACTGACATTTCTAGTCCGTCTTAGCCCATGAAAGCCACTGGGACATTTGATGCCAATTACCAGGAGACTGAAATTTCTAGTCCGTCTTAGCCCATGAAAGGCACTGGGTCATTTTAGGCCAATTATCAGGAGACTGACATTTCTAGTCCATCTTAGTCCATGAATGCCGCTGGGTCATTTTGGGCCAATTAACAGGAGACTGACATTTCTAGTCCGTCTTAGCCCATGAAAGCCACTGGGTCATTTTGGGCCAATTACCAGGAGACTGGGAGTTCTAGTTTCTTCTTAGCCCATGAAAGCCACTGGGTCATTTTGGGCCAATTACCAGGACACTGGGAGTCCTATACCCGTTTTTACCCATAAAAGCCACTGGGTCATTTTGGGCCAATTACCAGGGGACTGGCAGTTGTAGACTTTTCTTACACCATGAAAGCCACCTGGGTGAATTTGGGCCAATTACCAGGAGACTGAGAGTTTTAGACCTGGCATACCTCATGAAAGCCACCTGGGTGACTTTGGGCCAAATAACAAGAGACTGGGAATTCTAGTCCCGTCTTAGCCCATGAAAGCGACTGGGTCATTTTGGGCCAATTACCAGGAGACTGAGAGTTCTAGTACCATCTTAGCTGATGAAGGCCACCAGGATCATTTTGGGCCAATTACCAGGAGCCTGAGAGTTCTAGACCTTTCTTACCCATGAAAGCCACATGGGTGACTTTGGGCCAATTACCAGGAGACAGGGAGTTCTACCCCTGTCTTAGCCCATAAAAGCCACTGGGTCATTTTGGGCCAATTACCAGGAGACTGCGTGTTCTAGTCCCATCTTAACCCATGAAAGCCACTAGGTCATTTTGAGCCAATTACCAGGAGACTGGGAGTTCTAGTCCTGTCTTAACCCATGAAAGCCACTGGGTCATTTTGAGCCAATTACCAGGAGACTGGGAGTTCTAGTCCCGTCTTAGCCCATGAAAGCCACTGGGTCATTTTGGGCCAATTACCAGGAGACTGGGAGTTCTAGTCCCGTCTTAGGCCATGCAACCTTCTGGGTCATATTGGGCCAATTACCAGGAGACTGAAAGTTCTAGACCCATCTTAGCCCATGAAAGGCACTGGGTCATTTTGGGCCAATTACCAGGAGACTGAGAGTTCTAGTCCCGTATTAGCACATGAAAGCCACTGGGTCAATTTGGGCCAATTTCCAGGAGACTGCGAGTTCTAGTCCCGTCTTAGCCCATGAAAGGCACTGGGTCATTTTGGGTCAATTACAAGGAGACTGAGAGTTCTAGTCCAGTCTTAGCCCATGAAAGCCACCTGGGTGACTTTGGGCCAATCAGCAGGAGACTGAGAGTTTTAGAACTGGCATACGAAATGAAAGCCACCTGGGTGACTTTGGGCCAATTACCAATAGACTAGGAATTCTAGTCCCATCTTAGCTCATGAAATCCACTGAGTCATTTTGGACCAATAACCAAAAGACTGGGAGTTCTAGTCCCGTCTTAGCTCATTAAAGCCACTGGGTCATTTTGGACCAATTACCAGGAGACTGAGAGTTCTAGTACCATCTTATCCCATTAACGCCGCTTGGTCATTTTGGGCCAATTTTCAGTAGACTGAGATTTCTAGTCCGTCATAGCCCATGAAAGCCACTGGGTCATTTTGGGGCAATTACCAGGAGACTGGGAGTTCTAGTCCCGTCTTAGCCCATGTAAGCCTCTGGGTCATTTTCAGCCAATTACGAGGAGACTAAGAGTCCTAGATCCGGCTTAGCCATGAAAGCCACTGGGTCATTTTGGGCCAATTAAAAGGAGACTGCGAGTTCTAGTCCCGTCTTAACCCATGAAAGCCACTAGGTCATTTTGAGCCAATTACCAGGAGACTGGGAGTTCTAGTGCCGTCTTAACCCATGAAAGCCACTGGGTCATTTTGAGCCAATTACCAGGAGACTGGGAGTTCTAGTCCAATCTTAGCCCATGAAAGCCACTGGGTCATTTTGGGCCAATTACCAGGAGACTGAGACTTCTAGTACCGTCTTAGCACATGCAAGCCATTGGGTCATTTTTGGCCAATTATCAGAAGACTGAGATTTCTAGTCCGTCTTAGCCCATGAAAGCCACTGAGTCATTTTGGGGCAATTACCAGGAGACTGGGAGTTCTAGTCCCGTCTTACCCCATGTAAGCCTCTGGGTCATTTTCAGCCAATTACCAGGAGACAGAGTTATAGATCCGGCTTAGCCATGAAAGCCACTGGGACATTTTGGGCCAATTACCAGGAGACTGCGTGTTCTAGTCCCATCTTAACCCATGAAAGCCACTAGGTCATTTTGAGCCAATTACCAGGAGATTGGGAGTTCTAGTCCTGTCTTAACCCATGAAAGCCACTGGGTCATTTTGAGCCAATTACCAGAAGACTGGGAGTTCTAGTCCCGTCTTAGCCCATGAAAGCCACTGGGTCATTTTGGGCCAATTACCAGGAGACTGGGAGTTCTAGTCCCGTCTTAGGCCATGAAACCTACTGGGTCATTTTGGGCCAATTACCAGGAGACTGAGAGTTCTAGACCCATCTTAGCCCACGAAAGGCACTGGGTCATTTTGGGCCAATTACCAGGAGACTGGGAGTTCTAGTCCCGTCTTAGGCCATGAAACCTACTCGGTCATTTTGGGCCAATTACCAGGAGACTGAGAGTTCTAGTCCCGTATTAGCACATGAAAGCCAATGGGTCATTTTGGGCCAATTACCAGGAGACTGAGAGTTCTAGTCCCGTCTTAGCCCCTGAAAGCCACTGGGTCAATTTGGGCCAATTACCAGGAGACTGCGAGTTCTAGTCCCGTCTTAGCCCATGAAAGGCACTGGGTCATTTTGGGCCAATTACCAGGAGACTGAGAGTTCTAGACCCGTCTTAGCCTATAAAAACCACTGGGTCATTTTGGATGAATTACTAGGAAACTGGGAGTTCTAGACCTGTCTTACCCCATGAAAGCCACCTGGGTGACTTTGAGCCAATTACCAGGAGACTGGGAGTTCTAGTCCCATCTTAGCCCATGAAAACCACCTGGGTGAGTTTGGGCCAATCAGCAGGAGACTGAGAGTTTTTGACCTGGCATAGCTAACGCCACCTGGATGACTTTGGGCCAATTACCAGGAGACTGGGAGTTCTACACCTGTCTTAGCCCATAAAAGCCACTGGGTCATTTTGGGCGAATTACCAGGAGACTGGGAATTCAGTCCCTTCTTAGCCCCTGAAAGCCACTGGGTCATTTTGGCCAATTAACAGGAGACTGAAAGTTCTAGTCCTGTCTTAGCCGATAAAAGCCACCTGGGTGACTTTGGGCCAATCAGCAGGAGACTGAGAGTTTTAGACCTGGCATACCTCATGAAAGCCACCTGGGTGACTTTGGGCCAATTACCAAGAGACTGGGAATTCTAGTCCCGTCTTAGCCCATGAAAGCGACTGGGTCATTTTGGGCCAATTACCAGGAGACTGAGAGTTCTAGTACCATCTTAGCTGATGAAGGCCACCAGGGTCATTTTGGGCCAATTACCAGGAGACTGAGAGTTCCAGACCCGGCTTAGCCATGAAAGCCACTGGGTCATTTTGGGCTAATTACCAGGAGACTGCGAGTTCTAGTCCCGTCTTAGCCCATGAAAGCCACTGGGTCATTTTGGGCCAATTACCAGGAGACTGAGATTTCTAGTCCCATCTTAGCACATGAAAGCCACTGGGTCATTTTGGGCCAATTACCAGGAGACTGGGAGTTCTAGTGCCATCTTAGCCCATGTAAACCTCTGGGTCATTTTCAGCCAATTACGAGGAGACTGAGAGTTCTAGAACCAGCTTAGCCATGAAAGGCACTGGGTCATTTTCGACCAATTACCAGGAGACTGCGAGTTTTAGTTCCGTTTTAGCCCATAAAAGCCACTGGGTCATTTTGAGCCAATTACCAGGAGACAGGGAGTTCTAGTCCAGTCTTAGCCCATGAAAGCCACTCAGTCATTTTGGGCCAATTACCAGGAGACTGGGAGTTCTAGTCCCGTCTTAGCCCATGAAAGCCGCTGGTTCATTTTGGGCCAATTATCAGGAGACTGAAATTTCTCGTCCGTCTTAGCCATGAAAGCCACTGGGTCATTCTGAGCCAATTATCAGGAGACTGGGAATTCTTGTCCCTTCTTAGCCCATGGAAGCCACTGGGTCATTTTGGGCCAATTACCAGGAGACTGAGATTTCTAGTCCCATCTTAGCACATGAAAGCCACTGGGTCATTTTGGGCCAATTACCAGGAGACTGGGAGTTCTAGTGCCATCTTAGCCCATGTAAACCTCTGGGTCATTTTCAGCCAATTACGAGGAGACTGAGAGTTCTAGAACCAGCTTAGCCATGAAAGGCACTGGGTCATTTTCGACCAATTACCAGGAGACTGTGAGTTTTAGTTCCGTTTTAGCCCATAAAAGCCACTGGGTCATTTTGAGCCAATTACCAGGAGACAGGGAGTTCTAGTCCAGTCTTAGCCCATGAAAGCCACTCGGTCATTTTGGGCCAATTACCAGGAGACTGGGAGTTCTAGTCCCGTCTTAGCCCATGAAAGCCGCTGGGTCATTTTGGGCCAATTATCAGGAGACTGACATTTCTCGTCCGTCTTAGCCATGAAAGCCACTGGGTCATTCTGAGCCAATTATCAGGAGACTGGGAATTCTTGTCCCTTCTTAGCCCATGGAAGCCACTGGGTTATTTTGGGCCAATTACCAGGAGACTGGGAGTTCTAGTCCCGTCTTAGCCCATGAAACCTACTGGGTCCTTTTGGGACAATTACCAGGAGACTGAGAGTTCTAGACCTGGCTTAGCCATGAAACCTACTGGGTCATTTTGGGCCAATTACTAGGAGACTGAGAGTTCTAGACCCGGCTTAGCCATGAAAGCCACTGGGTCATTTTGGGCTAATTACCAGGAGACTGCGAGTTCTAGTCCCGTCTTAACCCATGAAAGCCAATGGGTCATTTTGAGCCAATTACCAGGAGACTGGGTGTTCTAGTCCCGTCTTAGCACATGAAAGCCACTGGGTCATTTTGGGCCGATTACCAGGAGACTGGGAGTTCTAGTGCCATCTTAGCCCATGAAAGCCACTGGGTCATTTTGGGCCAATTACCAGGAGCCTGAGAGTTCTAGACCTTTCTTACCCATGAAAGCCACATGGGTGACTTTGGGCCAATTACCAGGGGACTGGGAGTTCTACACCTGTCTTAGCCCATGAAAATCACTGGGTCATTTTGGGCCAATTACCAGGAGACTAGGAATTCTAGTCCCATCTTAGCCCATGAAAGGCACTGGGTCATTTTGGGCCAATTACCAGGAGACTGGGAGTTCTAGTCCTGTCTTAGCCGATGAAAGCCACTGGGTCATTGTGGGCCAATTACCAGCAGACTGAGAGTTCTAGACCCGTCTTAGCCTATGAAAGCCACTGGGTCATTTTGGGCCAATTACCAGGAAACTGAGAGTTCTAGTCCCGTCTTAGCCCATAAAAGCCACTGGGTCATTTTGGGCCAATTACCAGGAGACTGAGAGTTCTTGTCCCGTCTTAACCCATGAAAGCCACCTGGGTGACTTGCCAATTACCAAGAGATTGGGAGTTCTAGATTCGTCTTAGCGCATGAAAGACAACTGGGTGACTTGGGCCAATTTCCAGGAGACTTTGAGTTCCAGTCCTGTCTTAGCCCATGAAAGCCACTGTGTCATTTTGAGCCAATTACCAGGAGACTGAGACTTCTAGTCCCGTCTTAGCCCATGAAAGCCGCTGGGTCATTTTAGGCCAATTATCAGAAGACTGAGATTTCTAATCCGTCTTAGCCCATGAAAGCCACTGGGTCATTTTGGGGCAATTACCAGGAGACTGGGAGTTCTAGTCCCGTTTTAGCCCATGTAAGCCTCTGGGTCATTTTGGGCCAATTACCAGGAAACTGAGAGTTCTAGACCCGGCATAGCCATGAAAGCCACTGGGTCATTTTGGGCTAATTACCAGGAGACTGCAAGTTCTATTCCTGTCTTAGCCCATGAAAGCTACTGGGTCATTTTGGGACAATTACCAGGAGACTGGGAGTTCTAGTCCCGTCTTAGCCCATGTAAGCCTCTGGGTCATTTTGAGCCAATTACCAGGAGACTGAGACTTCTAGTCCCGTCTTAGCCCATGAAAGCCGCTGGGTCATTTTGGGCCAATTATCAGAAGACTGAGATTTCTAGTCCGTCTTAGCCCATGAAAGCCACTGGGTCATTTTGGGGCAATTACCAGGAGACTGGGAGTACTAGTCCCGTTTTAGCCCATGTAAGCCTCTGGGTCATTTTGGGCCAATTACCAGGAAACTGAGAGTTCTAGACCCGGCATAGCCATGAAAGCCACTGGGTCATTTTGGGCTAATTACCAGGAGACTGCAAGTTCTAGTCCTGTCTTAGCCCATGAAAGCTACTGGGTCATTTTGGGACAATTACCAGGAGACTGGGATTTCTAGTCCCGTCTTAGCCCATAAAAGCCACTGGGTCATTTTGAGCCAATTACCAGGAGACAGGGAGTTCTAGTCCAGTCATAGCCCATGAAAGCCACTCGGTCATTTTGGGCCAATTACCAGGAGACTGGGAGTTCTAGTCCCGTCTTAGCCCATGAAAGCCGCTGGGTCATTTTAGGCCAATTATCAGGAGACTGACATTTCTCGTCTGTCTTAGCCATGAAAGCCACTGGGTCATTCTGAGCCAATTACCAGGAGACTGGGAATTCTTGTCCCTTCTTAGGCCATGGAAGCCACTGGGTCATTTTGGGCCAATTACCAGGAGACTGGGAGTTCTAGTCCCGTCTTAGCCTATGAAACCTGCTGGGTCATTTTGGGCCAATTACCAGGAGACTGAGAGTTCTAGACCTGGCTTAGCCATGAAACCTACTGGGTCATTTTGGGCCAATTACTAGGAGACTGAGAGTTCTAGACCCGGCTTAGCCATGAAAGCCACTGGGTCATTTTGGGCTAATTACCAGGAGACTGCGAGTTCTAGTCCCGTCTTAACCCATGAAAGCCACTGAGTCATTTTGAGCCAATTACCAGGAGACTGGGTGTTCTAGTCCCGTCGTAGCCCATGAAAGCCACTGGGTCATTTTGGGCCAATTACCAGGAGACTGAGAGTTCTAGTCCCGTCTTACCACATGAAAGCCACTGGGTCATTTTGGGCCAATTACCAGGAGACTGGGAGTTCTAGTGCCATCTTAGCCCATGTAAACCTCTGGGTCATTTTCAGCCAATTACGAGGAGACTGAGAGTTCTAGAACCAGCTTAGCCATGAAAGGCACTGGGTCATTTTCGGCCAATTACCAGGAGACTGCGAGTTTTAGTTCCGTCTTAGCCCATAAAAGCCACTGGGTCATTTTGAGCCAATCACCAGGAGACTGGGAGTTCTAGTCCCGTCTTAGCTCATTAAAGCCACTGGGTCATTTTGGACCAATTACCAGGAGACTGAGAGTTCTAGTACCATCTTATCCCATGAACGCCGCTTGGTCATTTTGGGCCAATTTTCAGTAGACTGAGATTTCTAGTCCGTCATAGCCCATGAAAGCCACTGGGTCATTTTGGGGCAATTACCAGGAGACTGGGAGTTCTAGTCCCGTCTTAGCCCATGTAAGCCTCTGGGTCATTTTCAGCCAATTACGAGGAGACTGAGAGTCCTAGATCCGGCTTAGCCATGAAAGCCACTGGGTCATTTTGGGCCAATTAAAAGGAGACTGCGAGTTCTAGTCCCGTCTTAACCCATGAAAGCCACTAGGTCATTTTGAGCCAATTACCAGGAGACTGGGAGTTCTAGTGCCGTCTTAACCCATGAAAGCCACTGGGTCATTTTGAGCCAATTACCAGGAGACTGGGAGTTCTAGTCCAATCTTAGCCCATGAAAGCCACTGGGTCATTTTGGGCCAATTACCAGGAGACTGAGACTTCTAGTACCGTCTTAGCACATGCAAGCCATTGGGTCATTTTTGGCCAATTATCAGAAGACTGAGATTTCTAGTCCGTCTTAGCCCATGAAAGCCACTGAGTCATTTTGGGGCAATTACCAGGAGACTGGGAGTTCTAGTCCCGTCTTACCCCATGTAAGCCTCTGGGTCATTTTCAGCCAATTACCAGGAGACAGAGTTATAGATCCGGCTTAGCCATGAAAGCCACTGGGACATTTTGGGCCAATTACCAGGAGACTGCGTGTTCTAGTCCCATCTTAACCCATGAAAGCCACTAGGTCATTTTGAGCCAATTACCAGGAGACTGGGAGTTCTAGTCCTGTCTTAACCCATGAAAGCCACTGGGTCATTTTGAGCCAATTACCAGGAGACTGGGAGTTCTAGTCCCGTCTTAGCCCATGAAAGCCACTGGGTCATTTTGGGCCAATTACCAGGAGACTGGGAGTTCTAGTCCCGTCTTAGGCCATGAAACCTACTGGGTCATTTTGGGCCAATTACCAGGAGACTGAGAGTTCTAGACCCATCTTAGCCCACGAAAGGCACTGGGTCATTTTGGGCCAATTACCAGGAGACTGGGAGTTCTAGTCCCGTCTTAGGCCATGAAACCTACTCGGTCATTTTGGGCCAATTACCAGGAGACTGAGAGTTCTAGTCCCGTATTAGCACATGAAAGCCAATGGGTCATTTTGGGCCAATTACCAGGAGACTGAGAGTTCTAGTCCCGTCTTAGCCCCTGAAAGCCACTGGGTCAATTTGGGCCAATAACCAGGAGACTGCGAGTTCTAGTCCCGTCTTAGCCCATGAAAGGCACTGGGTCATTTTGGGCCAATTACCAGGAGACTGAGAGTTCTAGACCCGTCTTAGCCTATAAAAACCACTGGGTCATTTTGGATGAATTACTAGGAAACTGGGAGTTCTAGACCTGTCTTACCCCATGAAAGCCACCTGGATGACTTTGAGCCAATTACCAGGAGACTGGGAGTTCTAGTCCCATCTTAGCCCATGAAAACCACCTGGGTGAGTTTGGGCCAATCAGCAGGAGACTGAGAGTTTTTGACCTGGCATAGCTAACGCCACCTGAATGACTTTGGGCCAATTACCAGGAGACTGGGAGTTCTACACCTGTCTTAGCCCATAAAAGCCACTGGGTCATTTTGGGCGAATTACCAGGAGACTGGGAATTCAGTCCCTTCTTAGCCCATGAAAGCCACTGGGTCATTTTGGCCAATTAACAGGAGACTGAAAGTTCTAGTCCTGTCTTAGCCGATAAAAGCCACCTGGGTGACTTTGGGCCAATCAGCAGGAGACTGAGAGTTTTAGACCTGGCATACCTCATGAAAGCCACCTGGGTGACTTTGGGCCAATTACCAAGAGACTGGGAATTCTAGTCCCGTCTTAGCCCATGAAAGCGACTCGGTCATTTTGGGCCAATTACCAGGAGACTGAGAGTTCTAGTACCATCTTAGCTGATGAAGGCCACCAGGGTCATTTTGGGCCAATTACCAGGAGACTGAGAGTTCCAGACCCGGCTTAGCCATGAAAGTCACTGGGTCATTTTGGGCTAATTACCAGGAGACTGCGAGTTCTAGTCCCGTCTTAACCCAAGAAAGCCACTGGGTCATTTTGAGCCAATTACCAGGAGACTGGGTGTTCTAGTCCCGTCTTAGCCCATGAAAGCCACTGGGTCATTTTGGGCCAATTACCAGGAGACTGAGATTTCTAGTCCCATCTTAGCACATGAAAGCCACTGGGTCATTTTGGGCCAATTACCAGGAGACTGGGAGTTCTAGTGCCATCTTAGCCCATGTAAACCTCTGGGTCATTTTCAGCCAAATACGAGGAGACTGAGAGTTCTAGAACCAGCTTAGCCATGAAAGGCACTGGGTCATTTTCGACCAATTACCAGGAGACTGCGAGTTTTAGTTCCGTTTTAGCCCATAAAAGCCACTGGGTCATTTTGAGCCAATTACCAGGAGACAGGGAGTTCTAGTCCAGTCTTAGCCCATGAAAGCCACTCGGTCATTTTGGGCCAATTACCAGGAGACTGGGAGTTCTAGTCCCGTCTTAGCCCATGAAAGCCGCTGGGTCATTTTGGGCCAATTATCAGGAGACTGACATTTCTCGTCCGTCTTAGCCATGAAAGCCACTGGGTCATTCTGAGCCAATTATCAGGAGACTGGGAATTCTTGTCCCTTCTTAGCCCATGGAAGCCACTGGGTCATTTTGGGCCAATTACCAGGAGACTGAGATTTCTAGTCCCATCTTAGCACATGAAAGCCACTGGGTCATTTTGGGCCAATTACCAGGAGACTGGGAGTTCTAGTGCCATCTTAGCCCATGTAAACCTCTGGGTCATTTTCAGCCAATTACGAGGAGACTGAAAGTTCTAGAACCAGCTTAGCCATGAAAGGCACTGGGTCATTTTCGACCAATTACCAGGAGACTGCGAGTTTTAGTTCCGTTTTAGCCCATAAAAGCCACTGGGTCATTTTGAGCCAATTACCAGGAGACAGGGAGTTCTAGTCCAGTCTTAGCCCATGAAAGCCACTCGGTCATTTTGGGCCAATTACCAGGAGACTGGGAGTTCTAGTCCCGTCTTAGCCCATGAAAGCCGCTGGGTCATTTTGGGCCAATTATCAGGAGACTGACATTTCTCGTCCGTCTTAGCCATGAAAGCCACTGGGTCATTCTGAGCCAATTATCAGGAGACTGGGAATTCTTGTCCCTTCTTAGCCCATGGAAGCCACTGGGTTATTTTGGGCCAATTACCAGGAGACTGGGAGTTCTAGTCCCGTCTTAGCCCATGAAACCTACTGGGTCCTTTTGGGACAATTACCAGGAGACTGAGAGTTCTAGACCTGGCTTAGCCATGAAACCTACTGGGTCATTTTGGGCCAATTACTAGGAGACTGAGAGTTCTAGACCCGGCTTAGCCATGAAAGCCACTGGGTCATTTTGGGCTAATTACCAGGAGACTGCGAGTTCTAATCCCGTCTTAACCCATGAAAGCCAATGGGTCATTTTGAGCCAATTACCAGGAGACTGGGTGTTCTAGTCCCGTCTTAGCACATGAAAGCCACTGGGTCATTTTGGGCCGATTACCAGGAGACTGGGAGTTCTAGTGCCATCTTAGCCCATGAAAGCCACTGGATCATTTTGGGCCAATTACCAGGAGCCTGAGTGTTCTAGACCTTTCTTACCCATGAAAGCCACATGGGTGACTTTGGGCCAATTACCAGGAGACTGGGAGTTCTACACCTGTCTTAGCCCATGAAAATCACTGGGTCATTTTGGGCCAATTACCAGGAGACTAGGAATTCTAGTCCCATCTTAGCCCATGAAAGGCACTGGGTCATTTTGGGCCAATTACCAGGAGACTGGGAGTTCTAGTCCTGTCTTAGCCGATGAAAGCCACTGGGTCATTGTGGGCCAATTACCAGCAGACTGAGAGTTCTAGACCCGTCTTAGCCTATGAAAGCCACTGGGTCATTTTGGGCCAATTACCAGGAAACTGAGAGTTCTAGTCCCGTCTTAGCCCATAAAAGCCACTGGGTCATTTTGGGCCAATTACCAGGAGACTGAGAGTTCTTGTCCCGTCTTAACCCATGAAAGCCACCTGGGTGACTTGCCAATTACCAAGAGATTGGGAGTTCTAGATTCGTCTTAGCGCATGAAAGACAACTGGGTGACTTGGGCCAATTTCCAGGAGACTTTGAGTTCCAGTCCTGTCTTAGCCCATGAAAGCCACTGTGTCATTTTGAGCCAATTACCAGGAGACTGAGACTTCTAGTCCCGTCTTAGCCCATGAAAGCCGCTGGGTCATTTTGGGACAATTATCAGAAGACTGAGATTTCTAGTCCGTCTTAGCCCATGAAAGCCACTGGGTCATTTTGGGGCAATAACCAGGAGACTGGGAGTTCTAGTCCCGTTTTAGCCCATGTAAGCCTCTGGGTCATTTTGGGCCAATTACCAGGAAACTGAGAGTTCTAGACCCGGCATAGCCATGAAAGCCACTGGGTCATTTTGGGCTAATTACCAGGAGACTGCAAGTTCTATTCCTGTCTTAGCCCATGAAAGCTACTGGGTCATTTTGGGACAATTACCAGGAGACTGGGAGTTCTAGTCCCGTCTTAGCCCATGAAAGCCACTGGGTCATTTTGGGGCAATTACCAGGAGACTGGGAGTTCTAGTCCCGTTTTAGCCCATGTAAGCCTCTGGGTCATTTTGGGCCAATTACCAGGAAACTGAGAGTTCTAGACCCGGCATAGCCATGAAAGCCACTGGGTCATTTTGGGCTAATTACCAGGAGACTGCAAGTTCTAGTCCTGTCTTAGCCCATGAAAGCTACTGGGTCATTTTGGGACAATTACCAGGAGACTGGGATTTCTAGTCCCGTCTTAGCCCATAAAAGCCACTGGGTCATTTTGAGCCAATTACCAGGAGACAGGGAGTTCTAGTCCAGTCATAGCCCATGAAAGCCACTCGGTCATTTTGGGCCAATTACCAGGAGACTGGGAGTTCTAGTCCCGTCTTAGCCCATGAAAGCCGCTGGGTCATTTTAGGCCAATTATCAGGAGACTGACATTTCTCGTCTGTCTTAGCCATGAAAGCCACTGGGTCATTCTGAGCCAATTACCAGGAGACTGGGAATTCTTGTCCCTTCTTAGGCCATGGAAGCCACTGGGTCATTTTGGGCCAATTACCAGGAGACTGGGAGTTCTAGTCCCGTCTTAGCCTATGAAACCTGCTGGGTCATTTTGGGCCAATTACCAGGAGACTGAGAGTTCTAGACCTGGCTTAGCCATGAAACCTACTGGGTCATTTTGGGCCAATTACTAGGAGACTGAGAGTTCTAGACCCGGCTTAGCCATGAAAGCCACTGGGTCATTTTGGGCTAATTACCAGGAGACTGCGAGTTCTAGTCCCGTCTTAACCCATGAAAGCCACTGAGTCATTTTGAGCCAATTACCAGGAGACTGGGTGTTCTAGTCCCGTCTTAGCCCATGAAAGCCACTGGGTCATTTTGGGCCAATTACCAGGAGACTGAGAGTTCTAGTCCCGTCTTACCACATGAAAGCCACTGGGTCATTTTGGGCCAATTACCAGGAGACTGGGAGTTCTAGTGCCATCTTAGCCCATGTAAACCTCTGGGTCATTTTCAGCCAATTACGAGGAGACTGAGAGTTCTAGAACCAGCTTAGCCATGAAAGGCACTGGGTCATTTTCGGCCAATTACCAGGAGACTGCGAGTTTTAGTTCCGTCTTAGCCCATAAAAGCCACTGGGTCATTTTGAGCCAATTACCAGGAGACAGGGAGTTCTAGTCCAGTCTTAGCCCATGAAAGCGCTGGGTCATTTTGGGCCAATTATCAGGAGACTGACATTTCTCGTCCGTCTTAGCCATGAAAGCCACTGGGTCATTCTGAGCCAATTACCAGGAGACTGGGTATTCTTGTCCCTTCTTAGCCCATGGAAGCCACTGGGTCATTTTGGGCCAATTACCAGGAGACTGGGAGTTCTAGTCCCGTCTTAGCTCATTAAAGCCACTGGGTCATTTTGGACCAATTACCAGGAGACTGAGAGTTCTAGTACCATCTTATCCCATGAACGCCGCTTGGTCATTTTGGGCCAATTTTCAGTAGACTGAGATTTCTAGTCCGTCATAGCCCATGAAAGCCACTGGGTCATTTTGGGGCAATTACCAGGAGACTGGGAGTTCTAGTCCCGTCTTAGCCCATGTAAGCCTCTGGGTCATTTTCAGCCAATTACGAGGAGACTGAGAGTCCTAGATCCGGCTTAGCCATGAAAGCCACTGGGTCATTTTGGGCCAATTAAAAGGAGACTGCGAGTTCTAGTCCCGTCTTAACCCATGAAAGCCACTAGGTCATTTTGAGCCAATTACCAGGAGACTGGGAGTTCTAGTACCGTCTTAACCCATGAAAGCCACTGGGTCATTTTGAGCCAATTACCAGGAGACTGGGAGTTCTAGTCCAATCTTAGCCCATGAAAGCCACTGGGTCATGTTGGGCCAATTACCAGGAGACTGAGACTTCTAGTACCGTCTTAGCACATGCAAGCCATTGGGTCATTTTTGGCCAATTATCAGAAGACTGAGATTTCTAGTCCGTCTTAGCCCATGAAAGCCACTGAGTCATTTTGGGGCAATTACCAGGAGACTGGGAGTTCTAGTCCCGTCTTACCCCATGTAAGCCTCTGGGTCATTTTCAGCCAATTACCAGGAGACAGAGTTATAGATCCGGCTTAGCCATGAAAGCCACTGGGACATTTTGGGCCAATTACCAGGAGACTGCGTGTTCTAGTCCCATCTTAACCCATGAAAGCCACTAGGTCATTTTGAGCCAATTACCAGGAGACTGGGAGTTCTAGTCCTGTCTTAACCCATGAAAGCCACTGGGTCATTTTGAGCCAATTACCAGGAGACTGGGAGTTCTAGTCCCGTCTTAGCCCATGAAAGCCACTGGGTCATTTTGGGCCAATTACCAGGAGACTGGGAGTTCTAGTCCCGTCTTAGGCCATGAAACCTACTGGGTCATTTTGGGCCAATTACCAGGAGACTGAGAGTTCTAGACCCATCTTAGCCCACGAAAGGCACTGGGTCATTTTGGGCCAATTACCAGGAGACTGGGAGTTCTAGTCCCGTCTTAGGCCATGAAACCTACTCGGTCATTTTGGGCCAATTACCAGGAGACTGAGAGTTCTAGTCCCGTATTAGCACATGAAAGCCAATGGGTCATTTTGGGCCAATTACCAGGAGACTGAGAGTTCTAGTCCCGTCTTAGCCCCTGAAAGCCACTGGGTCAATTTGGGCCAATAACCAGGAGACTGCGAGTTCTAGTCCCGTCTTAGCCCATGAAAGGCACTGGGTCATTTTGGGCCAATTACCAGGAGACTGAGAGTTCTAGACCCGTCTTAGCCTATAAAAACCACTGGGTCATTTTGGATGAATTACTAGGAAACTGGGAGTTCTAGACCTGTCTTACCCCATGAAAGCCACCTGGGTGACTTTGAGCCAATTACCAGGAGACTGGGAGTTCTAGTCCCATCTTAGCCCATGAAAACCACCTGGGTGAGTTTGGGCCAATCAGCAGGAGACTGAGAGTTTTTGACCTGGCATAGCTAACGCCACCTGAATGACTTTGGGCCAATTACCAGGAGACTGGGAGTTCTACACCTGTCTTAGCCCATAAAAGCCACTGGGTCATTTTGGGCGAATTACCAGGAGACTGGGAATTCAGTCCCTTCTTAGCCCATGAAAGCCACTGGGTCATTTTGGCCAATTAACAGGAGACTGAAAGTTCTAGTCCTGTCTTAGCCGATAAAAGCCACCTGGGTGACTTTGGGCCAATCAGCAGGAGACTGAGAGTTTTAGACCTGGCATACCTCATGAAAGCCACCTGGGTGACTTTGGGCCAATTACCAAGAGACTGGGAATTCTAGTCCCGTCTTAGCCCATGAAAGCGACTCGGTCATTTTGGGCCAATTACCAGGAGACTGAGAGTTCTAGTACCATCTTAGCTGATGAAGGCCACCAGGGTCATTTTGGGCCAATTACCAGGAGACTGAGAGTTCCAGACCCGGCTTAGCCATGAAAGTCACTGGGTCATTTTGGGCTAATTACCAGGAGACTGCGAGTTCTAGTCCCGTCTTAACCCAAGAAAGCCACTGGGTCATTTTGAGCCAATTACCAGGAGACTGGGTGTTCTAGTCCCGTCTTAGCCCATGAAAGCCACTGGGTCATTTTGGGCCAATTACCAGGAGACTGAGATTTCTAGTCCCATCTTAGCACATGAAAGCCACTGGGTCATTTTGGGCCAATTACCAGGAGACTGGGAGTTCTAGTGCCATCTTAGCCCATGTAAACCTCTGGGTCATTTTCAGCCAATTACGAGGAGACTGAGAGTTCTAGAACCAGCTTAGCCATGAAAGGCACTGGGTCATTTTCGACCAATTACCAGGAGACTGCGAGTTTTAGTTCCGTTTTAGCCCATAAAAGCCACTGGGTCATTTTGAGCCAATTACCAGGAGACAGGGAGTTCTAGTCCAGTCTTAGCCCATGAAAGCCACTCGGTCATTTTGGGCCAATTACCAGGAGACTGGGAGTTCTAGTCCCGTCTTAGCCCATGAAAGCCGCTGGGTCATTTTGGGCCAATTATCAGGAGACTGACATTTCTCGTCCGTCTTAGCCATGAAAGCCACTGGGTCATTCTGAGCCAATTATCAGGAGACTGGGAATTCTTGTCCCTTCTTAGCCCATGGAAGCCACTGGGTCATTTTGGGCCAATTACCAGGAGACTGAGATTTCTAGTCCCATCTTAGCACATGAAAGCCACTGGGTCATTTTGGGCCAATTACCAGGAGACTGGGAGTTCTAGTGCCATCTTAGCCCATGTAAACCTCTGGGTCATTTTCAGCCAATTACGAGGAGACTGAAAGTTCTAGAACCAGCTTAGCCATGAAAGGCACTGGGTCATTTTCGACCAATTACCAGGAGACTGCGAGTTTTAGTTCCGTTTTAGCCCATAAAAGCCACTGGGTCATTTTGAGCCAATTACCAGGAGACAGGGAGTTCTAGTCCAGTCTTAGCCCATGAAAGCCACTCGGTCATTTTGGGCCAATTACCAGGAGACTGGGAGTTCTAGTCCCGTCTTAGCCCATGAAAGCCGCTGGGTCATTTTGGGCCAATTATCAGGAGACTGACATTTCTCGTCCGTCTTAGCCATGAAAGCCACTGGGTCATTCTGAGCCAATTATCAGGAGAGTGGGAATTCTTGTCCCTTCTTAGCCCATGGAAGCCACTGGGTTATTTTGGGCCAATTACCAGGAGACTGGGAGTTCTAGTCCCGTCTTAGCCCATGAAACCTACTGGGTCCTTTTGGGACAATTACCAGGAGACTGAGAGTTCTAGACCTGGCTTAGCCATGAAACCTACTGGGTCATTTTGGGCCAATTACTAGGAGACTGAGAGTTCTAGACCCGGCTTAGCCATGAAAGCCACTGGGTCATTTTGGGCTAATTACCAGGAGACTGCGAGTTCTAATCCCGTCTTAACCCATGAAAGCCAATGGGTCATTTTGAGCCAATTACCAGGAGACTGGGTGTTCTAGTCCCGTCTTAGCACATGAAAGCCACTGGGTCATTTTGGGCCGATTACCAGGAGACTGGGAGTTCTAGTGCCATCTTAGCCCATGAAAGCCACTGGATCATTTTGGGCCAATTACCAGGAGCCTGAGTGTTCTAGACCTTTCTTACCCATGAAAGCCACATGGGTGACTTTGGGCCAATTACCAGGAGACTGGGAGTTCTACACCTGTCTTAGCCCATGAAAATCACTGGGTCATTTTGGGCCAATTACCAGGAGACTAGGAATTCTAGTCCCATCTTAGCCCATGAAAGGCACTGGGTCATTTTGGGCCAATTACCAGGAGACTGGGAGTTCTAGTCCTGTCTTAGCCGATGAAAGCCACTGGGTCATTGTGGGCCAATTACCAGCAGACTGAGAGTTCTAGACCCGTCTTAGCCTATGAAAGCCACTGGGTCATTTTGGGCCAATTACCAGGAAACTGAGAGTTCTAGTCCCGTCTTAGCCCATAAAAGCCACTGGGTCATTTTGGGCCAATTACCAGGAGACTGAGAGTTCTTGTCCCGTCTTAACCCATGAAAGCCACCTGGGTGACTTGCCAATTACCAAGAGATTGGGAGTTCTAGATTCGTCTTAGCGCATGAAAGACAACTGGGTGACTTGGGCCAATTTCCAGGAGACTTTGAGTTCCAGTCCTGTCTTAGCCCATGAAAGCCACTGTGTCATTTTGAGCCAATTACCAGGAGACTGAGACTTCTAGTCCCGTCTTAGCCCATGAAAGCCGCTGGGTCATTTTGGGCCAATTATCAGAAGACTGAGATTTCTAGTCCGTCTTAGCCCATGAAAGCCACTGGGTCATTTTGGGGCAATAACCAGGAGACTGGGAGTTCTAGTCCCGTTTTAGCCCATGTAAGCCTCTGGGTCATTTTGGGCCAATTACCAGGAAACTGAGAGTTCTAGACCCGGCATAGCCATGAAAGCCACTGGGTCATTTTGGGCTAATTACCAGGAGACTGCAAGTTCTATTCCTGTCTTAGCCCATGAAAGCTACTGGGTCATTTTGGGACAATTACCAGGAGACTGGGAGTTCTAGTCCCGTCTTAGCCCATGTAAGCCTCTGGGTCATTTTGAGCCAATTACCAGGAGACTGAGACTTCTAGTCCCGTCTTAGCCCATGAAAGCCGCTGGGTCATTTTGGGCCAATTATCAGAAGACTGAGATTTCTAGTCCGTCTTAGCCCATGAAAGCCACTGGGTCATTTTGGGGCAATTACCAGGAGACTGGGAGTTCTAGTCCCGTTTTAGCCCATGTAAGCCTCTGGGTCATTTTGGGCCAATTACCAGGAAACTGAGAGTTCTAGACCCGGCATAGCCATGAAAGCCACTGGGTCATTTTGGGCTAATTACCAGGAGACTGCAAGTTCTAGTCCTGTCTTAGCCCATGAAAGCTACTGGGTCATTTTGGGACAATTACCAGGAGACTGGGATTTCTAGTCCCGTCTTAGCCCATAAAAGCCACTGGGTCATTTTGAGCCAATTACCAGGAGACAGGGAGTTCTAGTCCAGTCATAGCCCATGAAAGCCACTCGGTCATTTTGGGCCAATTACCAGGAGACTGGGAGTTCTAGTCCCGTCTTAGCCCATGAAAGCCGCTGGGTCATTTTAGGCCAATTATCAGGAGACTGACATTTCTCGTCTGTCTTAGCCATGAAAGCCACTGGGTCATTCTGAGCCAATTACCAGGAGACTGGGAATTCTTGTCCCTTCTTAGGCCATGGAAGCCACTGGGTCATTTTGGGCCAATTACCAGGAGACTGGGAGTTCTAGTCCCGTCTTAGCCTATGAAACCTGCTGGGTCATTTTGGGCCAATTACCAGGAGACTGAGAGTTCTAGACCTGGCTTAGCCATGAAACCTACTGGGTCATTTTGGGCCAATTACTAGGAGACTGAGAGTTCTAGACCCGGCTTAGCCATGAAAGCCACTGGGTCATTTTGGGCTTATTACCAGGAGACTGCGAGTTCTAGTCCCGTCTTAACCCATGAAAGCCACTGAGTCATTTTGAGCCAATTACCAGGAGACTGGGTGTTCTAGTCCCGTCTTAGCCCATGAAAGCCACTGGGTCATTTTGGGCCAATTACCAGGAGACTGAGAGTTCTAGTCCCGTCTTACCACATGAAAGCCACTGGGTCATTTTGGGCCAATTACCAGGAGACTGGGAGTTCTAGTGCCATCTTAGCCCATGTAAACCTCTGGGTCATTTTCAGCCAATTACGAGGAGACTGAGAGTTCTAGAACCAGCTTAGCCATGAAAGGCACTGGGTCATTTTCGGCCAATTACCAGGAGACTGCGAGTTTTAGTTCCGTCTTAGCCCATAAAAGCCACTGGGTCATTTTGAGCCAATTACCAGGAGACAGGGAGTTCTAGTCCAGTCTTAGCCCATGAAAGCGCTGGGTCATTTTGGGCCAATTATCAGGAGACTGACATTTCTCGTCCGTCTTAGCCATGAAAGCCACTGGGTCATTCTGAGCCAATTACCAGGAGACTGGGTATTCTTGTCCCTTCTTAGCCCATGGAAGCCACTGGGTCATTTTGGGCCAATTACCAGGAGACTGGGAGTTCTAGTCCCGTCTTAGCTCATTAAAGCCACTGGGTCATTTTGGACCAATTACCAGGAGACTGAGAGTTCTAGTACCATCTTATCCCATGAACGCCGCTTGGTCATTTTGGGCCAATTTTCAGTAGACTGAGATTTCTAGTCCGTCATAGCCCATGAAAGCCACTGGGTCATTTTGGGGCAATTACCAGGAGACTGGGAGTTCTAGTCCCGTCTTAGCCCATGTAAGCCTCTGGGTCATTTTCAGCCAATTACGAGGAGACTGAGAGTCCTAGATCCGGCTTAGCCATGAAAGCCACTGGGTCATTTTGGGCCAATTAAAAGGAGACTGCGAGTTCTAGTCCCGTCTTAACCCATGAAAGCCACTAGGTCATTTTGAGCCAATTACCAGGAGACTGGGAGTTCTAGTGCCGTCTTAACCCATGAAAGCCACTGGGTCATTTTGAGCCAATTACCAGGAGACTGGGAGTTCTAGTCCAATCTTAGCCCATGAAAGCCACTGGGTCATGTTGGGCCAATTACCAGGAGACTGAGACTTCTAGTACCGTCTTAGCACATGCAAGCCATTGGGTCATTTTTGGCCAATTATCAGAAGACTGAGATTTCTAGTCCGTCTTAGCCCATGAAAGCCACTGAGTCATTTTGGGGCAATTACCAGGAGACTGGGAGTTCTAGTCCCGTCTTACCCCATGTAAGCCTCTGGGTCATTTTCAGCCAATTACCAGGAGACAGAGTTATAGATCCGGCTTAGCCATGAAAGCCACTGGGACATTTTGGGCCAATTACCAGGAGACTGCGTGTTCTAGTCCCATCTTAACCCATGAAAGCCACTAGGTAATTTTGAGCCAATTACCAGGAGACTGGGAGTTCTAGTCCTGTCTTAACCCATGAAAGCCACTGGGTCATTTTGAGCCAATTACCAGGAGACTGGGAGTTCTAGTCCCGTCTTAGCCCATGAAAGCCACTGGGTCATTTTGGGCCAATTACCAGGAGACTGGGAGTTCTAGTCCCGTCTTAGGCCATGAAACCTACTGGGTCATTTTGGGCCAATTACCAGGAGACTGAGAGTTCTAGACCCATCTTAGCCCACGAAAGGCACTGGGTCATTTTGGGCCAATTACCAGGAGACTGGGAGTTCTAGTCCCGTCTTAGGCCATGAAACCTACTCGGTCATTTTGGGCCAATTACCAGGAGACTGAGAGTTCTAGTCCCGTATTAGCACATGAAAGCCAATGGGTCATTTTGGGCCAATTACCAGGAGACTGAGAGTTCTAGTCCCGTCTTAGCCCCTGAAAGCCACTGGGTCAATTTGGGCCAATTACCAGGAGACTGCGAGTTCTAGTCCCGTCTTAGCCCATGAAAGGCACTGGGTCATTTTGGGCCAATTACCAGGAGACTGAGAGTTCTAGACCCGTCTTAGCCTATAAAAACCACTGGGTCATTTTGGATGAATTACTAGGAAACTGGGAGTTCTAGACCTGTCTTACCCCATGAAAGCCACCTGGGTGACTTTGAGCCAATTACCAGGAGACTGGGAGTTCTAGTCCCATCTTAGCCCATGAAAACCACCTGGGTGAGTTTGGGCCAATCAGCAGGAGACTGAGTTTTTGACCTGGCATAGCTAACGCCACCTGAATGACTTTGGGCCAATTACCAGGAGACTGGGAGTTCTACACCTGTCTTAGCCCATAAAAGCCACTGGGTCATTTTGGGCGAATTACCAGGAGACTGGGAATTCAGTCCCTTCTTAGCCCATGAAAGCCACTGGGTCATTTTGGCCAATTAACAGGAGACTGAAAGTTCTAGTCCTGTCTTAGCCGATAAAAGCCACCTGGGTGACTTTGGGCCAATCAGCAGGAGACTGAGAGTTTTAGACCTGGCATACCTCATGAAAGCCACCTGGGTGACTTTGGCCCAATTACCAAGAGACTGGAAATTCTAGTCCCGTCTTAGCCCATGAAAGCGACTCGGTCATTTTGGGCCAATTACCAGGAGACTGAGAGTTCTAGTACCATCTTAGCTGATGAAGGCCACCAGGGTCATTTTGGGCCAATTACCAGGAGACTGAGAGTTCCAGACCCGGCTTAGCCATGAAAGTCACTGGGTCATTTTGGGCTAATTACCAGGAGACTGCGAGTTCTAGTCCCGTCTTAACCCAAGAAAGCCACTGGGTCATTTTGAGCCAATTACCAGGAGACTGGGTGTTCTAGTCCCGTCTTAGCCCATGAAAGCCACTGGGTCATTTTGGGCCAATTACCAGGAGACTGAGATTTCTAGTCCCATCTTAGCACATGAAAGCCACTGGGTCATTTTGGGCCAATTACCAGGAGACTGGGAGTTCTAGTGCCATCTTAGCCCATGTAAACCTCTGGGTCATTTTGGGCCAATTACGAGGAGACTGAGAGTTCTAGAACCAGCTTAGCCATGAAAGGCACTGGGTCATTTTCGACCAATTACCAGGAGACTGCGAGTTTTAGTTCCGTTTTAGCCCATAAAAGCCACTGGGTCATTTTGAGCCAATTACCAGGAGACAGGGAGTTCTAGTCCATTCTTAGCCCATGAAAGCCACTCGGTCATTTTGGGCCAATTACCAGGAGACTGGGAGTTCTAGTCCCGTCTTAGCCCATGAAAGCCGCTGGGTCATTTTGGGCCAATTATCAGGAGACTGACATTTCTCGTCCGTCTTAGCCATGAAAGCCACTGGGTCATTCTGAGCCAATTATCAGGAGACTGGGAATTCTTGTCCCTTCTTAGCCCATGGAAGCCACTGGGTCATTTTGGGCCAATTACCAGGAGACTGAGATTTCTAGTCCCATCTTAGCACATGAAAGCCACTGGGTCATTTTGGGCCAATTACCAGGAGACTGGGAGTTCTAGTGCCATCTTAGCCCATGTAAACCTCTGGGTCATTTTCAGCCAATTACGAGGAGACTGAGAGTTCTAGAACCAGCTTAGCCATGAAAGGCACTGGGTCATTTTCGACCAATTACCAGGAGACTGCGAGTTTTAGTTCCGTTTTAGCCCATAAAAGCCACTGGGTCATTTTGAGCCAATTACCAGGAGACAGGGAGTTCTAGTCCAGTCTTAGCCCATGAAAGCCACTCGGTCATTTTGGGCCAATTACCAGGAGACTGAGAGTTCTAGTCCCGTATTAGCACATGAAAGCCAATGGGTCATTTTGGGCCAATTACCAGGAGACTGAGAGTTCTAGTCCCGTCTTAGCCCCTGAAAGCCACTGGGTCAATTTGGGCCAATAACCAGGAGACTGCGAGTTCTAGTCCCGTCTTAGCCCATGAAAGGCACTGGGTCATTTTGGGCCAATTACCAGGAGACTGAGAGTTCTAGACCCGTCTTAGCCTATAAAAACCACTGGGTCATTTTGGATGAATTACTAGGAAACTGGGAGTTCTAGACCTGTCTTACCCCATGAAAGCCACCTGGGTGACTTTGAGCCAATTACCAGGAGACTGGGAGTTCTAGTCCCATCTTAGCCCATGAAAACCACCTGGGTGAGTTTGGGCCAATCAGCAGGAGACTGAGAGTTTTTGACCTGGCATAGCTAACGCCACCTGAATGACTTTGGGCCAATTACCAGGAGACTGGGAGTTCTACACCTGTCTTAGCCCATAAAAGCCACTGGGTCATTTTGGGCGAATTACCAGGAGACTGGGAATTCAGTCCCTTCTTAGCCCATGAAAGCCACTGGGTCATTTTGGCCAATTAACAGGAGACTGAAAGTTCTAGTCCTGTCTTAGCCGATAAAAGCCACCTGGGTGACTTTGGGCCAATCAGCAGGAGACTGAGAGTTTTAGACCTGGCATACCTCATGAAAGCCACCTGGGTGACTTTGGGCCAATTACCAAGAGACTGGGAATTCTAGTCCCGTCTTAGCCCATGAAAGCGACTCGGTCATTTTGGGCCAATTACCAGGAGACTGAGAGTTCTAGTACCATCTTAGCTGATGAAGGCCACCAGGGTCATTTTGGGCCAATTACCAGGAGACTGAGAGTTCCAGACCCGGCTTAGCCATGAAAGTCACTGGGTCATTTTGGGCTAATTACCAGGAGACTGCGAGTTCTAGTCCCGTCTTAACCCAAGAAAGCCACTGGGTCATTTTGAGCCAATTACCAGGAGACTGGGTGTTCTAGTCCCGTCTTAGCCCATGAAAGCCACTGGGTCATTTTGGGCCAATTACCAGGAGACTGAGATTTCTAGTCCCATCTTAGCACATGAAAGCCACTGGGTCATTTTGGGCCAATTACCAGGAGACTGGGAGTTCTAGTGCCATCTTAGCCCATGTAAACCTCTGGGTCATTTTCAGCCAATTACGAGGAGACTGAGAGTTCTAGAACCAGCTTAGCCATGAAAGGCACTGGGTCATTTTCGACCAATTACCAGGAGACTGCGAGTTTTAGTTCCGTTTTAGCCCATAAAAGCCACTGGGTCATTTTGAGCCAATTACCAGGAGACAGGGAGTTCTAGTCCAGTCTTAGCCCATGAAAGCCACTCGGTCATTTTGGGCCAATTACCAGGAGACTGGGAGTTCTAGTCCCGTCTTAGCCCATGAAAGCCGCTGGGTCATTTTGGGCCAATTATCAGGAGACTGACATTTCTCGTCCGTCTTAGCCATGAAAGCCACTGGGTCATTCTGAGCCAATTATCAGGAGACTGGGAATTCTTGTCCCTTCTTAGCCCATGGAAGCCACTGGGTCATTTTGGGCCAATTACCAGGAGACTGAGATTTCTAGTCCCATCTTAGCACATGAAAGCCACTGGGTCATTTTGGGCCAATTACCAGGAGACTGGGAGTTCTAGTGCCATCTTAGCCCATGTAAACCTCTGGGTCATTTTCAGCCAATTACGAGGAGACTGAAAGTTCTAGAACCAGCTTAGCCATGAAAGGCACTGGGTCATTTTCGACCAATTACCAGGAGACTGCGAGTTTTAGTTCCGTTTTAGCCCATAAAAGCCACTGGGTCATTTTGAGCCAATTACCAGGAGACAGGGAGTTCTAGTCCAGTCTTAGCCCATGAAAGCCACTCGGTCATTTTGGGCCAATTACCAGGAGACTGGGAGTTCTAGTCCCGTCTTAGCCCATGAAAGCCGCTGGGTCATTTTGGGCCAATTATCAGGAGACTGACATTTCTCGTCCGTCTTAGCCATGAAAGCCACTGGGTCATTCTGAGCCAATTATCAGGAGAGTGGGAATTCTTGTCCCTTCTTAGCCCATGGAAGCCACTGGGTTATTTTGGGCCAATTACCAGGAGACTGGGAGTTCTAGTCCCGTCTTAGCCCATGAAACCTACTGGGTCCTTTTGGGACAATTACCAGGAGACTGAGAGTTCTAGACCTGGCTTAGCCATGAAACCTACTGGGTCATTTTGGGCCAATTACTAGGAGACTGAGAGTTCTAGACCCGGCTTAGCCATGAAAGCCACTGGGTCATTTTGGGCTAATTACCAGGAGACTGCGAGTTCTAATCCCGTCTTAACCCATGAAAGCCAATGGGTCATTTTGAGCCAATTACCAGGAGACTGGGTGTTCTAGTCCCGTCTTAGCACATGAAAGCCACTGGGTCATTTTGGGCCGATTACCAGGAGACTGGGAGTTCTAGTGCCATCTTAGCCCATGAAAGCCACTGGATCATTTTGGGCCAATTACCAGGAGCCTGAGTGTTCTAGACCTTTCTTACCCATGAAAGCCACATGGGTGACTTTGGGCCAATTACCAGGAGACTGGGAGTTCTACACCTGTCTTAGCCCATGAAAATCACTGGGTCATTTTGGGCCAATTACCAGGAGACTAGGAATTCTAGTCCCATCTTAGCCCATGAAAGGCACTGGGTCATTTTGGGCCAATTACCAGGAGACTGGGAGTTCTAGTCCTGTCTTAGCCGATGAAAGCCACTGGGTCATTGTGGGCCAATTACCAGCAGACTGAGAGTTCTAGACCCGTCTTAGCCTATGAAAGCCACTGGGTCATTTTGGGCCAATTACCAGGAAACTGAGAGTTCTAGTCCCGTCTTAGCCCATAAAAGCCACTGGGTCATTTTGGGCCAATTACCAGGAGACTGAGAGTTCTTGTCCCGTCTTAACCCATGAAAGCCACCTGGGTGACTTGCCAATTACCAAGAGATTGGGAGTTCTAGATTCGTCTTAGCGCATGAAAGACAACTGGGTGACTTGGGCCAATTTCCAGGAGACTTTGAGTTCCAGTCCTGTCTTAGCCCATGAAAGCCACTGTGTCATTTTGAGCCAATTACCAGGAGACTGAGACTTCTAGTCCCGTCTTAGCCCATGAAAGCCGCTGGGTCATTTTGGGCCAATTATCAGAAGACTGAGATTTCTAGTCCGTCTTAGCCCATGAAAGCCACTGGGTCATTTTGGGGCAATAACCAGGAGACTGGGAGTTCTAGTCCCGTTTTAGCCCATGTAAGCCTCTGGGTCATTTTGGGCCAATTACCAGGAAACTGAGAGTTCTAGACCCGGCATAGCCATGAAAGCCACTGGGTCATTTTGGGCTAATTACCAGGAGACTGCAAGTTCTATTCCTGTCTTAGCCCATGAAAGCTACTGGGTCATTTTGGGACAATTACCAGGAGACTGGGAGTTCTAGTCCCGTCTTAGCCCATGTAAGCCTCTGGGTCATTTTGAGCCAATTACCAGGAGACTGAGACTTCTAGTCCCGTCTTAGCCCATGAAAGCCGCTGGGTCATTTTGGGACAATTATCAGAAGACTGAGATTTCTAGTCCGTCTTAGCCCATGAAAGCCACTGGGTCATTTTGGGGCAATTACCAGGAGACTGGGAGTTCTAGTCCCGTTTTAGCCCATGTAAGCCTCTGGGTCATTTTGGGCCAATTACCAGGAAACTGAGAGTTCTAGACCCGGCATAGCCATGAAAGCCACTGGGTCATTTTGGGCTAATTACCAGGAGACTGCAAGTTCTAGTCCTGTCTTAGCCCATGAAAGCTACTGGGTCATTTTGGGACAATTACCAGGAGACTGGGATTTCTAGTCCCGTCTTAGCCCATAAAAGCCACTGGGTCATTTTGAGCCAATTACCAGGAGACAGGGAGTTCTAGTCCAGTCATAGCCCATGAAAGCCACTCGGTCATTTTGGGCCAATTACCAGGAGACTGGGAGTTCTAGTCCCGTCTTAGCCCATGAAAGCCGCTGGGTCATTTTAGGCCAATTATCAGGAGACTGACATTTCTCGTCTGTCTTAGCCATGAAAGCCACTGGGTCATTCTGAGCCAATTACCAGGAGACTGGGAATTCTTGTCCCTTCTTAGGCCATGGAAGCCACTGGGTCATTTTGGGCCAATTACCAGGAGACTGGGAGTTCTAGTCCCGTCTTAGCCTATGAAACCTGCTGGGTCATTTTGGGCCAATTACCAGGAGACTGAGAGTTCTAGACCTGGCTTAGCCATGAAACCTACTGGGTCATTTTGGGCCAATTACTAGGAGACTGAGAGTTCTAGACCCGGCTTAGCCATGAAAGCCACTGGGTCATTTTGGGCTAATTACCAGGAGACTGCGAGTTCTAGTCCCGTCTTAACCCATGAAAGCCACTGAGTCATTTTGAGCCAATTACCAGGAGACTGGGTGTTCTAGTCCCGTCTTAGCCCATGAAAGCCACTGGGTCATTTTGGGCCAATTACCAGGAGACTGAGAGTTCTAGTCCCGTCTTACCACATGAAAGCCACTGGGTCATTTTGGGCCAATTACCAGGAGACTGGGAGTTCTAGTGCCATCTTAGCCCATGTAAACCTCTGGGTCATTTTCAGCCAATTACGAGGAGACTGAGAGTTCTAGAACCAGCTTAGCCATGAAAGGCACTGGGTCATTTTCGGCCAATTACCAGGAGACTGCGAGTTTTAGTTCCGTCTTAGCCCATAAAAGCCACTGGGTCATTTTGAGCCAATTACCAGGAGACAGGGAGTTCTAGTCCAGTCTTAGCCCATGAAAGCGCTGGGTCATTTTGGGCCAATTATCAGGAGACTGACATTTCTCGTCCGTCTTAGCCATGAAAGCCACTGGGTCATTCTGAGCCAATTACCAGGAGACTGGGTATTCTTGTCCCTTCTTAGCCCATGGAAGCCACTGGGTCATTTTGGGCCAATTACCAGGAGACTGGGAGTTCTAGTCCCGTCTTAGCTCATTAAAGCCACTGGGTCATTTTGGACCAATTACCAGGAGACTGAGAGTTCTAGTACCATCTTATCCCATGAACGCCGCTTGGTCATTTTGGGCCAATTTTCAGTAGACTGAGATTTCTAGTCCGTCATAGCCCATGAAAGCCACTGGGTCATTTTGGGGCAATTACCAGGAGACTGGGAGTTCTAGTCCCGTCTTAGCCCATGTAAGCCTCTGGGTCATTTTCAGCCAATTACGAGGAGACTGAGAGTCCTAGATCCGGCTTAGCCATGAAAGCCACTGGGTCATTTTGGGCCAATTAAAAGGAGACTGCGAGTTCTAGTCCCGTCTTAACCCATGAAAGCCACTAGGTCATTTTGAGCCAATTACCAGGAGACTGGGAGTTCTAGTGCCGTCTTAACCCATGAAAGCCACTGGGTCATTTTGAGCCAATTACCAGGAGACTGGGAGTTCTAGTCCAATCTTAGCCCATGAAAGCCACTGGGTCATGTTGGGCCAATTACCAGGAGACTGAGACTTCTAGTACCGTCTTAGCACATGCAAGCCATTGGGTCATTTTTGGCCAATTATCAGAAGACTGAGATTTCTAGTCCGTCTTAGCCCATGAAAGCCACTGAGTCATTTTGGGGCAATTACCAGGAGACTGGGAGTTCTAGTCCCGTCTTACCCCATGTAAGCCTCTGGGTCATTTTCAGCCAATTACCAGGAGACAGAGTTATAGATCCGGCTTAGCCATGAAAGCCACTGGGACATTTTGGGCCAATTACCAGGAGACTGCGTGTTCTAGTCCCATCTTAACCCATGAAAGCCACTAGGTAATTTTGAGCCAATTACCAGGAGACTGGGAGTTCTAGTCCTGTCTTAACCCATGAAAGCCACTGGGTCATTTTGAGCCAATTACCAGGAGACTGGGAGTTCTAGTCCCGTCTTAGCCCATGAAAGCCACTGGGTCATTTTGGGCCAATTACCAGGAGACTGGGAGTTCTAGTCCCGTCTTAGGCCATGAAACCTACTGGGTCATTTTGGGCCAATTACCAGGAGACTGAGAGTTCTAGACCCATCTTAGCCCACGAAAGGCACTGGGTCATTTTGGGCCAATTACCAGGAGACTGGGAGTTCTAGTCCCGTCTTAGGCCATGAAACCTACTCGGTCATTTTGGGCCAATTACCAGGAGACTGAGAGTTCTAGTCCCGTATTAGCACATGAAAGCCAATGGGTCATTTTGGGCCAATTACCAGGAGACTGAGAGTTCTAGTCCCGTCTTAGCCCCTGAAAGCCACTGGGTCAATTTGGGCCAATTACCAGGAGACTGCGAGTTCTAGTCCCGTCTTAGCCCATGAAAGGCACTGGGTCATTTTGGGCCAATTACCAGGAGACTGAGAGTTCTAGACCCGTCTTAGCCTATAAAAACCACTGGGTCATTTTGGATGAATTACTAGGAAACTGGGAGTTCTAGACCTGTCTTACCCCATGAAAGCCACCTGGGTGACTTTGAGCCAATTACCAGGAGACTGGGAGTTCTAGTCCCATCTTAGCCCATGAAAACCACCTGGGTGAGTTTGGGCCAATCAGCAGGAGACTGAGAGTTTTTGACCTGGCATAGCTAACGCCACCTGAATGACTTTGGGCCAATTACCAGGAGACTGGGAGTTCTACACCTGTCTTAGCCCATAAAAGCCACTGGGTCATTTTGGGCGAATTACCAGGAGACTGGGAATTCAGTCCCTTCTTAGCCCATGAAAGCCACTGGGTCATTTTGGCCAATTAACAGGAGACTGAAAGTTCTAGTCCTGTCTTAGCCGATAAAAGCCACCTGGGTGACTTTGGGCCAATCAGCAGGAGACTGAGAGTTTTAGACCTGGCATACCTCATGAAAGCCACCTGGGTGACTTTGGCCCAATTACCAAGAGACTGGAAATTCTAGTCCCGTCTTAGCCCATGAAAGCGACTCGGTCATTTTGGGCCAATTACCAGGAGACTGAGAGTTCTAGTACCATCTTAGCTGATGAAGGCCACCAGGGTCATTTTGGGCCAATTACCAGGAGACTGAGAGTTCCAGACCCGGCTTAGCCATGAAAGTCACTGGGTCATTTTGGGCTAATTACCAGGAGACTGCGAGTTCTAGTCCCGTCTTAACCCAAGAAAGCCACTGGGTCATTTTGAGCCAATTACCAGGAGACTGGGTGTTCTAGTCCCGTCTTAGCCCATGAAAGCCACTGGGTCATTTTGGGCCAATTACCAGGAGACTGAGATTTCTAGTCCCATCTTAGCACATGAAAGCCACTGGGTCATTTTGGGCCAATTACCAGGAGACTGGGAGTTCTAGTGCCATCTTAGCCCATGTAAACCTCTGGGTCATTTTCAGCCAATTACGAGGAGACTGAGAGTTCTAGAACCAGCTTAGCCATGAAAGGCACTGGGTCATTTTCGACCAATTACCAGGAGACTGCGAGTTTTAGTTCCGTTTTAGCCCATAAAAGCCACTGGGTCATTTTGAGCCAATTACCAGGAGACAGGGAGTTCTAGTCCATTCTTAGCCCATGAAAGCCACTCGGTCATTTTGGGCCAATTACCAGGAGACTGGGAGTTCTAGTCCCGTCTTAGCCCATGAAAGCCGCTGGGTCATTTTGGGCCAATTATCAGGAGACTGACATTTCTCGTCCGTCTTAGCCATGAAAGCCACTGGGTCATTCTGAGCCAATTATCAGGAGACTGGGAATTCTTGTCCCTTCTTAGCCCATGGAAGCCACTGGGTCATTTTGGGCCAATTACCAGGAGACTGAGATTTCTAGTCCCATCTTAGCACATGAAAGCCACTGGGTCATTTTGGGCCAATTACCAGGAGACTGGGAGTTCTAGTGCCATCTTAGCCCATGTAAACCTCTGGGTCATTTTCAGCCAATTACGAGGAGACTGAGAGTTCTAGAACCAGCTTAGCCATGAAAGGCACTGGGTCATTTTCGACCAATTACCAGGAGACTGCGAGTTTTAGTTCCGTTTTAGCCCATAAAAGCCACTGGGTCATTTTGAGCCAATTACCAGGAGACAGGGAGTTCTAGTCCAGTCTTAGCCCATGAAAGCCACTCGGTCATTTTGGGCCAATTACCAGGAGACTGGGAGTTCTAGTCCCGTCTTAGCCCATGAAAGCCGCTGGGTCATTTTGGGCCAATTATCAGGAGACTGACATTTCTCGTCCGTCTTAGCCATGAAAGCCACTGGGTCATTCTGAGCCAATTATCAGGAGACTGGGAATTCTTGTCCCTTCTTAGCCCATGGAAGCCACTGGGTTATTTTGGGCCAATTACCAGGAGACTGAGAGTTCTAGACCTGGCTTAGCCATGAAACCTACTGGGTCATTTTGGGCCAATTACTAGGAGACTGAGAGTTCTAGACCCGGCTTAGCCATGAAAGCCACTGGGTCATTTTGGGCTAATTACCAGGAGACTGCGAGTTCTAGTCCCGTCTTAACCCATGAAAGCCAATGGGTCATTTTGAGCCAATTACCAGGAGACTGGGTGTTCTAGTCCCGTCTTAGCACATGAAAGCCACTGGGTCATTTTGGGCCGATTACCAGGAGACTGGGAGTTCTAGTGCCATCTTAGCCCATGAAAGCCACTGGATCATTTTGGGCCAATTACCAGGAGCCTGAGTGTTCTAGACCTTTCTTACCCATGAAAGCCACATGGGTGACTTTGGGCCAATTACCAGGAGACTGGGAGTTCTACACCTGTCTTAGCCCATGAAAATCACTGGGTCATTTTGGGCCAATTACCAGGAGACTAGGAATTCTAGTCCCATCTTAGCCCATGAAAGGCACTGGGTCATTTTGGGCCAATTACCAGGAGACTGGGAGTTCTAGTCCTGTCTTAGCCGATGAAAGCCACTGGGTCATTGTGGGCCAATTACCAGCAGCCTGAGAGTTCTAGACCCGTCTTAGCCTATGAAAGCCACTGGGTCATTTTGGGCCAATTACCAGGAAACTGAGAGTTCTAGTCCCGTCTTAGCCCATAAAAGCCACTGGGTCATTTTGGGCCAATTACCAGGAGACTGAGAGTTCTTGTCCCGTCTTAACCCATGAAAGCCACCTGGGTGACTTGCCAATTACCAAGAGATTGGGAGTTCTAGATTCGTCTTAGCGCATGAAAGACAACTGGGTGACTTGGGCCAATTTCCAGGAGACTTTGAGTTCCAGTCCTGTCTTAGCCCATGAAAGCCACTGTGTCATTTTGAGCCAATTACCAGGAGACTGAGACTTCTAGTCCCGTCTTAGCCCATGAAAGCCGCTGGGTCATTTTGGGCCAATTATCAGAAGACTGAGATTTCTAGTCCGTCTTAGCCCATGAAAGCCACTGGGTCATTTTGGGGCAATAACCAGGAGACTGGGAGTTCTAGTCCCGTTTTAGCCCATGTAAGCCTCTGGGTCATTTTGGGCCAATTACCAGGAAACTGAGAGTTCTAGACCCGGCATAGCCATGAAAGCCTCTGGGTCATTTTGGGCTAATTACCAGGAGACTGCAAGTTCTATTCCTGTCTTAGCCCATGAAAGCTACTGGGTCATTTTGGGACAATTACCAGGAGACTGGGAGTTCTAGTCCCGTCTTAGCCCATGTAAGCCTCTGGGTCATTTTGAGCCAATTACCAGGAGACTGAGACTTCTAGTCCCGTCTTAGCCCATGAAAGCCGCTGGGTCATTTTGGGACAATTATCAGAAGACTGAGATTTCTAGTCCGTCTTAGCCCATGAAAGCCACTGGGTCATTTTGGGGCAATTACCAGGAGACTGGGAGTTCTAGTCCCGTTTTAGCCCATGTAAGCCTCTGGGTCATTTTGAGCCAATTACCAGGAGACAGGGAGTTCTAGTCCCGTCTTAGCCCATAAAAGCCACTGGGTCATTTTGAGCCAATTACCAGGAGACAGGGAGTTCTAGTCCAGTCATAGCCCATGAAAGCCACTCGGTCATTTTGGGGCAATAACCAGGAGACTGGGAGTTCTAGTCCCGTTTTAGCCCATGTAAGCCTCTGGGTCATTTTGGGCCAATTACCAGGAAACTGAGAGTTCTAGACCCGGCATAGCCATGAAAGCCACTGAGTCATTTTGGGCTAATTACCAGGAGACTGCAAGTTCTAGTCCTGTCTTAGCCCATGAAAGCTACTGGGTCATTTTGGGACAATTACCAGGAGACTGGGATTTCTAGTCCCGTCTTAGCCCATAAAAGCCACTGGGTCATTTTGAGCCAATTACCAGGAGACAGGGAGTTCTAGTCCAGTCATAGCCCATGAAAGCCACTCGGTCATTTTGGGCCAATTACCAGGAGACTGGGAGTTCTAGTCCCGTCTTAGCCCATGAAAGCCGCTGGGTCATTTTGGGCCAATTATCAGGAGACTGACATTTCTCGTCTGTCTTAGCCATGAAAGCCACTGGGTCATTCTGAGCCAATTACCAGGAGACTGGAATTCTTGTCCCTTCTTAGGCCATGGAAGCCACTGGGTCATTTTGGGCCAATTACCAGGAGACTGGGAGTTCTAGTCCCGTCTTAGCCTATGAAACCTGCTGGGTCATTTTGGGCCAATTACCAGGAGACTGAGAGTTCTAGATCTGGCTTAGCCATGAAACCTACTGGGTCATTTTGGGCCAATTACTAGGAGACTGAGAGTTCTAGACCCGGCTTAGCCATGAAAGCCACTGGGTCATTTTGGGCTAATTACCAGGAGACTGCGAGTTCTAGTCCCGTCTTAACCCATGAAAGCCACTGGGTCATTTTGAGCCAATTACCAGGAGACTGGGTGTTCTAGTCCCGTCTTAGCCCATGAAAGCCACTGGGTCATTTTGGGCCAATTACCAGGAGACTGAGAGTTCTAGTCCCGTCTTACCACATGAAAGCCACTGGGTCATTTTGGGCCAATTACCAGGAGACTGGGAGTTCTAGTGCCATCTTAGCCCATGTAAACCTCTGGGTCATTTTCAGCCAATTACGAGGAGACTGAGAGTTCTAGAACCAGCTTAGCCATGAAAGGCACTGGGTCATTTTCGGCCAATTACCAGGAGACTGCGAGTTTTAGTTCCGTCTTAGCCCATAAAAGCCACTGGGTCATTTTGAGCCAATTACCAGGAGACAGGGAGTTCTAGTCCAGTCTTAGCCCATGAAAGCGCTGGGTCATTTTGGGCCAATTATCAGGAGACTGACATTTCTCGTCCGTCTTAGCCATGAAAGCCACTGGGTCATTCTGAGCCAATTACCAGGAGACTGGGTATTCTTGTCCCTTCTTAGCCCATGGAAGCCACTGGGTCATTTTGGGCCAATTACCAGGAGACTGGGAGTTCTAGTCCCGTCTTAGCTCATTAAAGCCACTGGGTCATTTTGGACCAATTACCAGGAGACTGAGAGTTCTAGTACCATCTTATCCCATGAACGCCGCTTGGTCATTTTGGGCCAATTTTCAGTAGACTGAGATTTCTAGTCCGTCATAGCCCATGAAAGCCACTGGGTCATTTTGGGGCAATTACCAGGAGACTGGGAGTTCTAGTCCCGTCTTAGCCCATGTAAGCCTCTGGGTCATTTTCAGCCAATTACGAGGAGACTGAGAGTCCTAGATCCGGCTTAGCCATGAAAGCCACTGGATCATTTTGGGCCAATTAAAAGGAGACTGCGAGTTCTAGTCCCGTCTTAACCCATGAAAGCCACTAGGTCATTTTGAGCCAATTACCAGGAGACTGGGAGTTCTAGTGCCGTCTTAACCCATGAAAGCCACTGGGTCATTTTGAGCCAATTACCAGGAGACTGGGAGTTCTAGTCCAATCTTAGCCCATGAAAGCCACTGGGTCATTTTGGGCCAATTACCAGGAGACTGAGACTTCTAGTACCGTCTTAGCACATGCAAGCCATTGGGTCATTTTTGGCCAATTATCAGAAGACTGAGATTTCTAGTCCGTCTTAGCCCATGAAAGCCACTGAGTCATTTTGGGGCAATTACCAGGAGACTGGGAGTTCTAGTCCCGTCTTACCCCATGTAAGCCTCTGGGTCATTTTCAGCCAATTACCAGGAGACAGAGTTATAGATCCGGCTTAGCCATGAAAGCCACTGGGACATTTTGGGCCAATTACCAGGAGACTGCGTGTTCTAGTCCCATCTTAACCCATGAAAGCCACTAGGTCATTTTGAGCCAATTACCAGGAGACTGGGAGTTCTAGTCCTGTCTTAACCCATGAAAGCCACTGGGTCATTTTGAGCCAATTACCAGGAGACTGGGAGTTCTAGTCCCGTCTTAGCCCATGAAAGCCACTGGGTCATTTTGGGCCAATTACCAGGAGACTGGGAGTTCTAGTCCCGTATTAGCACATGAAAGCCAATGGGTCATTTTGGGCCAATTACCAGGAGACTGAGAGTTCTAGTCCCGTCTTAGCCCCTGAAAGCCACTGGGTCAATTTGGGCCAATTACCAGGAGCCTGCGAGTTCTAGTCCCGTCTTAGCCCATGAAAGGCACTGGGTCATTTTGGGCCAATTACCAGGAGACTGAGAGTTCTAGACCCGTCTTAGCCTATAAAAACCACTGGGTCATTTTTGATGAATTACTAGGAAACTGGGAGTTCTAGACCTGTCTTACCCCATGAAAGCCACCTGGGTGACTTTGAGCCAATTACCAGGAGACTGGGAGTTCTAGTCCCATCTTAGCCCATGAAAACCACCTGGGTGAGTTTGGGCCAATCAGCAGGAGACTGAGAGTTTTTGACCTGGCATAGCTAACGCCACCTGGATGACTTTGGGCCAATTACCAGGAGACTGGGAGTTCTACACCTGTCTTAGCCCATAAAAGCCACTGGGTCATTTTGGGCGAATTTCCAGGAGACTGGGAATTCAGTCCCTTCTTAGCCCATGAAAGCCACTGGGTCATTTTGGCCAATTAACAGGAGACTGAAAGTTCTAGTCCTGTCTTAGCCGATAAAAGCCACCTGGGTGACTTTGGGCCAATCAGCAGGAGACTGAGAGTTTTAGACCTGGCATACCTCATGAAAGCCACCTGGGTGACTTTGGGCCAATTACCAAGAGACTGGGAATTCTAGTCCCGTCTTAGCCCATGAAAGCGACTGGGTCATTTTGGGCCAATTACCAGGAGACTGAGAGTTCTAGTACCATCTTAGCTGATGAAGGCCACCAGGGTCATTTTGGGCCAATTACCAGGAGACTGAGAGTTCCAGACCCGGCTTAGCCATGAAAGCCACTGGGTCATTTTGGGCTAATTACCAGGAGACTGCGAGTTCTAGTCCTGTCTTAACCCATGAAAGCCACTGGGTCATTTTGAGCCAATTACCAGGAGACTGGGTGTTCTAGTCCCGTCTTAGCCCATGAAAGCCACTGGGTCATTTTGGGCCAATTACCAGGAGACTGAGATTTCTAGTCCCATCTTAGCACATGAAAGCCACTGGGTCATTTTGGGCCAATTACCAGGAGACTGGGAGTTCTAGTGCCATCTTAGCCCATGTAAACCTCTGGGTCATTTTCAGCCAATTACGAGGAGACTGAGATTTCTAGAACCAGCTTAGCCATGAAAGGCACTGGGTCATTTTCGACCAATTACCAGGAGACTGCGAGTTTTAGTTCCGTTTTAGCCCATAAAAGCCACTGGGTCATTTTGAGCCAATTACCAGGAGACAGGGTGTTCTAGTCCAGTCTTAGCCCATGAAAGCCACTCGGTCATTTTGGGCCAATTACCAGGAGACTGGGAGTTCTAGTCCCGTCTTAGTCCATGAAAGCCGCTGGGTCATTTTGGGCCAATTATCAGGAGACTGACATTTCTCGTCCGTCTTAGCCATGAAAGCCACTGGGTCATTCTGAGCCAATTATCAGGAGACTGGGAATTCTTGTCCCTTCTTAGCCCATGGAAGCCACTGGGTTATTTTGGGCCAATTACCAGGAGACTGGGAGTTCTAGTCCCGTCTTAGCCCATGAAACCTACTGGGTCCTTTTGGGACAATTACCAGGAGACTGAGAGTTCTAGACCTGGCTTAGCCATGAAACCTACTGGGTCATTTTGGGCCAATTACTAGGAGACTGAGAGTTCTAGACCCGGCTTAGCCATGAAAGCCACTGGGTCATTTTGGGCTAATTACCAGGAGACTGCGAGTTCTAGTCCCGTCTTAACCCATGAAAGCCAATGGGTCATTTTGAGCCAATTACCAGGAGACTGGGTGTTCTAGTCCCGTCTTAGCACATGAAAGCCACTGGGTCATTTTGGGCCGATTACCAGGAGACTGGGAGTTCTAGTGCCATCTTAGCCCATGAAAGCCACTGGGTCATTTTGGGCCAATTACCAGGAGCCTGAGAGTTCTAGACCTTTCTTACCCATGAAAGCCACATGGGTGACTTTGGGCCAATTACCAGGAGACTGGGAGTTCTACACCTGTCTTAGCCCATGAAAATCACTGGGTCATTTTGGGCCAATTACCAGGAGACTAGGAATTCTAGTCCCATCTTAGCCCATGAAAGGCACTGGGTCATTTTGGGCCAATTACCAGGAGACTGGGAGTTCTAGTCCTGTCTTAGCCGATGAAAGCCACTGGGTCATTGTGGGCCAATTACCAGCAGACTGAGAGTTCTAGACCCGTCTTAGCCTATGAAAGCCACTGGGTCATTTTGGGCCAATTACCAGGAAACTGAGAGTTCTAGTCCCGTCTTAGCCCATAAAAGCCACTGGGTCATTTTGGGCCAATTACCAGGAGACTGAGAGTTCTTGTCCCGTCTTAACCCATGAAAGCCACCTGGGTGACTGGCCAATTACCAAGAGATTGGGAGTTCTAGATTCGTCTTAGCGCATGAAAGACAACTGGGTGACTTGGGCCAATTTCCAGGAGACTTTGAGTTCCAGTCCTGTCTTAGCCCATGAAAGCCACTGTGTCATTTTGAGCCAATTACCAGGAGACTGAGACTTCTAGTCCCGTCTTAGCCCATGAAAGCCGCTGGGTCATTTTGGGCCAATTATCAGAAGACTGAGATTTCTAGTCCGTCTTAGCCCATGAAAGCCACTGGGTCATTTTGGGGCAATTACCAGGAGACTGGGAGTTCTAGTCCCGTTTTAGCCCATGTAAGCCACTGGGTCATTTTGGGCCAATTACCAGGAAACTGAGAGTTCTAGACCCGGCATAGCCATGAAAGCCACTGGGTCATTTTGGGCTAATTACCAGGAGACTGCAAGTTCTATTCCTGTCTTAGCCCATGAAAGCTACTGGGTCATTTTGGGACAATTACCAGGAGACTGGGAGTTCTAGTCCCGTCTTAGCCCATGTAAGCCTCTGGGTCACTTTGAGCCAATTACCAGGAGACTGAGACTTCTAGTCCCGTCTTAGCCCATGAAAGCCGCTGGGTCATTTTGGGCCAATTATCAGAAGACTGAGATTTCTAGTCCGTCTTAGCCCATGAAAGCCACTGGGTCATTTTGGGGCAATTACCAGGAGACTGGGAGTTCTAGTCCCGTTTTAGCCCATGTAAGCCTCTCGGTCATTTTGGGCCAATTACCAGGAAACTGAGAGTTCTAGACCCGGCATAGCCCTGAAAGCCACTGTGTCATTTTGGGCTAATAACCAGGAGACTGCAAGTTCTAGTCCTGTCTTAGCCCATGAAAGCTACTGGGTCATTTTGGGACAATT
The DNA here is from genome assembly GCA_033807585.1 of Hydrophis major. NCBI lineage: Eukaryota > Metazoa > Chordata > Lepidosauria > Squamata > Elapidae > Hydrophis > Hydrophis major. The sequence continues at coordinate 2,658,327 of CM066343.1, read as the reverse complement.
ACCAGGAGACTGGGATTTCTAGTCCCGTCTTAGCCCATAAAAGCCACTGGGTCATTTTGAGCCAATTACCAGGAGACAGGGAGTTCTAGTCCAGTCATAGCCCATAAAAGCCACTCGGTCATTTTGGGCCAATTACCAGGAGACTGGGAGTTCTAGTCCCGTCTTAGCCCATGAAAGCCGCTGGGTCATTTTGGGCCAATTATCAGGAGACTGACATTTCTCGTCTGTCTTAGCCATGAAAGCCACTGGGTCATTCTGAGCCAATTACCAGGAGACTGGAATTCTTGTCCCTTCTTAGGCCATGGAAGCCACTGGGTCATTTTGGGCCAATTACCAGGAGACTGAGAGTTCTAGACCCGGCTTAGCCATGAAAGCCACTGGGTCATTTTGGGCTAATTACCAGGAGACTGCGAGTTCTAGTCCCGTCTTAACCCATGAAAGCCAATGGGTCATTTTGAGCCAATTACCAGGAGACTGGGTGTTCTAGTCCCGTCTTAGCACATGAAAGCCACTGGGTCATTTTGGGCCGATTACCAGGAGACTGGGAGTTCTAGTGCCATCTTAGCCCATGAAAGCCACTGGGTCATTTTGGGCCAATTACCAGGAGCCTGAGAGTTCTAGACCTTTCTTACCCATGAAAGCCACATGGGTGACTTTGGGCCAATTACCAGGAGACTGGGAGTTCTACACCTGTCTTAGCCCATGAAAATCACTGGGTCATTTTGGGCCAATTACCAGGAGACTAGGAATTCTAGTCCCATCTTAGCCCATGAAAGGCACTGGGTCATTTTGGGCCAATTACCAGGAGACTGGGAGTTCTAGTCCTGTCTTAGCCGATGAAAGCCACTGGGTCATTGTGGGCCAATTACCAGCAGACTGAGAGTTCTAGACCCGTCTTAGCCCATAAAAGCCACTGGGTCATTTTGGGCCAATTACCAGGAGACTGAGAGTTCTTGTCCCGTCTTAACCCATGAAAGCCACCTGGGTGACTGGCCAATTACCAAGAGATTGGGAGTTCTAGATTCGTCTTAGCGCATGAAAGACAACTGGGTGACTTGGGCCAATTTCCAGGAGACTTTGAGTTCCAGTCCTGTCTTAGCCCATGAAAGCCACTGTGTCATTTTGAGCCAATTACCAGGAGACTGAGACTTCTAGTCCCGTCTTAGCCCATGAAAGCCGCTGGGTCATTTTGGGCCAATTATCAGAAGACTGAGATTTCTAGTCCGTCTTAGCCCATGAAAGCCACTGGGTCATTTTGGGGCAATTACCAGGAGACTGGGAGTTCTAGTCCCGTTTTAGCCCATGTAAGCCACTGGGTCATTTTGGGCCAATTACCAGGAAACTGAGAGTTCTAGACCCGGCATAGCCATGAAAGCCACTGGGTCATTTTGGGCTAATTACCAGGAGACTGCAAGTTCTATTCCTGTCTTAGCCCATGAAAGCTACTGGGTCATTTTGGGACAATTACCAGGAGACTGGGAGTTCTAGTCCCGTCTTAGCCCATGTAAGCCTCTGGGTCATTTTGAGCCAATTACCAGGAGACTGAGACTTCTAGTCCCGTCTTAGCCCATGAAAGCCGCTGGGTCATTTTGGGCCAATTATCAGAAGACTGAGATTTCTAGTCCGTCTTAGCCCATGAAAGCCACTGGGTCATTTTGGCCAATTACCAGGAGACTGGGAGTTCTAGTCCCGTTTTAGCCCATGTAAGCCTCTCGGTCATTTTGGGCCAATTACCAGGAAACTGAGAGTTCTAGACCCGGCATAGCCATGAAAGCCACTGGGTCATTTTGGGCTAATTACCAGGAGACTGCAAGTTCTAGTCCTGTCTTAGCCCATGAAAGCTACTGGGTCATTTTGGGACAATTACCAGGAGACTGGGATTTCTAGTCCCGTCTTAGCCCATAAAAGCCACTGGGTCATTTTGAGCCAATTACCAGGAGACAGGGAGTTCTAGTCCAGTCATAGCCCATAAAAGCCACTCGGTCATTTTGGGCCAATTACCAGGAGACTGGGAGTTCTAGTCCCGTCTTAGCCCATGAAAGCCGCTGGGTCATTTTGGGCCAATTATCAGGAGACTGACATTTCTCGTCTGTCTTAGCCATGAAAGCCACTGGGTCATTCTGAGCCAATTACCAGGAGACTGGAATTCTTGTCCCTTCTTAGGCCATGGAAGCCACTGGGTCATTTTGGGCCAATTACCAGGAGACTGGGAGTTCTAGTCCCGTCTTAGCCTATGAAACCTGCTGGGTCATTTTGGGCCAATTACCAGGAGACTGAGAGTTCTAGACCTGGCTTAGCCATGAAACCTACTGGGTCATTTTGGGCCGATTACCAGGAGACTGGGAGTTCTAGTGCCATCTTAGCCCATGAAAGCCACTGGGTCATTTTGGGCCAATTACCAGGAGCCTGAGAGTTCTAGACCTTTCTTACCCATGAAAGCCACATGGGTGACTTTGGGCCAATTACCAGGAGACTGGGAGTTCTACACCTGTCTTAGCCCATGAAAATCACTGGGTCATTTTGGGCCAATTACCAGGAGACTAGGAATTCTAGTCCCATCTTAGCCCATGAAAGGCACTGGGTCATTTTGGGCCAATTACCAGGAGACTGGGAGTTCTAGTCCTGTCTTAGCCGATGAAAGCCACTGGGTCATTGTGGGCCAATTACCAGCAGACTGAGAGTTCTAGACCCGTCTTAGCCTATGAAAGCCACTGGGTCATTTTGGGCCAATTACCAGGAAACTGAGAGTTCTAGTCCCGTCTTAGCCCATAAAAGCCACTGGGTCATTTTGGGCCAATTACCAGGAGACTGAGAGTTCTTGTCCCGTCTTAACCCATGAAAGCCACCTGGGTGACTTGCCAATTACCAAGAGATTGGGAGTTCTAGATTCGTCTTAGCGCATGAAAGACAACTGGGTGACTTGGGCCAATTTCCAGGAGACTTTGAGTTCCAGTCCTGTCTTAGCCCATGAAAGCCACTGTGTCATTTTGAGCCAATTACCAGGAGACTGAGACTTCTAGTCCCGTCTTAGCCCATGAAAGCCGCTGGGTCATTTTGGGCCAATTATCAGAAGACTGAGATTTCTAGTCGGTCTTAGCCCATGAAAGCCACTGGGTCATTTTGGGGCAATTACCAGGAGACTGAGAGTTCTAGTCCCGTTTTAGCCCATGTAAGCCTCTGGGTCATTTTGGGCCAATTACCAGGAAACTGAGAGTTCTAGACCCGGCATAGCCATGAAAGCCACTGGGTCATTTTGGACTAATTACCAGGAGACTGCAAGTTCTATTCCTGTCTTAGCCCATGAAAGCTACTGGGTCATTTTGGGACAATTACCAGGAGACTGGGAGTTCTAGTCCCGTCTTAGCCCATGTAAGCCTCTGGGTCATTTTGAGCCAATTACCAGGAGACTGAGACTTCTAGTCCCGTCTTAGCCCATGAAAGCCGCTGGGTCATTTTGGGCCAATTATCAGAAGACTGAGATTTCTAGTCCGTCTTAGCCCATGAAAGTCACTGGGTCATTTTGGGGCAATTACCAGGAGACTGGGAGTTCTAGTCCCGTTTTAGCCCATGTAAGCCTCTGGGTCATTTTGAGCCAATTACCAGGAGACTGAGACTTCTAGTCCCGTCTTAGCCCATGAAAGCCGCTGGGTCATTTTGGGCCAATTATCAGAAGACTGAGATTTCTAGTCCGTCATAGCCCATGAAAGCCACTGGGTCATTTTGGGGCAATTACCAGGAGACTGGGAGTTCTAATCCCATCTTAGCCCATGTAAGCCTCTGGGTCATTTTCAGCCAATTACGAGGAGACTGAGAGTCCTAGATCCGGCTTAGCCATGAAAGCCACTGGGTCATTTTGGGCCAATTAAAAGGAGACTGCGAGTTCTAGTCCCGTCTTAACCCATGAAAGCCACTAGGTCATTTTAAGCAATTACCAGGAGACTGGGAGTTCTAGTGCCGTCTTAACCCATGAAAGCCACTGGGTCATTTTGAGCCAATTACCAGGAGACTGGGAGTTCTAGTCCAATCTTAGCCCATGAAAGCCACTGGGTCATTTTGGGCCAATTACCAGGAGACTGAGACTTCTAGTACCGTCTTAGCACATGCAAGCCATTGGGTCATTTTTGGCCAATTATCAGAAGACTGAGATTTCTAGTCCGTCTTAGCCCATGAAAGCCACTGAGTCATTTTGGGGCAATTACCAGGAGACTGGGAGTTCTAGTCCCGTCTTACCCCATGTAAGCCTCTGGGTCATTTTCAGCCAATTACCAGGAGATAGAGTTATAGATCCGGCTTAGCCATGAAAGCCACTGGGACATTTTGGGCCAATTACCAGGAGACTGCGTGTTCTAGTCCCATCTTAACCCATGAAAGCCACTAGGTCATTTTGAGCCAATTACCAGGAGACTGGGAGTTCTAGTCCTGTCTTAACCCATGAAAGCCACTGGGTCATTTTGAGCCAATTACCAGGAGACTGGGAGTTCTAGTCCAGTCATAGCCCATGAAAGCCACTCGGTCATTTTGGGCCAATTACCAGGAGACTGGGAGTTCTAGTCCCGTCTTAGCCCATGAAAGCCGCTGGGTCATTTTGGGCCAATTATCAGGAGACTGACATTTCTCGTCTGTCTTAGCCATGAAAGCCACTGGGTCATTCTGAGCCAATTACCAGGAGACTGGAATTCTTGTCCCTTCTTAGGCCATGGAAGCCACTGGGTCATTTTGGGCCAATTACCAGGAGACTGGGAGTTCTAGTCCCGTCTTAGCCTATGAAACCTGCTGGGTCATTTTGGGCCAATTACCAGGAGACTGAGAGTTCTAGACCTGGCTTAGCCATGAAACCTACTGGGTCATTTTGGGCCAATTACTAGGAGACTGAGAGTTCTAGACCCGGCTTAGCCATGAAAGCCACTGGGTCATTTTGGGCTAATTACCAGGAGACTGCGAGTTCTAGTCCCGTCTTAACCCATGAAAGCCACTGGGTCATTTTGAGCCAATTACCAGGAGACTGGGTGTTCTAGTCCCGTCTTAGCCCATGAAAGCCACTGGGTCATTTTGGGCCAATTACCAGGAGACTGAGAGTTCTAGTCCCGTCTTACCACATGAAAGCCACTGGGTCATTTTGGGCCAATTACCAGGAGACTGGGAGTTCTAGTGCCATCTTAGCCCATGTAAACCTCTGGGTCATTTTCAGCCAATTACGAGGAGACTGAGAGTTTTAGAACCAGCTTAGCCATGAAAGGCACTGGGTCATTTTCGGCCAATTACCAGGAGACTGCGAGTTTTAGTTCCGTCTTAGCCCATAAAAGCCACTGGGTCATTTTGAGCCAATTACCAGGAGACAGGGAGTTCTAGTCCAGTCTTAGCCCATGAAAGCGCTGGGTCATTTTGGGCCAATTATCAGGAGACTGACATTTCTCGTCCGTCTTAGCCATGAAAGCCACTGGGTCATTTTGGGCCAATTACAAGGAGACTGGGAGTTCTAGTCCTGTCTTAGCTCATTAAAGCCACTGGGTCATTTTGGACCAATTACCAGGAGACTGAGAGTTCTAGTACCATCTTATCCCATGAACGCCGCTTGGTCATTCTGGGCCAATTTTCAGTAGACTGAGATTTCTAGTCCGTCATAGCCCATGAAAGCCACTGGGTCATTTTGGGGCAATTACCAGGAGACTGGGAGTTCTAATCCCATCTTAGCCCATGTAAGCCTCTGGGTCATTTTCAGCCAATTACGAGGAGACTGAGAGTCCTAGATCCGGCTTAGCCATGAAAGCCACTGGGTCATTTTGGGCCAATTAAAAGGAGACTGCGAGTTCTAGTCCCGTCTTAACCCATGAAAGCCACTAGGTCATTTTAAGCAATTACCAGGAGACTGGGAGTTCTAGTGCCGTCTTAACCCATGAAAGCCACTGGGTCATTTTGAGCCAATTACCAGGAGACTGGGAGTTCTAGTCCAATCTTAGCCCATGAAAGCCACTGGGTCATTTTGGGCCAATTACCAGGAGACTGAGACTTCTAGTACCGTCTTAGCACATGCAAGCCATTGGGTCATTTTTGGCCAATTATCAGAAGACTGAGATTTCTAGTCCGTCTTAGCCCATGAAAGCCACTGAGTCATTTTGGGGCAATTACCAGGAGACTGGGAGTTCTAGTCCCGTCTTACCCCATGTAAGCCTCTGGGTCATTTTCAGCCAATTACCAGGAGATAGAGTTATAGATCCGGCTTAGCCATGAAAGCCACTGGGACATTTTGGGCCAATTACCAGGAGACTGCGTGTTCTAGTCCCATCTTAACCCATGAAAGCCACTAGGTCATTTTGAGCCAATTACCAGGAGACTGGGAGTTCTAGTCCTGTCTTAACCCATGAAAGCCACTGGGTCATTTTGAGCCAATTACCAGGAGACTGGGAGTTCTAGTCCCGTCTTAGCCCATGAAAGCCACTGGGTCATTCTGAGCCAATTACCAGGAGACTGGAATTCTTGTCCCTTCTTAGGCCATGGAAGCCACTGGGTTATTTTGGGCCAATTACCAGGAGACTGGGAGTTCTAGTCCCGTCTTAGCCTATGAAACCTGCTGGGTCATTTTGGGCCAATTACCAGGAGACTGAGAGTTCTAGACCTGGCTTAGCCATGAAACCTACTGGGTCATTTTGGGCCAATTACTAGGAGACTGAGAGTTCTAGACCCGGCTTAGCCATGAAAGCCACTGGGTCATTTTGGGCTAATTACCAGGAGACTGCGAGTTCTAGTCCCGTCTTAACCCATGAAAGCCACTGGGTCATTTTGAGCCAATTACCAGGAGACTGGGTGTTCTAGTCCCGTCTTAGCCCATGAAAGCCACTGGGTCATTTTGGGCCAATTACCAGGAGACTGAGAGTTCTAGTCCCGTCTTACCACATGAAAGCCACTGGGTCATTTTGGGCCAATTACCAGGAGACTGGGAGTTCTAGTGCCATCTTAGCCCATGTAAACCTCTGGGTCATTTTCAGCCAATTACGAGGAGACTGAGAGTTCTAGAACCAGCTTAGCCATGAAAGGCACTGGGTCATTTTCGGCCAATTACCAGGAGACTGCGAGTTTTAGTTCCGTCTTAGCCCATAAAAGCCACTGGGTCATTTTGAGCCAATTACCAGGAGACAGGGAGTTCTAGTCCAGTCCTAGCCCATGAAAGCGCTGGGTCATTTTGGGCCAATTATCAGGAGACTGACATTTCTCGTCCGTCTTAGCCATGAAAGCCACTGGGTCATTCTGAGCCAATTACCAGGAGACTGGGTATTCTTGTCCCTTCTTAGCCCATGGAAGCCACTGGGTCATTTTGGGCCAATTACCAGGAGACTGGGAGTTCTAGTCCCGTCTTAGGCCATGAAACCTACTCGGTCATTTTGGGCCAATTACCAGGAGACTGAGAGTTCTAGTCCCGTATTAGCACATGAAAGCCAATGGGTCATTTTGGGCCAATTACCAGGAGACTGAGAGTTCTAGTCCCGTCTTAGCCCCTGAAAGCCACTGGGTCAATTTGGGCCAATTACCAGGAGACTGAGAGTTCTAGTCCCGTCTTAGCCCATGAAAGGCACTGGGTCATTTTGGGCCAATTACCAGGAGACTGAGAGTTCTAGACCCGTCTTAGCCTATAAAAACCACTGGGTCATTTTGGATGAATTACTAGGAAACTGGGAGTTCTAGACCTGTCTTACCCCATGAAAGCCACCTGGGTGACTTTGAGCCAATTACCAGGAGACTGGGAGTTCTAGTCCCATCTTAGCCCATGAAAACCACCTGGGTGAGTTTGGGCCAATCAGCAGGAGACTGAGAGTTTTTGACCTGGCATAGCTAACGCCACCTGGATGACTTTGGGCCAATTACCAGGAGACTGGGAGTTCTACACCTGTCTTAGCCCATAAAAGCCACTGGGTCATTTTGGGCGAATTACCAGGAGACTGGGAATTCAGTCCCTTCTTAGCCCATGAAAGCCACTGGGTCATTTTGGCCAATTAACAGGAGACTGAAAGTTCTAGTCCTGTCTTAGCCGATAAAAGCCACCTGGGTGACTTTGGGCCAATCAGCAGGAGACTGAGAGTTTTAGACCTGGCATACCTCATGAAAGCCACCTGGGTGACTTTGGGCCAATTACCAAGAGACTGGGAATTCTAGTCCCGTCTTAGCCCATGAAAGCGACTGGGTCATTTTGGGCCAATTACCAGGAGACTGAGAGTTCTAGTACCATCTTAGCTGATGAAGGCCACCAGGGTCATTTTGGGCCAATTACCAGGAGACTGAGAGTTCCAGACCCGGCTTAGCCATGAAAGCCACTGGGTCATTTTGAGCCAATTACCAGGAGACTGGATGTTCTAGTCCCGTCTTAGCCCATGAAAGCCACTGGGTCATTTTGGGCCAATTACCAGGAGACTGAGATTTCTAGTCCCATCTTAGCACATGAAAGCCACTGGGTCATTTTGGGCCAATTACCAGGAGACTGGGAGTTCTAGTGCCATCTTAGCCCATGTAAACCTCTGGGTCATTTTCAGCCAATTACGAGGAGACTGAGAGTTCTAGAACCAGCTTAGCCATGAAAGGCACTGGGTCATTTTCGACCAATTACCAGGAGACTGCGAGTTTTAGTTCCGTTTTAGCCCATAAAAGCCACTGGGTCATTTTGAGCCAATTACCAGGAGACAGGGAGTTCTAGTCCAGTCTTAGCCCATGAAAGCCACTCGGTCATTTTGGGCCAATTACCAGGAGACTGGGAGTTCTAGTCCCGTCTTAGCCCATGAAAGCCGCTGGGTCATTTTGGGCCAATTATCAGGAGACTGACATTTCTCGTCCGTCTTAGCCATGAAAGCCACTGGGTCATTCTGAGCCAATTATCAGGAGACTGGGAATTCTTGTCCCTTCTTAGCCCATGGAAGCCACTGGGTTATTTTGGGCCAATTACCAGGAGACTGGGAGTTCTAGTCCCGTCTTATCCCATGAAACCTACTGGGTCCTTTTGGGACAATTACCAGGAGACTGAGAGTTCTAGACCTGGCTTAGCCATGAAACCTACTGGGTCATTTTGGGCCAATTACTAGGAGACTGAGAGTTCTAGACCCGGCTTAGCCATGAAAGCCACTGGGTCATTTTGGGCTAATTACCAGGAGACTGCGAGTTCTAGTCCCGTCTTAACCCATGAAAGCCAATGGGTCATTTTGAGCCAATTACCAGGAGACTGGGTGTTCTAGTCCCGTCTTAGCACATGAAAGCCACTGGGTCATTTTGGGCCGATTACCAGGAGACTGGGAGTTCTAGTGCCATCTTAGCCCATGAAAGCCACTGGGTCATTTTGGGCCAATTACCAGGAGCCTGAGAGTTCTAGACCTTTCTTACCCATGAAAGCCACATGGGTGACTTTGGGCCAATTACCAGGAGACTGAGAGTTCTTGTCCCGTCTTAACCCATGAAAGCCACCTGGGTGACTTGCCAATTACCAAGAGATTGGGAGTTCTAGATTCGTCTTAGCGCATGAAAGACAACTGGGTGACTTGGGCCAATTTCCAGGAGACTTTGAGTTCCAGTCCTGTCTTAGCCCATGAAAGCCACTGTGTCATTTTGAGCCAATTACCAGGAGACTGAGACTTCTAGTCCCGTCTTAGCCCATGAAAGCCGCTGGGTCATTTTGGGCCAATTATCAGAAGACTGAGATTTCTAGTCCGTCTTAGCCCATGAAAGCCACTGGGTCATTTTGGGGCAATAACCAGGAGACTGGGAGTTCTAGTCCCGTTTTAGCCCATGTAAGCCTCTGGGTCATTTTGGGCCAATTACCAGGAAACTGAGAGTTCTAGACCCGGCATAGCCATGAAAGTCACTGGGTCATTTTGGGCTAATTACCAGGAGACTGCAAGTTCTATTCCTGTCTTAGCCCATGAAAGCTACTGGGTCATTTTGGGACAATTACCAGGAGACTGGGAGTTCTAGTCCCGTCTTAGCCCATAAAAGCCACTGGGTCATTTTGAGCCAATTACCAGGAGACAGGGAGTTCTAGTCCAGTCATAGCCCATAAAAGCCACTCGGTCATTTTGGGCCAATTACCAGGAGACTGGGAGTTCTAGTCCCGTCTTAGCCCATGAAAGCCGCTGGGTCATTTTGGGCCAATTATCAGGAGACTGACATTTCTCGTCTGTCTTAGCCATGAAAGCCACTGGGTCATTCTGAGCCAATTACCAGGAGACTGGAATTCTTGTCCCTTCTTAGGCCATGGAAGCCACTGGGTCATTTTGGGCCAATTACCAGGAGACTGAGAGTTCTAGACCCGGCTTAGCCATGAAAGCCACTGGGTCATTTTGGGCTAATTACCAGGAGACTGCGAGTTCTAGTCCCGTCTTAACCCATGAAAGCCAATGGGTCATTTTGAGCCAATTACCAGGAGACTGGGTGTTCTAGTCCCGTCTTAGCACATGAAAGCCACTGGGTCATTTTGGGCCGATTACCAGGAGACTGGGAGTTCTAGTGCCATCTTAGCCCATGAAAGCCACTGGGTCATTTTGGGCCAATTACCAGGAGCCTGAGAGTTCTAGACCTTTCTTACCCATGAAAGCCACATGGGTGACTTTGGGCCAATTACCAGGAGACTGGGAGTTCTACACCTGTCTTAGCCCATGAAAATCACTGGGTCATTTTGGGCCAATTACCAGGAGACTAGGAATTCTAGTCCCATCTTAGCCCATGAAAGGCACTGGGTCATTTTGGGCCAATTACCAGGAGACTGGGAGTTCTAGTCCTGTCTTAGCCGATGAAAGCCACTGGGTCATTGTGGGCCAATTACCAGCAGACTGAGAGTTCTAGACCCGTCTTAGCCCATAAAAGCCACTGGGTCATTTTGGGCCAATTACCAGGAGACTGAGAGTTCTTGTCCCGTCTTAACCCATGAAAGCCACCTGGGTGACTGGCCAATTACCAAGAGATTGGGAGTTCTAGATTCGTCTTAGCGCATGAAAGACAACTGGGTGACTTGGGCCAATTTCCAGGAGACTTTGAGTTCCAGTCCTGTCTTAGCCCATGAAAGCCACTGTGTCATTTTGAGCCAATTACCAGGAGACTGAGACTTCTAGTCCCGTCTTAGCCCATGAAAGCCGCTGGGTCATTTTGGGCCAATTATCAGAAGACTGAGATTTCTAGTCCGTCTTAGCCCATGAAAGCCACTGGGTCATTTTGGGGCAATTACCAGGAGACTGGGAGTTCTAGTCCCGTTTTAGCCCATGTAAGCCACTGGGTCATTTTGGGCCAATTACCAGGAAACTGAGAGTTCTAGACCCGGCATAGCCATGAAAGCCACTGGGTCATTTTGGGCTAATTACCAGGAGACTGCAAGTTCTATTCCTGTCTTAGCCCATGAAAGCTACTGGGTCATTTTGGGACAATTACCAGGAGACTGGGAGTTCTAGTCCCGTCTTAGCCCATGTAAGCCTCTGGGTCATTTTGAGCCAATTACCAGGAGACTGAGACTTCTAGTCCCGTCTTAGCCCATGAAAGCCGCTGGGTCATTTTGGGCCAATTATCAGAAGACTGAGATTTCTAGTCCGTCTTAGCCCATGAAAGCCACTGGGTCATTTTGGCCAATTACCAGGAGACTGGGAGTTCTAGTCCCGTTTTAGCCCATGTAAGCCTCTCGGTCATTTTGGGCCAATTACCAGGAAACTGAGAGTTCTAGACCCGGCATAGCCATGAAAGCCACTGGGTCATTTTGGGCTAATTACCAGGAGACTGCAAGTTCTAGTCCTGTCTTAGCCCATGAAAGCTACTGGGTCATTTTGGGACAATTACCAGGAGACTGGGATTTCTAGTCCCGTCTTAGCCCATAAAAGCCACTGGGTCATTTTGAGCCAATTACCAGGAGACAGGGAGTTCTAGTCCAGTCATAGCCCATAAAAGCCACTCGGTCATTTTGGGCCAATTACCAGGAGACTGGGAGTTCTAGTCCCGTCTTAGCCCATGAAAGCCGCTGGGTCATTTTGGGCCAATTATCAGGAGACTGACATTTCTCGTCTGTCTTAGCCATGAAAGCCACTGGGTCATTCTGAGCCAATTACCAGGAGACTGGAATTCTTGTCCCTTCTTAGGCCATGGAAGCCACTGGGTCATTTTGGGCCAATTACCAGGAGACTGGGAGTTCTAGTCCCGTCTTAGCCTATGAAACCTGCTGGGTCATTTTGGGCCAATTACCAGGAGACTGAGAGTTCTAGACCTGGCTTAGCCATGAAACCTACTGGGTCATTTTGGGCCGATTACCAGGAGACTGGGAGTTCTAGTGCCATCTTAGCCCATGAAAGCCACTGGGTCATTTTGGGCCAATTACCAGGAGCCTGAGAGTTCTAGACCTTTCTTACCCATGAAAGCCACATGGGTGACTTTGGGCCAATTACCAGGAGACTGGGAGTTCTACACCTGTCTTAGCCCATGAAAATCACTGGGTCATTTTGGGCCAATTACCAGGAGACTAGGAATTCTAGTCCCATCTTAGCCCATGAAAGGCACTGGGTCATTTTGGGCCAATTACCAGGAGACTGGGAGTTCTAGTCCTGTCTTAGCCGATGAAAGCCACTGGGTCATTGTGGGCCAATTACCAGCAGACTGAGAGTTCTAGACCCGTCTTAGCCTATGAAAGCCACTGGGTCATTTTGGGCCAATTACCAGGAAACTGAGAGTTCTAGTCCCGTCTTAGCCCATAAAAGCCACTGGGTCATTTTGGGCCAATTACCAGGAGACTGAGAGTTCTTGTCCCGTCTTAACCCATGAAAGCCACCTGGGTGACTTGCCAATTACCAAGAGATTGGGAGTTCTAGATTCGTCTTAGCGCATGAAAGACAACTGGGTGACTTGGGCCAATTTCCAGGAGACTTTGAGTTCCAGTCCTGTCTTAGCCCATGAAAGCCACTGTGTCATTTTGAGCCAATTACCAGGAGACTGAGACTTCTAGTCCCGTCTTAGCCCATGAAAGCCGCTGGGTCATTTTGGGCCAATTATCAGAAGACTGAGATTTCTAGTCGGTCTTAGCCCATGAAAGCCACTGGGTCATTTTGGGGCAATTACCAGGAGACTGAGAGTTCTAGTCCCGTTTTAGCCCATGTAAGCCTCTGGGTCATTTTGGGCCAATTACCAGGAAACTGAGAGTTCTAGACCCGGCATAGCCATGAAAGCCACTGGGTCATTTTGGACTAATTACCAGGAGACTGCAAGTTCTATTCCTGTCTTAGCCCATGAAAGCTACTGGGTCATTTTGGGACAATTACCAGGAGACTGGGAGTTCTAGTCCCGTCTTAGCCCATGTAAGCCTCTGGGTCATTTTGAGCCAATTACCAGGAGACTGAGACTTCTAGTCCCGTCTTAGCCCATGAAAGCCGCTGGGTCATTTTGGGCCAATTATCAGAAGACTGAGATTTCTAGTCCGTCTTAGCCCATGAAAGTCACTGGGTCATTTTGGGGCAATTACCAGGAGACTGGGAGTTCTAGTCCCGTTTTAGCCCATGTAAGCCTCTGGGTCATTTTGAGCCAATTACCAGGAGACTGAGACTTCTAGTCCCGTCTTAGCCCATGAAAGCCGCTGGGTCATTTTGGGCCAATTATCAGAAGACTGAGATTTCTAGTCCGTCATAGCCCATGAAAGCCACTGGGTCATTTTGGGGCAATTACCAGGAGACTGGGAGTTCTAATCCCATCTTAGCCCATGTAAGCCTCTGGGTCATTTTCAGCCAATTACGAGGAGACTGAGAGTCCTAGATCCGGCTTAGCCATGAAAGCCACTGGGTCATTTTGGGCCAATTAAAAGGAGACTGCGAGTTCTAGTCCCGTCTTAACCCATGAAAGCCACTAGGTCATTTTAAGCAATTACCAGGAGACTGGGAGTTCTAGTGCCGTCTTAACCCATGAAAGCCACTGGGTCATTTTGAGCCAATTACCAGGAGACTGGGAGTTCTAGTCCAATCTTAGCCCATGAAAGCCACTGGGTCATTTTGGGCCAATTACCAGGAGACTGAGACTTCTAGTACCGTCTTAGCACATGCAAGCCATTGGGTCATTTTTGGCCAATTATCAGAAGACTGAGATTTCTAGTCCGTCTTAGCCCATGAAAGCCACTGAGTCATTTTGGGGCAATTACCAGGAGACTGGGAGTTCTAGTCCCGTCTTACCCCATGTAAGCCTCTGGGTCATTTTCAGCCAATTACCAGGAGATAGAGTTATAGATCCGGCTTAGCCATGAAAGCCACTGGGACATTTTGGGCCAATTACCAGGAGACTGCGTGTTCTAGTCCCATCTTAACCCATGAAAGCCACTAGGTCATTTTGAGCCAATTACCAGGAGACTGGGAGTTCTAGTCCTGTCTTAACCCATGAAAGCCACTGGGTCATTTTGAGCCAATTACCAGGAGACTGGGAGTTCTAGTCCAGTCATAGCCCATGAAAGCCACTCGGTCATTTTGGGCCAATTACCAGGAGACTGGGAGTTCTAGTCCCGTCTTAGCCCATGAAAGCCGCTGGGTCATTTTGGGCCAATTATCAGGAGACTGACATTTCTCGTCTGTCTTAGCCATGAAAGCCACTGGGTCATTCTGAGCCAATTACCAGGAGACTGGAATTCTTGTCCCTTCTTAGGCCATGGAAGCCACTGGGTCATTTTGGGCCAATTACCAGGAGACTGGGAGTTCTAGTCCCGTCTTAGCCTATGAAACCTGCTGGGTCATTTTGGGCCAATTACCAGGAGACTGAGAGTTCTAGACCTGGCTTAGCCATGAAACCTACTGGGTCATTTTGGGCCAATTACTAGGAGACTGAGAGTTCTAGACCCGGCTTAGCCATGAAAGCCACTGGGTCATTTTGGGCTAATTACCAGGAGACTGCGAGTTCTAGTCCCGTCTTAACCCATGAAAGCCACTGGGTCATTTTGAGCCAATTACCAGGAGACTGGGTGTTCTAGTCCCGTCTTAGCCCATGAAAGCCACTGGGTCATTTTGGGCCAATTACCAGGAGACTGAGAGTTCTAGTCCCGTCTTACCACATGAAAGCCACTGGGTCATTTTGGGCCAATTACCAGGAGACTGGGAGTTCTAGTGCCATCTTAGCCCATGTAAACCTCTGGGTCATTTTCAGCCAATTACGAGGAGACTGAGAGTTTTAGAACCAGCTTAGCCATGAAAGGCACTGGGTCATTTTCGGCCAATTACCAGGAGACTGCGAGTTTTAGTTCCGTCTTAGCCCATAAAAGCCACTGGGTCATTTTGAGCCAATTACCAGGAGACAGGGAGTTCTAGTCCAGTCTTAGCCCATGAAAGCGCTGGGTCATTTTGGGCCAATTATCAGGAGACTGACATTTCTCGTCCGTCTTAGCCATGAAAGCCACTGGGTCATTTTGGGCCAATTACAAGGAGACTGGGAGTTCTAGTCCTGTCTTAGCTCATTAAAGCCACTGGGTCATTTTGGACCAATTACCAGGAGACTGAGAGTTCTAGTACCATCTTATCCCATGAACGCCGCTTGGTCATTCTGGGCCAATTTTCAGTAGACTGAGATTTCTAGTCCGTCATAGCCCATGAAAGCCACTGGGTCATTTTGGGGCAATTACCAGGAGACTGGGAGTTCTAATCCCATCTTAGCCCATGTAAGCCTCTGGGTCATTTTCAGCCAATTACGAGGAGACTGAGAGTCCTAGATCCGGCTTAGCCATGAAAGCCACTGGGTCATTTTGGGCCAATTAAAAGGAGACTGCGAGTTCTAGTCCCGTCTTAACCCATGAAAGCCACTAGGTCATTTTAAGCAATTACCAGGAGACTGGGAGTTCTAGTGCCGTCTTAACCCATGAAAGCCACTGGGTCATTTTGAGCCAATTACCAGGAGACTGGGAGTTCTAGTCCAATCTTAGCCCATGAAAGCCACTGGGTCATTTTGGGCCAATTACCAGGAGACTGAGACTTCTAGTACCGTCTTAGCACATGCAAGCCATTGGGTCATTTTTGGCCAATTATCAGAAGACTGAGATTTCTAGTCCGTCTTAGCCCATGAAAGCCACTGAGTCATTTTGGGGCAATTACCAGGAGACTGGGAGTTCTAGTCCCGTCTTACCCCATGTAAGCCTCTGGGTCATTTTCAGCCAATTACCAGGAGATAGAGTTATAGATCCGGCTTAGCCATGAAAGCCACTGGGACATTTTGGGCCAATTACCAGGAGACTGCGTGTTCTAGTCCCATCTTAACCCATGAAAGCCACTAGGTCATTTTGAGCCAATTACCAGGAGACTGGGAGTTCTAGTCCTGTCTTAACCCATGAAAGCCACTGGGTCATTTTGAGCCAATTACCAGGAGACTGGGAGTTCTAGTCCCGTCTTAGCCCATGAAAGCCACTGGGTCATTCTGAGCCAATTACCAGGAGACTGGAATTCTTGTCCCTTCTTAGGCCATGGAAGCCACTGGGTTATTTTGGGCCAATTACCAGGAGACTGGGAGTTCTAGTCCCGTCTTAGCCTATGAAACCTGCTGGGTCATTTTGGGCCAATTACCAGGAGACTGAGAGTTCTAGACCTGGCTTAGCCATGAAACCTACTGGGTCATTTTGGGCCAATTACTAGGAGACTGAGAGTTCTAGACCCGGCTTAGCCATGAAAGCCACTGGGTCATTTTGGGCTAATTACCAGGAGACTGCGAGTTCTAGTCCCGTCTTAACCCATGAAAGCCACTGGGTCATTTTGAGCCAATTACCAGGAGACTGGGTGTTCTAGTCCCGTCTTAGCCCATGAAAGCCACTGGGTCATTTTGGGCCAATTACCAGGAGACTGAGAGTTCTAGTCCCGTCTTACCACATGAAAGCCACTGGGTCATTTTGGGCCAATTACCAGGAGACTGGGAGTTCTAGTGCCATCTTAGCCCATGTAAACCTCTGGGTCATTTTCAGCCAATTACGAGGAGACTGAGAGTTCTAGAACCAGCTTAGCCATGAAAGGCACTGGGTCATTTTCGGCCAATTACCAGGAGACTGCGAGTTTTAGTTCCGTCTTAGCCCATAAAAGCCACTGGGTCATTTTGAGCCAATTACCAGGAGACAGGGAGTTCTAGTCCAGTCCTAGCCCATGAAAGCGCTGGGTCATTTTGGGCCAATTATCAGGAGACTGACATTTCTCGTCCGTCTTAGCCATGAAAGCCACTGGGTCATTCTGAGCCAATTACCAGGAGACTGGGTATTCTTGTCCCTTCTTAGCCCATGGAAGCCACTGGGTCATTTTGGGCCAATTACCAGGAGACTGGGAGTTCTAGTCCCGTCTTAGGCCATGAAACCTACTCGGTCATTTTGGGCCAATTACCAGGAGACTGAGAGTTCTAGTCCCGTATTAGCACATGAAAGCCAATGGGTCATTTTGGGCCAATTACCAGGAGACTGAGAGTTCTAGTCCCGTCTTAGCCCCTGAAAGCCACTGGGTCAATTTGGGCCAATTACCAGGAGACTGAGAGTTCTAGTCCCGTCTTAGCCCATGAAAGGCACTGGGTCATTTTGGGCCAATTACCAGGAGACTGAGAGTTCTAGACCCGTCTTAGCCTATAAAAACCACTGGGTCATTTTGGATGAATTACTAGGAAACTGGGAGTTCTAGACCTGTCTTACCCCATGAAAGCCACCTGGGTGACTTTGAGCCAATTACCAGGAGACTGGGAGTTCTAGTCCCATCTTAGCCCATGAAAACCACCTGGGTGAGTTTGGGCCAATCAGCAGGAGACTGAGAGTTTTTGACCTGGCATAGCTAACGCCACCTGGATGACTTTGGGCCAATTACCAGGAGACTGGGAGTTCTACACCTGTCTTAGCCCATAAAAGCCACTGGGTCATTTTGGGCGAATTACCAGGAGACTGGGAATTCAGTCCCTTCTTAGCCCATGAAAGCCACTGGGTCATTTTGGCCAATTAACAGGAGACTGAAAGTTCTAGTCCTGTCTTAGCCGATAAAAGCCACCTGGGTGACTTTGGGCCAATCAGCAGGAGACTGAGAGTTTTAGACCTGGCATACCTCATGAAAGCCACCTGGGTGACTTTGGGCCAATTACCAAGAGACTGGGAATTCTAGTCCCGTCTTAGCCCATGAAAGCGACTGGGTCATTTTGGGCCAATTACCAGGAGACTGAGAGTTCTAGTACCATCTTAGCTGATGAAGGCCACCAGGGTCATTTTGGGCCAATTACCAGGAGACTGAGAGTTCCAGACCCGGCTTAGCCATGAAAGCCACTGGGTCATTTTGAGCCAATTACCAGGAGACTGGATGTTCTAGTCCCGTCTTAGCCCATGAAAGCCACTGGGTCATTTTGGGCCAATTACCAGGAGACTGAGATTTCTAGTCCCATCTTAGCACATGAAAGCCACTGGGTCATTTTGGGCCAATTACCAGGAGACTGGGAGTTCTAGTGCCATCTTAGCCCATGTAAACCTCTGGGTCATTTTCAGCCAATTACGAGGAGACTGAGAGTTCTAGAACCAGCTTAGCCATGAAAGGCACTGGGTCATTTTCGACCAATTACCAGGAGACTGCGAGTTTTAGTTCCGTTTTAGCCCATAAAAGCCACTGGGTCATTTTGAGCCAATTACCAGGAGACAGGGAGTTCTAGTCCAGTCTTAGCCCATGAAAGCCACTCGGTCATTTTGGGCCAATTACCAGGAGACTGGGAGTTCTAGTCCCGTCTTAGCCCATGAAAGCCGCTGGGTCATTTTGGGCCAATTATCAGGAGACTGACATTTCTCGTCCGTCTTAGCCATGAAAGCCACTGGGTCATTCTGAGCCAATTATCAGGAGACTGGGAATTCTTGTCCCTTCTTAGCCCATGGAAGCCACTGGGTTATTTTGGGCCAATTACCAGGAGACTGGGAGTTCTAGTCCCGTCTTATCCCATGAAACCTACTGGGTCCTTTTGGGACAATTACCAGGAGACTGAGAGTTCTAGACCTGGCTTAGCCATGAAACCTACTGGGTCATTTTGGGCCAATTACTAGGAGACTGAGAGTTCTAGACCCGGCTTAGCCATGAAAGCCACTGGGTCATTTTGGGCTAATTACCAGGAGACTGCGAGTTCTAGTCCCGTCTTAACCCATGAAAGCCAATGGGTCATTTTGAGCCAATTACCAGGAGACTGGGTGTTCTAGTCCCGTCTTAGCACATGAAAGCCACTGGGTCATTTTGGGCCGATTACCAGGAGACTGGGAGTTCTAGTGCCATCTTAGCCCATGAAAGCCACTGGGTCATTTTGGGCCAATTACCAGGAGCCTGAGAGTTCTAGACCTTTCTTACCCATGAAAGCCACATGGGTGACTTTGGGCCAATTACCAGGAGACTGAGAGTTCTTGTCCCGTCTTAACCCATGAAAGCCACCTGGGTGACTTGCCAATTACCAAGAGATTGGGAGTTCTAGATTCGTCTTAGCGCATGAAAGACAACTGGGTGACTTGGGCCAATTTCCAGGAGACTTTGAGTTCCAGTCCTGTCTTAGCCCATGAAAGCCACTGTGTCATTTTGAGCCAATTACCAGGAGACTGAGACTTCTAGTCCCGTCTTAGCCCATGAAAGCCGCTGGGTCATTTTGGGCCAATTATCAGAAGACTGAGATTTCTAGTCCGTCTTAGCCCATGAAAGCCACTGGGTCATTTTGGGGCAATAACCAGGAGACTGGGAGTTCTAGTCCCGTTTTAGCCCATGTAAGCCTCTGGGTCATTTTGGGCCAATTACCAGGAAACTGAGAGTTCTAGACCCGGCATAGCCATGAAAGTCACTGGGTCATTTTGGGCTAATTACCAGGAGACTGCAAGTTCTATTCCTGTCTTAGCCCATGAAAGCTACTGGGTCATTTTGGGACAATTACCAGGAGACTGGGAGTTCTAGTCCCGTCTTAGCCCATGTAAGCCTCTGGGTCATTTTGAGCCAATTACCAGGAGACTGAGACTTCTAGTCCCGTCTTAGCCCATGAAAGCCGCTGGGTCATTTTGGGACAATTATCAGAAGACTGAGATTTCTAGTCCGTCTTAGCCCATGAAAGCCACTGGGTCATTTTGGGGCAATTACCAGGAGACTGGGAGTTCTAGTCCCGTTTTAGCCCATGTAAGCCTCTGGGTCATTTTGGGCCAATTACCAGGAAACTGAGAGTTCTAGACCCGGCATAGCCATGAAAGCCACTGAGTCATTTTGGGCTAATTACCAGGAGACTGCAAGTTCTAGTCCTGTCTTAGCCCATGAAAGCTACTGGGTCATTTTGGGACAATTACCAGGAGACTGGGATTTCTAGTCCCGTCTTAGCCCATAAAAGCCACTGGGTCATTTTGAGCCAATTACCAGGAGACAGGGAGTTCTAGTCCAGTCATAGCCCATGAAAGCCACTCGGTCATTTTGGGCCAATTACCAGGAGACTGGGAGTTCTAGTCCCGTCTTAGCCCATGAAAGCCGCTGGGTCATTTTGGGCCAATTATCAGGAGACTGACATTTCTCGTCTGTCTTAGCCATGAAAGCCACTGGGTCATTCTGAGCCAATTACCAGGAGACTGGAATTCTTGTCCCTTCTTAGGCCATGGAAGCCACTGGGTTATTTTGGGCCAATTACCAGGAGACTGGGAGTTCTAGTCCCGTCTTAGCCTATGAAACCTGCTGGGTCATTTTGGGCCAATTACCAGGAGACTGAGAGTTCTAGACCTGGCTTAGCCATGAAACCTACTGGGTCATTTTGGGCCAATTACTAGGAGACTGAGAGTTCTAGACCCGGCTTAGCCATGAAAGCCACTGGGTCATTTTGGGCTAATTACCAGGAGACTGCGAGTTCTAGTCCCGTCTTAACCCATGAAAGCCACTGGGTCATTTTGAGCCAATTACCAGGAGACTGGGTGTTCTAGTCCCGTCTTAGCCCATGAAAGCCACTGGGTCATTTTGGGCCAATTACCAGGAGACTGAGAGTTCTAGTCCCGTCTTACCACATGAAAGCCACTGGGTCATTTTGGGCCAATTACCAGGAGACTGGGAGTTCTAGTGCCATCTTAGCCCATGTAAACCTCTGGGTCATTTTCAGCCAATTACGAGGAGACTGAGAGTTCTAGAACCAGCTTAGCCATGAAAGGCACTGGGTCATTTTCGGCCAATTACCAGGAGACTGCGAGTTTTAGTTCCGTCTTAGCCCATAAAAGCCACTGGGTCATTTTGAGCCAATTACCAGGAGACAGGGAGTTCTAGTCCAGTCCTAGCCCATGAAAGCGCTGGGTCATTTTGGGCCAATTATCAGGAGACTGACATTTCTCGTCCGTCTTAGCCATGAAAGCCACTGGGTCATTCTGAGCCAATTACCAGGAGACTGGGTATTCTTGTCCCTTCTTAGCCCATGGAAGCCACTGGGTCATTTTGGGCCAATTACCAGGAGACTGGGAGTTCTAGTCCCGTCTTAGCTCATTAAAGCCACTGGGTCATTTTGGACCAATTACCAGGAGACTGAGAGTTCTAGTACCATCTTATCCCATGAACGCCGCTTGGTCATTTTGGGCCAATTTTCAGTAGACTGAGATTTCTAGTCCGTCATAGCCCATGAAAGCCACTGGGTCATTTTGGGGCAATTACCAGGAGACTGGGAGTTCTAGTCCCGTCTTAGCCCATGTAAGCCTCTGGGTCATTTTCAGCCAATTACGAGGAGACTGAGAGTCCTAGATCCGGCTTAGCCATGAAAGCCACTGGATCATTTTGGGCCAATTAAAAGGAGACTGCGAGTTCTAGTCCCGTCTTAACCCATGAAAGCCACTAGGTCATTTTGAGCCAATTACCAGGAGACTGGGAGTTCTAGTGCCGTCTTAACCCATGAAAGCCACTGGGTCATTTTGAGCCAATTACCAGGAGACTGGGAGTTCTAGTCCAATCTTAGCCCATGAAAGCCACTGGGTCATTTTGGGCCAATTACCAGGAGACTGAGACTTCTAGTACCGTCTTAGCACATGCAAGCCATTGGGTCATTTTTGGCCAATTATCAGAAGACTGAGATTTCTAGTCCGTCTTAGCCCATGAAAGCCACTGAGTCATTTTGGGGCAATTACCAGGAGACTGGGAGTTCTAGTCCCGTCTTACCCCATGTAAGCCTCTGGGTCATTTTCAGCCAATTACCAGGAGACAGAGTTATAGATCCGGCTTAGCCATGAAAGCCACTGGGACATTTTGGGCCAATTACCAGGAGACTGCGTGTTCTAGTCCCATCTTAACCCATGAAAGCCACTAGGTCATTTTGAGCCAATTACCAGGAGACTGGGAGTTCTAGTCCTGTCTTAACCCATGAAAGCCACTGGGTCATTTTGAGCCAATTACCAGGAGACTGGGAGTTCTAGTCCCGTCTTAGCCCATGAAAGCCACTGGGTCATTTTGGGCCAATTACCAGGAGACTGGGAGTTCTAGTCCCGTCTTAGGCCATGAAACCTACTGGGTCATTTTGGGCCAATTACCAGGAGACTGAGAGTTCTAGACCCATCTTAGCCCACGAAAGGCACTGGGTTATTTTGGGCCAATTACCAGGAGACTGGGAGTTCTAGTCCCGTCTTAGGCCATGAAACCTACTCGGTCATTTTGGGCCAATTACCAGGAGACTGAGAGTTCTAGTCCCGTATTAGCACATGAAAGCCAATGGGTCATTTTGGGCCAATTACCAGGAGACTGAGAGTTCTAGTCCCGTCTTAGCCCCTGAAAGCCACTGGGTCAATTTGGGCCAATTACCAGGAGACTGCGAGTTCTAGTCCCGTCTTAGCCCATGAAAGGCACTGGGTCATTTTGGGCCAATTACCAGGAGACTGAGAGTTCTAGACCCGTCTTAGCCTATAAAAACCACTGGGTCATTTTGGATGAATTACTAGGAAACTGGGAGTTCTAGACCTGTCTTACCCCATGAAAGCCACCTGGGTGACTTTGAGCCAATTACCAGGAGACTGGGAGTTCTAGTCCCATCTTAGCCCATGAAAACCACCTGGGTGAGTTTGGGCCAATCAGCAGGAGACTGAGAGTTTTTGACCTGGCATAGCTAACGCCACCTGGATGACTTTGGGCCAATTACCAGGAGACTGGGAGTTCTACACCTGTCTTAGCCCATAAAAGCCACTGGGTCATTTTGGGCGAATTTCCAGGAGACTGGGAATTCAGTCCCTTCTTAGCCCATGAAAGCCACTGGGTCATTTTGGCCAATTAACAGGAGACTGAAAGTTCTAGTCCTGTCTTAGCCGATAAAAGCCACCTGGGTGACTTTGGGCCAATCAGCAGGAGACTGAGAGTTTTAGACCTGGCATACCTCATGAAAGCCACCTGGGTGACTTTGGGCCAATTACCAAGAGACTGGGAATTCTAGTCCCGTCTTAGCCCATGAAAGCGACTGGGTCATTTTGGGCCAATTACCAGGAGACTGCGAGTTCTAGTCCTGTCTTAACCCATGAAAGCCACTGGGTCATTTTGAGCCAATTACCAGGAGACTGGGTGTTCTAGTCCCGTCTTAGCCCATGAAAGCCACTGGGTCATTTTGGGCCAATTACCAGGAGACTGAGATTTCTAGTCCCATCTTAGCACATGAAAGCCACTGGGTCATTTTGGGCCAATTACCAGGAGACTGGGAGTTCTAGTGCCATCTTAGCCCATGTAAACCTCTGGGTCATTTTCAGCCAATTACGAGGAGACTGAGAGTTCTAGAACCAGCTTAGCCATGAAAGGCACTGGGTCATTTTCGACCAATTACCAGGAGACTGCGAGTTTTAGTTCCGTTTTAGCCCATAAAAGCCACTGGGTCATTTTGAGCCAATTACCAGGAGACAGGGTGTTCTAGTCCAGTCTTAGCCCATGAAAGCCACTCGGTCATTTTGGGCCAATTACCAGGAGACTGGGAGTTCTAGTCCCGTCTTAGTCCATGAAAGCCGCTGGGTCATTTTGGGCCAATTATCAGGAGACTGACATTTCTCGTCCGTCTTAGCCATGAAAGCCACTGGGTCATTCTGAGCCAATTATCAGGAGACTGGGAATTCTTGTCCCTTCTTAGCCCATGGAAGCCACTGGGTTATTTTGGGCCAATTACCAGGAGACTGGGAGTTCTAGTCCCGTCTTATCCCATGAAACCTACTGGGTCCTTTTGGGACAATTACCAGGAGACTGAGAGTTCTAGACCTGGCTTAGCCATGAAACCTACTGGGTCATTTTGGGCCAATTACTAGGAGACTGAGAGTTCTAGACCCGGCTTAGCCATGAAAGCAACTGGGTCATTTTGGGCTAATTACCAGGAGACTGCGAGTTCTAGTCCCGTCTTAACCCATGAAGGCCAATGGGTCATTTTGAGCCAATTACCAGGAGACTGGGTGTTCTAGTCCCGTCTTAGCACATGAAAGCCACTGGGTCATTTTGGGCCGATTACCAGGAGACTGGGAGTTCTAGTGCCATCTTAGCCCATGAAAGCCACTGGGTCATTTTGGGCCAATTACCAGGAGCCTGAGAGTTCTAGACCTTTCTTACCCATGAAAGCCACATGGGTGACTTTGGGCCAATTACCAGGAGACTGGGAGTTCTACACATGTCTTAGCCCATGAAAATCACTGGGTCATTTTGGGCCAATTACCAGGAGACTAGGAATTCTAGTCCCATCTTAGCCCATGAAAGGCACTGGGTCATTTTGGGCCAATTACCAGGAGACTGGGAGTTCTAGTCCTGTCTTAGCCGATGAAAGCCACTGGGTCATTGTGGGCCAATTACCAGCAGACTGAGAGTTCTAGACCCGTCTTAGCCTATGAAAGCCACTGGGTCATTTTGGGCCAATTACCAGGAAACTGAGAGTTCTAGTCCCGTCTTAGCCCATAAAAGCCACTGGGTCATTTTGGGCCAATTACCAGGAGACTGAGAGTTCTTGTCCCGTCTTAACCCATGAAAGCCACCTGGGTGACTGGCCAATTACCAAGAGATTGGGAGTTCTAGATTCGTCTTAGCGCATGAAAGACAACTGGGTGACTTGGGCCAATTTCCAGGAGACTTTGAGTTCCAGTCCTGTCTTAGCCCATGAAAGCCACTGTGTCATTTTGAGCCAATTACCAGGAGACTGAGACTTCTAGTCCCGTCTTAGCCCATGAAAGCCGCTGGGTCATTTTGGGCCAATTATCAGAAGACTGAGATTTCTAGTCCGTCTTAGCCCATGAAAGCCACTGGGTCATTTTGGGGCAATTACCAGGAGACTGGGAGTTCTAGTCCCGTTTTAGCCCATGTAAGCCACTGGGTCATTTTGGGCCAATTACCAGGAAACTGAGAGTTCTAGACCCGGCATAGCCATGAAAGCCACTGGGTCATTTTGGGCTAATTACCAGGAGACTGCAAGTTCTATTCCTGTCTTAGCCCATGAAAGCTACTGGGTCATTTTGGGACAATTACCAGGAGACTGGGAGTTCTAGTCCCGTCTTAGCCCATGTAAGCCTCTGGGTCATTTTGAGCCAATTACCAGGAGACTGAGACTTCTAGTCCCGTCTTAGCCCATGAAAGCCGCTGGGTCATTTTGGGCCAATTATCAGAAGACTGAGATTTCTAGTCCGTCTTAGCCCATGAAAGCCACTGGGTCATTTTGGGGCAATTACCAGGAGACTGGGATTTCTAGTCCCGTCTTAGCCCATAAAAGCCACTGGGTCATTTTGAGCCAATTACCAGGAGACAGGGAGTTCTAGTCCAGTCATAGCCCATAAAAGCCACTCGGTCATTTTGGGCCAATTACCAGGAGACTGGGAGTTCTAGTCCCGTCTTAGCCCATGAAAGCCGCTGGGTCATTTTGGGCCAATTATCAGGAGACTGACATTTCTCGTCTGTCTTAGCCATGAAAGCCACTGGGTCATTCTGAGCCAATTACCAGGAGACTGGAATTCTTGTCCCTTCTTAGGCCATGGAAGCCACTGGGTCATTTTGGGCCAATTACCAGGAGACTGGGAGTTCTAGTCCCGTCTTAGCCTATGAAACCTGCTGGGTCATTTTGGGCCAATTACCAGGAGTCTGAGAGTTCTAGACCTGGCTTAGCCATGAAACCTACTGGGTCATTTTGGGCCGATTACCAGGAGACTGGGAGTTCTAGTGCCATCTTAGCCCATGAAAGCCACTGGGTCATTTTGGGCCAATTACCAGGAGCCTGAGAGTTCTAGACCTTTCTTACCCATGAAAGCCACATGGGTGACTTTGGGCCAATTACAAGGAGACTGGGAGTTCTACACCTGTCTTAGCCCATGAAAATCACTGGGTCATTTTGGGCCAATTACCAGGAGACTAGGAATTCTAGTCCCATCTTAGCCCATGAAAGGCACTGGGTCATTTTGGGCCAATTACCAGGAGACTGGGAGTTCTAGTCCTGTCTTAGCCGATGAAAGCCACTGGGTCATAGTGGGCCAATTACCAGCAGACTGAGAGTTCTAGACCCGTCTTAGCCTATGAAAGCCACTGGGTCATTTTGGGCCAATTACCAGGAAACTGAGAGTTCTAGTCCCGTCTTAGCCCATAAAAGCCACTGGGTCATTTTGGGCCAATTACCAGGAGACTGAGAGTTCTTGTCCCGTCTTAACCCATGAAAGCCACCTGGGTGACTTGCCAATTACCAAGAGATTGGGAGTTCTAGATTCGTCTTAGCGCATGAAAGACAACTGGGTGACTTGGGCCAATTTCCAGGAGACTTTGAGTTCCAGTCCTGTCTTAGCCCATGAAAGCCACTGTGTCATTTTGAGCCAATTACCAGGAGACTGAGACTTCTAGTCCCGTCTTAGCCCATGAAAGCCGCTGGGTCATTTTGGGCCAATTATCAGAAGACTGAGATTTCTAGTCCGTCTTAGCCCATGAAAGCCACTGGGTCATTTTGGGGCAATTACCAGGAGACTGGGAGTTCTTGTCCCGTTTTAGCCCATGTAAGCCTCTGGGTCATTTTGGGCCAATTACCAGGAAACTGAGAGTTCTAGACCCGGCATAGCCATGAAAGCCACTGGGTCATTTTGGGCTAATTACCAGGAGACTGCAAGTTCTATTCCTGTCTTAGCCCATGAAAGCTACTGGGTCATTTTGGGACAATTACCAGGAGACTGGGAGTTCTAGTCCCGTCTTAGCCCATGTAAGCCTCTGGGTCATTTTGAGCCAATTACCAGGAGACAGGGAGTTCTAGTCCAGTCATAGCCCATGAAAGCCACTCGGTCATTTTGGGCCAATTACCAGGAGACTGGGAGTTCTAGTCCCGTCTTAGCCCATGAAAGCCGCTGGGTCATTTTGGGCCAATTATCAGGAGACTGACATTTCTCGTCTGTCTTAGCCATGAAAGCCACTGGGTCATTCTGAGCCAATTACCAGGAGACTGGAATTCTTGTCCCTTCTTAGGCCATGGAAGCCACTGGGTCATTTTGGGCCAATTACCAGGAGACTGGGAGTTCTAGTCCCGTCTTAGCCTATGAAACCTGCTGGGTCATTTTGGGCCAATTACCAGGAGACTGAGAGTTCTAGACCTGGCTTAGCCATGAAACCTACTGGGTCATTTTGGGCCAATTACTAGGAGACTGAGAGTTCTAGACCCGGCTTAGCCATGAAAGCCACTGGGTCATTTTGGGCTAATTACCAGGAGACTGCGAGTTCTAGTCCCGTCTTAACCCATGAAAGCCACTGGGTCATTTTGAGCCAATTACCAGGAGACTGGGTGTTCTAGTCCCGTCTTAGCCCATGAAAGCCACTGGGTCATTTTGGGCCAATTACCAGGAGACTGAGAGTTCTAGTCCCGTCTTACCACATGAAAGCCACTGGGTCATTTTGGGCCAATTACCAGGAGACTGGGAGTTCTAGTGCCATCTTAGCCCATGTAAACCTCTGGGTCATTTTCAGCCAATTACGAGGAGACTGAGAGTTCTAGAACCAGCTTAGCCATGAAAGGCACTGGGTCATTTTCGGCCAATTACCAGGAGACTGCGAGTTTTAGTTCCGTCTTAGCCCATAAAAGCCACTGGGTCATTTTGAGCCAATTACCAGGAGACAGGGAGTTCTAGTCCAGTCTTAGCCCATGAAAGCGCTGGGTCATTTTGGGCCAATTATCAGGAGACTGACATTTCTCGTCCGTCTTAGCCATGAAAGCCACTGGGTCATTTTGGGCCAATTACCAGGAGACTGGGAGTTCTAGTCCCGTCTTAGCTCATTAAAGCCACTGGGTCATTTTGGACCAATTACCAGGAGACTGAGAGTTCTAGTACCATCTTATCCCATGAACGCCGCTTGGTCATTCTGGGCCAATTTTCAGTAGACTGAGATTTCTAGTCCGTCATAGCCCATGAAAGCCACTGGGTCATTTTGGGGCAATTACCAGGAGACTGGGAGTTCTAATCCCATCTTAGCCCATGTAAGCCTCTGGGTCATTTTCAGCCAATTACGAGGAGACTGAGAGTCCTAGATCCGGCTTAGCCATGAAAGCCACTGGGTCATTTTGGGCCAATTAAAAGGAGACTGCGAGTTCTAGTCCCGTCTTAACCCATGAAAGCCACTAGGTCATTTTAAGCAATTACCAGGAGACTGGGAGTTCTAGTGCCGTCTTAACCCATGAAAGCCACTGGGTCATTTTGAGCCAATTACCAGGAGACTGGGAGTTCTAGTCCAATCTTAGCCCATGAAAGCCACTGGGTCATTTTGGGCCAATTACCAGGAGACTGAGACTTCTAGTACCGTCTTAGCACATGCAAGCCATTGGGTCATTTTTGGCCAATTATCAGAAGACTGAGATTTCTAGTCCGTCTTAGCCCATGAAAGCCACTGAGTCATTTTGGGGCAATTACCAGGAGACTGGGAGTTCTAGTCCCGTCTTACCCCATGTAAGCCTCTGGGTCATTTTCAGCCAATTACCAGGAGACAGAGTTATAGATCCGGCTTAGCCATGAAAGCCACTGGGACATTTTGGGCCAATTACCAGGAGACTGCGTGTTCTAGTCCCATCTTAACCCATGAAAGCCACTAGGTCATTTTGAGCCAATTACCAGGAGACTGGGAGTTCTAGTCCTGTCTTAACCCATGAAAGCCACTGGGTCATTTTGAGCCAATTACCAGGAGACTGGGAGTTCTAGTCCCGTCTTAGCCCATGAAAGCCACTGGGTCATTTTGGGCCAATTACCAGGAGACTGGGAGTTCTAGTCCCGTCTTAGGCCATGAAACCTACTGGGTCATTTTGGGCCAATTACCAGGAGACTGAGAGTTCTAGACCCATCTTAGCCCACAAAAGGCACTGGGTCATTTTGGGCCAATTACCAGGAGACTGGGAGTTCTAGTCCCGTCTTAGGCCATGAAACCTACTCGGTCATTTTGGGCCAATTACCAGGAGACTGAGAGTTCTAGTCCCGTATTAGCACATGAAAGCCAATGGGTCATTTTGGGCCAATTACCAGGAGACTGAGAGTTCTAGTCCCGTCTTAGCCCCTGAAAGCCACTGGGTCAATTTGGGCCAATTACCAGGAGACTGCGAGTTCTAGTCCCGTCTTAGCCCATGAAAGGCACTGGGTCATTTTGGGCCAATTACCAGGAGACTGAGAGTTCTAGACCCGTCTTAGCCTATAAAAACCACTGGGTCATTTTGGATGAATTACTAGGAAACTGGGAGTTCTAGACCTGTCTTACCCCATGAAAGCCACCTGGGTGACTTTGAGCCAATTACCAGGAGACTGGGAGTTCTAGTCCCATCTTAGCCCATGAAAACCACCTGGGTGAGTTTGGGCCAATCAGCAGGAGACTGAGAGTTTTTGACCTGGCATAGCTAACGCCACCTGGATGACTTTGGGCCAATTACCAGGAGACTGGGAGTTCTACACCTGTCTTAGCCCATAAAAGCCACTGGGTCATTTTGGGCGAATTACCAGGAGACTGGGAATTCAGTCCCTTCTTAGCCCATGAAAGCCACTGGGTCATTTTGGCCAATTAACAGGAGACTGAAAGTTCTAGTCCTGTCTTAGCCGATAAAAGCCACCTGGGTGACTTTGGGCCAATCAGCAGGAGACTGAGAGTTTTAGACCTGGCATACCTCATGAAAGCCACCTGGGTGACTTTGGGCCAATTACCAAGAGACTGGGAATTCTAGTCCCGTCTTAGCCCATGAAAGCGACTGGGTCATTTTGGGCCAATTACCAGGAGACTGAGAGTTCTAGTACCATCTTAGCTGATGAAGGCCACCAGGGTCATTTTGGGCCAATTACCAGGAGACTGAGAGTTCCAGACCCGGCTTAGCCATGAAAGCCACTGGGTCATTTTGAGCCAATTACCAGGAGACTGGATGTTCTAGTCCCGTCTTAGCCCATGAAAGCCACTGGGTCATTTTGGGCCAATTACCAGGAGACTGAGATTTCTAGTCCCATCTTAGCACATGAAAGCCACTGGGTCATTTTGGGCCAATTACCAGGAGACTGGGAGTTCTAGTGCCATCTTAGCCCATGTAAACCTCTGGGTCATTTTCAGCCAATTACGAGGAGACTGAGAGTTCTAGAACCAGCTTAGCCATGAAAGGCACTGGGTCATTTTCGACCAATTACCAGGAGACTGCGAGTTTTAGTTCCGTTTTAGCCCATAAAAGCCACTGGGTCATTTTGAGCCAATTACCAGGAGACAGGGAGTTCTAGTCCAGTCTTAGCCCATGAAAGCCACTCGGTCATTTTGGGCCAATTACCAGGAGACTGGGAGTTCTAGTCCCGTCTTAGCCCATGAAAGCCGCTGGGTCATTTTGGGCCAATTATCAGGAGACTGACATTTCTCGTCCGTCTTAGCCATGAAAGCCACTGGGTCATTCTGAGCCAATTATCAGGAGACTGGGAATTCTTGTCCCTTCTTAGCCCATGGAAGCCACTGGGTTATTTTGGGCCTATTACCAGGAGACTGGGAGTTCTAGTCCCGTCTTAGCCCATGAAACCTACTGGGTCCTTTTGGGACAATTACCAGGAGACTGAGAGTTCTAGACCTGGCTTAGCCATGAAACCTACTGGGTCATTTTGGGCCAATTACTAGGAGACTGAGAGTTCTAGACCCGGCTTAGCCATGAAAGCCACTGGGTCATTTTGGGCTAATTACCAGGAGACTGCGAGTTCTAGTCCCGTCTTAACCCATGAAAGCCAATGGGTCATTTTGAGCCAATTACCAGGAGACTGGGTGTTCTAGTCCCGTCTTAGCACATGAAAGCCACTGGGTCATTTTGGGCCGATTACCAGGAGACTGGGAGTTCTAGTGCCATCTTAGCCCATGAAAGCCACTGGGTCATTTTGGGCCAATTACCAGGAGCCTGAGAGTTCTAGACCTTTCTTACCCATGAAAGCCACATGGGTGACTTTGGGCCAATTACCAGGAGACTGGGAGTTCTACACCTGTCTTAGCCCATGAAAATCACTGGGTCATTTTGGGCCAATTACCAGGAGACTAGGAATTCTAGTCCCATCTTAGCCCATGAAAGGCACTGGGTCATTTTGGGCCAATTACCAGGAGACTGAGACTTCTAGTCCCGTCTTAGCCCATGAAAGCCGCTGGGTCATTTTGGGCCAATTACCAGGAGACTAGGAATTCTAGTCCCATCTTAGCCCATGAAAGCCACTGTGTCATTTTGAGCCAATTACCAGGAGACTGAGACTTCTAGTCCCGTCTTAGCCCATGAAAGCCGCTGGGTCATTTTGGGCCAATTATCAGAAGACTGAGATTTCTAGTCCGTCTTAGCCCATGAAAGCCACTGGGTCATTTTGGGGCAATTACCAGGAGACTGGGAGTTCTAGTCCCGTTTTAGCCCATGTAAGCCACTGGGTCATTTTGGGCCAATTACCAGGAAACTGAGAGTTCTAGACCCGGCATAGCCATGAAAGCCACTGGGTCATTTTGGGCTAATTACCAGGAGACTGCAAGTTCTATTCCTGTCTTAGCCCATGAAAGCTACTGGGTCATTTTGGGACAATTACCAGGAGACTGGGAGTTCTAGTCCCGTCTTAGCCCATGTAAGCCTCTGGGTCATTTTGAGCCAATTACCAGGAGACTGAGACTTCTAGTCCCGTCTTAGCCCATGAAAGCCGCTGGGTCATTTTGGGCCAATTATCAGAAGACTGAGATTTCTAGTCCGTCTTAGCCCATGAAAGCCACTGGGTCATTTTGGGGCAATTACCAGGAGACTGGGAGTTCTAGTCCCGTTTTAGCCCATGTAAGCCTCTGGGTCATTTTGGGCCAATTACCAGGAAACTGAGAGTTCTAGACCCGGCATAGCCATGAAAGCCACTGGGTCATTTTGGGCTAATTACCAGGAGACTGCAAGTTCTAGTCCTGTCTTAGCCCATGAAAGCTACTGGGTCATTTTGGGACAATTACCAGGAGACTGGGATTTCTAGTCCCGTCTTAGCCCATAAAAGCCACTGGGTCATTTTGAGCCAATTACCAGGAGACAGGGAGTTCTAGTCCAGTCATAGCCCATGAAAGCCACTCAGTCATTTTGGGCCAATTACCAGGAGACTGGGAGTTCTAGTCCCGTCTTAGCCCATGAAAGCCGCTGGGTCATTTTGGGCCAATTATCAGGAGACTGACATTTCTCGTCTGTCTTAGCCATGAAAGCCACTGGGTCATTCTGAGCCAATTACCAGGAGACTGGAATTCTTGTCCCTTCTTAGGCCATGGAAGCCACTGGGTCATTTTGGGCCAATTACCAGGAGACTGGGAGTTCTAGTCCCGTCTTAGCCTATGAAACCTGCTGGGTCATTTTGGGCCAATTACCAGGAGACTGAGAGTTCTAGACCTGGCTTAGCCATGAAACCTACTGGGTCATTTTGGGCCAATTACTAGGAGACTGAGAGTTCTAGACCCGGCTTAGCCATGAAAGCCACTGGGTCATTTTGGGCTAATTACCAGGAGACTGCGAGTTCTAGTCCCGTCTTAACCCATAAAAGCCACTGGGTCATTTTGAGCCAATTACCAGGAGACAGGGAGTTCTAGTCCAGTCTTAGCCCATGAAAGCGCTGGGTCATTTTGGGCCAATTATCAGGAGACTGACATTTCTCGTCCGTCTTAGCCATGAAAGCCACTGGGTCATTCTGAGCCAATTACCAGGAGACTGGGTATTCTTGTCCCTTCTTAGCCCATGGAAGCCACTGGGTCATTTTCGGCCAATTACCGGGAGACTGGGAGTTCTAGTCCCGTCTTAGCTCATTAAAGCCACTGGGTCATTTTGGACCAATTACCAGGAGACTGAGAGTTCTAGTACCATCTTATCCCATGAACGCCGCTTGGTCATTTTGGGCCAATTTTCAGTAGACTGAGATTTCTAGTCCGTCATAGCCCATGAAAGCCACTGGGTTATTTTGGGGCAATTACCAGGAGACTGGGAGTTCTAGTCCCGTCTTAGCCCATGTAAGCCTCTGGGTCATTTTCAGAAAATTATGAGGAGACTGAGAGTCCTAGATCCGGCTTAGCCATGAAAGCCACTGGGTCATTTTGGGCCAATTAAAAGGAGACTGCGAGTTCTAGTCCCGTCTTAACCCATGAAAGCCACTAGGTCATTTTGAGCCAATTACCAGGAGACTGGGAGTTCTAGTGCCGTCTTAACCCATGAAAGCCACTGGGTCATTTTGAGCCAATTACCAGGAGACTGGGAGTTCTAGTCCAATCTTAGCCCATGAAAGCCACTGGGTCATTTTGGGCCAATTACCAGGAGACTGAGACTTCTAGTACCGTCTTAGCACATGCAAGCCATTGGGTCATTTTTGGCCAATTATCAGAAGACTGAGATTTCTAGTCCGTCTTAGCCCATGAAAGCCACTGAGTCATTTTGGGGCAATTACCAGGAGACTGGGAGTTCTAGTCCCGTCTTACCCCATGTAAGCCTCTGGGTCATTTTCAGCCAATTACCAGGAGACAGAGTTATAGATCCGGCTTAGCCATGAAAGCCACTGGGACATTTTGGGCCAATTACCAGGAGACTGCGTGTTCTAGTCCCATCTTAACCCATGAAAGCCACTAGGTCATTTTGAGCCAATTACCAGGAGACTGGGAGTTCTAGTCCTGTCTTAACCCATGAAAGCCACTGGGTCATTTTGAGCCAATTACCAGGAGACTGGGAGTTCTAGTCCCGTCTTAGCCCATGAAAGCCACTGGGTCATTTTGGGCCAATTACCAGGAGACTGGGAGTTCTAGTCCCGTCTTAGGCCATGAAACCTACTGGGTCATTTTGGGCCAATTACCAGGAGACTGAGAGTTCTAGACCCATCTTAGCCCACGAAAGGCACTGGGTCATTTTGGGCCAATTACCAGGAGACTGGGAGTTCTAGTCCCGTCTTAGGCCATGAAACCTACTCGGTCATTTTGGGCCAATTACCAGGAGACTGAGAGTTCTAGTCCCGTATTAGCACATGAAAGCCAATGGGTCATTTTGGGCCAATTACCAGGAGACTGAGAGTTCTAGTCCCGTCTTAGCCCCTGAAAGCCACTGGGTCAATTTGGGCCAATTACCAGGAGACTGCGAGTTCTAGTCCCGTCTTAGCCCATGAAAGGCACTGGGTCATTTTGGGCCAATTACCAGGAGACTGAGAGTTCTAGACCCGTCTTAGCCTATAAAAACCACTGGGTCATTTTGGATGAATTACTAGGAAACTGGGAGTTCTAGACCTGTCTTACCCCATGAAAGCCACCTGGGTGACTTTGAGCCAATTACCAGGAGACTGGGAGTTCTACACCTGTCTTAGCCCATAAAAGCCACTGGGTCATTTTGGGCGAATTACCAGGAGACTGGGAATTCAGTCCCTTCTTAGCCCATGAAAGCCACTGGGTCATTTTGGCCAATTAACAGGAGACTGAAAGTTCTAGTCCTGTCTTAGCCGATAAAAGCCACCTGGGTGACTTTGGGCCAATCAGCAGGAGACTGAGAGTTTTAGACCTGGCATACCTCATGAAAGCCACCTGGGTGACTTTGGGCCAATTACCAAGAGACTGGGAATTCTAGTCCCGCCTTAGCCCATGAAAGCGACTGGGTCATTTTGGGCCAATTACCAGGAGACTGAGAGTTCTAGTACCATCTTAGCTGATGAAGGCCACCAGGGTCATTTTGGGCCAATTACCAGGAGACTGAGAGTTCTAGACCTGGCTTAGCCATGAAACCTACTGGGTCATTTTGGGCCAATTACTAGGAGACTGAGAGTTCTAGACCCGGCTTAGCCATGAAAGCCACTGGGTCATTTTGGGCTAATTACCAGGAGACTGCGAGTTCTAGTCCCGTCTTAACCCATGAAAGCCACTGGGTCATTTTGAGCCAATTACCAGGAGACTGGGTGTTCTAGTCCCGTCTTAGCCCATGAAAGCCACTGGGTCATTTTGGGCCAATTACCAGGAGACTGAGAGTTCTAGTCCCGTCTTACCACATGAAAGCCACTGGGTCATTTTGGGCCAATTACCAGGAGACTGGGAGTTCTAGTGCCATCTTAGCCCATGTAAACCTCTGGGTCATTTTCAGCCAATTACGAGGAGACTGAGAGTTCTAGAACCAGCTTAGCCATGAAAGGCACTGGGTCATTTTCGGCCAATTACCAGGAGACTGCGAGTTTTAGTTCCGTCTTAGCCCATAAAAGCCACTGGGTCATTTTGAGCCAATTACCAGGAGACAGGGAGTTCTAGTCCAGTCTTAGCCCATGAAAGCGCTGGGTCATTTTGGGCCAATTATCAGGAGACTGACATTTCTCGTCCGTCTTAGCCATGAAAGCCACTGGGTCATTCTGAGCCAATTACCAGGAGACTGGGTATTCTTGTCCCTTCTTAGCCCATGGAAGCCACTGGGTCATTTTGGGCCAATTACCAGGAGACTGGGAGTTCTAGTCCCGTCTTAGCTCATTAAAGCCACTGGGTCATTTTGGACCAATTACCAGGAGACTGAGAGTTCTAGTACCATCTTATCCCATGAACGCCGCTTGGTCATTTTGGGCCAATTTTCAGTAGACTGAGATTTCTAGTCCGTCATAGCCCATGAAAGCCACTGGGTTATTTTGGGGCAATTACCAGGAGACTGGGAGTTCTAGTCCCGTCTTAGCCCATGTAAGCCTCTGGGTCATTTTCAGAAAATTACGAGGAGACTGAGAGTCCTAGATCCGGCTTAGCCATGAAAGCCACTGGGTCATTTTGGGCCAATTAAAAGGAGACTGCGAGTTCTAGTCCCGTCTTAACCCATGAAAGCCACTAGGTCATTTTGAGCCAATTACCAGGAGACTGGGAGTTCTAGTGCCGTCTTAACCCATGAAAGCCACTGGGTCATTTTGAGCCAATTACCAGGAGACTGGGAGTTCTAGTCCAATCTTAGCCCATGAAAGCCACTGGGTCATTTTGGGCCAATTACCAGGAGACTGAGACTTCTAGTACCGTCTTAGCACATGCAAGCCATTGGGTCATTTTTGGCCAATTATCAGAAGACTGAGATTTCTAGTCCGTCTTAGCCCATGAAAGCCACTGAGTCATTTTGGGGCAATTACCAGGAGACTGGGAGTTCTAGTCCCGTCTTACCCCATGTAAGCCTCTGGGTCATTTTCAGCCAATTACCAGGAGACAGAGTTATAGATCCGGCTTAGCCATGAAAGCCACTGGGACATTTTGGGCCAATTACCAGGAGACTGCGTGTTCTAGTCCCATCTTAACCCATGAAAGCCACTAGGTCATTTTGAGCCAATTACCAGGAGACTGGGAGTTCTAGTCCTGTCTTAACCCATGAAAGCCACTGGGTCATTTTGAGCCAATTACCAGGAGACTGGGAGTTCTAGTCCCGTCTTAGCCCACGAAAGGCACTGGGTCATTTTGGGCCAATTACCAGGAGACTGGGAGTTCTAGTCCCGTCTTAGGCCATGAAACCTACTCGGTCATTTTGGGCCAATTACCAGGAGACTGAGAGTTCTAGTCCCGTATTAGCACATGAAAGCCAATGGGTCATTTTGGGCCAATTACCAGGAGACTGAGAGTTCTAGTCCCGTCTTAGCCCCTGAAAGCCACTGGGTCAATTTGGGCCAATTACCAGGAGACTGCGAGTTCTAGTCCCGTCTTAGCCCATGAAAGGCACTGGGTCATTTTGGGCCAATTACCAGGAGACTGAGAGTTCTAGACCCGTCTTAGCCTATAAAAACCACTGGGTCATTTTGGATGAATTACTAGGAAACTGGGAGTTCTAGACCTGTCTTACCCCATGAAAGCCACCTGGGTGACTTTGAGCCAATTACCAGGAGACTGGGAGTTCTAGTCCCATCTTAGCCCATGAAAACCACCTGGGTGAGTTTGGGCCAATCAGCAGGAGACTGAGAGTTTTTGACCTGGCATAGCTAACGCCACCTGGATGACTTTGGGCCAATTACCAGGAGACTGGGAGTTCTACACCTGTCTTAGCCCATAAAAGCCACTGGGTCATTTTGGGCGAATTACCAGGAGACTGGGAATTCAGTCCCTTCTTAGCCCATGAAAGCCACTGGGTCATTTTGGCCAATTAACAGGAGACTGAAAGTTCTAGTCCTGTCTTAGCCGATAAAAGCCACCTGGGTGACTTTGGGCCAATCAGCAGGAGACTAAGAGTTTTAGACCTGGCATACCTCATGAAAGCCACCTGGGTGACTTTGGGCCAATTACCAAGAGACTGGGAATTCTAGTCCCGTCTTAGCCCATGAAAGCGACTGGGTCATTTTGGGCCAATTACCAGGAGACTGAGAGTTCTAGTACCATCTTAGCTGATGAAGGCCACCAGGGTCATTTTGGGCCAATTACCAGGAGACTGAGAGTTCCAGACCCGGCTTAGCCATGAAAGCCACTGGGTCATTTTGGGCTAATTACCAGGAGACTGCGAGTTCTAGTCCCGTCTTAACCCATGAAAGCCACTGGGTCATTTTGAGCCAATTACCAGGAGACTGGGTGTTCTAGTCCCGTCTTAGCCCATGAAAGCCACTGGGTCATTTTGGGCCAATTACCAGGAGACTGGGAGTTCTAGTGCCATCTTAGCCCATGTAAACCTCTGGGTCATTTTCAGCCAATTACGAGGAGACTGAGAGTTCTAGAACCAGCTTAGCCATGAAAGGCACTGGGTCATTTTCGACCAATTACCAGGAGACTGCGAGTTTTAGTTCCGTTTTAGCCCATAAAAGCCACTGGGTCATTTTGAGCCAATTACCAGGAGACAGGGAGTTCTAGTCCAGTCTTAGCCCATGAAAGCCACTCGGTCATTTTGGGCCAATTACCAGGAGACTGGGAGTTCTAGTCCCGTCTTAGCCCATGAAAGCCGCTGGGTCATTTTGGGCCAATTATCAGGAGACTGACATTTCTCGTCCGTCTTAGCCATGAAAGCCACTGGGTCATTCTGAGCCAATTATCAGGAGACTGGGAATTCTTGTCCCTTCTTAGCCCCTGGAAGCCACTGGGTTATTTTGGGCCAATTACCAGGAGACTGGGAGTTCTAGTCCCGTCTTAGCCCATGAAACCTACTGGGTCCTTTTGGGACAATTACCAGGAGACTGAGAGTTCTAGACCTGGCTTAGCCATGAAACCTACTGGGTCATTTTGGGCCAATTACTAGGAGACTGAGAGTTCTAGACCCGGCTTAGCCATGAAAGCCACTGGGTCATTTTGGGCTAATTACCAGGAGACTGCGAGTTCTAGTCCCGTCTTAACCCATGAAAGCCAATGGGTCATTTTGAGCCAATTACCAGGAGACTGGGTGTTCTAGTCCCGTCTTAGCACATGAAAGCCACTGGGTCATTTTGGGCCGATTACCAGGAGACTGGGAGTTCTAGTGCCATCTTAGCCCATGAAAGCCACTGGGTCATTTTGGGCCAATTACCAGGAGCCTGAGAGTTCTAGACCTTTCTTACCCATGAAAGCCACATGGGTGACTTTGGGCCAATTACCAGGAGACTGGGAGTTCTACACCTGTCTTAGCCCATGAAAATCACTGGGTCATTTTGGGCCAATTACCAGGAGACTAGGAATTCTAGTCCCATCTTAGCCCATGAAAGGCACTGGGTCATTTTGGGCCAATTACCAGGAGACTGGGAGTTCTAGTCCTGTCTTAGCCGATGAAAGCCACTGGGTCATTTTTGGCCAATTACCAGCAGACTGAGAGTTCTAGACCCGTCTTAGCCTATTAAAGCCACTGGGTCATTTTGGGCCAATTACCAGGAAACTGAGAGTTCTAGTCCCGTCTTAGCCCATAAAAGCCACTGGGTCATTTTGGGCCAATTACCAGGAGACTGAGAGTTCTTGTCCCGTCTTAACCCATGAAAGCCACCTGGGTGACTTGCCAATTACCAAGAGATTGGGAGTTCTAGATTCGTCTTAGCGCATGAAAGACAACTGGGTGACTTGGGCCAATTTCCAGGAGACTTTGAGTTCCAGTCCTGTCTTAGCCCATGAAAGCCACTGGGTCATTTTGAGCCAATTACCAGGAGACTGAGACTTCTAGTCCCGTCTTAGCCCATGAAAGCCGCTGGGTCATTTTGGGCCAATTATCAGAAGACTGAGATTTCTAGTCCGTCTTAGCCCATGAAAGCCACTGGGTCATTTTGGGGCAATTACCAGGAGACTGGGAGTTCTAGTCCCGTTTTAGCCCATGTAAGCCTCTGGGTCATTTTGGGCCAATTACCAGGAAACTGAGAGTTCTAGACCCGGCATAGCCATGAAAGCCACTGGGTCATTTTGGGCTAATTACCAGGAGACTGCAAGTTCTAGTCCTGTCTTAGCCCATGAAAGCTACTGGGTCATTTTGGGACAATTACCAGGAGACTGGGAGTTCTAGTCCCGTCTTAGCCCATGTAAGCCTCTGGGTCATTTTGAGCCAATTACCAGGAGACTGAGACTTCTAGTCCCGTCTTAGCCCATGAAAGCCGCTGGGTCATTTTGGGCCAATTATCAGAAGACTGAGATTTCTAGTCCGTCTTAGCCCATGAAAGCCACTGGGTCATTTTGGGGCAATTACCAGGAGACTGGGAGTTCTACTGCCGTCTTAGCCCATGATAGCCACTGGGTCATTTTGGGCCAATTATCAGGAGACTGACATTTCTAGTCCGTCTTAGTCCATGAAAGCCACTGGGACATTTGGGGCCAATTACCAGGAGACTGGGAGTTCTAGTCCCGTCTTAACACATGAAAGCCACTGGGTCATTTTGAGCCAATTAGCAGGAGTCTGAGAGTTCTAGACCTGGCTTAGCCATGAAAGCCACTGGGTCATTTTGGGCCAATTACCAGGAGACTGGGAGTTCTAGTTCCGTCTTAGCCCATGAAAGCCACTGGGTCGCTTTGGGCCAATTACCCGGAGAATGGGAGTTCTAGTCCCATCTTAGCCCATGAAAGCCACTGGGTCATTTTGGGCCAATTAACAGGCGACTGGGAGTTCTAGACCCAGCCCATGAAAGCCACTGGGTCATTTTGGGCCAATTACCAGGAGACTGGGAGTTCTAGTCCCGTCTTTACCCATAAAAGCCTCTGGGTCATTTTGGGCCAATTATCAGGAGACTGACATTTCTAGTCCGTCTTAGCCATGAAAGCCACTGGGTCATTTTGGGCCAATTACCCGGAGAATGGGAGTTCTAGTCCCGTCGTAGCCCATGAAAGCCACTGGGTCATTTTGAGCCAATTACCAGGAGTCTGAGAGTTCTAGACCTGGCTTAGGCATGAAAGCCACTGGGTCATTTTGGGCCAATTACCAGGAGACTGGGAGTTCTAGTTCCGTCTTAGCCCATGAAAGCCACTGGGTCATTTTGAGCCAATTACCAGGAGTCTGAGAGTTCTAGACCTGGCTTAGGCATGAAAGCCACTGCGTCATTTTGGGTCAATTAACAGGCGACTGGGAGTTCTAGACCCAGCCCATGAAAGCAACTGGGTCATTTTGGGCCAATTACCAGGAGACTGGCAGTTCTAGTCCCGTTTTTACCCATGAAAGCCACTGGGTCATTTTGGGCCAATTATCAGGAGACTGACATTTTTAGTCCGTCTTAGCCATGAAAGCCACTGGGTCATTTTGAGCCAATGACCAGGAAACTGGGAGTTCTAGTCCTTTCTTAGCCCATGAAAGCCACTGGGTCATTTTGGGCCATTTACCAGGAGACTGGGAGTTCTAGTCCAATCTTAGCCCATGATAGCCACTGGGTCATTTTGGGCCAATTTCCATGAGACTGGGAGTTCTAGTCCCTTCTTAGCCCATGTAAGCCACTGGGTCGTTTGGGGCGATTTACCAGGAGACTGGGAGTTCCAGTCCAATCTTAGCCCATGAAAGCCACTCGGTCATTTTGGGCCAATTACCAGGAGACTGAGAGTTCTAGTCCCCTCTTAGCCTATGAAAGCCGCTGGGTCATTTTGGGCCAATTACCAGGAGACTGAAATTTCTAGTCCGTCTTAGCCCATGAAAGCCACTGGGTCATTTTGGGGCAATTACCAGGAGACTGGGAGTTCTAGTGCCGTCTTAGCCCATGATAGCCGCTGGGTCATTTTGGGCCAATTATCAGGAGACTGACATTTCTAGTCCGTTTTAGCCCATGAAAGCCACTGGGTCATTTGGGGCCAAATACCAGGAGACTGGGAGTTCTAGTCCCGTCTTAACCCATGAAAGCCACTGGGTCATTATGAGCCAATTACCAGGAGTCTGAGAGTTCAAGACATGGCTTAGCCATGAAAGCCACTGGGTTATTTTGGGCCAATTACCAGGAGACTGGGAGTTCTAGTTCCGTCTTAGCCCATGAAAGCCACTGGGTTATTTTGGGCCAATTACCAGGAGACTGGGAGTTCTACTGCCGTCTTAGCCCATGAAAGGCACTGGGTCATTTTAGGCCAATTATCAGGAGACTGACATTTCTAGTCCATCTTAGTCCATGAAAGCCGCTGGGTCATTTTGGGCCAATTAACAGGAGACTGACATTTCTAGTCCGTCTTAGCCCATGAAAGCCACTGGGTCATTTTGGGCCAATTACCAGGAGACTGGGAGTTCTAGTTTCGTCTTAGCCCATGAAAGCCACTGGGTCATTTTGGGCCAATTACCAGGACACTGGGAGTTCTATACCCGTCTTTACCCATAAAAGCCACTGGGTCATTTTGGGCCAATTACCAGGGGACTGGCAGTTGTAGACTTTTCTTACACCATGAAAGCCACCTGGGTGAATTTGGGCCAATTACCAGGAGACTGGGAGTTCTACACCTGTCTTAGCCCATGAAAGCCACTGGGTCGTTTTGGGCCAATTACCCGGAGAATGGGAGTTCTAGTCCCGTCTTAGCCCATGAAAGCGATTGGGTCATTTTGGGCCAATTAACAGGCGACTGGGAGTTCTAGACCCAGCCCATGAAAGCTACTGGGTCATTTTGGGCCAATTGCCAGGAGACTGGGAGTTCTATTCCCTTCTTAGCCCATGGAAGCCACTGGGTCTTTTGGGGCCAATTACCAGGAGAATGGGAGTTCTAGTCCAATCTTAGCCCATTAAAGCCACTGGGTCATTTTGGGCCAATTATCAGGAGACTAAGAGTTCTTGTCCCCTCTTAGCCCATGAAAGCCGCTGGGTCATTTTGGGCCAATTATCAGGAGACTGACATTTCTAGTCCGTCTTAGCCCATGAAAGCCACTGGGTCATATTGGGCCAATTACCAGGAGACTGGGAGTTCTAGTCCCGTCTTAACCCATGAAAGCCACTGGGTCATTTTGAGCCAATTACCAGGAGTCTTAGAGTTCTAGACCTGGCTTAGCCATGAAAGCCACTGGGTCATTTTGGGCCAATTACCAGGAGACTGGGAGTTCTAGTTCCGTCTTGGCCCATGAAAGCCACTGGGTCATTTTGGGCCAATTACCAGGACACTGGGAGTTCCATACCCGTCTTTACCCATAAAAACCCACTGGGTCATTTTGGGCCAATTACCAGGGGACTGGGAGTTGTAGACTTTTCTTACACCGTGAAAGCCAACTGGGTGAATTTGGGCCGATTACCAGTAGACTGGGAGTTCTACACCTGTCTTAGCCCATGAAAGCCACTGGGTCGCTTTGGGCCAATTACCCGGAGAATGGGAGTTCTAGTCCCGTCTTAGCCCATGAAAGCCACTGGGTCATTTTGGGCCAATTACCAGGAGACTGGGAGTTCTAGTCCCGTCTTTACCCATAAAAGCCTCTGGGTCATTTTGGGCCAATTATCAGGAGACTGACATTTCTAGTCCGTCTTAGCCATGAAAGCCACTGGGTCATTTTGGGCCAATTACCCGGAGAATGGGAGTTCTAGTCCCGTCTTAGCCCATGAAAGCCACTGGGTCATTTTGAGCCAATTACCAGGAGTCTGAGAGTTCTAGACCTGGCTTAGGCATGAAAGCCACTGGGTCATTTTGGGCCAATTACCAGGAGACTGACATTTCTAGTCCGTCTTAGCCCATGAAAGCCACTGGGACATTTGATGCCAATTACCAGGAGACTGGGAGTTCTAGTCCCGTCTTAGCCCATGAAAGCCACTGGGTCATTTTGAGCCAATTACCAGGAGTCTGAGAGTTCTAGACCTGGCTTTGGCATGAAAGCCACTGGGTCATTTTGGGCCAATTACCAGGAGACTGACATTTCTAGTCCGTCTTAGCCCATGAAAGCCACTGGGACATTTGATGCCAATTACCAGGAGACTGACATTTCTAGTCCGTCTTAGCCCATGAAAGCCACTGGGACATTTGATGCCAATTACCAGGAGACTGAAATTTCTAGTCCGTCTTAGCCCATGAAAGGCACTGGGTCATTTTAGGCCAATTATCAGGAGACTGACATTTCTAGTCCATCTTAGTCCATGAATGCCGCTGGGTCATTTTGGGCCAATAAACAGGAGACTGACATTTCTCGTCCGTCTTAGCCCATGAAAGCCACTGGATCATTTTGGGCCAATAACCAGGAGACTGGGAGTTCTAGTTTCTTCTTAGCCCATGAAAGCCACTGGGTCATTTTGGGCCAATTATCAGAAGACTGAGATTTCTAGTCCGTCTTAGCCCATGAAAGCC
The DNA here is from genome assembly GCA_033807585.1 of Hydrophis major. Lineage (NCBI taxonomy): Eukaryota > Metazoa > Chordata > Lepidosauria > Squamata > Elapidae > Hydrophis > Hydrophis major. The sequence goes on along the minus strand of CM066343.1, from coordinate 2,614,384 downwards.
ACTGGGTCATTTTGGGCCAATTACCAGGGGACTGGCAGTTGTAGACTTTTCTTACACCATGAAAGCCACCTGGGTGAATTTGGGCCAATTACCAGGAGACTGAGAGTTTTAGACCTGGCATACCTCATGAAAGCCACCTGGGTGACTTTGGGCCAAATACCAAGAGACTGGGAATTCTAGTCCCGTCTTAGCCCATGAAAGCGACTGGGTCATTTTGGGCCAATTACCAGGAGACTGAGAGTTCTAGTACCATCTTAGCTGATGAAGGCCACCAGGATCATTTTGGGCCAATTACCAGGAGCCTGAGAGTTCTAGACCTTTCTTACCCATGAAAGCCACATGGGTGACTTTGGGCCAATTACCAGGAGACAGGGAGTTCTACCCCTGTCTTAGCCCATAAAAGCCACTGGGTCATTTTGGGCCAATTACCAGGAGACTGCGTGTTCTAGTCCCATCTTAACCCATGAAAGCCACTAGGTCATTTTGAGCCAATTACCAGGAGACTGGGAGTTCTAGTCCTGTCTTAACCCATGAAAGCCACTGGGTCATTTTGAGCCAATTACCAGGAGACTGGGAGTTCTAGTCCCGTCTTAGCCCATGAAAGCCACTGGGTCATTTTGGGCCAATTACCAGGAGACTGGGAGTTCTAGTCCCGTCTTAGGCCATGCAACCTACTGGGTCATATTGGGCCAATTACCAGGAGACTGAGAGTTCTAGACCCATCTTAGCCCACGAAAGGCACTGGGTCATTTTGGGCCAATTACCAGGAGACTGAGAGTTCTAGTCCCGTATTAGCACATGAAAGCCAATGGGTCATTTTGGGCCAATTACCAGGAGACTGAGAGTTCTAGTCCCGTCTTAGCCCATGAAAGCCACTGGGTCAATTTGGGCCAATTTCCAGGAGACTGCGAGTTCTAGTCCCGTCTTAGCCCATGAAAGGCACTGGGTCATTTTGGGTCAATTACAAGGAGACTGAGAGTTCTAGTCCAGTCTTAGCCCATGAAAGCCACCTGGGTGACTTTGGGCCAATCAGCAGGAGACTGAGAGTTTTAGAACTGGCATACGAAATGAAAGCCACCTGGGTGACTTTGGGCCAATTACCAATAGACTGGGAATTCTAGTCCCATCTTAGCTCATGAAATCCACTGGGTCATTTTGGACCAATAACCAAAAGACTGGGAGTTCTAGTCCCGTCTTAGCTCATTAAAGCCACTGGGTCATTTTGGACCAATTACCAGGAGACTGAGAGTTCTAGTACCATCTTATCCCATGAACGCCGCTTGGTCATTTTGGGCCAATTTTCAGTAGACTGAGATTTCTAGTCCGTCATAGCCCATGAAAGCCACTGGGTCATTTTGGGGCAATTACCAGGAGACTGGGAGTTCTAGTCCCGTCTTAGCCCATGTAAGCCTCTGGGTCATTTTCAGCCAATTACGAGGAGACTGAGAGTCCTAGATCCGGCTTAGCCATGAAAGCCACTGGGTCATTTTGGGCCAATTAAAAGGAGACTGCGAGTTCTAGTCCCGTCTTAACCCATGAAAGCCACTAGGTCATTTTGAGCCAATTACCAGGAGACTGGGAGTTCTAGTGCCGTCTTAACCCATGAAAGCCACTGGGTCATTTTGAGCAAATTACCAGGAGACTGGGAGTTCTAGTCCAATCTTAGCCCATGAAAGCCACTGGGTCATTTTGGGCCAATTACCAGGAGACTGAGACTTCTAGTACCGTCTTAGCACATGCAAGCCATTGGGTCATTTTTGGCCAATTATCAGAAGACTGAGATTTCTAGTCCGTCTTAGCCCATGAAAGCCACTGAGTCATTTTGGGGCAATTACCAGGAGACTGGGAGTTCTAGTCCCGTCTTACCCCATGTAAGCCTCTGGGTCATTTTCAGCCAATTACCAGGAGACAGAGTTATAGATCCGGCTTAGCCATGAAAGCCAGTGGGACATTTTGGGCCAATTACCAGGAGACTGCGTGTTCTAGTCCCATCTTAACCCATGAAAGCCACTAGGTCATTTTCAGCCAATTACCAGGAGACTGGGAGTTCTAGTCCTGTCTTAACCCATGAAAGCCACTGGGTCATTTTGAGCCAATTACCAGGAGACTGGGAGTTCTAGTCCCGTCTTAGCCCATGAAAGCCACTGGGTCATTTTGGGCCAATTACCAGGAGACTGGGAGTTCTAGTCCCGTCTTAGGCCATGAAACCTACTGGGTCATTTTGGGCCAATTACCAGGAGACTGAGAGTTCTAGACCCATCTTAGCCCACGAAAGGCACTGGGTCATTTTGGGCCAATTACCAGGAGACTGGGAGTTCTAGTCCCGTCTTAGGCCATGAAACCTACTCGGTCATTTTGGGCCAATTACCAGGAGACTGAGAGTTCTAGTCCCGTATTAGCACATGAAAGGCACTGGGTCATTTTGGGCCAATTACCAGGAGACTGAGAGTTCTAGACCCGTCTTAGCCTATAAAAACCACTGGGTCATTTTGGATGAATTACTAGGAAACTGGGAGTTCTAGACCTGTCTTACCCCATGAAAGCCACCTGGGTGACTTTGAGCCAATTACCAGGAGACTGAGAGTTTTTGACCTGGCATAGCTAACGCCAATGACTTTGGGCCAATTACCAGGAGACTGGGAGTTCTACACCTGTCTTAGCCCATAAAAGCCACTGGGTCATTTTGGGCGAATTACCAGGAGACTGGGAATTCAGTCCCTTCTTAGCCCATGAAAGCCACTGGGTCATTTTGGCCAATTAACAGGAGACTGAAAGTTCTAGTCCTGTCTTAGCCGATAAAAGCCACCTGGGTGACTTTGGGCCAATCAGCAGGAGACTGAGAGTTTTAGACCTGGCATACCTCATGAAAGCCACCTGGGTGACTTTGGGCCAATTACCAAGAGACTGGGAATTCTAGTCCCGTCTTAGCCCATGAAAGCGACTGGGTCATTTTGGGCCAATTACCAGGAGACTGAGAGCTCTAGTACCATCTTAGCTGATGAAGGCCACCAGGGTCATTTTGGGCCAATTACCAGGAGACTGAGAGTTCCAGACCCGGCTTAGCCATGAAAGCCACTGGGTCATTTTGGGCTAATTACCAGGAGACTGCGAGTTCTAGTCCCGTCTTAACCCATGAAAGCCACTGGGTCATTTTGAGCCAATTACCAGGAGACTGGGTGTTCTAGTCCCGTCTTAGCCCATGAAAGCCACTGGGTCATTTTGGGCCAATTACCAGGAGACTGAGATTTCTAGTCCCATCTTAGCACATGAAAGCCACTGGGTCATTTTGGGCCAATTACCAGGAGACTGGGAGTTCTAGTGCCATCTTAGCCCATGTAAACCTCTGGGTCATTTTCAGCCAATTACGAGGAGACTGAGAGTTCTAGAACCAGCTTAGCCATGAAAGGCACTGGGTCATTTTCGACCAATTACCAGGAGACTGCGAGTTTTAGTTCCGTTTTAGCCCATAAAAGCCACTGGGTCATTTTGAGCCAATTAACAGGAGACAGGGAGTTCTAGTCCAGTCTTAGCCCATGAAAGCCACTCGGTCATTTTGGGCCAATTACCAGGAGACTGGGAGTTCTAGTCCCGTCTTAGCCCATGAAAGCCGCTGGGTCATTTTGGGCCAATTATCAGGAGACTGACATTTCTCGTCCGTCTTAGCCATGAAAGCCACTGGGTCATTCTGAGCCAATTATCAGGAGACTGGGAATTCTTGTCCCTTCTTAGCCCATGGAAGCCACTGGGTCATTTTGGGCCAATTACCAGGAGACTGAGATTTCTAGTCCCATCTTAGCACATGAAAGCCACTGGGTCATTTTGGGCCAATTACCAGGAGACTGGGAGTTCTAGTGCCATCTTAGCCCATGTAAACCTCTGGGTCATTTTCAGCCAATTACGAGGAGACTGAGAATTCTAGAACCAGCTTAGCCATGAAAGGCACTGGGTCATTTTCGACCAATTACCAGGAGACTGCGAGTTTTAGTTCCGTTTTAGCCCATAAAAGCCACTGGGTCATTTTGAGCCAATTACGAGGAGACAGGGAGTTCTAGTCCAGTCTTAGCCAGTGAAAGCCACTCGGTCATTTTGGGCCAATTACCAGGAGACTGGGAGTTCTAGTCCCGTCTTAGCCCATGAAAGCCGCTGGGTCATTTTGGGCCAATTATCAGGAGACTGACATTTCTCGTCCGTCTTAGCCATGAAAGCCACTGGGTCATTCTGAGCCAATTATCAGGAGACTGGGAATTCTTGTCCCTTCTTAGCCCATGGAAGCCACTGGGTTATTTTGGGCCAATTACCAGGAGACTGGGAGTTCTAGTCCCGTCTTAGCCCATGAAACCTACTGGGTCCTTTTGGGACAATTACCAGGAGACTGAGAGTTCTAGACCTGGCTTAGCCATGAAACCTACTGGGTCATTTTGGGCCAATTACTAGGAGACTGAGAGTTCTAGACCCGGCTTAGCCAGGAAAGCCACTGGGTCATTTTGGGCTAATTACCAGGAGACTGCGAGTTCTAGTCAGTTCTAACCCATGAAAGCCAATGGGTCATTTTGAGCCAATTACCAGGAGACTGGGTGTTCTAGTCCCGTCTTAGCACATGAAAGCCACTGGGTCATTTTGGGCCGATTACCAGGAGACTGGGAGTTCTAGTGCCATCTTAGCCCATGAAAGCCACTGGGTCATTTTGGGCCAATTACCAGGAGCCTGAGAGTTCTAGACCTTTCTTACCCATGAAAGCCACATGGGTGACTTTGGGCCAATTACCAGGAGACTGGGAGTTCTACACCTGTCTTAGCCCATGAAATTCACTGGGTCATTTTGGGCCAATTACCAGGAGACTAGGAATTCTAGTCCCATCTTAGCCCATGAAAGGCACTGGGTCATTTTGGGCCAATTACCAGGAGACTGGGAGTTCTAGTCCTGTCTTAGCCGATGAAAGCCACTGGGTCATTGTGGGCCAATTACCAGCAGACTGAGAGTTCTAGACCCGTCTTAGCCTATGAAAGCCACTGGGTCATTTTGGGCCAATTACCAGGAAACTGAGAGTTCTAGTCCCGTCTTAGCCCATAAAAGCCACTGGGTCATTTTGGGCCAATTACCAGGAGACTGAGAGTTCTTGTCCCGTCTTAACCCATGAAAGCCACCTGGGTGACTTGCCAATTACAAAGAGATTGGGAGTTCTAGATTCGTCTTAGCGCATGAAAGACAACTGGGTGACTTGGGCCAATTTCCAGGAGACTTTGAGTTCCTGTCCTGTCTTAGCCCATGAAAGCCACTGTGTCATTTTGAGCCAATTACCAGGAGACTGAGACTTCTAGTCCCGTCTTAGCCCATGAAAGCCGCTGGGTCATTTTGGGCCAATTATCAGAAGACTGAGATTTCTAGTCCGTCTTAGCCCATGAAAGCCACTGGGTCATTTTGGGGCAATTACCAGGAGACTGGGAGTTCTAGTCCCGTTTTAGCCCATGTAAGCCTCTGGGTCATTTTGGGCCAATTACCAGGAAACTGAGAGTTCTAGACCCGGCATAGCCATGAAAGCCACTGGGTCATTTTGGGCTAATTACCAGGAGACTGCAAGTTCTATTCCTGTCTTAGCCCATGAAAGCTACTGGGTCATTTTGGGACAATTACCAGGAGACTGGGAGTTCTAGTCCCGTCTTAGCCCATGTAAGCCTCTGGGTCATTTTGAGCCAATTACCAGGAGACTGAGACTTCTAGTCCCGTCTTAGCCCATGAAAGCCACTGGGTCATTTTGGGCCAATTATCAGAAGACTGAGATTTCTAGTCCGTCTTAGCCCATGAAAGCCACTGGGTCATTTTGGGGCAATTACCAGGAGTCTGGGAGTTCTAGTCCCGTTTTAGCCCATGTAAGCCTCTGGGTCATTTTGGGCCAATTACCAGGAAACTGAGAGTTCTAGACCCGGCATAGCCATAAAAGCCACTGGGTCATTTTGGGCTAATTACCAGGAGACTGCAAGTTCTAGTCCTGTCTTAGCCCATGAAAGCTACTGGGTCATTTTGGGACAATTACCAGGAGACTGGGATTTCTAGTCCCGTCTTAGCCCATAAAAGCCACTGGGTCATTTTGAGCCAATTACCAGGAGACAGGGAGTTCTAGTCCAGTCATAGCCCATGAAAGCCACTCGGTCATTTTGGGCCAATTACCAGGAGACTGGGAGTTCTAGTCCCGTCTTAGCCCATGAAAGCCGCTGGGTCATTTTGGGCCAATTATCAGGAGACTGACATTTCTCGTCTGTCTTAGCCATGAAAGCCACTGGGTCATTCTGAGCCAATTACCAGGAGACTGGGAATTCTTGTCCCTTCTTAGGCCATGGAAGCCACTGGGTCATTTTGGGCCAATTACCAGGAGACTGGGAGTTCTAGTCCCGTCTTAGCCTATGAAACCTGCTGGGTCATTTTGGGCCAATTACCAGGAGACTGAGAGTTCTAGACCTGGCTTAGCCATGAAACCTACTGGGTCATTTTGGGCCAATTACTAGGAGACTGAGAGTTCTAGACCCGGCTTAGCCATGAAAGCCACTGGGTCATTTTGGGCTAATTACCAGGAGACTGCGAGTTCTAGTCCCGTCTTAACCCATGAAAGCCACTGGGTCATTTTGAGCCAATTACCAGGAGACTGGGTGTTCTAGTCCCGTCTTAGCCCATGAAAGCCACTGGGTCATTTTGGGCCAATTACCAGGAGACTGAGAGTTCTAGTCCCGTCTTACCACATGAAAGCCACTGGGTCATTTTGGGCCAATTACCAGGAGACTGGGAGTTCTAGTGCCATCTTAGCCCATGTAAACCTCTGGGTCATTTTCAGCCAATTACGAGGAGACTGAGAGTTCTAGAACCAGCTTAGCCATGAAAGGCACTGGGTCATTTTCGGCCAATTACCAGGAGACTGCGAGTTTTAGTTCCGTCTTAGCCCATAGAAGCCACTGGGTCATTTTGAGCCAATTACCAGGAGACAGGGAGTTCTAGTCCAGTCTTAGCCCATGAAAGCGCTGGGTCATTTTGGGCCAATTATCAGGAGACTGACATTTCTCGTCCGTCTTAGCCATGAAAGCCACTGGGTCATTCTGAGCCAATTACCAGGAGACTGGGTATTCTTGTCCCTTCTTAGCCCATGGAAGCCACTGGGTCATTTTGGGCCAATTACCAGGAGACTGGGAGTTCTAGTCCCGTCTTAGCTCATTAAAGCCACTGGGTCATTTTGGACCAATTACCAGGAGACTGAGAGTTCTAGTACCATCTTATCCCATGAACGCCGCTTGGTCATTTTGGGCCAATTTTCAGTAGACTGAGATTTCTAGTCCGTCATAGCCCATGAAAGCCACTGGGTCATTTTGGGGCAATTACCAGGAGACTGGGAGTTCTAGTCCCGTCTTAGCCCATGTAAGCCTCTGGGTCATTTTCAGCCAATTACGAGGAGACTGAGAGTCCTAGATCCGGCTTAGCCATGAAAGCCACTGGGTCATTTTGGGCCAATTAAAAGGAGCCTGCGAGTTCTAGTCCCGTCTTAACCCATGAAAGCCACTAGGTCATTTTGAGCCAATTACCAGGAGACTGGGAGTTCTAGTGCCGTCTTAACCCATGAAAGCCACTGGGTCATTTTGAGCCAATTACCAGGAGACTGGGAGTTCTAGTCCAATCTTAGCCCATGAAAGCCACTGGGTCATTTTGGGCCAATTACCAGGAGACTGAGACTTCTAGTACCGTCTTAGCACATGCAAGCCATTGGGTCATTTTTGGCCAATTATCAGAAGACTGAGATTTCTAGTCCGTCTTAGCCCATGAAAGCCACTGAGTCATTTTGGGGCAATTACCAGGAGACTGGGAGTTCTAGTCCCGTCTTACCCCATGTAAGCCTCTGGGTCATTTTCAGCCAATTACCAGGAGACAGAGTTATAGATCCGGCTTAGCCATGAAAGCCACTGGGACATTTTGGGCCAATTACCAGGAGACTGCGTGTTCTAGTCCCATCTTAACCCATGAAAGCCACTAGGTCATTTTGAGCCAATTACCAGGAGACTGGGAGTTCTAGTCCTGTCTTAACCCATGAAAGCCACTGGGTCATTTTGAGCCAATTACCAGGAGACTGGGAGTTCTAGTCCCGTCTTAGCCCATGAAAGCCACTGGGTCATTTTGGGCCAATTACCAGGAGACTGGGAGTTCTAGTCCCGTCTTAGGCCATGAAACCTACTGGGTCATTTTGGGCCAATTACCAGGAGACTGAGAGTTCTAGACCCATCTTAGCCCACGAAAGGCACTGGGTCATTTTGGGCCAATTACCAGGAGACTGGGAGTTCTAGTCCCGTCTTAGGCCATGAAACCTACTCGGTCATTTTGGGCCAATTACCAGGAGACTGAGAGTTCTAGTCCCGTATTAGCACATGAAAGCCAATGGGTCATTTTGGGCCAATTACCAGGAGACTGAGAGTTCTAGTCCCGTCTTAGCCCCTGAAAGCCACTGGGTCAATTTGTGCCAATTACCAGGAGACTGCGAGTTCTAGTCCCGTCTTAGCCCATGAAAGGCACTGGGTCATTTTGGGCCAATTACCAGGAGACTGAGAGTTCTAGACCCGTCTTAGCCTATAAAAACCACTGGGTCATTTTGGATGAATTACTAGGAAACTGGGAGTTCTAGACCTGTCTTACCCCATGAAAGCCACCTGGGTGACTTTGAGCCAATTACCAGGAGACTGGGAGTTCTAGTCCCATCTTAGCCCATGAAAACCACCTGGGTGAGTTTGGGCCAATCAGCAGGAGACTGAGAGTTTTTGACCTGGCATAGCTAACGCCACCTGGATGACTTTGGGCCAATTACCAGGAGACTGGGAGTTCTACACCTGTCTTAGCCCATAAAAGCCACTGGGTCATTTTGGGCGAATTACCAGGAGACTGGGAATTCAGTCCCTTCTTAGCCCATGAAAGCCACTGGGTCATTTTGGCCAATTAACAGGAGACTGAAAGTTCTAGTCCTGTCTTAGCCGATAAAAGCCACCTGGGTGACTTTGGGCCAATCAGCAGGAGACTGAGAGTTTTAGACCTGGCATACCTCATGAAAGCCACCTGGGTGACTTTGGGCCAATTACCAAGAGACTGGGAATTCTAGTCCCGTCTTAGCCCATGAAAGCGACTGGGTCATTTTGGGCCAATTACCAGGAGACTGAGAGTTCTAGTACCATCTTAGCTGATGAAGGCCACCAGGGTCATTTTGGGCCAATTACCAGGAGACTGAGAGTTCCAGACCCGGCTTAGCCATGAAAGCCACTGGGTCATTTTGGGCTAATTACCAGGAGACTGCGAGTTCTAGTCCCGTCTTAACCCATGAAAGCCACTGGGTCATTTTGAGCCAATTACCAGGAGACTGGGTGTTCTAGTCCCGTCTTAGCCCATGAAAGCCACTGGGTCATTTTGGGCCAATTACCAGGAGACTGAGATTTCTAGTCCCATCTTAGCATATGAAAGCCACTGGGTCATTTTGGGCCAATTACCAGGAGACTGGGAGTTCTAGTGCCATCTTAGCCAATGTAAACCTCTGGGTCATTTTCAGCCAATTACGAGGAGACTGAGAGTTCTAGAACCAGCTTAGCCATGAAAGGCACTGGGTCATTTTCGACCAATTACCAGGAGACTGCGAGTTTTAGTTCCGTTTTAGCCCATAAAAGCCACTGGGTCATTTTGAGCCAATTACCAGGAGACAGGGAGTTCTAGTCCAGTCTTAGCCCATGAAAGCCACTCGGTCATTTTGGGCCAATTACCAGGAGACTGGGAGTTCTAGTCCCGTCTTAGCCCATGAAAGCCGCTGGGTCATTTTGGGCCAATTATCAGGAGAATGACATTTCTCGTCCGTCTTAGCCATGAAAGCCACTGGGTCATTCTGAGCCAATTATCAGGAGACTGGGAATTCTTGTCCCTTCTTAGCCCATGGAAGCCACTGGGTCATTTTGGGCCAATTACCAGGAGACTGAGATTTCTAGTCCCATCTTAGCACATGAAAGCCACTGGGTCATTTTGGGCCAATTACCAGGAGACTGGGAGTTCTAGTGCCATCTTAGCCCATGTAAACCTCTGGGTCATTTTCAGCCAATTACGAGGAGACTGAGAGTTCTAGAACCAGCTTAGCCATGAAAGGCACTGGGTCATTTTCGACCAATTACCAGGAGACTGCGAGTTTTAGTTCCGTTTTAGCCCATAAAAGCCACTGGGTCATTTTGAGCCAATTACCAGGAGACAGGGAGTTCTAGTCCAGTCTTAGCCCATGAAAGCCACTCGGTCATTTTGGGCCAATTACCAGGAGACTGGGAGTTCTAGTCCCGTCTTAGCCCATGAAAGCCGCTGGGTCATTTTGGGCCAATTATCAGGAGAATGACATTTCTCGTCCGTCTTAGCCATGAAAGCCACTGGGTCATTCTGAGCCAATTATCAGGAGACTGGGAATTCTTGTCCCTTCTTAGCCCATGGAAGCCACTGGGTCATTTTGGGCCAATTACCAGGAGACTGAGATTTCTAGTCCCATCTTAGCACATGAAAGCCACTGGGTCATTTTGGGCCAATTACCAGGAGACTGGGAGTTCTAGTGCCATCTTAGCCCATGTAAACCTCTGGGTCATTTTCAGCCAATTACGAGGAGACTGAGAATTCTAGAACCAGCTTAGCCATGAAAGGCACTGGGTCATTTTCGACCAATTACCAGGAGACTGCGAGTTTTAGTTGCGTTTTAGCCCATAAAAGCCACTGGGTCATTTTGAGCCAATTACGAGGAGACAGGGAGTTCTAATCCAGTCTTAGCCAGTGAAAGCCACTCGGTCATTTTGGGCCAATTACCAGGAGACTGGGAGTTCTAGTCCCGTCTTAGCCCATGAAAGCCGCTGGGTCATTTTGGGCCAATTATCAGGAGACTGACATTTCTCGTCCGTCTTAGCCATGAAAGCCACTGGGTCATTCTGAGCCAATTATCAGGAGACTGGGAATTCTTGTCCCTTCTTAGCCCATGGAAGCCACTGGGTTATTTTGGGCCAATTACCAGGAGACTGGGAGTTCTAGTCCCGTCTTAGCCCATGAAACCTACTGGGTCCTTTTGGGACAATTACCAGGAGACTGAGAGTTCTAGACCTGGTTTAGCCATGAAACCTACTGGGTCATTTTGGGCCAATTACTAGGAGACTGAGAGTTCTAGACCCGGCTTAGCCATGAAAGCCACTGGGTCATTTTGGGCTAATTACCAGGAGACTGCGAGTTCTAGTCCCGTCTTAACCCATGAAAGCCAATGGGTCATTTTGAGCCAATTACCAGGAGACTGGGTGTTCTAGTCCCGTCTTAGCACATGAAAGCCACTGGGTCATTTTGGGCCGATTACCAGGAGACTGGGAGTTCTAGTGCCATCTTAGCCCATGAAAGCCACTGGGTCATTTTGGGCCAATTACCAGGAGCCTGAGAGTTCTAGACGTTTCTTACCCATGAAAGCCACATGGGTGACTTTGGGCCAATTACCAGGAGACTGGGAGTTCTACACCTGTCTTAGCCCATGAAAATCACTGGGTCATTTTGGGCCAATTACCAGGAGACTAGGAATTCTAGTCCCATCTTAGCCCATGAAAGGCACTGGGTCATTTTGGGCCAATTACCAGGAGACTGGGAGTTCTAGTCCTGTCAGCCGATGAAAGCCACTGGGTCATTGTGGGCCAATTACCAGCAGACTGAGAGTTCTAGACCCGTCTTAGCCTATGAAAGCCACTGGGTCATTTTGGGCCAATTACCAGGAAACTGAGAGTTCTAGTCCCGTCTTAGCCCATAAAAGCCACTGGGTCATTTTGGGCCAATTACCAGGAGACTGAGAGTTCTTGTCCCGTCTTAACCCATGAAAGCCAACTGGGTGACTTGCCAATTACCAAGAGATTGGGAGTTCTAGATTCGTCTTAGCGCATGAAAGACAACTGGGTGACTTGGGCCAATTTCCAGGAGACTTTGAGTTCCAGTCCTGTCTTAGCCCATGAAAGCCACTGTGTCATTTTGAGCCAATTACCAGGAGACTGAGACTTCTAGTCCCGTCTTAGCCCATGAAAGCCGCTGGGTCATTTTGGGCCAATTATCAGAAGACTGAGATTTCTAGTCCGTCTTAGCCCATGAAAGCCACTGGGTCATTTTGGGGCAATTACCAGGAGACTGGGAGTTCTAGTCCCGTTTTAGCCCATGTAAGCCTCTGGGTCATTTTGGGCCAATTACCAGGAAACTGAGAGTTCTAGACCCGGCATAGCCATGAAAGCCACTGGGTCATTTTGGGCTAATTACCAGGAGACTGCAAGTTCTATTCCTGTCTTAGCCCATGAAAGCTACTGGGTCATTTTGGGACAATTACCAGGAGACTGGGAGTTCTAGTCCCGTCTTAGCCCATGTAAGCCTCTGGGTCGTTTTGAGCCAATTACCAGGAGACTGAGACTTCTAGTCCCGTCTTAGCCCATGAAAGCCACTGGGTCATTTTGGGCCAATTATCAGAAGACTGAGATTTCTAGTCCGTCTTAGCCCATGAAAGCCACTGGGTCATTTTGGGGCAATTACCAGGAGTCTGGGAGTTCTAGTCCCGTTTTAGCCCATGTAAGCCTCTGGGTCATTTTGGGCCAATTACCAGGAAACTGAGAGTTCTAGACCCGGCATAGCCATAAAAGCCACTGGGTCATTTTGGGCTAATTACCAGGAGACTGCAAGTTCTAGTCCTGTCTTAGCCCATGAAAGCTACTGGGTCATTTTGGGACAATTACCAGGAGACTGGGATTTCTAGTCCCGTCTTAGCCCATAAAAGCCACTGGGTCATTTTGAGCCAATTACCAGGAGACAGGGAGTTCTAGTCCAGTCATAGCCCATGAAAGCCACTCGGTCATTTTGGGCCAATTACCAGGAGACTGGGAGTTCTAGTCCCGTCTTAGCCCATGAAAGCCGCTGGGTCATTTTGGGCCAATTATCAGGAGACTGACATTTCTCGTCTGTCTTAGCCATGAAAGCCACTGGGTCATTCTGAGCCAATTACCAGGAGACTGGGAATTCTTGTCCCTTCTTAGGCCATGGAAGCCACTGGGTCATTTTGGGCCAATTACCAGGAGACTGGGAGTTCTAGTCCCGTCTTAGCCTATGAAACCTGCTGGGTCATTTTGGGCCAATTACCAGGAGACTGAGAGTTCTAGACCTGGCTTAGCCATGAAACCTACTGGGTCATTTTGGTCCAATTACTAGGAGACTGAGAGTTCTAGACCCGGCTTAGCCATGAAAGCCACTGGGTCATTTTGGGCTAATTACCAGGAGACTGCGAGTTCTAGTCCCGTCTTAACCCATGAAAGCCACTGGGTCATTTTGAGCCAATTACCAGGAGACTGGGTGTTCTAGTCCCGTCTTAGCCCATGAAAGCCACTGGGTCATTTTGGGCCAATTACCAGGAGACTGAGAGTTCTAGTCCCGTCTTACCACATGAAAGCCACTGGGTCATTTTGGGCCAATTACCAGGAGACTGGGAGTTCTAGTGCCATCTTAGCCCATGTAAACCTCTGGGTCATTTTCAGCCAATTACGAGGAGACTGAGAGTTCTAGAACCAGCTTAGCCATGAAAGGCACTGGGTCATTTTCGGCCAATTACCAGGAGACTGCGAGTTTTAGTTCCGTCTTAGCCCATAAAAGCCACTGGGTCATTTTGAGCCAATTACCAGGAGACAGGGAGTTCTAGTCCAGTCTTAGCCCATGAAAGCGCTGGGTCATTTTGGGCCAATTATCAGGAGAGTGACATTTCTCGTCCGTCTTAGCCATGAAAGCCACTGGGTCATTCTGAGCCAATTACCAGGAGACTGGGTATTCTTGTCCCTTCTTAGCCCATGGAAGCCACTGGGTCATTTTGGGCCAATTACCAGGAGACTGGGAGTTCTAGTCCCATCTTAGCTCATTAAAGCCACTGGGTCATTTTGGACCAATTACCAGGAGACTGAGAGTTCTAGTACCATCTTATCCCATGAACGCCGCTTGGTCATTTTGGGCCAATTTTCAGTAGACTGAGATTTCTAGTCCGTCATAGCCCATGAAAGCCACTGGGTCATTTTGGGGCAATTACCAGGAGACTGGGAGTTCTAGTCCCGTCTTAGCCCATGTAAGCCTCTGGGTCATTTTCAGCCAATTACGAGGAGACTGAGAGTCCTAGATCCGGCTTAGCCATGAAAGCCACTGGGTCATTTTGGGCCAATTAAAAGGAGCCTGCGAGTTCTAGTCCCGTCTTAACCCATGAAAGCCACTAGGTCATTTTGAGCCAATTACCAGGAGACTGGGAGTTCTAGTGCCGTCTTAACCCATGAAAGCCACTGGGTCATTTTGAGCCAATTACCAGGAGACTGGGAGTTCTAGTCCAATCTTAGCCCATGAAAGCCACTGGGTCATTTTGGGCCAATTACCAGGAGACTGAGACTTCTAGTACCGTCTTAGCACATGCAAGCCATTGGGTCATTTTTGGCCAATTATCAGAAGACTGAGATTTCTAGTCCGTCTTAGCCCATGAAAGCCACTGAGTCATTTTGGGGCAATTACCAGGAGACTGGGAGTTCTAGTCCCGTCTTACCCCATGTAAGCCTCTGGGTCATTTTCAGCCAATTACCAGGAGACAGAGTTATAGATCCGGCTTAGCCATGAAAGCCACTGGGACATTTTGGGCCAATTACCAGGAGACTGCGTGTTCTAGTCCCATCTTAACCCATGAAAGCCACTAGGTCATTTTGAGCCAATTACCAGGAGACTGGGAGTTCTAGTCCTGTCTTAACCCATGAAAGCCACTGGGTCATTTTGAGCCAATTACCAGGAGACTGGGAGTTCTAGTCCCGTCTTAGCCCATGAAAGCCACTGGGTCATTTTGGGCCAATTACCAGGAGACTGGGAGTTCTAGTCCCGTCTTAGGCCATGAAACCTACTGGGTCATTTTGGGCCAATTACCAGGAGACTGAGAGTTCTAGACCCATCTTAGCCCACGAAAGGCACTGGGTCATTTTGGGCCAATTACCAGGAGACTGGGAGTTCTAGTCCCGTCTTAGGCCATGAAACCTACTCGGTCATTTTGGGCCAATTACCAGGAGACTGAGAGTTCTAGTCCCGTATTAGCACATGAAAGCCAATGGGTCATTTTGGGCCAATTACCAGGAGACTGAGAGTTCTAGTCCCGTCTTAGCCCCTGAAAGCCACTGGGTCAATTTGGGCCAATTACCAGGAGACTGCGAGTTCTAGTCCCGTCTTAGCCCATGAAAGGCACTGGGTCATTTTGGGCCAATTACCAGGAGACTGGGAGTTCTAGTCCAATCTTAGCCCATGAAAGCCACTGGGTCATTTTGGGCCAATTACCAGGAGACTGCGAGTTCTAGTGCCGTCTTAACCCATGAAAGCCACTGGGTCATTTTGAGTCAATTACCAGGAGACTGGGAGTTCTAGTCCAATCTTAGCCCATGAAAGCCACTGGGTCATTTTGGGCCAATTACCAGGAGACTGAGACTTCTAGTACCGTCTTAGCACATGCAAGCCATTGGGTCATTTTTGGCCAATTATCAGAAGACTGAGATTTCTAGTCCGTCTTAGCCCATGAAAGCCACTGAGTCATTTTGGGGCAATTACCAGGAGACTGGGAGTTCTAGTCCCGTCTTACCCCATGTAAGCCTCTGGGTCATTTTCAGCCAATTACCAGGAGACAGAGTTATAGATCCGGCTTAGCCATGAAAGGCACTGGGACATTTTGGGCCAATTACCAGGAGACTGCGTGTTCTAGTCCCATCTTAACCCATGAAAGCCACTAGGTCATTTTGAGCCAATTACCAGGAGACTGGGAGTTCTAGTCCTGTCTTAACCCATGAAAGCCACTGGGTCATTTTGAGCCAATTACCAGGAGACTGGGAGTTCTAGTCCCGTCTTAGCCCATGAAAGCCACTGGGTCATTTTGGGCCAATTACCAGGAGACTGGGAGTTCTAGTCCCGTCTTAGGCCATGAAACCTACTGGGTCATTTTGGGCCAATTACCAGGAGACTGAGAGTTCTAGACCCATCTTAGCCCACGAAAGGCACTGGGTCATTTTGGGCCAATTACCAGGAGACTGGGAGTTCTAGTCCCGTCTTAGGCCATGAAACCTACTCGGTCATTTTGGGCCAATTACCAGGAGACTGAGAGTTCTAGTCCCGTATTAGCACATGAAAGCCAATGGGTCATTTTGGGCCAATTACCAGGAGACTGAGAGTTCTAGTCCCGTCTTAGCCCCTGAAAGCCACTGGGTCAATTTGGGCCAATTACCAGGAGACTGCGAGTTCTAGTCCCGTCTTAGCCCATGAAAGGCACTGGGTCATTTTGGGCCAATTACCAGGAGACTGAGAGTTCTAGACCCGTCTTAGCCTATAAAAACCACTGGGTCATTTTGGATGAATTACTAGGAAACTGGGAGTTCTAGACCTGTCTTACCCCATGAAAGCCACCTGGGTGACTTTGAGCCAATTACCAGGAGACTGGGAGTTCTAGTCCCATCTTAGCCCATGAAAACCACCTGGGTGAGTTTGGGCCAATCAGCAGGAGACTGAGAGTTTTTGACCTGGCATAGCTAACGCCACCTGGATGACTTTGGGCCAATTACCAGGAGACTGGGAGTTCTACACCTGTCTTCGCCCATAAAAGCCACTGGGTCATTTTGGGCGAATTACCAGGAGACTGGGAATTCAGTCCCTTCTTAGCCCATGAAAGCCACTGGGTCATTTTGGCCAATTAACAGGAGACTGAAAGTTCTAGTCCTGTCTTAGCCGATAAAAGCCACCTGGGTGACTTTGGGCCAATCAGCAGGAGACTGAGAGTTTTAGACCTGGCATACCTCATGAAAGCCACCTGGGTGACTTTGGGCCAATTACCAAGAGACTGGGAATTCTAGTCCCGTCTTAGCCCATGAAAGCGACTGGGTCATTTTGGGCCAATTACCAGGAGACTGAGAGTTCTAGTTCCATCTTAGCTGATGAAGGCCACCAGGGTCATTTTGGGCCAATTACCAGGAGACTGAGAGTTCCAGACCCGGCTTAGCCATGAAAGCCACTGGGTCATTTTGGGCTAATTACCAGGAGACTGCGAGTTCTAGTCCCGTCTTAACCCATGAAAGCCACTGGGTCATTTTGAGCCAATTATCAGGAGACTGGGTGTTCTAGTCCCGTCTTAGCCCATGAAAGCCACTGGGTCATTTTGGGCCAATTACCAGGAGACTGAGATTTCTAGTCCCATCTTAGCACATGAAAGCCACTGGGTCATTTTGGGCCAATTACCAGGAGACTGGGAGTTCTAGTGCCATCTTAGCCCATGTAAACCTCTGGGTCATTTTCAGCCAATTACGAGGAGACTGAGAGTTCTAGAACCAGCTTAGCCATGAAAGGCACTGGGTCATTTTCGACCAATTACCAGGAGACTGCGAGTTTTAGTTCCGTTTTAGCCCATAAAAGCCACTGGGTCATTTTGAGCCAATTACCAGGAGACAGGGAGTTCTAGTCCAGTCTTAGCCCATGAAAGCCACTCGGTCATTTTGGGCCAATTACCAGGAGACTGGGAGTTCTAGTCCCGTCTTAGCCCATGAAAGCCGCTGGGTCATTTTGGGCCAATTATCAGGAGACTGACATTTCTCGTCCGTCTTAGCCATGAAAGCCACTGGGTCATTCTGAGCCAATTATCAGGAGACTGGGAATTCTTGTCCCTTCTTAGCCCATGGAAGCCACTGGGTTATTTTGGGCCAATTACCAGGAGACTGGGAGTTCTAGTCCCGTCTTAGCCCATGAAACCTACTGGGTCCTTTTGGGACAATTACCAGGAGACTGAGAGTTCTAGACCTGGCTTAGCCATGAAACCTACTGGGTCATTTTGGGCCAATTACTAGGAGACTGAGAGTTCTAGACCCGGCTTAGCCATGAAAGCCACTGGGTCATTTTGGGCTAATTACCAGGAGACTGCGAGTTCTAGTCCCGTCTTAACCCATGAAAGCCAATGGGTCATTTTGAGCCAATTACCAGGAGACTGGGTGTTCTAGTCCCGTCTTAGCACATGAAAGCCACTGGGTCATTTTGGGCCGATTACCAGGAGACTGGGAGTTCTAGTGCCATCTTAGCCCATGAAAGCCACTGGGTCATTTTGGGCCAATTACCAGGAGCCTGAGAGTTCTAGACCTTTCTTACCCATGAAAGCCACATGGGTGACTTTGGGCCAATTACCAGGAGACTGGGAGTTCTACACCTGTCTTAGCCCATGAAAATCACTGGGTCATTTTGGGCCAATTACCAGGAGACTAGGAATTCTAGTCCCATCTTAGCCCATGAAAGGCACTGGGTCATTTTGGGCCAATTACCAGGAGACTGGGAGTTCTAGTCCTGTCTTAGCCGATGAAAGCCACTGGGTCATTTTGGGCCAATTACCAGCAGACTGAGAGTTCTAGACCCGTCTTAGCCTATGAAAGCCACTGGGTCATTTTGGGCCAATTACCAGGAAACTGAGAGTTCTAGTCCCGTCTTAGCCCATAAAAGCCACTGGGTCATTTTGGGCCAATTACCAGGAGACTGAGAGTTCTTGTCCCGTCTTAACCCATGAAAGCCACCTGGGTGACTTGCCAATTACCAAGAGATTGGGAGTTCTAGATTCGTCTTAGCGCATGAAAGACAACTGGGTGACTTGGGCCAATTTCCAGGAGACTGGGAGTTCTAGTCCCGTCTTAGCCCATGTAAGCCTCTGGGTCATTTTGAGCCAATTATCAGGAGACTGACATTTCTCGTCCGTCTTAGCCATGAAAGCCACTGGGTCATTCTGAGCCAATTATCAGGAGACTGGGAATTCTTGTCCCTTCTTAGCCCATGGAAGCCACTGGGTTATTTTGGGCCAATTACCAGGAGACTGGGAGTTCTAGTCCCGTCTTAGCCCATGAAACCTACTGGGTCCTTTTGGGACAATTACCAGGAGACTGAGAGTTCTAGACCTGGCTTAGCCATGAAACCTACTGGGTCATTTTGGGCCAATTACTAGGAGACTGAGAGTTCTAGACCCGGCTTAGCCATGAAAGCCACTGGGTCATTTTGGGCTAATTACCAGGAGACTGCGAGTTCTAGTCCCGTCTTAACCCATGAAAGCCAATGGGTCATTTTGAGCCAATTACCAGGAGACTGGGTGTTCTAGTCCCGTCTTAGCACATGAAAGCCACTGGGTCATTTTGGGCCGATTACCAGGAGACTGGGAGTTCTAGTGCCATCTTAGCCCATGAAAGCCACTGGGTCATTTTGGGCCAATTACCAGGAGCCTGAGAGTTCTAGACCTTTCTTACCCATGAAAGCCACATGGGTGACTTTGGGCCAATTACCAGGAGACTGGGAGTTCTACACCTGTCTTAGCCCATGAAAATCACTGGGTCATTTTGGGCCAATTACCAGGAGACTAGGAATTCTAGTCCCATCTTAGCCCATGAAAGGCACTGGGTCATTTTGGGCCAATTACCAGGAGACTGGGAGTTCTAGTCCTGTCTTAGCCAATGAAAGCCACTGGGTCATTTTGGGCCAATTACCAGCAGACTGAGAGTTCTAGACCCGTCTTAGCCTATGAAAGCCACTGGGTCATTTTGGGCCAATTACCAGGAAACTGAGAGTTCTAGTCCCGTCTTAGCCCATAAAAGCCACTGGGTCATTTTGGGCCAATTACCAGGAGACTGAGAGTTCTTGTCCCGTCTTAACCCATGAAAGCCACCTGGGTGACTTGCCAATTACCAAGAGATTGGGAGTTCTAGATTCGTCTTAGCGCATGAAAGACAACTGGGTGACTTGGGCCAATTTCCAGGAGACTGGGAGTTCTAGTCCCGTCTTAGCCCATGTAAGCCTCTGGGTCATTTTGAGCCAATTACCAGGAGACTGAGACTTCTAGTCCCGTCTTAGCCCATGAAAGCCGCTGGGTCATTTTGGGCCAATTATCAGAAGACTGAGATTTCTAGTCCGTCTTAACCCATGAAAGCCACTGGGTCATTTTGGGGCAATTACCAGGAGACTGGGAGTTCTAGTCCCGTTTTAGCCCATGTAAGCCTCTGGGTCATTTTGGGCCAATTACCAGGAAACTGAGAGTTCTAGACCCGGCATAGCCATGAAAGCCACTGGGTCATTTTGGGCTAATTACCAGGAGACTGCAAGTTCTAGTCCTGTCTTAGCCCATGAAAGCTACTGGGTCATTTTGGGACAATTACCAGGAGACTGGGATTTCTAGTCCCGTCTTAGCCCATAAAAGCCACTGGGTCATTTTGAGCCAATTACCAGGAGACAGGGAGTTCTAGTCCAGTCATAGCCCATGAAAGCCACACGGTCATTTTGGGCCAATTACCAGGAGACTGGGAGTTCTAGTCCCGTCTTAGCCCATGAAAGCCGCTGGGTCATTTTGGGCCAATTATCAGGAGACTGACATTTCTCGTCTGTCTTAGCCATGAAAGCCACTGGGTCATTCTGAGCCAATTACCAGGAGACTGGGAATTCTTGTCCCTTCTTAGGCCATGGAAGCCACTGGGTCATTTTGGGCCAATTACCAGGAGACTGGGAGTTCTAGTCCCGTCTTAGCCTATGAAACCTGCTGGGTCATTTTGGGCCAATTACCAGGAGACTGAGAGTTCTAGACCTGGCTTAGCCATGAAACCTACTGGGTCATTTTGGGCCAATTACTAGGAGCCTGAGAGTTCTAGACCCGGCTTAGCCATGAAAGCCACTGGGTCATTTTGGGCTAATTACCAGGAGACTGCGAGTTCTAGTCCCGTCTTAACCCATGAAAGCCACTGGGTCATTTTGAGCCAATTACCAGGAGACTGGGTGTTCTAGTCCCGTCTTAGCCCATGAAAGCCACTGGGTCATTTTGGGCCAATTACCAGGAGACTGAGAGTTCTAGTCCCGTCTTACCACATGAAAGCCACTGGGTCATTTTGGGCCAATTACCAGGAGACTGGGAGTTCTAGTGCCATCTTAGCCCATGTAAACCTCTGGGTCATTTTCAGCCAATTACGAGGAGACTGAGAGTTCTAGAACCAGCTTAGCCATGAAAGGCACTGGGTCATTTTCGGCCAATTACCAGGAGACTGCGAGTTTTAGTTCCGTCTTAGCCCATAAAAGCCACTGGGTCATTTTGAGCCAATTACCAGGAGACAGGGAGTTCTAGTCCAGTCTTAGCCCATGAAAGCGCTGGGTCATTTTGGGCCAATTATCAGGAGACTGATATTTCTCGTCCGTCTTAGCCATGAAAGCCACTGGGTCATTCTGAGCCAATTACCAGGAGACTGGGTATTCTTGTCCCTTCTTAGCCCATGGAAGCCACTGGGTCATTTTGGGCCAATTACCAGGAGACTGGGAGTTCTAGTCCCGTCTTAGCCCATGAAACCTACTGGGTCATTTTGGGACAATTACCAGGAGACTGAGAGTTCTAGACCTGGCTTAGCCTTGAAAACTACTGGGTCATTTTGGGCCAATTACTAGGAGACTGAGAGTTCTAGACCCGGCTTAGCCATGAAAGCCACTGGGTCATTTTGGGCCAATTACCAGGAGACTGGGAGTTCTAGTCCCGTCTTAGCCCATGAAACCTACTGGGTCATTTTGGGACAATTACCAGGAGACTGAGAGTTCTAGACCTGGCTTAGCCTTGAAAACTACTGGGTCATTTTGGGCCAATTACTAGGAGACTGAGAGTTCTACACCTGTCTTAGCCCATGAAAGTCACTGGGTCATTTTGGGCCAATTACCAGGAGACTAGGAATTCTAGTCCCATCTTAGCCCATGAAAGGCACTGGGTCATTTTGGGCCAATTACCAGGAGACTGGGAATTCTAGTCCAGTCTTAGCCCATGAAAGCCACTCGGTCATTTTGGGCCAATTACCAGGAGACTGGGAGTTCTAGACCCGTCTTAGCCTATGAAAGCCACTGGGTCATTTTGGGCCAATTACCAGGAAACTGAGAGTTCTAGTCCCGTCTTAGCCCATAAAAGCCACTGGGTCATTTTGGGCCAATTACCAGGAGACTGAGAGTTCTTGTTCCGTCTTAACCCATGAAAGCCACCTGGGTGACTTGCCAATTACCAAGAGATTGGGAGTTCTAGACCCGTCTTAGCGCATGAAAGACAACTGGGTGACTTGGGCCAATTTCCAGGAGACTTTGAGTTCCAGTCCTGTCTTAGCCCATGAAAGCCACTGGGTCATTTTGAGCCAATTACCAGGAGACTGAGACTTCTAGTCCCATCTTAGCCCATGAAAGCCGCTGGGTCATTTTGGGCCAATTATCAGAAGACTGAGATTTCTAGTCCGTCTTAGCCCATGAAAGCCACTGGGTCATTTTGGGGCAATTACCAGGAGACTGGGAGTTCTAGTCCCGTTTTAGCCCATGTAAGCCTCTGGGTCATTTTGGGCCAATTACCAGGAAACTGAGAGTTCTAGACCCGGCATAGCCATGAAAGCCACTGGGTCATTTTGGGCTAATTACCAGGAGACTGCAAGTTCTAGTCCTGTCTTAGCCCATGAAAGCTACTGGGTCATTTTGGGACAATTACCAGGAGACTGGGAGTTCTAGTCCCGTCTTAGCCCATGTAAGCCTCTGGGTCATTTTCAGCCAATTACGAGGAGACTGAGAGTTCTAGAACCAGCTTAGCCATGAAAGGCACTGGGTCATTTTCGGCCAATTACCAGGAGACTGCGAGTTTTAGTTCCGTCTTAACCCATCAAAGCCAATAGGTCATTTTGAGCCAATTATCAGGAGACTGGGAGTTCTAGACCCGTCTTAGCTCATAAAAGACATTGGGTCATTTTGAGCCAATTACCAGGACACTGTGAGTTCTAGTCCCATCTTAGCCCATGAAAACCACCTGCATGACTTTGGGCCAATCAACAGAAGAATGGGAGTTCCAGTCCCGTCTTAACCCATGAAAGTCTAATGGGTGACTTTGGGCGAATTAAAAGGATAAAGAGAGTTCTAGACCTGTTCTAGCCCATGAAAGCCACCTGGGTGACTTTCGGCCAATCACAGGGAGACTAAGAGTTCTAATCCAGTCTTAACCCATGAAAGCCATCTGGGAGACAGAGATTTCCAGTTCCATCTTAGCCCATGAAATCCACCTGGGTGACTGGGCCAATTACCAGGAGACTGAGAATTCTAGAGGTGTCTCAGCCCATGAAAGCCACCTGGGTGACCTTGGGCCAATCAGCAGAACACTGAGAGTTCTAGGCCCGGCTCAGCCAAGAAAATTGGCTGGGTGACTTTGGGTCAATAATTCCCTCTCTCTACCAGCCCACCTCACAGGGGTGTTGTTGTTGATGTGTGGAATATAGGAAGGAGTATTAGGCAAGTTGGCCCCCTTCAATGGTTTTTATATTATATTTATGTATTATTGCATTGTTGGAGGTAGTATTCCTATGTGGGGAAAAGGACACTGGAAACAGGGAGGTTTTTGGGGAAGATGGTTTAATGGTGGATAGGACCACATGGCTTGGAGCTTCTGGGCGAAAAGGAGATGGGATGCTGAGAATCCCTTGGTTTCATAGCCTCCTGGCCTTACCTTAGTGTTTCCTGTTCCTGTGCAAGAAGTGTATCCCATTGGCTGTCAGACTCCCGGGGTGGGGGTCTTAGCTAACTTTGTAGGCTTTCTCTGGACCACCTGGCTTCACCTGAGTGCTGGCTAATGCAATCTTCCCAGGTGCCATGTGGTGAGGCGGCCATGTCTTAATCCCATCATCTGGAGCTGAAGGTGGGGCTGGGAGCTGCAGGAAGCTGTTTTGTCTTTAAAAACATGTTTCTCCTTTTCTCATCCAGAGAAATATAATATTCTGCCTTTTTAATATTTCCTAGAATATTTCATTCTTCTAAGAGAAGGGTGGATGCTAACTTTCTACACCATGTTTCCCTGTTTCCCTGCAAGGCCAGGTCTATATATATAAGACCTGGCCTTGTTTTTTTATTTAAAAATCATAATAATAAAGGTGGGATATTCATTAATTAATCTCTGGTGTGAAGTACAGAAAAAGTAAGTGGGGCAACATCACTTTTTTTTCTTTAATTGGATGGGTTTCTTCCCAAAAACTCTTTCATCTGATTGGTCAAGTTTAGCAAGGGGCTGGATGGATAAGCCATGGGGAAACCACCCAAAATGTCTGAACGACGTTTATAGTCTCAGAGAACTGAAGAGATGAGATTTGATTGGGCTACCGTTCCAGAGAGCCTTACTATTGGCCCACCCACCCAAAAGAAACGGGGAGGACAGCAGGCATTGGGCTCTATCCAATCAGCATGGGGCTACTCCATTGCCCACAGAGCAGCGGCGGCGGGGGTTGGGGGTGGGGAGAGAGAGATGTGATTGGTTGGAATTTGGCAATTAACGTCTGTCGCCAAGCTGGAAGAAAAGTTTCTCTTCACCTGTTTCTCCATGTGGCATTGGCTGAGTCATTAAAAGATGGGAAAGATTCTTATTGGCCAGAGCTTCGAAGAGCAGCTACGATTGATCCAAGTCTGTTCTTTTAAAGCAGGGGGCTCCAACCTTGGCTCCTGGAAGCCTGGCGGACTTCAACTCCCAGAGTTCCACAGCCAGCAAAGCTGGCTGTGGAATTCTGGGAGTTGAAGTCCGCCAGGCTTCCAGGAGACAAGGTTGGAGACCCCTGTTTTAAAGGCAAAACTGATGCCTGTTTCCTTTGGCGTCTAGGATACATTTGAAGGAATGTAAGGACTTTATTTACAAGAATCATTTGGAATCTAAAGCTTTTTCCTTTCTTAATTCCAATTAATTACTTTAAATTTAAAAAAAAAAGCCAAGGTCCCCCATTTGGGGGCTAGCTCAATTCTTTCATTGTCTCCTTTTATTCATTTTACCATCGCAGTTCTCAATAATTGCAATAGTTCAGGAGAGAATTGATCAAAAGCTCCCAATTTATTGGTTTTACTCCAGTTAAAACAGCCTAATTCACTCTTAGGCACTAATGAAGCCTCTCATTAATTGTCTTTTTCAGGGTGGGAGGGTACCTGCCTTTTCAATTCTTGAACTTTGTTCTTTTTTTCCATTCGTTTTTCAAATGTTGAATTTTGGGGTTCCATTAATCTGGGATTCCCCCCCAACTCAATAATTTGTTCCTTATTAATTAGTTTTGTTCAGTTGATATTAATTGTCTCAACTCACACTTGCCAATTCCTTTTACCAACTTAGTAATTCTTAATACTTATCCTCATTTACTTTTTATAATTAATACAATTAGATTTATTTTTAATAGTAGGTTCAACTGGGCTTCAGTTCTCCTTTTTATATAATAATTATTTGTAGGTCTGCCTCCTTTGGCTATTTTAATTAATACGGTTACTAACAGGCAGACTTCTCTCAGAAAATTCTGCTTATTGTTCATGTGGCCCTTTTAATTTAAAAGCACTGTTTAAAAAAAATCTCCACAACTACTTTATATCTATCTTTTCATTTTAAACCTTGATGTAAAGTCTAATTCACAATGAAATAATTTATAGGGAAGAAAAAACTCCTGCCTTAAATTTCACATCTCAAATCAAGCATTTGAAAGTACTTGATTTCTGAGTTCAAAAGAAAACTTCAATATATCCACTTCTTAATTGATTTGAATAAAGCTTTACTTGTCTGGAAAAAGGTCCACTCTTTAGAAGGACATAAACGTCCATCCATTTATTGTTTTTTTTTTTTTTTTTTAACAATTCCTAAAAGCTTTTCTCCCTCTTCTTCCTAGAAACAAGAAAACCACCATCCATTCCATAATGTTTTATAATCCCAGCGTTCTGCAACGCCTTACCGGAAGTTTCAGTACAATTTGGTAATTTGCCTTTGATAAAAATTCAGTTGTTGGGTGCAGTAGAATATAGAGTGGCACATGGGTTCTGGAGTCTTAAAGTCCACCCCAGTGATTGACAATGCCATCTGTCCTGCAGGTTGGCAGCGACTGGAGCCACTAAACTTGTAAAACAGGAATACATGAAGGTCAACATTTCCAAAACATGGTGAGTGAGGATTGAATTCCCTAAAAGAGAGAAATTGAGATCTGCTGGGTGGATGAAGTGTATATTTTTATTTGGAATACTCTACCTGACTCTCTGGTTTCTTCCCCAAACCCCCAAAACTTTAACCTTAGACTGTCTACTATTGACCTCACCCCTTTCCTAAGAGGTCTGTAGGGGGCGTGCATAAGCGCACCAAGGTGCCTACTGTCCCTGTCCTATTTTTTCTTTTATATTTTATATTGTTTTATTTTTTTCTTATATGTACCCATGTATTCATAACTATGTTTTATACCTATTATTTTGTAAGCAATTGACAAACCAAATTGAAAAAAAAGAAATAATCGATAGATAGATGATATAGATGATAGATAGATGATAGATAATAAATAGATAAAAGATAATAGATAATAGATTGATAATAGATAGATATGGATGGATTAGATAGATAGATAGATAGATAGATAGATAGATAGATAGATAGATAGATAGATAGATAGATGATAGGTACATAGATGATAGATGATAGTTGATAGATATAGATAGATTATAGATAGATAGATAGATAGATAGATAGATAGATAGATAGATCGATAAAAGATAGATAATAGATGATAGGTACATAGATGATAGATGATAGTTGATAGATATAGATAGATGATAGATAGATGATAGATAATTAGATAGATTGATTGATAGATAGATAGATAGATTGATTGATTGATAGATAGATAGATAAAAGATAGGTAGGTAGATGATAAATAGATGCTAGATAATAGATAGGTGATAGATACATAGACAGAAGGATAGGTAGATAGGAAGGAAGGTTGATGATAGATAGATAGATAGATAGATAGATAGATAGATAGATAGATAGATAGATAGATAGATAGATGATAGATAATACACTGCTCAAAAAAATAAAGGGAACACTTAAACACCACAATGTAACTCCAAGTCAATCACACTTCTGTGAAATCAAACTGTCCACTTAGGTAGCAACACTGATTGACAGTATTGTACAAATGGAATAGAGAACAGGTGGAAAGCATAGGCAGTTAGCAAGACATCCCCAATAAAGGAGTGGTTCTGCAGGTGGTGACCACAGACCATTTTTCAGTTCCTATGCTTTCTGGCTGATGGTTTGGTCACTTTTCAATGCTGGCGGTGCTTTCACTCTAGTGGTAGCATGAGACAGAGTCTACAACCCACACAAGTGGCTCAGGTAGTGCAGCTCATCCAGGATGGCACATCAATGCGAGCTGTAGCAAGAAGGTTTGCTGTGTCTGTCAGTGTAGTGTTCAGAGCATGGAGGCACTACCAGGAGACAGGCCAGGACATCAGGAGACGTGGAGGAGGCTGTAGGAGAGCAACAACCCAGCATCAGGCCCCTACCTCCACCTTTGTGCAAGGAGGGACAGGAGGAGCACTGACAGAGCCCTGCAAAATGACCTCCAGCGGGCCACAAATGTGCATGTGGCTGCTCAAACGGCCAGAAACAGACTCCATGAGGGTGGTATGAGGGCCTGACATCCACAGGTGTGGGTTGTGCTTACAGCCCAACACCGTGCAGGACGTTTGGCATTTGCCAGAGAACACCAAGATTGGCAAATTCACCACTGGTGCCCTGTGCTCTTCACAGATGAAAGCAGGTTCACACTGAGCACATGTGACAGACGTGACAGAGTCTGGAGACACCATGGAGAATGTTCTGCTGCCTGCAACATCCTCCAGCATGACCATTTGGCAGTGGGTCAGTAATGGTGTGGGGTGGCATTTCTTCAGGGGGCCGCACAGCCCTCCATGTGCTCGCCAGAGGTAGCCTGACTGCCATTAGGTACTGAGATGAGATACTCAGACCCCTTGTGAGACCATATGCTGCTGCAGTTGACCTTGGGTTCCTCCTAATGCAAGATAATGCTAGACCTCATGTGGCTGGAGTGTGTCAGCAGTTCCTGCAAGACGAAGGCATTGATGCTATGGACTGGCCCGCCCGTTCCCAGACCTGAATCCAATTGAGCACATCTGGGACATGATGTCTCGCTCCATTTACCAATGCCACATTGCACCACAGACTGTCCAGGAGTTTGGGGATGCTTTAGTCCAGGTGTGGGAGGAGATCCCTCAGGAGACCTTCCGCCACCTTATCAGAAGCATGCCCAGGCATTGTAGGGAGGTCATACAGGCACATGGAGGCCACGCACACTACTGAGCTTCATTTTGACTTGTTTTAAGGACGTTAAATCAAAGTTGGATCAGGCTGTAGTGTTTTTTCCACTTTAATTTTGAGTGTAACTCTAAATCCAGACCTTCATGGGTTGCTAAATTTGATTTCCATTGATAATTTTTGTGTGATTTTGTTGTCAGCACATTCAACTATGTAATGAACAACGTATTTAATAAGAATATTTCATTCATTCGATTCTGGAATGTCTTATTTTTGTGTTCCCTTTATTTTTTTGAGCAGTGTTGATAAATAGACTGATAATATATAGATATCTATCTATTATCTGTTATCTATTATCTATCTATCTTTGCAAGCAATCATATGACCCTGGGACACCACAACTGTCCTAAGTACATGCCAGTTATCAAATGCCTAAATTTTGAAGTGTGAAAACCAATGTCACTTTTTTTCAATGCCAATGCCATTGTAACTTGGAATGGTCACTAAGTGCATGGTTGCAAGTCAAGGACTACCTGTATTGAGGGATCCATTCTCTGTCTGTCACCGGGACACTCGACGTACCTCCCACCTCCAAGCGATGCATGATATGTCCACTACCTCTGGGTGGTGGGCGATGCCGACTTGCAGATCTCAGAAGCTGCGTTCTATTGCTTCCGAAATATTTGTTTTTTTGATGTAGATACATGTATTTTTAAAAACTACCTGTATTTCTTTTTCTTTGCAGTGAGGAGATCATAAGTTACATCCTGGTCCACGTCCCACCACCAATTCCTAGAGGACCTCCGCCAAGATTCTCTCTCTACCTGTCGGCTCAGCTGCAATTTGGCGTGGTCTTGGTTTATAGTCGCCAATGTCAATACCTTATCGGTAGGATTCCAGCTGTCCCTTTTGTTCCTTCCCAGCATGGATTTATCCTTTTTTCAGAAATCCAGGGAGCATCTGGCAGCCCCTTTACCATCAAACAGAATTAGAATTAGAATAACAGAGTTGAAAGGGGCCTTGGAGGTCTTCTAGTCCAACCCCTCTCAGGCAGCAAACCCCACACCATTCCAGACAAATGGCTGTCCAGTCTCTTCTTAAAATCTTCCAGTGTCGGAGCCTCCACAACTTCTAGTGGCAGGTTGTTCCACTGATTAATTGTTCTCATTATCAGGAAATTTCTTCTTAGTTCTAGGTTGCTTCTCACCTTGATTAGTTTTCACCCGTTGCTTCTTAAATAAATAAATAAAAAATTTGAAAACTTTTTAAATTAAAAAGAAAACCGTTTTTAAAAGCTGCAGCTTATTTATCAGATGCATCTTACAAAAATTGCTCATCGCATAAGATGCTACCAGGTTAGTTCTCACCTCTCACTCAGGAGGCTGTGAGTTCGATCCCAGGTAGAGGCACATATTTCTCTCTCTGAGCACACTGAGAATATATCTGCTGAACAAAACTCCGCATTGGCGATAGGAAGGGCATCTGGCCAGTAAATACTCTGCTAGCTCTATTCAGTTGCCCAGACTCCACCCCACAAGGGATTATGGGGACTTTAAAAGATGATGATGATAAGATACTACCAGATTCTGTAGGTTAGTGTTTCTCAACTTCAGCAACTTTAAAATGGGTGGACTTCAACTCCCAGAATTCCCCAGCCAGCTATGTTGTTATGCTGGCTGGGGAATTCTGGGAGTTGAAGTCCAACCATCTGAAAGTGGCCAAGTTTGAGAAATATTGCTGTAGTAGACTAAAATATAAAGTCTGATGATTTTTAATGGTTGGGTCCCAACATATTTGGAAGAAATTAAATCAAGAGATTTAAATAAAAAACATTTCTTTATTTTATTTTCCTTCAGATAACAGTTAATAGGAATTGGAAGGGACCTTGTAGATCATCTAGTCCAACCCCCGCCCAACTTTCTTCTTGGTTTTCCAAAATTCCACATGTACAGTTAGTCCTCGACTTACAACCACAACTGAGCCTAACATTTCTGTGGTTAACTGAGACATTTGTTCAGTGATTTTTTGCCACATTTTACATCCTTTATTGCTAAAGTTGTTAAGTGAATCGCTTCAGTGGATCACTTAGTAATCTGGTTGTTGTGAATCTGGCTTCCCCATGGACTTTATTGGTCCGAAGGTCGCAAAAGGGGATCAGTGCGAATGTCTTAAATAGGAGTCAGTTGCCAAGTGTCTGAATTTTGATCATACGATCATGGGCATGCTGCAAAGGTCGCAAGTGTGAACAATGGTCATTCAGAGCCATAATTTTGAATGGTCACTAAATGAACCATTGTAAATCAAGGACAACCTGTACCACGGAGAACTTTTTTTTAAAAAATGTTTGAATTAAGGAAGTGTGGAATATTGCTTTCACATCTGATTCTCCTCGTTCTGAATATTTTTTCTCTTTTCAGAAGAAATTAAGCAGATTATGCAATACCTTAACCAAGTCAAGGAAGACAGCAAGATCAATTTGGCCAAACTTGAACAGTGAGCGATTGCGATCTTCCCAGATTTAAAAGGACTGTGATAGATAGATAGATAGATAGATAGATAGATAGATAGATAGATAGATAAGAGATAGGTAGGTAGGTAGGTAGGTAGATGATAAATAGATGCTAGATAATAGATAAGTGATAGATACATAGACAGAAAGATAGGTAGATAGGTAGGAAGGTTGATGATAGATAGATAGATAGATAGATAGATAGATAGATAGATAGATAGATAGATAGATAATAAATAGATGCTAGATAATGGATAGGTGATAGATAGATAGATGTTGTGCCTCCGAGGTTTGAACCAGGTCAGTCAGCAGATATAGGCTTGAGTGAGGAAGAAGATCTGGCATTGAGATTCGAGCCTGCATTGCTGAGCGACGTTGAGAGGAGTCTGGGGGAGGAGGAGGAGTTGAATCTGAGAGGTGAGTCTGATTTATTAGAAGTTTCAGAGGCGTCTTCCTCTTCTGGAACTGATTGCACCTCAGGTGTTAACTGTTAATCAGGAAAGTGTGCCAGAGGCTTCAAGCGATGATGAAACTGCCGGATGCTGGCTTGATGCTAGGACTAGGAAAAGATTGAGACATCAATCTCAATTAGAAAAGAGATGTCCAGCCAAGGATTAATTAAAGAGACTGACACGCCCCTTCAGGGGATATGTAAGGAGCGTGTTAATGCCTCTCCCCCGCTTGAAGCAAAGTGTATTTTTGGTGCGAAAGAATTGCGTATGGCTGCGGCATTGTGATTTATGGACAGTTCAGACTTGCCAGACGGATTCCAGGAAGACTGCCAAGAACTGTGAAAACAAGCAGTTAACTCTTTTGGGTCTGGTTTTGGTTTGCTTGAATATTTGAACTTTGGATTCTCACCTGTGGATGCAGGTGAGAAAGAACAGATAGATAATAGATAATAAATAGATGATAGATCCATAGAGATAGGTAGGTAGGTAGGTAGATGATAGATAGATAGATAGATAGGATAGATAGATGATATATAATAAATAGGTGATAGATAATAGATGATCTACATAGAAAGATAGGTAGGTAGGTAGGTAGATGATAGATGATACATAATAGATGATAGATAAGTAGGTAGGTAGATGATAGATAGATAGATAGATAGATAGATAGATAGATACATACATACATACATACATACATACATACATACATGATAGATAGATAGATGATAGAAAGGTAGGTAGGTAGGTAGATGATAAATAGATAAATAGATAATCGATAGGTGATAGATAGATGATAGATACATAGGCAGAAAGGTAGGTAGGTAGGTAGATAGATAGATAAATAGATGATAGAGAATAGATGATAGAGAATAGATGATAGAGAATAGATAGCGCATAGATAGATGATAGATAATAGATAGGTGATATACATAGAAAGATAGGTTAGGTAGGTAGGTAGATGATAGATGAAAGATGATAAATAGATAAATAGGTAGGTAGATGATAGATAGATGATAAATAGATGATAATAGATGATTAATAATAGATCTTTATATATGTATATACATAGATAGATAATAGATGATAAATAGATGATAGGTAATGGATAGATAGATACATAATAGTTAATAGATAGATGATAGATAGATGATAAATAGATGATAGATAGATAGATCGATAATAGATAGATGATAGATACATGGATGGATGGATAATAGGTTGGTAAGTAGATAGATAATATAGATAGATAGATAGATGCATGATAGGTAGGTAGGTAGGTAGGTAGGATTCCTTTGGCAATCCTTTTTGTTCTTCCCAATTCCAGAACAGGGTTGCTGCTTCCCAATCGACTGGCTCTCATGAAAAATCTGGAGGAATCCCCCGATCCCTTTTTCGGCATAATGGAACCTCTGCTGCCCGGCCCTTTTTTGATCCCACATGTAAGATTCCCCCTTTTGGATGGGGAGGGGAGATGCTGGTGTGATTCTTCCCCATCCCGATGGTTAAAGCACCTGGATTTTGCCAATGATGGTTATAAGTGCAAGGACCAACGCTGTCGTAACTTTGAACAATTTGCTAAACAAAGAGTTGTGACTCAGTTCGACTTAAAACAGTTAATTCAGTGACTGTTCAAAGTTATAACGGCACTGACTTATAAAATGACTTTTTTTCATATAGATACTTTATTTTCTAGCATGACTTGCAAATGGTGGGGTTCCCTTGTGGTGTCCCATCCAGGCTAACTATGTCGGGCCCTGGTTAACTCAGCCAAGGTCATCCAGCTGGTCCTGCCCTGAACTGCCAAAATTCCTACCTGAGACATGTAAATTCAATTCCTGGCACTATATCAGATTGATCATCAATATAGGATAGGCTGGAATTTGGAATGGAATGGAATGGAATTGAATAGAATAGAATAGAATAGAATTTAGAATGGAATAGAATAGAATAGAATAGAATAGAATAGAATAGAATAGAATAGATCGGAATGGAATGGAATTTGGAATGGAATAGAATTTGGAATGGAATAGAATTTGGAATGGAATGGAATAGGATAGCATAGCATGGAATAGAACAGAATAACAGAACAGAACAGAACAACAGAACAGAACAAAACAGAACAGAATAGAATTTGGAAGAATGGAGTGGAATGGAATGAAATAGAACAGAATAGAATATGGAGTGGAATAGAATATTATAAAAGAATAGAATGGAACAGAACAGAATAGAATGGAATGGAATGGAAGGAATGGAATAAAACAGAATAGAATAGAATAGAATTTGGAATGGAATGGAATAAAACAGAATAGAATAGAATTTGGAATGGAATAGAATATTAGAATAGAATAGAATTTAGGATGGAATGGAATAGAATAGAATAGAATAGAATATTAGAATAGAATAGAATAGAGAATTGGAATGGAATAGAATAGAATAGAGTAAGAATAGAATAGAATTAGAATAGAATAGAATATAGAATAGAATAGATTATAGAATAGAATAGAATTTGGAATGAAATAGAATGGAATGGAATAGAATAAGAGATTTGGAAGGGACCTTGGAGGTCTTCTAGCCCATTCCCCTGCTTAGGAATGGAACTGTATATCATCATCTTCTTTTCCTAGGTCCGATGCCTCTTGGAGGCCCCAACTCCTGAAAGAAGCCTTCTGGAACAGTCCCTTTCCTCCATCAGGTCAGGTGAGTCTGAAACTCAGGACTCTGCAGTTTGATTGTAGAAATTCTCTCATCCTCAGGCGAACATTTGCCTCGCTTAATCATGAGACAGGTTCGCCTTTTGGGATGACTGTGAACCCACAAATGCAAATCCTGACAGCCACTTTTAGTTGTGGGAGGATGTGGTGACTCTCACCCTGTTTTTGCTTAAAAGTGAAACTGGCCAGAGGTTATGAACGCAAGCGTGAAAACTTCCTTTCACCACCCGTTTTGACTGCAGCTTTCAAAGTATTGTAAGAAGATGTCGTGTCCAGGGAGATTCTCGGTCATCCAGGTTATGGTTTTCCAAAGGTGTTTTTTAACCACTTGACTTTCTTTGTTTTTTTCCTTTGAAGATGTTTCGCTCCTCATGCAAGAAGCTTCTTTACTTCATTGCCATTGCACCTCGTACAACGAAATCAAACTCCATCTTCAGTGCACATTGAAAATAAAAGACAAACACACCTCCTTCACCCTCCACACATTGAACTGAAAAACCCCAACCCCACACCAACACTGCACTATACAGCAGAATTCAAAAGAGCTACTGCCCTGGGATAGAAGCTGTTTTTCAGCCTATTTGTCCTTGTTTTTATTCTCCTGTACCGTCTGCCAGATGGTAATAGTTCAAAAAAAAGGTGCCCAGGATGAGATGGATCTTTGAGAACGTTTTGAACTTTCTTAAGGCAGCGGGAGCTATAAAGCTCTTCCAAAGAGGGGAGAGGGCAACCCATGATCTTCTGGGCAATGACCTTAACCCTCGGGAGTGCTTTCCTATCTGCCCCTGTGCAATTGGCAAACCAGACACAGGTGCAGTAAGTTAAGATACTCTCTATGGTGCAGCGGTAGAAGGTCACCAGCAGTTTTTCCTTCAGTTGTTGTTTTCTGAGAAGCCTCAGGTAGTATAATCTCTGCTGGGCCCTTTTGACCCAGGTTGCAATGTGAGTACCCCAAGGTCAGGTCCTCTTTTAGGGTAACACCCAGAAACCTTAACACTGGCCACTTGCTCCACTCGGTCTCCATTGATAAGCAAGGGCTGGATGTCTGATCTGTTCTTTCTTTAGTTCTGACCAAATGGTGGAGAGCAGAAGGAGTTATATTCCTGTACGGTCCTCTGGTTGTTAGTACTCTCTCTGAGAGTCATTGAGGCGACTTAGAGGTTTATCTGTGCCACCTGAATCAAAGTGCAAAAGTACACATACACATCTGAACTAGACTGTGCTTTGTGTCATATATGTGGGTATATGCATGAATTTGCATGCATATATGTATATATGTACATATGTATGTATTTATTTATTTTGTCATGTGTATGTAGCATATATTGGAGGTGGTGACCCTTTGAGAGCTGTAGGCAACGAGATTTCGTTTTAATGTACGCTGATGAGTGTGTTCTGACCCAGCTCCCCAAACACAACAAACCTTCTGAAGTGAACTCAGATTCCTTTATTAGTAGCACCAGCAGCCCCAGCAAAAAAATTCTCTCTCATCACTGGCTAACAAGTTCATCCGGCAGGGAGATAAATAGTTGTCGGCCACACCTATTCATCTTCATCCGCTGCCTTTCATCCCCAGAGCTAGAGTGGGGCTTTGCTAGCAGTGGTGGCTCTTCCATCCCAAGGACCGGCCCATAGATCTCCACTGCTCTCCTCTCCTCTGCCCTCTGCGCATCCACACGTCAGGCACTGGATCCAGTTGCTCATCCTCTTCTTCATCAGCCTCTGTCTGTCTGTCTGTCTGTCTCTCTCTGCCAGCTCCATTCCCTCTTCCCCCTCAGAGCTCTCAGTTTGTCTTGATGTGGACCCTAACTCCCTCCTCCTCCTCTACAATAGAGTGGACATTCAAAGTGACAATAAAGTTACTGGATGAGCAACTTTCTTGGAACTGCTGAAAGGACTGTGTTGTAAACAGGAAATAGATTGTGTTCTCTCTCTCTCTCTCTCTTTCGCTCTCTCTCTCTCTCACACACACACAAACTCTATTGGGAGGGGTTTGAAAGAGGGGTCAAAGAGGCCATCTACTTTGTTGAGAGCCCTCTCAACAGAGACACCACATATATCCTGTTTACAACAAAATTCTTTAAGCCAGCAGTCTCCAACCGTGGCAACTTTAAGACTTGTGGACTTCAACTCCCAGAATTGAAAACAGGCTGCTCACCTCTCTTTTTTGCATATATTTTTTTCTCTCTCTGCAGCTTCTGGCTGCGATGTTTCAAACTTGCCAACAGCTAGCCCGATTTTTAACGATTATTCATTCCATTTTCACGAAGCCACCGCTTCCTTCCGTTCCATGATCGCTTGCTTGAATGCCGAGGCTTCTGCAGCTGTGAAACAGCCATTAGAGGGAGAAATAACCCCACACAATTCCTTTCGTTGCCCCGGTAATCATTTGCAGCAAAAAGTTTAAAAAACAAACCAACAGACCAGAATCTTTTGACTCATTAAAGACAAGCAATGTATGTTCCTGTGCCATGAATTAGAAGCAGCTCTTCCCTGGCTTTGCAAGGCCAATTGACTCATTAAAGACAAGCAATGTATGTTCCTGTGCCATGAATTAGAAGCAGCTCTTCCCTGGCTTTGCAAGGCCAATTCTTTATTTTTCTGTGCAGATGGTCCTCTAAGTATGAGCACAACTGAGCCCAAAATTCCTGCTGCTAAGTGAGACATTGGTTAAGCGAGCCTTGCCAACCTTTTCTTTCCAGCGTTGTTAAGCGAATGGCTGCATTGTTTTAAGTTAGTCACGGGGCTTTTTAAGTGAATCTGGCTTCCGCATTGACTGTGCTGATCAGAAGGTCACAAAAATTGACCTCAGGACATTGCGATCGTCATAAATGTGAATCAGTTGCTGTATGTCTCAATTTTGATCGCATGACCATCGGTCATAGGTGTGAAAAACAGCCATGAGCCCCCTTTTTCAGTGCTGTTGCAGCTTCCAGTGGTCATTAAATGAACTGTTGTAAGTCAAGGAGGACTGAATGGGATTTCTGTTTTAGTTCGTTTTCACGGAGAGGGCCCGTTTTGTAAAAACAGCCACTAACTTTCAACTCTTCTCATCCCAAAGGAAAATCGAGTATCACAGCCACTCCCGAAATGATCACGCTCAAAGAATCCGAGCCCATCACCCTGCTGAAAATTGAAGTAAGCCCTCCTGTTGGGAAGTAGGAAAGAGGGGTAGACAAGGATGATGTGATTTGTAATTGTGGGAGCATCAAATGTCACCCAAAATAAGGAAAATACTCTTGGGGGCTTGAAATAAAATAAATAAAACGTTATTGGATTCACCTCTGTGGTACTGAAGAATCAGTTAAACAATAGCTCCCCTTTCTCCCCACTTCTGGGTGAACACATTGTCCAATGATGAGATGCAAGGGTAGGATTCAAAATTTTTAACAACCGGTTCTGTGGGCGTGGCTTAGGTGATGAATGTGGATTGGTGGTCATGTGATTGGCTGGGCATGGCCAACTCAATATCACTCACATCAAGGTACGCATCTCCTCGCCTGGCCTCTCATGACTGTGGGGATGCTGCAACAGTCGTAAGTGGGAAAAATGGTCATAAGTCACTTTTTTCAGTGCCTTTGTAACTTTAAATGTTACACCAGCAAAGGAGGGAAAAAAAACTCCAGGGAAGTTCCAGAGAAAGGAAGTCTAGTCCTGCCAAGAATGTAATAAGGGTTAACGGAGAGGAAGTTTCTGTAAGCAACACCAGAATGTTTCCTTCCTGCCTCCCTTACAGGATTAGGCCAGTAATTTCTTCTAACATCCGGTTCTCCGAACTGCTTAGAATGTTAACCAGTTCTAGAGAATAGGTGTGAACTGGTAGAATCTCAGCCCTGATGAGACGTCCTTTTCTTATAGGAACAGTGCAGGGATGGTATTCAGCCGGTTCGGTCGGTTCTGGCATACCGGTAGCAGAAATTTTGCATAGTTCAGAGAACTGGCAAATACCATCACTGGCTTGTCCCTGCCGCACCCACCCTCGCCCTTTCCTGTCCTATATCCCCTTGTTTTTTAGCTCAGCTGATTCGCACGGCAGAGTGGATTTCCACGCCTCACCTGAGCTAAAAAACAGCGCACCTCACTAGTGCTGACACAAAGGGCGTTTTTTGAGTATTGTGTGCACGCACGAAGCACGCTGTCATAGAATCAATAGGAAGAATAGAATAGAATAGCATTGGGAATAAGAATAGAACAGAATAGGACAATGAATAAAATAGAATAGAATAGCATTGGAAATAAGAATGGAATAGAATAGGACAATGAATAAAATAGAACAGAACAGAATAGAATTTGGAATGGAATGGAATGGAATGGAATAGAATAGAATAGCATTGGGAATAAGAATGGAATAGAATAGGACAATAAATAAAATAGAACAGAACAGAATAGAATTTGGAATGGAATGAATGGAATAGAATAGAATAGCATTGGGAATAAGAATGGAATAGAATAGGACAATGAATAAAATAGAACAGAACAGAACAGAATAGAATTTGGAATGGAATGGAATGGAATAGCATTGGGAATAAGAATGGAATAGGACAATGAACAAAATAGAATAGAATAGAATAGCATTGGGAATAAGAATAGAATAGAATCAAACAATGAACAGAATAGGATAGAATTTGGCATGGAATAGAATAGAATAGCATTGGGAATAAGAATAGAATAGAATAGGACAGTTTTTCCCTGAATGCCATTGCTCTGCTAAACAAATAATTCCCACAACACTGTCAAACTATTTAGTAAGATTGTATTACTATTATTCTTCTCATTCTTCCTATTACCTATCTCTTCCCACGTATGACTATAACCATGTTGCTTTTATCTTTACAATTTATATTATTTGTTTCCTAGTATTGATTACTTATTAGTAACCTATGACTGTCACTAAGTGATGTATCTTATGATTCTTGATGAATGTGTTTTATTTTTTCTTTATGCATACTGAGATCTTATGCACCAAAGACAAATTCCTTGTGTGTCCAATCACATTTGGCCAATAAAGAATTCTATTCTATTCTATTCATTGTCCTACTCTATTCTATTCTTATTCCCAATCTATTCTATTCTATTCCAAATTCTATTCTGTTTAGCAGAGCGATGGCATTCAGGGAAAAACTGTCCTTGTGCCTAGTGGTGCTGGTGAGCAGGGCTCTATAGCATCGTTTTGAGGGCGGGAGTTGAAACAGTTTATGTCCAGGATGTGAGGGGTCTGTAGATATTTTCACCGCCCTCTTTTTGACTCACGCACAGGTCCTCGATGGAAGGCAGGTTGGAAGCAATTGTTTTTTCTGCAGCCCTAATTACTCTCTAAAGTCCGTGTCTGTCTTCTTTGGTTACAAGAGCCAAACCAGACAGTTATAGAGGTGCAGGTGAGAGTGGAATCCCACCGCTGGAACAGTCCCTCTCTTTCTTGGGCATCTGCAGCGGTGACCTTGATGGCTTTCATGATCTCTGCATAAGTTCTCAGCCTTTCATTCCACCCTTCCCTACTCCGCCCCCCCACTCCTGATTCACTGGCAAGTTGAATAGCGATGGGGTTTGAAAGTAGCAAAGTGGTTCAATCGTGAGAGGTAGAGAAAGAGAGATCCTCATAAGAGGTCCATGACAGATTCTCCTGCCTGTTTTAGGGCGAGCAAGATCTCCCTGAAATCACCGTTGGAGAAATCGAACTTTTAGAGGAGCAGAAAGGATTCCTGGTGCCCGGAGTAGAGGAGGAACCATTGTCCCTTCAGGCTTCGGTCAGAAAAAGGCATGTGGAGGAAGGTGAGGAGTAGAGGGTCGTAGAAGGTGAGACTTTTAAGCTCTTTCCTAGTCCTGAAACTCAGGAACATTTTAAGTGTATTAGATCGACCAAAATGACCTTCTCCTTTGATGGCCTTGGTTGCTTTCTGGAATCTCCAGAGAGGAAGGAAGAAGAAAACCATGTTTGAAATCCAGGGAGGGTGTCTGGCTGGTCTTCAAAATCTTTCCAAAGAGGTGACCCTTGAACAATAGGATAGCTTGGAAAAATCAGCTGGTGAATCTGGAGTTTTATCTCAACAGATCATTTTCGAATGTTCTGATACTACAAATGTGCAGGTGCCCCTTTTATTCTTTAGATGCTGGGGTCATGGTTTTTGGATCAGAGGCCAGAACAACTGAAGAAGATGCTCTGGTTGGGAAAAAGCTGGTTTGTCCCTTCTCCATACTGAGAACAGAGAAAGGGGGTGAAATGGGCAGCCTGTGAGATAGATAGCAATAGCACTTCTTTATATACCACTTTACACAGCTTTACAGCCCTCTCTAAGCAGTTTACAGAGTCAGCATATATTGCCCCTTAACAATTTGGGTCCCTCATTTTACCCACCTTGGAAGGATGGAAGGCTGAGTCAACCTGGAACCTAGTGAGATTCGAACTTGCAGGCGGCTTGCAGTCAGCAGAAGTAGCCTACAGTACTGCACTCTAACCACTGTGCCATTGTGGCTCATGCTGAGATAGATAGGTAGGTAGGTAGGTAGGTAGATAAGATAAGATAAGATAAGATAGGAAGGTAGGTAGATATTAGATAGATGATATAGATAGATAGATGAAAGAAATAGATGGCAGATAGATATAGATGATAGATATATAGATGAAAGATTAGATAGATAGATAGATTGAGAGAGGGAGGGAGGGATGGAGGGGGAGATTTTTACTCTATTTCTTCTCTTTAGTAGATTTGCTTAACTTTCCCAAAAAAAATTCTGGAAGCCTTGAAAGTTATCAATGGAATGGAATAGAACAGAAAAAAATAATAAAACAGAACAGAATAAACAGAAAAAGTGTGTCTTTTTTTTTTTTTTTAGAAAAGTCTTTATTGCAAAGTTTTTACAAAATGGTTCCTCTCCCCGTCTCCATGTCCAACATTTCTTTTAACTCATATTTGTAGCTCCTCTGCTCATACTCCTCACTTTGATTTGTTAGTGTGGTAACACTTTTTCCCCTTCCTTCTTTCCCCCCCTCGCAGAATCTGTGGAGAAAGCCGTAGTTGGAGAGCCATTGGTGTCCATCAGGATGTCGCCTCCCACAGGGTAAAGCACAATTTAAGGAATTTAAACAACCTCTGGGAAATTATATACATAGATCAAGGTAAAAGGTAAAAGTTCCCCTCGCACATACGTGCTTGTTGTTTTCGGCTGTAGCGGGCGGTGTGCTCATCTCCGCTACAAAGCTGAAGCTCTTCATCTCCTTGGTCATGTGGCCAGCATGAATGCTAGAAAGCGCATGGGAGGCTGTTCCCTTCCCACCAAAGATGGTCCCTATTTTTCTACTTGCCTTTTTTACGTGCTTTCAAACTGCTAAGTAGGCAGAAGCTGGGACAAGTAACAGGAGCTCACTCCGTCACGCGGCGCTAGGGATTCGAACCGCCGAACTTTCTGATCCACAAGCTCAGCGTCTTGGCCACTGAGCCACCATGTCCCCCATATATACAGATAGCCCTCGACTTAACAACAGTTCCTTTATGACCGTTCAAAATAACAACAGCACCGAAAATTTCTCACAATTACGACCTTTTCAGCTTCCCCTGGTGGTCACGTGATCAAAATTCGGGCGCTTAGCAACCGGTTCCTATTTACGACCATTGCTGTGTCCCGGGGTCACGGGATCCCACTTTTGCAAAGTCACCAATGTGCAGGGGGTTCTTTAGAACTGGAAGTTACGATTCTGCCCAGTTCGGAGAACTAGTAAATCATGCCCCCTGGCTTCTCCTCCCAGCCACTCGCCTCTGATGAGGCTGAAGATATGTTGCTGGAGCTGCCGGGCTGTAAGCTTGGATCAAGAATCTCTTTCTCTCCTTCCCCCCCCCTCACTCCCCCATCCCCGGGGTCTGCTCCTATCCCATTGAGTTAGTTTTGCTGTTGCTAACTACTTCCTAAATGAGTGGGAAGTGGCTGGTGTGTGTGCATGTGAAATTGAGCCTCTTTCCTATAAAATCCATTCAGAAAACAAAAAGAGCAGATATGGTTTAATCCTGGTTGAGCCCAGGTTGCTGGAGAGAAGATAGTTTACTATTATTTAATTGATTAATTCATTGGAAATTGCTGAGTTATGGGATGTAGTGCTTATGATGGGCTATAAACAGGTAACACTCAGTCTTAAAATTATGTTATGTAGGCAGAAAGTTTTTCGAAGAATTATCCTTCCGGGTTCAGTTCCAAGTGGGGGAAAAGACACTGGAAACATGAAGGCTGTTTGGAAAGATGGTAGATAAGTCCAACCCCCTGCCCAAGCGGGAGGCTGTACACCACTTCTGACAAATGGCAGTCCAATCTCTTCTTCTTGAAAGTCTCAACTGATGGCGTCCCACAACTTCCGAGGGCAACTTCTGTTCCATTGGTTGATTATTCTCCCTGTCAGAAAGTTTCTCCTTATTTCCAGGTTGAATCTCTCTTTGTTCAGTTTCCATCCATTATTCCTTGTCTGGCCTTCAGGTGCTTTAGAAAATAGCTTGAACCCTTCCTCCCTGTGGCAGCCCCTCAAATATTGGAATACCACTATCATGTCTCCCCTGGTCCTTCTCTTTACTAGACTAGCCAAGCCCAGTTCCTGCAACCGTTCATCATATGTTTTAGCCTCCAGTCCCCTAATCATCCTGGTTGCTCTTCTCTGTACTTTTTCTAGAGTCTAAACATCTTTTTTATAATGTGTTGACCAAAACTGGATGCAGTACTCTAGGTGTGGTCTTACTAAGGCTTTATAGTGTTAGTACCTCATTTGATCTCGATTGTATCCCTCTGTTAATACAACTTGGGATTGCATTAGCTTTTTTGGCTGCTGCTGCACACTGCTGGCTCCTATTTAGCTGGTTGTCCACGAAGAGATGCAGCTGAAATCTAGTTAGATGCTAATTGCAATGTGGCATGAAAAGTAAAATTGGACAAAACTCACAACCAATTTCTCATTTAGCAATAGAAATTTTGGGCTCAATTGTGGTGGTAAGTTGAGGACTACCTGCATGTGGTAATATTTAAAACTCTAA
Source organism: Hydrophis major (assembly GCA_033807585.1). Taxonomy (NCBI): domain Eukaryota; kingdom Metazoa; phylum Chordata; class Lepidosauria; order Squamata; family Elapidae; genus Hydrophis; species Hydrophis major. The sequence goes on along the minus strand of CM066343.1, from coordinate 2,571,530 downwards.
GCCATGCCTATCCTTGCTTTCAGTATCTGAGCCTCGACTAATTGCTGCAGCTTATAACATGGGGGGGAAATGGAATGCTTGCCAACTGGAATCTGCCAATCTCTTTTCCTTTTCCACAAGAAACGCCCTGAGCTTCCCGGGAACCATAAAGATAAGTTCAAAATCCAGATAGATCTCAACAGACTTGAACCCTGGGCCCTGTCTAACAAAGTGAACTGCAATGTAGAGAAAAGTCAAGTCTTACACTCAGGCAAGAAAAACCAAAAGTACGCATGTAGACTGGGTGAAAATAGCAGTAGCTGTGAGAGGATCTTGGACAACCAGCTAAATAGGAGCCAGCCATGTGCAGCAGCAGCCCAAAAAGTCAATGCAATCCTAAATTGCGTTAACACAGGGATACAATCGAGATCAAGGGGGGTGCTAATACCACTCTATCAATACCATTAGAGTACTAATACCACTCTATGAAGCCTTAGTAAGACCACACCTAGAATACTGCATCCAGTTTTGGTCACCACACTATGAAAAAGAGGTTGAGACTCTAGAAAGAGCAACTAGTATGATGAGGGGACTGGAGGCTCAAACATACGACGAACGGTTGCAGGAACTAGGCCTGGCTAGTCTAGGGAAGAGAAGGACCAGGGGAGACAGGATAGCCATCTTCCGATATTTAAGAGGCTGCCCCAGAGAGGAGGAAGGGGTCAAGCTATTTTCCAAAGCACCAGAAGGCCAGACAAGAAACAATGGATGGAAACTGAATAAGGAGAGATTCACCCTGGAAATAAGGAGAAATTTTCTGACAGTGAGAACGATCAACCCATGGAACAGAAGTTCCACACAAAATACAAAAGGAAATAGAACAAAAGTAAATACAAAAGTAAATAGGAACAGAAGTTACCTTCGGAAGTTGTAGAAGCTTCATCCCTGGAGGCTTTCAAGAAGAGACTGGACTGCCATCTGTCAGAAATGATGTAGGGTCTCCCGCTTGGGCGGGGTGGGGGGTTGGACTAGATGACCTTACCTGTCAATCTCTATTAATCTGTTAAAAACCATGTACCTTATTCATATAATAATGTACTTGGGGGTTTGTGTGTTGGGTGGGAGGTTGGGAAATCCTGCGGTCTCACACAAAAGTTACACATTGTTGCTTGAATGTTAAAGGCTGAAATTCTGAATTGATTCTCAGTCATCCAGGTCATGATTTTTCAGGAGGCAACTGGACTTACTTGGTTTTTCTTTTTCTTTTGAAGACGTTTCACTTCTCATCCAAGAAGCTTCTTCAGCTCTGACTGGATGGGGAGGAATGGAAGGATTTATCCTCCTTGCAGACAGCTGGTCATTTGCATCCTTTCTGAGGGTCGTAGAGGGACTTTTAGCCATACAATTTGATATAAACACCCTCTGGAAGGTGTGGGAGTAGGAATGGATTTCCAGAGGGGAAAAAATTATAAACTACACAAACCATTTGCACTACTCAGGTAACCCTGATGGCAAAAATAAACCTCCAAGTGGCCTCAACGGTTCTCCAAAAGGATGCAAAGGAGCAGCTGTCTGCAAGGAGTATAAATCCTTCCATCCCCCACCATCCAGTCAGAGCTGAAGAAGCATCTTGGATGAGAAGCTAAGCATCTTCCAAGGCAAAAGAAAAACAGAAAGGCCAGATGCCTCCTGAAAAAAGCACCTTGGGGACAAGCTTGGAGACTTGGAGATGAAATGAATCAAAAATAAAATGTGTATTTCATTTTTATTAATTTTTTGGGGTGGTGGTGGTTTAGGGCGGCAGTGGAGATGATGGTTGTGAAAGAAATGGGACCGCTGTTGACAGAAGAGATCGAGCCTTCAGTAAAAGTTCCTCTGCAAACTTTGGGTGAGTAATAATAATAATAATAATGAGGATGATGATGATGATGCAGCAAAATTGTACACACTGACTACCTAGAACGCCACAACCGAGTTGCTAAAATCATTCACTAGAAACTGTGCCAAAAGTTTGGATTTGAGCATAGTCACAACTCCTGGGAACATCAGGTTGAGAAGGTTCTGGAGAATGAAAAAGTCAAGATCTTGTGAGACTTCAAAATTCAGACTGACAGGCACTCGGCCCACAACACACCTGACAGAACAATAGTTGAAAAGAAAAAGATTAGGTTGGTTGACATTGCAATACCTGGTGATGTGCGAATTGTAGACACGTAGCAAGAAAAAATCACAAAGTATTGGGACTTAAAATTGAAGTTGAGTGACTTTGGAAAAAGAAATCGTGTGTTATCCCTATTGTAATTGGAGTCCTTGGAGCAATACCTAAAGGGACGCCTCGCTATTTGGAAATCCTGAATTTATCAGACTTGAATACCTTGATTCTACAGAAAACCACCCTACTTGGAACAGCTTATATCCTCCAATGCTATCCCAACAGTTCCTAGGTCCTTGGTTAGGACTCGAACTGTTGAGCTACCAACCAGCCCCAAATATTGTGAATCTCACCAAAGGTTAAATAATAATAATAATGGTGGTGATGATGATGTAGTTCTTGGCTTACGAGCACAATTGGAACCAGAACTTCCACAGCCAAGCGAGGCGTTTAAGTGAGTTACGCCCGATTTTGCCAACCTATTTGCCGCCGTTATTAAGCGGATCACTGCTGTTATTAGAAGAGTTGGGCGGTCGTTAAGCGAATCCAGCTTCCTCTCCATTGACGTTACTGGTCGGAAGCTGGGAATCCTGCGGGATGTGGCTACCGTTCCAAATTTATATGTCGGTTGAATTTTGACCCCCTGATCTCGGGGGGAATGTTGTGATGTTAAGTCCGTGAGCCGGTTGTAACTATCACTAAAGGAATGGTTGCAATTCGAGGCCTATTTGTACATTATTTGTGGGGCGAGATTTAATCAGGGGCAGGATCTTGAATAGCTCTAACCCCTCTAAAAAACCCCAAGATCTGTTTAATTTTTGGGGCTTCCCAAACCCATCCAGTCCTCGACTTACAATCACAATGGAGCCCCACGTTTCTGTCACTAAGTGAGACATTTGGGAAGTGAGTTTTGCCCCGTGGTTCAAACTTTTCTCACCAGAGTCGTTAAGTGAATCTCTGCAGTTGTTTACGTTAGTAAGGCAGTTGTTAAATGAACCTGGCTTCTTCGTTGACTTTGGCTATCGAAAGGTTGCAAAAGGGGATTATAATGACCCAGGGAGATTGCCACCGTCATAAATATGAGTCAGTTGCCCTATTTGATCATGTGATCATGGGGATGCTGCAACAGTCGTAAGTGTGAAAAATGGTCATAAGTGCTGTTGTACCTTTGAACAGTCACTAAATAAATGGTTGTTCCAGAAAAGATGTTCAGACATTGGAAAAAATGCTAAGATGATTAAAGGCTTCTTCCAACCTTCTTGTCTTCCATTCTTTTCCTTCTTTCCTTCTTCAGTAACATTCTTCCTTCCCTTTCCGCTTTTCTGCCTTCCTCTTCCTCCTCCCCTTCCTCCTGTTCCTTCTCACCTTCCCTTCTTCTGTCCTTGTCTTCTATCCATCCCTTGAGACTTTCAAGAAGAGATTAGATTCCCCTCTGTCAGAAATGATGTAGGGTCTCCTGCTTGGGCAGGGCGTTGGACTAGATGACCTATCAGGTCCCTTCCAGACGATTGATTGATTGTAAGTCAAGGACTACCTGTGTACGTCGTATAGAATAAAACCTACCAATGCATTCGGATTTGACTGTGGGACCAAAAGGAAAATCAAAAGCTTAATGAGTCCAGAGGTTTGTTTGTTTTTTCTGCCCTCTGCCATTTGATATTTTCTCTCTTGGGGGAAAAAAAAAAATTAGTCCTGTTTTCCCGGCGTCTTTTAGGTGGGCGAGAGAAAAACGTGGTCGTTTTCCAAGAGGCCTCCTCGTTTTCATTCATCTCCTTATCTTTTAGAGATTACTCCTTCGGGAGAGAAACCGAGGTTTCCGCCTGCTCCCTCATTGCCCAAGGTTAGGGCCAAGAGAAAGCAACGGCTGAGTCCCGAGGTGAGATCAAAGGAGAATGGCCGGGATAGGGCCCCCTTCCACTCAGAGGCTCTGCTCCCAGGAAGGGTAGGGACCCCTTCAAGGCGAGGCCAGAAATTCTCATGCTCTGTGTGTGGGTTTTCTTCCCCCAGCTCCAGCTAGCCGAGTATGAGCTGTCTCCGCCACGTTGTAAGCGTCGTCGAAGGCAGCTGCGTTTCATGGACAAAGTGACCCAGATTTCGACGAAAGTTTTCCAGAAACAGATATCAGATCCACACACTCAGTGCCGGCCCCTGGTAGATGTTTGATGCTGGGTGGATGGGGTATGGAGTATGGAGAGACGTGGCGGGGTTGCAAATCCAGGGTCCTGCGGAGTCTCTTCTCTCCCCGGGCAGGGAGTTTTTACGAGTTTTATTTTCATTTATATCCCGGCCTCTTTATTTTTATATCCACAACTCAAGGTGGAGAACGTATCGAACACTCCTCCTTTCTTCCTCTTTGCCCTCACAACAACAATCCTGGGAGGTACGCTGGGCTGAGAGAAAGAGAGAGAGAGAGGGAAGACTGGCTCAAAATCACCCAACTGGCTTTTGTGCCTAAGCTGGGACTAGAACTCCCAGTCCCTTGGTGCTTAGCCCAAAGTCACCCAGTTGGCTTTCATATCTAAGATAGGACTAAAACTCACCATTTCCTAGTGATTGGCCCAGAGTCACACAATCAGCTTTCATGCCTAAGGGGGAACTAGAACTCACCGTCTCCTGGTGATTGGCCCAAGATCACCTAACCTTTTTCATGCCTAAGGCAGGATTAGAACTCACCGTCACCTGGTGATTGGCCCAAGATCACCTAACCTTTTCCATGCCTAAGGCAGGACTAGAACTCACCGTCTCCTGGTTATTGGTCCAAGATCACCTAACCTTTTCCATGCCTAAGGCAGGACTAGAACTCACCATCTCCTGGTGATTGGCCCAAGATCACCTAACCTTTTCCATGCCTAAGGCAGGACTAGAACTCACCATCTCCTGGTGATTGGCCCAAGATCACCTAAACTTTTCCATGCCTAAGGCAGGACTAGAACTCACCATCTCCTGGTGATTGGCCCAAGATCATCTAATCTTTTCCATGCCTAAGGCAGGACTAGAACTCACCGTCTCCTGGTGATTGGCCCAAGATCACCTAACCTTTTCCATGCCTAAGGCAGGATTAGAACTCACTGTCTCCTGGTGATTGGCCCAAGATCATCTAATCTTTTCCATGCCTAAGGCAGGACTAGAACTCACCGTCTCCCAGTTTCTAGCCTGGTGCTTTGACAAGTAAACCAAACTGGTTTTTCTCCACTTTGCTCCAGGACTGTTGTGGGTGCGTTCACAGCCCCACGGAAAACCTCCGAGGATGTCTTGTCTCTCACTTCAATTCCCTTTGGTCACCCCGACGCGCTCTGATAATTTCCTTTTTTCCCCTCCATGTTTTTTGTCCTAGGCGAAAGTGCTCCTGCCAGCCAAGAGATTGAAGACGGCAGCCGAATTGCTGAATAACCCAGCCGTTGGTAAGTAAACCTCCCTGTACCTGTAACTCTGCAGGTTGTTCCCTTCCCTTCTCCTCCCTTGTGGGAGGTAATTGTGCGCGTCTCGCATCCATGATCCAGAACAAAGCAGGCCGTAAACTTGCAGAGGGCGAGGAATGCAGACATCCTCCCCCCATTCTTTAGGGACTCTTTTGCACTGGGTGTCCCGTTGGACCAATCGACCTGTGCCCGTCTAAGCCTAGAGCGGAGTTCACGCTGCCCACTTTCCAATCTTTGCGACTTGGTGTTACTTTCTGCTTCCAGTGAAGGAAAATTCCATTGATCCAGTCTGCTGGGTTCCCTCCAACCATGGAACCTTTGAACGGAGAAAGGAGAAGATTTGCAGCTCAGGACTGCGGTCCTGGTTGCTCTCTGAGCGGGGTGGTTTTTTTTGCTGACGTCTCATTACCCAACTAGGGAACATCATCAGTGCTAGAAGGAGAGAGGAGGAGGAGGAGGTAATCAGACATCAGCAAGAAAACTACCCAGCTCAGAGAGCAACCAGGACCCCATAGTTTTCCTCCTCCCCCTCCTCTTCCTCCTCCTCCTCTTCCTCTTCCTCCTCTTCTTCCTCCTCCTCTTCTTCTTCCTCCCCCTCCTCTTCCTCCTCCCCCTCCTCCTCCTCTGCCTCCTCCTCCTCTTCCTCTTCCTCCTCCTTTTCCTCCTCCTCTTCCTCTTCCTTCTCCTCCTCTTCCTCCTCCCCCTGCTCTGCCTCCTCCTCCTCCTCCTCCTCCTCTTCCTCGTCCTCCTCCTCGTCCTCCTCCCCCTCCTCTTCCTCCTCCTCCTCTTCCTCTTCCTCCTCTTCTTCCTCCTCCTCTTCCTCTTCCTCCTCCTCCTCTTCCTCCTCCCCCTCCTCTTCCTCCTCCTCCTCCTCCTCCTCCTCTTCCTCTTCCTCCTCCTCTGCCTCCTCCTCCTCCTCTTCCACCTCCTCTTTCCTCCTCTTCCTCCACCTCCTCTTCTTCCTCTTCCTCCTCCTCTTCCTCCTCCTCCTCCTCCTCCACCTCCTCCTCCTCCTCCTGGATCAAAATTCGGACACTTGGCAATGGACTCGTATTTATGACGTTGGGAGAATCCCGGGGTGACATGATCCTCTCTTCCGACCTCCTGACACCGGACACAACGGATTCACTTAATGGCTGTGTTCCCAACATTAACAAAGGCAGGGATTCACTTAACGACAGTTGGCCAGCAAGCTGGTGAGAGGCAACGAAGCTCAGTGAGAGGAAATCTGTGCCTCCATTGTGGTCTTATGTTGAGGACTTCTTGTAAAGGGGTGCCTTTGCACTATTCCCTCCTACCCATTCTGCTTTTTTTCCTTGGCCCAGGATGGATGCACCCCACTCTCCATGGATTATGGGCCCGATGCGTCAACATCCAGAATGTGAATTTTGCCAAAAAAAGAGCTGAGGAGAAAAAACAGAGAGCTGAAACTGTCAGCGAGCTTGAGGTAAAAATTCAGACTCAAAATTTCTCAGCAACTGACTGATGTGACGCTTTAGATTAGAACAACATATCTCAATTTCGGCAACTTGAAGATGGGTGGGCTTCAATTCTTCTATTCCCATTCCTATTCTATTCTATTCTTATTCCCAATGCTATTCTATTCTATTCTTTCCTTATTCTATTCTACTCTATTTTCTATTCTATTTCTATATTCTATTCCACTTTATTTTCTATTCTATTTCTATTTTCTATTCTATTCTATTTCTATTCTATTTTCTAATTTACTCTATTTTTATTCTATTTCTATATTCTATTCTATTCTATTCTATTCTATTCTATTCTATCTTCTATTTCTTTTTTCTATTCTATTTTCTATTCTACTCTATTTTTCTATTCTATTCCACTATATTTTCTATTCTATTTATATATTCTGTCTTTTATTCAATTCTATTTCTACTTTCTATTCTATTTTCTATTCTATTTTCTCTTCTCTTCTATTCTTCTCTTCTGCATTCTATTCTACCCTGTTTTCTATTCTATTTCTATATTCTACTCTATTCTATTTTCTATTCTATATTCTGTTCTATTCTGTATTCTATTCTATTCTACTCTTTCTATTCTATTTCTATATTCTACTCTATTCAATATTCTACTCTATTCTATATTCTACTCTATTCTATATTCTATTCTATTCTTTCCCTATTCTATTCTATTCTGCATTCTATTCTACCCTATTTTCTATTTCTATATTCTACTCTATTCTATTTTCTATTCTATTCTATTCTATTCTATTCTATTCTGCCTTCTATTCTATACTTTCTACTCTACTCCATTCCATTCCATTCTATACTTTCTATTCTATTCCATTCCATTGAATTCTATTCTATTCTGTATTCTATTCTATTCTATTCTCTATTCTATTCTATTGTGTTGTATTCTATTCCTTCTTCTATTCTATTCTAATTTTCTATTTCCTAACTTATTCTATTCTATTCTGCATTCTGTTCTACTCTATTTTCTATTCTTTTTCTCTATTCTACTCTATTCTATTTCTCTATTCTTTCGATTCTATTTTATTTTCTGTTTTATTTTCCATTCTATTGTATTCTATTCTGCATTCTATTCTACTCTATTTTCTATTCTTTTTCTATGTTTCTATTCCATCTTCTATTCTAATTTTCTATTTCCTAACCTATTCTATTCTATTCTATTCTATTCTATTCTATTCTATTCTATTCTATTCTATTCTATTCTATTCTATTCTATTCTTGACTTGCTATGTCTGATATGGGGAATGCAACCCACAAGATAACATCTATGAGAGAGCGGGGGGGGGGGAAGGAAATCCAGTGTCTTTTGTGTTTTGTTTTCTTTTGTTGGAAGAACCTCGCAAAAGGAATAAAAAAAGGTTGTGTAAATGAGCAGCGGAGCTCTTAGGGAGCTTTGGATGCCAGCGACCCATCCTAAAGTACTCACTTTAATTCCCCCCCCCCAAACCTGCTTGGCCTTCCCCAGTTTAGAGTGCAATGGGATAAGAGCAGGGAGGGAAGAGGTGGATGTGTTCTCTTCTTCCTGTCCGACCGTGCCTTTCAGGTGTGCTGTGTGCTTGAGACTTTCAAGGAGAAACTGGACTCCCATCTGTCAGAAATAGTGTAGGGTCTCCTTCTTGGGCAGGGGGGTTGGACTAGAAGACCTCCAAGGTCCGTTCCAACTCCGGTTATCTGTTATCTGCTGAAAGGAGTTGACGACAACCTGCAAAACCTTCCAGTAGGCATAACTGCGAAAACCCTTCCTCCCCACCACAATATTCCCACGTTGTGGTGCAGAAGCCCCATCCCTGGGGAGGGGGGAGGTCTCTCCTTGTGGTTTCTGGGCTCTACCACATATCAGCCCTTTTGCCGGCATCTGCTGTCTGTGTTTTGTGCTTAAAGTAGGGTGTTGCCCATTAACAGTATGGGATCTGCCCATTGCACAGTGATGGTTTCTTATTTATTTTTTAGATGTGTTTTTTGACCAGACTTTATTTATCTTATGAGTAACTCAAGGCACCCAACCAACCTAATACCCATCGTCATATTTTCCCCAAGACAAGGAACCTCTGGCATTGTTCTGAGAGAGAGGGGCTGCCCAGAGACACCCAGTTGGCTTCATGCCTATGGCAGGACTAGGACTCATCGTCTCCTGGTGATTGGCTCAAAGTCCCCTATCTGCCTTTCCTGCTTAAGGTGGGACTAGAACTCATGGTTTTCCTGCCTAAGGCGGGACTAGAACACACAATCTCCAATTTCTAGGCCTGAATCTTAAACAATTACATTTTTAAATTTTTCTTTGGAAGCTTGGCTGGACAATCGAGCTGAAAGGTGGATGGATTGTGTTCTTGGATGTGATTTAACCTCTTGGGTCCTTTGTGTCTTTGGTTCACAATTCGTGAGGTTTGGTGTTCTCTCTTTCCTTCTCCAGGTGCTGCGCGTAAGTGAGGAACCGAGCGGGCATCCAGTGGGCTCCTCAGGTGAGTCCTGAGTCCTCCAGAGCAGTGGTCGCCAACCAGAGGGTGGGGGACCACTGGTGGTCCATGAGAAAGTTTTGCTGGTCCGCAGAGAAATGGCTCCCCTAAAGCATTTAATCCAGGCTGCGTGGGAACACAAGGCTTGCATCGCTTGCATTGCGAACAACACGAGGTAGTGAGGGGAGGGGGGAAAGGGGGTTGTGGGGGGAACTTGCCCCACGCGCCCCATGTACCTCGCCTGGCCACTGGGCTGCTTCTTTGCGCTTTTTTCTTCTGCTGCTTTTGGCTGCACGCAACGAAAACAGCCAAAGTCTTCCTTTCTCTCCCCCAAACTCCGCCAGAAATGAGTCTTTGAGACCCTGCAAGGCTTCCTGCTCCAAGAGGCTGCGCCGGCAAAGACTCGTTTCTGGCAGAGTTTGGGGGAGAGAAAGAAAGACTTCTGCTGCTTCTGCTGCTTTCCTTGCATGAAGCCAAAAGTCTCTCTCTCTCTCTCTCTCGGCCTCCCACTGAGAACGGAGCTGGAGACGGTATCCTGCAATTCCAAATAATGATTGATCGGTAGGAAAACGGGCTGGGGGGTTCCCCAGAGAGGGGGGGGTATCAGGCTATTTTCTTGCAGACTTTTGGGAGGACTTTCGCAGGGTCTCTGGTCCGCGGGATTTAAAATCATGAGTTTGGTGGTCCCTGAGGTCCAAAAGGTTGGCGACCTCTGCTCCGTCTTGCATACGGAGCTCATTCCTTCTCCTTCTCCTCCAAGAGGGGAGCGGTGTGGCCTTCTTGACAAGCTCTTGGTCTTCCTTGCAGAATTATCCCTTGAGACCACCGAGGAAGAAGCACGCCCAAGCTTGGTGATACCTGAAGAGAGGTAAAGGTTGCCTGCCTGCCACCCACACCCCAAGAAATGGGGCCTCTAGGGACCGGGGGGGGGGCAAAAGTTCTTGGCATCAACTGTTTTGGGGGGTGCGTGGGTGGGGGTCACCACGTTACAAAAAAAAGATGTTGAGACTTTGGAAAAAATGCAGAGAAAAGCAACTAAGCGGACTAAAAGGCCTGGAGACTAAAATGTATGAAGACCATTTGCAGGAATTGGGTTTGGCTATAGAGAAAAGAATTGGGGTGTGGCGGGGAACACACGTGATCGTGCTATTCCTGAATTGGGCTGCTGCCCGAAAGAAGAGGGGGAGGGTCAACTTATTTTCCAAAGCACCAGAAGTCAGGACAAGAAACAATGGATGGAAATTAATCAAGGAAAGAAACGAATTCTGGAATTAAAGAGAAACTTCCTGACAATTAAAAAACAATGAACCAGTGGAACTCCTTGCTCCCAGAAGTTCTGAATGTCCATCACTGGGAGTTTTTAAAAGGAGATTGAAGTGCTGTCTGTCTGGGATGATCCAGGGTCTCCTGCTTGAGCAGGGGGTTGGACTAGAAGACCTCCAAGATCCCTTCCAGCTCTGTTCTGGTTGATTGATCTGATACTTCCTTCCTTAGGATTCTCCTCGAACCGGAGAACGGGATCTTGCCGGTGGTGCCTGAACTCCCCGAAATAAGCTTTGAGTTGCCACTGGACAAGGACATGATCACCTTGGGCTACGTCTTGAGGTAAGGCATCCTTCCTTCCTGGCCCACTTCTAAAGGCAGAATTCCTCCGCTTGGACCCCCTTCTTTTAAGGGTTTCAAAAGAGCCATTTCTTTTTAAAATGACAGAAAAAGCTTCTATCTTTTCTCCGGAGGAAGCTGTGAAGGGGGTCTAGGAAGTGGTGGGAGACAGGAGTTAATGGAGGGATTCCTTCCTCCCTCCATCCCTTCTTCTTTCCTTCCTTCCTTTTCCCTCTACCTTCCTTACATTTCTTTCTTCCTTTCTCCCTCCCCCCTCCTTCCTTCCTCCTCCCTCCCTTCCTTCCTTCATTTTCCCTCTACTTTCCTTCCATTTCTTCCTTCCTTTCTCCCTCCCTCCTCCTTCCTTCCTTCCTTCCTTCCTTCCTTCCTTCCTTCCTTCCTTCCTTCTCTTTTCCTTCCTTCTTTTCCTTCCTTCTACTTTCCTTCCATCCTCCCCTCTTCCTTCCCTGTCCTTCCTTCCTCTCTTCCACTCTCCCTCCCTTTTTCTTTCTTTCCTTGTTCCTTTCTCTTTCCCGCTCCTCCTCCTCCCCTCCCACCTTTTGTCCCAAGGCCCACCTGGGGCATGAGGCCAAACGTCCCCTCTGACTTTTTCCTGGCAGGTTGGTCGTAGCCAAACTGGAACAGGTCAAAGAGCTGGATTTCGACCAGTTGGTGCCCCTCACCACACCCCGAGAGGTGGCCAACCGTTTTTTCAGCATGTGTCTGGGTGCGTGTTTCTTATGACCCCGTCGTTGCTCGTTTCCTCTCATTTGTGCGTTGCTGATGCCCTTTTCTTGATTCCCCCGCTTTGCGAGTTACAGGAAAACAAACTTCTGGCCCATTTGAGTTTCCTGGGTCCTGTAAGAGTGCTGGGAAGTGAGATAAGCATGACATTTCTTATTGCCACCTTGCAAAACACAGGCCAAACCTTTTGCTCTTGATGTGAACTGCATGAAAATGTTCAAAATACAGGTGGTCCTTGACTTATGACTGTATTTGAGCTCAGAATTACAGGCGTAAAGTGCTGGCCATTAAGTGGGACGCATGACCATGCCTGATTTTATAAGCAGTCATAAGGGAATCAAGTGAAGGACTAGAGGTTAAGCAAGCGTGGCAGTTCTTAAATCAATCCATTTTACCCAATGGGATATTTTGGGTTGGAAACCGAAATAAACACCAATTTCTGGGCAAAATAGTCATAAATTGTGCTCATGTTTCCCCCCCCTCCCCCTGGGACACTGCAAATGGCCATAAATACAGTCTGAACATCAATCTGAAATCCAGGTTGCTGAACGTCCAAAATGAGATACATAGAATATCAGAGTTGGAAGGGACCTTGCAGGTCATCTAGTCCAACCTATCAGCCTCTATCTAGGATTGAACTCACAGCCTCGGTTGTGAGGCAACAGCTCCACCTCTAGGCCACCAGAGCTGCTTATCACACAACAGGCGTTTGAGCTTCAAATCCAGGTCCTAAGTCGCCCTGTGGGGAGGTCTGTTGTAACTTGTGACAGCCGGTCGTTAAGCCGAGGACTGTGTTCTCTACTCAGTGTCTTTCTTCTCCCCAGTTCTGGCTACAGATGAGATCCTATGCTTGGAACAAAAGGAGGCTTACGGTCAGATCCTGATTAAGCCAGGAAAGCGTTTCCCCCGCAGCTAGAAGATTCAGCTCTGTGATTCTGACCACAGTCCCTTTCCAGAAAAACAGTTGCCCCCTTCAAGCTTGCCGGAAAGACCCTATTTTGTGTTTCACAGGAAATTTTAGAATTAAAGCAATATATTGGCAAATTATGGTTGGTTCCTTATCCCTTCTATTTTGTAAATAAATCTGTTGAGCATTAAACTGCAAGCGGAGACTGCTCATTTTTGAATTTGCAACATAGATCGTTTTAAATATAAATGTACAGTATATATATGAATGAGATTGACAAAATAACTTTTAAGGTGCTGACCTAGAAACCAGGAGACGGAGAGTTCTAGTCCTGTCTTAGCCCATGAAATCCACCTGGGTGACTGGGCCAATCAGCAGGAGACTGAGAGTTCTAGAGCTGGCATAGCTCATGAAAGTCACCAGGGTGACTTTGGGCCAGTAATTCCCTCTCTCTACCCAGCCCACCTCACAGGGGTGTTGTTGTTGATGTGTGGAATATAGGAAGGAGTATTAGGCAGGTTGGCCCCCTTCAATGGTTTTTATATTATATTTATGTATTATTGCATTGTTGGAGGCAGTATTCCTACGTGGGGAAAAGGACACTGGAAACAGGGAGGTTTTTGGGGAAGATGGTTTAATGGTGGACAGGACCACATGGCTTGGAGCTTCTGGGCGAAAAGGGGATGGGATGCTGAGAATCCCTTGGTTTCATAGCCTCCTGGCCTTACCTTAGTGTTTCCTGTTCCTGTGCAAGAAGTGTATCCCATTGGCTGTCAGACTCCCGGGGTGGGGGTCTTAGCTAACTTTGTAGGCTTTCTCTGGACCACCTGGCTTCACCTGAGTGCTGGCTAATGCAATCTTCTCAGGTGCCATGTGGTGAGACGGCCATGTCTTAATCCCATCATCTGGAGCTGAAGGTGGGGCTGGGAGCTGAAGGAAGCTGTTTTGTCTTTAAAAACATGTTTCTCCTTTTCTCATCCAGAGAAATATAATATTCTGCCTTTTTAATATTTCCTAGAATATTTCATTCTTCTAAGAGAGGGGTGCATGCTAACTTTCTACACCATGTTTCCCTGTTTCCCTGAAAACAAGGCCAGGTCTTATATATATATATATTATATATATATATATAATATCTATATACAATATATAATATATATATATATATATATATATTGTCAGGAAAACACAGTACATGTTATTTTTATTTAAAAATCATAATAATAAAGGTGGGATATTCATTAATTAATCTCTGGTGTGAAGTACAGAAAAAGTAAGTGGGGCAACATCACTTTTTTTTCTTTAATTGGATGGGTTTCTTCCCAAAAACTCTTTCATCTGATTGGTCAAGTTTAGCAAGGGGCTGGATGGATAAGCCATGGGGAAACCACCCAAAATGTCTGAACGACGTTTATAGTCTCAGAGAACTGAAGAGATGAGATTTGATTGGGCTACCGTTCCAGAGAGCCTTACTATTGGCCCACCCACCCAAAAGAAACGGGGAGGACAGCAGGTATTGGGCTCTATCCAATCAGCATGGGTCTACTCCATTGCCCACAGAGCAGCGGCGGCGGGGGTTGGGGTTGGGGAGAGAGAGATGTGATTGGTTGGAATTTGGCAATTAACATCTGTCGCCAAGCTGGAAGAAAAGTTTCTCTTCACCTGTTTCTCCATGTGGCATTGGCTGAGTCTTAAAAAGGTGGGAAAGATTCTTATTGGCCAGAGCTTCGAAGAGCAGCTACAATTGATCCAAATCTGTTCTTTTAAAGGCAAAACTGATGCCTGTTTCCTTTGGCGTCTAGGATACATTTGAAGGAATGTAAGGACTTTATTTACAAGAATCATTTGGAATCTAAAGCTTTTTCCTTTCTTAATTCCAATTAATTACTTTAAATTTTTTAAAAAAAGCCAAGGTCCCCCATTTGGGGGCTAGCTCAATTCTTTCATTGTCTCCTTTTATTCATTTTACCATCGCAGTTCTCAATAATTGCAATAGTTCAGGAGAGAATTGATCAAAAGCTCCCAATTTATTGATTTTACTCCAGTTAAAACAGCCTAAGGCACTAATGAAGCCTCTCATTAATTGTCTTTTTCAGGGTGGGAGGGTACCTGCCTTTTCAATTTTTGAACTTTGTTCTTTTTTTCCATTCATTTTTCAAATGTTGAATTTTGGGGTTCCATTAATCTGGGTTTCCCCCCCAACTCAATAATTTGTTCCTTTATTAATTAGTTTTGTTCAGTTGGTATTAATTGTCTCAAATTACTCACACTTGCCAATTCCTTTTACCAACTTAGTAATTCTTAATACTTATCCTCATTTACTTTTTATAATTAATACAATTAGATTTATTTTTAATAGTAGGTTCAACTGGGCTTCAGTTCTCCTTTTTATATAATAATTATTTGTAGGTCTGCCTCCTTTGGCTTTTTTAATTAATACGGTTACTAACAGGCAGACTTCTCTCAGAAAATTCTGCTTATTGTTCATGTGGCCCTTTTAATTTAAAAGCACTGTTTAAAAAAAATCTCCACAACTACTTTATATCTATCTTTTCATTTTAAACCTTGATGTAAAGTCTAATTCACAATGAAATAATTTATAGGGAAGAAAAAACTCCTGCCTTAAATTTCACATCTCAAATCAAGCATTTGAAAGTACTTGATTTCTGAGTTCAAAAGAAAACTTCAATATATCCACTTCTTAATTGATTTGAATAAAGCTTTACTTGTCTGGAAAAAGGTCCACTCTTTAGAAGGACATAAACGTCCATCCATTTATTGTTTTTATTTTTTTTTTAACAATTTCTAAAAGCTTTTCTCCCTCTTGTTCCTAGAAACAAAAAAACCACCATCCATTCCATCATGTTTTACTATCCCAGCGTTCTGCAATGCCATACCGGAAGTTTCAGTACAATTTGGTAATTTGCCTTTGATAAAAATTCAGTTGTTGGGTGCAGTAGAATATAGAGTGGCACATGGGTTCTGGAGTCTTAAAGCCCACCCCAGTGATTGACAATGCCATCTGTCCTGCAGGTTGGCAGCGACTGGAGCCACTAAACTTGTAAAACAGGAATACATGAAGGTCAACATTTCCAAAACATGGTGAGTGAGGATTGAATTCCCTAAAAGAGAGAAATTGAGATCTGCTGGGTGGATGAAGTGTATATTTTTATTTGGAATACTCTACCTGACTCTGGTTTCTTCCCCAAACCCCCAAAACTTTAACCTTAGACTGTCTACTATTGACCTCACCCCTTTCCTAAGAGGTCTGTAGGGGGCGTGCATAAGCGCACCAAGGTGCCTACTGTCCCTGTCCTATTTTTTCTTTTATATTTTATATTGTTTTATTTTTTTCTTATATGTACCCATGTATTCATAACTATGTTTTATACCTATTATCTTGTAAGCAATTGACAAACCAAATTGAAAAAAAAGAAATAATCGATAGATAGATGATATAGATGATAGATAGATGATAGATAATAAATAGATAAAAGATAATAGATAATAGATTGATAATAGATAGATAGATATGGATGGATTAGATAGATAGATAGATAGATAGATAGATAGATAGATAGATAGATAGATAGATAGATAGATAGATAGATAGATGATAGGTACATAGATGATAGATGATAGTTGATAGAGATAGATAGATAGATAGATAGATAGATAGATAGATAGATGATAGATAGATAAAAGATAGATAATAGATGATAGGTACATAGATGATAGATGATAGTTGATAGATATAGATAGATAGATAGATAGATAGATAGATAGATAGATAGATAGATAGATAGAATGATAGATAGATAAAAGATAGATAATAGATGATAGGTACATAGATGATAGATGATAGTTGATAGATATAGATAGATAGATAGATAGATAGATAGATAGATAGATAGATAGATAGATAGATACATAGATGATAGATGATAGTTGACAGATATAGATAGATGATAGATAGATAGATAGATAGATAGATAGATAGATAGATAGATAGATAGATAGATGATAGATGATAGTTGATAGATATAGATAGATGATAGATAGATAGATAGATAGATAGATAGATGATAGATAGATAAAAGATAGATAATAGATGATAGGTACATAGATGATAGATGATAGTTGATAGATATAGATAGATAGATAGATAGATAGATAGATAGATAGATACATAGATGATAGATGATAGTTGATAGATATAGATAGATGATAGATAGATAGATAGATAGATAGATAGATAGATAGATAGATAGATAGATAGATAGATAGATGATAGGTAATACACTGCTCAAAAAAATAAAGGGAACACTTAAACAACACAATGTAACTCCAAGTCAATCACACTTCTGTGAAATCAAACTGTCCACTTAGGTAGTAACACTGATTGACAGTGTTGTACAAATGGAATAGACAACAGGTAGAAAGCATAGGCACTTAGCAAGACATCCCCAATAAAGGAGTGGTTCTGCAGGTGGTGACCACAGACCACTTCTCAGTTCCTATGCTTTCTGGCTGATGGTTTGGTCACTTTTCAATGCTGGCAGTGCTTTCACTCTAGTGGTAGCATGAGACGGAGTCTACAACACACATCAATGCGAGCTGTAGCAAGAAGGTTTGCTGTGTCTGTCAGTGTAGTGTTCAGAGCATGGAGGCACTACCAGGAGACAGGCCAGTACATCAGGAGACATGGAGGAGGCCATAGGAGGGCAACAACCCAGCATCAGGACCCTACCTGCACCTTTGTGCAAGGAAGGACAGGAGGAGCACTGACAGAGCCCTGCAAAATGACCTCCAGCAGGCCCCAAATGTGCATGTGGCTGCTCAAACGGTCAGAAACAGACTCCATGAGGGTGGTATGAGGGCCTGACATCCACAGGTGTGGGTTGTGCTTACAGCCCAATACCGTGCAGGACGTTTGGCATTTGCCAGAGAACACCAAGATTGGCAAATTCGCCACTGGTGCCCTGTGCTCTTCACAGATGAAAGCAGGTTCACACTGAGCACATGTGACAGACGTAACAGAGTCTGGAGACACCATGGAGAATGTTCTGCTGCCTGCAACATCCTCCAGCATGACCATTTGGCAGTAGGTCAGTAATGGTGTGGGGTGGCATTTCTTCAGGGGGCCGCACAGCCCTCCATGTGCTCGCCAGAGGTAGCCGACTGCCATTAGGTACCGAGATGAGATCCTCAGACCCCTTGTGAGACCATATGCTGCTGCAGTTGACCTTGGGTTCCTCCTAATGCAAGATAATGCTAGACCTCATGTGGCTGGAGTGTGTCAGCAGTTCCTGCAAGACGAAGGCATTGATGCTATGGACTGGCCCGCCCGTTCCCAGACCTGAATCCAATTGAGCACATCTGGGACATGATGTTTCGCTCCATTTAGCAATGCCACATTGCACTACAGACTGTCCAGGAGTTTGGCGATGCTTTAGTCCAGGTGTGGGAGGAGATCCCTCGGGAGACCTTCCGCCACCTCATCAGAAGCATGCCCAGGCATTGTAGGGAGGTCATACAGGCACATGGAGGCCACGCACACTAGTGAGCTTCATTTTGACTTGTTTTAAGGACGTTAAATCAAAGTTGGATCAGGCTGTAGTGTTTTTTCCACTTTAATTTTGAGTGTAACTCTAAATCCAGACTTCCATGGGTTGCTAAATTTGATTTCCATTGATAATTTTTGTGTGATTTTGTTGTCAGCACATTCAACTGTGTAATGAACAACGTATTTAATAAGAATATTTCATTCATTCGAATCTAGAATGTCTTATTTTTGTGTTCCCTTTATTTTTTTGAGCAGTGTAGATAAATAGACTGATAATATATAGATATCTATCTATTATCTGTTATTATCTATCTATCTTTGCAAGCAATCATATGACCCTGGGACACCACAACTGTCCTAAGTACATGCCAGTTATCAAATGCCTAAATTTTGAAGTGTGAAAACCAATGTCACTTTTTTTCAATGCCAATGCCATTGTAACTTGGAATGGTCACTAAGTGCATGGTTGCAAGTCAAGGACTACCTGTATTGAGGGATCCATTCTCTGTCGGTCACCGGGACCAGAGGTTAATCTCCCGAGCTTTTGGACTCATGCTGGAAGGCATCCTCAGGGAACTTCTCTCACACAAGAATGTGTGTCTTGGGCTATTCGATGTGTAGTATCTATGTGGTGCCTAGTTGTGTGTGGTTTTTTAGTGGTTGATTGGGTTGTTGGTGGGAGGTTATTAAGTCGTTAGCTGTTTCTTGCTTGTGCTGCCAAATTCTTGGCTCCTAAGTATTTGATAAAAAGTCAATCAGCATTCCTGTTGATTGACAAGGGGAATATTTCCCAGGCTACCATCAGTTTTTGTACCTACTCGGCCAACAATGTAAATAGCTGCAAAACTGACTGTATGTCCTTGTTCATTGCAGAGTGAAGTTGCCAATGAGCTCGGGTCTCCTCCTTTGACTTCCCAATTGTGTTCTTGCAGTTTGGTGGTTAGCTCTCCCCATGTGTCCTACACAGTCACAGGGGCAATCCGTTGAAGGGATCCTGTAGGTTACACTCGATGTACCTCCCACCTCCAAGCGATGCATGATATGTCCACTACCTCTGGGTGGTGGGCGATGCCGACTTGCAGATCTCAGAAGCTGCGTTCTATTGCTTCCGAAATATTTGTTTTTTTGATGTAGATACATGTATTTTTAAAAACTACCTGTATTTCTTTTTCTTTGCAGTGAGGAGATCATAAGTTACATCCTGGTCCGCGTCCCACCACCAATTCCTAGAGGACCTCGGCCAAGATTCTCTCTCTACCTGTCAGCTCAGCTGCAATTTGGCGTGGTCTTGGTTTACAGTCGCCAATGTCAATACCTTATCGGTAGGATTCCAGCTGTCCCTTTTGTTCCTTCCCAGCATGGATTTATCCTTTTTTCAGAAATCCAGGGAGCATCTGGCAGCCCCTTTACCATCAAACAGAATTAGAATTAGAATTAGAATAACAGAGTTGAAAGGGGCCTTGGAGGTCTTCTAGTCCAACCCCTCTCAGGCAGCAAACCCCACACCATTCCAGACAAATGGTTGTCCAGTCTCTTCTTAAAATCTTCCAGTGTCGGAGCCTCCACAACTTCTAGTGGCAGGTTGTTCCACTGATTAATTGTTCTCATTATCAGGAAATTTCTTCTTAGTTCTAGGTTGCTTCTCACCTTGATTAGTTTTCACCCGTTGCTTCTTAAATAAATAAAAAAAAAATTTGAAAACTTTTTAAATTAAAAAGAAAACCGTTTTTAAAAGCTGCAGCTTATTTATCAGATGCATCTCACAAAAATTGCTCATCGCATAAGATGCTACCAGGTTAGTTCTCACCTCTCACTCAGGAGGCTGTGAGTTCGATTCCAGGTAGAGGCACATATTTCTCTCTCTGAGCACACTGAGAATATATCTGCTGAACAAAACTCCGCATTGGCGATAGGAAGGGCATCTGGCCAGTAAACACTCTGCTAGCTCTATTCAGTTGCCCAGACTCCACCCCACAAGGGATTATGGGGACTTTAAAAGATGATGATTATAAGATACTACCAGATTCTGTAGGTTAGTGTTTCTCAACTTCAGCAACTTTAAAATGGGTGGACTTCAACTCCCAGAATTCCCCAGCCAGCTATGCTGTTATGCTGGCTGGGGAATTCTGGGAGTTGAAGTCCAACCATCTGAAAGTGGCCAAGTTTGAGAAATATTGCTGTAGTAGACTAAAATATAAAGATTGATGATTTTTAATGGTTGGGTCCCAACATATTTGGAAGAAGTTAAATCAAGAGATTTAAATAAAAAACATTTCTTTATTTTATTTTCCTTCAGATAACAGATAATAGGAATTGGAAGGGACCTTGTAGATCATCTAGTCCAACCCCCGCCCAACTTTCTTCTTGGTTTTCCAAAATTCCACATGTACAGTTAGTCCTCGACTTACAACCACAACTGAGCCTAACATTTCTGTGGTTAACTGAGACATTTGTTCAGTGATTTTTTGCCACATTTTACAACCTTTATTGCTAAAGTTGTTAAGTGAATCGCTTCAGTGGATCACTTAGTAATCTGGTTGTTGTGAATCTGGCTTCCCCATGGACTTTATTGGTCCGAAGGTCACAAAAGGGGAACAGTGCGAATGTCATAAATAGGAGTCAGTTGCCAAGTGTCTGAATTTTGATCACACGATCATGGCCATGCTGCAAAGGTCGCAAGTGTGAACAATGGTCATTCAGAGCCATAATTTTGAATGGTCACTAAATAAACCATTGTAAATCAAGGACTACCTGTACCACGGAGAACTTTTTTAAAAAAAATGTTTGAATTAAGGAAGTGTGGAATATTGCTTTCACATCTGATTCTCCTCGTTCTGAATATTTTTTCTCTTTTCAGAAGAAATTAAGCAGATTGTGCAATACCTTAACCAAGTCAAGGAAGACAGCACGATCAATTTGGCCAAACTTGAACAGTGAGCGATTGCGATCTTCCCAGATTTAAAAGGACTGTGATAGATAGATAGATAGATAGATAGATAGATAGATAGATAGATAGATAGATAGATAGATGATAAATAAGATAACGGATAGGTGATAGATAGATGATAGATACATAGGCAGAAAGGTAGGTAGGTAGGTAGGTAGATAGATAGATAGATAAATAGATGATAGAGAATAGATGATAGATGATAGAGAATAGATGATAGAGAATAGATGATAGATAATAGATAGGGCATAGATAGATGATAGATAATAGATAGGTGATATACATAGAAAGATAGGTTAGGTAGGTAGGTAGATGATAGATGAAAGATAGATGATAAATAGATAAATAGGTAGATAGATGATAGATAGATGATAAATAGATGATAATAGATGATTAATAATAGATATATATATATGTATATACATAGATAGATAATAGATGATAAATAGATGATAGGTAATGGATAGATAGATACATAATAGTTAATAGATAGATGATAAATAGATAGATGATAGATATGGATAATAGATAGATAGATAGATAGATAGATAGATAGATAGATAGATAGATAGATACATACATACATACATATATACATACATATATACATGATAGATAAATAGATACATGGTAGATAGATAGATAGATAGATAGATAGATAGATAGATAGATAGATAGATAGATGATAAATAAGATAATGGATAGGTGATAGATAGATGATAGATACATAGGCAGAAAGGTAGGTAGGTAGGTAGGTAGATAGATAGATAGATAAATAGATGATAGACAATAGATGATAGACAATAGATGATAGAGAATAGATGATAGATAATAGATAGGGCATAGATAGATGATAGATAATAGATAGGTGATATACATAGAAAGATAGGTTAGGTAGGTAGGTAGATGATAGATGAAAGATAGATGATAAATAGATAAATAGGTAGATAGATGATAGATAGATGATAAATAGATGATAATAGATGATTAATAATAGATATATATATATGTATATACATAGATAGATAATAGATGATAAATAGATGATAGGTAATGGATAGATAGATACATAATAGTTAATAGATAGATGATAAATAGATAGATGATAGATATGGATAATAGATAGATAGATAGATAGATAGATAGATAGATAGATAGATAGATAGATAGATGCTAGATAATGGATAGGTGATAGATAGATGATAGATAATAGATAGGGCATAGATAGATGATAGATAATAGATAGGTGATATACATAGAAAGATAGGTTAGGTAGGTAGGTAGATAATAGATGAAAGATAGATAATAAATAGATAAATAGGTAGATAGATGATAGATAGATGATAAATAGATAATAATAGATGATTAATAATAGATATATATATGTATATACATAGATAATAGATGATAAATAGATGATAGGTAATGGATAGATAGATACATAATAGTTAATAGATAGATGATAAATAGATAGATGATAGATATGGATAATAGATAGATAGATAGATAGATAGATAGATAGATAGATAGATAGATAGATACATATATACATACATATATACATGATAGATAAATAGATACATGGTAGATAGATAGATAGATAGATAGATAGATAGATAGATAGATAGATAGATACATATATACATGATAGATAAATAGATACATGGTAGATAGATAGATAGATAGATAGATAGATAAGAGATAGGTAGGTAGATAGGTAGATGATAAATAGATGCTAGATAATAGATAAGTGATAGATACATAGACAGAAAGATAGGTAGATAGGTAGGAAGGTTGATGATAGATAGATAGATAGATAGATAGATAGATAGATAGATAGATAGATAGATAGATACATTCATACATACATACATACATACATATATACATGATAGATAAATAGATACATGGTAGATAGATAGATAGATAGATAGATAGATAGATAGATAGATAGATAGATAATAAATAGATGCTAGATAATGGATAGGTGATAGATAGATAGATGTTGTGCCTCCGAGGTTTGAACCAGGTCAGTCAGCAGATGTAGGCTTGAGTGAGGAAGAGGATCTGGCATTGAGATTCGAGCCTGCATTGCTGAGCGACGTTGAGAGGAGTCTGGGGGAGGAGGAGGAGTTGAATCTGAGAGGTGAGTCTGATTTATTAGAAGTTTCAGAGGCGTCTTCCTCTTCTGGAACTCCCTCCCTGATTGCACCTCAGGTGTTAACTGTTAATCAGGAAAGTGTGCCAGAGGCTTCAAGCGATGATGAAACTGCCGGATGCTGGCTTGATGCTAGGACTAGGAGAAGATTGAGACATCAATCTCAATTAGAAAAGAGATGTCCAGCCAAGGATTAATTAAAGAGACTGACACGCCCCTTCAGGGGATATATAAGGAGCGTGTTAATGCCTCTCCCTCGCTTGAAGCAAAGTGTATTTTTGGTGCGAAAGAATTGCGTATGGCTGCGGCATTGTGATTTATGGACAGTTCAGATTTGCCAGACGGATTCCAGGAAGACTGCCAAGAACTGTGAAAACAAGCAGTTAACTCTTTTGGGTCTGGTTTTGGTTTGCTTGAATATTTGAACTTTGGATTCTCACCTGTGGATGCAGGTGAGAAAGAACAGATAGATAATAGATAATAAATAGATGATAGATCCATAGAGATAGGTAGGTAGGTAGGTAGATGATAGATAGATAGATAGATAGGATAGATAGATGATAAATAGATGATATATAATAAATAGGTGATAGATAATAGATGATATACATAGAAAGATAGGTAGGTAGGTAGGTAGATGATAGATAGATGATACATAATAGATGATAGATAAGTAGGAAGGTAGATGATAGATAGATAGATAGATAGATAGATAGATAGATAGATACATACATACATGCATACATACATGATAGATAGATAGATAGATGATAGATAGGTAGGTAGGTAGATAGATAGATGATAAATAGATAAATAGATAATCGATAGGTGATAGATAGATGATAGATACATAGGCAGAAAGGTAGGTAGGTAGGTAGGTAGATAGATAGATAGATAAATAGATGATAGAGAATAGATGATAGAGAATAGATGATAGATAATAGATAGGGCATAGATAGATGATAGATAATAGATAGGTGATATACATAGAAAGATAGGTTAGGTAGGTAGGTAGATGATAGATGAAAGATAGATGATAAATAGATAAATAGGTAGATAGATGATAAATAGATGATAAATAGATGATAATAGATGATTAATAATAGATATATATATGTATATACATAGATAGATAATAGATGATAAATAGATGATAGGTAATGGATAGATAGATACATAATAGTTAATAGATAGATGATAGATAAATGATAAATAGATAGATGATAGATATGGATAATAGATAGATAGATAGATAGATAGATAGATAGATAGATAGATAGATAGATAGATAGATAGATAGATGATAGATACACGGATGGATGGATAATAGGTTTGTAAGTAGATAGATAATTATAGATACATAGATAGATGCATGATAGGTAGGTAGGTAGGTAGGATTCCTTTGGCAATCCTTTTTGTTCTTCCCAATTCCAGAACAGGTTTGCTGCTTCCCGATCGACTGGCTCTCATGAAAAATCTGGAGGAATCCCCCGATCCCTTTTTCGGCATAATGGAACCTCTGCTGCCCGGCCCTTTTTTGATCCCACATGTAAGATTCCCCCTTTTGGATGGGGAGGGGAGATGCTGGTGTGATTCTCCCCCATCCCGATGGTTAAAGCACCTGGATTTTGCCAATGATGGTTATAAGTGCAAGGACCAACGCTGTCGTAACTTTGAACAATTTGCTAAACAAAGAGTTGTGACTCAGTTCGACTTAAAACAGTTAATTCAGTGACTGTTCAAAGTTATAACGGCACTGACTTATAAAATGACTGTTTTTCATATAGATACTTTATTTTCTAGCATGACTTGCAAATGGTGGGGTTCCCTTGTGGTGTCCCATCCAGGCTAACTATGTCGGGCCCTGGTTAACTCAGCCAAGGTCATCCAGCTGGTCCTGCCCTGAACTGCCAAAATTCCTACCTGAGACATGTAAATTCAATTCCTGGCACTATATCAGATTGATCATCAATATAGGATAGGCTGGAATTTGGAATGGAATGGAATGGAATGGAATGGAATAGAATAGAATAGAATAGAATAGAATAGAATAGAATAGAATAGAATAGAATAGAATTTAGAATGGAATAGAATAGAATAGATCGGAATGGAATGGAATGGAATTTGGAATGGAATAGAATTTGGAATGGAATAGAATTTGGAATGGAATAGAATTTGGAATGGAATGGAATAGAATAGAATAGAATAGAATAGAATTTAGAATGGAATAGAATAGAATAGAATAGATCGGAATGGAATGGAATGGAATGGAATTTGGAATGGAATAGAATTTGGAATGGAATAGAATTTGGAATGGAATAGAATTTGGAATGGAATGGAATAGGATAGCATAGCATGGAATAGAACAGAATAACAGAACGGAACATAACAACAAAACAGAACAAAACAGAACAGAATAGAATTTGGAAGAATGGAGTGGAATGGAATGAAATAGAACAGAATAGAATATGGAGTGGAATAGAATATTATAAAAGAAGAGAACGGAACAGAACAGAATAGAATAGAATGGAATGGAAGGAATGGAATAAAACAGAATAGAATAGAATAGAATTTGGAATGGAATGGAATGGAATGGAATAAAACAGAATAGAATAGAATTTGGAATGGAATAGAATATTAGAATAGAATAGAATTTAGGATGGAATGGAATAGAATAGAATAGAATGTTAGAATAGAACAGAATAGAGAATTGGAATGGAATAGAATAGAATAGAGTAAGAATAGAATAGAATTAGAATTAGAATAGAATAGAATATAGAATAGAATAGACTATAGAATAGAATAGATTATAGAATAGAATTTGGAATGAAATAGAATGGAATGGAATAGAATAAGAGATTTGGAAGGGACCTTGGAGGTCTTCTAGCCCATCCCCCTGCTTAGGAATGGAACTGTATATCATCATCTTCTTTTCCTAGGTCCGATGCCTCTTGGAGGCCCCAACTCCTGAAAGAAGCCTTCTGGAACAGTCCCTTTCCTCCATCGGGTCAGGTGAGTCTGAAACTCAGGACTCTGCAGTTTGATTGTAGAAATTCTCTCATCCTCAGGCGAACATTTGCCTCGCTTAACCATGAGACAGGTTCACCTTTCGGGATGACTGTCAACCCACAAATGCAAATCCTGACAGCCACTTTTAGTTGTGGGAGGATGTGGTGACTCTCACCCTGTTTTTGCTTAAAAGTGAAACTGGCCAGAAGTTATGAACGCAAGCGTGAAAACTTCCTTTCACCACCCGTTTTGACTGCAACTTTCAAAATATTGTAAGAAGATGTCGTGTCCAGGGAGATTCTCGGTCATCCAGGTTATGGTTTTCCAAAGGTGTTTTTTAACCACTTGACTTTCTTTGTTTTTTTTCCTTTGAAGACGTTTTGCTCCTCATGCAAGAAGCTTCTTTACTTCATTGTCATTGCACCTCGTACAACGAAATCAAACACCATCTTCAGTGCACATTGAAAATAAAAGACAAACACACCTCCTTCACCCTCCACACATTGAACTGAAAAACCCCAACCCCACACCAACACTGCACTATACAGCAGAATTCAAAAGAGCTACTGTCCTGGGATAGAAGCTATTTTTCAGCCTATTTGTCCTTGTTTTTATTCTCCTGTACCGTCTGCCAGATGGTAATAGTTCAAAAAAAAGGTGCCCAGGATGAGATGGATCTTTGAGAACGTTTTGAACTTTCTTAAGGCAGCGGGAGCTATAAAGCTCTTCCAAAGAGGGGAGAGGGCAACCAGTGATCTTCTGGGCAATGACCTTAACCCTCGGGAGTGCTTTCCTATCTGCCCCTGTGCAATTGGCAAACCAGACACAGGTGCAGTAAGTTAAGATACTCTCTATGGTGCAGCGGTAGAAGATCACCAGCAGTTTTTCCTTCAGTTGTTGTTTTCTGAGAAGCCTCAGGTAGTATAATCTCTGCTGGGCCCTTTTGACCCAGGCTGCAATGTGAGCACCCCAAGGTCAGGTCCTCTTTTAGGGTAACACCCAGAAACCTTAACACTGGCCACTTGCTCCACTCGGTCTCCATTGATAAGCAAGGGCTGGATGTCTGATCTGTTCTTTCTTTAGTTCTGACCAAATGGTGGAGAGCAGAAGGAGTTATATTCCTGGTCCTCTGGTTGTTAGTTCTCTCTCTGAGAGTCATTGAGGTGACTTAGAGGTTTATCTGTACCACCTGAATCAGAGTGCAAAAGTACACATACACATCTGAACTAGACTGTGCTTTGTGTCATATATGTGGGTATATGCATGAATTTGTATGCATATATGTATATACGTACATATGTATGTATTTATTTATTTTGTCATGTGTATGTAGCATATATTGGAGGTGGTGACCCTTTGAGAGCTGTAGGCAACGAAATTTCATTTTAATGTATGCTGATGAGTGTGTTCTGACCCAGCTCTCTCACACACACACAAACTCTATTGGGAGGGGTTTGAAAGAGGGGTCAAAGAGGCCATCTACTTTGTTGAGAGCCCTCTCAACAGAGACACCACATATCTCTTGTTTACAACAAAATTCTTTAAGCCAGCAGTCTCCAACCGTGGCAACTTTAAGACTTGTGGACTTCAACTCCCAGAATTGAAAACAGGCTGCTCACCTCTCTTTTTTGCATATTTTATTTTTCTCTCTCTGCAGCTTCTGGCTGCGATGTTTCAAACTTGCCAACAGCTAGCCCGATTTTGAACGATTATTCATTCCATTCTCACGAAGCCACCGCTTCCTTCCGTTCCATGATCGCTTGCTTGAATGCCGAGGCTTCTGCAGCTGTGAAACAGCCATTAGAGGGAGAAATAACCCCACACAATTCCTTTCGTTGCCCCGGTAATCATTTGCAGCAAAAAGTTTAAAAAACAAACCAACAAACCAGAATCTTTTGACTCATTAAAGACAAGCAATGTATGTTCCTGTGCCATGAATTAGAAGCAGCTCTTCCCTGGCTTTGCAAGGCCAATTCTTTATTTTTCTGTACAGATGGTCCTCTAAGTATGAGCACAACTGAGCCCAAAATTCCTGCTGCTAAGTGAGACATTGGTTAAGCGAGCCTTGCCAACCTTTTCTTGCCAGCGTTGTTAAGCGAATGGCTGCATTGTTTTAAGTTAGTCACGGGGCTTTTTAAGTGAATCTGGCTTCCGCATTGACAGTGCTGATCAGAAGGTCACAAAAATTGACCTCAGGACATTGCGATCGTCATAAATGTGAATCAGTTGCTGTATGTCTCAATTTTGATCACATGACCATCGGTCATAGGTGTGAAAAACGGCCATGAGCCCCCTTTTACAGTGCTGTTGCAACTTCCAGTGGTCATTAAATGAACTGTTGTAAGTCAAGGAGGACCGAATGGGATTTCTGTTTTAGTTCGTTTTCACGGAGAGGGCCCGTTTTGTAAAAACAGCCACTAACTTTCAACTCTTCTCATCCCAAAGGAAAATCGAGTATCACAGCCACTCCCGAAATGATCACGCTCAAAGAATCCGAGCCCATCACCCTGCTGAAAATTGAAGTAAGCCCTCCTGTTGGGAAGTAGGAAAGAGGGGTAGACAAGGATGATGTGATTTGTAATTGTGGGAGCATCAAATGTCACCCAAAATAAGGAAAATACTCTTGGAGGCTTGAAATAAAATCAATAAAACGTTATTGGATTCACCCCTGTGGTACTGAAGAATCAGTTAAACAATAGCTCCCCTTTCTCCCCACTTCTGGGTGAACACATTGTCCAATGATGAGATGCAAGGGTAGGATTCAAAATTTTTAACAACCGGTTCTGTGGGCGTGGCTTAGGTGATGAATGTGGATTGGTGGTCATGTGATTGGCTGGGCGTGGCCAACTCAATATCACTCACATCAAGGCACGCATCTCCTCGCCTGGCCCCTCATGACTGTGGGGATGCTGCAACAGTCGTAAGTGGGAAAAATGGTCATAAGTCACTTTTTTCAGTGCCTTTTTAACTTTAAATGGTCACTCCACACCAGCAAAGGAGGGAAAAAAAACTCCAGGGAAGTTCCAGAGACAGGAAGTCTAGTCCTGCCAAGAATGTAATAAGGGTTAACGGAGAGGAAGTTTCTGTAAGCAATACCAGAATGTTTCCTTCCTGCCTCCCTTACAGGATTAGGCCAGTAATTTCTTCTAACATCCGGTTCTCCGAACTGCTTAGAATGTTAACCAGTTCTAGAGAATAGGTGTGAACTGGTAGAATCTCACCCCTGATGAGACGTCCTTTTCTTATAGGAACAGTGCAGGGATGGTATTCAGCCGGTTCGGTCGGTTCTGGCATACCGGTAGCAGAAATTTTGCATAGTTCAGAGAACTGGCAAATACCATCACTGGCTTGTCCCTGCCGCACCCACCCTCGCCCTTTCCTGTCCTATATCCCCTTGTTTTTTAGCTCAGCTGATTCGCACGGCAGAGTGGATTTCCACGCCTCACCTGAGCTAAAAAACAGCGCACCTCACTAGTGCTGACACAAAGGGCGTTTTTGAGTATTGTGTGCACACACGAAGCACGCTGTCATAGAATCAATAGGAAGAATAGAATAGAATAGCATTGGGAATAAGAATAGAACAGAATAGGACAATGAATAAAATAGAATAGAATAGCATTGGAAATAAGAATGGAATAGAATAGGACAATGAATAAAATAGAACAGAACAGAATAGAATTTGGAATGGAATGGAATAGAATAGAATAGCATTGGGAATAAGTATGGAACAGAATAGGACAATGAATAAAATAGAACAGAACAGAATAGAATTTGGAATGGAATGAATAGAATAGAATAGCATTGGGAATAAGAATAGAATAGGACAATGAATAAAATAGAACAGAACAGAATAGAATTTGGAATGGAATGAATGGAATAGAATAGAATAGCATTGGGAATAAGAATGGAATAGAATAGGACAATGAATAAAATAGAACAGAACAGAATAGAATTTGGAATGGAATGAATAGAATAGAATAGCATTGGGAATAAGAATAGAATAGGACAATGAATAAAATAGAACAGAACAGAATAGAATTTGGAATGGAATGGAATAGAATAGAATAGCATTGGGAATAAGAATGGAATAGAATAGGACAATGAATAAAATAGAACAGAACAGAATAGAATTTGGAATGGAATGAATGGAATAGAATAGAATTGCACTGGGAATAAGAATAGAATAGGACAATGAATAAAATAGAACAGAACAGAATAGAATTTGGAATGGAATGAATGGAATAGAATAGAATAGAATAGCACTGGGAATAAGAATAGAATAGGACAATGAATAAAATAGAATAGAATAGCATTGGAAATAAGAATGGAATAGAATAGGACAATGAATAAAATAGAACAGAACAGAATAGAATTTGGAATGGAATGGAATAGAATAGAATAGCATTGGGAATAAGAATAGAATAGGACAATGAATAAAATAGAACAGAACAGAATAGAATTTGGAATGGAATGGAATGGAATGGAATAGAATAGCATTGGGAATAAGAATAGAATAGAATCAAACAAAGAACAGAATAGGATAGAATTTGGCATGAAATAGAATAGAATAGCATTGGGAATAAGAATAGAATAGAATCAAACAATGAATAGAATAGAATTTGGCATGGAATAGAATAGAATAGCATTGGGAATAAGAATAGAATAGAGTAGGACAGTTTTTCCCTGAATGCCATTGCTCTAGAATAGGACAATGAATAAAATAGAACAGAACAGAATAGAATTTGGAATGGAATGAATGGAATAGAATAGAATAGAATAGCACTGGGAATAAGAATAGAATAGGACAATGAATAAAATAGAATAGAATAGCATTGGAAATAAGAATGGAATAGAATAGGACAATGAATAAAATAGAACAGAACAGAATAGAATTTGGAATGGAATGGAATGGAATGAATAGAATAGAATAGCATTGGGAATAAGAATGGAATAGAATAGGACAATAAATAAAATAGAACAGAACAGAATAGAATTTGGAATGGAATGAATGGAATAGAATAGAAAAGCATTGGGAATAAGAATGGAATAGAATAGGACAATGAATAAAATAGAAGAGAACATAATAGAATTTGGAATGGAATGGAATAGAATAGAATAGCATTAGGAATAAGAATAGAACAGGACAATGAATAAAATAGAACAGAACAGAACAAAATAGAATTTGGAATGGAATGGAATGGAATAGAATAGAATAGCATTGGGAATAAGAATAAAATAGGACAATGAATAAAATAGAATAGAATAGAATAGCATTGGGAATAAGAATAGAATAGAATCAAACAATGAACAGAATAGGATAGAATTTGGCATGGAATAGAATAGAATAGCATTGGGAATAAGAATAGAATAGAATCAAACAATGAATAGAATAGAATTTGGCACGGAATAGAATAGAATAGCATTGGGAATAAGAATAGAATAGAATAGGACAGTTTTTCCCTGAATGCCATTGCTCTGCTAAACAAATAATTCCCACAACACTGTCAAACTATTTAGTAAGACTGTATTACTATTATTCTTCTCATTCTTCCTATTACCTATCTCTTCCCATGTATGACTATAACCATGTTGCTTTTATCTTTACAATTTATATTATTTGTTCCCTAGTATTGATTGCTTATTAGTAACCTATGACTGTCACTAAGTGATGTATCTTATGATTCTTGATGAATGTGTTTTATTTTTTCTTTATGCATACTGAGATCTTATGCACCAAAGACAAATTCCTTGTGTGTCCCATCACATTTGGCCAATAAAGAATTCTATTCTATTCTATTCATTGTCCTATTCTATTCTATTCTTATTCCCAATCTATTCTATTCTATTCCAAATTCTATTCTGTTTAGCAGAGCGATGGCATTCACGGAAAAACTGTCCTTGTGTCTAGTGGTGCTGGTGAGCAGGGCTCTATAGCATCGTTTTGAGGGCGGGAGTTGAAACAGTTTATGTCCAGGATGTGAGGGGTCTGTAGATATTTTCACCGCCCTCTTTTTGACTCACGCACAGGTCCTCGATGGAAGGCAGGTTGGAAGCAATTGTTTTTTCTGCAGCCCTAATTACTCTCTAAAGTCCGTGTCTGTCTTCTTTGGTTACAAGAGCCAAACCAGACAGTTATAGAGGTGCAGGTGAGAGTGGAATCCCACCGCTGGAACAGTCCCTCTCTTTCTTGGGCATCTGCAGCGGTGACCTTGATGGCTTTCATGATCTCTGCATAAGTTCTCAGCCTTTCATTCCACCCTTCCCTACTCCGCCCCCCCACTCCTGATTCACTGGCAAGTTGAATAGCGATGGGGTTTGAAAGAAGCAAAGTGATTCAATCGTGAGAGGTAGAGAAAGAGAGATCCTCATAAGAGGTCCATGACAGATTCTCCTGCCTGTTTTAGGGCGAGCAAGATCTCCCTGAAATCACAGTTGGAGAAATCGAACTTTTAGAGGAGCAGAAAGGATTCCTGGTGCCCGGAGTAGAGGAGGAACCATTGTCCCTTCAGGCTTCGGTCAGAAAAAGGCATGTGGAGGAAGGTGAGGAGTAGAGGGTCGTAGAAGGTGAGACTTTTAAGCTCTTTCCTAGTCCTGAAACTCAGGAACATTTTAAGTGTATTAGATCGACCAAAATGACCTTCTCCTTTGATGGCCTTGTTGCTTTCTGGAATCTCCAGAGAGGAAGGAAGAAGAAAACCATGTTTGAAATCCAGGGAGGGTGTCTGGCTGGTCTTCAAAATCTTTCCAAAGAGGTGACCCTTGAACAATAGGATAGCTTGGAAAAATCAGCTGGTGAATCTGGAGTTTTATCTCAACAGATCATTTTCGAATGTTCTGATACTACAAATGTGCAGGTGCCCCTTTTATTCTTTAGCTGCTGGGGTCATGGTTTTTGGATCAGAGGCCAGAACAACTGAAGAAGATGCTCTGGTTGGGAAAAAGCTGGTTTGTCCCTTCTCCATACTGAGAACAGAGAAAGGGGGTGAAATGGGCAGCCTGTGAGATAGATAGCAATAGCACTTCTTTATATACCACTTTACACAGCTTTACAGCCCTCTCTAAGCAGTTTAGAGAGTCAACATATTGTCCCTTAACAATTTGGGTCCCTCATTTTACCCACCTTGGAAGGATGGAAGGCTGAGTCAACCTGGAACCAAGTGAGATTCGAACTTGCAGGCGGCTGGCAGTCAGCAGAAGTAGCCTACAGTACTGCACTCTAACCACTGTGCCATTGTGGCTCATGCTGAGATAGATAGGTAGGTAGGTAGGTAGGTAGGTAGGTAGGTAGATAGATAAGATAAGATAAGATAAGATAAGATAAGATAAGATGATATAGTTTAAATAGATTAGATAGGAAGGTAGGTAGATATTAGATAGATGATATAGATAGATAGATGAAAGAAATAGATGGTAGATAGATATAGATGATAGATATATAGATGAAAGATTAGATAGATAGATAGATTGAGAGAGGGAGGGAGGGATGGAGGGGGAGATTTTTACTCTATTTCTTCTCTTTAGTAGATTAGCTTAACTTTCCCAAAAAAAATTCTGGAAGCCTTGAAAGTTTATCAATGGAATGGAATAGAACAGAAAAAAATAATAAAACAGAACAGAATAAATAGAAAAAGTGTGTCTTTTTTTTTTTTCAGAAAAGTCTTTATTGCAAAGTTTTTACCAAATGGTTCCTCTCCCCGTCTCCATGTCCAACATTTCTTTTAACTCATATTTGTAGCTCCTCTGCTCATACTCCTCACTTTGATTTGTTAGTGTGGTAACACTTTTTCCCCTTCCTTCTTTCCCCCCCTCGCAGAATCTGTGGAGAAAGCCGTGGTTGGAGAGCCATTGGTGTCCATCAGGATATCGCCTCCCACAGGGTAAAGCACAATTTAAGGAATTTAAACAACCTCTGGGAAATTATATACATAGATCAAGGTAAAAGGTAAAAGTTCCCCTCGCACATACGTGCTAGTTGTTTTCGGCTGTAGCGGGCGGTGTGCTCATCTCCGCTACAAAGCTGAAGCTCTTCATCTCCTTGGTCATGTGGCCAGCATGAACGCTAGAAAGCGCATGGGAGGCTGTTCCCTTCCCACCAAAGATGGTCCCTATTTTTCTACTTGCCTTTTTTACGTGCTTTCAAACTGCTAAGTAGGCAGAAGCTGGGACAAGTAACAGGAGCTCACTCCGTCACGCGGCGCTAGGGATTCGAACCGCCGAACTTTCTGATCCACAAGCTCAGCGTCTTGGCCACTGAGCCACCATGTCCCCCATATATACAGATAGCCCTCGACTTAACAACAGTTCCTTTATGACCGTTCAAAATAACAACAGCACCGAAAATTTCTCACAATTACGACCTTTGCAGCTTCCCCTGGTGGTCACGTGATCAAAATTCGGGCGCTTAGCAACCGGTTCCTATTTACGACCATTGCTGTGTGCCGGGGTCACGGGATCCCACTTTTGCAAAGTCACCAATGTGCAGGGGGTTCTTCAGAACCGGAAGTTACGATTCTGCCCAGTTCGGAGAACTGGTAAATCATGCCCCCTGGCTTCCCCTCCCAGCCACTCGCCTCTGATGAGGCTGAAGATATGTTGCTGGAGCTGCCGGGCTGTAAGCTTGGATCAAGAATCTCTTTCTCTCCTTCCCCCCCCCCTCACTCCCCCATCCCCGGGGTCTGCTCCTATCCCATTGAGTTAGTTTTGCTGTTGCTGACTACTTCCTAAATGAGTGGGAAGTGGCTGGTGTGTGTGCGTGTGAAATTGAGCCTCTTTCCTATAAAATCCATTCAGAAAACAAAAAGAGCAGATATGGTTTAATTCTGGTTGAGCCCAGGTTGCTGGAGAGAAGATAGTTTAATATTATTTAATTGATTAATTCATTGGAAATTGCTGAGTTATGGGATGTAGTGCTTATGATGGGCTATAAACAGGTAACGCTCAGTCTTAAAATTATGTTATGTAGGCAGAAAGTTTTTCGAAGAATTATCCTTCCGGGTTCAGTTCCAAGTGGGGGAAAAGACACTGGAAACATGAAGGCTGTTTGGAAAGATGGTAGATAAGTCCAACCCCCTGCCCAAGCGGGAGGCTCTACACCATTTCTGACAAATGGTAGTCCAATCTCTTCTTCTTGAAAGTCTCAACTGATGGCGTCCCACAACTTCCGAGGGCAACTTCTGTTCCATTGGTTGATTATTCTCACTGTCAGAAAGTTTTTCCTTATTTCCAGGTTGAATCTCTCTTTGTTCAGTTTCCATCCATTATTCCTTGTCTGGCCTTCAGGTGCTTTAGAAAATAGCTTGAACCCTTCCTCCCTGTGGCAGCCCCTCAAATATTGGAATACCGCTATCATGTCTCCCCTGGTCCTTCTCTTTACTAGACTAGCCAAGCCCAGTTTCTGCAACCGTTCATCATATGTTTTAGCCTCCAGTCCCCTAATCATCCTGGTTGCTCTTCTCTGTACTTTTTCTAGAGTCTAAACATCTTTTTTATAATGTGTTGACCAAAACTGGATGCAGTACTCTAGGTGTGGTCTTACTAAGGCTTTATAGTGTTAGTACCTCATTTGATCTCGATTGTATCCCTCTGTTAATACAACTTGGGATTGCATTAGCTTTTTTGGCTGTTGCTGCACACTGCTGGCTCCTATTTAGCTGGTTGTCCACGAAGAGATGCAGCTGAAATCTAGTTAGATGCTAATTGCAATGTGGCATGAAAAGTAAAATTGGACAAAACTCACAACCAATTTCTCATTTAGCAATAGAAATTTTGGGCTCAATTGTGGCAGTAAGTTGAGGACTACCTGCATGTGGTAATATTTAAAACTCTAAGCCATGCCTATCCTTGCTTTCAGTATCTGAGCCTCGACTAATTGCTGCAGCTTATAACATGGGGGGGAAATGGAATGCTTGCCAACTGGAATCTGCCAATCTCTTTTCCTTTTCCACAAGAAATGCCCTGAGCTTCCCGGGAACCATAAAGATAAGTTCAAAATCCAGATAGATCTCAACAGACTTGAACCCTGGGCCCTGTCTAACAAAGTGAAATGCAATGTAGAGAAAAGTCAAGTCTTACACTCAGGCAAGAAAAACCAAAAGTACGCATGAAGACTGGGTGAAAATAGCAGTAGCTGTGAGAGGATCTTGGACAGCCAGCTAAATTGGAGCCAGCCATGTGCAGCAGCAGCCCAAAAAGTCAATGCAATCCTAAATTGCGTTAACACAGGGATACAATCGAGATCAAGGGGGGTGCTAATACCACTCTATCAATACCATTAGAGTACTAATACCACTCTATAAAGCCTTAGTAAGACCACACCTAGAGTACTGCATCCAGTTTTGGTCACCACACTATGAAAAAGAGGTTGAGACTCTAGAAAGAGCAACTAGTATGATGAGGGGACTGGAGGCTCAAACATACGACGAACGGTTGCAGGAACTGGGCCTGGCTAGTCTAGGGAAGAGAAGGACCAGGGGAGACAGGATAGCCATCTTCCAATATTTAAGAGGCTGCCCCAGAGAGGAGGAAGGGGTCAAGCTATTTTCCAAAGCACCAGAAGGCCAGACAAGAAACAATGGATGGAAACTGAATAAGGAGAGATTCACCCTGGAAATAAGGAGAAATTTTCTGACAGTGAGAACGATCAACCCATGGAACAGAAGTTCCACACAAAATACAAAAGGAAATAGAACAAAAGTAAATACAAAAGTAAATAGGAACAGAAGTTACCTTCGGAAGTTGTAGAAGCTTCATCCCTGGAGGCTTTCAAGAAGAGACTGGACTGCCATCTGTCAGAAATGATGTAGGGTCTCCCGCTTGGGCGGGGTGGGGGGTTGGACTAGATGACCTTACCTGTCAATCTCTATTAATCTGTTAAAAACCATGTACCTTATTCATATAATAATGTACTTGGGGGTTTGTGTGTTGGGTGGGAGGTTGGGAAATCCTGCGGTCTCACACAAAAGTTACACATTGTTGCTTGAATGTTAAAGGCTGAAATTCTGAATTGATTCTCAGTCATCCAGGTCATGATTTTTCAGGAGGCAACTGGACTTACTTGGTTTTTCTTTTTCTTTTGAAGACGTTTCACTTCTCATCCAAGAAGCTTCTTCAGCTCTGACTGGATGGTGAGGAATGGAAGGATTTATCCTCCTTGCAGACAGCTGGTCATTTGCATCCTTTCTGAGGGTCCTAGAGGGACTTTTAACCATACAATTTGATATAAACACCCTCTGGAAGGTGTGGGAGTAGGAATGGATTTCCAGAGGGGAAAAAATTATAAACTACACAAACCATTTGCACTACTCAGGTAACCCTGATGGCAAAAATAAACCTCCAAGTGGCCTCAACGGTTCTCCAAAAGGATGCAAAGGAGCAGCTGTCTGCAAGGAGTATAAATCCTTCCATTCCCCACCATCCAGTCAGAGCTGAAGAAGCATCTTGGATGAGAAGCTAAACATCTTCCAAGGCAAAAGAAAAACAGAAAGGCCAGATGCCTCCTGAAAAAAGCACCTTGGGGACAAGCTTGGAGACTTGGAGATGAAATGAATCAAAAATAAAATGTGTATTTCATTTTTATTAATTTTTTGGGGTGGTGGTGGTTTAGGGCGGCAGTGGAGATGATGGTTGTGAAAGAAATGGGACCGCTGTTGACAGAAGAGATCGAGCCTTCGGTAAAAGTTCTTCTGCAAACTTTGGGTGAGTAATAATAATAATAATAATGAGGAGGAGGAGGAGGAGGATGCAGCAAAATTGTACACACTGACTACCTAGAACGCCACAACCGAGTTGCTAAAATCATTCACTAGAAACTGTGCCAAAAGTTTGGATTTGAGCATAGTCACAACTCCTGGGAACATCAGGTTGAGAAGGTTCTGGAGAATGAAAAAGTCAAGATCTTGTGAGACTTCAAAATTCAGACTGACAGGCACTCGGCCCACAACACACCTGACAGAACAATAGTTGAAAAGAAAAAGATTAGGTTGGTTGACATTGCAATACCTGGTGATGCGCAAATTGTAGACACGTAGCAAGAAAAAATCACAAAGTATTGGGACTTAAAATTGAAGTTGAGTGACTTTGGAAAAAGAAATCGTGTGTTATCCCTATTGTAATTGGAGTCCTTGGAGCAATACCTAAAGGGACGCCTCGCTATTTGGAAATCCTGAATTTATCAGACTTGAATACCTTGATTCTACAGAAAACCACCCTACTTGGAACAGCTTATATCCTCCAATGCTATCCCAACAGTTCCTAGGTCCTTGGTTAGGACTCGAACTGTTGAGCTACCAACCAGCCCCAAATATTGTGAATCTCACCAAAGGTTAAATAATAATAATAATGGTGGTGATGATGATGATGTAGTTCTTGGCTTACGAGCACAATTGGAACCAGAACTTCCACAGCCAAGCGAGGCGTTTAAGTGAGTTACGCCCGATTTTGCCAACCTATTTGCTGCCGTTATTAAGCGGATCACTGCTGTTATTAGGAGAGTTGGGCGGTCGTTAAGCGAATCCAGCTTCCTCTCCATTGACGTTACTGGTCGGAAGCTGGGAATCCTGCAGGATGTGGCTACGGTTCCAAATTTATACGTCGGTTGAATTTTGACCCCCTGATCTCGGGGGGAATGTTGTGATGTTAAGTCTGTGAGCCGGTTGTAACTATCACTAAAGGAATGGTTGCAATTCGAGGCCTATTTGTACATTATTTGTTGGGCGAGATTTAATCAGTGGCAGGATCTTGAATAGCTCTAACCCCTCTAAAAAACCCCAAGTTCTGTTTAATTTTTGGGGCTTCCCAAACCCATCCAGTCCTCGACTTACAATCACAATGGAGCCCCACGTTTCTGTCACTAAGGGAGACATTTGGGAAGTGAGTTTTGCCCCGTGGTTCAAACTTTTCTCACCAGAGTCGTTAAGTGAATCTCTGCAGTTGTTTACGTTAGTAAGGCGGTTGTTAAATGAACCTGGCTTCTTCGTTGACTTGGGCTATCGAAAGGTTGCAAAAGGGGATTTTAATGACCCGGGGAGAGTGCCACCGTCATAAATATGAGTCAGTTGCCCAATTTGATCATGTGATCATGGGGATGCTGCAATAGTCGTAAGTGTGAAAAATGGTCATAAGTGCTGTTGTACCTTTGAACAGTCACTAAATGAATGGTTGTTCCAGAAAAGATGTTCAGACCTTGGAAAAAATGCTAAGATGATTAAAGGCTTCTTCCAACCTTCTTGTCTTCCATTCTTTTCCTTCTTTCCTTCTTCAGTCACATTCTTCCTTTCCTTTCCGCTTTTCTGCCTTCCTCTTCCTCCTCCCCTTCCTCCTGTTCCTTCTCACCTTCCCTTCTTCTGTCCTTGTCTTCTATCCATCCCTTGAGACTTTCAAGAAGAGATTAGATTCCCCTCTGTCAGAAATGATGTAGGGTCTCCTGCTTGGGCAGGGCGTTGGACTAGATGACCTATCAGGTCCCTTCCAGCCGATTGATTGATTGTAAGTCAAGGACTACCTGAGTACGTCGTATAGAATAAAACCTACCAATGCATTCGGATTTGACTGTGGGACCAAAAGGAAAATCAAAAGCTTAATGAGTCCAGAGGTTTGTTTGTTTTTTCTGCCCTCTGCCGTTTGATATTTTCTCTCTTGGGGGAAAAAAAAAATTAGTCCTGTTTTCCCGGCGTCTTTTAGGTGGGCGAGAGAAAAACGTGGTCGTTTTCCAAGAGGCCTCCTCGTTTTCATTCATCTCCTTATCTTTTAGAGATTACTCCTTCGGGAGAGAAACCGAGGTTTCCGCCTGCTCCCTCATTTCCCAAGGTTAGGGCCAAGAGAAAGCAACGGCTGAGTCCCGAGGTGAGATCAAAGGAGAATGGCCGGGATAGGGCCCCCTTCCACTCAGAGGCTCTGCTCCCAGGAAGGGTAGGGACCCCTTCAAGGCGAGGCCAGAAATTCTCATGCTCTGTGTGTGGGTTTTCTTCCCCCAGCTCCAGCTAGCCGAGTATGAGCTGTCTCCGCCACGTTGTAAGCGTCGTCGAAGGCAGCTGCGTTTCATGGACAAAGTGACCCAGATTTCGACGAAAGTTTTCCAGAAACAGATATCAGATCCACACACTCAGTGCCGGCCCCTGGTAGATGTTTGATGCTGGGTGGATGGGGTGTGGAGAGAAGTGGCGGGGTTGCAAATCCAGGGTCCTGCGGAGTCTCTTCTCTCCCCGGGCAGGGAGTTTTTACGAGTTTTATTTTCATTTATATCCCGGCCTCTTTATTTTTATATCCACAACTCAAGGTGGAGAACGTATCGAACACTCCTCCTTTCTTCCTCTTTGCCCCCACAACAACAATCCTGGGAGGTACGCTGGGCTGAGAGAAAGAGAGAGAGAGAGGGAAGACTGGCTCAAAATCACCCAACTGGCTTTTGTGCCTAAGCTGGGACTAGAACTCCCAGTCCCTTGGTGCTTAGCCCAAAGTCACCCAGTTGGCTTTCATATCTAAGATAGGACTAAAACTCACCATTTCCTAGTGATTGGCCCAGAGTCACACAATCAGCTTTCATGCCTAAGGGGGAACTAGAACTCACCGTCTCCTGGTGATTGGCCCAAGATCACCTAACCTTTTCCATGCCTAAGGCAGGACTAGAACTCACCATCACCTGGTGATTGGCCCAAGATCACCTAACCTTTTCCATGCCTAGGGCAGGATTAGAACTCACCATCTCTTGGTGATTGGCCCAAGATCACCTAACCTTTTCCATGCCTAAGGCAGGACTAGAACTCACCGTCTCCTGGTGATTGGCCCAAGATCATGTAACCTTTTCCATGCCTATGGCAGGACTAGAACTCACCGTCTCCTGGTGATTGGCCCAAGATCACCTAACCTTTTCCATGCCTAAGGCAGGACTAGAACTCACCATCTCCTGGTGATTGGCCCAAGATCACCTAACCTTTTCCATGCCTAGGGCAGGATTAGAACTCACCATCTCCTGGTGATTGGCCCAAGATCACCTAACCTTTTCCATGCCTAAGGCAGGACTAGAACTCACCGTCTCCTGGTGATTGGCCCAAGATCATGTAACCTTTTCCATGCCTAAGGCAGGACTAGAACTCACCGTCACCTGGTGATTGGCCCAAGATCACCTAACCTTTTCCATGCCTAAGGCAGGACTAGAACTCACCATTTCCTGGTGATTGGCCCAATATCACCTAACTGTTTCCATGCCTAAGGTAAGCCTAGAACTCACCGTCTCCTGGTGATTGGCCCAAGATCACCTAACCTTTTCCATGCCTAAGGCAGGACTAGAACTCACCATCACCTGGTGATTGGCCCAAGATCACCTAACCTTTTCCATGCCTAGGGCAGGATTAGAACTCACCATCTCTTGGTGATTGGCCCAAGATCACCTAACCTTTTCCATGCCTAAGGCAGGACTAGAACTCACCGTCTCCTGGTGATTGGCCCAAGATCATGTAACCTTTTCCATGCCTAAGGCAGGACTAGAACTCACCGTCTCCTGGTGATTGGCCCAAGATCATGTAACCTTTTCCATGCCTAAGGCAGGACTAGAACTCACCGTCTCCTGGTGATTGGCCCAAGATCACCTATCCTTTTCCATGCCTAAGGCAGGACTAGAACTCACCATCTCCTGGTGATTGGCCCAAGATCACCTAACCTTTTCCATGCCTAGGGCAGGATTAGAACTCACCATCTCCTGGTGATTGGCCCAAGATCACCTAACCTTTTCCATGCCTAAGGCAGGACTAGAACTCACCGTCTCCTGGTGATTGGCCCAAGATCATGTAACCTTTTCCATGCCTAAGGCAGGACTAGAACTCACCGTCACCTGGTGATTGGCCCAAGATCACCTAACCTTTTCCATGCCTAAGGCAGGACTAGAAC
The DNA here is from genome assembly GCA_033807585.1 of Hydrophis major. Taxonomy (NCBI): domain Eukaryota; kingdom Metazoa; phylum Chordata; class Lepidosauria; order Squamata; family Elapidae; genus Hydrophis; species Hydrophis major. The sequence continues at coordinate 2,529,222 of CM066343.1, read as the reverse complement.
TCACCATTTCCTGGTGATTGGCCCAATATCACCTAACTGTTTCCATGCCTAAGGTAAGCCTAGAACTCACCGTCTCCTGATGATTGGCCCAAGATCACCTAACCTTTTCCATGCCTAAGGCAGGACTAGAACTCACCGTCACCTGGTGATTGGCCCAAGATCACCTAACCTTTTCCATGCCTAGGGCAGGACTAGAACTCACCATTTCCTGGTGATTGGCCCAATATCACCTAACTGTTTCCATGCCTAAGGTAAGCCTAGAACTCACCATCTCCTGGTGATTGGCCCAAGATCACCTAACCTTTTCCATGCCTAAGGCAGGATTAGAACTCACCGTCTCCTGGTGATTGGCCCAAGATCATCTAACCTTTTCCATGCCTAAGGCAGGACTAGAACTCACCGTCTCCCAGTTTCTAGCCTGGTGCTTTGACAAGTAAACCAAACTGGTTTTTCTCCACTTTGCTCCAGGACTGTTGTGGGTGCGTTCACAGCCCCACGGAAAACCTCCGAGGATGTCTTGTCTCTCACTTCAATTCCCTTTGGTCACCCCGACGCGCTCTGATAATTTCCTTTTTTCCCCCCCACGTTTTTTGTCCTAGGCGAAAGTGCTCCTGCCAGCCAAGAGATTGAAGACGGCAGCCGAATTGCTGAATAACCCAGCCGTTGGTAAGTAAACCTCCCTGTACCTGTAACTCTGCAGGTTGTTCCCTTCCCTTCTCCTCCCTTGTGGGAGGCAATTGTGCGCGTCTCGCATCCATGATCCAGAACAAAGCAGGCCGTAAACTTGCAGAGGGCGAGGAATGCAGACATCCTCCCCCCATTCTTTAGGGACTCTTTTGCACTGGGTGTCCCGTTGGACCAATCGACCTGTGCCCGTCTAAGCCTAGAGCGGAGTTCACGCTGCCCACTTTCCAATCTTTGCGACTTGGTGTTACTTTCTGCTTCCAGTGAAGGAAAATTCCATTGATCCAGTCTGCTGGGTTCCCTCCAACCATGGAACCTTTGAACGGAGAAAGGAGAAGATTTGTAGCTCAGGACTGCGGTCCTGGCTGCTCTCTGAGCGGGGTGGGTTTTTTTTGCTGACGTCTCATTACCCAACTAGGGAACATCATCAGTGCTAGAAGGAGAGAGGAGGAGGAGGAGGTAATCAGACATCAGCAAGAAAACTACCCAGCTCAGAGAGCAACCAGGACCCCATAGTTTTCCTCCTCCCCCTCCTCTTCCTCCTCCTCCTCTTCCTCTTCCTCCTCTTCTTCCTCCTTCTCTTCCTCTTCTTCCTCCTCCTCTTCCTCCTCCCCCTCCTCTGCCTCCTCCTCCTCCTCCTCCACTTCCTGCTCCTCTTTCCTCCTCCTCCTCTTCCTCCTCCTCCTCCTCTGCCTCCTCCTCCTCCTCTTTCCTCCTCCTCCTCCACCTCCTCCTCGTCCTCTTCCTCCTCTTCCTCCTCCTCCTCCTCTTCCTCCTCCTCTTTCCTCCTCCTCCTCCACCTCCTCCTCCTCCTCTTCCTCTTCCTCCTCCTCCTCTTCCTCCTTCCCCTCCTCTGCCTCCTCCTTCTCCTCCTCCTCTTCCTCCTCCTCTTTCCTCCTCCTCCTCTTCCTCCTCCCCCTCCTCTGCCTCCTCCTCCTCCTCTTCCTCCTCCTCTTTCCTCCTCCTCCTCCACCTCCTCTTCCTCCTCCACCTCCTCCTGGATCAAAATTCGGACACTTGGCAATGGACTCGTATTTATGACGTTGGGAGAATCCCGGGGTGACATGATCCTCTCTTCCGACCTCCTGACACCGGACACAACGGATTCACTTAATGGCTGTGTTCCCAACATTAACAAAGGCAGGGATTCACTTAACGACAGTTGGCCAGCAAGCTGGTGAGAGGCAACGAAGCTCAGTGAGAGGAAATCTGTGCCTCCATTGTGGTCTTATGTTGAGGACTTCTTGTAAAGGGGTGCCTTTGCACTATTCCCTCCTACCCATTCTGCTTTTTTTCCTTGGCCCAGGATGGATGCACCCCACTCTCCATGGATTATGGGCCCGATGCGTCAACATCCAGAATGTGAATTTTGCCAAAAAAAGAGCTGAGGAGAAAAAACGGAGAGCTGAAACTGTCAGCGAGCTTGAGGTAAAAATTCAGACTCAAAATTTCTCAGCAACTGACTGATGTGACACTTTAGATTAGAACAACATATCTCAATTTCGGCAACTTGAAGATGGGTGGGCTTCAATTCTTCTATTCCCATTCCTATTCTATTCTATTCTTATTCCCAATGCTATTCTATTCTATTCTTTTCTTATTCTATTCTACTCTATTTTCTATTCTATTTCTATATTCTATTCCACTTTATTTTCTATTCTATTTCTATTTTCTATTCTATTCTATTTCTATTCTATTTTCTAATCTACTCTATTTTTATTCTATTCTATTCTATTCTATTCTATTCTATTCTATTCTATTCTATTCTATTCTATTCTATTCTATTCTATTCTATTCTATTCTATCTTCTATTTCTTTTTTCTATTCTATTTTCTATTCTACTCTATTTTTCTATTCTATTCTACTATATTTTCTATTCTATTTATATATTCTGTCTTTTATTCAATTCTATTTCTACTTTCTATTCTACTTTCTATTCTATTTTCTCTTCTATTCTATTCTTCTATTCTGCATTCTATTCTACCCTGTTTTCTATTCTATTTCTATATTCTACTCTATTCTATTTTCTATTCTATATTCTGTTCTATTCTGTATTCTATTCTATTCTACTCTTTCTATTCTATTTCTATATTCTACTCTATTCAATATTCTACTCTATTCTATATTCTACTCTATTCTATATTCTATTCTATTCTTTCCCTATTCTATTCTATTCTGCATTCTATTCTACCCTATTTTCTATTTCTATATTCTACTCTATTCTATTTTCTATTCTATTCTATTCTATTCTGCATTCTATTCTATTCTACACTTTCTATTCTACTCCATTCCATTCTATACTTTCTATTCTATTCCATTCCATTGAATTCTATTCTATTCTGTATTCTATTCTATTCTATTCTCTATTCTATTCTATTGTGTTGTATTCTATTCCTTCTTCTATTCTATTCTAATTTTCTATTTCCTAACTTATTCTATTCTATTCTGCATTCTGTTCTACTCTATTTTCTATTCTTTTTCTATGTTTCTATTCCATCTTCTATTCTAATTTTCTATTTCCTAACCTATTCTATTCTATTCTATTCTATTCTATTCTATTCTATTCTATTCTATTCTATTCTATTCTATTCTATTCTATTCTTGACTTGCTATGTCTGATATGGGGAATGCAACCCACAAGATAACATCTGTGAGAGAGCTGGGGGGGGGAGGAAATCCAGTGTCCTTTGTGTTTTGTTTTCTTTTGTTGGAAGAACCTCGCAAAAGGAATAAAAAAAGGTTGTGTAAATGAGCAGCGGAGCTCTTAGGGAGCTTTGGATGCCAGCGACCCATCCTAAAGTACTCACTTTAATCCCCCCCCCCCCCAAACCTGCTTGGCCTTCCCCAGTTTAGAGTGCAATGGGATAAGAGCAGGGAGGGAAGAGGTGGATGTGTTCTCTTCTTCCTGTCCGACTGTGCCTTTCAGGTGTGCTGTGTGCTTGAGACTTTCAAGGAGAAACTGGACTCCCATCTGTCAGAAATAGTGTAGGGTCTCCTTCTTGGGCAGGGGGATTGGACTAGAAGACCTCCAAGGTCCGTTCCAACTCCGGTTATCTGTTATCTGCTGAAAGGAGTTGACAACAACCTGCAAAACCTTCCAGTAGGCATAACTGCGAAAACCCTTCCTCCCCACCACAATATTCCCACGTTGTGGTGCAGAAGCCCCATCCCTGGGGAGGGGGGGGGTCTCTCCTTGTGGTTTCTGGGCTCTTCCACATATCAGCCCTTTTGCCGGCATCTGCTGTCTGTGTTTTGTGCTTAAAGTAGGGTGTTGCCCATTAACAGTATGGGATCTGCCCATTGCACAGTGATGGTTTCTTATTTATTTTTTAGATGTGTTTTTTGACCAGACTTTATTTATCTTATGAGTAACTCAAGGTACCCAACCAACCTAATACCCCCATCGTCATATTTTCCCCAAAACAAGGAACCTCTGGCATTGTTCTGAGAGAGAGGGGCTGCCCAGAGACACCCAGTTGGCTTCATGCCTATGGCAGGACTAGGACTCATCGTCTCCTGGTGATTGGCTCAAAGTCCCCTATCTGCCTTTCCTGCTTAAGGCGGGACTAGAACTCATGGTTTTCCTGCCTAAGGCGGGACTAGAACACACAATCTCCAATTTCTAGGCCTGAATCTTAAACAATTACATTTTTAAATTTTTCTTTGGAAGCTTGGCTGGACAATCGAGCTGATAGGCAGATGGATGGTCTTCTTGGATGTGATTTAACCTCTTGGGTCCTTTGTGTCTTTGGTTCACAATTCGTGAGGTTTGGCGTTCTCTCTTTCCTTCTCCAGGTGCTGCGCGTAAGTGAGGAACCGAGCGGGCCTCCAGTGGGCTCCTCAGGTGAGTCCTGAGTCCTCCAGAGCAGTGGTCGCCAACCAGAGGGCGGGGGACCACTGGTGGTCCATGAGAAAGTTTTGCTGGTCCGCAGAGAAATGGCTCCCCTAAAGCAATTAATCCAGGCTGCGTGGGAACACAAGGCTTGCATCGCTTGCATTGCGAACAACACGAGGTAGTGAGGGGAGGGGGGAAAGGGGGCTGTGGGGGGAACTTGCCCCACGCGCCCCATGTACCTCGCCTGGCCACTGGGCTGCTTCTTTGCGCTTTTTTCTTCTGCTGCTTTTGGCTGCACGCAACGAAAACAGCCAAAGTCTTCCTTTCTCTCCCCCAAACTCTGCCAGAAATGAGTCTTTGAGACCCTGCAAGGCTTCCTGCTCCAAGAGGCTGCGCCGGCAAAGACTCGTTTCTGGCAGAGTTTGGGGGAGAGAAAGAAAGACTTCTGCTGCTTCTGCTGCTTTCCTTGCATGAAGCCAAAAGTCTCTCTCTCTCTCTCCCTCTCTCTGCCTCCCACTGAGAACGGAGCTGGAGACGGTATCCTGCGATTCCAAATAATGATTGATCGGTAGGAAAACGGGCTGGGGGGTTCCCCAGAGAGGGGGGGGGGGTGTCAGGCTATTTTCCTGCAGACTTTTGGGGGGACTTTCGCAGGGTCTCTGGTCCGCGGGATTTAAAATCATGAGTTTGGTGGTCCCTGAGGTCCAAAAGTTTGGTGACCTCTGCTCCGTTTTGCATACGGAGCTCATTCCTTCTCCTTCTCCTCCAAGAGGGGAGCGGTGTGGAAGACCATTTGCAGGAATTGGGTTTGGCTATAGAGAAAAGAATTGGGGTGTGGCGGGGAACACACGTGATAGCGCTATTCCTGAATTGGGCTGTTGCCCGAAAGAAGAGGGGGAGGGTCAACTTATTTTCCAAAGCACCAGATGTCAGGACAAGAAACAATGGATGGAAATTTATCAAGGAGAGAAACGAATTCTGGAATTAAGGAGAAACTTCCTGACAATTAAAAAACAATGAACCAGTGGAACTCCTTGCTCCCAGAAGTTCTGAATGTCCATCACTGGGAGTTTTTAAAAGGAGATTGAAGCGCTGTCTGTCTGGGATGATCCAGGGTCTCCTGCTTGAGCAGGGGGTTGGACTTGAAGACCTCCAAGATCCCTTCCAGCTCTGTTCTGGTTGATTGATCTGACACTTCCTTCCTTAGGATTCTCCTCGAACCGGAGAACGGGATCTTGCCGGTGGTGCCTGAACTCCCCGAAATAAGCTTTGAGTTGCCACTGGACAAGGACATGATCACCTTGGGCTACGTCTTGAGGTAAGGCATCCTTCCTTCCTGGCCCACTTCTAAAGGCAGAATTCCTCCGCTTGGACCCCCTTCTTTTAAGGGTTTCAAAAGAGCCATTTCTTTTTAAAATGACAGAAAAAGCTTCTATCTTTTCTCCAGAGGAAGCTGTGAAGGGGGTCTAGGAAGTGGTGGGAGACAGGAGTTAATGGAGGGATTCCTCCCTCCCTCCATCCCTTTTTCCTTCCTTCCTTCCTTTTCCCTCTACCTTCCTTCCATTTCTTCCTTACTTTCTCCCTCCCTCCTCCTTCCCTCCTTCCTTCCTTCCTTCTCTTTTCCTTCCTTCTTTTCCTTCCTTCTACCTTCCTTCCATTTTTTTCCTTCCATCCTCCCCTCCTCCTTCCCTGTCCTTCCTTCCTCTCTTCCACTCTCCCTCCCTTTCTCTTTCTTTCCTTCTTCCTTTCTCTTTCCCCCTCCTCCTCCTCCCCTCCCACCTTTTGTCCCAAGGCCCACCTGGGGCATGAGGCCAAACGTCCTCTCTGACTTTTTCCTGGCAGGTTGGTCGTAGCCAAACTGGAACAGGTCAAAGAGCTGGATTTCGACCAGTTGGTGCCCCTCACCACATCCCGAGAGGTGGCCAGCCGTTTTTTCAGCATGTGTCTGGGTGCGTGTTTCTTATGACCCCGTCGTTGCTCGTTTCCTCTCATTTGTGCGTTGCTGATGCCCTTTTCTTGATTCCCCCGCTTTGCGAGTTACAGGAAAACAAACTTCTGGCCCATTTGAGTTTCCTGGGTCCTGTAAGAGTTCTGGGAAGTGAGATAAGCATGACATTTCTTATTTCCACCTTGCAAAACACAGGCCAAACCTTTTGCTCTTGATGTGAACTGCATGAAAATGTTCAAAATACAGGTGGTCCTTGACTTATGACTGTATTTGAGCTCAGAATTACAGGAGTAAAGTGCTGGCCATTAAGTGGGACGCATGACCATGCCTGATTTTATAAGCAGTCATAAGGGAATCAAGTGAAGGACTAGAGGTTAAGCAAGCGTGGCAGTTCTTAAATCAATCCATTTTACCCAATGGGATATTTTGGGTTGGAAACCGAAATAAACACCAATTTCTGGGCAAAATAGTCATAAATTGTGCTCGTGTTTCCCCCCCTCCCCCTGGGACACTGCAAATGGCCATAAATACAGTCTGAACATCAATCTGAAATCCAGGTTGCTGAACGTCCAAAATGAGATACATAGAATATCAGAGTTGGAAGGGACCTTGCAGGTCATCTAGTCCAACCATATCAGCCTCTATCTAGGATTGAACTCACAGCCTCGGTTGTGAGGCCACAGCTCCACCTCTAGGCCACCAGAGCTGCTTATCACACAACAGGCGTTTGAGCTTCAAATCCAGGTCCTAAGTCGCCCTGCGGGGAGGTCTGTTGTAACTTGTGACAGCCGGTCGTTAAGCTGAGGACTGTGTTCTCTACTAAGTGTCTTTCTTCTCCCCAGTTCTGGCTACAGATGAGATCCTATGCTTGGAACAAAAGGAGGCTTACGGTCAGATCCTGATTAAGCCAGGAAAGCGTTTCCCCCGCAGCTAGAAGATTCAGCTCTGTGATTCTGACCACAGTCCCTTTCCAGAAAAACAGTTGCCCCCTTCAAGCTTGCCGGAAAGACCCTATTTTGTGTTTCACAGGAAATTTTAGAATTAAAGCAATATATTGGCAAATTATGGTTGGTTCCTTATCCCTTCTATTTTGTAAATAAATCTGTTGAGCATTAAACTGCAAGCGGAGACTGCTCATTTTTGAATTTGCAACATAGATCGTTTTAAATATAAATGTACAGTATATATATGAATGAGATTGACAAAATAACTTTTAAGGTGCTGACCTAGAAACCAGGAGACGGAGAGTTCTAGTCCTGTCTTAGCCCATGAAAGCTACCTGGGTGACTTTGGGCCAATCAGCAGGAGACTGAGAGTTCTAGACCTGGCATAGCTCATGAAAGTCACCAGGGTGACTTTGGGCCAGTAATTCCCTCTCTCTACCCAGCCCACCTCACAGGGGTGTTGTTGTTGATGTGTGGAATATAGGAAGGAGTATTAGGCAGGTTGGCCCCCTTCAATGGTTTTTATATTATATTTATGTATTATTGCATTGTTGGAGGCAGTATTCCTACGTGGGGAAAAGGACACTGGAAACAGGGAGGTTTTTGGGGAAGATGGTTTAATGGTGGACAGGACCACATGGCTTGGAGCTTCTGGGCGAAAAGGGGATGGGATGCTGAGAATCCCTTGGTTTCATAGCCTCCTGGCCTTACCTTAGTGTTTCCTGTTCCTGTGCAAGAAGTGTATCCCATTGGCTGTCAGACTCCCGGGGTGGGGGTCTTAGCTAACTTTGTAGGCTTTCTCTGGACCACCTGGCTTCACCTGAGTGCTGGCTAATGCAATCTTCTCAGGTGCCATGTGGTGAGACGGCCATGTCTTAATCCCATCATCTGGAGCTGAAGGTGGGGCTGGGAGTTGCAGGAAGCTGTTTTGTCTTTAAAAACATGTTTCTCCTTTTCTCATCCAGAGAAATATAATATTCTGCCTTTTTAATATTTCCTAGAATATTTCATTCTTCTAAGAGAGGGGTGCATGCTAACTTTCTACACCATGTTTCCCTGTTTCCCTGAAAACAAGGCCAGGTCTTATATATATATATATTATATATCTATATCTATACATATCTATATACAATATATATAATCTATATATCTATATATCTATATATCTATATCTATATCTATATCTATATCTATATCTATCTATCTATCTATCTATCTATCTATCTATCTATCTATCTATCTATCTATCTATCTATCTATCTATTGTCAGGAAAACACAGTACATGTTATTTTTATTTAAAAATCATAATAATAAAGGTGGGATATTCATTAATTAATCTCTGGTGTGAAGTACAGAAAAAGTAAGTGGGGCAACATCACTTTTTTTTCTTTAATTGGATGGGTTTCTTCCCCAAAACTCTTTCATCTGATTGGTCAAGTTTAGCAAGGGGCTGGTTGGATAAGCCATGGGGAAACCACCCAAAATGTCTGAACGACGTTTATACTCTCAGAGAACCGAAGAGATGAGATTTGATTGGGCTACCGTTCCAGAGAGCCTTACTATTGGCCCACCCACCCAAAAGAAACCGGGAGGACAGCAGGCATTGGGCTCTATCCAATCAGCATGGGGCTACTCCATTGCCCACAGAGCAGCGGCGGCGGGGGTTGGGGGTGGGGAGAGAGAGATGTGATTGGTTGGAATTTGGCAATTAACGTCTGTCGCCAAGCTGGAAGAAAAGTTTCTCTTCACCTGTTTCTCCATGTGGCATTGGCTGAGTCATAAAAAGGTGGGAAAGATTCTTATTGGCCAGAGCTTCGAAGAGCAGCTACGATTGATCCAAATCTGTTCTTTTAAAGGCAAAACTGATGCCTGTTTCCTTTGGCGTCTAGGATACATTTGAAGGAATGTAAGGACTTTATTTACAAGAATCATTTGGAATCTAAAGCTTTTTCCTCTCTTAATTCCAATTAATTACTTTAAATTTAAAAAAAAAAAAAAGCCAAGGTCCCCCATTTGGGGGCTAGCTCAATTCTTTCATTGTCTCCTTTTATTCATTTTACCATCGCAGTTCTCAATAATTGCAATAGTTCAGGAGAGAATTGATCAAAAGCTCCCAATTTATTGGTTTTACTCCAGTTAAAACAGCCTAATTCACTTTTAGGCACTAATGAAGCCTCTCATTAATTGTCTTTTTAAGGGTGGGAGGGTACCTGCCTTTTCAATTTTTGAACTTTGTTCTTTTTATCCATTCGTTTTTCAAATGTTGAATTTTGGGGTTCCATTAATCTGGTTCCCCCCCCCAGCTCAATAATTTGTTCCTTATTAATTAGTTTTGTTCAGTTGATATTAATTGTCTCAACTCACACTTGCCAATTTCTTTTACCAACATAGTAATTCTTAATACTTATCCTCATTTACTTTTTATAATTAATACAATTAGATTTATTTTTAATAGTAGGTTCAACTGGGCTTCAGTTCTCCTTTTTATATAATAGTTATTTGTAGGTCTGCCTCCTTTGGCTATTTTAATTAATACGGTTACTAACAGGCAGACTTCTCTCAGAAAATTCTGCTTTTTGTTCATGTGGCCCTTTTAATTTAAAAGCACTGTTTAAAAAAAATCTCCATAACTACTTTATATCTCTCTTTTCATTTTAAACCTTGATGTAAAGTCTAATTCACAATGAAATAATTTATAGGGAAGAAAAAACTCCTGCCTTAAATTTCACATCTCAAATCAAGCATTTGAAAGTACTTGATTTCTGAGTACAAAAGAAAACTTCAATATATCCACTTCTTAATTGATTTGAATAAAGCTTTACTTGTCTGGAAAAAGGTCCACTCTTTAGAAGGACATAAACGTCCATCCATTTATTGTTTTTATTTATTTTTTAACAATTCCTAAAAGCTTTTCTCCCTCTTGTTCCTAGAAACAAAAAAACCACCATCCATTCCATCATGTTTTACTATCCCAGCGTTCTGCAATGCCATACCGGAAGTTTCAGTACAATTTGGTAAATTGCTTTTGATAAAAATTCAGTTGTTGGGTGCAGTAGAATATAGAGTGGCACATGGGTTCTGGAGTCTTAAAGTCCACCCCAGTGATTGACAATGCCATCTGTCCTGCAGGTTGGCAGCGACTGGAGCCACTAAACTTGTAAAACAGGAATACATGAAGGTCAACATTTCCAAAACATGGTGAGTGAGGATTGAATTCCCTAAAAGAGAGAAATTGAGATCTGCTGGGTGGATGAAGTGTATATTTTTATTTGGAATACTCTACCTGACTCTGGTTTCTTCCCCAAACCCCCAAAACTTTAACCTTAGACTGTCTACTATTGACCTCACCCCTTTCCTAAGAGGTCTGTAGGGGGCGTGCATAAGCGCACCAAGGTGCCTACTGTCCCTGTCCTATTTTTTCTTTTATATTTTATATTGTTTTATTTTTTTCTTATATGTACCCATGTATTCATAACTATGTTTTATACCTATTATTTTGTAAGCAATTGACAAACCAAATTGAAAAAAAGGAAATAATCGATAGATAGATGATATAGATGATAGATAGATGATAGATAATAAATAGATAAAAGATAATAGATAATAGATTGATAATAGATAGATAGATATGGATGGATTAGATAAATAGATAGATAGATAGATAGATAGATAGATAGATAGATAGATAGATAGATAGATACATAGATGATAGATGATAGTTGATAGATATAGATAGATAGATAGATAGATAGATAGATAGATAGATAGATAGATAGATAGATAGATAGATAGATGATAGGTAATACACTGCTCAAAAAAATAAAGGGAACACTTAAACAACACAATGTAACTCCAAGTCAATCACACTTCTGTGAAATCAAACTGTCCACTTAGGTAGTAACACTGATTGACAGTGTTGTACAAATGGAATAGACAACAGGTAGAAAGCATAGGCACTTAGCAAGACATCCCCAATAAAGGAGTGGTTCTGCAGGTGGTGACCACAGACCACTTCTCAGTTCCTATGCTTTCTGGCTGATGGTTTGGTCACTTTTCAATGCTGGCAGTGCTTTCACTCTAGTGGTAGCATGAGACGGAGTCTACAACACACATCAATGCGAGCTGTAGCAAGAAGGTTTGCTGTGTCTGTCAGTGTAGTGTTCAGAGCATGGAGGCACTACCAGGAGACAGGCCAGTACATCAGGAGACATGGAGGAGGCCGTAGGAGGGCAACAACCCAGCATCAGGACCCTATCTGCACCTTTGTGCAAGGAAGGACAGGAGGAGCACTGACAGAGCCCTGCAAAATGACCTCCAGCAGGCCACAAATGTGCATGTGGCTGCTCAAACGGCCAGAAACAGACTCCATGAGGGTGGTATGAGGGCCTGACATCCACAGGTGTGGGTTGTGCTTACAGCCCAACACCGTGCAGGACGTTTGGCATTTGCCAGAGAACACCAAGATTGGCAAATTCGCCACTGGTGCTCTGTGCTCTTCACAGATGAAAGCAGGTTCACACTGAGCACATGTGACAGACGTGACAGAGTCTGGAGACACCATGGAGAATGTTCTGCTGCCTGCAACATCCTCCAGCATGACCATTTGGCAGTGGGTCAGTAATGGTGTGGGGTGGCATTTCTTCAGGGGGCCGCACAGCCCTCCATGTGCTCGCCAGAGGTAGCCTGACTGCCATTAGGTACCGAGATGAGATCCTCAGACCCCTTGTGAGACCATATGCTGCTGCAGTTGACCTTGGGTTCCTCCTAATGCAAGATAATGCTAGACCTCATGTGGCTGGAGTGTGTCAGCAGTTCCTGCAAGACGAAGGCATTGATGCTATGGACTGGCCCGCCCGTTCCCAGACCTGAATCCAATTGAGCACATCTGGGACATGATGTCTCGCTCCATTTAGCAATGCCACATTGCACCACAGATTGTCCAGGAGTTTGGGGATGCTTTAGTCCAGGTGTGGGAGGAGATCCCTCAGGAGACCTTCCGCCACCTCATCAGAAGCATGCCCAGGCATTGTAGGGAGGTCATACAGGCACATGGAGGCCACGCACACTGTGAGCTTCATTTTGACTTGTTTTAAGGACGTTAAATCAAAGTTGGATCAGGCTGTAGTGTTTTTTCCACTTTAATTTTGAGTGTAACTCTAAATCCAGACCTCCATGGGTTGCTAAATTTGATTTCCATTGATAATTTTTGTGTGATTTTGTTGTCAGCACATTCAACTGTGTAATGAACAACGTATTTAATAAGAATATTTCATTCATTCGAATCTAGAATGTCTTATTTTTGTGTTCCCTTTATTTTTTTGAGCAGTGTAGATAAATAGATTGATAATATATAGATATCTATCTATTATCTGTTATTATCTATCTATCTTTGCAAGCAATCATATGACCCTGGGACACCACAACTGTCCTAAGTACATGCCAGTTATCAAATGCCTAAATTTTGAAGTGTGAAAACCAATGTCACTTTTTTTCAATGCCAATGCCATTGTAACTTGGAATGGTCACTAAGTGCATGGTTGCAAGTCAAGGACTACCTGTATTGAGGGATCCATTCTCTGTCGGTCACCGGGACCAGAGGTTAATCTCCCGAGCTTTTGGACTCATGCTGGAAGGCATCCTCAGGGAACTTCTCTCACACAAGAATGTGTGTCTTGGGCTATTCGATGTGTAGTATCTATGTGGTGCCTAGTTGTGTGTGGTTTTTTAGTGGTTGATTGGGTTGTTGGTGGGCGGTTATTAAGTCGTTAGCTGTTTCTTGCTTGTGCTGCCAAATTCTTGGCTCCTAAGTATTTGATAAAAAGTCAATCAGCATTCCTGTTGATTGACAAGGGGAATATTTCCCAGGCTACCATCAGTTTTTGTACCTACTCGGCCAACAATGTAAAAAGCTGCAAAACTGACTGTATGTCCTTGTTCATTGCAGAGTGAAGTTGCCAATGAGCTCGGGTCTCCTCCTTTGACTTCCCAATTGTGTTCTTGCAGTTTGGTGGTTAGCTCTCCCCATGTGTCCTACACAGTCACAGGGGCAATCCGTTGAAGGGATCCTGTAGGTTACACTCGACGTACCTCCCACCTCCAAGCGATGCATGATATGTCCACTACCTCTGGGTGGTGGGCGATGCCGACTTGCAGATCTCAGAAGCTGCGTTCTATTGCTTCCGAAATATTTGTTTTTTTGATGTAGATACATGTATTTTTAAAAACTACCTGTATTTCTTTTTCTTTGCAGTGAGGAGATCATAAGTTACATCCTGATCCGCGTCCCACCACCAATTCCTAGAGGACCTCGGCCAAGATTCTCTCTCTACCTGTCAGCTCAGCTGCAATTTGGCGTGGTCTTGGTTTACAGTCGCCAATGTCAATACCTTATCGGTAGGATTCCAGCTGTCCCTTTTGTTCCTTCCCAGCATGGATTTATCCTTTTTTCAGAAATCCAGGGAGCATCTGGCAGCCCCTTTAGCATCAAACAGAATTAGAATTAGAATAACAGAGTTGAAAGGGGCCTTGGAGGTCTTCTAGTCCAACCCCTCTCAGGCAGCAAACCCCACACCATTCCAGACAAATGGTTGTCCAGTCTCTTCTTAAAATCTTCCAGTGTCGGAGCCTCCACAACTTCTAGTGGCAGGTTGTTCCACTGATTAATTGTTCTCATTATCAGGAAATTTCTTCTTAGTTCTAGGTTGCTTCTCACCTTGATTAGTTTTCACCCGTTGCTTCTTAAATAAATAAATAAAAAATTTGAAAACTTTTTAAATTAAAAAGAAAACCGTTTTTAAAAGCTGCAGCTTATTTATCAGATGCATCTCACAAAAATTGCTCATCGCATAAGATGCTACCAGGTTAGTTCTCACCTCTCACTCAGGAGGCTGTGAGTTCGATTCCAGGTAGAGGCACATATTTCTCTCTCTGAGCACACTGAAAATATATCTGCTGAACAAAACTCCGCATTGGCGATAGGAAGGGCATCTGGCCAGTAAACACTCTGCTAGCTCTATTCAGTTGCCCAGACTCCACCCCACAAGGGATTATGGGGACTTTAAAAGATGATGATGATAAGATACTACCAGATTCTGTAGGTTAGTGTTTCTCAACTTCAGCAACTTTAAAATGGGTGGACTTCAACTCCCAGAATTCCCCAGCCAGCTATGCTGTTATGCTGGCTGGGGAATTCTGGGAGTTGAAGTCCAACCATCTGAAAGTGGCCAAGTTTGAGAAATATTGCTGTAGTAGACTAAAATATAAAGTCTGATGATTTTTAATGGTTGGGTCCCAACATATTTGGAAGAAGTTAAATCAAGAGATTTAAATAAAAAACATTTCTTTATTTTATTTTCCTTCAGATAACAGATAATAGGAATTGGAAGGGACCTTGTAGATCATCTAGTCCAACCCCCGCCCAACTTTCTTCTTGGTTTTCCAAAATTCCACATGTACAGTTAGTCCTCGACTTACAACCACAACTGAGCCTAACATTTCTGTGGTTAACTGAGACATTTGTTCAGTGATTTTTTGCCACATTTTACAACCTTTATTGCTAAAGTTGTTAAGTGAATCGCTTCAGTGGATCACTTAGTAATCTGGTTGTTGTGAATCTGGCTTCCCCATGGACTTTATTGGTCCGAAGGTCACAAAAGGGGATCAGTGCGACTGTCATAAATAGGAGTCAGTTGCCAAGTGTCTGAATTTTGATCACACGATCATGGGCATGCTGCAAAGGTCGCAAGTGTGAACAATGGTCATTCAGAGCCATAATTTTGAATGGTCACTAAATGAACCATTGTAAATCAAGGACAACCTGTACCACGGAGAACTTTTTTAAAAAAAATGTTTGAATTAAGGAAGTGTGGAATATTGCTTTCACATCTGATTCTCCTCGTTCTGAATATTTTTTCTCTTTTCAGAGGAAATTAAGCAGATTGTGCAATACCTTAACCGAGTCAAGAAAGACAGCAAGATCAGTTTGGCCAAACTTGAACAGTGAGCGATTGCGATCTTCCCAGATTTAAAAGGACTGTGATAGATAGATAGATAGATAGATAGATAGATAGATAGATAAGAGATAGGTAGGTAGGTAGGTAGATGATAGATAGATAGATAGGAGATAAATAGATGATATATAATAAATAGGTGATAGATAATAGATGATATACATAGAAAGATAGGTAGGTAGGTAGATAGATAGATGATACATAATAGATGATAGATAAGTAGGTAGGTAGATGATAGATAGATAGATAGATAGATAGATAGATAGATAGATAGATACATACATACATACATACATACATACATACATGATAGATAGATAGATAGATAGATAGATAGATAGATAGATAGATAGATAGATACATACATACATACATACATACATACATGATAGATAGATAGATAGATGATAGATAGGTAGGTAGGTAGGTAGATGATAAATAGATAAATAGATAATCGATAGGTGATAGATAGTTGATAGATATATAGGCAGAAAGGTAGGTAGGTAGGTAGCTAGATAGATAGATAGATAGATAAATAGATGATAAATAGATGATAGAGAATAGATGATAGAGAATAGAGAATAGATAATAGATAATAGATAGGGCATCGATAGATGATAGATAATAGATAGGTGATATACATAGACAGAAAGATAGGTTAGGTAGGTAGGTAGATGATAGATGAAAGATAGATGATAAATAGATAAATAGGTAGGTAGATGATAGATAGATGATAAATAGATGATAATAGATGATTAATAATAGATATATATATGTATATACATAGATAGATAATAGATGATAAATAGATAATAGGTAATGGATAGATAGATACATAATAGTTAATAGATAGATGATAAATAGATAGATGATAGATATGGAAAATAGAAAGATAGATAGATAGATAGATAGATAGATAGATAGATAGATAGATAGATAGATAGATACATGGTTGGTAGATAGATAGATAGATAGATAGATAGATAGATAGATAGATAGATGATAAATAAGATAATGGATAGGTGATAGATAGATGATAGATACATAGGCAGAAAGGTAGGTAGGTAGGTAGGTAGATAGATAGATAGATAAATAGATGATAGACAATAGATGATAGACAATAGATGATAGACAATAGATGATAGATAATAGATAGGGCATAGATAGATAATAGATAATAGATAGGTGATATACATAGAAAGATAGGTTAGGTAGGTAGGTAGATGATAGATGAAAGATAGATGATAAATAGATAAATAGGTAGATAGATGATAAATAGATGATAAATAGATGATAATAGATGATTAATAATAGATATATATATGTATATACATAGATAGATAATAGATGATAAATAGATGATAGGTAATGGATAGATAGATACATAATAGTTAATAGATAGATGATAGATAGATGATAAATAGATAGATGATAGATATGGATAATAGATAGATAGATAGATAGATAGATAGATAGATAGATAGATAGATAGATAGATGATACATAATAGATAGATGATAGATATGGATAATTAATAGATAGATAGATAGATAGATAGATAGATAGATAGATAGATAGATAGATAAATAGATAGATAGATAGATAGATAGATAGATAGATAGATAGATAGATAGATAGATGATACATAATAGATAGATGATAGATACATGGATGGATGGATATTAGGTTGGTAAGTAGATATATAATATAGATACATAGATAGATGCATGATAGGTAGGTAGGTAGGGAGGTAGATAGGATTCCTTTGGCAATCCTTTTTGTTCTTCCCAATTCCAGAACAGGGTTGCTGCTTCCCGATCGACTGGCTCATGAAAAATCTGGAGGAATCCCCCGATCCCTTTTTCGGCATAATGGAACCTCTGCTGCCCGGCCCTTTTTTGATCCCACATGTAAGATTCCCCCTTTTGGATGGGGAGGGGAGATGCTGGTGTGATTCTCCCCCATCCCGATGGTTAAAGCACCTGGATTTTGCCAATGATGGTTATAAGTGCAAGGACCAACGCTGTCGTAACTTTGAACAATTTGCTAAACAAAGAGTTGTGACTCAGTTCGACTTAAAACAGTTAATTCAGTGACTGTTCAAAGTTATAACGGCACTGACTTATAAAATGACTGTTTTTCATACTGATACTTTATTTTCTAGCATGACTTGCAAATGGTGGGGTTCCCTTGTGGTGTCCCATCCAGGCTAACTATGTCGGGCCCTGGTTAACTCAGCCAAGGTCATCCAGCTGGTCCTGCCCTGAACTGCCAAAATTCCTACCCGAGACATGTAAATTCAATTCCTGGCACTATATCAAATTGATCATCAATATAGGATAGGCTGGAATTTGGAATGGAATGGAATGGAATAGAACAGAACAGAATAGAATAGAATAGAATAGAATAGAATAGAATAGAATAGAATAGAATAGAATTTAGAATAGAATAGAATAGAATAGAATAGAATAGAATAGAATAGATCGGAATGGAATGGAATGGAATGGAATTTGGAATGGAATAGAATTTGGAATGGAATAGAATTTGGAATGGAATGGAATAGGATAGCATAGCATGGAATAGAACAGAATAACAGAACAGAACAACAGAACAGAACAAAACAGAACAGAATAGAATTTGGAAGAATGGAGTGGAATGGAATGAAATAGAACAGAATAGAATATGGAGTGGAATAGAATATTATAAAAGAATAGAACGGAACAGAACAGAATAGAATAGAATAGAATTTGGAATGGAAGGAATGGAATAAAACAGAATAGAATAGAATTTGGAATGGAATAGAATATTAGAATAGAATAGAATTTAGGATGGAATGGAATAGAATAGAATAGAATAGAATAGAATAGAATAGAATAGAATAGAATATTAGAATAGAATAGAATAGAATAGAATAGAATAGAATAGAATAGAGAATTGGAATGGAATAGAATATAGAATAGAATAGAATATAGAATAGAATAGATTATAGAATAGAATAGATTATAGAATAGAATTTGGAATGAAATAGAATGGAATGGAATAGAATAAGAGATTTGGAAGGGACCTTGGAGGTCTTCTAGCCCATCCCCCTGCTTAGGAATGGAACTGTATATCATCATCTTCTTTTCCTAGTCCGATGCCTCTTGGAGGCCCCAACTCCTGAAAGAAGCCTTCTGGAACAGTCCCTTTCCTCCATCAGGTCAGGTGAGTCTGAAACTCAGGACTCTGCAGTTTGATTGTAGAAATTCTCTCATCCTCAGGCGAACATTTGCCTCGCTTAACCATGAGACAGGTTCACCTTTCGGGATGACTGTCAACCCACAAATGCAAATCCTGACAGCCACTTTTAGTTGTGGGAGGATGTGGTGACTCTCACCCTGTTTTTGCTTAAAAGTGAAACTGGCCAGAAGTTATGAACGCAAGCGTGAAAACTTCCTTTCACCACCTGTTTTGACTGCAGCTTTCAAAGTATTGTAAGAAGATGTCATGTCCAGGGAGATTCTCGGTCATCCAGGTTATGGTTTTCCAAAGGTGTTTTTTAACCACTTGACTTTCTTTGTTTTTTTTCCTTTGAAGACGTTTCGCTCCTCATGCAAGAAGCTTCTTTACTTCATTGCCATTGCACCTTGTACAACGAAATCAAACACCATCTTCAGTGCACATTGAAAATAAAAGACAAACACACCTCCTTCACCCTCCACACATTGAACTGAAAAACCCCAACCCCACACCAACACTGCACTATACAGCAGAATTCAAAAGAGCTACTGCCCTGGGATAGAAGCTGTTTTTCAGCCTATTTGTCCTTGTTTTTATTCTCCTGTACCGTCTGCCAGATGGTAATAGTTCAAAAAAAAGGTGCCCAGGATGAGATGGATCTTTGAGAACGTTTTGAACTTTCTTAAGGCAGCGGGAGCTATAAAGCTCTTCCAAAGAGGGGAGAGGGCAACCCATGATCTTCTGGGCAATGACCTTAACCCTCGGGAGTGCTTTCCTATCTGCCCCTGTGCAATTGGCAAACCAGACACAGGTGCAGTAAGTTAAGATACTCTCTATGGTGCAGCGGTAGAAGATCACCAGCAGTTTTTCCTTCAGTTGTTGTTTTCTGAGAAGCCTCAGGTAGTATAATCTCTGCTGGGCCCTTTTGACCCAGGCTGCAATGTGAGCACCCCAAGGTCAGGTCCTCTTTTAGGGTAACACCCAGAAACCTTAACACTGGCCACTTGCTCCACTCGGTCTCCATTGATAAGCAAGGGCTGGATGTCTGATCTGTTCTTTCTTTAGTTCTGACCAAATGGTGGAAAGCAGAAGGAGTTATATTCCTGTACGGTCCTCTGGTTGTTAGTACTCTCTCTGAGAGTCATTGAGGCGACTTAGAGGTTTAGCTGTGCCACCTGAATCAGAGTGCAAAAGTACACATACACATCTGAACTAGACTGTGCTTTGTGTCATATATGTGGGTATATGCATGAATTTGCATGCATATATGTATATATGTACATATGTATGTATTTATTTATTTTGTCATGTGTATGTAGCATATATTGGAGGTGGTAACCCTTTGAGAGCTGTAGGCAACGAGATTTCGTTTTAATGTACGCTGATGAGTGTGTTCTGACCCAGCTCCCCAAACACAACAAACCTTCTGAAGTGAACTCATTCCTTTATTAGTAGCACCAGCAGCCCCAGCAAAAAAATTCTCTCTCATCACTGGCTAACAAGTTCATCCGGCAGGGAGATAAATAGTTGTCGGCCACACCTATTCATCTTCACCCGCTGCCTTTCATCCCCAGAGCTAGAGTGGGGCTTTGCTAGCAGTGGTGGCTCTTCCGTCCCAAGGACCGGCCCATAGATCTCCACTGCTCTCCTCTCCTCTGCCCTCTGCGCATCCACACGTCAGGCACTGGATCCCGTTGCTCATCCTCTTCCTCATCAGCCTCTGTCTGTCTGTCTGTCTCTCTCTCTCTACCAGCTCCATTTCCTCTTCCTCCTCAGAGCTCTCAGTTTGCCTTGATGCGGACCCTAACTCCCTCCTCCTCCTCTACAATAGAGTGGACATTCAAAGTGACAATAAAGTTACTGGATGAGCAACTTTCTTGGAACTGCTGAAAGGACTGTGTTGTAAACAGGAGATAGATTGTGTTCTCTCTCTCTCTCTCTCTTTCTCTCTCTCTCTCTCACACACACACACAAACTCTATTGGGAGGGGTTTGAAAGAGGGGTCAAAGAGGCCATCTACTTTGTTGAGAGCCCTCTCAACAGAGACACCACATATCTCCTGTTTATAACAAAATTCTTTAAGCCAGCAGTCTCCAACCGTGGCAACTTCAATTCCCAGAATTGAAAACAGGCTGCTCACCTCTCTTTTTTGCATATATTTTTTTCTCTCTCTGCAGCTTCTGGCTGCGATGTTTCAAACTTGCCAACAGCTAGCCCGATTTTTAACGATTATTCATTCCATTTTCACGAAGCCACCGCTTCCTTCAGTTCGATGATCGCTTGCTTGAATGCCGAGGCTTCTGCAGCTGTGAAACAGCCATTAGAGGGAGAAATAACCCCACACAATTCCTTTCGTTGCCCCGGTAATCATTTGCAGCAAAAAGTTTAAAAAACAAACCAACAGACCAGAATCTTTTGACTCATTAAAGACAAGCAATGTATGTTCCTGTGCCATGAATTAGAAGCAGCTCTTCCCTGGCTTTGCAAGGCCAATTCTTTATTTTTCTGTACAGATGGTCCTCTAAGTATGAGCACAACTGAGCCCAAAATTCCTGCTGCTAAGTGAGACATTGGTTAAGCGAGCCTTGCCAACCTTTTCTTGCCAGCGTTGTTAAGCGAATGGCTGTATTGTTTTAAGTTAGTCACGGGGCTTTTTAAGTGAATCTGGCTTCCGCATTGACTGTGCTGATCAGAAGGTCATAAAAATTGACCTCAGGACATTGCAATCGTCATAAATGTGAATCAGTTGCTGTATGTCTCAATTTTGATCGCATGACCATCGGTCATAGGTGTGAAAAACGGCCATGAGCCCCCTTTTTCAGTGCTGTTGCAACTTCCAGTGGTCATTAAATGAACTGTTGTAAGTCAAGGAGGACTGAATGGGATTTCTGTTTTAGTTCGTTTTCACGGAGAGGGCCCGTTTTGTAAAAACAGCCACTAACTTTCAACTCTTCTCATCCCAAAGGAAAATCGAGTATCACAGCCACTCCCGAAATGATCACGCTCAAAGAATCCGAGCCCATCACCCTGCTGAAAATTGAAGTAAGCCCTCCTGTTGGGAAGTAGGAAAGAGGGGTAGACAAGGATGATGTGATTTGTAATTGTGGGAGCATCAAATGTCACCCAAAATAAGGAAAATACTCTTGGGGGCTTGAAATAAAATCAATAAAACGTTATTGGATTCACCCCTGTGGTACTGAAGAATCAGTTAAACAATAGCTCCCCTTTCTCCCCACTTCTGGGTGAACACATTGTCCAATGATGAGATGCAAGGGTAGGATTCAAAATTTTTAACAACCGGTTCTGTGGGCGTGGCTTAGGTGATGAATGTGGATTGGTGGTCATGTGATTGGCTGGGCATGGCCAACTCAATATCACTCACATCAAGGCACGCATCTCCTCGCCTGGCCTCTCATGACTGTGGGGATGCTGCAACAGTCGTAAGTGGGAAAAATGGTCATAAGTCACTTTTTTCAGTGCCTTTGTAACTTTAAATGGTCACTCCACACCAGCAAAGGAGGGAAAAAAAACTCCAGGGAAGTTCCAGAGACAGGAAGTCTAGTCCTGCCAAGAATGTAATAAGGGTTAACGGAGAGGAAGTTTCTGTAAGCAACACCAGAATGTTTCCTTCCTGCCTCCCTTACAGGATTAGGCCAGTAATTTCTTCTAACATCCGGTTCTCCGAACTGCTTAGAATGTTAACCAGTTCTAGAGAATAGGTGTGAACTGGTAGAATCTCACCCCTGATGAGACGTCCTTTTCTTATAGGAACAGTGCAGAGATGGTATTCAGCCGGTTCGGTCGGTTCTGGCATACCGGTAGCAGAAATTTTGCATAGTTCAGAGAACTGGCAAATACCATCACTGGCTTGTCCCTGCCGCACCCACCCTCGCCCTTTCCTGTCCTATATCCCCTTGCTTTTTAGCTCAGCTGATTCGCACGGCAGAGTGTATTTCCACGCCTCACCTGAGCTAAAAAACAGCGTACCTCACTAGTGCTGACACAAAGGGCGTTTTTTGAGTATTGTGTGCACGCACGAAGCATGCTGTCATAGAATCAATAGGAAGAATAGAATAGAATAGCATTGGGAATAAGAATAGAACAGAATAGGACAATAAATAAAATAGAATAGAATAGCATTGGAAATAAGAATGGAATAGAATAGGACAATGAATAAAATAGAACAGAACAGAATAGAATTTGGAATGGAATGGAATAGAATAGAATAGCATTGGGAATAAGAATGGAATAGAATAGGACAATGAATAAAATAGAACAGAACAGAATAGAATTTGGAATGGAATGAATAGAATAGAATAGCATTGGGAATAAGAATAGAATAGGACAATGAATAAAATAGAACAGAACAGAATGGAATTTGGAATGGAATGAATGGAATAGAATAGAATAGCATTGGGAATAAGAATAGAATAGGACAATGAATAAAATAGAACAGAACAGAATAGAATTTGGAATGGAATGGAATGGAATAGAATAGAATAGCATTGGGAATAAGAATGGAATAGGACAATGAATAAAATAGAACAGAATAGAATAGCATTGGGAATAAGAAAAGAATAGAATCAAACAATGAACAGAATAGGATAGAATTTGGCATGGAATAGAATAGAATAGCCTTGGGAATAAGAATAGAATAGAATCAAACAATGAATAGAATAGAATTTGGCACGGAATAGAATAGAATAGCATTGGGAATAAGAATAGAATAGAATAGGACAGTTTTTCCCTAAATGCCATTGCTCTGCTAAACAAATAATTCCCACAACACTGTCAAACTATTTAGTAAGACTGTATTACTATTATTCTTCTCATTCTTCCTATTACCTGTCTCTTCCCACGTATGACTATAACCATGTTGCTTGTATCTTTACAATTTATATTATTTGTTCCCTAGTATTGATTGCTTATTAGTAACCTATGACTGTCACTAAGTGATGTATCTTATGATTCTTGATGAATGTGTTTTATTTTTTCTTTATGCATACTGAGATCTTATGCACCAAAGACAAATTCCTTGTGTGTCCCATCACATTTGGCCAATAAAGAATTCTATTCTATTCTATTCATTGTCCTATTCTATTCTATTCTTATTCCCAATCTATTCTATTCTATTCCAAATTCTATTCTGTTTAGCAGAGCGATGGCATTCAGGGAAAAACTGTCCTTGTGCCTAGTGGTGCTGGTGAGCAGGGCTCTATAGCATCGTTTTGAGGGCGGGAGTTGAAACAGTTTATGTCCAGGATGTGAGGGGTCTGTAGATATTTTCACCGCCCTCTTTTTGACTCACGCACAGGTCCTCGATGGAAGGCAGATTGGAAGCAATTGTTTTTTCTGCAGCCCTAATTACTCTCAAAAGTCCGTGTCTGTCTTCTTTGGTTACAAGAGCCAAACCAGACAGTTATAGAGGTGCAGGTGAGAGTGGAATCCCACCGCTGGAACAGTCCCTCTCTTTCTTGGGCATCTGCAGCGGTGACCTTGATGGCTTTCATGATCTCTGCATAAGTTCTCAGCCTTTCATTTCACCCTTCCCTACTCCGCCCCCCCACTCCTGATTCACTGGCAAGTTGAATAGCGATGGGGTTTGAAAGAAGCAAAGTGGTTCAATCGTGAGAGGTAGAGAAAGAGAGATCCTCATAAGAGGTCCATGACAGATTCTCCTGCCTGTTTTAGGGCGAGCAAGATCTCCCTGAAATCACAGTTGGAGAAATCGAACTTTTAGAGGAGCAGAAAGGATTTCTGGTGCCCGGAGTAGAGGAGGAACCATTGTCCCTTCAGGCTTTGGTCAGAAAAAGGCATGTGGAGGAAGGTGAGGAGTAGAGGGTCGTAGAAGGTGAGACTTTTAAGCTCTTTCCTAGTCCTGAAACTCAGGAACATTTTAAGTGTATTAGATCGACCAAAATGACCTTCTCCTTTGATGGCCTTGGTTGCTTTCTGGAATCTCCAGAGAGGAAGGAAGAAGAAAACCATGTTTGAAATCCAGGGAGGGTGTCTGGCTGGTCTTCAAAATCTTTCCAAAGAGGTGACCCTTGAACAATAGGATAGCTTGGAAAAATCAGCTGGTGAATCTGGAGTTTTATCTCAACAGATCATTTTCGAATGTTCTGATACTACAAATGTGCAGGTGCCCCTTTTATTCTTTAGCTGCTGGGGTCATGGTGTTTGGATCAGAGGCCAGAACAACTGAAGAAGATGCTCTGGTTGGGAAAAAGCTGGTTTGTCCCTTCTCCATACTGAGAACAGAGAAAGGGGGTGAAATGGGCAGCCTGTGAGATAGATAGCAATAGCACTTCTTTATATACCACTTTACACAGCTTTACAGCCCTCTCTAAGCAGTTTACAGAGTCAGCATATTGCCCCTTAACAATTTGGGTCCCTCATTTTACCCACCTTGGAAGGATGGAAGGCTGAGTCAACCTGGAACCAAGTGAGATTCGAACTTGCAGGCGGCTGGCAGTCAGCAGAAGTAGCCTACAGTACTGCACTCTAACCACTGTGCCATTGTGGCTCATGCTGAGATAGATAGGTAGGTAGGTAGGTAGGTAGATAGATAGATAAGATAAGATAAGATAAGATAAGATAGTTTAAATAGATTAGACAGGAAGGTAGGTAGATATTAGTTAGATGATATAGATAGATAGATGAAAGAAATAGATGGTAGATAGATATAGATGATAGATATATAGATGAAAGATTAGATAGATAGATAGATTGAGAGAGGGAGGGAGGGATGGAGGGGGAGATTTTTACTCTATTTCTTCTCTTTAGTAGATTTGCTTAACTTTCCCAAAAAAAATTCTGGAAGCCTTGAAAGTTTATCAATGGAATGGAATAGAACAGAAAAAAATAATAAAACAGAACAGAATAAATAGAAAAAGTGTGTCTTTTTTTTTTTTTTTTTAGAAAAGTCTTTATTGCAAAGTTTTTACAAAATGGTTCCTCTCCCCGTCTCCATGTCCAACATTTCTTTTAACTCATATTTGTAGCTCCTCTGCTCATACTCCTCACTTTGATTTGTTAGTGTGGTAACACTTTTTCCCCTTCCTTCTTTCCCCCCCTCGCAGAATCTGTGGAGAAAGCCGTGGTTGGAGAGCCATTGGTGTCCATCAGGATGTCGCCTCCCACAGGGTAAAGCACAATTTAAGGAATTTAAACAACCTCTGGGAAATTATATACATAGATCAAGGTAAAAGGTAAAAGTTCCCCTCGCACATACGTGCTAGTTGTTTTCGGCTGTAGCGGGCGGTGTGCTCATCTCCGCTACAAAGCTGAAGCTCTTCATCTCCTTGGTCATGTGGCCAGCATGAACGCTAGAAAGCGCATGGGAGGCTGTTCCCTTCCCACCAAAGATGGTCCCTATTTTTTTACTTGCCTTTTTTATGTGCTTTCAAACTGCTAAGTAGGCAGAAGCTGGGACAAGTAACAGGAGCTCACTCCGTCACGCGGCGCTAGGGATTCGAACCGCCGAACTTTCTGATCCACAAGCTCAGCGTCTTGGCCACTGAGCCACCATGTCCCCCATATATACAGATAGCCCTCGACTTAACAACAGTTCCTTTATGACCGTTCAAAATAACAACAGCACCGAAAATTTCTCACAATTACGACCTTTGCAGCTTCCCCTGGTGGTCACGTGATCAAAATTCGGGCGCTTAGCAACCGGTTCCTATTTACGACCATTGCTGTGTGCCGGGGTCACGGGATCCCACTTTTGCAAAGTCACCAATGTGCAGGGGGTTCTTCAGAACCGGAAGTTACGATTCTGCCCAGTTCGGAGAACTGGTAAATCATGCCCCCTGGCTTCCCCTCCCAGCCACTCGCCTCTGATGAGGCTGAAGATATGTTGCTGGAGCTGCCAGGCTGTAAGCTTGGATCAAGAATCTCTTTCTCTCCTTCCCCCACCCCTCACTCCCCCATCCCCGGGGTCTGCTCCTATCCCATTGAGTTAGTTTTGCTGTTGCTGACTACTTCCTAAATGAGTGGGAAGTGGCTGGTGTGTGTGCGTGTGAAATTGAGCCTCTTTCCTATAAAATCCATTCAGAAAACAAAAAGAGCAGATATGGTTTAATCCTGGTTGAGCCCAGGTTGCTGGAGAGAAGATAGTTTAATATTATTTAATTGGTTAATTCATTGGAAATTGCTGAGTTATGGGATGTAGTGCTTATGATGGGCTATAAATAGGTAACACTCAGTCTTAAAATTATGTTATGTAGGCAGAAAGTTTTTCGAAGAATTATCCTTCCGGGTTCAGTTCCAAGTGGGGGAAAAGACACTGGAAACATGAAGGCTGTTTGGAAAGATGGTAGATAAGTCCAACCCCCTGCCCAAGCGGGAGGCTGTACACCATTTCTGACAAATGGCAGTCCAATCTCTTCTTCTTGAAAGTCTCAACTGATGGCGTCCCACAACTTCCGAGGGCAACTTCTGTTCCACTGGTTGATTATTCTCACTGACAGAAAGTTTCTCCTTATTTCCAGGTTGAATCTCTCCTTGTTCAGTTTCCATCCATTATTCCTTGTCTGGCCTTCAGGTGCTTTAGAAAATAGCTTGAACCCTTCCTCCCTGTGGCAGCCCCTCAAATATTGGAATACCGCTATCATGTCTTCCCTGGTCCTTCTCTTTACTAGACTAGCCAAGCCCAGTTCCTGCAACCGTTCATCATATGTTTTAGCCTCCAGTCTCCTAATCATCCTGGTTGCTCTTCTCTGTACTTTTTCTAGAGTCTAAACATCTTTTTTATAATGTGTTGACCAAAACTGGATGCAGTACTCTAGGTGTGGTCTTACTAAGGCTTTATAGTGTTAGTACCTCATTTGATCTCGATTGTATCCCTCTGTTAATACAACTTGGGATTGCATTAGCTTTTTTGGCTGCTGCTGCACACTGCTGGCTCCTATTTAGCTGGTTGTCCACGAAGAGATGCAGCTGAAATCTAGTTAGATGCTAATTGCAATGTGGCATGAAAAGTAAAATTGGACAAAACTCACAACCAATTTCTCATTTAGCAAAAGAAATTTTGGGCTCAATTGTGGTGGTAAGTGGAGGACTACCTGCATGTGGTAATATTTAAAACTCTAAGCCATGCTTATCCTTGCTTTCAGTATCTGAGCCTCGACTAATTGCTGCAGCTTATAACATGGGTGGGAAATGGAATGCTTGCCAACTGGAATCTGCCAATCTCTTTTCCTTTTCCACAAGAAACGCCCTGAGCTTCCCGGGAACCATAAAGATAAGTTCAAAATCCAGATGGATCTCAACAGACTTGAACCCTGGGCCCTGTCTAACAAAGTGAAATGCAATGTAGAGAAAAGTCAAGTCTTACACTCAGGCAAGAAAAACCAAAAGTACGCATGTAGACTGGGTGAAAATAGCAGTAGCTGTGAGAGGATCTTGGACAACCAGCTAAATAGGAGCCAGCCATATGCAGCAGCAGCCAAAAAAGTCAATGCAATCCTAAATTGCGTTAACACAGGGATACAATCGAGATCAAGGGGGGTGCTAATACCACTCTATAAATACCATTAGAGTACTAATACCACTCTATAAAGCCTTAGTAAGACCACACCTAGAGTACTGCATCCAGTTTTGGTCACCACACTATGAAAAAGAGGTTGAGACTCTAGAAAGAGCAGCTAGTATGATGAGGGGACTGGAGGCTCAAACATACGACGAACGGTTGCAGGAACTGGGCCTGGCTAGTCTAGGGAAGAGAAGGACCAGGGGAGACAGGATAGCCATCTTCCGATATTTAAGAGGCTGCCCCAGAGAGGAGGAAGGGGTCAAGCTATTTTCCAAAGCACCAGAAGGCCAGACAAGAAACAATGGATGGAAACTGAATAAGGAGAGATTCACCCTGGAAATAAGGAGAAATTTTCTGACAGTGAGAACGATCAACCCATGGAACAGAAGTTCCACACAAAATACAAAAGGAAATAGAACAAAAGTAAATACAAAAGTAAATAGGAACAGAAGTTACCTTCGGAAGTTGTAGAAGCTTCATCCCTGGAGGCTTTCAAGAAGAGACTGGATTGCCATCTGTCAGAAATGATGTAGGGTCTCCCGCTTGGGCGGGGTGGGGGGTTGGACTAGATGACCTTACCTGTCAATCTCTATTAATCTGTTAAAAACCATGTACCTTATTCATATAATAATGTACTTGGGGGTTTGTGTGTTGGGTGGGAGGTTGGGAAATCCTGCGGTCTCACACAAAAGTTACACATTGTTGCTTGAATGTTAAAGGCTGAAATTCTGAATTGATTCTCAGTCATCCAGGTCATGATTTTTCAGGAGGCAACTGGACTTACTTGGTTTTTCTTTTTCTTTTGAAGACGTTTCACTTCTCATCCAAGAAGCTTCTTCAGCTCTGACTGGATGGTGAGGAATGGAAGGATTTATCCTCCTTGCAGACAGCTGGTCATTTGCATCCTTTCTGAGGGTCCTAGAGGGACTTTTAACCATACAATTTGATATAAACACCCTCTGGAAGGTGTGGGAGTAGGAATGGATTTCCAGAGGGGAAAAAATTATAAACTACACAAACCATTTGCACTACTCAGGTAACCCTGATGGCAAAAATAAACCTCCAAGTGGCCTCAACGGTTCTCCAAAAGGATGCAAAGGAGCAGCTGTCTGCAAGGAGTATAAATCCTTCCATTCCCCACCATCCAGTCAGAGCTGAAGAAGCATCTTGGATGAGAAGCTAAACATCTTCCAAGGCAAAAGAAAAACAGAAAGGCCAGATGCCTCCTGAAAAAAGCACCTTGGGGACAAGCTTGGAGACTTGGAGATGAAATGAATCAAAAATAAAATGTGTATTTCATTTTTATTAATTTTTTGGGGTGGTGGTGGTTTAGGGCGGCAGTGGAGATGATGGTTGTGAAAGAAATGGGACCGCTATTGACAGAAGAAATCGAGCCTTCGGTAAAAGTTCCTCTGCAAACTTTGGGTGAGTAATAATAATAATAATAATGAGGAGGAGGAGGATGCAGCAAAATTGTACACACTGACTACCTAGAACGCCATAACCGAGTTGCTAAAATCATTCACTAGAAACTGTGCCAAAAGTTTGGATTTGAGCATAGTCACAACTCCTGGGAACATCAGGTTGAGAAGGTTCTGGAGAATGAAAAAGTCAAGATCTTGTGAGACTTCAAAATTCAGACTGATAGGCACTCGGCCCACAACACACCTGATAGAACAATAGTTGAAAAGAAAAAGATTAGGTTGGTTGACATTGCAATACCTGGTGATGCGCAAATTGTAGACACGTAGCAAGAAAAAATCACAAAGTATTGGGACTTAAAATTGAAGTTGAGTGACTTTGGAAAAAGAAATCGTATGTTATCCCTATTGTAATTGGAGTCCTTGGAGCAATACCTAAAGGGACGCCTCGCTATTTGGAAATCCTGAATTTATCAGACTTGAATACCTTGATTCTACAGAAAACCACCCTACTTGGAACAGCTTATATCCTCCAATGCTATCCCAACAGTTCCTAGGTCCTTGGTTAGGACTCGAACTGTTGAGCTACCAACCAGCCCCAAATATTGTGAATCTCACCAAAGGTTAAATAATAATAATAATGGTGGTGATGATGATGTAGTTCTTGGCTTACGAGCACAATTGGAACCAGAACTTCCACAGCCAAGCGAGGCGTTTAAGTGAGTTACGCCCGATTTTGCCAACCTATTTGCTGCCGTTATTAAGCGGATCACTGCTGTTATTAGGAGAGTTGGGCGGTCGTTAAGCGAATCCAGCTTCCTCTCCATTGACGTTACTGGTCGGAAGCTGGGAATCCTGCGGGATGTGGCTACGGTTCCAAATTTATACGTCGGTTGAATTTTGACCCCCTGATCTCGGGGGGAATGTTGTGATGTTAAGTCCGTGAGCCGTTTGTAACTATCACTAAAGGAATGGTTGCAATTCGAGGCCTATTTGTACATTATTTGTTGGGCGAGATTTAATCAGTGGCAGGATCTTGAATAGCTCTAACCCCTCTAAAAAACCCCAAGTTCTGTTTAATTTTTGGGGCTTCCCAAACCCATCCAGTCCTCGACTTACAATCACAATGGAGCCCCACGTTTCTGTCACTAAGTGAGACATTTGGGAAGTGAGTTTTGCCCCGTGGTTCAAACTTTTCTCACCAGAGTCGTTAAGTGAATCTCTGCAGTTGTTTACGTTAGTAAGGCGGTTGTTAAATGAACCTGGCTTCTTCGTTGACTTGGGCTATCGAAAGGTTGCAAAAGGGGATTTTAATGACCCGGGGAGAGTGCCACCGTCATAAATATGAGTCAGTTGCCCAATTTGATCATGTGATCATGGGGATGCTGCAATAGTCGTAAGTGTGAAAAATGGTCATAAGTGCTGTTGTACCTTTGAACAGTCACTAAATGAATGGTTGTTCCAGAAAAGATGTTCAGACCTTGGAAAAAATGCTAAGATGATTAAAGGCTTCTTCCAACCTTCTTGTCTTCCATTCTTTTCCTTCTTTCCTTCTTCAGTCACATTCTTCCTTTCCTTTCCGCTTTTCTGCCTTCCTCTTCCTCCTCCCCTTCCTCCTGTTCCTTCTCACCTTCCCTTCTTCTGTCCTTGTCTTCTATCCATCCCTTGAGACTTTCAAGAAGAGATTAGATTCCCCTCTGTCAGAAATGATGTAGGGTCTCCTGCTTGGGCAGGGCGTTGGACTAGATGACCTATCAGGTCCCTTCCAGCCGATTGATTGATTGTAAGTCAAGGACTACCTGTGTACGTCGTATAGAATAAAACCTACCAATGCATTCGGATTTGACTGTGGGACCAAAAGGAAAATCAAAAGCTTAATGAGTCCAGAGGTTTGTTTGTTTTTTCTGCCCTCTGCCGTTTGATATTTTCTCTCTTGGGGGAAAAAAAAAATTAGTCCTGTTTTCCCGGCGTCTTTTAGGTGGGCGAGAGAAAAACATGGTCGTTTTCCAAGAGGCCTCCTCGTTTTCATTCATCTCCTTATCTTTTAGAGATTACTCCTTCGGGAGAGAAACCGAGGTTTCCGCCTGCTCCCTCATTGCCCAAGGTTAGGGCCAAGAGAAAGCAACGGCTGAGTCCCGAGGTGAGATCAAAGGAGAATGGCCGGGATAGGGCCCCCTTCCACTCAGAGGCTCTGCTCCCAGGAAGGGTAGGGACCCCTTCAAGGCGAGGCCAGAAATTCTCATGCTCTGTGTGTGGGTTTTCTTCCCCCAGCTCCAGCTAGCCGAGTATGAGCTGTCTCCGCCACGTTGTAAGCGTCGTCGAAGGCAGCTGTGTTTCATGGACAAAGTGACCCAGATTTCGACGAAAGTTTTCCAGAAACAGATATCAGATCCACACACTCAGTGCCGGCCCCTGGTAGATGTTTGATGCTGGGTGGATGGGGTGTGGAGTATGGAGAGACGTGGCGGGGTTGCAAATCCAGGGTCCTGCGGAGTCTCTTCTCTCCCCGGGCAGGGAGTTTTTACGAGTTTTATTTTCATTTATATCCTGGCCTCTTTATTTTTATATCCACAACTCAAGGTGGAGAACGTATCGAACACTCCTCCTTTCTTCCTCTTTGCCCCCACAACAACAATCCTGGGAGGTACGCTGGGCTGAGAGAAAGAGAGAGAGAGAGGGAAGACTGGCTCAAAATCACCCAACTGGCTTTTGTGCCTAAGCTGGGACTAGAACTCCCAGTCCCTTGGTGCTTAGCCCAAAGTCACCCAGTTGGCTTTCATATCTAAGATAGGACTAAAACTCACCATTTCCTAGTGATTGGCCCAGAGTCACACAATCAGCTTTCATGCCTAAGGGGGAACTAGAACTCACCGTCTCCTGGTGATTGGCCCAAGATCACCTAACCTTTTCCATGCCTAAGGCAGGACTAGAACTCACCGTCACCTGGTGATTGGCCCAAGATCACCTAACCTTTTCCATGCCTAGGGCAGGATTAGAACTCACCATCTCTTGGTGATTGGCCCAAGATCACCTAACCTTTTCCATGCCTAAGGCAGGACTAGAACTCACCGTCTCCTGGTGATTGGCCCAAGATCATGTAACCTTTTCCATGCCTATGGCAGGACTAGAACTCACCGTCTCCTGGTGATTGGCCCAAGATCACCTAACCTTTTCCATGCCTAAGGCAGGACTAGAACTCACCATCTCCTGGTGATTGGCCCAAGATCACCTAACCTTTTCCATGCCTAGGGTAGGATTAGAACTCACCATCTCCTGGTGATTGGCCCAAGATCACCTAACCTTTTCCATGCCTAAGGCAGGACTAAAACTCACCGTCTCCTGGTGATTGGCCCAAGATCATGTAACCTTTTCCATGCCTAAGGCAGGACTAGAACTCACCGTCACCTGGTGATTGGCCCAAGATCACCTAACCTTTTCCATGCCTAAGGCAGGACTAGAACTCACCATTTCCTGGTGATTGGCCCAATATCACCTAACTGTTTCCATGCCTAAGGTAAGCCTAGAACTCACCGTCTCCTGGTGATTGGCCCAAGATCACCTAACCTTTTCCATGCCTAAGGCAGGACTAGAACTCACCGTCACCTGGTGATTGGCCCAAGATCACCTAACCTTTTCCATGCCTAGGGCAGGACTAGAACTCACCATTTCCTGGTGATTGGCCCAATATCACCTAACTGTTTCCATGCCTAAGGTAAGCCTAGAACTCACCGTCTCCTGGTGATTGGCCCAAGATCACCTAACCTTTTCCATGCCTAAGGCAGGATTAGAACTCACCGTCTCCTGGTGATTGGCCCAAGATCATCTAACCTTTTCCATGCCTAAGGCAGGACTAGAACTCACCGTCTCCCAGTTTCTAGCCTGGTGCTTTGACAAGTAAACCAAACTGGTTTTTCTCCACTTTGCTCCAGGACTGTTGTGGGTGCGTTCACAGCCCCACGGAAAACCTCCGAGGATGTCTTGTCTCTCACTTCAATTCCCTTTGGTCACCCCGACGCGCTCTGATAATTTCCTTTTTCCCCCCCCACGTTTTTTGTCCTAGGCGAAAGTGCTCCTGCCAGCCAAGAGATTGAAGACGGCAGCCGAATTGCTGAATAACCCAGCCGTTGGTAAGTAAACCTCCCTGTACCTGTAACTCTGCAGGTTGTTCCCTTCCCTTCTCCTCCCTTGTGGGAGGCAATTGTGCGCGTCTCGCATCCATGATCCAGAACAAAGCAGGCCGTAAACTTGCAGAGGGCGAGGAATGCAGACATCCTCCCCCCATTCTTTAGGGACTCTTTTGCACTGGGTGTCCCGTTGGACCAATCGACCTGTGCCCGTCTAAGCCTAGAGCGGAGTTCACGCTGCCCACTTTCCAATCTTTGCGACTTGGTGTTACTTTCTGCTTCCAGTGAAGGGAAATTCCATTGATCCAGTCTGCTGGGTTCCCTCCAATCATGGAACCTTTGAACGGAGAAAGGAGAAGATTTGTAGCTCAGGACTGCGGTCCTGGTTGCTCTCTGAGCGGGGTGGTTTTTTTTGCTGACGTCTCATTACCCAACTAGGGAACATCATCAGTGCTAGAAGGAGAGAGGAGGAGGAGGAGGTAATCAGACATCAGCAAGAAAACTACCCAGCTCAGAGAGCAACCAGGACCCCATAGTTTTCCTCCTCCCCCTCCTCTTCCTCCTCCTCCTCTTCCTCTTCCTCCTCTTCTTCCTCCTCCTCTTCCTCTTCCTCCCCCTCCTCTTCCTCCTCCCCCTCCTCTGCCTCCTCCTCCTCCTCCTCCTCTTCCTCCTCCTCCTCCTCCTCTGCCTCCTCCTCCTCTTCCTCTTCCTCCTCCTTTTCCTCCTCCTCTTCCTCTTCCTTCTCCTCCTCTTCCTCCTCCCCCTCCACTGCCTCCTCCTCCTC
Organism: Hydrophis major; assembly: GCA_033807585.1. Classification (NCBI taxonomy): domain Eukaryota; kingdom Metazoa; phylum Chordata; class Lepidosauria; order Squamata; family Elapidae; genus Hydrophis; species Hydrophis major. The sequence goes on along the minus strand of CM066343.1, from coordinate 2,494,715 downwards.
CTCCTCTTCCTCGTCCTCCTCCTCGTCCTCCTCCCCCTCCTCTTCCTCCTCCTCCTCTTCCTCTTCCTCCTCTTCTTCCTCCTCCTCTTCCTCTTCCTCCTCCTCCTCTTCCTCCTCCCCCTCCTCTTCCTCCTCCTCCTCCTCCTCCTCTTCCTCCTCCTCCTCCTCTGCCTCCTCCTCCTCCTCTTCCTCCTCCTCTTTCCTCCTCTTCCTCCACCTCCTCTTCCTCCTCTTCCTCCTCCTCTTCCTCCTCCTCCTCCTCCTCCACCTCCTCCTCCTCCTCCTCCTGGATCAAAATTAGGACACTTGGCAATGGACTCGTATTTATGACGTTGGGAGAATCCCGGGGTGACATGATCCTCTCTTCCGACCTCCTGACACCGGACACAACGGATTCACTTAATGGCTGTGTTCCCAACATTAACAAAGGCAGGGATTCACTTAACGACAGTTGGCCAGCAAGCTGGTGAGAGGCAACGAAGCTCAGTGAGAGGAAATCTGTGCCTCCATTGTGGTCTTATGTTGAGGACTTCTTGTAAAGGGGTGCCTTTGCACTATTCCCTCCGACCCATTCTGCTTTTTTTCCTTGGCCCAGGATGGATGCACCCCACTCTCCATGGATTATGGGCCCGATGCATCAACATCCAGAATGTGAATTTTGCCAAAAAAAGAGCTGAGGAGAAAAAACGGAGAGCTGAAACTGTCAGCGAGCTTGAGGTAAAAATTCAGACTCAAAATTTCTCAGCAACTGACTGATGTGACGCTTTAGATTAGAACAACATATCTCAATTTCGGCAACTTGAAGATGGGTGGGCTTCAATTCTTCTATTCCCATTCCTATTCTATTCTATTCTTATTCCCAATGCTATTCTATTCTATTCTTTCCTTATTCTATTCTACTCTATTTTCTATTCTATTTCTATATTCTATTCCACTTTATTTTCTATTCTATTTCTATTTTCTATTCTATTCTATTTCTATTCTATTTTCTAATTTACTCTATTTTTATTCTATTTCTATATTCTATTCTATTCTATTCTATTCTATCTTCTATTTCTTTTTTCTATTCTATTTTCTATTCTATTCTATTTTTCTATTCTATTCTACTATATTTTCTATTCTATTTATATATTCTGTCTTTTATTCAATTCTATTTCTACTTTCTATTCTATTTTCTATTCTATTTTTCTATTCTTCTATTCTTCTCTTCTGCATTCTATTCTACCCTGTTTTCTATTCTATTTCTATATTCTACTCTATTCTATTTTCTATTTTCTATTCTATATTCTGTTCTATTCTGTATTCTATTCTATTCTACTCTTTATATTCTATTTCTATATTCTACTCTATTCAATATTCTACTCTATTCTATATTCTACTCTATTCTATATTCTATTCTATTCTTTCCCTATTCTATTCTATTATGCATTCTATTCTATTCTACACTTTCTATTCTACTCCATTCCATTCCATTCTATACTTTCTATTCTATTCCATTCCATTGAATTCTATTCTATTCTGTATTCTATTCTATTCTATTCTCTATTCTATTCTATTGTGTTGTATTCTATTCCTTCTTCTATTCTATTTTAATTTTCTATTTCCTAACTTATTCTATTCTATTCTGCATTCTGTTCTACTCTATTTTCTATTCTTTTTCTATGTTTCCATTCCATCTTCTATTCTAATTTTCTATTTCCTAACCTATTCCATTCTACATTCTATTCTACCCTATTCTCTATTCTATTTCTCTATTCTACTCTATTCTATTTTCTATTCTATTTTCTATTCTATTTTATTTTCTATTCTATTCTATTTTATTCTATTCTATTCTGCATTCTATTCTACTCTATTTTCTATTCTTTTTCTATGTTTCTATTCCATCTTCTATTCTAATTTTCTATTTTCTAACCTATTCTAATCTGCATTCTATTCTACCCTATTCTCTATTCTATTTCTCTATTCTACTCTATTCTATTTCTCTATTCTTTCGATTCTATTTTATTTTCTGTTTTATTTTCCATTCTATTGTATTCTATTCTGCATTCTATTCTACTCTATTTTCTATTCTTTTTCTATGTTTCTATTCCATCTTCTATTTTATTCTAATTTTCTATTTCCTAACCTATTCTATTCTACCCTATTCTCTATTCAATTTCTCTATTCTACTCTATTTTCTATTCTATTCTATTCTATTCTATTCTATTCTGCATTCTATTCTATTCTACTCTATTTTCTATTCTTTTTCTATGTTTCTATTCCATCTTCTATTCTAATTTTCTATTTCCTAATCTATTCTATTCTGCATTCTATTCTACCCTATTCTCTATTCTATTTCTCTATTCTACTCTATTCTATTTTCTATTCTATTTTCTATTCTACTCTATTTTCTATTCTTTTTCTATGTTTCTATTCCATCTTCTATTCTAATCTGATTTTCTATTTCCTAACCTATTCTATTCTATTCTATTCTATTCTATTCTATTCTATTCTATTCTATTCTATTCTATTCTATTCTATTCTATTCTATTCTATTCTATTCTATTCTTGACTTGCTATGTCTGATATGGGGAATGCAACCCACAAGATAACATCTATGAGAGAGCGGGGGGGGGGGGGAAGGAAATCCAGTGTCCTTTGTGTTTTGTTTTCTTTTGTTGGAAGAACCTCGCAAAAGGAATAAAAAAAGGTTGTGTAAATGAGCAGCGGAGCTCTTAGGGAGCTTTGGATGCCAGGGACCCATCCTAAAGTACTCACTTTAATTCCCCCCCCCCCCCAAACCTGCTTGGCCTTCCCCAGTTTAGAGTGCAATGGGATAAGAGCAGGGAGGGAAGAGGTGGGTGTGTTCTCTTCTTCCTGTCCGACCGTGCCTTTCAGGTGTGCTGTGTGCTTGAGACTTTCAAGGAGAAACTGGACTCCCATCTGTCAGAAATAGTATAGGGTCTCCTTCTTGAGCAGGGGGGTTGGACTAGAAGACCTCCAAGGTCCCTTCCAACTCCGGTTATCTGTTATCTGCTGAAAGGAGTTGACGACAACCTGCAAAACCTTCCAGTAGGCATAACTGCGAAAACCCTTCCTCCCCACCACAATATTCCCACGTTGTGGTGCAGAAGCCCCATCCCTGGGGAGGGGGGGGTCTCTCCTTGTGGTTTCTGGGCTCTACCACATATCAGCCCTTTTGCCAGCATCTGCTGTCTGTGTTTTGTGCTTAAAGTAGGGTGTTGCCCATTAACAGTATGGGATCTGCCCATTGCACAGTGATGGTTTCTTATTTATTTTTTAGATGTGTTTTTTGACCAGACTTTATTTATCTTATGAGTAACTCAAGGCACCCAACCAACCTAATACCCCCATCGTCATATTTTCCCCAAAACAAGGAACCTCTGGCATTGTTCTGAGAGAGAGGGGCTGCCCAGAGACACCCAGTTGGCTTCATGCCTAAGGCAGGACTAGGACTCATCGTCTCCTGGTGATTGGCTCAAAGTCCCCTATCTGCCTTTCCTGCTTAAGGCGGGACTAGAACTCATGGTTTTCCTGCCTAAGGCGGGACTAGAACACACAATCTCCAATTTCTAGGCCTGAATCTTAAACAATTACATTTTTAAATTTTTCTTTGGAAGCTTGGCTTGACAATCGAGCTGAAAGGCGGATGGATTGTGTTCTTGGATGTGATTTAACCTCTTGGGTCCTTTGTGTCTTTGGTTCACAATTCGTGAGGTTTGGTGTTCTCTCTTTCCTTCTCCAGGTGCTGCGCGTAAGTGAGGAACCGAGCAGGCCTCCAGTGGGCTCCTCAGGTGAGTCCTGAGTCCTCCAGAGCAGTGGTCGCCAACCAGAGGGCGGGGGACTACTGGTGGTCCATGAGAACGTTTTGCTGGTCCGCAGAGAAATGGCTCCCCTAAAGCAATTAATCCAGTCTGCGTGGGAACACAAGGCTTGCATCGCTTGCATTGCGAACAACACGAGGTAGTGAGGGGAGGGGGGAAAGGGGGTTGTGGGGGGAACTTGCCCCACGCGCCCCATGTACCTCGCCTGGCCACTAGGCTGCTTCTTTGTGCTTTTTTCTTCTGCTGCTTTTGGCTGCACGCAACGAAAACAGCCAAAGTCTTCCTTTCTCTCCCCCAAACTCCGCCAGAAATGAGTCTTTGAGACCCTGCAAGGCTTCCTGCTCCAAGAGGCTGCGCCGGCAAAGACTCGTTTCTGGCAGAGTTTGGGGGAGAGAAAGAAAGACTTCTGCTGCTTCTGCTGCTTTCCTTGCATGAAGCCAAAAGTCTCTCTCTCTCTCTCTCTCTCGGCCTCCCACTGAGAACGGAGCTGGAGACAGTATCCTGCGATTCCAAATAATGATTGATCGGTAGGAAAACGGGCTGGGGGGTTCCCCAGAGAGGGGGGGTGTCAGGCTATTTTCCTGCAGACTTTTGGGGAGACTTTCGCAGGGTCTCTGGTCCGCGGGATTTAAAATCATGAGTTTGGTGGTCCCTGAGGTCCAAAAGGTTGGCGACCTCTGCTCCGTCTTGCATACGGAGCTCATTCCTTCTCCTTCTCCTCCAAGAGGGGAGCGGTGTGGCCTTCTTGACAAGCTCTTGGTCTTCCTTGCAGAATTATCCCTTGAGACCACCGAGGAAGAAGCACGCCCAAGCTTGGTGATACCTGAAGAGAGGTAAAGGTTGCCTGCCTGCCGCCCACACCCCAAGAAATGGGGCATCTAGGGACCTGGGGAGGGGGGCAAAAGTTCTTGGCATCAACTGTTTTGGGGGGTGCGTGGGTGGGGGTCACCACGTTACAAAAAAAAGATGCTGAGACTTTGGAAAAAATGCAGAGAAAAGCAACTAAGCGGACTAAAAGGCCTGGAGACTAAAATGTATTAAGACCATTTGCAGGAATTGGGTTTGGCTATTGAGAAAAGAATTGGGGTGTGGCGGGGAACACATGTGATAGCGCTATTCCTGAATTGGGCTGCTGCCCGAAAGAAGAGGGGGAGGGTCAACTTATTTTCCCAAGCACCAGAAGTCAGGACAAGAAACAATGGATGGAAATTAATCAAGGAAAGAAACGAATTCTGGAATTAAAGAGAAACTTCCTGACAATTAAAAAACAATGAACCAGTGGAACTCCTTGCTCCCAGAAGTTCTGAATGTCCATCACTGGGAGTTTTTAAAAGGAGATTGAAGCGCTGTCTGTCTGGGATGATCCAGGGTCTCCTGCTTGAGCAAGGGGTTGGACAAGAAGACCTCCAAGGTCCCTTCCAGCTCTGTTCTGGTTGATTGATCTGACACTTCCTTCCTTAGGATTCTCCTCGAACCGGAGAACGGGATCTTGCCGGTGGTGCCTGAACTCCCCGAAATAAGCTTTGAGTTGCCACTGGACAAGGACATGATCACCTTGGGCTACGTCTTGAGGTAAGGCATCCTTCCTTCCTGGCCCACTTCTAAAGGCAGAATTCCTCCGCTTGGACCCCCTTCTTTTAAGGGTTTCAAAAGAGCCATTTCTTTTTAAAATGACAGAAAAAGCTTCTATCTTTTCTCCGGAGGAAGCTGTGAAGGGGGTCTAGGAAGTGGTGGGAGACAGGAGTTAATGGAGGGATTCCTCCCTCCCTCCATCCCTTCTTCCTTCCTTCCTTCCTTTTCCCTCTACCTTCCTTCCATTTCTTCCTTCCTTTCTCCCTCCCTCCTCCTTCCCTCCTTCCTTCCTTCCTTCTTTTCCTTCCTTCTACTTTCCTTCCATTTCTTTCCTTCCATCCTCCCCTCCTCCTTCCCTGTCCTTCCTTCCTCTCTTCCACTCTCCCTCCCTTTTTCTTTCTTTCCTTGTTCCTTTCTCTTTCGCCCTCCTCCTCCTCCCCTCCCACCTTTTGTCCCAAGGCCCACCTGGGGCATGAGGCCAAACGTCCTCTCTGACTTTTTCCTGGCAGGTTGGTCGTAGCCAAACTGGAACAGGTCAAAGAGCTGGATTTCGACCAGTTGGTGCCCCTCACCACACCCCGAGAGGTGGCCAGCCGTTTTTTCAGCATGTGTCTGGGTGTGTGTTTCTTATGACCCCGTCGTTGCTCGTTTCCTCTCATTTGTGCGTTGCTGATGCCCTTTTCTTGATTCCCCCACTTTGCGAGTTACAGGAAAACAAACTTCTGGCCCATTTGAGTTTCCTGGGTCCTGTAAGAGTGCTGGGAAGTGAGATAAGCATGACATTTCTTATTGCCACCTTGCAAAACACAGGCCAAGCCTTTTGCTCTTGATGTGAACTGCATGAAAATGTTCAAAATACAGGTGGCCCTTGACTTATGACTGTATTTGAGCTCAGAATTACAGGCGTAAAGTGCTGGCCATTAAGTGGGACGCATGACCATGCCTGATTTTATAAGCAGTCATAAGGGAATCAAGTGAAAGACTAGAGGTTAAGCAAGCGTGGCAGTTCTTAAATCAATCCATTTTACCCAATGGGATATTTTGGGTTGGAAACCGAAATAAACACCAATTTCCGGGCAAAATAGTCATAAATTGTGCTCATGTTTCCCCCCCCTCCCCCTGGGACACTGCAAATGGCCATAAATACAGTCTGAACATCAATCTGAAATCCAGGTTGCTGAACGTCCAAAATGAGATACATAGAATATCAGAGTTGGAAGGGACCTTGCAGGTCATCTAGTCCAACCTATCAGCCTCTATCTAGGATTGAACTCACAGCCTCGGTTGTGAGGCAACAGCTCCACCTCTAGGCCACCAGAGCTGCTTATCACACAACAGGTGTTTGAGCTTCAAATCCAGGTCCTAAGTCGCCCTGTGGGGAGGTCTGTTGTAACTTCGGATAGCCGGTCGTTAAGCTGAGGACTGTGTTCTCTACTCAGTGTCTTTCTTCTCCCCAGTTCTGGCTACAGATGAGATCCTATGCTTGGAACAAAAGGAGGCTTACGGTCAGATCCTGATTAAGCCAGGAAAGCGTTTCCCCCGCAGCTAGAAGATTCAGCTCTGTGATTATGACCACAGTCCCTTTCCAGAAAAACAGTTGCCCCCTTCAAGCTTGCCGGAAAGACCCTATTTTGTGTTTCACGGGAAATGTTAGGATTAAAGCAATATATTGGCAAATTATGGTTGGTTCCTTATCCCTTCTATTTTGTAAATAAATCTGTTGAGCATTAAACTGCAAGCGGAGACTGCTTATTTTTGAATTTGCAACATAGATCGTTTTAAATATAAATGTACAGTATATATATGAATGAGATTGACAAAATAACTTTTAAGGTGCTGACCTAGAAACCAGGAGACGGAGAGTTCTAGTCCTGTCTTAGCCCATGAAAGCTACCTGGGTGACTTTGGGCCAATCAGCAGGAGACTGAGAGTTCTAGAGCTGGCATAGCTCATGAAAGTCACCAGGGTGACTTTGGGCCAGTAATTCCCTCTCTCTACCCAGCCCACCTCACAGGGGTGTTGTTGTTGATGTGTGGAATATAGGAAGGAGTATTAGGCAAGTTGGCCCCCTTCAATGGTTTTTATATTATATTTATGTATTATTGCATTGTTGGAGGCAGTATTCCTATGTGGGGAAAAGGACACTGGAAACAGGGAGGTTTTTGGGGAAGATGGTTTAATGGTGGACAGGACCACATGGCTTGGAGCTTCTGGGCGAAAAGGGGATGGGATGCTGAGAATCCCTTGGTTTCATAGCCTCCTGGCCTTACCTTAGTGTTTCCTGTTCCTGTGCAAGAAGTGTATCCCATTGGCTGTCAGACTCCCGGGGTGGGGGTCTTAGCTAACTTTGTAGGCTTTCTCTGGACCACCTGGCTTCACCTGAGTGCTGGCTAATGCAATCTTCCCAGGTGCCATGTGGTGAGACGGCCATGTCTTAATCCCATCATCTGGAGCTGAAGGTGGGGCTGGGAGCTGCAGGAAGCTGTTTTGTCTTTAAAAACATGTTTCTCCTTTTCTCATCCAGAGAAATATAATATTCTGCCTTTTTAATATTTCCTAGAATATTTCATTCTTCTAAGAGAGGGGTGCATGCTAACTTTCTACACCATGTTTCCCTGTTTCCCTGAAAACAAGGCCAGGTCTTATATATATATATATTATATATATATATATCTATATATCTATATACAATATATATATAATATATATATAATATATATATATATATATATATATATATATATATATATATATATATATATATATATATATATATATATATATATATATATATATATATATAGTCAGGAAAACACAGTACATGTTATTTTTATTTAAAAATCATAATAATAAAGGTGGGATATTCATTAATTAATCTCTGGTGTGAAGTACAGAAAAAGTAAGTGGGGCAACATCACTTTTTTTTCTTTAATTGGATGGGTTTCTTCCCAAAAACTCTTTCATCTGATTGGTCAAGTTTAGCAAGGGGCTGGTTGGATAAGCCATGGGGAAACCACCCAAAATGTCTGAACGACGTTTATACTCTCAGAGAACCGAAGAGATGAGATTTGATTGGGCTACCGTTCCAGAGAGCCTTACTATTGGCCCACCCACCCCAAAGAAACGGGGAGGACAGCAGGCATTGGGCTCTATCCAATCAGCATGGTGCTACTCCATTGCCCACAGAGCAGCGGCGGCGGGGGTTGGGGGTGGGGAGAGAGAGATGTGATTGGTTGGAATTTGGCAATTAACGTCTGTCGCCAAGCTCGAAAAAAAGTTTCTCTTCACCTGTTTCTCCATGTGGCATTGGCTGAGTCATAAAAAGGTGGGAAAGATTCTTATTGGCCAGAGCTTCGAAGAGCAGCTACGATTGATCCAAATCTGTTCTTTTAAAGGAAAAAATGATGCCTGTTTCCTTTGGCGTCTAGGATACATTTGAAGGAATGTAAGGACTTTATTTACAAGAATCATTTGGAATCTAAAGCTTTTTCCTCTCTTAATTCCAATTAATTACTTTAAATTTAAAAAAAAAAAAGCCAAGGTCCCCCATTTGGGGGCTAGCTCAATTCTTTCATTGTCTCCTTTTATTCATTTTACCATCGCAGTTCTCAATAATTGCAATAGTTCAGGAGAGAATTGATCAAAAGCTCCCAATTTATTGGTTTTACTCCAGTTAAAACAGCCTAATTCACTCTTAGGCACTAATGAAGCCTCTCATTAATTGTCTTTTTCAGGGTGGGAGGGTACCTGCCTTTTCAATTTTTGAACTTTGTTCTTTTTATCTATTCGTTTTTCAAATGTTGAATTTTGGGGTTCCATTAATCTGGTTCCCCCCCCAGCTCAATAATTTGTTCCTTATTAATTAGTTTTGTTCAGTTGATATTAATTGTCTCAACTCACACTTGCCAATTCCTTTTACCAACTTAGTAATTCTTAATACTTATCCTCATTTACTTTTTATAATTAATACAATTAGATTTATTTTTAATAGTAGGTTCAACTGGGCTTCAGTTCTCCTTTTTATATAATAGTTATTTGTAGGTATGCCTTCTTTGGCTATTTTAATTAATACGGTTACTAACAGGCAGACTTCTCTCAGAAAATTCTGCTTATTGTTCATGTGGCCCTTTTAATTTAAAAGCACTGTTTAAAAAAAATCTCCAAAACTACTTTATATCTATCTTTTCATTTTAAACCTTGATGTAAAGTCTAATTCACAATGAAATAATTTATAGGGAAGGAAAAACTCCTGCCTTAAATTTCACATCTCAAATCAAGCATTTGAAAGTACTTGATTTCTGAGTTCAAAAGAAAACTTCAATATATACACTTCTTAATTGATTTGAATAAAGCTTTACCTGTCTGGAAAAAGGTCCACTCTTTAGAAGGACATAAACGTCCATCCATTTATTTTATTTTTATTTTTTTTTAACAATTCCTAAAAGCTTTTCTCCCTCTTCTTCCTAGAAACAAGAAAACCACCATCCATTCCATCATGTTTTATAATCCCAGCGTTCTGCAACACCTTACCGGAAGTTTCAGTACAATTTGGTAATTTGCCTTTGATAAAAATTCAGTTGTTGGGTGCAGTAGAATATAGAGTGGCACATAGGTTCTGGAGTCTTAAAGCCCACCCCAGTGATTGACAATGCCATCTGTCCTGCAGGTTGGCAGCGACTGGAGCCACTAAACTTGTAAAACAGGAATACATGAAGGTCAACATTTCCAAAACATGGTGAGTGAGGATTGAATTCCCTAAAAGAGAGAAATTGAGATCTGCTGGGTGGATGAAGTGTATATTTTTATTTGGAATACTCTACCTGACTCTGGTTTCTTCCCCAAACCCCCAAAACTTTAACCTTAGACTGTCTACGATTGACCTCACCCCTTTCCTAAGAGGTCTGTAGGGGGCGTGCATAAGCGCACCAAGGTGCCTACTGTCCCTGTCCTATTTTTTCTTTTATATTTTATATTGTTTTATTTTTTTCTTATATGTACCCATGTATTCATAACTATGTTTTATGCCTATTATTTTGTAAGCAATTGACAAACCAAATTGAAAAAAAAGAAATAATCGATAGATAGATGATATAGATGATAGATAGATGATAGATAATAAATAGACAAAAGATAATAGATAATAGATTGATAATAGATAGATAGATAGATAGATAGATAGATAGATAGATAGATAGATAGATAGATAATAGATGATAGGTACATAGATGATAGATGGTAGTTGATAGATATAGATAGATGATAGATAGATGATAGATAATTAGATAGATTGATTGATAGATAGATTGATTGATTGATAGATAGATAAGAGATAGGTAGGTAGATGATAAATAGATGCTAGATAAGAGATAGGTGATAGCTACATAGACAGAAGGATAGGTAGATAGGAAGGAAGGTTGATGATAGATAGATAGATAGATAGATAGATAGATAGATAGATTGATAGATTGATAGATTGATAGATGATAGATAGATGATAGATAGATGATAGATAGATGATAGATAATACACTGCTCAAAAAAATAAAGGGAACACTTAAACACCACAATGTAACTCCAAGTCAATCACACTTCTGTGAAATCAAACTGTCCACTTAGGTAGCAACACTGATTGACAGTATTGTACAAACGGAATAGAGAACAGGTGGAAAGCATAGGCAGTTAGCAAGACATCCCCAATAAAGGAGTGGTTCTGCAGGTGGTGACCACAGACCACTTTTCAGTTCCTATGCTTTCTGGCTGATGGTTTGGTCACTTTTCAATGCTGGCGGTGCTTTCACTCTAGTGGTAGCATGAGAGAGAGTCTACAACCCACACAAATGGCTCAGGTAGTGCAGCTCATCCAGGATGGCACATCAATGCGAGCTGTAGCAAGAAGGTTTGCTGTGTCTGTCAGTGTAGTGTTCAGAGCATGGAGGCACTACCAGGAGACAGGCCAGTACATCAGGAGACGTGGAGGAGGCCGTAGGAGAGCAACAACCCAGCATCAGGCCCCTACCTCCACCTTTGTGCAAGGAGGGACAGGAGGAGCACTGACAGAGCCCTGCAAAATGACCTCCAGCGGGCCACAAATGTGCATGTGGCTGCTCAAACAGCCAGAAACAGACTCCATGAGGGTGGTATGAGGGCCTGACATCCACAGGTGTGGGTTGTGCTTACAGCCCAACACCGTGCAGGACGTTTGGCATTTGCCAGAGAACATCAAGATTGGCAAATTCGCCACTGGTGCCCTGTGCTCTTCACAGATGAAAGCAGGTTCACACTGAACACATGTGACAGACGTGACAGAGTCTGGAGAAACCATGGAGAATGTTCTGCTGCCTGCAACATCCTCCAGCATGACCATTTGGCAGTGGGTCAGTAATGGTGTGGGGTGGCATTTCTTCAGGGGGCCGCACAGCCCTCCATGTGCTCACCAGAGGTAGCCTGACTGCCATTAGGTACCGAGATGAGATCCTCAGACCCCTTGTGAGACCATATGCTGCTGCAGTTGACCTTGGGTTCCTCCTAATGCAAGATAATGCTAGACCTCATGTGGCTGGAGTGTGTCAGCAGTTCCTGCAAGACGAAGGCATTGATGCTATGGACTGGCCCGCCCGTTCCCAGACCTGAATCCAATTGAGCACATCTGGGACACGATGTCTCGCTCCATTTAGCAATGCCACATTGCACCACAGATTGTCCAGGAGTTTGGGGATGCTTTAGTCCAGGTGTGGGAGGAGATCCCTCAGGAGACCTTCCGCCACCTCATCAGAAGCATGCCCAGGCATTGTAGGGAGGTCATACAGGCACATGGAGGCCACGGACACTAGTGAGCTTCATTTTGACTTGTTTTAAGGACGTTAAATCAAAGTTGAATCAGGCTGTAATGTTTTTTCCACTTTAATTTTGAGTGTACACAGTCACAGGGGCAATCCGTTGAAGGGATCCTGTAGGTTACACTTGACGTACCTCCCACCTCCAAGCGATGCATGATATGTCCACTACCTCTGGGTGGTGGGCGATGCCGACTTGCAGATCTCAGAAGCTGCGTTCTATTGCTTCCGAAATATTTGTTTTTTTGATGTAGATACATGTATTTTTAAAAACTACCTGTATTTCTTTTTCTTTGCAGTGAGGAGATCATAAGTTACATCCTGGTCCGCGTCCCACCACCAATTCCTAGAGGACCTCGGCCAAGATTCTCTCTCTACCTGTCGGCTCAGCTGCAATTTGGCGTGGTCTTGGTTTATAGTCGCCAATGTCAATACCTTATCGGTAGGATTCCAACTGTCCCTTTTGTTCCTTCCCAGCATGGATTTATCCTTTTTTCAGAAATCCAGGGAGCATCTGGCAGCCCCTTTAGCATCAAACAGAATTAGAATTAGAATAACAGAGTTGAAAGGGGCCTTGGAGGTCTTCTAGTCCAACCCCTCTCAGGCAGCAAACCCCACACCATTCCAGACAAATGGTTGTCCAGTCTCTTCTTAAAATCTTCCAGTGTCGGAGCCTCCACAACTTCTAGTGGCAGGTTGTTCCACTGATTAATTGTTCTCATTATCAGGAAATTTCTTCTTAGTTCTAGGTTGCTTCTCACCTTGATTAGTTTTCACCCGTTGCTTTTTAAATAAATAAATAAAAAATTTGAAAACTTTTTAAATTAAAAAGAAAACCGTTTTTAAAAGCTGCAGCTTATTTATCAGATGCATCTCACAAAAATTGCTCATCGCATAAGATGCTACCAGGTTAGTTCTCACCTCTCACTCAGGAGGCTGTGAGTTCGATCCCAGGTAGAGGCACACATTTCTCTCTCTGAGCACACTGAGAATATATCTGCTGAACAAAACTCCGCATTGGCGATAGGAAGGGCATCTGGCCAGTAAACACTCTGCTAGCTCTATTCAGTTGCCCAGACTCCACCCCACAAGGGATTATGGGGACTTTAAAAGATGATGATGATAAGATACTACCAGATTCTGTAGGTTAGTGTTTCTCAACTTCAGCAACTTTAAAATGGGTGGACTTCAACTCCCAGAATTCCCCAGCCAGCTATGCTGTTATGCTGGCTGGGGAATTCTGGGAGTTGAAGTCCAACCATCTGAAAGTGGCCAAGTTTGAGAAATATTGCTGTAGTAGACTAAAATATAAAGTCTGATGATTTTTAATGGTTGGGTCCCAACATATTTGGAAGAAGTTAAATCAAGAGATTTAAATAAAAAACATTTCTTTATTTTATTTTCCTTCAGATAACAGATAATAGGAATTGGAAGGGACCTTGTAGATCATCTAGTCCAACCCCCGCCCAACTTTCTTCTTGGTTTTCCAAAATTCCACATGTACAGTTAATCCTCGACTTACAATCACAACTGAGCCTAACATTTCTGTGGTTAACTGAGACATTTGTTCAGTGATTTTTTGCCACATTTTACAACTTTTATTGCTAAAGTTGTTAAGTGAATCGCTTCAGTGGATCACTTAGTAATCTGGTTGTTGTGAATCTGGCTTCCCCATGGACTTTATTGGTCCGAAGGTCACAAAAGGGGATCAGTGCGAATGTCATAAATAGGAGTCAGTTGCCAAGTGTCTGAATTTTGATCACACGATCATGGGCATGCTGCAAAGGTCGCAAGTGTGAACAATGGTCATTCAGAGCCATAATTTTGAATGGTCACTAAATGAACCATTGTAAATCAAGGACAACCTGTACCACGGAGAACTTTTTTAAAAAAAATGTTTGAATTAAGGAAGTGTGGAATATTGCTTTCACATCTGATTCTCCTCGTTCTGAATATTTTTTCTCTTTTCAGAGGAAATTAAGCAGATTGTGCAATACCTTAACCGAGTCAAGAAAGACAGCAAGATCAGTTTGGCCAAACTTGAACAGTGAGCGATTGCGATCTTCCCAGATTTAAAAGGACTGTGATAGATAGATAGATAGATAGATAGATAGATAGATAGATAGATAGATAGATAGATAGATAGATAAGAGATAGGTAGGTAGGTAGATGATAAATAGATGCTAGATAATAGATAAGTGATAGATACATAGACAGAAAGATAGGTAGATAGGTAGGAAGGTTGATGATAGATAGATAGATAGATAGATAGATAATAAATAGATGCTAGATAATGGATAGGTGATAGATAGATAGACAGAAAGATAGGTAGATAGGTAGGAAGGTTGATGATAGATAGATAGATAGATAGATAGATAGATAGATAGATAGATAGATAGATAGATACATACATACATATATACATGATAGATAAATAGATACATGGTAGATAGATAGATAGATAGATAGATAGATAGATAGATAGATAGATAGATAGATAATAAATAGATGCTAGATAATGGATAGGTGATAGATAGATAGATGTTGTGCCTCTGAGGTTTGAACCAGGTCAGTCAGCAGATGTAGGCTTGAGTGAGGAAGAAGATCTGGCATTGAGATTCGAGCCTGCATTGCTGAGCGACGTTGAGAGGAGTCTGGGGGAGGAGGAGGAGTTGAATCTGAGAGGTGAGTCTGATTTATTAGAAGTTTCAGAGGCGTCTTCCTCTTCTGGAACTGATTGCACCTCAGGTGTTAACTGTTAATCAGGAAAGTGTGCCAGAGGCTTCAAGCGATGATGAAACTGCCGGATGCTGGCTTGATGCTAGGACTAGGAGAAGATTGAGACATCAATCTCAATTAGAAAAGGGATGTCCAGCCAAGGATTAATTAAAGAGACTGACACGCCCCTTCAGGGGATATATAAGGAGCGTGTTAATGCCTCTCCCTCGCTTGAAGCAAAGTGTATTTTTGGTGCGAAAGAATTGCGTATGGCTGCGGCATTGTGATTTATGGACAGTTCAGACTTGCCAGACGGATTCCAGGAAGACTGCCAAGAACTGTGAAAACAAGCAGTTAACTCTTTTGGGTCTGGTTTTGGTTTGCTTGAATATTTGAACTTTGGATTCTCACCTGTGGATGCAGGTGAGAAAGAACAGATAGATAATAGATAATAAATAGATGATAGATCCATAGAGATAGGTAGGTAGGTAGGTAGATGATAGATAGATAGATAGGATAGATAGATGATAAATAGATGATATATAATAAATAGGTGATAGATAATAGATGATATACATAGAAAGATAGGTAGGTAGGTAGGTAGATGATAGATAGATGATACATAATAGATGATAGATAAGTAGGTAGGTAGATGATAGAAAGATAGATAGATAGATAGATAGATAGATAGATACATACATACATACATACATACATACATGATAGATAGATAGATGATAGGTAGGTAGGTAGGTAGATGATAAATAGATAAATAGATAATAGATAGGTGATAGATAGATGATAGATACATAGGCAGAAAGGTAGGTAGGTAGCTAGCTAGCTAGATAAATAGATGATAAATAGATGATAGAGAATAGATGATAGAGAATAGATGATAGAGAATAGATGATAGATAATAGATAGGGCATCGATAGATGATAGATAATAGATAGGTGATATACATAGACAGAGAGATAGGTTAGGTAGGTAGGTAGATGATAGATGAAAGATAGATGATAAATAGATAAATAGGTAGGTAGATGATAGATAGATGATAAATAGATGATAATAGATGATTAATAATAGATATATATATATGTATATACATAGATAGATAATAGATGATAAATAGATGATAGGTAATGGATAGATAGATACATAATAGTTAATAGATAGATGATAGATGATAAATAGATAGATGATAGATATGGATAATTAATAGATAGATAGATAGATAGATAGATAGATAGATAGATAGATAGATAGATAGATAGATAGATAGATAGATAGATGATACATAATAGATAGATGATAGATACATGGATGGATGGATATTAGGTTGGTAAGTAGATAGATAATATAGATACATAGATAGATGCATGATAGGTAGGGAGGTAGGGAGGTAGATAGGATTCCTTTGGCAATCCTTTTTGTTCTTCCCAATTCCAGAACAGGGTTGCTGCTTCCCGATCGACTGGCTCATGAAAAATCTGGAGAAATCCCCCGATCCCTTTTTCGGCATAATGGAACCTCTGCTGCCCGGCCCTTTTTTGATCCCACATGTAAGATTCCCCCTTTTGGATGGGGAGGGGAGATGCTGGTGTGATTCTCCCCCATCCCGATGGTTAAAGCACCTGGATTTTGCCAATGATGGTTATAATTGCAAGGACCAACGCTGTCGTAACTTTGAACAATTTGCTAAACAAAGAGTTGTGACTCAGTTCGACTTAAAACAGTTAATTCAGTGACTGTTCAAAGTTATAACGGCACTGACTTATAAAATGACTGTTTTTCATATAGATACTTTATTTTCTAGCATGACTTGCAAGTGGTGGGGTTCCCTTGTGGTGTCCCATCCAGGCTAACTATGTCGGGCCCTGGTTAACTCAGCCAAGGTCATCCAGCTGGTCCTGCCCTGAACTGCCAAAATTCCTACCTGAGACATGTAAATTCAATTCCTGGCACTATATCAGATTGATCATCAATATAGGATAGGCTGGAATTTGGAATGGAATGGAATGGAATGGAATGGAATGGAATGGAATGGAATAGAATAGAATAGAATAGAATAGAATAGAATAGAATAGAATAGAATTTAGAATAGAATAGAATAGATCGCAATGGAATGGAATGGATTTTGGAATGGAATAGAATTTGGAATGGAATAGAATTTGGAATGGAATAGAATTTGGAATGGAATAGAATTTGGAATGGAATGGAATAGGATAGCATAGCATGGAATAGAACAGAATAACAGAACAGAACAACAGAACAGAACAAAACAGAACAGAATAGAATTTGGAAGAATGGAGTGGAATGGAATGAAATAGAACAGAATAGAATATGGAGTGGAATAGAATATTATAAAAGAATAGAACGGAACAGAACAGAACAGAATAGAATGGAATGGAAGGAATGGAATAAAACAGAATAGAATAGAATTTGGAATGGAATAGAATATTAGAATAGAATAGAATTTAGGATGGAATGGAATAGAATAGAATAGAATATTAGAATAGAATAGAATAGAGAATTGGAATGGAATAGAATAGAGTAAGAATAGAATAGAATTAGAATAGAATATAGAATAGAATAAATTATAGAATAGAATTTGGAATGAAATAGAATGGAATGGAATAGAATAAGAGATTTGGAAGGGACCTTGGAGGTCTTTTAGCCCATCCCCCTGCTTAGGAATGGAACTGTATATCATCATCTTCTTTTCCTAGTCCGATGCCTCTTGGAGGCCCCAACTCCTGAAAGAAGCCTTCTGGAACAGTCCCTTTCCTCCATCAGGTCAGGTGAGTCTGAAACTCAGGACTCTGCAGTTTGATTGTAGAAATTCTCTCATCCTCAGGCGAACATTTGCCTCGCTTAACCATGAGACAGGTTCACCTTTCGGGATGACTGTCAACCCACAAATGCAAATCTTGACAGCCACTTTTAGTTGTGGGAGGATGTGGTGACTCTCACCCTGTTTTTGCTTAAAAGTGAAACTGGCCAGAAGTTATGAACGCAAGCGTGAAAACTTCCTTTCACCACCCGTTTTGACTGCAGCTTTCAAAGTATTGTAAGAAGATGTCGTGTCCAGGGAGATTCTCGGTCATCCAGGTTATGGTTTTCCAAAGGTGTTTTTTAACCACTTGAGTTTCTTTGTTTTTTTTCCTTTGAAGATGTTTCGCTCCTCATGCAAGAAGCTTCTTTACTTCATTGTCATTGCACCTCGTACAACGAAATCAAACACCATCTTCAGTGCACATTGAAAATAAAAGACAAACACACTCCTTCACCCTCCACACATTGAACTGAAAAACCCCAACTCCACACCAACACTGCACTATACAGCAGAATTCAAAAGAGCTACTGCCCTGGGATAGAAGCTGTTTTTCAGCCTATTTGTCCTTGTTTTTATTCTCCTGTACCGTCTGCCAGATGGTAATAGTTCAAAAAAAAGGTGCCCAGGATGAGATGGATCTTTGAGAACGTTTTGAACTTTCTTAAGGCAGCGGGAGCTATAAAGCTCTTCCAAAGAGGGGAGAGGGCAACCCATGATCTTCTGGGCAATGACCTTAACCCTCGGGAGTGCTTTCCTATCTGCCCCTGTGCAATTGGCAAACCAGACACAAGTGCAGTAAGTTAAGATACTCTCTATGGTGCAGCGGTAGAAGGTCACCAGCAGTTTTTCCTTCAGTTGTTGTTTTCTGAGAAGCCTCAGGTAGTATAATCTCTGCTGGGCCCTTTTGACCCAGGCTGCAATGTGAGCACCCCAAGGTCAGGTCCTCTTTTAGGGTAACACCCAGAAACCTTAACACTGGCCACTTGCTCCACTCGGTCTCCATTGATAAGCAAGGGCTGGATGTCTGATCTGTTCTTTCTTTAGTTCTGACCAAATGGTGGAAAGCAGAAGGAGTTATATTCCTGTACGGTCCTCTGGTTGTTAGTACTCTCTCTGAGAGTCATTGAGGCGACTTAGAGGTTTATCTGTGCCACCTGAATCAGAGTGCAAAAGTACACATACACATCTGAACTAGACTGTGCTTTGTGTCATATATGTGGGTATATGCATGAATTTGCATGCATATATGTATATATGTACATATGTATATATTTATTTATTTTGTCGTGTATGTAGCATATATTGGAGGTGGTGACCCTTTGAGAGCTGTAGGCAACGAGATTTCGTTTTAATGTACGCTGATGAGTGTGTTCTGACCCAGCTCCCCAAACACAACAAACCTTCTGAAGTGAACTCAGATTCCTTTATTAGTAGCACCAGCAGCCCCAGCAAAAAAATTCTCCCTCATCACTGGCTAACAAGTTCATCCAGCAGGGAGATAAATAGTTGTCGGCCACACCTATTCATCTTCACCCGCTGCCTTTCATCCCCAGAGCTAGAGTGGGGCTTTGCTAGCAGTGGTGGCTCTTCCGTCCCAAGGACCGGCCCATAGATCTCCACTGCTCTCCTCTCCTCTGCCCTCTGCACATCCACACGTCAGCCACTGGATCCCGTTGCTCATCCTCTTCCTCATCAGCCTCTGTCTGTCTGTCTCTCTCTGCCAGCTCCATTCCCTCTTCCCCCTCAGAGCTCTCAGTTTGCCTTGATGCGGACCCTAACTCCCTCCTCCTCCTCTACAATAGAGTGGACATTCAAAGTGACAATAAAGTTACTGGATGAGCAACTTTCTTGGAACTGCTGAAAGGACTGTGTTGTAAACAGGAGATAGATTGTGTTCTCTCTCTCTCTCTCACACACACACACACACAAACTCTATTGGGAGGGGTTTGAAAGAGGGGTCAAAGAGGCCATCTACTTTGTTGAGAGCCCTCTCAACAGAGACACCACATATCTCCTGTTTACAACAAAATTCTTTAAGCCAGCAGTCTCCAACCGTGGCAACTTTAAGACTTGTGGACTTCAACTCCCAGAATTGAAAACAGGCTGCTCACCTCTCTTTTTTGCATATTTTATTTTTCTCTCTCTGCAGCTTCTGGCTGCGATGTTTCAAACTTGCCAACAGCTAGCCCGATTTTGAACGATTATTCATTCCATTTTCACGATGCCACCGCTTCCTTCCGTTCAATGATCGCTTGCTTGAATGCTGAGGCTTCTGCAGCTGTGAAACAGCCATTAGAGGGAGAAATAACCCCACACAATTCCTTTCGTTGCCCCGGTAATCATTTGCAGCAAAAAGTTTAAAAAACAAACCAACAAACCAGAATCTTTTGACTCATTAAAGACAAGCAATGTATGTTCCTGTGCCATGAATTAGAAGCAGCTCTTCCCTGGCTTTGCAAGGCCAATTCTTTATTTTTCTGTACAGATGGTCCTCTAAGTATGAGCACAACTGAGCCCAAAATTCCTGCTGCTAAGTGAGACATTGGTTAAGCGAGCCTTGCCAACCTTTTCTTGCCAGCGTTGTTAAGCGAATGGCTTCATTGTTTTAAGTTAGTCACGGGGCTTTTTAAGTGAATCTGGCTTCCGCATTGACTGTGCTGATCAGAAGGTCACAAAAATTGACCTCAGGACATTGCGATCGTCATAAATGTGAATCAGTTGCTGTATGTCTCAATTTTGATCGCATGACCATCGGTCATAGTTGTGAAAAACGGCCATGAGCCCCCTTTTTCAGTGCTGTTGCAACTTCCAGTGGTCATTAAATGAACTGTTGTAAGTTAAGGAGGACTGAATGGGATTTCTGTTTTAGTTCGTTTTCACGGAGAGGGCCCGTTTTGTAAAAACAGCCACTAACTTTCAACTCTTCTCATCCCAAAGGAAAATCGAGTATCACAGCCACTCCCGAAATGATCATGCTCAAAGAATCCGAGCCCATCACCCTGCTGAAAATTGAAGTAAGCCCTCCTGTTGGGAAGTAGGAAAGAGGGGTAGACAAGGATGATGTGATTTGTAATTGTGGGAGCATCAAATGTCACCCAAAATAAGGAAAATACTCTTGGGGGCTTGAAATAAAATAAATAAAACGTTATTGGATTCACCCCTGTGGTACTGAAGAATCAGTTAAACAATAGCTCCCCTTTCTCCCCACTTCTGGGTGAACACATTGTCCAATGATGAGATGCAAGGGTAGGATTCAAAATTTTTAATTTTGTTCTGTGGGCGTGGCTTAAGTGATGAATGTGGATTGGTGGTCATGTGATTGGCTGGGCGTGGCCAACTCAATATCATTCACATCAAGGCACGCATCTCCTCGCCTGGCCTCTCATGACTGTGGGGATGCTGCAACAGTCGTAAGTGGGAAAAATGGTCATAAGTCACTTTTTTCAGTGCCTTTGTAACTTTAAATGGTCACTCCACACCAGCAAAGGAGGGAAAAAAAACTCCAGGGAAGTTCCAGAGACAGGAAGTCTAGTCCTGCCAAGAATGTAATAAGGGTTAACGGAGAGGAAGTTTCTGTAAGCAACACCAGAATGTTTCCTTCCTGCCTCCCTTACAGGATTAGGCCAGTAATTTCTTCTAACATCCGGTTCTCTGAACTGCTTAGAATGTTAACCAGTTCTAGAGAATAGGTGTGAACTGGTAGAATCTCACCCCTGATGAGACGTCCTTTTCTTATAGGAACAGTGCAGGGATGGTATTCAGCCGGTTCGGTCGGTTCTGGCATACCGGTAGCAGAAATTTTGCATAGTTCAGAGAACTGGCAAATACCATCACTGGCTTGTCCCTGCCACACCCACCCTCGCCCTTTCCTGTCCTATATCCCCTTGTTTTTTAGCTCAGCTGATTCGCACGGCAGAGTGGATTTCCACGCCTCACCTGAGCTAAAAAACAGCGCACCTCACTCGTGCTGACACAAAGGGTGTTTTTTGAGTATTGTGTGCACGCACGAAGCACGCTGTCATAGAATCAATAGGAAGAATAGAATAGAATAGCATTGGGAATAAGAATAGAACAGAATAGGACTGTTAGGGATAACATTGTTTTACCCTAACTGGTTTAGGTAAATAATAATATGTAATCATAGTTTATATGTTAAAGTGTCTGCAACTTTAACTGTGGAACAGTAATTAAGGGAGTGGTTGTGAAAGCACTTTAAAAGAAGCAAGACGGCAGCTTGCTATCTCTCTGGCTTTGAAGTTCCTGATTACTGCAAGGACACAACACTGCTTTGCTCGAATGGGAGAGAAAACAAAGGACTGGCTTGTAAGTGTATTGACATAGGGTATTCAACACGGACTTTGCTAACTGAATATCCCTGAATGGACTGACTAAATGATACATGACTATTGGACTGTTATTTTGACTATGCTATGAACTCATAATGGAATAAACTATATATTTGATAGCACAAGCGTATCTGTCATTTTTACTGTATGTTAATAAACATACAAGCTTACCTCACTCATTTATCTGTGTGCCTATCTGACTAAGCTGCACATTCTGTTTAGCTTGTCTCCCTAACCCTGGTTGGGGAAACCAGGCTTAACAAGGACAATGAATAAAATAGAATAGAATAGCATTGGAAATAAGAATGGAATAGAATAGGACAATGAATAAAATAGAACAGAACAGAATAGAATTTGGAATGGAATGGAATAGAATAGGATAGCATTGGGAATAAGAATGGAATAGAATAGGACAATGAATAAAATAGAACAGAACAGAATAGAATTTGGAATGGAATGAATGGAATAGAATAGAATAGAATTGCACTGGGAATAAGAATAGAATAGGACAATGAATAAAATAGAACAGAACAGAATAGAATTTGGAATGGAATGGAATAGAATAGAATAGCATTGGGAATAAGAATAGAATAGGACAATGAATAAAATAGAACAGAACAGAATAGAATTTGGAATGGAATAGAATAGCATTGGGAATAAGAATAGAATAGAATCAAACAATGAACAGAATAGGATAGAATTTGGCATGAAATAGAATAGAATAGCATTAGGAATAAGAATAGAATAGAATCAAACAATGAATAGAATAGAATTTGGCATGGAATAGAATAGAATAGCATTGGGAATAAGAATAGAATAGAATAGAATAGGACAGTTTTTCCCTGAATGTCATTGCTCTAGAATAGGACAATGAATAAAATAGAACAGAACAGAATAGAATTTGGAATGGAATGAATGGAATAGAATAGAATAGAATAGCACTGGGAATAAGAATAGAATAGGACAATGAATAAAATAGAATAGAATAGCACTGGAAATAAGAATGGAATAGAATAGAACAATGAATAAAATAGAACAGAACAGAATAGAATTTGGAATGGAATGGAATGGAATAGAATAGAATAGAATAGGATTGCTAATAAGAATGGAATAGAATAGGACAATAAATAAAATAGAACAGAACAGAATAGAATTTGGAATGGAATGAATGGAATAGAATAGAATAGCATTGGGAATAAGAATGGAATAGAATAGGACAATGAATAAAATAGAACGGAACATAATAGAATTTGGAATGGAATGGAATAGAATAGAATAGCATTGGGAATAAGAATAGAATAGGACAATGAATAAAATAGAACAGAACAGAACAAAATAGAATTTGGAATAGAATAGAATGGAATAGAATAGAATAGCATTGGGAATAAGAATAAAATAGGACAATGAATAAAATAGAATAGAATAGAATAGCATTGGGAATAAGAATAGAATAGAATCAAACAATGAACAGAATAGGATAGAATTTGGCATGGAATAGAATAGAATAGCATTGGGAATAAGAATAGAATAGAATCAAACAATGAATAGAATAGAATTTGGCACGGAATAGAATAGAATAGCATTGGGAATAAGAATAGAATAGAATAGGACAGTTTTTCCCTGAATGCCATTGCTCTGCTAAACAAATAATTCCCACAACACTGTCAAACTATTTAGTAAGACTGTATTACTATTATTCTTCTCATTCTTCCTATTACCTATCTCTTCCCATGTATGACTATAACCATGTTGCTTTTATCTTTACAATTTATATTATTTGTTCCCTAGTATTGATTGCTTATTAGTAACCTATGACTGTCACTAAGTGATGTATCTTATGATTCTTGATGAATGTGTTTTATTTTTTCTTTATGCATACTGAGATCTTATGCACCAAAGACAAATTCCTTGTGTGTCCCATCACATTTGGCCAATAAAGAATTCTATTCTATTCTATTCATTGTCCTATTCTATTCTATTCTATTCTTATTCCCAATCTATTCTATTCTATTCCAAATTCTATTCTGTTTAGCAGAGCGATGGCATTCAGGGAAAAACTGTCCTTGTGCCTAGTGGTGCTGGTGAGCAGGGCTCTATAGCATCGTTTTGAGGGCGGGAGTTGAAACAGTTTATGTCCAGGATGTGAGGGGTCTGTAGATATTTTCACCGCCCTCTTTTTGACTCACGCACAGGTCCTCGATGGAAGGCAGGTTGGAAGCAATTGTTTTTTCTGCAGCCCTAATTACTCTCAAAAGTCCGTGTCTGTCTTCTTTGGTTACAAGAGCCAAACCAGACAGTTATAGAGGTGCAGGTGAGAGTGGAATCCCACCGCTGGAACAGTCCCTCTCTTTCTTGGGCATCTGCAGCGGTGACCTTGATGGCTTTCATGATCTCTGCATAAGTTCTCAGCCTTTCATTCCACCCTTCCCTACTCCGCCCCCCCACTCCTGATTCACTGGCAAGTTGAATAGCGATGGGGTTTGAAAGAAGCAAAGTGGTTCAATCGTGAGAGGTAGAGAAAGAGAGATCCTCATAAGAGGTCCATGACAGATTCTCCTGCCTGTTTTAGGGCGAGCAAGATCTCCCTGAAATCACAGTTGGAGAAATCGAACTTTTAGAGGAGCAGAAAGGATTCCTGGTGCCCGGAGTAGAGGAGGAACCATTGTCCCTTCAGGCTTCGGTCAGAAAAAGGCATGTGGAGGAAGGTGAGGAGTAGAGGGTCGTAGAAGGTGAGACTTTTAAGCTCTTTCCTAGTCCTGAAACTCAGGAACATTTTAAGTGTATTAGATCGACCAAAATGACCTTCTCCTTTGATGGCCTTGGTTGCTTTCTGGAATCTCCAGAGAGGAAGGAAGAAGAAAACCATGTTTGAAATCCAGGGAGGGTGTCTGGCTGGTCTTCAAAATCTTTCCAAAGAGGTGACCCTTGAACAATAGGATAGCTTGGAAAAATCAGCTGGTGAATCTGGAGTTTTATCTCAACAGATCATTTTCGAATGTTCTGATACTACAAATGTGCAGGTGCCCCTTTTATTCTTTAGATGCTGGGGTCATGGTTTTTGGATCAGAGGCCAGAACAACTGAAGAAGATGCTCTGGTTGGGAAAAAGCTGGTTTGTCCCTTCTCCATACTGAGAACAGAGAAAGGGGGTGAAATGGGCAGCCTGTGAGATAGATAGCAATAGCACTTCTTTATATACCACTTTACACAGCTTTACAGCCCTCTCTAAGCAGTTTAGAGAGTCAACATATTGTCCCTTAACAATTTGGGTCCCTCATTTTACCCACCTTGGAAGGATGGAAGGCTGAGTCAACCTGGAACCTAGTGAGATTCGAACTTGCAGGCGGCTGGCAGTCAGCAGAAGTAGCCTACAGTACTGCACTCTAACCACTGTGCCATTGTGGCTCATGCTGAGATAGATAGGTAGTTAGGTAGGTAGGTAGGTAGGTAGGTAGGTATATAAGATAAGATGATATAGTTTAAATAGATTAGATAGGAAGGTAGGTAGATATTAGATAGATGATATAGATAGATAGATGAAAGAAATAGATGGTAGATAGATATAGATGATAGATATATAGATGAAAGATTAGATAGATAGATAGATTGAGAGAGGGAGGGAGGGATGGAGGGGGAGATTTTTACTCTATTTCTTCTCTTTAGTAGATTTGCTTAACTTTCCCAAAAAAAATTCTGGAAGCCTTGAAAGTTTATCAATGGAATGGAATAGAACAGAAAAAAATAATAAAACAGAACAGAATAAATAGAAAAAGTGTGTCTTTTTTTTTTTTTTTTTTTAGAAAAGTCTTTATTGCAAAGTTTTTACAAAATGGTTCCTCTCCCCGTCTCCATGTCCAACATTTCTTTTAACTCATATTTGTAGCTCCTCTGCTCATACTCCTCACTTTGATTTGTTAGTGTGGTAACACTTTTTCCCCTTCCTTCTTTCCCCCCCTCGCAGAATCTGTGGAGAAAGCCGTAGTTGGAGAGCCATTGGTGTCCATCAGGATGTCGCCTCCCACAGGGTAAAGCACAATTTAAGGAATTTAAACAACCTCTGGGAAATTATATACATAGATCAAGGTAAAAGGTAAAAGTTCCCCTCGCACATACGTGCTAGTTGTTTTCGGCTGTAGCGGGCGGTGTGCTCATCTCCGCTACAAAGCTGAAGCTCTTCATCTCCTTGGTCATGTGGCCAGCATGAACGCTAGAAAGCGCATGGGAGGCTGTTCCCTTCCCACCAAAGATGGTCCCTATTTTTCTACTTGCCTTTTTTACGTGATTTCAAACTGCTAAGTAGGCAGAAGCTGGGACAAGTAACAGGAGCTCATTCCGTCACGCGGCGCTAGGGATTCGAACCGCCGAACTTTCTGATCCACAAGCTCAGCGTCTTGGCCACTGAGCCACCATGTCCCCCATATATACAGATAGCCCTCGACTTAACAACAGTTCCTTTATGACCGTTCAAAATAACAACAGCACGGAAAATTTCTCACAATTACGACCTTTGCAGCTTCCCCTGGTGGTCACGTGATCAAAATTAGGGCGCTTAGCAACCGGTTCCTATTTACGACCATTGCTGTGTGCCGGGGTCACGGGATCCCACTTTTGCAAAGTCACCAATGTGCAGGGGGTTCTTTAGAACCGGAAGTTACGATTCTGCCCAGTTCGGAGAACTGGTAAATCATGCCCCCTGGCTTCCCCTCCCAGCCACTCGCCTCTGATGAGGCTGAAGATATGTTGCTGGAGCTGCCAGGCTGTAAGCTTGGATCAAGAATCTCTTTCTCTCCTTCCCCCCCCTCACTCCCCCATCCCCGGGGTCTGCTCCTATCCCATTGAGTTAGTTTTGCTGTTGCTGACTACTTCCTAAATGAGTGGGAAGTGGCTGGTGTGTGTGCGTGTGAAATTGAGCCTCTTTCCTATAAAATCCATTCAGAAAACAAAAAGAGCAGATATGGTTTAATCCTGGTTGAGCCCAGGTTGCTGGAGAGAAGATAGTTTAATATTATTTAATTGATTAATTCATTGGAAATTGCTGAGTTATGGGATGTAGTGCTTATGATGGGCTATAAACAGGTAACACTCAGTCTTAAAATTATGTTATGTAGGCAGAAAGTTTTTCGAAGAATTATCCTTCCGGGTTCAGTTCCAAGTGGGGGAAAAGACACTGGAAACATGAAGGCTGTTTGGAAAGATGGTAGATAAGTCCAACCCCCTGCCCAAGAGGGAGGCTGTACACCATTTCTGACAAATGGCAGTCCAATCTCTTCTTCTTGAAAGTCTCAACTGATGGCGTCCCACAACTTCCGAGGGCAACTTCTGTTCCATTGGTTGATTATTCTCACTGTCAGAAAGTTTCTCCTTATTTCCAGGTTGAATCTCTCCTTGTTCAGTTTCCATCCATTATTCCTTGTCTGGCCTTCAGGTGCTTTAGAAAATAGCTTGAACCCTTCCTCCCTGTGGCAGCCCCTCAAATATTGGAATACCGCTATCATGTCTCCCCTGGTCCTTCTCTTTACTAGACTAGCCAAGCCCAGTTCCTGCAACCGTTCATCATATGTTTTAGCCTCCAGTCCCCTAATCATCCTGGTTGCTCTTCTCTGTACTTTTTCTAGAGTCTAAACATCTTTTTTATAATGTGTTGACCAAAACTGGATGCAGTACTCTAGGTGTGGTCTTACTAAGGCTTTATAGTGTTAGTACCTCATTTGATCTCGATTGTATCCCTCTGTTAATACAACTTGGGATTGCATTAGCTTTTTTGGCTGCTGCTGCACACTGCTGGCTCCTATTTAGCTGGTTGTCCATGAAGAGATGCAGCTGAAATCTAGTTAGATGCTAATTGCAATGTGGCATGAAAAGTAAAATTGGACAAAACTCACAACCAATTTCTCATTTAGCAATAGAAATTTTGGGCTCAATTGTGGCGGTAAGTTGAGGACTACCTGCATGTGGTAATATTTAAAACTCTAAGCCATGCCTATCCTTGCTTTCAGTATCTGAGCCTCGACTAATTGCTGCAGCTTATAACATGGGTGGGAAATGGAATGCTTGCCAACTGGAATCTGCCAATCTCTTTTCCTTTTCCACAAGAAACGGCCTGAGCTTCCCGGGAACCATAAAGATAAGTTCAAAATCCAGATGGATCTCAACAGACTTGAACCCTGGGCCCTGTCTAACAAAGTGAAATGCAATGTAGAGAAAAGTCAAGTCTTACACTCAGGCAAGAAAAACCAAAAGTACGCATGTAGACTGGGTGAAAATAGCAGTAGCTGTGAGAGGATCTTGGACAACCAGCTAAATAGGAGCCAGCCATGTGCAGCAGCAGCCCAAAAAGTCAATGCAATCCTAAATTGCGTTAACACAGGGATACAATCGAGATCAAGGGGGGTGCTAATACCACTCTATAAATACCATTAGAGTACTAATACCACTCTATAAAGCCTTAGTAAGACCACACCTAGAGTACTGCATCCAGTTTTGGTCACCGCACTATGAAAAAGAGGTTGAGACTCTAGAAAGAGCAACTAGTATGATGGGGGGACTGGAGGCTCAAACATACGACGAACGGTTGCAGGAACTGGGCCTGGCTAGTCTAGGGAAGAGAAGGACCAGGGGAGACAGGATAGCCATCTTCCAATATTTAAGAGGCTGCCCCAGAGAGGAGGAAGGGGTCAAGCTATTTTCCAAAGCACCAGAAGGCCAGACAAGAAACAATGGATGGAAACTGAATAAGGAGAGATTCACCCTGGAAATAAGGAGAAATTTTCTGACAGTGAGAACGATCAACCCATGGAACAGAAGTTCCACACAAAATACAAAAGGAAATAGAACAAAAGTAAATACAAAAGTAAATAGGAACAGAAGTTACCTTCGGAAGTTGTAGAAGCTTCATCCCTGGAGGCTTTCAAGAAGAGACTGGACTGCCATCTGTCAGAAATGATGTAGGGTCTCCCACTTGGGCGGGGTGGGGGGTTGGACTAGATGACCTTACCTGTAAATCTCTATTAATCTGATAAAAACCATGTACCTTATTCATATAATAATGTACTTGGGGGTTTGTGTGTTGGGTGGGAGGTTGGGAAATCCTGCGGTCTCACACAAAAGTTACACATTGTTGCTTGAATGTTAAAGACTGAAATTCTGAATTGATTCTCAGTCATCCAGGTCATGATTTTTCAGGAGGCAACTGGACTTACTTGGTTTTTCTTTTTCTTTTGAAGACGTTTCACTTCTCATCCAAGAAGCTTCTTCAGCTCTGACTGGATGGTGAGGAATGGAAGGATTTATCCTCCTTGCAGACAGCTGGTCATTTGCATCCTTTCTGAGGGTCGTAGAGGGACTTTTAGCCATACAATTTGATATAAACACCCTCTGGAAGGTGTGGGAGTGGGAATGGATTTCCAGAGGGGAAAAAATTATAAACTACACAAACCATTTGCACTACTCAGGTAACCCTGATGGCAAAAATAAACCTCCAAGTGGCCTCAATGGTTCTCCAAAAGGATGCAAAGGAGCAGCTGTCTGCAAGGAGTATAAATCCTTCCGTTCCCCAACATCCAGTCAGAGCTGAAGAAGCATCTTGGATGAGAAGCTAAACATCTTCCAAGGCAAAAGAAAAACAGAAAGGCCAGATGCCTCCTGAAAAAAGCACCTTGGGGACAAGCTTGGAGACTTGGAGATGAAATGAATCAAAAATAAAATGTGTATTTCATTTTTATTAATTTTTTGGGGTGGTGGTGGTTTAGGGCGGCAGTGGAGATGATGGTTGTGAAAGAAATGGGACCGCTGTTGACAGAAGAGATCGAGCCTTCGGTAAAAGTTCCTCTGCAAACTTTGGGTGAGTAATAATAATAATAATAATAATGAGGATGATGATGATGATGCAGCAAAATTGTACACACTGACTACCTAGAATGCCATAACCGAGTTGCTAAAATCATTCACTAGAAACTGTGCCAAAAGTTTGGATTTGAGCATAGTCACAACTCCTGGGAACATCAGGTTGAGAAGGTTCTGGAGAATGAAAAAGTCAAGATCTTGTGAGACTTCAGAATTCAGACTGACAGGCACTCGGCCCACAACACACCTGACAGAACAATAGTTGAAAAGAAAAAGATTAGGTTGGTTGACATTGCAATACCTGGTGATGCGCAAATTGTAGACACGTAGCAAGAAAAGATCACAAAGTATTGGGACTTAAAATTGAAGTTGAGTGACTTTGGAAAAAGAAATCGTGTGTTATCCCTATTGTAATTGGAGTCCTTGGAGCAATACCTAAAGGGACGCCTCGCTATTTGGAAATCCTGAATTTATCAGACTTGAATACCTTGATTCTACAGAAAACCACCCTACTTGGAACAGCTTATATCCTCCAATGCTATCCCAACAGTTCCTAGGTCCTTGGTTAGGACTCGAACTGTTGAGCTACCAACCAGCCCCAAATATTGTGAATCTCACCAAAGGTTAAATAATAATAATAATGGTGGTGATGATGATGTAGTTCTTGGATTACGAGCACAATTGGGACCAGAACCTCCACAGCCAAGCGAGGCGTTTAATTGAGTTACGCCCGATTTTGCCAACCTATTTGCCGCCGTTATTAAGCGGATCACTGCTGTTGTTAGGAGAGTTGGGCGGTCATTAAGCAAATCCAGCTTCCTCTCCATTGACGTTATTGGTCGGAAGCTGGGAATCCTGCGGGATGTGGCTACCATTCCAAATTTATACGTCGGTTGAATTTTGACCCCCTGATCTCGGGGGGAATATTGTGATGTTAAGTCCGTGAGCCGGTTGCAACTATCACTAAACGAATGGTTGCAATTCGAGGCCTATTTGTACATTATTTGTGGGGCGAGATTTAATCAGTGGCAGGATCTTGAATAGCTCTAACCCCTCTAAAAAACCCCAAGATCTGTTTAATTTTTGGGGCTTCCCAAACCCATCCAGTCCTCGACTTATAATCACAATGGAGCCCCACGTTTCTGTCACTAAGTGAGACATTTGGGAAGTGAGTTTTGCCCCGTGGTTCAAACTTTTCTCACCAGAGTCGTTAAGTGAATCTCTGCAGTTGTTTACGTTAGTAAGGCGGTTGTTAAATGAACCTGGCTTCTTCGTTGACTTGGGCTATCGAAAGGTTGCAAAAGGGGATTATAATGACCCGGGGAGACTGCCACCGTCATAAATATGAGTCAGTTGCCCAATTTGATCATGTGATCATGGGGATGCTGCAATAGTCGTAAGTGTGAAAAATGGTCATAAGTGCTGTTGTACCTTTGAACAGTCACTAAATGAATGGTTGTTCCAGAAAAGATGTTCAGACCTTGGAAAAAATGCTAAGATGATTAAAGGCTTCTTCCAACCTTCTTGTCTTCCATTCTTTTCCTTCTTTCCTTCTTCAGTCACATTCTTCCTTCCCTTTCCGCTTTTCTGCCTTCCTCTTCCTCCTCCCCTTCCTCCTGTTCCTTCTCACCTTCCCTTCTTCTGTCCTTGTCTTCTATCCATCCCTTGAGACTTTCAAGAAGAGATTAGATTCCCCTCTGTCAGAAATGAGGTAGGGTCTCCTGCTTGGGCAGGGCGTTGGACTAGATGACCTATCAGGTCCCTTCCAGCCGATTAATTGATTGTAAGTCAAGGACTACCTGTGTACGTCGTATAGAATAAAACCTACCAATGCATTTGGATTTGACTGTGGGACCAAAAGGAAAATCAAAAGCTTAATGAGTCCAGAGGTTTGTTTGCTTTTTCTCCCCTCTGCCGTTTGATATTTTCTCTCTTGGGGGAAAAAAAAAATTAGTCCTGTTTTCCCGGCGTCTTTTAGGTGGGCGAGAGAAAAACGTGGTCGTTTCCCAAGAGGCCTCCTCGTTTTCATTCATCTCCTTATCTTTTAGAGATTACTCCTTCGGGAGAGAAACCGAGGTTTCCGCCTGCTCCCTCATTGCCCAAGGTTAGGGCCAAGAGAAAGCAACGGCTGAGTCCCGAGGTGAGATCAAAGGAGAATGGCCGGGATAGGGCCCCCTTCCACTCAGAGGCTCTGCTCCCAGGAAGGGTAGGGACCCCTTCAAGGCGAGGCCAGAAATTCTCATGCTCTGTGTGTGGGTTTTCTTCCCCCAGCTCCAGCTAGCCGAGCATGAGCTGTCTCCGCCACGTTGTAAGCGTCGTCGAAGGCAGCTGCGTTTCATGGACAAAGTGACCCAGATTTCGACGAAAGTTTTCCAGAAACAGATATCAGATCCACACACTCAGTGCCGGCCCCTGGTAGATGTTTGATGCTGGGTGGATGGGGTGTGGAGTATGGAGAGATGTGGCGGGGTTGCAAATCCAGGGTCCTGCGGAGTCTCTTCTCTCCCCGGGCAGGGAGTTTTTACGAGTTTTATTTTCATTTATATCCCGGCCTCTTTATTTTTATATCCACAACTCAAGGTGGAGAACGTATCGAACACTCCTCCTTTCTTCCTCTTTGCCCCCACAACAACAATCCTGGGAGGTACGCTGGGCTGAGAGAAAGAGAGAGAGAGAGGGAAGACTGGCTCAAAATCACCCAACTGGCTTTTGTGCCTAAGCTGGGACTAGAACTCCCAGTCCCTTGGTGCTTAGCCCAAAGTCACCCAGTTGGCTTTCATATCTAAGATAGGACTAAAACTCACCATTTCCTAGTGATTGGCCCAGAGTCACACAATCAGCTTTCATGCCTAAGGGGGAACTAGAACTCACCGTCTCCTGGTGATTGGCCCAAGATCACCTAACCTTTTCCATGCCTAAGGCAGGACTAGAACTCACCGTCACCTGGTGATTGGCCCAAGATCACCTAACCTTTTCCATGCCTAGGGCAGGATTAGAACTCACCGTCTCCTGTTGATTGGTCCAAGATCACCTAACCTTTTCCATGCCTAGGGCAGGATTAGAACTCACCATCTCCTGGTGATTGGCCCAAGATCACCTAACCTTTTCCATGCCTAAGGGGAAACTAGAACTCACCGTCTCCTGGTGATTGGCCCAAGATCACCTAACCTTTTCCATGCCTAAGGCAGGACTAGAACTCACCGTCTCCTGGTGATTGGCCCAAGATCACCTAACCTTTTCCATGCCTAAGGCAGGATTAGAACTCACCGTCTCCTGGTGATTGGCCCAAGATCACCTAACCTTTTCCATGCCTAAGGCAGGACTAGAACTCACCGTCTCCTGGTGATTGGCCCAAGATCACCTAACCTTTTCCATGCCTAAGGCAGGACTAGAACTCACCGTCTCCTGGTGATTGGCCCAATATCACCTAACTGTTTCCATGCCAAAGGTAAGCCTAGAACTCACCGTCTCCTGGTGATTGGCCCAAGATCACCTAACCTTTTCCATGCCTAAGGCAGGATTAGAACTCACTGTCTCCTGGTGATTGGCCCAAGATCATCTAACCTTTTCCATGCCTAAGGCAGGACTAGAACTCACCGTCTCCCAGTTTCTAGCCTGATGCTTTGACAAGTAAACCAAACTGGTTTTTCTCCACTTTGCTCCAGGACTGTTGTGGGTGCGTTCACAGCCCCACGGAAAACCTTCGAGGATGTCTTGTCTCTCACTTCAATTCCCTTTGGTCACCCCGACGCGCTCTGATAATTTCCTTTTTTCCCCCCCACGTTTTTTGTCCTAGGCGAAAGTGCTCCTGCCAGCCAAGAGATTGAAGATGGCAGCCGAATTGCTGAATAACCCAGCCGTTGGTAAGTAAACCTCCCTGTACCTGTAACTCTGCAGGTTGTTCCCTTCCCTTCTCCTCCCTTGTGGGAGGCAATTGTGCGCGTCTCGCATCCATGATCCAGAACAAAGCAGGCCGTAAACTCGCAGAGGGCCAGGAATGCAGATATCCTCCCCCCATTCTTTAGGGACTCTTTTGCACTGGGTATCCTGTTGGACCAATCGACCTGTGCCCGTCTAAGCCTAGAGCGGAGTTCACGCTGCCCACTTTTCAATCTTTGCGACTTGGTGTTACTTTCTGCTTCCAGTGAAGGAAAATTCCATTGATCCAGTCTGCTGGGTTCCCTCCAACCATGGAACCTTTGAACGGAGAAAGGAGAAGATTTGCAGCTGAGGACTGCGGTCCTGGTTGCTCTCTGAGCGGGGTGGTTTTTTTTTGCTGACGTCTCATTACCCAACTAGGGAACATCATCAGTGCTAGAAGGAGAGAGGAGGAGGAGGAGGTAATCAGACATCAGCAAGAAAACTACCCAGCTCAGAGAGCAAACTCGACCCCATAGTTTTCCTCCTCCCCCTCCTCTTCCTCCTCCTCCTCTTCCTCTTCCTCCTCTTCTTCCTCCTCCTCTTCCTCTTCCTCCCCCTCCTCTTCCTCTTCCCCCTCCTCTGCCTCCTCCTCTTCTTCCTCCTCCTCTTCCTCCTCCTCCTCCTCTGCCTCCTCCTCCTCTTTCCTCCTCCTCCTCCTCTGCCTCCTCCTCTTCTTCCTCCTCCTCTTCCTCCTCCTCTTCCTCCTCCCCCTCCTCTGCCTCCTCCTCTTCTTCCTCCTCCTCTTCCTCCTCCTCCTCCTCTTCCTCCTCCTCCTCCTCTTCCTCCTCCTCCTCCTCTTCCTCCTCCTCCTCTTCCTCTTCCTCCTCTTCTTCCTCCTCCTCTTCCTCCTCCTCCTCCTCTGCCTCCTCCTCCTCCTCCTCTTCCTCCTCCTCTTCCTCCTCCCCCTCCTCTGCCTCCTCCTCTTCTTCCTCCTCCTCTTCCTCCTCCTCCTCCTCTTCCTCCTCCTCCTCCTCTTCCTCCTCCTCCTCTTCCTCTTCCTCCTCCTCTTCCTCCTCCCCCTCCTCTGCCTCCTCCTCTTCTTCCTCCTCCTCTTCCTCCTCCTCCTCCTCTGCCTCCTCCTCCTCCTCCTCTTCCTCCTCCTCTTCCTCCTCCTCCTCCTCTGCCTCCTCCTCCACCACCTCCTCCTCCACCTCCTCCTCTTTCCTCCTCCTCCTCTTCCTCCTCCTCTTTCCTCCTCCTCCTCTTCCTCCTCCTCCTCCTCCTCCTCCACCTCCTCCTCCTCCTCCTGGATCAAAATTCGGACACTTGGCAATGGACTCGTATTTATGACGTTGGGAGAATCCCTGGGTGACATGATCCTCTCTTCCGACCTCCTGACACCGGACACAACGGATTCACTTAATGGCTGTGTTCCCAACATTAACAAAGGCAGGGATTCACTTAACGACAGTTGGCCAGCAAGCTGGTGAGAGGCAACGAAGCTCAGTGAGAGGAAATCTGTGCCTCCATTGTGGTCTTATGTTGAGGACTTCTTGTAAAGGGGTGCCTTTGCACTATTCCCTCCTACCCATTCTGCTTTTTTTCCTTGGCTCAGGATGGATGCACCCCACTCTCCATGGATTATGGGCCCGATGCGTCAACATCCAGAATGTGAATTTTGCCAAAAAAAGAGCTGAGGAGAAAAAATGGAGAGCTGAAACTGTCAGCGAACTTGAGGTAAAAATTCAGACTCAAAATTTCTCAGCAACTGACTGATGTGACGCTTTAGATTAGAACAACATATCTCAATTTCGGCAACTTGAAGATGGGTGGGCTTCAATTCTTCTATTCCCATTCCTATTCTATTCTATTCTTATTCCCAATGCTATTCTATTCTGTTCTTTCCTTATTCTATTCTACTCTATTTTCTATTCTATTTCTATATTCTATTCCACTTTATTTTCTATTCTATTTCTATTTTCTATTCTATTCTATTTCTGTTCTATTTTCTAATATACTCTATTTTTATTCTATTTCTATATTCTATTCTATTCTATCTTCTATTTCTTTTTTCTATTCTATTTTCTATTCTACTCTCTTTTTCTATTCTATTCTACTATATTTTCTATTCTATTTATATATTCTGTCTTTTATTCAATTCTATTTCTACTTTCTATTCTATTTTCTATTCTATTTTCTCTTCTCTTCTATTCTTCTATTCTGCATTCTATTCTACCCTGTTTTCTATTCTATTTCTATATTCTACTCTATTCTATTTTCTATTTTCTATTTTCTATTCTATATTCTGTTCTATTCTGTATTCTATTCTATTCTACTCTTTCTATTCTATTTCTATATTCTACTCTATTCAATATTCTACTCTATTCTATATTCTACTCTATTCTATATTCTATTC
Organism: Hydrophis major; assembly: GCA_033807585.1. Lineage (NCBI taxonomy): Eukaryota > Metazoa > Chordata > Lepidosauria > Squamata > Elapidae > Hydrophis > Hydrophis major. The sequence goes on along the minus strand of CM066343.1, from coordinate 2,458,469 downwards.
TATTCTTTCCCTATTCTATTCTATTCTGCATTCTATTCTACCCTATTTTCTATTTCTATATTCTACTCTATTCTATTTTATATTCTATTCTATTCTGCATTCTATTCTATTCTACACTTTCTATTCTATTCCATTCCATTCCATTCTATACTTTCTATTCTATTCTATTCCATTCCATTCTATTCTATTCTGTATTCTATTCTATTCTATTCTCTATTCTATTCTATTGTGTTGTATTCTATTCCTTCTTCTATTCTATTCTAATTTTCTATTTCCTAACTTATTCTATTCTATTCTGCATTCTGTTCTACTCTATTTTCTATTCTTTTTCTATGTTTCCATTCCATCTTCTATTCTAATTTTCTATTTCCTAAACTATTCTATTCTACATTCTATTCTACCCTATTCTCTATTCTATTTCTCTATTCTACTCTATTCTATTTCTCTATTCTTTCAATTCTATTTTATTTTCTGTTTTATTTTCCATTCTATTGTATTCTATTCTGCATTCTATTCTACTCTATTTTCTATTCTTTTTCTGCATTCTATTCTACTCTATTTTCTATTCTTTTTCTATGTTTCTATTCCATCTTCTATTTTATTCTAATTTTCTATTTCCTAACCTATTCTATTCTATTCTATTCTATTCTATTCTATTCTATTCTATTCTATTCTATTCTTCACTTGCTATGTCTGATATGGGGAATGCAACCCACAAGATAACATCTGTGAGAGAGCAGGGAGGGGGGGAAGGAAATCCAGTGTCCTTTGTGTTTTGTTTTCTTTTGTTGGAAGAACCTCACAAAAGGAATAAAAAAAGGTTGTGTAAATGAGCAGCGGAGCTCTTAGGGAGCTTTGGATGCCAGCGACCCATCCTAAAGTACTCACTTTAATTCCCCCCCCCCCAAACCTGCTTGGCCTTCCCAAGTTTAGAGTGCAATGGGATAAGAGCAGGGAGGGAAGAGGTGGATGTGTTCTCTTCTTCCTGTCCGACCGTGCCTTTCAGGTGTGCTGTGTGCTTGAGACTTTCAAGGAGAAACTGGACTCCCATCTGTCAGAAATAGTGTAGGGTCTCCTTCTTGGGCAGGGGGCTTGGACTAGAAGACCTCCAAGGTCCCTTCCAACTCCGGTTATCTGTTATCTGCTGAAAGGAGTTGACGACAACCTGCAAAACCTTCCAGTAGGCATAACTGCGAAAACCCTTCCTCCCCACCACAATATTCCCACGTTGTGGTGCAGAAGCCCCATCCCTGGGGAGGGGGGGGTCTCTCCTTGTGGTTTCTGGGCTCTACCACATATCAGCCCTTTTGCCGGCATCTGCTGTCTGTGTTTTGTGCTTAAAGTAGGGTGTTGCCCATTAACAGTATGGGATCTGCCCATAGCACAGTGATGGTTTCTTATTTATTTTTTAGATGTGTTTTTTGACCAGACTTTATTTATCTTATGAGTAACTCAAGGCACCCAACCAACCTAATACCCCCATCGTCATATTTTCCCCAAAACAAGGAACCTCTGGCATTGTTCTGAGAGAGAGGGGCTGCCCATGCAGAGACACCCAGTTGGCTTCATGCCTATGACAGGACTAGGACTCATCGTCTCCTGGTGATTGGCTCAAAGTCCCCTATCTGCCTTTCCTGCTTAAGGCGGGACTAGAACTCATGGTTTTCCTGCCTAAGGCGGGACTAGAACACACAATCTCCAATTTCTAGGCCTGAATCTTAAACGATTACATTTTTAAATTTTTCTTTGGAAGCTTGGCTGGACAATCGAGCTGAAAGGTGGATGGATTGTGTTCTTGGATGTGATTTAACCTCTTGGGTCCTTTGTGTCTTTGGTTCACAATTCGTGAGGTTTGGTGTTCTCTCTTTCCTTCTCCAGGTGCTGCGCGTAAGTGAGGAACTGAGCGGGCCTCCAGTGGGCTCCTCAGGTGAGTCCTGAGTCCTCCAGAGCAGTGGTCGCCAACCAGAGGGCGGGGGACCACTGGTGGTCCATGAGAAAGTTTTGCTGGTCCGCAGAGAAATGGCTCCCCTAAAGCAATTAATCCAGGCTGCGTGGGAACACAAGGCTTGCATCGCTTGCATTGCGAACAACACGAGGTAGTGAGGGGAGGGGGGAAAGGGGGCTGTGGGGGGAACTTGCCCCACGCGCCCCATGTACCTCGCTTGGCCACTGGGCTGCTTCTTTCCGCTTTTTTCTTCTGCTGCTTTTGGCTGCACGCAACGAAAACAGCCAAAGTCTTCCTTTCTCTCCCCCAAACTCCGCCAGAAATGAGTCTTTGAGACCCTCAAGGCTTCCTGCTCCAAGAGGCTGCGCCGGCAAAGACTCGTTTCTGGCAGAGTTTGGGGGAGAGAAAGAAAGACTTCTGCTGCTTCTGCTGCTTTCCTTGCATGAAGCCAAAAGTCTCTCTCTCTCTGCCTCCCACTGAGAACGGAGCTGGAGACGGTATCCTGCGATTCCAAATAATGATTGATCGGTAGGAAAACGGGCTGGGGGGTTCCCCAGAGAGGGGGTGTGTGTCAGGCTATTTTCCTGCAGACTTTTGGGGAGACTTTCGCAGGGTCTCTGGTCCGCGGGATTTAAAATCATGAGTTTGGTGGTCCCTGAGGTCCAAAAGGTTGGCGACCTCTGCTCCGTCTTGCATACGGAGCTCATTCCTTCTCCTTCTCCTCCAAGAGGGGAGCGGTGTGGCCTTCTTGACAAGCTCTTGGTCTTCCTTGCAGAATTATCCCTTGAGACCACCGAGGAAGAAGCGCGCCCAAGCTTGGTGATACCTGAAGAGAGGTAAAGGTTGCCTGCCTGCCGCCCACACCCCAAGAAATGGGGCCTCTACGGACCTGGGGAGGGGGGCAAAAGTTCTTGGCATCAACTGTTTTGGGGGGTGCGTGGGTGGGGGTCACCACGTTACAAAAAAAAGATACTGAGACTTTGGAAAAAATGCAGAGAAAAGCAACTAAGCGGACTAAAAGGCTGGAGACTAAAATGTATGAAGACCATTTGCAGGAATTGGGTTTGGCTATAGAGAAAAGAATTGGGGTGTGGCGGGGAACACACGTGATCGTGCTATTCCTGAATTGGGCTGCTGCCCGAAAGAAGAGGGGGAGGGTCAACTTATTTTCCCAAGCACCAGAAGTCAGGACAAGAAACAATGGATGGAAATTAATCAAGGAGAGAAACGAATTCTGGAATTAAGGAGAAACTTCCTGACAATTAAAAAACAATGAACCAGTGGAACTCCTTGCTCCCAGAAGTTCTGAATGTCCATCACTGGGAATTTTTAAAAGGAGATTGAAGCGCTGTCTGTCTGGGATGATCCAGGGTCTCCTGCTTGAGCAGGGGGTTGGACAAGAAGACCTCCAAGGTCCCTTCCAGCTCTGTTCTGGTTGATTGATCTGACACTTCCTTCCTTAGGATTCTCCTCGAACCGGAGAACGGGATCTTGCCGGTGGTGCCTGAACTCCCCGAAATAAGCTTTGAGTTGCCACTGGACAAGGACATGATCACCTTGGGCTACGTCTTGAGGTAAGGCATCCTTCCTTCCTGGCCCACTTCTAAAGGCAGAATTCCTCCGCTTGGACCCCCTTCTTTTAAGGGTTTCAAAAGAGCCATTTCTTTTTAAAATGACAGAAAAAGCTTCTATCTTTTCTCCGGAGGAAGCTGTGAAGGGGGTCTACGAAGTGGTGGGAGACAGGAGTTAATGGAGGGATTCCTTCCTCCCTCCATCCCTTCTTCCTTCCTTCCTTCCTTCCTTCCTTCCTTCCTTCCTTCCTTCCTTCCTTCCTTCCTTCCTTCCTTCCTTTTCCCTCTACCTTCCTTCCATTTCTTTCTTCCTTTCTCCCTCCCTCCTCCTTCCCTCCTTCCTTCCTTCCTTCTCTTTTCCTTCCTTCTTTTCCTTCCTTCTACTTTCCTTCCATCCTCCCCTCCTCCTTCCCTGTCCTTCCTTCCTCTCTTCCACTCTCCCTCCCTTTTTCTTTCTTTCCTTCTTCCTTTCTCTTTCCCCCTCCTCCTCCTCCCCTCCCACCTTTTGTCCCAAGGCCCACCTGGGGCATGAGGCCAAACGTCCCCTCTGACTTTTTCCTGGCAGGTTGGTCGTAGCCAAACTGGAACAGGTCAAAGAGCTGGATTTCGACCAGTTGGTGCCCCTCACCACACCCCGAGAGGTGGCCAGCCGTTTTTTCAGCATGTGTCTGGGTGCGTGTTTCTTATGACCCCGTCGTTGCTCGTTTCCTCTCATTTGTGCGTTGCTGATGCCCTTTTCTTGATTCCCCCACTTTGCGAGTTACAGGAAAACAAACTTCTGGCCCATTTGAGTTTCCTGGGTCCTGTAAGAGTGCTGGGAAGTGAGATAAGCATGACATTTCTTATTGCCACCTTGCAAAACACAGGCCAAGCCTTTTGCTCTTGATGTGAACTGCATGAAAATGTTCAAAATACAGGTGGTCCTTGACTTATGACTGTATTTGAGCTCAGAATTACAGGCGTAAAGTGCTGGCCATTAAGTGGGACGCATGACCATGCCTGATTTTATAAGCAGTCATAAGGGAATCAAGTGAAGGACTAGAGGTTAAGCAAGCGTGGCAGTTCTTAAATCAATCCATTTTACCCAATGGGATATTTTGGGTTGGAAACCGAAATAAACACCAATTTCTGGGCAAAATAGTCATAAATTGTGCTCATGTTTTCCCCCCCCTCCCCCTGGGACACTGCAAATGGCCATAAATACAGTCTGAACATCAATCTGAAATCCAGGTTGCTGAACGTCCAAAATGAGATACATAGAATATCAGAGTTGGAAGGGACCTTGCAGGTCATCTAGTCCAACCTATCAGCCTCTATCTAGGATTGAACTCACAGCCTCGGTTGTGAGGCAACAGCTCCACCTCTAGGCCACCAGAGCTGCTTATCACACAACAGGCATTTGAGCTTCAAATCCAGGTCCTAAGTCGCCCTGTGGGGAGGTCTGTTGTAACTTGTGACAGCCGGTCGTTAAGCCGAGGACTGTGTTCTCTACTCAGTGTCTTTCTTCTCCCCAGTTCTGGCTACAGATGAGATCCTATGCTTGGAACAAAAGGAGGCTTACGGTCAGATCCTGATTAAGCCAGGAAAGCGTTTCCCCCGCAGCTAGAAGATTCAGCTCTGTGATTCTGACCACAGTCCCTTTCCAGAAAAACAGTTGCCCCCTTGGCAAAGATTCAAGCTTGCCGGAAAGACCCTATTTTGTGTTTCACGGGAAATGTTAGGATTAAAGCAATATATTGGCAAATTATGGTTGGTTCCTTATCCCTTCTATTTTGTAAATAAATCTGTTGAGCATTAAACTGCAAGCGGAGACTGCTCATTTTTGAATTTGCAACGTAGATCGTTTTAAATATAAATCTACGGTATATATATGAATGAGATTGACAAAATAATTTTTAAGGTGCCGACCTAGAAACCAGGAGATGGCGAGTTCTAGACCCATCTGAAGCACAAAAGACAGCTGGGTAACTTTGGGCCGATCACCAGGAGACAGTGAGTCTTAGATATGAAAGCCAGCTGGATAATTTTGGGCCAATAACCAGGAGATGGGGAGTTCTAGTCCAGTCTTAGATATAAAAGCGAATTGGGTAACTTTGGGCCAATCACCAGGAGACGGAGAGTTCTAGTCCTGTCTTAGATATGAAAGCCACTTGGGTGGCATTGGGCAAATCACCAGGAGATGGAGTGTTCTAGTCCTGTCTTAGATATGAAAGCTAGATGGGTAACTTTGGGCCAATCACCAGTTGATTTCTAGTCACGTCTTCGATATGAAAGCTAGCTGGGTGACTTTGGGCCTATCACCAGGAGACGGAGAGTTCTAGTCCTGTCTTAGATATGAAAGCTAGCTGGGTAACTTTGGGCCAATCACCAGGAGACGCAGAGTTCTAGTCCTTTCTTAGATATGAAAGCCACTTGGGTGACATTGGGCCAATCACCAGGAGACAGTGAGTTCTAGTCCCGTCTTAGATATGAAAGCCAGCTGGATGATTTTGGGCCAATCACCAGGACATGGGGAGTTCTAGTCCAGTCTTAGATATAAAATCCAATTGGGTAACTTTGGGCCAATCACCAGGAGACGGAGAGTTCTAGTCCCGTCTTAGATATGAAAGCCACTTGGGTGACATTGGGCCAATCACCAGGAGACGGAGAGTTTTGGTCCTGTCTTAGATATGAAAGCCAGCTGGGTGACTTTGGGCCAATCACCAGGAGACGGAGAGTTCTAGTCCTGTCTTAGATATGAAAACCACTTGGGTGACATTGGGCCAATCACCAGGAGACAAAGTGTTCTATTCTCGTCTTAGATATGAAAGCTAGTTGGGTGACTTTTGGCCAACCACCAGTTGAGTTCTAGTCCTGTCTTAGATATGAAAGCCAGCTGGGTGACTTTGGGCCTATCACCAGTTGAGTTCTAGTCCTGTTTTAGATATGAAAGCCGGATGAATGACATTGGGCCAATCATCAGGGGATGGAGAGTTCTAGTCCTGTCTTAGGTATCAAAGCACCAGTTGAGTTCTAGTCCTGTTTTAGATATGAAAGCCAGATGGGTGACTTTGGGCCTATCACCAGGAGACGGAGAATTCTAGTCCTGTTTTAGATTTGAAAGCTATCCGGGTGACTTTGGGTCAATCACCAGTTGAATTCTAGTCCCGTCTTAGATATGAAAGCTAGCTGGGTGACTTTGGGCCTATCACCAGGAGACGGAGAGTTCTAGTCCCGTCTTAGATATGAAAGCTAGCTGGGTGACTTTGGGCCTATCACCAGGAGACGGAGAGTTCTAGTCCTGTCCTAGATATGAAAGCTAGCCGGGTTACTTTGGGCCTATCACCAGGAGATGGAGAATTCTAGAACCGTCTTAGATATGAAAGCTAGCTGGGTTTCTTTGGGCCAATCACTAGGAGACGGAGAGTTCTAGTCCCATCTTAGATATGAAAGCTAGCTGGGTGACATTGGATCAATCACCAGTTGAGTTCTAGTCCTGTTTAAGATATGAAAGCCAGATGGGTGACTTTGGGCCTATCACCAGAAGACAGAGATTTCTAATCCTGTCTTAGAAATGAAAGCTAGCTGGGTTACTTTGGGCCAATCACCAGTTGAGTTCTAGTCCTGTTTTAGATATGAAAGCCGGATGAATGACATTGGGCCAATTACCAGGGGATGGAGAGTTCTAGTCCTGTCTTAGATATGAAAGCACCAGTTGAGTTCTAGTCCTGTTTTAGATATGAAAGCTAGCTCGGTGACCTTGGGCCTATCACCAGGAGACGGAGAATTCTAGTCCTGTTTTAGATTTGAAAGCCAGCTGGGGACTTTTGGCCAATCACCAGGAGATGGTGAGTTCTAGTCCCGTCTTAGATGTGAAATTTAGCTGGATGAATTTGGCCCAATCACCAGTTGAGTTCTAGTCCCGTTTTAGATATGAAAGCTATCTGGGTGACTTTGGGCCAATCACCAGTTGAATTCTAGTCCCGTCTTAGATATGAAAGCTAGCTGGGTGACTTTGGGCCTATCACCAAGAGATGGAGAGTTCTAGTCCTGTCTTAGATATGAAAGCTAGCTGGGTATCTTTGGGCCAATCACAAGGAGACGGAGAGTTCTAGTCCTGTCTTAGATATGAAAGCCACTTGGGTGACATTGGGCCAATCACCAGGAGACAGTGAGTTCTAGTCCCGTCTTAGATATGAAAGCCAGCTGGATGATTTTGGGCCCATCACCAGGACATGGAGAGTTCTATGTCCTGTCTTAGATATGAAAGCACCAGTTCAGTTCTAGTCCAGTTTTAGATATGAAAGTCAGATGGGTGACTTTGGGCCTATCACCAGGAGACGGAGAATTCTAGTCTTGTTTTAGATTTGAAAGCCAGCTGGGGACTTTGGCTTAATCACAGGAAATGGTGAGTTCTGGTCTTGTCTTAGATGTGAAAGTTAGCTGGATGAATTTGGCCCAATCACCAGTTGAGTTCTAGTCCCGTTTTAGATATGAAAGCTATCTGGGTGACTTTGGGCCAATCACCAGGAGACGGAGAGTTCTAGTCCTGTCTTAGATATGAAAGCTAGCTGGGTGACTTTGGGCCTATCACCAGGAGACGGAGAGTTCTAGTCCTGTCTTAGATATGAAAGCTAGCTGGGTTACTTTGGGCCAATCACCAGGAGACGGAGAGTTCTAGTCCCGTCTTAGATATGAAAGCTAGCTGGGTGACTTTGGGCCTATCACCAGGAGTCGGAGAGTTCTAGAACCGTCTTACAAATGAAAGCTAGCTGGGTTACTTTGGGCCTATCACAAGGAGACGGTGAGTTCTAGTCCCGTCTTAGATATGAAAGCTAGCTGGGTTACTTTGGGCCTATCAACAGGAGATGGAGAGTTCTAGATCCGTCTTAGATATGAAAGCTAGCTGGGTGAATTTGGGCCAATCACCAGTTGAGTTGTAGTCCTTTTTTAGATATGAAAGCCAGCTGGGTGAATTTGGCCCAATCACCAGGAGATGGTGAGTTCTAATCCCCTCTTAGATATGAAAGTTATCAGGGTGACTTTGGACCAATCACCAGTGGAGTTCTAGTCCTGTTTTAAATATGAAAGCCAGCTGGGTGATTTTTGGCCTATCACCAGGAGACGGAGAGTTCTAGTCCCATCTTAGATATGAAAGCTAGCTGGGTGACTTTGGGCCAATTACCAGTTGAGTTTTAGTCCCGTGTTAGATATGAAAGCCAGCTTGGTGACTTTGGGCCAATCACCAGGAGACGGAGAGATCTAGTCCTGTTTTAGATATGAAAGCCAGCTGAGTGAATTTGGGCCTATCACCAGGAGATGGTGAGTTCTAGAACCGTCTTAGATATGAAAGCTAGTTGGGGCCAATCACTAGTTGAGTTCTAGTCCTGTTTTAGACATGAAAGCCAGATGGGTGACTTTGGGCCAATCACCAGGAAATGGTGAGTTCTAGTCCCGTCTTAGATGTGAAAGTTAGCTCGATGAATTTGGCCCAATCATCAGTTGAGTTCTAGTCCCGTTTTAGATATGAAAGCTAGCTGGGTGACTTTGGGCCAATCACCAGTTGAGTTCTAATCCCGTCTTAGATATGAAAGCTAGCTGGGTGACTTTGGGCCTGTCACCAGGAGACAGAGAGTTCTAGCCCCGTCTTTGATATGAAAGCTAGCTGGGTTACTTTGGGCCAATCACAAGGAGACGGTGAGTTTTAGTCCCGTCTTAGATATGAAAGCTAGCTGGGTTACTTTGGGCCAATCAACAGGAGATGGAGTGTTCTAGTCCTGTTTTAGATTTGAAAGCCAGCTGGGGACTTTGGGCTAATCACAGGAAATGTTGAGTTCTGGTCCTGTCTTAGATGTGAAAGTTAGCTGGATGAATTTGGCCCAATCACCAGTTGAGTTCTAGTCCCATTTTAGATATTAAAGCTATCTGGGTGACTTTGGGCCAATCACCAGGAGACGGAGAGTTCTAATTCTGTCTTAGATATGAAAGCCACTTGGGTAACTTTGGGCCATCCCTAGGAGACGGAAAGTTCTAGGCCTATGTTAGATATGGAAGCCACTTGGGTAACATTGAGCAAATCACTAGGAGACGGTGAGTTCTAATCCCATCTTAGATATTAAAGCTAGCTGGGGCCAATCAGTAGTTGTGTTCTAGTCCTGTTTTAGATATGAAAGCCAGCGGGATGAATTTGGGCCAATCACCAGGGGATGGTGAGTTCTAGTCCCGTCTTAGATATGAAAGCTACTTGGGGAACTTTGGGCTAATCACCAAGACACGGAGAGTTCCAGTCCCGTCTTAGATATGAAAGCCACTTGGGTAACTTTGGGCCAATCACTAGAAGATGGAGAGTTCTAGTCCCGTCTTAGATATGAAAGCTACTTGGGTAACTTTGGGCTAATCACCAGGAGACGGAGAGTTCCAGTTCCGTCTTAGATATGAAAGCCACTTGGGTAACTTTGGGCCAATCACAAGGAGATGGTGAGTTCTAGTCCTGTTTTAGATATGAAAGCCAGCTGGATGAATTTGGACCTATCACCAGGAGATGGAGCATTCTAGTCCCGTTTTAGATATGAAAGCTATCTGGGTGACTTTGGGCCAATCACCAGTTGAGTTCTAATCCCGTCTTAGATATGAAAGCTAGCTGTGTGACTTTGGGCCTATCACCAGGAGATGGAGAGTTCTAGTCCCGTCTTAGATATGAAAGCTAGTTGTTTGACTTTGGGCCTATCACCAGGAGACATAGAGTTCTACTCCCGTCTTAGATATGAAAGCTAGCTGGGTTACTTTGGTTCTATCACCAGGAGACAGTGAGTTCTACTCCCGTCTTAGATATGAAAGCTAGCTGGGTTACTTTGGGCCTATCACCAGGAGACAGAGAGTTCTAGTCCCGTCTTAGATATGAAAGCTAGTTGTGTGACTTTGGGCCTATCACCAGGAGACAGTGAGTTCTAGTCCCGTCTTAGATATGAAAGCTACCTGGGTGAATTTGGGCCAATCACTAGTTGAGTTCTAGTCCTGTTTTAGATATGAAAGCCAGATGGGTGACTTTGGGCCTATCACCAGGAGACAGAGAGTTCTAGTCCTGTTTTAGATTTGAAAGCCAGCTGGGGAGTTTGGGCCAATCACCAGGAGACAGAGAGTTCTAGTCCCGTCTTAGATGTGAAAGTTAGCTGGATGAATTTGCCTCAAACACCAGTTGAGTTCTAGTCCCGTTTTAGATATGAAAGCTATCTGGGTGACTTTGGGCCAATCACCTGTTGAGTTGTAATCCCGTCTTAGACATGAAAGCTAACTGGGTGACTTTGGGCCTATCACCAGGAGACAGGGAGTTCTAGTCCCGTCTTAGATATGAAAGCTAGCTGGGTTACTTTGGGCCTATCACCAGGAGACGGAGAGTTCTAGAACCATCTTAGATATGAAAACTAGCTGGGTTACTTTGGTTCTATCACCAGGAGATGGAGAGTTCTAGATCCGTCTTAGATATGAAAGCTAGGTGGGTGACTTTGGACCAATCACCAGGAGACATTGAGTTCTAGTCCCGTCTTAGATATGAAAGCTTGCTGGGTGAATTTGGGCCAATCACTAGTTGAGTTCTAGTCCTGTTTTAGATATGAAAGCCAGATGGGTGACTTTGGGCCTATCACCAGGAGACAGAGAGTTCTAGTCCTGTTTTAGATTTGAAAGCCAGCTGGGGACTTTGGGCCAATCACCAGGAGACAGAGAGTTCTAGTCCCGTCTTAGATGTGAAAGTTAGCTGGATGAATTTGCCCCAAACACCAGTTGAGTTCTAGTCCCGTTTCAGATATGAAAGCTATCTGGGTGACTTTGGGCCAATCACCAGTTGAGTTGTAATCCCGTCTTAGATATGAAAGCTAACTGGGTGACTTTGGGCCTATCACCAGGAGATGGAGAGTTCTAGTCCCGTCTTAGATATGAAAGCTCACTGGGTGACTTTGGGCCTATCACCAGGAGACAGGGAGTTCAGGTCCCGTCTTAGATATGAAAGCTAGCTGGGTTACTTTGGGCCTATCACCAGGAGACGGAGAGTTCTAGAACCGTCTTAGATATGAAAGCTAGCTGGGTTACTTTGGGCCTATCACAAGGAGACGGTGAGTTCTTGTCCCGTCTTAGATATGAAAGCTAGCTGGGTTACTTTGGGCCTATCACCAGGAGATGGAGAGTTCTAGATCCGTCTTAGATATGAAAGCTAGCTGGGTGAATTTGGGCCAATCACCAGTTGAGTTGTAGTCCTTTTTTAGATATGAAAGCCAGCTGGGTGAATTTGGGCCTATCACCAGGAGATGGTGAGTTCTAATCCCCTCTTAGATATGAAAGTTAGCTGGGTTACTTTGGACCAATCACCAGTGGAGTTCTAGTCCCGTTTTAAATATGAAAGCCAGCTGGGTGATTTTTGGCCTATCACCAGGAGACAGAGAGTTCTAGTCCCATCTTAGATAAGAAAGCTAGCTGGGTGACCTTGGGCCAATCACCAGTTGAGTTTTAGTCCCGTGATAGATATGAAAGCCAGCTTGGTGACTTTGGGCCAATCACCAGGAGACGGAGAGTTCTAGTCCTGTTTTAGATATGAAAGCCAGCTGGGTGAATTTGGGCCTATCCCCAGGAGATGGTGAGTTCTAGAACCGTCATAGATATGAAAGCTAGCTGGGGCCAATCACTAGTTGAGTTCTATTCCTGTTTTCGATATGAAAGCCAGATGGGTGACTTTGGGCCTATCACCAGGAGACGGAGAGGTCTAGTCCTCTTTTAGATTTGAAAGCCAGCTGGGGACTTTGGGCCAATCACCAGGAGACAGAGAGTTCTAGTCCCGTCTTAGATGTGAAAGTTAGCTGGATGAATTTGCCCCAAACACCAGTTGAGTTCTAGTCCCGTTTCAGATATGAAAGCTATCTGGGTGACTTTGGGCCAATCACCAGTTGAGTTGTAATCCCGTCTTAGATATGAAAGCTAACTGGGTGACTTTGGGCCTATCACCAGGAGATGGAGAGTTCTAGTCCCGTCTTAGATATGAAAGCTCACTGGGTGACTTTGGGCCTATCACCAGGAGACAGGGAGTTCAGGTCCCGTCTTAGATATGAAAGCTAGCTGGGTTACTTTGGGCCTATCACCAGGAGACGGAGAGTTCTAGAACCGTCTTAGATATGAAAGCTAGCTGGGTTACTTTGGGCCTATCACAAGGAGACGGTGAGTTCTTGTCCCGTCTTAGATATGAAAGCTAGCTGGGTTACTTTGGGCCTATCACCAGGAGATGGAGAGTTCTAGATCCGTCTTAGATATGAAAGCTAGCTGGGTGAATTTGGGCCAATCACCAGTTGAGTTGTAGTCCTTTTTTAGATATGAAAGCCAGCTGGGTGAATTTGGGCCTATCACCAGGAGATGGTGAGTTCTAATCCCCTCTTAGATATGAAAGTTAGCTGGGTTACTTTGGACCAATCACCAGTGGAGTTCTAGTCCCGTTTTAAATATGAAAGCCAGCTGGGTGATTTTTGGCCTATCACCAGGAGACAGAGAGTTCTAGTCCCATCTTAGATAAGAAAGCTAGCTGGGTGACCTTGGGCCAATCACCAGTTGAGTTTTAGTCCCGTGATAGATATGAAAGCCAGCTTGGTGACTTTGGGCCAATCACCAGGAGACGGAGAGTTCTAGTCCTGTTTTAGATATGAAAGCCAGCTGGGTGAATTTGGGCCTATCCCCAGGAGATGGTGAGTTCTAGAACCGTCATAGATATGAAAGCTAGCTGGGGCCAATCACTAGTTGAGTTCTATTCCTGTTTTCGATATGAAAGCCAGATGGGTGACTTTGGGCCTATCACCAGGAGACGGAGAGGTCTAGTCCTCTTTTAGATTTGAAAGCCAGCTGGGGACTTTGGGCCAATCACCAGGAGACAGAGAGCTCTAGTCCCGTCTTAGATTTGAAAGTTAGCTGGATGAATTTGGCCCAAACACCAGTTAAGTTCTAGTCCCGTTTTAGATATGAAAGCTATCTGGGTGACTTTGGGCCAATCACTAGTTGAGTTCTAATCCCTAGATATGAAAGCTAACTGGGTGACTTTGGGCCTATCACCAGGAGATGGAGAGTTCTAGTCCCGTCTTAGATATGAAAGCTAACTTGGTGACTTTGGGCCTATCACCAGGAGACAGAGAGTTCTAGTCCTGTCTTAGATATGAAAGCTAGCTGGGTTACTTTGGGCCTATCACCAGGAGACGGAGAGTTCTAGAACTGTCTTAGATATGAAAGCTAGCTGGGTTACTTTGGGCCTATCACAAGGAGACGGTGAGTTCTTGTCCCGTCTTAGATATGAAAGCTAGCTGGGTTACTTTGGGCCTATCACAAGGAGACGGTGAGTTCTTGTCCCGTCTGAGATATGAAAGCTAGCTGGGTTACTTTGGGCCTATCACCAGGAGACAGTGAGTTCTAGTCCCGTCTTAGATATGAAAGCTAGCTGGGTGAATTTGGGCCAATCACTAGTTGAGTTCTAGTCCTGTTTTAGATATGAAAGCCAGATGGGTGACTTTGGGCCTATCACCAGGAGACAGAGAGTTCTAGTCCTGTTTTAGATTTGAAAGCCAGCTGGGGAGTTTGGGCCAATCACCAGGAGACAGAGAGTTCTAGTCCCGTCTTAGATGTGAAAGTTAGCTGGATGAATTTGCCCCAAACACCAGTTGAGTTCTAGTCCCGTTTTAGATATGAAAGCTATCTGGGTGACTTTGGGCCAATCACCAGTTGAGTTGTAATCCCGTCTTAGACATGAAAGCTAACTGGGTGACTTTGGGCCTATCACCAGGAGACAGGGAGTTCTAGTCCCGTCTTAGATATGAAAGCTAGCTGGGTTACTTTGGGCCTATCACCAGGAGACGGAGAGTTCTAGAACCATCTTAGATATGAAAACTAGCTGGGTTACTTTGGTTCTATCACCAGGAGATGGAGAGTTCTAGATCAGTCTTAGATATGAAAGCTAGGTGGGTGACTTTGGACCAATCACCAGGAGACAGTGAGTTCTAGTCCCGTCTTAGATATGAAAGCTTGCTGGGTGAATTTGGGCCAATCACTAGTTGAGTTCTAGTCCTGTTTTAGATATGAAAGCCAGATGGGTGACTTTGGGCCTATCACCAGGAGACAGAGAGTTCTAGTCCTGTTTTAGATTTGAAAGCCAGCTGGGGAGTTTGGGCCAATCACCAGGAGACAGAGAGTTCTAGTCCCGTCTTAGATGTGAAAGTTAGCTGGATGAATTTGCCCCAAACACCAGTTGAGTTCTAGTCCCGTTTCAGATATGAAAGCTATCTGGGTGACTTTGGGCCAATCACCAGTTGAGTTGTAATCCCGTCTTAGATATAAAAGCTAACTGGGTGACTTTGGGCCTATCACCAGGAGATGGAGAGTTCTAGTCCCGTCTTAGATATGAAAGCTCACTGGGTGACTTTGGGCCTATCACCAGGAGACAGGGAGTTCAGGTCCCGTCTTAGATATGAAAGCTAGCTGGGTTACTTTGGGCCTATCACCAGGAGACGGAGAGTTCTAGAACCGTCTTAGATATGAAAGCTAGCTGGGTTACTTTGGGCCTATCACAAGGAGACGGTGAGTTCTTGTCCCGTCTTAGATATGAAAGCTAGCTGGGTTACTTTGGGCCTATCACCAGGAGATGGAGAGTTCTAGATCCGTCTTAGATATGAAAGCTAGCTGGGTGAATTTGGGCCAATCACCAGTTGAGTTGTAGTCCTTTTTTAGATATGAAAGCCAGCTGGGTGAATTTGGGCCTATCACCAGGAGATGGTGAGTTCTAATCCCCTCTTAGATATGAAAGTTAGCTGGGTTACTTTGGACCAATCACCAGTGGAGTTCTAGTCCCGTTTTAAATATGAAAGCCAGCTGGGTGATTTTTGGCCTATCACCAGGAGACAGAGAGTTCTAGTCCCATCTTAGATAAGAAAGCTAGCTGGGTGACCTTGGGCCAATCACCAGTTGAGTTTTAGTCCCGTGATAGATATGAAAGCCAGCTTGGTGACTTTGGGTCAATCACCAGGAGACGGAGAGTTCTAGTCCTGTTTTAGATAAGAAAGCCAGCTGGGTGAATTTGGGCCTATCCCCAGGAGATGGTGAGTTCTAGAACCGTCATAGATATGAAAGCTAGCTGGGGCCAATCACTAGTTGAGTTCTAGTCCTGTTTTAGATATGAAAGCCAGATGGGTGACTTTGGGCCTATCACCAGGAGACGGAGAGGTCTAGTCCTCTTTTAGATTTGAAAGCCAGCTGGGGACTTTGGGCCAATCACCAGGAGACAGAGAGCTCTAGTCCCGTCTTAAATTTGAAAGTTAGCTGGATGAATTTGGCCCAAACACCAGTTGAGTTCTAATCCCTAGATATGAAAGCTAACTGGGTGACTTTGGGCCTATCACCAGGAGATGGAGAGTTCTAGTCCCGTCTTAGATATGAAAGCTTACTTGGTGACTTTGGGCCTATCACCAGGAGACAGAGAGTTCTAGTCCTGTCTTAGATATGAAAGCTAGCTGGGTTACTTTGGGCCTATCACCAGGAGACGGAGAGTTCTAGAACCGTCTTAGATATGAAAGCTAGCTGGGTTACTTTGGGCCTATCACAAGGAGACGGTGAGTTCTTGTCCCGTCTTAGATATGAAAGCTAGCTGGGTTACTTTGGGCCTATCACCAGGAGATGGAGAGTTCTAGATCCGTCTTAGATATGAAAGCTAGCTGGGTGAATTTGGGCCAATCACCAGTTGAGTTGTAGTCCTTTTTTAGATATGAAAGCCAGCTGGGTGAAATTGGGCCTATCACCAGGAGATGGAGAGTTCTAGTCCCGTCTTAGATATGAAAGCTAGTTGTGTGACTTTGGGCCTATCACCAGGAGACAGAGAGTTCTACTCCCGCCTTAGATATGAAAGCTAGCTGGGTTACTTTGGGCCTATCACCAGGAGACGGAGAGTTCTACAACCATCTTAGATATGAAAGCTAGCTGGGTTACTTTGGTTCTATCACCAGGAGACAGTGAGTTCTAGTCCCGTCTTAGATATGAAAGCTAGTTGTGTGACTTTGGGCCTATCACCAGGAGACAGTGAGTTCTAGTCCCGTCTTAGATATGAAAGCTAGCTGGGTGAATTTGGGCCAATCACTAGTTGAGTTCTAGTCCTGTTTTAGATATGAAAGCCAGATGGGTGACATTGGGCCTATCACCAGGAGACAGAGAGTTCTAGTCCTGTTTTAGATTTGAAAGCCAGCTGGGGACTTTGGGCCAATCCCCAGTTGAGTTGTAGTCCTTTTTTAGATATGAAAGCCAGCTGGGTGAATTTGGGCCTATCACCAGGAGATGGTGAGTTCTAATCCCCTCTTAGATATGAAAGCTAACTGGGTGACTTTGGGCCTATCACCAGGAGATGGAGAGTTCTAGTCCTGTCTTAGATATGAAAGCTAACTGGGTGACTTTGGGCCTATCACCAGGAGATGGAGAGTTCTAGTCCCGTCTTAGATATGAAAGCTAACTTGGTGACTTTGGGCCTATCACCAGGAGACAGAGAGTTCTAGTCCTGTCTTAGATATGAAAGCTAGCTGGGTTACTTTGGGCCTATCACCAGGAGACGGAGAGTTCTAGAACCGTCTTAGATATGAAAGCTAGCTGGGTTACTTTGGTTCTATCACCAGGAGATGGAGAGTTCTAGATCCATCTTAGATATGAAAGCTAGGTGGGTGACTTTGGACCAATCACCAGGAGACAGTGAGTTCTAGTCCTGTTTTAGATTTGAAAGCCAGCTGGGGACTTTGGGCCAATCACCAGGAGACAGAGAGTTCTAGTCCCGTCTTAGATGTGAAAGTTAGCTGGATGAATTTGCCCCAAACACCAGTTGAGTTCTTGTCCCGTTTTAGATATGAAAGCTATCTGGGTGACTTTGGGCCAATCACCAGTTGAGTTGTAATCCCCTCTTAGATATGAAAGCTAAATGATTGACTTTGGGCCTATCACCAGGAGATGGAGAGTTCTAGTCCCGTCTTAGATATGAAAGCTCACTGGGTGACTTTGGGCCTATCACCAGGAGACAGGGAGTTCTAGTCCCGTCTTAGATGTGAAAGTTAGCTCGACGAATTTGGCCCAATCATCAGTTGTGTTCTAGTCCCGTTTTAGATATGAAAGCTATCTGGGTGACTTTGGGCCAATCCCCAGTTGAGTTCTAATCCTGTCTTAGATATGAAAGCTAGCTGGGTGACTTTGGGCCTATCACCAGGAGACAGAGAGTTCTAGCCCCGTCTTTGATATGAAAGCTAGCTGGGTTACTTTGGGCCTATCACCAGGAGACGGAGAGTTCTAGAACCGTCTTAGAGATGAAAGCTAGCTGGGTTACTTTGGGCCAATCACAAGGAGACGGTGAGTTCTTGTCCCGTCTTAGATATGAAAGCTAGCTGGGTTAATTTGGGCCAATCACCAGGAGATGGTGAGTTCTAGTCCCGTCTTAGATGTGAAAGTTAGCTCGACGAATTTGGCCCAATCATCAGTTGAGTTCTAGTCCCGTTTTAGATATGAAAGCTATCTGGGTGTCTTTGGGCCAATCCCCAGTTGAGTTCTAATCCTGTCTTAGATATGAAAGCTAGATGGGTGACTTTGGGCCTATCACCAGGAGACAGAGAGTTCTAGCCCCGTCTTTGATATGAAAGCTAGCTGGGTTACTTTGGGCCTATCACCAGGAGACGGAGAGTTCTAGAACCGTCTTAGATATGAAAGCTAGCTGGGTTACTTTGGGCCAATCACAAGGAGATGGTGAGATCTAGTCCCGTCTTAGATATGAAAGCTAGCTGGGTTACTTTGGGCCTATCTCCAGGAGATGGAGAGTTCTAGTCCCATCTTAGATATGAAAGCTAGCTGGGTGACTTTGGGCCAATCATCAGGAGACGGAGTGTTCTAGTCCTGTTTTAGATTTGAAAGCCAGCTGGGGACTTTGGGCTAATCACAGGAAATGGAGAGTTCTCGTCCTGTCTTAGATGTGAAAGTTAGCTGGATGAATTTGGCCCAATCACCAGTTGAGTTCTAGTCCCATTTTAGATATGAAAGCTATCTAGGTGACTTTGGGGCAATCACCAGGAGATGGAGAGTTCTAATTCTGTCTTAGATATGAAAGCCACTTGGGTAAATTTGGGCCATCCCTAGGAGACGGAGAGTTCTAGTCCTATGTTAGATATGGAAGCCACTTGGGTAACATTGAGCAAATCACTAGGAGACGGTGAGTTCTAATCCCATCTTAGATATGAAAGATAGCTGGGGCCAATCACTAGTTGTGTTCTAGTCCTGTTTTAGACATGAAAGCCAGCTGGATGAATTTGGGCCAATCACCAGGGGATGGTGAGTTATAGTCCCGTCTTAGATATGAAAGCTACTTGGGTAACTTTGGGCCAATCACCAGGAGACGGAGAGTTCTAGTCCTGTCTTAGATATGAAAGTGACTTGGGAAACTTTGGGCCAATCACTAGAAGATGGAGAGTTCTAATCCTGTCTTAGATATGAAAGGCACTTGGGTAACTTTGGGCTAATCACCAGGAGATGGAGAGTTCTAGTTCTGTCTTAGAAAGCCAGCTGGATGAATTTGGGCCTATCACCAGTAGATGGTGAGTTCTAATACCCTCTTAGATATGAAAGTTAGCTGGGTGACTTTGGACCAATCACCAGTTGAATTCTAGTCCCGTTTTAGATATGAAAGCTATCTGGGTGACTTTGCGCCAATCCCCAGTTGAGTTCTAATCCTGTCTTAGATATGAAACCTAGCTGTGTGACTTTGGGCCTATCACCAGGAGACCGAAAGTTCTAGCCCCGTCTTTGATATGAAAGCTAGCTGGGTTAATTTGGGCCAATCACCAGGAGATGGTGAGTTCTAGTCCCGTCTTAGATGTGAAAGTTAGCTCGACGAATTTGGCCCAATCATCAGTTGAGTTCTAGTCCCGTTTTAGATATGAAAGCTATCTGGGTGTCTTTGGGCCAATCCCCAGTTGAGTTCTAATCCTGTCTTAGATATGAAAGCTAGCTGGGTGACTTTGGGCCTATCACCAGGAGACAGAGAGTTCTAGCCCCGTCTTTGATATGAAAGCTAGCTGGGTTACTTTGGGCCTATCACCAGGAGACGGAGAGTTCTAGAACCGTCTTAGATATGAAAGCTAGCTGGGTTACTTTGGGCCAATCACAAGGAGATGGTGAGATCTAGTCCCGTCTTAGATATGAAAGCTAGCTGGGTTACTTTGGGCCTATCTCCAAGAGATGGAGAGTTCTAGTCCCGTCTTAGATATGAAAGCTAGCTCGGTGACTTTGGGCCAATCATCAGGAGATGGAGTGTTCTAGTCCTGTTTTAGATTTGAAAGCCAGCTGGGGACTTTGGGCTAATCACAGGAAATTGTGAGTTCTCGTCCTGTCTTAGACGTGAAAGTTAGCTGGATGAATTTGGCCCAATCACCAGTTGAGTTCTAGTCCCATTTTAGATATGAATGCTATCTAGGTGACTTTGGGCCAATCACCAGGAGATGGAGAGTTCTAATTCTGTCTTAGATATGAAAGCCACTTGGGTAAATTTGGGCCATCCCTAGGAGACGGAGAGTTCTAGTCCTATGTTAGATATGAACGCCACTTGGGTAACATTGAGCAAATCACTAGGAGACGGTGAGTTCTAATCCCATCTTAGATATGAAAGCTAGCTGGGGCCAATCACTAGTTGTGTTCTAGTCCTGTTTTAGACATGAAAGCCAGCTGGATGAATTTGGGCCAATCACCAGGGGATGGTGAGTTATAGTCCCGTCTTAGATATGAAAGCTACTTGGGTAACTTTGGGCCAATCACCAGGAGACGGAGAGTTCTAGTCCTGTCTTAGATATGAAAGTGACTTGGGTAACTTTGGGCCAATCACTAGAAGATGGAGAGTTCTAATCCTGTCTTAGATATGAAAGGCACTTGGGTAATTTTGGGCTAATCACCAGGAGACGGAGAGTTCTAGTTCCGTCTTAGATATGAAAGCCACTTGGGTAACTTTGGGCCAATCACTAGGAGATGGTGAGTTCTAGTCCTGTTTTAGATATGAAAGCCAGGTGGATGAATTTGGGCCTATCACCAGGAGATGGAGCATTCTAGTCCCGTCTTAGATATGAAAGCTAGGTGGGTGATTTTGGATCAATCACCAGTTGAGTTCTAGTCCTGTTTTAGGTATGAAAGCCAGATGGGTGACTTTGGACCAATCACCAGGAGACGGAGAGTTCTATTTCTGTTTTAGATATGAAAGCCACTTGGGTAACTTTGGGCCAATCACTAGGTGACGGAGCGTTCTAGTCCTGTCTTAGATATGAAAGCCACGTGGGTAACATTGAGCAAATCACTAGGAGACGGTGAATTCTAATCCCATCTTAGATATGAAAGCCAGCTGGGGCCAATCACTAGTTGTGTTCTAGTCCTGTTTTATATATGAAAGCCAGCTGGATGAATTTGGGCCAATCACCAGGGGATGGTGAGTCCGAGTCGCGTCTTAGATATGAACGCGACTTGGGTAACTTTGGGCCAATCACTAGAAGATGGAGAGTTCTAGTCCTGTCTTAGATATGAAAGCCACTTGGGTAACTTTGGGCTAATCACCAGGAGACGGAGAGTTCTAGTTCCGTCTTAGATATGAAAGCCACTTCGGTAACTTTGGGCCATCACCAGGAGATGGAGAGTTCTAGTCCCGTCTTAGATATGAAAGCTACTTGGATAATTTTTGGCTAATCACCAGGAGACGGAGAGTTCTAGTTCCGTCTTAGATATGAAAGCCACTTGGGTAACTTTGGGCCAATCACTAGGAGATGGAGAGTTCTAGTCCCGTCTTAGATATGAAAGCTACTTGGGTAATTTTGGGCTAATCACCAGGAGACGGAGAGTTCTAGTTCCGTCTTAGATATGAAAGCCACTTGGGTAACTTTGGGCCAATCACTAGGAGATGGTGAGTTCTAGTCCTGTTTTAGATATGAAAGCCAGGTGGATGAATTTGGGCCTATCACCAGGAGATGGAGCATTCTAGTCCCGTCTTAGATATGAAAGCTAGGTGGGTGATTTTGGATCAATCACCAGTTGAGTTCTAGTCCTGTTTTAGGTATGAAAGCCAGATGGGTGACTTTGGACCACTCACCAGGAGACGGAGAGTTCTATTTCCGTTTTAGATATGAAAGCCACTTGGGTAACTTTGGGCCAATCACTAGGTGACGGAGAGTTCTAGTCCCGTCTTAGATATGAAAGCTACTTGGGTAATTTTGGGCTAATCACCAGGAGACGGAGAGTTCTAGTTCCGTCTTTGATATGAAAGCCACTTGGGTAACTTTGGGCCAATCACTAGAAGATGGAGAGTTCTAGTCCTGTCTTAGATATGAAAGCCACTTGGGTAACTTTGGGCTAATCACCAGGAGACAGAGAGTTCTAGTCCCGTCTTAGATATAAAAGCTATCTGGGTGACTTTGGGCCAATCACCAGTTGAGTTTTAATCCCATCTTAGATATGAAAGCAAGCTGGGTGACTTTGGGCCTATCACCAGGAGATGGTGAGTTCTAGTCCCGACTTAGATATGAAAGCTATCTGGGTGGCTTTGGGCCTATCACCAGGAGACAGAGAGTTCTAGTCCTGTCTTGGATATGAAAGCCAGCTGAGGACTTTGGGCCAATCACCAGGAGATGGTGAGTTCTAGTCCCGTCTTAGATATGAAAGCTATCTGGGTGACTTTGGGCCAATCACCAATTGAGTTTTAATCCCATCTTAGATATGAAAGCAAGCTGGGTGACTTTGGGCCTATCACCAGGAGATGATGAGTTCTAGTGCCGTCTTAGATATGAAAGCTATCTGGGTGACTTTGGGCCTATCACCAGGAGACAGAGAGTTCTAGTCCTGTCTTGGATATGAAAGCCAGCTGGGGACTTTGGGCCAATCACCAGGAGATGGTGAGTTCTAGTCCCGTCTTAGATATGAAAGCTATCTGGGTGACTTTGGGCCAATCACCAGGAGATGGAGAGTTCTAGATCCGTCTTAGATATGAAAGCTAGGTGGGTGAATTTGGGCCGATCACCAGTTGAATTGTAGTCCTTTTTTAAATATGAAAGCCAGCTGGGTGATTTTTGGCCTATCACCAGGAGACGGAGAGTTCTAGTCCCATCCTAGTTATGAAAGCTAGCTGGGTGACTTTGGGCCAATCACCAGTTGATTTTAGTCCCGTGTTAGATATGAAAGCCAGCTTGGTGACCTTGGGCCAGTCACCAGGAGACGGAGAGTTCTAGTCCCGTCTTAGATGTGAAAGTTAGCTCGATGAATTTGGCCCAATCATCAGTTGAGTTCTAGACCCGTTTTAGATATGAAAGCTATCTTGGTGACTTTGGGCCAATCACCAGTTAAGTTCTAATCCCGTCTTAGATATGAAAGCTAGCTGGGTGACTTTGGGCCTATCACCAGGAGACAGAGAGTTCTAGTCCCGTCTTAGATATGAAATCTAGCTGGGTGACTTTGGGCCAATCACAAGGAGACGGTGAGTTCTAGATCCGTCTTAGATATGAAAGCTAGCTGGGTTACTTTGGGCCTATCACCAGGAGATGGAGAGTTCTAGATCCGTCTTAGATATTTAAGCTAGGTGGGTGACTTTGGACCAATCACCAGGACACAGTGAGTTCTAGTCCCATCTTAGATATGAAAGCTAGCTGGGTGAATTTGGGCCAACCCCCAGTTGAGTTGTAGTCCTTTTTTAGATATGAAAGCCAGCTGGGTGAATTTGGGCCTATCACCAGGAGATGGTGAGTTCTAATCGCCTCTTAGATATGAAAGTTAGCTGGGTGATTTTGGACCAATCACCAGTTGAGTTCTAGTCCCGTTTTAGATATGAAAGCTATCTGGGTGACTTTGGGCCTATCACCAGGAGACGGAGAGTTCTAGTCCTGTCTTAGATATGAAAGCCACTTGGGTGACTTTGGGCCAATCACTAGAAGATGGAGAGTTCTAGTCCTGTCTTAGATATGAAAGCCAATTGGGTAACTTTGGGCTAATCACCAGGAGACGGGGCGTTCTAGTTCCGTCTTAGATATGAAAGCCACTTGGGTAACTTTGGGCCAATCACTAGAAGATGGAGAGTCCTAGTCCTGTCTTAGATATGAAAGCCACTTGGGTAACTTTGGGCTAATCACCAGGAGACGGAGAGTTCTAGTTCCGTCTTAGATATGAAAGCCACTTTGGTAACTTTGGGCCAATCACTAGGAGACGGAGAGTTCGAGTCCCGTCTTAGATATGAAAGCTACTTGGGTAATTTTGGGCTAATCACCAGGAGACGGAGAGTTCTAGTTCCGTCTTAGATATGAAAGCCACTTGGGTAACTTTGGGCCAATGACTAGGAGATGGTGAGTTCTACTCCTCTTTTAGATATGAAAGCCAGCTGGATGAATTTGGGCCTATCACCAGAAGATGGAGAGTTCTAGTCTCGTCTTAGATATGAAAGCTAGGTGGGTGATTTTGGACCAATCACCAGTTGAATTCTAGTCCTGTTTTAGGTATGAAAGCCAGATGGGTGACTTTGGACCAATCACCAGGAGACGGAGAGTTCTATTTCCGTTTTAGATATGAAAGCCACTTCGGTAACTTTGGGCCAATCACCAGGAGATGGAGAGTTCTAGTCCCGTCTTAGATATGAAAGCTACTTGGATAATTTTTGGCTAATCACCAGGAGACGGAGAGTTCTAGTTCCGTCTTAGTTATGAAAGCCACTTGGGTAACTTTGGGCCAATCACTAGGAGATGGAGAGTTCTAGTCCCGTCTTAGATATGAAAGCTACTTGGGTAATTTTGGGCTAATCACCAGGAGACGGAGAGTTCTAGTTCCGTCTTAGATATGAAAGCCAGATGGGTGACTTTGGGCCAATCACTAGGAGATGGAGAGTTCTAGTCCCGTCTTAGATATGAAAGCCACTTGGGTAACTTTGGGCTAATCACCAGGAGACAGAGAGTTCTAGTCCCGTCGTAGATATGAAAGCTAGCTGGGTTACTTTGGGCCTATCACCAGGAGACCGAGAGTTCTAGTCCTGTTTTAGATGTGAAAGCCAGCTGGGGACTTTGGGCCAATCACCAGGAGATGGTGAGTTCTAGTCCCGTCTTAGATATAAAAGCTATCTGGGTGACTTTGGGCCAATCACCAGTTGAGTTTTAATCCCATCTTAGATATGAAAGCAAGCTGGGTGACTTTGGGCCTATCACCAGGAGATGGTGAGTTCTAGTCCCGACTTAGATATGAAAGCTATCTGGGTGGCTTTGGGCCTATCACCAGGAGACAGAGAGTTCTAGTCCTGTCTTGGATATGAAAGCCAGCTGAGGACTTTGGGCCAATCACCAGGAGATGGTGAGTTCTAGTTCCGTCTTAGATATGAAAGCTATCTGGGTGACTTTGGGCCAATCACCAATTGAGTTTTAATCCCATCTTAGATATGAAAGCAAGCTGGGTGACTTTGGGCCTATCACCAGGAGATGATGAGTTCTAGTCCCGTCTTAGATATGAAAGCTATCTGGGTGACTTTGGGCCTATCACCAGGAGACAGAGAGTTCTAGTCCTGTCTTGGATATGAAAGCCAGCTGGGTTACTTTGGGCCTATCACCAGGAGATGGAGAGTTCTAGATCCATCTTAGATATGAAAGCTAGGTGGGTGAATTTGGGCCGATCACCAGTTGAATTGTAGTCCTTTTTTAAATATGAAAGCCAGCTGGGTGATTTTTGGCCTATCACCAGGAGACGGAGAGTTCTAGTCCCATCCTAGTTATGAAAGCTAGCTGGGTGACTTTGGGCCAATCACCAGTTGATTTTAGTCCCGTGTTAGATATGAAAGCCAGCTTGGTGACCTTGGGCCAGTCACCAGGAGACGGAGAGTTCTAGTCCCGTCTTAGATGTGAAAGTTAGCTCGATGAATTTGGCCCAATCATCAGTTGAGTTCTAGACCCGTTTTAGATATGAAAGCTATCTTGGTGACTTTGGGCCAATCACCAGTTAAGTTCTAATCCCGTCTTAGATATGAAAGCTAGCTGGGTGACTTTGGGCCTATCACCAGGAGACAGAGAGTTCTAGTCCCGTCTTAGATATGAAATCTAGCTGGGTGACTTTGGGCCAATCACAAGGAGACGGTGAGTTCTAGATCCGTCTTAGATATGAAAGCTAGCTGGGTTACTTTGGGCCTATCACCAGGAGATGGAGAGTTCTAGATCCGTCTTAGATATTTAAGCTAGGTGGGTGACTTTGGACCAATCACCAGGAGACAGTGAGTTCTAGTCCCATCTTAGATATGAAAGCTAGCTGGGTGAATTTGGGCCAACCCCCAGTTGAGTTGTAGTCCTTTTTTAGATATGAAAGCCAGCTGGGTGAATTTGGGCCTATCACCAGGAGATGGTGAGTTCTAATCGCCTCTTAGATATGAAAGTTAGCTGGGTGATTTTGGACCAATCACCAGTTGAGTTCTAGTCCCGTTTTAGATATGAAAGCTATCTGGGTGACTTTGGGCCTATCACCAGGAGACGGAGAGTTCTAGTCCTGTCTTAGATATGAAAGCCACTTGGGTGACTTTGGGCCAATCACTAGAAGATGGAGAGTTCTAGTCCTGTCTTAGATATGAAAGCCAATTGGATAACTTTGGGCTAATCACCAGGAGACGGGGCGTTCTAGTTCCGTCTTAGATATGAAAGCCACTTGGGTAACTTTGGGCCAATCACTAGAAGATGGAGAGTCCTAGTCCTGTCTTAGATATGAAAGCCACTTGGGTAACTTTGGGCTAATCACCAGGAGACGGAGAGTTCTAGTTCCGTCTTAGATATGAAAGCCACTTTGGTAACTTTGGGCCAATCACTAGGAGACGGAGAGTTCGAGTCCCGTCTTAGATATGAAAGCTACTTGGGTAATTTTGGGCTAATCACCAGGAGACGGAGAGTTCTAGTTCCGTCTTAGATATGAAAGCCACTTGGGTAACTTTGGGCCAATGACTAGGAGATGGTGAGTTCTACTCCTCTTTTAGATATGAAAGCCAGCTGGATGAATTTGGGCCTATCACCAGAAGATGGAGAGTTCTAGTCTCATCTTAGATATGAAAGCTAGGTGGGTGATTTTGGACCAATCACCAGTTGAATTCTAGTCCTGTTTTAGGTATGAAAGCCAGATGGGTGACTTTGGACCAATCACCAGGAGACGGAGAGTTCTATTTCCGTTTTAGATATGAAAGCCACTTGGGTAACTTTGGGCCAATCACTAGGTGACGGAGAGTTCTAGTCCTGTCTTAGATAGGAATGCCACTTGGGTAACATTGAGCAAATCACTAGGAGACGGTGAATTCTAACCCCATCTTAGATATGAAAGCTAGCTGGGGCCAATCACCAGTTGTGTTCTAGTCCTGTTTTAGATATGAAAGCTACTTGGGTAACTTTGGGCTAATTACCAGGAGACAGAGAGTTCTAGTTCCGTCTTAGATAGGAAAGCCACTTGGGTAACTTTGGGCCAATCACTAGAAGATGGAGAGTTCTAGTCCTGTCTTAGATATGAAAGCCATTTGGGTAACTTTGGGCTAATCACCAGGAGACGGAGAGTTCTAGTTCCGTCTTAGATATGAAAGCGACTTGGGTAACTTTGGGCCAATCACTAGGAGATGGAGAGTTCTAGTCCCATCTTAGATATGAAAGCTACTTGGGTAAGTTTGGGCTAATCACCAGGAGACGGAGAGTTCTAGTTCCGTCTTAGATATGAAAGCCAGTTGGGTAACTTTGGGCCAATCACTAGGAGATGGTGAGTTCTAGTCCTGTTTTAGATATGAAAGCCAGCTGGATGAATTTGGGCCTATCACCAGGAGATGGAGCGTTCTAGTCCCGTCTTAGATATGAAAGCTAGCTGTGTGACTTTGGGCCTATCACCAGGAGACAGAGAGTTCTAGTCCCGTCTTAGATATGAAAGCTAGTTGGGTTACTTTGGGCCTATCACCAGGAGACGGAGAGTTCTAGAACCGTCTTAGATATGAAAGCTAGCTGGGTTACTTTGGTCCTATCACCAGGAAATGGAGAGATCTAGATCCGTCTTAGATATGAAAGCTAGGTGGGTGACTTTGGACAAATCACCAGGAGATAGTGAGTTCTAGTCCCGTCTTAGATATGAAAGGTAGCTGGGTGAATTTGGGCCAATCACCAGTTGAGTTGTAATCCTTTTTTAGATATGAAAGCCAGCTGGGTGAAATTGGGCCTATCACCAGGAGATGGTGAGTTGTAATCCCCTCTTAGATATGAAAGTTAGCTGGGTGACTTTGGACCAATCACCAGTGGAGTTCTAGTCCTGTTTTAGATATGAAAGCCAGCTGGGTGATTTTTGGCCTATCACCAGGAGATGGAGAGTTCTAGAACCATCTTAGATATGAAAGGTAGCTGAGGTCAATCACTAGTTGAGTTCTAGTCCTGTTTTAGATATGAAAGCCAGATGGGTGACTTTGGGCCTATCACCAGGAGACGGAGAGTTCTAGTCCTGTTTTAGATTTAAAAGCCAGCTGGGGACTTTGGGCCAATCACCAGGAGATGGTGAGTTCTAGTCCCGTTTTAGATATGAAAGCTAGCTGGGTTACTTTGGGCCTATCACAAGGAGACGGTGAGTTCTTGTCCCGTCTTAGATATTAAAGCTAGCTGGGTTACTTTGGGCCTATCCCCAGGAGATGGATAGTTCTAGATCCGTCTTAAATATGAAAGCTAGGTGGGTGAATTTGGGCCAATCACCAGTTGAGTTGTAGTCCTTTTTTAGATATGAAAGCCAGCTGGGTGAATTTGGGCCTATCACCAGGGGATGGTGAGTTCTAATCCCCTCTTAGATTTGAAAGTTAGCTGGGTGACTTTGGACCAATCACCAGTGGAGTTCTAGTCCTGTTTTAGATATGAAAGCCAGCTGGGTGATTTTTGGCATATCACCAGGAGACGGAGAATTCTAGTCCCATCTTAGATATGAAAGCTAGCTGGGTGAGTTTGGGCCAATCACTAGTTGAGTTCTAGTCCTGTTTTCGATATGAAAGTCAGATGAGTGACTTTGGGCCTATCATTAGGAGATGGTGAGTTCTAGGACCGTCTTAGATATGAAAGCTAGCTGGGTGACTTTGGGCCAATCAACAGGTGACGGAGTGTTCTTAGATTTGAAAGCCAGCTGGGGACTTTGGGCTAATGACAGGAAATGGTGAGTTCTAGTCCTGTCTTAGATGTGAAATTTAGCTTGATGAATTTGGCCCAATCACCAGTTGAGTTCTAGTGCCGTTTTAGATATGAAAGCTATCTGGGTGACTTTGGGCCTATCACCAGGAGACGGAGAGTTCCAGTCCTGTCTTAGATATGAAAGCCACTTGGGTGACTTTGGTCCAATCACTAGAAGATGGAGAGTTCTAGTCCTGTCTTAGATATGAAAGCCACTTGGGTAACTTTGGGCTAATCACAAGGAGACGGAGAGTTCTAGTTCCGTCTTTGATATGAAAGCCACTTTGGTAACTTTGGGCCAATCACTAGGAGATGGAGAGTTCTAGTCCCGTCTTAGATATGAAAGCTACTTGGGTAACTTTGGGCTAATCCCCAGGAGATGGAGAGTTCTAGTTCCGTCTTAGATATGAAAGCCACTTGCGTAACTTTGAGCCAATCACTAGGAGATGGTGAGTTCTAGTCCTATTTTAGATATGAAAGCCAGCTGGATGAATTTGGGCCTATCACCAGGAGATGGAGAGTTCTAGTCCCATCTTAGATATGAAAGCTTGGTGGGTGATTTTGGACCAATCACCAGTTGAGTTCTAGTCCTGTTTTAGGTATGAAAGCCAGATGGGTGACTTTGGACCAATCACCAGGAGACAGAGAGTTCTAATTCTGTTTTAGATATGAAAGCCACTTGGGTAATTTTGGACCAATCACTAGGTGACTGAGAGTTCTAGTCCTGTCTTAGATATGAAAGACACTTGGGTAACATTGAGCAAATCACTAGGAGACGGTGAGTTCTAATCCCATCTTAGATATGAAAGCTAGCTGGGGCCAATCACTAGTTGTGTTCTAGTCCTGTTTTATATATGAAAGCCAGCTGGATGAATTTGGGCCAATCACCAGTTGAGTTGTAGTCCTTTTTTAGATATGAAAGCCAGCTGGGTGAAATTGGGCCTATCACCAGGAGATGGTGAGTTCTAATCCCCTCTTAGATATGAAAGTTAGCTGGGTGACTTTGGACCAATCACCAGTGGAGTTCTAGTCCTTTTTTAGATATGAAAGCCAGCTGGGTGATTTTTGGC
The DNA here is from genome assembly GCA_033807585.1 of Hydrophis major. Taxonomy (NCBI): domain Eukaryota; kingdom Metazoa; phylum Chordata; class Lepidosauria; order Squamata; family Elapidae; genus Hydrophis; species Hydrophis major. The sequence continues at coordinate 2,428,687 of CM066343.1, read as the reverse complement.
CTATCACCAGGAGACGGAGAGTTCTAGAACCATCTTAGATATGAAAGGTAGCTGGTGTCAATCACTAGTTGAGTTCTAGTCCTGTTTTAGATATGAAAGCCAGATGGGTGACTTTGGGCCAATCACCAGGAGACGTAGAGTTCTAGTCCTGTTTTAGATTTAAAAGCCAGCTGGGGACTTTGGGCCAATCACCAGGAGATGGTGAGTTCTAGTCCCGTTTTAGATATGAAAGCTAGCTGGGTTACTTTGGGCCTATCACAAGGAGACGGTGAGTTCTTGTCCCATCTTAGATATGAAAGCTAGCTGGGTTACTTTGGGCCTATCACCAGGAGATGGATAGTTGTAGATCCGTCTTAGATATGAAAGCTAGGTGGGTGAATTTGGGCCAATTACCAGTGGAGTTCTAGTCCTGTCTTAGATATGAAGGCTAGCCAGATGCGGACTTTGGGCTAATCTCAGGAAATGGTGAGTTCTAATCCTGTCTTAGATGTGAAATTTAGCTGGATGAATTTGGCCCAATCACCAGTTGAGTTCTAGTGCCGTTTTAGATATGAAAGCTATCTGGGTGACTTTGGGCCTATCACCAGGAGACGGAGAGTTCTAGTCCTGTCTTAGATATGAAAGCTAGCTGGGGCCAATCACTATTTGTGTTCTAGTCCTGTTTTAGATATGAAAGCCAGCTGGATGAATTTGGGCCAATCACCATGGGATGGTGAGTTCTAGTCCCGTCTTAGATATGAAAGCTACTTGGGTAACTTTGGGCCAATCACTAGAAGATGGAGAGTTGTAGTCCTGTCTTAGATATGAAAGCCACTTGGGTAACTTTGGGCTAATCACCAGGAGACGGAGAGTTCTAATCCCATCTTAGATATGAAAGCTAGCTGGGGCCAATCACTATTTGTCTTCTATTCCTGTTTTAGATATGAAAGCCAGCTGGATGAATTTAGGCCAATCACCAGGGGATGGTGAGTTCTAGTCCCGTCTTAGATATGAAAGCTACTTGGATAACTTTGGACTAATCACCAAGAGACAGAGAGTTCCAGTTCCGTCTTAGATATGAAAGCCACTTGGGTAACTTTGGGCCAATCACTAGAAGATGGAGAATTCTAGTCCTGTCTTAGATATGAAAGCCACTTGGGTAACTTTGGGCTAATCACCAGGAGACGGAGAGATCTAGTCCCGTCTTAGATATGAAAGCCAATTGGGTAACTTTGGGCCAATCACTAGGAGATGGAGAGTTCCAGTCCCGCCTTAGATATGAAAGCTACTTGGATAAGTTTGGGCTAATCACCAGGAGACGGAGAGTTCTAGTTCCGTCTTAGATATGAAAGCCACTTGGGTAACTTTGGGCCAATCACTAGAAGATGGAGAGTTCTAGTCCTGTCTTAGATATGAAAGCCACTTGGGTAACTTTGGGCTAATCACCAGGAGACGGAGAGATCTAGTCCCGTCTTAGATATGAAAGCCAATTGGGTAACTTTGGGCCAATCACTAGGAGATGGAGAGTTCCAGTCCCGCCTTAGATATTTAAGCTACTTGGATAAGTTTGGGCTAATAACCAGGAGACGGAGAGTTCTAGTCCCGTCTTAGATATGAAAGCTAGCTGGGTTACTTTGGGCCTATCACCAGGAGACGGAGAGTTCTAGAACCGTCTTAGATATGAAAGCTAGCTGGGTTACTTTGGTCCTATCACCAGGAAATGGAGAGATCTAGATCCGTCTTAGATATGAAAGCTAGGTGGGTGACTTTGGACAAATCACCAGGAGATAGTGAGTTCTAGTCCCGTCTTAGATATGAAAGCTAGCTGGGTGAATTTTTGCCAATCACCAGTTAAGTTGTAGTCCTTTTTTAGATATGAAAGCCAGCTGGGTGAAATTGGGCCTATCACCAGGAGATGGTGAGTTGTAATCCCCTCTTAGATATGAAAGTTAGCTGGGTGACTTTGGACCAATCACCAGTGGAGTTCTAGTCCTGTTTTAGATATGAAAGCCACTTGGGTAACTTTGGGCTAATCACCAGGAGACGGAGAGATCTAGTCCCGTCTTCGATATGAAAGCCAATTGGGTAACTTTGGGCTAATCACCAGGAGACGGAGAGATCTAGTCCCGTCTTAGATATGAAAGCCAATTGGGTAACTTTGGGCCAATCACTAGGAGATGGAGAGTCCCAGTCCCGCCTTAGATATGAAAGCTACTTGGATAAGTTTGGGCTAATCACCAGGAGACGGAGAGTTCTAGTTCCGTCTTAGATATGAAAGCCACTTGGGTAACTTTGGGCCAATCACTAGAAGATGGAGAGTTCTAGTCCTGTCTTAGATATGAAAGCCACTTGGATAACTTTGGGCTAATCACCAGGAGACGGAGAGATCTAGTCCCGTCTTAGATATGAAAGCCAATTGGGTAACTTTGGGCCAATCACTAGGAGATGGAGAGTCCCAGTCCCGCCTTAGATATGAAAGCTACTTGGATAAGTTTGGGCTAATCACCAGGAGACGGAGAGTTCTAGTCCCGTCTTAGATATGAAAGCTAGCTGGGTTACTTTGGGCCTATCACCAGGAGACGGAGAGTTCTAGAACCGTCTTAGATATGAAAGCTAGCTGGGTTACTTTGGTCCTATCACCAGGAAATGGAGAGATCTAGATCCGTCTTAGATATGAAAGCTAGCTGGGTTACTTTGGGCCTATCACCAGGAGATGGTGAGTTCTAGTCCCGTTTTAGATATGAAAGCTAGCTGGGTTACTTTGGGCCTATCACAAGGAGACGGTGAGTTCTTGTCCCGTCTTAGATATTAAAGCTAGCTGGGTTACTTTGGGCCTATCACCAGGAGATGGATAGTTCTAGATCCGTCTTAAATATGAAAGCTAGGTGGGTGAATTTGGGCCAATCACCAGTTGAGTTGTAGTCCTTTTTTAGATATGAAAACCAGCTGGGTGAATTTGGGCCTATCACCAGGGGATGGTGAGTTCTAATCCCCTCTTAGATTTGAAAGTTAGCTGGGTGACTTTGGACCAATCACCAGTGGAGTTCTAGTCCTGTTTTAGATATGAAAGCCAGCTGGGTGATTTTTGGCATATCACCAGGAGACGGAGAATTCTAGTCCCATCTTAGATATGAAAGCTAGCTGGGTGAGTTTGGGCCAATCACTAGTTGAGTTCTAGTCCTGTTTTCGATATGAAAGTCAGATGAGTGACTTTGGGCCTATCATTAGGAGATGGTGAGTTCGTGGACCGTCTTAGATATGAAAGCTAGCTGGGTGACTTTGGGCCAATCAACAGGAGACGGAGTGTTCTAATCCTGTTTTAGATTTGAAAGCCAGCTGGGGACTTTGGGCTAATGACAGGAAATGGTGAGTTCTAGTCCTGTCTTAGATGTGAAATTTAGCTTGATGAATTTGGCCCAATCACCAGTTGAGTTCTAGTGCCGTTTTAGATATGAAAGCTATCTGGGTGACTTTGGGCCTATCACCAGGAGACGGAGAGTTCCAGTCCTGTCTCAGATATGAAAGCCACTTGGGTGACTTTGGTCCAATCACTAGAAGATGGAGAGTTCTAGTCCTGTCTTAGATATGAAAGCCACTTGGGTAACTTTGGGCTAATCACAAGGAGACGGAGAGTTCTAGTTCCGTCTTTGATATGAAAGCCACTTCGGTAACTTTGGGCCAATCACTAGGAGATGGAGAGTTCTAGTCCCGTCTTAGATATGAAAGCTACTTGGGTAACTTTGGGCTAATCCCCAGGAGATGGAGAGTTCTAGTTCCGTCTTAGATATGAAAGCCACTTGCGTAACTTTGAGCCAATCACTAGGAGATGGTAAGTTCTAGTCCTATTTTAGATATGAAAGCCAGCTGGATGAATTTGGGCCTATCACCAGGAGATGGAGATTTCTAGTCCCATCTTAGATATGAAAGCTTGGTGGGTGATTTTGGACCAATCACCAGTTGAGTTCTAGTCCTGTTTTAGGTATGAAAGCCAGATGGGTGACTTTGGACCAATCACCAGGAGACAGAGAGTTCTAATTCTGTTTTAGATATGAAAGCCACTTGGGTAACTTTGGACCAATCACTAGGTGACTGAGAGTTCTAGTCCTGTCTTAGATATGAAAGACACTTGGGTAACATTGAGCAAATCACTAGGAGACGGTGAGTTCTAATCCCATCTTAGATATGAAAGCTAGCTGGGGCCAATCACTAGTTGTGTTCTAGTCCTGTTTTAGATATGAAAGCCAGCTGGATGAATTTGGGCCAATCACCAGGAGACAGAGAGTTCTAATTCTGTTTTAGATATGAAAGCCACTTGGGTAACTTTGGACCAATCACTAGGTGACTGAGAGTTCTAGTCCTGTCTTAGATGTGAAAGACACTTGGGTAACATTGAGCAAATCACTAGGAGACGGTGAGTTCTAATCCCATCTTAGATATGAAAGCTAGCTGGGGCCAATCACTAGTTGTGTTCTAGTCCTGTTTTATATATGAAAGCCAGCTGGATGAATTTGGGCCAATCACCAGTTGAGTTGTAGTCCTTTTTTAGATATGAAAGCCAGCTGGGTGAAATTGGGCCTATCACCAGGAGATGGTGAGTTCTAATCCCCTCTTAGATATGAAAGTTAGCTGGGTGACTTTGGACCAATCACCAGTGGAGTTCTAGTACTTTTTTAGATATGAAAGCCAGCTGGGTGATTTTTGGCCTATCACCAGGAGACGGAGAGTTCTAGAACCATCTTAGATATGAAAGGTAGCTGGGGTCAATCACTAGTTGAGTTCTAGTCCTGTTTTAGATTTAAAAGCCAGCTGGGGACTTTGGGCCAATCACCAGGAGATGGTGAGTTCTAGTCCCGTTTTAGATATGAAAGCTAGCTGGGTTACTTTGGGCCTATCACAAGGAGACGGTGAGTTCTTGTCCCGTCTGAGATATGAAAGCTAGCTGGGTTACTTTGGGCCTATCACCAGGAGATGGATAGTTCTAGATCCGTCTTAGATATGAAAGCTAGGTGGGTGAATTTGGGCCAATCACCAGTGGAGTTCTAGTCCTGTTTTAGATATGAAAGCAAGCTGGGTGATTTTTGGCATATCACCAGGAGATGGAGAATTCTAGTCCCATCTTAGATATGAAAGCTAGCTGGGTGAGTTTGGGCCAATCACTAGTTGAGTTCTAGTCCTGTTTTAGATTTAAAAGCCAGCTGGGGACTTTGGGCCAATCACCAGGAGATGGTGAGCTCTAGTACCGTCTTAGATATGAAAGCTAGCTGGGTGACTTTGGGTCAATCAACAGGAGACGGAGTATTCTAGTCCTGTCTTAGATATGAAGGCTAGCCAGATGCGGACTTTGGGCTAATCTCAGGAAATGGTGAGTTCTAGTCCTGTCTTAGATGTGAAATTTAGCTGGATGAATTTGGCCCAATCACCAGTTGAGTTCTAGTGCCGTTTTAGATATGAAAGCTATCTGGGTGACTTTGGGCCTATCACCAGGAGACGGAGAGTTCTAGTCCTGTCTTAGATATGAAAGCTAGCTGGGGCCAATCACTATTTGTGTTCTAGTCCTGTTTTAGATATGAAAGCCAGCTGGATGAATTTGGGCCAATCACCAGGGGATGGTGAGTTCTAGTCCCGTCTTAGATATGAAAGCTACTTGGGTAACTTTGGGCCAATCACTAGAAGATGGAGAGTTCTACTCCTGTCTTAGATATGAAAGCCACTTGGGTAACTTTGGGCTAATCAGCAAGAGACGGAGAGTTCTAATCCCATCTTAGATATGAAAGCTAGCTGGGGCCAATCACTATTTGTCTTCTATTCCTGTTTTAGATATGAAAGCCAGCTGGATGAATTTGGGCCAATCACCAGGGGATGGTGAGTTCTAGTCCCATCTTAGATATGAAAGCTACTTGGGTAACTTTGGGCTAATCACCAAGAGACAGAGAGTTCCAGTTCCGTCTTAGATATGAAAGCCACTTGGGTAACTTTGGGCCAATCACTAGAAGATGGAGAGTTCTAGTCCTGTCTTAGATATGAAAGCCACTTGGGTAACTTTGGGCTAATCACCAGGAGACGGAGAGATCTAGTTCCGTCTTAGATATGAAAGCCAATTGGGTAACTTTCGGCCAATCACTAGGAGATGGAGAGTTCCAGTCCCACCTTAGATATGAAAGCTACTTGGATAAGTTTGGGCTAATCACCAGGAGACGGAGAGTTCTAGTTCCATCTTAGATATGAAAGCCACTTGGGTGACTTTGGGCCAATGACTAGGAGATGGTGAGTTCTAGTCCTGTTTTAGATATGAAAGCCAGCTGGATGAATTTGGGCCTATCACCAGGAGATGGAGCGTTCTAGTCCCGTTTTAGATATGAAAGCTATCTGGGTGACTTTGGGCCAATCAACAGTTGAGTTCTAATCCCGTCTTAGATATGAAAGCTAGCTGAGTGACTTTGGGCCTATCTCCAGGTGAAGGAGAGTTCTAGTCCCGTCTTAGATATGAAAGCTAGCTGTGTGACTTTGGGCCTATCACCAGAAGATGGTGAGTTCTAGTCCCGTCTTAGATATGAAAGCTAGCTGGGTTACTTTGGGCCTATCACCAGGAGACGGAGAGTTCTAGAACCGTCTTAGATATGAAAGCTAATTGGGTTACTTTGGTCCTATCAGCAGGAGATGGAGAGTTCTAGATCCGTCTTAGATATGAAAGCTAAGTGAGTGACTTTGGACCAATCACCAGGAGACAGTGAGTTCTAGTCCCGTCTTAGATATGAAAGCTAGCTGGGTGAATTTGGGCCAATCACTAGTTGAGTTGTAGTCCTTTTTTAGATATGAAAGCCAGATGGGTGACTTTGGAACAATCACCAGGAGACAGAGAGTTCTAATTCTGTTTTAGATATGAAAGCCACTTGGGTAACTTTGGGCCAATCACTAGGTGACGGAGAGTTCTAGTCCTGTCTTAGATATGAAAGACACTTGGGTAACATTGAACAAATCACTAGAAGACGGTGAGTTCTAATCCCATCTTAGATATGAAAGCTAGCTGGGGCCAATCACTAGTTGTGTTCTAGTCCTCTTTTAGTTATGAAAGCCAGCTGGGTGAATTTGGGCCTATCACCAGGAGATGGTGAGTTCTAATCCCCTCTTAGATATGAAACTTAGCTTGGTGACTTTGGACCAATCACCAGTGGAGTTCTAGTCCTGTTTTAGATATGAAAGCAAGCTGGATGAATTTGGGCCAATCACCAGGGGATGGTGAGTTCTAGTCCCGTCCTAGGTATGAAAGCTACTTGGGTAACTTTGGGCTAATCACCAGGAGATGGAGAGTTCTAGTTCCGTATTAGATACGAAAGCCACTTGGATAACTTTGGGCCAATCACTAGAAGATGGAGAGTTCTAGTCCTGTCTTAGATATGGAAGCCACTTAGGTAACTTTGGGCTAATCACCAGGAGACGGAGAGTTCTAGTTCCGTCTTAGATATGAAAGCCACTTGGGTAACTTTGGGCCAATCACTAGGAGATGGAGAGTTCTAGTCCCGTCTTAGATATGAAAGCTACTTGGGTAATTTTGGGCTAATCACCAGGAGACGGAGAGTTCCAGTTCTGTCTTAGATATGAAAGCCACTTGGGTAACTTTGGGCCAACCACTAGGAGATGGAGAGTTATAGTCCCGTCTTAGATATGAAAGCTACTTGGGTAACTTTGGGCTAATCACCAGGAGACGGAGAGTTCTAGTTCCGTCTTAGATATGAAAGCCACTTGGGTAACTTTGGGCCAATCACTAGGAGATGGAGAGTTCTAGTTCCGTCTTAGATATGAAAGCCCCTTGGGTAACTTTGGGCCAATCACTAGGAGATGGAGAGTTCTAGTCCCGTCTTAGATATGAAAGCTACTTGGGTAACTTTGGGTAATCACCAGGAGACGGAGAGTTCTAGTTCTGTCATAGATATGAAAGCCACTTGGGTAACTTTGGGCCAATCACTAGGAGAAGGTGAGTTCTAGTCCTGTTTTAGATATGAAAGCCAGCTGGATGAATTTGGGCCTATCACCAGGAGATGGAGAGTTCTAGTCCCGTTTTAGATATGAAAGCTATCTGGGTGACTTTGGGCCAATCACCAGTTGAGTTCTAATCCCGTCTTAGATATGAAAGCTAGCTGAGTGACTTTGGGCCTATCACCAGGAGATGGAGAGTTCTAGTCCCGTCTTAGATATGAAAGCTAGCTGGGTGACTTTGGGCCTATCATCAGGAGACAGAGAGTTCTAGTCCCGTCTTAGATATGAAAGCTAGCTGGGTTACTTTGGGCCTATCACCAAGAGACGGAGAGTTCTAGAACCGTCTTAGATATGAAAGCTAGCTGGGGCCAATCACTAGTTGAGTTCTTGTCCTGTTTTAGATATGAAAGCCAGATGGGTGACTTTGGGCCTATCACCAGGAGATGGAGAGTTCTAGTCCTGTTTTAGATGTGAAAGCCAGCTGGGGACTTTGGGCCAATCACCACGGGATGGTGAGTTCTAGTCCCGTTTTAGATATGAAAGCTATCTGGGTGACTTTGGGCCAATCACCAGTTGAGTTCTAATCCCGTCTTAGATATGAAAGCTAGCTGAGTGACTTTGGGCCTATCACCAGGAGATGGAGAGTTCTAATCCCGTCTTAGATATGAAAGCTAGCTGGGTGACTTTGGGCCTATCACCAGGAGACAGAGAGTTCTAGTCCTGTCTTAGATATGAAAGCTAGCTGGGTTACTTTGGGCCTATCACCAGGAGACGGATAGTTCTAGAACCGTCTTAGATATGAAAGCTAGCTGGGCTACTTTGGTCCTATTACCAGGAGATGGAGAGTTCTAGATCCGTCTTTGATATGAAAGCTAGGTGGGTGACTTTGGACCAATCACCAGGATATGGTGAGTTCTAGTCCCGTCTTAGGTATGAAAGCTGGCTGGGTGAATTTGGGCAATCACCAGTTGAGTTGTAGTCCTTTTTTAGATATGAAAGCTAGGTGGGTGACTTTGGGCTAATCACCAGGAGACGGAGAGTTCTAGTCCTGTCTTAGATTTGAAAGCTACTTGGGTAACTTTGGGCTAATCACGAAGAGACGGAGAGTTCTAGTCCCATCTTAGATATGAAAGCTAGGTGGGTGACTTTGGACCAATCAACAGAAGACAGTGAGTCTAGTCCCGTCTTAGATATGAAAGCTAGCTGGGTGACATTGGATCAATCACCAGTTGAGTTCTAATCCTGTTTTAGATATGAAAGCCAGATGGGTGACTTTGGCCCTATCACCAAAAGACAAAGATTTCTAATCCCGTCTTAAAAATGAAAGCTAACTGGAAAACTTTGGGCCAATCACCAGTTGAGTTCTAGTCCCATCTTAGATATGAAAGCTAGCTGGGTGACTTTGGGCCTATCATTAGGAGATGGAGAGTTCTAGTCCCGTCTTAGATATGAAAGCTAGCTGGGTGACCTTGGGCCAATCAAAAGGAGACGGAGTGTTCTAGTCCTGTTTTAGATTTGAAAGCCAGCTGGGGACTTTGGGCTAATCACAGGAAATGGTGAGTTCTAGTCCTCTCTTAGATGTGAAATTTAGCTGGATGAATTTGCCCCAATCACCAGTTGAGTTCTAGTCCCATCTTAGATATGAAAGCTAGCTTGGTGACTTTGGGCCTATCATTAGGAGATGGAGAGTTCTAGTCCCGTCTTAGATATGAAAGCTATCTGGGTGACTTTGGGCCAATCACCAGGAGACGGAGAGTTCTAGTCCTGTCTTAGATATGAAAGCCACTTGAGTGACTTTGAACCAATCACCAGGAGACGGAGAGTTCTACTTCCATTTTAGATATGAAAGCCACTTGGGTAACTTTGGGCCAATCACTAGGAGACGGAGAGTTCTAATCCTGTCTTAGATATGAAAGCCACTTGGGTAACATTGAGCAAATCACTAGGAGACGGTGAGTTCTAATCCCATCTTAGATATGAAAGCTAGCTGGGGCCAATCACTAGTTGTGTTCTAGTCCTGTTTTAGATATGAAAGCCAGCTGGATGAATTTGGGCCAATCACCACGGGATGGTGAGTTCTAGTCCCGTCTTAGATATGAAAGCCACTTGGGTAACTTTGGGCTAATCACCAGGAGACGGAGAGTTCTAGTTCCGTCTTAGATATAAAAGCCACTTGGGTAACTTTGGGCCAATCACTAGAAGATGGAGAGTTCTAGTCCTGTCTTAGATATGAAAGCCACTTGGGTAACTTTGGGCTAATCACCAGGAGACGGAGAGTTCTAGTTCCGTCTTAGATATAAAAGCCACTTGGGTAACTTTGGGCCAATCACTTGGAGATGGTGAGTTCTAGTCCTGTTTTAGATATGAAAGCCAGCTGGATGAATTTGGGCCTATCACCAGGAGATGGAGAGTTCTAGTCCCGTCTTAAATATGAAAGCTAGGTGGGTGACTTTGGACCAATCACCAGTTGAGTTCTAGTCCTGTTTTAGGTATGAAAGCCAGATGGGTGACTTTGGGCCTATCACCAGGAGATGGAAAGTTCTAGTTCGATCTTAGATATGAAAGCCACTTGGGTAACTTTAGGCCAATCACTAGGAGATGGAGAGTTCTAGATCCGTCTTAGATATGAAAGCTAGGTGGGTGACTTTGGACCAATCACCAGGAGACAGTGATTTCTAGTCCCCTCTTAGGTATGAAAGCTAGCTGGGTGAATTTGGGTAATCACGAGTTGAGTTGTTGTCCTTTTTTAGATATGAAAGCCAGCTGGGTGAATTTGGGCCTATCACCAAGAGATGGTGAGTTCTAATCCCCTCTTAGATATGAAAGTTAGCTGGGTGATTTTGGACCAATCACCAGTGGAGTTCTAGTCCTCTTTTAGATATGAAAGCCAGCTGGATGAATTTGGGCCAATCACCAGGGGATGGTGAGTTCTAGTTCCGTCTTAGATATGAAAGCTACTTGGATAACTTTGGGCCAATCACTAAAAGATGGAGAGTTCTAGTCCTGTCTTAGATATGAAAGCTACTTGGGTAACTTTGGGCTAATCACCAGGAGACGGAGAGTTCTAGGTCCGTCTTAGATATGAAAGCCACTTGGGTAACTTTGGGCCAATCACTAGGAGATGGAGAGTTCTAGTCCTGTCTTAGATATGAAAGCTACTTGGGTAACTCTGGGCTAATCACCAGGAGACGGAGAGTTCTAGTTCCGTCTTAGATATGAAAGCCACTTGGGTAACTTTGGGCCAATCACTAGGAGATGGTGAGTTCTAGTCCTGTTTTAGATATGAAAGCCAGCTGGATGAATTTGGGCCTATCACAAGGAGATGGCGAGTTCTAGTCCCGTCTTAGATATGAAAGCTAGCTGGGTTACTTTGGGCTAATCACCAGGAGATGGTGAGTTCTAGTCCCATCTTAGATATGAAAGCTATCTGGGTGACTTTGGGCCAATCACCAGTTGAGTTCTAATCCCGTCTTAGGTATGAAAGCTAGCTGAGTGACTTTGGGCCTATCACAAGGAGATGGAGAGTTCTAGTCCCGACTTAGATATGAAATCTAGCTGGGTGACTTTGGGCCTATCACCAGGAGACAGAGAGTTCTAGTCCCGTCTTAGATATGAAAGCTAGCTGGGTTACTTTGGGCCTATCACCAGGAGACGGAGAGTTCTAGAACCGTCTTAGATATGAAAGCTAGCTGGGGCCAATCACGAGTTGAGTTCTTGTCCTGTTTTAGATATGAAAGCCAGCTGGATGAATTTGGGCCTATCACCAGGAGATGGAGAGTTCTAGTCCCGTCTTAGATATGAAAGCTAGGTGGGTGACTTTGGACCAATCACCAGTTGAGTTCTAGTCCTGTTTTAGGTATGAAAGCCAGATGGGTGACTTTGGGCCTATCACAAGGAGATGGCGAGTTCTAGTCCCGTCTTAGATATGAAAGCTAGCTGCGTTACTTTGGGCTAATCACCAGGAGATGGTGAGTTCTAGTCCCATCTTAGATATGAAAGCTATCTGGGTGACTTTGGGCCAATCACCAGTTGAGTTCTAATCCCGTCTTAGGTATGAAAGCTAGCTGAGTGACTTTGGGCCTATCACAAGGAGATGGAGAGTTCTAGTCCCGACTTAGATATGAAATCTAGCTGGGTGACTTTGGGCCTATCACCAGGAGACAGAGAGTTCTAGTCCCGTCTTAGATATGAAAGCTAGCTGGGTTACTTTGGGCCTATCACCAGGAGACGGAGAGTTCTAGAACCGTCTTAGATATGAAAGCTAGCTGGGGCCAATCACGAGTTGAGTTCTTGTCCTGTTTTAGATATGAAAGCCAGCTGGATGAATTTGGGCCTATCACCAGGAGATGGAGAGTTCTAGTCCCGTCTTAGATATGAAAGCTAGGTGGGTGACTTTGGACCAATCACCAGTTGAGTTCTAGTCCTGTTTTAGGTATGAAAGCCAGATGGGTGACTTTGGGCCTATCACCAGGAGATGCAAAGTTCTAGTTCGATCTTAGATATGAAAGCCACTTGGGTAACTTTATGCCAATCACTAGGAGATGGAGAGTTCTAGTCCTGTCTTAGATATAAAAGCCACTTGGGTTACTTTGGACCAATCACCAGGAGATGGAGAGTTCTAGTCCCGTCTTAGATATGAAAGCTAGCTGGGTGACTTTGGTCCTATTACCAGGAGATGGAGAGTTCTCGATCCGTCTTAGATATGAAAGCTAGGTGGGTGACTTTGGACCAATCACCAGGAGACAGTGAGTTCTAGTCCCCTCTTAGGTATGAAAGCTAGCTGGGTGAATTTGGGCAATCACCAGTTGAGTTGTAGTCCTGTTTTCGATATGAAAGTCAGATGAGTGACTTTGGGCCTATCATTAGGAGATGGTGAGTTCTAGGACCGTCTTAGATATGAAAGCTAGCTGGGTGACTTTGGGCCAATCAACAGGAGACGGAGTGTTCTAGTCCTGTTTTAGATTTGAAAGCCAGCTGGGGACTTTGGGCTAATGACAGGAAATGGTGAGTTCTAGTCCTGTCTTAGATGTGAAATTTAGCTTGATGAATTTGGCCCAATCACCAGTTGAGTTCTAGTGCCGTTTTAGATATGAAAGCTATCTGGGTGACTTTGGGCCTATCACCAGGAGACGGAGAGTTCCAGTCCTGTCTTAGATATGAAAGCCACTTGGGTGACTTTGGTCCAATCACTAGAAGATGGAGAGTTCTAGTCCTGTCTTAGATATGAAAGCCACTTGGGTAACTTTGGGCTAATCACCAGGAGACGGAGAGTTCTAGTTCCGTCTTTGATATGAAAGCCACTTTGGTAACTTTGGGCCAATCACTAGGAGATGGAGAGTTCTAGTCCCGTCTTAGATATGAAAGCTACTTGGGTAACTTTGGGCTAATCCCCAGGAGATGGAGAGTTCTAGTTCCATCTTAGATATGAAAGCCACTTGCGTAACTTTGAGCCAATCACTAGGAGATGGTGAGTTCTAGTCCTATTTTAGATATGAAAGCCAGCTGGATGAATTTGGGCCTATCACCAGGAGATGGAGAGTTCTAGTCCCATCTTAGATATGAAAGCTTGGTGGGTGATTTTGGACCAATCACCAGTTGAGTTCTAGTCCTGTTTTAGGTATGAAAGCCAGATGGGTGACTTTGGACCAATCACCAGGAGACAGAGAGTTCTAATTCTGTTTTAGATATGAAAGCCACTTGGGTAATTTTGGACCAATCACTAGGTGACTGAGAGTTCTAGTCCTGTCTTAGATATGAAAGACACTTGGGTAACATTGAGCAAATCACTAGGAGACGGTGAGTTCTAATCCCATCTTAGATATGAAAGCTAGCTGGGGCCAATCACTAGTTGTGTTCTAGTCCTGTTTTATATATGAAAGCCAGCTGGATGAATTTGGGCCAATCACCAGTTGAGTTGTAGTCCTTTTTTAGATATGAAAGCCAGCTGGGTGAAATTGGGCCTATCACCAGGAGATGGTGAGTTCTAATCCCCTCTTAGATATGAAAGTTAGCTGGGTGACTTTGGACCAATCACCAGTGGAGTTCTAGTCCTTTTTTAGATATGAAAGCCAGCTGGGTGATTTTTGGCCTATCACCAGGAGACGGAGAGTTCTAGAACCATCTTAGATATGAAAGGTAGCTGGGGTCAATCACTAGTTGAGTTCTAGTCCTGTTTTAGATATGAAAGCCAGATGGGTGACTTTGGGCCAATCACCAGGAGACAGGGAGTTCTAGTCCTGTTTTAGATTTAAAAGCCAGCTGGGGACTTTGGGCCAATCACCAGGAGATGGTGAGTTCTAGTCCCGTTTTAGATATGAAAGCTAGCTGGGTTACTTTGGGCCTATCACAAGGAGACGGTGAGTTCTTGTCCCGTCTTAGATATGAAAGCTAGCTGGGTTACTTTGGGCCTATCACCAGGAGATGGATAGTTGTAGATCCGTCTTAGATATGAAAGCTAGGTGGGTGAATTTGGGCCAATCACCAGTGGAGTTCTAGTCCTGTTTTAGATATGAAAGCCAGCTGGGTGATTTTTGGCATATCACCAGGAGACGGAGAATTCTAGTCCCATCTTAGATATGAAAGCTAGCTGGGTGAGTTTCGGCCAATCACTAGTTGAGTTCTAGTCCTGTTTTAGATATGAAAGTCAGATGAGTGACTTTGGGCCTATCATTAGGAGATGGTGAGTTCTAGTACCGTCTTAGATTTGAAAGCTAGCTGGGTGACTTTGGGTCAATCAACAGGAGACGGAGTGTTCTAGTCCTGTCTTAGATATGAAGGCTAGCCAGATGCGGACTTTGGGCTAATCTCAGGAAATGGTGAGTTCTAGTCCTGTCTTAGATGTGAAATTTAGCTGGATGAATTTGGCCCAATCACCAGTTGAGTTCTAGTGCCGTTTTAGATATGAAAGCTATCTGGGTGACTTTGGGCCTATCAGCAGGAGACGGAGAGTTCTAGTCCTGTCTTAGATATGAAAGCTAGCTGGGGCCAATCACTATTTGTGTTCTAGTCCTGTTTTAGATATGAAAGCCAGCTGGATGAATTTGGGCCAATCACCAGGGGATGGTGAGTTCTAGTCCCGTCTTAGATATGAAAGCTACTTGGGTAACTTTGGGCCAATCACTAGAAGATGGAGAGTTCTAGTCCTGTCTTAGATACGAAAGCCACTTGGGTAACTTTGGGCTAATCACCAGGAGACGGAGAGTTCTAATCCCATCTTAGATATGAAAGCTAGCTGGGGCCAATCACTATTTGTCTTCTATTCCTGTTTTAGATATGAAAGCCAGCTGGATGAATTTGGGCCAATCACCAGGGGATGGTGAGTTCTAGTCCCGTCTTAGATATGAAAGCTACTTGGGTAACTTTGGGCTAATCACCAAGAGACAGAGAGTTCCAGTTCCGTCTTAGATATGAAAGCCACTTGGGTAACTTTGGGCCAATCACTAGAAGATGGAGAGTTCTAGTCCTGTCTTAGATATGAAAGCCACTTGGGTAACTTTGGGCTAATCACCAGGAGACGGAGAGATCTAGTCCCATCTTAGATATGAAAGCCAATTGGGTAACTTTGGGCCAATCACTAGGAGATGGAGAGTTCTAGTCCCGCCTTAGATATGAAAGCTACTTGGATAAGTTTGGGCTAATCACCAGGAGACGGAGAGTTCTAGTTCCGTCTTAGATATGAAAGCCACTTGGGTAACTTTGGGCCAATCACTAGAAGATGGAGAGTTCTAGTCCTGTCTTAGATATGAAAGCCACTTGGGTAACTTTGGGCTAATCACCAGGAGACGGAGAGATCAAGTCCCGTCTTAGATATGAAAGCCAATTGGGTAACTTTGGGCCAATCACTAGGAGATGGAGAGTTCCAGTCCCGCCTTAGATATTAAAGCTACTTGGATAAGTTTGGGCTAATCACCAGGAGACGGAGAGTTCTAGTCCCGTCTTAGATATGAAAGCTAGCTGGGTTACTTTGGGCCTATCACCAGGAGACGGAGAGTTCTAGAACCGTCTTAGATATGAAAGCTAGCTGGGTTACTTTGGTCCTATCACCAGGAAATGGAGAGATCTAGATCCGTCTTAGATATGAAAGCTAGGTGGGTGACTTTGGACAAATCACCAGGAGATAGTTAGTTCTAGTCCCGTCTTAGATATGAAAGCTAGCTGGGTGAATTTTTGCCAATCACCAGTTGAGTTGTAGTCCTTTTTTAGATATGAAAGCCAGCTGGGTGAAATTGGGCCTATCATCAGGAGATGGTGAGCTGTAATCCCCTCTTAGATATGAAAGTTAGCTGGGTGACTTTGGACCAATCACCAGTGGAGTTCTAGTCCTGTTTTAGATATGAAAGCCACTTGGGTAACTTTGGGCTAATCACCAGGAGACGGAGAGATCTAGTCCCGTCTTAGATATGAAAGCCAATTGGGTAACTTTGGGCTAATCACCAGGAGACGGAGAGATCTAGTCCTGTCTTAGATATGAAAGCCAATTGGGTAACTTTGGGCCAATCACTAGGAGATGGAGAGTTCCAGTCCTGTCTTAGATATGAAAGCCACTTGGATAACTTTGGGCTAATCACCAGGAGACAGAGAGATCTAGTCCCGTCTTAGATATGAAAGCCAATTGGGTAACTTTGGGCCAATCACTAGGAGATGGAGAGTTCCAGTCCCGCCTTATATATGAAAGCTACTTGGATAAGTTTGGGCTAATCACCAGGAGACGGAGAGTTCTAGTCCCGTCTTAGATATGAAAGCTAGCTGGGTTACTTTGGGCCTATCACCAGGAGACGGAGAGTTCTAGAACCGTCTTAGATATGAAAGCTAGCTGGGTTACTTTGGTCCTATCACCAGGAAATGGAGAGATCTAGATCCGTCTTAGATATGAAAGCTAGGTGGGTGACTTTGGACAAATCACCAGGAGATAGTGAGTTCTAGTCCCGTCTTAGATATGAAAGCTAGCTGGGTGAATTTGGGCCAATCACCAGTTGAGTTGTAGTCCTTTTTTAGATATGAAAGCCAGCTGGGTGAAATTGGGCCTATCACCAGGAGATGGTGAGTTGTAATCCCCTCTTAGATATGAAAGTTAGCTGGGTGACTTTGGACCAATCACCAGTGGAATTCTAGTCCTGTTTTAGATATGAAAGCCAGCTGGGTGATTTTTGGCCTATCACCAGGAGACGTAGAGTTCTAGAACCATCTTAGATATGAAAGGTAGCTGAGGTCAATCACTAGTTGAGTTCTAGTCCTGTTTTAGATATGAAAGCCAGATGGGTGACTTTGGGCCTATCACCAGGAGACGGAGAGTTCTAGTCCTGTTTTAGATTTAAAAGCCAGCTGGGGACTTTGGGCCAATCACCAGGAGATGGTGAGTTCTAGTCCCGTTTTAGATATGAAAGCTAGCTGGGGCCAATCACTATTTGTGTTCTAGTCCTGTTTTAGATATGAAAGCCAGCTGGATGAATTTGGGCCAATCACCAGGGGATGGTGAGTTCTAGTCCCGTCTTAGATATGAAAGCTAGCTGAGTGACTTTGGGCCTATCTCCAGGTGAAGGAGAGTTCTAGTCCCGTCTTAGATATGAAAGCTAGCTGTGTGACTTTGGGCCTATCACCAGAAGATGGTGAGTTCTAGTCCTGTCTTAGATATGAAAGCTAGCTGGGTTACTTTGGGCCTATCACCAGGAGACGGAGACTTCTAGAACCGTCTTAGATATGAAAGCTAATTGGGTTACTTTGGTCCTATCAGCAGGAAATGGAGAGTTCTAGATCCGTCTTAGATATGAAAGCTAAGTGGGTGACTTTGGACCAATCACCAGGAGACAGTGAGTTCTAGTCCCGTCTTAGATATGAAAGCTAGCTGGGTGAATTTGGGCCAATCACCAGTTGAGTTGTAGTCCTTTTTTAGATATGAAAGCCAGATGGGTGACTTTGGAACAATCACCAGGAGACGGAGAGTTCTAATTCCGTTTTAGATATGAAAGCTAGCTGAGTGACTTTGGGCCTATCTCCAGGTGAAGGAGAGTTCTAGTCCCGTCTTAGATATGAAAGCTAGCTGTGTGACTTTGGGCCTATCACCAGAAGATGGTGAGTTCTAGTTCCGTCTTAGATATGAAAGCTAGCTGGGTTACTTTGGGCCTATCAGCAGGAGACGGAGAGTTCTAGAACCGTCTTAGATATGAAAGCTAATTGGGTGAATTTGGGCAATCACCAATTGAGTTGTAGTCCTTTTTTAGATATGAAAGCTAGGTGGGTGATTTGGGCTAATCACCAGGAGACGGAGAGTTCTAGTCCTGTCTTAGATTTGAAAGCTACTTGGGTAACTTTGGGCTAATCACGAAGAGACGGAGAGTTCTAGTCCCATCTTAGATATGAAAGCTAGGTGGGTGACTTTGGACCAATCAACAGGACACAGTGAGTCTAGTCCCGTCTTAGATATGAAAGCTAGTTGGGTGACATTGGATCAATCACCAGTTGAGTTCTAGTCCTGTTTTAGATATGAAAGCCAGATGGGTGACTTTGGCCCTATCACCAAAAGACAAAGATTTCTAATCCCGTCTTAAAAATGAAAGCTAACTGGAAAACTTTGGACCAATCACCAGTTGAGTTCTAGTCCCATCTTAGATATGAAAGCTAGCTGGGTGACTTTGGGCCTATCATTAGGAGATGGAGAGTTCTAGTCCCGTCTTAGATATGAAAGCTAGCTGGGTGACCTTGGGCCAATCAAAAGGAGACGGAGTGTTCTAGTCCTGTTTTAGATTTGAAAGCCAGCTGGGGACTTTGGGCTAATCACAGGAAATGGTGAGTTCTAGTCCTCTCTTAGATGTGAAATTTAGCTGGATGAATTTGCCCCAATCACCAGTTGAGTTCTAGTCCCATCTTAGATATGAAAGCTAGCTTGGTGACTTTGGGCCTATCATTAGGAGACGGAGAGTTCTAGTCCCGTCTTAGATATGAAAGCTATCTGGGTGACTTTGGGCCAATCACCAGGAGACGGAGAGTTCTAGTCCTGCTTAGATATGAAAGCCACTTGAGTGACTTTGAACCAATCACCAGGAGACGGAGAGTTCTACTTCCATTTTAGATATGAAAGCCACTTGGGTAACTTTGGGCCAATCACTCGGAGAAGGAGAGTTCTAATCCTGTCTTAGATATGAAAGCCACTTGGGTAACATTGAGCAAATCACTAGGAGACGGTGAGTTCTAATCCCATCTTAGATATGAAAGCTAGCTGGGGCCAATCACTAGTTGTGTTCTAGTCCTGTTTTAGATATGAAAGCCAGCTGGATGAATTTGGGCCAATCACCACGGGATGGTGAGTTCTAGTCCCGTCTTAGATATGAAAGCCACTTGGGTAACTTTGGGTTAATCACCAGGAGACGGAGAGTTCTAGTTCCGTTTTAGATATAAAAGCCACTTGGGTAACTTTGGGCCAATCACTAGGAGATGGTGAGTTCTAGTCCTGTTTTAGATATGAAAGCCAGCTGGATGAATTTGGGCCTATCACCAGGAGATGGAGAGTTCTAGTTCCGTCTTAGATATGAAAGCTAGGTGGGTGACTTTGGACCAATCACCAGTTGAGTTCTAGTCCTGTTTTAGGTATGAAAGCCAGATGGGTGACTTTGGGCCTATCACCAGGAGATGGAAAGTTCTAGTTCGATCTTAGATATGAAAGCCACTTGGGTAACTTTATGCCAATCACCAGGAGATGGAGAGTTCTAGTCCCGTCTTAGATATGAAAGCTAGCTGGGTGACTTTGGTCCTATTACCAGGAGATGGAGAGTTCTAGATCCGTCTTAGATATGAAAGCTAGGTGGGTGACCTATCCACCAGGAGATGGAGAGTTCTAGATCCGTCTTAGGTATGAAAGCTAGGTGGGTGACTTTGGACCAATCACCAGGAGACAGTGAGTTCTAGTCCCCTCTTAGGTATGAAAGCTAGCTGGGTGAATTTGGGCAATCACCAGTTGAGTTGTAGTCCTTTTTTAGATATGAAAGCCAGCTGGGTGAATTTGGGCCTATCACCAAGAGATGGTGAGTTCTAATCCCCCCTTAGATATGAAAGTTAGCTGGGTGATTTTGGACCAATCACCAGTGGCGTTCCAGTCCTTTTTTAGATATGAAAGCCAGCTGGATGAATTTGGGCCAATCACCAGGGGATGGTGAGTTCTAGTTCTGTCTTTGATATGAAAGCCACTTGGGTAACTTTGGGCTAATCACCAGGAGACGGAGAGTTCTAGTTCCGTCTTAGATATGAAAGCTAGGTGGGTGACTTTGGACCAATCAACAGGAGACAGTGAGTCTAGTCCCATGTTAGATATGAAAGCTAGCTGGGTGACATTGGACAAATCACCAGTTGAGTTCTAGTCCCATCTTAGATATAAAAGCTAGCTGGGTGACTTTGGGCCTATCATTAGGAGATGTTGAGTTCTAGTCCCGTCTTAGATATGAAAGCTAGCTGGGTGACTTTGGGCCAATCAAAAGGAGACGGAGTGTTCTAGTCCTGTTTTAGATTTGAAAGCCAGCTGGGGACTTTGGGCTAATCACAGGAAATGGTGAGTTCTAGTCCTCTCTTAGATGTGAAATTTAGCTGGATGAATTTGGCCCAATCACCAGTTGAGTTCTAGTCCCGTTTTAGATATGAAAGCTATCTGGGTGACTTTGGGCCAATCACCAGGAGACGGAGAGTTCTAGTCCTGTCTTAGATATGAAAGCCACTTGAGTGACTTTGAACCAATCACCAGGAGACGGAGAGTTCTAATTCCGTCTTAGATATGAAAGCCACTTGGGTGACTTTGGGCCAATCACTAGGAGAGGGAGAGTTCTAATCCTGTCTTAGATATGAAAGCCACTTGGGTAACATTGAGCAAATCACTAGGAGACGGTGAGTTCTAATCCCATCTTAGATATGAAAGCTAGCTGGGGCCAATCACTAGTTGTGTTCTAGTCCTGTTTTAGATATGAAAGCCAGCTGGATGAATTTGGGCCAATCACCATGGGATGGTGAGTTCTAGTCCCGTCTTAGATATGAAAGCTACTTGGGTAACTTTGGGCTAATCACCAAGAGACGGAGAGTTCTAGTTCCGTTTTAGATATGAAAGCCACTTGGGTAACTTTGGGCCAATCACTAGAAGATGGAGAGTTCTTGTCCTGTCTTAGATATGAAAGCCACTTGGGTAACTTTGGGCTAATCACCAGGAGACGGAGAGTTCTAGTTCCGTCTTAGATATAAAAGCCACTTGGGTAACTTTGGGCCAATCACTAGGAGATGGTGAGTTCTAGTCCTGTTTTAGATATGAAAGCCAGCTGGATGAATTTGGGCCTATCACCAGGAGATGGAGAGTTCTAGTCCCGTCTTAGATATGAAAGCTAGGTGGGTGACTTTGGACCAATCACCAGTTGAGTTCTAGTCCTGTTTTAGGTATGAAAGCCAGATGGGTGACTTTGGGCCTATCACCAGGAGATGGAAAGTTCTAGTTCGATCTTAGATATGAAAGCCACTTGGGTAACTTTAGGCCAATCACTAGGAGATGGAGAGTTCTAGATCCGTCTTAGATATGAAAGCTAGTTGGGTGACTTTGGACCATATACCAGGAGACAGTGATTTCTAGTCCCCTCTTAGGTATGAAAGTTAGCTGGGTGAATTTGGGTAATCACGAGTTGAGTTGTAGTCCTTTTTTAGATATGAAAGCCAGCTGGGTGAATTTGGGCCTATCACCAAGAGATGGTGAGTTCTAATCCCCTCTTAGATATGAAAGTTAGCTGGGTGATTTTGGACCAATCACCAGTGGAGTTCTAGTCCTGTTTTAGATATGAAAGCCAGCTGGATGAATTTGGGCCAATCACCAGGGGATGGTGAGTTCTAGTTCCGTCTTAGATATGAAAGCCACTTGGATAACTTTGGGCCAATCACTAAAAGATTGAGAGTTCTAGTCCTGTCTTAGATATGAAAGCCACTTGGGTAACTTTGGACCAATCACCAGGAGACGGAGAGTTCTACTTCCGTTTTAGATATGAAAGCCACTTGGGTAACTTTGGGCCAATCACTAGGAGACGGAGAGTTCTAATCCTGTCTTAGATATGAAAGCCACTTGGGTAACATTGAGCAAATCACTAGGAGACGGTGAGTTCTAATCCCATCTTAGATATGAAAGCTAGCTGGGGCCAATCACTAGTTGTGTTCTAGTCCTGTTTTAGATATGAAAGCCAGCTGGATGAATTTGGGCCAATCACCATGGGATGGTGAGTTCTAGTCCCGTCTTAGATATGAAAGCTACTTGGGTAACTTTGGGCTAATCACCAAGAGATGGAGAGTTCTAGTTCCGTTTTAGATATGAAAGCCACTTGGGTAACTTTGGGCCAATCACTAGAAGATAGAGAGTTCTTGTCCTGTCTTAGATATGAAAGCCACTTGGGTAACTTTGGGCTAATCACCAGGAGACGGAGAGTTCTAGTTCCGTCTTAGATATAAAAGCCACTTGGGTAACTTTGGGCCAATCACTAGGAGATGGTGAGTTCTAGTCCTGTTTTAGATATGAAAGCCAGCTGGATGAATTTGGGCCTATCACCAGGAGATGGAGAGTTCTAGTCCCGTCTTAGATATGAAAGCTAGGTGGGTGACTTTGGACCAATCACCAGTTGAGTTCTAGTCCTGTTTTAGGTATGAAAGCCAGATGGGTGACTTTGGGCCTATCACCAGGAGATGGAAAGTTCTAGTTCGATCTTAGATATGAAAGCCACTTGGGTAACTTTAGGCCAATCACTAGGAGATGGAGAGTTCTAGATCCGTCTTAGATATGAAAGCTAGGTGGGTGACTTTGGACCATTTACCAGGAGACAGTGATTTCTAGTCCCCTCTTAGGTATGAAAGCTAGCTGGGTGAATTTGGGTAATCACGAGTTGAGTTGTAGTGCTTTTTTAGATATGAAAGCCAGCTGGGTGAATTTGGGCCTATCACCAAGAGATGGTGAGTTCTAATCCCCTCTTAGATATGAAAGTTAGCTGGGTGATTTTGGACCAATCACCAGTGGAGTTCTAGTCCTGTTTTAGATATGAAAGCCAGCTGGATGAATTTGGGCCAATCACCAGGGGATGGTGAGTTCTAGTTCCGTCTTAGATATGAAAGCCACTTGGATAACTTTGGGCCAATCACTAAAAGATTGAGAGTTCTAGTCCTGTCTTAGATATGAAAGCCACTTGGGTAACTTTGGGCTAATCACCAGGAGACGGAGAGTTCTAGAACCGTCTTAGATATGAAAGCTAGGTGGGTGACTTTGAACCAATCACCAGGAGATGGAGAGTTCTACTTCCATTTTAGATATGAAAGCCACTTGGGTAACTTTGGGCGAATCACTCGGAGAAGGAGAGTTCTAATCCTGTCTTAGATATGAAAGCCACTTGGGTAACATTGAGCAAATCACTAGGAGACGGTGAGTTCTAATCCCATCTTAGATATGAAAGCTAGCTGGGGCCAATCACTAGTTGTGTTCTAGTCCTGTTTTAGATATGAAAGCCAGCTGGATGAATTTGGGCCAATCACCACGGGATGGTGAGTTCTAGTCCCGTCTTAGATATGAAAGCCACTTGGGTAACTTTGGGTTAATCACCAGGAGACGGAGAGTTCTAGTTCCGTTTTAGATATAAAAGCCACTTGGGTAACTTTGGGCCAATCACTAGGAGATGGTGAGTTCTAGTCCTGTTTTAGATATGAAAGCCAGCTGGATGAATTTGGGCCTATCACCAGGAGATGGAGAGTTCTAGTTCCGTCTTAGATATGAAAGCTAGGTGGGTGACTTTGGACCAATCACCAGTTGAGTTCGAGTCCTGTTTTAGGTATGAAAGCCAGATGGGTGACTTTGGGCCTATCACCAGGAGATGGAAAGTTCTAGTTCGATCTTAGATATGAAAGCCACTTGGGTAACTTTATGCCAATCACTAGGAGATGGAGAGTTCTAGTCCTGTCTTAGATATGAAAGCCACTTGGGTTACTTTGGACCAATCACCAGGAGATGGAGAGTTCTAGTCCCGTCTTAGATATGAAAGCTAGCTGGGTGACTTTGGTCCTATTACCAGGAGATGGAGAGTTCTAGATCCGTCTTAGATATGAAAGCTAGGTGGGTGACTTTGGACCAATCACCAGGAGACAGTGAGTTCTAGTCCCCTCTTAGGTATGAAAGCTAGCTGGGTGAATTTGGGCAATCACCAGTTGAGTTGTAGTCCTTTTTTAGATATGAAAGCCAGCTGGGTGAATTTGGGCCTATCACCAAGAGATGGTGAGTTCTAATCCCCCCTTAGATATGAAAGTTAGCTGGGTGATTTTGGACCAATCACCAGTGGCGTTCCAGTCCTTTTTTAGATATGAAAGCCAGCTGGATGAATTTGGGCCAATCACCAGGGGATGGTGAGTTCTAGTTCTGTCTTAGATATGAAAGCCACTTGCATAACTTTGGGCCAATCACTAGAAGATGGAGAGTTCTAGTCCTGTCTTAGATATGAAAGCCACTTGGGTAACTTTGGGCTAATCACCAGGAGACGGAGAGTTCTAGTTCCGTCTTAGATATGAAAGCTAGGTGGGTGACTTTGGACCAATCAACAGGAGACAGTGAGTCTAGTCCCATGTTAGATATGAAAGCTAGCTGGGTGACATTGGACCAATCACCAGTTGAGTTCTAGTCCCATCTTAGATATAAAAGCTAGCTGGGTGACTTTGGGCCTATCATTAGGAGATGTTGAGTTCTAGTCCCGTCTTAGATATGAAAGCTAGCTGGGTGACTTTGGGCCAATCAAAAGGAGACGGAGTGTTCTAGTCCTGTTTTAGATTTGAAAGCCAGCTGGGGACTTTGGGCTAATCACAGGAAATGGTGAGTTCTAGTCCTCTCTTAGATGTGAAATTTAGCTGGATGAATTTGGCCCAATCACCAGTTGAGTTCTAGTCCCGTTTTAGATATGAAAGCTATCTGGGTGACTTTGGGCCAATCACCAGGAGACGGAGAGTTCTAGTCCTGTCTTAGATATGAAAGCCACTTGAGTGACTTTGAACCAATCACCAGGAGACGGAGAGTTCTAATTCTGTCTTAGATATGAAAGCCACTTGGGTAACTTTGGACCAATCACCAGGAGACGGAGAGTTCTACTTCCGTTTTAGATATGAAAGCCACTTGGGTAACTTTGGGCCAATCACTAGGAGACGGAGAGTTCTAATCCTGTCTTAGATATGAAAGCCACTTGGGTAACATTGAGCAAATCACTAGGAGACGGTGAGTTCTAATCCCATCTTAGATATGAAAGCTAGCTGGGGCCAATCACTAGTTGTGTTCTAGTCCTGTTTTAGATATGAAAGCCAGCTGGATGAATTTGGGCCAATCACCATGGGATGGTGAGTTCTAGTCCCGTCTTAGATATGAAAGCTACTTGGGTAACTTTGGGCTAATCACCAAGAGACGGAGAGTTCTAGTTCCGTTTTAGATATGAAAGCCACTTGGGTAACTTTGGGCCAATCACTAGAAGATGGAGAGTTCTTGTCCTGTCTTAGATATGAAAGCCACTTGGGTAACTTTGGGCTAATCACCAGGAGACGGAGAGTTCTAGTTCCGTCTTAGATATAAAAGCCACTTGGGTAACTTTGGGCCAATCACTAGGAGATGGTGAGTTCTAGTCCTGTTTTAGATATGAAAGCCAGCTGGATGAATTTGGGCCTATCACCAGGAGATGGAGAGTTCTAGTCCCGTCTTAGATATGAAAGCTAGGTGGGTGACTTTGGACCAATCACCAGTTGAGTTCTAGTCCTGTTTTAGGTATGAAAGCCAGATGGGTGACTTTGGGCCTATCACCAGGAGATGGAAAGTTCTAGTTCGATCTTAGATATGAAAGCCACTTGGGTAACTTTAGGCCAATCACTAGGAGATGGAGAGTTCTAGATCCGTCTTAGATATGAAAGCTAGGTGGGTGACTTTGGACCATTTACCAGGAGACAGTGATTTCTAGTCCCCTCTTAGGTATGAAAGCTAGCTGGGTGAATTTGGGTAATCACGAGTTGAGTTGTAGTCCTTTTTTAGATATGAAAGCCAGCTGGGTGAATTTGGGCCTATCACCAAGAGATGGTGAGTTCTAATCCCCTCTTAGATATGAAAGTTAGCTGGGTGATCTTGGACCAATCACCAGTGGAGTTCTAGTCCTGTTTTAGATATGAAAGCCAGCTGGATGAATTTGGGCCAATCACCAGGGGATGGTGAGTTCTAGTTCCGTCTTAGATATGAAAGCCACTTGGATAACTTTGGGCCAATCACTAAAAGATTGAGAGTTCTAGTCCTGTCTTAGATATGAAAGCCACTTGGGTAACTTTGGACCAATCACCAGGAGACGGAGAGTTCTACTTCCGTTTTAGATATGAAAGCCACTTGGGTAACTTTGGGCCAATCACTAGGAGACGGAGAGTTCTAATCCTGTCTTAGATATGAAAGCCACTTGGGTAACATTGAGCAAATCACTAGGAGACGGTGAGTTCTAATCCCATCTTAGATATGAAAGCTAGCTGGGGCCAATCACTAGTTGTGTTCTAGTCCTGTTTTAGATATGAAAGCCAGCTGGATGAATTTGGGCCAATCACCATGGGATGGTGAGTTCTAGTCCCGTCTTAGATATGAAAGCTACTTGGGTAACTTTGGGCTAATCACCAAGAGACGGAGAGTTCTAGTTCCGTTTTAGATATGAAAGCCACTTGGGTAACTTTGGGCCAATCACTAGAAGATGGAGAGTTCTTGTCCTGTCTTAGATATGAAAGCCACTTGGGTAACTTTGGGCTAATCACCAGGAGACGGAGAGTTCTAGTTCCGTCTTAGATATAAAAGCCACTTGGGTAACTTTGGGCCAATCACTAGGAGATGGTGAGTTCTAGTCCTGTTTTAGATATGAAAGCCAGCTGGATGAATTTGGGCCTATCACCAGGAGATGGAGAGTTCTAGTCCCGTCTTAGATATGAAAGCTAGGTGGGTGACTTTGGACCAATCACCAGTTGAGTTCTAGTCCTGTTTTAGGTATGAAAGCCAGATGGGTGACTTTGGGCCTATCACCAGGAGATGGAAAGTTCTAGTTCGATCTTAGATATGAAAGCCACTTGGGTAACTTTAGGCCAATCACTAGGAGATGGAGAGTTCTAGATCCGTCTTAGATATGAAAGCTAGGTGGGTGACTTTGGACCATTTACCAGGAGACAGTGATTTCTAGTCCCCTCTTAGGTATGAAAGCTAGCTGGGTGAATTTGGGTAATCACGAGTTGAGTTGTAGTCCTTTTTTAGATATGAAAGCCAGCTGGGTGAATTTGGGCCTATCACCAAGAGATGGTGAGTTCTAATCCCCTCTTAGATATGAAAGTTAGCTGGGTGATTTTGGACCAATCACCAGTGGAGTTCTAGTCCTGTTTTAGATATGAAAGCCAGCTGGATGAATTTGGGCCAATCACCAGGGGATGGTGAGTTCTAGTTCCGTCTTAGATATGAAAGCCACTTGGATAACTTTGGGCCAATCACTAAAAGATTGAGAGTTCTAGTCCTGTCTTAGATATGAAAGCCACTTGGGTAACTTTGGGCTAATCACCAGGAGACGGAGAGTTCTAGGTCCGTCTTAGATATGAAAGCCACTTGGGTAACTTTGGACCAATCACTAGGTGACTGAGAGTTCTAGTCCTGTCTTAGATATGAAAGACACTTGGGTAACATTGAGCAAATCACTAGGAGACGGTGAGTTCTAATCCCATCTTAGATATGAAAGCTAGCTGGGGCCAATCACTAGTTGTGTTCTAGTCCTGTTTTAGATATGAAAGCCAGCTGGATGAATTTGGGCCAATCACCAGGAGACAGAGAGTTCTAATTCTGTTTTAGATATGAAAGCCACTTGGGTGACTTTGGGCCAATCACCAGGAGACTGAGAGTTCTAGTCCTGTCTTAGATGTGAAAGACACTTGGGTAACATTGAGCAAATCACTAGGAGACGGTGAGTTCTGATCCCATCTTAGATATGAAAGCTAGCTGGGGCCAATCACTAGTTGTGTTCTAGTCCTGTTTTATATATGAAAGCCAGGTGGATGAATTTGGGCCAATCACCAGTTGAGTTGTAGTCCTTTTTTAGATATGAAAGCCAGCTGGGTGAAATTGGGCCTATCACCAGGAGATGGTGAGTTCTAATCCCCTCTTAGATATGAAAGTTAGCTGGGTGACTTTGGACCAATCACCAGTGGAGTTCTAGTACTTTTTTAGATATGAAAGCCAGCTGGGTGATTTTTGGCCTATCACCAGGAGACGGAGAGTTCTAGAACCATCTTAGATATGAAAGGTAGCTGGGGTCAATCACTAGTTGAGTTCTAGTCCTGTTTTAGATTTAAAAGCCAGCTGGGGACTTTGGGCCAATCACCAGGAGATGGTGAGTTCTAGTCCCGTTTTAGATATGAAAGCTAGCTGGGTTACTTTGGGCCTATCACAAGGAGACGGTGAGTTCTTGTCCCGTCTGAGATATGAAAGCTAGCTGGGTTACTTTGGGCCTATCACCAGGAGATGGATAGTTCTAGATCCGTCTTAGATATGAAAGCTAGGTGGGTGAATTTGGGCCAATCACCAGTGGAGTTCTAGTCCTGTTTTAGATATGAAAGCCAGCTGGGTGATTTTTGGCATATCACCAGGAGATGGAGAATTCTAGTCCCATCTTAGATATGAAAGCTAGCTGGGTGAGTTTGGGCCAATCACTAGTTGAGTTCTAGTCCTGTTTTAGATTTAAAAGCCAGCTGGGGACTTTGGGCCAATCACCAGGAGATGGTGAGTTCTAGTCCCGTTTTAGATATGAAAGCTAGCTGGGTTACTTTGGGCCTATCACAAGGAGACGGTGAGTTCTTGTCCCGTCTGAGATATGAAAGCTAGCTGGGTTACTTTGGGCCTATCACCAGGAGATGGATAGTTCTAGATCCGTCTTAGATATGAAAGCTAGGTGGGTGAATTTGGGCCAATCACCAGTGGAGTTCTAGTCCTGTTTTAGATATGAAAGCCAGCTGGGTGATTTTTGGCATATCACCAGGAGATGGAGAATTCTAGTCCCATCTTAGATATGAAAGCTAGCTGGGTGAGTTTGGGCCAATCACTAGTTGAGTTCTAGTCCTGTTTTAGATATGAAAGTCAGATGAGTGACTTTGGGCCTATCATTAGGAGATGGTGAGTTCTAGTACCGTCTTAGATATGAAAGCTAGCTGGGTGACTTTGGGTCAATCAACAGGAGACGGAGTGTTCTAGTCCTGTCTTAGATATGAAGGCTAGCCAGATGCGGACTTTGGGCTAATCTCAGGAAATGGTGAGTTCTAGTCCTGTCTTAGATGTGAAATTTAGCTGGATGAATTTGGCCCAATCACCAGTTGAGTTCTAGTGCCGTTTTAGATATGAAAGCTATCTGGGTGACTTTGGGCCTATCACCAGGAGACGGAGAGTTCTAGTCCTGTCTTAGATATGAAAGCTAGCTGGGGCCAATCACTATTTGTGTTCTAGTCCTGTTTTAGATATGAAAGCCAGCTGGATGAATTTGGGCCAATCACCAGGGGATGGTGAGTTCTAGTCCCGTCTTAGATATGAAAGCTACTTGGGTAACTTTGGGCCAATCACTAGAAGATGGAGAGTTCTACTCCTGTCTTAGATATGAAAGCCACTTGGGTAACTTTGGGCTAATCACCAAGAGACGGAGAGTTCTAATCCCATCTTAGATATGAAAGCTAGCTGGGGCCAATCACTATTTGTCTTCTATTCCTGTTTTAGATATGAAAGCCAGCTGGATGAATTTGGGCCAATCACCAGGGGATGGTGAGTTCTAGTCCCGTCTTAGATATGAAAGCTACTTGGGTAACTTTGGGCTAATCACCAAGAGACAGAGAGTTCCAGTTCCGTCTTAGATATGAAAGCCACTTGGGTAACTTTGGGCCAATCACTAGAAGACGGAGAGTTCCAGTTCTGTCTTAGATATGAAAGCCACTTGGGTAACTTTGGGCCAACCACTAGGAGATGGAGAGTTATAGTCCCGTCTTAGATATGAAAGCTACTTGGGTAACTTTGGGCTAATCACCAGGAGACGGAGAGTTCTAGTTCCGTCTTAGATATGAAAGCCACTTGGGTAACTTTGGGCCAATCACTAGGAGATGGAGAGTTCTAGTTCCGTCTTAGATATGAAAGCCCCTTGGGTAACTTTGGGCCAATCACTACGAGATGGAGAGTTCTAGTCCCGTCTTAGATATGAAAGCTACTTGGGTAACTTTGGGTAATCACCAGGAGACGGAGAGTTCTAGTTCTGTCATAGATATGAAAGCCACTTGGGTAACTTTGGGCCAATCACTAGGAGATGGTGAGTTCTAGTCCTGTTTTAGATATGAAAGCCAGCTGGATGAATTTGGGCCTATCACCAGGAGATGGAGAGTTCTAGTCCTGTTTTAGATACGAAAGCTATCTGGGTGACTTTGGGCCAAACACCAGTTGAGTTCTAATCCCGTCTTAGTTATGAAAGCTAGCTGAGTGACTTTGGGCCTATCACCAGAAGATGGAGAATTCTAGTCCCGTCTTAGATATGAAAGCTAGCTGGGTGACTTTGGGCCTATCATCAGGAGACAGAGAGTTCTAGTCCCGTCTTAGATATGAAAGCTAGCTGGGTTACTTTGGGCCTATCACCAAGAGACGGAGAGTTCTAGAACCGTCTTAGATATGAAAGCTAGCTGGGGCCAATCACTAGCTGAGTTCTTGTCCTGTTTTAGATATGAAAGCCAGATGGGTGACTTTGGGCCTATCACCAGGAGATGGAGAGTTCTAGTCCTGTTTTAGATGTGAAAGCCAGCTGGGGACTTTGGGCCAATCACCACGGGATGGTGAGTTCTAGTCCCGTTTTAGATATGAAAGCTATCTGGGTGACTTTGGGCCAATCACCAGTTGAATTCTAATCCCGTCTTAGATATGAAAGCTAGCTGAGTGACTTTGGGCCTATCACCAGGAGATGGAGAGTTCTAATCCCGTCTTAGATATGAAAGCTAGCTGGGTGACTTTGGGCCTATCACCAGGAGACAGAGAGTTCTACTCCTGTCTTAGATATGAAAGCTAGCTGGGTTACTTTGGGCCTATCACCAGGAGACGGAGAGTTCTAGAACCGTCTTAGATATGAAAGCTAGCTGGGCTACTTTGGTCCTATTACCAGGAGATGGAGAGTTCTAGATCCGTCTTAGATATGAAAGCTAGGTGGGTGACTTTGGACCAATCACCAGGAGATGGTGAGTTCTAGTCCCGTCTTAGGTATGAAAGCTAGCTGGGTGAATTTGGGCAATCACCAGTTGAGTTGTAGTCCTTTTTTAGATATGAAAGCTAGGTGGGTGACTTTGGGCTAATCACCAGGAGACGGAGAGTTCTAGTCCTGTCTTAGATTTGAAAGCTACTTGGGTAACTTTGTGCTAATCACGAAGAGACGGAGAGTTCTAGTCCCATCTTAGATATGAAAGCTAGGTGGGTGACTTTGGACCAATCAACAGGAGACAGTGAGTCTAGTCCCGTCTTAGATATGAAAGCTAGCTGGGTGACATTGGATCAATCACCAGTTGAGTTCTAGTCCTGTTTTAGATATGAAAGCCAGATGGGTGACTTTGGCCCTATCACCAAAAGACAAAGATTTCTAATCCCGTCTTAAAAATGAAAGCTAACTGGAAAACTTTGGGCCAATCACCAGTTGAGTTCTAGTCCCATCTTAGATATGAAAGCTAGCTGGGTGACTTTGGGCCTATCATTATGAGATGGAGAGTTCTAGTCCCGTCTTAGATATGAAAGCTAGCTGGGTGACCTTGGGCCAATCAAAAGGAGACGGAGTGTTCTAGTCCTGTTTTAGATTTGAAAGCCAGCTGGGGACTTTGGGCTAATCACAGGAAATGGTGAGTTCTAGTCCTCTCTTATATGTGAAATTTAGCTGGATGAATTTGCCCCAATCACCAGTTGAGTTCTAGTCCCATCTTAGATATGAAAGCTAGCTTGGTGACTTTGGGCCTAAAATTAGGAGATGGAGAGTTCTAGTCCCGTCTTAGATATGAAAGCTATCTGGGTGACTTTGGGCCAATCACCAGGAGACGGAGAGTTCTAGTCCTGCTTAGATATGAAAGCCACTTGAGTGACTTTGAACCAATCAGCAGGAGATGGAGAGTTCTACTTCCATTTTAGATATGAAAGCCACTTGGGTAACTTTGGGCCAATCACTCGGAGACGGAGAGTTCTAATCCTGTCTTAGATATGAAAGCCACTTGGGTAACATTGAGCAAATCACTAGGAGACGGTGAGTTCTAATCCCATCTTAGATATGAAAGCTAGCTGGGGCCAATCACTAGTTGTGTTCTAGTCCTGTTTTAGATATGAAAGCCAGCTGGATGAATTTGGGCCAATCACCACGGGATGGTGAGTTCTAGTCCCGTCTTAGATATGAAAGCCACTTGGGTAACTTTGGGTTAATCACCAGGAGACGGAGAGTTCTAGTTCCGTCTTAGATATAAAAGCCACTTGGGTAACTTTGGGCCAATCACTAGGAGATGGTGAGTTCTAGTCCTGTTTTAGATATGAAAGCCAGCTGGATGAATTTGGGCCTATCACCAGGAGATGGAGAGTTCTAGTTCCGTCTTAGATATGAAAGCTAGGTGGGTGACTTTGGACCAATCACCAGTTGAGTTCTAGTCCTGTTTTAGGTATGAAAGCCAGATGGGTGACTTTGGGCCTATCACCAGGAGATGGAAAGTTCTAGTTCGATCTTAGATATGAAAGCCACTTGGGTAACTTTATGCCAATCACTAGGAGATGGAGAGTTCTAGTCCTGTCTTAGATATGAAAGCCACTTGGGTTACTTTGGACCAATCACCAGGAGATGGAGAGTTCTAGTCCCGTCTTAGATATGAAAGCTAGCTGGGTGACTTTGGTCCTATTACCAGGAGATGGAGAGTTCTAGATCCGTCTTAGATATGAAAGCTAGGTGGGTGACTTTGGACCAATCACCAGGAGACAGTGAGTTCTAGTCCCCTCTTAGGTATGAAAGCTAGCTGGGTGAATTTGGGCAATCACCAGTTGAGTTGTACTCCTTTTTTAGATATGAAAGCCAGCTGGGTGAATTTGGGCCTATCACCAAGAGATGGTGAGTTCTAATCCCCTCTTAGATATGAAAGTTAGCTGGGTGATTTTGGACCAATCACCAGTGGCGTTCCAGTCCTTTTTTAGATATGAAAGCCAGCTGGATGAATTTGGGCCAATCACCAGGGGATGGTGAGTTCTAGTTCCGTCTTAAATATGAAAGCCACTTGGATAACTTTGGGCCAATCACTAGAAGATGGAGAGTTCTAGTCCTGTCTTAGATATGAAAGCCACTTGGGTAACTTTTGGCTAATCACCAGGAGACGGAGAGTTCTAGTTCCGTCTTAGATATGAAAGCTAGGTGGGTGACTTTGGACCAATCAACAGGAGACAGTGAGTCTAGTCCCATGTTAGATATGAAAGCTAGCTGGGTGACATTGGACCAATCACCAGTTGAGTTCTAGTCCCATCTTAGATATAAAAGCTAGCTGGGTGAGTTTGGGCCTATCATTAGGAGATGTTGATTTCTAGTCCCGTCTTAGATATGAAAGCTAGCTGGGTGACTTTGGGCCAATCAAAAGGAGACGGAGTGTTCTAGTCCTGTTTTAGATTTGAAAGCCAGCTGGGGACTTTGGGCTAATCACAGGAAATGGTGAGTTCTAGTCCTCTCTTAGATGTGAAATTTAGCTGGATGAATTTGGCCCAATCACCAGTTGAGTTCTAGTCCCGTTTTAGATATGAAAGCTATCTGGGTGACTTTGGGCCAATCACCAGGAGACGGAGAGTTCTAGTCCTGTCTTAGATATGAAAGCCACTTGAGTGACTTTGAACCAATCACCAGGAGACGGAGAGTTCTAATTCTGTCTTAGATATGAAAGCCACTTGGGTAACTTTGGACCAATCACCAGGAGACAGAGAGTTCTACTTCCGTTTTAGATATGAAAGCCACTTGGGTAAATTTGGGCCAATCACTAGGAGACGGAGAGTTCTAATCCTGTCTTAGATATGAAAGCCACTTGGGTAACATTGAGCAAATCACTAGGAGACGGTGAGTTCTAATCCCATCTTAGATATGAAAGCTAGCTGGGGCCAATCACTAGTTGTATTCTAGTCCTGTTTTAGATATGAAAGCCAGCTGGATGAATTTGAGCCAATCACCATGGGATGGTGAGTTCTAGTCCCGTCTTAGATATGAAAGCTACTTGGGTAACTTTGGCCTAATCACCAAGAGACGGAGAGTTCTAGTTCCGTTTTAGATATGAAAGCCACTTGGGTAACTTTGGGCCAATCACTAGAAGATGGAGAGTTCTTGTCCTGTCTTAGATATGAAAGCCACTTGGGTAACTTTGGGCTAATCACCAGGAGACGGAGAGTTCTAGTTCCGTCTTAGATATAAAAGCCACTTGGGTAACTTTGGGCCAATCACTAGGAGATGGTGAGTTCTAGTCCTGTTTTAGATATGAAAGCCAGCTGGATGAATTTGGGCCTATCACCAGGAGATGGAGAGTTCTAGTCCCGTCTTAGATATGAAAGCTAGGTGGGTGACTTTGGACCAATCACCAGTTGAGTTCTAGTCCTGTTTTAGGTATGAAAGCCAGATGGGTGACTTTGGGCCTATCACCAGGAGATGGAAAGTTCTAGTTCGATCTTAGATATGAAAGCCACTTGGGTAACTTTAGGCCAATCACTAGGAGATGGAGAGTTCTAGATCCGTCTTAGATATGAAAGCTAGGTGGGTGACTTTGGACCAATCACCAGGAGACAGTGATTTCTAGTCCCCTCTTAGGTATGAAAGCTAGCTGGGTGAATTTGGGTAATCACGAGTTGAGTTGTAGTCCTTTTTTAGATATGAAAGCCAGCTGGGTGAATTTGGGCCTATCACCAAGAGATGGTGAGTTCTAATCCCCTCTTAGATATGAAAGTTAGCTGGGTGATTTTGGACCAATCACCAGTGGAGTTCTAGTCCTGTTTTAGATATGAAAGCCAGCTGGATGAATTTGGGCCAATCACCAGGGGATGGTGAGTTCTAGTTCCGTCTTAGATATGAAAGCCACTTGGATAACTTTGGGCCAATCACTAAAAGATGGAGAGTTCAAGTCCTGTCTTAGATATGAAAGCCACTTGGGTAACTTTGGGCTAATCACCAGGAGACGGAGAGTTCTAGGTCCGTCTTAGATATGAAAGCCACTTGGGTAACTTTGGGCCAATCACTAGGAGATGGAGAGTTCTAGTCCCGTCTTAGATATGAAAGCTACTTGGGTAACTTTGGGCTAATCACCAGGAGACGGAGAGTTCTAGTTCCGTCTTAGATATGAAAGCCACTTGGGTAAATTTGGGCCAATCACTAGGAGATGGTGAGTTCTAGTCCTGTTTTAGATATGAAAGCCAGCTGGATGAATTTGGGCCTATCACAAGGAGATGGCGAGTTCTAGTCCCGTCTTAGATATGAAAGCTAGCTGGGTTACTTTGGGCTAATCACCAGGAGATGGTGAGTTCTAGTCCCATCTTAGATATGAAAGCTATCTGGGTGACTTTGGGCCAATCACCAGTTGAGTTCTAATCCCGTCTTAGGTATGAAAGCTAGCTGAGTGACTTTGGGCCTATCACCAGGAGATGGAGAGTTCTAGTCCCGACTTAGATATGAAATCTAGCTGGGTGACTTTGGGCCTATCACCAGGAGACAGAGAGTTCTAGTCCCGTCTTAGATATGAAAGCTAGCTGGGTTACTTTGGGCCTATCACCAGGAGACGGAGAGTTCTAGAACCGTCTTAGATATGAAAGCTAGCTGGGGCCAATCACGAGTTGAGTTCTTGTCCTGTTTTAGATATGAAAGCCAGCTGGATGAATTTGGGCCTATCACCAGGAGATGGAGAGTTCTAGTCCCGTCTTAGATATGAAAGCTAGGTGGGTGACTTTGGACCAATCACCAGTTGAGTTCTAGTCCTGTTTTAGGTATGAAAGCCAGATGGGTGACTTTGGGCCTATCACCAGGAGATGGAAAGTTCTAGTTCGATCTTAGATATGAAAGCCACTTGGGTAACTTTATGCCAATCACTAGGAGATGGAGAGTTCTAGTCCTGTCTTAGATATAAAAGCCACTTGGGTTACTTTGGACCAATCACCAGGAGATGGAGAATTCTAGTCCCGTCTTAGATATGAAAGCTAGCTGGGTGACTTTGGTCCTATTACCAGGAGATGGAGAGTTCTAGATCCGTCTTAGAAATGAAAGCTAGGTGGGTGACTTGGGACCAATCACCAGGAGACAGTGAGTTCTAGTCCCCTCTTAGGTATGAAAGCTAGCTGGGTGAATTTGGGCAATCACCAGTTGAGTTGTAGTCCTTTTTTAGATATGAAAGCCAGCTGGGTGAATTTGGGCCTATCACCAAGAGATGGTGAGTTCTAATCCCCTCTTAGATATGAAAGTTAGCTGAGTGATTTTGGACCAATCACCAGTGGAGTTCTAGTCCTGTTTTAGATATGAAAGCCAGCTGGGTGACTTTGGTCCTATCACCAGGAGATGGAGAGTTCTATTCCTGTCTTAGATATGAAAGCCACTGGGGTGACTTTGGGCCAATCACTAGAAGATGGAGAGTTCTAGTCCTGTCTTAGATATGAAAGCCACTTGGGTAACTTTGGGCTAATCACCAGGAGACGGAGAGTTCTAGTTCCGTCTTAGATATGAAAGCCACTTGGGTAACTTTGGGCCAATCACTAGGAGATGGAGAGTTCTAGTCCCGTCTTAGATATGAAAGCTACTTGGGTAACTTTGGGCTAATCACTAGGAGATGGTGAGTTCTGGTCCTGTTTTAGATATGAAAGCCAGCTGGATGAATTTGGGCCTATCACAAGGAGATGGAGAGTTCTAGTCCCGTCTTAGATATGAAAGCTAGCTGGGTTACTTTGGGCCTATCACCAGGAGATGGTGAGTTCTAGTCCCATCTTAGATATGAAAGCTATCTGGGTGACTTTGGGCCAATCACCAGTTGAATTCGAATCCCTTCTTAGATATGAAAGCTAGCTGAGTGACTTTGGGCCTATCACCAGGAGATGGAGAGTTCTAGTCCCATCTTAGATATGAAAGCTACTTGGGTAACTTTGGGCTAATCACCAGGAGACGGAGAGTTCTAGAACCGTCTTAGATATGAAAGCTAGCTGAGGCCAATCACTAGTTGAGTTCTTGTCCTGTTTTAGATATGAAAGCCAGATGGGTGACTTTGGGCCTATCACCAGGAGATGGAGAGTTCTAGTCCTGTTTTAGATGTGAAAGCCAGCTGGGGACTTTGGGCCAATCACCAGGAGATGGTGAGTTCTAGTCCCGTCTTAGATATGAAAGCTATCTGGGTGACTTTCGGCCAATCAACAGTTGAGTTCTAATCTCATCTTAGATATGAAAGCAAGCTGGGTGACTTTGGGCCTATCACCAGGAGATGGAGAGTTCTAGTCCTGTCTTCGATATGAAAGCTACCTGGGTGACTTTGGGCCTATCACCAGGAGACCTAGAGATCTAGTCCTGTCTTGGATGTGAAAGCCAGCTGGGGACTTTGGGCCAATCACCAGGAGATGGTGAATTCTAGTCCCGTCTTAGATATGAAAGCTATCTGGGTGACTTTGAGCCAATCACCAGTTGAGTTCTCATCCTGTCTTAAGATATGAAAGCTAGCTGGGTGACTTTGGGCCAATCACCAGGAGATGGAGAGTTGTAGTCCCGTCTTAGATATGGAAACTAGGTCGGTGACTTTGGACCAATACACAGGAGACGGAGTGTTCTAGTCCTGTTTTAGATTTGAAAGCCAGCTGGGGACTTTGGGCTAATCACAGGAAATGGTGAGTTCTGGTCCTTTCTTAGATGTGAAATTTAACTGGATGAATTTGGCCCAATCACCAGTTGAGTTCTAGTCCCATGTTAGATATGAAAGCTATCTGGGTGACTTTGGGCCAATCACCAGGAGACGGAGAGTTCTAATTCTGTCTTAGATATGAAAGCCAGTTGGGTATCTTTGGGCCATCCCTAGGAGATCGAGAGTTCTAGTCCTATGTTAGATATGGAAGCCACTTGGGTAACATTGAGCAAATCACTAGGAGACGGTGAGTTCTAATCCCATCTTAGATATGAAAGCTAGCTGGGGCCAATCACTAGTTGTGTTCTAGTCCTGTTTTAGATATGAAAGCCAGCTGGATGAATTTGGGCCAATCACCAGGGGATGGTGAGTTCTAGTCCCGTCTTAGATATGAAAGCTACTTCGGTAACTTTGGGCTAATCACCAGGAGACGGAGAGTTCTAGTCCTGTTTTAGATATGAAAGTGACTTGGGTAACTTTGGGCCAATCACAAGAAGATGGAGAGTTCTAATCCTGTCTTAGATATGAAAAGCACTTGGGTAACTTTGGGTTAATCACCAGGAGATGGAGAGTTCTAGTTCCGTCTTAGAAAGCCAGCTGGATGAATTTGGGCCTATCACCAGTTGAATTCTAGTCCCGTTTTAGATATGAAAGCTATCTGGGTGACTTTGGGCAAATCACCAGGAGACAGAGACTTGTAGTCCTGTCTTAGATATGAAAGCCACTTGGGTGACTTTGGACCAATCACCAGGAGACGGAGAGTTCTAGTCCCGTCTTAGATGTGAAAGTTAGCTCGATGAATTTGGCCCAATCATCAGTTGAGTCCTAGTCCCGTTTTAGATATGAAAGCGATCTGGGTGACTTTGGGCCAATCCCCAGTTGAGTTCTAATCCTGTCTTAGATATGAAAGCTAGCTGTGTGACTTTGGGCCTATCACCAGGAGACCGAAAGTTCTAGCCCCGTCTTTGAAATGAAAGCTAGCTGGGGTACTTTGGGCCTATCACCAGGAGATGGAGAGTTCTAGAACCGTCTTAGATATGAAAGCTAGCTTGGTTACTTTGGGCCAATCACAAGGAGATGGTGAGTTCTAGTCCCATCTTAGATATGAAAGCTAGCTGGGTTACTTTGGGCCTATCTCCAGGAGATGGAGAGTTCTAGTCCCACCTTAGATATGAAAGCTATCTGGTTGACTTTGGGCCAAACAACAGGAGATGGAGTGTTCTAGTCCTGTTTTAGATTTGAAAGCCAGCTGGGGACTTTGGGCTAATCACAGGAAATGGTGAGTTCTGGTCCTGTCTTAGATGTGAAATTTAGCTATATGAATTTGGCCCAATCACCAGTTGAATTCTAGTCCCGTTTTAGATATGAAAGCTATCTGGGAGACTTTGGGCAAATCACCAGGAGACGGAGAGTTCTAGTCCCGTCTTAGATATGAAATCTAGCTCGGTGACTTTGGGCCTATCACCAGGAGACAGAGAGTTCTAGTCCCGTCTTAGATATGAAAGCTAGCTGGGTTACTTTGGGCCTATCACCAGGAGACGGAGAGTTCTAGAACCGTCTTAGATATGAAAGCTAGCTGGGGCCAATCACGAGTTGAGTTCTTGTCCTGTTTTAGATATGAAAGCCAGATGGGTGAATTTGGGCCTATCACCAGGAGATGGAGAGTTCTAGTCCTGTTTTAGATTTGAAAGCCAGCTGGGGACTTTGGGCCAATCACCAGGAGATGGTGAGTTCTAGAACCGTCTTAGATGTGAAAGTTAGCTCGATGAATTTGGCCCAATCATCAGTTGAGTTCTAGTCCTGCTTTAGATATGAAAGCTATCTGGGTGACTTTGGGCCAATCACCAGGAGATGGAGAGTTCTAGATCCGTCTTAGATATGAAAGCTAGGTGGGTGACTTTGGACCAATCACCAGGCGATAGTGAGTTCTAGTCCCGTCTTAGATATGAAAGCTAGCTGGGTGAATTTGGGCCAATCACCAGTTGAGTTGTAGTCCTTTTCTAGATATGAAAGCCAGCTGGGTGAATTTGGGCCTATCACCAGGAGATGGTGAGTTCTAATCCCCTCTTAGATATGAAAGTTAGCTGGGTGATTTTGCACCAATCACCAGTGGAGTCCTAGTCCTGTTTTAGATATGAAAGCCAGTTGGGTGATTTTTGGCATATCACCAGGAGACGGAGAATTCTAGTCCCATCTTAGATATGAAAGCTACTTGGGTAACTTTGGGCCAATCACTAGGAGATGGTGAGTTCTAGTCCTGTTTTAGATATTAAAGCCAGCTGGATGAATTTGGGCCTATCACCAGGAGATGGTGAGTTCTAGTCCCGTCTTAGATATGAAAGCTATCTGGGTGACTTTGGTCCAATCACCAGTTGAGTTCTAATCCCGTCTTAGATATGAAAGCTAGCTGAGTGACTTTGGGCCTATCACCAGGAGATGGAGAGTTCTAGTCCCGTCTTAGATATGAAAGCTAGCTGGGTGACTTTGGGCCTATCACCAGGAGACAGAGAGTTCTAGTCCCGTCTTAGATATGAAAGCTAGCTGGGTTACTTTGGGCCTATCTCCAGGAGATGGAGAGTTCTAGTCCCACCTTAGATATGAAAGCTATCTGGTTGACTTTGGGCCAAACAACAGGAGATGGAGTGTTCTAGTCCTGTTTTAGATTTGAAAGCCAGCTGGGGACTTTGGGCTAATCACAGGAAATGGTGAGTTCTGGTCCTGTCTTAGATGTGAAATTTAGCTATATGAATTTGGCCCAATCACCAGTTGAATTCTAGTCCCGTTTTAGATATGAAAGCTATCTGGGAGACTTTGGGCAAATCACCAGGAGACGGAGAGTTCTAGTCCCGTCTTAGATATGAAATCTAGCTCGGTGACTTTGGGCCTATCACCAGGAGACAGAGAGTTCTAGTCCCGTCTTAGATATGAAAGCTAGCTGGGTTACTTTTGGCCTATCACCAGGAGACGGAGAGTTCTAGAACCGTCTTAGATATGAAAGCTAGCTGGGGCCAATCACGAGTTGAGTTCTTGTCCTGTTTTAGATATGAAAGCCAGATGGGTGAATTTGGGCCTATCACCAGGAGATGGAGAGTTCTAGTCCTGTTTTAGATTTGAAAGCCAGCTGGGGACTTTGGGCCAATCACCAGGAGATGGTGAGTTCTAGAACCGTCTTAGATGTGAAAGTTAGCTCGATGAATTTGGCCCAATCATCAGTTGAGTTCTAGTCCTGCTTTAGATATGAAAGCTATCTGGGTGACTTTGGGCCAATCACCAGGAGATGGAGAGTTCTAGATCCGTCTTAGATATGAAAGCTAGGTGGGTGACTTTGGACCAATCACCAGGCGATAGTGAGTTCTAGTCCCGTCTTAGATATGAAAGCTAGCTGGGTGAATTTGGGCCAATCACCAGTTGAGTTGTAGTCCTTTTCTAGATATGAAAGCCAGCTGGGTGAATTTGGGCCTATCACCAGGAGATGGTGAGTTCTAATCCCCTCTTAGATATGAAATTTAG
The DNA here is from genome assembly GCA_033807585.1 of Hydrophis major. NCBI lineage: Eukaryota > Metazoa > Chordata > Lepidosauria > Squamata > Elapidae > Hydrophis > Hydrophis major. Next base: position 2,387,311 of record CM066343.1, on the reverse strand, counting down.
CTGGGTGATTTTGCACCAATCACCAGTGGAGTCCAAGTCCTGTTTTAGATATGAAAGCCAGTTGGGTGATTTTTGGCATATCACCAGGAGACGGAGAATTCTAGTCCCATCTTAGATATGAAAGCTACTTGGGTAACTTTGGGCCAATCACTAGGAGATGGTGAGTTCTAGTCCTGTTTTAGATATTAAAGCCAGCTGGATGAATTTGGGCCTATCACCAGGAGATGGTGAGTTCTAGTCCCGTCTTAGATATGAAAGCTATCTGGGTGACTTTGGTCCAATCACCAGTTGAGTTCTAATCCCGTCTTAGATATGAAAGCTAGCTGAGTGACTTTGGGCCTATCACCAGGAGATGGAGAGTTCTAGTCCCGTCTTAGATATGAAAGCTAGCTGGGTGACTTTGGGCCTATCACCAGGAGACAGAGAGTTCTAGTCCCGTCTTAGATATGAAAGCTAGCTGGGTTACTTTGGGCCTATCACCAGAAGACGGAGAGTTCTAGAACCGTCTTATTTATGAAAGCTAGCTGGGGCCAATCACTAGTTGAGTTCTTGTCCTGTTTTAGATATGATAGCCAGATGGGTGACTTTGGGCCTATCACCAGGAGACAGAGAGTTCTAGTCCTGTTTTAGATGTGAAAGCCAGCTGGGGACTTTGGGCCAATCACCAGGAGATGGTGAGTTCTAGTCCCCTCTTAGATATGAAAGCTATCTGGGTGACTTTGCGCCAATCACCAGTTGAGTTCTAATCCCATCTTAGATATGAAAGCAAGCTGGGTGACTTTGGGCCTATCACCAGGAGATGGAGAGTTCTAGTCCCGTCTTAGATATGAAAGCTAGCTGGGTGACATTGGGCCCATCACCAGTTGAGTTCTAGTCCCGTCTTACATATGAAAGCTATCTGGGTGACTTTGGGCCTATCACCAGGAGACAGAGAGTTCTAGTCCTGTCTTGGATATAAAAGCCAGCTGGGGACTTTGGGCCAATCACCAGGAGAGGGTGAGTTGTAGTCCCGTCTTAGATATGAAAGCTATCTGGGTGACTTTGGGCTAATCATCAGTTGAGTTCTAATCCCGTCTTAAGATATGAAAGCTAGCTGGGTGACTTTGGGCCTATCACCAGGAGATGGAAAGTTCTAGTCCCGCCTTAGATATGAAAGCTAGCTGGTTGATTTTGGGCCTATCACCAGGAGATGGAGAGTTCTAGAACCGTCTTAGATATGAAAGCTAGCTGGGTTACTTTGGGCCAATCACAAGGAGACGGTGAGTTCTAGTCCCATCTTAGATATGAAAGCTAGCTGGGTTACTTTGGGCCTTTCTCCAGGAGATGGAGAGTTCTAGTCCCGTCTTAGATATGAAAGCTATCTGGTTGACTTTGGGCCAAACAACAAGAGATGGAGTGTTCTAGTCCTGTTTTAGATTTGAAAGCCAGCTGGGGACTTTGGGCTAATCACAGGAAATGGTGAGTTCTGGTCCTGTCTTAGATGTGAAATTTAGCTGAATGAATTTGGCCGAATCACCAGTTGAATTCTAGTCCCGTTTTAGATATGAAAGCTATCTGGGTGACTTTGGGCAAATCACCAGGAGACGGAGAGTTCTAGTCCCGCCCTAGATATGAAATCTAGCTCGGTGACTTTGGGCCTATCACCAGGAGACAGAGAGTTCTAGTCCCGTCTTAGATATGAAAGCTAGCTGGGTTACTTTGGGCCTATCACCAGGAGACGGAGAGTTCTAGAACCGTCTTAGATATGAAAGCTAGCTGGGGCCAATCACGAGTTGAGTTCTTGTCCTGTTTTAGATATGAAAGCCAGATGGGTGACTTTGGGCCTATCACCGGGAGATGGAGAGTTCTAGTCCTGTTTTAGATTTGAAAGCCAGCTGGGGACTTTGGGCCAATCACCAGGAGATTGTGAGTTCTAGAACCGTCTTAGATGTGAAAGTTAGCTCGATGAATTTGGCCCAATCATCAGTTGAGTTCTAGTCCCGCTTTAGATATGAAAGCTATCTGGGTGACTTTGGGCCAATCACCAGGAGATGGAGAGTTCCAGATCCGTCTTAGATATGAAAGCTAGGTGGGTGACTTTGGACCAATCACCAGGAGATAGTGAGTTCTAGTCCCGTCTTAGATATGAAAGCTAGCTGGGTGAATTTGGGCCAATCACCAGTTGAGTTGTAGTCCTTTTTTAGATATGAAAGCCAGCTGGGTGAATTTGGGCCTATCACCAGGAGATGGTGAGTTCTAATCCCCTCTTAGATATGAAAGTTAGCTGGGTGATTTTGCACCAATCACCAGTGGAGTTCTAGTCCTGTTTTAGATATGAAAGCCAGTTGGGTGATTTTTGGCATATCACCAGGAGACGGAGAATTCTAGTCCCATCTTAGATATGAAAGCTACTTGGGTAACTTTGGGCTAATCACCAGGAGACGGAGAGTTCTAGTTCTGTCTTAGATATGAAGCCACTTGGGTAACTTTGGGCCAATCACTAGGAGATGGTGAGTTCTAGTCCTGTTTTAGATATGAAAGCCAGCTGGATGAATTTGGGCCTATCACCAGGAGATGGAGAGTTCTAGTTCCGTCTTAGATATGAAAGCTAGGTGGGTGACTTTGGACCAATCACCAGTTGAGTTCGAGTCCTGTTTTAGGTATGAAAGCCAGATGGGTGACTTTGGGCCTATCACCAGGAGATGGAAAGTTCTAGTTCGATCTTAGATATGAAAGCCACTTGGGTAACTTTATGCCAATCACTAGGAGATGGAGAGTTCTAGTCCTGTCTTAGATATGAAAGCCACTTGGGTTACTTTGGACCAATCACCAGGAGATGGAGAGTTCTAGTCCCGTCTTAGATATGAAAGCTAGCTGGGTGACTTTGGTCCTATTACCAGGAGATGGAGAGTTCTAGATCCGTCTTAGATATGAAAGCTAGGTGGGTGACTTTGGACCAATCACCAGGAGACAGTGAGTTCTAGTCCCCTCTTAGGTATGAAAGCTAGCTGGGTGAATTTGGGCAATCACCAGTTGAGTTGTAGTCCTTTTTTAGATATGAAAGCCAGCTGGGTGAATTTGGGCCTATCACCAAGAGATGGTGAGTTCTAATCCCCCCTTAGATATGAAAGTTAGCTGGGTGATTTTGGACCAATCACCAGTGGCGTTCCAGTCCTTTTTTAGATATGAAAGCCAGCTGGATGAATTTGGGCCAATCACCAGGGGATGGTGAGTTCTAGTTCTGTCTTAGATATGAAAGCCACTTGCATAACTTTGGGCCAATCACTAGAAGATGGAGAGTTCTAGTCCTGTCTTAGATATGAAAGCCACTTGGGTAACTTTGGGCTAATCACCAGGAGACGGAGAGTTCTAGTTCCGTCTTAGATATGAAAGCTAGGTGGGTGACTTTGGACCAATCAACAGGAGACAGTGAGTCTAGTCCCATGTTAGATATGAAAGCTAGCTGGGTGACATTGGACCAATCACCAGTTGAGTTCTAGTCCCATCTTAGATATAAAAGCTAGCTGGGTGACTTTGGGCCTATCATTAGGAGATGTTGAGTTCTAGTCCCGTCTTAGATATGAAAGCTAGCTGGGTGACTTTGGGCCAATCAAAAGGAGACGGAGTGTTCTAGTCCTGTTTTAGATTTGAAAGCCAGCTGGGGACTTTGGGCTAATCACAGGAAATGGTGAGTTCTAGTCCTCTCTTAGATGTGAAATTTAGCTGGATGAATTTGGCCCAATCACCAGTTGAGTTCTAGTCCCGTTTTAGATATGAAAGCTATCTGGGTGACTTTGGGCCAATCACCAGGAGACGGAGAGTTCTAGTCCTGTCTTAGATATGAAAGCCACTTGAGTGACTTTGAACCAATCACCAGGAGACGGAGAGTTCTAATTCTGTCTTAGATATGAAAGCCACTTGGGTAACTTTGGACCAATCACCAGGAGACGGAGAGTTCTACTTCCGTTTTAGATATGAAAGCCACTTGGGTAACTTTGGGCCAATCACTAGGAGACGGAGAGTTCTAATCCTGTCTTAGATATGAAAGCCACTTGGGTAACATTGAGCAAATCACTAGGAGACGGTGAGTTCTAATCCCATCTTAGATATGAAAGCTAGCTGGGGCCAATCACTAGTTGTGTTCTAGTCCTGTTTTAGATATGAAAGCCAGCTGGATGAATTTGGGCCAATCACCATGGGATGGTGAGTTCTAGTCCCGTCTTAGATATGAAAGCTACTTGGGTAACTTTGGGCTAATCACCAAGAGACGGAGAGTTCTAGTTCCGTTTTAGATATGAAAGCCACTTGGGTAACTTTGGGCCAATCACTAGAAGATGGAGAGTTCTTGTCCTGTCTTAGATATGAAAGCCACTTGGGTAACTTTGGGCTAATCACCAGGAGACGGAGAGTTCTAGTTCCGTCTTAGATATAAAAGCCACTTGGGTAACTTTGGGCCAATCACTAGGAGATGGTGAGTTCTAGTCCTGTTTTAGATATGAAAGCCAGCTGGATGAATTTGGGCCTATCACCAGGAGATGGAGAGTTCTAGTCCCGTCTTAGATATGAAAGCTAGGTGGGTGACTTTGGACCAATCACCAGTTGAGTTCTAGTCCTGTTTTAGGTATGAAAGCCAGATGGGTGACTTTGGGCCTATCACCAGGAGATGGAAAGTTCTAGTTCGATCTTAGATATGAAAGCCACTTGGGTAACTTTAGGCCAATCACTAGGAGATGGAGAGTTCTAGATCCGTCTTAGATATGAAAGCTAAGTGGGTGACTTTGGACCATTTACCAGGAGACAGTGATTTCTAGTCCCCTCTTAGGTATGAAAGCTAGCTGGGTGAATTTGGGTAATCACGAGTTGAGTTGTAGTCCTTTTTTAGATATGAAAGCCAGCTGGGTGAATTTGGGCCTATCACCAAGAGATGGTGAGTTCTAATCCCCTCTTAGATATGAAAGTTAGCTGGGTGATCTTGGACCAATCACCAGTGGAGTTCTAGTCCTGTTTTAGATATGAAAGCCAGCTGGATGAATTTGGGCCAATCACCAGGGGATGGTGAGTTCTAGTTCCGTCTTAGATATGAAAGCCACTTGGATAACTTTGGGCCAATCACTAAAAGATTGAGAGTTCTAGTCCTGTCTTAGATATGAAAGCCACTTGGGTAACTTTGGACCAATCACCAGGAGACGGAGAGTTCTACTTCCGTTTTAGATATGAAAGCCACTTGGGTAACTTTGGGCCAATCACTAGGAGACGGAGAGTTCTAATCCTGTCTTAGATATGAAAGCCACTTGGGTAACATTGAGCAAATCACTAGGAGACGGTGAGTTCTAATCCCATCTTAGATATGAAAGCTAGCTGGGGCCAATCACTAGTTGTGTTCTAGTCCTGTTTTAGATATGAAAGCCAGCTGGATGAATTTGGGCCAATCACCATGGGATGGTGAGTTCTAGTCCCGTCTTAGATATGAAAGCTACTTGGGTAACTTTGGGCTAATCACCAAGAGACGGAGAGTTCTAGTTCCGTTTTAGATATGAAAGCCACTTGGGTAACTTTGGGCCAATCACTAGAAGATGGAGAGTTCTTGTCCTGTCTTAGATATGAAAGCCACTTGGGTAACTTTGTGCTAATCACCAGGAGACGGAGAGTTCTAGTTCCGTCTTAGATATAAAAGCCACTTGGGTAACTTTGGGCCAATCACTAGGAGATGGTGAGTTCTAGTCCTGTTTTAGATATGAAAGCCAGCTGGATGAATTTGGGCCTATCACCAGGAGATGGAGAGTTCTAGTCCCGTCTTAGATATGAAAGCTAGGTGGGTGACTTTGGACCAATCACCAGTTGAGTTCTAGTCCTGTTTTAGGTATGAAAGCCAGATGGGTGACTTTGGGCCTATCACCAGGAGATGGAAAGTTCTTGTTCGATCTTAGATATGAAAGCCACTTGGGTAACTTTAGGCCAATCACTAGGAGATGGAGAGTTCTAGATCCGTCTTAGATATGAAAGCTAGGTGGGTGACTTTGGACCATTTACCAGGAGACAGTGATTTCTAGTCCCCTCTTAGGTATGAAAGCTAGCTGGGTGAATTTGGGTAATCACGAGTTGAGTTGTAGTCCTTTTTTAGATATGAAAGCCAGCTGGGTGAATTTGGGCCTATCACCAAGAGATGGTGAGTTCTAATCCCCTCTTAGATATGAAAGTTAGCTGGGTGATTTTGGACCAATCACCAGTGGAGTTCTAGTCCTGTTTTAGATATGAAAGCCAGCTGGATGAATTTGGGCCAATCACCAGGGGATGGTGAGTTCTAGTTCCGTCTTAGATATGAAAGCCACTTGGATAACTTTGGGCCAATCACTAAAAGATTGAGAGTTCTAGTCCTGTCTTAGATATGAAAGCCACTTGGGTAACTTTGGGCTAATCACCAGGAGACGGAGAGTTCTAGGTCCGTCTTAGATATGAAAGCCACTTGGGTAACTTTGGACCAATCACTAGGTGACTGAGAGTTCTAGTCCTGTCTTAGATATGAAAGACACTTGGGTAACATTGAGCAAATCACTAGGAGACGGTGAGTTCTAATCCCATCTTAGATATGAAAGCTAGCTGGGGCCAATCACTAGTTGTGTTCTAGTCCTGTTTTAGATATGAAAGCCAGCTGGATGAATTTGGGCCAATCACCAGGAGACAGAGAGTTCTAATTCTGTTTTAGATATGAAAGCCACTTGGGTGACTTTGGGCCAATCACCAGGAGACTGAGAGTTCTAGTCCTGTCTTAGATGTGAAAGACACTTGGGTAACATTGAGCAAATCACTAGGAGACGGTGAGTTCTGATCCCATCTTAGATATGAAAGCTAGCTGGGGCCAATCACTAGTTGTGTTCTAGTCCTGTTTTATATATGAAAGCCAGGTGGATGAATTTGGGCCAATCACCAGTTGAGTTGTAGTCCTTTTTTAGATATGAAAGCCAGCTGGGTGAAATTGGGCCTATCACCAGGAGATGGTGAGTTCTAATCCCCTCTTAGATATGAAAGTTAGCTGGGTGACTTTGGACCAATCACCAGTGGAGTTCTAGTACTTTTTTAGATATGAAAGCCAGCTGGGTGATTTTTGGCCTATCACCAGGAGACGGAGAGTTCTAGAACCATCTTAGATATGAAAGGTAGCTGGGGTCAATCACTAGTTGAGTTCTAGTCCTGTTTTAGATTTAAAAGCCAGCTGGGGACTTTGGGCCAATCACCAGGAGATGGTGAGTTCTAGTCCCGTTTTAGATATGAAAGCTAGCTGGGTTACTTTGGGCCTATCACAAGGAGACGGTGAGTTCTTGTCCCGTCTGAGATATGAAAGCTAGCTGGGTTACTTTGGGCCTATCACCAGGAGATGGATAGTTCTAGATCCGTCTTAGATATGAAAGCTAGGTGGGTGAATTTGGGCCAATCACCAGTGGAGTTCTAGTCCTGTTTTAGATATGAAAGCCAGCTGGGTGATTTTTGGCATATCACCAGGAGATGGAGAATTCTAGTCCCATCTTAGATATGAAAGCTAGCTGGGTGAGTTTGGGCCAATCACTAGTTGAGTTCTAGTCCTGTTTTAGATTTAAAAGCCAGCTGGGGACTTTGGGCCAATCACCAGGAGATGGTGAGTTCTAGTCCCGTTTTAGATATGAAAGCTAGCTGGGTTACTTTGGGCCTATCACAAGGAGACGGTGAGTTCTTGTCCCGTCTGAGATATGAAAGCTAGCTGGGTTACTTTGGGCCTATCACCAGGAGATGGATAGTTCTAGATCCGTCTTAGATATGAAAGCTAGGTGGGTGAATTTGGGCCAATCACCAGTGGAGTTCTAGTCCTGTTTTAGATATGAAAGCCAGCTGGGTGATTTTTGGCATATCACCAGGAGATGGAGAATTCTAGTCCCATCTTAGATATGAAAGCTAGCTGGGTGAGTTTGGGCCAATCACTAGTTGAGTTCTAGTCCTGTTTTAGATATGAAAGTCAGATGAGTGACTTTGGGCCTATCATTAGGAGATGGTGAGTTCTAGTACCGTCTTAGATATGAAAGCTAGCTGGGTGACTTTGGGTCAATCAACAGGAGACGGAGTGTTCTAGTCCTGTCTTAGATATGAAGGCTAGCCAGATGCGGACTTTGGGCTAATCTCAGGAAATGGTGAGTTCTAGTCCTGTCTTAGATGTGAAATTTAGCTGGATGAATTTGGCCCAATCACCAGTTGAGTTCTAGTGCCGTTTTAGATATGAAAGCTATCTGGGTGACTTTGGGCCTATCACCAGGAGACGGAGAGTTCTAGTCCTGTCTTAGATATGAAAGCTAGCTGGGGCCAATCACTATTTGTGTTCTAGTCCTGTTTTAGATATGAAAGCCAGCTGGATGAATTTGGGCCAATCACCAGGGGATGGTGAGTTCTAGTCCCGTCTTAGATATGAAAGCTACTTGGGTAACTTTGGGCCAATCACTAGAAGATGGAGAGTTCTACTCCTGTCTTAGATATGAAAGCCACTTGGGTAACTTTGGGCTAATCACCAAGAGACGGAGAGTTCTAATCCCATCTTAGATATGAAAGCTAGCTGGGGCCAATCACTATTTGTCTTCTATTCCTGTTTTAGATATGAAAGCCAGCTGGATGAATTTGGGCCAATCACCAGGGGATGGTGAGTTCTAGTCCCGTCTTAGATATTAAAGCTACTTGGGTAACTTTGGGCTAATCACCAAGAGACAGAGAGTTCCAGTTCCGTCTTAGATATGAAAGCCACTTGGGTAACTTTGGGCCAATCACTAGAAGACGGAGAGTTCCAGTTCTGTCTTAGATATGAAAGCCACTTGGGTAACTTTGGGCCAACCACTAGGAGATGGAGAGTTATAGTCCCGTCTTAGATATGAAAGCTACTTGGGTAACTTTGGGCTAATCACCAGGAGACGGAGAGTTCTAGTTCCGTCTTAGATATGAAAGCCACTTGGGTAACTTTGGGCCAATCACTAGGAGATGGAGAGTTCTAGTTCCGTCTTAGATATGAAAGCCCCTTGGGTAACTTTGGGCCAATCACTACGAGATGGAGAGTTCTAGTCCCGTCTTAGATATGAAAGCTACTTGGGTAACTTTGGGTAATCACCAGGAGACGGAGAGTTCTAGTTCTGTCATAGATATGAAAGCCACTTGGGTAACTTTGGGCCAATCACTAGGAGATGGTGAGTTCTAGTCCTGTTTTAGATATGAAAGCCAGCTGGATGAATTTGGGCCTATCACCAGGAGATGGAGAGTTCTAGTCCTGTTTTAGATACGAAAGCTATCTGGGTGACTTTGGGCCAAACACCAGTTGAGTTCTAATCCCGTCTTAGTTATGAAAGCTAGCTGAGTGACTTTGGGCCTATCACCAGAAGATGGAGAATTCTAGTCCCGTCTTAGATATGAAAGCTAGCTGGGTGACTTTGGGCCTATCATCAGGAGACAGAGAGTTCTAGTCCCGTCTTAGATATGAAAGCTAGCTGGGTTACTTTGGGCCTATCACCAAGAGACGGAGAGTTCTAGAACCGTCTTAGATATGAAAGCTAGCTGGGGCCAATCACTAGCTGAGTTCTTGTCCTGTTTTAGATATGAAAGCCAGATGGGTGACTTTGGGCCTATCACCAGGAGATGGAGAGTTCTAGTCCTGTTTTAGATGTGAAAGCCAGCTGGGGACTTTGGGCCAATCACCACGGGATGGTGAGTTCTAGTCCCGTTTTAGATATGAAAGCTATCTGGGTGACTTTGGGCCAATCACCAGTTGAATTCTAATCCCGTCTTAGATATGAAAGCTAGCTGAGTGACTTTGGGCCTATCACCAGGAGATGGAGAGTTCTAATCCCGTCTTAGATATGAAAGCTAGCTGGGTGACTTTGGGCCTATCACCAGGAGACAGAGAGTTCTACTCCTGTCTTAGATATGAAAGCTAGCTGGGTTACTTTGGGCCTATCACCAGGAGACGGAGAGTTCTAGAACCGTCTTAGATATGAAAGCTAGCTGGGCTACTTTGGTCCTATTACCAGGAGATGGAGAGTTCTAGATCCGTCTTAGATATGAAAGCTAGGTGGGTGACTTTGGACCAATCACCAGGAGATGGTGAGTTCTAGTCCCGTCTTAGGTATGAAAGCTAGCTGGGTGAATTTGGGCAATCACCAGTTGAGTTGTAGTCCTTTTTTAGATATGAAAGCTAGGTGGGTGACTTTGGGCTAATCACCAGGAGACGGAGAGTTCTAGTCCTGTCTTAGATTTGAAAGCTACTTGGGTAACTTTGTGCTAATCACGAAGAGACGGAGAGTTCTAGTCCCATCTTAGATATGAAAGCTAGGTGGGTGACTTTGGACCAATCAACAGGAGACAGTGAGTCTAGTCCCGTCTTAGATATGAAAGCTAGCTGGGTGACATTGGATCAATCACCAGTTGAGTTCTAGTCCTGTTTTAGATATGAAAGCCAGATGGGTGACTTTGGCCCTATCACCAAAAGACAAAGATTTCTAATCCCGTCTTAAAAATGAAAGCTAACTGGAAAACTTTGGGCCAATCACCAGTTGAGTTCTAGTCCCATCTTAGATATGAAAGCTAGCTGGGTGACTTTGGGCCTATCATTATGAGATGGAGAGTTCTAGTCCCGTCTTAGATATGAAAGCTAGCTGGGTGACCTTGGGCCAATCAAAAGGAGACGGAGTGTTCTAGTCCTGTTTTAGATTTGAAAGCCAGCTGGGGACTTTGGGCTAATCACAGGAAATGGTGAGTTCTAGTCCTCTCTTATATGTGAAATTTAGCTGGATGAATTTGCCCCAATCACCAGTTGAGTTCTAGTCCCATCTTAGATATGAAAGCTAGCTTGGTGACTTTGGGCCTAAAATTAGGAGATGGAGAGTTCTAGTCCCGTCTTAGATATGAAAGCTATCTGGGTGACTTTGGGCCAATCACCAGGAGACGGAGAGTTCTAGTCCTGCTTAGATATGAAAGCCACTTGAGTGACTTTGAACCAATCAGCAGGAGATGGAGAGTTCTACTTCCATTTTAGATATGAAAGCCACTTGGGTAACTTTGGGCCAATCACTCGGAGACGGAGAGTTCTAATCGTGTCTTAGATATGAAAGCCACTTGGGTAACATTGAGCAAATCACTAGGAGACGGTGAGTTCTAATCCCATCTTAGATATGAAAGCTAGCTGGGGCCAATCACTAGTTGTGTTCTAGTCCTGTTTTAGATATGAAAGCCAGCTGGATGAATTTGGGCCAATCACCACGGGATGGTGAGTTCTAGTCCCGTCTTAGATATGAAAGCCACTTGGGTAACTTTGGGTTAATCACCAGGAGACGGAGAGTTCTAGTTCCGTCTTAGATATAAAAGCCACTTGGGTAACTTTGGGCCAATCACTAGGAGATGGTGAGTTCTAGTCCTGTTTTAGATATGAAAGCCAGCTGGATGAATTTGGGCCTATCACCAGGAGATGGAGAGTTCTAGTTCCGTCTTAGATATGAAAGCTAGGTGGGTGACTTTGGACCAATCACCAGTTGAGTTCTAGTCCTGTTTTAGGTATGAAAGCCAGATGGGTGACTTTGGGCCTATCATCAGGAGATGGAAAGTTCTAGTTCGATCTTAGATATGAAAGCCACTTGGGTAACTTTATGCCAATCACTAGGAGATGGAGAGTTCTAGTCCTGTCTTAGATATGAAAGCCACTTGGGTTACTTTGGACCAATCACCAGGAGATGGAGAGTTCTAGTCCCGTCTTAGATATGAAAGCTAGCTGGGTGACTTTGGTCCTATTACCAGGAGATGGAGAGTTCTAGATCCGTCTTAGATATGAAAGCTAGGTGGGTGACTTTGGACCAATCACCAGGAGACAGTGAGTTCTAGTCCCCTCTTAGGTATGAAAGCTAGCTGGGTGAATTTGGGCAATCACCAGTTGAGTTGTACTCCTTTTTTAGATATGAAAGCCAGCTGGGTGAATTTGGGCCTATCACCAAGAGATGGTGAGTTCTAATCCCCTCTTAGATATGAAAGTTAGCTGGGTGATTTTGGACCAATCACCAGTGGCGTTCCAGTCCTTTTTTAGATATGAAAGCCAGCTGGATGAATTTGGGCCAATCACCAGGGGATGGTGAGTTCTAGTTCCGTCTTAAATATGAAAGCCACTTGGATAACTTTGGGCCAATCACTAGAAGATGGAGAGTTCTAGTCCTGTCTTAGATATGAAAGCCACTTGGGTAACTTTTGGCTAATCACCAGGAGACGGAGAGTTCTAGTTCCGTCTTAGATATGAAAGCTAGGTGGGTGACTTTGGACCAATCAACAGGAGACAGTGAGTCTAGTCCCATGTTAGATATGAAAGCTAGCTGGGTGACATTGGACCAATCACCAGTTGAGTTCTAGTCCCATCTTAGATATAAAAGCTAGCTGGGTGAGTTTGGGCCTATCATTAGGAGATGTTGATTTCTAGTCCCGTCTTAGATATGAAAGCTAGCTGGGTGACTTTGGGCCAATCAAAAGGAGACGGAGTGTTCTAGTCCTGTTTTAGATTTGAAAGCCAGCTGGGGACTTTGGGCTAATCACAGGAAATGGTGAGTTCTAGTCCTCTCTTAGATGTGAAATTTAGCTGGATGAATTTGGCCCAATCACCAGTTGAGTTCTAGTCCCGTTTTAGATATGAAATCTATCTGGGTGACTTTGGGCCAATCACCAGGAGACGGAGAGTTCTAGTCCTGTCTTAGATATGAAAGCCACTTGAGTGACTTTGAACCAATCACCAGGAGACGGAGAGTTCTAATTCTGTCTTAGATATGAAAGCCACTTGGGTAACTTTGGACCAATCACCAGGAGACAGAGAGTTCTACTTCCGTTTTAGATATGAAAGCCACTTGGGTAAATTTGGGCCAATCACTAGGAGACGGAGAGTTCTAATCCTGTCTTAGATATGAAAGCCACTTGGGTAACATTGAGCAAATCACTAGGAGACGGTGAGTTCTAATCCCATCTTAGATATGAAAGCTAGCTGGGGCCAATCACTAGTTGTGTTCTAGTCCTGTTTTAGATATGAAAGCCAGCTGGATGAATTTGAGCCAATCACCATGGGATGGTGAGTTCTAGTCCCGTCTTAGATATGAAAGCTATTTGGGTAACTTTGGGCTAATCACCAAGAGACGGAGAGTTCTAGTTCCGTTTTAGATATGAAAGCCACTTGGGTAACTTTGGGCCAATCACTAGAAGATGGAGAGTTCTTGTCCTGTCTTAGATATGAAAGCCACTTGGGTAACTTTGGGCTAATCACCAGGAGACGGAGAGTTCTAGTTCCGTCTTAGATATAAAAGCCACTTGGGTAACTTTGGGCCAATCACTAGGAGATGGTGAGTTCTAGTCCTGTTTTAGATATGAAAGCCAGCTGGATGAATTTGGGCCTATCACCAGGAGATGGAGAGTTCTAGTCCCGTCTTAGATATGAAAGCTAGGTGGGTGACTTTGGACCAATCACCAGTTGAGTTCTAGTCCTGTTTTAGGTATGAAAGCCAGATGGGTGACTTTGGGCCTATCACCAGGAGATGGAAAGTTCTAGTTCGATCTTAGATATGAAAGCCACTTGGGTAACTTTAGGCCAATCACTAGGAGATGGAGAGTTCTAGATCCGTCTTAGATATGAAAGCTAGGTGGGTGACTTTGGACCAATCACCAGGAGACAGTGATTTCTAGTCCCCTCTTAGGTATGAAAGCTAGCTGGGTGAATTTGGGTAATCACGAGTTGAGTTGTAGTCCTTTTTTAGATATGAAAGCCAGCTGGGTGAATTTGGGCCTATCACCAAGAGATGGTGAGTTCTAATCCCCTCTTAGATATGAAAGTTAGCTGGGTGATTTTGGACCAATCACCAGTGGAGTTCTAGTCCTGTTTTAGATATGAAAGCCAGCTGGATGAATTTGGGCCAATCACCAGGGGATGGTGAGTTCTAGTTCCGTCTTAGATATGAAAGCCACTTGGATAACTTTGGGCCAATCACTAAAAGATGGAGAGTTCAAGTCCTGTCTTAGATATGAAAGCCACTTGGGTAACTTTGGGCTAATCACCAGGAGACGGAGAGTTCTAGGTCCGTCTTAGATATGAAAGCCACTTGGGTAACTTTGGGCCAATCACTAGGAGATGGAGAGTTCTAGTCCCGTCTTAGATATGAAAGCTACTTGGGTAACTTTGGGCTAATCACCAGGAGACGGAGAGTTCTAGTTCCGTCTTAGATATGAAAGCCACTTGGGTAAATTTGGGCCAATCACTAGGAGATGGTGAGTTCTAGTCCTGTTTTAGATATGAAAGCCAGCTGGATGAATTTGGGCCTATCACAAGGAGATGGCGAGTTCTAGTCCCGTCTTAGATATGAAAGCTAGCTGGGTTACTTTGGGCTAATCACCAGGAGATGGTGAGTTCTAGTCCCATCTTAGATATGAAAGCTATCTGGGTGACTTTGGGCCAATCACCAGTTGAGTTCTAATCCCGTCTTAGGTATGAAAGCTAGCTGAGTGACTTTGGGCCTATCACCAGGAGATGGAGAGTTCTAGTCCCGACTTAGATATGAAATCTAGCTGGGTGACTTTGGGCCTATCACCAGGAGACAGAGAGTTCTAGTCCCGTCTTAGATATGAAAGCTAGCTGCGTTACTTTGGGCCTATCACCAGGAGACGGAGAGTTCTAGAACCGTCTTAGATATGAAAGCTAGCTGGGGCCAATCACGAGTTGAGTTCTTGTCCTGTTTTAGATATGAAAGCCAGCTGGATGAATTTGGGCCTATCACCAGGAGATGGAGAGTTCTAGTCCCGTCTTAGATATGAAAGCTAGGTGGGTGACTTTGGACCAATCACCAGTTGAGTTCTAGTCCTGTTTTAGGTATGAAAGCCAGATGGGTGACTTTGGGCCTATCACCAGGAGATGGAAAGTTCTAGTTCGATCTTAGATATGAAAGCCACTTGGGTAACTTTATGCCAATCACTAGGAGATGGAGAGTTCTAGTCCTGTCTTAGATATAAAAGCCACTTGGGTTACTTTGGACCAATCACCAGGAGATGGAGAATTCTAGTCCCGTCTTAGATATGAAAGCTAGCTGGGTGACTTTGGTCCTATTACCAGGAGATGGAGAGTTCTAGATCCGTCTTAGAAATGAAAGCTAGGTGGGTGACTTGGGACCAATCACCAGGAGACAGTGAGTTCTAGTCCCCTCTTAGGTATGAAAGCTAGCTGGGTGAATTTGGGCAATCACCAGTTGAGTTGTAGTCCTTTTTTAGATATGAAAGCCAGCTGGGTGAATTTGGGCCTATCACCAAGAGATGGTGAGTTCTAATCCCCTCTTAGATATGAAAGTTAGCTGAGTGATTTTGGACCAATCACCAGTGGAGTTCTAGTCCTGTTTTAGATATGAAAGCCAGCTGGGTGACTTTGGTCCTATCACCAGGAGATGGAGAGTTCTATTCCTGTCTTAGATATGAAAGCCACTTGGGTGACTTTGGGCCAATCACTAGAAGATGGAGAGTTCTAGTCCTGTCTTAGATATGAAAGCCACTTGGGTAACTTTGGGCTAATCACCAGGAGACGGAGAGTTCTAGTTCCGTCTTAGATATGAAAGCCACTTGGGTAACTTTGGGCCAATCACTAGGAGATGGAGAGTTCTAGTCCCGTCTTAGATATGAAAGCTACTTGGGTAACTTTGGGCTAATCACTAGGAGATGGTGAGTTCTGGTCCTGTTTTAGATATGAAAGCCAGCTGGATGAATTTGGGCCTATCACAAGGAGATGGAGAGTTCTAGTCCCGTCTTAGATATGAAAGCTAGCTGGGTTACTTTGGGCCTATCACCAGGAGATGGTGAGTTCTAGTCCCATCTTAGATATGAAAGCTATCTGGGTGACTTTGGGCCAATCACCAGTTGAATTCGAATCCCTTCTTAGATATGAAAGCTAGCTGAGTGACTTTGGGCCTATCACCAGGAGATGGAGAGTTCTAGTCCCATCTTAGATATGAAAGCTACTTGGGTAACTTTGGGCTAATCACCAGGAGACGGAGAGTTCTAGAACCGTCTTAGATATGAAAGCTAGCTGAGGCCAATCACTAGTTGAGTTCTTGTCCTGTTTTAGATATGAAAGCCAGATGGGTGACTTTGGGCCTATCACCAGGAGATGGAGAGTTCTAGTCCTGTTTTAGATGTGAAAGCCAGCTGGGGACTTTGGGCCAATCACCAGGAGATGGTGAGTTCTAGTCCCGTCTTAGATATGAAAGCTATCTGGGTGACTTTCGGCCAATCAACAGTTGAGTTCTAATCTCATCTTAGATATGAAAGCAAGCTGGGTGACTTTGGGCCTATCACCAGGAGATGGAGAGTTCTAGTCCTGTCTTCGATATGAAAGCTACCTGGGTGACTTTGGGCCTATCACCAGGAGACCTAGAGATCTAGTCCTGTCTTGGATGTGAAAGCCAGCTGGGGACTTTGGGCCAATCACCAGGAGATGGTGAATTCTAGTCCCGTCTTAGATATGAAAGCTATCTGGGTGACTTTGAGCCAATCACCAGTTGAGTTCTCATCCTGTCTTAAGATATGAAAGCTAGCTGGGTGACTTTGGGCCAATCACCAGGAGATGGAGAGTTGTAGTCCCGTCTTAGATATGGAAACTAGGTCGGTGACTTTGGACCAATACACAGGAGACGGAGTGTTCTAGTCCTGTTTTAGATTTGAAAGCCAGCTGGGGACTTTGGGCTAATCACAGGAAATGGTGAGTTCTGGTCCTTTCTTAGATGTGAAATTTAGCTGGATGAATTTGGCCCAATCACCAGTTGAGTTCTAGTCCCATGTTAGATATGAAAGCTATCTGGGTGACTTTGGGCCAATCACCAGGAGACGGAGAGTTCTAATTCTGTCTTAGATATGAAAGCCAGTTGGGTATCTTTGGGCCATCCCTAGGAGATCGAGAGTTCTAGTCCTATGTTAGATATGGAAGCCACTTGGGTAACATTGAGCAAATCACTAGGAGACGGTGAGTTCTAATCCCATCTTAGATATGAAAGCTAGCTGGGGCCAATCACTAGTTGTGTTCTAGTCCTGTTTTAGATATGAAAGCCAGCTGGATGAATTTGGGCCAATCACCAGGGGATGGTGAGTTCTAGTCCCGTCTTAGATATGAAAGCTACTTCGGTAACTTTGGGCTAATCACCAGGAGACGGAGAGTTCTAGTCCTGTTTTAGATATGAAAGTGACTTGGGTAACTTTGGGCCAATCACAAGAAGATGGAGAGTTCTAATCCTGTCTTAGATATGAAAAGCACTTGGGTAACTTTGGGTTAATCACCAGGAGATGGAGAGTTCTAGTTCCGTCTTAGAAAGCCAGCTGGATGAATTTGGGCCTATCACCAGTTGAATTCTAGTCCCGTTTTAGATATGAAAGCTATCTGGGTGACTTTGGGCAAATCACCAGGAGACAGAGACTTGTAGTCCTGTCTTAGATATGAAAGCCACTTGGGTGACTTTGGACCAATCACCAGGAGACGGAGAGTTCTAGTCCCGTCTTAGATGTGAAAGTTAGCTCGATGAATTTGGCCCAATCATCAGTTGAGTCCTAGTCCCGTTTTAGATATGAAAGCGATCTGGGTGACTTTGGGCCAATCCCCAGTTGAGTTCTAATCCTGTCTTAGATATGAAAGCTAGCTGTGTGACTTTGGGCCTATCACCAGGAGACCGAAAGTTCTAGCCCCGTCTTTGAAATGAAAGCTAGCTGGGGTACTTTGGGCCTATCACCAGGAGATGGAGAGTTCTAGAACCGTCTTAGATATGAAAGCTAGCTTGGTTACTTTGGGCCAATCACAAGGAGATGGTGAGTTCTAGTCCCATCTTAGATATGAAAGCTAGCTGGGTTACTTTGGGCCTATCTCCAGGAGATGGAGAGTTCTAGTCCCACCTTAGATATGAAAGCTATCTGGTTGACTTTGGGCCAAACAACAGGAGATGGAGTGTTCTAGTCCTGTTTTAGATTTGAAAGCCAGCTGGGGACTTTGGGCTAATCACAGGAAATGGTGAGTTCTGGTCCTGTCTTAGATGTGAAATTTAGCTATATGAATTTGGCCCAATCACCAGTTGAATTCTAGTCCCGTTTTAGATATGAAAGCTATCTGGGAGACTTTGGGCAAATCACCAGGAGACGGAGAGTTCTAGTCCCGTCTTAGATATGAAATCTAGCTCGGTGACTTTGGGCCTATCACCAGGAGACAGAGAGTTCTAGTCCCGTCTTAGATATGAAAGCTAGCTGGGTTACTTTGGGCCTATCACCAGGAGACGGAGAGTTCTAGAACCGTCTTAGATATGAAAGCTAGCTGGGGCCAATCACGAGTTGAGTTCTTGTCCTGTTTTAGATATGAAAGCCAGATGGGTGAATTTGGGCCTATCACCAGGAGATGGAGAGTTCTAGTCCTGTTTTAGATTTGAAAGCCAGCTGGGGACTTTGGGCCAATCACCAGGAGATGGTGAGTTCTAGAACCGTCTTAGATGTGAAAGTTAGCTCGATGAATTTGGCCCAATCATCAGTTGAGTTCTAGTCCTGCTTTAGATATGAAAGCTATCTGGGTGACTTTGGGCCAATCACCAGGAGATGGAGAGTTCTAGATCCGTCTTAGATATGAAAGCTAGGTGGGTGACTTTGGACCAATCACCAGGCGATAGTGAGTTCTAGTCCCGTCTTAGATATGAAAGCTAGCTGGGTGAATTTGGGCCAATCACCAGTTGAGTTGTAGTCCTTTTCTAGATATGAAAGCCAGCTGGGTGAATTTGGGCCTATCACCAGGAGATGGTGAGTTCTAATCCCCTCTTAGATATGAAAGTTAGCTGGGTGATTTTGCACCAATCACCAGTGGAGTCCTAGTCCTGTTTTAGATATGAAAGCCAGTTGGGTGATTTTTGGCATATCACCAGGAGACGGAGAATTCTAGTCCCATCTTAGATATGAAAGCTACTTGGGTAACTTTGGGCCAATCACTAGGAGATGGTGAGTTCTAGTCCTGTTTTAGATATTAAAGCCAGCTGGATGAATTTGGGCCTATCACCAGGAGATGGTGAGTTCTAGTCCCGTCTTAGATATGAAAGCTATCTGGGTGACTTTGGTCCAATCACCAGTTGAGTTCTAATCCCGTCTTAGATATGAAAGCTAGCTGAGTGACTTTGGGCCTATCACCAGGAGATGGAGAGTTCTAGTCCCGTCTTAGATATGAAAGCTAGCTGGGTGACTTTGGGCCTATCACCAGGAGACAGAGAGTTCTAGTCCCGTCTTAGATATGAAAGCTAGCTGGGTTACTTTGGGCCTATCTCCAGGAGATGGAGAGTTCTAGTCCCACCTTAGATATGAAAGCTATCTGGTTGACTTTGGGCCAAACAACAGGAGATGGAGTGTTCTAGTCCTGTTTTAGATTTGAAAGCCAGCTGGGGACTTTGGGCTAATCACAGGAAATGGTGAGTTCTGGTCCTGTCTTAGATGTGAAATTTAGCTATATGAATTTGGCCCAATCACCAGTTGAATTCTAGTCCCGTTTTAGATATGAAAGCTATCTGGGAGACTTTGGGCAAATCACCAGGAGACGGAGAGTTCTAGTCCCGTCTTAGATATGAAATCTAGCTCGGTGACTTTGGGCCTATCACCAGGAGACAGAGAGTTCTAGTCCCGTCTTAGATATGAAAGCTAGCTGGGTTACTTTTGGCCTATCACCAGGAGACGGAGAGTTCTAGAACCGTCTTAGATATGAAAGCTAGCTGGGGCCAATCACGAGTTGAGTTCTTGTCCTGTTTTAGATATGAAAGCCAGATGGGTGAATTTGGGCCTATCACCAGGAGATGGAGAGTTCTAGTCCTGTTTTAGATTTGAAAGCCAGCTGGGGACTTTGGGCCAATCACCAGGAGATGGTGAGTTCTAGAACCGTCTTAGATGTGAAAGTTAGCTCGATGAATTTGGCCCAATCATCAGTTGAGTTCTAGTCCTGCTTTAGATATGAAAGCTATCTGGGTGACTTTGGGCCAATCACCAGGAGATGGAGAGTTCTAGATCCGTCTTAGATATGAAAGCTAGGTGGGTGACTTTGGACCAATCACCAGGCGATAGTGAGTTCTAGTCCCGTCTTAGATATGAAAGCTAGCTGGGTGAATTTGGGCCAATCACCAGTTGAGTTGTAGTCCTTTTCTAGATATGAAAGCCAGCTGGGTGAATTTGGGCCTATCACCAGGAGATGGTGAGTTCTAATCCCCTCTTAGATATGAAATTTAGCTGGGTGATTTTGCACCAATCACCAGTGGAGTCCTAGTCCTGTTTTAGATATGAAAGCCAGTTGGGTGATTTTTGGCATATCACCAGGAGACGGAGAATTCTAGTCCCATCTTAGATATGAAAGCTACTTGGGTAACTTTGGGCCAATCACTAGGAGATGGTGAGTTCTAGTCCTGTTTTAGATATTAAAGCCAGCTGGATGAATTTGGGCCTATCACCAGGAGATGGTGAGTTCTAGTCCCGTCTTAGATATGAAAGCTATCTGGGTGACTTTGGTCCAATCACCAGTTGAGTTCTAATCCCGTCTTAGATATGAAAGCTAGCTGAGTGACTTTGGGCCTATCACCAGGAGATGGAGAGTTCTAGTCCCGTCTTAGATATGAAAGCTAGCTGGGTGACTTTGGGCCTATCACCAGGAGACAGAGAGTTCTAGTCCCGTCTTAGATATGAAAGCTAGCTGGGTTACTTTGGGCCTATCACCAGAAGACGGAGAGTTCTAGAACCGTCTTATTTATGAAAGCTAGCTGGGGCCAATCACTAGTTGAGTTCTTGTCCTGTTTTAGATATGATAGCCAGATGGGTGACTTTGGGCCTATCACCAGGAGACAGAGAGTTCTAGTCCTGTTTTAGATGTGAAAGCCAGCTGGGGACTTTGGGCCAATCACCAGGAGATGGTGAGTTCTAGTCCCCTCTTAGATATGAAAGCTATCTGGGTGACTTTGCGCCAATCACCAGTTGAGTTCTAATCCCATCTTAGATATGAAAGCAAGCTGGGTGACTTTGGGCCTATCACCAGGAGATGGAGAGTTCTAGTCCCGTCTTAGATATGAAAGCTAGCTGGGTGACATTGGGCCCATCACCAGTTGAGTTCTAGTCCCGTCTTACATATGAAAGCTATCTGGGTGACTTTGGGCCTATCACCAGGAGACAGAGAGTTCTAGTCCTGTCTTGGATATAAAAGCCAGCTGGGGACTTTGGGCCAATCACCAGGAGAGGGTGAGTTGTAGTCCCGTCTTAGATATGAAAGCTATCTGGGTGACTTTGGGCTAATCATCAGTTGAGTTCTAATCCCGTCTTAAGATATGAAAGCTAGCTGGGTGACTTTGGGCCTATCACCAGGAGATGGAAAGTTCTAGTCCCGCCTTAGATATGAAAGCTAGCTGGTTGATTTTGGGCCTATCACCAGGAGATGGAGAGTTCTAGAACCGTCTTAGATATGAAAGCTAGCTGGGTTACTTTGGGCCAATCACAAGGAGACGGTGAGTTCTAGTCCCATCTTAGATATGAAAGCTAGCTGGGTTACTTTGGGCCTTTCTCCAGGAGATGGAGAGTTCTAGTCCCGTCTTAGATATGAAAGCTATCTGGTTGACTTTGGGCCAAACAACAAGAGATGGAGTGTTCTAGTCCTGTTTTAGATTTGAAAGCCAGCTGGGGACTTTGGGCTAATCACAGGAAATGGTGAGTTCTGGTCCTGTCTTAGATGTGAAATTTAGCTGAATGAATTTGGCCGAATCACCAGTTGAATTCTAGTCCCGTTTTAGATATGAAAGCTATCTGGGTGACTTTGGGCAAATCACCAGGAGACGGAGAGTTCTAGTCCCGCCCTAGATATGAAATCTAGCTCGGTGACTTTGGGCCTATCACCAGGAGACAGAGAGTTCTAGTCCCGTCTTAGATATGAAAGCTAGCTGGGTTACTTTGGGCCTATCACCAGGAGACGGAGAGTTCTAGAACCGTCTTAGATATGAAAGCTAGCTGGGGCCAATCACGAGTTGAGTTCTTGTCCTGTTTTAGATATGAAAGCCAGATGGGTGACTTTGGGCCTATCACCGGGAGATGGAGAGTTCTAGTCCTGTTTTAGATTTGAAAGCCAGCTGGGGACTTTGGGCCAATCACCAGGAGATTGTGAGTTCTAGAACCGTCTTAGATGTGAAAGTTAGCTCGATGAATTTGGCCCAATCATCAGTTGAGTTCTAGTCCCGCTTTAGATATGAAAGCTATCTGGGTGACTTTGGGCCAATCACCAGGAGATGGAGAGTTCCAGATCCGTCTTAGATATGAAAGCTAGGTGGGTGACTTTGGACCAATCACCAGGAGATAGTGAGTTCTAGTCCCGTCTTAGATATGAAAGCTAGCTGGGTGAATTTGGGCCAATCACCAGTTGAGTTGTAGTCCTTTTTTAGATATGAAAGCCAGCTGGGTGAATTTGGGCCTATCACCAGGAGATGGTGAGTTCTAATCCCCTCTTAGATATGAAAGTTAGCTGGGTGATTTTGCACCAATCACCAGTGGAGTTCTAGTCCTGTTTTAGATATGAAAGCCAGTTGGGTGATTTTTGGCATATCACCAGGAGACGGAGAATTCTAGTCCCATCTTAGATATGAAAGCTACTTGGGTAACTTTGGGCTAATCACCAGGAGACGGAGAGTTCTAGTTCTGTCTTAGATATGAAGCCACTTGGGTAACTTTGGGCCAATCACTAGGAGATGGTGAGTTCTAGTCCTTTTTTAGATATGAAAGCCAGCTGGATGAATTTGGGCCTATCACCAGGAGATGGTGAGTTCTAGTCCCGTCTTAGATATGAAAGCTATCTGGGTGACTTTGGACCAATCACCAGTTGAGTTCTAATCCCGTCTTAGATATGAAAGCTAGCTGAGTGACTTTGGGCCTATCACCAGGAGATGGAGAGTTCTAGTCCCGTCTTAGATATGAAAGCTAGCTGGGTGACTTTGGGCCTATCACCAGGAGACAGAGAGTTCTAGTCCCGTCTTAGATATGAAAGCTAGCTGGGTGACTTTGGGCCCATCACCAGTTGAGTTCTAGTCCCGTCTTAGATATGAAAGCTATCTGGGTGACTTTGGGCCTATCACCAGGAGACAGAGAGTTCTAGTCCTGGCTTGGATATAAAAGCCAGCTGGGGACTTTGGGCCAATCACCAGGAGAGGGTGAGTTGTAGTCCCGTCTTAGATATGAAAGCTATCTGGGTGACTTTGGGCCAATCATCAGTTGAGTTCTAATCCCGTCTTAAGATATGAAAGCTAGCTGGGTGACTTTGGGCCAATCACCAGGAGATGGAGAGTTCTAGATCCGTCTTAGATATGAAAGCTAGGTGGGTGACTTTGGACCAATCACCAGGAGATAGTGAGTTCTAGTCCCGTCTTAGATATGAAAGCTAGCTGGGTGAATTTGGGCCAATCACCAGTTGAGTTGTAGTCCTTTTTTAGATATGAAAGCCAGCTGGGTGAATTTGGGCCTATCACCAGGAGATGGTGAGTTCTAATCCCCTCTTAGATATGAAAGTTAGCTGGGTGATTTTGCACCAATCACCAGTGGAGTTCTAGTCCTGTTTTAGATATGAAAGCCAGTTGGGTGATTTTTGGCATATCACCAGGAGACGGAGAATTCTAGTCCCATCTTAGATATGAAAGCTACTTGGGTAACTTTGGGCTAATCACCAGGAGACGGAGAGTTCTAGTTCTGTCTTAGATATGAAAGCCACTTGGGTAACTTTGGGCCAATAACTAGGAGATGGTGAGTTCTAGTCCTTTTTTAGATATGAAAGCCAGCTGGATGAATTTGGGCCTATCACCAGGAGATGGTGAGTTCTAGTCCCGTCTTAGATATGAAAGCTATCTGGGTGACTTTGGACCAATCACCAGTTGAGTTCTAATCCCGTCTTAGATATGAAAGCTAGCTGAGTGACTTTGGGCCTATCACCAGGAGATGGAGAGTTCTAGTCCCGTCTTAGATATGAAAGCTAGCTGGGTGACTTTGGGCCTATCACCAGGAGACAGAGAGTTCTAGTCCCGTCTTAGATATGAAAGCTAGCTGGGTGACTTTGGGCCCATCACCAGTTGAGTTCTAGTCCCGTCTTAGATATGAAAGCTATCTGGGTGACTTTGGGCCTATCACCAGGAGACAGAGAGTTCTAGTCCTGTCTTGGATATAAAAGCCAGCTGGGGACTTTGGGCCAATCACCAGGAGAGGGTGAGTTGTAGTCCCGTCTTAGATATGAAAGCTATCTGGGTGACTTTGGGCCAATCATCAGTTGAGTTCTAATCCCGTCTTAAGATATGAAAGCTAGCTGGGTGACTTTGGGCCTATCACCAGGAGATGGAAAGTTCTAGTCCCGCCTTAGATATGAAAGCTAGCTGGTTGACTTTGGGCCTATCACCAGGAGACAGAGAGTTCTAGTCCCGTCTTAGATATGAAAGCTAGCTGGGTTACTTTGGGCCTATCACCAGGAGATGGAGAGTTCTAGATCCGTCTTAGATATGAAAGCTGGCTGGGTTACTTTGGACCAATCACCAGGAGATAGTGAGTTCTAGTCCCGTCTTAGATATGAAAGCTAGCTGGGTGAATTTGGGCCAATCACCAGGAGATGGAGAGTTCTAGATCCGTCTTAGATATGAAAGCTAGGTGGGTGACTTTGGACCAATCACCAGAAGAGAGAGGTTTCTAATCCCCTCTTAGAAATGAAAGCTAGCTGGGTGACTTTGGGCCTATCATTAGGAGATGGTGAGTTCTAGTCCCGTCTTAGATATCAAAGCTAGCTGGGTGACTTTGGTCCTATTACCAGAAGATGGAGAGTTCTAGAACCATGTTAGATATGAAAGCTAGCTGGGTGAATTTGGGCCAATCACTAGGAGACGGAGAGTTCTAGTCCCGTCTTAGATATCAAAGCTAGCTGGGTGACTTTGGTCCTATTACCAGGAGATGGAGAGTTCTAGAACCGTGTTAGATATGAAAGCCAGCTGGATGAATTTGTGCCAATCACCAGGGGATGGTGAGTTCTAGTCCCATCTTAGATATGAAAGCTACTTGGGTAACTTTGGGCTAATCACCAGGAGACGGAGAGTTCTAGTTCTGTCTTAGATATGAAAGCCACTTGGATAACTTTGGGCCAATCACTAGAAGATGGAGAGTTCTAGTCCTGTCTTAGATATGAAAGCCACTTGGGTAACTTTGGGCTAATCACCAGGAGATGGAGAGTTCTAGTTCCGTCTTAGATATGAAAGCCACTTGGGTAACTTTGGGCCAATCACTAGGAGATGGAGAGTTCTAGTCCCGTCTTAGATATGAAAGCTACTTGGGTAACTTTGGGCTAATCACCAGGAGACGGAGAGTTCTAGTTCCGTCATAGATATGAAAGCCACTTGGGTAACTTTGGGCCAATCACTAGGAGATGGTGAGTTCTAGTCCTGTGTTAGATATGAAAGCCAGCTGGATGAATTTGGGCCTATCACCAGGAGATGGAGAGTTCTAGTCCCGTCTTAGATATGAAAGCTTGCTGGGTTACTTTGGGCCTATCACCAGGAGATGGTGAGTTCTAGTCCCGTCTTAGATATGAAAGCTATCTGGGTGACTTTGGGCCTATCACCAGGAGACAGAGAGTTCTAGTCCCGTCTTAGATATGAAAGCTAGCTGGGTTGCTTTGGGCCTATCACCAGGAGAGGGAGAGTTCTAGAATCGTCTTTGATATGAAAGCTAGCTGGGGCCAATCACTAGTTGAGTTCTTGTCCTGTTTTAGATATGAAAGCCAGATGGGTGACTTTGGGCCTATCACCAGGAGACGGAGAGTTCTAGTCCTGTTTTAGATGTGAAAGCCAGCTGGGGACTTTGGGCCAATCACCAGGAGATTGTGAGTTCTAGTCCCGTCTTAGATATGAAAGCTATCTGGGTGACTTTGGGCCAATCACCAGTTGAGTTCTAATCCCATCTTAGATATGAAAGCAAGCTGTGTGACTTTGGGCCTATCACCAGGAGATGGAGAGTTCTAATCCTGTCTTAGATATGAAAGCTAGCTGGGTGACTTTGGGCCTATCACCAGGAGATAGTGACTTCTAGTCCTGTCTTAGATATGAAAGCTATCTGGGTGACTTTGGGCCTATCACCAGGAGACAGAGAGTTCTAGTCCTGTCTTGGATATGAAAGCCAGCTGGGGACTTTGAGCCAATCACCAGAAGATGGTGAGTTCTAGTCCCATCATAGATATGAAAGCTATCTGGGTGACTTTGGGCCAATCACCAGTTGAGTTCTAATCCCGTCTTAAGATATGAAAGCTATCTGGGTGACTTTGGGCCTATCACCAGGAGACAGAGAGATCTAGTCCCGTCTTAGATATGAAAGCTAGCTGGGTTACTTTGGGCCTATCACCAGGAGATTGAGAGTTTTAGATCCGTCTTTGATATGAAAGCTAGGTGGGTGACTTTGGACCAATCACCAGGAGACAGTGAGTCTAGTCCCGTCTTAGATATGGGAGCTAGCTGGGTGAATTTGGGCCAATCACCAGTTGAGTTGTAGTCCTTTTTTAAATATGAAAGCTAGCTGGGTGACTTTGGGCCTATCACCAGGAGATGGAGAGTTCTAGTCCCGTCTTAGATATGAAAGCTAGCTGGTTGACTTTGGGCCTATCATCAGGAGACAGAGCGATCTAGTCCCGTCTTAGATATGAAAGCTAGCTGGTTTACTTTGGGCCTATCACCAGAAGACGGAGAGTTCTAGTTCCATCTTAGATATGAAAGCCACTTGGGTAACTTTGGGCCAATCACTAGGAGATGTTGAGTTCTAGTCCTGTTTTAGATATGAAAGCCAGCTGGATGAATTTGGGCCTATCACCAGGAGATGGAGAGTTCTAATCCCCTCTTAGATATGAAAGTTAGCTGGGTGATTTTGGACCAATCACCAGTGGATTTCCAATCCCGTCTTAGATAAGAAAGCTAGCTGGGTGACTTTGGGCCTATCACCAGGAGACAGAGAGTTCTAGTCCCGTCTTAGATATGAAATCTAGCTGGGTGACTTTGGGCCTATCACCAGGAGACGGAGAGTTCTAGAACCGTCTTAGATATGAAAGCTAGCTGGGTTACTTTGGGCCAATCACAAGGAGACGGTGAGTTCTACTCCCGTCTTAGATATGAAAGCTAGCTGGGTTACTTTGGGCCTATCACCAGGAGATGGAGAGTTGTAGATCCGTCTTAGATATGAAAGCTAGGTGGGTGACTTTGGACCAATCACCAGGAGACAGTGAGTTCTAGTCCCGTCTTAGATATGAAAGCTAACTGGGTGAATTTGGGCCAATCACCAGTTGAGTTGTAGTCCTTTTTTAGATATGAAAGCCAGCTGGGTGAATTTGGGCCTATCACCAGGAGATGGTGAGTTCTAATCCCCTCTTAGATATGAAAGTTAGCTGGGTGATTTTGCACCAATCACCAGTGGAGTTCTAGTCCTGTTTTAGATATGAAAGCCAGTTGGGTGATTTTTGGCATATCACCAGGAGACGGAGAATTCTAGTCCCATCTTAGATATGAAAGCTACTTGGGTAACTTTGGGCTAATCACCAGGAGACGGAGAGTTCTAGTTCTGTCTTAGATATGAAAGCCACTTGGGTAACTTTGGGCCAATAACTAGGAGATGGTGAGTTCTAGTCCTTTTTTAGATATGAAAGCCAGCTGGATGAATTTGGGCCTATCACCAGGAGATGGTGAGTTCTAGTCCCGTCTTAGATATGAAAGCTATCTGGGTGACTTTGGACCAATCACCAGTTGAGTTCTAATCCCGTCTTAGATATGAAAGCTAGCTGAGTGACTTTGGGCCTATCACCAGGAGATGGAGAGTTCTAGTCCCGTCTTAGATATGAAAGCTAGCTGGGTGACTTTGGGCCTATCACCAGGAGACAGAGAGTTCTAGTCCCGTCTTAGATATGAAAGCTAGCTGGGTGACTTTGGGCCCATCACCAGTTGAGTTCTAGTCCCGTCTTAGATATGAAAGCTATCTGGGTGACTTTGGGCCTATCACCAGGAGACAGAGAGTTCTAGTCCTGTCTTGGATATAAAAGCCAGCTGGGGACTTTGGGCCAATCACCAGGAGAGGGTGAGTTGTAGTCCCGTCTTAGATATGAAAGCTATCTGGGTGACTTTGGGCCAATCATCAGTTGAGTTCTAATCCCGTCTTAAGATATGAAAGCTAGCTGGGTGACTTTGGGCCTATCACCAGGAGATGGAAAGTTCTAGTCCCGCCTTAGATATGAAAGCTAGCTGGTTGACTTTGGGCCTATCACCAGGAGACAGAGAGTTCTAGTCCCGTCTTAGATATGAAATCTAGCTGGGTTACTTTGGGCCTATCACCAGGAGATGGAGAGTTCTAGATCCGTCTTAGATATGAAAGCTGGCTGGGTTACTTTGGACCAATCACCAGGAGATAGTGAGTTCTAGTCCCGTCTAAGATATGAAAGCTAGCTGGATGAATTTGGGCCAATCACCAGGAGATGGAGAGTTCTAGTCCCGTCTTAGATATGAAAGCTAGCTGGGTGACTTTGGGCCCATCACCAGTTGAGTTCTAGTCCCGTCTTAGATATGAAAGCTATCTGGGTGACTTTGGGCCTATCACCAGGAGACAGAGAGTTCTAGTCCTGTCTTGGATATAAAAGCCAGCTGGGGACTTTGGGCCAATCACCAGGAGAGGGTGAGTTGTAGTCCCGTCTTAGATATGAAAGCTATCTGGGTGACTTTGGGCCAATCATCAGTTGAGTTCTAATCCCGTCTTAAGATATGAAAGCTAGCTGGGTGACTTTGGGCCTATCACCAGGAGATGGAAAGTTCTAGTCCCGCCTTAGATATGAAAGCTAGCTGGTTGACTTTGGGCCTATCACCAGGAGACAGAGAGTTCTAGTCCCGTCTTAGATATGAAAGCTAGCTGGGTTACTTTGGGCCTATCACCAGGAGATGGAGAGGTCTAGATCCGTCTTAGATATGAAAGCTGGCTGGGTTACTTTGGACCAATCACCAGGAGATAGTGAGTTCTAGTCCCGTCTTAGATATGAAAGCTAGCTGGGTGAATTTGGGCCAATCACCAGGAGATGGAGAGTTCTAGATCCGTCTTAGATATGAAAGCTAGGTGGGTGACTTTGGACCAATCACCAGAAGAGAGAGGTTTCTAATCCCCTCTTAGAAATGAAAGCTAGCTGGGTGACTTTGGGCCTATCATTAGGAGATGGTGAGTTCTAGTCCCGTCTTAGATATCAAAGCTAGCTGGGTGACTTTGGTCCTATTACCAGAAGATGGAGAGTTCTAGAACCATGTTAGATATGAAAGCTAGCTGGGTGAATTTGGGCCAATCACTAGGAGACGGAGAGTTCTAGTCCCGTCTTAGATATCAAAGCTAGCTGGGTGACTTTGGTCCTATTACCAGGAGATGGAGAGTTCTAGAACCGTGTTAGATATGAAAGCCAGCTGGATGAATTTGTGCCAATCACCAGGGGATGGTGAGTTCTAGTCCCATCTTAGATATGAAAGCTACTTGGGTAACTTTGGGCTAATCACCAGGAGACGGAGAGTTCTAGTTCTGTCTTAGATATGAAAGCCACTTGGATAACTTTGGGCCAATCACTAGAAGATGGAGAGTTCTAGTCCTGTCTTAGATATGAAAGCCACTTGGGTAACTTTGGGCTAATCACCAGGAGATGGAGAGTTCTAGTTCCGTCTTAGATATGAAAGCCACTTGGGTAACTTTGGGCCAATCACTAGGAGATGGAGAGTTCTAGTCCCGTCTTAGATATGAAAGCTACTTGGGTAACTTTGGGCTAATCACCAGGAGACGGAGAGTTCTAGTTCCGTCATAGATATGAAAGCCACTTGGGTAACTTTGGGCCAATCACTAGGAGATGGTGAGTTCTAGTCCTGTGTTAGATATGAAAGCCAGCTGGATGAATTTGGGCCTATCACCAGGAGATGGAGAGTTCTAGTCCCGTCTTAGATATGAAAGCTTGCTGGGTTACTTTGGGCCTATCACCAGGAGATGGTGAGTTCTAGTCCCGTCTTAGATATGAAAGCTATCTGGGTGACTTTGGGCCTATCACCAGGAGACAGAGAGTTCTAGTCCCGTCTTAGATATGAAAGCTAGCTGGGTTGCCTTGGGCCTATCACCAGGAGAGGGAGAGTTCTAGAATCGTCTTTGATATGAAAGCTAGCTGGGGCCAATCACTAGTTGAGTTCTTGTCCTGTTTTAGATATGAAAGCCAGATGGGTGACTTTGGGCCTATCACCAGGAGACGGAGAGTTCTAGTCCTGTTTTAGATGTGAAAGCCAGCTGGGGACTTTGGGCCAATCACCAGGAGATGGTGAGTTCTAGTCCCGTCTTAGATATGAAAGCTATCTGGGTGACTTTGGGCCAATCACCAGTTGAGTTCTAATCCCATCTTAGATATGAAAGCAAGCTTTGTGACTTTGGGCCTATCACCAGGAGATGGAGAGTTCTAATCCTGTCTTAGATATGAAAGCTAGCTGGGTGACTTTGGGCCTATCACCAGGAGATAGTGACTTCTAGTCCTGTCTTAGATATGAAAGCTATCTGGGTGACTTTGGGCCTATCACCAGGAGACAGAGAGTTCTAGTCCTGTCTTGGATATGAAAGCCAGCTGGGGACTTTGAGCCAATCACCAGAAGATGGTGAGTTCTAGTCCCATCATAGATATGAAAGCTATCTGGGTGACTTTGGGCCAATCACCAGTTGAGTTCTAATCCCGTCTTAAGATATGAAAGCTATCTGGGTGACTTTGGGCCTATCACCAGGAGACAGAGAGATCTAGTCCCGTCTTAGATATGAAAGCTAGCTGGGTTACTTTGGGCCTATCACCAGGAGATTGAGAGTTTTAGATCCGTCTTTGATATGAAAGCTAGGTGGGTGACTTTGGACCAATCACCAGGAGACAGTGAGTCTAGTCCCGTCTTAGATATGGGAGCTAGCTGGGTGAATTTGGGCCAATCACCAGTTGAGTTGTAGTCCTTTTTTAAATATGAAAGCTAGCTGGGTGACTTTGGGCCTATCACCAGGAGATGGAGAGTTCTAGTCCCGTCTTAGATATGAAAGCTAGCTGGTTGACTTTGGGCCTATCATCAGGAGACAGAGCGATCTAGTCCCGTCTTAGATATGAAAGCTAGCTGGTTTACTTTGGGCCTATCACCAGGAGACGGAGAGTTCTAGTTCCATCTTAGATATGAAAGCCACCTGGGTAACTTTGGGCCAATCACTAGGAGATGTTGAGTTCTAGTCCTGTTTTAGATATGAAAGCCAGCTGGATGAATTTGGGCCTATCACCAGGAGATGGAGAGTTCTAATCCCCTCTTAGATATGAAAGTTAGCTGGGTGATTTTGGACCAATCACCAGTGGATTTCCAATCCCGTCTTAGATAAGAAAGCTAGCTGGGTGACTTTGGGCCTATCACCAGGAGACAGAGAGTTCTAGTCCCGTCTTAGATATGAAATCTAGCTGGGTGACTTTGGGCCTATCACCAGGAGACGGAGAGTTCTAGAACCGTCTTAGATATGAAAGCTAGCTGGGTTACTTTGGGCCAATCACAAGGAGACGGTGAGTTCTACTCCCGTCTTAGATATGAAAGCTAGCTGGGTTACTTTGGGCCTATCACCAGGAGATGGAGAGTTGTAGATCCGTCTTAGATATGAAAGCTAGGTGGGTGACTTTGGACCAATCAGCAGGAGACAGTGAGTTCTAGTCCCGTCTTAGATATGAAAGCTAACTGGGTGAATTTGGGCCAATCACCAGTTGAGTTGTAGTCCTTTTTTAGATATGAAAGCCAGCTGGGTGAATTTGGGCCTATCACCAGGAGATGGTGAGTTCTAATCCCCTCTTAGATATGAAAGTTAGCTGGGTGATTTTGCACCAATCACCAGTGGAGTTCTAGTCCTGTTTTAGATATGAAAGCCAGTTGGGTGATTTTTGGCATATCACCAGGAGACTGAGAATTCTAGTCCCATCTTAGATATGAAAGCTACTTGGGTAACTTTGGGCTAATCACCAGGAGACGGAGAGTTCTAGTTCTGTCTTAGATATGAAAGCCACTTGGGTAACTTTGGGCCAATAACTAGGAGATGGTGAGTTCTAGTCCTTTTTTAGATATGAAAGCCAGCTGGATGAATTTGGGCCTATCACCAGGAGATGGTGAGTTCTAGTCCCGTCTTAGATATGAAAGCTATCTGGGTGACTTTGGACCAATCACCAGTTGAGTTCTAATCCCGTCTTAGATATGAAAGCTAGCTGAGTGACTTTGGGCCTATCACCAGGAGATGGAGAGTTCTAGTCCCGTCTTAGATATGAAAGCTAGCTGGGTGACTTTGGGCCTATCACCAGGAGACAGAGAGTTCTAGTCCCGTCTTAGATATGAAAGCTAGCTGGGTGACTTTGGGCCCATCACCAGTTGAGTTCTAGTCCCGTCTTAGATATGAAAGCTATCTGGGTGACTTTGGGCCTATCACCAGGAGACAGAGAGTTCTAGTCCTGTCTTGGATATAAAAGCCAGCTGGGGACTTTGGGCCAATCACCAGGAGAGGGTGAGTTGTAGTCCCGTCTTAGATATGAAAGCTATCTGGGTGACTTTGGGCCAATCATCAGTTGAGTTCTAATCCCGTCTTAAGATATGAAAGCTAGCTGGGTGACTTTGGGCCTATCACCAGGAGATGGAAAGTTCTAGTCCCGCCTTAGATATGAAAGCTAGCTGGTTGACTTTGGGCCTATCACCAGGAGACAGAGAGTTCTAGTCCCGTCTTAGATATGAAATCTAGCTGGGTTACTTTGGGCCTATCACCAGGAGATGGAGAGTTCTAGATCCGTCTTAGATATGAAAGCTGGCTGGGTTACTTTGGACCAATCACCAGGAGATAGTGAGTTCTAGTCCCGTCTTAGATATGAAAGCTAGCTGGATGAATTTGGGCCAATCACCAGGAGATGGAGAGTTCTAGATCCGTCTTAGATATGAAAGCTAGGTGGGTGACTTTGGACCAATCACCAGAAGACAGAGGTTTCTAATCCCCTCTTAGAAATGAAAGCTAGCTGGGTGACTTTGGGCCTATCATTAGGAGATGGTGAGTTCTAGTCCCGTCTTAGATATCAAAGCTAGCTGGGTGACTTTGGTCCTATTACCAGGAGATGGAGAGTTCTAGAACCGTGTTAGATATGAAAGCTAGCTGGGTGAATTTGGGCCAATCACTAGGAGACGGAGAGTTCTAGTCCCGTCTTAGATATCAAAGCTAGCTGGGTGACTTTGGTCCTATTACCAGGAGATGGAGAGTTCTAGAACCGTGTTAGATATGAAAGCCAGCTGGATGAATTTGGGCCAATCACCAGGGGATGGTGAGTTCTAGTCCCATCTTATATATGAAAGCTACTTGGGTAACTTTGGGCTAATCACCAGGAGACGGAGAGTTCTAGTTCTGTCTTAGATATGAAAGCCACTTGGATAACTTTGGGCCAATCACTAGAAGATGGAGAGTTCTAGTCCTGTCTTAGATATGAAAGCCACTTGGGTAACTTTGGGCTAATCACCAGGAGATGGAGAGTTCTAGTTCCGTCTTAGATATGAAAGCCACTTGGGTAACTTTGGGCCAATCACTAGGAGATGGAGAGTTCTAGTCCCGTCTTAGATATGAAAGCTACTTGGGTAACTTTGGGCTAATCACCAGGAGACGGAGAGTTCTAGTTCCGTCATAGATATGAAAGCCACTTGGGTAACTTTGGGCCAATCACTAGGAGATGGTGAGTTCTAGTCCTGTGTTAGATATGAAAGCCAGCTGGATGAATTTGGGCCTATCACCAGGAGATGGAGAGTTCTAGTCCCGTCTTAGATATGAAAGCTAGCTGGGTTACTTTGGGCCTATCACCAGGAGATGGTGAGTTCTAGTCCCGTCTTAGATATGAAAGCTATCTGGGTGACTTTGGGCCTATCACCAGGAGACAGAGAGTTCTAGTCCCGTCTTAGATATGAAAGCTAGCTGGGTTGCTTTGGGCCTATCACCAGGAGAGGGAGAGTTCTAGAATCGTCTTTGATATGAAAGCTAGCTGGGGCCAATCACTAGTTGAGTTCTTGTCCTGTTTTAGATATGAAAGCCAGATGGGTGACTTTGGGCCTATCACCAGGAGACGGAGAGTTCTAGTCCTGTTTTAGATGTGAAAGCCAGCTGGGGACTTTGGGCCAATCACCAGGAGATTGTGAGTTCTAGTCCCGTCTTAGATATGAAAGCTATCTGGGTGACTTTGGGCCAATCACCAGTTGAGTTCTAATCCCATCTTAGATATGAAAGCAAGCTGTGTGACTTTGGGCCTATCACCAGGAGATGGAGAGTTCTAATCCTGTCTTAGATATGAAAGCTAGCTGGGTGACTTTGGGCCTATCACCAGGAGATAGTGACTTCTAGTCCTGTCT
Organism: Hydrophis major; assembly: GCA_033807585.1. Lineage (NCBI taxonomy): Eukaryota > Metazoa > Chordata > Lepidosauria > Squamata > Elapidae > Hydrophis > Hydrophis major. The sequence goes on along the minus strand of CM066343.1, from coordinate 2,352,851 downwards.
TAGATATGAAAGCTATCTGGGTGACTTTGGGCCTATCACCAGGAGACAGAGAGTTCTAGTCCTGTCTTGGATATGAAAGCCAGCTGGGGACTTTGAGCCAATCACCAGAAGATGGTGAGTTCTAGTCCCATCATAGATATGAAAGCTATCTGGGTGACTTTGGGCCAATCACCAGTTGAGTTCTAATCCCGTCTTAAGATATGAAAGCTATCTGGGTGACTTTGGGCCTATCACCAGGAGACAGAGAGATCTAGTCCCGTCTTAGATATGGGAGCTAGCTGGGTGAATTTGGGCCAATCACCAGTTGAGTTGTAGTCCTTTTTTAAATATGAAAGCTAGCTGGGTGACTTTGGGCCTATCACCAGGAGATGGAGAGTTCTAGTCCCGTCTTAGATATGAAAGCTAGCTGGTTGACTTTGGGCCTATCACCAGGAGACAGAGCGATCTAGTCCCGTCTTAGATATGAAAGCTAGCTGGTTTACTTTGGGCCTATCACCAGGAGACGGAGAGTTCTAGTTCCGTCTTAGATATGAAAGCCACTTGGGTAACTTTGGGCCAATCACTAGGAGATGGTGAGTTCTAGTTCTGTTTTAGATATGAAAGCCAGCTGGATGAATTTGGGCCTATCACCAGGAGATGGAGAGTTCTAATCCCCTCTTAGATATGAAAGTTAGCTGGGTGATTTTGGACCAATCACCAGTGGATTTCCAATCCCGTCTTAGATAAGAAAGCTAGCTGGGTGACTTTGGGCCTATCACCAGGAGACAGAGAGTTCTAGTCCCGTCTTAGATATGAAATCTAGCTGGGTGACTTTGGGCCTATCACCAGGAGACGGAGAGTTCTAGAACCGTCTTAGATATGAAAGCTAGCTGGGTTACTTTGGGCCAATCACAAGGAGACGGTGAGTTCTACTCCCGTCTTAGATAGGAAAGCTAGCTGGGTTACCTTGGGCCTATCACCAGGAGATGGAGAGTTGTAGATCCGTCTTAGATATGAAAGCTAGCTGGGTGAATTTGGGCCAATCACCAGTTGAGTTGTAGTCCTTTTTTAGATATGAAAGCCAGCTGGGTGAATTTGGGCCTATCACCAGGAGATGGTGAGTTCTAATCCCCTCTTAGATATGAAAGTTAGCTGGGTGATTTTGGACCAATCACCAGGAGATGGAGAGTTGTAGATCCGTCTAAGATATGAAAGCTAGGCGGGTGACTTTGGACCAATCACCAGGAGACAGTGAGTTCTAGTCCCGTCTTAGATATGAAAGCTAACTGGGTGAATTTGGGCCAATCACCAGTTGAGTTCTAGTCCTGTTTTAGATATGAAAGGCAGCTGGGTGATTTTTGGCATATCACCAGGAGACAGAGAATTCTAGTCCCATTTTAGATAGGAAACCTAGCTGGGTGAGTTTGGGCCAATCACTAGTTGAGTTCTAGTCCTGTTTTAGATATGAAAGTCAGATGAGTGACTTTGGGTCTATCACCAGGAGACGGAGAGTTCTAGAACTGTCTTAGATATGAAAGCTAGGTGGGTGAATTTGGGCCAATCACTAGGAGACGGAGAGTTCTAGTCTCATCTTAGATATGAAAGCTAGATGGGTGACTTTGGGCCTATCAACAGAAGACAGAGGTTTCTAATCCCGTCTTAGAAATGAAAGCAAGCTGGTTGACTTTGGGCCTATCATTAGGAGATTATGAGTTCTAGTCCCGTCTTAGATATGAAAGCTAGCTGGGTGACTTTGGGCCAATCAACAGGAGACGGAGTGTTCTAGTCCTGTTTTAGATTTGAAAGCCAGCTGGGGACTTTGGGCTAATCACAGGAAATGGTGAGTTCTAGTCCTGTCTTAGATATGAAAGCTAGCTGGGTGACTTTGGACCAATCCCCAGGAGACGGACAGTTCTAATTCCGTTTTACATATGAAAGCCACTTGGGTAACTTTGGGCCAATCACTAGGTGACGGAGAATTCTAGTCCTGTCTTATATATGAAAGCCACTTGGGTAACATTGAGCAAATGACTAGGAGACGGTGAGTTGTAATCCCATCTTAGATATGAAAGCTAGCTGGGGCCAATCACGAGTTGTGTTCTAGTCCTGTTTTAGATATGAAAGCCAGCTGGATGAATTTGGGCCAATCACCAGGGGATGGTGAGTTCTAGTCCCGTCTTAGATATGAAAGCTACTTGGGTAACTTTGGGCTAATCACCAGGAGACGGAGAGTTCTAGTTCCGTCTTAGATATGAAAGCCACTTGGTTAACTTTGGGCCAATCACTAGGAGATGGAGAGTTCTAGTCCCGCCTTAGATATGAAAGCTACTTGGGTAACTTTGGGCTAATCACCAGGAGACGGAGAGTTATAGTTCCGTCCTAAATATGAAAGCCACTTGGGTAACCTTGGGCCAACAACTAAGAGATGGTGAGTTCTAGTCCTGTTTTAGATATGAAAGCTAACTTTGTGACTTTGGGCCAATCACCAGGAGACGGAGAGTTCTAGAACTGTCTTAGATATGAAAGCTAGCTGGGTTACTTTGGGCCAATCACAAGGAGACGGTGAGTTCTACTCTCGTCTTAGATATGAAAGCTAGCTGGGTAACTTTGGGCCAATCACTAGGAGATGGAGAGTTCTAGTCCCGTCTTAGATATGAAAGCTAGGTGGGTGAATTTGGGCCAATCACTAGGAGACGGAGAGTTCTAGTCCCATCTTAGATATGAAAGCTAGATGGGTGACTTTGGGCCTATCAACAGAAGACAGAGGTTTCTAATCCTGTCTTAGAAATGAAAGCTAGCTGGGTGACTTTGGGCCAATCAACAGGAGACGGAGTGTTCTAGTCCTGTTTTAGATTTGAAAGCCAGCTGGGGACTTTGGGCTAATCACAGGAAATGTTGAGTTCTAGTCCTGTCTTAGATATGAAAGCTAGCTGGGTGACTTTGGACCAATCCCCAGGAGACGGACAGTTCTAATTCCGTTTTACATATGAAAGCCACTTGGGTAACTTTGGGCCAATCACTAGGTGACGGAGAATTCTAGTCCTGTCTTAGATATGAAAGCCACTTGGGTAACATTGAGCAAATGACTAGGAGACGGTGAGTTGTAATCCCATCTTAGATATGAAAGCTAGCTGGGGCCAATCACGAGTTGTGTTCTAGTCCTGTTTTAGATATGAAAGCCAGCTGGATGAATTTGGGCCAATCACCAGGGGATGGTGAGTTCTAGTCCCGTCTTAGATATGAAAGCTACTTGGGTAACTTTGGGCTAATCACCAGGAGACAGAGAGTTCCAGTTCCGTCTTAGATATGAAAGCCACTTGGGTAACTTTGGGCCAATCACCAGAAGATGGAGAGTTCTAGTCCTGTCTTAGATATGAAAGCCACTTGGGTAACTTTGGCCTAATCACCAGGAGACGGAGAGTTCTAGTTCCGTCTTAGATATGAAAGCCACTTGGGTAACTTTGGGCCAATCACTAGGAGATGGAGAGTTCTAGTCCCGCCTTAGATATGAAAGCTACTTGGGTAACTTTGGGCTAATCACCAGGAGACGGAGAGTTCTAGTTCCGTCCTAAATATGAAAGCCACTTGGGTAAATTTGGGCCAACAACTAAGAGATGGTGAGTTCTAGTCCTGTTTTAGATATGAAAGCTAACTTTGTGACTTTGGGCCAATCACCAGTTGAGTTCTAATCCCGTCTTAGATATGAAAGCTAGCTGAGTGACTTTGGGCCTATCACCAGGAGATGGAGAGTTCTAGTCCCGTCTTAGATATGAAAGCTAGCTGTGTGACTTTGGGCATATCACCAGGAGACAGAGAGTTCTAGAACCGTCTTAGATATGAAAGCTAGCTGGGTTACTTTGGGCCAATCACAAGGAGACGGTGAGTTCTACTCCCGTCTTAGATATGAAAGCTAGCTGGGTTACTTTGGGCCTATCACCAGGAGATGGAGAGTTGTAGATCCGTCTTAGATATGAAAGCTAGGTGGGTGACTTTGGACCAATCACCAGGAGACAGTGAGTTCTAGTCCCGTCTTAGATATGAAAGCTAACTGGGTGAATTTGGGCCAATCACCAGTTGAGTTGTAGTCCTTTTTTAGATATGAAAGCCAGCTGGGTGAATTTGGGCCTATCACCAGGAGATGGTGAGTTCTAATCCCCTCTTAGATATGAAAGTTAGCTGGGTGATTTTGCACCAATCACCAGTGGAGTTCTAGTCCTGTTTTAGATATGAAAGGCAGCTGGGTGATTTTTGGCATATCACCAGGAGACAGAGAATTCTAGTCCCATCTTAGATAGGAAACCTAGCTGGGTGAGTTTGGGCCAATCACTAGTTGAGTTCTAGTCCTGTTTTAGATATGAAAGTCAGATGAGTGACTTTGGGTCTATCACCAGGAGACGGAGAGTTCTAGAACCGTCTTAGATATGAAAGCTAGGTGGGTGAATTTGGGCCAATCACTAGGAGACGGAGAGTTCTAGTCCCATCTTAGATATGAAAGCTAGATGGGTGACTTTGGGCCTATCAACAGAAGACAGAGGTTTCTAATCCTGTCTTAGAAATGAAAGCTAGCTGGGTGACTTTGGGCCAATCAACAGGAGACGGAGTGTTCTAGTCCTGTTTTAGATTTGAAAGCCAGCTGGGGACTTTGGGCTAATCACAGGAAATGTTGAGTTCTAGTCCTGTCTTAGATATGAAAGCTAGCTGGGTGACTTTGGACCAATCCCCAGGAGACGGACAGTTCTAATTCCATTTTACATATGAAAGCCACTTGGGTAACTTTGGGCCAATCACTAGGTGACGGAGAATTCTAGTCCTGTTTTAGATATGAAAGCCACTTGGGTAACATTGAGCAAATGACTAGGAGACGGTGAGTTGTAATCCCATCTTAGATATGAAAGCTAGCTGGGGCCAATCACGAGTTGTGTTCTAGTCCTGTTTTAGATATGAAAGCCAGCTGGATGAATTTGGGCCAATCACCAGGGGATGGTGAGTTCTAGTCCCGTCTTAGATATGAAAGCTACTTGGGTAACTTTGGGCTAATCACCAGGAGACAGAGAGTTCCAGTTCCGTCTTAGATATGAAAGCCACTTGGGTAACTTTGGGCCAATCACCAGAAGATGGAGAGTTCTAGTCCTGTCTTAGATATGAAAGCCACTTGGGTAACTTTGGGCTAATCACCAGGAGACGGAGAGTTCTAGTTCCATCTTAGATATGAAAGCCACTTGGGTAACTTTGGGCCAATCACTAGGAGATGGAGAGTTCTAGTCCCGCCTTAGATATGAAAGCTACTTGGGTAACTTTGGGCTAATCACCAGGAGACGGAGAGTTCTAGTTCCGTCCTAAATATGAAAGCCACTTGGGTAACTTTGGGCCAACAACTAAGAGATGGTGAGTTCTAGTCCTGTTTTAGATATGAAAGCTAACTTTGTGACTTTGGGCCAATCACCAGTTGAGTTCTAATCCCGTCTTAGATATGAAAGCTAGCTGAGTGACTTTGGGCCTATCACCAGGAGATGGAGAGTTCTAGTCCCGTCTTAGATATGAAAGCTAGCTGTGTGACTTTGGGCATATCACCAGGAGACAGAGAGTTCTAGATCCGTCTTAGATATGAAAGCTAGGTGGGTAACTTTGGACCAATCAGCCGGAGACAGTGAGTTCTAGTCCCGTCTTAGATATGAAAGCTAGCTGGGTGAATTTGGGCCAATCACCAGTTGAGTTGTAGTCCTTTTTTAGATATGAAAGCCAGCTGGGTGAATTTGGGCCTATCACCAGGAGATGGCGAGTTCTAATCCCCTCTTAGATATGAAAGTTAGCTGGGTGATTTTGGACCAATTACCAGGAGACTGAGAGTTGTATACCCGTCCTAACCTATAAAAGCCACTGGGTCATTTTGGACAAATTACCAGGAGACTGGGAGTTCTAGACCTGTCTTACCCCATGAAAGCCACCTGGGGCCTTTGAGCCAATTACCAGGAGACTGAGAGTTCTAGACATTTCTTACCCCATGAAAGCCACCTGGATGACTTTGGGCAAATTACCAGGAGACTGGGAGTTCTACACCTGTCTTAGCTCATAAAAGCCACTGGGTCATTTTGGGCCAATTACCAGGAGATTGGGAATTCAGTCCCGTATTAGCCCATGAAAGCCACTGGGTCATTTTGGGCCAATTACCAGGAGACTGAGAGTTCTAGTATCATCTTAGCCGAAGAAAGCCACTGGGACATTTTGGGCCAATTACCAGGAGACAGAGTTCTAGACCTGTCTTACCCATGAAAGCCACTGGGTCATTTTGGGCCAATTACCAGGAGACTGGAAGTTCTAGAACCGTCTTTACCCATAAAAGCCACTGGGTCATTTTGGGCCAATTACCAGGGGACTGGGAGTTGTGGACCTTTCTTACCCCATGGAAGCCACCTGGGTGAATTTGGGCCAATTACCAGGAGAAGGGGAGTTCTACTCCCGTATTAGCCCATGAAAGCCACTGTGTCATTTTGGGCCAATTACCAGGAGACTGAGAGTTCCAGTCCCGTCTTAGCCCATGAAAGCCACTGGGTCATTTTGGGCCAATTACCAGGAGACTGAGTGTTCTAGTCCCATCTTATGCCATGAACACCGCTCGGTCATTTTGGGCCAATTTTCAAGAGACTGAGATTTCTAGTCCGCCCTAGCCCATGAAAGCCACTGGGTCATTTTGGGACAATTACCAGGAGATTGGGAGTTCTAGTCCCATCTTAGCCCATGAAAGCCACCTGGGTGACTTTGGACCAATCAGCAGGAGACTGAGAGTTTTAGACCTGGCATACCTCATGAAAGCCACCTGGGTGACTTTGGGCCAATTACCAAGAGACTCGGAATTCTAATCCCGTCTTAGCCGAGGAAAGCCACCTGGGTGCCTTTGGGCCAATTACCAGGAGACTGAGAGTTGTATACCCGTCTTAACCTATAAAAGCCACTGGGTCATTTTGGGACAATTACCAGGAGACTGGGAGTTCTAGTCCCATCTTAGCCCATGAAAGCCACCTGGGTGACTTTGGGCCAAACAGCAGGAGACTGAGAGTTTTAGACCTGGCATACCTCATGAAAGCCACCTGGGTGACTTTGGGCCAATTACCAAGAGACTAGGAATTCTAGTCCCGTCTTAGCCCAGGAAAGCCACCTGGGTGCCTTTGGGCCAATTACCAGGAGACTGAGAGTTGTATACCCGTCTTAACCTATAAAAGCCACTGGGTCATTTTGGACAAATTACCAGGAGACTGGGAGTTCTAGACCTGTCTTACCCCATGAAAGCCACCTGGGGCCTTTGAGCCAATTACCAGGAGACTGAGAGTTCTAGACATTTCTTACCCCACGAAAGCCACCTGGATGACTTTGGGCAAATTACCAGGAGACTGGGAGTTCAGTCCCGTATTAGCCCATGAAAGCCACTGGGTCATTTTGGGCCAATTACCAGGAGACTGAGAGTTCTAGTATCATCTTAGCCGAAGAAAGCCACCAGGGTCATTTTGGGCCAATTACCAGGAGACTGGGATGTCTAGTGCAGTCTTAGGCCATGAAAGCCACTGGGTCATTTTGTGCCAATTACCAGGAGACTGGTATTTCTAGTGCCGTCTTAGCCCATGAAAGCCACTGGATCATTTTGGGCCAATTACCAGGAGACTGAGAGTTCCAGTCCCGTCTTAGCCCATGAAAGCCACTGGGTCATTTTGGGCCAATTACCAGGAGACTAGGAATTCTAGTCCCATCTTAGCCCATGAAAGCCACTGGGTCATCTTGGGCCAATTACCAGGACACTGAGAGTTCTAGTCCCGTCTTAGCCCATGAAAGCCACTGGGTCATTTTGGGCCAATTACCACTGAGAGTTCTAGTCCCGTCTTAGCCCATTAAAGCCACTGGGTCATTAGGGGCCAATTACCAGGAGACTGAGAGTTCTAGTCCCGTCTTAACCATAAAAGCCACCTGGGTGACTTGGGCCAATTAGCAAGAGATTGGGAGTTCTAGACCCCTCTTAGCCCATGAAAGCCACTGGGTCATTTTGGGCCAATTACCAGGAGACTGGGAGTTCTAGAACCGTCTTTACCCATAAAAGCCATTGGGTCATTTTGGGCCAATTACCAGGGGACTGGGAGTTGTGGACCTTTCTTACCCCATGGAATCCACCTGGGTGAATTTGGGCCAATTACCAGGAGACTGAGAGTTCTAGACCCGTCTTAGCCCATGAAAGCCACTGGGTCATTTTGGGCCAATTACCAGGAGACTGAGAGTTCTAGCAGCATCTTAGCCGAAGAAAGCCACCAGGGTCATTTTGGGCCAATTACCCGGAGAATGGGAGTTCTAGTCCCGTATTAGCCCATGAAAGCCACTGGGTCATTTTGGGCCAATTACCAGGAGACTAGGATTTCTAGTGCCGTCTTAGGCCATGAAAGCCACTGGGTCATTTTGAGCCAATTACCAGGAGACTGAGAGTTCTAGACCCGTCGTAGCCCACGAAAGCCACTGGGTCATTTTGGGCCAATTACCAGGAGACTGGGAATTCAGTCCCGTCTTAGCCCATGAAAGCCACTGGGTCATTTTGGGCCACTTACCAAGAGACTGAGAGTTCTAGTAGCATCTTAGCCGAAGAAAGCCACCAGGGTCATTTTGGGCCAATTACCAGGAGACTGGGATTTCTAGTGCCGTCTCAGGCCATGAAAGCCACTGGGTCATTTTGGGCCAATTACCAGGAGACTGGTATTTCTAGTGCCGTCTTAGCCCATGAAAGCCACTGGGTCATTTTGGGCCAATTACCAGGAGACTGGCAGTTCTAGTGCCGTCTTAGCCCATGAAAGCCACTGGGTCGTTTTGGGTCAATTACCAGGAGTCTGAGAGTTCTAGACTTTTCTTACCCATGAAAGCCGCATGGGTGACTTTGGGCCAATTACCAGGAGACTGGGAGTTCTACACCTGTCTTAGCCCATAAAAGCCACTGGGTCATTTTGGGCCAATTACCAGGAGACTAGGAATTCTAGTCCCAATTTAGCCCATGAAAGCCACAGGGTCATTTTGGGCCAATTACCAAGAAACTGGGAGTTCTATTCCTGTCTTAGCCGATGAAAACCACTGGGTCATTTTGGGCCAATTACCAGGAGACTGAGAGTTCTAGTCCCGTCTTAGCCCATAAAAGCCACTGGGTCATTTTGGGCCAATTACCAGGAGACTGGGAATTCAGTCCCGTCTTAGCCCATGAAAGCCACTGGGTCATTTTGGGCCAATTACCAGGAGACTGAGAGTTCTAGTAGCATCTTAGCCGAAGAAAGCCACCAGGGTCATTTTGGGCCAATTACCAGGAGACTGGGATTTCTAGTGCCGTCTTAGCCCATGAAAGCCACTGGGTCATTTTGGGCCAATTACCAGGAGACTGGGAGTTCTATTGCCGTCTTAGCCCATGAAAGCCACTGGGTCATTTTGGGCCAATTACCAGGAGACTGAGAATTCTAGTCCCGTCTTAACCCATGAAAGCCACCTGGGTGACTTGGGCCAATTACCAAGAGATTGGGAGTTCTAGACCCGTCTTAGCCCATGAAAGGCACTGGGACATTTTGGGCCAATTACCAGGAGACAGAGTTCTAGAACTGTCTTACCCATGAAAGCCACTGGGTCATTTTGGGCCAATTACCAGGAGACTGGAAGTTCTAGAACCGTCTTTACCCATAAAAGCCACTGGGTCATTTTGGGCCAATTACCAGGGGACTGGGAGTTGTGGACCTTTCTTACCCCATGGAAGCCACCTGGGTGAATTTGGGCCAATTACCAGGAGAAGGGGAGTTCTAGTCCCGTATTAGCCCATGAAAGCCACTGGGTCATTTTGGGCCAATTACCAGGAGACTGGGATTTCTAGTGCCGTCTTAGCCCATGAAAGCCACTGTGTCATTTTGGGCCAATTACCAGGAGACTGAGAGTTCCAGTCCCGTCTTAGCCCATGAAAGCCAATGGGTCATTTTGGGCCAATTACCAGGAGACTAGGAATTCTAGTCCCAATTTAGCCCATGAAAGCCACAGGGTCATTTTGGGCCAATTACCAAGAAACTGGGAGTTCTATTCCTGTCTTAGCCGATGAAAACCACTGGGTCATTTTGGGCCAATTACCAGGAGACTGAGAGTTCTAGTCCCGTCTTAGCCCATTAAAGCCACTGGGTCATTTGGGGCCAATTACCAGGAGACTGAGAGTTCTAGTCCCGTCTTAACCCATGAAAGCAACCTGGGTGACTTAGGCCAATTACCAAGAGATTGGGAGTTCTAGACCCGTCTTAGCCCATGAAAGCCACTGGGACATTTTGGGCCAATTACCAGGAGACTGAGAGTTCTAGAACCGTCTTTACTCATAAAAGCCATGGGGTCATTTTGGGCCAATTACCAGGGGACTGGGAGTTGTGGACCTTTCTTACCCCATGGAAGCCACCTGGGTGAATTTGGGCCAATTACCAGGAGAATTGGAGTTCTACACCTGTCTTAGCCCATGAAAGCCACTGGGTCATATTGGGCCAATTACCCGGAGAATGGGAGTTCTAGTCCCGTATTAGCCCATGAAAGCCACTGGGTCATTTTGGGCCAATTACCAGGAGACTGGGATTTTTTCATGCCGTCTTAGGCCATGAAAGCCACTGGGTCATTTTGGGCCAATTACCAGGAGACTGAGAGTTCCAGTCCCGTCTTAGCCTACGAAAGCCACTGGGTCATTTTGGGCCAATTACCAGGAGACTGGGAGTTCTAGTGCCGTCTTAGCCCATGAAAGTCACTGGGTTATTTTGGGTCAATTACCAGGAGCCTGAGAGTTCTAGACTTTTCTTACCCACGAAAGCCACTGGGTCATTTTGGGCCAACTACCAGGAAACTGAGTGTTCCAGTCCCGTGTTAGCCCATGAAAGCCACTGGGTCATTTTGGGCCAATTACCAGGAGACTGAGAGTTCTAGTAGCATCTTAGCCGAAGAAAGCCACTGGGTCATTTTGGACAAATTACCAGAAGACTGGGAGTTCTAGACCTGTCTTACCCCATGAAAGCCATCTGGGGGACTTTGAGCCAATTACCAGGAGACTGAGAGTTCTAGACATTTCTTACCCCATGAAAGCCACCTGGATGACTTTGGGCCAATTACCAGGAGACTGGGAGTTCTATACCTGTCTTAGCCCATAAAAGCCACTGGGTCATTTTGGGCCAATTACCAGGAGACTGGGAGTTGTGGACCTTTCTTACTCCATGGAAGCCACCTGGGTGAATTTGGGGCAATTACCAGGAGAATTGGAGTTCTACACCTGTCTTAGCCCATGAAAGCCACTGGGTCATATTGGGCCAATTACCCGGAGAATGGGAGTTCTAGTCCCGTATTAGCCCATGAAAGCCACTGGGTCATTTTGGGCCAATTACCAGGAGACTGGGATTTTTTCATGCCGTCTTAGGCCATGAAAGCCACTGGGTCATTTTGGGCCAATTACCAGGAGACTGAGAGTTCCAGTCCCGTCTTAGCCTATGAAAGCCACTGGGTCATTTTGGGCCAATTACCAGGAGACTGGGAGTTCTAGTGCCGTCTTAGCCCATGAAAGTCACTGGGTTATTTTGGGTCAATTACCAGGAGACTGAGAGTTCTAGTAGCATCTTAGCCGAAGAAAGCCACTGGGTCATTTTGGACAAATTACCAGAAGACTGGGAGTTCTAGACCTGTCTTACCCCATGAAAGCCATCTGGGGGACTTTGAGCCAATTACCAGGAGACTGAGAATTCTAGACATTTCTTACCCCATGAAAGCCACCTGGATGACTTTGGGCCAATTACCAGGAGACTGGGAGTTCTATACCTGTCTTAGCCCATAAAAGCCACTGGGTCATTTTGGGCCAATTACCAGGAGACTGGGAATTCAGTCCCGTCTTAGCCCATGAAAGCCACTGGGTCATTTTGGGCCAATTACCAGGAGACTGAGAGTTCTAGTAGCATCTTAGCCGAAGAAAGCCACCAGGGTCATTTTGGGCCAATTACCAGGAGACTGGGATTTCTAGTGCCGTCTTAGCCCATGAAAGCCACTGGGTCATTTTGGGCCAATTACCAGGAGACTGGGAGTTCTATTGCCGTCTTAGCCCATGAAAGCCACTGGGTCATTTTGGGTCAATTACCAGGAGCCTGAGAGTTCTAGATTTTTCTTACCCATGAAAGCCACATGGGTGACTTTGGGCCAATTACCAGGAGACTGGGAGTCCTACACCTGTCTTAGCCCATAAAAGCCACTGGGTCATTTTGGGCCAATTACCAGGAGACTGAGAATTCTAGTCCCGTCTTAACCCATGAAAGCCACCTGGGTGACTTGGGCCAATTACCAAGAGATTGGGAGTTCTAGACCCGTCTTAGCCCATGAAAGGCACTGGGACATTTTGGGCCAATTACCAGGAGACAGAGTTCTAGAACTGTCTTACCCATGAAAGCCACTGGGTCATTTTGGGCCAATTACCAGGAGACTGGAAGTTCTAGAACCGTCTTTACCCATAAAAGCCACTGGGTCATTTTGGGCCAATTACCAGGGGACTGGGAGTTGTGGACCTTTCTTACCCCATGGAAGCCACCTGGGTGAATTTGGGCCAATTACCAGGAGAAGGGGAGTTCTAGTCCCGTATTAGCCCATGAAAGCCACTGTGTCATTTTGGGCCAATTACCAGGAGACTGAGAGTTCCAGTCCCGTCTTAGCCCATGAAAGCCAATGGGTCATTTTGGGCCAATTACCAGGAGACTGGGATTTCTAGTGCCGTCGTAGGCCATGAAAGCCACTGGGTCATTTTGGGCCAATTACCAGGAGACTGAGTGTTCTAGTCCCATCTTATGCCATGAACACCGCTCGGTCATTTTGGGCCAATTTTCAAGAGACTGAGATTTCTAGTCCGCCCTAGCCCATGAAAGCCACTGGGTCATTTTGGGACAATTACCAGGAGATTGGGAGTTCTAGTCCCATCTTAGCCCATGAAAGCCACCTGGGTGACTTTGGGCCAATCAGCAGGAGACTGAGAGTTTTAGACCTGGCCATACCTCATGAAAGCCACCTGGGTGACTTTGGGCCAATTACCAAGAGACTCGGAATTCTAGTCCCGTGTTAGCCGAGGAAAGCCACCTGGGTGCCTTTGGGCCAATTACCAGGAGACTGAGAGTTGTATACCCGTCTTAACCTATAAAAGCCACTGGGTCATTTTGGGACAATTACCAGGAGACTGGGAGTTCTAGTCCCATCTTAGCCCATGAAAGCCACCTGGGTGACTTTGGGCCAATCAGCAGGAGACTGAGAGTTTTAGACCTGGCATACCTCATGAAAGCCACCTGGGTGACTTTGGGCCAATTACCAGGGGACTGGGAGTTGTGGACCTTTCTTACCCCATGGAAGCCACCTGGGTGAATTTGGGCCAATTACCAGGAGAAGGGGAGTTCTAGACCTGTCTTACCCCATGAAAGCCACCTGGGGCCTTTGAGCCAATTACCAGGAGACTGAGAGTTCTAGACATTTCTTACCCCATGAAAGCCACCTGGATGACTTTGGGCAAATTACCAGGAGACTGGGAGTTCTACACCTGTCTTAGCTCATAAAAGCCACTGGGTCATTTTGGGCCAATTACCAGGAGATTGGGAATTCAGTCCCGTATTAGCCCATGAAAGCCACTGGGACATTTTGGGCCAATTACCAGGAGACAGAGTTCTAGACCTGTCTTCCCCATGAAAGCCACTGGGTCATTTTGGGCCAATTACCAGGAGACTGGAAGTTCTAGAACCGTCTTTACCCATAAAAGCCACTGGGTCATTTTGGGCCAATTACCAGGGGACTGGGAGTTGTGGACCTTTCTTACCCCATGGAAGCCACCTGGGTGAATTTGGGCCAATTACCAGGAGAAGGGGAGTTCTAGTCCCGTATTAGCCCATGAAAGCCACTGGGTCATTTTGGGCCAATTACCAGGAGACTGAGTGTTCTAGTCCCATCTTATGCCATGAACACCGCTCAGTCATTCTGGGCCAATTTTCAAGAGACTGAGATTTCTAGTCCGCCCTAGCCCATGAAAGCCACTGGGTCATTTTGGGACAATTAGCAGGAGATTGGGAGTTCTAGTCCCATCTTAGCCCATGAAAGCCACCTGGGTGACTTTGGGCCAATCAGCAGGAGACTGAGAGTTTTAGACCTGGCATACCTCATGAAAGCCACCTGGGTGACTTTGGGCCAATTACCAAGAGACTCGGAATTCTAGTCCCGTCTTAGCCGAGGAAAGCCACCTGGGTGCCTTTGGGCCAATTACCAGGAGACTGAGAGTTGTATACCCGTCTTAACCAATAAAAGCCACTGGGTCATTTTGGGACAATTACCAGGAGACTGGGAGTTCTAGTCCCATCTTAGCCCATGAAAGCCACCTGGGTGACTTTGGGCCAATCAGCAGGAGACTGAGAGTTTTAGACCTGGCATACCTCATGAAAGCCACCTGGGTGACTTTGGGCCAATTACCAAGAGACTAGGAATTCTAGTCCCGTCTTAGCCCAGGAAAGCCACCTGGGTGCCTTTGGGCCAATTACCAGGAGATGGAGAGTTCTAATCCCCTCTTAGATATGAAAGTTAGCTGGGTGATTTTGGACCAATCACCAGTGGAGTTCTAGTCCTGTTTTAGATATGAAAGGCAGCTGGGTGATTTTTGGCATATCACCAGGAGACAAGGAATTCTAGTCCCATTTTAGATAGGAAACCTAGCTGGGTGAGTTTGGGCCAATCACTAGTTGAGTTCTAGTCCTGTTTTAGATATGAAAGTCAGATGAGTGACTTTGGGTCTATCACCAGGAGACGGAGAGTTCTAGAACTGTCTTAGATATGAAAGCTAGGTAGGTGAATTTGGGCCAATCACTAGGAGACGGAGAGTTCTAGTCTCATCTTAGATATGAAAGCTAGATGGGTGACTTTGGGCCTATCAACAGAAGACAGAGGTTTCTAATCCCGTCTTAGAAATGAAAGCAAGCTGGGTGACTTTGGGCCTATCATTAGGAGATTATGAGTTCTAGTCCCGTCTTAGATATGAAAGCTAGCTGGGTGACTTTGGGCCAATCAACAGGAGACGGAGTGTTCTAGTCCTGTTTTAGATTTGAAAGCCAGCTGGGGACTTTGGGCTAATCACAGGAAATGGTGAGTTCTAGTCCTGTCTTAGATATGAAAGCTAGCTGGGTGACTTTGGACCAATCCCCAGGAGACGGACAGTTCTAATTCCGTTTTACATATGAAAGCCACTTGGGTAACTTTGGGCCAATCACTAGGTGACGGAGAATTCTAGTCCTGTCTTATATATGAAAGCCACTTGGGTAACATTGAGCAAATGACTAGGAGACGGTGAGTTGTAATCCCATCTTAGATATGAAAGCTAGCTGGGGCCAATCACGAGTTGTGTTCTAGTCCTGTTTTAGATATGAAAGCCAGCTGGATGAATTTGGGCCAATCACCAGGGGATGGTGAGTTCTAGTCCCGTCTTAGATATGAAAGCTACTTGGGTAACTTTGGGCTAATCACCAGGAGACGGAGAGTTCTAGTTCCTTCTTAGATATGAAAGCCACTTGGGTAACTTTGGGCCAATCACTAGGAGATGGAGAGTTCTAGTTCCGCCTTAGATATGAAAGCTACTTGGGTAACTTTGGGCTAATCACCAGGAGACGGAGAGTTCTAGTTCCGTCCTAAATATGAAAGCCACTTGGGTAACTTTGGGCCAACAACTAAGAGATGGTGAGTTCTAGTCCTGTTTTAGATATGAAAGCTAACTTTGTGACTTTGGGCCAATCACCAGGAGACGGAGAGTTCTAGAACCGTCTTAGATATGAAAGCTAGCTGGGTTACTTTGGGCCAATCACAAGGAGACGGTGAGTTCTACTCCCGTCTTAGATATGAAAGCTAGCTGGGTTACTTTGGGCCTATCACCAGGAGATGGAGAGTTGTAGATCCGTCTTAGATATGAAAGCTAGGTGGGTGACTTTGGACCAATCACCAGGAGACAGTGAGTTCTAGTCCCGTCTTAGATATGAAAGCTAACTGGGTGAATTTGGGCCAATCACCAGTTGAGTTGTAGTCCTTTTTTAGATATGAAAGCCAGCTGGGTGAATTTGGGCCTATCACCAGGAGATGGTGAGTTCTAATCCCCTCTTAGATATGAAAGTTAGCTGGGTGATTTTGGACCAATCACCAGTGGAGTTCTAGTCCTGTTTTAGATATGAAAGGCAGCTGGGTGATTTTTGGCATATCACCAGGAGACAGAGAATTCTAGTCCCATCTTAGATAGGAAACCTAGCTGGGTGAGTTTGGGCCAATCACTAGTTGAGTTCTAGTCCTGTTTTAGATATGAAAGTCAGATGAGTGACTTTGGGTCTATCACCAGGAGACGGAGAGTTCTAGAACCGTCTTAGATATGAAAGCTAGGTGGGTGAATTTGGGCCAATCACTAGGAGACGGAGAGTTCTAGTCCCATCTTAGATATGAAAGCTAGATGGGTGACTTTGGGCCTATCAACAGAAGACAGAGGTTTCTAATCCTGTCTTAGAAATGAAAGCTAGCTGGGTGACTTTGGGCCAATCAACAGGAGACGGAGTGTTCTAGTCCTGTTTTAGATTTGAAAGCCAGCTGGGGACTTTGGGCTAATCACAGGAAATGTTGAGTTCTAGTCCTGTCTTAGATATGAAAGCTAGCTGGGTGACTTTGGACCAATCCCCAGGAGACGGACAGTTCTAATTCCGTTTTACATATCAAAGCCACTTGGGTAACTTTGGGCCAATCACTAGGTGACGGAGACTTCTAGTCCTGTCTTAGATATGAAAGCCACTTGGGTAACATTGAGCAAATGACTAGGAGACGGTGAGTTGTAATCCCATCTTAGATATGAAATCTAGCTGGGGCCAATCACGAGTTGTGTTCTAGTCCTGTTTTAGATATGAAAGCCAGCTGGATGAATTTGGGCCAATCACCAGGGGATGGTGAGTTCTAGTCCCGTCTTAGATATGAAAGCTACTTGGGTAACTTTGGGCTAATCACCAGGAGACGGAGAGTTCTAGTTCCTTCTTAGATATGAAAGCCACTTGGGTAACTTTGGGCCAATCACTAGGAGATGGAGAGTTCTAGTTCCGCCTTAGATATGAAAGCTACTTGGGTAACTTTGGGCTAATCACCAGGAGACGGAGAGTTCTAGTTCCGTCCTAAATATGAAAGCCACTTGGGTAACTTTGGGCCAACAACTAAGAGATGGTGAGTTCTAGTCCTGTTTTAGATATGAAAGCTAACTTTGTGACTTTGGGCCAATCACCAGGAGATGGAGAGTTCTAGAACCGTCTTAGATATGAAAGCTAGCTGGGTTACTTTGGGCCAATCACAAGGAGACGGTGAGTTCTACTCCCGTCTTAGATATGAAAGCTAGCTGGGTTACTTTGGGCCTATCACCAGGAGATGGAGAGTTGTAGATCCGTCTTAGATATGAAAGCTAGGTGGGTGACTTTGGACCAATCACCAGGAGACAGTGAGTTCTAGTCCCGTCTTAGATATGAAAGCTAACTGGGTGAATTTGGGCCAATCACCAGTTGAGTTGTAGTCCTTTTTTAGATATGAAAGCCAGCTGGGTGAATTTGGGCCTATCACCAGGAGATGGTGAGTTCTAATCCCCTCTTAGATATGAAAGTTAGCTGGGTGATTTTGGACCAATCACCAGTGGAGTTCTAGTCCTGTTTTAGATATGAAAGGCAGCTGGGTGATTTTTGGCATATCACCAGGAGACAGAGAATTCTAGTCCCATCTTAGATAGGAAACCTAGCTGGGTGAGTTTGGGCCAATCACTAGTTGAGTTCTAGTCCTGTTTTAGATATGAAAGTCAGATGAGTGACTTTGGGTCTATCACCAGGAGACGGAGAGTTCTAGAACCGTCTTAGATATGAAAGCTAGGTGGGTGAATTTGGGCCAATCACTAGGAGACGGAGAGTTCTAGTCCCATCTTAGATATGAAAGCTAGATGGGTGACTTTGGGCCTATCAACAGAAGACAGAGGTTTCTAATCCTGTCTTAGAAATGAAAGCTAGCTGGGTGACTTTGGGCCAATCAACAGGAGACGGAGTGTTCTAGTCCTGTTTTAGATTTGAAAGCCAGCTGGGGACTTTGGGCTAATCACAGGAAATGTTGAGTTCTAGTCCTGTCTTAGATATGAAAGCTAGCTGGGTGACTTTAGACCAATCCCCAGGAGACGGACAGTTCTAATTCCGTTTTACATATCAAAGCCACTTGGGTAACTTTGGGCCAATCACTAGGTGACGGAGACTTCTAGTCCTGTCTTAGATATGAAAGCCACTTGGGTAACATTGAGCAAATGACTAGGAGACGGTGAGTTGTAATCCCATCTTAGATATGAAATCTAGCTGGGGCCAATCACGAGTTGTGTTCTAGTCCTGTTTTAGATATGAAAGCCAGCTGGATGAATTTGGGCCAATCACCAGGGGATGGTGAGTTCTAGTCCCGTCTTAGATATGAAAGCTACTTGGGTAACTTTGGGCTAATCACCAGGAGACAGAGAGTTCCAGTTCCGTCTTAGATATGAAAGCCACTTGGGTAACTTTGGGCCAATCACCAGAAGATGGAGAGTTCTAGTCCTTTCTTAGATATGAAAGCCACTTGGGTAACTTTGGGCTAATCACCAGGAGACGGAGAGTTCTAGTTCCGTCTTAGATATGAAAGCCACTTGGGTAACTTTGGGCCAATCACTAGGAGATGGAGAGTTCTAGTCCCGCCTTAGATATGAAAGCTACTTGGGTAACTTTGGGCTAATCACCAGGAGACGGAGAGTTCTAGTTCCGTCCTAAATATGAAAGCCACTTGGGTAACTTTGGGCCAACAACTAAGAGATGGTGAGTTCTAGTCCTGTTTTAGATATGAAAGTTAACTTTGTGACTTTGGGCCAATCACCAGTTGAGTTCTAATCCCGTCTTAGATATGAAAGCTAGCTGAGTGACTTTGGGCCTATCACCAGGAGATGGAGAGTTCTAGTCCCGTCTTAGATATGAAAGCTAGCTGTGTGACTTTGGGCATATCACCAGGAGACAGAGAGTTCTAGAACCGTCTTAGATATGAAAGCTAGCTGGGTTACTTTGGGCCAATCACAAGGAGACGGTGAGTTCTACTCCCGTCTTAGATATGAAAGCTAGCTGGGTTACTTTGGGCCTATCACCAGGAGATGGAGAGTTGTAGATCCGTCTTAGATATGAAAGCTAGGTGGGTGACTTTGGACCAATCACCAGGAGACAGTGAGTTCTAGTCCCGTCTTAGATATGGAAGCTAACTGGGTGAATTTGGGCCAATCACCAGTTGAGTTGTAGTCCTTTTTTAGATATGAAAGCCAGCTGGGTGAATTTGGGCCTATCACCAGGAGATGGTGAGTTCTAATCCCCTCTTAGATATGAAAGTTAGCTGGGTGATTTTGGACCAATCACCAGTGGAGTTCTAGTCCTGTTTTAGATATGAAAGGCAGCTGGGTGATTTTTGGCATATCACCAGGAGACAGAGAATTCTAGTGCCATCTTAGATAGGAAACCTAGCTGGGTGAGTTTGGGCCAATCACTAGTTGAGTTCTAGTCCTGTTTTAGATATGAAAGTCAGATGAGTGACTTTGGGTCTATCACCAGGAGACGGAGAGTTCTAGAACCGTCTTAGATATGAAAGCTAGGTGGGTGAATTTGGGCCAATCACTAGGAGACGGAGAGTTCTAGTCCCATCTTAGATATGAAAGCTAGATGGGTGACTTTGGGCCTATCAACAGAAGACAGAGGTTTCTAATCCTGTCTTAGAAATGAAAGCTAGCTGGGTGACTTTGGGCCAATCAACAGGAGACGGAGTGTTCTAGTCCTGTTTTAGATTTGAAAGCCAGCTGGGGACTTTGGGCTAATCACAGGAAATGTTGAGTTCTAGTCTGTCTTAGATATGAAAGCTAGCTGGGTGACTTTGGACCAATCCCCAGGAGACGGACAGTTCTAATTCCGTTTTACATATGAAAGCCACTTGGGTAACTTTGGGCCAATCACTAGGTGACGGAGAATTCTAGTCCTGCCTTAGATATGAAAGCCACTTGGGTAACATTGAGCAAATGACTAGGAGACGGTGAGTTGTAATCCCATCTTAGATATGAAAGCTAGCTGGGGCCAATCACGAGTTGTGTTCTAGTCCTGCTTTAGATATGAAAGCCAGCTGGATGAATTTGGGCCAATCACCAGTGGATGGTGAGTTCTAGTCCCGTCTTAGATATGAAAGCTACTTGGGTAACTTTGGGCTAATCACCAGGAGACAGAGAGTTCCAGTTCCGTCTTAGATATGAAAGCCATTTGGGTAACTTTGGGCCAATCACCAGAAGATGGAGAGTTCTAGTCCTGTCTTAGATATGAAAGCCACTTGGGTAACTTTGGGCTAATCACCAGGAGACGGAGAGTTCTAGTTCCGTCTTAGATATGAAAGCCACTTTGGTAACTTTGGGCCAATCACTAGGAGATGGAGAGTTCTAGTCCCGCCTTAGATATGAAAGCTACTTGGGTAACTTTGGGCTAATCACCAGGAGACGGAGAGTTCTAGTTCCGTCCTAAATATGAAAGCCACTTGGGTAACTTTGGGCCAACAACTAAGAGATGGTGAGTTCTAGTCCTGTTTTAGATATGAAAGCTAACTTTGTGACTTTGGGCCAATCACCAGTTGAGTTCTAATCCCGTCTTAGATATGAAAGCTAGCTGAGTGACTTTGGGCCTATCACCAGGAGATGGAGAGTTCTAGTCCCGTCTTAGATATGAAAGCTAGCTGTGTGACTTTGGGCATATCACCAGGAGACAGAGAGTTCTAGTCCCGTCTTAGATATGAAAGCTAGCTGGGTTACTTTGGGCCTATCACCAGGAGATGGAGAGTTCTAGAACCGTCTTAGATATGAAAGCTAGCTGGGTTACTTTGGGCCTATCACCAGGAGATGGAGAGTTCTAGATCCGTCTTAGATATGAAAGCTAGGTGGGTAACTTTGGACCAATCACCCGGAGACAGTGAGTTCTAGTCCCGTCTTAGATATGAAAGCTAGCTGGGTGAATTTGGGCCAATCACCAGTTGAGTTGTAGTCCTTTTTTAGATATGAAAGCCAGCTGGGTGAATTTGGGCCTATCACCAGGAGATGGCGAGTTCTAATCCCCTCTTAGATATGAAAGTTAGCTGGGTGATTTTGGACCAATTACCAGGAGACTGAGAGTTGTATACCCGTCTTAACCTATAAAAGCCACTGGGTCATTTTGGACAAATTACCAGGAGACTGGGAGTTCTAGACCTGTCTTACCCCATGAAAGCCACCTGGGGCCTTTGAGCCAATTACCAGGAGACTGAGAGTTCTAGACATTTCTTACCCCATGAAAGCCACCTGGATGACTTTGGGCAAATTACCAGGAGACTGGGAGTTCTACACCTGTCTTAGCTCATAAAAGCCACTGGGTCATTTTGGGCCAATTACCAGGAGATTGGGAATTTAGTCCCGTATTAGCCCATGAAAGCCACTGGGTCATTTTGGGCCAATTACCAGGAGACTGAGATTTCTAGTATCATCTTAGCCGAAGAAAGCCACTGGGACATTTTGGGCCAATTACCAGGAGACAGAGTTCTAGACCTGTCTTACCCATGAAAGCCACTGGGTCATTTTGGGCCAATTACCAGGAGACTGGAAGTTCTAGAACCGTCTTTACCCATAAAAGCCACTGGGTCATTTTGGGCCAATTACCAGGGGACTGGGAGTTGTGGACCTTTCTTACCCCATGGAAGCCATCTGGGTGAATTTGGGCCAATTACCAGGAGAAGGGAAGTTCTACTCCCGTATTAGCCCATGAAAGCCACTGGGTCATTTTGGGCCAATTACCAGGAGACTGGGATTTCTAGTGCCGTCTTAGGCCATGAAAGCCACTGTGTCATTTTGGGCCAATTACCAGGAGACTGAGAGTTCCAGTCCCGTCTTAGCCCATGAAAGCCAATGGGTCATTTTGGGCCAATTACCAGGAGACTGGGATTTCTAGTGCCGTCGTAGGCCATGAAAGCCACTGGGTCATTTTGGGCCAATTACCAGGAGACTGAGTGTTCTAGTCCCATCTTATGCCATGAACACCGCTCGGTCATTTTGGGCCAATTTTCAAGAGACTGAGATTTCTAGTCCGCCCTAGCCCATGAAAGCCACTGGGTCATTTTGGGACAATTACCAGGAGATTGGGAGTTCTAGTCCCATCTTAGCCCATGAAAGCCACCTGGGTGACTTTGGACCAATCAGCAGGAGACTGAGAGTTTTAGACCTGGCATACCTCATGAAAGCCACCTGGGTGACTTTGGGCCAATTACCAAGAGACTCGGAATTCTAATCCCGTCTTAGCCGAGGAAAGCCACCTGGGTGCCTTTGGGCCAATTACCAGGAGACTGAGAGTTGTATACCCGTCTTAACCTATAAAAGCCACTGGGTCATTTTGGGACAATTACCAGGAGACTGGGAGTTCTAGTCCCATCTTAGCCCATGAAAGCCACCTGGGTGACTTTGGGCCAAACAGCAGGAGACTGAGAGTTTTAGACCTGGCATACCTCATGAAAGCCACCTGGGTGACTTTGGGCCAATTACCAAGAGACTAGGAATTCTAGTCCCGTCTTAGCCCAGGAAAGCCACCTGGGTGCCTTTGGGCCTATTACCAGGAGACTGAGAGTTGTATACCCGTCTTAACCTATAAAAGCCACTGGGTCATTTTGGACAAATTACCAGGAGACTGGGAGTTCTAGACCTGTCTTACCCCATGAAAGCCACCTGGGGCCTTTGAGCCAATTACCAGGAGACTGAGAGTTCTAGACATTTCTTACCCCATGAAAGCCACCTGGATGACTTTGGGCAAATTACCAGGAGACTGGGAGTTCTAGACCTGTCTTAGCCCATAAAAGCCACTGGGTCATTTTGGGCCAATTACCAGGAGATTGGGAATTCAGTCCCGTATTAGCCCATGAAAGCCACTGGGTCATTTTGGGCCAATTACCAGGAGACTGAGAGTTCTAGTATCATCTTAGCCGAAGAAAGCCACCAGGGTCATTTTGGGCCAATTACCAGGAGACTGGGATGTCTAGTGCAGTCTTAGGCCATGAAAGCCACTGGGTCATTTTGTGCCAATTACCAGGAGACTGGTATTTCTAGTGCCGTCTTAGCCCATGAAAGCCACTGGATCATTTTGGGCCAATTACCAGGAGACTGAGAGTTCCAGTCCCGTCTTAGCCCATGAAAGCCACTGGGTCATTTTGGGCCAATTACCAGGAGACTAGGAATTCTAGTCCCATCTTAGCCCATGAAAGCCACTGGGTCATCTTGGGCCAATTACCAGGACACTGAGAGTTCTAGTCCCGTCTTAGCCCATGAAAGCCACTGGGTCATTTTGGGCCAATTACCAGGGGACTGGGAGTTGTGGACCTTTCTTACCCCATGGAAGCCACCTGGGTGAATTTGGGCCAATTACCAGGAGACTGAGAGTTCTAGACCCGTCTTAGCCCATGAAAGCCACTGGGTCATTTTGGGCCAATTACCAGGAGACTGAGAGTTCTAGCAGAATCTTAGCCGAAGAAAGCCACCAGGGTCATTTTGGGCCAATTACCCGGAGAATGGGAGTTCTAGTCCCGTATTAGCCCATGAAAGCCACTGGGTCATTTTGGGCCAATTACCAGGAGACTGGGATTTCTAGTGCCGTCTTAGGCCATGAAAGCCACTGGGTCATTTTGAGCCAATTACCAGGAGACTGAGAGTTCTAGACCCGTCGTAGCCCACGAAAGCCACTGGGTCATTTTGGGCCAATTACCAGGAGACTGGGAATTCAGTCCCGTCTTAGCCCATGAAAGCCACTGGGTCATTTTGGGCCACTTACCAAGAGACTGAGAGTTCTAGTAGCATCTTAGCCGAAACAAGCCACCAGGGTCATTTTGGGCCAATTACCAGGAGACTGGGATTTCTAGTGCCGTCTCAGGCCATGAAAGCCACTGGGTCATTTTGGGCCAATTACCAGGAGACTGGTATTTTTAGTGCCGTCTTAGCCCATGAAAGCCACTGGGTCATTTTGGGCCAATTACCAGGAGACTGGCAGTTCTAGTGCCGTCTTAGCCCATGAAAGCCACTGGGTCGTTTTGGGTCAATTACCAGGAGTCTGAGAGTTCTAGATTTTCTTACCCATGAAAGTCGCATGGGTGACTTTGGGCCAATTACCAGGAGACTGGGAGTTCTACACCTGTCTTAGCCCATAAAAGCCACTGGGTCATTTTGGGCCAATTACCAGGAGACTAGGAATTCTAGTCCCAATTTAGCCCATGAAAGCCACAGGGTCATTTTGGGCCAATTACCAAGAAACTGGGAGTTCTATTCCTGTCTTAGCCGATGAAAACCAATGGGTCATTTTGGGCCAATTACCAGGAGACTGAGAGTTCTAGTCCCGTCTTATCCCATGGAAGCCACCTGGGTGAATTTGGGCCAATTACCAGGAGAATTGGAGTTCTACACCTGTCTTAGCCCATGAAAGCCACTGGGTCATATTGGGCCAATTACCCGGAGAATGGGAGTTCTACTCCCGTATTAGCCCATGAAAGCCACTGAGTCATTTTGGGCCAATTACCAGGAGACTGGGATTTTTTCATGCCGTCTTAGGCCATGAAAGCCACTGGGTCATTTTGGGCCAATTACCAGGAGACTGAGAGTTCCAGTCCCGTCTTAGCCTATAAAAGCCACTGGGTCATTTTGGGCCAATTACCAGGAGACTGGGAGTTCTAGTGCCGTCTTAGCCCATGAAAGTCACTGGGTTATTTTGGGTCAATTACCAGGAGCCTGAGAGTTCTAGACTTTTCTTACCCATGAAAGCCACTGGGTCATTTTGGGCCAACTACCAGGAAACTGAGTGTTCCAGTCCCGTGTTAGCCCATGAAAGCCACTGGGTCATTTTGGGCCAATTACCAGGAGACTGAGAGTTCTAGTAGCATCTTAGCCGAAGAAAGCCACTGGGTCATTTTGAACAAATTACCAGAAGACTGGGAGTTCTAGACCTGTCTTACCCCATTAAAGCCATCTGGGGGACTTTGAGCCAATTACCAGGAGACTGAGAGTTCTAGACATTTCTTACCCCATGAAAGCCACCTGGATGACTTTGGGCCAATTACCAAGAGACTGGGAGTTCTATACCTGTCTTAGCCCATAAAAGCCACTGGGTCATTTTGGGCCAATTACCAGGAGACTGGGAATTCAGTCCCGTCTTAGCCCATGAAAGCCACTGGGTCATTTTGGGCCAATTACCAGGAGACTGAGAGTTCTAGTAGCATCTTAGCCGAAGAAAGCCACCAGGGTCATTTTGGGCCAATTACCAGGAGACTGGGATTTCTAGTGCCGTCTTAGCCCATGAAAGCCACTGGGTCATTTTGGGCCAATTACCAGGAGACTGGTATTTCTAGTGCCGTCTTAGCCCATGAAAGCCACTGGGTCATTTTGGGTCAATTACCAGGAGTCTGAGAGTTCTAGACTTTTCTTACCCATGAAAGCCGCATGGGTGACTTTGGGCCAATTACCAGGAGACTGGGAGTTCTACACCTGTCTTAGCCCATAAAAGCCACTGGGTCATTTTGGGCCAATTACCAGGAGACTGAGAGTTCTAGTCCCGTCTTAGCCCATTAAAGCCACTGGGTCATTTGGGGCCAATTACCAGGAGACTGAGAGTTCTAGTCCCGTCTTAACCCATGAAAGCAACCTGGGTGACTTAGGCCAATTACCAAGAGATTGGGAGTTCTAGACCCGTCTTAGCCCATGAAAGCCACTGGGACATTTTGGGCCAATTACCAGGAGACTGAGAGTTCTAGAACCGTCTTTACTCATAAAAGCCATGGGGTCATTTTGGGCCAATTACCAGGGGACTGGGAGTTGTGGACCTTTCTTACCCCATGGAAGCCACCTGGGTGAATTTGGGCCAATTACCAGGAGAATTGCAATTCTACACCTGTCTTAGCCCATGAAAGCCACTGGGTCATATTGGGCCAATTACCCGGAGAATGGGAGTTCTAGTCCCGTATTAGCCCATGAAAGCCACTGGGTCATTTTGGGCCAATTACCAGGAGACTGGGATTTTTTCATGCCGTCTTAGGCCATGAAAGCCACTGGGTCATTTTGGGCCAATTACCAGGAGACTGAGAGTTCCAGTCCCGTCTTAGCCTATGAAAGCCACTGGGTCATTTTGGGCCAATTACCAGGAGACTGGGAATTCTAGTCCCATCTTAGCCCATGAAAGCCACTGGGTCATCTTGGGCCAATTACCAGGAGACTGAGAGTTCCAGTCCCGTCTTAGCCTATGAAAGCCACTGGGTCATTTTGGGCCAATTACCAGGAGACTGGGAATTCTAGTCCCATCTTAGCCCATGAATGCCACTGGGTCATCTTGGGCCAATTACCAGGACACTGAGAGTTCTAGTCCCGTCTTAGCCCATGAAAGCCACTGGGTCATCTTGGGCCAATTACCAGGACACTGAGAGTTCTAGTCCCGTCTTAGCCCATGAAAGCCACTGGGTCATTTTGGGCCAATTACCAGGGGACTGGGAGTTGTGGACCTTTCTTACCCCATGGAAGCCACCTGGGTGAATTTGGGCCAATTACCAGGAGACTGAGAGTTCTAGACCCGTCTTAGCCCATGAAAGCCACTGGGTCATTTTGGGCCAATTACCAGGAGACCGAGAGTTCTAGCAGAATCTTAGCCGAAGAAAGCCACCAGGGTCATTTTGGGCCAATTACCCGGAGAATGGGAGTTCTAGTCCCGTATTAGCCCATGAAAGCCACTGGGTCATTTTGGGCCAATTACCAGGAGACTGGGATTTCTAGTGCCGTCTTAGGCCATGAAAGCCACTGGGTCATTTTGAGCCAATTACCAGGAGACTGAGAGTTCTAGACCCGTCGTAGCCCACGAAAGCCACTGGGTCATTTTGGGCCAATTACCAGGAGACTGGGAATTCAGTCCCGTCTTAGCCCATGAAAGCCACTGGGTCATTTTGGGCCACTTACCAAGAGACTGAGAGTTCTAGTAGCATCTTAGCCGAAAAAAGCCACCAGGGTCATTTTGGGCCAATTACCAGGAGACTGGGATTTCTAGTGCCGTCTCAGGCCATGAAAGCCACTGGGTCATTTTGGGCCAATTACCAGGAGACTGGTATTTTTAGTGCCGTCTTAGCCCATGAAAGCCACTGGGTCATTTTGGGCCAATTACCAGGAGACTTGCAGTTCTAGTGCCGTCTTAGCCCATGAAAGCCACTGGGTCGTTTTGGGTCAATTACCAGGAGTCTGAGAGTTCTAGATTTTCTTACCCATGAAAGCCGCATGGGTGACTTTGGGCCAATTACCAGGAGACTGGGAGTTCTACACCTGTCTTAGCCCATAAAAGCCACTGGGTCATTTTGGGCCAATTACCAGGAGACTGAGAGTTCTAGTCCCGTCTTAGCCCATTAAAGCCACTGGGTCATTTGGGGCCAATTACCAGGAGACTGAGAGTTCTAGTCCCGTCTTAACCCATGAAAGCAACCTGGGTGACTTAGGCCAATTACCAAGAGATTGGGAGTTCTAGACCCGTCTTAGCCCATGAAAGCCACTGGGACATTTTGGGCCAATTACCAGGAGACTGAGAGTTCTAGAACCGTCTTTACTCATAAAAGCCATGGGGTCATTTTGGGCCAATTACCAGGGGACTGGGAGTTGTGGACCTTTCTTACCCCATGGAAGCCACCTGGGTGAATTTGGGCCAATTACCAGAAGAATTGCAATTCTACACCTGTCTTAGCCCATGAAAGCCACTGGGTCATATTGGGCCAATTACCCGGAGAATGGGAGTTCTAGTCCCGTATTAGCCCATGAAAGCCACTGGGTCATTTTGGGCCAATTACCAGGAGACTGGGATTTTTTCATGCCGTCTTAGGCCATGAAAGCCACTGGGTCATTTTGGGCCAATTACCAGGAGACTGAGAGTTCCAGTCCCGTCTTAGCCTATGAAAGCCACTGGGTCATTTTGGGCCAATTACCAGGAGACTGGGAATTCTAGTCCCATCTTAGCCCATGAAAGCCACTGGGTCATCTTGGGCCAATTACCAGGAGACTGAGAGTTCCAGTCCTGTCTTAGCCTATGAAAGCCACTGGGTCATTTTGGGCCAATTACCAGGAGACTGGGAATTCTAGTCCCATCTTAGCCCATGAATGCCACTGGGTCATCTTGGGCCAATTACCAGGACACTGAGAGTTCTAGTCCCGTCTTAGCCCATGAAAGCCACTGGGTCATCTTGGGCCAATTACCAGGACACTGAGAGTTCTAGTCCCGTCTTAGCCCATGAAAGCCACTGGGTCATTTTGGGCCAATTACCAGGGGACTGGGAGTTGTGGACCTTTCTTACCCCATGGAAGCCACCTGGGTGAATTTGGGCCAATTACCAGGAGACTGAGAGTTCTAGACCCGTCTTAGCCCATGAAAGCCAATGGGTCATTTTGGGCCAATTACCAGGAGACCGAGAGTTCTAGCAGAATCTTAGCGGAAGAAAGCCACCAGGGTCATTTTGGGCCAATTACCCGGAGAATGGGAGTTCTAGTCCCGTATTAGCCCATGAAAGCCACTGGGTCATTTTGGGCCAATTACCAGGAGACTGGGATTTCTAGTGCCGTCTTAGGCCATGAAAGCCACTGGGTCATTTTGAGCCAATTACCAGGAGACTGAGAGTTCTAGACCCGTCGTAGCCCACGAAAGCCACTGGGTCATTTTGGGCCAATTACCAGGAGACTGGGAATTCAGTCCCGTCTTAGCCCATGAAAGCCACTGGGTCATTTTGGGCCACTTACCAAGAGACTGAGAGTTCTAGTAGCATCTTAGCCGAAAAAAGCCACCAGGGTCATTTTGGGCCAATTACCAGGAGACTGGGATTTCTAGTGCCGTCTCAGGCCATGAAAGCCACTGGGTCATTTTGGGCCAATTACCAGGAGACTGGTATTTTTAGTGCCGTCTTAGCCCATGAAAGCCACTGGGTCATTTTGGGCCAATTACCAGGAGACTGGCAGTTCTAGTGCCGTCTTAGCCCATGAAAGCCACTGGGTCGTTTTGGGTCAATTACCAGGAGTCTGAGAGTTCTAGATTTTCTTACCCATGAAAGCCGCATGGGTGACTTTGGGCCAATTACCAGGAGACTGGGAGTTCTACACCTGTCTTAGCCCATAAAAGCCACTGGGTCATTTTGGGCCAATTACCAGGAGACTAGGAATTCTAGTCCCAATTTAGCCCATGAAAGCCACAGGGTCATTTTGGGCCAATTACCAAGAAACTGGGAGTTCTATTCCTGTCTTAGCCGATGAAAACCAATGGGTCATTTTGGGCCAATTACCAGGAGACTGAAAGTTCTAGTCCCGTCTTATCCCATGGAAGCCACCTGGGTGAATTTGGGCCAATTACCAGGAGAATTGGAGTTCTACACCTGTCTTAGCCCATGAAAGCCACTGGGTCATATTGGGCCAATTATCCGGAGAATGGGAGTTCTACTCCCGTATTAGCCCATGAAAGCCACTGGGTCATTTTGGGCCAATTACCAGGAGACTGGGATTTTTTCATGCCGTCTTAGGCCATGAAAGCCACTGGGTCATTTTGGGCCAATTACCAGGAGACTGAGAGTTCCAGTCCCGTCTTAGCCTATGAAAGCCACTGGGTCATTTTGGGCCAATTACCAGGAGACTGGGAGTTCTAGTGCCGTCTTAGCCCATGAAAGCAACCTGGGTTATTTTGGGTCAATTACCAGGAGCCTGAGAGTTCTAGACTTTTCTTACCCATGAAAGCCACTGGGTCATTTTGGGCCAATTACCAGGAGACTGAGAGTTCTAGTAGCATCTTAGCCGAAGAAAGCCACTGGGTCATTTTGAACAAATTACCAGAAGACTGGGAGTTCTAGACCTGTCTTACCCCATTAAAGCCATCTGGGGGACTTTGAGCCAATTACCAGGAGACTGAGAGTTCTAGACATTTCTTACCCCATGAAAGCCACCTGGATGACTTTGGGCCAATTACCAAGAGACTGGGAGTTCTATACCTGTCTTAGCCCATAAAAGCCACTGGGTCATTTTGGGCCAATTACCAGGAGACTGGGAATTCAGTCCCGTCTTAGCCCATGAAAGCCACTGGGTCATTTTGGGCCAATTACCAGGAGACTGAGAGTTCTAGTAGCATCTTAGCCGAAGAAAGCCACCAGGGTCATTTTGGGCCAATTACCAGGAGACTGGGATTTCTAGTGCCGTCTTAGCCCATGAAAGCCACTGGGTCATTTTGGGCCAATTACCAGGAGACTGGTATTTCTAGTGCCGTCTTAGCCCATGAAAGCCACTGGGTCATTTTGGGTCAATTACCAGGAGTCTGAGAGTTCTAGACTTTTCTTACCCATGAAAGCCGCATGGGTGACTTTGGGCCAATTACCAGGAGACTGGGAGTTCTACACCTGTCTTAGCCCATAAAAGCCACTGGGTCATTTTGGGCCAATTACCAGGAGACTGAGAGTTCTAGTCCCGTCTTAGCCCATTAAAGCCACTGGGTCATTTGGGGCCAATTACCAGGAGACGGAGAGTTCTAGTCCCGTCTTAACCCATGAAAGCAACCTGGGTGACTTAGGCCAATTACCAAGAGATTGGGAGTTCTAGACCCGTCTTAGCCCATGAAAGCCACTGGGACATTTTGGGCCAATTACCAGGAGACTGAGAGTTCTAGAACCGTCTTTACTCATAAAAGCCATGGGGTCATTTTGGGCCAATTACCAGGGGACTGGGAGTTGTGGACCTTTCTTACCCCATGGAAGCCACCTGGGTGAATTTGGGCCAATTACCAAGAGAATTGCAGTTCTACACCTGTCTTAGCCCATGAAAGCCACTGGGTCATATTGGGCCAATTACCCGGAGAATGGGAGTTCTAGTCCCGTATTAGCCCATGAAAGCCACTGGGTCATTTTGGGCCAATTACCAGGAGACTGGGATTTTTTCATGCCGTCTTAGGCCATGAAAGCCACTGGGTCATTTTGGGCCAATTACCAGGAGACTGAGAGTTCCAGTCCCGTCTTAGCCTATGAAAGCCACTGGGTCATTTTGGGCCAATTACCAGGAGACTGGGAGTTCTAGTGCCGTCTTAGCCCATGAAAGTCACTGGGTTATTTTGGGTCAATTACCAGGAGCCTGAGAGTTCTAGACTTTTCTTACCCATGAAAGCCACTGGGTCATTTTGGGCAAACTACCAGGAAACTGAGTGTTCCAGTCCCGTGTTAGCCCATGAAAGCCACTGGGTCATTTTGGGCCAATTACCAGGCGACTGAGAGTTCTAGTAGCATCTTAGCCGAAGAAAGCCACTGGGTCATTTTGGACAAATTACCAGAAGACTGGGAGTTCTAGACCTGTCTTACCCCATGAAAGCCATCTGGGGGACTTTGAGCCAATTACCAGGAGACTGAGAGTTCTAGACATTTCTTACCCCATGAAAGCCACCTGGATGACTTTGGGCCAATTACCAGGAGACTGGGAGTTCTATACCTGTCTTAGCCCATAAAAGCCACTGGGTCATTTTGGGCCAATTACCAGGAGACTGGGAGTTGTGGACCTTTCTTACCCCATGGAAGCCACCTGGGTGAATTTGGGCCAATTACCAGGAGAATTGGAGTTCTACACCTGTCTTAGCCCATGAAAGCCACTGGGTCATATTGGGCCAATTACCCGGAGAATGGGAGTTCCAGTCCCGTCTTAGCCCATGAAAGCCAATGGGTCATTTTGGGCCAATTACCAGGAGACTGGGATTTCTAGTGCCGTCGTAGGCCATGAAAGCCACTGGGTCATTTTGGGCCAATTACCAGGAGACTGAGTGTTCTAGTCCCATCTTATGCCATGAACACCGCTCGGTCATTTTGGGCCAATTTTCAAGAGACTGAGATTTCTAGTCCGCCCTAGCCCATGAAAGCCACTGGGTCATTTTGGGACAATTACCAGGAGATTGGGAGTTCTAGTCCCATCTTAGCCCATGAAAGCCACCTGGGTGACTTTGGACCAATCAGCAGGAGACTGAGAGTTTTAGACCTGGCATACCTCATGAAAGCCACCTGGGTGACTTTGGGCCAATTACCAAGAGACTCGGAATTCTAATCCCGTCTTAGCCGAGGAAAGCCACCTGGGTGCCTTTGGGCCAATTACCAGGAGACTGAGAGTTGTATACCCGTCTTAACCTATAAAAGCCACTGGGTCATTTTGGGACAATTACCAGGAGACTGGGAGTTCTAGTCCCATCTTAGCCCATGAAAGCCACCTGGGTGACTTTGGGCCAAACAGCAGGAGACTGAGAGTTTTAGACCTGGCATACCTCATGAAAGCCACCTGGGTGACTTTGGGCCAATTACCAAGAGACTAGGAATTCTAGTCCCGTCTTAGCCCAGGAAAGCCACCTGGGTGCCTTTGGGCCTATTACCAGGAGACTGAGAGTTGTATACCCGTCTTAACCTATAAAAGCCACTGGGTCATTTTGGACAAATTACCAGGAGACTGGGAGTTCTAGACCTGTCTTACCCCATGAAAGCCACCTGGGGCCTTTGAGCCAATTACCAGGAGACTGAGAGTTCTAGACATTTCTTACCCCATGAAAGCCACCTGGATGACTTTGGGCAAATTACCAGGAGACTGGGAGTTCTAGACCTGTCTTAGCCCATAAGAGCCACTGGGTCATTTTGGGCCAATTACCAGGAGATTGGGAATTCAGTCCCGTATTAGCCCATGAAAGCCACTGGGTCATTTTGGGCCAATTACCAGGAGACTGAGAGTTCTAGTATCATCTTAGCCGAAGAAAGCCACCAGGGTCATTTTGGGCCAATTACCAGGAGACTGGGATGTCTAGTGCAGTCTTAGGCCATGAAAGCCACTGGGTCATTTTGTGCCAATTACCAGGAGACTGGTATTTCTAGTGCCGTCTTAGCCCATGAAAGCCACTGGATCATTTTGGGCCAATTACCAGGAGACTGAGAGTTCCAGTCCCGTCTTAGCCCATGAAAGCCACTGGGTCATTTTGGGCCAATTACCAGGAGACTAGGAATTCTAGTCCCATCTTAGCCCATGAAAGCCACTGGGTCATCTTGGGCCAATTACCAGGACACTGAGAGTTCTAGTCCCGTCTTAGCCCATGAAAGCCACTGGGTCATTTTGGGCCAATTACCAGGGGACTGGGAGTTGTGGACCTTTCTTACCCCATGGAAGCCACCTGGGTGAATTTGGGCCAATTACCAGGAGACTGAGAGTTCTAGACCCGTCTTAGCCCATGAAAGCCACTGGGTCATTTTGGGCCAATTACCAGGAGACTGAGAGTTCTAGCAGAATCTTAGCCGAAGAAAGCCACCAGGGTCATTTTGGGCCAATTACCCGGAGAATGGGAGTTCTAGTCCCGTATTAGCCCATGAAAGCCACTGGGTCATTTTGGGCCAATTACCAGGAGACTGGGATTTCTAGTGCCGTCTTAGGCCATGAAAGCCACTGGGTCATTTTGAGCCAATTACCAGGAGACTGAGAGTTCTAGACCCGTCGTAGCCCACGAAAGCCACTGGGTCATTTTGGGCCAATTACCAGGAGACTGGGAATTCAGTCCCGTCTTAGCCCATGAAAGCCACTGGGTCATTTTGGGCCACTTACCAAGAGACTGAGAGTTCTAGTAGCATCTTAGCCGAAACAAGCCACCAGGGTCATTTTGGGCCAATTACCAGGAGACTGGGATTTCTAGTGCCGTCTCAGGCCATGAAAGCCACTGGGTCATTTTGGGCCAATTACCAGGAGACTGGTATTTTTAGTGCCGTCTTAGCCCATGAAAGCCACTGGGTCATTTTGGGCCAATTACCAGGAGACTGGCAGTTCTAGTGCCGTCTTAGCCCATGAAAGCCACTGGGTCGTTTTGGGTCAATTACCAGGAGTCTGAGAGTTCTAGATTTTCTTACCCATGAAAGTCGCATGGGTGACTTTGGGCCAATTACCAGGAGACTGGGAGTTCTACACCTGTCTTAGCCCATAAAAGCCACTGGGTCATTTTGGGCCAATTACCAGGAGACTAGGAATTCTAGTCCCAATTTAGCCCATGAAAGCCACAGGGTCATTTTGGGCCAATTACCAAGAAACTGGGAGTTCTATTCCTGTCTTAGCCGATGAAAACCAATGGGTCATTTTGGGCCAATTACCAGGAGACTGAGAGTTCTAGTCCCGTCTTATCCCATGGAAGCCACCTGGGTGAATTTGGGCCAATTACCAGGAGAATTGGAGTTCTACACCTGTCTTAGCCCATGAAAGCCACTGGGTCATATTGGGCCAATTACCCGGAGAATGGGAGTTCTACTCCCGTATTAGCCCATGAAAGCCACTGGGTCATTTTGGGCCAATTACCAGGAGACTGGGATTTTTTCATGCCGTCTTAGGCCATGAAAGCCACTGGGTCATTTTGGGCCAATTACCAGGAGACTGAGAGTTCCAGTCCCGTCTTAGCCTATGAAAGCCACTGGGTCATTTTGGGCCAATTACCAGGAGACTGGGAGTTCTAGTGCCGTCTTAGCCCATGAAAGTCACTGGGTTATTTTGGGTCAATTACCAGGAGCCTGAGAGTTCTAGACTTTTCTTACCCATGAAAGCCACTGGGTCATTTTGGGCCAACTACCAGGAAACTGAGTGTTCCAGTCCCGTGTTAGCCCATGAAAGCCACTGGGTCATTTTGGGCCAATTACCAGGAGACTGAGAGTTCTAGTAGCATCTTAGCCGAAGAAAGCCACTGGGTCATTTTGAACAAATTACCAGAAGACTGGGAGTTCTAGACCTGTCTTACCCCATTAAAGCCATCTGGGGGACTTTGAGCCAATTACCAGGAGACTGAGAGTTCTAGACATTTCTTACCCCATGAAAGCCACCTGGATGACTTTGGGCCAATTACCAAGAGACTGGGAGTTCTATACCTGTCTTAGCCCATAAAAGCCACTGGGTCATTTTGGGCCAATTACCAGGAGACTGGGAATTCAGTCCCGTCTTAGCCCATGAAAGCCACTGGGTCATTTTGGGCCAATTACCAGGAGACTGAGAGTTCTAGTAGCATCTTAGCCGAAGAAAGCCACCAGGGTCATTTTGGGCCAATTACCAGGAGACTGGGATTTCTAGTGCCGTCTTAGCCCATGAAAGCCACTGGGTCATTTTGGGCCAATTACCAGGAGACTGGTATTTCTAGTGCCGTCTTAGCCCATGAAAGCCACTGGGTCATTTTGGGTCAATTACCAGGAGTCTGAGAGTTCTAGACTTTTCTTACCCATGAAAGCCGCATGGGTGACTTTGGGCCAATTACCAGGAGACTGGGAGTTCTACACCTGTCTTAGCCCATAAAAGCCACTGGGTCATTTTGGGCCAATTACCAGGAGACTGAGAGTTCTAGTCCCGTCTTAGCCCATTAAAGCCACTGGGTCATTTGGGGCCAATTACCAGGAGACTGAGAGTTCTAGTCCCGTCTTAACCCATGAAAGCAACCTGGGTGACTTAGGCCAATTACCAAGAGATTGGGAGTTCTAGACCCGTCTTAGCCCATGAAAGCCACTGGGACATTTTGGGCCAATTACCAGGAGACTGAGAGTTCTAGAACCGTCTTTACTCATAAAAGCCATGGGGTCATTTTGGGCCAATTACCAGGGGACTGGGAGTTGTGGACCTTTCTTACCCCATGGAAGCCACCTGGGTGAATTTGGGCCAATTACCAGGAGAATTGGAGTTCTACACCTGTCTTAGCCCATGAAAGCCACTGGGTCATATTGGGCCAATTACCCGGAGAATGGGAGTTCTAGTCCCGTATTAGCCCATGAAAGCCACTGGGTCATTTTGGGCCAATTACCAGGAGACTGGGATTTTTTCATGCCGTCTTAGGCCATGAAAGCCACTGGGTCATTTTGGGCCAATTACCAGGAGACTGAGAGTTCCAGTCCCGTCTTAGCCTATGAAAGCCACTGGGTCATTTTGGGCCAATTACCAGGAGACTGGGAATTCTAGTCCCATCTTAGCCCATGAAAGCCACTGGGTCATCTTGGGCCAATTACCAGGAGACTGAGAGTTCCAGTCCCGTCTTAGCCTATGAAAGCCACTGGGTCATTTTGGGCCAATTACCAGGAGACTGGGAATTCTAGTCCCATCTTAGCCCATGAATGCCACTGGGTCTTCTTGGGCCAATTACCAGGACACTGAGAGTTCTAGTCCCGTCTTAGCCCATGAAAGCCACTGGGTCATCTTGGGCCAATTACCAGGACACTGAGAGTTCTAGTCCCGTCTTAGCCCATGAAAGCCACTGGGTCATTTTGGGCCAATTACCAGGGGACTGGGAGTTGTGGACCTTTCTTACCCCATGGAAGCCACCTGGGTGAATTTGGGCCAATTACCAGGAGACTGAGAGTTCTAGACCCGTCTTAGCCCATGAAAGCCACTGGGTCATTTTGGGCCAATTACCAGGAGACCGAGAGTTCTAGCAGAATCTTAGCCGAAGAAAGCCACCAGGGTCATTTTGGGCCAATTACCCGGAGAATGGGAGTTCTAGTCCCGTATTAGCCCATGAAAGCCACTGGGTCATTTTGGGCCAATTACCAGGAGACTGGGATTTCTAGTGCCGTCTTAGGCCATGAAAGCCACTGGGTCATTTTGAGCCAATTACCAGGAGACTGAGAGTTCTAGACCCGTCGTAGCCCACGAAAGCCACTGGGTCATTTTGGGCCAATTACCAGGAGACTGGGAATTCAGTCCCGTCTTAGCCCATGAAAGCCACTGGGTCATTTTGGGCCACTTACCAAGAGACTGAGAGTTCTAGTAGCATCTTAGCCGAAAAAAGCCACCAGGGTCATTTTGGGCCAATTACCAGGAGACTGGGATTTCTAGTGCCGTCTCAGGCCATGAAAGCCACTGGGTCATTTTGGGCCAATTACCAGGAGACTGGTATTTTTAGTGCCGTCTTAGCCCATGAAAGCCACTGGGTCATTTTGGGCCAATTACCAGGAGACTGGCAGTTCTAGTGCCGTCTTAGCCCATGAAAGCCACTGGGTCGTTTTGGGTCAATTACCAGGAGTCTGAGAGTTCTAGATTTTCTTACCCATGAAAGCCGCATGGGTGACTTTGGGCCAATTACCAGGAGACTGGGAGTTCTACACCTGTCTTAGCCCATAAAAGCCACTGGGTCATTTTGGGCCAATTACCAGGAGACTAGGAATTCTAGTCCCAATTTAGCCCATGAAAGCCACAGGGTCATTTTGGGCCAATTACCAAGAAACTGGGAGTTCTATTCCTGTCTTAGCCGATGAAAACCAATGGGTCATTTTGGGCCAATTACCAGGAGACTGAAAGTTCTAGTCCCGTCTTATCCCATGGAAGCCACCTGGGTGAATTTGGGCCAATTACCAGGAGAATTGGAGTTCTACACCTGTCTTAGCCCATGAATGTCACTGGGTCATATTGGGCCAATTATCCGGAGAATGGGAGTTCTACTCCCGTATTAGCCCATGAAAGCCACTGGGTCATTTTGGGCCAATTACCAGGAGACTGGGATTTTTTCATGCCGTCTTAGGCCATGAAAGCCACTGGGTCATTTTGGGCCAATTACCAGGAGACTGAGAGTTCCAGTCCCGTCTTAGCCTATGAAAGCCACTGGGTCATTTTGGGCCAATTACCAGGAGACTGGGAGTTCTAGTGCCGTCTTAGCCCATGAAAGTCACTGGGTTATTTTGGGTCAATTACCAGGAGCCTGAGAGTTCTAGACTTTTCTTACCCATGAAAGCCACTGGGTCATTTTGGGCCAACTACCAGGAAACTGAGTGTTCCAGTCCCGTGTTAGCCCATGAAAGCCACTGGGTCATTTTGGGCCAATTACCAGGAGACTGAGAGTTCTAGTAGCATCTTAGCCGAAGAAAGCCACTGGGTCATTTTGAACAAATTACCAGAAGACTGGGAGTTCTAGACCTGTCTTACCCCATTAAAGCCATCTGGGGGACTTTGAGCCAATTACCAGGAGACTGAGAGTTCTAGACATTTCTTACCCCATGAAAGCCACCTGGATGACTTTGGGCCAATTACCAAGAGACTGGGAGTTCTATACCTGTCTTAGCCCATAAAAGCCACTGGGTCATTTTGGGCCAATTACCAGGAGACTGGGAATTCAGTCCCGTCTTAGCCCATGAAAGCCACTGGGTCATTTTGGGCCAATTACCAGGAGACTGAGAGTTCTAGTAGCATCTTAGCCGAAGAAAGCCACCAGGGTCATTTTGGGCCAATTACCAGGAGACTGGGATTTCTAGTGCCGTCTTAGCCCATGAAAGCCACTGGGTCATTTTGGGCCAATTACCAGGAGACTGGTATTTCTAGTGCCGTCTTAGCCCATGAAAGCCACTGGGTCATTTTGGGTCAATTACCAGGAGTCTGAGAGTTCTAGACTTTTCTAACCCATGAAAGCCGCATGGGTGACTTTGGGCCAATTACCAGGAGACTGGGAGTTCTACACCTGTCTTAGCCCATAAAAGCCACTGGGTCATTTTGGGCCAATTACCAGGAGACTGAGAGTTCTAGTCCCGTCTTAGCCCATTAAAGCCACTGGGTCATTTGGGGCCAATTACCAGGAGACGGAGAGTTCTAGTCCCGTCTTAACCCATGAAAGCAACCTGGGTGACTTAGGCCAATTACCAAGAGATTGGGAGTTCTAGACCCGTCTTAGCCCATGAAAGCCACTGGGACATTTTGGGCCAATTACCAGGAGACTGAGAGTTCTAGAACCGTCTTTACTCATAAAAGCCATGGGGTCATTTTGGGCCAATTACCAGGGGACTGGGAGTTGTGGACCTTTCTTACCCCATGGAAGCCACCTGGGTGAATTTGGGCCAATTACCAAGAGAATTGCAGTTCTACACCTGTCTTAGCCCATGAAAGCCACTGGGTCATATTGGGCCAATTACCCGGAGAATGGGAGTTCTAGTCCCGTATTAGCCCATGAAAGCCACTGGGTCATTTTGGGCCAATTACCAGGAGACTGGGATTTTTTCATGCCGTCTTAGGCCATGAAAGCCACTGGGTCATTTTGGGCCAATTACCAGGAGACTGAGAGTTCCAGTCCCGTCTTAGCCTATGAAAGCCACTGGGTCATTTTGGGCCAATTACCAGGAGACTGGGAGTTCTAGTGCCGTCTTAGCCCATGAAAGTCACTGGGTTATTTTGGGTCAATTACCAGGAGCCTGAGAGTTCTAGACTTTTCTTACCCATGAAAGCCACTGGGTCATTTTGGGCAAACTACCAGGAAACTGAGTGTTCCAGTCCCGTGTTAGCCCATGAAAGCCACTGGGTCATTTTGGGCCAATTACCAGGCGACTGAGAGTTCTAGTAGCATCTTAGCCGAAGAAAGCCACTGGGTCATTTTGGACAAATTACCAGAAGACTGGGAGTTCTAGACCTGTCTTACCCCATGAAAGCCATCTGGGGGACTTTGAGCCAATTACCAGGAGACTGAGAGTTCTAGACATTTCTTACCCCATGAAAGCCACCTGGATGACTTTGGGCCAATTACCAGGAGACTGGGAGTTCTATACCTGTCTTAGCCCATAAAAGCCACTGGGTCATTTTGGGCCAATTACCAGGAGACTGGGAGTTGTGGACCTTTCTTACCCCATGGAAGCCACCTGGGTGAATTTGGGCCAATTACCAGGAGAATTGGAGTTCTACACCTGTCTTAGCCCATGAAAGCCACTGGGTCATATTGGGCCAATTACCCGGAGAATGGGAGTTCTAGTCCCGTATTAGCCCATGAAAGCCACTGGGTCATTTTGGGCCAATTACCAGGAGACTGGGATTTTTTCATGCCGTCTTAGGCCATGAAAGCCACTGGGTCATTTTGGGCCAATTACCAGGAGACTGAGAGTTCCAGTCCCGTCTTAGCCTATGAAAGCCACTGGGTCATTTTGGGCCAATTACCAGGAGACTGGGAGTTCTAGTGCCGTCTTAGCCCATGAAAGTCACTGGGTTATTTTGGGTCAATTACCAGGAGCCTGAGAGTTCTAGATTTTTCTTACCCATGAAAGCCACTGGGTCATTTTGGGCCAACTACCAGGAAACTGAGTGTTCCAGTCCCGTGTTAGCCCATGAAAGCCACTGGGTCATTTTGGGCCAATTACCAGGAGACTGAGAGTTCTAGTAGCATCTTAGCCGAAGAAAGCCACTGGGTCATTTTGGACAAATTACCAGAAGACTGGGAGTTCTATACCTGTCTTACCCCATGAAAGCCATCTGGGGGACTTTGAGCCAATTACCAGGAGACTGAGAGTTCTAGACATTTCTTACCCCATGAAAGCCACCTGGATGACTTTGGGCCAATTACCAGGAGACTGGGAGTTCTAGACCCGTCTTAGCCCATGAAAGCCACTGGGTCATTTTGGGCCAATTACCAGGAGACTGAGAGTTCTAGCAGCATCTTAGCCGAAGAAAGCCACCAGGGTCATTTTGGGCCAATTACCCGGAGAATGGGAGTTCTAGTCCCGTATTAGCCCATAAAAGCCACTGGGTCATTTTGGGCCAATTACCAGGAGACTGGGAATTCAGTCCCGTC
Source organism: Hydrophis major (assembly GCA_033807585.1). Classification (NCBI taxonomy): domain Eukaryota; kingdom Metazoa; phylum Chordata; class Lepidosauria; order Squamata; family Elapidae; genus Hydrophis; species Hydrophis major. Next base: position 2,312,202 of record CM066343.1, on the reverse strand, counting down.
TTAGCCCATGAAAGCCACTGGGTCATTTTGGGCCAATTACCAGGGGACTGGGAGTTGTGGACCTTTCTTACCCCATGGAAGCCACCTGGGTGAATTTGGGCCAATTACCAGGAGAATTGGAGTTCTACACCTGTCTTAGCCCATGAAAGCCACTGGGTCATATTGGGCCAATTACCCGGAGAATGGGAGTTCTAGTCCCGTATTAGCCCATGAAAGCCACTGGGTCATTTTGGGCCCATTACCAGGAGACTGGGATTGTTTCATGCCGTCTTAGGCCATGAAAGCCACTGGGTCATTTTGGGCCAATTACCAGGAGACTGAGAGTTCCAGTCCCGTCTTAGCCTATGAAAGCCACTGGGTCATTTTGGGCCAATTACCAGGAGACTGGGAGTTCTAGTGCCGTCTTAGCCCATGAAAGTCACTGGGTTATTTTGGGTCAATTACCAGGAGCCTGAGAGTTCTAGACTTTTCTTACCCATGAAAGCCACTGGGTCATTTTGGGCCAACTACCAGGAAACTGAGTGTTCCAGTCCCGTGTTAGCCCATGAAAGCCACTGGGTCATTTTGGGCCAATTACCAGGAGACTGAGAGTTCTAGTAGCATCTTAGCCGAAGAAAGCCACTGGGTCATTTTGGACAAATTACCAGAAGACTGGGAGTTCTAGACCTGTCTTACCCCATGAAAGCCATCTGGGGGACTTTGAGCCAATTACCAGGAGACTGAGAGTTCTAGACATTTCTTACCCCATGAAAGCCACCTGGATGACTTTGGGCCAATTACCAGGAGACTGGGAGTTCTATACCTGTCTTAGCCCATAAAAGCCACTGGGTCATTTTGGGCCAATTACCAGGAGACTGGGAGTTGTGGACCTTTCTTACCCCATGGAAGCCACCTGGGTGAATTTGGGCCAATTACCAGGAGAATTGGAGTTCTACACCTGTCTTAGCCCATGAAAACCACTGGGTCATATTGGGCCAATTACCCGGAGAATGGGAGTTCTAGTCCCGTATTAGCCCATGAAAGCCACTGGGTCATTTTGGGCCAATTACCAGGAGACTGAGAGTTCCAGTCCCGTCTTAGCCTATGAAAGCCACTGGGTCATTTTGGGCCAATTACCAGGAGACTGGGAGTTCTAGTGCCGTCTTAGCCCATGAAAGCCACTGGGTCATTTTGGGCCAATTACCAGGAGACTGAGAGTTCTAGTAGCATCTTAGCCGAAGAAAGCCACTGGGTCATTTTGGACAAATTACCAGAAGACTGGGAGTTCTATACCTGTCTTACCCCATGAAAGCCATCTGGGGGACTTTGAGCCAATTACCAGGAGACTGAGAGTTCTAGACATTTCTTACACCATGAAAGCCACCTGGATGACTTTGGGCCAATTACCAGGAGACTGGGAATTCAGTCCCGTCTTAGCCCATGAAAGCCACTGGGTCATTTTGGGCCACTTACCAAGAGATTGAGAGTTCTAGTAGCATCTTAGCCGAAGAAAGCCACCAGGGTCATTTTGGGCCAATTACCAGGAGACTGGGATTTCTAGTGCCGTCTCAGGCCATGAAAGCCACTGGGTCATTTTGGGCCAATTACCAGGAGACTGGTATTTCTAGTGCCGTCTTAGCCCATGAAAGCCACTGGGTCATTTTGGGCCAATTACCAGGAGACTGGCAGTTCTAGTGCCGTCTTAGCCCATGAAAGCCACTGGGTCATTTTGGGTTAATTACCAGGAGTCTGAGAGTTCTAGACTTTTCTTACCCATGAAAGCCGCATGGGTGACTTTGGGCCAATTACCAGGAGACTGGGAGTTCTACACCTGTCTTAGCCCATAAAAGCCACTGGGTCATTTTGGGCCAATTACCAGGAGACTAGGAATTCTAGTCCCAATTTAGCCCATGAAAGCCACAGGGTCATTTTGGGCCAATTACCAAGAAACTGGGAGTTCTATTCCTGTCTTAGCCGATGAAAACCACTGGGTCATTTTGGGCCAATTACCAGGAGACTGAGAGTTCTAGTCCCGTCTTAGCCCATTAAAGCCACTGGGTCATTTGGGGCCAATTACCAGGAGACTGAGAGTTCTAGTCCCGTCTTAACCCATGAAAGCAACCTGGGTGACTTAGGCCAATTACCAAGAGATTGGGAGTTCTAGACCCGTCTTAGCCCATGAAAGCCACTGGGACATTTTGGGCCAATTACCAGGAGACTGAGAGTTCTAGAACCGTCTTTACCCATAAAAGCCATGGGGTCATTTTGGGCCAATTACCAGGGGACTGGGAGTTGTGGACCTTTCTTACCCCATGGAAGCCACCTGGGTGAATTTGGGCCAATTACCAGGAGAATTGGAGTTCTACACCTGTCTTAGCCCATGAAAGCCACTGGGTCATATTGGGCCAATTACCGGAGAATGGGAGTTCTACTCCCGTATTAGCCCATGAAAGCCACTGGGTCATTTTGGGCCAATTACCAGGAGACTGGGATTTTTTCATGCCGTCTTAGGCCATGAAAGCCACTGGGTCATTTTGGGCCAATTACCAGGAGACTGAGAGTTCCAGTCCCGTCTTAGCCTATGAAAGACACTGGGTCATTTTGGGCCAATTACCAGGAGACTGGGAGTTCTAGTGCCGTCTTAGCCCATGAAAGTCACTGGGTTATTTTGGGTCAATTACCAGGAGCCTGAGAGTTCTAGACTTTTCTTACCCATGAAAGCCACTGGGTCATTTTGGGCCAACTACCAGGAAACTGAGTGTTCCAGTCCCGTGTTAGCCCATGAAAGCCACTGGGTCATTTTGGGCCAATTACCAGGAGACTGAGAGTTCTAGTAGCATCTTAGCCGAAGAAAGCCACTGGGTCATTTTGGACAAATTACCAGAAGACTGGGAGTTCTAGACCTGTCTTACCCCATGAAAGCCATCTGGGGGACTTTGAGCCAATTACCAGGAGACTGAGAGTTCTAGACATTTCTTACCCCATGAAAGCCACCTGGATGACTTTGGGCCAATTACCAGGAGACTGGGAGTTCTATACCTGTCTTAGCCCATAAAAGCCACTGGGTCATTTTGGGCCAATTACCAGGAGACTGGGAATTCAGTGCCGTCTTAGCCCATGAAAGCCACTGGGTCATTTTGGGCCAATTACCAGGGGACTGGGAGTTGTGGACCTTTCTTACCCCATGGAAGCCACCTGGGTGAATTTGGGCCAATTACCAGGAGAATTGGAGTTCTACACCTGTCTTAGCCCATGAAAGCCACTGGGTCATATTGGGCCAATTACCCGGAGAATGGGAGTTCTAGTCCCGTATTAGCCCATGAAAGCCACTGGGTCATTTTGGGCCAATTACCAGGAGACTGGGATTTTTTCATGCCGTCTTAGGCCATGAAAGCCACTGGGTCATTTTGGGCCAATTACCAGGAGACTGAGAGTTCCAGTCCCGTCTTAGCCTATGAAAGCCACTGGGTCATTTTGGGCCAATTACCAGGAGACTGGGAGTTCTAGTGCCGTCTTAGCCCATGAAAGTCACTGGGTTATTTTGGGTCAATTACCAGGAGCCTGAGAGTTCTAGACTTTTCTTACCCATGAAAGCCACTGGGTCATTTTGGGCCAACTACCAGGAAACTGAGTGTTCCAGTCCCGTGTTAGCCCATGAAAGCCACTGGGTCATTTTGGGACAATTACCAGGAGACTGAGAGTTCTAGTAGCATCTTAGCCGAAGAAAGCCACTGGGTCATTTTGGACAAATTACCAGAAGACTGGGAGTTCTAGACCTGTCTTACCCCATGAAAACCATCTGGGGGACTTTGAGCCAATTACCAGGAGACTGAGAGTTCTAGACATTTCTTACCCCATGAAAGCCACCTGGATGACTTTGGGCCAATTACCAGGAGACTGGGAGTTCTATACCTGTCTTAGCCCATAAAAGCCACTGGGTCATTTTGGGCCAATTACCAGGAGAATGGGAGTTCTAGTCCCGTATTAGCCCATGAAAGCCACTGGGTCATTTTGGGCCAATTACCAGGAGACTGGGATTTTTTCATGCCGTCTTAGCCCATGAAAGCCACTGGGTCATTTTGGGCCAATTACCAGGAGACTGAGAGTTCTAGTAGCATCTTAGCCGAAGAAAGCCACCAGGGTCATTTTGGGCCAATTACCAGGAGACTGGGATTTCTAGTGCCGTCTTAGCCCATGAAAGCCACTGGGTCATTTTGGGCCAATTACCAGGAGACTGGTATTTCTAGTGCCGTCTTAGCCCATGAAAGCCACTGGGTCATTTTGGGTCAATTACCAGGAGCCTGAGAGTTCTAGACTTTTCTAACCCATGAAAGCCACATGGGTGACTTTGGGCCAATTACCAGGAGACTGGGAGTCCTACACCTGTCTTAGCCCATAAAAGCCACTGGGTCATTTTGGGCCAATTACCAGGAGACTGAGAATTCTAGTCCCGTCTTAACCCATGAAAGCCACCTGGGTGACTTGGGCCAATTACCAAGAGATTGGGAGTTCTAGACCCGTCTTAGCCCATGAAAGCCACTGGGACATTTTGGGCCAATTACCAGGAGACAGAGTTCTAGACCTGTCTTACCCATGAAAGCCACTGGGTCATTTTGGGCCAATTACCAGGAGACTGGAAGTTCTAGAACCGTCTTTACCCATAAAAGCCACTGGGTCATTTTGGGCCAATTACCAGGGGACTGGGAGTTGTGGACCTTTCTTACCCCATGGAAGCCACCTGGGTGAATTTGGGCCAATTACCAGGAGAAGGGGAGTTCTAGTCCCGTATTAGCCCATGAAAGCCACTGGGTCATTTTGGGCCAATTACCAGGAGACTGGGATTTCTAGTGCCGTCTTAGGCCATGAAAGCCACTGTGTCATTTTGGGCCAATTACCAGGAGACTGAGAGTTCCAGTCCCGTCTTAGCCCATGAAAGCCAATGGGTCATTTTGGGCCAATTACCAGGAGACTGGGATTGCTAGTGCCGTCGTAGGCCATGAAAGTCACTGGGTCATTTTGGGCCAATTACCAGGAGACTGAGTGTTCTAGTCCCATCTTATGCCATGAACACCGCTCGGTCATTTTGGGCCAATTTTCAAGAGACTGAGATTTCTAGTCCGCCCTAGCCCATGAAAGCCACTGGGTCATTTTGGGACAATTACCAGGAGATTGGGAGTTCTAGTCCCATCTTAGCCCATGAAAGCCACCTGGGTGACTTTTGGCCAATCAGCAGGAGACTGAGAGTTTTAGACCTGGCATACCTCATGAAAGCCACCTGGGTGACTTTGGGCCAATTACCAAGAGACTCGGAATTCTAGTCCCGTCTTAGCCGAGGAAAGCCACCTGGGTGCCTTTGGGCCAATTACCAGGAGACTGAGAGTTGTATACCCGTCTTAACCAATAAAAGCCACTGGGTCATTTTGGGACAATTACCAGGAGACTGGGAGTTCTAGTCCCATCTTAGCCCATGAAAGCCACCTGGGTGACTTTGGGCCAATCAGCAGGAGACTGAGAGTTTTAGACCTGGCATACCTCATGAAAGCCACCTGGGTGACTTTGGGCCAATTACCAAGAGACTAGGAATTCTAGTCCCGTCTTAGCCCAGGAAAGCCACCTGGGTGCCTTTGGGCCAATTACCAGGAGACTGAGAGTTGTATACCCGTCTTAACCTATAAAAGCCACTGGGTCATTTTGGACAAATTACCAGGAGACTGGGAGTTCTAGACCTGTCTTACCCTATGAAAGCCACCTGGGGCCTTTGAGCCAATTACCAGGAGACTGAGAGTTCTAGACATTTCTTACCCCAGGAAAGCCACCTGGATGACTTTAGGCAAATTACCAGGAGACTGGGAGTTCTACACCTGTCTTAGCCCATAAAAGCCACTGGGTCATTTTGGGCCAATTACCAGGAGATTGGGAATTCAGTCCCGTATTAGCCCATGAAAGCCACTGGGTCATTTTGGGCCAATTACCAGGAGACTGAGAGTTCTAGTATCATCTTAGCCGAAGAAAGCCACCAGGGTCATTTTGGGCCAATTACCAGGAGACTGGGATGTCTAGTGCAGTCTTAGGCCATGAAAGCCACTGGGTCATTTTGTGCCAATTACCAGGAGACTGGTATTTCTAGTGCCGTCTTAGCCCATGAAAGCCACTGGATCATTTTGGGCCAATTACCAGGAGACTGAGAGTTCCAGTCCCGTCTTAGCCCATGAAAGCCACTGGGTCATTTTGGGCCAATTACCAGGAGACTAGGAATTCTAGTCCCATCTTAGCCCATGAAAGCCACTGGGTCATCTTGGGCCAATTACCAGGACACTGAGAGTTCTAGTCCCGTCTTAGCCCATGAAAGCCACTGGGTCATTTTGGGCCAATTACCAGGAGACTGAGAGTTCTAGTCCCGTCTTAGCCCATTAAAGCCACTGGGTCATTTGGGGCCAATTACCAGGAGACTGAGAGTTCTAGTCCCGTCTTAACCCATGAAAGCCACCTGGGTGACTTGGGCCAATTACCAAGAGATTGGGAGTTCTAGACCCCTCTTAGCCCATGAAAGCCACTGGGTCATTTTGGGCCAATTACCAGGAGACTGGGAGTTCTAGAACCGTCTTTACCCATAAAAGCCATTGGGTCATTTTGGGCCAATTACCAGGGGACTGGGAGTTGTGGACCTTTCTTACCCCATGGAAGCCACCTGGGTGAATTTGGGCCAATTACCAGTAGACTGAGAGTTCTAGACCCGTCTTAGCCCATGAAAGCCACTGGGTCATTTTGGGCCAATTACCAGGAGACTGAGAGTTCTAGCAGCATCTTAGCCGAAGAAAGCCACCAGGGTCATTTTGGGCCAATTACCCGGAGAATGGGAGTTCTAGTCCCGTATTAGCCCATGAAAGCCACTGGGTCATTTTGGGCCAATCACCAGGAGACTGGGATTTCTAGTGCCGTCTTAGGCCATGAAAGCCACTGGGTCATTTTGGGCCAATTACCAGGAGACTGAGAGTTCTAGACCCGTCGTAGCCTACGAAAGCCACTGGGTCATTTTGGGCCAATTACCAGGAGACTGGGAATTCAGTCCCGTCTTAGCCCATGAAAGCCACTGGGTCATTTTGGGCCACTTACCAAGAGACTGAGAGTTCTAGTAGCATCTTAGCCGAAGAAAGCCACCAGGGTCATTTTGGGCCAATTACCAGGAGACTGGCAGTTCTAGTGCCGTCTCAGGCCATGAAAGCCACTGGGTCATTTTGGGCCAATTACCAGGAGACTGGTATTTCTAGTGCCGTCTTAGCCCATGAAAGCCACTGGGTCATTTTGGGCCAATTACCAGGAGACTGGCAGTTCTAGTGCCGTCGTAGCCCATGAAAGCCACTGGGTCATTTTGGGTCAATTACCAGGAGTCTGAGAGTTCTAGACTTTTCTTACCCATGAAAGCCGCATGGCTGACTTTGGGCCAATTACCAGGAGACTGGAAGTTCTACACCTGTCTTAGCCCATAAAAGCCACTGGGTCATTTTGGGCCAATTACCAGGAGACTAGGAATTCTAGTCCCAATTTAGCCCATGAAAGCCACAGGGTCATTTTGGGCCAATTACCAAGAAACTGGGAGTTCTATTCCTGTCTTAGCCGATGAAAACCACTGGGTCATTTTGGGCCAATTACCAGGAGACTGAGAGTTCTAGTCCCGTCTTAGCCCATTAAAGCCACTGGGTCATTTTGGGCCAATTACCAGGAGACTGAGAGTTCTAGTCCCGTCTTAACCCATGAAAGCAAACTGGGTGACTTAGGCCAATTACCAAGAGACTCGGAATTCTAGTCCCGTCTTAGCCGAGGAAAGCCACCTGGGTGCCTTTGGGCCAATTACCAGGAGACTGAGAGTTGTATACCCGTCTTAACCAATAAAAGCCACTGGGTCATTTTGGGACAATTACCAGGAGACTGGGAGTTCTAGTCCCATCTTAGCCCATGAAAGCCACCTGGGTGACTTTGGGCCAATCAGCAGGAGACTGAGAGTTTTAGACCTGGCATACCTCATGAAAGCCACCTGGGTGACTTTGGGCCAATTACCAAGAGACTAGGAATTCTAGTCCCGTCTTAGCCGAGGAAAGCCACCTGGGTGCCTTTGGGCCAATTACCAGGAGACTGAGAGTTGTATACCAGTCTTAACCTATAAAAGCCACTGGGTCATTTTGGACAAATTACCAGGAGACTGGGAGTTCTAGACCTGTCTTACCCCATGAAAGCCACCTGGGGCCTTTGAGCCAATTACCAGGAGACTGAGAGTTCTAGACATTTCTTACCCCAGGAAAGCCACCTGGATGACTTTAGGCAAATTACCAGGAGACTGGGAGTTCTACACCTGTCTTAGCTCATAAAAGCCACTGGGTCATTTTGGGCCAATTACCAGGAGACTGAGAGTTCTAGTATCATCTTAGCCGAAGAAAGCCACTGGGACATTTTGGGCCAATTACCAGGAGACAGAGTTCTAGACCTGTCTTCCCCATGAAAGCCACTGGGTCATTTTGGGCCAATTACCAGGAGACTGGAAGTTCTAGAACCGTCTTTACCCATAAAAGCCACTGGGTCATTTTGGGCCAATTACCAGGGGACTGGGAGTTGTGGACCTTTCTTACCCCATGGAAGCCACCTGGGTGAATTTGGGCCAATTACCAGGAGAAGGGGAGTTCCACTCCCGTATTAGCCCATGAAAGCCACTGGGTCATTTTGGGCCAATTACCAGGAGACTGGGATTTCTAGTGCCGTCTTAGGCCATGAAAGCCACTGTGTCATTTTGGGCCAATTACCAGGAGACTGAGAGTTCCAGTCCCGTCTTAGCCCATGAAAGCCAATGGGTCATTTTGGGCCAATTACCAGGAGACTGGGATTTCTAGTGCCGTCGTAGGCCATGAAAGCCACTGGGTCATTTTGGGCCAATTACCAGGAGACTGAGTGTTCTAGTCCCATCTTATGCCATGAACACCGCTCGGTCATTTTGGGCCAATTTTCAAGACACTGAGATTTCTAGTCCGCCCTAGCCCATGAAAGCCACTGGGTCATTTTGGGACAATTACCAGGAGATTGGGAGTTCTAGTCCCATCTTAGCCCATGAAAGCCACCTGGGTGACTTTGGACCAATCAGCAGGAGACTGAGAGTTTTAGACCTGGCGTACCTCATGAAAGCCACCTGGGTGACTTTGGGCCAATTACCAAGAGACTCGGAATTCTAATCCCGTCTTAGCCGAGGAAAGCCACCTGGGTGCCTTTGGGCCAATTACCAGGAGACTGAGAGTTGTATACCCGTCTTAACCTATAAAAGCCACTGGGTCATTTTGGGACAATTACCAGGAGACTGGGAGTTCTAGTCCCATCTTAGCCCATGAAAGCCACCTGGGTGACTTTGGGCCAAACAGCAGGAGACTGAGAGTTTTAGACCTGGCATACCTCATGAAAGCCACCTGGGTGACTTTGGGCCAATTACCAAGAGACTAGGAATTCTAGTCCCGTCTTAGCCCAGGAAAGCCACCTGGGTGCCTTTGGGCCAATTACCAGGAGACTGAGAGTTGTATACCCGTCTTAACCTATAAAAGCCACTGGGTCATTTTGGACAAATTACCAGGAGACTGGGAGTTCTAGACCTGTCTTACCCCATGAAAGCCATCTGGGGGACTTTGAGCCAATTACCAGGAGACTGAGAGTTCTAGACATTTCTTACCCCATGAAAGCCACCTGGATGACTTTGGGCAAATTACCAGGAGACTGGGAGTTCTACACCTGTCTTAGCCCATAAAAGCCACTGGGTCATTTTGGGCCAATTACCAGGAGATTGGGAATTCAGTCCCGTATTAGCCCATGAAAGCCACTGGGTCATTTTGGGCCAATTACCAGGAGACTGAGAGTTCTAGTATCATCTTAGCCGAAGAAAGCCACCAGGGTCATTTTGGGCCAATTACCAGGAGACTGGGATGTCTAGTGCAGTCTTAGGCCATGAAAGCCACTGGGTCATTTTGTGCCAATTACCAGGAGACTGGTATTTCTAGTGCCGTCTTAGCCCATGAAAGCCACTGGATCATTTTGGGCCAATTACCAGGAGACTGAGAGTTCCAGTCCCGTCTTAGCCCATGAAAGCCACTGGGTCATTTTGGGCCAATTACCAGGAGACTAGGAATTCTAGTCCCATCTTAGCCCATGAAAGCCACTGGGTCATCTTGGGCCAATTACCAGGACACTGAGAGTTCTAGTCCCGTCTTAGCCCATGAAAGCCACTGGGTCATTTTGGGCCAATTACCAGGAGACTGAGAGTTCTAGTCCCGTCTTAGCCCATTAAAGCCACTGGGTCATTTGGGGCCAATTACCAGGAGACTGAGAGTTCTAGTCCCGTCTTAACCCATGAAAGCCACCTGGGTGACTTGGGCCAATTACCAAGAGATTGGGAGTTCTAGACCCCTCTTAGCCCATGAAAGCCACTGGGTCATTTTGGGCCAATTACCAGGAGACTGGGAGTTCTAGAACCGTCGTTACCCATAAAAGCCATTGGGTCATTTTGGGCCAATTACCAGGGGACTGGGAGTTGTGGACCTTTCTTACCCCATGGAAGCCACCTGGGTGAATTTGGGCCAATTACCAGTAGACTGAGAGTTCTAGACCCGTCTTAGCCCATGAAAGCCACTGGGTCATTTTGGGCCAATTATCAGGAGACTGAGAGTTCTAGCAGCATCTTAGCCGAAGAAAGCCACCAGGGTCATTTTGGGCCAATTACCCGGAGAATGGGAGTTCTAGTCCCGTATTAGCCCATGAAAGCCACTGGGTCATTTTGGGCCAATCACCAGGAGACTGGGATTTCTAGTGCCGTCTTAGGCCATGAAAGCCACTGGGTCATTTTGGGCCAATTACCAGGAGACTGAGAGTTCTAGACCCGTCGTAGCCTACGAAAGCCACTGGGTCATTTTGGGCCAATTACCAGGAGACTGGGAATTCAGTCCCGTCTTAGCCCATGAAAGCCACTGGGTCATTTTGGGCCACTTACCAAGAGACTGAGAGTTCTAGTAGCATCTTAGCCGAAGAAAGCCACCAGGGTCATTTTGGGCCAATTACCAGGAGACTGGGATTTCTAGTGCCGTCTCAGGCCATGAAAGCCACTGGGTCATTTTGGGCCAATTACCAGGAGACTAGGAATTCTAGTCCCAATTTAGCCCATGAAAGCCACAGGGTCATTTTGGGCCAATTACCAAGAAACTGGGAGTTCTATTCCTGTCTTAGCCGATGAAAACCACTGGGTCATTTTGGGCCAATTACCAGGAGACTGAGAGTTCTAGTCCCGTCTTAGCCCATTAAAGCCACTGGGTCATTTGGGGCCAATTACCAGGAGACTGAGAGTTCTAGTCCCGTCTTAACCCATGAAAGCAACCTGGGTGACTTAGGCCAATTACCAAGAGATTGGGAGTTCTAGACCCGTCTTAGCCCATGAAAGCCACTGGGACATTTTGGGCCAATTACCAGGAGACTGAGAGTTCTAGAACCGTCTTTACCCATAAAAGCCATGGGGTCATTTTGGGCCAATTACCAGGGGACTGGGAGTTGTGGACCTTTCTTACCCCATGGAAGCCACCTGGGTGAATTTGGGCCAATTACCAGGAGAATTGGAGTTCTACACCTGTCTTAGCCCATGAAAGCCACTGGGTCATATTGGGCCAATTACCCGGAGAATGGGAGTTCTAGTCCCGTATTAGCCCATGAAAGCCACTGGGTCATTTTGGGCCAATTACCAGGAGACTGGGATTTTTTCATGCCGTCTTAGGCCATGAAAGCCACTGGGTCATTTTGGGCAAATTACCAGGAGACTGAGAGTTCCAGTCCCGTCTTAGCCTATGAAAGCCACTGGGTCATTTTGGGCCAATTACCAGGAGACTGGGAGTTCTAGTGCCGTCTTAGCCCATGAAAGTCACTGGGTTATTTTGGGTCAATTACCAGGAGCCTGAGAGTTCTAGACTTTTCTTACCCATGAAAGCCACTGGGTCATTTTGGGCCAACTACCAGGAAACTGAGTGTTCCAGTCCCGTGTTAGCCCATGAAAGCCACTGGGTCATTTTGGGCCAATTACCAGGAGACTGAGAGTTCTAGTAGCATCTTAGCCGAAGAAAGCTACTGGGTCATTTTGGACAAATTACCAGAAGACTGGGAGTTCTAGACCTGTCTTACCCCATGAAAGCCATCTGGGGGACTTTGAGCCAATTACCAGGAGACTGAGAGTTCTAGACATTTCTTACCCCATGAAAGCCACCTGGATGACTTTGGGCCAATTACCAGGAGACTGGGAGTTCTATACCTGTCTTAGCCCATAAAAGCCACTGGGTCATTTTGGGCCAATTACCAGGAGACTGGGAATTCAGTCCCGTCTTAGCCCATGAAAGCCACTGGGTCATTTTGGGCCAATTACCAGGAGACTGAGAGTTCTAGTAGCATCTTAGCCGAAGAAAGCCACCAGGGTCATTTTGGGCCAATTACCAGGAGACTGGGATTTCTAGTGCCGTCTTAGCCCATGAAAGCCACTGGGTCATTTTGGGCCAATTACCAGGAGACTGGTATTTCTAGTGCCGTCTTAGCCCATGAAAGCCACTGGGTCATTTTGGGTCAATTACCAGGAGCCTGAGAGTTCTAGACTTTTCTTACCCATGAAAGCCACATGGGTGACTTTGGGCCAATTACCAGGAGACTGAGAATTCTAGTCCCGTCTTAACCCATGAAAGCCACCTGGGTGACTTGGGCCAATTACCAAGAGATTGGGAGTTCTAGACCCGTCTTAGCCCATGAAAGCCACTGGGACATTTTGGGCCAATTACCAGGAGACAGAGTTCTAGACCTGTCTTACCCATGAAAGCCACTGGGTCATTTTGGGCCAATTACCAGGAGACTGGAAGTTCTAGAACCGTCTTTACCCATAAAAGCCACTGGGTCATTTTGGGCCAATTACCAGGGGACTGGGAGTTGTGGACCTTTCTTACCCCATGGAAGCCACCTGGGTGAATTTGGGCCAATTACCAGGAGAAGGGGAGTTCTAGTCCCGTATTAGCCCATGAAAGCCACTGTGTCATTTTGGGCCAATTACCAGGAGACTGAGAGTTCCAGTCCCGTCTTAGCCCATGAAAGCCAATGGGTCATTTTGGGCCAATTACCAGGAGACTGGGATTTCTAGTGCCGTCGTAGGCCATGAAAGCCACTGGGTCATTTTGGGCCAATTACCAGGAGACTGAGTGTTCTAGTCCCATCTTATGCCATGAACACCGCTCGGTCATTTTGGGCCAATTTTCAAGAGACTGAGATTTCTAGTCCGCCCTAGCCCATGAAAGCCACTGGGTCATTTTGGGACAATTACCAGGAGATTGGGAGTTCTAGTCCCATCTTAGCCCATGAAAGCCACCTGGGTGACTTTGGACCAATCAGCAGGAGACTGAGAGTTTTAGACCTGGCATACCTCATGAAAGCCACCTGGGTGACTTTGGGCCAATTACCAAGAGACTCGGAATTCTAATCCCGTCTTAGCCGAGGAAAGCCACCTGGGTGCCTTTGGGCCAATTACCAGGAGACTGAGAGTTGTATACCCGTCTTAACCTATAAAAGCCACTGGGTCATTTTGGGCCAACTACCAGGAAACTGTGTGTTCCAGTCCCGTGTTAGCCCATGAAAGCCACTGGGTCATTTTGGGCCAATTACCAGGAGACTGAGAGTTCTAGTAGCATCTTAGCCGAAGAAAGCCACTGGGTCATTTTGGACAAATTACCAGAAGACTGGGAGTTCTAGACCTGTCTTACCCCATGAAAGCCATCTGGGGGACTTTGAGCCAATTACCAGGAGACTGAGAGTTCTAGACATTTCTTACCCCATGAAAGCCACCTGGATGACTTTGGGCCAATTACCAGGAGACTGGGAGTTCTATACCTGTCTTAGCCCATAAAAGCCACTGGGTCATTTTGGGCCAATTACCAGGAGACTGGGAATTCAGTCCCGTCTTAGCCCATGAAAGCCACTGGGTCATTTTGGGCCAATTACCAGGAGACTGAGAGTTCTAGTAGCATCTTAGCCGAAGAAAGCCACCAGGGTCATTTTGGGCCAATTACCAGGAGACTGGGATTTCTAGTGCCGTCTTAGCCCATGAAAGCCACTGGGTCATTTTGGGCCAATTACCAGGAGACTGGTATTTCTAGTGCCGTCTTAGCCCATGAAAGCCACTGGGTCATTTTGGGTCAATTACCAGGAGCCTGAGAGTTCTAGACTTTTCTTACCCATGAAAGCCACATGGGTGACTTTGGGCCAATTACCAGGAGACTGGGAGTCCTACACCTGTCTTAGCCCATAAAAGCCACTGGGTCATTTTGGGCCAATTACCAGGAGATTGGGAATTCAGTCCCGTATTAGCCCATGAAAGCCACTGGGTCATTTTGGGCCAATTACCAGGAGACTGAGAGTTCTAGTATCATCTTAGCCGAAGAAAGCCACCAGGGTCATTTTGGGCCAATTACCAGGAGACTGGGATGTCTAGTGCAGTCTTAGGCCATGAAAGCCACTGGGTCATTTTGTGCCAATTACCAGGAGACTGGTATTTCTAGTGCCGTCTTAGCCCATGAAAGCCACTGGATCATTTTGGGCCAATTACCAGGAGACTGAGAGTTCCAGTCCCGTCTTAGCCCATGAAAGCCACTGGGTCATTTTGGGCCAATTACCAGGAGACTAGGAATTCTAGTCCCATCTTAGCCCATGAAAGCCACTGGGTCATCTTGGGCCAATTACCAGGACACTGAGAGTTCTAGTCCCGTCTTAGCCCATGAAAGCCACTGGGTCATTTTGGGCCAATTACCAGGAGACTGAGAGTTCTAGTCCCGTCTTAGCCCATTAAAGCCACTGGGTCATTTGGGGCCAATTACCAGGAGACTGAGAGTTCTAGTCCCGTCTTAACCCATGAAAGCCACCTGGGTGACTTGGGCCAATTACCAAGAGATTGGGAGTTCTAGACCCCTCTTAGCCCATGAAAGCCACTGGGTCATTTTGGGCCAATTACCAGGAGACTGGGAGTTCTAGAACCGTCGTTACCCATAAAAGCCATTGGGTCATTTTGGGCCAATTACCAGGGGACTGGGAGTTGTGGACCTTTCTTACCCCATGGAAGCCACCTGGGTGAATTTGGGCCAATTACCAGTAGACTGAGAGTTCTAGACCCGTCTTAGCCCATGAAAGCCACTGGGTCATTTTGGGCCAATTACCAGGAGACTGAGAGTTCTAGCAGCATCTTAGCCGAAGAAAGCCACCAGGGTCATTTTGGGCCAATTACCCGGAGAATGGGAGTTCTAGTCCCGTATTAGCCCATGAAAGCCACTGGGTCATTTTGGGCCAATCACCAGGAGACTGGGATTTCTAGTGCCGTCTTAGGCCATGAAAGCCACTGGGTCATTTTGGGCCAATTACCAGGAGACTGAGAGTTCTAGACCCGTCGTAGCCTACGAAAGCCACTGGGTCATTTTGGGCCAATTACCAGGAGACTGGGAATTCAGTCCCGTTTTAGCCCATGAAAGCCACTGGGTCATTTTGGGCCACTTACCAAGAGACTGAGAGTTCTAGTAGCATCTTAGCCGAAGAAAGCCACCAGGGTCATTTTGGGCCAATTACCAGGAGACTGGGATTTCTAGTGCCGTCTCAGGCCATGAAAGCCACTGGGTCATTTTGGGCCAATTACCAGGAGACTAGGAATTCTAGTCCCAATTTAGCCCATGAAAGCCACAGGGTCATTTTGGGCCAATTACCAAGAAACTGGGAGTTCTATTCCTGTCTTAGCCGATGAAAACCACTGGGTCATTTTGGGCCAATTACCAGGAGACTGAGAGTTCTAGTCCCGTCTTAGCCCATTAAAGCCACTGGGTCATTTGGGGCCAATTACCAGGAGACTGAGAGTTCTAGTCCCGTCTTAACCCATGAAAGCAACCTGGGTGACTTAGGCCAATTACCAAGAGATTGGGAGTTCTAGACCCGTCTTAGCCCATGAAAGCCACTGGGACATTTTGGGCCAATTACCAGGAGACTGAGAGTTCTAGAACCGTCTTTACCCATAAAAGCCATGGGGTCATTTTGGGCCAATTACCAGGGGACTGGGAGTTGTGGACCTTTCTTACCCCATGGAAGCCACCTGGGTGAATTTGGGCCAATTACCCGGAGAATGGGAGTTCTAGTCCCGTATTAGCCCATGAAAGCCACTGGGTCATTTTGGGCCAATTACCAGGAGACTGGGATTTTTTCATGCCGTCTTAGGCCATGAAAGCCACTGGGTCATTTTGGGCAAATTACCAGGAGACTGAGAGTTCCAGTCCCGTCTTAGCCTATGAAAGCCACTGGGTCATTTTGGGCCAATTACCAGGAGACTGGGAGTTCTAGTGCCGTCTTAGCCCATGAAAGTCACTGGGTTATTTTGGGTCAATTACCAGGAGCCTGAGAGTTCTAGACTTTTCTTACCCATGAAAGCCACTGGGTCATTTTGGGCCAACTACCAGGAAACTGAGTGTTCCAGTCCCGTGTTAGCCCATGAAAGCCACTGGGTCATTTTGGGCCAATTACCAGGAGACTGAGAGTTCTAGTAGCATCTTAGCCGAAGAAAGCCACTGGGTCATTTTGGACAAATTACCAGAAGACTGGGAGTTCTAGACCTGTCTTACCCCATGAAAGCCATCTGGGGGACTTTGAGCCAATTACCAGGAGACTGAGAGTTCTAGACATTTCTTACCCCATGAAAGCCACCTGGATGACTTTGGGCCAATTACCAGGAGACTGGGAGTTCTATACCTGTCTTAGCCCATAAAAGCCACTGGGTCATTTTGGGCCAATTACCAGGAGACTGGGAATTCAGTCCCGTCTTAGCCCATGAAAGCCACTGGGTCATTTTGGGCCAATTACCAGGAGACTGAGAGTTCTAGTAGCATCTTAGCCGAAGAAAGCCACCAGGGTCATTTTGGGCCAATTACCAGGAGACTGGGATTTCTAGTGCCGTCTTAGCCCATGAAAGCCACTGGGTCATTTTGGGCCAATTACCAGGAGACTGGTATTTCTAGTGCCGTCTTAGCCCATGAAAGCCACTGGGTCATTTTGGGTCAATTACCAGGAGCCTGAGAGTTCTAGACTTTTCTTACCCATGAAAGCCACATGGGTGACTTTGGGCCAATTACCAGGAGACTGGGAGTCCTACACCTGTCTTAGCCCATAAAAGCCACTGGGTCATTTTGGGCCAATTACCAGGAGACTGAGAATTCTAGTCCCGTCTTAACCCATGAAAGCCACCTGGGTGACTTGGGCCAATTACCAAGAGATTGGGAGTTCTAGACCCGTCTTAGCCCATGAAAGCCACTGGGACATTTTGGGCCAATTACCAGGAGACAGAGTTCTAGACCTGTCTTAGCCATGAAAGCCACTGGGTCATTTTGGGCCAATTACCAGGAGACTGGAAGTTCTAGAACCGTCTTTACCCATAAAAGCCACTGGGTCATTTTGGGCCAATTACCAGGGGACTGGGAGTTGTGGACCTTTCTTACCCCATGGAAGCCACCTGGGTGAATTTGGGCCAATTACCAGGAGAAGGGGAGTTCTAGTCCCGTATTAGCCCATGAAAGCCACTGTGTCATTTTGGGCCAATTACCAGGAGACTGAGAGTTCCAGTCCCGTCTTAGCCCATGAAAGCCAATGGGTCATTTTGGGCCAATTACCAGGAGACTGGGATTTCTAGTGCCGTCGTAGGACATGAAAGCCACTGGGTCATTTTGGGCCAATTACCAGGAGACTGAGTGTTCTAGTCCCATCTTATGCCATGAACACCGCTCGGTCATTTTGGGCCAATTTTCAAGAGACTGAGATTTCTAGTCCGCCCTAGCCCATGAAAGCCACTGGGTCATTTTGGGACAATTACCAGGAGATTGGGAGTTCTAGTCCCATCTTAGCCCATGAAAGCCACCTGGGTGACTTTGGACCAATCAGCAGGAGACTGAGAGTTTTAGACCTGGCATACCTCATGAAAACCACCTGGGTGACTTTGGGCCAATTACCAAGAGACTCGGAATTCTAATCCCGTCTTAGCCGAGGAAAGCCACCTGGGTGCCTTTGGGCCAATTACCAGGAGACTGAGAGTTGTATACCCGTCTTAACCTATAAAAGCCACTGGGTCATTTTGGGCCAACTACCAGGAAACTGTGTGTTCCAGTCCCGTGTTAGCCCATGAAAGCCACTGGGTCATTTTGGGCCAATTACCTGGAGACTGAGAGTTCTAGTAGCATCTTAGCCGAAGAAAGCCACTGGGTCATTTTGGACAAATTACCAGAAGACTGGGAGTTCTAGACCTGTCTTACCCCATGAAAGCCATCTGGGGGACTTTGAGCCAATTACCAGGAGACTGAGAGTTCTAGACATTTCTTACCCCATGAAAGCCACCTGGATGACTTTGGGCCAATTACCAGGAGACTGGGAGTTCTATACCTGTCTTAGCCCATAAAAGCCACTGGGTCATTTTGGGCCAATTACCAGGAGACTGGGAATTCAGTCCCGTCTTAGCCCATGAAAGCCACTGGGTCATTTTGGGCCAATTACCAGGAGACTGAGAGTTCTAGTAGCATCTTAGCCGAAGAAAGCCACCAGGGTCATTTTGGGCCAATTACCAGGAGACTGGGATTTCTAGTGCCGTCTTAGCCCATGAAAGCCACTGGGTCATTTTGGGCCAATTACCAGGAGACTGGTATTTCTAGTGCCGTCTTAGCCCATGAAAGCCACTGGGTCATTTTGGGTCAATTACCAGGAGCCTGAGAGTTCTAGACTTTTCTTACCCATGAAAGCCACATGGGTGACTTTGGGCCAATTACCAGGAGACTGGGAGTCCTACACCTGTCTTAGCCCATAAAAGCCACTGGGTCATTTTGGGCCAATTACCAGGAGACTGAGAATTCTAGTCCCGTCTTAACCCATGAAAGCCACCTGGGTGACTTGGGCCAATTACCAAGAGATTGTGAGTTCTAGACCCGTCTTAGCCCATGAAAGCCACTGGGACATTTTGGGCCAATTACCAGGAGACAGAGTTCTAGACCTGTCTTACCCATGAAAGCCACTGGGTCATTTTGGGCCAATTACCAGAAGACTGGAAGTTCTAGAACCGTCTTTACCCATAAAAGCCACTGGGTCATTTTGGGCCAATTACCAGGGGACTGGGAGTTGTGGACCTTTCTTACCCCATGGAAGCCACCTGGGTGAATTTGGGCCAATTACCAGGAGAAGGGGAGTTCTAGTCCCGTATTAGCCCATGAAAGACACTGGGTCATTTTGGGCCAATTACCAGGAGACTGGGATTTCTAGTGCCGTCTTAGGCCATGAAAGCCACTGTGTCATTTTGGGCCAATTACCAGGAGACTGAGAGTTCCAGTCCCGTCTTAGCCCATGAAAGCCACTGGGTCATTTTGGGCCAATTACCAGGAGACTGAGTGTTCTAGTCCCATCTTATGCCATGAACACCGCTCGGTCATTTTGGGCCTATTTTCAAGAGACTGAGATTTCTAGTCCGCCCTAGCCCATGAAAGCCACCGGGTCATTTTGGGACAATTACCAGGAGATTGGGAGTTCTAGTCCCATCTTAGCCCATGAAAGCCACCTGGGTGACTTTGGGCCAATCAGCAGGAGACTGAGAGTTTTAGACCTGGCATACCTCATGAAAGCCACCTGGGTGACTTTGGGCCAATTACCAAGAGACTCGGAATTCTAGTCCCGTCTTAGCCGAGGAAAGCCACCTGGGTGCCTTTGGGCCAATTACCAGGAGACTGAGAGTTGTATACCTGTCTTAACCTATAAAAGCCACTGGGTCATTTTGGGACAATAAGCAGGAGATTGGGAGTTCTAGTCCCATCTTAGCCCATGAAAGCCACCTGGGTGACTTTGGGCCAATCAGCAGGAGACTGAGAGTTTTAGACCTGGCATACCTCATGAAAGCCACCTGGGTGACTTTGGGCCAATTACCAAGAGACTAGGAATTCTAGTCCCGTCTTAGCCCAGGAAAGCCACCTGGGTGCCTTTGGGCCAATTACCAGGAGACTGAGAGTTGTATACCCGTCTTAACCTATAAAAGCCACTGGGTCATTTTGGACAAATTACCAGGAGACTGGGAGTTCTAGACCTGTCTTACCCCATGAAAGCCACCTGGGGCCTTTGAGCCAATTAGCAGGAGACTGAGAGTTCTAGACATTTCTTACCCCATGAAAGCCACCTGGATGACTTTGGGTAAATTACCAGGAGACTGGGAGTTCTACACCTGTCTTAGCCCATGAAAGCCACTGGGTCATTTTGGGCCAATTACCAGGAGACTGGGAGTTGTACACCTGTCTTAGCCCATAAAAGCCACTGGGTCATTTTGGGCCAATTACCAGGAGACTGGGAATTCAGTCGCGTCTTAGCCCATGAAAGCCACTGGGTCATTTTGGGCCAATTACCAAGAGACTGAGAGTTCCAGTAGCATCTTAGCCGAAGAAAGCCACCAGGGTCATTTTGGACCAATTACCAGGAGACTGGGAGTTCTAGACCTGTCTTACCCCATGAAAGCCACCTGGGGCCTTTGAGCCAATTAGCAGGAGACTGAGAGTTCTAGACTTTTCTTACCCATGAAAGCCGCATGGGTGACTTTGGGCCAATTACCAGGAGACTGGGAGTTCTAGAACCGTCTTTACCCATAAAAGCCACGGGGTCATTTTGGGCCAATTACCAGGGGACTGGGAGTTGTGGACCTTTCTTACCTCATGGAGGCCACCTTGGTGAATTTGGGCCAATTACCAGGAGACTGGTATTTCTAGTGCCGTCTTAGCCCATGAAAGCCACTGGGTCATTTTGGGCCAATTACCAGGAACCTGGCAGTTCTAGTGCCATCTTAGCCCATGAAAGCCACCAGGGTCATTTTGGGCCAATTACCAGGAGACTGGGATTTCTAGTGCCGTCTTAGGCCCTGAAAGCCACTGGGTCATTTTGTGCCAATTACCAGGAGACTGGTATTTCTAGTGCCGTCTTAGGCCATGAAAGCCACTGGTTCATTTTGGGCCATTTACCAGGAGACTGAGAGTTCCAGTCCCGTCTTAGCCCATGAAAGCCACTGCGTCATTTTGGGCCAATTACCAGGAGACTGGGAGTTCTAATGCCGTCTTAGCCCATGAAAGCCACTGGGTCATTTTGGGTCAATTACCAGGAGCCTGAGAGTTCTGGACTTTTCTTACCCATGAAAGCCGCATGGGTGACTTTGGGCCAATTACCAGGAGACTGGGAGTTCTACACCTGTCTTAGGCCATAAAAGCCACTGGGTCATTTTGGGCCAATTACCAGGAGACTGGGAGTTCTAATGCCGTCTTAGCCCATGAAAGCCACTGGGTCATTTTGGGTCAATTACGAGGAGCCTGAGAGTTCTGGACTTTTCTTACCCATGAAAGCCACATGGGTGACTTTGGGCCAATTACCAGGAGACTGGGAGTTCTACACCTGTCTTAGCCCATAAAAGCCACTGGGTCATTTTGGGCCAATTTCCAGTTGACTGGGAGTTCTAGTGCCGTCTTAGCCCATGAAAGCCACTGGGTCATTTTGGGTCAATTACCAGGAGCCTGAGAGTTCTAGTCCCGTCTTAGCCCATGAAAGCCACTGGGTCATTTTGGGCCAATTACCAGGAGACTGAGAGTTCTTCTCCAATCTTAGCCCATGAAAGCCACCAGGGTCATTTTGGGCCAATTACCAGGAGACTGGGATTTCTAGTGCCGTCTTAGGCCATGAAAGCAACTGGGTCATTTTGGGCCAATTACCAGGAGACTGGGATTTCTAGTGCCTTCTTAGGCCATAAAAGCCACTGGGTCATTTTGGGCCAATTACCAGGAGACTGAGAGTTCCAGTCCCGTCTTAGCCCATGAAAGCCACTGGGTCATTTTTGGCCAATTACCAGGAGACTGGGAGTTCTAGTGCCGTCTTAGCCCATGAAAGCCACTGGGTCATTTTGGGTCAATTACCAGGAGCCTGAGTGTTCTAGTCCCGTCTTAGCCCATGAAAGCGACTGGGTCATTTTGGGCCAATTACCAGGAGACTGAGAGTTCTAGTAGCATCTTAGCCGAAGAAAACCACCAGGGTCATTTTGGGCCAATTACCAGGAGACTGGGATTTCTAGTGCCGTCTTAGGCCCTGAAAGCCACTGGGTCATTTTGTGCCAATTACCAGGAGACTGGTATTTCTAGTGCCGTCTTAGGCCATGAAAGCCACTGGTTCATTTTGGGCCAATTACCAGGAGACTGAGAGTTCCAGTCCCGTCTTAGCCCATGAAAGCCACTGCGTCATTTTGGGCCAATTACCAGGAGACTGGGAGTTCTAATGCCGTCTTAGCCCATGAAAGCCACTGGGTCATTTTGGGTCAATTACCAGGAGCCTGAGAGTTCTGGACTTTTCTTACCCATGAAAGCCACATGGGTGACTTTGGGCCAATTACCAGGAGACTGGGAGTTCTACACCTGTCTTAGCCCATAACAACCACTGGGTCATTTTGGGCCAATTACCAGGAGACTAGGAATTCTAGTCCCATCTTAGCCCATTAAAGCCACTGGGTCATTTTGGGCCAATTACCAAGAAACTGGGAGTTCTATTCCTGTATTAGCCGATGAAAGCCACTGGGTCATTTTGGGCCAATTACCAGGAGACTGAGAGTTCTAGACCCGTCGTAGCCCATGAAAGCCACTGGGTCATTTTGGGCCAATTACCAGGAGACTGAGAGTTCTAGTCCCGTCTTAGCCCATTAAAGCCACTGGGTCATTTGGGGCCAATTACCAAGAGCCTGAGAGTTCTAGTCCCGTCTTAACCCATGAAAGCCATTGAGTCATTTTGGGGCAATTACCAGGAGACTGGGAGTTCTGGACCTATCTTACCCCATGAAGGCCACCTGGATGACTTTGGGCCAATTACCAGGAGACTGGGAGTTCTAGTCCTATCTTAGCCCATGAAAGCCACCTGGGTGACTTTGAGCCAATTACCAGGAGTCTAAGAGTTCTAGTCCCCTCTTAGCCCAGGAAAGCCACCTGGGTGACTTTGGGCCAAACAGCAGGAGACTGAGAGTTTTAGACCTGGCATACCTCATGAAAGCCACCTGGGTGACTTTGGGCCAATTACCAGGAGACTGGGAGTTCTACACCTGTCTTAGCCCATGAAAGCCACTGGGTCATATTGGGCCAATTACCCGGAGAATGGGAGTTCTAGTCCCGTATTAGCCCATGAAAGCCACTGGGTCATTTTGGGCCAATTACCAGGAGACTGGGATTTCTAGTGCAGTCTTAGGACATGAAAGCCACTGGTCATTTTGGGCCAATTACCAGGAGACTGAGAGTTCTAGACCCGTCGTAGCCCACGAAAGCCACTGGGTCATTTTGGGCCAATTACCAGGAGATTGGGAATTCAGTCCCGTCTTAGCCCATGAAAGCCACTGGGTCATTTTGGGCCAATTACCAGGAGACTGGGATTTCTAGTGCCGTCTCAGGCCATGAAAGCCAATGGGTCATTTTGGGCCAATTACCAGGAGACTGGGAGTTCTAGTGCCGTCTTAGCCCATGAAAGCCACTGGGTCATTTTGGGCCAATTACCAGGAGACTGGCAGTTCTAGTGCCGTCTTAGCCCATGAAAGCCACTGGGTCATTTTGGGTCAATTACCAGGAGTCTGAGAGTTCTAGACTTTTCTTACCCATGAAAGCCGCATGGGTGACTTTGGGCCAATTACCAGGAGACTGGGAGTTCTACACCTGTCTTAGCCCATAAAAGCCACTGGGTCATTTTGGGCCAATTACCAGGAGACTAGAAATTCTAGTCCCATCTTAGCCCATGAAAGCCACAGGGTCATTTTGGGCCAATTACCAAGAAACTGGGAGTTCTATTCCTGTCTTAGCCCATGAAAGCCACAGGGTCATTTTGGGCCAATTACCAAGAAACTGGGAGTTCTATTCCTGTCTTAGCCGATGAAAGCCACTGGGTCATTTTGGGCCAATTACCAGGAGACTGAGAGTTCTACTCCCGTCTTAGCCCATTAAAGCCACTGGGTCATTTGGGGCCAATTACCAGGAGACTGAGAGTTCTAGTCCCGTCTTAACCCATGAAAGCAACCTGGGTGACTTAGGCCAATTACCAAGAGATTGGGAGTTCTAGACCCGTCTTAGCCCATGAAAGCCACTGGGACATTTTGGGCCAATTACCAGGAGACTGAGAGTTCTAGAACCGTCTTTACCCATAAAAGCCATGGGGTCATTTTGGGCCAATTACCAGGGGACTGGGAGTTGTGGACCTTTCTTACCCCATGGAAGCCACCTGGGTGAATTTGGGCCAATTACCAGGAGAATTGGAGTTCTACACCTGTCTTAGCCCATGAAAGCCACTGGGTCATATTGGGCCAATTACCCGGAGAATGGGAGTTCTAGTCCCGTATTAGCCCATGAAACCCACTGGGTCATTTTGGGCCAATTACCAGGAGACTGGGATTTCTCATGCCGTCTTAGGCCATGAAAGCCACTGGGTCATTTTGGGCCAATTACCAGGAGACTGAGAGTTCCAGTCCCGTCTTAGCCTATGAAAGCCACTGGGTCATTTTGGGCCAATTACCAGGAGACTGGGAGTTCTAGTGCCGTCTTAGCCCATGAAAGTCACTGGGTTATTTTGGGTCAATTACCAGGAGCCTGAGAGTTCTAGACTTTTCTTACCCATGAAAGCCACTGAGTCATTTTGGGCCAACTACCAGGAGACTGAGTGTTCCAGTCCCGTCTTAGCCCATGAAAGCCACTGGGTCATTTTGGGCCAATTACCAGGAGACTGAGATTTCTAGTAGCATCTTAGCCGAAGAAAGCCACTGGGTCATTTTGGACAAATTACCAGAAGACTGGGAGTTCTAGACCTGTCATCTGGGGGACTTTGAGCCAATTACCAGGAGACTGAGAGTTCTAGATATTTCTTACCCAATGAAAGCCACCTGGATGACTTTGGGCCAATTACCTGGAGACTGGGAGTTCTATACCTGTCTTAGGCCATGAAAGCTACTGGGTCATTTTGGTCCAATTACCAGGAGACTGAGAGTTCCAGTCCCGTCTTAGCCCATGAAAGCCACTGGGTCATTTTGTGCCAATTACCAGGAGACTGGTATTTGTAGTGTCGTCTTAGGCCATGAAAGCCACTGGGTCATTTTGGGCCAATTACCAAGAGACTGAGAGTTCCAGTCCTTTCTTAGCCCATGAAAGCCACTGGGTCATTTTGGGCCAATTACCAGGAGACTGAGAGCTCTAGTAGCATCTTAGCCGAAGAAAGCCATCAGGGTCATTTTGGGCCAATTACCAGGAGAATGGGATTTCTAGTACCGTCTTAGCCGATGAAAGCCTGCAGGGTCATTTTTGGCCAATTACCAGGAGACTGAGAGTTCTACTCCAATCTTAGCCCATGAAAGCCACTGGGTCATTTTGGGCCAATTACCAGTAGACTGAGAGTTCTAGTACTATCTTAGCCGATGAAAGCCTCCAGGGTCATTTTTGGCCAATTACCAGGAGACTGAGAGTTCTACTCCAATCTTAGCCCATGAAAGCCACTGGGTCATTTTGGGCCAATTACCAGAAGACTGAGAGTTCTAGTCCTGTCTTAGCCCATGAAAGCTGCTGGGTCATTTTGCGCCAATTACCAGGAGACTGAGAGTTCTAGTCCGCCCTAGCCCATGAAAGCCACTGGGTCATTTTGGGACAATTACCAGGAGACTGGGAGTTCTAGTCCCATCTTAGCCCATGAAAGCCACCTGGGTGACTTTGGGCCAATCAGCAGGAGACTGAGAGTTTTAGACCTGGCATACCTCATGAAAGCCACCTGGGTGACTTTGGGCCAATTACCAAGAGACTCGGAATTCTAGTCCCGTCTTAGCCGAGGAAAGCCACCTGGGTGCCTTTGGGCCAATTACCAGGAGACTGAGAGTTGTATACCCGTCTTAACCTATAAAAGCCACTGGGTCATTTTGGGACAATTACCAGGAGACTGGGAGTTCTAGTCCCATCTTAACCCATGAAAGCCACCTGGGTGACTTTGGGCCAATCAGCAGGAGATTGAGAGTTTTAGACCTGGCATACCTCATGAAAACCAGCTGGGTGACTTTGGGCCAATTACCAAGAGACTCGGAATTCTAGTCCCGTCTTAGCCCAGGAAAGCCACCTGGGTGCCTTTGGGCCAATTACCAGGAGACTGAGAGTTCTAGACATTTCTTACCCCATGAAAGCCAACTGGATGATTTTGGGCAAATTATCAGGAGACTGGGAGTTCTACACCTGTCTTAGCCCATAAAAGCCACTGGGTCATTTTGGGCCAATTACCAGGAGACTGGGAATTCAGTCCCGTCTTAGCCCATGAAAGCCACTGGGTCATTTTGGGCCAATTACCAGGAGACTGAGAGTTCTAGTATCATCTTAGCCGAAGAAAGCCACCAGGGTCATTTTGGGCCAATTACCAGGAGACTGGGATGTCTAGTGCAGTCTTAGGCCATGAAAGCCACTGGGTCATTTTGTGCCAATTACCAGGAGACTGGGATTTCTAGTGCCGTCTTAGCCCATGAAAGCTACTGGGTCATTTTGGGCCAATTACCAGGAGACTGGCAGTTCTAGTGCCATCTTAGCCCATGAAAGCCACTGGGTCATTTTGGGTCAATTACCAGGAGTCTGAGAGTTCCAGTCCCGTCTTAGCCTATGAAAGCCACTGGGTCATTTTGGGCCAATTACCAGGAGACTGAGAGTTCTAGAACCGTCTTTACCCATAAAAGCCATGGGGTCATTTTGGGCCAATTACCAGGGGACTGGGAGTTGTGGACCTTTCTTACCCCATGGAAGCCACCTGGGTGAATTTGGGCCAATTACCAGGAGAATTGGAGTTCTACACCTGTCTTAGCCCATGAAAGCCACTGGGTCATTTTGGGCCAATTACCAGGAGACTGGGAATTCAGTCCCGTCTTAGCCCATGAAAGCCACTGGGTCATTTTGGGCCAATTACCAGGAGACTGAGAGTTCTAGTATCATCTTAGCCGAAGAAAGCCACCAGGGTCATTTTGGGCCAATTACCAGGAGACTGGGATGTCTAGTGCAGTCTTAGGCCATGAAAGCCACTGGGTCATTTTGTGCCAATTACCAGGAGACTGGGATTTCTAGTGCCGTCTTAGCCCATGAAAGCTACTGGGTCATTTTGGGCCAATTACCAGGAGACTGGCAGTTCTAGTGCCATCTTAGCCCATGAAAGCCACTGGGTCATTTTGGGTCAATTACCAGGAGTCTGAGAGTTCCAGTCCCGTCTTAGCCTATGAAAGCCACTGGGTCATTTTGGGCCAATTACCAGGAGACTGGGATTTCTAGTGCCGTCTCAGGCCATGAAAGCCACTGGGTCATTTTGGGCCAATTACCAGGAGACTGGTATTTCTAGTGCCGTCTTAGCCCATGAAAGCCACTGGGTCATTTTGGGCCAATTACCAGGAGACTGGCAGTTCTAGTGCCGTCGTAGCCCATGAAAGCCACTGGGTCATTTTGGGTCAATTACCAGGAGTCTGAGAGTTCTAGACTTTTCTTACCCATGAAAGCCGCATGGGTGACTTTGGGCCAATTACCAGGAGACTGGGAGTTCTACACCTGTCTTAGCCCATAAAAGCCACTGGGTCATTTGGGGCCAATTACCAGGAGACTGAGAGTTCTAGTCCCGTCTTAACCCATGAAAGCAACCTGGGTGACTTAGGCCAATTACCAAGAGATTGGGAGTTCTAGACCTGTCTTAGCCCATGAAAGCCACTGGGACATTTTGGGCCAATTACCAGGAGACTGAGAGTTCTAGAACCGTCTTTACCCATAAAAGCCATGGGGTCATTTTGGGCCAATTACCAGGGGACTGGGAGTTGTGGACCTTTCTTACCCCATGGAAGCCACCTGGGTGAATTTGGGCCAATTACCAGGAGAATTGGAGTTCTACACCTGTCTTAGCCCATGAAAGCCACTGGGTCATATTGGGCCAATTACCCGGAGAATGGGAGTTCTACACCTGTCTTAGGCCATGAAAGCCACTGGGTCATTTTGGGCCAATTACCAGGAGACTGAGAGTTCCAGTCCCGTCTTAGCCTATGAAAGCCACTGGGTCATTTTGGGCCAATTACCAGGAGACTGAGAGTTCTAGTAGCATCTTAGCCGAAGAAAGCCACCAGGGTCATTTTGGGCCAATTACCAGGAGACTGGGAGTTCTAGACCTGTCTTACCCCATGAAAGCCATCTGGGGGACTTTGAGCCAATTACCAGGAGACTGAGAGTTCTAGACATTTCTTACCCCATGAAAGCCACCTGGATGACTTTGGGCCAATAACCAGGAGACTGGGAGTTCTATACCTGTCTTAGCCCATAAAAGCCACTGGGTCATTTTGGGCCAATTACCAGGAGACTGGGAATTCAGTCCCGTCTTAGCCCATGAAAGCCACTGGGTCATTTTGGGCCAATTACCAGGAGACTGAGAGTTCTAGTAGCATCTTAGCCGAAGAAAGCCACCAGGGTCATTTTGGGCCAATTACCAGGAGACTGGGATTTCTAGTGCCGTCTTAGCCCATGAAAGCCACTGGGTCATTTTGGGCCAATTACCAGGAGACTGGGATTTCTAGTGCCGTCTTAGCCCATGAAAGCCGCTGGGTCATTTTGGGTCAATTACCAGGAGCCTGAGAGTTCTAGACTTTTCTTACCCATGAAAGCCACATGGGTGACTTTGGGCCAATTACCAGGAGACTGGGAGTCCTACACCTGTCTTAGCCCATAAAAGCCACTGGGTCATTTTGGGCCAATTACCAGGAGACTGAGAATTCTAGTCCCGTCTTAACCCATGAAAGCCACCTGGGTGACTTGGGCCAATTACCAAGAGATTGGGAGTTCTAGACCCGTCTTAGCCCATGAAAGCCACTGGGACATTTTGGGCCAATTACCAGGAGACAGAGTTCTAGACCTGTCTTACCCATGAAAGCCACTGGGTCATTTTGGGCCAATTACCAGGAGACTGGAAGTTCTAGAACCGTCTTTACCCATAAAAGCCACTGGGTCATTTTGGGCCAATTACCAGGGGACTGGGAGTTGTGGACCTTTCTTACCCCATGGAAGCCACCTGGGTGAATTTGGGCCGATTACCAGGAGAATGGGAGTCTAGTCCCGTATTAGCCCATGAAAGCCACTGGGTCATTTTGGGCCAATTACCAGGAGACTGGGATTTCTAGTGCCGTCTTAGGCCATGAAAGCCACTGGGTCATTTTGGGCCAATTACCAGGAGACTGAGAGTTCCAGTCCCGTCTTAGCCCATGAAAGCCACTGGGTCATTTTGGGCCAATTACCAGGAGACTGAGTGTTCTAGTCCCATCTTATGCCATGAACACCGCTAGGTAATTTTGGGCCAATTTTCAAGAGACTGAGATTTCTAGTCCGCCCTAGCCCATGAAAGCCACTGGGTCATTTTGGGACAATTACCAGGAGATTGGGAGTTCTAGTCCCATCTTAGCCCATGAAAGCCACCTGGGTGACTTAGGGCCAATCAGCAGGAGACTGAGAGTTTTAGACCTGGCATACCTCATGAAAGCCACCTGGGTGACTTTGGGCCAATTACCAAGAGACTCGGAATTCTAGTCCCGTCTTAGCCGAGGAAAGCCACCTGGGTGCCTTTGGGCCAATTACCAGGAGACTGAGAGTTGTATACCCGTCTTAACCTATAAAAGCCACTGGGTCATTTTGGGACAATTACCAGGAGACTGGGAGTTCTAGTCCCATCTTAACCCATGAAAGCCACCTGGGTGACTTTGGGCCAATCAGCAGGAGACTGAGAGTTTTAGACCTGGCATACCTCATGAAAACCAGCTGGGTGACTTTGGGCCAATTACCAAGAGACTCGGAATTCTTGTCCCGTCTTAGCCCAGGAAAGCCACCTGGGTGCCTTTGGGCCAATTACCAGGAGACTGCGAGTTGTATACCCGTCTTAACCTATAAAAGCCACTTGGTCATTTTGGACAAAGTACCAGGAGACTGGGAGTTCTAGACCTGTCTTACCCCATGAAAGCCACCTGGGGCCTTTGAGCCAATTACCAGGAGACTGAGAGTTCTAGACATTTCTTACCCCATGAAAGCCGACTGGATGATTTTGGGCAAATTATCAGGAGACTGGGAGTTCTACACCTGTCTTAGCCCATAAAAGCCACTGGGTCATTTTGGGCCAATTACCAGGAGACTGGGAATTCAGTCCCGTCTTAGCCCATGAAAGCCACTGGGTCATTTTGGGCCAATTACCAGGAGACTGAGAGTTCTAGTATAATCTTAGCCGAAGAAAGCCACCAGGGTCATTTTGGGCCAATTACCAGGAGACTGGGATGTCTAGTGCAGTCTTAGGCCATGAAAGCCACTGGGTCATTTTGTGCCAATTACCAGGAGACTGGGATTTCTAGTGCCGTCTTAGCCCATGAAAGCCACTGGGTCATTTTGGGCCAATTACCAGGAGACTGGCAGTTCTAGTGCCATCTTAGCCCATGAAAGCCACTGGGTCATTTTGGGTCAATTACCAGGAGTCTGAGAGTTCCAGTCCCGTCTTAGCCTATGAAAGCCACTGGGTCATTTTGGGCCAATTACCAGGAGACTGGGAGTTCTAGTGCCGTCTTAGCCCATGAAGGTCACTGGGTTATTTTGGGTCAATTACCAGGAGCCTGAGAGTTCTAGACTTTTCTTACCCATGAAAGCCACTGAGTCATTTTGGGCCAACTACCAGGAGACTGAGTGTTCCAGTCCCGTCTTAGCCCATGAAAGCCACTGTGTCATTTTGTGCCAATTACCAGGAGACTGGGATTTCTAGTACCGTCTTAGCCGATGAAAGCCTGCAGGGTCATTTTTGGCCAATTACCAGGAGACTGAGAGTTCTACTCCAATCTTAGCCCATGAAAGCCACTGGGTCATTTTGGGCCAATTACCAGTAGACTGAGAGTTCTAGTACTATCTTAGCCGATGAAAGCCTCCAGGGTCATTTTTGGCCAATTACCAGGAGACTGAGAGTTCTACTCCAATCTTAGCCCATGAAAGCCACTGGGTCATTTTGGGCCAACTACCAGGAGACTGAGCGTTCCAGTCCCGTCTTAGCCCATGAAAGCCACTGGGTCATTTTGGGCCAATTACCAGGAGACTGAGATTTCTAGTAGCATCTTAGCCGAAGAAAGCCACTGGGTCATTTTGGACAAATTACCAGAAGACTGGGAGTTCTAGACCTGTCTTACCCCATGAAAGCCATCTGGGGGACTTTGAGCCAATTACCAGGAGACTGAGAGTTCTAGATATTTCTTACCCAATGAAAGCCACCTGGATGACTTTGGGCCAATTACCAGGAGACTGGGAGTTCTATACCTGTCTTAGGCCATGAAAGCTACTGGGTCATTTTGGGCCAATTACCAGGAGACTGAGAGTTCCAGTCCCGTCTTAGCCCATGAAAGCCACTGGGTCATTTTGTGCCAATTACCAGGAGACTGGTATTTGTAGTTTCGTCTTAGGCCATGAAAGCCACTGGGTCATTTTGGGCCAATTACCAGGAGACTGAGAGTTCCAGTCCTGTCTTAGCCCATGAAAGCCACTGGGTCATTTTGGGCCAATTACCAGGAGACTGAGAGTTCTAGTAGCATCTTAGCCGAAGAAAGCCATCAGGATCATTTTGGGCCAATTACCAGGAGAATGGGATTTCTATTGCCGTCTTAGGCCATGAAAGCCACTGGGTCATTTTCTGCCAATTACCAGGAGACTGGGATTTCTAGTACCGTCTTAGCCGATGAAAGCCTGCAGGGTCATTTTTGGCCAATTACCAGGAGACTGAGAGTTCTACTCCAATCTTAGCCCATGAAAGCCACTGGGTCATTTTGGGCCAATTACCAGTAGACTGAGAGTTCTAGTACTATCTTAGCCGATGAAAGCCTCCAGGGTCATTTTTGGCCAATTACCAGGAGACTGAGAGTTCTACTCCAATCTTAGCCCATGAAAGCCACTGGGTCATTTTGGGCCAACTACCAGGAGACTGAGTGTTCCAGTCCCGTCTTAGCCCATGAAAGCCACTGGGTCATTTTGGGCCAATTACCAGGAGACTGAGATTTCTAGTAGCATCTTAGCCGAAGAAAGCCACTGGGTCATTTTGGACAAATTACCAGAAGACTGGGAGTTCTAGACCTGTCTTACCCCATGAAAGCCATCTGGGGGACTTTGAGCCAATTACCAGGAGACTGAGAGTTCTAGATATTTCTTACCCAATGAAAGCCACCTGGATGACTTTGGGCCAATTACCAGGAGACTGGGAGTTCTATACCTGTCTTAGGCCATGAAAGCTACTGGGTCATTTTGGGCCAATTACCAGGAGACTGAGAGTTCCAGTCCCGTCTTAGCCCATGAAAGCCACTGGGTCATTTTGTGCCAATTACCAGGAGACTGGTATTTGTAGTGTCGTCTTAGGCCATGAAAGCCACTGGGTAATTTTGGGCCAATTACCAGGAGACTGAGAGTTCCAGTTCTGTCTTAGCCCATGAAAGCCACTGGGTCATTTTGGGCCAATTACCAGGAGACTGAGAGTTCTAGTAGCATCTTAGCCGAAGAAAGCCATCAGGATCATTTTGGGCCAATTACCAGGAGAATGGGATTTCTATTGCCGTCTTAGGCCATGAAAGCCACTGGGTCATTTTGTGCCAATTACCAGGAGACTGGGATTTCTAGTACCGTCTTAGCCGATGAAAGCCTGCAGGGTCATTTTTGGCCAATTACCAGGAGACTGAGAGTTCTACTCCAATCTTAGCCCATGAAAGCCACTGGGTCATTTTGGGCCAATTACCAGAAGACTGAGAGTTCTAGTCCTGTCTTAGCCCATGAAAGCTGCTGGGTCATTTTGCGCCAATTACCAGGAGACTGAGAGTTCTAGTCCGCCCTAGCCCATGAAAGCCACTGGGTCATTTTGGGACAATTACCAGGAGACTGGGAGTTCTAGTCCCATCTTAGCCCATGAAAGCCACCTGGGTGACTTTGGGCCAATCAGCAGGAGACTGAGAGTTTTAGACCTGGCATACCTCATGAAAGCCACCTGGGTGACTTTGGGCCAATTACCAAGAGACTCGGAATTCTAGTCCCGTCTTAGCCGAGGAAAGCCACTGGGTGCCTTGGGGCCAATTACCAGGAGACTGAGAGTTGTATACCCGTTTTAACCTATAAAAGCCACTGGGTCATTTTGGGACAATTACCAGGAGACTGGGAGTTCTAGTCCCATCTTAACCCATGAAAGCCACCTGGGTGACTTTGGGCCAATCAGCAGGAGACTGAGAGTTTTAGACCTGGCACACCTCATGAAAACCAGCTGGGTGACTTTGGGCCAATTACCAAGAGACTCGGAATTCTAGTCCCGTCTTAGCCCAGGAAAGCCACCTGGGTGCCTTTGGGCCAATTACCAGGAGACTGAGAGTTGTATACCCGTCTTAACCTATAAAAGCCACTTGGTCATTTTGGACAAAGTACCAGGAGACTGGGAGTTCTAGACCTGTCTTACCCCATGAAAGCCACCTGGGGCCTTTGAGCCAATTACCAGGAGACTGAGAGTTCTAGACATTTCTTACCCCATGAAAGCCGACTGGATGATTTTGGGCAAATTATCAGGAGACTGGGAGTTCTACACCTGTCTTAGCCCATAAAAGCCACTGGGTCATTTTGGGCCAATTACCAGGAGACTGGGAATTCAGTCCCGTCTTAGCCCATGAAAGCCACTGGGTCATTTTGGGCCAATTACCAGGAGACTGAGAGTTCTAGTATCATCTTAGCCGAAGAAAGCCACCAGGGTCATTTTGGGCCAATTACCAGGAGACTGGGATGTCTAGTGCAGTCTTAGGCCATGAAAGCCACTGGGTCATTTTGTGCCAATTACCAGGAGACTGGGATTTCTAGTGCCGTCTTAGCCCATGAAAGCCACTGGGTCATTTTGGGCCAATTACCAGGAGACTGGCAGTTCTAGTGCCATCTTAGCCCATGAAAGCCACTGGGTCATTTTGGGTCAATTACCAGGAGTCTGAGAGTTCCAGTCCCGTCTTAGCCTATGAAAGCCACTGGGTCATTTTGGGCCAATTACCAGGAGACTGGGAGTTCTAGTGCCGTCTTAGCCCATGAAAGTCACTGGGTTATTTTGGGTCAATTACCAGGAGCCTGAGAGTTCTAGACTTTTCTTACCCATGAAAGCCACTGAGTCATTTTGGGCCAACTACCAGGAGACTGAGTGTTCCAGTCCCGTCTTAGCCCATGAAAGCCACTGTGTCATTTTGTGCCAATTACCAGGAGACTGGGATTTCTAGTACCGTCTTAGCCGATGAAAGCCTGCAGGGTCATTTTTGGCCAATTACCAGGAGACTGAGAGTTCTACTCCAATCTTAGCCCATGAAAGCCACTGGGTCATTTTGGGCCAATTACCAGTAGACTGAGAGTTCTAGTACTATCTTAGCCGATGAAAGCCTCCAGGGTCATTTTTGGCCAATTACCAGGAGACTGAGAGTTCTACTCCAATCTTAGCCCATGAAAGCCACTGGGTCATTTTGGGCCAACTACCAGGAGACTGAGCGTTCCAGTCCCGTCTTAGCCCATGAAAGCCACTGGGTCATTTTGGGCCAATTACCAGGAGACTGAGATTTCTAGTAGCA
This sequence comes from Hydrophis major, assembly GCA_033807585.1. NCBI lineage: Eukaryota > Metazoa > Chordata > Lepidosauria > Squamata > Elapidae > Hydrophis > Hydrophis major. The sequence continues at coordinate 2,277,494 of CM066343.1, read as the reverse complement.
TCTTAGCCGAAGAAAGCCACTGGGTCATTTTGGACAAATTACCAGAAGACTGGGAGTTCTAGACCTGTCTTACCCCATGAAAGCCATCTGGGGGACTTTGAGCCAATTACCAGGAGACTGAGAGTTCTAGATATTTCTTACCCAATGAAAGCCACCTGGATGACTTTGGGCCAATTACCAGGAGACTGGGAGTTCTATACCTGTCTTAGGCCATGAAAGCTACTGGGTCATTTTGGGCCAATTACCAGGAGACTGAGAGTTCCAGTCCCGTCTTAGCCCATGAAAGCCACTGGGTCATTTTGTGCCAATTACCAGGAGACTGGTATTTGTAGTTTCGTCTTAGGCCATGAAAGCCACTGGGTCATTTTGGGCCAATTACCAGGAGACTGAGAGTTCCAGTCCTGTCTTAGCCCATGAAAGCCACTGGGTCATTTTGGGCCAATTACCAGGAGACTGAGAGTTCTAGTAGCATATTAGCCGAAGAAAGCCATCAGGATCATTTTGGGCCAATTACCAGGAGAATGGGATTTCTATTGCCGTCTTAGGCCATGAAAGCCACTGGGTCATTTTCTGCCAATTACCAGGAGACTGGGATTTCTAGTACCGTCTTAGCCGATGAAAGCCTGCAGGGTCATTTTTGGCCAATTACCAGGAGACTGAGAGTTCTACTCCAATCTTAGCCCATGAAAGCCACTGGGTCATTTTGGGCCAATTACCAGTAGACTGAGAGTTCTAGTACTATCTTAGCCGATGAAAGCCTCCAGGGTCATTTTTGGTCAATTACCAGGAGACTGAGAGTTCTACTCCAATCTTAGCCCATGAAAGCCACTGGGTCATTTTGGGCCAACTACCAGGAGACTGAGTGTTCCAGTCCCGTCTTAGCCCATGAAAGCCACTGGGTCATTTTGGGCCAATTACCAGGAGACTGGTATTTCTAGTGCCGTCTTAGCCCATGAAAGCCACTGGGTCATTTTGGGCCAATTACCAGGAGACTGGCAGTTCTAGTGCCGTCGTAGCCCATGAAAGCCACTGGGTCATTTTGGGTCAATTACCAGGAGTCTGAGAGTTCTAGACTTTTCTTACCCATGAAAGCCGCATGGGTGACTTTGGGCCAATTACCAGGAGACTGGGAGTTCTACACCTGTCTTAGCCCATAAAAGCCACTGGGTCATTTGGGGCCAATTACCAGGAGACTGAGAGTTCTAGTCCCGTCTTAAACCATGAAAGCAACCTGGGTGACTTAGGCCAATTACCAAGAGATTGGGAGTTCTAGACCTGTCTTAGCCCATGAAAGCCACTGGGACATTTTGGGCCAATTACCAGGAGACTGAGAGTTCTAGAACCGTCTTTACCCATAAAAGCCATGGGGTCATTTTGGGCCAATTACCAGGGGACTGGGAGTTGTGGACCTTTCTTACCCCATGGAAGCCACCTGGGTGAATTTGGGCCAATTACCAGGAGAATTGGAGTTCTACACCTGTCTTAGCCCATGAAAGCCACTGGGTCATTTTGGGCCAATTACCAGGAGACTGGGAATTCAGTCCCGTCTTAGCCCATGAAAGCCACTGGGTCATTTTGGGCCAATTACCAGGAGACTGAGAGTTCTAGTATCATCTTAGCCGAAGAAAGCCACCAGGGTCATTTTGGGCCAATTACCAGGAGACTGGGATGTCTAGTGCAGTCTTAGGCCATGAAAGCCACTGGGTCATTTTGTGCCAATTACCAGGAGACTGGGATTTCTAGTGCCGTCTTAGCCCATGAAAGCTACTGGGTCATTTTGGGCCAATTACCAGGAGACTGGCAGTTCTAGTGCCATCTTAGCCCATGAAAGCCACTGGGTCATTTTGGGTCAATTACCAGGAGTCTGAGAGTTCCAGTCCCGTCTTAGCCTATGAAAGCCACTGGGTCATTTTGGGCCAATTACCAGGAGACTGGGATTTCTAGTGCCGTCTCAGGCCATGAAAGCCACTGGGTCATTTTGGGCCAATTACCAGGAGACTGGTATTTCTAGTGCCGTCTTAGCCCATGAAAGCCACTGGGTCATTTTGGGCCAATTACCAGGAGACTGGCAGTTCTAGTGCCGTCGTAGCCCATGAAAGCCACTGGGTCATTTTGGGTCAATTACCAGGAGTCTGAGAGTTCTAGACTTTTCTTACCCATGAAAGCCGCATGGGTGACTTTGGGCCAATTACCAGGAGACTGGGAGTTCTACACCTGTCTTAGCCCATAAAAGCCACTGGGTCATTTGGGGCCAATTACCAGGAGACTGAGAGTTCTAGTCCCGTCTTAACCCATGAAAGCAACCTGGGTGACTTAGGCCAATTACCAAGAGATTGGGAGTTCTAGACCTGTCTTAGCCCATGAAAGCCACTGGGACATTTTGGGCCAATTACCAGGAGACTGAGAGTTCTAGAACCGTCTTTACCCATAAAAGCCATGGGGTCATTTTGGGCCAATTACCAGGGGACTGGGAGTTGTGGACCTTTCTTACCCCATGGAAGCCACCTGGGTGAATTTGGGCCAATTACCAGGAGAATTGGAGTTCTACACCTGTCTTAGCCCATGAAAGCCACTGGGTCATATTGGGCCAATTACCCGGAGAATGGGAGTTCTACACCTGTCTTAGGCCATGAAAGCCACTGGGTCATTTTGGGCCAATTACCAGGAGACTGAGAGTTCCAGTCCCGTCTTAGCCTATGAAAGCCACTGGGTCATTTTGGGCCAATTACCAGGAGACTGAGAGTTCTAGTAGCATCTTAGCCGAAGAAAGCCACCAGGGTCATTTTGGGCCAATTACCAGGAGACTGGGAGTTCTAGACCTGTCTTACCCCATGAAAGCCATCTGGGGGACTTTGAGCCAATTACCAGGAGACTGAGAGTTCTAGACATTTCTTACCCCATGAAAGCCACCTGGATGACTTTGGGCCAATAACCAGGAGACTGGGAGTTCTATACCTGTCTTAGCCCATAAAAGCCACTGGGTCATTTTGGGCCAATTACCAGGAGACTGGGAATTCAGTCCCGTCTTAGCCCATGAAAGCCACTGGGTCATTTTGGGCCAATTACCAGGAGACTGAGAGTTCTAGTAGCATCTTAGCCGAAGAAAGCCACCAGGGTCATTTTGGGCCAATTACCAGGAGACTGGGATTTCTAGTGCCGTCTTAGCCCATGAAAGCCACTGGGTCATTTTGGGCCAATTACCAGGAGACTGGGATTTCTAGTGCCGTCTTAGCCCATGAAAGCCGCTGGGTCATTTTGGGTCAATTACCAGGAGCCTGAGAGTTCTAGACTTTTCTTACCCATGAAAGCCACATGGGTGACTTTGGGCCAATTACCAGGAGACTGGGAGTCCTACACCTGTCTTAGCCCATAAAAGCCACTGGGTCATTTTGGGCCAATTACCAGGAGACTGAGAATTCTAGTCCCGTCTTAACCCATGAAAGCCACCTGGGTGACTTGGGCCAATTACCAAGAGATTGGGAGTTCTAGACCCGTCTTAGCCCATGAAAGCCACTGGGACATTTTGGGCCAATTACCAGGAGACAGAGTTCTAGACCTGTCTTACCCATGAAAGCCACTGGGTCATTTTGGGCCAATTACCAGGAGACTGGAAGTTCTAGAACCGTCTTTACCCATAAAAGCCACTGGGTCATTTTGGGCCAATTACCAGGGGACTGGGAGTTGTGGACCTTTCTTACCCCATGGAAGCCACCTGGGTGAATTTGGGCCGATTACCAGGAGAATGGGAGTCTAGTCCCGTATTAGCCCATGAAAGCCACTGGGTCATTTTGGGCCAATTACCAGGAGACTGGGATTTCTAGTGCCGTCTTAGGCCATGAAAGCCACTGGGTCATTTTGGGCCAATTACCAGGAGACTGAGAGTTCCAGTCCCGTCTTAGCCCATGAAAGCCACTGGGTCATTTTGGGCCAATTACCAGGAGACTGAGTGTTCTAGTCCCATCTTATGCCATGAACACCGCTAGGTAATTTTGGGCCAATTTTCAAGAGACTGAGATTTCTAGTCCGCCCTAGCCCATGAAAGCCACTGGGTCATTTTGGGACAATTACCAGGAGATTGGGAGTTCTAGTCCCATCTTAGCCCATGAAAGCCACCTGGGTGACTTAGGGCCAATCAGCAGGAGACTGAGAGTTTTAGACCTGGCATACCTCATGAAAGCCACCTGGGTGACTTTGGGCCAATTACCAAGAGACTCGGAATTCTAGTCCCGTCTTAGCCGAGGAAAGCCACCTGGGTGCCTTTGGGCCATTTACCAGGAGACTGAGAGTTGTATACCCGTCTTAACCTATAAAAGCCACTGGGTCATTTTGGGACAATTACCAGGAGACTGGGAGTTCTAGTCCCATCTTAACCCATGAAAGCCACCTGGGTGACTTTGGGCCAATCAGCAGGAGACTGAGAGTTTTAGACCTGGCATACCTCATGAAAACCAGCTGGGTGACTTTGGGCCAATTACCAAGAGACTCGGAATTCTTGTCCCGTCTTAGCCCAGGAAAGCCACCTGGGTGCCTTTGGGCCAATTACCAGGAGACTGCGAGTTGTATACCCGTCTTAACCTATAAAAGCCACTTGGTCATTTTGGACAAAGTACCAGGAGACTGGGAGTTCTAGACCTGTCTTACCCCATGAAAGCCACCTGGGGCCTTTGAGCCAATTACCAGGAGACTGAGAGTTCTAGACATTTCTTACCCCATGAAAGCCGACTGGATGATTTTGGGCAAATTATCAGGAGACTGGGAGTTCTACACCTGTCTTAGCCCATAAAAGCCACTGGGTCATTTTGGGCCAATTACCAGGAGACTGGGAATTCAGTCCCGTCTTAGCCCATGAAAGCCACTGGGTCATTTTGGGCCAATTACCAGGAGACTGAGAGTTCTAGTATCATCTTAGCCGAAGAAAGCCACCAGGGTCATTTTGGGCCAATTACCAGGAGACTGGGATGTCTAGTGCAGTCTTAGGCCATGAAAGCCACTGGGTCATTTTGTGCCAATTACCAGGAGACTGGGATTTCTAGTGCCGTCTTAGCCCATGAAAGCCACTGGGTCATTTTGGGCCAATTACCAGGAGACTGGCAGTTCTAGTGCCATCTTAGCCCATGAAAGCCACTGGGTCATTTTGGGTCAATTACCAGGAGTCTGAGAGTTCCAGTCCCGTCTTAGCCTATGAAAGCCACTGGGTCATTTTGGGCCAATTACCAGGAGACTGGGAGTTCTAGTGCCGTCTTAGCCCATGAAAGTCACTGGGTTATTTTGGGTCAATTACCAGGAGCCTGAGAGTTCTAGACTTTTCTTACCCATGAAAGCCACTGAGTCATTTTGGGCCAACTACCAGGAGACTGAGTGTTCCAGTCCCGTCTTAGCCCATGAAAGCCACTGTGTCATTTTGTGCCAATTACCAGGAGACTGGGATTTCTAGTACCGTCTTAGCCGATGAAAGCCTGCAGGGTCATTTTTGGCCAATTACCAGGAGACTGAGAGTTCTACTCCAATCTTAGCCCATGAAAGCCACTGGGTCATTTTGGGCCAATTACCAGTAGACTGAGAGTTCTAGTACTATCTTAGCCGATGAAAGCCTCCAGGGTCATTTTTGGCCAATTACCAGGAGACTGAGAGTTCTACTCCAATCTTAGCCCATGAAAGCCACTGGGTCATTTTGGGCCAACTACCAGGAGACTGAGCGTTCCAGTCCCGTCTTAGCCCATGAAAGCCACTGGGTCATTTTGGGCCAATTACCAGGAGACTGAGATTTCTAGTAGCATCTTAGCCGAAGAAAGCCACAGGGTCATTTTGGACAAATTACCAGAAGACTGGGAGTTCTAGACCTGTCTTACCCCATGAAAGCCATCTGGGGGACTTTGAGCCAATTACCAGGAGACTGAGAGTTCTAGATATTTCTTACCCAATGAAAGCCACCTGGATGACTTTGGGCCAATTACCAGGAGACTGGGAGTTCTATACCTGTCTTAGGCCATGAAAGCTACTGGGTCATTTTGGGCCAATTACCAGGAGACTGAGAGTTCCAGTCCCGTCTTAGCCCATGAAAGCCACTGGGTCATTTTGTGCCAATTACCAGGAGACTGGTATTTGTAGTTTCGTCTTAGGCCATGAAAGCCACTGGGTCATTTTGGGCCAATTACCAGGAGACTGAGAGTTCCAGTCCTGTCTTAGCCCATGAAAGCCACTGGGTCATTTTGGGCCAATTACCAGGAGACTGAGAGTTCTAGTAGCATCTTAGCCGAAGAAAGCCATCAGGATCATTTTGGGCCAATTACCAGGAGAATGGGATTTCTATTGCCGTCTTAGGCCATGAAAGCCACTGGGTCATTTTCTGCCAATTACCAGGAGACTGGGATTTCTAGTACCGTCTTAGCCGATGAAAGCCTGCAGGGTCATTTTTGGCCAATTACCAGGAGACTGAGAGTTCTACTCCAATCTTAGCCCATGAAAGCCACTGGGTCATTTTGGGCCAATTACCAGTAGACTGAGAGTTCTAGTACTATCTTAGCCGATGAAAGCCTCCAGGGTCATTTTTGGCCAATTACCAGGAGACTGAGAGTTCTACTCCAATCTTAGCCCATGAAAGCCACTGGGTCATTTTGGGCCAACTACCAGGAGACTGAGTGTTCCAGTCCCGTCTTAGCCCATGAAAGCCACTGGGTCATTTTGGGCCAATTACCAGGAGACTGAGATTTCTAGTAGCATCTTAGCCGAAGAAAGCCACTGGGTCATTTTGGACAAATTACCAGAAGACTGGGAGTTCTAGACCTGTCTTACCCCATGAAAGCCATCTGGGGGACTTTGAGCCAATTACCAGGAGACTGAGAGTTCTAGATATTTCTTACCCAATGAAAGCCACCTGGATGACTTTGGGCCAATTACCAGGAGACTGGGAGTTCTATACCTGTCTTAGGCCATGAAAGCTACTGGGTCATTTTGGGCCAATTACCAGGAGACTGAGAGTTCCAGTCCCGTCTTAGCCCATGAAAGCCACTGGGTCATTTTGTGCCAATTACCAGGAGACTGGTATTTGTAGTGTCGTCTTAGGCCATGAAAGCCACTGGGTAATTTTGGGCCAATTACCAGGAGACTGAGAGTTCCAGTTCTGTCTTAGCCCATGAAAGCCACTGGGTCATTTTGGGCCAATTACCAGGAGACTGAGAGTTCTAGTAGCATCTTAGCCGAAGAAAGCCATCAGGATCATTTTGGGCCAATTACCAGGAGAATGGGATTTCTATTGCCGTCTTAGGCCATGAAAGCCACTGGGTCATTTTGTGCCAATTACCAGGAGACTGGGATTTCTAGTACCGTCTTAGCCGATGAAAGCCTGCAGGGTCATTTTTGGCCAATTACCAGGAGACTGAGAGTTCTACTCCAATCTTAGCCCATGAAAGCCACTGGGTCATTTTGGGCCAATTACCAGAAGACTGAGAGTTCTAGTCCTGTCTTAGCCCATGAAAGCTGCTGGGTCATTTTGCGCCAATTACCAGGAGACTGAGAGTTCTAGTCCGCCCTAGCCCATGAAAGCCACTGGGTCATTTTGGGACAATTACCAGGAGACTGGGAGTTCTAGTCCCATCTTAGCCCATGAAAGCCACCTGGGTGACTTTGGGCCAATCAGCAGGAGACTGAGAGTTTTAGACCTGGCATACCTCATGAAAGCCACCTGGGTGACTTTGGGCCAATTACCAAGAGACTCGGAATTCTAGTCCCGTCTTAGCCGAGGAAAGCCACTGGGTGCCTTGGGGCCAATTACCAGGAGACTGAGAGTTGTATACCCGTTTTAACCTATAAAAGCCACTGGGTCATTTTGGGACAATTACCAGGAGACTGGGAGTTCTAGTCCCATCTTAACCCATGAAAGCCACCTGGGTGACTTTGGGCCAATCAGCAGGAGACTGAGAGTTTTAGACCTGGCATACCTCATGAAAACCAGCTGGGTGACTTTGGGCCAATTACCAAGAGACTCGGAATTCTAGTCCCGTCTTAGCCCAGGAAAGCCACCTGGGTGCCTTTGGGCCAATTACCAGGAGACTGAGAGTTGTATACCCGTCTTAACCTATAAAAGCCACTTGGTCATTTTGGACAAAGTACCAGGAGACTGGGAGTTCTAGACCTGTCTTACCCCATGAAAGCCACCTGGGGCCTTTGAGCCAATTACCAGGAGACTGAGAGTTCTAGACATTTCTTACCCCATGAAAGCCGACTGGATGATTTTGGGCAAATTATCAGGAGACTGGGAGTTCTACACCTGTCTTAGCCCATAAAAGCCACTGGGTCATTTTGGGCCAATTACCAGGAGACTGGGAATTCAGTCCCGTCTTAGCCCATGAAAGCCACTGGGTCATTTTGGGCCAATTACCAGGAGACTGAGAGTTCTAGTATCATCTTAGCCGAAGAAAGCCACCAGGGTCATTTTGGGCCAATTACCAGGAGACTGGAATGTCTAGTGCAGTCTTAGGCCATGAAAGCCACTGGGTCATTTTGTGCCAATTACCAGGAGACTGGGATTTCTAGTGCCGTCTTAGCCCATGAAAGCCACTGGGTCATTTTGGGCCAATTACCAGGAGACTGGCAGTTCTAGTGCCATCTTAGCCCATGAAAGCCACTGGGTCATTTTGGGTCAATTACCAGGAGTCTGAGAGTTCCAGTCCCGTCTTAGCCTATGAAAGCCACTGGGTCATTTTGGGCCAATTACCAGGAGACTGGGAGTTCTAGTGCCGTCTTAGCCCATGAAAGTCACTGGGTTATTTTGGGTCAATTACCAGGAGCCTGAGAGTTCTAGACTTTTCTTACCCATGAAAGCCACTGAGTCATTTTGGGCCAACTACCAGGAGACTGAGTGTTCCAGTCCCGTCTTAGCCCATGAAAGCCACTGTGTCATTTTGTGCCAATTACCAGGAGACTGGGATTTCTAGTACCGTCTTAGCCGATGAAAGCCTGCAGGGTCATTTTTGGCCAATTACCAGGAGACTGAGAGTTCTACTCCAATCTTAGCCCATGAAAGCCACTGGGTCATTTTGGGCCAATTACCAGTAGACTGAGAGTTCTAGTACTATCTTAGCCGATGAAAGCCTCCAGGGTCATTTTTGGCCAATTACCAGGAGACTGAGAGTTCTACTCCAATCTTAGCCCATGAAAGCCACTGGGTCATTTTGGGCCAACTACCAGGAGACTGAGCGTTCCAGTCCCGTCTTAGCCCATGAAAGCCACTGGGTCATTTTGGACAAATTACCAGAAGACTGGGAGTTCTAGACCTGTCTTACCCCATGAAAGCCATCTGGGGGACTTTGAGCCAATTACCAGGAGACTGAGAGTTCTAGATATTTCTTACCCAATGAAAGCCACCTGGATGACTTTGGGCCAATTACCAGGAGACTGGGAGTTCTATACCTGTCTTAGGCCATGAAAGCTACTGGGTCATTTTGGGCCAATTACCAGGAGACTGAGAGTTCCAGTCCCGTCTTAGCCCATGAAAGCCACTGGGTCATTTTGTGCCAATTACCAGGAGACTGGTATTTGTAGTTTCGTCTTAGGCCATGAAAGCCACTGGGTCATTTTGGGCCAATTACCAGGAGACTGAGAGTTCCAGTCCTGTCTTAGCCCATGAAAGCCACTGGGTCATTTTGGGCCAATTACCAGGAGACTGAGAGTTCTAGTAGCATCTTAGCCGAAGAAAGCCATCAGGATCATTTTGGGCCAATTACCAGGAGAATGGGATTTCTATTGCCGTCTTAGGCCATGAAAGCCACTGGGTCATTTTCTGCCAATTACCAGGAGACTGGGATTTCTAGTACCGTCTTAGCCGATGAAAGCCTGCAGGGTCATTTTTGGCCAATTACCAGGAGACTGAGAGTTCTACTCCAATCTTAGCCCATGAAAGCCACTGGGTCATTTTGGGCCAATTACCAGTAGACTGAGAGTTCTAGTACTATCTTAGCCGATGAAAGCCTCCAGGGTCATTTTTGGCCAATTACCAGGAGACTGAGAGTTCTACTCCAATCTTAGCCCATGAAAGCCACTGGGTCATTTTGGGCCAACTACCAGGAGACCGAGTGTTCCAGTCCCGTCTTAGCCCATGAAAGCCACTGGGTCATTTTGGGCCAATTACCAGGAGACTGAGATTTCTAGTAGCATCTTAGCCGAAGAAAGCCACTGGGTCATTTTGGACAAATTACCAGAAGACTGGGAGTTCTAGACCTGTCTTACCCCATGAAAGCCATCTGGGGGACTTTGAGCCAATTACCAGGAGACTGAGAGTTCTAGATATTTCTTACCCAATGAAAGCCACCTGGATGACTTTGGGCCAATTACCAGGAGACTGGGAGTTCTATACCTGTCTTAGGCCATGAAAGCTACTGGGTCATTTTGGGCCAATTACCAGGAGACTGAGAGTTCCAGTCCCGTCTTAGCCCATGAAAGCCACTGGGTCATTTTGTGCCAATTACCAGGAGACTGGTATTTGTAGTGTCGTCTTAGGCCATGAAAGCCACTGGGTAATTTTGGGCCAATTACCAGGAGACTGAGAGTTCCAGTTCTGTCTTAGCCCATGAAAGCCACTGGGTCATTTTGGGCCAATTACCAGGAGACTGAGAGTTCTAGTAGCATCTTAGCCGAAGAAAGCCATCAGGATCATTTTGGGCCAATTACCAGGAGAATGGGATTTCTATTGCCGTCTTAGGCCATGAAAGCCACTGGGTCATTTTGTGCCAATTACCAGGAGACTGGGATTTCTAGTACCGTCTTAGCCGATGAAAGCCTGCAGGGTCATTTTTGGCCAATTACCAGGAGACTGAGAGTTCTACTCCAATCTTAGCCCATGAAAGCCACTGGGTCATTTTGGGCCAATTACCAGAAGACTGAGAGTTCTAGTCCTGTCTTAGCCCATGAAAGCTGCTGGGTCATTTTGCGCCAATTACCAGGAGACTGAGAGTTCTAGTCCGCCCTAGCCCATGAAAGCCACTGGGTCATTTTGGGACAATTACCAGGAGACTGGGAGTTCTAGTCCCATCTTAGCCCATGAAAGCCACCTGGGTGACTTTGGGCCAATCAGCAGGAGACTGAGAGTTTTAGACCTGGCATACCTCATGAAAGCCACCTGGGTGACTTTGGGCCAATTACCAAGAGACTCGGAATTCTAGTCCCGTCTTAGCCGAGGAAAGCCACTGGGTGCCTTGGGGCCAATTACCAGGAGACTGAGAGTTGTATACCCGTTTTAACCTATAAAAGCCACTGGGTCATTTTGGGACAATTACCAGGAGACTGGGAGTTCTAGTCCCATCTTAACCCATGAAAGCCACCTGGGTGACTTTGGGCCAATCAGCAGGAGACTGAGAGTTTTAGACCTGGCATACCTCATGAAAACCAGCTGGGTGACTTTGGGCCAATTACCAAGAGACTCGGAATTCTAGTCCCGTCTTAGCCCAGGAAAGCCACCTGGGTGCCTTTGGGCCAATTACCAGGAGACTGAGAGTTGTATTCCCGTCTTAACCTATAAAAGCCACTTGATCATTTTGGACAAATTACCAGGAGACTGGGAGTTCTAGACCTGTCTTACCCCATGAAAGCCACCTGGGGCCTTTGAGCCAATTACCAGGAGACTGAGAGTTCTAGACATTTCTTACCCCATGAAAGCCAACTGGATGATTTTGGGCAAATTATCAGGAGACTGGGAGTTCTACACCTGTCTTAGCCCATAAAAGCCACTGGGTCATTTTGGGCCAATTACCAGGAGACTGGGAATTCAGTCCCGTCTTAGCCCATGAAAGCCACTGGGTCATTTTGGGCCAATTACCAGGAGACTGGGATTTCTCATGCCGTCTTAGGCCATGAAAGCCACTGGGTCATTTTGGGCCAATTACCAGGAGACTGAGAGTTCCAATCCCGTCTTAGCCTATGAAAGCCACTGGGTCATTTTGAGCCAATTACCAGGAGACTGGGAGTTCTAGTGCCGTCTTAGCCCATGAAAATCACGGGGTTATTTTGGGTCAATTACCAGGAGCCTGAGAGTTCTAGACTTTTCTTACCCATGAAAGCCACTGAGTCATTTTGGGCCAACTACCAGGAGACTGAGTGTTCCAGTCCCGTCTTAGCCCATGAAAGCCACTGGGTCATTTTGGGCCAGTTACCAGGAGACTGGGAATTCAGTCCCGTCTTAGCCCATGAAAGCCACTGGGTCATTTTGGGCCAATTACCAGGAGACTGAGAGTTCCAGTCCCGTCTTAGCCCATGAAAGCCACTGGGTCATTTTGTGCCAATTACCAGGAGACTGGTATTTGTAGTGTCGTCTTAGGCCATGAAAGCCACTGGGTCATTTTGGGCCAATTACCAGGAGACTGAGAGTTCCAGTCCTGTCTTAGCCCATGAAAGCCACTGGGTCATTTTGGGCCAATTACCAGGAGACTGAGAGTTCTAGTAGCATCTTAGCCGAAGAAAGCCATCAGGATCATTTTGGGCCAATTACCAGGAGAATGGGATTTCTATTGCCGTCTTAGGCCATGAAAGCCACTGGGTCATTTTGTGCCAATTACCAGGAGACTGGGATTTCTAGTACCGTCTTAGCCGATGAAAGCCTGCAGGGTCATTTTTGGCCAATTACCAGGAGACTGAGAGTTCTACTCCAATCTTAGCCCATGAAAGCCACTGGGTCATTTTGGGCCAATTACCAGTAGACTGAGAGTTCTAGTACTATCTTAGCCGATGAAAGCCTCCAGGGTCATTTTTGGCCAATTACCAGGAGACTGAGAGTTCTACTCCAATCTTAGCCCATGAAAGCCACTGGGTCATATTGGGCCAATTACCAGAAGACTGAGAGTTCTAGTCCTGTCTTAGCCCATGAAAGCTGCTGGGTCATTTTGCGCCAATTACCAGGAGACTGAGAGTTCTAGTCCGCCCTAGCCCATGAAAGCCACTGGGTCATTTTGAGACAATTACCAGGAGACTGGGAGTTCTAGTCCCATCTTAACCCATGAAAGCCACCTGGGTGACTTTGGGCCAATCAGCAGGAGACTGAGAGTTTTAGACCTGGCATACCTCATGAAAGCCACCTGGGTAACTTTGGGCCAATTACCAAGAGACTCGGAATTCTAGTCCCGTCTTAACCGAGGAAAGCCACTGGGTGCCTTGGGGCCAATTACCAGGAGACTGAGAGTTGTATACCCGTTTTAACCTATAAAAGCCACTGGGTCATTTTGGGACAATTACCAGGAGACTGGGAGTTCTAGTCCCATCTTAACCCATGAAAGCCACCTGGGTGACTTTGGGCCAATCAGCAGGAGACTGAGAGTTTTAGACCTGGCATACCTCATGAAAACCAGCTGGGTGACTTTGGGCCAATTACCAAGAGACTCGGAATTCTAGTCCCGTCTTAGCCCAGGAAAGCCACCTGGGTGCCTTTGGGCCAATTACCAGGAGACTGAGAGTTGTATACCCGTCTTAACCTATAACAGCCACTTGATCATTTTGGACAAATTACCAGGAGACTGGGAGTTCTAGACCTGTCTTACCCCATGAAAGCCACCTGGGGCCTTTGAGCCAATTACCAGGAGACTGAGAGTTCTAGACATTTCTTACCCCATGAAAGCCAACTGGATGATTTTGGGCAAATTATCAGGAGACTGGGAGTTCTACACCTGTCTTAGCCCATAAAAGCCACTGGGTCATTTTGGGCCAATTACCAGGAGACTGGGAATTCAGTCCCGTCTTAGCCCATGAAAGCCACTGGGTCATTTTGGGCCAATTACCAGGAGACTGGGATTTCTCATGCCGTCTTAGGCCATGAAAGCCACTGGGTCATTTTGGGCCAATTACCAGGAGACTGAGAGTTCCAATCCCGTCTTAGCCTATGAAAGCCACTGGGTCATTTTGAGCCAATTACCAGGAGACTGGGAGTTCTAGTGCCGTCTTAGCCCATGAAAATCACGGGGTTATTTTGGGTCAATTACCAGGAGCCTGAGAGTTCTAGACTTTTCTTACCCATGAAAGCCACTGAGTCATTTTGGGCCAACTACCAGGAGACTGAGTGTTCCAGTCCCGTCTTAGCCCATGAAAGCCACTGGGTCATTTTGGGCCAGTTACCAGGAGACTGGGAATTCAGTCCCGTCTTAGCCCATGAAAGCCACTGGGTCATTTTGGGCCAAATACCAGGAGACTGAGAGTTCCAGTCCCGTCTTAGCCCATGAAAGCCACTGGGTCATTTTGTGCCAATTACCAGGAGACTGGTATTTGTAGTGTCGTCTTAGGCCATGAAAGCCACTGGGTCATTTTGGGCCAATTACCAGGAGACTGAGAGTTCCAGTCCTGTCTTAGCCCATGAAAGCCACTGGGTCATTTTGGGCCAATTACCAGGAGACTGAGAGTTCTAGTAGCATCTTAGCCGAAGAAAGCCATCAGGATCATTTTGGGCCAATTACCAGGAGAATGGGATTTCTATTGCCGTCTTAGGCCATGAAAGCCACTGGGTCATTTTGTGCCAATTACCAGGAGACTGGGATTTCTAGTACCGTCTTAGCCGATGAAAGCCTGCAGGGTCATTTTTGGCCAATTACCAGGAGACTGAGAGTTCTACTCCAATCTTAGCCCATGAAAGCCACTGGGTCATTTTGGGCCAATTACCAGTAGACTGAGAGTTCTAGTACTATCTTAGCCGATGAAAGCCTCCAGGGTCATTTTTGGCCAATTACCAGGAGACTGAGAGTTCTACTCCAATCTTAGCCCATGAAAGCCACTGGGTCATTTTGGGCCAATTACCAGAAGACTGAGAGTTCTAGTCCTGTCTTAGCCCATGAAAGCTGCTGGGTCATTTTGCGCCAATTACCAGGAGACTGAGAGTTCTAGTCCGCCCTAGCCCATGAAAGCCACTGGGTCATTTTGGGACAATTACCAGGAGACTGGGAGTTCTAGTCCCATCTTAACCCATGAAAGCCACCTGGGTGACTTTGGGCCAATCAGCAGGAGACTGAGAGTTTTAGACCTGGCATACCTCATGAAAGCCACCTGGGTGACTTTGGGCCAATTACCAAGAGACTCGGAATTCTAGTCCCGTCTTAACCGAGGAAAGCCACTGGGTGCCTTGGGGCCAATTACCAGGAGACTGAGAGTTGTATACCCGTTTTAACCTATAAAAGCCACTGGGTCATTTTGGGACAATTACCAGGAGACTGGGAGTTCTAGTCCCATCTTAACCCATGAAAGCCACCTGGGTGACTTTGGGCCAATCAGCAGGAGACTGAGAGTTTTAGACCTGGCATACCTCATGAAAACCAGCTGGGTGACTTTGGGCCAATTACCAAGAGACTCGGAATTCTAGTCCCGTCTTAGCCCAGGAAAGCCACCTGGGTGCCTTTGGGCCAATTACCAGGAGACTGAGAGTTGTATACCCGTCTTAACCTATAAAAGCCACTTGGTCATTTTGGACAAAGTACCAGGAGACTGGGAGTTCTAGACCTGTCTTACCCCATGAAAGCCACCTGGGGCCTTTGAGCCAATTACCAGGAGACTGAGAGTTCTAGACATTTCTTACCCCATGAAAGCCAACTGGATGATTTTGGGCAAATTATCAGGAGACTGGGAGTTCTACACCTGTCTTAGCCCATAAAAGCCACTGGGTCATTTTGGGCCAATTACCAGGAGACTGGGAATTCAGTCCCGTCTTAGCCCATGAAAGCCACTGGGTCATTTTGGGCCAATTATCAGGAGACTGGGATTTCTAATGCCGTCTTAGGCCATGAAAGCCACTGGGTCATTTTGGGCCAATTACCAGGAGACTGAGAGTTCTAGTAGCATCTTAGCCGAAGAAAGCCACCAGAGTCATTTTGGGCCAATTACCAGGAGACTGGGATTTCTAGTGCCGTCTTAGCCCATGAAAGCCACTGGGTCATTTTGGGCCAATTACCAGGAGACTGGGATTTCTAGTGCCGTCTTAGCCCATGAAAGCCGCTGGGTCATTTTGGGTCAATTACCAGGAGCCTGAGAGTTCTAGACTTTTCTTACCCATGAAAGCCACATGGGTGACTTTGGGCCAATTACCAGGAGACTGGGAGTCCTACACCTGTCTTAGCCCATAAAAGCCACTGGGTCATTTTGGGCCAATTACCAGGAGACTGAGAATTCTAGTCCCGTCTTAACCCATGAAAGCCACCTGGGTGACTTGGGCCAATTACCAAGAGATTGGGAGTTCTAGACCCTTCTTAGCCCATGAAAGCCACAGGGACATTTTGGGCCAATTACCAGGAGACAGAGTTCTAGACCTGTCTTACCCATGAAAGCCACTGGGTCATTTTGGGCCAATTACCAGGAGACTGGAAGTTCTAGAACCGTCTTTACCCATAAAAGCCACTGGGTCATTTTGGGCCAATTACCAGGGGACTGGGAGTTGTGGACCTTTCTTACCCGATGGAAGCTACCTGGGTGAATTTGGGCCAATTACCAGGAGAATGGGAGTCTAGTCCCGTATTAGCCCATGAAAGCCACTGGGTCATTTTGGGCCAATTACCAGGAGACTGGGATTTCTAGTGCCGTCTTAGGCCATGAAAGCCACTGGGTCATTTTGGGCCAATTACCAGGAGACTGAGAGTTCCAGTCCCGTCTTAGCCCATGAAAGCCACTGGGTCATTTTGGGCCAATTACCAGGAGACTGAGTGTTCTAGTCCCATCTTATGCCATGAACACCGCTCGGTAATTTTGGGCCAATTTTCAAGAGACTGAGATTTCTAGTCCGCCCTAGCCCATGAAAGCCACTGGGTCATTTTGGGACAATTACCAGGAGATTGGGAGTTCTAGTCCCATCTTAGCCCATGAAAGCCACCTGGGTGACTTTGGGCCAATCAGCAGGAGACTGAGAGTTTTAGACCTGGCATACCTCATGAAAGCCACCTGGGTGACTTTGGGCCAATTACCAAGAGACTCGGAATTCTAGTCCCGTCTTAGCCGAGGAAAGCCACCTGGGTGCCTTTTGGCCAATTACCAGGAGACTGAGAGTTGTATACCCGTCTTAACCTATAAAAGCCACTGGGTCATTTTGGGACAATTACCAGGAGACTGGGAGTTCTAGTCCCATCTTAACCCATGAAAGCCACCTGGGTGCCTTTGGGCCAATTACCAGGAGACTGCGAGTTGTATACCCGTCTTAACCTATAAAAGCCACTTGGTCATTTTGGACAAAGTACCAGGAGACTGGGAGTTCTAGACCTGTCTTACCCCATGAAAGCCACCTGGGGCCTTTGAGCCAATTACCAGGAGACTGAGAGTTCTAGACATTTCTTACCCCATGAAAGCCAACTGGATGATTTTGGGCAAATTATCAGGAGACTGGGAGTTCTACACCTATCTTAGCCCATAAAAGCCACTGGGTCATTTTGGGCCAATTATCAGGAGACTGGGAATTCAGTCCCGTCTTAGCCCATGAAAGCCACTGGGTCATTTTGGGCCAATTACCAGGAGACTGAGAGTTCTAGTATCATCTTAGCCGAAGAAAGCCACCAGGGTCATTTTGGGCCAATTACCAGGAGACTGGGATGTCTAGTGCAGTCTTAGGCCATGAAAGCCACTGGGTCATTTTGTGCCAATTACCAGGAGACTGGGATTTCTAGTGCCGTCTTAGCCCATGAAAGCCACTGGGTCATTTTGGGCCAATTACCAGGAGACTGGCAGTTCTAGTGCCATCTTAGCCCATGAAAGCCACTGGGTCATTTTGGGTCAATTACCAGGAGTCTGAGAGTTCCAGTCCTGTCTTAGCCTATGAAAGCCACTGGGTCATTTTGGGCCAATTACCAGGAGACTGGGAGTTCTAGTGCCGTCTTAGCCCATGAAAGTCACTGGGTTATTTTGGGTCAATTACCAGGAGCCTTAGAGTTCTAGACTTTTCTTACCCATGAAAGCCACTGAGTCATTTTGGGCCAACTACCAGGAGACTGAGTGTTCCAGTCCCGTCTTAGCCCATGAAAGCCACTGGGTCATTTTGTGCCAATTACCAGGAGACTGGGATTTCTAGTACCGTCTTAGCCGATGAAAGCCTGCAGGGTCATTTTTGGCCAATTACCAGGAGACTGAGAGTTCTACTCCAATCTTAGCCCATGAAAGCCACTGGGTCATTTTGGGCCAATTACCAGTAGATTGAGAGTTCTAGTACTATCTTAGCCGATGAAAGCCTCCAGGGTCATTTTTGGCCAATTACCAGGAGACTGAGAGTTCTACTCCAATCTTAGCCCATGAAAGCCACTGGGTCATTTTGGGTCAATTACCAGGAGTCTGAGAGTTCCAGTCCCGTCTTAGCCTATGAAAGCCACTGGGTCATTTTGGGCCAATTACCAGGAGACTGGGAGTTCTAGTGCCGTCTTAGCCCATGAGAGTCACTGGGTTATTTTGGGTCAATTACCAGGAGCCTGAGAGTTCTAGACTTTTCTTACCCATGAAAGCCACTGAGTCATTTTGGGCCAACTACCAGGAGACTGAGTGTTCCAGTCCCGTCTTAGCCCATGAAAGCCACTGGGTCATTTTGGGCCAATTACCAGGAGACTGAGATTTCTAGTAGCATCTTAGCCGAAGAAAGCCACTGGGTCATTTTGGACAAATTACCAGAAGACTGGGAGTTCTAGACCTGTCTAACCCCATGAAAGCCATCTGGGGGACTTTGAGCCAATTACCAGGAGACTGAGAGTTCTAGATATTTCTTACCCAATGAAAGCCACCTGGATGACTTTGGGCCAATTACCAGGAGACTGGGAGTTCTACACCTGTCTTAGGCCATGAAAGCTACTGGGTCATTTTGGGCCAATTACCAGGAGACTGAGAGTTCCTGTCCCGTCTTAGCCCATGAAAACCACTGGGTCATTTTGTGCCAATTACCAGGAGACTGGTATTTGTAGTGCCGTCTTAGGCCATGAAAGCCACTGGGTCATTTTGGGCCAATTACCAGGAGACTGAGAGTTCCAGTCCTGTCTTAGCCCATGAAAGCCACTGGGTCATTTTGGGCCAATTACCAGGAGACTGAGAGTTCTAGTAGCATCTTAGCCGAAGAAAGCCATCAGGATCATTTTGGGCCAATTACCAGGAGAATGGGATTTCTATTGCCGTCTTAGGCCATGAAAGCCACTGGGTCATTTTGTGCCAATTACCAGGAGACTGGGATTTCTAGTACCGTCTTAGCCGATGAAAGCCTGCAGGGTCATTTTTGGCCAATTACCAGGAGACTGAGAGTTCTACTCCAATCTTAGCCCATGAAAGCCACTGGGTCATTTTGGGCCAATTACCAGGAGACTGAGAGTTCTAGTCCGCCCTAGCCCATGAAAGCCACTGGGTCATTTTGGGACAATTACCAGGAGACTGGGAGTTCTAGTCCCATCTTAGCCCATGAAAGCCACCTGGGTGACTTTGGGCCAATCAGCAGGAGACTGAGAGTTTTAGACCTGGCATACCTCATGAAAGCCACCTGGGTGACTTTGGGCCAATTACCAAGAGACTCGGAATTCTAGTCCCGTCTTAGCCGAGGAAAGCCACTGGGTGCCTTGGGGCCAATTACCAGGAGACTGAGAGTTGTATACCCGTTTTAACCTATAAAAGCCACTGGGTCATTTTGGGACAATTACCAGGAGACTGGGAGTTCTAGTCCCATCTTAACCCATGAAAGCCACCTGGGTGACTTTGGGCCAATCAGCAGGAGACTGAGAGTTTTAGACCTGGCATACCTCATGAAAACCAGCTGGGTGACTTTGGGCCAATTACCAAGAGACTCGGAATTCTAGTCCCGTCTTAGCCCAGGAAAGCCACCTGGGTGCCTTTGGGCCAATTACCAGGAGACTGAGAGTTGTATACCCGTCTTAACCTATAAAAGCCACTTGATCATTTTGGACAAATTACCAGGAGACTGGGAGTTCTAGACCTGTCTTACCCCATGAAAGCCACCTGGGGCCTTTGAGCCAATTACCAGGAGACTGAGAGTTCTAGACATTTCTTACCCCATGAAAGCCAACTGGATGATTTTGGGCAAATTATCAGGAGACTGGGAGTTCAGTCCCGTCTTAGCCCATGAAAGCCACTGGGTCATTTTGGGCCAATTACCAGGAGACTGGGATTTCTCATGCCGTCTTAGGCCATGAAAGCCACTGGGTCATTTTGGGCCAATTACCAGGAGACTGAGAGTTCCAGTCCCGTCTTAGCCTATGAAAGCCACTGGGTCATTTTGAGCCAATTACCAGGAGACTGGGAGTTCTAGTGCCGTCTTAGCCCATGAAAATCACGGGGTTATTTTGGGTCAATTACCAGGAGCCTGAGAGTTCTAGACTTTTCTTACCCATGAAAGCCACTGAGTCATTTTGGGCCAACTACCAGGAGACTGAGTGTTCCAGTCCCGTCTTAGCCCATGAAAGCCACTGGGTCATTTTGGGCCAATTACCAGGAGACTGGGAATTCAGTCCCGTCTTAGCCCATGAAAGCCACTGGGTCATTTTGGGCCAATTACCAGGAGACTGAGAGTTCCAGTCCCGTCTTAGCCCATGAAAGCCACTGGGTCATTTTGTGCCAATTACCAGGAGACTGGTATTTGTAGTGTCGTCTTAGGCCATGAAAGCCACTGGGTCATTTTGGGCCAATTACCAGGAGACTGAGAGTTCCAGTCCTGTCTTAGCCCATGAAAGCCACTGGGTCATTTTGGGCCAATTACCAGGAGACTGAGAGTTCTAGTAGCATCTTAGCCGAAGAAAGCCATCAGGATCATTTTGGGCCAATTACCAGGAGAATGGGATTTCTATTGCCGTCTTAGGCCATGAAAGCCACTGGGTCATTTTGTGCCAATTACCAGGAGACTGGGATTTCTAGTACCGTCTTAGCCGATGAAAGCCTGCAGGGTCATTTTTGGCCAATTACCAGGAGACTGAGAGTTCTACTCCAATCTTAGCCCATGAAAGCCACTGGGTCATTTTGGGCCAATTACCAGTAGACTGAGAGTTCTAGTACTATCTTAGCCGATGAAAGCCTCCAGGGTCATTTTTGGCCAATTACCAGGAGACTGAGAGTTCTACTCCAATCTTAGCCCATGAAAGCCACTGGGTCATTTTGGGCCAATTACCAGAAGACTGAGAGTTCTAGTCCTGTCTTAGCCCATGAAAGCTGCTGGGTCATTTTGCGCCAATTACCAGGAGACTGAGAGTTCTAGTCCGCCCTAGCCCATGAAAGCCACTGGGTCATTTTGGGACAATTACCAGGAGACTGGGAGTTCTAGTCCCATCTTAGCCCATGAAAGCCACCTGGGTGACTTTGGGCCAATCAGCAGGAGACTGAGAGTTTTAGACCTGGCATACCTCATGAAAGCCACCTGGGTGACTTTGGGCCAATTACCAAGAGACTCAGAATTCTAGTCCCGTCTTAACCGAGGAAAGCCACTGGGTGCCTTGGGGCCAATTACCAGGAGACTGAGAGTTGTATACCCGTTTTAACCTATAAAAGCCACTGGGTCATTTTGGGACAATTACCAGGAGACTGGGAGTTCTAGTCCCATCTTAACCCATGAAAGCCACCTGGGTGACTTTGGGCCAATCAGCAGGAGACTGAGAGTTTTAGACCTGGCATACCTCATGAAAACCAGCTGGGTGACTTTGGGCCAATTACCAAGAGACTCGGAATTCTAGTCCCGTCTTAGCCCAGGAAAGCCACCTGGGTGCCTTTGGGCCAATTACCAGGAGACTGAGAGTTGTATACCCGTCTTAACCTATAAAAGCCACTTGGTCATTTTGGACAAATTACCAGGAGACTGGGAGTTCTAGACCTGTCTTACCCCATGAAAGCCACCTGGGGCCTTTGAGCCAATTACC
The DNA here is from genome assembly GCA_033807585.1 of Hydrophis major. Classification (NCBI taxonomy): domain Eukaryota; kingdom Metazoa; phylum Chordata; class Lepidosauria; order Squamata; family Elapidae; genus Hydrophis; species Hydrophis major. Next base: position 2,255,676 of record CM066343.1, on the reverse strand, counting down.
AGGAGACTGAGAGTTCTAGACATTTCTTACCCCATGAAAGCCAACTGGATGATTTTGGGCAAATTATCAGGAGACTGGGAGTTCTACACCTGTCTTAGCCCATAAAAGCCACTGGGTCATTTTGGGCCAATTACCAGGAGACTGGGAATTCAGTCCCGTCTTAGCCCATGAAAGCCACTGGGTCATTTTGGGCCAATTACCAGGAGACTGGGATTTCTAATGCCGTCTTAGGCCATGAAAGCCACTGGGTCATTTTGGGCCAATTACCAGGAGACTGAGAGTTCCAGTCCCGTCTTAGCCTATGAAAGCCACTGGATCATTTTGAGCCAATTACCAGGAGACTGGGAGTTCTAGTGCCGTCGTAGCCCATGAAAGTCACGGGGTTATTTTGGGTCAATTACCAGGAGCCTGAGAGTTCTAGACTTTTCTTACCCATGAAAGCCACTGAGTCATTTTGGGCCAACTACCAGGAGACTGAGTGTTCCAGTCCCGTCTTAGCCCATGAAAGCCACTGGGTCATTTTGGGCCAATTACCAGGAGACTGAGAGTTCTAGTAGCATCTTAGCCGAAGAAAGCCACTGGGTCATTTTGGACAAATTACCAGAAGACTGGGAGTTCTAGACCTGTCTTACCCCATGAAAGCCATCTGGGGGACTTTGAGCCAATTACCAGGAGACTGAGAGTTCTAGACATTTCTTACCCCATGAAAGGCACCTGGATGACTTTGGGCCAATTACCAGGAGACTGGGAGTTCTATACCTGTCTTAGGCCATGAAAGCCACTGGGTCATTTTGGGCCAATTACCAGGAGACTGAGAGTTCCAGTCCCGTCTTAGCCCATGAAAGCCACTGGGTCATTTTGTGCCCATTACCAGGCGACTGGTATTTGTAGTGTCGTCTTAGGCCATGAAAGCCACTGGGTCATTTTGGGCCAATTACCAGGAGACTGAGTGTTCCAGTAGCATCTTAGCCGAAGAAAGCCATCAGGGTCATTTTGGGCCAATTACCAGGAGAATGGGATTTTTAGTGCCATCTTAGGCCATGAAAGCCACTGGGTCATTTTGTGCCAATTACCAGGAGACTGGGATTTCTAGTACCGTCTTAGCCGATGAAAGCCTGCAGGGTCATTTTTGGCCAATTACCAGGAGACTGAGAGTTCTACTCCAATCTTAGCCCATGAAAGCCACTGGGTCATTTTGGGCCAATTACCAGTAGACTGAGAGTTCTAGTACTATCTTAGCCGATGAAAGCCTCCAGGGTCATTTTTGGCCAATTACCAGGAGACTGAGAGTTCTACTCCAATCTTAGCCCATGAAAGCCACTGGGTCATTTTGGGCCAATTACCAGAAGACTGAGAGTTCTAGTCCCGTCTTAGCCCATGAAAGCTGCTGGGTCATTTTGCGCCAATTACCAGGAGACTGAGAGTTCTAGTCCGCCCTAGCCCATGAAAGCCACTGGGACATTTTGGGACAATTACCAGGAGACTGGGAGTTCTAGTCCCATCTTAGCCCATGAAAGCCACCTGGGTGACTTTGGGCCAATCAGCAGGAGACTGAGAGATTTAGACCTGGCATACCTCATGAAAACCAGCTGGGTGACTTTGGGCCAATTACCAAGAGACTCGGAATTCTAGTCCCGTCTTAGCCCAGGAAAGCCACCTGGGTGCCTTTGGGCCAATTACCAGGAGACTGCGAGTTTATACCCGTCTTAACCTATAAAAGCCACTTGGTCATTTTGGACAAAGTACCAGGAGACTGGGAGTTCTAGACCTGTCTTACCCCATGAAAGCCACCTGGGGCCTTTGAGCCAATTACCAGGAGACTGAGAGTTCTAGACATTTCTTACCCCATGAAAGCCAACTGGATGATTTTGGGCAAATTATCAGGAGACTGGGAGTTCTACACCTGTCTTAGCCCATAAAAGCCACTGGGTCATTTTGGGCCAATTACCAGGAGACTGGGAATTCAGTCCCGTCTTAGCCCATGAAAGCCACTGGGTCATTTTGGGCCAATTACCAGGAGACTGAGAGTTCTAGTATCATCTTAGCCGAAGAAAGCCACCAGGGTCATTTTGGGCCAATTACCAGGAGACTGGGATGTCTAGTGCAGTCTTAGGCCATGAAAGCCACTGGGTCATTTTGTGCCAATTACCAGGAGACTGGGATTTCTAGTGCCGTCTTAGCCCATGAAAGCCACTGGGTCATTTTGGGCCAATTACCAGGAGACTGGCAGTTCTAGTGCCATCTTAGCCCATGAAAGCCACTGGGTCATTTTGGGTCAATTACCAGGAGTCTGAGAGTTCCAGTCCCGTCTTAGCCTATGAAAGCCACTGGGTCATTTTGGGCCAATTACCAGGAGACTGGGAGTTCTAGTGCCGTCTTAGCCCATGAAAGTCACTGGGTTATTTTGGGTCAATTACCAGGAGCCTGAGAGTTCTAGACTTTTCTTACCCATGAAAGCCACTGAGTCATTTTGGGCCAACTACCAGGAGACTGAGTGTTCCAGTCCCGTCTTAGCCCATGAAAGCCACTGGGTCATTTTGTGCCAATTACCAGGAGACTGGGATTTCTAGTACCGTCTTAGCCGATGAAAGCCTGCAGGGTCATTTTTGGCCAATTACCAGGAGACTGAGAGTTCTACTCCAATCTTAGCCCATGAAAGCCACTGGGTCATTTTGGGCCAATTACCAGTAGACTGAGAGTTCTAGTACTATCTTAGCCGATGAAAGCCTCCAGGGTCATTTTTGGCCAATTACCAGGAGACTGAGAGTTCTACTCCAATCTTAGCCCATGAAAGCCACTGGGTCATTTTGGGCCAACTACCAGGAGACTGAGTGTTCCAGTCCCGTCTTAGCCCATGAAAGCCACTGGGTCATTTTGGGCCAATTACCAGGAGACTGAGATTTCTAGTAGCATCTTAGCCGAAGAAAGCCACTGGGTCATTTTGGACAAATTACCAGAAGACTGGGAGTTCTAGACCTGTCTTACCCCATGAAAGCCATCTGGGGGACTTTGAGCCAATTACCAGGAGACTGAGAGTTCCAGATATTTCTTACCCAATGAAAGCCACCTGGATGACTTTGGGCCAATTACCAGGAGACTGGGAGTTCTATACCTGTCTTAGGCCATGAAAGCTACTGGGTCATTTTGGGCCAATTTACCAGGAGACTGAGAGTTCCAGTCCCGTCTTAGCCCATGAAAGCCACTGGGTCATTTTGTGCCAATTACCAGGAGACTGGTATTTGTAGTGTCGTCTTAGGCCATGAAAGCCACTGGGTCATTTTGGGCCAATTACCAGGAGACTGAGAGCTCCAGTCCTGTCTTAGCCCATGAAAGCCACTGGGTCATTTTGGGCCAATTACCAGGAGACTGAGAGTTCTAGTAGCATCTTAGCCGAAGAAAGCCATCAGGATCATTTTGGGCCAATTACCAGGAGACTGGGAGTTCTAGACCTGTCTTACCCCATGAAAGCCACCTGGGGCCTTTGAGCCAATTACCAGGAGACTGAGAGTTCTAGACATTTCTTATCCCATGAAAGCCAACTGGATGATTTTGGGCAAATTATCAGGAGACTGGGAGTTCTACACCTGCCTTAGCCCATAAAAGCCACTGGGTCATTTTGGGCCAATTACCAGGAGACTGGGAATTCAGTCCCGTCTTAGCCCATGAAAGCCACTGGGTCATTTTGGGCCAATTACCAGGAGACTGGGATTTCTAATGCCGTCTTAGGCCATGAAAGCCACTGGGTCATTTTGGGCCAATTACCAGGAGACTGAGAGTTCCAGTCCCGTCTTAGCCTATGAAAGCCACTGGATCATTTTGAGCCAATTACCAGGAGACTGGGAGTTCTAGTGCCGTCGTAGCCCATGAAAGTCACGGGGTTATTTTGGGTCAATTACCAGGAGCCTGAGAGTTCTAGACTTTTCTTACCCATGAAAGCCACTGAGTCATTTTGGGCCAACTACCAGGAGACTGAGTGTTCCAGTCCCGTCTTAGCCCATGAAAGCCACTGGGTCATTTTGGGCCAATTACCAGGAGACTGAGAGTTCTAGTAGCATCTTAGCCGAAGAAAGCCACTGGGTCATTTTGGACAAATTACCAGAAGACTGGGAGTTCTAGACCTGTCTTACCCCATGAAAGCCATCTGGGGGACTTTGAGCCAATTACCAGGAGACTGAGAGTTCTAGACATTTCTTACCCCATGAAAGCCACCTGGATGACTTTGGGCCAATTACCAGGAGACTGGGAGTTCTATACCTGTCTTAGGCCATGAAAGCCACTGGGTCATTTTGGGCCAATTACCAGGAGACTGAGAGTTCCAGTCCCGTCTTAGCCCATGAAAGCCACTGGGTCATTTTGTGCCCATTACCAGGCGACTGGTATTTGTAGTGTCGTCTTAGGCCATGAAAGCCACTGGGTCATTTTGGGCCAATTACCAGGAGACTGAGTGTTCCAGTAGCATCTTAGCCGAAGAAAGCCATCAGGGTCATTTTGGGCCAATTACCAGGAGAATGGGATTTTTAGTGCCATCTTAGGCCATGAAAGCCACTGGGTCATTTTGTGCCAATTACCAGGAGACTGGGATTTCTAGTACCGTCTTAGCCGATGAAAGCCTGCAGGGTCATTTTTGGCCAATTACCAGGAGACTGAGAGTTCTACTCCAATCTTAGCCCATGAAAGCCACTGGGTCATTTTGGGCCAATTACCAGTAGACTGAGAGTTCTAGTACTATCTTAGCCGATGAAAGCCTCCAGGGTCATTTTTGGCCAATTACCAGGAGACTGAGAGTTCTACTCCAATCTTAGCCCATGAAAGCCACTGGGTAATTTTGGGCCAATTACCAGAAGACTGAGAGTTCTAGTCCTGTCTTAGCCCATGAAAGCTGCTGGGTCATTTTGCGCCAATTACCAGGAGACTGAGAGTTCTAGTCCGCCCTAGCCCATGAAAGCCACTGGGACATTTTGGGACAATTACCAGGAGACTGGGAGTTCTAGTCCCATCTTAGCCCATGAAAGCCACCTGGGTGACTTTGGGCCAATCAGCAGGAGACTGAGAGATTTAGACCTGGCATACCTCATGAAAACCAGCTGGGTGACTTTGGGCCAATTACCAAGAGACTCGGAATTCTAGTCCCGTCTTAGCCCAGGAAAGCCACCTGGGTGCCTTTGGGCCAATTACCAGGAGACTGCGAGTTGTATACCCGTCTTAACCTATAAAAGCCACTTGGTCATTTTGGACAAAGTACCAGGAGACTGGGAGTTCTAGACCTGTCTTACCCCATGAAAGCCACCTGGGGCCTTTGAGCCAATTACCAGGAGACAGAGAGTTCTAGACATTTCTTACCCCATGAAAGCCAACTGGATGATTTTGGGCAAATTATCAGGAGACTGGGAGTTCTACACCTGTCTTAGCCCATAAAAGCCACTGGGTCATTTTGGGCCAATTACCAGGAGACTGGGAATTCAGTCCCGTCTTAGCCCATGAAAGCCACTGGGTCATTTTGGGCCAATTACCAGGAGACTGAGAGTTCTAGTATCATCTTAGCCGAAGAAAGCCACCAGGGTCATTTTGGGCCAATTACCAGGAGACTGGGATGTCTAGTGCAGTCTTAGGCCATGAAAGCCACTGGGTCATTTTGTGCCAATTACCAGGAGACTGGGATTTCTAGTGCCGTCTTAGCCCATGAAAGCCACTGGGTCATTTTGGGCCAATTACCAGGAGACTGGCAGTTCTAGTGCCATCTTAGCCCATGAAAGCCACTGGGTCATTTTGGGTCAATTACCAGGAGTCTGAGAGTTCCAGTCCCGTCTTAGCCTATGAAAGCCACTGGGTCATTTTGGGCCAATTACCAGGAGACTGGGAGTTCTAGTGCCGTCTTAGCCCATGAAAGTCACTGGGTTATTTTGGGTCAATTAACAGGAGCCTGAGAGTTCTAGACTTTTCTTACCCATGAAAGCCACTGAGTCATTTTGGGCCAACTACCAGGAGACTGAGTGTTCCAGTCCCGTCTTAGCCCATGAAAGCCACTGGGTCATTTTGTGCCAATTACCAGGAGACTGGGATTTCTAGTACCGTCTTAGCCGATGAAAGCCTGCAGGGTCATTTTTGGCCAATTACCAGGAGACTGAGAGTTCTACTCCAATCTTAGCCCATGAAAGCCACTGGGTCATTTTGGGCCAATTACCAGTAGACTGAGAGTTCTAGTACTATCTTAGCCGATGAAAGCCTCCAGGGTCATTTTTGGCCAATTACCAGGAGACTGAGAGTTCTACTCCAATCTTAGCCCATGAAAGCCACTGGGTCATTTTGGGCCAACTACCAGGAGACTGAGTGTTCCAGTCCCGTCTTAGCCCATGAAAGCCACTGGGTCATTTTGGGCCAATTACCAGGAGACTGAGATTTCTAGTAGCATCTTAGCCGAAGAAAGCCACTGGGTCATTTTGGACAAATTACCAGAAGACTGGGAGTTCTAGACCTGTCTTACCCCATGAAAGCCATCTGGGGGACTTTGAGCCAATTACCAGGAGACTGAGAGTTCCAGATATTTCTTACCCAATGAAAGCCACCTGGATGACTTTGGGCCAATTACCAGGAGACTGGGAGTTCTATACCTGTCTTAGGCCATGAAAGCTACTGGGTCATTTTGGGCCAATTTACCAGGAGACTGAGAGTTCCAGTCCCGTCTTAGCCCATGAAAGCCACTGGGTCATTTTGTGCCAATTACCAGGAGACTGGTATTTGTAGTGTCGTCTTAGGCCATGAAAGCCACTGGGTCATTTTGGGCCAATTACCAGGAGACTGAGAGTTCCAGTCCTGTCTTAGCCCATGAAAGCCACTGGGTCATTTTGGGCCAATTACCAGGAGACTGAGAGTTCTAGTAGCATCTTAGCCGAAGAAAGCCATCAGGATCATTTTGGGCCAATTACCAGGAGAATGGGATTTCTATTGCCGTCTTAGGCCATGAAAGCCACTGGGTCATTTTGTGCCAATTACCAGGAGACTGGGATTTCTAGTACCGTCTTAGCCGATGAAAGCCTGCAGGGTCATTTTTGGCCAATTACCAGGAGACTGAGAGTTCTACTCCAATCTTAGCCCATGAAAGCCACTGGGTCATTTTGGGCCAATTACCAGTAGACTGAGAGTTCTAGTACTATCTTAGCCGATGAAAGCCTCCAGGGTCATTTTTGGCCAATTACCAGGAGACTGAGAGTTCTACTCCAATCTTAGCCCATGAAAGCCACTGGGTCATTTTGGGCCAACTACCAGGAGACTGAGTGTTCCAGTCCCGTCTTAGCCCATGAAAGCCACTGGGTCATTTTGGGCCAATTACCAGGAGACTGAGATTTCTAGTAGCATCTTAGCCGAAGAAAGCCACTGGGTCATTTTGGACAAATTACCAGAAGACTGGGAGTTCTAGACCTGTCTTACCCCATGAAAGCCATCTGGGGGACTTTGAGCCAATTACCAGGAGACTGAGAGTTCTAGATATTTCTTACCCAATGAAAGCCACCTGGATGACTTTGGGCCAATTACCAGGAGACTGGGAGTTCTATACCTGTCTTAGGCCATGAAAGCTACTGGGTCATTTTGGGCCAATTACCAGGAGACTGAGAGTTCCAGTCCCGTCTTAGCCCATGAAAGCCACTGGGTCATTTTGTGCCAATTACCAGGAGACTGGTATTTGTAGTGTCGTCTTAGGCCATGAAAGCCACTGGGTCATTTTGGGCCAATTACCAGGAGACTGAGAGTTCCAGTCCTGTCTTAGCCCATGAAAGCCACTGGGTCATTTTGGGCCAATTACCAGGAGACTGAGAGTTCTAGTAGCATCTTAGCCGAAGAAAGCCATCAGGATCATTTTGGGCCAATTACCAGGAGAATGGGATTTCTATTGCCGTCTTAGGCCATGAAAGCCACTGGGTCATTTTGTGCCAATTACCAGGAGACTGGGATTTCTAGTACCGTCTTAGCCGATGAAAGCCTGCAGGGTCATTTTTGGCCAATTACCAGGAGACTGAGAGTTCTACTCCAATCTTAGCCCATGAAAGCCACTGGGTCATTTTGGGCCAATTACCAGTAGACTGAGAGTTCTAGTACTATCTTAGCCGATGAAAGCCTCCAGGGTCATTTTTGGCCAATTACCAGGAGACTGAGAGTTCTACTCCAATCTTAGCCCATGAAAGCCACTGGGTCATTTTGGGCCAACTACCAGGAGACTGAGTGTTCCAGTCCCGTCTTAGCCCATGAAAGCCACTGGGTCATTTTGGGCCAATTACCAGGAGACTGAGATTTCTAGTAGCATCTTAGCCGAAGAAAGCCACTGGGTCATTTTGGACAAATTACCAGAAGACTGGGAGTTCTAGACCTGTCTTACCCCATGAAAGCCATCTGGGGGACTTTGAGCCAATTACCAGGAGACTGAGAGTTCTAGATATTTCTTACCCAATGAAAGCCACCTGGATGACTTTGGGCCAATTACCAGGAGACTGGGAGTTCTATACCTGTCTTAGGCCATGAAAGCTACTGGGTCATTTTGGGCCAATTACCAGGAGACTGAGAGTTCCAGTCCCGTCTTAGCCCATGAAAGCCACTGGGTCATTTTGTGCCAATTACCAGGAGACTGGTATTTGTAGTGTCGTCTTAGGCCATGAAAGCCACTGGGTCATTTTGGGCCAATTACCAGGAGACTGAGAGTTCCAGTCCTGTCTTAGCCCATGAAAGCCACTGGGTCATTTTGGGCCAATTACCAGGAGACTGAGAGTTCTAGTAGCATCTTAGCCGAAGAAAGCCATCAGGATCATTTTGGGCCAATTACCAGGAGAATGGGATTTCTATTGCCGTCTTAGGCCATGAAAGCCACTGGGTCATTTTGTGCCAATTACCAGGAGACTGGGATTTCTAGTACCGTCTTAGCCGATGAAAGCCTGCAGGGTCATTTTTGGCCAATTACCAGGAGACTGAGAGTTCTACTCCAATCTTAGCCCATGAAAGCCACTGGGTCATTTTGGGCCAATTACCAGAAGACTGAGAGTTCTAGTCCTGTCTTAGCCCATGAAAGCTGCTGGGTCATTTTGCGCCAATTACCAGGAGACTGAGAGTTCTAGTCCGCCCTAGCCCATGAAAGGCACTGGGTCATTTTGGGACAATTACCAGGAGACTGGGAGTTCTAGTCCCATCTTAGCCCATGAAAGCCACCTGGGTGACTTTGGGCCAATCAGCAGGAGACTGAGAGTTTTAGACCTGGCATACCTCATGAAAGCCACCTGGGTGACTTTGGGCCAATTACCAAGAGACTCGGAATTCTAGTCCCGTCTTAGCCGAGGAAAGCCACTGGGTGCCTTGGGGCCAATTACCAGGAGACTGAGAGTTGTATACCCGTTTTAACCTATAAAAGCCACTGGGTCATTTTGGGACAATTACCAGGAGACTGGGAGTTCTAGTCCCATCTTAACCCATGAAAGCCACCTGGGTGACTTTGGGCCAATCAGCAGGAGACTGAGAGTTTTAGACCTGGCATACCTCATGAAAACCAGCTGGGTGACTTTGGGCCAATTACCAAGAGACTCGGAATTCTACTCCCGTCTTAGCCCAGGAAAGCCACCTGGGTGCCTTTGGGCCAATTACCAGGAGACTGAGAGTTGTATACCCGTCTTAACCTATAAAAGCCACTTGATCATTTTGGACAAATTACCAGGAGACTGGGAGTTCTAGACCTGTCTTACCCCATGAAAGCCACCTGGGGCCTTTGAGCCAATTACCAGGAGACTGAGAGTTCTAGACATTTCTTACCCCATGAAAGCCAACTGGATGATTTTGGGCAAATTATCAGGAGACTGGGAGTTCTACACCTGTCTTAGCCCATAAAAGCCACTGGGTCATTTTGGGCCAATTACCAGGAGACTGGGAATTCAGTCCCGTCTTAGCCCATGAAAGCCACTGGGTCATTTTGGGCCAATTACCAGGAGACTGGGATTTCTCATGCCGTCTTAGGCCATGAAAGCCACTGGGTCATTTTGGGTCAATTACCAGGAGACTGAGAGTTCCAGTCCCGTCTTAGCCTATGAAAGCCACTGGGTCATTTTGAGCCAATTACCAGGAGACTGGGAGTTCTAGTGACGTCTTAGCCCATGAAAATCACGGGGTTATTTTGGGTCAATTACCAGGAACCTGAGAGTTCTAGACTTTTCTTACCCATGAAAGCCACTGAGTCATTTTGGGCCAACTACCAGGAGACTGGGAATTCAGTCCCGTCTTAGCCCATGAAAGCCACTGGGTCATTTTGGGCCAATTACCAGGAGACTGAGAGTTCCAGTCCCGTCTTAGCCCATGAAAGCCACTGGGTCATTTTGTGCCAATTACCAGGAGACTGGTATTTGTAGTGTCGTCTTAGGCCATGAAAGCCACTGGGTCATTTTGGGCCAATTACCAGGAGACTGAGAGTTCCAGTCCTGTCTTAGCCCATGAAAGCCACTGGGTCATTTTGGGCCAATTACCAGGAGACTGAGAGTTCTAGTAGCATCTTAGCCGAAGAAAGCCATCAGGATCATTTTGGGCCAATTACCAGGAGAATGGGATTTCTATTGCCGTCTTAGGCCATGAAAGCCACTGGGTCATTTTGTGCCAATTACCAGGAGACTGGGATTTCTAGTACCGTCTTAGCCGATGAAAGCCTGCAGGGTCATTTTTGGCCAATTACCAGGAGACTGAGAGTTCTACTCCAATCTTAGCCCATGAAAGCCACTGGGTCATTTTGGGCCAATTACCAGTAGACTGAGAGTTCTAGTACTATCTTAGCCGATGAAAGCCTCCAGGGTCATTTTTGGCCAATTACCAGGAGACTGAGAGTTCTACTCCAATCTTAGCCCATGAAAGCCACTGGGTCATTTTGGGCCAATTACCAGAAGACTGAGAGTTCTAGTCCTGTCTTAGCCCATGAAAGCTGCTGGGTCATTTTGCGCCAATTACCAGGAGACTGAGAGTTCTAGTCCGCCCTAGCCCATGAAAGCCACTGGGTCATTTTGGGACAATTACCAGGAGACTGGGAGTTCTAGTCCCATCTTAGCCCATGAAAGCCACCTGGGTGACTTTGGGCCAATCAGCAGGAGACTGAGAGTTTTAGACCTGGCATACCTCATGAAAGCCACCTGGGTGACTTTGGGCCAATTACCAAGAGACTCGGAATTCTAGTCCCGTCTTAACCGAGGAAAGCCACTGGGTGCCTTGGGGCCAATTACCAGGAGACTGAGAGTTGTATACCCGTTTTAACCTATAAAAGCCACTGGGTCATTTTGGGACAATTACCAGGAGACTGGGAGTTCTAGTCCCATCTTAACCCATGAAAGCCACCTGGGTGACTTTGGGCCAATCAGCAGGAGACTGAGAGTTTTAGACCTGGCATACCTCATGAAAACCAGCTGGGTGACTTTGGGCCAATTACCAAGAGACTCGGAATTCTAGTCCCGTCTTAGCCCAGGAAAGCCACCTGGGTGCCTTTGGGCCAATTACCAGGAGACTGAGAGTTGTATACCCGTCTTAACCTATAAAAGCCACTTGGTCATTTTGGACAAATTACCAGGAGACTGGGAGTTCTAGACCTGTCTTACCCCATGAAAGCCACCTGGGGCCTTTGAGCCAATTACCAGGAGACTGAGAGTTCTAGACATTTCTTACCCCATGAAAGCCAACTGGATGATTTTGGGCAAATTATCAGGAGACTGGGAGTTCTATACCTGTCTTAGGCCATGAAAGCCACTGGGTCATTTTGGGCCAATTACCAGGAGACTGAGAGTTCCAGTCCCGTCTTAGCCCATGAAAGCCACTGGGTCATTTTGTGCCCATTACCAGGCGACTGGTATTTGTAGTGTCGTCTTAGGCCATGAAAGCCACTGGGTCATTTTGGGCCAATTACCAGGAGACTGAGTGTTCCAGTAGCATCTTAGCCGAAGAAAGCCATCAGGGTCATTTTGGGCCAATTACCAGGAGAATGGGATTTTTAGTGCCATCTTAGGCCATGAAAGCCACTGGGTCATTTTGTGCCAATTACCAGGAGACTGGGATTTCTAGTACCGTCTTAGCCGATGAAAGCCTGCAGGGTCATTTTTGGCCAATTACCAGGAGACTGAGAGTTCTACTCCAATCTTAGCCCATGAAAGCCACTGGGTCATTTTGGGCCAATTACCAGTAGACTGAGAGTTCTAGTACTATCTTAGCCGATGAAAGCCTCCAGGGTCATTTTTGGCCAATTACCAGGAGACTGAGAGTTCTACTCCAATCTTAGCCCATGAAAGCCACTGGGTAATTTTGGGCCAATTACCAGAAGACTGAGAGTTCTAGTCCTGTCTTAGCCCATGAAAGCTGCTGGGTCATTTTGCGCCAATTACCAGGAGACTGAGAGTTCTAGTCCGCCCTAGCCCATGAAAGCCACTGGGACATTTTGGGACAATTACCAGGAGACTGGGAGTTCTAGTCCCATCTTAGCCCATGAAAGCCACCTGGGTGACTTTGGGCCAATCAGCAGGAGACTGAGAGATTTAGACCTGGCATACCTCATGAAAACCAGCTGGGTGACTTTGGGCCAATTACCAAGAGACTCGGAATTCTAGTCCCGTCTTAGCCCAGGAAAGCCACCTGGGTGCCTTTGGGCCAATTACCAGGAGACTGCGAGTTGTATACCCGTCTTAACCTATAAAAGCCACTTGGTCATTTTGGACAAAGTACCAGGAGACTGGGAGTTCTAGACCTGTCTTACCCCATGAAAGCCACCTGGGGCCTTTGAGCCAATTACCAGGAGACAGAGAGTTCTAGACATTTCTTACCCCATGAAAGCCAACTGGATGATTTTGGGCAAATTATCAGGAGACTGGGAGTTCTACACCTGTCTTAGCCCATAAAAGCCACTGGGTCATTTTGGGCCAATTACCAGGAGACTGGGAATTCAGTCCCGTCTTAGCCCATGAAAGCCACTGGGTCATTTTGGGCCAATTACCAGGAGACTGAGAGTTCTAGTATCATCTTAGCCGAAGAAAGCCACCAGGGTCATTTTGGGCCAATTACCAGGAGACTGGGATGTCTAGTGCAGTCTTAGGCCATGAAAGCCACTGGGTCATTTTGTGCCAATTACCAGGAGACTGGGATTTCTAGTGCCGTCTTAGCCCATGAAAGCCACTGGGTCATTTTGGGCCAATTACCAGGAGACTGGCAGTTCTAGTGCCATCTTAGCCCATGAAAGCCACTGGGTCATTTTGGGTCAATTACCAGGAGTCTGAGAGTTCCAGTCCCGTCTTAGCCTATGAAAGCCACTGGGTCATTTTGGGCCAATTACCAGGAGACTGGGAGTTCTAGTGCCGTCTTAGCCCATGAAAGTCACTGGGTTATTTTGGGTCAATTAACAGGAGCCTGAGAGTTCTAGACTTTTCTTACCCATGAAAGCCACTGAGTCATTTTGGGCCAACTACCAGGAGACTGAGTGTTCCAGTCCCGTCTTAGCCCATGAAAGCCACTGGGTCATTTTGTGCCAATTACCAGGAGACTGGGATTTCTAGTACCGTCTTAGCCGATGAAAGCCTGCAGGGTCATTTTTGGCCAATTACCAGGAGACTGAGAGTTCTACTCCAATCTTAGCCCATGAAAGCCACTGGGTCATTTTGGGCCAATTACCAGTAGACTGAGAGTTCTAGTACTATCTTAGCCGATGAAAGCCTCCAGGGTCATTTTTGGCCAATTACCAGGAGACTGAGAGTTCTACTCCAATCTTAGCCCATGAAAGCCACTGGGTCATTTTGGGCCAACTACCAGGAGACTGAGTGTTCCAGTCCCGTCTTAGCCCATGAAAGCCACTGGGTCATTTTGGGCCAATTACCAGGAGACTGAGATTTCTAGTAGCATCTTAGCCGAAGAAAGCCACTGGGTCATTTTGGACAAATTACCAGAAGACTGGGAGTTCTAGACCTGTCTTACCCCATGAAAGCCATCTGGGGGACTTTGAGCCAATTACCAGGAGACTGAGAGTTCCAGATATTTCTTACCCAATGAAAGCCACCTGGATGACTTTGGGCCAATTACCAGGAGACTGGGAGTTCTATACCTGTCTTAGGCCATGAAAGCTACTGGGTCATTTTGGGCCAATTTACCAGGAGACTGAGAGTTCCAGTCCCGTCTTAGCCCATGAAAGCCACTGGGTCATTTTGTGCCAATTACCAGGAGACTGGTATTTGTAGTGTCGTCTTAGGCCATGAAAGCCACTGGGTCATTTTGGGCCAATTACCAGGAGACTGAGAGTTCCAGTCCTGTCTTAGCCCATGAAAGCCACTGGGTCATTTTGGGCCAATTACCAGGAGACTGAGAGTTCTAGTAGCATCTTAGCCGAAGAAAGCCATCAGGATCATTTTGGGCCAATTACCAGGAGAATGGGATTTCTATTGCCGTCTTAGGCCATGAAAGCCACTGGGTCATTTTGTGCCAATTACCAGGAGACTGGGATTTCTAGTACCGTCTTAGCCGATGAAAGCCTGCAGGGTCATTTTTGGCCAATTACCAGGAGACTGAGAGTTCTACTCCAATCTTAGCCCATGAAAGCCACTGGGTCATTTTGGGCCAATTACCAGTAGACTGAGAGTTCTAGTACTATCTTAGCCGATGAAAGCCTCCAGGGTCATTTTTGGCCAATTACCAGGAGACTGAGAGTTCTACTCCAATCTTAGCCCATGAAAGCCACTGGGTCATTTTGGGCCAACTACCAGGAGACTGAGTGTTCCAGTCCCGTCTTAGCCCATGAAAGCCACTGGGTCATTTTGGGCCAATTACCAGGAGACTGAGATTTCTAGTAGCATCTTAGCCGAAGAAAGCCACTGGGTCATTTTGGACAAATTACCAGAAGACTGGGAGTTCTAGACCTGTCTTACCCCATGAAAGCCATCTGGGGGACTTTGAGCCAATTACCAGGAGACTGAGAGTTCTAGATATTTCTTACCCAATGAAAGCCACCTGGATGACTTTGGGCCAATTACCAGGAGACTGGGAGTTCTATACCTGTCTTAGGCCATGAAAGCTACTGGGTCATTTTGGGCCAATTACCAGGAGACTGAGAGTTCCAGTCCCGTCTTAGCCCATGAAAGCCACTGGGTCATTTTGTGCCAATTACCAGGAGACTGGTATTTGTAGTGTCGTCTTAGGCCATGAAAGCCACTGGGTCATTTTGGGCCAATTACCAGGAGACTGAGAGTTCCAGTCCTGTCTTAGCCCATGAAAGCCACTGGGTCATTTTGGGCCAATTACCAGGAGACTGAGAGTTCTAGTAGCATCTTAGCCGAAGAAAGCCATCAGGATCATTTTGGGCCAATTACCAGGAGAATGGGATTTCTATTGCCGTCTTAGGCCATGAAAGCCACTGGGTCATTTTGTGCCAATTACCAGGAGACTGGGATTTCTAGTACCGTCTTAGCCGATGAAAGCCTGCAGGGTCATTTTTGGCCAATTACCAGGAGACTGAGAGTTCTACTCCAATCTTAGCCCATGAAAGCCACTGGGTCATTTTGGGCCAATTACCAGTAGACTGAGAGTTCTAGTACTATCTTAGCCGATGAAAGCCTCCAGGGTCATTTTTGGCCAATTACCAGGAGACTGAGAGTTCTACTCCAATCTTAGCCCATGAAAGCCACTGGGTCATTTTGGGCCAACTACCAGGAGACTGAGTGTTCCAGTCCCGTCTTAGCCCATGAAAGCCACTGGGTCATTTTGGGCCAATTACCAGGAGACTGAGATTTCTAGTAGCATCTTAGCCGAAGAAAGCCACTGGGTCATTTTGGACAAATTACCAGAAGACTGGGAGTTCTAGACCTGTCTTACCCCATGAAAGCCATCTGGGGGACTTTGAGCCAATTACCAGGAGACTGAGAGTTCTAGATATTTCTTACCCAATGAAAGCCACCTGGATGACTTTGGGCCAATTACCAGGAGACTGGGAGTTCTATACCTGTCTTAGGCCATGAAAGCTACTGGGTCATTTTGGGCCAATTACCAGGAGACTGAGAGTTCCAGTCCCGTCTTAGCCCATGAAAGCCACTGGGTCATTTTGTGCCAATTACCAGGAGACTGGTATTTGTAGTGTCGTCTTAGGCCATGAAAGCCACTGGGTCATTTTGGGCCAATTACCAGGAGACTGAGAGTTCCAGTCCTGTCTTAGCCCATGAAAGCCACTGGGTCATTTTGGGCCAATTACCAGGAGACTGAGAGTTCTAGTAGCATCTTAGCCGAAGAAAGCCATCAGGATCATTTTGGGCCAATTACCAGGAGAATGGGATTTCTATTGCCGTCTTAGGCCATGAAAGCCACTGGGTCATTTTGTGCCAATTACCAGGAGACTGGGATTTCTAGTACCGTCTTAGCCGATGAAAGCCTGCAGGGTCATTTTTGGCCAATTACCAGGAGACTGAGAGTTCTACTCCAATCTTAGCCCATGAAAGCCACTGGGTCATTTTGGGCCAATTACCAGAAGACTGAGAGTTCTAGTCCTGTCTTAGCCCATGAAAGCTGCTGGGTCATTTTGCGCCAATTACCAGGAGACTGAGAGTTCTAGTCCGCCCTAGCCCATGAAAGGCACTGGGTCATTTTGGGACAATTACCAGGAGACTGGGAGTTCTAGTCCCATCTTAGCCCATGAAAGCCACCTGGGTGACTTTGGGCCAATCAGCAGGAGACTGAGAGTTTTAGACCTGGCATACCTCATGAAAGCCACCTGGGTGACTTTGGGCCAATTACCAAGAGACTCGGAATTCTAGTCCCGTCTTAGCCGAGGAAAGCCACTGGGTGCCTTGGGGCCAATTACCAGGAGACTGAGAGTTGTATACCCGTTTTAACCTATAAAAGCCACTGGGTCATTTTGGGACAATTACCAGGAGACTGGGAGTTCTAGTCCCATCTTAACCCATGAAAGCCACCTGGGTGACTTTGGGCCAATCAGCAGGAGACTGAGAGTTTTAGACCTGGCATACCTCATGAAAACCAGCTGGGTGACTTTGGGCCAATTACCAAGA
The DNA here is from genome assembly GCA_033807585.1 of Hydrophis major. Taxonomy (NCBI): domain Eukaryota; kingdom Metazoa; phylum Chordata; class Lepidosauria; order Squamata; family Elapidae; genus Hydrophis; species Hydrophis major. The sequence goes on along the minus strand of CM066343.1, from coordinate 2,238,652 downwards.
GACTCGGAATTCTACTCCCGTCTTAGCCCAGGAAAGCCACCTGGGTGCCTTTGGGCCAATTACCAGGAGACTGAGAGTTGTATACCCGTCTTAACCTATAAAAGCCACTTGATCATTTTGGACAAATTACCAGGAGACTGGGAGTTCTAGACCTGTCTTACCCCATGAAAGCCACCTGGGGCCTTTGAGCCAATTACCAGGAGACTGAGAGTTCTAGACATTTCTTACCCCATGAAAGCCAACTGGATGATTTTGGGCAAATTATCAGGAGACTGGGAGTTCTACACCTGTCTTAGCCCATAAAAGCCACTGGGTCATTTTGGGCCAATTACCAGGAGACTGGGAATTCAGTCCCGTCTTAGCCCATGAAAGCCACTGGGTCATTTTGGGCCAATTACCAGGAGACTGGGATTTCTCATGCCGTCTTAGGCCATGAAAGCCACTGGGTCATTTTGGGTCAATTACCAGGAGACTGAGAGTTCCAGTCCCGTCTTAGCCTATGAAAGCCACTGGGTCATTTTGAGCCAATTACCAGGAGACTGGGAGTTCTAGTGACGTCTTAGCCCATGAAAATCACGGGGTTATTTTGGGTCAATTACCAGGAACCTGAGAGTTCTAGACTTTTCTTACCCATGAAAGCCACTGAGTCATTTTGGGCCAACTACCAGGAGACTGGGAATTCAGTCCCGTCTTAGCCCATGAAAGCCACTGGGTCATTTTGGGCCAATTACCAGGAGACTGAGAGTTCCAGTCCCGTCTTAGCCCATGAAAGCCACTGGGTCATTTTGTGCCAATTACCAGGAGACTGGTATTTGTAGTGTCGTCTTAGGCCATGAAAGCCACTGGGTCATTTTGGGCCAATTACCAGGAGACTGAGAGTTCCAGTCCTGTCTTAGCCCATGAAAGCCACTGGGTCATTTTGGGCCAATTACCAGGAGACTGAGAGTTCTAGTAGCATCTTAGCCGAAGAAAGCCATCAGGATCATTTTGGGCCAATTACCAGGAGAATGGGATTTCTATTGCCGTCTTAGGCCATGAAAGCCACTGGGTCATTTTGTGCCAATTACCAGGAGACTGGGATTTCTAGTACCGTCTTAGCCGATGAAAGCCTGCAGGGTCATTTTTGGCCAATTACCAGGAGACTGAGAGTTCTACTCCAATCTTAGCCCATGAAAGCCACTGGGTCATTTTGGGCCAATTACCAGTAGACTGAGAGTTCTAGTACTATCTTAGCCGATGAAAGCCTCCAGGGTCATTTTTGGCCAATTACCAGGAGACTGAGAGTTCTACTCCAATCTTAGCCCATGAAAGCCACTGGGTCATTTTGGGCCAATTACCAGAAGACTGAGAGTTCTAGTCCTGTCTTAGCCCATGAAAGCTGCTGGGTCATTTTGCGCCAATTACCAGGAGACTGAGAGTTCTAGTCCGCCCTAGCCCATGAAAGCCACTGGGTCATTTTGGGACAATTACCAGGAGACTGGGAGTTCTAGTCCCATCTTAGCCCATGAAAGCCACCTGGGTGACTTTGGGCCAATCAGCAGGAGACTGAGAGTTTTAGACCTGGCATACCTCATGAAAGCCACCTGGGTGACTTTGGGCCAATTACCAAGAGACTCGGAATTCTAGTCCCGTCTTAACCGAGGAAAGCCACTGGGTGCCTTGGGGCCAATTACCAGGAGACTGAGAGTTGTATACCCGTTTTAACCTATAAAAGCCACTGGGTCATTTTGGGACAATTACCAGGAGACTGGGAGTTCTAGTCCCATCTTAACCCATGAAAGCCACCTGGGTGACTTTGGGCCAATCAGCAGGAGACTGAGAGTTTTAGACCTGGCATACCTCATGAAAACCAGCTGGGTGACTTTGGGCCAATTACCAAGAGACTCGGAATTCTAGTCCCGTCTTAGCCCAGGAAAGCCACCTGGGTGCCTTTGGGCCAATTACCAGGAGACTGAGAGTTGTATACCCGTCTTAACCTATAAAAGCCACTTGGTCATTTTGGACAAATTACCAGGAGACTGGGAGTTCTAGACCTGTCTTACCCCATGAAAGCCACCTGGGGCCTTTGAGCCAATTACCAGGAGACTGAGAGTTCTAGACATTTCTTACCCCATGAAAGCCAACTGGATGATTTTGGGCAAATTATCAGGAGACTGGGAGTTCTACACCTGTCTTAGCCCATAAAAGCCACTGGGTCATTTTGGGCCAATTACCAGGAGACTGGGAATTCAGTCCCGTCTTAGCCCATGAAAGCCACTGGGTCATTTTGGGCCAATTACCAGGAGACTGGGATTTCTAATGCCGTCTTAGGCCATGAAAGCCACTGGGTCATTTTGGGCCAATTACCAGGAGACTGAGAGTTCTAGTAGCATCTTAGCCGAAGAAAGCCACCAGGGTCATTTTGGGCCAATTACCAGGAGACTGGGATTTCTAGTGCCGTCTTAGCCCATGAAAGCCACTGGGTCATTTTGGGCCAATTACCAGGAGACTGGGATTTCTAGTGCCGTCTTAGCCCATGAAAGCCGCTGGGTCATTTTGGGTCAATTACCAGGAGCCTGAGAGTTCTAGACTTTTCTTACCCATGAAAGCCACATGGGTGACTTTGGGCCAATTACCAGGAGACTGGGAGTCCTACACCTGTCTTAGCCCATAAAAGCCACTGGGTCATTTTCTGGCCAATTACCAGGAGACTGAGAATTCTAGTCCCGTCTTAACCCATGAAAGCCACCTGGGTGACTTTGGCCAATTACCAAGAGATTGGGAGTTCTAGACCCGTCTTAGCCCATGAAAGCCACTGGGACATTTTGGGCCAATTACCAGGAGACAGAGTTCTAGACCTGTCTTACCCATGAAAGCCACTGGGTCATTTTGGGCCAATTACCAGGAGACTGGAAGTTCTAGAACCGTCTTTACCCATAAAAGCCACTGGGTCATTTTGGGCCAATTACCAGGGGACTGGGAGTTGTGGACCTTTCTTACCCCATGGAAGCCACCTGGGTGAATTTGGGCCAATTACCAGGAGAATGGGAGTCTAGTCCCGTATTAGCCCATGAAAGCCACTGGGTCATTTTGGGCCAATTACCAGGAGACTGGGATTTCTAGTGCCGTCTTAGGCCATGAAAGCCACTGGGTCATTTTGGGCCAATTACCAGGAGACTGAGAGTTCCAGTCCCGTCTTAGCCCATGAAAGCCACTGGGTCATTTTGGGCCAATTACCAGGAGACTGAGTGTTCTAGTCCCATCTTATGCCATGAACACCGCTCGGTAATTTTGGGCCAATTTTCAAGAGACTGAGATTTCTAGTCCGCCCTAGCCCATGAAAGCCACTGGGTCATTTTGGGACAATTACCAGGAGATTGGGAGTTCTAGTCCCATCTTAGCCCATGAAAGCCACCTGGGTGACTTTGGGCCAATCAGCAGGAGACTGAGAGTTTTAGACCTGGCATACCTCATGAAAGCCACCTGGGTGACTTTGGGCCAATTACCAAGAGACTCGGAATTCTAGTCCCGTCTTAGCCCAGGAAAGCCACCTGGGTGCCTTTTGGCCAATTACCAGGAGACTGAGAGTTGTATACCCGTCTTAACCTATAAAAGCCACTGGGTCATTTTGGGACAATTACCAGGAGACTGGGAGTTCTAGTCCCATCTTAACCCATGAAAGCCACCTGGGTGTCTTTGGGCCAATTACCAGGAGACTGCGAGTTGTATACCCGTCTTAACCTATAAAAGCCACTTGGTCATTTTGGACAAAGTACCAGGAGACTGGGAGTTCTAGACCTGTCTTACCCCATGAAAGCCACCTGGGGCCTTTGAGCCAATTACCACGAGACTGAGAGTTCTAGACATTTCTTACCCCATGAAAGCCAACTGGATGATTTTGGGCAAATTATCAGGAGACTGGGAGTTCTACACCTGTCTTAGCCCATAAAAGCCACTGGGTCATTTTGGGCCAATTATCAGGAGACTGGGAATTCAGTCCCGTCTTAGCCCATGAAAGCCACTGGGTCATTTTGGGCCAATTACCAGGAGACTGAGAGTTCTAGTATCATCTTAGCCGAAGAAAGCCACCAGGGTCATTTTGGGCCAATTACCAGGAGACTGGGATGTCTAGTGCAGTCTTAGGCCATGAAAGCCACTGGGTCATTTTGTGCCAATTACCAGGAGACTGGGATTTCTAGTGCCGTCTTAGCCCATGAAAGCCACTGGGTCATTTTGGGCCAATTACCAGGAGACTGGCAGTTCTAGTGCCATCTTAGCCCATGAAAGCCACTGGGTCATTTTGGGTCAATTACCAGGAGTCTGAGAGTTCCAGTCCTGTCTTAGCCTATGAAAGCCACTGGGTCATTTTGGGCCAATTACCAGGAGACTGGGAGTTCTAGTGCCGTCTTAGCCCATGAAAGTCACTGGGTCATTTTGGGACAATTACCAGGAGACTGGGAGTTCTAGTCCCATCTTAGCCCATGAAAGCCACCTGGGTGACTTTGGGCCAATCAGCAGGAGACTGAGAGTTTTAGACCTGGCATACCTCATGAAAGCCACCTGGGTGACTTTGGGCCAATTACCAAGAGACTCGGAATTCTAGTCCCGTCTTAGCCGAGGAAAGCCACTGGGTGCCTTGGGGCCAATTACCAGGAGACTGAGAGTTGTATACCCGTTTTAACCTATAAAAGCCACTGGGTCATTTTGGGACAATTACCAGGAGACTGGGAGTTCTAGTCCCATCTTAACCCATGAAAGCCACCTGGGTGACTTTGGGCCAATCAGCAGGAGACTGAGAGTTTTAGACCTGGCATACCTCATGAAAACCAGCTGGGTGACTTTGGGCCAATTACCAAGAGACTCGGAATTCTAGTCCCGTCTTAGCCCAGGAAAGCCACCTGGGTGCCTTTGGGCCAATTACCAGGAGACTGAGAGTTGTATACCCGTCTTAACCTATAAAAGCCACTTGATCATTTTGGACAAATTACCAGGAGACTGGGAGTTCTAGACCTGTCTTACCCCATGAAAGCCACCTGGGGCCTTTGAGCCAATTACCAGGAGACTGAGAGTTCTAGACATTTCTTACCCCATGAAAGCCAACTGGATGATTTTGGGCAAATTATCAGGAGACTGGGAGTTCTACACCTGTCTTAGCCCATAAAAGCCACTGGGTCATTTTGGGCCAATTACCAGGAGACTGGGAATTCAGTCCCGTCTTAGCCCATGAAAGCCACTGGGTCATTTTGGGCCAATTACCAGGAGACTGGGATTTCTCATGCCGTCTTAGGCCATGAAAGCCACTGGGTCATTTTGGGTCAATTACCAGGAGACTGAGAGTTCCAGTCCCGTCTTAGCCTATGAAAGCCACTGGGTCATTTTGAGCCAATTACCAGGAGACTGGGAGTTCTAGTGCCGTCTTAGCCCATGAAAATCACGGGGTTATTTTGGGTCAATTACCAGGAGCCTGAGAGTTCTAGACTTTTCTTACCCATGAAAGCCACTGAGTCATTTTGGGCCAACTACCAGGAGACTGGGAATTCAGTCCCGTCTTAGCCCATGAAAGCCACTGGGTCATTTTGGGCCAATTACCAGGAGACTGAGAGTTCCAGTCCCGTCTTAGCCCATGAAAGCCACTGGGTCATTTTGTGCCAATTACCAGGAGACTGGTATTTGTAGTGTCGTCTTAGGCCATGAAAGCCACTGGGTCATTTTGGGCCAATTACCAGGAGACTGAGAGTTCCAGTCCTGTCTTAGCCCATGAAAGCCACTGGGTCATTTTGGGCCAATTACCAGGAGACTGAGAGTTCTAGTAGCATCTTAGCCGAAGAAAGCCATCAGGATCATTTTGGGCCAATTACCAGGAGAATGGGATTTCTATTGCCGTCTTAGGCCATGAAAGCCACTGGGTCATTTTGTGCCAATTACCAGGAGACTGGGATTTCTAGTACCGTCTTAGCCGATGAAAGCCTGCAGGGTCATTTTTGGCCAATTACCAGGAGACTGAGAGTTCTACTCCAATCTTAGCCCATGAAAGCCACTGGGTCATTTTGGGCCAATTACCAGTAGACTGAGAGTTCTAGTACTATCTTAGCCGATGAAAGCCTCCAGGGTCATTTTTGGCCAATTACCAGGAGACTGAGAGTTCTAGTAGCATCTTAGCCGAAGAAAGCCACCAGGGTCATTTTGGGCCAATTACCAGGAGACTGGGATTTCTAGTGCCATCTTAGCCCATGAAAGCCACTGGGTCATTTTGGGCCAATTACCAGGAGACTGGGATTTCTAGTGCCGTCTTAGCCCATGAAAGCCGCTGGGTCATTTTGGGTCAATTACCAGGAGCCTGAGAGTTCTAGACTTTTCTTACCCATGAAAGCCACATGGGTGACTTTGGGCCAATTACCAGGAGACTGGGAGTCCTACACCTGTCTTAGCCCATAAAAGCCACTGGGTCATTTTCTGGCCAATTACAAGGAGACTGAGAATTCTAGTCCCGTCTTAACCCATGAAAGCCACCTGGGTGACTTGGGCCAATTACCAAGAGATTGGGAGTTCTAGACCCGTCTTAGCCCATGAAAGCCACTGGGACATTTTGGGCCAATTACCAGGAGACAGAGTTCTAGACCTGTCTTACCCATGAAAGCCACTGGGTCATTTTGGGCCAATTACCAGGAGACTGGAAGTTCTAGAACCGTCTTTACCCATAAAAGCCACTGGGTCATTTTGGGCCAATTACCAGGGGACTGGGAGTTGTGGACCTTTCTTACCCCATGGAAGCCACCTGGGTGAATTTGGGCCAATTACCAGGAGAATGGGAGTCTAGTCCCGTATTAGCCCATGAAAGCCACTGGGTCATTTTGGGCCAATTACCAGGAGACTGGGATTTCTAGTGCCGTCTTAGGCCATGAAAGCCACTGGGTCATTTTGGGCCAATTACCAGGAGACTGAGAGCTCCAGTCCCGTCTTAGCCCATGAAAGCCACTGGGTCATTTTGGGCCAATTACCAGGAGACTGAGTGTTCTAGTCCCATCTTATGCCATGAACACCGCTCGGTAATTTTGGGCCAATTTTCAAGAGACTGAGATTTCTAGTCCGCCCTAGCCCATGAAAGCCACTGGGTCATTTTGGGACAATTACCAGGAGATTGGGAGTTCTAGTCCCATCTTAGCCCATGAAAGCCACCTGGGTGACTTTGGGCCAATCAGCAGGAGACTGAGAGTTTTAGACCTGGCATACCTCATGAAAGCCACCTGGGTGACTTTGGGCCAATTACCAAGAGACTCGGAATTCTAGTCCCGTCTTAGCCGAGGAAAGCCACCTGGGTGCCTTTTGGCCAATTACCAGGAGACTGAGAGTTGTGTACCCGTCTTAACCTATAAAAGCCACTGGGTCATTTTGGGACAATTACCAGGAGACTGGGAGTTCTAGTCCCATCTTAACCCATGAAAGCCACCTGGGTGTCTTTGGGCCAATTACCAGGAGACTGCGAGTTGTATACCCGTCTTAACCTATAAAAGCCACTTGGTCATTTTGGACAAAGTACCAGGAGACTGGGAGTTCTAGACCTGTCTTACCCCATGAAAGCCACCTGGGGCCTTTGAGCCAATTACCAGGAGACTGAGAGTTCTAGACATTTCTTACCCCATGAAAGCCAACTGGATGATTTTGGGCAAATTATCAGGAGACTGGGAGTTCTACACCTGTCTTAGCCCATAAAAGCCACTGGGTCATTTTGGGCCAATTATCAGGAGACTGGGAATTCAGTCCCGTCTTAGCCCATGAAAGCCACTGGGTCATTTTGGGCCAATTACCAGGAGACTGAGAGTTCTAGTATCATCTTAGCCGAAGAAAGCCACCAGGGTCATTTTGGGCCAATTACCAGGAGACTGGGATGTCTAGTGCAGTCTTAGGCCATGAAAGCCACTGAGTCATTTTGTGCCAATTACCAGGAGACTGGGATTTCTAGTGCCGTCTTAGCCCATGAAAGCCACTGGGTCATTTTGGGCCAATTACCAGGAGACTGGCAGTTCTAGTGCCATCTTAGCCCATGAAAGCCACTGGGTCATTTTGGGTCAATTACCAGGAGTCTGAGAGTTCCAGTCCTGTCTTAGCCTATGAAAGCCACTGGGTCATTTTGGGCCAATTACCAGGAGACTGGGAGTTCTAGTGCCGTCTTAGCCCATGAAAGTCACTGGGTTATTTTGGGTCAATTACCAGGAGCCTGAGAGTTCTAGACTTTTCTTACCCATGAAAGCCACTGAGTCATTTTGGGCCAAGTACCAGGAGACTGAGTGTTCCAGTCCCGTCTTAGCCCATGAAAGCCACTGGGTCATTTTGTGCCAATTACCAGGAGACTGGGATTTCTAGTACCGTCTTAGCCGATGAAAGCCTGCAGGGTCATTTTTGGCCAATTACCAGGAGACTGAGAGTTCTACTCCAATCTTAGCCCATGAAAGCCACTGGGTCATTTTGGGCCAATTACCAGTAGACTGAGAGTTCTAGTACTATCTTAGCCGATGAAAGCCTCCAGGGTCATTTTTGGCCAATTACCAGGAGACTGAGAGTTCTACTCCAATCTTAGCCCATGAAAGCCACTGGGTCATTTTGGGTCAATTACCAGGAGTCTGAGAGTTCCAGTCCTGTCTTAGCCTATGAAAGCCACTGGGTCATTTTGGGCCAATTACCAGGAGACTGGGAGTTCTAGTGCCGTCTTAGCCCATGAAAGTCACTGGGTTATTTTGGGTCAATTACCAGGAGCCTGAGAGTTCTAGACTTTTCTTACCCATGAAAGCCACTGAGTCATTTTGGGCCAACTACCAGGAGACTGAGTGTTCCAGTCCCGTCTTAGCCCATGAAAGCCACTGGGTCATTTTGGGCCAATTACCAGGAGACTGAGATTTCTAGTAGCATCTTAGCCGAAGAAAGCCACTGGGTCATTTTGGACAAATTACCAGAAGACTGGGAGTTCTAGACCTGTCTTACCCCATGAAAGCCATCTGGGGGACTTTGAGCCAATTACCAGGAGACTGAGAGTTCTAGATATTTCTTACCCAATGAAAGCCACCTGGATGACTTTGGGCCAATTACCAGGAGACTGGGAGTTCTATACCTGTCTTAGGCCATGAAAGCTACTGGGTCATTTTGGGCCAATTACCAGGAGACTGAGAGTTCCAGTCCCGTCTTAGCCCATGAAAGCCACTGGGTCATTTTGTGCCAATTACCAGGAGACTGGTATTTGTAGTGTCGTCTTAGGCCATGAAAGCCACTGGGTCATTTTGGGCCAATTACCAGGAGACTGAGAGTTCCAGTCCTGTCTTAGCCCATGAAAGCCACTGGGTCATTTTGGGCCAATTACCAGGAGACTGAGAGTTCTAGTAGCATCTTAGCCGAAGAAAGCCATCAGGATCATTTTGGGCCAATTACCAGGAGAATGGGATTTCTATTGCCGTCTTAGGCCATGAAAACCACTGGGTCATTTTGTGCCAATTACCAGGAGACTGGGATTTCTAGTACCGTCTTAGCCGATGAAAGCCTGCAGGGTCATTTTTGGCCAATTACCAGGAGACTGAGAGTTCTACTCCAATCTTAGCCCATGAAAGCCACTGGGTCATTTTGGGCCAATTACCAGAAGACTGAGAGTTCTAGTCCTGTCTTAGCCCATGAAAGCTGCTGGGTCATTTTGCGCCAATTACCAGGAGACTGAGAGTTCTAGTCCGCCCTAGCCCATGAAAGCCACTGGGTCATTTTGGGACAATTACCAGGAGACTGGGAGTTCTAGTCCCATCTTAGCCCATGAAAGCCACCTGGGTGACTTTGGGCCAATCAGCAGGAGACTGAGAGTTTTAGACCTGGCATACCTCATGAAAGCCACCTGGGTGACTTTGGGCCAATTACCAAGAGACTCGGAATTCTAGTCCCGTCTTAGCCGAGGAAAGCCACTGGGTGCCTTGGGGCCAATTACCAGGAGACTGAGAGTTGTATACCCGTTTTAACCTATAAAAGCCACTGGGTCATTTTGGGACAATTACCAGGAGACTGGGAGTTCTAGTCCCATCTTAACCCATGAAAGCCACCTGGGTGACTTTGGGCCAATCAGCAGGAGACTGAGAGTTTTAGACCTGGCATACCTCATGAAAACCAGCTGGGTGACTTTGGGCCAATTACCAAGAGACTCGGAATTCTAGTCCCGTCTTAGCCCAGGAAAGCCACCTGGGTGCCTTTGGGCCAATTACCAGGAGACTGAGAGTTGTATACCCGTCTTAACCTATAAAAGCCACTTGATCATTTTGGACAAATTACCAGGAGACTGGGAGTTCTAGACCTGTCTTACCCCATGAAAGCCACCTGGGGCCTTTGAGCCAATTACCAGGAGACTGAGAGTTCTAGACATTTCTTACCCCATGAAAGCCAACTGGATGATTTTGGGCAAATTATCAGGAGACTGGGAGTTCTACACCTGTCTTAGCCCATAAAAGCCACTGGGTCATTTTGGGCCAATTACCAGGAGACTGGGAATTCAGTCCCGTCTTAGCCCATGAAAGCCACTGGGTCATTTTGGGCCAATTACCAGGAGACTGGGATTTCTCATGCCGTCTTAGGCCATGAAAGCCACTGGGTCATTTTGGGCCAATTACCAGGAGACTGAGAGTTCCAGTCCCGTCTTAGCCTATGAAAGCCACTGGGTCATTTTGAGCCAATTACCAGGAGACTGGGAGTTCTAGTGCCGTCTTAGTCCATGAAAATCACGGGGTTATTTTGGGTCAATTACCAGGAGCCTGAGAGTTCTAGACTTTTCTTACCCATGAAAGCCACTGAGTCATTTTGGGCCAACTACCAGGAGACTGAGTGTTCCAGTCCCGTCTTAGCCCATGAAAGCCACTGGGTCATTTTGGGCCAATTACCAGGAGACTGGGAATTCAGTCCCGTCTTAGCCCATGAAAGCCACTGGGTCATTTTGGGCCAATTACCAGGAGACTGAGAGTTCCAGTCCCGTCTTAGCCCATGAAAGCCACTGGGTCATTTTGTGCCAATTACCAGGAGACTGGTATTTGTAGTGTCGTCTTAGGCCATGAAAGCCACTGGGTCATTTTGGGCCAATTACCAGGAGACTGAGAGTTCCAGTCCTGTCTTAGCCCATGAAAGCCACTGGGTCATTTTGGGCCAATTACCAGGAGACTGAGAGTTCTAGTAGCATCTTAGCCGAAGAAAGCCATCAGGATCATTTTGGGCCAATTACCAGGAGAATGGGATTTCTATTGCCGTCTTAGGCCATGAAAGCCACTGGGTCATTTTGTGCCAATTACCAGGAGACTGGGATTTCTAGTACCGTCTTAGCCGATGAAAGCCTGCAGGGTCATTTTTGGCCAATTACCAGGAGACTGAGAGTTCTACTCCAATCTTAGCCCATGAAAGCCACTGGGTCATTTTGGGCCAATTACCAGTAGACTGAGAGTTCTAGTACTATCTTAGCCGATGAAAGCCTCCAGGGTCATTTTTGGCCAATTACCAGGAGACTGAGAGTTCTACTCCAATCTTAGCCCATGAAAGCCACTGGGTCATTTTGGGCCAATTACCAGAAGACTGAGAGTTCTAGTCCTGTCTTAGCCCATGAAAGCTGCTGGGTCATTTTGCGCCAATTACCAGGAGACTGAGAGTTCTAGTCCGTCCTTGCCCATGAAAGCCACTGGGTCATTTTGGGACAATTACCAGGAGACTGGGAGTTCTAGTCCCATCTTAGCCCATGAAAGCCACCTGGGTGACTTTGGGCCAATCAGCAGGAGACTGAGAGTTTTAGACCTGGCATACCTCATGAAAGCCACCTGGGTGACTTTGGGCCAATTACCAAGAGACTCGGAATTCTAGTCCCGTCTTAACCGAGGAAAGCCACTGGGTGCCTTGGGGCCAATTACCAGGAGACTGAGAGTTGTATACCCGTTTTAACCTATAAAAGCCACTGGGTCATTTTGGGACAATTACCAGGAGACTGGGAGTTCTAGTCCCATCTTAACCCATGAAAGCCACCTGGGTGACTTTGGGCCAATCAGCAGGAGACTGAGAGTTTTAGACCTGGCATACCTCATGAAAACCAGCTGGGTGACTTTGGGCCAATTACCAAGAGACTCGGAATTCTAGTCCCGTCTTAGCCCAGGAAAGCCACCTGGGTGCCTTTGGGCCAATTACCAGGAGACTGAGAGTTGTATACCCGTCTTAACCTATAAAAGCCACTTGGTCATTTTGGACAAATTACCAGGAGACTGGGAGTTCTAGACCTGTCTTACCCCATGAAAGCCACCTGGGGCCTTTGAGCCAATTACCAGGAGACTGAGAGTTCTAGACATTTCTTACCCCATGAAAGCCAACTGGATGATTTTGGGCAAATTATCAGGAGACTGGGAGTTCTACACCTGTCTTAGCCCATAAAAGCCACTGGGTCATTTTGGGCCAATTACCAGGAGACTGGGAATTCAGTCCCGTCTTAGCCCATGAAAGCCACTGGGTCATTTTGGGCCAATTACCAGAAGACTGGGATTTCTAATGCCGTCTTAGGCCATGAAAGCCACTGGGTCATTTTGGGCCAATTACCAGGAGACTGAGAGTTCCAGTCCCGTCTTAGCCTATGAAAGCCACTGGATCATTTTGAGCCAATTACCAGGAGACTGGGAGTTCTAGTGCCGTCTTAGCCCATGAAAGTCACGGGGTTATTTTGGGTCAATTACCAGGAGCCTGAGAGTTCTAGACTTTTCTTACCCATGAAAGCCACTGAGTCATTTTGGGCCAACTACCAGGAGACTGAGTGTTCCAGTCCCGTCTTAGCCCATGAAAGCCACTGGGTCATTTTGGGCCAATTACCAGGAGACTGAGAGTTCTAGTAGCATCTTAGCCGAAGAAAGCCACTGGGTCATTTTGGACAAATTACCAGAAGACTGGGAGTTCTAGACCTGTCTTACCCCATGAAAGCCATCTGGGGGACTTTGAGCCAATTACCAGGAGACTGAGAGTTCTAGACATTTCTTACCCCATGAAAGCCACCTGGATGACTTTGGGCCAATTACCAGGAGACTGGGAGTTCTATACCTGTCTTAGGCCATGAAAGCCACTGGGTCATTTTGGGCCAATTACCAGGAGACTGAGAGTTCCAGTCCCGTCTTAGCCCATGAAAGCCACTGGGTCATTTTGTGCCCATTACCAGGCGACTGGTATTTGTAGTGTCGTCTTAGGCCATGAAAGCCACTGGGTCATTTTGGGCCAATTACCAGGAGACTGAGTGTTCCAGTAGCATCTTAGCCGAAGAAAGCCATCAGGGTCATTTTGGGCCAATTACCAGGAGAATGGGATTTTTAGTGCCATCTTAGGCCATGAAAGCCACTGGATCATTTTGTGCCAATTACCAGGAGACTGGGATTTCTAGTACCGTCTTAGCCGATGAAAGCCTGCAGGGTCATTTTTGGCCAATTACCAGGAGACTGAGAGTTCTACTCCAATCTTAGCCCATGAAAGCCACTGGGTCATTTTGGGCCAATTACCAGTAGACTGAGAGTTCTAGTACTATCTTAGCCGATGAAAGCCTCCAGGGTCATTTTTGGCCAATTACCAGGAGACTGAGAGTTCTACTCCAATCTTAGCCCATGAAAGCCACTGGGTCATTTTGGGCCAATTACCAGAAGACTGAGAGTTCTAGTCCCGTCTTAGCCCATGAAAGCTGCTGGGTCATTTTGCGCCAATTACCAGGAGACTGAGAGTTCTAGTCCGCCCTAGCCCATGAAAGCCACTGGGACATTTTGGGACAATTACCAGGAGACTGGGAGTTCTAGTCCCATCTTAGCCCATGAAAGCCACCTGGGTGACTTTGGGCCAATCAGCAGGAGACTGAGAGTTTTAGACCTGGCATACCTCATGAAAGCCACCTGGGTGACTTTGGGCCAATTACCAAGAGACTCCGAATTCTAGTCCCGTCTTAGCCGAGGAAAGCCACTGGGTGCCTTGGGGCCAATTACCAGGAGACTGAGAGTTGTACACCCGTTTTAACCTATAAAAGCCACTGGGTCATTTTGGGACAATTACCAGGAGACTGGGAGTTCTAGTCCCATCTTAACCCATGAAAGCCACCTGGGTGACTTTGGGCCAATCAGCAGGAGACTGAGAGATTTAGACCTGGCATACCTCATGAAAACCAGCTGGGTGACTTTGGGCCAATTACCAAGAGACTCAGAATTCTAGTCCCGTCTTAGCCCAGGAAAGCCACCTGGGTGCCTTTGGGCCAATTACCAGGAGACTGAGTTGTATACCCGTCTTAACCTATAAAAGCCACTTGGTCATTTTGGACAAAGTACCAGGAGACTGGGAGTTCTAGACCTGTCTTACCCCATGAAAGCCACCTGGGGCCTTTGAGCCAATTACCAGGAGACTGAGAGTTCTAGACATTTCTTACCCCATGAAAGCCAACTGGATGATTTTGAGCAAATTATCAGGAGACTGGGAGTTCTACACCTGTCTTAGCCCATAAAAGCCACTGGGTCATTTTGGGCCAATTACCAGGAGACTGGGAATTCAGTCCCGTCTTAGCCTATGAAAGCCACTGGGTCATTTTGGGCCAATAACCAGGAGACTGAGAGTTCTAGTATCATCTTAGCCGAAGAAAGCCACCAGGGTCATTTTGGGCCAATTACCAGGAGACTGGGATGTCTAGTGCAGTCTTAGGCCATGAAAGCCACTGGGTCATTTTGTGCCAATTACCAGGAGACTGGGATTTCTAGTGCCGTCTTAGCCCATGAAAGCCACTGGGTCATTTTGGGCCAATTACCAGGAGACTGGCAGTTCTAGTGCCATCTTAGCCCATGAAAGCCACTGGGTCATTTTGGGTCAATTACCAGGAGTCTGAGAGTTCTAGACTTTTCTTACCCATGAAAGCCGCATGGGTGACTTTGGGCCAATTACCAGGAGACTGGGAGTTCTAATGCCGTCTTAGCCCATGAAAGCCACTGGGTCATTTTGGGTCAATTACCAGGAGCCTGAGTGTTCTGGACTTTTCTTACCCATGAAAGCCGCATGGGTGACTTTGGGCCAATTACCAGGAGACTGGGAGTTCTACACCTGTCTTAGCCCATAAAAGCCACTGGGTCATTTTGGGCCAATTACCAGTTGACTGGGAGTTCTAGTACCGTCTTAGCCCATTAAAGCCACTGGGTCATTTTGGGCCAATTACCAGGAGACTGGCAGTTCTAGTGCCGTCTTAGCTTATGAAAGCCACTGGATCATTTTGGGTCAATTACCAGGTGCCTGAGAGTTCTAGACTTTTCTTACCCATGAAAGCCACATGGGTGACTTTGGGCCAATTACCAGGAGACTGGGAGTTCTAGAACCGTCTTTACCTATAAAAGCCACGGGGTCATTTTGGGCCAATTACCAGGGGACTGGGAGTTGTGGACCTTTCTTACCTCATGGAGGCCACCTGGGTGAATTTGGGCCAATTACCAGGAGACTGGGAGTTCTACACCTGTCTTAGCCCATGAAAGCCACTGGGTCATATTTGGCCAATTACCCGGAGAATGGGAGTTCTAGTCCCGTATTAGCCCATGAAAGCCACTGGGTCATTTTGGGCCAATTACCAGGAGACTGGGATTTCTAGTGCCGTCTTAGGCCATGAAAGCCACTGGGTCATTTTGGGCCAATTACCAGGAGACTGAGAGTTCTAGACCCGTCGTAGCCCACGAAAGCCATTGGGTCATTTTGGGCCAATTACCAGGAGACTGGGAATTCAGTCCCGTCTTAGCCCATGAAAGCCACTGGGTCATTTTGGGCCAATTACCAAGAGACTGAGAGTTCTAGTAGCATCTTAGCCGAAGAAAGCCACCAGGGTCATTTTGGGCCAATTACCAGGAGACTGAGAGTTCTAGACCCGTCTTAGCCCATGAAAGCCACTGGGACATTTTGGGCCAATTACCAGGAGACTGAGAGTTCTAGAACCGTCTTTACCCATAAAAGCCATGGGGTCATTTTGGGCCAATTACCAGGGGACTGGGAGTTGTGGACCTTTCTTACCCCATGGAAGCCACCTGGGTGAATTTGGGCCAATTACCAGGAGAATTGGAGTTCTACACCTGTCTTAGCCCATGAAAGCCACTGGGTCATATTGGGCCAATTACCCGGAGAATGGGAGTTCTACACCTGTCTTAGGCCATGAAAGCCACTGGGTCATTTTGGGCCAATTACCAGGAGACTGAGAGTTCCAGTCCCGTCTTAGCCTATGAAAACCACTGGGTCATTTTGGGCCAATTACCAGGAGACTGGGAGTTCTAGTGCCGTCTTAGCCCATGAAAGTCACTGGGTTATTTTGGGTCAATTACCAGGAGCCTGAGAGTTCTAGACTTTTCTTACCCATGAAAGCCACTGAGTCATTTTGGGCCAACTACCAGGAGACTGAGTGTTCCAGTCCCGTCTTAGCCCATGAAAGCCACTGGGTCATTTTGGGCCAATTACCAGGAGACTGAGAGTTCTAGTAGCATCTTAGCCGAAGAAAGCCACTGGGTCATTTTGGACAAATTACCAGAAGACTGGGAGTTCTAGTGCCGTCTTAGCCCATGAAAGTCACTGGGTTATTTTGGGTCAATTACCAGGAGCCTGAGAGTTCTAGACATTTCTTACCCCATGAAAGCCACCTGGATGACTTTGGGCCAATTACCAGGAGACTGGGAGTTCTATACCTGTCTTAGCCCATAAAAGCACTGGGTCATTTTGGGCCAATTACCAGGAGACTGGGAATTCAGTCCCGTCTTAGCCCATGAAAGCCACTGGGTCATTTTGGGCCAATTACCAGGAGACTGAGAGTTCTAGTAGCATCTTAGCCGAAGAAAGCCACCAGGGTCATTTTGGGCCAATTACCAGGAGACTGGGATTTCTAGTACCGTCTTAGCCCATGAAAGCCACTGGGTCATTTTGGGCCAATTACCAGGAGACTGGGAGTTCTAGTGCCGTCTTAGCCCATGAAAGCCGCTGGGTCATTTTGGGTCAATTACCAGGAGACTGAGAGTTCTAGACTTTTCTTACCCATGAAAGCCACATGGGTGACTTTGGGCCAATTACCAGGAGACTGGGAGTCCTACACCTGTCTTAGCCCATAAAAGCCACTGGGTCATTTTGGGCCAATTACCAGGAGACTGAGAATTCTAGTCCCGTCTTAACCCATGAAAGCCACCTGGGTGACTTGGGCCAATTACCAAGAGATTGGGAGTTCTAGACCCGTCTTAGCCCATGAAAGCCACTGGGACATTTTGGGCCAATTACCAGGAGACAGAGTTCTAGACCTGTCTTACCCATGAAAGCCACTGGGTCATTTTGGGCCAATTACCAGCAGACTGGAAGTTCTAGAACCGTCTTTACCCATAAAAGCCACTGGGTCATTTTGGGCCAATTACCAGGGGACTGGGAGTTGTGGACCTTTCTTACCCCATGGAAGCCACCTGGGTGAATTTGGGCCAATTACCAGGAGAATGGGAGTCTAGTCCCGTATTAGCCCATGAAAGCCACTGGGTCATTTTGGGCGAATTACCAGGAGACTGGGATTTCTAGTGCCGTCTTAGGCCATGAAAGCCAATGGGTCATTTTGGGCCAATTACCAGGAGACTGAGAGTTCCAGTCCCGTCTTAGCCCATGAAAGCCACTGGGTCATTTTGGGCCAATTACCAGGAGACTGAGTGTTCTAGTCCCATCTTATGCCATGAACACCGCTCGGTCATTTTGGGCCAATTTTCAAGAGACTGAGATTTCTAGTCCGTCCTAGCCCATGAAAGCCACTGGGTCATTTTGGGACAATTACCAGGAGATTGGGAGTTCTAGTCCCATCTTAGCCCATGAAAGCCACCTGGGTGACTTTGGGCCAATCAGCAGGAGACTGAGAGTTTTAGACCTGGCATACCTCATGAAAGGCACCTGGGTGACTTTGGGCCAATAACCAAGAGACTCGGAATTCTAGTCCCGTCTTAGCCGAGGAAAGCCACCTGGGTGCCTTTGGGCCAATTACCAGGAGACTGAGAGTTGTATACCCGTCTTAACCTACAAAAGCCACTGGGTCATTTTGGGACAATTACCAGGAGACTGGGAGTTCTAGTCCCATCTTAACCCATGAAAGCCACCTGGGTGACTTTGGGCCAATCAGCAGGAGACTGAGAGTTTTAGACCTGGCATACCTTATGAAAACCAGCTGGGTGACTTTGGGCCAATTACCAAGAGACTCGGAAATCTAGTCCCGTATTAGCCCAGGAAAGCCACCTGGGTGCCTTTGGGCCAATTACCAGGAGACTGAGAGTTGTATACCCGTCTTAACCGAAAAAAAGCCACTTGGTCATTTTGGACAAAGTACCAGGAGACTGGGAGTTCTAGACCTGTCTTACCCCATGAAAGCCACCTGGGGCCTTTGAGCCAATTACCAGGAGACTGAGAGTTCTAGACATTTCTTACCCCATGAAAGCCAACTGGATGATTTTGGGCAAATTATCAGGAGACTGGGAGTTCTACACCTGTCTTAGCCCATAAAAGCCACTGGGTCATTTTGGGCCAATTACCAGGACACTGGGAATTCAGTCCCGTCTTAGCCCATGAAAGCCACTGGGTCATTTTGGGCCAATTACCAGGAGACTGAGAGTTCTAGTTTCATCTTAGCCGAAGAAAGCCACCAGGGTCATTTTGGACCAATTACCAGGAGACTGGGATGTCTAGTGCAGTCTTAGGCCATGAAAGCCACTGGGTCATTTTGTGCCAATTACCAGGAGACTGGGATTTCTAGTGCCGTCTTAGCCCATGAAAGCCACTGGGTCATTTTGGGCCAATTACCAGGAGACTGGCAGTTCTAGTGCCATCTTAGCCCATGAAAGCCACTGGGTCATTTTGGGTCAATTACCAGGAGTCTGAGAGTTCTAGACTTTTCTTACCCATGAAAGCCGCATGGGTGACTTTGGGCCAATTACCAGGAGACTGGGAGTTCTAATGCCGTCTTAGCCCATGAAAGCCACTGGGTCATTTTGGGTCAATTACCAGGAGCCTGAGTGTTCTGGACATTTCTTACCCATGAAAGCCACATGGGTGACTTTGGGCCAATTACCAGGAGACTGGGAGTTCTACACCTGTCTTAGCCCATAAAAGCCACTGGGTCATTTTGGGCCAATTACCAGTTGACTGGGAGTTCTAGTACCGTCTTAGCCCATGAAAGCCACAGGTTCATTTTGGGCCAATTACCAAGAAACTGGGAGTTCTATTCCTGTGTTAGCCGATGAAAGCCACTGGGTCATTTTGGTCCAATTACCAGGAGACTGGCAGTTCTAGTGCCGTCTTAGCTTATGAAAGCCACTGGATCATTTTTGGTCAATTACCAGGAGACTGAGAGTTCTAGACCCGTCGTTGCCCACGAAAGCCATTGGGTCATTTTGGGCCAATTACCAGGAGACTGGGAATTCAGTCCCGTCTTAGCCCATGAAAGCCACTGTGTCATTTTGGGCCAATTACCAAGAGACTGAGAGTTCTAGTAGCATCTTAGCCGAAGAAAGCCCCCAGGGTCATTTTGGGCCAATTACCAGGAGACTGGGATTTCTACTGCCGTCTCAGACCATGAAAGCCACTGGGTCATTTTGGGCCAATTACCAGGAGACTGGTATTTCTAGTGCCGTCTTAGCCCATGAAAGCCACTGGGTCATTTTGGGCCAATTACCAGGAGACTGGCAGTTCTAGTGCCGTCTTAGCCCATGAAAGCCACTGGGTCATTTTGGGTCAATTACCAGGAGTCTGAGAGTTCTAGACTTTTCTTACCCATGAAAGCCGCATGGGTGACTTTGGGCCAATTACCAGGAGACTAGAAGTTCTACACCTGTCTTAGCCCATAAAAGCCACTGGGTCATTTGGGGCCAATTACTAGGAGACTGAGAGTTCTAGTCCCGTCTTAACCCATGAAAGCAACCTGGGTGACTTAGGCCAATTACCAAGAGATTGGGAGTTCTAGACCCGTATTAGCCCATGAAAGCCACTGGGACATTTTGGGCCAATTACCAGGAGACTGAGAGTTCTAGTCCGCCCTAGCCCATGAAAGCCACTGGGTCATTTTGGGCCAATTACCAGGAGACTGAGAGTTCTAGTAGCATCTTAGCCGAAGAAAGCCACCAGGGTCATTTTGGGCCAATTACCAGGAGACTGGGATTTCTAGTACCGTCTTAGCCCATGAAAGCCACTGGGTCATTTTGGGCCAATTACCAGGAGACTGGGAGTTCTAGTGCCGTCTTAGCCCATGAAAGCCGCTGGGTCATTTTGGGTCAATTACCAGGAGACTGAGAGTTCTAGACTTTTCTTACCCATGAAAGCCACATGGGTGACTTTGGGCCAATTACCAGGAGACTGGGAGTCCTACACCTGTCTTAGCCCATAAAAGCCACTGGGTCATTTTGGGCCAATTACCAGGAGACTGAGAATTCTAGTCCCGTCTTAACCCATGAAAGCCACCTGGGTGACTTGGGCCAATTACCAAGAGATTGGGAGTTCTAGACCCGTCTTAGCCCATGAAAGCCACTGGGACATTTTGGGCCAATTACCAGGAGACAGAGTTCTAGACCTGTCTTACCCATGAAAGCCACTGGGTCATTTTGGGCCAATTACCAGCAGACTGGAAGTTCTAGAACCGTCTTTACCCATAAAAGCCACTGGGTCATTTTGGGCCAATTACCAGGGGACTGGGAGTTGTGGACCTTTCTTACCCCATGGAAGCCACCTGGGTGAATTTGGGCCAATTACCAGGAGAATGGGAGTCTAGTCCCGTATTAGCCCATGAAAGCCACTGGGTCATTTTGGGCGAATTACCAGGAGACTGGGATTTCTAGTGCCGTCTTAGGCCATGAAAGCCAATGGGTCATTTTGGGCCAATTACCAGGAGACTGAGAGTTCCAGTCCCGTCTTAGCCCATGAAAGCCACTGGGTCATTTTGGGCCAATTACCAGGAGACTGAGTGTTCTAGTCCCATCTTATGCCATGAACACCGCTCGGTCATTTTGGGCCAATTTTCAAGAGACTGAGATTTCTAGTCCGTCCTAGCCCATGAAAGCCACTGGGTCATTTTGGGACAATTACCAGGAGATTGGGAGTTCTAGTCCCATCTTAGCCCATGAAAGCCACCTGGGTGACTTTGGGCCAATCAGCAGGAGACTGAGAGTTTTAGACCTGGCATACCTCATGAAAGGCACCTGGGTGACTTTGGGCCAATAACCAAGAGACTCGGAATTCTAGTCCCGTCTTAGCCGAGGAAAGCCACCTGGGTGCCTTTGGGCCAATTACCAGGAGACTGAGAGTTGTATACCCGTCTTAACCTACAAAAGCCACTGGGTCATTTTGGGACAATTACCAGGAGACTGGGAGTTCTAGTCCCATCTTAACCCATGAAAGCCACCTGGGTGACTTTGGGCCAATCAGCAGGAGACTGAGAGTTTTAGACCTGGCATACCTTATGAAAACCAGCTGGGTGACTTTGGGCCAATTACCAAGAGACTCGGAAATCTAGTCCCGTATTAGCCCAGGAAAGCCACCTGGGTGCCTTTGGGCCAATTACCAGGAGACTGAGAGTTGTATACCCGTCTTAACCGAAAAAAAGCCACTTGGTCATTTTGGACAAAGTACCAGGAGACTGGGAGTTCTAGACCTGTCTTACCCCATGAAAGCCACCTGGGGCCTTTGAGCCAATTACCAGGAGACTGAGAGTTCTAGACATTTCTTACCCCATGAAAGCCAACTGGATGATTTTGGGCAAATTATCAGGAGACTGGGAGTTCTACACCTGTCTTAGCCCATAAAAGCCACTGGGTCATTTTGGGCCAATTACCAGGACACTGGGAATTCAGTCCCGTCTTAGCCCATGAAAGCCACTGGGTCATTTTGGGCCAATTACCAGGAGACTGAGAGTTCTAGTTTCATCTTAGCCGAAGAAAGCCACCAGGGTCATTTTGGACCAATTACCAGGAGACTGGGATGTCTAGTGCAGTCTTAGGCCATGAAAGCCACTGGGTCATTTTGTGCCAATTACCAGGAGACTGGGATTTCTAGTGCCGTCTTAGCCCATGAAAGCCACTGGGTCATTTTGGGCCAATTACCAGGAGACTGGCAGTTCTAGTGCCATCTTAGCCCATGAAAGCCACTGGGTCATTTTGGGTCAATTACCAGGAGTCTGAGAGTTCTAGACTTTTCTTACCCATGAAAGCCGCATGGGTGACTTTGGGCCAATTACCAGGAGACTGGGAGTTCTAATGCCGTCTTAGCCCATGAAAGCCACTGGGTCATTTTGGGTCAATTACCAGGAGCCTGAGTGTTCTGGACATTTCTTACCC
The DNA here is from genome assembly GCA_033807585.1 of Hydrophis major. NCBI lineage: Eukaryota > Metazoa > Chordata > Lepidosauria > Squamata > Elapidae > Hydrophis > Hydrophis major. The sequence goes on along the minus strand of CM066343.1, from coordinate 2,216,333 downwards.
ATGAAAGCCACATGGGTGACTTTGGGCCAATTACCAGGAGACTGGGAGTTCTACACCTGTCTTAGCCCATAAAAGCCACTGGGTCATTTTGGGCCAATTACCAGTTGACTGGGAGTTCTAGTACCGTCTTAGCCCATGAAAGCCACAGGTTCATTTTGGGCCAATTACCAAGAAACTGGGAGTTCTATTCCTGTGTTAGCCGATGAAAGCCACTGGGTCATTTTGGTCCAATTACCAGGAGACTGGCAGTTCTAGTGCCGTCTTAGCTTATGAAAGCCACTGGATCATTTTTGGTCAATTACCAGGAGACTGAGAGTTCTAGACCCGTCGTTGCCCACGAAAGCCATTGGGTCATTTTGGGCCAATTACCAGGAGACTGGGAATTCAGTCCCGTCTTAGCCCATGAAAGCCACTGTGTCATTTTGGGCCAATTACCAAGAGACTGAGAGTTCTAGTAGCATCTTAGCCGAAGAAAGCCCCCAGGGTCATTTTGGGCCAATTACCAGGAGACTGGGATTTCTACTGCCGTCTCAGACCATGAAAGCCACTGGGTCATTTTGGGCCAATTACCAGGAGACTGGTATTTCTAGTGCCGTCTTAGCCCATGAAAGCCACTGGGTCATTTTGGGCCAATTACCAGGAGACTGGCAGTTCTAGTGCCGTCTTAGCCCATGAAAGCCACTGGGTCATTTTGGGTCAATTACCAGGAGTCTGAGAGTTCTAGACTTTTCTTACCCATGAAAGCCGCATGGGTGACTTTGGGCCAATTACCAGGAGACTAGAAGTTCTACACCTGTCTTAGCCCATAAAAGCCACTGGGTCATTTGGGGCCAATTACTAGGAGACTGAGAGTTCTAGTCCCGTCTTAACCCATGAAAGCAACCTGGGTGACTTAGGCCAATTACCAAGAGATTGGGAGTTCTAGACCCGTATTAGCCCATGAAAGCCACTGGGACATTTTGGGCCAATTACCAGGAGACTGAGAGTTCTAGTCCGCCCTAGCCCATGAAAGCCACTGGGTCATTTTGGGCCAATTACCAGGAGACTGGCAGTTCTAGTGCCGTCTTAGCCCATGAAAGCCACTGGGTCATTTTGGGTCAATTACCAGGAGTCTGAGAGTTCTAGACTTTTCTTACCCATGAAAGCCGCATGGGTGACTTTGGGCCAATTACCAGGAGACTGGGAGTTCTAGAACCGTCTTTACCCATAAAAGCCACGGGGTCATTTTGGGCCAATTACCAGGGGACTGGGAGTTGTGGACCTTTCTTACCCCATGGAAGCCACCTGGGTGAATTTGGGCTAATTACCAGGAGAATTGGAGTTCTACACCTGTCTTAGCCCATGAAAGCCACTGGGTCATATTGGGCCAATTACCCGGAGAATGGGAGTTCTACACCTGTCTTAGGCCATGAAAGCCACTGGGTCATTTTGGGCCAATTACCAGGAGACTGAGGGTTCCAGTCCGGTCTTAGCCTATGAAAGCCACTGGGTCATTTTGGGCCAATTACCAGGAGACTGGGAGTTCTAGTGCCGTCTTAGCCCATGAAAGTCACTGGGTTATTTTGGGTCAATTACCAGGAGCCTGAGAGTTCTAGACTTTTCTTACCCATGAAAGCCACTGAGTCATTTTGGGCCAACTACCAGGAGACTGGGAGTCCTACACCTGTCTTAGCCCATAAAAGCCACTGGGTCATTTTGGGCCAATTACCAGGAGACTGAGAATTCTAGTCCCGTCTTAACCCATGAAAGCCACCTGGGTGACTTGGGCCAATTACCAAGAGATTGGGAGTTCTAGACCCGTCTTAGCCCATGAAAGCCACTGGGACATTTTGGGCCAATTACCAGGAGACAGAGTTCTAGACCTGTCTTACCCATGAAAGCCACTGGGTCATTTTGGGCCAATTACCAGGAGACTGGAAGTTCTAGAACCGTCTTTACCCATAAAAGCCACTGGGTCATTTTGGGCCAATTACCAGGGGACTGGGAGTTGTGGACCTTTCTTACCCCATGGAAGCCACCTGGGTGAATTTGGGCCAATTACCAGGAGAATGGGAATCTAGTCCCGTATTAGGCCATGAAAGCCACTGGGTCATTTTGGGCCAATTACCAGGAGACTGGGATTTCTAGTGCCGTCTTAGGCCATGAAAGCCACTGTGTCATTTTGGGCCAATTACCAGGAGACTGAGTGTTCTAGTCCCATCTTATGCCATGAACACTGCTCGGTCATTTTGGGCCAATTTTCAAGAGACTGAGATTTCTAGTCCGCCCTAGCCCATGAAAGCCACTGGGTCATTTTGGGACAATTACCAGGAGATTGGGAGTTCTAGTCCCATCTTAGCCCATGAAAGCCACCTGGGTGACTTTGGGCCAATCAGCAGGAGACTGAGAGTTTTAGACCTGGCATACCTCATGAAAGCCACCTGGGTGACTTTGGGCCAATTACCAAGAGACTCGGAATTCTAGTCCCGTCTTAGCCGAGGAAAGCCACCTGGGTGCCTTTGGGCCAATTACCAGGAGACTGAGAGTTGTATACCCGTCTTAACCTATAAAAGCCACTGGGTCATTTTGGGACAATTACCAGGAGACTGGGAGTTCTAGTCCCATCTTAGCCCATGAAAGCCACCTGGGTGACTTTTGGCCAAACAGCAGGAGACTGAGAGTTTTAGACCTGGCATACCTCATGAAAGCCACCTGGGTGACTTTGGGCCAATTACCAAGAGACTAGGAATTCTAGTCCCGTCTTAGCCCAGGAAAGCCACCTGGGTGCCTTTGGGCCAATTACCAGGAGACTGAGAGTTGTATACCCGTCTTAACCTATAAAAGCCACTGGGTCATTTTGGACAAATTACCAGGAGACTGGGAGTTCTAGACCTGTCTTACCCCATGAAAGCCACCTGTGGCCTTTGAGCCAATTACCGGGAGACTGAGAGTTCTAGACATTTCTTACCCCATGAAAGCCACCTGGATGACTTTGGGCAAATGACCAGGAGACTGGGAGTTCTACACCTGTCTTAGCCCATAAAAGCCACTGGGTCCTTTTGGGCCAATTACCAGGAGATTTGGAATTCAGTCCCGTATAAGCCCATGAAAGCCACTGGGTCATTTTGGGCCAATTACCAGGAGACTGAGAGTTCTAGTATCATCTTAGCCGAAGAAAGCCACCAGGGTCATTTTGGGCCAATTACCAGGAGACTGGGATGTCTAGTGCAGTCTTAGGCCATGAAAGCCACTGGGTCATTTTGTGCCAATTACCAGGAGACTGGTATTTCTAGTGCCGTCTTAGCCCATGAAAGCCACTGGATCATTTTGGGCCAATTACCAGGAGACTGAGAGTTCCAGTCCCGTCTTAGCCCATGAAAGCCACTGGGTCATTTTGGGCCAATTACCAGGAGACTAGGAATTCTAGTCCCATCTTAGCCCATGAAAGCCACTGGGTCATCTTGGGCCAATTACCAGGACACTGAGAGTTCTAGTCCCGTCTTAGCCCAAGAAAGCCACTGGGTCATTTTGGGCCAATTACCAGGAGACTGAGAGTTCTAGTCCCGTCTTAGCCCATCAAAGCCACTGGGTCATTTGGGGCCAATTACCAGGAGACTGAGAGTTCTAGTCCCGTCTTAACCCATGAAAGCCACCTGGGTGACTTGGGCCAATTACCAAGAGATTGGGAGTTCTAGACCCCTCTTAGCCCATGAAAGCCACTGGGTCATTTTGGGCCAATTACCAGGAGAACTGGGAGTTCTAGAACCGTCTTTACCCATAAAAGCCATTGGGTCATTTTGGGCCAATTACCAGGGGACTGGGAGTTGTGGACCTTTCTTACCCCATGGAAGCCACCTGGGTGAATTTGGGCCAATTACCAGGAGACTGAGAGTTCTAGACCCGTCTTAGCCCATGAAAGCCACTGGGTCATTTTGGGCCAATTACCAGGAGACTGAGAGTTCTAGTCCCGTATTAGCCCATGAAAGCCACTGGGTCATTTTGGGCCAATTACCAGGAGACTGGGATTTCTAGTGCCGTCTTAGGCCATGAAAGCCACTGGGTCATTTTGGACCAATTACCAGGAGACTGAGAGTTCTAGACCCGTCGTAGCCCACGAAAGCCACTGGGTCATTTTGGGCCAATTACCAGGAGACTGGGAATTCAGTCCCGTCTTAGGCCATGAAAGCCACTGGGTCATTTTGGGCCAATTACCAGGAGACTGAGAGTTCTAGTAGCATCTTAGCCGAAGAAAGCCACCAGGGTAATTTTGGGCCAATTACCAGGAGACTGGGATTTCTAGTGCCGTCTCAGGCCTTGAAAGCCACTGGGTCATTTTGGGCCAATTACCAGGAGACTGGTATTTCTAGTGCCGTCTTAGCCCATGAAAGCCACTGGGTCATTTTGGGCCAATTACCAGGAGACTGGCAGTTCTAGTGCCGTCTTAGCCCATGAAAGCCACTGGGTCATTTTGGGCCAATTACCAGGAGACTGAGAGTTCTAGTCCCGTCTTAGCCCATTAAAGCCACTGGGTCATTTGGAGCCAATTACCAGGAGACTGAGAATTCTAGTCCCGTCTTAACCCATGAAAGCAACCTGGGTGACTTAGGCCAATTACCAAGAGATTGGGAGTTCTAGACCCGTCTTAGCCCATGAAAGCCACTGGGACATTTTGGGCCAATTACCAGGAGACTGGGAGTTCTAGAACCGTCTTTACCCATAAAAGCCATGGGGTCATTTTGGGCCAATTACCAGAGGACTGGGAGTTGTGGACCTTTCTTACCCCATGGAAGCTACCTGGGTGAATTTGGGCCAATTACCAGGAGAATTGGAGTTCTACACCTGTCTTAGCCCATGAAAGCCACTGGGTCATATTGGGCCAATTACCCGGAGAATGGGAGTTCTAGTCCCGTATTAGCCCATGAAAGCCACTGGGTCATTTTGGGCCAATTACCAGGAGACTGGGATTTCTCATGCCGTCTTAGGCCATGAAAGCCACTGGGTCATTTTGGGCCAATTACCAGGAGACTGAGAGTTCCAGTCCCGTCTTAGCCTATGAAAGCCACTGGGTCATTTTGGGCCAATTACCAGGAGACTGGGAGTTCTAGTGCCGTCTTAGCCCATGAAAGTCACTGGTTATTTTGGGTCAATTACCAGGAGCCTGAGAGTTCTAGACTTTTCTTACCCATGAAAGTCACTGTGTCATTTTGGGCCAACTACCAGGAGACTGAGTGTTCCAGTCCCGTCTTAGCCCATAAAAGCCACTGGGTCATTTTGGGCCAATTACCAGGAGACTGAGAGTTCTAGTAGCATCTTAGCCGAAGAAAGCCACTGGGTCATTTTGGACAAATTACCAGAAGACTGGGAGTTCTAGACCTGTCTTACCCCATGAAAGCCACCTGGGGGACTTTGGGCCAATTACCAGGAGACTGGGAGTTCTATACCTGTCTTAGCCCATAAAAGCCACTGGGTCATTTTGGGCCAATTACCAGGAGACTGAGAGTTCTAGTAGCATCTTAGCCGAAGAAAGCCACCAGGGTCATTTTGGGCCAATTACCAGGAGACTGGGATTTCTAGTGCCGTCTTAGCCCATGAAAGCCACTGGGTCATTTTGGGCCAATTACCAGGAGACTGGGAGTTCTAGTGCCGTCTTAGCCCATGAAAGCCACTGGGTCATTTTGGGTCAATTACCAGGAGCCTGAGAGTTCTAGACTTTTCTTACCCATGAAAGCCACATGGGTGACTTTGGGCCAATTACCAGGAGACTGGGAGTCCTACACCTGTCTTAGCCCATAAAAGCCACTGGGTCATTTTGGGCCAATTACCAGGAGACTGAGAATTCTAGTCCCGTCTTAACCCATGAAAGCCACCTGGGTGACTTGGGCCAATTACCAAGAGATTGGGAGTTCTAGACCCGTCTTAGCCAATGAAAGCCACTGGGACATTTTGGGCCAATTACCAGGAGACAGAGTTCTAGACCTGTCTTACCCATGAAAGCCACTGGGTCATTTTGGGCCAATTACCAGGAGACTGGAAGTTCTAGAACCGTCTTTACCCATAAAAGCCACTGGGTCATTTTGGGCCAATTACCAGGGGACTGGGAGTTCCTGTCCCGTCTTAGCCTATGAAAGCCACTGGGTCATTTTGGGCCAATTACCAGGAGACTGGGATTTCTAGTGCCGTCTTAGGCCATGAAAGCCACTGTGTCATTTTGGGCCAATTACCAGGAGACTGAGTTCCAGTCCCGTCTTAGCCCATGAAAGCCAATGGGTCATTTTGGGCCAATTACCAGGGGACTAAGTGTTCTAGTCCCATCTTATGCCATGAACACCGCTCGGTCATTTTGGGCCAATTTTCAAGAGACTGAGATTTCTAGTCCGCCCTAGCCCATGAAAGCCACTGGGTCATTTTGGGACAATTACCAGGAGATTGGGAGTTCTAGTCCCATCTTAGCCCATGAAAGCCACCTGGGTGACTTTGGGCCAATCAGCAGGAGACTGAGAGTTTTAGACCTGGCATACCTCATGAAAGCCACCTGGGTGACTTTGGGCCAATTACCAAGAGACTCGGAATTCTAGTCCCGTCTTAGCCGAGGAAAGCCACCTGGGTGCCTTTGGGCCAATTACCAGGAGACTGAGAGTTGTATACCCGTCTTAACCTAAAAAAGCCACTGGGTCATTTTGGGACAATTACCAGGAGACTGGGAGTTCTAGTCCCATCTTAGCCCATGAAAGCCACCTGGGTGACTTTGGGCCAAACAGCAGGAGACTGAGAGTTTTAGACCTGGCATACCTCATGAAAGCCACCTGGGTGACTTTGGGCCAATTACCAAGAGACTAGGAATTCTAGTCCCGTCTTAGCCCAGGAAAGCCACCTGGGTGCCTTTGGGCCAATTACCAGGAGACTGAGAGTTGTATACCCGTCTTAACCTATAAAAGCCACTTGGTCATTTTGGACAAAGTACCAGGAGACTGGGAGTTCTAGACCTGTCTTACCCCATGAAAGCCACCTGGGGCCTTTGAGCCAATTACCAGGAGACTGAGAGTTCTAGACATTTCTTACCCCATGAAAGCCAACTGGATGATTTTGGGCAAATTATCAGGAGACTGGGAGTTCTACACCTGTCTTAGCCCATAAAAGCCACTGCGTCATTTTGGGCCAATTACCAGGAGACTGGGAATTCAGTCCCGTCTTAGCCTATGAAAGCCACTGGGTCATTTTGGGCCAATTACCAGGAGACTGAGAGTTCTAGTATCATCTTAGCCGAAGAAAGCCACCAGGGTCATTTTGGGCCAATTACCAGGAGACTGGGATGTCTAGTGCAGTCTTAGGCCATGAAAGCCACTGGGTCATTTTGTGCCAATTACCAGGAGACTGGGATTTCTAGTGCCGTCTTAGCCCATGAAAGCCACTGGGTCATTTTGGGCCAATTACCAGGAGACTGGCAGTTCTAGTGCCATCTTAGCCCATGAAAGTCACTGGGTCATTTTGGGTCAATTACCAGGAGTCTGAGAGTTCTAGAATTTTCTTACCCATGAAAGCCGCATGGGTGACTTTGGGCCAATTACCAGGAGACTGGGAGTTCTAATGCCGTCTTAGCCCATGAAAGCCACTGGGTCATTTTGGGTCAATTACCAGGAGCCTGAGTGTTCTGGACTTTTCTTACCCATGAAAGCCACATGGGTGACTTTGGGCCAATTACCAGGAGACTGGGAGTTCTACACCTGTCTTAGCCCATAAAAGCCACTGGGTCATTTTGGGCCAATTACCAAGAAACTGGGAGTTCTATTCCTGTGTTAGCCGATGAAAGCCACTGGGTCATTTTGGGCCAATTACCAGGAGACTGAGAGTTCTAGTCCCGTCTTAGCCCATTAAAGCCACTGGGTCATTTTGGGCCAATTACCAGGAGACTGGCAGTTCTAGTGCCGTCTTAGCTTATGAAAGCCACTGGATCATTTTGGGTCAATTACCAGGTGCCTGAGAGTTCTAGACTTTTCTTACCCATGAAAGCCGCATGGGTGACTTTGGGCCAATTACCAGGAGACTGGGAGTTCTAGAACCGTCTTTACCTATAAAAGCCACGGGGTCATTTTGGGCCAATTACCAGGGGACTGGGAGTTGTGGACCTTTCTTACCTCATGGAGGCCACCTGGGTGAATTTGGGCCAATTACCAGGAGACTGGGAGTTCTACACCTGTCTTAGCCCATGAAAGCCACTGGGTCATATTTGGCCAATTACCCGGAGAATGGGAGTTCTAGTCCCGTATTAGCCCATGAAAGCCACTGGGTCATTTTGGGCCAATTACCAGGAGACTGGGATTTCTAGTGCCGTCTTAGGCCATGAAAGCCACTGGGACATTTTGGGCCAATTACCAGGAGACTGAGAGTTCTAGACCCGTCGTAGCCCACGAAAGCCATTGGGTCATTTTGGGCCAATTACCAGGAGACTGGGAATTCAGTCCCGTCTTAGCCCATGAAAGCCACTGGGTCATTTTGGGCCAATTACGAAGAGACTGAGAGTTCTAGTAGCATCTTAGCCGAAGAAAGCCACCAGGGTCATTTTGGGCCAATTACCAGGAGACTGGGATTTCTAGTGCCGTCTCAGGCCATGAAAGCCACTGGGTCATTTTGGGCCAATTACCAGGAGACTGGTATTTCTAGTGCCGTCTTAGCCCATGAAAGCCACTGGGTCATTTTGGGCCAATTACCAGGAGACTGGCAGTTCTAGTGCCGTCTTAGCCCATATAAGCCACTGGGTCATTTTGGGTCAATTACCAGGAGTCTGAGAGTTCTAGACTTTTCTTACCCATGAAAGCCGCATGGGTGACTTTGGGCCAATTACCAGGAGACTGGGAGTTCTACACCTGTCTTAGCCCATAAAAGCCACTGGGTCATTTGGGGCCAATTACCAGGAGACTGAGAGTTCTAGTCCCGTCTTAACCCATGAAAGCAACCTGGGTGACTTAGGCCAATTACCAAGAGATTGGGAGTTCTAGACCCGTCTTAGCCCATGAAAGCCACTGGGACATTTTGGGCCAATTACCAGGAGACTGAGAGTTCTAGAACCGTCTTTACCCATAAAAGCCATGGGGTCATTTTGGGCCAATTACCAGGGGACTGGGAGTTGTGGACCTTTCTTACGCCATGGAAGCCACATGGGTGAATTTGGGCCAATTACCAGGAGAATTGGAGTTCTACACCTGTCTTAGCCCATGAAAGCCACTGGGTCATATTGGGCCAATTACCCGGAGAATGGGAGTTCTACACCTGTCTTAGGCCATGAAAGCCACTGGGTCATTTTGGGCCAATTACCAGGAGACTGAGAGTTCCAGTCCCGTCTTAGCCTATGAAAACCACTGGGTCATTTTGGGCCAATTACCAGGAGACTGGGAGTTCTAGTGCCGTCTTAGCCCATGAAAGTCACTGGGTTATTTTGGGTCAATTACCAGGAGCCTGAGAGTTCTAGACTTTTCTTACCCATGAAAGCCACTGAGTCATTTTGGGCCAACTACCAGGAGACTGAGTGTTCCAGTCCCGTCTTAGCCCATGAAAGCCACTGGGTCATTTTGGGCCAATTACCAGGAGACTGAGAGTTCTAGTAGCATCTTAGCCGAAGAAAGCCACTGGGTCATTTTGGACAAATTACCAGAAGACTGGGAGTTCTAGACCTGTCTTACCCCATGAAAGCCATCTGGGGGACTTTGAGCCAATTGCCAGGAGACTGAGAGTTCTAGACATTTCTTACCCCATGAAAGCCACCTGGATGACTTTGGGCCAATTACCAGGAGACTGGGAGTTCTATACCTGTCTTAGCCCATAAAAGCCACTGGGTCATTTTGGGCCAATTACCAGGAGACTGGGAATTCAGTCCCGTCTTAGCCCATGAAAGCCACTGGGTCATTTTGGGCCAATTACCATGAGACTGAGAGTTCTAGTAGCATCTTAGCCGAAGAAAGCCACCAGGGTCATTTTGGGCCAATTACCAGGAGACTGGGATTTCTAGTGCCGTCTTAGCCCATGAAAGCCACTGGGTCATTTTGGGCCAATTACCAGGAGACTGGGAGTTCTAGTGCCGTCTTAGCCCATGAAAGCCGCTGGGTCATTTTGGGTCAATTACCAGGAGACTGAGAGTTCTAGACTTTTCTTACCCATGAAAGCCACATGGGTGACTTTGGGCCAATTACCAGGAGACTGGGAGTCCTACACCTGTCTTAGCCCATAAAAGCCACTGTGTCATTTTGGGCCAATTACCAGGAGACTGAGAATTCTAGTCCCGTCTTAACCCATGAAAGCCACCTGGGTGACTTGGGCCAATTACCAAGAGATTGGGAGTTCTAGACCCGTCTTAGCCCATGAAAGCCACTGGGACATTTTGGGCCAATTACCAGGAGACAGAGTTCTAGACCTGTCTTACCCATGAAAGCCACTGGGTCATTTTGGGCCAATTACCAGGAGACTGGAAGTTCTAGAACCGTCTTTACCCATAAAAGCCACTGGGTCATTTTGGGCCAATTACCAGGTGACTGGGAGTTGTGGACGTTTCTTACCCCATGGAAGCCACCTGGGTGAATTTGGGCCAATTACCAGGAGAATGGGAGTCTAGTCCCGTATTAGCCCATGAAAGCCACTGGGTCATTTTGGGCGAATTACCAGGAGACTGGGATTTCTAGTGCCGTCTTAGGCCATGAAAGCCACTGTGTCATTTTGGGCCAATTACCAGGAGACTGAGAGTTCCAGTCCCGTCTTAGCCCATGAAAGCCACTGGGTCATTTTGGGCCAATTACCAGGAGACTGAGTGTTCTAGTCCCATCTTATGCCATGAACACCGCTCGGTCATTTTGGGCCAATTTTCAAGAGACTGAGATTTCTAGTCCGCCCTAGCCCATGAAAGCCACTGGGTCATTTTGGGACAATTACCAGGAGATTGGGAGTTCTAGTCCCATCTTAGCCCATGAAAGCCACCTGGGTGACTTTGGGCCAATCAGCAGGAGACTGAGAGTTTTAGACCTGGCATACCTCATGAAAGCCACCTGGGTGACTTTGGGCCAATTACCAAGAGACTCGGAATTCTAGTCCCGTCTTAGCCGAGGAAAGCCACCTGGGTGCCTTTGGGCCAATTACCAGGAGACTGAGAGTTGTATACCCGTCTTAACCTACAAAAGCCACTGGGTCATTTTGGGACAATTACCAGGAGACTGGGAGTTCTAGTCCCATCTTAACCCATGAAAGCCACCTGGGTGACTTTGGGCCAATCAGCAGGAGACTGAGAGTTTTAGACCTGGCATACCTCATGAAAACCAGCTGGGTGACTTTGGGCCAATTACCAAGAGACTCGGAATTCTAGTCCCGTCTTAGCCCAGGAAAGCCACCTGGGTGCCTTTGGGCCAATTACCAGGAGACTGAGAGTTGTATACCCGTCTTAACCTATAAAAGCCACTTGGTCATTTTGGACAAATTACCAGGAGACTGGGAGTTCTAGACCTGTCTTACCCCATGAAAGCCACCTGGGTGACTTGGGCCAATTACCAAGAGATTGGGAGTTCTAGACCCGTCTTAGCCAATGAAAGCCACTGGGACATTTTGGGCCAATTACCAGGAGACAGAGTTCTAGACCTGTCTTACCCATGAAAGCCACTGGGTCATTTTGGGCCAATTACCAGGAGACTGGAAGTTCTAGAACCGTCTTTACCCATAAAAGCCACTGGGTCATTTTGGGCCAATTACCAGGGGACTGGGAGTTCCAGTCCCGTCTTAGCCCATGAAAGCCACTGGGTCATTTTGGGCCAATTACCAGGAGACTGGGATTTCTAGTGCCGTCTTAGGCCATGAAAGCCACTGTGTCATTTTGGGCCAATTACCAGGAGACTGAGTTCCAGTCCCGTCTTAGCCCATGAAAGCCAATGGGTCATTTTGGGCCAATTACCAGGAGACTGGCAGTTCTAGTGCCGTCTTAGCTTATGAAAGCCACTGGATCATTTTGGGTCAATTACCAGGTGCCTGAGAGTTCTAGACTTTTCTTACCCATGAAAGCCGCATGGGTGACTTTGGGCCAATTACCAGGAGACTGGGAGTTCTAGAACCGTCTTTACCTATAAAAGCCACGGGGTCATTTTGGGCCAATTACCAGGGGACTGGGAGTTGTGGACCTTTCTTACCTCATGGAGGCCACCTGGGTGAATTTGGGCCAATTACCAGGAGACTGGGAGTTCTACACCTGTCTTAGCCCATGAAAGCCACTGGGTCATATTTGGCCAATTACCCGGAGAATGGGAGTTCTAGTCCCGTATTAGCCCATGAAAGCCACTGGGTCATTTTGGGCCAATTACCAGGAGACTGGGATTTCTAGTGCCGTCTTAGGCCATGAAAGCCACTGGGACATTTTGGGCCAATTACCAGGAGACTGAGAGTTCTAGACCCGTCGTAGCCCACGAAAGCCATTGGGTCATTTTGGGCCAATTACCAGGAGACTGGGAATTCAGTCCCGTCTTAGCCCATGAAAGCCACTGGGTCATTTTGGGCCAATTACCAAGAGACTGAGAGTTCTAGTAGCATCTTAGCCGAAGAAAGCCACCAGGGTCATTTTGGGCCAATTACCAGGAGACTGGGATTTCTAGTGCCGTCTCAGGCCATGAAAGCCACTGGGTCATTTTGGGCCAATTACCAGGAGACTGGTATTTCTAGTGCCGTCTTAGCCCATGAAAGCCACTGGGTCATTTTGGGCCAATTACCAGGAGACTGGCAGTTCTAGTGCCGTCTTAGCCCATGAAAGCCACTGGGTCATTTTGGGTCAATTACCAGGAGTCTGAGAGTTCTAGACTTTTCTTACCCATGAAAGCCGCATGGGTGACTTTGGGCCAATTACCAGGAGACTGGGAGTTCTACACCTGTCTTAGCCCATAAAAGCCACTGGGTCATTTGGGGCCAATTACCAGGAGACTGAGAGTTCTAGTCCCGTCTTAACCCATGAAAGCAACCTGGGTGACTTAGGCCAATTACCAAGAGATTGGGAGTTCTAGACCCGTCTTAGCCCATGAAAGCCACTGGGACATTTTGGGCCAATTACCAGGAGACTGAGAGTTCTAGAACCGTCTTTACCCATAAAAGCCATGGGGTCATTTTGGGCCAATTACCAGGGGACTGGGAGTTGTGGACCTTTCTTACGCCATGGAAGCCACATGGGTGAATTTGGGCCAATTACCAGGAGAATTGGAGTTCTACACCTGTCTTAGCCCATGAAAGCCACTGGGTCATATTGGGCCAATTACCCGGAGAATGGGAGTTCTACACCTGTCTTAGGCCATGAAAGCCACTGGGTCATTTTGGGCCAATTACCAGGAGACTGAGAGTTCCAGTCCCGTCTTAGCCTATGAAAACCACTGGGTCATTTTGGGCCAATTACCAGGAGACTGGGAGTTCTAGTGCCGTCTTAGCCCATGAAAGTCACTGGGTTATTTTGGGTCAATTACCAGGAGCCTGAGAGTTCTAGACTTTTCTTACCCATGAAAGCCACTGAGTCATTTTGGGCCAACTACCAGGAGACTGAGTGTTCCAGTCCCGTCTTAGCCCATGAAAGCCACTGGGTCATTTTGGGCCAATTACCAGGAGACTGAGAGTTCTAGTAGCATCTTAGCCGAAGAAAGCCACTGGGTCATTTTGGACAAATTACCAGAAGACTGGGAGTTCTAGACCTGTCTTACCCCATGAAAGCCATCTGGGGGACTTTGAGCCAATTGCCAGGAGACTGAGAGTTCTAGACATTTCTTACCCCATGAAAGCCACCTGGATGACTTTGGGCCAATTACCAGGAGACTGGGAGTTCTATACCTGTCTTAGCCCATAAAAGCCACTGGGTCATTTTGGGCCAATTACCAGGAGACTGGGAATTCAGTCCCGTCTTAGCCCATGAAAGCCACTGGGTCATTTTGGGCCAATTACCATGAGACTGAGAGTTCTAGTAGCATCTTAGCCGAAGAAAGCCACCAGGGTCATTTTGGGCCAATTACCAGGAGACTGGGATTTCTAGTGCCGTCTTAGCCCATGAAAGCCACTGGGTCATTTTGGGCCAATTACCAGGAGACTGGGAGTTCTAGTGCCGTCTTAGCCCATGAAAGCCGCTGGGTCATTTTGGGTCAATTACCAGGAGACTGAGAGTTCTAGACTTTTCTTACCCATGAAAGCCACATGGGTGACTTTGGGCCAATTACCAGGAGACTGGGAGTCCTACACCTGTCTTAGCCCATAAAAGCCACTGTGTCATTTTGGGCCAATTACCAGGAGACTGAGAATTCTAGTCCCGTCTTAACCCATGAAAGCCACCTGGGTGACTTGGGCCAATTACCAAGAGATTGGGAGTTCTAGACCCGTCTTAGCCCATGAAAGCCACTGGGACATTTTGGGCCAATTACCAGGAGACTGGAAGTTCTAGAACCGTCTTTACCCATAAAAGCCACTGGGTCATTTTGGGCCAATTACCAGGTGACTGGGAGTTGTGGACGTTTCTTACCCCATGGAAGCCACCTGGGTGAATTTGGGCCAATTACCAGGAGAATGGGAGTCTAGTCCCGTATTAGCCCATGAAAGCCACTGGGTCATTTTGGGCGAATTACCAGGAGACTGGGATTTCTAGTGCCGTCTTAGGCCATGAAAGCCACTGTGTCATTTTGGGCCAATTACCAGGAGACTGAGAGTTCCAGTCCCGTCTTAGCCCATGAAAGCCACTGGGTCATTTTGGGCCAATTACCAGGAGACTGAGTGTTCTAGTCCCATCTTATGCCATGAACACCGCTCGGTCATTTTGGGCCAATTTTCAAGAGACTGAGATTTCTAGTCCGCCCTAGCCCATGAAAGCCACTGGGTCATTTTGGGACAATTACCAGGAGATTGGGAGTTCTAGTCCCATCTTAGCCCATGAAAGCCACCTGGGTGACTTTGGGCCAATCAGCAGGAGACTGAGAGTTTTAGACCTGGCATACCTCATGAAAGCCACCTGGGTGACTTTGGGCCAATTACCAAGAGACTCGGAATTCTAGTCCCGTCTTAGCCGAGGAAAGCCACCTGGGTGCCTTTGGGCCAATTACCAGGAGACTGAGAGTTGTATACCCGTCTTAACCTACAAAAGCCACTGGGTCATTTTGGGACAATTACCAGGAGACTGGGAGTTCTAGTCCCATCTTAACCCATGAAAGCCACCTGGGTGACTTTGGGCCAATCAGCAGGAGACTGAGAGTTTTAGACCTGGCATACCTCATGAAAACCAGCTGGGTGACTTTGGGCCAATTACCAAGAGACTCGGAATTCTAGTCCCGTCTTAGCCCAGGAAAGCCACCTGGGTGCCTTTGGGCCAATTACCAGGAGACTGAGAGTTGTATACCCGTCTTAACCTATAAAAGCCACTTGGTCATTTTGGACAAATTACCAGGAGACTGGGAGTTCTAGACCTGTCTTACCCCATGAAAGCCACCTGGGTGACTTGGGCCAATTACCAAGAGATTGGGAGTTCTAGACCCGTCTTAGCCAATGAAAGCCACTGGGACATTTTGGGCCAATTACCAGGAGACAGAGTTCTAGACCTGTCTTACCCATGAAAGCCACTGGGTCATTTTGGGCCAATTACCAGGAGACTGGAAGTTCTAGAACCGTCTTTACCCATAAAAGCCACTGGGTCATTTTGGGCCAATTACCAGGGGACTGGGAGTTCCAGTCCCGTCTTAGCCCATGAAAGCCACTGGGTCATTTTGGGCCAATTACCAGGAGACTGGGATTTCTAGTGCCGTCTTAGGCCATGAAAGCCACTGTGTCATTTTGGGCCAATTACCAGGAGACTGAGTTCCAGTCCCGTCTTAGCCCATGAAAGCCAATGGGTCATTTTGGGCCAATTACCAGGAGACTGGGATTTCTAGTGCCGTCGTAGGCCATGAAAGCCACTGGGTCATTTTGGGCCAATTACCAGGAGACTGAGTGTTCTAGTCCCATCTTATGCCATGAACACCGCTCGGTCATTTTGGGCCAATTTTCAAGAGACTGAGATTTCTAGTCCGCCCTAGCCCATGAAAGCCACTGGGTCATTTTGGGACAATTACCAGGAGATTGGGAGTTCTAGTCCCATCTTAGCCCATGAAAGCCACCTGGGTGACTTTGGGCCAATCAGCAGGAGACTGAGAGTTTTAGACCTGGCATACCTCATGAAAGCCACCTGGGTGACTTTGGGCCAATTACCAAGAGACTCGGAATTCTAGTCCCGTCTTAGCCGAGGAAAGCCACCTGGGTGCCTTTGGGCCAATTACCAGGAGACTGAGAGTTGTATACCCGTCTTAACCTAAAAAAGCCACTGGGTCATTTTGGGACAATTACCAGGAGACTGGGAGTTCTAGTCCCATCTTAGCCCATGAAAGCCACCTGGGTGACTTTGGGCCAATTAGCAGGAGACTGAGAGTTTTAGACCTGGCATACCTCATGAAAGCCACCTGGGTGACTTTGGGCCAATTACCAAGAGACTAGGAATTCTAGTCCCGTCTTAGCCCAGGAAAGCCACCTGGGTGCCTTTGGGCCAATTACCAGGAGACTGAGAGTTGTATACCCGTCTTAACCTATAAAAGCCACTTGGTCATTTTGGACAAAGTACCAGGAGACTGGGAGTTCTAGACCTGTCTTACCCCATGAAAGCCACCTGGGGCCTTTGAGCCAATTACCAGGAGACTGAGAGTTCTAGACATTTCTTACCCCATGAAAGCCAACTGGATGATTTTGGGCAAATTATCAGGAGACTGGGAGTTCTACACCTGTCTTAGCCCATAAAAGCCACTGGGTCATTTTGGGCCAATTACCAGGAGACTGGGAATTCAGTCCCGTCTTAGCCTATGAAAGCCACTGGGTCATTTTGGGCCAATTACCAGGAGACTGAGAGTTCTAGTATCATCTTAGCCGAAGAAAGCCACCAGGGTCATTTTGGGCCAATTACCAGGAGACTGGGATGTCTAGTGCAGTCTTAGGCCATGAAAGCCACTGGGTCATTCTGTGCCAATTACCAGGAGACTGGGATTTCTAGTGCCGTCTTAGCCCATGAAAGCCACTGGGTCATTTTGGGCCAATTACCAGGAGACTGGCAGTTCTAGTGCCATCTTAGCCCATGAAAGCCACTGGGTCATTTTGGGTCAATTACCAGGAGTCTGAGAGTTCAAGAATTTTCTTACCCATGAAAGCCGCATGGGTGACTTTGGGCCAATTACCAGGAGACTGGGAGTTCTAATGCCGTCTTAGCCCATGAAAGCCACTGGGTCATTTTGGGTCAATTACCAGGAGCCTGAGTCTTCTGGACTTTTCTTACCCATGAAAGCCACATGGGTGACTTTGGGCCAATTACCAGGAGACTGGGAGTTCTACACCTGTCTTAGCCCATAAAAGCCACTGGGTCATTTTGGGCCAATTACCAAGAAACTGGGAGTTCTATTCCTGTGTTAGCCGATGAAAGCCACTGGGTCATTTTGGGCCAATTACCAGGAGACTGAGAGTTCTAGTCCCGTCTTAGCCCATTAAAGCCACTGGGTCATTTTGGGCCAATTACCAGGAGACTGGCAGTTCTAGTGCCGTCTTAGCTTATGAAAGCCACTGGATCATTTTGGGTCAATTACCAGGTGCCTGAGAGTTCTAGACTTTTCTTACCCATGAAAGCCGCATGGGTGACTTTGGGCCAATTACCAGGAGACTGGGAGTTCTAGAACCGTCTTTACCTATAAAAGCCACGGGGTCATTTTGGGCCAATTACCAGGGGACTGGGAGTTGTGGACCTTTCTTACCTCATGGAGGCCACCTGGGTGAATTTGGGCCAATTACCAGGAGACTGGGAGTTCTACACCTGTCTTAGCCCATGAAAGCCACTGGGTCATATTTGGCCAATTACCCGGAGAATGGGAGTTCTAGTCCCGTATTAGCCCATGAAAGCCACTGGGTCATTTTGGGCCAATTACCAGGAGACTGGGATTTCTAGTGCCGTCTTAGGCCATGAAAGCCACTGGGTCATTTTGGGCCAATTACCAGGAGACTGAGAGTTCTAGACCCGTCGTAGCCCACGAAAGCCATTGGGTCATTTTGGGCCAATTACCAGGAGACTGGGAATTCAGTCCCGTCTTAGCCCATGAAAGCCACTGGGTCATTTTGGGCCAATTACCAAGAGACTGAGAGTTCTAGTAGCATCTTAGCCGAAGAAAGCCACCAGGGTCATTTTGGGCCAATTACCAGGAGACTGGGATTTCTAGTGCCGTCTCAGGCCATGAAAGCCACTGGGTCATTTTGGGCCAATTACCAGGAGACTGGTATTTCTAGTGCCGTCTTAGCCCATGAAAGCCACTGGGTCATTTTGGGCCAATTACCAGGAGACTGGCAGTTCTAGTGCCGTCTTAGCCCATGAAAGCCACTGGGTCATTTTGGGTCAATTACCAGGAGTCTGAGAGTTCTAGACTTTTCTTACCCATGAAAGCCGCATGGGTGACTTTGGGCCAATTACCAGGAGACTGGGAGTTCTACACCTGTCTTAGCCCATAAAAGCCACTGGGTCATTTGGGGCCAATTACCAGGAGACTGAGAGTTTTAGTCCCGTCTTAACCCATGAAAGCAACCTGGGTGACTTAGGCCAATTACCAAGAGATTGGGAATTCTAGACCCGTCTTAGCCCATGAAAGCCACTGGGACATTTTGGGCCAATTACCAGGAGACTGAGAGTTCTAGAACCGTCTTTACCCATAAAAGCCATGGGGTCATTTTGGGCCAATTACCAGGGGACTGGGAGTTGTGGACCTTTCTTATGCCATGGAAGCCACCTGGGTGAATTTGGGCCAATTACCAGGAGAATTGGAGTTCTACACCTGTCTTAGCCCATGAAAGCCACTGGGTCATATTGGGCCAATTACCCGGAGAATGGGAGTTCTACACCTGTCTTAGGCCATGAAAGCCACTGGGTCATTTTGGGCCAATTACCAGGAGACTGAGAGTTCCAGTCCCGTCTTAGCCTATGAAAACCACTGGGTCATTTTGGGCCAATTACCAGGAGACTGGGAGTTCTAGTGCCGTCTTAGCCCATGAAAGTCACTGGGTTATTTTGGGTCAATTACCAGGAGCCTGAGAGTTCTAGACTTTTCTTACCCATGAAAGCCGCATGGGTGACTTTGGGCCAATTACCAGGAGAATTGGAGTTCTACACCTGTCTTAGCCCATGAAAGCCACTGGGTCATATTGGGCCAATTACCCGGAGAATGGGAGTTCTACACCTGTCTTAGGCCATGAAAGCCACTGGGTCATTTTGGGCCAATTACCAGGGGACTGGGAGTTGTGGACCTTTCTTACGCCATGGAAGCCACCTGGGTGAATTTGGGCCAATTACCAGGAGAATTGGAGTTCTACACCTGTCTTAGCCCATGAAAGCCACTGGGTCATATTGGGCCAATTACCCGGAGAATGGGAGTTCTACACCTGTCTTAGGCCATGAAAGCCACTGGGTCATTTTGGGCCAATTACCAGGAGACTGAGAGTTCCAGTCCCGCCTTAGCCTATGAAAACCACTGGGTCATTTTGGGCCAATTATCAGGAGACTGGGAGTTCTAGTGCCGTCTTAGCCCATGAAAGTCACTGGGTTATTTTGGGTCAATTACCAGGAGCCTGAGAGTTCTAGACTTTTCTTACCCATGAAAGCCACTGAGTCATTTTGGGCCAACTACCAGGAGACTGAGAGTTCTAGTAGCATCTTAGCCGAAGAAAGCCACTGGGTCATTTTGGACAAATTACCAGAAGACTGGGAGTTCTAGACCTGTCTTACCCCATGAAAGCCATCTGGGGGACTTTGAGCCAATTACCAGGAGACTGAGAGTTCTAGACATTTCTTACCCCATGAAAGCCACCTGGATGACTTTGGGCCAATTACCAGGAGACTGGGAGTTCTATACCTGTCTTAGCCCATAAAAGCCACTGGGTCATTTTGGGCCAATTACCAGGAGACTGGGAATTCAGTCCCGTCTTAGCCCATGAAAGCCACTGGGTCATTTTGGGCCAATTACCAGGAGACTGAGAGTTCTAGTAGCATCTTAGCCGAAGAAAGCCACCAGGGTCATTTTGGGCCAATTACCAGGAGACTGGGATTTCTAGTGCCGTCTTAGCCCATGAAAGCCACTGGGTCATTTTGGGCCAATTACCAGGAGACTGGGAGTTCTAGTGCCGTCTTAGCCCATGAAAGCCGCTGGGTCATTTTGGGTCAATTACCAGGAGACTGAGAGTTCTAGACTTTTCTTACCCATGAAAGCCACATGGGTGACTTTGGGCCAATTACCAGGAGACTGGGAGTCCTACACCTGTCTTAGCCCATAAAAGCCACTGTGTCATTTTGGGCCAATTACCAGGAGACTGAGAATTCTAGTCCCGTCTTAACCCATGAAAGCCACCTGGGTGACTTGGGCCAATTACCAAGAGATTGGGAGTTCTAGACCCGTCTTAGCCCATGAAAGCCACTGGGACATTTTGGGCCAATTACCAGGAGACAGAGTTCTAGACCTGTCTTACCCATGAAAGCCACTGGGTCATTTTGGGCCAATTACCAGGAGACTGGAAGTTCTAGAACCGTCTTTACCCATAAAAGCCACTGGGTCATTTTGGGCCAATTACCAGGTGACTGGGAGTTGTGGACGTTTCTTACCCCATGGAAGCCACCTGGGTGAATTTGGGCCAATTACCAGGAGAATGGGAGTCTAGTCCCGTATTAGCCCATGAAAGCCACTGGGTCATTTTGGGCGAATTACCAGGAGACTGGGATTTCTAGTGCCGTCTTAGGCCATGAAAGCCACTGTGTCATTTTGGGCCAATTACCAGGAGACTGAGAGTTCCAGTCCCGTCTTAGCCCATGAAAGCCACTGGGTCATTTTGGGCCAATTACCAGGAGACTGAGTGTTCTAGTCCCATCTTATGCCATGAACACCGCTCGGTCATTTTGGGCCAATTTTCAAGAGACTGAGATTTCTAGTCCGCCCTAGCCCATGAAAGCCACTGGGTCATTTTGGGACAATTACCAGGAGATTGGGAGTTCTAGTCCCATCTTAGCCCATGAAAGCCACCTGGGTGACTTTGGGCCAATCAGCAGGAGACTGAGAGTTTTAGACCTGGCATACCTCATGAAAGCCACCTGGGTGACTTTGGGCCAATTACCAAGAGACTCGGAATTCTAGTCCCGTCTTAGCCGAGGAAAGCCACCTGGGTGCCTTTGGGCCAATTACCAGGAGACTGAGAGTTGTATACCCGTCTTAACCTACAAAAGCCACTGGGTCATTTTGGGACAATTACCAGGAGACTGGGAGTTCTAGTCCCATCTTAACCCATGAAAGCCACCTGGGTGACTTTGGGCCAATCAGCAGGAGACTGAGAGTTTTGGACCTGGCATACCTCATGAAAACCAGCTGGGTGACTTTGGGCCAATTACCAAGAGACTCGGAATTCTAGTCCCGTCTTAGCCCAGGAAAGCCACCTGGGTGCCTTTGGGCCAATTACCAGGAGACTGAGAGTTGTATACCCGTCTTAACCTATAAAAGCCACTTGGTCATTTTGGACAAATTACCAGGAGACTGGGAGTTCTAGACCTGTCTTACCCCATGAAAGCCACCTGGGTGACTTGGGCCAATTACCAAGAGATTGGGAGTTCTAGACCCGTCTTAGCCAATGAAAGCCACTGGGACATTTTGGGCCAATTACCAGGAGACAGAGTTCTAGACCTGTCTTACCCATGAAAGCCACTGGGTCATTTTGGGCCAATTACCAGGAGACTGGAAGTTCTAGAACCGTCTTTACCCATAAAAGCCACTGGGTCATTTTGGGCCAATTACCAGGGGACTGGGAGTTCCAGTCCCGTCTTAGCCCATGAAAGCCACTGGGTCATTTTGGGCCAATTACCAGGAGACTGGGATTTCTAGTGCCGTCTTAGGCCATGAAAGCCACTGTGGCATTTTGGGCCAATTACCAGGAGACTGAGTTCCAGTCCCGTCTTAGCCCATGAAAGCCAATGGGTCATTTTGGGCCAATTACCAGGAGACTGGGATTTCTAGTGCCGTCGTAGGCCATGAAAGCCACTGGGTCATTTTGGGCCAATTACCAGGAGACTGAGTGTTCTAGTCCCATCTTATGCCATGAACACCGCTCGGTCATTTTGGGCCAATTTTCAAGAGACTGAGATTTCTAGTCCGCCCTAGCCCATGAAAGCCACTGGGTCATTTTGGGACAATTACCAGGAGATTGGGAGTTCTAGTCCCATCTTAGCCCATGAAAGCCACCTGGGTGACTTTGGGCCAATCAGCAGGAGACTGAGAGTTTTAGACCTGGCATACCTCATGAAAGCCACCTGGGTGACTTTGGGCCAATTACCAAGAGACTCGGAATTCTAGTCCCGTCTTAGCCGAGGAAAGCCACCTGGGTGCCTTTGGGCCAATTACCAGGAGACTGAGAGTTGTATACCCGTCTTAACCTAAAAAAGCCACTGGGTCATTTTGGGACAATTACCAGGAGACTGGGAGTTCTAGTCCCATCTTAGCCCATGAAAGCCACCTGGGTGACTTTGGGCCAAACAGCAGGAGACTGAGAGTTTTAGACCTGGCATACCTCATGAAAGCCACCTGGGTGACTTTGGGCCAATTACCAAGAGACTAGGAATTCTAGTCCCGTCTTAGCCCAGGAAAGCCACCTGGGTGCCTTTGGGCCAATTACCAGGAGACTGAGAGTTGTATACCCGTCTTAACCTATAAAAGCCACTTGGTCATTTTGGACAAAGTACCAGGAGACTGGGAGTTCTAGACCTGTCTTACCCCATGAAAGCCACCTGGGGCCTTTGAGCCAATTACCAGGAGACTGAGAGTTCTAGACATTTCTTACCCCATGAAAGCCAACTGGATGATTTTGGGCAAATTATCAGGAGACTGGGAGTTCTACACCTGTCTTAGCCCATAAAAGCCACTGGGTCATTTTGGGCCAATTACCAGGAGACTGGGAATTCAGTCCCGTCTTAGCCTATGAAAGCCACTGGGTCATTTTGGGCCAATTACCAGGAGACTGAGAATTCTAGTATCATCTTAGCCGAAGAAAGCCACCAGGGTCATTTTGGGCCAATTACCAGGAGACTGGGATGTCTAGTGCAGTCTTAGGCCATGAAAGCCACTGGGTCATTTTGTGCCAATTACCAGGAGACTGGGATTTCTAGTGCCGTCTTAGCCCATGAAAGCCACTGGGTCATTTTGGGCCAATTACCAGGAGACTGGCAGTTCTAGTGCCATCTTAGCCCATGAAAGCCACTGGGTCATTTTGGGTCAATTACCAGGAGTCTGAGAGTTCAAGAATTTTCTTACCCATGAAAGCCGCATGGGTGACTTTGGGCCAATTACCAGGAGACTGGGAGTTCTAATGCCGTCTTAGCCCATGAAAGCCACTGGGTCATTTTGGGTCAATTACCAGGAGCCTGAGTCTTCTGGACTTTTCTTACCCATGAAAGCCACATGGGTGACTTTGGGCCAATTACCAGGAGACTGGGAGTTCTACACCTGTCTTAGCCCATAAAAGCCACTGGGTCATTTTGGGCCAATTACCAAGAAACTGGGAGTTCTATTCCTGTGTTAGCCGATGAAAGCCACTGGGTCATTTTGGGCCAATTACCAGGAGACTGAGAGTTCTAGTCCCGTCTTAGCCCATTAAAGCCACTGGGTCATTTTGGGCCAATTACCAGGAGACTGGCAGTTCTAGTGCCGTCTTAGCTTATGAAAGCCACTGGATCATTTTGGGTCAATTACCAGGTGCCTGAGAGTTCTAGACTTTTCTTACCCATGAAAGCCGCATGGGTGACTTTGGGCCAATTACCAGGAGACTGGGAGTTCTAGAACCGTCTTTACCTATAAAAGCCACGGGGTCATTTTGGGCCAATTACCAGGGGACTGGGAGTTGTGGACCTTTCTTACCTCATGGAGGCCACCTGGGTGAATTTGGGCCAATTACCAGGAGACTGGGAGTTCTACACCTGTCTTAGCCCATGAAAGCCACTGGGTCATATTTGGCCAATTACCCGGAGAATGGGAGTTCTAGTCCCGTATTAGCCCATGAAAGCCACTGGGTCATTTTGGGCCAATTACCAGGAGACTGGGATTTCTAGTGCCGTCTTAGGCCATGAAAGCCACTGGGTCATTTTGGGCCAATTACCAGGAGACTGAGAGTTCTAGACCCGTCGTAGCCCACGAACGCCATTGGGTCATTTTGGGCCAATTACCAGGAGACTGGGAATTCAGTCCCGTCTTAGCCCATGAAAGCCACTGGGTCATTTTGGGCCAATTACCAAGAGACTGAGAGTTCTAGTAGCATCTTAGCCGAAGAAAGCCACCAGGGTCATTTTGGGCCAATTACCAGGAGACTGGGATTTCTAGTGCCGTCTCAGGCCATGAAAGCCACTGGGTCATTTTGGGCCAATTACCAGGAGACTGGTATTTCTAGTGCCGTCTTAGCCCATGAAAGCCACTGGGTCATTTTGGGCCAATTACCAGGAGACTGGCAGTTCTAGTGCCGTCTTAGCCCATGAAAGCCACTGGGTCATTTTGGGTCCATTACCAGGAGTCTGAGAGTTCTAGACTTTTCTTACCCATGAAAGCCGCATGGGTGACTTTGGGCCAATTACCAGGAGACTGGGAGTTCTACACCTGTCTTAGCCCATAAAAGCCACTGGGTCATTTGGGGCCAATTACCAGGAGACTGAGAGTTTTAGTCCCGTCTTAACCCATGAAAGCAACCTGGGTGACTTAGGCCAATTACCAAGAGATTGGGAATTCTAGACCCGTCTTAGCCCATGAAAGCCACTGGGACATTTTGGGCCAATTACCAGGAGACTGAGAGTTCTAGAACCGTCTTTACCCATAAAAGCCATGGGGTCATTTTGGGCCAATTACCAGGGGACTGGGAGTTGTGGACCTTTCTTATGCCATGGAAGCCACCTGGGTGAATTTGGGCCAATTACCAGGAGAATTGGAGTTCTACACCTGTCTTAGCCCATGAAAGCCACTGGGTCATATTGGGCCAATTACCCGGAGAATGGGAGTTCTACACCTGTCTTAGGCCATGAAAGCCACTGGGTCATTTTGGGCCAATTACCAGGAGACTGAGAGTTCCAGTCCCGTCTTAGCCTATGAAAACCACTGGGTCATTTTGGGCCAATTACCAGGAGACTGGGAGTTCTAGTGCCGTCTTAGCCCATGAAAGTCACTGGGTTATTTTGGGTCAATTACCAGGAGCCTGAGAGTTCTAGACTTTTCTTACCCATGAAAGCCGCATGGGTGACTTTGGGCCAATTACCAGGAGAATTGGAGTTCTACACCTGTCTTAGCCCATGAAAGCCACTGGGTCATATTGGGCCAATTACCCGGAGAATGGGAGTTCTACACCTGTCTTAGGCCATGAAAGCCACTGGGTCATTTTGGGCCAATTACCAGGGGACTGGGAGTTGTGGACCTTTCTTACGCCATGGAAGCCACCTGGGTGAATTTGGGCCAATTACCAGGAGAATTGGAGTTCTACACCTGTCTTAGCCCATGAAAGCCACTGGGTCATATTGGGCCAATTACCCGGAGAATGGGAGTTCTACACCTGTCTTAGGCCATGAAAGCCACTGGGTCATTTTGGGCCAATTACCAGGAGACTGAGAGTTCCAGTCCCGCCTTAGCCTATGAAAACCACTGGGTCATTTTGGGCCAATTATCAGGAGACTGGGAGTTCTAGTGCCGTCTTAGCCCATGAAAGTCACTGGGTTATTTTGGGTCAATTACCAGGAGCCTGAGAGTTCTAGACTTTTCTTACCCATGAAAGCCACTGAGTCATTTTGGGCCAACTACCAGGAGACTGAGTGTTCCAGTCCCGTCTTAGCCCATGAAAGCCACTGGGTCATTTTGGGCCAATTACCAGGAGACTGAGAGTTCTAGTAGCATCTTAGCCGAAGAAAGCCACTGGGTCATTTTGGACAAATTACCAGAAGACTGGGAGTTCTAGACCTGTCTTACCCCATGAAAGCCATCTGGGGGACTTTGAGCCAATTACCAGGAGACTGAGAGTTCTAGACATTTCTTACCCCATGAAAGCCACCTGGATGACTTTGGGCCAATTACCAGGAGACTGGGAGTTCTATACCTGTCTTAGCCCATAAAAGCCACTGGGTCATTTTGGGCCAATTACCAGGAGACTGGGAATTCAGTCCCGTCTTAGCCCATGAAAGCCACTGGGTCATTTTGGGCCAATTACCAGGAGACTGAGAGTTCTAGTAGCATCTTAGCCGAAGAAAGCCACCAGGGTCATTTTGGGCCAATTACCAGGAGACTGGGATTTCTAGTGCCGTCTTAGCCCATGAAAGCCACTGGGTCATTTTGGGCCAATTACCAGGAGACTGGGAGTTCTAGTGCCGTCTTAGCCCATGAAAGCCGCTGGGTCATTTTGGGTCAATTACCAGGAGACTGAGAGTTCTAGACTTTTCTTACCCATGAAAGCCACATGGGTGACTTTGGGCCAATTACCAGGAGACTGGGAGTCCTACACCTGTCTTAGCCCATAAAAGCCACTGGGTCATTTTGGGCCAATTACCAGGAGACTGAGAATTCTAGTCCCGTCTTAACCCATGAAAGCCACCTGGGTGACTTGGGCCAATTACCAAGAGATTGGGAGTTCTAGACCCGTCTTAGCCCATGAAAGCCACTGGGACATTTTGGGCCAATTACCAGGAGACAGAGTTCTAGACCTGTCTTACCCATGAAAGCCACTGGGTCATTTTGGGCCAATTACCAGGAGACTGGAAGTTCTAGAACCGTCTTTACCCATAAAAGCCACTGGGTCATTTTGGGCCAATTACCAGGGGACTGGGAGTTGTGGACCTTTCTTACCCCATGGAAGCCACCTGGGTGAATTTGGGCCAATTACCAGGAGAATGGGAGTCTAGTCCGGTATTAGCCCATGAAAGCCACTGGGTCATTTTGGGCGAATTACCAGGAGACTGGGATTTCTAGTGCCGTCTTAGGCCATGAAAGCCACTGTGTCATTTTGGGCCAATTACCAGGAGACTGAGAGTTCCAGTCCCGTCTTAGCCCATGAAAGCCACTGGGTCATTTTGGGCCAATTACCAGGAGACTGGGAGTTCTAGTCCCATCTTAGCCCATGAAAGCCACCTGGGTGACTTTGGGCCAAACAGCAGGAGACTGAGAGTTTTAGACCTGGCATACCTCATGAAAGCCACCTGGGTGACTTTGGGCCAATTACCAAGAGACTAGGAATTCTAGTCCCGTCTTAGCCCAGGAAATCCACCTGGGTGCCTTTGGGCCGATTACCAGGAGACTGAGAGTTGTATACCCGTCTTAACCTATAAAAGCCACTGGGTCATTTTGGACAAATTACCAGGAGACTGGGAGTTCTAGACCTGTCTTACCCCATGAAAGCAACCTGGGGCCTTTGAGCCAATTACCAGGAGACTGAGAGTTCTAGACATTTCTTACCCCATGAAAGCCACCTGGATGACTTTGGGCAAATTACCAGGAGACTGGGAGTTCTACACCTGTCTTAGCCCATAAAAGCCACTGGGTCATTTTGGGCCAATTGCCAGGAGATTGGGAATTCAGTCCCGTATTAGCCCATGAAAGCCACTGGGTCATTTTGGGCCAATTACCAGGAGACTGAGAGTTCTAGTATCATCTTATCCGAAGAAAGCCACCAGGGTCATTTTGGGCCAATTACCAGGAGACTGGGATGTCTAGTGCAGTCTTAGGCCATGAAAGCCACTGGGTCATTTTGTGCCAATTACCAGGAGACTGGTATTTCTAGTGCCGTCTTAGCCCATGAAAGCCACTGGATCATTTTGGGCCAATTACCAGGAGACTGAGAGTTCCAGTCCCGTCTTAGCCCATGAAAGCCACTGGGTCATTTTGGGCCAATTACCAGGAGACTAGGAATTCTAGTCCCATCTTAGCCCATGAAAGCCACTGGGTCATCTTGGGCCAATTACCAGGACACTGAGAGTTCTAGTCCCGTCTTAGCCCATGAAAGCCACTGGGTCATTTTGGGCCAATTACAAGGAGACTGAGAGTTCTAGTCCCGTCTTAGCCCATTAAAGCCACTGGGTCATTTGGGGCCAATTACCAGGAGACTGAGAGTTCTAGTCCCGTCTTAACCCATGAAAGCCACCTGGGTGACTTGGGCCAATTACCAAGAGATTGGGAGTTCTAGACCCCTCTTAGCCCATGAAAGCCACTGGGTCATTTTGGGCCAATTACCAGGAGACTGGGAGTTCTAGAACCGTCTTTTCCCATAAAAGCCATTGGGTCATTTTGGGCCAATTACCAGGGGACTGGGAGTTGTGGACCTTTCTTACCCCATGGAAGCCACCTGGGTGAATTTGGGCCAATTACCAGGAGACTGAGAGTTCTAGACCCGTCTTAGCCCATGAAAGCCACTGGGTCATTTTGGGCCAATTACCAGGAGACTGAGAGTTCTAGCAGCATCTTAGCCGAAGAAAGCCACCAGGGTCATTTTGGGCCAATTACCCGGAGAATGGGAGTTCTTGTCCCGTATTAGCCCATGAAAGCCACTGGGTCATTTTGGGCCAATTACCAGGAGACTGGGATTTCTAGTGCCGTCTTAGGCCATGAAAGCCACTGGGTCATTTTGGGCCAATTACCAGGAGACTGAGAGTTCTAGACCCGTCGTAGCCCACGAAAGCCACTGGGTCATTTTGGGCCAAATACCAGGAGACTGGGAATTCAGTCCCGTCTTAGCCCATGAAAGCCACTGGGTCATTTTGGGCCAATTACCAGGAGACTGAGAGTTCTAGTAGCATCTTAGCCGAAGAAAGCCACCAGGGTCATTTTGGGCCAATTACCAGGAGACTGGGATTTCTAGTGCCGTCTCAGGCCATGAAAGCCACTGGGTCATTTTGGGCCAATTACCAGGAGACTGGTATTTCTAGTGCCGTCTTAGCCCATGAAAGCCACTGGGTCATTTTGGGTCAATTACCAGGAGTCTGAGAGTTCTACACCTGTCTTAGCCCATAAAAGCCACTGGGTCATTTTGGGCCAATTACCAGGAGACTAGGAATTCTAGTCCCAATTTAGCCCATGAAAGCCACAGGGTCATTTTGGGCCAATTACCAAGAAACTGGGAGTTCTATTCCTGTCTTAGCCGATGAAAACCACTGGGTCATTTTGGGCCAATTACCAGGAGTCTGAGAGTTCTAGACTTTTCTTACCCATGAAAGCCGCATGGGTGACTTTGGGACAATTACCAGGAGACTGGGAGTTCTACACCTGTCTTAGCCCATAAAAGCCACTGGGTCATTTTGGGCCAATTACCAGGAGACTAGGAATTCTAGTCCCATCTTAGCCCATGAAAGCCACAGGGTCATTTTGGGCCAATTACCAAGAAACTGGGAGTTCTATTCCTGTCTTAGCCGATGAAAGCCACTGGGTCATTTTGCGCCAATTACCAGGAGACTGAGAGTTCTAGTCCCGTCTTAGCCCATTAAAGCCATTGGGTCATTTTGGGCCAATTACCAGGAGACTGAGAGTCCTAGACCTGTCTTACCCATGAAAACCACTGGGTCATTTTGGGCCAATTACCAGGAGACTGGGAGTTCTAGAACCGTCTTTACCCATAAAAGCCACGGGGTCATTTTGGGCCAATTACCAGGAGACTGGGATTTCTAGTGCCGTCTTAGGCCATGAAAGCCACTGGGTCATTTTGGGCCAATTACCAGGAGACTGAGAGTTCTAGTCCCATCTGATGCCATGAACACCGCTCGGTCATTTTGGGCCAATTTTCAAGAGACTGAGATTTCCAGTCCGCCCTAGCCCATGAAAGCCACTGGGTCATTTTGGGACAATTACCAGGAGACTGGGAGTTCTAGTCCCATTTTAGCCCATGAAAGCCACCTGGGTGACTTTGGGCCAATTAGCAGGAGACTGAGAGTTTTAGACCTGGCATACCTCATGAAAGCCACCTGGGTGACTTTGGGCCAATTACCAAGAGACTCGGAATTCTAGTCCCGTCTTAGCCCAGGAAAGCCACCTGGGTGCCTTTGGGCCAATTACCAGGAGACTGAGAGTTGTATTCCCGTCTTAACCTATAAAAGCCACTGGGTCATTTTGGACAAATTACCAGGAGACTGGGAGTTCTAGACTTTTCTTACCCATGTAGTGCAGTCTTATGCCATGAAAGCCACTGAGTCATTTTGTGCCAATTTCCAGGAGACTGGTATTTCTAGTGCCGTCTTAGGCCATGAAAGCCACTGGATCATTTTTGGCCAATTACCAGGAGACTGAGAGTTCCAGTCCCGTCTTAGCCCATGAAAGCCACTGGGTCATTTTGGGCCAATTACCAGGAGCCTGAGAGTTCTAGACTTTTCTTACCCATGAAAGCCACATGGGTGACTTTGGGCCAATTACCAGGAGACTGGGAGTTCTACACCTGTCTTAGCCCATGAAAGCCACTGGGACATTTTGGGCCAATTACCAGGAGACTGAGAGTTCTAGACATTTCTTACCCCATGAAAGCAACCTGGGTGACTTAGGCCAATTACCAGGAGACTGGGAGTTCTACACCTGTCTTAGCCCATAAAAGCCACTGGGTCATTGTGGGCCAATTACCAGGAGATTGGGAATTCAGTCCCGTATAAGCCCATGAAAGCCACTGGGTCATTTTGGGCCAATTACCAGGAGACTGAGAGTTCTAGTATCATCTTAGCCGAAGAAAGCCACCAGGGTCATTTTGGGCCAATTACCAGGAGACTGGGATGTCTAGTGCAGTCTTAGGCCATGAAAGCCACTGGGTCATTTTGTGCCAATTACCAGGAGACTGGTATTTCTAGTGCCGTCTTAGCCCATGAAAGCCACTGGATCATTTTGGGCCAATTACCAGGAGACTGAGAGTTCCAGTCCCGTTTTAGCCCATGAAAGCCACTGGGTCATTTTGGGCCAATTACCAGGAGACTAGGAATTCTAGTCCCATCTTAGCCCATGAAAGCCACTGGGTCATCTTGGGCATATTACCAGGACACTGAGAGTTCTAGTCCCGTCTTAGCCCATGAAAGCCACTGGGTCATTTTGGGCCAATTACCAGGAGACTGAGAGTTCTAGTCCCGTCTTAGCCCATTAAAGCCACTGGGTCATTTGGGGCCAATTACCAGGAGACTGAGAGTTCTAGTCCCGTCTTAACCCATGAAAGCCACCTGGGTGACTTGGGCCAATTACCAAGAGATTGGGAGTTCTAGACCCCTCTTAGCCCATGAAAGCCACTGGGTCATTTTGGGCCAATTACCAGGAGAACTGGGAGTTCTAGAACCGTCTTTACCCATAAAAGCCATTGGGTCATTTTGGGCCAATTACCAGGGGACTGGGAGTTGTGGACCTTTCTTACCCCATGGAAGCCACCTGGGTGAATTTGGGCCAATTACCAGGAGACTGAGAGTTCTAGACCTGTCTTAGCCCATGAAAGCCACTGGGTCATTTTGGGCCAATTACCAGGAGACTGAGAGTTCTAGTCCCGTATTAGCCCATGAAAGCCACTGGGTCATTTTGGGCCAATTACCAGGAGACTGGGATTTCTAGTGCCGTCTTAGGCCATGAAAGCCACTGGGTCATTTTGGGCCAATTACCAGGAGACTGAGAGTTCTAGACCCGTCGTAGCCCACGAAAGCCACTGGGTCATTTTGGGCCAATTACCAGGAGACTGGGAATTCAGTCCCGTCTTAGGCCATGAAAGCCACTGGGTCATTTTGGGCCAATTACCAAGAGACTGAGAGTTCTAGTAGCATCTTAGCCGAAGAAAGCCACCAGGGTCATTTTGGGCCAATTACCAGGAGACTGGGATTTCTAGTGCCGTCTCAGGCCATGAAAGCCACTGGGTCATTTTGGGCCAATAACCAGGAGACTGGTATTTCTAGTGCCGTCTTAGCCCATGAAAGCCACTGGGTCATTTTGGGCCAATTACCAAGAGACTGGCAGTTCTAGTGCCGTCTTAGCCCATGAAAGCCACTGGGTCATTTTGGGTCAATTACCAGGAGTCTGAGAGTTCTAGACTTTTCTTACCCATGAAAGCCGCATGGGTGACTTTGGGCCAATTACCAGGAGACTGGGACTTCTACACCTGTCTTAGCCCATAAAAGCCACTGGGTCATTTTGGGCCAATTACCAGGAGACTAGGAATTCTAGTCCCATCTTAGCCCATGAAAGCCACAGGGTCATTTTGGGCCAATTACCAAGAAACTGGGAGTTCTATTCCTGTCTTAGCCGATGAAAACCACTGGGTCATTTTGGGCCAATTACCAGGAGACTGAGAGTTCGAGTCCCGTCTTAGCCCATTAAAGCCACTGGGTCATTTGGGGCCAATTACCAGGAGACTGAGAGTTCTAGTCCCGTCTTAACCCATGAAAGCAACCTGGGTGACTTAGGCCAATTACCAAGAGATTGGGAGTTCTAGACCCGTCTTAGCCCATGAAAGCCACTGGGACATTTTGGGCCAATTACCAGGAGACTGGGAGTTCTAGAACCGTCTTTACCCATAAAAGCCATGGGGTCATTTTGGGCTAATTACCAGGGGACTGGGAGTTGTGGACCTTTCTTACCCCATGGAAGATACCTGGGTGAATTTGGGCCAATTACCAGGAGAATTGGAGTTCTACACCTGTCTTAGCCCATGAAAGCCACTGGGTCATATTGGGCCAATTACCCGGAGAATGGGAGTTCTAGTCCCGTATTAGCCCATGAAAGCCACTGGGTCATTTTGGGCCAATTACCAGGAGACTGGGATTTCTCATGCCGTCTTAGGCCATGAAAGCCACTGGGTCATTTTGGGCCAATTACCAGGAGACTGAGAGTTCCAGTCCCGTCTTAGCCTATGAAAGCCACTGGGTCATTTTGGGCCAATTACCAGGAGACTGGGAGTTCTAGTGCCGTCTTAGCCCATGAAAGTCACTGGTTATTTTGGGTCAATTACCAGGAGCCTGAGAGTTCTAGACTTTTCTTACCCATGAAAGCCACTGTGTCATTTTGGGCCAACTACCAGGAGACTGAGTGTTCCAGTCCCGTCTTAGCCCATGAAAGCCACTGGGTCATTTTGGGCCAATTACCAGGAGA
Source organism: Hydrophis major (assembly GCA_033807585.1). Classification (NCBI taxonomy): domain Eukaryota; kingdom Metazoa; phylum Chordata; class Lepidosauria; order Squamata; family Elapidae; genus Hydrophis; species Hydrophis major. The sequence goes on along the minus strand of CM066343.1, from coordinate 2,183,211 downwards.
CTGAGAGTTCTAGTAGCATCTTAGCCGAAGAAAGCCACTGGGTCATTTTGGACAAATTACCAGAAGACTGGGAGTTCTAGACCTGTCTTACCCCATGAAAGCCATCTGGGGGACTTTGAGCCAATTACCAGGAGACTGAGAGTTCTAGACATTTCTTACCCCATGAAAGCCACCTGGATGACTTTGGGCCAATTACCAGGAGACTGGGAGTTCTATACCTGTCTTAGCCCATAAAAGCCACTGGGTCATTTTGGGCCAATTACCAGGAGATTGGGAATTCAGTCCCGTATTAGCCCATGAAAGCCACTGGGTCATTTTGGGCCAATTACCAGGAGACTGAGAGTTCTAGTATCATCTTAGCCGAAGAAAGCCACCAGGGTCATTTTGGGCCAATTACCAGGAGACTGGGATGTCTAGTGCAGTCTTAGGCCATGAAAGCCACTGGGTCATTTTGTGCCAATTACCAGGAGACTGGTATTTCTAGTGCCGTCTTAGCCCATGAAAGCCACTGGATCATTTTGGGCCAATTACCAGGAGACTGAGAGTTCCAGTCCCGTCTTAGCCCATGAAAGCCACTGGGTCATTTTGGGCCAATTACCAGGAGACTAGGAATTCTAGTCCCATCTTAGCCCATGAAAGCCACTGGGTCATCTTGGGCCAATTACCAGGACACTGAGAGTTCTAGTCCCGTTTTAGCCCATGAAAGCCACTGGGTCATTTTGGGCCAATTACCAGGAGACTGAGAGTTCTAGTCCCGTCTTAGCCCATTAAAGCCACTGGGTCATTTGGGGCCAATTACCAGGAGACTGAGAGTTCTAGTCCCGTCTCAACCCATGAAAGCCACCTGGGTGACTTGGGCCAATTACCAAGAGATTGGGAGTTCTAGACCCCTCTTAGCCCATGAAAGCCACTGGGTCATTTTGGGCCAATTACCAGGAGACTGGGAGTTCTAGAACCGTCTTTTCCCATAAAAGCCATTGGGTCATTTTGGGCCAATTACCAGGGGACTGGGAGTTGTGGACCTTTCTTACCCCATGGAAGCCACCTGGGTGAATTTGGGCCAATTACCAGGAGACTGAGAGTTCTAGACCCGTCTTAGCCCATGAAAGCCACTGGGTCATTTTGGGCCAATTACCCGGAGAATGGGAGTTCTTGTCCCGTATTAGCCCATGAAAGCCACTGGGTCATTTTGGGCCAATTACCAGGAGACTGGGATTTCTAGTGCCGTCTTAGGCCATGAAAGCCACTGGGTCATTTTGGGCCAATTACCAGGAGACTGAGAGTTCTAGACCCGTCGTAGCCCACGAAAGCCACTGGGTCATTTTGGGCCAATTACCAGGAGACTGGGAATTCAGTCCCGTCTTAGCCCATGAAAGCCACTGGGTCATTTTGGGCCAATTACCAGGAGACTGAGAGTTGTAGTAGCATCTTAGCCGAAGAAAGCCACCAGGGTCATTTTGGGCCAATTACCAGGAGACTGGGATTTCTAGTGCCGTCTCAGGCCATGAAAGCCACTGGGTCATTTTGGGCCAATTACCAGGAGACTGGTATTTCTAGTGCCGTCTTAGCCCATGAAAGCCACTGGGTCATTTTGGGTCAATTACCAGGAGTCTGAGAGTTCTACACCTGTCTTAGCCCATAAAAGCCACTGGGTCATTTTGGGCCAATTACCAGGAGACTAGGAATTCTAGTCCCGATTTAGCCCATGAAAGCCACAGGGTCATTTTGGGCCAATTACCAAGAAACTGGGAGTTCTATTCCTGTCTTAGCCGATGAAAACCACTGGGTCATTTTGGGCCAATTACCAGGAGTCTGAGAGTTCTAGACTTTTCTTACCCATGAAAGCCGCATGGGTGACTTTGGGCCAATTACCAGGAGACTGGGAGTTCTACACCTGTCTTAGCCCATAAAAGCCACTGGGTCATTTTGGGCCAATTACCAGGAGACTAGGAATTCTAGTCCCATCTTAGCCCATGAAAGCCACAGGTCATTTTGGGCCAATTACCAAGAAACTGGGAGTTCTATTCCTGTCTTAGCCGATGAAAGCCACTGGGTCATTTTGCGCCAATTACCAGGAGACTGAGAGTTCTAGTCCCGTCTTAGCCCATTAAAGCCACTGGGTCATTTTGGGCCAATTACCAGGAGACTGAGAGTCCTAGACCTGTCTTACCCATGAAAACCACTGGGTCATTTTGGGCCAATTACCAGGAGACTGGGAGTTCTAGAACCGTCTTTACCCATAAAAGCCACGGGGTCATTTTGGGCCAATTACCAGGAGACTGGGATTTCTAGTGCCGTCTTAGGCCATGAAAGCCACTGGGTCATTTTGGGCCAATTACCAGGAGACTGAGAGTTCTAGTCCCATCTGATGCCATGAACACCGCTCGGTCATTTTGGGCCAATTTTCAAGAGACTGAGATTTCCAGTCCGCCCTAGCCCATGAAAGCCACTGGGTCATTTTGGGACAATTACCAGGAGACTGGGAGTTCTAGTCCCATCTTAGCCCATGAAAGCCACCTGGGTGACTTTGGGCCAATCAGCAGGAGACTGAGAGTTTTAGACCTGGCATACCTCATGAAAGCAACCTGGGTGACTTTGGGCCAATTACCAAGAGACTCGGAATTCTAGTCCCGTCTTAGCCCAGGAAAGCCACCTGGGTGCCTTTGGGCCAATTACCAGGAGACTGAGAGTTGTATTCCCGTCTTAACCTATAAAAGCCACTGGGTCATTTTGGACAAATTACCAGGAGACTGGGAGTTCTAGACTTTTCTTACCCATGTAGTGCAGTCTTATGCCATGAAAGCCACTGAGTCATTTTGTGCCAATTTCCAGGAGACTGGTATTTCTAGTGCCGTCTTAGGCCATGAAAGCCACTGGATCATTTTTGGCCAATTACCAGGAGACTGAGAGTTCCAGTCCCGTCTTAGCCCATGAAAGCCACTGGGTCATTTTGGGCCAATTACCAGGAGCCTGAGAGTTCTAGACTTTTCTTACCCATGAAAGCCACATGGGTGACTTTGGGCCAATTACCAGGAGACTGGGAGTTCTACACCTGTCTTAGCCCATGAAAGCCACTGGGACATTTTGGGCCAATTACCAGGAGACTGAGAGTTCTAGACATTTCTTACCCCATGAAAGCAACCTGGGTGACTTAGGCCAATTACCAGGAGACTGGGAGTTCTACACCTGTCTTAGCCCATAAAAGCCACTGGGTCATTTTGGGCCAATTACCAGGAGATTGGGAATTCAGTCCCGTATAAGCCCATGAAAGCCACTGGGTCATTTTGGGCCAATTACCAGGAGACTGAGAGTTCTAGTATCATCTTAGCCGAAGAAAGCCACCAGGGTCATTTTGGGCCAATTACCAGGAGACTGGGATGTCTAGTGCAGTCTTAGGCCATGAAAGCCACTGGGTCATTTTGTGCCAATTACCAGGAGACTGGTATTTCTAGTGCCGTCTTAGCCCATGAAAGCCACTGGATCATTTTGGGCCAATTACCAGGAGACTGAGAGTTCCAGTCCCGTCTTAGCCCATGAAATCCACTGGGTCATTTTGGGCCAATTACCAGGAGACTAGGAATTCTAGTCCCATCTTAGCCCATGAAAGCCACTGGGTCATCTTGGGCCAATTACCAGGACACTGAGAGTTCTAGTCCCGTCTTAGCCCATGAAAGCCACTGGGTCATTTTGGGCCAATTACCAGGAGACTGAGAGTTCTAGTCCCGTCTTAGCCCATTAAAGCCACTGGGTCATTTGGGGCCAATTACCAGGAGACTGAGAGTTCTAGTCCCGTCTTAACCCATGAAAGCCACCTGGGTGACTTGGGCCAATTACCAAGAGATTGGGAGTTCTAGACCCCTCTTAGCCCATGAAAGCCACTGGGTCATTTTGGGCCAATTACCAGGAGAACTGGGAGTTCTAGAACCGTCTTTACCCATAAAAGCCATTGGGTCATTTTGGGCCAATTACCAGGGGACTGGGAGTTGTGGACCTTTCTTACCCCATGGAAGCCACCTGGGTGAATTTGGGCCAATTACCAGGAGACTGAGAGTTCTAGACCTGTCTTAGCCCATGAAAGCCACTGGGTCATTTTGGGCCAATTACCAGGAGACTGAGAGTTCTAGTCCCGTATTAGCCCATGAAAGCCACTGGGTCATTTTGGGCCAATTACCAGGAGACTGGGATTTTTAGTGCCGTCTTAGGCCATGAAAGCCACTGGGTCATTTTGGGCCAATTACCAGGAGACTGAGAGTTCTAGACCCGTCGTAGTCCACGAAAGCCACTTGGTCATTTTGGGCCAATTACCAGGAGACTGGGAATTCAGTCCCGTCTTAGGCCATGAAAGCCACTGGTCATATTGGGCCAATTACCAAGAGACTGAGAGTTCTAGTAGCATCTTAGCCGAAGAAAGCCACCAGGGTCATTTTGGGCCAATTACCAGGAGACTGGGATTTCTAGTGCCGTCTCAGGCCATGAAAGCCACTGGGTCATTTTGGGCCAATTACCAGGAGACTGGTATTTCTAGTGCCGTCTTAGCCCATGAAAGCCACTGGGTCATTTTGGGCCAATTACCAGGAGACTGGCAGTTCTAGTGCCGTCTTAGCCCATGAAAGCCACTGGGTAATTTTGGGTCAATTACCAGGAGTCTGAGAGTTCTAGACTTTTCTTACCCATGAAAGCCGCATGGGTGACTTTGGGCCAATTACCAGGAGACTGGGAGTTCTACACCTGTCTTAGCCCATAAAACCCACTGGGTCATTTCGGGCCAATTACCAGGAGACTAGGAATTCTAGTCCCATCTTAGCCCATGAAAGCCACAGGGTCATTTTGGGCCAATTACCAAGAAACTGGGAGTTCTATTCCTGTCTTAGCCGATGAAAACCACTGGGTCATTTTGGGCCAATTACCAGGAGACTGAGAGTTCGAGTCCCGTCTTAGCCCATGAAAGCCACTGGGTCATTTTGGGCCAATTACCAGGAGACTGGGAGTTCTAGAACCGTCTTTTCCCATAAAAGCCATTGGGTCATTTTGGGCCAATTACCAGGGGACTGGGAGTTGTGGACCTTTCTTACCCCATGGAAGCCACCTGGGTGAATTTGGGCCAATTACCAGGAGACTGAGAGTTCTAGACCCGTCTTAGCCCATGAAAGCCACTGGGTCATTTTGGGCCAATTACCAGGAGACAAAGTTCTAGCAGCATCTTAGCCGAAGAAAGCCACCAGGGTCATTTTGGGCCAATTACCCGGAGAATGGGAGTTCTTGTCCCGTATTAGCCCATGAAAGCCACTGGGTCGCTTTGGGCCAATTACCCGGAGAATGGGAGTTCTAGTCCCGTCTTAGCCCATGAAAGCCACTGGGTCATTTTGGGCCAATTAACAGGCGACTGGGAGTTCTAGACCCAGCCCATGAAAGCCACTGGGTCATTTTGGGCCAATTACCAGGAGACTGGGATTTCTCATGCCGTCTTAGGCCATGAAAGCCACTGGGTCATTTTGGGCCAATTACCAGGAGACTGAGAGTTCCAGTCCCGTCTTAGCCTATGAAAGCCACTGGGTCATTTTGGGCCAATTACCAGGAGACTGGGAGTTCTAGTGCCGTCTTAGCCCATGAAAGTCACTGGTTATTTTGGGTCAATTACCAGGAGCCTGAGAGTTCTAGACTTTTCTTACCCATGAAAGCCACTGTGTCATTTTGGGCCAACTACCAGGAGACTGAGTGTTCCAGTCCCGTCTTAGCCCATGAAAGCCACTTGGTCATTTTGGGCCAATTACCAGGAGACTGAGAGTTCTAGTAGCATCTTAGCCGAAGAAAGCCACTGGGTCATTTTGGACAAATTACCAGAAGACTGGGAGTTCTAGACCTGTCTTACCCCATGAAAGCCATCTGGGGGACTTTGAGCCAATTACCAGGAGACTGAGAGTTCTAGACATTTCTTACCCCATGAAAGCCACCTGGATGACTTTGGGCCAATTACCAGGAGACTGGGAGTTCTATACCTGTCTTAGCCCATAAAAGCCACTGGGTCATTTTGGGCCAATTACCAGGAGATTGGGAATTCAGTCCCGTATTAGCCCATGAAAGCCACTGGGTCATTTTGGGCCAATTACCAGGAGACTGAGAGTTCTAGTATCATCTTAGCCGAAGAAAGCCACCAGGGTCATTTTGGGCCAATTACCAGGAGACTGGGATGTCTAGTGCAGTCTTAGGCCATGAAAGCCACTGGGTCATTTTGGGCCAATTACCAGGAGACTAGGAATTCTAGTCCCATCTTAGCCCATGAAAGCCACAGGGTCATTTTGGGCCAATTACCAAGAAACTGGGAGTTCTATTCCTGTCTTAGCCGATGAAAACCACTGGGTCATTTTGGGCCAATTACCAGGAGACTGAGAGTTCGAGTCCCGTCTTAGCCCATTAAAGCCACTGGGTCATTTGGGGCCAATTACCAGGAGACTGAGAGTTCTAGTCCCGTCTTAACCCATGAAAGCAACCTGGGTGACTTAGGCCAATTACCAAGAGATTGGGAGTTCTAGACCCGTCTTAGCCCATGAAAGCCACTGGGACATTTTGGGCCAATTACCAGGAGACTGGGAGTTCTAGAACCGTCTTTACCCATAAAAGCCATGGGGTCATTTTGGGCCAATTACCAGGGGACTGGGAGTTGTGGACCTTTCTTACCCCATGGAAGCTACCTGGGTGAATTTGGGCCAATTACCAGGAGAATTGGAGTTCTACACCTGTCTTAGCCCATGAAAGCCACTGGGTCATATTGGGCCAATTACCCGGAGAATGGGAGTTCTAGTCCCGTATTAGCCCATGAAAGCCACTGGGTCATTTTGGGCCAATTACCAGGAGACTGGGATTTCTCATGCCGTCTTAGGACATGAAAGCCACTGGGTCATTTTGGGCCAATTACCAGGAGACTGAGAGTTCTAGTATCATCTTAGCCGAAGAAAGCCACCAGGGTCATTTTGGGCCAATTACCAGGAGACTGGGATGTCTAGTGCAGTCTTAGGCCATGAAAGCCACTGGGTCATTTTGGGCCAATTACCAGGAGACTAGGAATTCTAGTCCCATCTTAGCCCATGAAAGCCACAGGGTCATTTTGGGCCAATTACCAAGAAACTGGGAGTTCTATTCCTGTCTTAGCCGATGAAAACCACTGGGTCATTTTGGGCCAATTACCAGGAGACTGAGAGTTCGAGTCCCGTCTTAGCCCATTAAAGCCACTGGGTCATTTGGGGCCAATTACCAGGAGACTGAGAGTTCTAGTCCCGTCTTAACCCATGAAAGCAACCTGGGTGACTTAGGCCAATTACCAAGAGAGTGGGAGTTCTAGACCCGTCTTAGCCCATGAAAGCCACTGGGACATTTTGGGCCAATTACCAGGAGACTGGGAGTTCTAGAACCGTCTTTACCCATAAAAGCCATGGGGTCATTTTGGGCCAATTACCAGGGGACTGGGAGTTGTGGACCTTTCTTACCCCATGGAAGCTACCTGGGTGAATTTGGGCCAATTACCAGGAGAATTGGAGTTCTACACCTGTCTTAGCCCATGAAAGCCACTGGGTCATATTGGGCCAATTACCCGGAGAATGGGAGTTCTAGTCCCGTATTAGCCCATGAAAGCCACTGGGTCATTTTGGGCCAATTACCAGGAGACTGGGATTTCTCATGCCGTCTTAGGCCATGAAAGCCACTGGGTCATTTTGGGCCAATTACCAGGAGACTGAGAGTTCCAGTCCCGTCTTAGCCTATGAAAGCCACTGGGTCATTTTGGGCCAATTACCAGGAGACTGGGAGTTCTAGTGCCGTCTTAGCCCATGAAAGTCACTGGTTATTTTGGGTCAATTACCAGGAGCCTGAGAGTTCTAGACTTTTCTTACCCATGAAAGCCACTGTGTCATTTTGGGCCAACTACCAGGAGACTGAGTGTTCCAGTCCCGTCTTAGCCCATGAAAGCCACTGGGTCATTTTGGGCCAATTACCAGGAGACTGAGAGTTCTAGTAGCATCTTAGCCGAAGAAAGCCACTGGGTCATTTTGGACAAATTACCAGAAGACTGGGAGTTCTAGACCTGTCTTACCCCATGAAAGCCATCTGGGGGACTTTGAGCCAATTACCAGGAGACTGAGAGTTCTAGACATTTCTTACCCCATGAAAGCCACCTGGATGACTTTGGGCCAATTACCAGGAGACTGGGAGTTCTATACCTGTCTTAGCCCATAAAAGCCACTGGGTCATTTTGGGCCAATTACCAGGAGATTGGGAATTCAGTCCCGTATTAGCCCATGAAAGCCACTGGGTCATTTTGGGCCAATTACCAGGAGACTGAGAGTTCTAGTATCATCTTAGCCGAAGAAAGCCACCAGGGTCATTTTGGGCCAATTACCAGGATACTGGGATGTCTAGTGCAGTCTTAGGCCATGAAAGCCACTGGGTCATTTTGTGCCAATTACCAGGAGACTGGTATTTCTAGTGCCGTCTTAGCCCATGAAAGCCACTGGATCATTTTGGGCCAATTACCAGGAGACTGAGAGTTCCAGTCCCGTCTTAGCCCATGAAAGCCACTGGGTCATTTTGGGCCAATTACCAGGAGACTAGGAATTCTAGTCCCATCTTAGCCCATGAAAGCCACTGGGTCATCTTGGGCCAATTACCAGGACACTGAGAGTTCTAGTCCCGTTTTAGCCCATGAAAGCCACTGGGTCATTTTGGGCCAATTACCAGGAGACTGAGAGTTCTAGTCCCGTCTTAGCCCATTAAAGCCACTGGGTCATTTGGGGCCAATTACCAGGAGACTGAGAGTTCTAGTCCCGTCTCAACCCATGAAAGCCACCTGGGTGACTTGGGCCAATTACCAAGAGATTGGGAGTTCTAGACCCCTCTTAGCCCATGAAAGCCACTGGGTCATTTTGGGCCAATTACCAGGAGACTGGGAGTTCTAGAACCGTCTTTTCCCATAAAAGCCATTGGGTCATTTTGGGCCAATTACCAGGGGACTGGGAGTTGTGGACCTTTCTTACCCCATGGAAGCCACCTGGGTGAATTTGGGCCAATTACCAGGAGACTGAGAGTTCTAGACCCGTCTTAGCCCATGAAAGCCACTGGGTCATTTTGGGCCAATTACCAGGAGACTGAGAGTTCTAGCAGCATCTTAGCCGAAGAAAGCCACCAGGGTCATTTTGGGCCAATTACCCGGAGAATGGGAGTTCTTGTCCCGTATTAGCCCATGAAAGCCACTGGGTCATTTTGGGCCAATTACCAGGAGACTGGGATTTCTAGTGCCGTCTTAGGCCATGAAAGCCACTGGGTCATTTTGGGCCAATTACCAGGAGACTGAGAGTTCTAGACCCGTCGTAGCCCACGAAAGCCACTGGGTCATTTTGGGCCAATTACCAGGAGACTGGGAATTCAGTCCCGTCTTAGCCCATGAAAGCCACTGGGTCATTTTGGGCCAATTACCAGGAGACTGAGAGTTCTAGTAGCATCTTAGCCGAAGAAAGCCACCAGGGTCATTTTGGGCCAATTACCAGGATACTGGGATTTCTAGTGCCGTCTCAGGCCATGAAAGCCACTGGGTCATTTTGGGCCAATTACCAGGAGACTGGTATTTCTAGTGCCGTCTTAGCCCATGAAAGCCACTGGGTCATTTTGGGTCAATTACCAGGAGTCTGAGAGTTCTACACCTGTCTTAGCCCATAAAAGCCACTGGGTCATTTTGGGCCAATTACCAGGAGACTAGGAATTCTAGTCCCAATTTAGCCCATGAAAGCCACAGGGTCATTTTGGGCCAATTACCAAGAAACTGGGAGTTCTATTCCTGTCTTAGCCGATGAAAACCACTGGGTCATTTTGGGCCAATTACCAGGAGTCTGAGAGTTCTAGACTTTTCTTACCCATGAAAGCCGCATGGGTGACTTTGGGCCAATTACCAGGAGACTGGGAGTTCTACACCTGTCTTAGCCCATAAAAGCCACTGGGTCATTTTGGGCCAATTACCAGGAGACTAGGAATTCTAGTCCCATCTTAGCCCATGAAAGCCACAGGTCATTTTGGGCCAATTACCAAGAAACTGGGAGTTCTATTCCTGTCTTAGCCGATGAAAGCCACTGGGTCATTTTGCGCCAATTACCAGGAGACTGAGAGTTCTAGTCCCGTCTTAGCCCATTAAAGCCACTGGGTCATTTTGGGCCAATTACCAGGAGACTGAGAGTCCTAGACCTGTCTTACCCATGAAAACCACTGGGTCATTTTGGGCCAATTACCAGGAGACTGGGAGTTCTAGAACCGTCTTTACCCATAAAAGCCACGGGGTCATTTTGGGCCAATTACCAGGAGACTGGGATTTCTAGTGCCGTCTTAGGCCATGAAAGCCACTGGGTCATTTTGGGCCAATTACCAGGAGACTGAGAGTTCTAGTCCCATCTGATGCCATGAACACCGCTCGGTCATTTTGGGCCAATTTTCAAGAGACTGAGATTTCCAGTCCGCCCTAGCCCATGAAAGCCACTGGGTCATTTTGGGACAATTACCAGGAGACTGGGAGTTCTAGTCCCATTTTAGCCCATGAAAGCCACCTGGGTGACTTTGGGCCAATCAGCAGGAGACTGAGAGTTTTAGACCTGGCATACCTCATGAAAGCCACCTGGGTGACTTTGGGCCAATTACCAAGAGACTCGGAATTCTAGTCCCGTCTTAGCCCAGGAAAGCCACCTGGGTGCCTTTGGGCCAATTACCAGGAGACTGAGAGTTGTATTCCCGTCTTAACCTATAAAAGCCACTGGGTCATTTTGGACAAATTACCAGGAGACTGGGAGTTCTAGACTTTTCTTACCCATGTAGTGCAGTCTTAGGCCATGAAAGCCACTGGATCATTTTTGGCCAATTACCAGGAGACTGAGAGTTCCAGTCCCGTCTTAGCCCATGAAAGCCACTGGGTCATTTTGGGCCAATTACCAGGAGCCTGAGAGTTCTAGACTTTTCTTACCCATGAAAGCCACATGGGTGACTTTGGGCCAATTACCAGGAGACTGGGAGTTCTACACCTGTCTTAGCCCATGAAAGCCACTGGGACATTTTGGGCCAATTACCAGGAGACTGAGAGTTCTAGACATTTCTTACCCCATGAAAGCAACCTGGGTGACTTAGGCCAATTACCAGGAGACTGGGAGTTCTACACCTGTCTTAGCCCATAAAAGCCACTGGGTCATTTTGGGCCAATTACCAGGAGATTGGGAATTCAGTCCCGTATAAGCCCATGAAAGCCACTGGGTCATTTTGGGCCAATTACCAGGAGACTGAGAGTTCTAGTATCATCTTAGCCGAAGAAAGCCACCAGGGTCATTTTGGGCCAATTACCAGGAGACTGGGATGTCTAGTGCAGTCTTAGGCCATGAAAGCCACTGGGTCATTTTGTGCCAATTACCAGGAGACTGGTATTTCTAGTGCCGTCTTAGCCCATGAAAGCCACTGGATCATTTTGGGCCAATTACCAGGAGACTAGGAATTCTAGTCCCATCTTAGCCCATGAAAGCCACTGGGTCATCTTGGGCCAATTACCAGGACACTGAGAGTTCTAGTCCCGTCTTAGCCCATGAAAGCCACTGGGTCATTTTGGGCCAATTACCAGGAGACTGAGAGTTCTAGTCCCGTCTTAGCCCATTAAAGCCACTGGGTCATTTGGGGCCAATTACCAGGAGACTGAGAGTTCTAGTCCCGTCTTAACCCATGAAAGCCACCTGGGTGACTTGGGCCAATTACCAAGAGATTGGGAGTTCTAGTCCCGTCTTAGCCCATGAAAGCCACTGGGTCATTTTGGGCCAATTACCAGGAGAACTGGGAGTTCTAGAACCGTCTTTACCCATAAAAGCCATTGGGTCATTTTGGGCCAATTACCAGGGGACTGGGAGTTGTGGACCTTTCTTACCCCATGGAAGCCACCTGGGTGAATTTGGGCCAATTACCAGGAGACTGAGAGTTCTAGACCTGTCTTAGCCCATGAAAGCCACTGGGTCATTTTGGGCCAATTACCAGGAGACTGAGAGTTCTAGTCCCGTATTAGCCCATGAAAGCCACTGGGTCATTTTGGGCCAATTACCAGGAGACTGGGATTTCTAGTGCCGTCTTAGGCCATGAAAGCCACTGGGTCATTTTGGGCCAATTACCAGGAGACTGAGAGTTCTAGACCCGTCGTAGTCCACGAAAGCCACTTGGTCATTTTGGGCCAATTACCAGGAGACTGGGAATTCAGTCCCGTCTTAGGCCATGAAAGCCACTGGGTCATTTTGGGCCAATTACCAAGAGACTGAGAGTTCTAGTAGCATCTTAGCCGAAGAAAGCCACCAGGGTCATTTTGGGCCAATTACCAGGAGACTGGGATTTCTAGTGCCGTCTCAGGCCATGAAAGCCACTGGGTCATTTTGGGCCAATTACCAGGAGACTGGTATTTCTAGTGCCGTCTTAGCCCATGAAAGCCACTGGGTCATTTTGGGCCAATTACCAGGAGACTGGCAGTTCTAGTGCCGTCTTAGCCCATGAAAGCCACTGGGTCATTTTGGGTCAATTACCAGGAGTCTGAGAGTTCTAGACTTTTCTTACCCATGAAAGCCGCATGGGTGACTTTGGGCCAATTACCAGGAGACTGGGAGTTCTACACCTGTCTTAGCCCATAAAAGCCACTGGGTCATTTTGGGCCAATTACCAGGAGACTAGGAATTCTAGTCCCATCTTAGCCCATGAAAGCCACAGGGTCATTTTGGGCCAATTACCAGGGGACTGGGATTTCTAGTGCCGTCTTAGGCCATGAAAGCCACTGGGTCATTTTGGGCCAATTACCAGGAGACTGAGAGTTCTAGACCCGTCGTAGTCCACGAAAGCCACTTGGTCATTTTGGGCCAATTACCAGGAGACTGGGAATTCAGTCCCGTCTTAGGCCATGAAAGCCACTGGGTCATTTTGGGCCAATTACCAAGAGACTGAGAGTTCTAGTAGCATCTTAGCCGAAGAAAGCCACCAGGGTCATTTTGGGCCAATTACCAGGAGACTGGGATTTCTAGTGCCGTCTCAGGCCATGAAAGCCACTGGGTCATTTTGGGCCAATTACCAGGAGACTGGTATTTCTAGTGCCGTCTTAGCCCATGAAAGCCACTGGGTCATTTTGGGCCAATTACCAGGAGACTGGCAGTTCTAGTGCCGTCTTAGCCCATGAAAGCCACTGGGTCATTTTGGGTCAATTACCAGGAGTCTGAGAGTTCTAGACTTTTCTTACCCATGAAAGCCGCATGGGTGACTTTGGGCCAATTACCAGGAGACTGGGAGTTCTACACCTGTCTTAGCCCATAAAAGCCACTGGGTCATTTTGGGCCAATTACCAGGAGACTAGGAATTCTAGTCCCATCTTAGCCCATGAAAGCCACAGGGTCATTTTGGGCCAATTACCAAGAAACTGGGAGTTCTATTCCTGTCTTAGCCGATGAAAACCACTGGGTCATTTTGGGCCAATTACCAGGAGACTGAGAGTTCGAGTCCCGTCTTAGCCCATTAAAGCCACTGGGTCATTTGGGGCCAATTACCAGGAGACTGAGAGTTCTAGTCCCGTCTTAACCCATGAAAGCAACCTGGGTGACTTAGGCCAATTACCAAGAGATTGGGAGTTCTAGACCCGTCTTAGCCCATGAAAGCCACTGGGACATTTTGGGCCAATTACCAGGAGACTGGGAGTTCTAGAACCGTCTTTACCCATAAAAGCCATGGGGTCATTTTGGGCCAATTACCAGGGGACTGGGAGTTGTGGACCTTTCTTACCCCATGGAAGCTACCTGGGTGAATTTGGGCCAATTACCAGTAGAATTGGAGTTCTACACCTGTCTTAGCCCATGAAAGCCACTGGGTCATATTGGGCCAATTACCCGGAGAATGGGAGTTCTAGTCCCGTATTAGCCCATGAAAGCCACTGGGTCATTTTGGGCCAATTACCAGGAGACTGGGATTTCTCATGCCGTCTTAGGCCATGAAAGCCACTGGGTCATTTTGGGCCAATTACCAGGAGACTGAGAGTTCCAGTCCCGTCTTAGCCTATGAAAGCCACTGGGTCATTTTGGGCCAATTACCAGGAGACTGGGAGTTCTAGTGCCGTCTTAGCCCATGAAAGTCACTGGTTATTTTGGGTCAATTACCAGGAGCCTGAGAGTTCTAGACTTTTCTTACCCATGAAAGCCACTGTGTCATTTTGGGCCAACTACCAGGAGACTGAGTGTTCCAGTCCCGTCTTAGCCCATGAAAGCCACTGGGTCATTTTGGGCCAATTACCAGGAGACTGAGAGTTCTAGTAGCATCTTAGCCGAAGAAAGCCACTGGGTCATTTTGGACAAATTACCAGAAGACTGGGAGTTCTAGACCTGTCTTACCCCATGAAAGCCATCTGGGGGACTTTGAGCCAATTACCAGGAGACTGAGAGTTCTAGACATTTCTTACCCCATGAAAGCCACCTGGATGACTTTGGGCCAATTACCAGGAGACTGGGAGTTCTATACCTGTCTTAGCCCATAAAAGCCACTGGGTCATTTTGGGCCAATTACCAGGAGATTGGGAATTCAGTCCCGTCTTAGCCCATGAAAGCCACTGGGTCATTTTGGGCCAATTACCAGGAGACTGAGAGTTCTAGTATCATCTTAGCCGAAGAAAGCCACCAGGGTCATTTTGGGCCAATTACCAGGAGACTGGGATGTCTAGTGCAGTCTTAGGCCATGAAAGCCACTGGGTCATTTTGTGCCAATTACCAGGAGACTGGTATTTCTAGTGCCGTCTTAGCCCATGAAAGCCACTGGATCATTTTGGGCCAATTACCAGGAGACTAGGAATTCTAGTCCCATCTTAGCCCATGAAAGCCACTGGGTCATCTTGGGCCAATTACCAGGACACTGAGAGTTCTAGTCCCGTCTTAGCCCATGAAAGCCACTGGGTCATTTTGGGCCAATTACCAGGAGACTGAGAGTTCTAGTCCCGTCTTAGCCCATTAAAGCCACTGGGTCATTTGGGGCCAATTACCAGGAGACTGAGAGTTCTAGTCCCGTCTTAACCCATGAAAGCCACCTGGGTGACTTGGGCCAATTACCAAGAGATTGGGAGTTCTAGACCCCTCTTAGCCCATGAAAGCCACTGGGTCATTTTGGGCCAATTACCAGGAGAACTGGGAGTTCTAGAACCGTCTTTACCCATAAAAGCCATTGGGTCATTTTGGGCCAATTACCAGGGGACTGGGAGTTGTGGACCTTTCTTACCCCATGGAAGCCACCTGGGTGAATTTGGGCCAATTACCAGGAGACTGAGAGTTCTAGACCTGTCTTAGCCCATGAAAGCCACTGGGTCATTTTGGGCCAATTACCAGGAGACTGAGAGTTCTAGTCCCGTATTAGCCCATGAAAGCCACTGGGTCATTTTGGGCCAATTACCAGGAGACTGGGATTTCTAGTGCCGTCTTAGGCCATGAAAGCCACTGGGTCATTTTGGGCCAATTACCAGGAGACTGAGAGTTCTAGACCCGTCGTAGTCCACGAAAGCCACTTGGTCATTTTGGGCCAATTACCAGGAGACTGGGAATTCAGTCCCGTCTTAGGCCATGAAAGCCACTGGGTCATTTTGGGCCAATTACCAAGAGACTGAGAGTTCTAGTAGCATCTTAGCCGAAGAAAGCCACCAGGGTCATTTTGGGCCAATTACCAGGAGACTGGGATTTCTAGTGCCGTCTCAGGCCATGAAAGCCACTGGGTCATTTTGGGCCAATTACCAGGAGACTGGTATTTCTAGTGCCGTCTTAGCCCATGAAAGCCACTGGGTCATTTTGGGCCAATTACCAGGAGACTGGCAGTTCTAGTGCCGTCTTAGCCCATGAAAGCCACTGGGTCATTTTGGGTCAATTACCAGGAGTCTGAGAGTTCTAGACTTTTCTTACCCATGAAAGCCGCATGGGTGACTTTGGGCCAATTACCAGGAGACTGGGAGTTCTACACCTGTCTTAGCCCATAAAAGCCACTGGGTCATTTTGGGCCAATTACCAGGAGACTAGGAATTCTAGTCCCATCTTAGCCCATGAAAGCCACAGGGTCATTTTGGGCCAATTACCAAGAAACTGGGAGTTCTATTCCTGTCTTAGCCGATGAAAACCACTGGGTCATTTTGGGCCAATTACCAGGAGACTGAGAGTTCGAGTCCCGTCTTAGCCCATTAAAGCCACTGGGTCATTTGGGGCCAATTACCAGGAGACTGAGAGTTCTAGTCCCGTCTTAACCCATGAAAGCAACCTGGGTGACTTAGGCCAATTACCAAGAGATTGGGAGTTCTAGACCCGTCTTAGCCCATGAAAGCCACTGGGACATTTTGGGCCAATTACCAGGAGACTGGGAGTTCTAGAACCGTCTTTACCCATAAAAGCCATGGGGTCATTTTGGGCCAATTACCAGGGGACTGGGAGTTGTGGACCTTTCTTACCCCATGGAAGCTACCTGGGTGAATTTGGGCCAATTACCAGTAGAATTGGAGTTCTACACCTGTCTTAGCCCATGAAAGCCACTGGGTCATATTGGGCCAATTACCCGGAGAATGGGAGTTCTAGTCCCGTATTAGCCCATGAAAGCCACTGGGTCATTTTGGGCCAATTACCAGGAGACTGGGATTTCTCATGCCGTCTTAGGCCATGAAAGCCACTGGGTCATTTTGGGCCAATTACCAGGAGACTGAGAGTTCCAGTCCCGTCTTAGCCTATGAAAGCCACTGGGTCATTTTGGGCCAATTACCAGGAGACTGGGAGTTCTAGTGCCGTCTTAGCCCATGAAAGTCACTGGTTATTTTGGGTCAATTACCAGGAGCCTGAGAGTTCTAGACTTTTCTTACCCATGAAAGCCACTGTGTCATTTTGGGCCAACTACCAGGAGACTGAGTGTTCCAGTCCCGTCTTAGCCCATGAAAGCCACTGGGTCATTTTGGGCCAATTACCAGGAGACTGAGAGTTCTAGTAGCATCTTAGCCGAAGAAAGCCACTGGGTCATTTTGGACAAATTACCAGAAGACTGGGAGTTCTAGACCTGTCTTACCCCATGAAAGCCATCTGGGGGACTTTGAGCCAATTACCAGGAGACTGAGAGTTCTAGACATTTCTTACCCCATGAAAGCCACCTGGATGACTTTGGGCCAATTACCAGGAGACTGGGAGTTCTATACCTGTCTTAGCCCATAAAAGCCACTGGGTCATTTTGGGCCAATTACCAGGAGATTGGGAATTCAGTCCCGTCTTAGCCCATGAAAGCCACTGGGTCATTTTGGGCCAATTACCAGGAGACTGAGAGTTCTAGTATCATCTTAGCCGAAGAAAGCCACCAGGGTCATTTTGGGCCAATTACCAGGAGACTGGGATGTCTAGTGCAGTCTTAGGCCATGAAAGCCACTGGGTCATTTTGTGCCAATTACCAGGAGACTGGTATTTCTAGTGCCGTCTTAGCCCATGAAAGCCACTGGATCATTTTGGGCCAATTACCAGGAGACTGAGAGTTCCAGTCCCGTCTTAGCCCATGAAAGCCACTGGGTCATTTTGGGCCAATTACCAGGAGACTAGGAATTCTAGTCCCATCTTAGCCCATGAAAGCCACTGGGTCATCTTGGGCCAATTACCAGGACACTGAGAGTTCTAGTCCCGTTTTAGCCCATGAAAGCCACTGGGTCATTTTGGGCCAATTACCAGGAGACTGAGAGTTCTAGTCCCGTCTTAGCCCATTAAAGCCACTGGGTCATTTGGGGCCAATTACCAGGAGACTGAGTGTTCTAGTCCCGTCTCAACCCATGAAAGCCACCTGGGTGACTTGGGCCAATTACCAAGAGATTGGGAGTTCTAGACCCCTCTTAGCCCATGAAAGCCACTGGGTCATTTTGGGCCAATTACCAGGAGACTGGGAGTTCTAGAACCGTCTTTTCCCATAAAAGCCATTGGGTCATTTTGGGCCAATTACCAGGGGACTGGGAGTTGTGGACCTTTCTTACCCCATGGAAGCCACCTGGGTGAATTTGGGCCAATTACCAGGAGACTGAGAGTTCTAGACCCGTCTTAGCCCATGAAAGCCACTGGGTCATTTTGGGCCAATTACCAGGAGACTGAGAGTTCTAGCAGCATCTTAGCCGAAGAAAGCCACCAGGGTCATTTTGGGCCAATTACCCGGAGAATGGGAGTTCTTGTCCCGTATTAGCCCATGAAAGCCACTGGGTCATTTTGGGCCAATTACCAGGAGACTGGGATTTCTAGTGCCGTCTTAGGCCATGAAAGCCACTGGGTCATTTTGGGCCAATTACCAGGAGACTGAGAGTTCTAGACCCGTCGTAGCCCACGAAAGCCACTGGGTCATTTTGGGCCAATTACCAGGAGACTGGGAATTCAGTCCCGTCTTAGCCCATGAAAGCCACTGGGTCACTTTGGGCCAATTACCAGGAGACTGAGAGTTCTAGTAGCGTCTTAGCCGAAGAAAGCCACCAGGGTCATTTTGGGCCAATTACCAGGAGACTGGGATTTCTAGTGCCGTGTCAGGCCATGAAAGCCACTGGGTCATTTTGGGCCAATTACAAGGAGACTGGTATTTCTAGTGCCGTCTTAGCCCATGAAAGCCACTGGGTCATTTTGGGTCAATTACCAGGAGTCTGAGAGTTCTACACCTGTCTTAGCCCATAAAAGCCACTGGGTCATTTTGGGCCAATTACCAGGAGACTAGGAATTCTAGTCCCAATTTAGCCCATGAAAGCCACAGGGTCATTTTGGGCCAATTACCAAGAAACTGGGAGTTCTATTCCTGTCTTAGCCGATGAAAACCACTGGGTCATTTTGGGCCAATTACCAGGAGTCTGAGAGTTCTAGACTTTTCTTACCCATGAAAGCCGCATGGGTGACTTTGGGCCAACTACCAGGAGACTGGGAGTTCTACACCTGTCTTAGCCCATAAAAGCCACTGGGTCATTTTGGGCCAATTACCAGGAGACTAGGAATTCTAGTCCCATCTTAGCCCATGAAAGCCACAGGTCATTTTGGGCCAATTACCAAGAAACTGGGAGTTCTATTCCTGTCTTAGCCGATGAAAGCCACTGGGTCATTTTGCGCCAATTACCAGGAGACTGAGAGTTCTAGTCCCGTCTTAGCCCATTAAAGCCACTGGGTCATTTTGGGCCAATTACCAGGAGACTGAGAGTCCTAGACCTGTCTTACCCATGAAAACCACTGGGTCATTTTGGGCCAATTACCAGGAGACTGGGAGTTCTAGAACCGTCTTTACCCATAAAAGCCACGGGGTCATTTTGGGCCAATTACCAGGAGACTGGGATTTCTAGTGCCGTCTTAGGCCATGAAAGCCACTGGGTCATTTTGGGCCAATTACCAGGAGACTGAGAGTTCTAGTCCCATCTGATGCCATGAACACCGCTCGGTCATTTTGGGCCAATTTTCAAGAGACTGAGATTTCCAGTCCGCCCTAGCCCATGAAAGCCACTGGGTCATTTTGGGACAATTACCAGGAGACTGGGAGTTCTAGTCCCATTTTAGCCCATGAAAGCCACCTGGGTGACTTTGGGCCAATCAGCAGGAGACTGAGAGTTTTAGACCTGGCATACCTCATGAAAGCCACCTGGGTGACTTTGGGCCAATTACCAAGAGACTCGGAATTCTAGTCCCGTCTTAGCCCAGGAAAGCCACCTGGGTGCCTTTGGGCCAATTACCAGGAGACTGAGAGTTGTATTCCCGTCTTAACCTATAAAAGCCACTGGGTCATTTTGGACAAATTACCAGGAGACTGGGAGTTCTAGACTTTTCTTACCCATGTAGTGCAGTCTTATGCCATGAAAGCCACTGAGTCATTTTGTGCCAATTTCCAGGAGACTGGTATTTCTAGTGCCGTCTTAGGCCATGAAAGCCACTGGATCATTTTTGGCCAATTACCAGGAGACTGAGAGTTCCAGTCCCGTCTTAGCCCATGAAAGCCACTGGGTCATTTTGGGCCAATTACCAGGAGCCTGAGAGTTCTAGCCTTTTCTTACCCATGAAAGCCACATGGGTGACTTTGGGCCAATTACCAGGAGACTGGGAGTTCTACACCTGTCTTAGCCCATGAAAGCCACTGGGACATTTTGGGCCAATTACCAGGAGACTGAGAGTTCTAGACATTTCTTACCCCATGAAAGCAACCTGGGTGACTTAGGCCAATTACCAGGAGACTGGGAGTTCTACACCTGTCTTAGCCCATAAAAGCCACTGGGTCATTTTGGGCCAATTACCAGGAGATTGGGAATTCAGTCCCGTATAAGCCCATGAAAGCCACTGGGTCATTTTGGGCCAATTACCAGGAGACTGAGAGTTCTAGTATCATCTTAGCCGAAGAAAGCCACCAGGGTCATTTTGGGCCAATTACCAGGAGACTGGGATGTCTAGTGCAGTCTTAGGCCATGAAAGCCACTGGGTCATTTTGTGCCAATTACCAGGAGACTGGTATTTCTAGTGCCGTCTTAGCCCATGAAAGCCACTGGATCATTTTGGGCCAATTACCAGGAGACTGAGAGTTCCAGTCCCGTCTTAGCCCATGAAAGCCACTGGGTCATTTTGGGCCAATTACCAGGAGACTAGGAATTCTAGTCCCATCTTAGCCCATGAAAGCCACTGGGTCATCTTGGGCCAATTACCAGGACACTGAGAGTTCTAGTCCCGTCTTAGCCCATGAAAGCCACTGGGTCATTTTGGGCCAATTACCAGGAGACTGAGAGTTCTAGTCCCGTCTTAGCCCATTAAAGCCACTGGGTCATTTGGGGCCAATTACCAGGAGACTGAGAGTTCTAGTCCCGTCTTAACCCATGAAAGCCACCTGGGTGACTTGGGCCAATTACCAAGAGATTGGGAGTTCTAGACCCCTCTTAGCCCATGAAAGCCACTGGGTCATTTTGGGCCAATTACCAGGAGAACTGGGAGTTCTAGAACCGTCTTTACCCATAAAAGCCATTGGGTCATTTTGGGCCAATTACCAGGGGACTGGGAGTTGTGGACCTTTCTTACCCCATGGAAGCCACCTGGGTGAATTTGGGCCAATTACCAGGAGACTGAGAGTTCTAGACCTGTCTTAGCCCATGAAAGCCACTGGGTCATTTTGGGCCAATTACCAGGAGACTGAGAGTTCTAGTCCCGTATTAGCCCATGAAAGCCACTGGGTCATTTTGGGCCAATTACCAGGAGACTGGGATTTCTAGTGCCGTCTTAGGCCATGAAAGCCACTGGGTCATTTTGGGCCAATTACCAGGAGACTGAGAGTTCTAGACCCGTCGTAGTCCACGAAAGCCACTTGGTCATTTTGGGCCAATTACCAGGAGACTGGGAATTCAGTCCCGTCTTAGGCCATGAAAGCCACTGGGTCATTTTGGGCCAATTACCAAGAGACTGAGAGTTCTAGTAGCATCTTAGCCGAAGAAAGCCACCAGGGTCATTTTGGGCCAATTACCAGGAGACTGGGATTTCTAGTGCCGTCTCAGGCCATGAAAGCCACTGGGTCATTTTGGGCCAATTACCAGGAGACTGGTATTTCTAGTGCCGTCTTAGCCCATGAAAGCCACTGGGTCATTTTGGGCCAATTACCAGGAGACTGGCAGTTCTAGTGCCGTCTTAGCCCATGAAAGCCACTGGGTAATTTTGGGTCAATTACCAGGAGTCTGAGAGTTCTAGACTTTTCTTACCCATGAAAGCCGCATGGGTGACTTTGGGCCAATTACCAGGAGACTGGGAGTTCTACACCTGTCTTAGCCCATAAAAGCCACTGGGTCATTTTGGGCCAATTACCAGGAGACTAGGAATTCTAGTCCCATCTTAGCCCATGAAAGCCACAGGGTCATTTTGGGCCAATTACCAAGAAACTGGGAGTTCTATTCCTGTCTTAGCCGATGAAAACCACTGGGTCATTTTGGGCCAATTACCAGGAGACTGAGAGTTCGAGTCCCGTCTTAGCCCATTAAAGCCACTGGGTCATTTGGGGCCAATTACCAGGAGACTGAGAGTTCTAGTCCCGTCTTAACCCATGAAAGCAACCTGGGTGACTTAGGCCAATTACCAAGAGATTGGGAGTTCTAGACCCGTCTTAGCCCATGAAAGCCACTGGGACATTTTGGGCCAATTACCAGGAGACTGGGAGTTCTAGAACCGTCTTTACCCATAAAAGCCATGGGGTCATTTTGGGCCAATTACCAGGGGACTGGGAGTTGTGGACCTTTCTTACCCCATGGAAGCTACCTGGGTGAATTTGGGCCAATTACCAGTAGAATTGGAGTTCTACACCTGTCTTAGCCCATGAAAGCCACTGGGTCATATTGGGCCAATTACCCGGAGAATGGGAGTTCTAGTCCCGTATTAGCCCATGAAAGCCACTGGGTCATTTTGGGCCAATTACCAGGAGACTGGGATTTCTCATGCCGTCTTAGGCCATGAAAGCCACTGGGTCATTTTGGGCCAATTACCAGGAGACTGAGAGTTCCAGTCCCGTCTTAGCCTATGAAAGCCACTGGGTCATTTTGGGCCAATTACCAGGAGACTGGGAGTTCTAGTGCCGTCTTAGCCCATGAAAGTCACTGGTTATTTTGGGTCAATTACCAGGAGCCTGAGAGTTCTAGACTTTTCTTACCCATGAAAGCCACTGTGTCATTTTGGGCCAACTACCAGGAGACTGAGTGTTCCAGTCCCGTCTTAGCCCATGAAAGCCACTGGGTCATTTTGGGCCAATTACCAGGAGACTGAGAGTTCTAGTAGCATCTTAGCCGAAGAAAGCCACTGGGTCATTTTGGACAAATTACCAGAAGACTGGGAGTTCTAGACCTGTCTTACCCCATGAAAGCCATCTGGGGGACTTTGAGCCAATTACCAGGAGACTGAGAGTTCTAGACATTTCTTACCCCATGAAAGCCACCTGGATGACTTTGGGCCAATTACCAGGAGACTGGGAGTTCTATACCTGTCTTAGCCCATAAAAGCCACTGGGTCATTTTGGGCCAATTACCAGGAGATTGGGAATTCAGTCCCGTATTAGCCCATGAAAGCCACTGGGTCATTTTGGGCCAATTACCAGGAGACTGAGAGTTCTAGTATCATCTTAGCCGAAGAAAGCCACCAGGGTCATTTTGGGCCAATTACCAGGAGACTGGGATGTCTAGTGCAGTCTTAGGCCATGAAAGCCACTGGGTCATTTTGTGCCAATTACCAGGAGACTGGTATTTCTAGTGCCGTCTTAGCCCATGAAAGCCACTGGATCATTTTGGGCCAATTACCAGGAGACTGAGAGTTCCAGTCCCGTCTTAGCCCATGAAAGCCACTGGGTCATTTTGGGCCAATTACCAGGAGACTAGGAATTCTAGTCCCATCTTAGCCCATGAAAGCCACTGGGTCATCTTGGGCCAATTACCAGGACACTGAGAGTTCTAGTCCCGTTTTAGCCCATGAAAGCCACTGGGTCATTTTGGGCCAATTACCAGGAGACTGGGATTTCTAGTGCCGTCTCAGGCCATGAAAGCCACTGGGTCATTTTGGGCCAATTACCAGGAGACTGGTATTTCTAGTGCCGTCTTAGCCCATGAAAGCCACTGGGTCATCTTGGGCCAATTACCAGGAGACTGGCAGTTCTAGTGCCGTCTTAGCCCATGAAAGCCACTGGGTAATTTTGGGTCAATTACCAGGAGTCTGAGAGTTCTAGACTTTTCTTACCCATGAAAGCCGCATGGGTGACTTTGGGCCAATTACCAGGAGACTGGGAGTTCTACACCTGTCTTAGCCCATAAAAGCCACTGGGTCATTTTGGGCCAATTACCAGGAGACTAGGAATTCTAGTCCCATCTTAGCCCATGAAAGCCACAGGGTCATTTTGGGCCAATTACCAAGAAACTGGGAGTTCTATTCCTGTCTTAGCCGATGAAAACCACTGGGTCATTTTGGGCCAATTACCAGGAGACTGAGAGTTCGAGTCCCGTCTTAGCCCATTAAAGCCACTGGGTCATTTGGGGCCAATTACCAGGAGACTGAGAGTTCTAGTCCCGTCTTAACCCATGAAAGCAACCTGGGTGACTTAGGCCAATTACCAAGAGATTGGGAGTTCTAGACCCGTCTTAGCCCATGAAAGCCACTGGGACATTTTGGGCCAATTACCAGGAGACTGGGAGTTCTAGAACCGTCTTTACCCATAAAAGCCATGGGGTCATTTTGGGCCAATTACCAGGGGACTGGGAGTTGTGGACCTTTCTTACCCCATGGAAGCTACCTGGGTGAATTTGGGCCAATTACCAGTAGAATTGGAGTTCTACACCTGTCTTAGCCCATGAAAGCCACTGGGTCATATTGGGCCAATTACCCGGAGAATGGGAGTTCTAGTCCCGTATTAGCCCATGAAAGCCACTGGGTCATTTTGGGCCAATTATCAGGAGACTGGGATTTCTCATGCCGTCTTAGGCCATGAAAGCCACTGGGTCATTTTGGGCCAATTACCAGGAGACTGAGAGTTCCAGTCCCGTCTTAGCCTATGAAAGCCACTGGGTCATTTTGGGCCAATTACCAGGAGACTGGGAGTTCTAGTGCCGTCTTAGCCCATGAAAGTCACTGGTTATTTTGGGTCAATTACCAGGAGCCTGAGAGTTCTAGACTTTTCTTACCCATGAAAGCCACTGTGTCATTTTGGGCCAACTACCAGGAGACTGAGTGTTCCAGTCCCGTCTTAGCCCATGAAAGCCACTGGGTCATTTTGGGCCAATTACCAGGAGACTGAGAGTTCTAGTAGCATCTTAGCCGAAGAAAGCCACTGGGTCATTTTGGACAAATTACCAGAAGACTGGGAGTTCTAGACCTGTCTTACCCCATGAAAGCCATCTGGGGGACTTTGAGCCAATTACCAGGAGACTGAGAGTTCTAGACATTTCTTACCCCATGAAAGCCACCTGGATGACTTTGGGCCAATTACCAGGAGACTGGGAGTTCTATACCTGTCTTAGCCCATAAAAGCCACTGGGTCATTTTGGGCCAATTACCAGGAGATTGGGAATTCAGTCCCGTATTAGCCCATGAAAGCCACTGGGTCATTTTGGGCCAATTACCAGGAGACTGAGAGTTCTAGTATCATCTTAGCCGAAGAAAGCCACCAGGGTCATTTTGGGCCAATTACCAGGAGACTGGGATGTCTAGTGCAGTCTTAGGCCATGAAAGCCACTGGGTCATTTTGTGCCAATTACCAGGAGACTGGTATTTCTAGTGCCGTCTTAGCCCATGAAAGCCACTGGATCATTTTGGGCCAATTACCAGGAGACTGAGAGTTCCAGTCCCGTCTTAGCCCATGAAAGCCACTGGGTCATTTTGGGCCAATTACCAGGAGACTAGGAATTCTAGTCCCATCTTAGCCCATGAAAGCCACTGGGTCATCTTGGGCCAATTACCAGGACACTGAGAGTTCTAGTCCCGTTTTAGCCCATGAAAGCCACTGGGTCATTTTGGGCCAATTACCAGGAGACTGAGAGTTCTAGTCCCGTCTTAGCCCATTAAAGCCACTGGGTCATTTGGGGCCAATTACCAGGAGACTGAGAGTTCTAGTCCCGTCTCAACCCATGAAAGCCACCTGGGTGACTTGGGCCAATTACCAAGAGATTGGGAGTTCTAGACCCCTCTTAGCCCATGAAAGCCACTGGGTCATTTTGGGCCAATTACCAGGAGACTGGGAGTTCTAGAACCGTCTTTTCCCATAAAAGCCATTGGGTCATTTTGGGCCAATTACCAGGGGACTGGGAGTTGTGGACCTTTCTTACCCCATGGAAGCCACCTGGGTGAATTTGGGCCAATTACCAGGAGACTGAGAGTTCTAGACCCGTCTTAGCCCATGAAAGCCACTGGGTCATTTTGGGCCAATTACCAGGAGACTGAGAGTTCTAGCAGCATCTTAGCCGAAGAAAGCCACCAGGGTCATTTTGGGCCAATTACCCGGAGAATGGGAGTTCTTGTCCCGTATTAGCCCATGAAAGCCACTGGGTCATTTTGGGCCAATTACCAGGAGACTGGGATTTCTAGTGCCGTCTTAGGCCATGAAAGCCACTGGGTCATTTTGGGCCAATTACCAGGAGACTGAGAGTTCTAGACCCGTCGTAGCCCACGAAAGCCACTGGGTCATTTTGGGCCAATTACCAGGAGACTGGGAATTCAGTCCCGTCTTAGCCCATGAAAGCCACTGGGTCACTTTGGGCCAATTACCAGGAGACTGAGAGTTCTAGTAGCATCTTAGCCGAAGAAAGCCACCAGGGTCATTTTGGGCCAATTACCAGGAGACTGGGATTTCTAGTGCCGTCTCAGTCCATGAAAGCCACTGGGTCATTTTGGGTCAATTACCAGGAGTCTGAGAGTTCTACACCTGTCTTAGCCCATAAAAGCCACTGGGTCATTTTGGGCCAATTACCAGGAGACTAGGAATTCTAGTCCCAATTTAGCCCATGAAAGCCACAGGGTCATTTTGGGCCAATTACCAAGAAACTGGGAGTTCTATTCCTGTCTTAGCCGATGAAAACCACTGGGTCATTTTGGGCCAATTACCAGGAGTCTGAGAGTTCTAGACTTTTCTTACCCATGAAAGCCGCATGGGTGACTTTGGGCCAACTACCAGGAGACTGGGAGTTCTACACCTGTCTTAGCCCATAAAAGCCACTGGGTCATTTTGGGCCAATTACCAGGAGACTAGGAATTCTAGTCCCATCTTAGCCCATGAAAGCCACAGGTCATTTTGGGCCAATTACCAAGAAACTGGGAGTTCTATTCCTGTCTTAGCCGATGAAAGCCACTGGGTCATTTTGCGCCAATTACCAGGAGACTGAGAGTTCTAGTCCCGTCTTAGCCCATTAAAGCCACTGGGTCATTTTGGGCCAATTACCAGGAGACTGAGAGTCCTAGACCTGTCTTACCCATGAAAACCACTGGGTCATTTTGGGCCAATTACCAGGAGACTGGGAGTTCTAGAACCGTCTTTACCCATAAAAGCCACGGGGTCATTTTGGGCCAATTACCAGGAGACTGGGATTTCTAGTGCCGTCTTAGGCCATGAAAGCCACTGGGTCATTTTGGGCCAATTACCAGGAGACTGAGAGTTCTAGTCCCATCTGATGCCATGAACACCGCTCGGTCATTTTGGGCCAATTTTCAAGAGACTGAGATTTCCAGTCCGCCCTAGCCCATGAAAGCCACTGGGTCATTTTGGGACAATTACCAGGAGACTGGGAGTTCTAGTCCCATTTTAGCCCATGAAAGCCACCTGGGTGACTTTGGGCCAATCAGCAGGAGACTGAGAGTTTTAGACCTGGCATACCTCATGAAAGCCACCTGGGTGACTTTGGGCCAATTACCAAGAGACTCGGAATTCTAGTCCCGTCTTAGCCCAGGAAAGCCACCTGGGTGCCTTTGGGCCAATTACCAGGAGACTGAGAGTTGTATTCCCGTCTTAACCTATAAAAGCCACTGGGTCATTTTGGACAAATTACCAGGAGACTGGGAGTTCTAGACTTTTCTTACCCATGTAGTGCAGTCTTATGCCATGAAAGCCACTGAGTCATTTTGTGCCAATTTCCAGGAGACTGGTATTTCTAGTGCCGTCTTAGGCCATGAAAGCCACTGGATCATTTTTGGCCAATTACCAGGAGACTGAGAGTTCCAGTCCCGTCTTAGCCCATGAAAGCCACTGGGTCATTTTGGGCCAATTACCAGGAGCCTGAGAGTTCTAGACTTTTCTTACCCATGAAAGCCACATGGGTGACTTTGGGCCAATTACCAGGAGACTGGGAGTTCTACACCTGTCTTAGCCCATGAAAGCCACTGGGACATTTTGGGCCAATTACCAGGAGACTGAGAGTTCTAGACATTTCTTACCCCATGAAAGCAACCTGGGTGACTTAGGCCAATTACCAGGAGACTGGGAGTTCTACACCTGTCTTAGCCCATAAAAGCCACTGGGTCATTTTGGGCCAATTACCAGGAGATTGGGAATTCAGTCCCGTATAAGCCCATGAAAGCCACTGGGTCATTTTGGGCCAATTACCAGGAGACTGAGAGTTCTAGTATCATCTTAGCCGAAGAAAGCCACCAGGGTCATTTTGGGCCAATTACCAGGAGACTGGGATGTCTAGTGCAGTCTTAGGCCATGAAAGCCACTGGGTCATTTTGTGCCAATTACCAGGAGACTGGTATTTCTAGTGCCGTCTTAGCCCATGAAAGCCACTGGATCATTTTGGGCCAATTACCAGGAGACTGAGAGTTCCAGTCCCGTCTTAGCCCATGAAAGCCACTGGGTCATTTTGGGCCAATTACCAGGAGACTAGGAATTCTAGTCCCATCTTAGCCCATGAAAGCCACTGGGTCATCTTGGGCCAATTACCAGGACACTGAGAGTTCTAGTCCCGTCTTAGCCCATGAAAGCCACTGGGTCATTTTGGGCCAATTACCAGGAGACTGAGAGTTCTAGTCCCGTCTTAGCCCATTAAAGCCACTGGGTCATTTGGGGCCAATTACCAGGAGACTGAGAGTTCTAGTCCCGTCTTAACCCATGAAAGCCACCTGGGTGACTTGGGCCAATTACCAAGAGATTGGGAGTTCTAGACCCCTCTTAGCCCATGAAAGCCACTGGGTCATTTTGGGCCAATTACCAGGAGAACTGGGAGTTCTAGAACCGTCTTTACCCATAAAAGCCATTGGGTCATTTTGGGCCAATTACCAGGGGACTGGGACTTGTGGACCTTTCTTACCCCATGGAAGCCACCTGGGTGAATTTGGGCCAATTACCAGGAGACTGAGAGTTCTAGACCTGTCTTAGCCCATGAAAGCCACTGGGTCATTTTGGGCCAATTACCAGGAGACTGAGAGTTCTAGTCCCGTATTAGCCCATGAAAGCCACTGGGTCATTTTGGGCCAATTACCAGGAGACTGGGATTTCTAGTGCCGTCTTAGGCCATGAAAGCCACTGGGTCATTTTGGGCCAATTACCAGGAGACTGAGAGTTCTAGACCCGTCGTAGTCCACGAAAGCCACTTGGTCATTTTGGGCCAATTACCAGGAGACTGGGAATTCAGTCCCGTCTTAGGCCATGAAAGCCACTGGGTCATTTTGGGCCAATTACCAAGAGACTGAGAGTTCTAGTAGCATCTTAGCCGAAGAAAGCCACCAGGGTCATTTTGGGCCAATTACCAGGAGACTGGGATTTCTAGTGCCGTCTCAGGCCATGAAAGCCACTGGGTCATTTTGGGCCAATTACCAGGAGACTGGTATTTCTAGTGCCGTCTTAGCCCATGAAAGCCACTGGGTCATTTTGGGCCAATTACCAGGAGACTGGCAGTTCTAGTGCCGTCTTAGCCCATGAAAGCCACTGGGTCATTTTGGGTCAATTACCAGGAGTCTGAGAGTTCTAGACTTTTCTTACCCATGAAAGCCGCATGGGTGACTTTGGGCCAATTACCAGGAGACTGAGAGTTCTAGTATCATCTTAGCCGAAGAAAGCCACCAGGGTCATTTTGGGCCAATTACCAGGAGACTGGGATGTCTAGTGCAGTCTTAGGCCATGAAAGCCACTGGGTCATTTTGTGCCAATTACCAGGAGACTGGTATTTCTAGTGCCGTCTTAGCCCATGAAAGCCACTGGATCATTTTGGGCCAATTACCAGGAGACTGAGAGTTCCAGTCCCGTCTTAGCCCATGAAAGCCACTGGGTCATTTTGGGCCAATTACCAGGAGACTAGGAATTCTAGTCCCATCTTAGCCCATGAAAGCCACTGGGTCATCTTGGGCCAATTACCAGGACACTGAGAGTTCTAGTCCCGTTTTAGCCCATGAAAGCCACTGGGTCATTTTGGGCCAATTACCAGGAGACTGAGAGTTCTAGTCCCGTCTTAGCCCATTAAAGCCACTGGGTCATTTGGGGCCAATTACCAGGAGACTGAGAGTTCTAGTCCCGTCTCAACCCATGAAAGCCACCTGGGTGACTTGGGCCAATTACCAAGAGATTGGGAGTTCTAGACCCCTCTTAGCCCATGAAAGCCACTGGGTCATTTTGGGCCAATTACCAGGAGACTGGGAGTTCTAGAACCGT
Organism: Hydrophis major; assembly: GCA_033807585.1. NCBI lineage: Eukaryota > Metazoa > Chordata > Lepidosauria > Squamata > Elapidae > Hydrophis > Hydrophis major. The sequence goes on along the minus strand of CM066343.1, from coordinate 2,153,079 downwards.
CTTTTCCCATAAAAGCCATTGGGTCATTTTGGGCCAATTACCAGGGGACTGGGAGTTGTGGACCTTTCTTACCCCATGGAAGCCACCTGGGTGAATTTGGGCCAATTACCAGGAGACTGAGAGTTCTAGACCCGTCTTAGCCCATGAAAGCCACTGGGTCATTTTGGGCCAATTACCAGGAGACTGAGAGTTCTAGCAGCATCTTAGCCGAAGAAAGCCACCAGGGTCATTTTGGGCCAATTACCCGGAGAATGGGAGTTCTTGTCCCGTATTAGCCCATGAAAGCCACTGGGTCATTTTGGGCCAATTACCAGGAGACTGGGATTTCTAGTGCCGTCTTAGGCCATGAAAGCCACTGGGTCATTTTGGGCCAATTACCAGGAGACTGAGAGTTCTAGACCCGTCGTAGCCCACGAAAGCCACTGGGTCATTTTGGGCCAATTACCAGGAGACTGGGAATTCAGTCCCGTCTTAGCCCATGAAAGCCACTGGGTCACTTTGGGCCAATTACCAGGAGACTGAGAGTTCTAGTAGCATCTTAGCCGAAGAAAGCCACCAGGGTCATTTTGGGCCAATTACCAGGAGACTGGGATTTCTAGTGCCGTCTCAGGCCATGAAAGCCACTGGGTCATTTTGGGTCAATTACCAGGAGTCTGAGAGTTCTACACCTGTCTTAGCCCATAAAAGCCACTGGGTCATTTTGGGCCAATTACCAGGAGACTAGGAATTCTAGTCCCAATTTAGCCCATGAAAGCCACAGGGTCATTTTGGGCCAATTACCAAGAAACTGGGAGTTCTATTCCTGTCTTAGCCGATGAAAACCACTGGGTCATTTTGGGCCAATTACCAGGAGTCTGAGAGTTCTAGACTTTTCTTACCCATGAAAGCCGCATGGGTGACTTTGGGCCAACTACCAGGAGACTGGGAGTTCTACACCTGTCTTAGCCCATAAAAGCCACTGGGTCATTTTGGGCCAATTACCAGGAGACTAGGAATTCTAGTCCCATCTTAGCCCATGAAAGCCACAGGTCATTTTGGGCCAATTACCAAGAAACTGGGAGTTCTATTCCTGTCTTAGCCGATGAAAGCCACTGGGTCATTTTGCGCCAATTACCAGGAGACTGAGAGTTCTAGTCCCGTCTTAGCCCATTAAAGCCACTGGGTCATTTTGGGCCAATTACCAGGAGACTGAGAGTCCTAGACCTGTCTTACCCATGAAAACCACTGGGTCATTTTGGGCCAATTACCAGGAGACTGGGAGTTCTAGAACCGTCTTTACCCATAAAAGCCACGGGGTCATTTTGGGCCAATTACCAGGAGACTGGGATTTCTAGTGCCGTCTTAGGCCATGAAAGCCACTGGGTCATTTTGGGCCAATTACCAGGAGACTGAGAGTTCTAGTCCCATCTGATGCCATGAACACCGCTCGGTCATTTTGGGCCAATTTTCAAGAGACTGAGATTTCCAGTCCGCCCTAGCCCATGAAAGCCACTGGGTCATTTTGGGACAATTACCAGGAGACTGGGAGTTCTAGTCCCATTTTAGCCCATGAAAGCCACCTGGGTGACTTTGGGCCAATCAGCAGGAGACTGAGAGTTTTAGACCTGGCATACCTCATGAAAGCCACCTGGGTGACTTTGGGCCAATTACCAAGAGACTCGGAATTCTAGTCCCGTCTTAGCCCAGGAAAGCCACCTGGGTGCCTTTGGGCCAATTACCAGGAGACTGAGAGTTGTATTCCCGTCTTAACCTATAAAAGCCACTGGGTCATTTTGGACAAATTACCAGGAGACTGGGAGTTCTAGACTTTTCTTACCCATGTAGTGCAGTCTTATGCCATGAAAGCCACTGAGTCATTTTGTGCCAATTTCCAGGAGACTGGTATTTCTAGTGCCGTCTTAGGCCATGAAAGCCACTGGATCATTTTTGGCCAATTACCAGGAGACTGAGAGTTCCAGTCCCGTCTTAGCCCATGAAAGCCACTGGGTCATTTTGGGCCAATTACCAGGAGCCTGAGAGTTCTAGACTTTTCTTACCCATGAAAGCCACATGGGTGACTTTGGGCCAATTACCAGGAGACTGGGAGTTCTACACCTGTCTTAGCCCATGAAAGCCACTGGGACATTTTGGGCCAATTACCAGGAGACTGAGAGTTCTAGACATTTCTTACCCCATGAAAGCAACCTGGGTGACTTAGGCCAATTACCAGGAGACTGGGAGTTCTACACCTGTCTTAGCCCATAAAAGCCACTGGGTCATTTTGGGCCAATTACCAGGAGATTGGGAATTCAGTCCCGTATAAGCCCATGAAAGCCACTGGGTCATTTTGGGCCAATTACCAGGAGACTGAGAGTTCTAGTATCATCTTAGCCGAAGAAAGCCACCAGGGTCATTTTGGGCCAATTACCAGGAGACTGGGATGTCTAGTGCAGTCTTAGGCCATGAAAGCCACTGGGTCATTTTGTGCCAATTACCAGGAGACTGGTATTTCTAGTGCCGTCTTAGCCCATGAAAGCCACTGGATCATTTTGGGCCAATTACCAGGAGACTGAGAGTTCCAGTCCCGTCTTAGCCCATGAAAGCCACTGGGTCATTTTGGGCCAATTACCAGGAGACTAGGAATTCTAGTCCCATCTTAGCCCATGAAAGCCACTGGGTCATCTTGGGCCAATTACCAGGACACTGAGAGTTCTAGTCCCGTCTTAGCCCATGAAAGCCACTGGGTCATTTTGGGCCAATTACCAGGAGACTGAGAGTTCTAGTCCCGTCTTAGCCCATTAAAGCCACTGGGTCATTTGGGGCCAATTACCAGGAGACTGAGAGTTCTAGTCCCGTCTTAACCCATGAAAGCCACCTGGGTGACTTGGGCCAATTACCAAGAGATTGGGAGTTCTAGACCCCTCTTAGCCCATGAAAGCCACTGGGTCATTTTGGGCCAATTACCAGGAGAACTGGGAGTTCTAGAACCGTCTTTACCCATAAAAGCCATTGGGTCATTTTGGGCCAATTACCAGGGGACTGGGAGTTGTGGACCTTTCTTACCCCATGGAAGCCACCTGGGTGAATTTGGGCCAATTACCAGGAGACTGAGAGTTCTAGACCTGTCTTAGCCCATGAAAGCCACTGGGTCATTTTGGGCCAATTACCAGGAGACTGAGAGTTCTAGTCCCGTATTAGCCCATGAAAGCCACTGGGTCATTTTGGGCCAATTACCAGGAGACTGGGATTTCTAGTGCCGTCTTAGGCCATGAAAGCCACTGGGTCATTTTGGGCCAATTACCAGGAGACTGAGAGTTCTAGACCCGTCGTAGTCCACGAAAGCCACTTGGTCATTTTGGGCCAATTACCAGGAGACTGGGAATTCAGTCCCGTCTTAGGCCATGAAAGCCACTGGGTCATTTTGGGCCAATTACCAAGAGACTGAGAGTTCTAGTAGCATCTTAGCCGAAGAAAGCCACCAGGGTCATTTTGGGCCAATTACCAGGAGACTGGGATTTCTAGTGCCGTCTCAGGCCATGAAAGCCACTGGGTCATTTTGGGCCAATTACCAGGAGACTGGTATTTCTAGTGCCGTCTTAGCCCATGAAAGCCACTGGGTCATTTTGGGCCAATTACCAGGAGACTGGCAGTTCTAGTGCCGTCTTAGCCCATGAAAGCCACTGGGTCATTTTGGGTCAATTACCAGGAGTCTGAGAGTTCTAGACTTTTCTTACCCATGAAAGCCGCATGGGTGACTTTGGGCCAATTACCAGGAGACTGGGAGTTCTACACCTGTCTTAGCCCATAAAAGCCACTGGGTCATTTTGGGCCAATTACCAGGAGACTAGGAATTCTAGTCCCATCTTAGCCCATGAAAGCCACAGGGTCATTTTGGGCCAATTACCAAGAAACTGGGAGTTCTATTCCTGTCTTAGCCGATGAAAACCACTGGGTCATTTTGGGCCAATTACCAGGAGACTGAGAGTTCGAGTCCCGTCTTAGCCCATTAAAGCCACTGGGTCATTTGGGGCCAATTACCAGGAGACTGAGAGTTCTAGTCCCGTCTTAACCCATGAAAGCAACCTGGGTGACTTAGGCCAATTACCAAGAGATTGGGAGTTCTAGACCCGTCTTAGCCCATGAAAGCCACTGGGACATTTTGGGCCAATTACCAGGAGACTGGGAGTTCTAGAACCGTCTTTACCCATAAAAGCCATGGGGTCATTTTGGGCCAATTACCAGGGGACTGGGAGTTGTGGACCTTTCTTACCCCATGGAAGCTACCTGGGTGAATTTGGGCCAATTACCAGGAGAATTGGAGTTCTACACCTGTCTTAGCCCATGAAAGCCACTGGGTCATATTGGGCCAATTACCCGGAGAATGGGAGTTCTAGTCCCGTATTAGCCCATGAAAGCCACTGGGTCATTTTGGGCCAATTACCAGGAGACTGGGATTTCTCATGCCGTCTTAGGCCATGAAAGCCACTGGGTCATTTTGGGCCAATTACCAGGAGACTGAGAGTTCCAGTCCCGTCTTAGCCTATGAAAGCCACTGGGTCATTTTGGGCCAATTACCAGGAGACTGGGAGTTCTAGTGCCGTCTTAGCCCATGAAAGTCACTGGTTATTTTGGGTCAATTACCAGGAGCCTGAGAGTTCTAGACTTTTCTTACCCATGAAAGCCACTGTGTCATTTTGGGCCAACTACCAGGAGACTGAGTGTTCCAGTCCCGTCTTAGCCCATGAAAGCCACTGGGTCATTTTGGGCCAATTACCAGGAGACTGAGAGTTCTAGTAGCATCTTAGCCGAAGAAAGCCACTGGGTCATTTTGGACAAATTACCAGAAGACTGGGAGTTCTAGACCTGTCTTACCCCATGAAAGCCATCTGGGGGACTTTGAGCCAATTACCAGGAGACTGAGAGTTCTAGACATTTCTTACCCCATGAAAGCCACCTGGATGACTTTGGGCCAATTACCAGGAGACTGGGAGTTCTATACCTGTCTTAGCCCATAAAAGCCACTGGGTCATTTTGGGCCAATTACCAGGAGATTGGGAATTCAGTCCCGTATTAGCCCATGAAAGCCACTGGGTCATTTTGGGCCAATTACCAGGAGACTGAGAGTTCTAGTATCATCTTAGCCGAAGAAAGCCACCAGGGTCATTTTGGGCCAATTACCAGGAGACTGGGATGTCTAGTGCAGTCTTAGGCCATGAAAGCCACTGGGTCATTTTGTGCCAATTACCAGGAGACTGGTATTTATAGTGCCGTCTTATCCCATGAAAGCCACTGGATCATTTTGGGCCAATTACCAGGAGACTGAGAGTTCCAGTCCCGTCTTAGCCCATGAAAGCCACTGGGTCATTTTGGGCCAATTACCAGGAGACTAGGAATTCTAGTCCCATCTTAGCCCATGAAAGCCACTGGGTCATCTTGGGCCAATTACCAGGACACTGAGAGTTCTAGTCCCGTTTTAGCCCATGAAAGCCACTGGGTCATTTTGGGCCAATTACCAGGAGACTGAGAGTTCTAGTCCCGTCTTAGCCCATTAAAGCCACTGGGTCATTTGGGGCCAATTACCAGGAGACTGAGAGTTCTAGTCCCGTCTCAACCCATGAAAGCCACCTGGGTGACTTGGGCCAATTACCAAGAGATTGGGAGTTCTAGACCCCTCTTAGCCCATGAAAGCCACTGGGTCATTTTGGGCCAATTACCAGGAGACTGGGAGTTCTAGAACCGTCTTTTCCCATAAAAGCCATTGGGTCATTTTGGGCCAATTACCAGGGGACTGGGAGTTGTGGACCTTTCTTACCCCATGGAAGCCACCTGGGTGAATTTGGGCCAATTACCAGGAGACTGAGAGTTCTAGACCCGTCTTAGCCCATGAAAGCCACTGGGTCATTTTGGGCCAATTACCAGGAGACTGAGAGTTCTAGCAGCATCTTAGCCGAAGAAAGCCAGCAGGGTCATTTTGGGCCAATTACCCGGAGAATGGGAGTTCTTGTCCCGTATTAGCCCATGAAAGCCACTGGGTCATTTTGGGCCAATTACCAGGAGACTGGGATTTCTAGTGCCGTCTTAGGCCATGAAAGCCACTGGGTCATTTTGGGCCAATTACCAGGAGACTGAGAGTTCTAGACCCGTCGTAGCCCACGAAAGCCACTGGGTCATTTTGGGCCAATTACCAGGAGACTGGGAATTCAGTCCCGTCTTAGCCCATGAAAGCCACTGGGTCATTTTGGGCCAATTACCAGGAGACTGAGAGTTCTAGTAGCATCTTAGCCGAAGAAAGCCACCAGGGTCATTTTGGGCCAATTACCAGGAGACTGGGATTTCTAGTGCGGTCTCAGGCCATGAAAGCCACTGGGTCATTTTGGGCCAATTACCAGGAGACTGGTATTTCTAGTGCCGTCTTAGCCCATGAAAGCCACTGGGTCATTTTGGGTCAATTACCAGGAGTCTGAGAGTTCTACACCTGTCTTAGCCCATAAAAGCCACTGGGTCATTTTGGGCCAATTACCAGGAGACTAGGAATTCTAGTCCCAATTTAGCCCATGAAAGCCACAGGGTCATTTTGGGCCAATTACCAAGAAACTGGGAGTTCTATTCCTGTCTTAGCCGATGAAAACCACTGGGTCATTTTGGGCCAATTACCAGGAGTCTGAGAGTTCTAGACTTTTCTTACCCATGAAAGCCGCATGGGTGACTTTGGGCCAATTACCAGGAGACTGGGAGTTCTACACCTGTCTTAGCCCATAAAAGCCACTGGGTCATTTTGGGCCAATTACCAGGAGACTAGGAATTCTAGTCCCATCTTAGCCCATGAAAGCCACAGGGTCATTTTGGGCCAATTACCAAGAAACTGGGAGTTCTATTCCTGTCTTAGCCGATGAAAGCCACTGGGTCATTTTGCGCCAATTACCAGGAGACTGAGAGTTCTAGTCCCGTCTTAGCCCATTAAAGCCACTGGGTCATTTTGGGCCAATTACCAGGAGACTGAGAGTCCTAGACCTGTCTTACCCATGAAAACCACTGGGTCATTTTGGGCCAATTACCAGGAGACTGGGAGTTCTAGAACCGTCTTTACCCATAAAAGCCACGGGGTCATTTTGGGCCAATTACCAGGAGACTGGGTTTTCTAGTGCCGTCTTAGGCCATGAAAGCCACTGGGTCATTTTGGGCCAATTACCAGGAGACTGAGAGTTCTAGTCCCATCTGATGCCATGAACACCGCTCGGTCATTTTGGGCCAATTTTCAAGAGACTGAGATTTCCAGTCCGCACTAGCCCATGAAAGCCACTGGGTCATTTTGGGACAATTACCAGGAGACTGGGAGTTCTAGTCCCATTTTAGCCCATGAAAGCCACCTGGGTGACTTTGGGCCAATCAGCAGGAGACTGAGAGTTTTAGACCTGGCATACCTCATGAAAGCCACCTGGGTGACTTTGGGCCAATTACCAAGAGACTCGGAATTCTAGTCCCGTCTTAGCCCAGGAAAGCCACCTGGGTGCCTTTGGGCCAATTACCAGGAGACTGAGAGTTGTATTCCCGTCTTAACCTATAAAAGCCACTGGGTCATTTTGGACAAATTACCAGGAGACTGGGAGTTCTAGACTTTTCTTACCCATGTAGTGCAGTCTTATGCCATGAAAGCCACTGAGTCATTTTGTGCCAATTTCCAGGAGACTGGTATTTCTAGTGCCGTCTTAGGCCATGAAAGCCACTGGATCATTTTTGGCCAATTACCAGGAGACTGAGAGTTCCAGTCCCGTCTTAGCCCATGAAAGCCACTGGGTCATTTTGGGCCAATTACCAGGAGCCTGAGAGTTCTAGACTTTTCTTACCCATGAAAGCCACATGGGTGACTTTGGGCCAATTACCAGGAGACTGGGAGTTCTACACCTGTCTTAGCCCATGAAAGCCACTGGGACATTTTGGGCCAATTACCAGGAGACTGAGATTTCTAGACATTTCTTACCCCATGAAAGCAACCTGGGTGACTTAGGCCAATTACCAGGAGACTGGGAGTTCTACACCTGTCTTAGCCCATAAAAGCCACTGGGTCATTTTGGGCCAATTACCAGGAGATTGGGAATTCAGTCCCGTATAAGCCCATGAAAGCCACTGGGTCATTTTGGGCCAATTACCAGGAGACTGAGAGTTCTAGTATCATCTTAGCCGAAGAAAGCCACCAGGGTCATTTTGGGCCAATTACCAGGAGACTGGGATGTCTAGTGCAGTCTTAGGCCATGAAAGCCACTGGGTCATTTTGTGCCAATTACCAGGAGACTGGTATTTCTAGTGCCGTCTTAGCCCATGAAAGCCACTGGATCATTTTGGGCCAATTACCAGGAGACTGAGAGTTCCAGTCCCGTCTTAGCCCATGAAAGCCACTGGGTCATTTTGGGCCAATTACCAGGAGACTAGGAATTCTAGTCCCATCTTAGCCCATGAAAGCCACTGGGTCATCTTGGGCCAATTACCAGGACACTGAGAGTTCTAGTCCCGTCTTAGCCCATGAAAGCCACTGGGTCATTTTGGGCCAATTACCAGGAGACTGAGAGTTCTAGTCCCGTCTTAGCCCATTAAAGCCACTGGGTCATTTGGGGCCAATTACCAGGAGACTGAGAGTTCTGGTCCCGTCTTAACCCATGAAAGCCACCTGGGTGACTTGGGCCAATTACCAAGAGATTGGGAGTTCTAGACCCCTCTTAGCCCATGAAAGCCACTGGGTCATTTTGGGCCAATTACCAGGAGAACTGGGAGTTCTAGAACCGTCTTTACCCATAAAAGCCATTGGGTCATTTTGGGCCAATTACCAGGGGACTGGGAGTTGTGGACCTTTCTTACCCCATGGAAGCCACCTGGGTGAATTTGGGCCAATTACCAGGAGACTGAGAGTTCTAGACCTGTCTTAGCCCATGAAAGCCACTGGGTCATTTTGGGCCAATTACCAGGAGACTGAGAGTTCTAGTCCCGTATTAGCCCATGAAAGCCACTGGGTCATTTTGGGCCAATTACCAGGAGACTGGGATTTCTAGTGCCGTCTTAGGCCATGAAAGCCACTGGGTCATTTTGGGCCAATTACCAGGAGACTGAGAGTTCTAGACCCGTCGTAGCCCACGAAAGCCACTGGGTCATTTTGGGCCAATTACCAGGAGACTGGGAATTCAGTCCCGTCTTAGGCCATGAAAGCCACTGGGTCATTTTGGGCCAATTACCAAGAGACTGAGAGTTCTAGTAGCATCTTAGCCGAAGAAAGCCACCAGGGTCATTTTGGGCCAATTACCAGGAGACTGGGATTTCTAGTGCCGTCTCAGGCCATGAAAGCCACTGGATCATTTTGGGCCAATTACCAGGAGACTGGTATTTCTAGTGCCGTCTTAGCCCATGAAAGCCACTGGGTCATTTTGGGCCAATTACCAGGAGACTGGCAGTTCTAGTGCCGTCTTAGCCCATGAAAGCCACTGGGTCATTTTGGGTCAATTACCAGGAGTCTGAGAGTTCTAGACTTTTCTTACCCATGAAAGCCGCATGGGTGACTTTGGGCCAATTACCAGGAGACTGGGAGTTCTACACCTGTCTTAGCCCATAAAAGCCACTGGGTCATTTTGGGCCAATTACCAGGAGACGAGGAATTCTAGTCCCATCTTAGCCCATGAAAGCCACAGGGTCATTTTGGGCCAATTACCAAGAAACTGGGAGTTCTATTCCTGTCTTAGCCGATGAAAACCACTGGGTCATTTTGGGCCAATTACGAGGAGACTGAGAGTTCGAGTCCCGTCTTAGCCCATTAAAGCCACTGGGTCATTTGGGGCCAATTACCAGGAGACTGAGAGTTCTAGTCCCGTCTTAACCCATGAAAGCAACCTGGGTGACTTAGGCCAATTACCAAGAGATTGGGAGTTCTAGACCCGTCTTAGCCCATGAAAGCCACTGGGACATTTTGGGCCAATTACCAGGAGACTGGGAGTTCTAGAACCGTCTTTACCCATAAAAGCCATGGGGTCATTTTGGGCCAATTACCAGAGGACTGGGAGTTGTGGACCTTTCTTATCCCATGGAAGCTACCTGGGTGAATTTGGGCCAATTACCAGGAGAATTGGAGTTCTACACCTGTCTTAGCCCATGAAAGCCACTGGGTCATATTGGGCCAATTACCCGGAGAATGGGAGTTCTAGTCCCGTATTAGCCCATGAAAGCCACTGGGTCATTTTGGGCCAATTACCAGGAGACTGAGAGTTCTAGTAGCATCTTAGCCGAAGAAAGCCACCAGGGTCATTTTGGGCCAATTACCAGGGGACTGGGAGTTCCAGTCCCGTCTTAGCCCATGAAAGCCACTGGGTCATTTTGGGCCAATTACCAGGAGACTGGGATTTCTAGTGCCGTCTTAGGCCATGAAAGCCACTGTGTCATTTTGGGCCAATTACCAGGAGACTGAGAGTTCCAGTCCCGTCTTAGCCCATGAAAGCCAATGGGTCATTTTGGGCCAATTACCAGGAGACTGGGATTTCTAGTGCCGTCGTAGGCCATGAAAGCCACTGGGTCATTTTGGGCCAATTACCAGGAGACTGAGTGTTCTAGTCCCATCTTATGCCATGAACACCGCTCGGTCATTTTGGGCCAATTTTCAAGAGACTGAGATTTCTAGTCCGCCCTAGCCCATGAAAGCCACTGGGTCATTTTGGGACAATTACCAGGAGATTGGGAGTTCTAGTCCCATCTTAGCCCATGAAAGCCACCTGGGTGACTTTGGGCCAATCAGCAGGAGACTGAGAGTTTTAGACCTGGCATACCTCATGAAAGCCACCTGGGTGACTTTGGGCCAATTACCAAGAGACTCGGAATTCTAGTCCCGTCTTAGCCGAGGAAAGCCACCTGGGTGCCTTTGGGCCAATTACCAGGAGACTGAGAGTTGTATACCCGTCTTAACCTATAAAAGCCACTGGGTCATTTTGGGACAATTACCAGGAGACTGGGAGTTCTAGTCCCATCTTAGCCCATGAAAGCCACCTGGGTGACTTTGGGCCAAACAGCAGGAGACTGAGAGTTTTAGACCTGGCATACCTCATGAAAGCCACCTGGGTGACTTTGGGCCAATTACCAAGAGACTAGGAATTCTAGTCCCGTCTTAGCCCAGGAAAGCCACCTGGGTGCCTTTGGGCCAATTACCAGGAGACTGAGAGTTGTATACCCGTCTTAACCTATAAAAGCCACTGGGTCATTTTGGACAAATTACCAGGAGACTGGGAGTTCTAGACCTGTCTTACCCCATGAAAGCAACCTGGGGCCTTTGAGCCAATTACCAGGAGACTGAGAGTTCTAGACATTTCTTACCCCATGAAAGCCACCTGGATGACTTTGGGCAAATTACCAGGAGACTGGGAGTTCTACACCTGTCTTAGCCCATAAAAGCCACTGGGTCATTTTGGGCCAATTGCCAGGAGATTGGGAATTCAGTCCCGTATTAGCCCATGAAAGCCACTGGGTCATTTTGGGCCAATTACCAGGAGACTGAGAGTTCTAGTATCATCTTATCCGAAGAAAGCCACCAGGGTCATTTTGGGCCAATTACCAGGAGACTGGGATGTCTAGTGCAGTCTTAGGCCATGAAAGCCACTGGGTCATTTTGTGCCAATTACCAGGAGACTGGTATTTCTAGTGCCGTCTTAGCCCATGAAAGCCACTGGATCATTTTGGGCCAATTACCAGGAGACTGAGAGTTCCAGTCCCGTCTTAGCCCATGAAAGCCACTGGGTCATTTTGGGCCAATTACCAGGAGACTAGGAATTCTAGTCCCATCTTAGCCCATGAAAGCCACTGGGTCATCTTGGGCCAATTACCAGGACACTGAGAGTTCTAGTCCCGTCTTAGCCCATGAAAGCCACTGGGTCATTTTGGGCCAATTACCAGGAGACTGAGAGTTCTAGTCCCGTCTTAGCCCATTAAAGCCACTGGGTCATTTGGGGCCAATTACCAGGAGACTGAGAGTTCTAGTCCCGTCTTAACCCATGAAAGCCACCTGGGTGACTTGGGCCAATTACCAAGAGATTGGGAGTTCTAGACCCCTCTTAGCCCATGAAAGCCACTGGGTCATTTTGGGCCAATTACCAGGAGACTGGGAGTTCTAGAACCGTCTTTTCCCATAAAAGCCATTGGGTCATTTTGGGCCAATTACCAGGGGACTGGGAGTTGTGGACCTTTCTTACCCCATGGAAGCCACCTGGGTGAATTTGGGCCAATTACCAGGAGACTGAGAGTTCTAGACCCGTCTTAGCCCATGAAAGCCACTGGGTCATTTTGGGCCAATTACCAGGAGAGTGGGATTTCTAGTGCCGTCTTAGGCCATGAAAGCCACTGGGTCATTTTGGGCCAATTACCAGGAGACTGAGAGTTCTAGACCCGTCGTAGCCCACGAAAGCCACTGGGTCATTTTGGGCCAATTACCAGGAGACTGGGAATTCAGTCCCGTCTTAGCCCATGAAAGCCACTGGGTCATTTTGGGCCAATTACCAGGAGACTGAGAGTTCTAGTAGCATCTTAGCCGAAGAAAGCCACCAGGGTCATTTTGGGCCAATTACCAGGAGACTGGGATTTCTAGTGCCGTCTCAGGCCATGAAAGCCACGGGGTCATTTTGGGCCAATTACCAGGAGACTGGTATTTCTAGTGCCGTCTTAGCCCATGAAAGCCACTGGGTCATTTTGGGTCAATTACCAGGAGTCTGAGAGTTCTACACCTGTCTTAGCCCATAAAAGCCACTGGGTCATTTTGGGCCAATTACCAGGAGACTAGGAATTCTAGTCCCAATTTAGCCCATGAAAGCCACAGGGTCATTTTGGGCCAATTACCAAGAAACTGGGAGTTCTATTCCTGTCTTAGCCGATGAAAACCACTGGGTCATTTTGGGCCAATTACCAGGAGTCTGAGAGTTCTAGACTTTTCTTACCCATGAAAGCCGCATGGGTGACTTTGGGCCAATTACCAGGAGACTGGGAGTTCTACACCTGTCTTAGCCCATAAAAGCCACTGGGTCATTTTGGGCCAATTACCAGGAGACTAGGAATTCTAGTCCCATCTTAGCCCATGAAAGCCACAGGGTCATTTTGGGCCAATTACCAAGAAACTGGGAGTTCTATTCCTGTCTTAGCCGATGAAAGCCACTGGGTCATTTTGCGCCAATTACCAGGAGACTGAGAGTTCTAGTCCCGTCTTAGCCCATTAAAGCCACTGGGTCATTTTGGGCCAATTACCAGGAGACTGAGAGTCCTAGACCTGTCTTACCCATGAAAACCACTGGGTCATTTTGGGCCAATTACCAGGAGACTGGGAGTTCTAGAACCGTCTTTACCCATAAAAGCCACGGGGTCATTTTGGGCCAATTACCAGGAGACTGGGATTTCTAGTGCCGTCTTAGGCCATGAAAGCCACTGGGTCATTTTGGGCCAATTACCAGGAGACTGAGAGTTCTAGTCCCATCTGATGCCATGAACACCGCTCGGTCATTTTGGGCCAATTTTCAAGAGACTGAGATTTCCAGTCCGCCCTAGCCCATGAAAGCCACTGGGTCATTTTGGGACAATTACCAGGAGACTGGGAGTTCTAGTCCCATTTTAGCCCATGAAAGCCACCTGGGTGACTTTGGGCCAATCAGCAGGAGACTGAGAGTTTTAGACCTGGCATACCTCATGAAAGCCACCTGGGTGACTTTGGGCCAATTACCAAGAGACTCGGAATTCTAGTCCCGTCTTAGCCCAGGAAAGCCACCTGGGTGCCTTTGGGCCAATTACCAGGAGACTGAGAGTTGTATTCCCGTCTTAACCTATACAAGCCACTGGGTCATTTTGGACAAATTACCAGGAGACTGGGAGTTCTAGACTTTTCTTACCCATGTAGTGCAGTCTTATGCCATGAAAGCCACTGAGTCATTTTGTGCCAATTTCCAGGAGACTGGTATTTCTAGTGCCGTCTTAGGCCATGAAAGCCACTGGATCATTTTTGGCCAATTACCAGGAGACTGAGAGTTCCAGTCCCGTCTTAGCCCATGAAAGCCACTGGGTCATTTTGGGCCAATTACCAGGAGCCTGAGAGTTCTAGACTTTTCTTACCCATGAAAGCCACATGGGTGACTTTGGGCCAATTACCAGGAGACTGGGAGTTCTACACCTGTCTTAGCCCATGAAAGCCACTGGGACATTTTGGGCCAATTACCAGGAGACTGAGAGTTCTAGAACCGTCTTTACCCATAAAAGCCACCTGTGGCCTTTGAGCCAATTACCAGGAGACTGAGAGTTCTAGACATTTCTTACACCATGAAAGCAACCTGGGTGACTTAGGCCAATTACCAGGAGACTGGGAGTTCTACACCTGTCTTAGCCCATAAAAGCCACTGGGTCATTTTGGGCCAATTACCAGGAGATTGGGAATTCAGTCCCGTATAAGCCCATGAAAGCCACTGGGTCATTTTGGGCCAATTACCAGGAGACTGAGAGTTCTAGTATCATCTTAGCCGAAGAAAGCCACCAGGGTCATTTTGGGCCAATTACCAGGAGACTGGGATGTCTAGTGCAGTCTTAGGCCATGAAAGCCACTGGGTCATTTTGTGCCAATTACCAGGAGACTGGTATTTCTAGTGCCGTCTTAGCCCATGAAAGCCACTGGATCATTTTGGGCCAATTACCAGGAGACTGAGAGTTCCAGTCCCGTCTTAGCCCATGAAAGCCGCTGGGTCATTTTGGGCCAATTACCAGGAGACTAGGAATTCTAGTCCCATCTTAGCCCATGAAAGCCACTGGGTCATCTTGGGCCAATTACCAGGACACTGAGAGTTCTAGTCCCGTCTTAGCCCATGAAAGCCACTGGGTCATTTTGGGCCAATTACCAGGAGACTGAGAGTTCTAGTCCCGTCTTAACCCATGAAAGCCACCTGGGTGACTTGGGCCAATTTCCAAGAGATTGGGAGTTCTAGACCCCTCTTAGCCCATGAAAGCCACTGGGTCATTTTGGGCCAATTACCAGGAGAACTGGGAGTTCTAGAACCGTCTTTACCCATAAAAGCCATTGGGTCATTTTGGGCCAATTACCAGGGGACTGGGAGTTGTGGACCTTTCTTACCCCATGGAAGCCACCTGGGTGAATTTGGGCCAATTACCAGGAGACTGAGAGTTCTAGACCTGTCTTAGCCCATGAAAGCCACTGGGTCATTTTGGGCCAATTACCAGGAGACTGAGAGTTCTAGTCCCGTATTAGCCCATGAAAGCCACTAGGTCATTTTGGGCCAATTACCAGGAGACTGGGATTTCTAGTGCCGTCTTAGCCCATGAAAGCCACTGGGTCATTTTGGGTCAATTACCAGGAGTCTGAGAGTTCTAGACTTTTCTTACCCATGAAAGCCGCATGGGTGACTTTGGGCCAATTACCAGGAGACTGGGAGTTCTACACCTGTCTTAGCCCATAAAAGCCACTGGGTCATTTTGGGCCAATTACCAGGAGACTAGGAATTCTAGTCCCATCTTAGCCCATGAAAGCCACAGGGTCATTTTGGGCCAATTACCAAGAAACTGGGAGTTCTATTCCTGTCTTAGCCGATGAAAACCACTGGGTCATTTTGGGCCAATTACCAGGAGACTGAGAGTTCGAGTCCCGTCTTAGCCCATTAAAGCCACTGGGTCATTTGGGGCCAATTACCAGGAGACTGAGAGTTCTAGTCCCGTCTTAACCCATGAAAGCAACCTGGGTGACTTAGGCCAATTACCAAGAGATTGGGAGTTCTAGACCCGTCTTAGGCCATGAAAGCCACTGGGACATTTTGGGCCAATTACCAGGAGACTGGGAGTTCTAGAACCGTCTTTACCCATAAAAGCCATGGGGTCATTTTGGGCCAATTACCAGGAGACTGAGAGTTCTAGACCCGTCGTAGCCCACGAAAGCCACTGGGTCATTTTGGGCCAATTACCAGGAGACTGGGAGTTCTAGAACCGTCTTTTCCCATAAAAGCCATTGGGTCATTTTGGGCCAATTACCAGGGGACTGGGAGTTGTGGACCTTTCTTACCCCATGGAAGCCACCTGGGTGAATTTGGGCCAATTACCAGGAGACTGAGAGTTCTAGACCCGTCTTAGCCCATGAAAGCCACTGGGTCATTTTGGGCCAATTACCAGGAGACTGAGAGTTCTAGCAGCATCTTAGCCGAAGAAAGCCACCAGGGTCATTTTGGGCCAATTACCCGGAGAATGGGAGTTCTTGTCCCGTATTAGCCCATGAAAGCCACTGGGTCATTTTGGGCCAATTACCAGGAGACTGGGATTTCTAGTGCCGTCTTAGGCCATGAAAGCCACTGGGTCATTTTGGGCCAATTACCAGGAGACTGAGAGTTCTAGACCCGTCGTAGCCCACGAAAGCCACTGGGTCATTTTGGGCCAATTACCAGGAGACTGGGAATTCAGTCCCGTCTTAGCCCATGAAAGCCACTGGGTCATTTTGGGCCAATTACCAGGAGACTGAGAGTTCTAGTAGCATCTTAGCCGAAGAAAGCCACCAGGGTCATTTTGGGCCAATTACCAGGAGACTGGGATTTCTAGTGCCGTCTCAGGCCATGAAAGCCACTGGGTCATTTTGGGTCAATTACCAGGAGTCTGAGAGTTCTACACCTGTCTTAGCCCATAAAAGCCACTGGGTCATTTTGGGCCAATTACCAGGAGACTAGGAATTCTAGTCCCAATTTAGCCCATGAAAGCCACAGGGTCATTTTGGGCCAATTACCAAGAAACTGGGAGTTCTATTCCTGTCTTAGCCGATGAAAACCACTGGGTCATTTTGGGCCAATTACCAGGAGTCTGAGAGTTCTAGACTTTTCTTACCCATGAAAGCCGCATGGGTGACTTTGGGCCAATTACCAGGAGACTGGGAGTTCTACACCTGTCTTAGCCCATAAAAGCCACTGGGTCATTTTGGGCCAATTACCAGGAGACTAGGAATTCTAGTCCCATCTTAGCCCATGAAAGCCACAGGGTCATTTTGGGCCAATTACCAAGAAACTGGGAGTTCTATTCCTGTCTTAGCCGATGAAAGCCACTGGGTCATTTTGCGCCAATTACCAGGAGACTGAGAGTTCTAGTCCCGTCTTAGCCCATTAAAGCCACTGGGTCATTTTGGGCCAATTACCAGGAGACTGAGAGTCCTAGACCTGTCTTACCCATGAAAACCACTGGGTCATTTTGGGCCAATTACCAGGAGACTGGGAGTTCTAGAACCGTCTTTACCCATAAAAGCCACGGGGTCATTTTGGGCCAATTACCAGGAGACTGGGATTTCTAGTGCCGTCTTAGGCCATGAAAGCCACTGGGTCATTTTGGGCCAATTACCAGGAGACTGAGAGTTCTAGTCCCATCTGATGCCATGAACACCGCTCGGTCATTTTGGGCCAATTTTCAAGAGACTGAGATTTCCAGTCCGCCCTAGCCCATGAAAGCCACTGGGTCATTTTGGGACAATTACCAGGAGACTGGGAGTTCTAGTCCCATTTTAGCCCATGAAAGCCACCTGGGTGACTTTGGGCCAATCAGCAGGAGACTGAGAGTTTTAGACCTGGCATACCTCATGAAAGCCACCTGGGTGACTTTGGGCCAATTACCAAGAGACTCGGAATTCTAGTCCCGTCTTAGCCCAGGAAAGCCACCTGGGTGCCTTTGGGCCAATTACCAGGAGACTGAGAGTTGTATTCCCGTCTTAACCTATAAAAGCCACTGGGTCATTTTGGACAAATTACCAGGAGACTGGGAGTTCTAGACTTTTCTTACCCATGTAGTGCAGTCTTATGCCATGAAAGCCACTGAGTCATTTTGTGCCAATTTCCAGGAGACTGGTATTTCTAGTGCCGTCTTAGGCCATGAAAGCCACTGGATCATTTTTGGCCAATTACCAGGAGACTGAGAGTTCCAGTCCCGTCTTAGCCCATGAAAGCCACTGGGTCATTTTGGGCCAATTACCAGGAGCCTGAGAGTTCTAGACTTTTCTTACCCATGAAAGCCACATGGGTGACTTTGGGCCAATTACCAGGAGACTGGGAGTTCTACACCTGTCTTAGCCCATGAAAGCCACTGGGACATTTTGGGCCAATTACCAGGAGACTGAGAGTTCTAGACATTTCTTACCCCATGAAAGCAACCTGGGTGACTTAGGCCAATTACCAGGAGACTGGGAGTTCTACACCTGTCTTAGCCCATAAAAGCCACTGGGTCATTTTGGGCCAATTACCAGGAGATTGGGAATTCAGTCCCGTATAAGCCCATGAAAGCCACTGGGTCATTTTGGGCCAATTACCAGGAGACTGAGAGTTCTAGTATCATCTTAGCCGAAGAAAGCCACCAGGGTCATTTTGGGCCAATTACCAGGAGACTGGGATGTCTAGTGCAGTCTTAGGCCATGAAAGCCACTGGGTCATTTTGTGCCAATTACCAGGAGACTGGTATTTCTAGTGCCGTCTTAGCCCATGAAAGCCACTGGATCATTTTGGGCCAATTACCAGGAGACTGAGAGTTCCAGTCCCGTCTTAGCCCATGAAAGCCACTGGGTCATTTTGGGCCAATTACCAGGAGACTAGGAATTCTAGTCCCATCTTAGCCCATGAAAGCCACTGGGTCATCTTGGGCCAATTACCAGGACACTGAGAGTTCTAGTCCCGTCTTAGCCCATGAAAGCCACTGGGTCATTTTGGGCCAATTACCAGGAGACTGAGAGTTCTAGTCCCGTCTTAACCCATGAAAGCCACCTGGGTGACTTGGGCCAATTACCAAGAGATTGGGAGTTCTAGACCCCTCTTAGCCCATGAAAGCCACTGGGTCATTTTGGGCCAATTACCAGGAGAACTGGGAGTTCTAGAACCGTCTTTACCCATAAAAGCCATTGGGTCATTTTGGGCCAATTACCAGGGGACTGGGAGTTGTGGACCTTTCTTACCCCATGGAAGCCACCTGGGTGAATTTGGGCCAATTACCAGGAGACTGAGAGTTCTAGACCTGTCTTAGCCCATGAAAGCCACTGGGTCATTTTGGGCCAATTACCAGGAGACTGAGAGTTCTAGTCCCGTATTAGCCCATGAAAGCCACTAGGTCATTTTGGGCCAATTACCAGGAGACTGGGATTTCTAGTGCCGTCTTAGCCCATGAAAGCCACTGGGTCATTTTGGGTCAATTACCAGGAGTCTGAGAGTTCTAGACTTTTCTTACCCATGAAAGCCGCATGGGTGACTTTGGGCCAATTACCAGGAGACTGGGAGTTCTACACCTGTCTTAGCCCATAAAAGCCACTGGGTCATTTTGGGCCAATTACCAGGAGACTAGGAATTCTAGTCCCATCTTAGCCCATGAAAGCCACAGGGTCATTTTGGGCCAATTACCAAGAAACTGGGAGTTCTATTCCTGTCTTAGCCGATGAAAACCACTGGGTCATTTTGGGCCAATTACCAGGAGACTGAGAGTTCGAGTCCCGTCTTAGCCCATTAAAGCCACTGGGTCATTTGGGGCCAATTACCAGGAGACTGAGAGTTCTAGTCCCGTCTTAACCCATGAAAGCAACCTGGGTGACTTAGGCCAATTACCAAGAGATTGGGAGTTCTAGACCCGTCTTAGCCCATGAAAGCCACTGGGACATTTTGGGCCAATTACCAGGAGACTGGGAGTTCTAGAACCGTCTTTACCCATAAAAGCCATGGGGTCATTTTGGGCCAATTACCAGGAGACTGAGAGTTCTAGACCCGTCGTAGCCCACGAAAGCCACTGGGTCATTTTGGGCCAATTACCAGGAGACTGGGAATTCAGTCCCGTCTTAGCCCATGAAAGCCACTAGGTCATTTTGGGCCAATTACCAGGAGACTGAGAGTTCTAGTAGCATCTTAGCCGAAGAAAGCCACCAGGGTCATTTTGGGCCAATTACCAGGAGACTGGGATTTCTAGTGCCGTCTCAGGCCATGAAAGCCACTGGGTCATTTTGGGCCAATTACCAGGAGACTGGTATTTCTAGTGCCGTCTTAGCCCATGAAAGCCACTGGGTCATTTTGGGTCAATTACCAGGAGTCTGAGAGTTCTACACCTGTCTTAGCCCATAAAAGCCACTGGGTCATTTTGGGCCAATTACCAGGAGACTAGGAATTCTAGTCCCAATTTAGCCCATGAAAGCCACAGGGTCATTTTGGGCCAATTACCAAGAAACTGGGAGTTCTATTCCTGTCTTAGCCGATGAAAACCACTGGGTCATTTTGGGCCAATTACCAGGAGTCTGAGAGTTCTAGACTTTTCTTACCCATGAAAGCCGCATGGGTGACTTTGGGCCAATTACCAGGAGACTGGGAGTTCTACACCTGTCTTAGCCCATAAAAGCCACTGGGTCATTTTGGGCCAATTTCCAGGAGACTAGGAATTCTAGTCCCATCTTAGCCCATGAAAGCCACAGGGTCATTTTGGGCCAATTACCAAGAAACTGGGAGTTCTATTCCTGTCTTAGCCGATGAAAGCCACTGGGTCATTTTGCGCCAATTACCAGGAGACTGAGAGTTCTAGTCCCGTCTTAGCCCATTAAAGCCACTGGGTCATTTTGGGCCAATTACCAGGAGACTGAGAGTCCTAGACCTGTCTTACCCATGAAAACCACTGGGTCATTTTGGGCCAATTACCAGGAGACTGGGAGTTCTAGAACCGTCTTTACCCATAAAAGCCACGGGGTCATTTTGGGCCAATTACCAGGAGACTGGGATTTCTAGTGCCGTCTTAGGCCATGAAAGCCACTGGGTCATTTTGGGCCAATTACCAGGAGACTGAGAGTTCTAGTCCCATCTGATGCCATGAACACCGCTCGGTCATTTTGGGCCAATTTTCAAGAGACTGAGATTTCCAGTCCGCCCTAGCCCATGAAAGCCACTGGGTCATTTTGGGACAATTACCAGGAGACTGGGAGTTCTAGTCCCATTTTAGCCCATGAAAGCCACCTGGGTGACTTTGGGCCAATCAGCAGGAGACTGAGAGTTTTAGACCTGGCATACCTCATGAAAGCCACCTGGGTGACTTTGGGCCAATTACCAAGAGACTCGGAATTCTAGTCCCGTCTTAGCCCAGGAAAGCCACCTGGGTGCCTTTGGGCCAATTACCAGGAGACTGAGAGTTGTATTCCCGTCTTAACCTATAAAAGCCACTGGGTCATTTTGGACAAATTACCAGGAGACTGGGAGTTCTAGACTTTTCTTACCCATGTAGTGCAGTCTTATGCCATGAAAGCCACTGGGTCATTTTGTGCCAATTTCCAGGAGACTGGTATTTCTAGTGCCGTCTTAGGCCATGAAAGCCACTGGATCATTTTTGGCCAATTACCAGGAGACTGGGAGTTCTACACCTGTCTTAGCCCATAAAAGCCACTGGGTCATTTTGGGCCAATTACCAGGAGATTGGGAATTCAGTCCCGTATAAGCCCATGAAAGCCACTGGGTCATTTTGGGCCAATTACCAGGAGACTGAGAGTTCTAGTATCATCTTAGCCGAAGAAAGCCACCAGGGTCATTTTGGGCCAATTACCAGGAGACTGGGATGTCTAGTGCAGTCTTAGGCCATGAAAGCCACTGGGTCATTTTGGGCCAATTACCAGGAGACTAGGAATTCTAGTCCCATCTTAGCCCATGAAAGCCACTGGGTCATCTTGGGCCAATTACCAGGACACTGAGAGTTCTAGTCCCGTCTTAGCCCATGAAAGCCACTGGGTCATTTTGGGCCAATTACCAGGAGACTGAGAGTTCTAGTCCCGTCTTAACCCATGAAAGCCACCTGGGTGACTTGGGCCAATTACCAAGAGATTGGGAGTTCTAGACCCCTCTTAGCCCATGAAAGCCACTGGGTCATTTTGGGCCAATTACCAGGAGAACTGGGAGTTCTAGAACCGTCTTTACCCATAAAAGCCATTGGGTCATTTTGGGCCAATTACCAGGGGACTGGGAGTTGTGGACCTTTCTTACCCCATGGAAGCCACCTGGGTGAATTTGGGCCAATTACCAGGAGACTGAGAGTTCTAGACCTGTCTTAGCCCATGAAAGCCACTGGGTCATTTTGGGCCAATTACCAGGAGACTGAGAGTTCTAGTCCCGTATTAGCCCATGAAAGCCACTGGGTCATTTTGGGCCAATTACCAGGAGACTGGGATTTCTAGTGCCATCTTAGCCCATGAAAGCCACTGGGTCATTTTGGGTCAATTACCAGGAGTCTGAGAGTTCTAGACTTTTCTTACCCATGAAAGCCGCATGGGTGACTTTGGGCCAATAACCAGGAGACTGGGAGTTCTACACCTGTCTTAGCCCATAAAAGCCACTGGGTCATTTTGGGCCAATTACCAGGAGACTAGGAATTCTAGTCCCATCTTAGCCCATGAAAGCCACAGGGTCATTTTGGGCCAATTACCAAGAAACTGGGAGTTCTATTCCTGTCTTAGCCGATGAAAACCACTGGGTCATTTTGGGCCAATTACCAGGAGACTGAGAGTTCGAGTCCCGTCTTAGCCCATTAAAGCCACTGGGTCATTTGGGGCCAATTACCAGGAGACTGAGAGTTCTAGTCCCGTCTTAACCCATGAAAGCAACCTGGGTGACTTAGGCCAATTACCAAGAGATTGGGAGTTCTAGACCCGTCTTAGCCCATGAAAGCCACTGGGACATTTTGGGCCAATTACCAGGAGACTGGGAGTTCTAGAACCGTCTTTACCCATAAAAGCCATGGGGTCATTTTGGGCCAATTACCAGGGGACTGGGAGTTGTGGACCTTTCTTACCCCATGGAAGCTACCTGGGTGAATTTGGGCCAATTACCAGGAGAATTGGAGTTCTACACCTGTCTTAGCCCATGAAAGCCACTGGGTCATTTTGGGCCAATTACCCGGAGAATGGGAGTTCTTGTCCCGTATTAGCCCATGAAAGCCACTGGGTCATTTTGGGCCAATTACCAGGAGACTGGGATTTCTAGTGCCGTCTTAGGCCATGAAAGCCACTAGGTCATTTTGGGCCAATTTCCAGGAGACTGAGAGTTCTAGACCCGTCGTAGCCCACGAAAGCCACTGGGTCATTTTGGGCCAATTACCAGGAGACTGGGAGTTCTAGTGCCGTCTTAGCCCATGAAAGTCACTGGTTATTTTGGGTCAATTACCAGGAGCCTGAGAGTTCTAGACTTTTCTTACCCATGAAAGCCACTGTGTCATTTTGGGCCAACTACCAGGAGACTGAGTGTTCCAGTCCCGTCTTAGCCCATGAAAGCCACTGGGTCATTTTGGGCCAATTACCAGGAGACTGGGATTTCTAGTGCCGTCTTAGGCCATGAAAGCCACTGGGTCATTTTGGACAAATTACCAGAAGACTGAGAGTTCTAGACCCGTCGTAGCCCACGAAAGCCACTGGGTCATTTTGGGCCAATTACCAGGAGACTGGGAGTTCTAGTGCCGTCTTAGCCCATGAAAGCCACTGGGTCATTTTGGGCCAATTACCAGGAGACTGAGAGTTCTAGTATCATCTTAGCCGAAGAAAGCCACCAGGGTCATTTTGGGCCAATTACCAGGAGACTGGGATGTCTAGTGCAGTCTTAGGCCATGAAAGCCACTGGGTCATTTTGTGCCAATTACCAGGAGACTGGTATTTCTAGTGCCGTCTTAGCCCATGAAAGCCACTGGATCATTTTGGGCCAATTACCAGGAGACTGAGAGTTCCAGTCCCGTCTTAGCCCATGAAAGCCACTGGGTCATTTTGGGCCAATTACCAGGAGACTAGGAATTCTAGTCCCATCTTAGCCCATGAAAGCCACTGGGTCATCTTGGGCCAATTACCAGGACACTGAGAGTTCTAGTCCCGTTTTAGCCCATGAAAGCCACTGGGTCATTTTGGGCCAATTACCAGGAGACTGAGAGTTCTAGTCCCGTCTTAGCCCATTAAAGCCACTGGGTCATTTGGGGCCAATTACCAGGAGACTGAGAGTTCTAGTCCCGTCTCAACCCATGAAAGCCACCTGGGTGACTTGGGCCAATTACCAAGAGATTGGGAGTTCTAGACCCCTCTTAGCCCATGAAAGCCACTGGGTCATTTTGGGCCAATTACCAGGAGACTGGGAGTTCTAGAACCGTCTTTTCCCATAAAAGCCATTGGGTCATTTTGGGCCAATTACCAGGGGACTGGGAGTTGTGGACCTTTCTTACCCCATGGAAGCCACCTGGGTGAATTTGGGCCAATTACCAGGAGACTGAGAGTTCTAGACCCGTCTTAGCCCATGAAAGCCACTGGGTCATTTTGGGCCAATTACCAGGAGACTGAGAGTTCTAGCAGCATCTTAGCCGAAGAAAGCCACCAGGGTCATTTTGGGCCAATTACCCGGAGAATGGGAGTTCTTGTCCCGTATTAGCCCATGAAAGCCACTGGGTCATTTTGGGCCAATTACCAGGAGACTGGGATTTCTAGTGCCGTCTTAGGCCATGAAAGCCACTGGGTCATTTTGGGCCAATTACCAGGAGACTGAGAGTTCTAGACCCGTCGTAGCCCACGAAAGCCACTGGGTCATTTTGGGCCAATTACCAGGAGACTGGGAATTCAGTCCCGTCTTAGCCCATGAAAGCCACTGGGTCATTTTGGGCCAATTACCATGAGACTGAGAGTTCTAGTAGCATCTTAGCCGAAGAAAGCCACCAGGGTCATTTTGGGCCAATTACCAGGAGACTGGGATTTCTAGTGCCGTCTCAGGCCATGAAAGCCACTGGGTCATTTTGGGCCAATTACCAGGAGACTGGTATTTCTAGTGCCGTCTTAGCCCATGAAAGCCACTGGGTCATTTTGGGTCAATTACCAGGAGTCTGAGAGTTCTACACCTGTCTTAGCCCATAAAAGCCACTGGGTCATTTTGGGCCAATTACCAGGAGACTAGGAATTCTAGTCCCAATTTAGCCCATGAAAGCCACAGGGTCATTTTGGGCCAATTACCAAGAAACTGGGAGTTCTATTCCTGTCTTAGCCGATGAAAACCACTGGGTCATTTTGGGCCAATTACCAGGAGTCTGAGAGTTCTAGACTTTTCTTACCCATGAAAGCCGCATGGGTGACTTTGGGCCAATTACCAGGAGACTGGGAGTTCTACACCTGTCTTAGCCCATAAAAGCCACTGGGTCATTTTGGGCCAATTACCAGGAGACTAGGAATTCTAGTCCCATCTTAGCCCATGAAAGCCACAGGGTCATTTTGGGCCAATTACCAAGAAACTGGGAGTTCTATTCCTGTCTTAGCCGATGAAAGCCACTGGGTCATTTTGCGCCAATTACCAGGAGACTGAGAGTTCTAGTCCCGTCTTAGCCCATTAAAGCCACTGGGTCATTTTGGGCCAATTACCAGGAGACTGAGAGTCCTAGACCTGTCTTACCCATGAAAACCACTGGGTCATTTTGGGCCAATTACCAGGAGACTGGGAGTTCTAGAACCGTCTTTACCCATAAAAGCCACGGGGTCATTTTGGGCCAATTACCAGGAGACTGGGATTTCTAGTGCCGTCTTAGGCCATGAAAGCCACTGGGTCATTTTGGGCCAATTACCAGGAGACTGAGAGTTCTAGTCCCATCTGATGCCATGAACACCGCTCGGTCATTTTGGGCCAATTTTCAAGAGACTGAGATTTCCAGTCCGCCCTAGCCCATGAAAGCCACTGGGTCATTTTGGGACAATTACCAGGAGACTGGGAGTTCTAGTCCCATTTTAGCCCATGAAAGCCACCTGGGTGACTTTGGGCCAATTACCAAGAGACTCGGAATTCTAGTCCCGTCTTAGCCCAGGAAAGCCACCTGGGTGCCTTTGGGCCAATTACCAGGAGACTGAGAGTTGTATTCCCGTCTTAACCTATAAAAGCCACTGGGTCATTTTGGACAAATTACCAGGAGACTGGGAGTTCTAGACTTTTCTTACCCATGTAGTGCAGTCTTATGCCATGAAAGCCACTGAGTCATTTTGTGCCAATTTCCAGGAGACTGGTATTTCTAGTGCCGTCTTAGGCCATGAAAGCCACTGGATCATTTTTGGCCAATTACCAGGAGACTGAGAGTTCCAGTCCCGTCTTAGCCCATGAAAGCCACTGGGTCATTTTGGGCCAATTACCAGGAGCCTGAGAGTTCTAGACTTTTCTTACCCATGAAAGCCACATGGGTGACTTTGGGCCAATTACCAGGAGACTGGGAGTTCTACACCTGTCTTAGCCCATGAAAGCCACTGGGACATTTTGGGCCAATTACCAGGAGACTGAGAGTTCTAGACATTTCTTACCCCATGAAAGCAACCTGGGTGACTTAGGCCAATTACCAGGAGACTGGGAGTTCTACACCTGTCTTAGCCCATAAAAGCCATTGGGTCATTTTGGGCCAATTACCAGGAGATTGGGAATTCAGTCCCGTATAAGCCCATGAAAGCCACTGGGTCATTTTGGGCCAATTACCAGGAGACTGAGAGTTCTAGTATCATCTTAGCCGAAGAAAGCCACCAGGGTCATTTTGGGCCAATTACCAGGAGACTGGGATGTCTAGTGCAGTCTTAGGCCATGAAAGCCACTGGGTCATTTTGTGCCAATTACCAGGAGACTGGTATTTCTAGTGCCGTCTTAGCCCATGAAAGCCACTGGATCATTTTGGGCCAATTACCAGGAGACTGAGAGTTCCAGTCCCGTCTTAGCCCATGAAAGCCACTGGGTCATTTTGGGCCAATTACCAGGAGACTAGGAATTCTAGTCCCATCTTAGCCCATGAAAGCCACTGGGTCATCTTGGGCATATTACCAGGACACTGAGAGTTCTAGTCCCGTCTTAGCCCATGAAAGCCACTGGGTCATTTTGGGCCAATTACCAGGAGACTGAGAGTTCTAGTCCCGTCTTAGCCCATTAAAGCCACTGGGTCATTTGGGGCCAATTACCAGGAGACTGAGAGTTCTAGTCCCGTCTTAACCCATGAAAGCCACCTGGGTGACTTGGGCCAATTACCAAGAGATTGGGAGTTCTAGACCCCTCTTAGCCCATGAAAGCCACTGGGTCATTTTGGGCCAATTACCAGGAGAACTGGGAGTTCTAGAACCGTCTTTATCCATAAAAGCCATTGGGTCATTTTGGGCCAATTACCAGGGGACTGGGAGTTGTGGACCTTTCTTACCCCATGGAAGCCACCTGGGTGAATTTGGGCCAATTACCAGGAGACTGAGAGTTCTAGACCTGTCTTAGCCCATGAAAGCCACTGGGTCATTTTGGGCCAATTACCAGGAGACTGAGAGTTCTAGTCCCGTATTAGCCCATGAAAGCCACTGGGTCATTTTGGGCCAATTACCAGGAGACTGGGATTTCTAGTGCCGTCTTAGGCCATGAAAGCCACTGGGTCATTTTGGGCCAATTACCAGGAGACTGAGAGTTCTAGACCCGTCGTAGCCCACGAAAGCCACTGGGTCATTTTGGGCCAATTACCAGGAGACTGGGAATTCAGTCCCGTCTTAGGCCATGAAAGCCACTGGGTCATTTTGGGCCAATTACCAAGAGACTGAGAGTTCTAGTAGCATCTTAGCCGAAGAAAGCCACCAGGGTCATTTTGGGCCAATTACCAGGAGACTGGGATTTCTAGTGCCGTCTCAGGCCATGAAAGCCACTGGGTCATTTTGGGCCAATTACCAGGAGACTGGTATTTCTAGTGCCGTCTTAGCCCATGAAAGCCACTGGGTCATTTTGGGCCAATTACCAGGAGACTGGCAGTTCTAGTGCCGTCTTAGCCCATGAAAGCCACTGGGTCATTTTGGGTCAATTACCAGGAGTCTGAGAGTTCTAGACTTTTCTTACCCATGAAAGCCGCATGGGTGACTTTGGGCCAATTACCAGGAGACTGGGAGTTCTACACCTGTCTTAGCCCATAAAAGCCACTGGGTCATTTTGGGCCAATTACCAGGAGACTAGGAATTCTAGTCCCATCTTAGCCCATGAAAGCCACAGGGTCATTTTGGGCCAATTACCAAGAAACTGGGAGTTCTATTCCTGTCTTAGCCGATGAAAACCACTGGGTCATTTTGGGCCAATTACCAGGAGACTGAGTGTTCGAGTCCCGTCTTAGCCCATTAAAGCCACTGGGTCATTTGGGGCCAATTACCAGGAGACTGAGAGTTCTAGTCCCGTCTTAACCCATGAAAGCAACCTGGGTGACTTAGGCCAATTACCAAGAGATTGGGAGTTCTAGACCCGTCTTAGCCCATGAAAGCCACTGGGACATTTTGGGCCAATTACCAGGAGACTGGGAGTTCTAGAACCGTCTTTATCCATAAAAGCCATTGGGTCATTTTGGGCCAATTACCAGGGGACTGGGAGTTGTGGACCTTTCTTACCCCATGGAAGCCACCTGGGTGAATTTGGGCCAATTACCAGGAGACTGAGAGTTCTAGACCTGTCTTAGCCCATGAAAGCCACTGGGTCATTTTGGGCCAATTACCAGGAGACTGAGAGTTCTAGTCCCGTATTAGCCCATGAAAGCCACTGGGTCATTTTGGGCCAATTACCAGGAGACTGGGATTTCTAGTGCCGTCTTAGGCCATGAAAGCCACTGGGTCATTTTGGGCCAATTACCAGGAGACTGAGAGTTCTAGACCCGTCGTAGCCCACGAAAGCCACTGGGTCATTTTGGGCCAATTACCAGGAGACTGGGAATTCAGTCCCGTCTTAGGCCATGAAAGCCACTGGGTCATTTTGGGCCAATTACCAAGAGACTGAGAGTTCTAGTAGCATCTTAGCCGAAGAAAGCCACCAGGGTCATTTTGGGCCAATTACCAGGAGACTGGGATTTCTAGTGCCGTCTCAGGCCATGAAAGCCACTGGGTCATTTTGGGCCAATTACCAGGAGACTGGTATTTCTAGTGCCGTCTTAGCCCATGAAAGCCACTGGGTCATTTTGGGCCAATTACCAGGAGACTGGCAGTTCTAGTGCCGTCTTAGCCCATGAAAGCCACTGGGTCATTTTGGGTCAATTACCAGGAGTCTGAGAGTTCTAGACTTTTCTTACCCATGAAAGCCGCATGGGTGACTTTGGGCCAATTACCAGGAGACTGGGAGTTCTACACCTGTCTTAGCCCATAAAAGCCACTGGGTCATTTTGGGCCAATTACCAGGAGACTAGGAATTCTAGTCCCATCTTAGCCCATGAAAGCCACAGGGTCATTTTGGGCCAATTACCAAGAAACTGGGAGTTCTATTCCTGTCTTAGCCGATGAAAACCACTGGGTCATTTTGGGCCAATTACCAGGAGACTGAGTGTTCGAGTCCCGTCTTAGCCCATTAAAGCCACTGGGTCATTTGGGGCCAATTACCAGGAGACTGAGAGTTCTAGTCCCGTCTTAACCCATGAAAGCAACCTGGGTGACTTAGGCCAATTACCAAGAGATTGGGAGTTCTAGACCCGTCTTAGCCCATGAAAGCCACTGGGACATTTTGGGCCAATTACCAGGAGACTGGGAGTTCTAGAACCGTCTTTACCCATAAAAGCCATGGGGTCATTTTGGGCCAATTACCAGGGGACTGGGAGTTGTGGACCTTTCTTACCCCATGGAAGCTACCTGGGTGAATTTGGGCCAATTACCAGGAGAATTGGAGTTCTACACCTGTCTTAGCCCATGAAAGCCACTGGGTCATATTGGGCCAATTACCCGGAGAATGGGAGTTCTAGTCCCGTATTAGCCCATGAAAGCCACTGGGTCATTTTGGGCCAATTACCAGGAGACTGGGATTTCTCATGCCGTCTTAGGCCATGAAAGCCACTGGGTCATTTTGGGTCAATTACCAGGAGACTGAGAGTTCCAGTCCCGTCTTAGCCTATGAAAGCCACTGGGTCATTTTGGGCCAATTACCAGGAGACTGGGAGTTCTAGTGCCGTCTTAGCCCATGAAAGTCACTGGTTATTTTGGGTCAATTACCAGGAGCCTGAGAGTTCTAGACTTTTCTTACCCATGAAAGCCACTGTGTCATTTTGGGCCAACTACCAGGAGACTGAGTGTTCCAGTCCCGTCTTAGCCCATGAAAGCCACTGGGTCATTTTGGGCCAATTACCAAGAGATTGGGAGTTCTAGACCCCTCTTAGCCCATGAAAGCCACTGGGTCATTTTGGGCCAATTACCAGGAGACTGGGAGTTCTAGAACCGTCTTTTCCCATAAAAGCCATTGGGTCATTTTGGGCCAATTACCAGGGGACTGGGAGTTGTGGACCTTTCTTACCCCATGGAAGCCACCTGGGTGAATTTGGGCCAATTACCAGGAGACTGAGAGTTCTAGACCCGTCTTAGCCCATGAAAGCCACTGGGTCATTTTGGGCCAATTACCAGGAGACTGAGAGTTCTAGCAGCATCTTAGCCGAAGAAAGCCACCAGGGTCATTTTGGGCCAATTACCCGGAGAATGGGAGTTCTTGTCCCGTATTAGCCCATGAAAGCCACTGGGTCATTTTGGGCCAATTACCAGGAGACTGGGATTACTAGTGCCGTCTTAGGCCATGAAAGCCACTGGGTCATTTTGGGCCAATTACCAGGAGACTGAGAGTTCTAGACCCATCGTAGACCACGAAAGCCACTGGGTCATTTTGGGCCAATTACCAGGAGACTGGGAATTCAGTCCCGTCTTAGCCCATGAAAGCCACTGGGTCATTTTGGGCCAATTACCATGAGACTGAGAGTTCTAGTAGCATCTTAGCCGAAGAAAGCCACCAGGGTCATTTTGGGCCAATTACCAGGAGACTGGGATTTCTAGTGCCGTCTCAGGCCATGAAAGCCACTGGGTCATTTTGGGCCAATTACCAGGAGACTGGTATTTCTAGTGCCGTCTTAGCCCATGAAAGCCACTGGGTCATTTTGGGTCAATTACCAGGAGTCTGAGAGTTCTACACCTGTCTTAGCCCATAAAAGCCACTGGGTCATTTTGGGCCAATTACCAGGAGACTAGGAATTCTAGTCCCAATTTAGCCCATGAAAGCCACAGGGTCATTTTGGGCCAATTACCAAGAAACTGGGAGTTCTATTCCTGTCTTAGCCGATGAAAACCACTGGGTCATTTTGGGCCAATTACCAGGAGTCTGAGAGTTCTAGACTTTTCTTACCCATGAAAGCCGCATGGGTGACTTTGGGCCAATTACCAGGAGACTGGGAGTTCTACACCTGTCTTAGCCCATAAAAGCCACTGGGTCATTTTGGGCCAATTACCAGGAGGCTAGGAATTCTAGTCCCATCTTAGCCCATGAAAGCCACAGGGTCATTTTGGGCCAATTACCAAGAAACTGGGAGTTCTATTCCTGTCTTAGCCGATGAAAGCCACTGGGTCATTTTGCGCCAATTACCAGGAGACTGAGAGTTCTAGTCCCGTCTTAGCCCATTAAAGCCACTGGGTCATTTTGGGCCAATTACCAGGAGACTGAGAGTCCTAGACCTGTCTTACCCATGAAAACCACTGGGTCATTTTGGGCCAATTACCAGGAGGCTGGGAGTTCTAGAACCGTCTTTACCCATAAAAGCCACGGGGTCATTTTGGGCCAATTACCAGGAGACTGGGATTTCTAGTGCCGTCTTAGGCCATGAAAGCCACTGGGTCATTTTGGGCCAATTACCAGGAGACTGAGAGTTCTAGTCCCATCTGATGCCATGAACACCGCTCGGTCATTTTGGGCCAATTTTCAAGAGACTGAGATTTCCAGTCCGCCCTAGCCCATGAAAGCCACTGGGTCATTTTGGGACAATTACCAGGAGACTGGGAGTTCTAGTCCCATTTTAGCCCATGAAAGCCACCTGGGTGACTTTGGGCCAATCAGCAGGAGACTGAGAGTTTTAGACCTGGCATACCTCATGAAAGCCACCTGGGTGACTTTGGGCCAATTACCAAGAGACTCGGAATTCTAGTCCCGTCTTAGCCCAGGAAAGCCACCTGGGTGCCTTTGGGCCAATTACCAGGAGACTGAGAGTTGTATTCCCGTCTTAACCTATAAAAGCCACTGGGTCATTTTGGACAAATTACCAGGAGACTGGGAGTTCTAGACTTTTCTTACCCATGTAGTGCAGTCTTATGCCATGAAAGCCACTGAGTCATTTTGTGCCAATTTCCAGGAGACTGGTATTTCTAGTGCCGTCTTAGGCCATGAAAGCCACTGGATCATTTTTGGCCAATTACCAGGAGACTGAGAGTTCCAGTCCCGTCTTAGCCCATGAAAGCCACTGGGTCATTTTGGGCCAATTACCAGGAGCCTGAGAGTTCTAGACTTTTCTTACCCATGAAAGCCACATGGGTGACTTTGGGCCAATTACCAGGAGACTGGGAGTTCTACACCTGTCTTAGCCCATGAAAGCCACTGGGACATTTTGGGCCAATTACCAGGAGACTGAGAGTTCTAGACATTTCTTACCCCATGAAAGCAACCTGGGTGACTTAGGCCAATTACCAGGAGACTGGGAGTTCTACACCTGTCTTAGCCCATAAAAGCCACTGGGTCATTTTGGGCCAATTACCAGGAGATTGGGAATTCAGTCCCGTATAAGCCCATGAAAGCCACTGGGTCATTTTGGGCCAATTACCAGGAGACTGAGAGTTCTAGTATCATCTTAGCCGAAGAAAGCCACCAGGGTCATTTTGGGCCAATTACCAGGAGACTGGGATGTCTAGTGCAGTCTTAGGCCATGAAAGCCACTGGGTCATTTTGTGCCAATTACCAGGAGACTGGTATTTCTAGTGCCGTCTTAGCCCATGAAAGCCACTGGATCATTTTGGGCCAATTACCAGGAGACTGAGAGTTCCAGTCCCGTCTTAGCCCATGAAAGCCACTGGGTCATCTTGGGCCAATTACCAGGACACTGAGAGTTCTAGTCCCGTCTTAGCCCATGAAAGCCACTGGGTCATTTTGGGCTAATTACCAGGAGACTGAGAGTTCTAGTCCCGTCTTAGCCCATTAAAGCCACTGGGTCATTTGGGGCCAATTACCAGGAGACTGAGAGTTCTAGTCCCGTCTTAACCCATGAAAGCCACCTGGGTGACTTGGGCCAATTACCAAGAGATTGGGAGTTCTAGACCCCTCTTAGCCCATGAAAGCCACTGGGTCATTTTGGGCCAATTACCAGGAGAACTGGGAGTTCTAGAACCGTCTTTACCCATAAAAGCCATTGGGTCATTTTGGGCCAATTACCAGGGGACTGGGAGTTGTGGACCTTTCTTACCCCATGGAAGCCACCTGGGTGAATTTGGGCCAATTACCAGGAGACTGAGAGTTCTAGACCTGTCTTAGCCCATGAAAGCCACTGGGTCATTTTGGGCCAATTACCAGGAGACTGAGAGTTCTAGTCCCGTATTAGCCCATGAAAGCCACTGGGTCATTTTGGGCCAATTACCAGGAGACTGGGATTTCTAGTGCCGTCTTAGGCCATGAAAGCCACTGGGTCATTTTGGGCCAATTACCAGGAGACTGAGAGTTCTAGACCCGTCGTAGCCCACGAAAGCCACTGGGTCATTTTGGGCCAATTACCAGGAGACTGGGAATTCAGTCCCGTCTTAGGCCATGAAAGCCACTGGGTCATTTTGGGCCAATTACCAAGAGACTGAGAGTTCTAGTAGCATCTTAGCCGAAGAAAGCCACCAGGGTCATTTTGGGCCAATTACCAGGAGACTGGGATTTCTAGTGCCGTCTCAGGCCATGAAAGCCACTGGGTCATTTTGGGCCAATTACCAGGAGACTGGTATTTCTAGTGCCGTCTTAGCCCATGAAAGCCACTGGGTCATTTTGGGCCAATTACCAGGAGACTGGCAGTTCTAGTGCTGTCTTAGCCCATGAAAGCCACTGGGTCATTTTGGGTCAATTACCAGGAGTCTGAGAGTTCTAGACTTTTCTTACCCATGAAAGCCGCATGGGTGACTTTGGGCCAATTACCAGGAGACTGGGAGTTCTACACCTGTCTTAGCCCATAAAAGCCACTGGGTCATTTTGGGCCAATTACCAGGAGACTAGGAATTCTAGTCCCATCTTAGCCCATGAAAGCCACAGGGTCATTTTGGGCCAATTACCAAGAAACTGGGAGTTCTATTCCTGTCTTAGCCGATGAAAACCACTGGGTCATTTTGGGCCAATTACCAGGAGACTGAGAGTTCGAGTCCCGTCTTAGCCCATTAAAGCCACTGGGTCATTTGGGGCCAATTACCAGGAGACTGAGAGTTCTAGTCCCGTCTTAACCCATGAAAGCAACCTGGGTGACTTAGGCCAATTACCAAGAGATTGGGAGTTCTAGACCCGTCTTAGCCCATGAAAGCCACTGGGACATTTTGGGCCAATTACCAGGAGACTGGGAGTTCTAGAACCGTCTTTACCCATAAAAGCCATGGGGTCATTTTGGGCCAATTACCAGGGGACTGGGAGTTGTGGACCTTTCTTACCCCATGGAAGCTACCTGGGTGAATTTGGGCCAATTACCAGGAGAATTGGAGTTCTACACCTGTCTTAGCCCATGAAAGCCACTGGGTCATATTGGGCCAATTACCCGGAGAATGGGAGTTCTAGTCCCGTATTAGCCCATGAAAGCCACTGGGTCATTTTGGGCCAATTACCAGGAGACTGGGATTTCTCATGCCGTCTTAGGCCATGAAAGCCAATGGATCATTTTGGGCCAATTACCAGGAGACTGAGAGTTCCAGTCCCGTCTTAGCCTATGAAAGCCACTGGGTCATTTTGGGCCAATTACCAGGAGACTGGGAGTTCTAGTGCCGTCTTAGCCCATGAAAGTCACTGGTTATTTTGGGTCAATTACCAGGAGCCTGAGAGTTCTAGACTTTTCTTACCCATGAAAGCCACTGTGTCATTTTGGGCCAACTACCAGGAGACTGAGTGTTCCAGTCCCGTCTTAGCCCATGAAAGCCACTGGGTCATTTTGGGCCAATTACCAGGAGACTGAGAGTTCTAGTAGCATCTTAGCCGAAGAAAGCCACTGGGTCATTTTGGACAAATTACCAGAAGACTGGGAGTTCTAGACCTGTCTTACCCCATGAAAGCCATCTGGGGGACTTTGAGCCAATTACCAGGAGACTGAGAGTTCTAGACATTTCTTACCCCATGAAAGCCACCTGGATGACTTTGGGCCAATTACCAGGAGACTGGGAGTTCTATACCTGTCTTAGCCCATAAAAGCCACTGGGTCATTTTGGGCCAATTACCAGGAGATTGGGAATTCAGTCCCGTATTAGCCCATGAAAGCCACTGGGTAATTTTGGGCCAATTACCAGGAGACTGAGAGTTCTAGTATCATCTTAGCCGAAGAAAGCCACCAGGGTCATTTTGGGCCAATTACCAGGAGACTGGGATTTCTAGTGCCGTCTTAGCCCATGAAAGCAACTGGGTCATTTTGTGCCAATTACCAGGAGACTGGTATTTCTAGTGCCGTCTTAGCCCATGAAAGCCACTGGATCATTTTGGGCCAATTACCAGGAGACTGAGAGTTCCAGTCCCGTCTTAGCCCATGAAAGCCACTGGGTCATTTTGGGCCAATTACCAGGAGACTAGGAATTCTAGTCCCATCTTAGCCCATGAAAGCCACTGGGTCATCTTGGGCCAATTACCAGGACACTGAGAGTTCTAGTCCCGTTTTAGCCCATGAAAGCCACTGGGTCATTTTGGGCCAATTACCAGGAGACTGAGAGTTCTAGTCCCGTCTTAGCCCATTAAAGCCACTGGGTCATTTGGGGCCAATTACCAGGAGACTGAGAGTTCTAGTCCCGTCTCAACCCATGAAAGCCACCTGGGTGACTTGGGCCAATTACCAAGAGATTGGGAGTTCTAGACCCCTCTTAGCCCATGAAAGCCACTGGGTCATTTTGGGCCAATTACCAGGAGACTGAGAGTTCTAGCAGCATCTTAGCTGAAGAAAGCCACCAGGGTCATTTTGGGCCAATTACCCGGAGAATGGGAGTTCTTGTCCCGTATTAGCCCATGAAAGCCACTGGGTCATTTTGGGCCAATTACCAGGAGACTGGGATTTCTAGTGCCGTCTTAGGCCATGAAAGCCACTGGGTCATTTTGGGCCAATTACCAGGAGACTGAGAGTTCTAGACCCGTCGTAGCCCACGAAAGCCACTGGGTCATTTTGGGCCAATTACCAGGAGACTGGGAATTCAGTCCCGTCTTAGCCCATGAAAGCCACTGGGTCATTTTGGGCCAATTACCATGAGACTGAGAGTTCTAGTAGCATCTTAGCCGAAGAAAGCCACCAGGGTCATTTTGGGCCAATTACCAGGAGACTGGGATTTCTAGTGCCGTCTCAGGCCATGAAAGCCACTGGGTCATTTTGGGCCAATTACCAGGAGACTGGTATTTCTAGTACCGTCTTAGCCCATGAAAGCCACTGGGTCATTTTGGGTCAATTACCAGGAGTCTGAGAGTTCTACACCTGTCTTATCCCATAAAAGCCACTGGGTCATTTTGGGCCAATTACCAGGAGACTAGGAATTCTAGTCCCAATTTAGCCCATGAAAGCCACAGGGTCATTTTGGGCCAATTACCAAGAAACTGGGAGTTCTATTCCTGTCTTAGCCGATGAAAACCACTGGGTCATTTTGGGCCAATTACCAGGAGTCTGAGAGTTCTAGACTTTTCTTACCCATGAAAGCCGCATGGGTGACTTTGGGCCAATTACCAGGAGACTGGGAGTTCTACACCTGTCTTAGCCCATAAAAGCCACTGGGTCATTTTGGGCCAATTACCAGGAGACTAGGAATTCTAGTCCCAATTTAGCCCATGAAAGCCACAGGGTCATTTTGGGCCAATTACCAAGAAACTGGGAGTTCTATTCCTGTCTTAGCCGATGAAAGCCACTGGGTCATTTTGCGCCAATTACCAGGAGACTGAGAGTTCTAGTCCCGTCTTAGCCCATTAAAGCCACTGGGTCATTTTGGGCCAATTACCAGGAGACTGAGAGTCCTAGACCTGTCTTACCCATGAAAACCACTGGGTCATTTTGGGCCAATTACCAGGAGACTGGGAGTTCTAGAACCGTCTTTACCCATAAAAGCCACGGGGTCATTTTGGGCCAATTACCAGGAGACTGGGATTTCTAGTGCCGTCTTAGGCCATGAAAGCCACTGGGTCATTTTGGGCCAATTACCAGGAGACTGAGAGTTCTAGTCCCATCTGATGCCATGAACACCGCTCGGTCATTTTGGGCCAATTTTCAAGAGACTGAGATTTCCAGTCCGCCCTAGCCCATGAAAGCCACTGGGTCATTTTGGGCCAATTACCAGGAGACTGGGAGTTCTAGTCCCATTTTAGCCCATGAAAGCCACCTGGGTGACTTTGGGCCAATCAGCAGGAGACTGAGAGTTTTAGACCTGGCATACCTCATGAAAGCCACCTGGGTGACTTTGGGCCAATTACCAAGAGACTCGGAATTCTAGTCCCGTCTTAGCCCAGGAAAGCCACCTGGGTGCCTTTGGGCCAATTACCAGGAGACTGAGAGTTGTATTCCCGTCTTAACCTATAAAAGCCACTGGGTCATTTTGGACAAATTACCAGGAGACTGGGAGTTCTAGACTTTTCTTACCCATGTAGTGCAGTCTTATGCCATGAAAGCCACTGAGTCATTTTGTGCCAATTTCCAGGAGACTGGTATTTCTAGTGCCGTCTTAGGCCATGAAAGCCACTGGATCATTTTTGGCCAATTACCAGGAGACTGAGAGTTCCAGTCCCGTCTTAGCCCATGAAAGCCACTGGGTCATTTTGGGCCAATTACCAGGAGCCTGAGAGTTCTAGACTTTTCTTACCCATGAAAGCCACATGGGTGACTTTGGGCCAATTACCAGGAGACTGGGAGTTCTACACCTGTCTTAGCCCATGAAAGCCACTGGGACATTTTGGGCCAATTACCAGGAGACTGAGAGTTCTAGAACCGTCTTTACCCATAAAAGCCACCTGTGGCCATTGAGCCAATTACCAGGAGACTGAGAGTTCTAGACATTTCTTACCCCATGAAAGCAACCTGGGTGACTTAGGCCAATTACCAGGAGACTGGGAGTTCTACACCTGTCTTAGCCCATAAAAGCCACTGGGTCATTTTGGGCCAATTACCAGGAGATTGGGAATTCAGTCCCGTATAAGCCCATGAAAGCCACTGGGTCATTTTGGGCCAATTACCAGGAGACTGAGAGTTCTAGTATCATCTTAGCCGAAGAAAGCCACCAGGGTCATTTTGGGCCAATTACCAGGAGACTGGGATGTCTAGTGCAGTCTTAGGCCATGAAAGCCACTGGGTCATTTTGTGCCAATTACCAGGAGACTGGTATTTCTAGTGCCGTCTTAGCCCATGAAAGCCACTGGATCATTTTGGGCCAATTACCAGGAGACTGAGAGTTCCAGTCCCGTCTTAGCCCATGAAAGCCACTGGGTCATTTTGGGCCAATTACCAGGAGACTAGGAATTCTAGTCCCATCTTAGCCCATGAAAGCCACTGGGTCATCTTGGGCCAATTACCAGGACACTGAGAGTTCTAGTCCTGTCTTAGCCCATGAAAGCCACTGGGTCATTTTGGGCCAATTACCAGGAGACTGAGAGTTCTAGTCCCGTCTTAGCCCATTAAAGCCACTGGGTCATTTGGGGCCAATTACCAGGAGACTGAGAGTTCTAGTCCCGTCTTAACCCATGAAAGCCACCTGGGTGACTTGGGCCAATTACCAAGAGATTGGGAGTTCTAGACCCCTCTTAGCCCATGAAAGCCACTGGGTCATTTTGGGCCAATTACCAGGAGAACTGGGAGTTCTAGAACCGTCTTTACCCATAAAAGCCATTGGGTCATTTTGGGCCAATTACCAGGGGACTGGGAGTTGTGGACCTTTCTTACCCCATGGAAGCCACCTGGGTGAATTTGGGCCAATTACCAGGAGACTGAGAGTTCTAGACCTGTCTTAGCCCATGAAAGCCACTGGGTCATTTTGGGCCAATTACCAGGAGACTGAGAGTTCTAGTCCCGTATTAGCCCATGAAAGCCACTGGATCATTTTGGGCCAATTACCAGGAGACTGGGATTTCTAGTGCCGTCTTAGGCCATGAAAGCCACTGGGTCATTTTGGGCCAATTACCAGGAGACTGAGAGTTCTAGACCCGTCGTAGCCCACGAAAGCCACTGGGTCATTTTGGGCCAATTACCAGGAGACTGGGAATTCAGTCCCGTCTTAGGCCATGAAAGCCACTGGGTAATTTTGGGCCAATTACCAAGAGACTGAGAGTTCTAGTAGCATCTTAGCCGAAGAAAGCCACCAGGGTCATTTTGGGCCAATTACCAGGAGACTGGGATTTCTAGTGCCGTCTCAGGCCATGAAAGCCACTGGGTCATTTTGGGCCAATTACCAGGAGACTGGTATTTCTAGTGCCGTCTTAGCCCATGAAAGCCACTGGGTCATTTTGGGCCAATTACCAGGAGACTGGCAGTTCTAGTGCCGTCTTAGCCCATGAAAGCCACTGGGTCATTTTGGGTCAATTACCAGGAGTCTGAGAGTTCTAGACTTTTCTTACCCATGAAAGCCGCATGGGTGACTTTGGGCCAATTACCAGGAGACTGGGAGTTCTACACCTGTCTTAGCCCATAAAAGCCACTGGGTCATTTTGGGCCAATTACCAGGAGACTAGGAATTCTAGTCCCATCTTAGCCCATGAAAGCCACAGGGTCATTTTGGGCCAATTACCAAGAAACTGGGAGTTCTATTCCTGTCTTAGCCGATGAAAACCACTGGGTCATTTTGGGCCAATTACCAGGAGACTGAGAGTTCGAGTCCCGTCTTAGCCCATTAAAGCCACTGGGTCATTTGGGGCCAATTACCAGGAGACTGAGAGTTCTAGTCCCGTCTTAACCCATGAAAGCAACCTGGGTGACTTAGGCCAATTACCAAGAGATTGGGAGTTCTAGACCCGTCTTAGCCCATGAAAGCCACTGGGACATTTTGGGCCAATTACCAGGAGACTGGGAGTTCTAGAACCGTCTTTACCCATAAAAGCCATGGGGTCATTTTGGGCCAATTACCAGGGGACTGGGAGTTGTGGACCTTTCTTACCCCATGGAAGCTACCTGGGTGAATTTGGGCCAATTACCAGGAGAATTGGAGTTCTACACCTGTCTTAGCCCATGAAAGCCACTGGGTCATATTGGGCCAATTACCCGGAGAATGGGAGTTCTAGTCCCGTATTAGCCCATGAAAGCCACTGGGTCATTTTGGGCCAATTACCAGGAGACTGGGATTTCTCATGCCGTCTTAGGCCATGAAAGCCACTGGGTCATTTTGGGCCAATTACCAGGAGACTGAGAGTTCCAGTCCCGTCTTAGCCTATGAAAGCCACTGGGTCATTTTGGGCCAATTACCAGGAGACTGGGAGTTCTAGTGCCGTCTTAGCCCATGAAAGTCACTGGTTATTTTGGGTCAATTACCAGGAGCCTGAGAGTTCTAGACTTTTCTTACCCATGAAAGCCACTGTGTCATTTTGGGCCAACTACCAGGAGACTGAGTGTTCCAGTCCCGTCTTAGCCCATGAAAGCCACTGGGTCATTTTGGGCCAATTACCAGGAGACTGAGAGTTCTAGTAGCATCTTAGCCGAAGAAAGCCACTGGGTCATTTTGGACAAATTACCAGAAGACTGGGAGTTCTAGACCTGTCTTACCCCATGAAAGCCATCTGGGGGACTTTGAGCCAATTACCAGGAGACTGAGAGTTCTAGACATTTCTTACCCCATGAAAGCCACCTGGATGACTTTGGGCCAATTACCAGGAGACTGGGAGTTCTATACCTGTCTTAGCCCATAAAAGCCACTGGGTCATTTTGGGCCAATTACCAGGAGATTGGGAATTCAGTCCCGTATTAGCCCATGAAAGCCACTGGGTCATTTTGGGCCAATTACCAGGAGACTGAGAGTTCTAGTATCATCTTAGCCGAAGAAAGCCACCAGGGTCATTTTGGGCCAATTACCAG
Source organism: Hydrophis major (assembly GCA_033807585.1). Taxonomy (NCBI): domain Eukaryota; kingdom Metazoa; phylum Chordata; class Lepidosauria; order Squamata; family Elapidae; genus Hydrophis; species Hydrophis major. The sequence continues at coordinate 2,112,102 of CM066343.1, read as the reverse complement.
GAGACTGGGATTTCTAGTGCCGTCTTAGCCCATGAAAGACACTGGGTCATTTTGTGCCAATTACCAGGAGACTGGTATTTCTAGTGCCGTCTTAGCCCATGAAAGCCACTGGATCATTTTGGGCCAATTACCAGGAGACTGAGAGTTCCAGTCCCGTCTTAGCCCATGAAAGCCACTGGGTCATTTTGGGCCAATTACCAGGAGACTAGGAATTCTAGTCCCATCTTAGCCCATTAAAGCCACTGGGTCATTTGGGGCCAATTACCAGGAGACTGAGAGTTCTAGTCCCGTCTCAACCCATGAAAGCCACCTGGGTGACTTGGGCCAATTACCAAGAGATTGGGAGTTCTAGACCCCTCTTAGCCCATGAAAGCCACTGGGTCATTTTGGGCCAATTACCAGGAGACTGGGAGTTCTAGAACCGTCTTTTCCCATAAAAGCCATTGGGTCATTTTGGGCCAATTACCAGGGGACTGGGAGTTGTGGACCTTTCTTACCCCATGGAAGCCACCTGGGTGAATTTGGGCCAATTACCAGGAGACTGAGAGTTCTAGACCCGTCTTAGCCCATGAAAGCCACTGGGTCATTTTGGGCCAATTATCAGGAGACTGAGAGTTCTAGACCCGTCGTAGCCCACGAAAGCCACTGGGTCATTTTGGGCCAATTACCAGGAGACTGGGAATTCAGTCCCGTCTTAGCCCATGAAAGCCACTGGGTCATTTTGGGCCAATTACCATGAGACTGAGAGTTCTAGTAGCATCTTAGCCGAAGAAAGCCACCAGGGTCATTTTGGGCCAATTACCAGGAGACTGGGATTTCTAGTGCCGTCTCAGGCCATGAAAGCCACTGGGTCATTTTGGGCCAATTACCAGGAGACTGGTATTTCTAGTACCGTCTTAGCCCATGAAAGCCACTGGGTCATTTTGGGTCAATTACCAGGAGTCTGAGAGTTCTACACCTGTCTTAGCCCATAAAAGCCACTGGGTCATTTTGGGCCAATTACCAGGAGACTAGGAATTCTAGTCCCAATTTAGCCCATGAAAGCCACAGGGTCATTTTGGGCCAATTACCAAGAAACTGGGAGTTCTATTCCTGTCTTAGCCGATGAAAACCACTGGGTCATTTTGGGCCAATTACCAGGAGTCTGAGAGTTCTAGACTTTTCTTACCCATGAAAGCCGCATGGTTGACTTTGGGCCAATTACCAGGAGACTGGGAGTTCTACACCTGTCTTAGCCCATAAAAGCCACTGGGTCATTTTGGGCCAATTACCAGGAGACTAGGAATTCTAGTCCCATCTTAGCCCATGAAAGCCACAGGGTCATTTTGGGCCAATTACCAAGAAACTGGGAGTTCTATTCCTGTCTTAGCCGATGAAAGCCACTGGGTCATTTTGCGCCAATTACCAGGAGACTGAGAGTTCTAGTCCCGTCTTAGCCCATTAAAGCCACTGGGTCATTTTGGGCCAATTACCAGGAGACTGAGAGTCCTAGACCTGTCTTACCCATGAAAACCACTGGGTCATTTTGGGCCAATTACCAGGAGACTGGGAGTTCTAGAACCGTCTTTACCCATAAAAGCCACGGGGTCATTTTGGGCCAATTACCAGGAGACTGGGATTTCTAGTGCCGTCTTAGGCCATGAAAGCCACTGGGTCATTTTGGGCCAATTACCAGGAGACTGAGAGTTCTAGTCCCATCTGATGCCATGAACAGCTCGGTCATTTTGGGCCAATTTTCAAGAGACTGAGATTTCCAGTCCGCCCTAGCCCATGAAAGCCACTGGGTCATTTTGGGACAATTACCAGGAGACTGGGAGTTCTAGTCCCATTTTAGCCCATGAAAGCCACCTGGGTGACTTTGGGCCAATTACCAAGAGACTCGGAATTCTAGTCCCGTCTTAGCCCAGGAAAGCCACCTGGGTGCCTTTGGGCCAATTACCAGGAGACTGAGAGTTGTATTCCCGTCTTAACCTATAAAAGCCACTGGGTCATTTTGGACAAATTACCAGGAGACTGGGAGTTCTAGACTTTTCTTACCCATGTAGTGCAGTCTTATGCCATGAAAGCCACTGAGTCATTTTGTGCCAATTTCCAGGAGACTGGTATTTCTAGTGCCGTCTTAGGCCATGAAAGCCACTGGATCATTTTTGGCCAATTACCAGGAGACTGAGAGTTCCAGTCCCGTCTTAGCCCATGAAAGCCACTGGGTCATTTTGGGCCAATTACCAGGAGCCTGAGAGTTCTAGACTTTTCTTACCCATGAAAGCCACATGGGTGACTTTGGGCCAATTACCAGGAGACTGGGAGTTCTACACCTGTCTTAGCCCATGAAAGCCACTGGGACATTTTGGGCCAATTACCAGGAGACTGAGAGTTCTAGAACCGTCTTTACCCATAAAAGCCACCTGTGGCCATTGGGCCAATTACCAGGAGACTGAGAGTTCTAGACATTTCTTACCCCATGAAAGCAACCTGGGTGACTTAGGCCAATTACCAGGAGACTGGGAGTTCTACACCTGTCTTAGCCCATAAAAGCCACTGGGTCATTTTGGGCCAATTACCAGGAGACTGAGAGTTCTAGTATCATCTTAGCCGAAGAAAGCCACCAGGGTCATTTTGGGCCAATTACCAGGAGACTGGGATATCTAGTGCAGTCTTAGGCCATGAAAGCCACTGGGTCATTTTGTGCCAATTACCAGGAGACTGGTATTTCTAGTGCCGTCTTAGCCCATGAAAGCCACTGGATCATTTTGGGCCAATTACCAGGAGACTGAGAGTTCCAGTCCCGTCTTAGCCCATGAAAGCCACTGGGTCATTTTGGGCCAATTACCAGGAGACTAGGAATTCTAGTCCCATCTTAGCCCATGAAAGCCACTGGGTCATCTTGGGCCAATTACCAGGACACTGAGAGTTCTAGTCCCGTCTTAGCCCATGAAAGCCACTGGGTCATTTTGGGCCAATTACCAGGAGACTGAGAGTTTTAGTCCCGTCTTAGCCCATTAAAGCCACTGGGTCATTTTGGGCCAATTACCAGGAGACTGGGATTTCTAGTGCCGTCTCAGGCCATGAAAGCCACTGGGTCATTTTGGGCCAATTACCAGGAGACTGGTATTTCTAGTGCCGTCTTAGCCCATAAAAGCCACTGGGTCATTTGGGGCCAATTACCAGGAGACTAGGAATTCTAGTCCCATCTTTACCCATAAAAGCCACTGGGTCATTTTGGGCCAATTACCAGGGGACTGGGAGTTCCAGTCCCGTCTTAGCCCATGAAAGCCACTGCGTCATTTTCGGCCAATTACCAGGAGACTGGGATTTCTAGTGCCGTCTTAGGCCATGAAAGCCACTGTGTCATTTTGGGCCAATTACCAGGAGACTGAGAGTTCCAGTCCCGTCTTAGCCCATGAAAGCCAATGGGTCATTTTGGGCCAATTACCAGGAGACTGGGATTTCTAGTGCCGTCGTAGGCCATGAAAGCCACTGGGTCATTTTGGGCCATTTACAAGGAGACTGAGTGTTCTAGTCCCATCTTATGCCATGAACACCGCTCGGTCATTTTGGGCCAATTTTCAAGAGACTGAGATTTCTAGTCCGCCCTAGCCCATGAAAGCCACTGGGTCATTTTGGGACAATTACCAGGAGATTGGGAGTTCTAGTCCCATCTTAGCCCATGAAAGCCACCTGGGTGACTTTGGGCCAATTACCAAGAGACTCGGAATTCTAGTCCCGTCTTAGCCGAGGAAAGCCACCTGGGTGCCTTTGGGCCAATTACCAGGAGACTGAGAGTTGTATACCCGTCTTAACCTATAAAAGCCACTGGGTCATTTTGGGACAATTACCAGGAGACTGGGAGTTCTAGTCCCATCTTAGACCATGAAAGCCACCTGGGTGACTTTGGGCCAAACAGCAGGAGACTGAGAGTTTTAGACCTGGCATACCTCATGAAAGCCACCTGGGTGACTTTGGGCCAATTACCAAGAGACTAGGAATTCTAGTCCCGTCTTAGCCCAGGAAAGCCACCTGGGTGCCTTTGGGCCAATCACAAGGAGACTGAGAGTTGTATACCCGTCTTAACCTATAAAAGCCACTGGGTCATTTTGGACAAATTACCAGGAGACTGGGAGTTCTAGACCTGTCTTACCCCATGAAAGCCACCTGGGGCCTTTGAGCCAATTACCAGGAGACTGAGAGTTCTAGACATTTCTTACCCCATGAAAGCCACCTGGATGACTTTGGGCAAATTACCAGGAGACTGGGAGTTCTACACCTGTCTTAGCCCATAAAAGCCACTGGGTCATTTTGGGCCAATTACCAGGAGATTGGGAATTCAGTCCCGTATTAGCCCATGAAAGCCACTGGGTCATTTTGGGCCAATTACCAGGAGACTGAGAGTTCTAGTATCATCTTAGCCGAAGAAAGCCACCAGGGTCATTTTGGGCCAATTACCAGGAGACTGGGATGTCTAGTGCAGTCTTAGGCCATGAAAGCCACTGGGTCATTTTGTGCCAATTACCAGGAGACTGGTATTTCTAGTGCCGTCTTAGCCCATGAAAGCCACTGGATCATTTTGGGCCAATTACCAGGAGACTGAGAGTTCCAGTCCCGTCTTAGCCCATGAAAGCCACTGGGTCATTTTGGGCCAATTACCAGGAGACTGAGAGTCCTAGACCTGTCTTACCCATGAAAACCACTGGGTCATTTTGGGCCAATTACCAGGAGACTGGGAGTTCTAGAACCGTCTTTACCCATAAAAGCCACGGGGTCATTTTGGGCCAATTACCAGGAGACTGGGATTTCTAGTTCCGTCTTAGGCCATGAAAGCCACTGGGTCATTTTGGGCCAATTACCAGGAGACTGAGAGTTCTAGTCCCATCTGATGCCATGAACACCGCTCGGCCATTTTGGGCCAATTTTCAAGAGACTGAGATTTCCAGTCCGCCCTAGCCCATGAAAGCCACTGGGTCATTTTGGGACAATTACCAGGAGACTGGGAGTTCTAGTCCCATTTTAGCCCATGAAAGCCACCTGGGTGACTTTGGGCCAATCAGCAGGAGACTGAGAGTTTTAGACCTGGCATACCTCATGAAAGCCACCTGGGTGACTTTGGGCCAATTACCAAGAGACTCGGAATTCTAGTCCCGTCTTAGCCCAGGAAAGCCACCTGGGTGCCTTTGGGCCAATTACCAGGAGACTGAGAGTTGTATTCCCGTCTTAACCTATAAAAGCCACTGGGTCATTTTGGACAAATTACCAGGAGACTGGGAGTTCTAGACCTGTCTTACCCCATGAAAACCACCTGGGGCCTTTGAGCCAATTACCGGGAGACTGAGAGTTCTAGACATTTCTTACCCCATGAAAGCCACCTGGATGACTTTGGGCAAATTACCAGGAGACTGGGAGTTCTACACCTGTCTTAGCCCATAAAAGCCACTGGGTCATTTTGGGCCAATTACCAGGAGACTGGGAATTCAGTCCCGTATTAGCCCATGAAAGCCACTGGGTCATTTTGGGCCAATTACCAGGAGACTGAGAGTTCTAGTATCATCTTAGCCCATGAAAGCCACTGGGTCATTTTGGGCCAATTACCAGGAGACTGGGATTTCTAGTGCCGTCTTAGGCCATGAAAGCCACTGGGTCATTTTGGGCCAATTACCAGGAGCCTGAGAGTTCTAGACTTTTCTTACCCATGAAAGCCACATGGGTGACTTTCGGCCAATTACCAGGAGACTGGGAGTTCTACACCTGTCTTAGCCCATAAAAGCCACTGGGTCACTTTGGGCCAATTACCAGGAGACTAGGAATTCTAGTGCCATCTTAGCCCATGAAAGCCACTGGGTCATTTTGGGCCAATTACCAGGAGACTGAGAGTTCCAGTCCCGTCTTAACCTATGAAAGCCACTGGGTCATTTTGGGCCAATAACCAGGAGACTGGGATTTCTACTGCCATCTTAGGCCATGAAAGCCACTGGGTCATTTTGGGCCAATTACCAGGAGACTGAGAGTTCTAGTCCCATCTTATGCCATGAACGCTGCTCGGTCATTTTGGGCCAATTACCAGGAGACTGAGAGTTCTAGTCCCGTCTTAGCCCATTAAAGCCACTGGGTCATTTGGGGCCAATTACCAGGAGACTGAGAGTTCTAGTCCCGTCTTAACCCATGAAAGCCACTTGGGTGACTTGGGCCAATTACCAAGAGATTGGGAGTTCTAGACCCCTCTTAGCCCATGAAAGCCACTGGGTCACTTTGGGCCAATTACCAGGAGACTGGGAGTTCTAGAACCGTCTTTTCCCATAAAAGCCATTGGGTCATTTTGGGCCAATTACCAGGGGACTGGGAGTTGTGGACCTTTCTTACCCCATGGAAGCCACCTGGGTGAATTTGGGCCAATTACCAGGAGACTGAGAGTTCTAGACCCGTCTTAGCCCATGAAAGCCACTGAGTCATTTTGGGCCAATTACCAGGAGACTGAGAGTTCTAGACCCGTCTTAGCCCATTAAAGCCACTGGGTCATTTGGGGCCAATTACCAGGAGACTGAGAGTTCTAGTCCCGTCTTAACCCATGAAAGCCACCTGGGTGACTTGGGCCAATTACCAAGAGATTGGGAGTTCTAGACCGCTCTTAGCCCATGAAAGCCACTGGGTCATTTTGGGCCAATTACCAGGAGACTGGGAGTTCTAGAACCGTCTTTACCCATAAAAGCCATTGGGTCATTTTGGGCCAATTACCAGGGGACTGGGAGTTGTGGACCTTTCTTACCCCATGGAAGCCACCTGGGTGAATTTGGGCCAATTACCAGGAGACTGAGAGTTCTAGACCCGTCTTAGCACATGAAAGCCACTGGGTCATTTTGGGCCAATTACCAGGAGACTGAGAGTTCTAGCAGCATCTTAGCCGAAGAAAGCCACCAGGGTCATTTTGGGCCAATTACCCGGAGAATGGGAGTTCTTGTCCCGTATTAGCCCATGAAAGCCACTGGGTCATTTTGGGCCAATTACCAGGAGACTGGGATTTCTAGTGCCGTCTTAGGCCATGAAAGCCACTGGGTCATTTTGGGCCAATTACCAGGAGACTGAGAGTTCTAGACCCGTCGTAGCCCACGAAAGCCACTGGGTCATTTTGGGCCAATTACCAGGAGACTGGGAATTCAGTCCCGTCTTAGCCCATGAAAGCCACTGGGTCATTTTGGGCCAATTACCATGAGACTGAGAGTTCTAGTAGCATCTTAGCCGAAGAAAGCCACCAGGGTCATTTTGGGCCAATTACCAGGAGACTGGGATTTCTAGTGCTGTCTCAGGCCATGAAAGCCACTGGGTCATTTTGTGCCAATTACCAGGAGACTGGTATTTCTAGTGCCGTTTTAGCCCATGAAAGCCACTGGATCATTTTGGGCCAATTACCAGGAGACTGAGAGTTCCAGTCCCGTCTTAGCCCATGAAAGCCACTGGGTCATTTTGGGCCAATTACCAGGAGACTGAGAGTCCTAGACCTGTCTTACCCATGAAAACCACTGGGTCATTTTGGGCCAATTACCAGGAGACTGGGAGTTCTAGAACCGTCTTTACCCATAAAAGCCACGGGGTCATTTTGGGCCAATTACCAGGAGACTGGGATTTCTAGTGCCGTCTTAGGCCATGAAAGCCACTGGGTCATTTTGGGCCAATTACCAGGAGACTGAGAGTTCTAGTCCCATCTGATGCCATGAACACCGCTCGGCCATTTTGGGCCAATTTTCAAGAGACTGAGATTTCCAGTCCGCCCTAGCCCATGAAAGCCACTGGGTCATTTTGGGACAATTACCAGGAGACTGGGAGTTCTAGTCCCATTTTAGCCCATGAAAGCCACCTGGGTGACTTTGGGCCAATCAGCAGGAGACTGAGAGTTTTAGACCTGGCATACCTCATGAAAGCCACCTGGGTGACTTTGGGCCAATTACCAAGAGACTCGGAATTCTAGTCCCGTCTTAGCCCAGGAAAGCCACCTGGGTGCCTTTGGGCCAATTACCAGGAGACTGGGAGTTGTATTCCCGTCTTAACCTATAAAAGCCACTGGGTCATTTTGGACAAATTACCAGGAGACTGGGAGTTCTAGACTTTTCTTACCCATGTAGTGCAGTCTTATGCCATGAAAGCCACTGAGTCATTTTGTGCCAATTTCCAGGAGACTGGTATTTCTAGTGCCGTCTTAGGCCATGAAAGCCACTGGATCATTTTTGGCCAATTACCAGGAGACTGAGAGTTCCAGTCCCGTCTTAGCCCATGAAAGCCACTGGGTCATTTTGGGCCAATTACCAGGAGCCTGAGAGTTCTAGACTTTTCTTACCCATGAAAGCCACATGGGTGACTTTGGGCCAATTACCAGGAGACTGGGAGTTCTACACCTGTCTTAGCCCATGAAAGCCACTGGGACATTTTGGGCCAATTACCAGGAGACTGAGAGTTCTAGAACCGTCTTTACCCATAAAAGCCACCTGTGCCCTTTGAGGCAATTACCAGGAGACTGAGAGTTCTAGACATTTCTTACCCCATGAAAGCCACCTGGGTGACTTTGGGCCAATTACCAAGAGACTAGGAATTCTAGTCCCGTCTTAGCCCAGGAAAGCCACCTGGGTGCCTTTGGGCCAATTACCAGGAGACTGAGAGTTGTATACCCGTCTTAACCTATAAAAGCCACTGGGTCATTTTGGACAAATTACCAGGAGACTGGGAGTTCTAGACCTGTCTTACCCCATGAAAGCCACCTGGGGCCTTTGAGCCAATTACCAGGAGACTGAGAGTTCTAGACATTTCTTACCCCATGAAAGCCACCTGGATGACTTTGGGCAAATTACCAGGAGACTGGGAGTTCTACACCTGTCTTAGCCCATAAAAGCCACTGGATCATTTTGGGCCAATTACCAGGAGATTGGGAATTCAGTCCCGTATTAGCCCATGAAAGCCACTGGGTCATTTTGGGCCAATTACCAGGAGACTGAGAGTTCTAGTATCATCTTAGCCGAAGAAAGCCACCAGGTTCATTTTGGGCCAATTACCAGGAGACTGGGATGTCTAGTGCAGTCTTAGGCCATGAAAGTCACTGGGTCATTTTGTGCCAATTACCAGGAGACTGGTATTTCTAGTGCCGTCTTAGCCCATGAAAGCCACTGGGTCATTTTGGGCCAATTACCAGGAGACTGAGAGTTCCAGTCCCGTCTTAGCCCATGAAAGCCACTGGGTCATTTTGGGCCAATTACCAGGAGACTAGGAATTCTAGTCCCATCTTAGCCCATGAAAGCCACTGGGTCAGCTTGGGCCAATTACCAGGACACTGAGAGTTCTAGTCCCGTCTTAGCCCATGAAAGCCACTGGGTCATTTTGGGCCAATTACCAGGAGACTGAGAGTTCTAGTCCCGTCTTAGCCCATTAAAGCCACTGGGTCATTTGGGGCCAATTACCAGGAGACTGAGAGTTCTAGTCCCGTCTTAACCCATGAAAGCCACCTGGGTGACTTGGGCCAATTACCAAGAGATTGGGAGTTCTAGACCCCTCTTAGCCCATGAAAGCCACTGGGTCATTTTGGGCCAATTACCAGGAGACTGGGAGTTCTAGAACCGTCTTTTCCCATAAAAGCCATTGGGTCATTTTGGGCCAATTACCAGGGGACTGGGAGTTGTGGACCTTTCTTACCCCATGGAAGCCACCTGGGTGAATTTGGGCCAATTACCAGGAGACTGAGAGTTCTAGACCCGTCTTAGCCCATGAAAGCCACTGGGTCATTTTGGGCCAATTACCAGGAGACTGAGAGTTCTAGACCCGTCTTAGCCCATTAAAGCCACTGGGTCATTTGGGGCCAATTACCAGGAGACTGAGAGTTCTAGTCCCGTCTTAACCCATGAAAGCCACCTGGGTGACTTGGGCCAATTACCAAGAGATTGGGAGTTCTAGACCCCTCGTAGCCCATGAAAGCCACTGGGTCATTTTGGGCCAATTACCAGGAGACTGGGAGTTCTAGAACCGTCTTTACCCATAAAAGCCATTGGGTCATTTTGGGCCAATTACCAGGGGACTGGGAGTTGTGGACCTTTCTTACCCCATGGAAGCCACCTGGGTGAATTTGGGCCAATTACCAGGAGACTGAGAGTTCTAGACCCGTCTTAGCCCATGAAAGCCACTGGGTCATTTTGGGCCAATTACCAGGAGACTGAGAGTTCTAGCAGCATCTTAGCCAAAGAAAGCCACCAGGGTCATTTTGGGCCAATTACCCGGAGAATGGGAGTTCTTGTCCCGTATTAGCCCATGAAAGCCACTGGGTCATTTTGGGCCAATTACCAGGAGACTGGGATTTCTAGTGCCGTCTTAGGCCATGAAAGCCACTGGGTCATTTTGGGCCAATTACCAGGAGACTGAGAGTTCTAGACCCGTCGTAGCCCACGAAAGCCACTGGGTCATTTTGGGCCAATTACCAGGAGACTGGGAATTCAGTCCCGTCTTAGCCTATGAAAGCCACTGGGTCATTTTGGGCCAATTACCAGGAGACTGAGAGTTCTAGTAGCATCTTAGCCGAAGAAAGCCACCAGGGTCATTTTGGGCCAATTACCAGGAGACTGGGATTTCTAGTGCCGTCTTAGGCCATGAAAGCCACTGGGTCATTTTGGGCCAATTACCAGGAGACTGGTATTTCTAGTGCCGTCTTAGCCCATGAAAGCCACTGGGTCATTTTGGGTCAATTACCAGGAGTCTGAGTGTTCTAGACTTTTCTTACCCATGAAAGCCGCATGGGTGACTTTGGGCCAATTATCAGGAGACTGGGAGTTCTACACCTGTCTTAGCCCATGAAAGCCACTGGGTCATTTTGGGCCAATTACCAGGAGACTGGGAATTCTAGTCCCAATTTAGCCCATGAAAGCCACAGGGTCATTTTGGGCCAATTACCAAGAAACTGGGAGTTCTATTCCTGTCTTAGCCGATGAAAACCACTGGGTCATTTTGGGCCAATTACCAGGAGTCTGAGAGTTCTAGACTTTTCTTACCCATGAAAGCCGCATGGGTGACTTTGGGCCAATTACCAGGAGACTGGGAGTTCTACACCTGTCTTAGCCCATAAAAGCCACTGGGTCATTTTGGGCCAATTACCAGGAGACTAGGAATTCTAGTCCCATCTTAGCCCATGAAAGCCACAGGGTCATTTTGGGCCAATTACCAAGAAACTGGGAGTTCTATTCCTGTCTTAGCCGATGAAAGCCACTGGGTCATTTTGCGCCAATTACCAGGAGACTGAGAGTTCTAGTCCCGTCTTAGCCCATTAAAGCCACTGGGTCATTTTGGGCCAATTACCAGGAGACTGAGAGTCCTAGACCTGTCTTACCGATGAAAACCACTGGGTCATCTTGGGCCAATTACCAGGAGACTGGGAGTTCTAGAACCGTCTTTACCCATAAAAGCCACGGGGTCATTTTGGGCCAATTACCAGGAGACTGGGATTTCTAGTGCCGTCTTAGGCCATGAAAGCCACTGGGTCATTTTGGGCCAATTACCAGGAGACTGAGAGTTCTAGTCCCATCTGATGCCATGAACACCGCTCGGTCATTTTGGGCCAATTTTCAAGAGACTGAGATTTCCAGTCCGCCCTAGCCCATGAAAGCCACTGGGTCATTTTGGGACAATTACCAGGAGACTGGGAGTTCTAGTCCCATTTTAGCCCATGAAAGCCACGTGGGTGACTTTGGGCCAATCAGCAGGAGACTGAGAGTTTTAGACCTGGCATACCTCATGAAAGCCACCTGGGTGACTTTGGGCCAATTACCAAGAGACTCGGAATTCTAGTCCCGTCTTAGCCCAGGAAAGCCACCTGGGTGCCTTTGGGCCAATTACCAGGAGACTGAGAGTTGTATTCCCGTCTTAACCTATAAAAGCCACTGGGTCATTTTGGACAAATTACCAGGAGACTGGGAGTTCTAGACCTGTCTTACCCCATGAAAACCACCTGGGGCCTTTGAGCCAATTACCGGGAGACTGAGAGTTCTAGACATTTCTTACCCCATGAAAGCCACCTGGATGACTTTGGGCAAATTACCAGGAGACTGGGAGTTCTACACCTGTCTTAGCCCATAAAAGCCACTGGGTCATTTTGGGCCAATTACCAGGAGACTGGGAATTCAGTCCCGTATTAGCCCATGAAAGCCACTGGGTCATTTTGGGCCAATTACCAGGAGACTGAGAGTTCTAGTATCATCTTAGCCGAAGAAAGCCACCAGGGTCATTTTGGGCCAATTACCAGGAGACTGGGATGTCTAGTGCAGTCTTAGGCCATGAAAGCCACTGAGTCATTTTGTGCCAATTTCCAGGAGACTGGTATTTCTAGTGCCGTCTTAGGCCATGAAAGCCACTGGATCATTTTGGGCCAATTACCAGGAGACTGAGAGTTCCAGTCCCGTATTAGCCCATGAAAGCCACTGGGTCATTTTGGGCCAATTACCAGGAGACTGAGAGTTCTAGTCCCATCTGATGCCATGAACACCGCTCGGTCATTTTGGGCCAATTTTCAAGAGACTTAGATTTCCAGTCCGCCCTAGCCCATGAAAGCCACTGGGTCATTTTGGGACAATTACCAGGAGACTGGGAGTTCTAGTCCCATTTTAGCCCATGAAAGGCACCTGGGTGACTTTGGGCCAATCAGCAGGAGACTGAGAGTTTTAGACCTGGCATACCTCATGAAAGCCACCTGGGTGACTTTGGGCCAATTACCAAGAGACTCGGAATTCTAGTCCCGTCTTAGCCCAGGAAAGCCACCTGGGTGCCTTTGGGCCAATTACCAGGAGACTGAGAGTTGTATTCCCGTCTTAACCTATAAAAGCCACTGGGTCATTTTGGACAAATTACCAGGAGACTGGGAGTTCTAGACCTGTCTTACCCCATGAAAACCACCTGGGGCCTTTGAGCCAATTACCGGGAGACTGAGAGTTCTAGACATTTCTTACCCCATGAAAGCCACCTGGATGACTTTGGGCAAATTACCAGGAGACTGGGAGTTCTACACCTGTCTTAGCCCATAAAAGCCACTGGGTCATTTTGGGCTAATTACCAGGAGACTGGGAATTCAGTCCCGTATTAGCCCATGAAAGCCACTGGGTCATTTTGGGCCAATTACCAGGAGACTGAGAGTTCTAGTATCATCTTAGCCCATGAAAGCCACTGGGTCATTTTGGGCCAATTACCAGGAGACTGGGATTTCTAGTGCCGTCTTAGGCCATGAAAGCCACTGGGTCATTTTGGGCCAATTACCAGGAGCCTGAGAGTTCTAGACTTTTCTTACCCATGAAAGCCACATGGGTGACTTTCGGCCAATTACCAGGAGACTGGGAGTTCTACACCTGTCTTAGCCCATAAAAGCCACTGGGTCATTTTGGGCCAATTACCAGGAGACTAGGAATTCTAGTCCCATCTTAGCCCATGAAAGCCACTGGGTCATTTTGGGCCAATTACCAGGAGACTGAGAGTTCTAGTCCCATCTTATGCCATGAACGACGCTCGGTCATTTTGGGCCAATTACCAGGAGACTGAGAGTTCTAGTCCCGTCTTAGCCCATTAAAGCCACTGGGTCATTTGGGGCCAATTACCAGGAGACTGAGAGTTCTAGTCCCGTCTTAACCCATGAAAGCCACTTGGGTGACTTGGGCCAATTACCAAGAGATTGGGAGTTCTAGACCCCTCTTAGCCCATGAAAGCCACTGGGTCATTTTGGGCCAATTACCAGGAGACTGGGAGTTCTAGAACCGTCTTTTCCCATAAAAGCCATTGGGTCATTTTGGGCCAATTACCAGGGGACTGGGAGTTGTGGACCTTTCTTACCCCATGGAAGCCACCTGGGTGAATTTGGGCCAATTACCAGGAGACTGAGAGTTCTAGACCCGTCTTAGCCCATGAAAGCCACTGGGTCATTTTGGGCCAATTACCAGGAGACTGAGAGTTCTAGACCCGTCTTAGCCCATTAAAGCCACTGGGTCATTTGGGGCCAATTACCAGGAGACTGAGAGTTCTAGCAGCATCTTAGCCGAAGAAAGCCACCAGGGTCATTTTGGGCCAATTACCCGGAGAATGGGAGTTCTTGTCCCGTATTAGCCCATGAAAGCCACTGGGTCATTTTGGGCCAATTACCAGGAGACTGGGATTTCTAGTGCCGTCTTAGGCCATGAAAGCCACTGGGTCATTTTGGGCCAATTACCAGGAGACTGAGAGTTCTAGACCCGTCGTAGCCCACGAAAGCCACTGGGTCATTTTGGGCCAATTACCAGGAGACTGGGAATTCAGTCCCGTCTTAGCCCATGAAAGCCACTGGGTCATTTTGGGCCAATTACCATGAGACTGAGAGTTCTAGTAGCATCTTAGCCGAAGAAAGCCACCAGGGTCATTTTGGGCCAATTACCAGGAGACTGGGATTTCTAGTGCTGTCTCAGGCCATGAAAGCCACTGGGTCATTTTGGGCCAATTACCAGGAGACTGGTATTTCTAGTGCCGTCTTAGCCCATGAAAGCCACTGGGTCATTTTGGGTCAATTACCAGGAGTCTGAGAGTTCTAGACTTTTCTTACCCATGAAAGCCGCATGGGTGACTTTGGGCCAATTACCAGGAGACTGGGAGTTCTACACCTGTCTTAGCCCATAAAAGCCACTGGGTCATTTTGGGCCAATTACCAGGAGACTAGGAATTCTAGTCCCAATTTAGCCCATGAAAGCCACAGGGTCATTTTGGGCCAATTACCAAGAAACTGGGAGTTCTATTCCTGTCTTAGCCGATGAAAACCACTGGGTCATTTTGGGCCAATTACCAGGAGTCTGAGAGTTCTAGACTTTTCTTACCCATGAAAGCCGCATGGGTGACTTTGGGCCAATTACCAGGAGACTGGGAGTTCTACACCTGTCTTAGCCCATAAAAGCCACTGGGTCATTTTGGGCCAATTACCAGGAGACTAGGAATTCTAGTCCCATCTTAGCCCATGAAAGCCACAGGGTCATTTTGGGCCAATTACCAAGAAACTGGGAGTTCTATTCCTGTCTTAGCCGATGAAAGCCACTGGGTCATTTTGCGCCAATTACCAGGAGACTGAGAGTTCTAGTCCTGTCTTAGCCCATTAAAGCAACTGGGTCATTTTGGGCCAATTACCAGGAGACTGAGAGTCCTAGACCTGTCTTACCCATGAAAACCACTGGGTCATCTTGGGCCAATTACCAGGAGACTGGGAGTTCTAGAACCGTCTTTACCCATAAAAGCCACGGGGTCATTTTGGGCCAATTACCAGGAGACTGGGATTTCTAGTGCCGTCTTAGGCCATGAAAGCCACTGGGTCATTTTGGGCCAATTACCAGGAGACTGAGAGTTCTAGTCCCATCTGATGCCATGAACACCGCTCGGTCATTTTGGGCCAATTTTCAAGAGACTGAGATTTCCAGTCCGCCCTAGCCCATGAAAGCCACTGGGTCATTTTGGGACAATTACCAGGAGACTGGGAGTTCTAGTCCCATTTTAGCCCATGAAAGCCACCTGGGTGACTTTGGGCCAATCAGCAGGAGACTGAGAGTTTTAGACCTGGCATACCTCATGAAAGCCACCTGGGTGACTTTGGGCCAATTACCAAGAGACTCGGAATTCTAGTCCCGTCTTAGCCCAGGAAAGCCACCTGGGTGCCTTTGGGCCAATTACCAGGAGACTGAGAGTTGTATTCCCGTCTTAACCTATAAAAGCCACTGGGTCATTTTGGACAAATTACCAGGAGACTGGGAGTTCTAGACCTGTCTTACCCCATGAAAACCACCTGGGGCCTTTGAGCCAATTACCGGGAGACTGAGAGTTCTAGACATTTCTTACCCCATGAAAGCCACCTGGATGACTTTGGGCAAATTACCAGGAGACTGGGAGTTCTACACCTGTCTTAGCCCATAAAAGCCACTGGGTCATTTTGGGCCAATTACCAGGAGACTGGGAATTCAGTCCCGTATTCGCCCATGAAAGCCACTGGGTCATTTTGGGCCAATTACCAGGAGACTGAGAGTTCTAGTATCATCTTAGCCGAAGAAAGCCACCAGGGTCATTTTGGGCCAATTACCAGGAGACTGGGATGTCTAGTGCAGTCTTAGGCCATGAAAGCCACTGAGTCATTTTGTGCCAATTTCCAGGAGACTGGTATTTCTAGTGCCGTCTTAGGCCATGAAAGCCACTGGATCATTTTGGGCCAATTACCAGGAGACTGAGAGTTCCAGTCCCGTCTTAGCCCATGAAAGCCACTGGGTCATTTTGGGCCAATTACCAGGAGCCTGAGAGTTCTAGACTTTTCTTACCCATGAAAGCCACATGGGTGACTTTGGGCCAATTACCAGGAGACTGGGAGTTCTACACCTGTCTTAGCCCATAAAAGCCACTGGGTCATTTTGGGCCAATTACAAGGAGACTAGGAATTCTAGTCCCATCTTAGCCCATGAAAGCCACTGGGTCATTTTGGGCCAATTACCAGGAGACTGAGAGTTCCAGTCCCGTCTTAACCCATGAAAGCCACTGGGTCATTTTGGGCCAATTACCAGGAGACTGAGAGTTCTAGTCCCATCTTAGCCCATTAAAGCCACTGGGTCATTTGGGGCCAATTACCAGGAGACTGAGAGTTCCAGTCCCGTCTTAACCCATGAAAGCCACCTGGGTGACTTGTGCCAATTACCAAGAGATTGGGAGTTCTAGATCCATCTTAGCCCATGAAAGCCACTGGGACATTTTGGGCCAATTACCAGGAGACTGAGAGTTCTAGACCTGTCTTTCCCATGAAAGCCACTGGGTCATTTTTGGCCAATTACCAGGAGAATGGGAGTTCTAGAACCGTCTTTACCCATAAAAGCCACGGGGTCATTTTGGGCCAATTACCAGGGTACTGGGAGTTGTGGACCTTTCTTACCCCATGGAAGCCACCTGGGTGAATTTGGGCCAATTACCAGGAGACTGGGATTTCTAGTGCCGTCTTAGCCCATGAAAGCCACTGGGTCATTTTGGGCCAATTACCAGGAGCCTGAGAGTTCTAGACTTTTCTTACCCATGAAAGCCACATGGGTGACTTTCGGCCAATTACCAGGAGACTGGGAGTTCTACACCTATCTTAGCCCATAAAAGCCACTGGGTCATTTTGGGCCAATTACCAGGAGACTAGGAATTCTAGTCCCATCTTAGCCCATGAAACCACTGGGTCATTTTGGGCCAATTACCAGGAGACTGAGAGTTCCAGTCCCGTCTTAACCTATGAAAGCCAGTGGGTCATTTTGGGCCAATTACCAGGAGACTGGGATTTCTACTGCCATCTTAGGCCATGAAAGCCACTGGGTCATTTTGGGCCAATTACCAGGAGACTGAGAGTTCTAGTCCCATCTTATGCCATGAACGCCGCTCGGTCATTTTGGGCCAATTTTCAGGAGACTGAGATTTCTAGTCCTGTCTTAGCCCATGAAAGCCGCTGGGTGATTCTGGGCCAATTATCAGGAGACTGAGATTTCTAGTCCGTCCTAGCCCATGAAAGCCACTGGGTCATTTTGGGGCAATTACCAGGAGACTGGGAGTTCTAGTGCCGTCTTAGCCCATGAAAGCAACCTGGGTGACTTTGGGCCAATCAGCAGGAGACTGAGAGTTTTAGACCTGCAAACCTCATGAAAGCCACCTGGGTGACTTTGGGCCAATTACCAAGAGACTCGGAATTCTAGTCCCGTCTTAGCCCAGGAAAGCCACCTGGGTGCCTTTGGGCCAATTACCAGGAGACTGAGAGTTGTATACCCGTCTTAACCTATAAAAGCCACGGGGTCATTTTGGACAAATTACCAGGAGACTGGGAGTTCTAGACCTGTCTTACCCCATGAAAGCCATCTGAGGGACTTTGAGCCAATTACCAGGAGACTGGGAGTTCTAGACATTTCTTACCCCATGAAAGCCACCTGGATGACTTTGGGCCAATTACCAGGAGACTGGGAGTTCTACACCTGTCTTAGCCCATAAAAGCCACTGGGTCATTTTGGGCCAATTACCAGGAGACTGGGAATTCAGTCCCGTCTTAGGCCATGAAAGCCACTGGGTCATTTTGGGCCAATTACCAAGAGACTGAGAGTTCTAGTAGCATCTTAGCCGAAGAAAGCCACCAGGGTCATTTTGGGCCAATTACCAGGAGACTGGGATTTCTAGTGCCGTCTCAGGCCATGAAAGCCACTGGGTCATTTTGGGCCAATTACCAGGAGACTGGTATTTCTAGTGCCGTCTTAGCCCATGAAAGCCACTGGGTCATTTTGGTCCAATTACCAGGAGTCTGAGAGTTCTAGACTTTTCTTACCCATGAAAGCCGAATGGGTGACTTTGGGCCAATTACCAGGAGACTGGGAGTTCTACACCTGTCTTAGCCCATAAAAGCCACTGGGTCATTTTGGGCCAATTACCAGGAGACTAGGAATTCTAGTCCCATCTTAGCCCATGAAAGCCACAGGGTCATTTTGGGCCAATTACCAAGAAACTGGGAGTTCTATTCCTGTCTTAGCCGATGAAAGCCACTGGGTCATTTTGCGCCAATTACCAGGAGACTGAGAGTTCTAGTCCCGTCGTAGCCCATTAAAGCCACTGGGTCATTTTGGGCCAATTACCAGGAGACTGAGAGTCCTAGACCTGTCTTACCCATGAAAACCACTGGGTCATTTTGGGCCAATTACCAGGAGACTGGGAGTTCTAGAACCGTCTTTACCCATAAAAGCCACGGGGTCATTTTGGGCCAATTACCAGGAGACTGGGATTTCTAGTGCCGTCTTAGGGCATGAAAGCCACTGGGTCATTTTGGGCCAATTACCAGGAGACTGAGAGTTCTAGTCCCATCTGATGCCATGAACACCGCTCGGTCATTTTGGGCCAATTTTCAAGAGACTGAGATTTCCAGTCCGCCCTAGCCCATGAAAGCCACTGGATCATTTTGGGACAATTACCAGGAGACTGGGAGTTCTAGTCCCATTTTAGCCCATGAAAGCCACCTGGGTGACTTTGGGCCAATCAGCAGGAGACTGAGAGTTTTAGACCTGGCATACCTCATGAAAGCCACCTGGGTGACTTTGGGCCAATTACCAAGAGACTCGGAATTCTAGTCCCGTCTTAGCCCAGGAAAGCCACCTGGGTGCCTTTGGGCCAATTACCAGGAGACTGAGAGTTGTATTCCCGTCTTAACCTATAAAAGCCACTGGGTCATTTTGGACAAATTACCAGGAGACTGGGAGTTCTAGACCTGTCTTACCCCATGAAAACCACCTGGGGCCTTTTAGCCAATTACCGGGAGACTGAGAGTTCTAGACATTTCTTACCCCATGAAAGCCACCTGGATGACTTTGGGCAAATTACCAGGAGACTGGGAGTTCTACACCTGTCTTAGCCCATAAAAGCCACTGGGTCATTTTGGGCCAATTACCAGGAGACTGGGAATTCAGTCCCGTATTAGCCCATGAAAGCCACTGGGTCATTTTGGGCCAATTACCAGGAGACTGAGAGTTCTAGTATCATCTTAGCCGAAGAAAGCCACCAGGGTCATTTTGGGCCAATTACCAGGAGACTGGGATGTCTAGTGCAGTCTTAGGCCATGAAAGCCACTGAGTCATTTTGTGCCAATTTCCAGGAGACTGGTATTTCTAGTGCCGTCTTAGGCCATGAAAGCCACTGGATCATTTTGGGCCAATTACCAGGAGACTGAGAGTTCCAGTCCCGTCTTAGCCCATGAAAGCCACTGGGTCATTTTGGGCCAATTACCAGGAGCCTGAGAGTTCTAGACTTTTCTTACCCATGAAAGCCACATGGGTGACTTTGGGCCAATTACCAGGAGACTGGGAGTTCTACACCTGTCTTAGCCCATAAAAGCCGCTGGGTCATTTTGGGCCAATTACAAGGAGACTAGGAATTCTAGTCCCATCTTAGCCCATGAAAGCCACTGGGTCATTTTGGGCCAATTACCAGGAGACTGAGAGTTCCAGTCCCGTCTTAACCCATGAAAGCCACTGGGTCATTTTGGGCCAATTACCAGGAGACTGGGATTTCTACTGCCGTCTTAGGCCATGAAAGCCACTGGGTCATTTTGGGCCAATTTCCAGGAGACTGAGAGTTCTAGTCCTGTCTTAGCCCATGAAAGCCGCTGGGTGATTCTGGGCCAATTATCAGGAGACTGAGATTTCTAGTCCGTCCTAGCCCATGAAAGCCACTGGGTCATTTTGGGGCAATTACCAGGAGACTGGGAGTTCTAGTGCCGTCTTAGCCCAGGAAAGCCACCTGGGTGCCTTTTGGGCCAATTTCCAGGAGACTGAGAGTTGTATACCCGTCTTAACCTATAAAAGCCACTGGGTCATTTTGGACAAATTACCAGGAGACTGGGAGTTCTAGACCTGTCTTACCCCATGAAAGCCATCTGGGAGACTTTGAGCCAATTACCAGGAGACTGAGAGTTCTAGACATTTCTTACACCATGAAAGCCACCTGGATGACTTTGGGCAAATTACCAGGAGACTGGGAGTTCTACACTTGTCTTAGCCCATAAAAGCCACTGGGTCATTTTGGGCCAATTACCAGGAGACTGGGAATTCAGTCCCGTCTTAGCCCATGAAAGCCATTGGGTCATTTTGGGTCAATTACAAGGAGACTGAGAGTTCTAGTAGCATCTTAGCCGAAGAAAGCCTCCAGGGTCATTTTGGGCCAATTACCACGAGACTGGGATTTCTAGTGCCGTCTTAGGCCATGAAAGCCACTGGGTCATATTTGGCCAATTACCCGGAGAATGGGAGTTCTAGTCCCGTATTAGCCCATGAAAGCCACTGGGTCATTTTGGGCCAATTACCAGGAGACTGGGATTTCTAGTGCCGTCTTAGGCCATGAAAGCCACTGGGACATTTTGGGCCAATTACCAGGAGACTGAGAGTTCTAGACCCGTCGTAGCCCACGAAAGCCATTGGGTCATTTTGGGCCAATTACCAGGAGACTGGGAATTCAGTCCCGTCTTAGCCCATGAAAGCCACTGGGTCATTTTGGGCCAATTACCAAGAGACTGAGAGTTCTAGTAGCATCTTAGCCGAAGAAAGCCACCAGGGTCATTTTGGGCCAATTACCAGGAGACTGGGATTTCTAGTGCCGTCTCAGGCCATGGAAGCCACTGGGTCATTTTGGGCCAATTACCAGGAGACTGGTATTTCTAGTGCCGTCTTAGCCCATGAAAGCCACTGGGTCATTTTGGGCCAATTACCAGGAGACTGGCAGTTCTAGTGCCGTCTTAGCCCATGAAAGCCACTGGGTCATTTTGGGTCAATTACCAGGAGTCTGAGAGTTCTAGACTTTTCTTACCCATGAAAGCCGCATGGGTGACTTTGGGCCAATTACCAGGAGACTGGGAGTTCTACACCTGTCTTAGCCCATAAAAGCCACTGGGTCATTTGGGGCCAATTACCAGGAGACTGAGAGTTCTAGTCCCGTCTTAACCCATGAAAGCAACCTGGGTGACTTAGGCCAATTACCAAGAGATTGGGAGTTCTAGACCCGTCTTAGCCCATGAAAGCCACTGGGACATTTTGGGCCAATTACCAGGAGACTGAGAGTTCTAGAACCGTCTTTACCCATAAAAGCCATGGGGTCATTTTGGGCCAATTACCAGGGGACTGGGAGTTGTGGACCTTTCTTACGCCATGGAAGCCACCTGGGTGAATTTGGGCCAATTACCAGGAGAATTGGAGTTCTACACCTGTCTTAGCCCATGAAAGCCACTGGGTCATATTGGGCCAATTACCCGGAGAATGGGAGTTCTACACCTGTCTTAGGCCATGAAAGCCACTGGGTCATTTTGGGCCAATTACCAGGAGACTGAGAGTTCCAGTCCCGTCTTAGCCTATGAAAACCACTGGGTCATTTTGGGCCAATTACCAGGAGACTGGGAGTTCTAGTGCCGTCTTAGCCCATGAAAGTCACTGGGTTATTTTGGGTCAATTACCAGGAGCCTGAGAGTTCTAGACTTTTCTTACCCATGAAAGCCACTGAGTCATTTTGGGCCAACTACCAGGAGACTGAGTGTTCCAGTCCCGTCTTAGCCCATGAAAGCCACTGGGTCATTTTGGGCCAATTACCAGGAGACTGAGAGTTCTAGTAGCATCTTAGCCGAAGAAAGCCACTGGGTCATTTTGGACAAATTACCAGAAGACTGGGAGTTCTAGACCTGTCTTACCCCATGAAAGCCATCTGGGGGACTTTGAGCCAATTGCCAGGAGACTGAGAGTTCTAGACATTTCTTACCCCATGAAAGCCACCTGGATGACTTTGGGCCAACTACCAGGAGACTGGGAGTTCTATACCTGTCTTAGCCCATAAAAGCCACTGGGTCATTTTGGGCCAATTACCAGGAGACTGGGAATTCAGTCCCGTCTTAGCCCATGAAAGCCACTGGGTCATTTTGGGCCAATTACCATGAGACTGAGAGTTCTAGTAGCATCTTAGCCGAAGAAAGCCACCAGGGTCATTTTGGGCCAATTACCAGGAGACTGGGATTTCTAGTGCCGTCTTAGCCCATGAAAGCCACTGGGTCATTTTGGGCCAATTACCAGGAGACTGGGAGTTCTAGTGCCGTCTTAGCCCATGAAAGCCGCTGGGTCATTTTGGGTCAATTACCAGGAGACTGAGAGTTCTAGACTTTTCTTACCCATGAAAGTCACATGGGTGACTTTGGGCCAATTACCAGGAGACTGGGAGTCCTACACCTGTCTTAGCCCATAAAAGCCACTGTGTCATTTTGGGCCAATTACCAGGAGACTGAGAATTCTAGTCCCGTCTTAACCCATGAAAGCCACCTGGGTGACTTGGGCCAATTACCAAGAGATTGGGAGTTCTAGACCCGTCTTAGCCCATGAAAGCCACTGGGACATTTTGGGCCAATTACCAGGAGACAGAGTTCTAGACCTGTCTTACCCATGAAAGCCACTGGGTCATTTTGGGCCAATTACCAGGAGACTGGAAGTTCTAGAACCGTCTTTACCCATAAAAGCCACTGGGTCATTTTGGGCCAATTACCAGGTGACTGGGAGTTGTGGACCTTTCTTACCCCATGGAAGCCACCTGGGTGAATTTGGGCCAATTACCAGGAGAATGGGAGTCTAGTCCCGTATTAGCCCATGAAAGCCACTGGGTCATTTTGGGCGAATTACCAGGAGACTGGGATTTCTAGTGCCGTCTTAGGCCATGAAAGCCACTGTGTCATTTTGGGCCAATTACCAGGAGACTGAGAGTTCCAGTCCCGTCTTAGCCCATGAAAGCCACTGGGTCATTTTGGGCCAATTACCAGGAGACTGAGTGTTCTAGTCCCATCTTATGCCATGAACACCGCTCGGTCATTTTGGGCCAATTTTCAAGAGACTGAGATTTCTAGTCCGCCCTAGCCCATGAAAGCCACTGGGTCATTTTGGGACAATTACCAGGAGATTGGGAGTTCTAGTCCCATCTTAGCCCATGAAAGCCACCTGGGTGACTTTGGGCCAATCAGCAGGAGACTGAGAGTTTTAGACCTGGCATACCTCATGAAAGCCACCTGGGTGACTTTGGGCCAATTACCAAGAGACTCGGAATTCTAGTCCCGTCTTAGCCGAGGAAAGCCACCTGGGTGCCTTTGGGCCAATTACCAGGAGACTGAGAGTTGTATACCCGTCTTAACCTACAAAAGCCACTGGGTCATTTTGGGACAATTACCAGGAGACTGGGAGTTCTAGTCCCATCTTAACCCATGAAAGCCACCTGGGTGACTTTGGGCCAATCAGCAGGAGACTGAGAGTTTTAGACCTGGCATACCTCATGAAAACCAGCTGGGTGACTTTGGGCCAATTACCAAGAGACTCGGAATTCTAGTCCCGTCTTAGCCCAGGAAAGCCACCTGGGTGCCTTTGGGCCAATTACCAGGAGACTGAGAGTTGTATACCCGTCTTAACCTATAAAAGCCACTTGGTCATTTTGGACAAATTACCAGGAGACTGGGAGTTCTAGACCTGTCTTACCCCATGAAAGCCACCTGGGTGACTTGGGCCAATTACCAAGAGATTGGGAGTTCTAGACCCGTCTTAGCCAATGAAAGCCACTGGGACATTTTGGGCCAATTACCAGGAGACAGAGTTCTAGACCTGTCTTACCCATGAAAGCCACTGGGTCATTTTGGGCCAATTACCAGGAGACTGGAAGTTCTAGAACCGTCTTTACCCATAAAAGCCACTGGGTCATTTTGGGCCAATTACCAGGGGACTGGGAGTTCCAGTCCCGTCTTAGCCCATGAAAGCCACTGGGTCATTTTGGGCCAATTACCAGGAGACTGGGATTTCTAGTGCCGTCTTAGGCCATGAAAGCCACTGTGTCATTTTGGGCCAATTACCAGGAGACTGAGTTCCAGTCCCGTCTTAGCCCATGAAAGCCAATGGGTCATTTTGGGCCAATTACCAGGAGACTGGGATTTCTAGTGCCGTCGTAGGCCATGAAAGCCACTGGGTCATTTTGGGCCAATTACCAGGAGACTGAGTGTTCTAGTCCCATCTTATGCCATGAACACCGCTCGGTCATTTTGGGCCAATTTTCAAGAGACTGAGATTTCTAGTCCGCCCTAGCCCATGAAAGCCACTGGGTCATTTTGGGACAATTACCAGGAGATTGGGAGTTCTAGTCCCATCTTAGCCCATGAAAGCCACCTGGGTGACTTTGGGCCAATCAGCAGGAGACTGAGAGTTTTAGACCTGGCATACCTCATGAAAGCCACCTGGGTGACTTTGGGCCAATTACCAAGAGACTCGGAATTCTAGTCCCGTCTTAGCCGAGGAAAGCCACCTGGGTGCCTTTGGGCCAATTACCAGGAGACTGAGAGTTGTATACCCGTCTTAACCTAAAAAAGCCACTGGGTCATTTTGGGACAATTACCAGGAGACTGGGAGTTCTAGTCCCATCTTAGCCCATGAAAGCCACCTGGGTGACTTTGGGCCAAACAGCAGGAGACTGAGAGTTTTAGACCTGGCATACCTCATGAAAGCCACCTGGGTGACTTTGGGCCAATTACCAAGAGACTAGGAATTCTAGTCCCGTCTTAGCCCAGGAAAGCCACCTGGGTGCCTTTGGGCCAATTACCAGGAGACTGAGAGTTGTATACCCGTCTTAACCTATAAAAGCCACTTGGTCATTTTGGACAAAGTACCAGGAGACTGGGAGTTCTAGACCTGTCTTACCCCATGAAAGCCACCTGGGGCCTTTGAGCCAATTACCAGGAGACTGAGAGTTCTAGACATTTCTTACCCCATGAAAGCCAACTGGATGATTTTGGGCAAATTATCAGGAGACTGGGAGTTCTACACCTGTCTTAGCCCATAAAAGCCACTGGGTCATTTTGGGCCAATTACCAGGAGACTGGGAATTCAGTCCCGTCTTAGCCTATGAAAGCCACTGGGTCATTTTGGGCCAATTACCAGGAGACTGAGAGTTCTAGTATCATCTTAGCCGAAGAAAGCCACCAGGGTCATTTTGGGCCAATTACCAGGAGACTGGGATGTCTAGTGCAGTCTTAGGCCATGAAAGCCACTGGGTCATTTTGTGCCAATTACCAGGAGACTGGGATTTCTAGTGCCGTCTTAGCCCATGAAAGCCACTGGGTCATTTTGGGCCAATTACCAGGAGACTGGCAGTTCTAGTGCCATCTTAGCCCATGAAAGCCACTGGGTCATTTTGGGTCAATTACCAGGAGTCTGAGAGTTCAAGAATTTTCTTACCCATGAAAGCCGCATGGGTGACTTTGGGCCAATTACCAGGAGACTGGGAGTTCTAATGCCGTCTTAGCCCATGAAAGCCACTGGGTCATTTTGGGTCAATTACCAGGAGCCTGAGTGTTCTGGACTTTTCTTACCCATGAAAGCCACATGGGTGACTTTGGGCCAATTACCAGGAGACTGGGAGTTCTACACCTGTCTTAGCCCATAAAAGCCACTGGGTCATTTTGGGCCAATTACCAAGAAACTGGGAGTTCTATTCCTGTGTTAGCCGATGAAAGCCACTGGGTCATTTTGGGCCAATTACCAGGAGACTGAGAGTTCTAGTCCCGTCTTAGCCCATTAAAGCCACTGGGTCATTTTGGGCCAATTACCAGGAGACTGGCAGTTCTAGTGCCGTCTTAGCTTATGAAAGCCACTGGATCATTTTGGGTCAATTACCAGGTGCCTGAGAGTTCTAGACTTTTCTTACCCATGAAAGCCGCATGGGTGACTTTGGGCCAATTACCAGGAGACTGGGAGTTCTAGAACCGTCTTTACCTATAAAAGCCACGGGGTCATTTTGGGCCAATTACCAGGGGACTGGGAGTTGTGGACCTTTCTTACCTCATGGAGGCCACCTGGGTGAATTTGGGCCAATTACCAGGAGACTGGGAGTTCTACACCTGTCTTAGCCCATGAAAGCCACTGGGTCATATTTGGCCAATTACCCGGAGAATGGGAGTTCTAGTCCCGTATTAGCCCATGAAAGCCACTGGGTCATTTTGGGCCAATTACCAGGAGACTGGGATTTCTAGTGCCGTCTTAGGCCATGAAAGCCACTGGGTCATTTTGGGCCAATTACCAGGAGACTGAGAGTTCTAGACCCGTCGTAGCCCACGAAAGCCATTGGGTCATTTTGGGCCAATTACCAGGAGACTGGGAATTCAGTCCCGTCTTAGCCCATGAAAGCCACTGGGTCATTTTGGGCCAATTACCAAGAGACTGAGAGTTCTAGTAGCATCTTAGCCGAAGAAAGCCACCAGGGTCATTTTGGGCCAATTACCAGGAGACTGGGATTTCTAGTGCCGTCTCAGGCCATGAAAGCCACTGGGTCATTTTGGGCCAATTACCAGGAGACTGGTATTTCTAGTGCCGTCTTAGCCCATGAAAGCCACTGGGTCATTTTGGGCCAATTACCAGGAGACTGGCAGTTCTAGTGCCGTCTTAGCCCATGAAAGCCACTGGGTCATTTTGGGTCAATTACCAGGAGTCTGAGAGTTCTAGACTTTTCTTACCCATGAAAGCCGCATGGGTGACTTTGGGCCAATTACCAGGAGACTGGGAGTTCTACACCTGTCTTAGCCCATAAAAGCCACTGGGTCATTTGGGGCCAATTACCAGGAGACTGAGAGTTTTAGTCCCGTCTTAACCCATGAAAGCAACCTGGGTGACTTAGGCCAATTACCAAGAGATTGGGAATTCTAGACCCGTCTTAGCCCATGAAAGCCACTGGGACATTTTGGGCCAATTACCAGGAGACTGAGAGTTCTAGAACCGTCTTTACCCATAAAAGCCATGGGGTCATTTTGGGCCAATTACCAGGGGACTGGGAGTTGTGGACCTTTCTTATGCCATGGAAGCCACCTGGGTGAATTTGGGCCAATTACCAGGAGAATTGGAGTTCTACACCTGTCTTAGCCCATGAAAGCCACTGGGTCATATTGGGCCAATTACCCGGAGAATGGGAGTTCTACACCTGTCTTAGGCCATGAAAGCCACTGGGTCATTTTGGGCCAATTACCAGGAGACTGAGAGTTCCAGTCCCGTCTTAGCCTATGAAAACCACTGGGTCATTTTGGGCCAATTACCAGGAGACTGGGAGTTCTAGTGCCGTCTTAGCCCATGAAAGTCACTGGGTTATTTTGGGTCAATTACCAGGAGCCTGAGAGTTCTAGACTTTTCTTACCCATGAAAGCCGCATGGGTGACTTTGGGCCAATTACCAGGAGAATTGGAGTTCTACACCTGTCTTAGCCCATGAAAGCCACTGGGTCATATTGGGCCAATTACCCGGAGAATGGGAGTTCTACACCTGTCTTAGGCCATGAAAGCCACTGGGTCATTTTGGGCCAATTACCAGGGGACTGGGAGTTGTGGACCTTTCTTACGCCATGGAAGCCACCTGGGTGAATTTGGGCCAATTACCAGGAGAATTGGAGTTCTACACCTGTCTTAGCCCATGAAAGCCACTGGGTCATATTGGGCCAATTACCCGGAGAATGGGAGTTCTACACCTGTCTTAGGCCATGAAAGCCACTGGGTCATTTTGGGCCAATTACCAGGAGACTGAGAGTTCCAGTCCCGCCTTAGCCTATGAAAACCACTGGGTCATTTTGGGCCAATTATCAGGAGACTGGGAGTTCTAGTGCCGTCTTAGCCCATGAAAGTCACTGGGTTATTTTGGGTCAATTACCAGGAGCCTGAGAGTTCTAGACTTTTCTTACCCATGAAAGCCACTGAGTCATTTTGGGCCAACTACCAGGAGACTGAGTGTTCCAGTCCCGTCTTAGCCCATGAAAGCCACTGGGTCATTTTGGGCCAATTACCAGGAGACTGAGAGTTCTAGTAGCATCTTAGCCGAAGAAAGCCACTGGGTCATTTTGGACAAATTACCAGAAGACTGGGAGTTCTAGACCTGTCTTACCCCATGAAAGCCATCTGGGGGACTTTGAGC
Organism: Hydrophis major; assembly: GCA_033807585.1. Taxonomy (NCBI): domain Eukaryota; kingdom Metazoa; phylum Chordata; class Lepidosauria; order Squamata; family Elapidae; genus Hydrophis; species Hydrophis major. Next base: position 2,083,627 of record CM066343.1, on the reverse strand, counting down.
CAATTACCAGGAGACTGAGAGTTCTAGACATTTCTTACCCCATGAAAGCCACCTGGATGACTTTGGGCCAATTACCAGGAGACTGGGAGTTCTATACCTGTCTTAGCCCATAAAAGCCACTGGGTCATTTTGGGCCAATTACCAGGAGACTGGGAATTCAGTCCCGTCTTAGCCCATGAAAGCCACTGGGTCATTTTGGGCCAATTACCATGAGACTGAGAGTTCTAGTAGCATCTTAGCCGAAGAAAGCCACCAGGGTCATTTTGGGCCAATTACCAGGAGACTGGGATTTCTAGTGCCGTCTTAGCCCATGAAAGCCACTGGGTCATTTTGGGCCAATTACCAGGAGACTGGGAGTTCTAGTGCCGTCTTAGCCCATGAAAGCCGCTGGGTCATTTTGGGTCAATTACCAGGAGACTGAGAGTTCTAGACTTTTCTTACCCATGAAAGCCACATGGGTGACTTTGGGCCAATTACCAGGAGACTGGGAGTCCTACACCTGTCTTAGCCCATAAAAGCCACTGGGTCATTTTGGGCCAATTACCAGGAGACTGAGAATTCTAGTCCCGTCTTAACCCATGAAAGCCACCTGGGTGACTTGGGCCAATTACCAAGAGATTGGGAGTTCTAGACCCGTCTTAGCCCATGAAAGCCACTGGGACATTTTGGGCCAATTACCAGGAGACAGAGTTCTAGACCTGTCTTACCCATGAAAGCCACTGGGTCATTTTGGGCCAATTACCAGGAGACTGGAAGTTCTAGAACCGTCTTTACCCATAAAAGCCACTGGGTCATTTTGGGCCAATTACCAGGGGACTGGGAGTTGTGGACCTTTCTTACCCCATGGAAGCCACCTGGGTGAATTTGGGCCAATTACCAGGAGAATGGGAGTCTAGTCCGGTATTAGCCCATGAAAGCCACTGGGTCATTTTGGGCGAATTACCAGGAGACTGGGATTTCTAGTGCCGTCTTAGGCCATGAAAGCCACTGTGTCATTTTGGGCCAATTACCAGGAGACTGAGAGTTCCAGTCCCGTCTTAGCCCATGAAAGCCACTGGGTCATTTTGGGCCAATTACCAGGAGACTGGGAGTTCTAGTCCCATCTTAGCCCATGAAAGCCACCTGGGTGACTTTGGGCCAAACAGCAGGAGACTGAGAGTTTTAGACCTGGCATACCTCATGAAAGCCACCTGGGTGACTTTGGGCCAATTACCAAGAGACTAGGAATTCTAGTCCCGTCTTAGCCCAGGAAAGCCACCTGGGTGCCTTTGGGCCAATTACCAGGAGACTGAGAGTTGTATACCCGTCTTAACCTATAAAAGCCACTGGGTCATTTTGGACAAATTACCAGGAGACTGGGAGTTCTAGACCTGTCTTACCCCATGAAAGCAACCTGGGGCCTTTGAGCCAATTACCAGGAGACTGAGAGTTCTAGACATTTCTTACCCCATGAAAGCCACCTGGATGACTTTGGGCAAATTACCAGGAGACTGGGAGTTCTACACCTGTCTTAGCCCATAAAAGCCACTGGGTCATTTTGGGCCAATTGCCAGGAGATTGGGAATTCAGTCCCGTATTAGCCCATGAAAGCCACTGGGTCATTTTGGGCCAATTACCAGGAGACTGAGAGTTCTAGTATCATCTTATCCGAAGAAAGCCACCAGGGTCATTTTGGGCCAATTACCAGGAGACTGGGATGTCTAGTGCAGTCTTAGGCCATGAAAGCCACTGGGTCATTTTGTGCCAATTACCAGGAGACTGGTATTTCTAGTGCCGTCTTAGCCCATGAAAGCCACTGGATCATTTTGGGCCAATTACCAGGAGACTGAGAGTTCCAGTCCCGTCTTAGCCCATGAAAGCCACTGGGTCATTTTGGGCCAATTACCAGGAGACTAGGAATTCTAGTCCCATCTTAGCCCATGAAAGCCACTGGGTCATCTTGGGCCAATTACCAGGACACTGAGAGTTCTAGTCCCGTCTTAGCCCATGAAAGCCACCTGGGTGACTTGGGCCAATTACCAAGAGATTGGGAGTTCTAGACCCCTCTTAGCCCATGAAAGCCACTGGGTCATTTTGGGCCAATTACCAGGAGACTGGGAGTTCTAGAACCGTCTTTTCCCATAAAAGCCATTGGGTCATTTTGGGCCAATTACCAGGGGACTGGGAGTTGTGGACCTTTCTTACCCCATGGAAGCCACCTGGGTGAATTTGGGCCAATTACCAGGAGACTGAGAGTTCTAGACCCGTCTTAGCCCATGAAAGCCACTGGGTCATTTTGGGCCAATTACCAGGAGACTGAGAGTTCTACACCTGTCTTAGCCCATAAAAGCCACTGGGTCATTTTGGGCCAATTACCAGGAGACTAGGAATTCTAGTCCCAATTTAGCCCATGAAAGCCACAGGGTCATTTTGGGCCAATTACCAAGAAACTGGGAGTTCTATTCCTGTCTTAGCCGATGAAAACCACTGGGTCATTTTGGGCCAATTACCAGGAGTCTGAGAGTTCTAGACTTTTCTTACCCATGAAAGCCGCATGGGTGACTTTGGGCCAATTACCAGGAGACTGGGAGTTCTACACCTGTCTTAGCCCATAAAAGCCACTGGGTCATTTTGGGCCAATTACCAGGAGACTAGGAATTCTAGTCCCAATTTAGCCCATGAAAGCCACAGGGTCATTTTGGGCCAATTACCAAGAAACTGGGAGTTCTATTCCTGTCTTAGCCGATGAAAGCCACTGGGTCATTTTGCGCCAATTACCAGGAGACTGAGAGTTCTAGTCCCGACTTAGCCCATTAAAGCCACTGGGTCATTTTGGGCCAATTACCAGGAGACTGAGAGTCCTAGACCTGTCTTACCCATGAAAACCACTGGGTCATTTTGTGCCAATTACCAGGAGACTGGGAGTTCTAGAACCGTCTTTACCCATAAAAGCCACGGGGTCATTTTGGGCCAATTACCAGGAGACTGGGATTTCTAGTGCCGTCTTAGGCCATGAAAGCCACTGGGTCATTTTGGGCCAATTACCAGGAGACTGAGAGTTCTAGTCCCATCTGATGCCATGAACACCGCTCGGTCATTTTGGGCCAATTTTCAAGAGACTGAGATTTCCAGTCCGCCCTAGCCCATGAAAGCTACTGGGTCATTTTGGGACAATTACCAGGAGACTGGGAGTTCTAGTCCCATTTTAGCCCATGAAAGCCACCTGGGTGACTTTGGGCCAATCAGCAGGAGACTGAGAGTTTTATACCTGGCATACCTCATGAAAGCCACCTGGGTGACTTTGGGCCAATTACCAAGAGACTCGGAATTCTAGTCCCGTCTTAGCCCAGGAAAGCCACCTGGGTGCCTTTGGGCCAATTACCAGGAGACTGAGAGTTGTATTCCCGTCTTAACCTATAAAAGCCACTGGGTCATTTTGGACAAATTACCAGGAGACTGGGAGTTCTAGACTTTTCTTACCCATGTAGTGCAGTCTTATGCCATGAAAGCCACTGAGTCATTTTGTGCCAATTTCCAGGAGACTGGTATTTCTAGTGCCGTCTTAGGCCATGAAAGCCACTGGATCATTTTTGGCCAATTACCAGGAGACTGAGAGTTCCAGTCCCGTCTTAGCCCATGAAAGCCACTGGGTCATTTTGGGCCAATTACCAGGAGCCTGAGAGTTCTAGACTTTTCTTACCCATGAAAGCCACATGGGTGACTTTGGGCCAATTACCAGGAGACTGGGAGTTCTACACCTGTCTTAGCCCATGAAAGCCACTGGGACATTTTGGGCCAATTACCAGGAGACTGAGAGTTCTAGAACCGTCTTTACCCATAAAAGCCACCTGTGGCCTTTGAGCCAATTACCAGGAGACTGAGAGTTCTAGACATTTCTTACCCCATAAAAGCCACTGGGTCATTTTGGGCCAATTACCAGGAGATTGGGAATTCAGTCCCGTATAAGCCCATGAAAGCCACTGGGTCATTTTGGGCCAATTACCAGGAGACTGAGAGTTCTAGTATCATCTTAGCCGAAGAAAGCCACCAGGGTCATTTTGGGCCAATTACCAGGAGACTGGGATGTCTAGTGCAGTCTTAGGCCATGAAAGCCACTGGGTCATTTTGTGCCAATTACCAGGAGACTGGTATTTCTAGTGCTGTCTTAGCCCATGAAAGCCACTGGATCATTTTGGGCCAATTACCAGGAGACTGAGAGTTCCAGTCCCGTCTTAGCCCATGAAAGCCACTGGGTCATTTTGGGCCAATTACCAGGAGACTAGGAATTCTAGTCCCATCTTAGCCCATGAAAGCCACTGGGTCATCTTGGGCCAATTACCAGGACACTGAGAGTTCTAGTCCCGTCTTAGCCCATGAAAGCCACTGGGTCATTTTGGGCCAATTACCAGGAGAACTGGGAGTTCTAGAACCGTCTTTACCCATAAAAGCCATTGGGTCATTTTGGGCCAATTACCAGGGGACTGGGAGTTGTGGACCTTTCTTACCCCATGGAAGCCACCTGGGTGAATTTGGGCCAATTACCAGGAGACTGAGAGTTCTAGACCTGTCTTAGCCCCTGAAAGCCACTGGGTCATTTTGGGCCAATTACCAGGAGACTGAGAGTTCTAGTCCCGTATTAGCCCATGAAAGCCACTGGGTCATTTTGGGCCAATTACCAGGAGACTGGGATTTCTAGTGCCGTCTTAGCCCATGAAAGCCACTGGGTCATTTTGGGTCAATTACCAGGAGTCTGAGAGTTCTAGACTTTTCTTACCCATGAAAGCCGCATGGGTGACTTTGGGCCAATTACCAGGAGACTGGGAGTTCTACACCTGTCTTAGCCCATAAAAGCCACTGGGTCATTTTGGGCCAATTACCAGGAGACTAGGAATTCTAGTCCCATCTTAGCCCATGAAAGCCACAAGGTCATTTTGGGCCAATTACCAAGAAACTGGGAGTTCTATTCCTGTCTTAGCCGATGAAAACCACTGGGTCATTTTGGGCCAATTACCAGGAGACTGAGAGTTCGAGTCCCGTCTTAGCCCATTAAAGCCACTGGGTCATTTGCGGCCAATTACCAGGAGACTGAGAGTTCTAGTCCCGTCTTAACCCATGAAAGCAACCTGGGTGACTTAGGCCAATTACCAAGAGATTGGGAGTTCTAGACCCGTCTTAGCCCATGAAAGCCACTGGGACATTTTGGGCCAATTACCAGGAGACTGGGAGTTCTAGAACCGTCTTTACCCATAAAAGCCATGGGGTCATTTTGGGCCAATTACCAGGGGACTGGGAGTTGTGGACCTTTCTTACCCCATGGAAGCTACCTGGGTGAATTTGGGCCAATTACCAGGAGAATTGGAGTTCTACACCTGTCTTAGCCCATGAAAGCCACTGGGTCATTTTGGGCCAATTACCCGGAGAATGGGAGTTCTTGTCCCGTATTAGCCCATGAAAGTCACTGGGTCATTTTGGGCCAATTACCAGGAGACTGGGATTTCTAGTGCCGTCTTAGGCCATGAAAGCCACTGGGTCATTTTGGGCCAATTACCAGGAGACTGAGAGTTCTAGACCCGTCGTAGCCCACGAAAGCCACTGGGTCATTTTGGGCCAATTACCAGGAGACTGGGAGTTCTAGTGCCGTCTTAGCCCATGAAAGTCACTGGTTATTTTGGGTCAATTACCAGGAGCCTGAGAGTTCTAGACTTTTCTTACCCATGAAAGCCACTGTGTCATTTTGGGCCAACTACCAGGAGACTGAGTGTTCCAGTCCCGTCTTAGCCCATGAAAGCCACTGGGTCATTTTGGGCCAATTACCAGGAGACTGAGAGTTCTAGTAGCATCTTAGCCGAAGAAAGCCACTGGGTCATTTTGGACAAATTACCAGAAAACTGGGAGTTCTAGACCTGTCTTACCCCATGAAAGCCATCTGGGGGACTTTGAGCCAATTACCAGGAGACTGAGAGTTCTAGACATTTCTTACCCCATGAAAGCCACCTGGATGACTTTGGGCCAATTACCAGGAGACTGGGAGTTCTATACCTGTCTTAGCCCATAAAAGCCACTGGGTCATTTTGGGCCAATTACCAGGAGATTGGGAATTCAGTCCCGTATTAGCCCATGAAAGCCACTGGGTCATTTTGGGCCAATTACCAGGAGACTGAGAGTTCTAGTATCATCTTAGCCGAAGAAAGCCACCAGGGTCATTTTGGGCCAATTACCAGGAGACTGGGATGTCTAGTGCAGTCTTAGGCCATGAAAGCCACTGGGTCATTTTGTGCCAATTACCAGGAGACTGGTATTTCTAGTGCCGTCTTAGCCCATGAAAGCCACTGGATCATTTTGGGCCAATTACCAGGAGACTGAGAGTTCCAGTCCCGTCTTAGCCCATGAAAGCCACTGGGTCATTTTGGGCCAATTACCAGGAGACTAGGAATTCTAGTCCCATCTTAGCCCATGAAAGCCACTGGGTCATCTTGGGCCAATTACCAGGACACTGAGAGTTCTAGTCCCGTTTTAGCCCATGAAAGCCACTGGGTCATTTTGGGCCAATTACCAGGAGACTGAGAGTTCTAGTCCCGTCTTAGCCCATTAAAGCCACTGGGTCATTTGGGGCCAATTACCAGGAGACTGAGAGTTCTAGTCCCGTCTCAACCCATGAAAGCCACCTGGGTGACTTGGGCCAATTACCAAGAGATTGGGAGTTCTAGACCCCTCTTAGCCCATGAAAGCCACTGGGTCATTTTGGGCCAATTACCAGGAGACTGGGAGTTCTAGAACCGTCTTTTCCCATAAAAGCCATTGGGTCATTTTGGGCCAATTACCAGGGGACTGGGAGTTGTGGACCTTTCTTACCCCATGGAAGCCACCTGGGTGAATTTGGGCCAATTACCAGGAGACTGAGAGTTCTAGACCCGTCTTAGCCCATGAAAGCCACTGGGTCATTTTGGGCCAATTACCAGGAGACTGGGAATTCAGTCCCGTCTTAGGCCATGAAAGCCACTGGGTCATTTTGGGCCAATTACCAAGAGACTGAGAGTTCTAGTAGCATCTTAGCCGAAGAAAGCCACCAGGGTCATTTTGGGCCAATTACCAGGAGACTGGGATTTCTAGTGCCGTCTCAGGCCATGAAAGCCACTGGGTCATTTTGGGCCAATTACCAGGAGACTGGTATTTCTAGTGCCGTCTTAGCCCATGAAAGCCACTGGGTCATTTTGGGTCAATTACCAGGAGTCTGAGAGTTCTACACCTGTCTTAGCCCATAAAAGCCACTGGGTCATTTTGGGCCAATTACCAGGAGACTAGGAATTCTAGTCCCAATTTAGCCCATGAAAGCCACAGGGTCATTTTGGGCCAATTACCAAGAAACTGGGAGTTCTATTCCTGTCTTAGCCGATGAAAACCACTGGGTCATTTTGGGCCAATTACCAGGAGTCTGAGAGTTCTAGACTTTTCTTACCCATGAAAGCCGCATGGGTGACTTTGGGCCAATTACCAGGAGACTGGGAGTTCTACACCTGTCTTAGCCCATAAAAGCCACTGGGTCATTTTGGGCCAATTACCAGGAGACTAGGAATTCTAGTCCCATCTTAGCCCATGAAAGCCACAGGGTCATTTTGGGCCAATTACCAAGAAACTGGGAGTTCTATTCCTGTCTTAGCCGATGAAAGCCACTGGGTCATTTTGCGCCAATTACCAGGAGACTGAGAGTTCTAGTCCCGTCTTAGCCCATTAAAGCCATTGGGTCATTTTGGGCCAATTACCAGGAGACTGAGAGTCCTAGACCTGTCTTACCCATGAAAACCACTGGGTCATTTTGGGCCAATTACCAGGAGACTGGGAGTTCTAGAACCGTCTTTACCCATAAAAGCCACGGGGTCATTTTGGGCCAATTACCAGGAGACTGGGATTTCTAGTGCCGTCTTAGGCCATGAAAGCCACTGGGTCATTTTGGGCCAATTACCAGGAGACTGAGAGTTCTAGTCCCATCTGATGCCATGAACACCGCTCGGTCATTTTGGGCCAATTTTCAAGAGACTGAGATTTCCAGTCCGCCCTAGCCCATGAAAGCCACTGGGTCATTTTGGGACAATTACCAGGAGACTGGGAGTTCTAGTCCCATTTTAGCCCATGAAAGCCACCTGGGTGACTTTGGGCCAATTAGCAGGAGACTGAGAGTTTTAGACCTGGCATACCTCATGAAAGCCACCTGGGTGACTTTGGGCCAATTACCAAGAGACTCGGAATTCTAGTCCCGTCTTAGCCCAGGAAAGCCACCTGGGTGCCTTTGGGCCAATTACCAGGAGACTGAGAGTTGTATTCCCGTCTTAACCTATAAAAGCCACTGGGTCATTTTGGACAAATTACCAGGAGACTGGGAGTTCTAGACTTTTCTTACCCATGTAGTGCAGTCTTATGCCATGAAAGCCACTGAGTCATTTTGTGCCAATTTCCAGGAGACTGGTATTTCTAGTGCCGTCTTAGGCCATGAAAGCCACTGGATCATTTTTGGCCAATTACCAGGAGACTGAGAGTTCCAGTCCCGTCTTAGCCCATGAAAGCCACTGGGTCATTTTGGGCCAATTACCAGGAGCCTGAGAGTTCTAGACTTTTCTTACCCATGAAAGCCACATGGGTGACTTTGGGCCAATTACCAGGAGACTGGGAGTTCTACACCTGTCTTAGCCCATGAAAGCCACTGGGACATTTTGGGCCAATTACCAGGAGACTGAGAGTTCTAGACATTTCTTACCCCATGAAAGCAACCTGGGTGACTTAGGCCAATTACCAGGAGACTGGGAGTTCTACACCTGTCTTAGCCCATAAAAGCCACTGGGTCATTGTGGGCCAATTACCAGGAGATTGGGAATTCAGTCCCGTATAAGCCCATGAAAGCCACTGGGTCATTTTGGGCCAATTACCAGGAGACTGAGAGTTCTAGTATCATCTTAGCCGAAGAAAGCCACCAGGGTCATTTTGGGCCAATTACCAGGAGACTGGGATGTCTAGTGCAGTCTTAGGCCATGAAAGCCACTGGGTCATTTTGTGCCAATTACCAGGAGACTGGTATTTCTAGTGCCGTCTTAGCGCATGAAAGCCACTGGATCATTTTGGGCCAATTACCAGGAGACTGAGAGTTCCAGTCCCGTCTTAGCCCATGAAAGCCACTGGGTCATTTTGGGCCAATTACCAGGGGACTGGGAGTTGTGGACCTTTCTTACCCCATGGAAGCCACCTGGGTGAATTTGGGCCAATTACCAGGAGACTGAGAGTTCTAGACCTGTCTTAGCCCATGAAAGCCACTGGGTCATTTTGGGCCAATTACCAGGAGACTGAGAGTTCTAGTCCCGTATTAGCCCATGAAAGCCACTGGGTCATTTTGGGCCAATTACCAGGAGACTGGGATTTCTAGTGCCGTCTTAGGCCATGAAAGCCACTGGGTCATTTTGGGCCAATTACCAGGAGACTGAGAGTTCTAGACCCGTCGTAGCCCACGAAAGCCACTGGGTCATTTTGGGCCAATTACCAGGAGACTGGGAATTCAGTCCCGTCTTAGGCCATGAAAGCCACTGGGTCATTTTGGGCCAATTACCAAGAGACTGAGAGTTCTAGTAGCATCTTAGCCGAAGAAAGCCACCAGGGTCATTTTGGGCCAATTACCAGGAGACTGGGATTTCTAGTGCCGTCTCAGGCCATGAAAGCCACTGGGTCATTTTGGGCCAATTACCAGGAGACTGGTATTTCTAGTGCCGTCTTAGCCCATGAAAGCCACTGGGTCATTTTGGGCCAATTACCAAGAGACTGGCAGTTCTAGTGCCGTCTTAGCCCATGAAAGCCACTGGGTCATTTTGGGTCAATTACCAGGAGTCTGAGAGTTCTAGACTTTTCTTACCCATGAAAGCCGCATGGGTGACTTTGGGCCAATTACCAGGAGACTGGGACTTCTACACCTGTCTTAGCCCATAAAAGCCACTGGGTCATTTTGGGCCAATTACCAGGAGACTAGGAATTCTAGTCCCATCTTAGCCCATGAAAGCCACAGGGTCATTTTGGGCCAATTACCAAGAAACTGGGAGTTCTATTCCTGTCTTAGCCGATGAAAACCACTGGGTCATTTTGGGCCAATTACCAGGAGACTGAGAGTTCGAGTCCCGTCTTAGCCCATTAAAGCCACTGGGTCATTTGGGGCCAATTACCAGGAGACTGAGAGTTCTAGTCCCGTCTTAACCCATGAAAGCCACCTGGATGACTTTGGGCCAATTACCAGGAGACTGGGAGTTCTATACCTGTCTTAGCCCATAAAAGCCACTGGGTCATTTTGGGCCAATTACCAGGAGATTGGGAATTCAGTCCCGTATTAGCCCATGAAAGCCACTGGGTCATTTTGGGCCAATTACCAGGAGACTGAGAGTTCTAGTATCATCTTAGCCGAAGAAAGCCACCAGGGTCATTTTGGGCCAATTACCAGGAGACTGGGATTTCTAGTGCCGTCTTAGCCCATGAAAGACACTGGGTCATTTTGTGCCAATTACCAGGAGACTGGTATTTCTAGTGCCGTCTTAGCCCATGAAAGCCACTGGATCATTTTGGGCCAATTACCAGGAGACTGAGAGTTCCAGTCCCGTCTTAGCCCATGAAAGCCACTGGGTCATTTTGGGCCAATTACCAGGAGACTAGGAATTCTAGTCCCATCTTAGCCCATGAAAGCCACTGGGTCATCTTGGGCCAATTACCAGGACACTGAGAGTTCTAGTCCCGTTTTAGCCCATGAAAGCCACTGGGTCATTTTGGGCCAATTACCAGGAGACTGAGAGTTCTAGTCCCGTCTTAGCCCATTAAAGCCACTGGGTCATTTGGGGCCAATTACCAGGAGACTGAGAGTTCTAGTCCCGTCTCAACCCATGAAAGCCACCTGGGTGACTTGGGCCAATTACCAAGAGATTGGGAGTTCTAGACCCCTCTTAGCCCATGAAAGCCACTGGGTCATTTTGGGCCAATTACCAGGAGACTGGGAGTTCTAGAACCGTCTTTTCCCATAAAAGCCATTGGGTCATTTTGGGCCAATTACCAGGGGACTGGGAGTTGTGGACCTTTCTTACCCCATGGAAGCCACCTGGGTGAATTTGGGCCAATTACCAGGAGACTGAGAGTTCTAGACCCGTCTTAGCCCATGAAAGCCACTGGGTCATTTTGGGCCAATTACCAGGAGACTGAGAGTTCTAGACCCGTCGTAGCCCACGAAAGCCACTGGGTCATTTTGGGCCAATTACCAGGAGACTGGGAATTCAGTCCCGTCTTAGCCCATGAAAGCCACTGGGTCATTTTGGGCCAATTACCATGAGACTGAGAGTTCTAGTAGCATCTTAGCCGAAGAAAGCCACCAGGGTCATTTTGGGCCAATTACCAGGAGACTGGGATTTCTAGTGCCGTCTCAGGCCTTGAAAGCCACTGGGTCATTTTGGGCCAATTACCAGGAGACTGGTATTTCTAGTACCGTCTTAGCCCATGAAAGCCACTGGGTCATTTTGGGTCAATTACCAGGAGTCTGAGAGTTCTACACCTGTCTTAGCCCATAAAAGCCACTGGGTCATTTTGGGCCAATTACCAGGAGACTAGGAATTCTAGTCCCAATTTAGCCCATGAAAGCCACAGGGTCATTTTGGGCCAATTACCAAGAAACTGGGAGTTCTATTCCTGTCTTAGCCGATGAAAACCACTGGGTCATTTTGGGCCAATTACCAGGAGTCTGAGAGTTCTAGACTTTTCTTACCCATGAAAGCCGCATGGTTGACTTTGGGCCAATTACCAGGAGACTGGGAGTTCTACACCTGTCTTAGCCCATAAAAGCCACTGGGTCATTTTGGGCCAATTACCAGGAGACTAGGAATTCTAGTCCCATCTTAGCCCATGAAAGCCACAGGGTCATTTTGGGCCAATTACCAAGAAACTGGGAGTTCTATTCCTGTCTTAGCCGATGAAAGCCACTGGGTCATTTTGCGCCAATTACCAGGAGACTGAGAGTTCTAGTCCCGTCTTAGCCCATTAAAGCCACTGGGTCATTTTGGGCCAATTACCAGGAGACTGAGAGTCCTAGACCTGTCTTACCCATGAAAACCACTGGGTCATTTTGGGCCAATTACCAGGAGACTGGGAGTTCTAGAACCGTCTTTACCCATAAAAGCCACGGGGTCATTTTGGGCCAATTACCAGGAGACTGGGATTTCTAGTGCCGTCTTAGGCCATGAAAGCCACTGGGTCATTTTGGGCCAATTACCAGGAGACTGAGAGTTCTAGTCCCATCTGATGCCATGAACAGCTCGGTCATTTTGGGCCAATTTTCAAGAGACTGAGATTTCCAGTCCGCCCTAGCCCATGAAAGCCACTGGGTCATTTTGGGACAATTACCAGGAGACTGGGAGTTCTAGTCCCATTTTAGCCCATGAAAGCCACCTGGGTGACTTTGGGCCAATTACCAAGAGACTCGGAATTCTAGTCCCGTCTTAGCCCAGGAAAGCCACCTGGGTGCCTTTGGGCCAATTACCAGGAGACTGAGAGTTGTATTCCCGTCTTAACCTATAAAAGCCACTGGGTCATTTTGGACAAATTACCAGGAGACTGGGAGTTCTAGACTTTTCTTACCCATGTAGTGCAGTCTTATGCCATGAAAGCCACTGAGTCATTTTGTGCCAATTTCCAGGAGACTGGTATTTCTAGTGCCGTCTTAGGCCATGAAAGCCACTGGATCATTTTTGGCCAATTACCAGGAGACTGAGAGTTCCAGTCCCGTCTTAGCCCATGAAAGCCACTGGGTCATTTTGGGCCAATTACCAGGAGCCTGAGAGTTCTAGACTTTTCTTACCCATGAAAGCCACATGGGTGACTTTGGGCCAATTACCAGGAGACTGGGAGTTCTACACCTGTCTTAGCCCATGAAAGCCACTGGGACATTTTGGGCCAATTACCAGGAGACTGAGAGTTCTAGAACCGTCTTTACCCATAAAAGCCACCTGTGGCCATTGGGCCAATTACCAGGAGACTGAGAGTTCTAGACATTTCTTACCCCATGAAAGCAACCTGGGTGACTTAGGCCAATTACCAGGAGACTGGGAGTTCTACACCTGTCTTAGCCCATAAAAGCCACTGGGTCATTTTGGGCCAATTACCAGGAGACTGAGAGTTCTAGTATCATCTTAGCCGAAGAAAGCCACCAGGGTCATTTTGGGCCAATTACCAGGAGACTGGGATGTCTAGTGCAGTCTTAGGCCATGAAAGCCACTGGGTCATTTTGTGCCAATTACCAGGAGACTGGTATTTCTAGTGCCGTCTTAGCCCATGAAAGCCACTGGATCATTTTGGGCCAATTACCAGGAGACTGAGAGTTCCAGTCCCGTCTTAGCCCATGAAAGCCACTGGGTCATTTTGGGCCAATTACCAGGAGACTAGGAATTCTAGTCCCATCTTAGCCCATGAAAGCCACTGGGTCATCTTGGGCCAATTACCAGGACACTGAGAGTTCTAGTCCCGTCTTAGCCCATGAAAGCCACTGGGTCATTTTGGGCCAATTACCAGGAGACTGAGAGTTTTAGTCCCGTCTTAGCCCATTAAAGCCACTGGGTCATTTTGGGCCAATTACCAGGAGACTGGGATTTCTAGTGCCGTCTCAGGCCATGAAAGCCACTGGGTCATTTTGGGCCAATTACCAGGAGACTGGTATTTCTAGTGCCGTCTTAGCCCATAAAAGCCACTGGGTCATTTGGGGCCAATTACCAGGAGACTAGGAATTCTAGTCCCATCTTTACCCATAAAAGCCACTGGGTCATTTTGGGCCAATTACCAGGGGACTGGGAGTTCCAGTCCCGTCTTAGCCCATGAAAGCCACTGCGTCATTTTCGGCCAATTACCAGGAGACTGGGATTTCTAGTGCCGTCTTAGGCCATGAAAGCCACTGTGTCATTTTGGGCCAATTACCAGGAGACTGAGAGTTCCAGTCCCGTCTTAGCCCATGAAAGCCAATGGGTCATTTTGGGCCAATTACCAGGAGACTGGGATTTCTAGTGCCGTCGTAGGCCATGAAAGCCACTGGGTCATTTTGGGCCATTTACAAGGAGACTGAGTGTTCTAGTCCCATCTTATGCCATGAACACCGCTCGGTCATTTTGGGCCAATTTTCAAGAGACTGAGATTTCTAGTCCGCCCTAGCCCATGAAAGCCACTGGGTCATTTTGGGACAATTACCAGGAGATTGGGAGTTCTAGTCCCATCTTAGCCCATGAAAGCCACCTGGGTGACTTTGGGCCAATTACCAAGAGACTCGGAATTCTAGTCCCGTCTTAGCCGAGGAAAGCCACCTGGGTGCCTTTGGGCCAATTACCAGGAGACTGAGAGTTGTATACCCGTCTTAACCTATAAAAGCCACTGGGTCATTTTGGGACAATTACCAGGAGACTGGGAGTTCTAGTCCCATCTTAGACCATGAAAGCCACCTGGGTGACTTTGGGCCAAACAGCAGGAGACTGAGAGTTTTAGACCTGGCATACCTCATGAAAGCCACCTGGGTGACTTTGGGCCAATTACCAAGAGACTAGGAATTCTAGTCCCGTCTTAGCCCAGGAAAGCCACCTGGGTGCCTTTGGGCCAATCACAAGGAGACTGAGAGTTGTATACCCGTCTTAACCTATAAAAGCCACTGGGTCATTTTGGACAAATTACCAGGAGACTGGGAGTTCTAGACCTGTCTTACCCCATGAAAGCCACCTGGGGCCTTTGAGCCAATTACCAGGAGACTGAGAGTTCTAGACATTTCTTACCCCATGAAAGCCACCTGGATGACTTTGGGCAAATTACCAGGAGACTGGGAGTTCTACACCTGTCTTAGCCCATAAAAGCCACTGGGTCATTTTGGGCCAATTACCAGGAGATTGGGAATTCAGTCCCGTATTAGCCCATGAAAGCCACTGGGTCATTTTGGGCCAATTACCAGGAGACTGAGAGTTCTAGTATCATCTTAGCCGAAGAAAGCCACCAGGGTCATTTTGGGCCAATTACCAGGAGACTGGGATGTCTAGTGCAGTCTTAGGCCATGAAAGCCACTGGGTCATTTTGTGCCAATTACCAGGAGACTGGTATTTCTAGTGCCGTCTTAGCCCATGAAAGCCACTGGATCATTTTGGGCCAATTACCAGGAGACTGAGAGTTCCAGTCCCGTCTTAGCCCATGAAAGCCACTGGGTCATTTTGGGCCAATTACCAGGAGACTGAGAGTCCTAGACCTGTCTTACCCATGAAAACCACTGGGTCATTTTGGGCCAATTACCAGGAGACTGGGAGTTCTAGAACCGTCTTTACCCATAAAAGCCACGGGGTCATTTTGGGCCAATTACCAGGAGACTGGGATTTCTAGTTCCGTCTTAGGCCATGAAAGCCACTGGGTCATTTTGGGCCAATTACCAGGAGACTGAGAGTTCTAGTCCCATCTGATGCCATGAACACCGCTCGGCCATTTTGGGCCAATTTTCAAGAGACTGAGATTTCCAGTCCGCCCTAGCCCATGAAAGCCACTGGGTCATTTTGGGACAATTACCAGGAGACTGGGAGTTCTAGTCCCATTTTAGCCCATGAAAGCCACCTGGGTGACTTTGGGCCAATCAGCAGGAGACTGAGAGTTTTAGACCTGGCATACCTCATGAAAGCCACCTGGGTGACTTTGGGCCAATTACCAAGAGACTCGGAATTCTAGTCCCGTCTTAGCCCAGGAAAGCCACCTGGGTGCCTTTGGGCCAATTACCAGGAGACTGAGAGTTGTATTCCCGTCTTAACCTATAAAAGCCACTGGGTCATTTTGGACAAATTACCAGGAGACTGGGAGTTCTAGACCTGTCTTACCCCATGAAAACCACCTGGGGCCTTTGAGCCAATTACCGGGAGACTGAGAGTTCTAGACATTTCTTACCCCATGAAAGCCACCTGGATGACTTTGGGCAAATTACCAGGAGACTGGGAGTTCTACACCTGTCTTAGCCCATAAAAGCCACTGGGTCATTTTGGGCCAATTACCAGGAGACTGGGAATTCAGTCCCGTATTAGCCCATGAAAGCCACTGGGTCATTTTGGGCCAATTACCAGGAGACTGAGAGTTCTAGTATCATCTTAGCCCATGAAAGCCACTGGGTCATTTTGGGCCAATTACCAGGAGACTGGGATTTCTAGTGCCATCTTAGGCCATGAAAGCCACTGGGTCATTTTGGGCCAATTACCAGGAGCCTGAGAGTTCTAGACTTTTCTTACCCATGAAAGCCACATGGGTGACTTTCGGCCAATTACCAGGAGACTGGGAGTTCTACACCTGTCTTAGCCCATAAAAGCCACTGGGTCACTTTGGGCCAATTACCAGGAGACTAGGAATTCTAGTCCCATCTTAGCCCATGAAAGCCACTGGGTCATTTTGGGCCAATTACCAGGAGACTGAGAGTTCCAGTCCCGTCTTAACCTATGAAAGCCACTGGGTCATTTTGGGCCAATAACCAGGAGACTGGGATTTCTACTGCCATCTTAGGCCATGAAAGCCACTGGGTCATTTTGGGCCAATTACCAGGAGACTGAGAGTTCTAGTCCCATCTTATGCCATGAACGCCGCTCGGTCATTTTGGGCCAATTACCAGGAGACTGAGAGTTCTAGTCCCGTCTTAGCCCATTAAAGCCACTGGGTCATTTGGGGCCAATTACCAGGAGACTGAGAGTTCTAGTCCCGTCTTAACCCATGAAAGCCACTTGGGTGACTTGGGCCAATTACCAAGAGATTGGGAGTTCTAGACCCCTCTTAGCCCATGAAAGCCACTGGGTCACTTTGGGCCAATTACCAGGAGACTGGGAGTTCTAGAACCGTCTTTTCCCATAAAAGCCATTGGGTCATTTTGGGCCAATTACCAGGGGACTGGGAGTTGTGGACCTTTCTTACCCCATGGAAGCCACCTGGGTGAATTTGGGCCAATTACCAGGAGACTGAGAGTTCTAGACCCGTCTTAGCCCATGAAAGCCACTGAGTCATTTTGGGCCAATTACCAGGAGACTGAGAGTTCTAGACCCGTCTTAGCCCATTAAAGCCACTGGGTCATTTGGGGCCAATTACCAGGAGACTGAGAGTTCTAGTCCCGTCTTAACCCATGAAAGCCACCTGGGTGACTTGGGCCAATTACCAAGAGATTGGGAGTTCTAGACCGCTCTTAGCCCATGAAAGCCACTGGGTCATTTTGGGCCAATTACCAGGAGACTGGGAGTTCTAGAACCGTCTTTACCCATAAAAGCCATTGGGTCATTTTGGGCCAATTACCAGGGGACTGGGAGTTGTGGACCTTTCTTACCCCATGGAAGCCACCTGGGTGAATTTGGGCCAATTACCAGGAGACTGAGAGTTCTAGACCCGTCTTAGCACATGAAAGCCACTGGGTCATTTTGGGCCAATTACCAGGAGACTGAGAGTTCTAGCAGCATCTTAGCCGAAGAAAGCCACCAGGGTCATTTTGGGCCAATTACTCGGAGAATGGGAGTTCTTGTCCCGTATTAGCCCATGAAAGCCACTGGGTCATTTTGGGCCAATTACCAGGAGACTGGGATTTCTAGTGCCGTCTTAGGCCATGAAAGCCACTGGGTCATTTTGGGCCAATTACCAGGAGACTGAGAGTTCTAGACCCGTCGTAGCCCACGAAAGCCACTGGGTCATTTTGGGCCAATTACCAGGAGACTGGGAATTCAGTCCCGTCTTAGCCCATGAAAGCCACTGGGTCATTTTGGGCCAATTACCATGAGACTGAGAGTTCTAGTAGCATCTTAGCCGAAGAAAGCCACCAGGGTCATTTTGGGCCAATTACCAGGAGACTGGGATTTCTAGTGCTGTCTCAGGCCATGAAAGCCACTGGGTCATTTTGTGCCAATTACCAGGAGACTGGTATTTCTAGTGCCGTTTTAGCCCATGAAAGCCACTGGATCATTTTGGGCCAATTACCAGGAGACTGAGAGTTCCAGTCCCGTCTTAGCCCATGAAAGCCACTGGGTCATTTTGGGCCAATTACCAGGAGACTGAGAGTCCTAGACCTGTCTTACCCATGAAAACCACTGGGTCATTTTGGGCCAATTACCAGGAGACTGGGAGTTCTAGAACCGTCTTTACCCATAAAAGCCACGGGGTCATTTTGGGCCAATTACCAGGAGACTGGGATTTCTAGTGCCGTCTTAGGCCATGAAAGCCACTGGGTCATTTTGGGCCAATTACCAGGAGACTGAGAGTTCTAGTCCCATCTGATGCCATGAACACCGCTCGGCCATTTTGGGCCAATTTTCAAGAGACTGAGATTTCCAGTCCGCCCTAGCCCATGAAAGCCACTGGGTCATTTTGGGACAATTACCAGGAGACTGGGAGTTCTAGTCCCATTTTAGCCCATGAAAGCCACCTGGGTGACTTTGGGCCAATCAGCAGGAGACTGAGAGTTTTAGACCTGGCATACCTCATGAAAGCCACCTGGGTGACTTTGGGCCAATTACCAAGAGACTCGGAATTCTAGTCCCGTCTTAGCCCAGGAAAGCCACCTGGGTGCCTTTGGGCCAATTACCAGGAGACTGGGAGTTGTATTCCCGTCTTAACCTATAAAAGCCACTGGGTCATTTTGGACAAATTACCAGGAGACTGGGAGTTCTAGACTTTTCTTACCCATGTAGTGCAGTCTTATGCCATGAAAGCCACTGAGTCATTTTGTGCCAATTTCCAGGAGACTGGTATTTCTAGTGCCGTCTTAGGCCATGAAAGCCACTGGATCATTTTTGGCCAATTACCAGGAGACTGAGAGTTCCAGTCCCGTCTTAGCCCATGAAAGCCACTGGGTCATTTTGGGCCAATTACCAGGAGCCTGAGAGTTCTAGACTTTTCTTACCCATGAAAGCCACATGGGTGACTTTGGGCCAATTACCAGGAGACTGGGAGTTCTACACCTGTCTTAGCCCATGAAAGCCACTGGGACATTTTGGGCCAATTACCAGGAGACTGAGAGTTCTAGAACCGTCTTTACCCATAAAAGCCACCTGTGCCCTTTGAGGCAATTACCAGGAGACTGAGAGTTCTAGACATTTCTTACCCCATGAAAGCCACCTGGGTGACTTTGGGCCAATTACCAAGAGACTAGGAATTCTAGTCCCGTCTTAGCCCAGGAAAGCCACCTGGGTGCCTTTGGGCCAATTACCAGGAGACTGAGAGTTGTATACCCGTCTTAACCTATAAAAGCCACTGGGTCATTTTGGACAAATTACCAGGAGACTGGGAGTTCTAGACCTGTCTTACCCCATGAAAGCCACCTGGGGCCTTTGAGCCAATTACCAGGAGACTGAGAGTTCTAGACATTTCTTACCCCATGAAAGCCACCTGGATGACTTTGGGCAAATTACCAGGAGACTGGGAGTTCTACACCTGTCTTAGCCCATAAAAGCCACTGGGTCATTTTGGGCCAATTACCAGGAGATTGGGAATTCAGTCCCGTATTAGCCCATGAAAGCCACTGGGTCATTTTGGGCCAATTACCAGGAGACTGAGAGTTCTAGTATCATCTTAGCCGAAGAAAGCCACCAGGTTCATTTTGGGCCAATTACCAGGAGACTGGGATGTCTAGTGCAGTCTTAGGCCATGAAAGCCACTGGGTCATTTTGTGCCAATTACCAGGAGACTGGTATTTCTAGTGCCGTCTTAGCCCATGAAAGCCACTGGGTCATTTTGGGCCAATTACCAGGAGACTGAGAGTTCCAGTCCCGTCTTAGCCCATGAAAGCCACTGGGTCATTTTGGGCCAATTACCAGGAGACTAGGAATTCTAGTCCCATCTTAGCCCATGAAAGCCACTGGGTCATCTTGGGCCAATTACCAGGACACTGAGAGTTCTAGTCCCGTCTTAGCCCATGAAAGCCACTGGGTCATTTTGGGCCAATTACCAGGAGACTGAGAGTTCTAGTCCCGTCTTAGCCCATTAAAGCCACTGGGTCATTTGGGGCCAATTACCAGGAGACTGAGAGTTCTAGTCCCGTCTTAACCCATGAAAGCCACCTGAGTGACTTGGGCCAATTACCAAGAGATTGGGAGTTCTAGACCCCTCTTAGCCCATGAAAGCCACTGGGTCATTTTGGGCCAATTACCAGGAGACTGGGAGTTCTAGAACCGTCTTTTCCCATAAAAGCCATTGGGTCATTTTGGGCCAATTACCAGGGGACTGGGAGTTGTGGACCTTTCTTACCCCATGGAAGCCACCTGGGTGAATTTGGGCCAATTACCAGGAGACTGAGAGTTCTAGACCCGTCTTAGCCCATGAAAGCCACTGGGTCATTTTGGGCCAATTACCAGGAGACTGAGAGTTCTAGACCCGTCTTAGCCCATTAAAGCCACTGGGTCATTTGGGGCCAATTACCAGGAGACTGAGAGTTCTAGTCCCGTCTTAACCCATGAAAGCCACCTGGGTGACTTGGGCCAATTACCAAGAGATTGGGAGTTCTAGACCCCTCGTAGCCCATGAAAGCCACTGGGTCATTTTGGGCCAATTACCAGGAGACTGGGAGTTCTAGAACCGTCTTTACCCATAAAAGCCATTGGGTCATTTTGGGCCAATTACCAGGGGACTGGGAGTTGTGGACCTTTCTTACCCCATGGAAGCCACCTGGGTGAATTTGGGCCAATTACCAGGAGACTGAGAGTTCTAGACCCGTCTTAGCCCATGAAAGCCACTGGGTCATTTTGGGCCAATTACCAGGAGACTGAGAGTTCTAGCAGCATCTTAGCCAAAGAAAGCCACCAGGGTCATTTTGGGCCAATTACCCGGAGAATGGGAGTTCTTGTCCCGTATTAGCCCATGAAAGCCACTGGGTCATTTTGGGCCAATTACCAGGAGACTGGGATTTCTAGTGCCGTCTTAGGCCATGAAAGCCACTGGGTCATTTTGGGCCAATTACCAGGAGACTGAGAGTTCTAGACCCGTCGTAGCCCACGAAAGCCACTGGGTCATTTTGGGCCAATTACCAGGAGACTGGGAATTCAGTCCCGTCTTAGCCTATGAAAGCCACTGGGTCATTTTGGGCCAATTACCAGGAGACTGAGAGTTCTAGTAGCATCTTAGCCGAAGAAAGCCACCAGAGTCATTTTGGGCCAATTACCAGGAGACTGGGATTTCTAGTGCCGTCTTAGGCCATGAAAGCCACTGGGTCATTTTGGGCCAATTACCAGGAGACTGGTATTTCTAGTGCCGTCTTAGCCCATGAAAGCCACTGGGTCATTTTGGGTCAATTACCAGGAGTCTGAGTGTTCTAGACTTTTCTTACCCATGAAAGCCGCATGGGTGACTTTGGGCCAATTATCAGGAGACTGGGAGTTCTACACCTGTCTTAGCCCATGAAAGCCACTGGGTCATTTTGGGCCAATTACCAGGAGACTGGGAATTCTAGTCCCAATTTAGCCCATGAAAGCCACAGGGTCATTTTGGGCCAATTACCAAGAAACTGGGAGTTCTATTCCTGTCTTAGCCGATGAAAACCACTGGGTCATTTTGGGCCAATTACCAGGAGTCTGAGAGTTCTAGACTTTTCTTACCCATGAAAGCCGCATGGGTGACTTTGGGCCAATTACCAGGAGACTGGGAGTTCTACACCTGTCTTAGCCCATAAAAGCCACTGGGTCATTTTGGGCCAATTACCAGGAGACTAGGAATTCTAGTCCCATCTTAGCCCATGAAAGCCACAGGGTCATTTTGGGCCAATTACCAAGAAACTGGGAGTTCTATTCCTGTCTTAGCCGATGAAAGCCACTGGGTCATTTTGCGCCAATTACCAGGAGACTGAGAGTTCTAGTCCCGTCTTAGCCCATTAAAGCCACTGGGTCATTTTGGGCCAATTACCAGGAGACTGAGAGTCCTAGACCTGTCTTACCCATGAAAACCACTGGGTCATCTTGGGCCAATTACCAGGAGACTGGGAGTTCTAGAACCGTCTTTACCCATAAAAGCCACGGGGTCATTTTGGGCCAATTACCAGGAGACTGGGATTTCTAGTGCCGTCTTAGGCCATGAAAGCCACTGGGTCATTTTGGGCCAATTACCAGGAGACTGAGAGTTCTAGTCCCATCTGATGCCATGAACACCGCTCGGCCATTTTGGGCCAATTTTCAAGAGACTGAGATTTCCAGTCCGCCCTAGCCCATGAAAGCCACTGGGTCATTTTGGGACAATTACCAGGAGACTGGGAGTTCTAGTCCCATTTTAGCCCATGAAAGCCACCTGGGTGACTTTGGGCCAATCAGCAGGAGACTGAGAGTTTTAGACCTGGCATACCTCATGAAAGCCACCTGGGTGACTTTGGGCCAATTACCAAGAGACTCGGAATTCTAGTCCCGTCTTAGCCCAGGAAAGCCACCTGGGTGCCTTTGGGCCAATTACCAGGAGACTGAGAGTTGTATTCCCGTCTTAACCTATAAAAGCCACTGGGTCATTTTGGACAAATTACCAGGAGACTGGGAGTTCTAGACCTGTCTTACCCCATGAAAACCACCTGGGGCCTTTGAGCCAATTACCGGGAGACTGAGAGTTCTAGACATTTCTTACCCCATGAAAGCCACCTGGATGACTTTGGGCAAATTACCAGGAGACTGGGAGTTCTACACCTGTCTTAGCCCATAAAAGCCACTGGGTCATTTTGGGCCAATTACCAGGAGACTGGGAATTCAGTCCCGTATTAGCCCATGAAAGCCACTGGGTCATTTTGGGCCAATTACCAGGAGACTGAGAGTTCTAGTATCATCTTAGCCCATGAAAGCCACTGGGTCATTTTGGGCCAATTACCAGGAGACTGGGATTTCTAGTGCCGTCTTAGGCCATGAAAGCCACTGGGTCATTTTGGGCCAATTACCAGGAGCCTGAGAGTTCTAGACTTTTCTTACCCATGAAAGCCACATGGGTGACTTTCGGCCAATTACCAGGAGACTGGGAGTTCTACACCTGTCTTAGCCCATAAAAGCCACTGGGTCACTTTGGGCCAATTACCAGGAGACTAGGAATTCTAGTCCCATCTTAGCCCATGAAAGCCACTGGGTCATTTTGGGCCAATTACCAGGAGACTGAGAGTTCCAGTCCCGTCTTAACCTATGAAAGCCACTGGGTCATTTTGGGCCAATAACCAGGAGACTGGGATTTCTACTGCCATCTTAGGCCATGAAAGCCACTGGGTCATTTTGGGCCAATTACCAGGAGACTGAGAGTTCTAGTCCCATCTTATGCCATGAACGCCGCTCGGTCATTTTGGGCCAATTACCAGGAGACTGAGAGTTCTAGTCCCGTCTTAGCCCATTAAAGCCACTGGGTCATTTGGGGCCAATTACCAGGAGACTGAGAGTTCTAGTCCCGTCTTAACCCATGAAAGCCACTTGGGTGACTTGGGCCAATTACCAAGAGATTGGGAGTTCTAGACCCCTCTTAGCCCATGAAAGCCACTGGGTCACTTTGGGCCAATTACCAGGAGACTGGGAGTTCTAGAACCGTCTTTTCCCATAAAAGCCATTGGGTCATTTTGGGCCAATTACCAGGGGACTGGGAGTTGTGGACCTTTCTTACCCCATGGAAGCCACCTGGGTGAATTTGGGCCAATTACCAGGAGACTGAGAGTTCTAGACCCGTCTTAGCCCATGAAAGCCACTGAGTCATTTTGGGCCAATTACCAGGAGACTGAGAGTTCTAGACCCGTCTTAGCCCATTAAAGCCACTGGGTCATTTGGGGCCAATTACCAGGAGACTGAGAGTTCTAGTCCCGTCTTAACCCATGAAAGCCACCTGGGTGACTTGGGCCAATTACCAAGAGATTGGGAGTTCTAGACCGCTCTTAGCCCATGAAAGCCACTGGGTCATTTTGGGCCAATTACCAGGAGACTGGGAGTTCTAGAACCGTCTTTACCCATAAAAGCCATTGGGTCATTTTGGGCCAATTACCAGGGGACTGGGAGTTGTGGACCTTTCTTACCCCATGGAAGCCACCTGGGTGAATTTGGGCCAATTACCAGGAGACTGAGAGTTCTAGACCCGTCTTAGCACATGAAAGCCACTGGGTCATTTTGGGCCAATTACCAGGAGACTGAGAGTTCTAGCAGCATCTTAGCCGAAGAAAGCCACCAGGGTCATTTTGGGCCAATTACCCGGAGAATGGGAGTTCTTGTCCCGTATTAGCCCATGAAAGCCACTGGGTCATTTTGGGCCAATTACCAGGAGACTGGGATTTCTAGTGCCGTCTTAGGCCATGAAAGCCACTGGGTCATTTTGGGCCAATTACCAGGAGACTGAGAGTTCTAGACCCGTCGTAGCCCACGAAAGCCACTGGGTCATTTTGGGCCAATTACCAGGAGACTGGGAATTCAGTCCCGTCTTAGCCCATGAAAGCCACTGGGTCATTTTGGGCCAATTACCATGAGACTGAGAGTTCTAGTAGCATCTTAGCCGAAGAAAGCCACCAGGGTCATTTTGGGCCAATTACCAGGAGACTGGGATTTCTAGTGCTGTCTCAGGCCATGAAAGCCACTGGGTCATTTTGTGCCAATTACCAGGAGACTGGTATTTCTAGTGCCGTTTTAGCCCATGAAAGCCACTGGATCATTTTGGGCCAATTACCAGGAGACTGAGAGTTCCAGTCCCGTCTTAGCCCATGAAAGCCACTGGGTCATTTTGGGCCAATTACCAGGAGACTGAGAGTCCTAGACCTGTCTTACCCATGAAAACCACTGGGTCATTTTGGGCCAATTACCAGGAGACTGGGAGTTCTAGAACCGTCTTTACCCATAAAAGCCACGGGGTCATTTTGGGCCAATTACCAGGAGACTGGGATTTCTAGTGCCGTCTTAGGCCATGAAAGCCACTGGGTCATTTTGGGCCAATTACCAGGAGACTGAGAGTTCTAGTCCCATCTGATGCCATGAACACCGCTCGGCCATTTTGGGCCAATTTTCAAGAGACTGAGATTTCCAGTCCGCCCTAGCCCATGAAAGCCACTGGGTCATTTTGGGACAATTACCAGGAGACTGGGAGTTCTAGTCCCATTTTAGCCCATGAAAGCCACCTGGGTGACTTTGGGCCAATCAGCAGGAGACTGAGAGTTTTAGACCTGGCATACCTCATGAAAGCCACCTGGGTGACTTTGGGCCAATTACCAAGAGACTCGGAATTCTAGTCCCGTCTTAGCCCAGGAAAGCCACCTGGGTGCCTTTGGGCCAATTACCAGGAGACTGGGAGTTGTATTCCCGTCTTAACCTATAAAAGCCACTGGGTCATTTTGGACAAATTACCAGGAGACTGGGAGTTCTAGACTTTTCTTACCCATGTAGTGCAGTCTTATGCCATGAAAGCCACTGAGTCATTTTGTGCCAATTTCCAGGAGACTGGTATTTCTAGTGCCGTCTTAGGCCATGAAAGCCACTGGATCATTTTTGGCCAATTACCAGGAGACTGAGAGTTCCAGTCCCGTCTTAGCCCATGAAAGCCACTGGGTCATTTTGGGCCAATTACCAGGAGCCTGAGAGTTCTAGACTTTTCTTACCCATGAAAGCCACATGGGTGACTTTGGGCCAATTACCAGGAGACTGGGAGTTCTACACCTGTCTTAGCCCATGAAAGCCACTGGGACATTTTGGGCCAATTACCAGGAGACTGAGAGTTCTAGAACCGTCTTTACCCATAAAAGCCACCTGTGCCCTTTGAGGCAATTACCAGGAGACTGAGAGTTCTAGACATTTCTTACCCCATGAAAGCCACCTGGGTGACTTTGGGCCAATTACCAAGAGACTAGGAATTCTAGTCCCGTCTTAGCCCAGGAAAGCCACCTGGGTGCCTTTGGGCCAATTACCAGGAGACTGAGAGTTGTATACCCGTCTTAACCTATAAAAGCCACTGGGTCATTTTGGACAAATTACCAGGAGACTGGGAGTTCTAGACCTGTCTTACCCCATGAAAGCCACCTGGGGCCTTTGAGCCAATTACCAGGAGACTGAGAGTTCTAGACATTTCTTACCCCATGAAAGCCACCTGGATGACTTTGGGCAAATTACCAGGAGACTGGGAGTTCTACACCTGTCTTAGCCCATAAAAGCCACTGGGTCATTTTGGGCCAATTACCAGGAGATTGGGAATTCAGTCCCGTATTAGCCCATGAAAGCCACTGGGTCATTTTGGGCCAATTACCAGGAGACTGAGAGTTCTAGTATCATCTTAGCCGAAGAAAGCCACCAGGTTCATTTTGGGCCAATTACCAGGAGACTGGGATGTCTAGTGCAGTCTTAGGCCATGAAAGCCACTGGGTCATTTTGTGCCAATTACCAGGAGACTGGTATTTCTAGTGCCGTCTTAGCCCATGAAAGCCACTGGGTCATTTTGGGCCAATTACCAGGAGACTGAGAGTTCCAGTCCCGTCTTAGCCCATGAAAGCCACTGGGTCATTTTGGGCCAATTACCAGGAGACTAGGAATTCTAGTCCCATCTTAGCCCATGAAAGCCACTGGGTCATCTTGGGCCAATTACCAGGACACTGAGAGTTCTAGTCCCGTCTTAGCCCATGAAAGCCACTGGGTCATTTTGGGCCAATTACCAGGAGACTGAGAGTTCTAGTCCCGTCTTAGCCCATTAAAGCCACTGGGTCATTTGGGGCCAATTACCAGGAGACTGAGAGTTCTAGTCCCGTCTTAACCCATGAAAGCCACCTGGGTGACTTGGGCCAATTACCAAGAGATTGGGAGTTCTAGACCCCTCTTAGCCCATGAAAGCCACTGGGTCATTTTGGGCCAATTACCAGGAGACTGGGAGTTCTAGAACCGTCTTTTCCCATAAAAGCCATTGGGTCATTTTGGGCCAATTACCAGGGGACTGGGAGTTGTGGACCTTTCTTACCCCATGGAAGCCACCTGGGTGAATTTGGGCCAATTACCAGGAGACTGAGAGTTCTAGACCCGTCTTAGCCCATGAAAGCCACTGGGTCATTTTGGGCCAATTACCAGGAGACTGAGAGTTCTAGACCCGTCTTAGCCCATTAAAGCCACTGGGTCATTTGGGGCCAATTACCAGGAGACTGAGAGTTCTAGTCCCGTCTTAACCCATGAAAGCCACCTGGGTGACTTGGGCCAATTACCAAGAGATTGGGAGTTCTAGACCCCTCGTAGCCCATGAAAGCCACTGGGTCATTTTGGGCCAATTACCAGGAGACTGGGAGTTCTAGAACCGTCTTTACCCATAAAAGCCATTGGGTCATTTTGGGCCAATTACCAGGGGACTGGGAGTTGTGGACCTTTCTTACCCCATGGAAGCCACCTGGGTGAATTTGGGCCAATTACCAGGAGACTGAGAGTTCTAGACCCGTCTTAGCCCATGAAAGCCACTGGGTCATTTTGGGCCAATTACCAGGAGACTGAGAGTTCTAGCAGCATCTTAGCCAAAGAAAGCCACCAGGGTCATTTTGGGCCAATTACCCGGAGAATGGGAGTTCTTGTCCCGTATTAGCCCATGAAAGCCACTGGGTCATTTTGGGCCAATTACCAGGAGACTGGGATTTCTAGTGCCGTCTTAGGCCATGAAAGCCACTGGGTCATTTTGGGCCAATTACCAGGAGACTGAGAGTTCTAGACCCGTCGTAGCCCACGAAAGCCACTGGGTCATTTTGGGCCAATTACCAGGAGACTGGGAATTCAGTCCCGTCTTAGCCTATGAAAGCCACTGGGTCATTTTGGGCCAATTACCAGGAGACTGAGAGTTCTAGTAGCATCTTAGCCGAAGAAAGCCACCAGGGTCATTTTGGGCCAATTACCAGGAGACTGGGATTTCTAGTGCCGTCTTAGGCCATGAAAGCCACTGGGTCATTTTGGGCCAATTACCAGGAGACTGGTATTTCTAGTGCCGTCTTAGCCCATGAAAGCCACTGGGTCATTTTGGGTCAATTACCAGGAGTCTGAGTGTTCTAGACTTTTCTTACCCATGAAAGCCGCATGGGTGACTTTGGGCCAATTATCAGGAGACTGGGAGTTCTACACCTGTCTTAGCCCATGAAAGCCACTGGGTCATTTTGGGCCAATTACCAGGAGACTGGGAATTCTAGTCCCAATTTAGCCCATGAAAGCCACAGGGTCATTTTGGGCCAATTACCAAGAAACTGGGAGTTCTATTCCTGTCTTAGCCGATGAAAACCACTGGGTCATTTTGGGCCAATTACCAGGAGTCTGAGAGTTCTAGACTTTTCTTACCCATGAAAGCCGCATGGGTGACTTTGGGCCAATTACCAGGAGACTGGGAGTTCTACACCTGTCTTAGCCCATAAAAGCCACTGGGTCATTTTGGGCCAATTACCAGGAGACTAGGAATTCTAGTCCCATCTTAGCCCATGAAAGCCACAGGGTCATTTTGGGCCAATTACCAAGAAACTGGGAGTTCTATTCCTGTCTTAGCCGATGAAAGCCACTGGGTCATTTTGCGCCAATTACCAGGAGACTGAGAGTTCTAGTCCCGTCTTAGCCCATTAAAGCCACTGGGTCATTTTGGGCCAATTACCAGGAGACTGAGAGTCCTAGACCTGTCTTACCCATGAAAACCACTGGGTCATCTTGGGCCAATTACCAGGAGACTGGGAGTTCTAGAACCGTCTTTACCCATAAAAGCCACGGGGTCATTTTGGGCCAATTACCAGGAGACTGGGATTTCTAGTGCCGTCTTAGGCCATGAAAGCCACTGGGTCATTTTGGGCCAATTACCAGGAGACTGAGAGTTCTAGTCCCATCTGATGCCATGAACACCGCTCGGTCATTTTGGGCCAATTTTCAAGAGACTGAGATTTCCAGTCCGCCCTAGCCCATGAAAGCCACTGGGTCATTTTGGGACAATTACCAGGAGACTGGGAGTTCTAGTCCCATTTTAGCCCATGAAAGCCACGTGGGTGACTTTGGGCCAATCAGCAGGAGACTGAGAGTTTTAGACCTGGCATACCTCATGAAAGCCACCTGGGTGACTTTGGGCCAATTACCAAGAGACTCGGAATTCTAGTCCCGTCTTAGCCCAGGAAAGCCACCTGGGTGCCTTTGGGCCAATTACCAGGAGACTGA
Organism: Hydrophis major; assembly: GCA_033807585.1. Taxonomy (NCBI): domain Eukaryota; kingdom Metazoa; phylum Chordata; class Lepidosauria; order Squamata; family Elapidae; genus Hydrophis; species Hydrophis major. The sequence continues at coordinate 2,054,531 of CM066343.1, read as the reverse complement.
GAGTTGTATTCCCGTCTTAACCTATAAAAGCCACTGGGTCATTTTGGACAAATTACCAGGAGACTGGGAGTTCTAGACCTGTCTTACCCCATGAAAACCACCTGGGGCCTTTGAGCCAATTACCGGGAGACTGAGAGTTCTAGACATTTCTTACCCCATGAAAGCCACCTGGATGACTTTGGGCAAATTACCAGGAGACTGGGAGTTCTACACCTGTCTTAGCCCATAAAAGCCACTGGGTCATTTTGGGCCAATTACCAGGAGACTGGGAATTCAGTCCCGTATTAGCCCATGAAAGCCACTGGGTCATTTTGGGCCAATTACCAGGAGACTGAGAGTTCTAGTATCATCTTAGCCGAAGAAAGCCACCAGGGTCATTTTGGGCCAATTACCAGGAGACTGGGATGTCTAGTGCAGTCTTAGGCCATGAAAGCCACTGAGTCATTTTGTGCCAATTTCCAGGAGACTGGTATTTCTAGTGCCGTCTTAGGCCATGAAAGCCACTGGATCATTTTGGGCCAATTACCAGGAGACTGAGAGTTCCAGTCCCGTATTAGCCCATGAAAGCCACTGGGTCATTTTGGGCCAATTACCAGGAGACTGAGAGTTCTAGTCCCATCTGATGCCATGAACACCGCTCGGTCATTTTGGGCCAATTTTCAAGAGACTTAGATTTCCAGTCCGCCCTAGCCCATGAAAGCCACTGGGTCATTTTGGGACAATTACCAGGAGACTGGGAGTTCTAGTCCCATTTTAGCCCATGAAAGGCACCTGGGTGACTTTGGGCCAATCAGCAGGAGACTGAGAGTTTTAGACCTGGCATACCTCATGAAAGCCACCTGGGTGACTTTGGGCCAATTACCAAGAGACTCGGAATTCTAGTCCCGTCTTAGCCCAGGAAAGCCACCTGGGTGCCTTTGGGCCAATTACCAGGAGACTGAGAGTTGTATTCCCGTCTTAACCTATAAAAGCCACTGGGTCATTTTGGACAAATTACCAGGAGACTGGGAGTTCTAGACCTGTCTTACCCCATGAAAACCACCTGGGGCCTTTGAGCCAATTACCGGGAGACTGAGAGTTCTAGACATTTCTTACCCCATGAAAGCCACCTGGATGACTTTGGGCAAATTACCAGGAGACTGGGAGTTCTACACCTGTCTTAGCCCATAAAAGCCACTGGGTCATTTTGGGCTAATTACCAGGAGACTGGGAATTCAGTCCCGTATTAGCCCATGAAAGCCACTGGGTCATTTTGGGCCAATTACCAGGAGACTGAGAGTTCTAGTATCATCTTAGCCCATGAAAGCCACTGGGTCATTTTGGGCCAATTACCAGGAGACTGGGATTTCTAGTGCCGTCTTAGGCCATGAAAGCCACTGGGTCATTTTGGGCCAATTACCAGGAGCCTGAGAGTTCTAGACTTTTCTTACCCATGAAAGCCACATGGGTGACTTTCGGCCAATTACCAGGAGACTGGGAGTTCTACACCTGTCTTAGCCCATAAAAGCCACTGGGTCATTTTGGGCCAATTACCAGGAGACTAGGAATTCTAGTCCCATCTTAGCCCATGAAAGCCACTGGGTCATTTTGGGCCAATTACCAGGAGACTGAGAGTTCTAGTCCCATCTTATGCCATGAACGACGCTCGGTCATTTTGGGCCAATTACCAGGAGACTGAGAGTTCTAGTCCCGTCTTAGCCCATTAAAGCCACTGGGTCATTTGGGGCCAATTACCAGGAGACTGAGAGTTCTAGTCCCGTCTTAACCCATGAAAGCCACTTGGGTGACTTGGGCCAATTACCAAGAGATTGGGAGTTCTAGACCCCTCTTAGCCCATGAAAGCCACTGGGTCATTTTGGGCCAATTACCAGGAGACTGGGAGTTCTAGAACCGTCTTTTCCCATAAAAGCCATTGGGTCATTTTGGGCCAATTACCAGGGGACTGGGAGTTGTGGACCTTTCTTACCCCATGGAAGCCACCTGGGTGAATTTGGGCCAATTACCAGGAGACTGAGAGTTCTAGACCCGTCTTAGCCCATGAAAGCCACTGGGTCATTTTGGGCCAATTACCAGGAGACTGAGAGTTCTAGACCCGTCTTAGCCCATTAAAGCCACTGGGTCATTTGGGGCCAATTACCAGGAGACTGAGAGTTCTAGCAGCATCTTAGCCGAAGAAAGCCACCAGGGTCATTTTGGGCCAATTACCCGGAGAATGGGAGTTCTTGTCCCGTATTAGCCCATGAAAGCCACTGGGTCATTTTGGGCCAATTACCAGGAGACTGGGATTTCTAGTGCCGTCTTAGGCCATGAAAGCCACTGGGTCATTTTGGGCCAATTACCAGGAGACTGAGAGTTCTAGACCCGTCGTAGCCCACGAAAGCCACTGGGTCATTTTGGGCCAATTACCAGGAGACTGGGAATTCAGTCCCGTCTTAGCCCATGAAAGCCACTGGGTCATTTTGGGCCAATTACCATGAGACTGAGAGTTCTAGTAGCATCTTAGCCGAAGAAAGCCACCAGGGTCATTTTGGGCCAATTACCAGGAGACTGGGATTTCTAGTGCTGTCTCAGGCCATGAAAGCCACTGGGTCATTTTGGGCCAATTACCAGGAGACTGGTATTTCTAGTGCCGTCTTAGCCCATGAAAGCCACTGGGTCATTTTGGGTCAATTACCAGGAGTCTGAGAGTTCTAGACTTTTCTTACCCATGAAAGCCGCATGGGTGACTTTGGGCCAATTACCAGGAGACTGGGAGTTCTACACCTGTCTTAGCCCATAAAAGCCACTGGGTCATTTTGGGCCAATTACCAGGAGACTAGGAATTCTAGTCCCAATTTAGCCCATGAAAGCCACAGGGTCATTTTGGGCCAATTACCAAGAAACTGGGAGTTCTATTCCTGTCTTAGCCGATGAAAACCACTGGGTCATTTTGGGCCAATTACCAGGAGTCTGAGAGTTCTAGACTTTTCTTACCCATGAAAGCCGCATGGGTGACTTTGGGCCAATTACCAGGAGACTGGGAGTTCTACACCTGTCTTAGCCCATAAAAGCCACTGGGTCATTTTGGGCCAATTACCAGGAGACTAGGAATTCTAGTCCCATCTTAGCCCATGAAAGCCACAGGGTCATTTTGGGCCAATTACCAAGAAACTGGGAGTTCTATTCCTGTCTTAGCCGATGAAAGCCACTGGGTCATTTTGCGCCAATTACCAGGAGACTGAGAGTTCTAGTCCTGTCTTAGCCCATTAAAGCAACTGGGTCATTTTGGGCCAATTACCAGGAGACTGAGAGTCCTAGACCTGTCTTACCCATGAAAACCACTGGGTCATCTTGGGCCAATTACCAGGAGACTGGGAGTTCTAGAACCGTCTTTACCCATAAAAGCCACGGGGTCATTTTGGGCCAATTACCAGGAGACTGGGATTTCTAGTGCCGTCTTAGGCCATGAAAGCCACTGGGTCATTTTGGGCCAATTACCAGGAGACTGAGAGTTCTAGTCCCATCTGATGCCATGAACACCGCTCGGTCATTTTGGGCCAATTTTCAAGAGACTGAGATTTCCAGTCCGCCCTAGCCCATGAAAGCCACTGGGTCATTTTGGGACAATTACCAGGAGACTGGGAGTTCTAGTCCCATTTTAGCCCATGAAAGCCACCTGGGTGACTTTGGGCCAATCAGCAGGAGACTGAGAGTTTTAGACCTGGCATACCTCATGAAAGCCACCTGGGTGACTTTGGGCCAATTACCAAGAGACTCGGAATTCTAGTCCCGTCTTAGCCCAGGAAAGCCACCTGGGTGCCTTTGGGCCAATTACCAGGAGACTGAGAGTTGTATTCCCGTCTTAACCTATAAAAGCCACTGGGTCATTTTGGACAAATTACCAGGAGACTGGGAGTTCTAGACCTGTCTTACCCCATGAAAACCACCTGGGGCCTTTGAGCCAATTACCGGGAGACTGAGAGTTCTAGACATTTCTTACCCCATGAAAGCCACCTGGATGACTTTGGGCAAATTACCAGGAGACTGGGAGTTCTACACCTGTCTTAGCCCATAAAAGCCACTGGGTCATTTTGGGCCAATTACCAGGAGACTGGGAATTCAGTCCCGTATTAGCCCATGAAAGCCACTGGGTCATTTTGGGCCAATTACCAGGAGACTGAGAGTTCTAGTATCATCTTAGCCGAAGAAAGCCACCAGGGTCATTTTGGGCCAATTACCAGGAGACTGGGATGTCTAGTGCAGTCTTAGGCCATGAAAGCCACTGAGTCATTTTGTGCCAATTTCCAGGAGACTGGTATTTCTAGTGCCGTCTTAGGCCATGAAAGCCACTGGATCATTTTGGGCCAATTACCAGGAGACTGAGAGTTCCAGTCCCGTCTTAGCCCATGAAAGCCACTGGGTCATTTTGGGCCAATTACCAGGAGCCTGAGAGTTCTAGACTTTTCTTACCCATGAAAGCCACATGGGTGACTTTGGGCCAATTACCAGGAGACTGGGAGTTCTACACCTGTCTTAGCCCATAAAAGCCACTGGGTCATTTTGGGCCAATTACAAGGAGACTAGGAATTCTAGTCCCATCTTAGCCCATGAAAGCCACTGGGTCATTTTGGGCCAATTACCAGGAGACTGAGAGTTCCAGTCCCGTCTTAACCCATGAAAGCCACTGGGTCATTTTGGGCCAATTACCAGGAGACTGAGAGTTCTAGTCCCATCTTAGCCCATTAAAGCCACTGGGTCATTTGGGGCCAATTACCAGGAGACTGAGAGTTCCAGTCCCGTCTTAACCCATGAAAGCCACCTGGGTGACTTGTGCCAATTACCAAGAGATTGGGAGTTCTAGATCCATCTTAGCCCATGAAAGCCACTGGGACATTTTGGGCCAATTACCAGGAGACTGAGAGTTCTAGACCTGTCTTTCCCATGAAAGCCACTGGGTCATTTTTGGCCAATTACCAGGAGAATGGGAGTTCTAGAACCGTCTTTACCCATAAAAGCCACGGGGTCATTTTGGGCCAATTACCAGGGTACTGGGAGTTGTGGACCTTTCTTACCCCATGGAAGCCACCTGGGTGAATTTGGGCCAATTACCAGGAGACTGGGAGTTCTACACCTGTCTTAGCCCATGAAAGCCACTGGGTCATTTTGGGCCAATTACCAGGAGACTGGGATTTCTAGTGCCGTCTTAGGCCATGAAAGCCACTGGGTCATTTTGGGCCAATTACCAGGAGCCTGAGAGTTCTAGACTTTTCTTACCCATGAAAGCCACATGGGTGACTTTCGGCCAATTACCAGGAGACTGGGAGTTCTACACCTGTCTTAGCCCATAAAAGCCACTGGGTCATTTTGGGCCAATTACCAGGAGACTAGGAATTCTAGTCCCATCTTAGCCCATGAAAGCCACTGGGTCATTTTGGGCCAATTACCAGGAGACTGAGAGTTCCAGTCCCGTCTTAACCTATGAAAGCCAGTGGGTCATTTTGGGCCAATTACCAGGAGACTGGGATTTCTACTGCCATCTTAGGCCATGAAAGCCACTGGGTCATTTTGGGCCAATTACCAGGAGACTGAGAGTTCTAGTCCCATCTTATGCCATGAACGCCGCTCGGTCATTTTGGGCCAATTTTCAGGAGACTGAGATTTCTAGTCCTGTCTTAGCCCATGAAAGCCGCTGGGTGATTCTGGGCCAATTATCAGGAGACTGAGATTTCTAGTCCGTCCTAGCCCATGAAAGCCACTGGGTCATTTTGGGGCAATTACCAGGAGACTGGGAGTTCTAGTGCCGTCTTAGCCCATGAAAGCAACCTGGGTGACTTTGGGCCAATCAGCAGGAGACTGAGAGTTTTAGACCTGCAAACCTCATGAAAGCCACCTGGGTGACTTTGGGCCAATTACCAAGAGACTCGGAATTCTAGTCCCGTCTTAGCCCAGGAAAGCCACCTGGGTGCCTTTGGGCCAATTACCAGGAGACTGAGAGTTGTATACCCGTCTTAACCTATAAAAGCCACGGGGTCATTTTGGACAAATTACCAGGAGACTGGGAGTTCTAGACCTGTCTTACCCCATGAAAGCCATCTGAGGGACTTTGAGCCAATTACCAGGAGACTGGGAGTTCTAGACATTTCTTACCCCATGAAAGCCACCTGGATGACTTTGGGCCAATTACCAGGAGACTGGGAGTTCTACACCTGTCTTAGCCCATAAAAGCCACTGGGTCATTTTGGGCCAATTACCAGGAGACTGGGAATTCAGTCCCGTCTTAGGCCATGAAAGCCACTGGGTCATTTTGGGCCAATTACCAAGAGACTGAGAGTTCTAGTAGCATCTTAGCCGAAGAAAGCCACCAGGGTCATTTTGGGCCAATTACCAGGAGACTGGGATTTCTAGTGCCGTCTCAGGCCATGAAAGCCACTGGGTCATTTTGGGCCAATTACCAGGAGACTGGTATTTCTAGTGCCGTCTTAGCCCATGAAAGCCACTGGGTCATTTTGGTCCAATTACCAGGAGTCTGAGAGTTCTAGACTTTTCTTACCCATGAAAGCCGAATGGGTGACTTTGGGCCAATTACCAGGAGACTGGGAGTTCTACACCTGTCTTAGCCCATAAAAGCCACTGGGTCATTTTGGGCCAATTACCAGGAGACTAGGAATTCTAGTCCCATCTTAGCCCATGAAAGCCACAGGGTCATTTTGGGCCAATTACCAAGAAACTGGGAGTTCTATTCCTGTCTTAGCCGATGAAAGCCACTGGGTCATTTTGCGCCAATTACCAGGAGACTGAGAGTTCTAGTCCCGTCTTAGCCCATTAAAGCCACTGGGTCATTTTGGGCCAATTACCAGGAGACTGAGAGTCCTAGACCTGTCTTACCCATGAAAACCACTGGGTCATTTTGGGCCAATTACCAGGAGACTGGGAGTTCTAGAACCGTCTTTACCCATAAAAGCCACGGGGTCATTTTGGGCCAATTACCAGGAGACTGGGATTTCTAGTGCCGTCTTAGGGCATGAAAGCCACTGGGTCATTTTGGGCCAATTACCAGGAGACTGAGAGTTCTAGTCCCATCTGATGCCATGAACACCGCTCGGTCATTTTGGGCCAATTTTCAAGAGACTGAGATTTCCAGTCCGCCCTAGCCCATGAAAGCCACTGGATCATTTTGGGACAATTACCAGGAGACTGGGAGTTCTAGTCCCATTTTAGCCCATGAAAGCCACCTGGGTGACTTTGGGCCAATCAGCAGGAGACTGAGAGTTTTAGACCTGGCATACCTCATGAAAGCCACCTGGGTGACTTTGGGCCAATTACCAAGAGACTCGGAATTCTAGTCCCGTCTTAGCCCAGGAAAGCCACCTGGGTGCCTTTGGGCCAATTACCAGGAGACTGAGAGTTGTATTCCCGTCTTAACCTATAAAAGCCACTGGGTCATTTTGGACAAATTACCAGGAGACTGGGAGTTCTAGACCTGTCTTACCCCATGAAAACCACCTGGGGCCTTTTAGCCAATTACCGGGAGACTGAGAGTTCTAGACATTTCTTACCCCATGAAAGCCACCTGGATGACTTTGGGCAAATTACCAGGAGACTGGGAGTTCTACACCTGTCTTAGCCCATAAAAGCCACTGGGTCATTTTGGGCCAATTACCAGGAGACTGGGAATTCAGTCCCGTATTAGCCCATGAAAGCCACTGGGTCATTTTGGGCCAATTACCAGGAGACTGAGAGTTCTAGTATCATCTTAGCCGAAGAAAGCCACCAGGGTCATTTTGGGCCAATTACCAGGAGACTGGGATGTCTAGTGCAGTCTTAGGCCATGAAAGCCACTGAGTCATTTTGTGCCAATTTCCAGGAGACTGGTATTTCTAGTGCCGTCTTAGGCCATGAAAGCCACTGGATCATTTTGGGCCAATTACCAGGAGACTGAGAGTTCCAGTCCCGTCTTAGCCCATGAAAGCCACTGGGTCATTTTGGGCCAATTACCAGGAGCCTGAGAGTTCTAGACTTTTCTTACCCATGAAAGCCACATGGGTGACTTTGGGCCAATTACCAGGAGACTGGGAGTTCTACACCTGTCTTAGCCCATAAAAGCCGCTGGGTCATTTTGGGCCAATTACAAGGAGACTAGGAATTCTAGTCCCATCTTAGCCCATGAAAGCCACTGGGTCATTTTGGGCCAATTACCAGGAGACTGAGAGTTCCAGTCCCGTCTTAACCCATGAAAGCCACTGGGTCATTTTGGGCCAATTACCAGGAGACTGGGATTTCTACTGCCGTCTTAGGCCATGAAAGCCACTGGGTCATTTTGGGCCAATTTCCAGGAGACTGAGAGTTCTAGTCCTGTCTTAGCCCATGAAAGCCGCTGGGTGATTCTGGGCCAATTATCAGGAGACTGAGATTTCTAGTCCGTCCTAGCCCATGAAAGCCACTGGGTCATTTTGGGGCAATTACCAGGAGACTGGGAGTTCTAGTGCCGTCTTAGCCCAGGAAAGCCACCTGGGTGCCTTTTGGGCCAATTTCCAGGAGACTGAGAGTTGTATACCCGTCTTAACCTATAAAAGCCACTGGGTCATTTTGGACAAATTACCAGGAGACTGGGAGTTCTAGACCTGTCTTACCCCATGAAAGCCATCTGGGAGACTTTGAGCCAATTACCAGGAGACTGAGAGTTCTAGACATTTCTTACACCATGAAAGCCACCTGGATGACTTTGGGCAAATTACCAGGAGACTGGGAGTTCTACACTTGTCTTAGCCCATAAAAGCCACTGGGTCATTTTGGGCCAATTACCAGGAGACTGGGAATTCAGTCCCGTCTTAGCCCATGAAAGCCATTGGGTCATTTTGGGTCAATTACAAGGAGACTGAGAGTTCTAGTAGCATCTTAGCCGAAGAAAGCCTCCAGGGTCATTTTGGGCCAATTACCACGAGACTGGGATTTCTAGTGCCGTCTTAGGCCATGAAAGCCACTGGGTCATATTTGGCCAATTACCCGGAGAATGGGAGTTCTAGTCCCGTATTAGCCCATGAAAGCCACTGGGTCATTTTGGGCCAATTACCAGGAGACTGGGATTTCTAGTGCCGTCTTAGGCCATGAAAGCCACTGGGACATTTTGGGCCAATTACCAGGAGACTGAGAGTTCTAGACCCGTCGTAGCCCACGAAAGCCATTGGGTCATTTTGGGCCAATTACCAGGAGACTGGGAATTCAGTCCCGTCTTAGCCCATGAAAGCCACTGGGTCATTTTGGGCCAATTACCAAGAGACTGAGAGTTCTAGTAGCATCTTAGCCGAAGAAAGCCACCAGGGTCATTTTGGGCCAATTACCAGGAGACTGGGATTTCTAGTGCCGTCTCAGGCCATGAAAGCCACTGGGTCATTTTGGGCCAATTACCAGGAGACTGGTATTTCTAGTGCCGTCTTAGCCCATGAAAGCCACTGGGTCATTTTGGGCCAATTACCAGGAGACTGGCAGTTCTAGTGCCGTCTTAGCCCATGAAAGCCACTGGGTCATTTTGGGTCAATTACCAGGAGTCTGAGAGTTCTAGACTTTTCTTACCCATGAAAGCCGCATGGGTGACTTTGGGCCAATTACCAGGAGACTGGGAGTTCTACACCTGTCTTAGCCCATAAAAGCCACTGGGTCATTTGGGGCCAATTACCAGGAGACTGAGAGTTCTAGTCCCGTCTTAACCCATGAAAGCAACCTGGGTGACTTAGGCCAATTACCAAGAGATTGGGAGTTCTAGACCCGTCTTAGCCCATGAAAGCCACTGGGACATTTTGGGCCAATTACCAGGAGACTGAGAGTTCTAGAACCGTCTTTACCCATAAAAGCCATGGGGTCATTTTGGGCCAATTACCAGGGGACTGGGAGTTGTGGACCTTTCTTACGCCATGGAAGCCACCTGGGTGAATTTGGGCCAATTACCAGGAGAATTGGAGTTCTACACCTGTCTTAGCCCATGAAAGCCACTGGGTCATATTGGGCCAATTACCCGGAGAATGGGAGTTCTACACCTGTCTTAGGCCATGAAAGCCACTGGGTCATTTTGGGCCAATTACCAGGAGACTGAGAGTTCCAGTCCCGTCTTAGCCTATGAAAACCACTGGGTCATTTTGGGCCAATTACCAGGAGACTGGGAGTTCTAGTGCCGTCTTAGCCCATGAAAGTCACTGGGTTATTTTGGGTCAATTACCAGGAGCCTGAGAGTTCTAGACTTTTCTTACCCATGAAAGCCACTGAGTCATTTTGGGCCAACTACCAGGAGACTGAGTGTTCCAGTCCCGTCTTAGCCCATGAAAGCCACTGGGTCATTTTGGGCCAATTACCAGGAGACTGAGAGTTCTAGTAGCATCTTAGCCGAAGAAAGCCACTGGGTCATTTTGGACAAATTACCAGAAGACTGGGAGTTCTAGACCTGTCTTACCCCATGAAAGCCATCTGGGGGACTTTGAGCCAATTGCCAGGAGACTGAGAGTTCTAGACATTTCTTACCCCATGAAAGCCACCTGGATGACTTTGGGCCAATTACCAGGAGACTGGGAGTTCTATACCTGTCTTAGCCCATAAAAGCCACTGGGTCATTTTGGGCCAATTACCAGGAGACTGGGAATTCAGTCCCGTCTTAGCCCATGAAAGCCACTGGGTCATTTTGGGCCAATTACCATGAGACTGAGAGTTCTAGTAGCATCTTAGCCGAAGAAAGCCACCAGGGTCATTTTGGGCCAATTACCAGGAGACTGGGATTTCTAGTGCCGTCTTAGCCCATGAAAGCCACTGGGTCATTTTGGGCCAATTACCAGGAGACTGGGAGTTCTAGTGCCGTCTTAGCCCATGAAAGCCGCTGGGTCATTTTGGGTCAATTACCAGGAGACTGAGAGTTCTAGACTTTTCTTACCCATGAAAGCCACATGGGTGACTTTGGGCCAATTACCAGGAGACTGGGAGTCCTACACCTGTCTTAGCCCATAAAAGCCACTGTGTCATTTTGGGCCAATTACCAGGAGACTGAGAATTCTAGTCCCGTCTTAACCCATGAAAGCCACCTGGGTGACTTGGGCCAATTACCAAGAGATTGGGAGTTCTAGACCCGTCTTAGCCCATGAAAGCCACTGGGACATTTTGGGCCAATTACCAGGAGACAGAGTTCTAGACCTGTCTTACCCATGAAAGCCACTGGGTCATTTTGGGCCAATTACCAGGAGACTGGAAGTTCTAGAACCGTCTTTACCCATAAAAGCCACTGGGTCATTTTGGGCCAATTACCAGGTGACTGGGAGTTGTGGACCTTTCTTACCCCATGGAAGCCACCTGGGTGAATTTGGGCCAATTACCAGGAGAATGGGAGTCTAGTCCCGTATTAGCCCATGAAAGCCACTGGGTCATTTTGGGCGAATTACCAGGAGACTGGGATTTCTAGTGCCGTCTTAGGCCATGAAAGCCACTGTGTCATTTTGGGCCAATTACCAGGAGACTGAGAGTTCCAGTCCCGTCTTAGCCCATGAAAGCCACTGGGTCATTTTGGGCCAATTACCAGGAGACTGAGTGTTCTAGTCCCATCTTATGCCATGAACACCGCTCGGTCATTTTGGGCCAATTTTCAAGAGACTGAGATTTCTAGTCCGCCCTAGCCCATGAAAGCCACTGGGTCATTTTGGGACAATTACCAGGAGATTGGGAGTTCTAGTCCCATCTTAGCCCATGAAAGCCACCTGGGTGACTTTGGGCCAATCAGCAGGAGACTGAGAGTTTTAGACCTGGCATACCTCATGAAAGCCACCTGGGTGACTTTGGGCCAATTACCAAGAGACTCGGAATTCTAGTCCCGTCTTAGCCGAGGAAAGCCACCTGGGTGCCTTTGGGCCAATTACCAGGAGACTGAGAGTTGTATACCCGTCTTAACCTACAAAAGCCACTGGGTCATTTTGGGACAATTACCAGGAGACTGGGAGTTCTAGTCCCATCTTAACCCATGAAAGCCACCTGGGTGACTTTGGGCCAATCAGCAGGAGACTGAGAGTTTTAGACCTGGCATACCTCATGAAAACCAGCTGGGTGACTTTGGGCCAATTACCAAGAGACTCGGAATTCTAGTCCCGTCTTAGCCCAGGAAAGCCACCTGGGTGCCTTTGGGCCAATTACCAGGAGACTGAGAGTTGTATACCCGTCTTAACCTATAAAAGCCACTTGGTCATTTTGGACAAATTACCAGGAGACTGGGAGTTCTAGACCTGTCTTACCCCATGAAAGCCACCTGGGTGACTTGGGCCAATTACCAAGAGATTGGGAGTTCTAGACCCGTCTTAGCCAATGAAAGCCACTGGGACATTTTGGGCCAATTACCAGGAGACAGAGTTCTAGACCTGTCTTACCCATGAAAGCCACTGGGTCATTTTGGGCCAATTACCAGGAGACTGGAAGTTCTAGAACCGTCTTTACCCATAAAAGCCACTGGGTCATTTTGGGCCAATTACCAGGGGACTGGGAGTTCCAGTCCCGTCTTAGCCCATGAAAGCCACTGGGTCATTTTGGGCCAATTACCAGGAGACTGGGATTTCTAGTGCCGTCTTAGGCCATGAAAGCCACTGTGTCATTTTGGGCCAATTACCAGGAGACTGAGTTCCAGTCCCGTCTTAGCCCATGAAAGCCAATGGGTCATTTTGGGCCAATTACCAGGAGACTGGGATTTCTAGTGCCGTCGTAGGCCATGAAAGCCACTGGGTCATTTTGGGCCAATTACCAGGAGACTGAGTGTTCTAGTCCCATCTTATGCCATGAACACCGCTCGGTCATTTTGGGCCAATTTTCAAGAGACTGAGATTTCTAGTCCGCCCTAGCCCATGAAAGCCACTGGGTCATTTTGGGACAATTACCAGGAGATTGGGAGTTCTAGTCCCATCTTAGCCCATGAAAGCCACCTGGGTGACTTTGGGCCAATCAGCAGGAGACTGAGAGTTTTAGACCTGGCATACCTCATGAAAGCCACCTGGGTGACTTTGGGCCAATTACCAAGAGACTCGGAATTCTAGTCCCGTCTTAGCCGAGGAAAGCCACCTGGGTGCCTTTGGGCCAATTACCAGGAGACTGAGAGTTGTATACCCGTCTTAACCTAAAAAAGCCACTGGGTCATTTTGGGACAATTACCAGGAGACTGGGAGTTCTAGTCCCATCTTAGCCCATGAAAGCCACCTGGGTGACTTTGGGCCAAACAGCAGGAGACTGAGAGTTTTAGACCTGGCATACCTCATGAAAGCCACCTGGGTGACTTTGGGCCAATTACCAAGAGACTAGGAATTCTAGTCCCGTCTTAGCCCAGGAAAGCCACCTGGGTGCCTTTGGGCCAATTACCAGGAGACTGAGAGTTGTATACCCGTCTTAACCTATAAAAGCCACTTGGTCATTTTGGACAAAGTACCAGGAGACTGGGAGTTCTAGACCTGTCTTACCCCATGAAAGCCACCTGGGGCCTTTGAGCCAATTACCAGGAGACTGAGAGTTCTAGACATTTCTTACCCCATGAAAGCCAACTGGATGATTTTGGGCAAATTATCAGGAGACTGGGAGTTCTACACCTGTCTTAGCCCATAAAAGCCACTGGGTCATTTTGGGCCAATTACCAGGAGACTGGGAATTCAGTCCCGTCTTAGCCTATGAAAGCCACTGGGTCATTTTGGGCCAATTACCAGGAGACTGAGAGTTCTAGTATCATCTTAGCCGAAGAAAGCCACCAGGGTCATTTTGGGCCAATTACCAGGAGACTGGGATGTCTAGTGCAGTCTTAGGCCATGAAAGCCACTGGGTCATTTTGTGCCAATTACCAGGAGACTGGGATTTCTAGTGCCGTCTTAGCCCATGAAAGCCACTGGGTCATTTTGGGCCAATTACCAGGAGACTGGCAGTTCTAGTGCCATCTTAGCCCATGAAAGCCACTGGGTCATTTTGGGTCAATTACCAGGAGTCTGAGAGTTCAAGAATTTTCTTACCCATGAAAGCCGCATGGGTGACTTTGGGCCAATTACCAGGAGACTGGGAGTTCTAATGCCGTCTTAGCCCATGAAAGCCACTGGGTCATTTTGGGTCAATTACCAGGAGCCTGAGTGTTCTGGACTTTTCTTACCCATGAAAGCCACATGGGTGACTTTGGGCCAATTACCAGGAGACTGGGAGTTCTACACCTGTCTTAGCCCATAAAAGCCACTGGGTCATTTTGGGCCAATTACCAAGAAACTGGGAGTTCTATTCCTGTGTTAGCCGATGAAAGCCACTGGGTCATTTTGGGCCAATTACCAGGAGACTGAGAGTTCTAGTCCCGTCTTAGCCCATTAAAGCCACTGGGTCATTTTGGGCCAATTACCAGGAGACTGGCAGTTCTAGTGCCGTCTTAGCTTATGAAAGCCACTGGATCATTTTGGGTCAATTACCAGGTGCCTGAGAGTTCTAGACTTTTCTTACCCATGAAAGCCGCATGGGTGACTTTGGGCCAATTACCAGGAGACTGGGAGTTCTAGAACCGTCTTTACCTATAAAAGCCACGGGGTCATTTTGGGCCAATTACCAGGGGACTGGGAGTTGTGGACCTTTCTTACCTCATGGAGGCCACCTGGGTGAATTTGGGCCAATTACCAGGAGACTGGGAGTTCTACACCTGTCTTAGCCCATGAAAGCCACTGGGTCATATTTGGCCAATTACCCGGAGAATGGGAGTTCTAGTCCCGTATTAGCCCATGAAAGCCACTGGGTCATTTTGGGCCAATTACCAGGAGACTGGGATTTCTAGTGCCGTCTTAGGCCATGAAAGCCACTGGGTCATTTTGGGCCAATTACCAGGAGACTGAGAGTTCTAGACCCGTCGTAGCCCACGAAAGCCATTGGGTCATTTTGGGCCAATTACCAGGAGACTGGGAATTCAGTCCCGTCTTAGCCCATGAAAGCCACTGGGTCATTTTGGGCCAATTACCAAGAGACTGAGAGTTCTAGTAGCATCTTAGCCGAAGAAAGCCACCAGGGTCATTTTGGGCCAATTACCAGGAGACTGGGATTTCTAGTGCCGTCTCAGGCCATGAAAGCCACTGGGTCATTTTGGGCCAATTACCAGGAGACTGGTATTTCTAGTGCCGTCTTAGCCCATGAAAGCCACTGGGTCATTTTGGGCCAATTACCAGGAGACTGGCAGTTCTAGTGCCGTCTTAGCCCATGAAAGCCACTGGGTCATTTTGGGTCAATTACCAGGAGTCTGAGAGTTCTAGACTTTTCTTACCCATGAAAGCCGCATGGGTGACTTTGGGCCAATTACCAGGAGACTGGGAGTTCTACACCTGTCTTAGCCCATAAAAGCCACTGGGTCATTTGGGGCCAATTACCAGGAGACTGAGAGTTTTAGTCCCGTCTTAACCCATGAAAGCAACCTGGGTGACTTAGGCCAATTACCAAGAGATTGGGAATTCTAGACCCGTCTTAGCCCATGAAAGCCACTGGGACATTTTGGGCCAATTACCAGGAGACTGAGAGTTCTAGAACCGTCTTTACCCATAAAAGCCATGGGGTCATTTTGGGCCAATTACCAGGGGACTGGGAGTTGTGGACCTTTCTTATGCCATGGAAGCCACCTGGGTGAATTTGGGCCAATTACCAGGAGAATTGGAGTTCTACACCTGTCTTAGCCCATGAAAGCCACTGGGTCATATTGGGCCAATTACCCGGAGAATGGGAGTTCTACACCTGTCTTAGGCCATGAAAGCCACTGGGTCATTTTGGGCCAATTACCAGGAGACTGAGAGTTCCAGTCCCGTCTTAGCCTATGAAAACCACTGGGTCATTTTGGGCCAATTACCAGGAGACTGGGAGTTCTAGTGCCGTCTTAGCCCATGAAAGTCACTGGGTTATTTTGGGTCAATTACCAGGAGCCTGAGAGTTCTAGACTTTTCTTACCCATGAAAGCCGCATGGGTGACTTTGGGCCAATTACCAGGAGAATTGGAGTTCTACACCTGTCTTAGCCCATGAAAGCCACTGGGTCATATTGGGCCAATTACCCGGAGAATGGGAGTTCTACACCTGTCTTAGGCCATGAAAGCCACTGGGTCATTTTGGGCCAATTACCAGGGGACTGGGAGTTGTGGACCTTTCTTACGCCATGGAAGCCACCTGGGTGAATTTGGGCCAATTACCAGGAGAATTGGAGTTCTACACCTGTCTTAGCCCATGAAAGCCACTGGGTCATATTGGGCCAATTACCCGGAGAATGGGAGTTCTACACCTGTCTTAGGCCATGAAAGCCACTGGGTCATTTTGGGCCAATTACCAGGAGACTGAGAGTTCCAGTCCCGCCTTAGCCTATGAAAACCACTGGGTCATTTTGGGCCAATTATCAGGAGACTGGGAGTTCTAGTGCCGTCTTAGCCCATGAAAGTCACTGGGTTATTTTGGGTCAATTACCAGGAGCCTGAGAGTTCTAGACTTTTCTTACCCATGAAAGCCACTGAGTCATTTTGGGCCAACTACCAGGAGACTGAGTGTTCCAGTCCCGTCTTAGCCCATGAAAGCCACTGGGTCATTTTGGGCCAATTACCAGGAGACTGAGAGTTCTAGTAGCATCTTAGCCGAAGAAAGCCACTGGGTCATTTTGGACAAATTACCAGAAGACTGGGAGTTCTAGACCTGTCTTACCCCATGAAAGCCATCTGGGGGACTTTGAGCCAATTACCAGGAGACTGAGAGTTCTAGACATTTCTTACCCCATGAAAGCCAACTGGATGACTTTGGGCCAATTACCAGGAGACTGGGAGTTCTATACCTGTCTTAGCCCATAAAAGCCACTGGGTCATTTTGGGCCAATTACCAGGAGACTGGGAATTCAGTCCCGTCTTAGCCCATGAAAGCCACTGGGTCATTTTGGGCCAATTACCATGAGACTGAGAGTTCTAGTAGCATCTTAGCCGAAGAAAGCCACCAGGGTCATTTTGGGCCAATTACCAGGAGACTGGGATTTCTAGTGCCGTCTTAGCCCATGAAAGCCACTGGGTCATTTTGGGCCAATTACCAGGAGACTGGGATTTCTAGTGCCGTCTTAGCCCATGAAAGCCGCTGGGTCATTTTGGGTCAATTACCAGGAGACTGAGAGTTCTAGACTTTTCTTACCCATGAAAGCCACATGGGTGACTTTGGGCCAATTACCAGGAGACTGGGAGTCCTACACCTGTCTTAGCCCATAAAAGCCACTGGGTCATTTTGGGCCAATTACCAGGAGACTGAGAATTCTAGTCCCGTCTTAACCCATGAAAGCCACCTGGGTGACTTGGGCCAATTACCAAGAGATTGGGAGTTCTAGACCCGTCTTAGCCCATGAAAGCCACTGGGACATTTTGGGCCAATTACCAGGAGACAGAGTTCTAGACCTGTCTTACCCATGAAAGCCACTGGGTCATTTTGGGCCAATTACCAGGAGACTGGAAGTTCTAGAACCGTCTTTACCCATAAAAGCCACTGGGTCATTTTGGGCCAATTACCAGGGGACTGGGAGTTGTGGACCTTTCTTACCCCATGGAAGCCACCTGGGTGAATTTGGGCCAATTACCAGGAGAATGGGAGTCTAGTCCGGTATTAGCCCATGAAAGCCACTGGGTCATTTTGGGCGAATTACCAGGAGACTGGGATTTCTAGTGCCGTCTTAGGCCATGAAAGCCACTGTGTCATTTTGGGCCAATTACCAGGAGACTGAGAGTTCCAGTCCCGTCTTAGCCCATGAAAGCCACTGGGTCATTTTGGGCCAATTACCAGGAGACTGGGAGTTCTAGTCCCATCTTAGCCCATGAAAGCCACCTGGGTGACTTTGGGCCAAACAGCAGGAGACTGAGAGTTTTAGACCTGGCATACCTCATGAAAGCCACCTGGGTGACTTTGGGCCAATTACCAAGAGACTAGGAATTCTAGTCCCGTCTTAGCCCAGGAAAGCCACCTGGGTGCCTTTGGGCCAATTACCAGGAGACTGAGAGTTGTATACCCGTCTTAACCTATAAAAGCCACTGGGTCATTTTGGACAAATTACCAGGAGACTGGGAGTTCTAGACCTGTCTTACCCCATGAAAGCAACCTGGGGCCTTTGAGCCAATTACCAGGAGACTGAGAGTTCTAGACATTTCTTACCCCATGAAAGCCACCTGGATGACTTTGGGCAAATTACCAGGAGACTGGGAGTTCTACACCTGTCTTAGCCCATAAAAGCCACTGGGTCATTTTGGGCCAATTGCCAGGAGATTGGGAATTCAGTCCCGTATTAGCCCATGAAAGCCACTGGGTCATTTTGGGCCAATTACCAGGAGACTGAGAGTTCTAGTATCATCTTATCCGAAGAAAGCCACCAGGGTCATTTTGGGCCAATTACCAGGAGACTGGGATGTCTAGTGCAGTCTTAGGCCATGAAAGCCACTGGGTCATTTTGTGCCAATTACCAGGAGACTGGTATTTCTAGTGCCGTCTTAGCCCATGAAAGCCACTGGATCATTTTGGGCCAATTACCAGGAGACTGAGAGTTCCAGTCCCGTCTTAGCCCATGAAAGCCACTGGGTCATTTTGGGCCAATTACCAGGAGACTAGGAATTCTAGTCCCATCTTAGCCCATGAAAGCCACTGGGTCATCTTGGGCCAATTACCAGGACACTGAGAGTTCTAGTCCCGTCTTAGCCCATGAAAGCCACCTGGGTGACTTGGGCCAATTACCAAGAGATTGGGAGTTCTAGACCCCTCTTAGCCCATGAAAGCCACTGGGTCATTTTGGGCCAATTACCAGGAGACTGGGAGTTCTAGAACCGTCTTTTCCCATAAAAGCCATTGGGTCATTTTGGGCCAATTACCAGGGGACTGGGAGTTGTGGACCTTTCTTACCCCATGGAAGCCACCTGGGTGAATTTGGGCCAATTACCAGGAGACTGAGAGTTCTAGACCCGTCTTAGCCCATGAAAGCCACTGGGTCATTTTGGGCCAATTACCAGGAGACTGAGAGTTCTACACCTGTCTTAGCCCATAAAAGCCACTGGGTCATTTTGGGCCAATTACCAGGAGACTAGGAATTCTAGTCCCAATTTAGCCCATGAAAGCCACAGGGTCATTTTGGGCCAATTACCAAGAAACTGGGAGTTCTATTCCTGTCTTAGCCGATGAAAACCACTGGGTCATTTTGGGCCAATTACCAGGAGTCTGAGAGTTCTAGACTTTTCTTACCCATGAAAGCCGCATGGGTGACTTTGGGCCAATTACCAGGAGACTGGGAGTTCTACACCTGTCTTAGCCCATAAAAGCCACTGGGTCATTTTGGGCCAATTACCAGGAGACTAGGAGTTCTAGTCCCATCTTAGCCCATGAAAGCCACAGGGTCATTTTGGGCCAATTACCAAGAAACTGGGAGTTCTATTCCTGTCTTAGCCGATGAAAGCCACTGGGTAATTTTGCGCCAATTACCAGGAGACTGAGAGTTCTAGTCCCGTCTTAGCCCATTAAAGCCACTGGGTCATTTTGGGCCAATTACCAGGAGACTGAGAGTCCTAGACCTGTCTTACCCATGAAAACCACTGGGTCATTTTGGGCCAATTACCAGGAGACTGGGAGTTCTAGAACCGTCTTTACCCATAAAAGCCACGGGGTCATTTTGGGCCAATTACCAGGAGACTGGGATTTCTAGTGCCGTCTTAGGCCATGAAAGCCACTGGGTCATTTTGGGCCAATTACCAGGAGACTGAGAGTTCTAGTCCCATCTGATGCCATGAACACCGCTCGGTCATTTTGGGCCAATTTTCAAGAGACTGAGATTTCCAGTCCGCCCTAGCCCATGAAAGCTACTGGGTCATTTTGGGACAATTACCAGGAGACTGGGAGTTCTAGTCCCATTTTAGCCCATGAAAGCCACCTGGGTGACTTTGGGCCAATCAGCAGGAGACTGAGAGTTTTAGACCTGGCATACCTCATGAAAGCCACCTGGGTGACTTTGGGCCAATTACCAAGAGACTCGGAATTCTAGTCCCGTCTTAGCCCAGGAAAGCCACCTGGGTGCCTTTGGGCCAATTACCAGGAGACTGAGAGTTGTATTCCCGTCTTAACCTATAAAAGCCACTGGGTCATTTTGGACAAATTACCAGGAGACTGGGAGTTCTAGACTTTTCTTACCCATGTAGTGCAGTCTTATGCCATGAAAGCCACTGAGTCATTTTGTGCCAATTTCCAGGAGACTGGTATTTCTAGTGCCGTCTTAGGCCATGAAAGCCACTGGATCATTTTTGGCCAATTACCAGGAGACTGAGAGTTCCAGTCCCGTCTTAGCCCATGAAAGCCACTGGGTCATTTTGGGCCAATTACCAGGAGCCTGAGAGTTCTAGACTTTTCTTACCCATGAAAGCCACATGGGTGACTTTGGGCCAATTACCAGGAGACTGGGAGTTCTACACCTGTCTTAGCCCATGAAAGCCACTGGGACATTTTGGGCCAATTACCAGGAGACTGAGAGTTCTAGAACCGTCTTTACCCATAAAAGCCACCTGTGGCCTTTGAGCCAATTACCAGGAGACTGAGAGTTCTAGACATTTCTTACCCCATAAAAGCCACTGGGTCATTTTGGGCCAATTACCAGGAGATTGGGAATTCAGTCCCGTATAAGCCCATGAAAGCCACTGGGTCATTTTGGGCCAATTACCAGGAGACTGAGAGTTCTAGTATCATCTTAGCCGAAGAAAGCCACCAGGGTCATTTTGGGCCAATTACCAGGAGACTGGGATGTCTAGTGCAGTCTTAGGCCATGAAAGCCACTGGGTCATTTTGTGCCAATTACCAGGAGACTGGTATTTCTAGTGCTGTCTTAGCCCATGAAAGCCACTGGATCATTTTGGGCCAATTACCAGGAGACTGAGAGTTCCAGTCCCGTCTTAGCCCATGAAAGCCACTGGGTCATTTTGGGCCAATTACCAGGAGACTAGGAATTCTAGTCCCATCTTAGCCCATGAAAGCCACTGGGTCATCTTGGGCCAATTACCAGGACACTGAGAGTTCTAGTCCCGTCTTAGCCCATGAAAGCCACTGGGTCATTTTGGGCCAATTACCAGGAGAACTGGGAGTTCTAGAACCGTCTTTACCCATAAAAGCCATTGGGTCATTTTGGGCCAATTACCAGGGGACTGGGAGTTGTGGACCTTTCTTACCCCATGGAAGCCACCTGGGTGAATTTGGGCCAATTACCAGGAGACTGAGAGTTCTAGACCTGTCTTAGCCCCTGAAAGCCACTGGGTCATTTTGGGCCAATTACCAGGAGACTGAGAGTTCTAGTCCCGTATTAGCCCATGAAAGCCACTGGGTCATTTTGGGCCAATTACCAGGAGACTGGGATTTCTAGTGCCGTCTTAGCCCATGAAAGCCACTGGGTCATTTTGGGTCAATTACCAGGAGTCTGAGAGTTCTAGACTTTTCTTACCCATGAAAGCCGCATGGGTGACTTTGGGCCAATTACCAGGAGACTGGGAGTTCTACACCTGTCTTAGCCCATAAAAGCCACTGGGTCATTTTGGGCCAATTACCAGGAGACTAGGAATTCTAGTCCCATCTTAGCCCATGAAAGCCACAAGGTCATTTTGGGCCAATTACCAAGAAACTGGGAGTTCTATTCCTGTCTTAGCCGATGAAAACCACTGGGTCATTTTGGGCCAATTACCAGGAGACTGAGAGTTCGAGTCCCGTCTTAGCCCATTAAAGCCACTGGGTCATTTGGGGCCAATTACCAGGAGACTGAGAGTTCTAGTCCCGTCTTAACCCATGAAAGCAACCTGGGTGACTTAGGCCAATTACCAAGAGATTGGGAGTTCTAGACCCGTCTTAGCCCATGAAAGCCACTGGGACATTTTGGGCCAATTACCAGGAGACTGGGAGTTCTAGAACCATCTTTACCCATAAAAGCCATGGGGTCATTTTGGGCCAATTACCAGGGGACTGGGAGTTGTGGACCTTTCTTACCCCATGGAAGCTACCTGGGTGAATTTGGGCCAATTACCAGGAGAATTGGAGTTCTACACCTGTCTTAGCCCATGAAAGCCACTGGGTCATTTTGGGCCAATTACCCGGAGAATGGGAGTTCTTGTCCCGTATTAGCCCATGAAAGTCACTGGGTCATTTTGGGCCAATTACCAGGAGACTGGGATTTCTAGTGCCGTCTTAGGCCATGAAAGCCACTGGGTCATTTTGGGCCAATTACCAGGAGACTGAGAGTTCTAGACCCGTCGTAGCCCACGAAAGCCACTGGGTCATTTTGGGCCAATTACCAGGAGACTGGGAGTTCTAGTGCCGTCTTAGCCCATGAAAGTCACTGGTTATTTTGGGTCAATTACCAGGAGCCTGAGAGTTCTAGACTTTTCTTACCCATGAAAGCCACTGTGTCATTTTGGGCCAACTACCAGGAGACTGAGTGTTCCAGTCCCGTCTTAGCCCATGAAAGCCACTGGGTCATTTTGGGCCAATTACCAGGAGACTGAGAGTTCTAGTAGCATCTTAGCCGAAGAAAGCCACTGGGTCATTTTGGACAAATTACCAGAAAACTGGGAGTTCTAGACCTGTCTTACCCCATGAAAGCCATCTGGGGGACTTTGAGCCAATTACCAGGAGACTGAGAGTTCTAGACATTTCTTACCCCATGAAAGCCACCTGGATGACTTTGGGCCAATTACCAGGAGACTGGGAGTTCTATACCTGTCTTAGCCCATAAAAGCCACTGGGTCATTTTGGGCCAATTACCAGGAGATTGGGAATTCAGTCCCGTATTAGCCCATGAAAGCCACTGGGTCATTTTGGGCCAATTACCAGGAGACTGAGAGTTCTAGTATCATCTTAGCCGAAGAAAGCCACCAGGGTCATTTTGGGCCAATTACCAGGAGACTGGGATGTCTAGTGCAGTCTTAGGCCATGAAAGCCACTGGGTCATTTTGTGCCAATTACCAGGAGACTGGTATTTCTAGTGCCGTCTTAGCCCATGAAAGC
Organism: Hydrophis major; assembly: GCA_033807585.1. Lineage (NCBI taxonomy): Eukaryota > Metazoa > Chordata > Lepidosauria > Squamata > Elapidae > Hydrophis > Hydrophis major. The sequence continues at coordinate 2,031,537 of CM066343.1, read as the reverse complement.
CACTGGATCATTTTGGGCCAATTACCAGGAGACTGAGAGTTCCAGTCCCGTCTTAGCCCATGAAAGCCACTGGGTCATTTTGGGCCAATTACCAGGAGACTAGGAATTCTAGTCCCATCTTAGCCCATGAAAGCCACTGGGTCATCTTGGGCCAATTACCAGGACACTGAGAGTTCTAGTCCCGTTTTAGCCCATGAAAGCCACTGGGTCATTTTGGGCCAATTACCAGGAGACTGAGAGTTCTAGTCCCGTCTTAGCCCATTAAAGCCACTGGGTCATTTGGGGCCAATTACCAGGAGACTGAGAGTTCTAGTCCCGTCTCAACCCATGAAAGCCACCTGGGTGACTTGGGCCAATTACCAAGAGATTGGGAGTTCTAGACCCCTCTTAGCCCATGAAAGCCACTGGGTCATTTTGGGCCAATTACCAGGAGACTGGGAGTTCTAGAACCGTCTTTTCCCATAAAAGCCATTGGGTCATTTTGGGCCAATTACCAGGGGACTGGGAGTTGTGGACCTTTCTTACCCCATGGAAGCCACCTGGGTGAATTTGGGCCAATTACCAGGAGACTGAGAGTTCTAGACCCGTCTTAGCCCATGAAAGCCACTGGGTCATTTTGGGCCAATTACCAGGAGACTGGGAATTCAGTCCCGTCTTAGGCCATGAAAGCCACTGGGTCATTTTGGGCCAATTACCAAGAGACTGAGAGTTCTAGTAGCATCTTAGCCGAAGAAAGCCACCAGGGTCATTTTGGGCCAATTACCAGGAGACTGGGATTTCTAGTACCGTCTCAGGCCATGAAAGCCACTGGGTCATTTTGGGCCAATTACCAGGAGACTGGTATTTCTAGTGCCGTCTTAGCCCATGAAAGCCACTGGGTCATTTTGGGTCAATTACCAGGAGTCTGAGAGTTCTACACCTGTCTTAGCCCATAAAAGCCACTGGGTCATTTTGGGCCAATTACCAGGAGACTAGGAATTCTAGTCCCAATTTAGCCCATGAAAGCCACAGGGTCATTTTGGGCCAATTACCAAGAAACTGGGAGTTCTATTCCTGTCTTAGCCGATGAAAACCACTGGGTCATTTTGGGCCAATTACCAGGAGTCTGAGAGTTCTAGACTTTTCTTACCCATGAAAGCCGCATGGGTGACTTTGGGCCAATTACCAGGAGACTGGGAGTTCTACACCTGTCTTAGCCCATAAAAGCCACTGGGTCATTTTGGGCCAATTACCAGGAGACTAGGAATTCTAGTCCCATCTTAGCCCATGAAAGCCACAGGGTCATTTTGGGCCAATTACCAAGAAACTGGGAGTTCTATTCCTGTCTTAGCCGATGAAAGCCACTGGGTCATTTTGCGCCAATTACCAGGAGACTGAGAGTTCTAGTCCCGTCTTAGCCCATTAAAGCCATTGGGTCATTTTGGGCCAATTACCAGGAGACTGAGAGTCCTAGACCTGTCTTACCCATGAAAACCACTGGGTCATTTTGGGCCAATTACCAGGAGACTGGGAGTTCTAGAACCGTCTTTACCCATAAAAGCCACGGGGTCATTTTGGGCCAATTACCAGGAGACTGGGATTTCTAGTGCCGTCTTAGGCCATGAAAGCCACTGGGTCATTTTGGGCCAATTACCAGGAGACTGAGAGTTCTAGTCCCATCTGATGCCATGAACACCGCTCGGTCATTTTGGGCCAATTTTCAAGAGACTGAGATTTCCAGTCCGCCCTAGCCCATGAAAGCCACTGGGTCATTTTGGGACAATTACCAGGAGACTGGGAGTTCTAGTCCCATTTTAGCCCATGAAAGCCACCTGGGTGACTTTGGGCCAATTAGCAGGAGACTGAGAGTTTTAGACCTGGCATACCTCATGAAAGCCACCTGGGTGACTTTGGGCCAATTACCAAGAGACTCGGAATTCTAGTCCCGTCTTAGCCCAGGAAAGCCACCTGGGTGCCTTTGGGCCAATTACCAGGAGACTGAGAGTTGTATTCCCGTCTTAACCTATAAAAGCCACTGGGTCATTTTGGACAAATTACCAGGAGACTGGGAGTTCTAGACTTTTCTTACCCATGTAGTGCAGTCTTATGCCATGAAAGCCACTGAGTCATTTTGTGCCAATTTCCAGGAGACTGGTATTTCTAGTGCCGTCTTAGGCCATGAAAGCCACTGGATCATTTTTGGCCAATTACCAGGAGACTGAGAGTTCCAGTCCCGTCTTAGCCCATGAAAGCCACTGGGTCATTTTGGGCCAATTACCAGGAGCCTGAGAGTTCTAGACTTTTCTTACCCATGAAAGCCACATGGGTGACTTTGGGCCAATTACCAGGAGACTGGGAGTTCTACACCTGTCTTAGCCCATGAAAGCCACTGGGACATTTTGGGCCAATTACCAGGAGACTGAGAGTTCTAGACATTTCTTACCCCATGAAAGCAACCTGGGTGACTTAGGCCAATTACCAGGAGACTGGGAGTTCTACACCTGTCTTAGCCCATAAAAGCCACTGGGTCATTGTGGGCCAATTACCAGGAGATTGGGAATTCAGTCCCGTATAAGCCCATGAAAGCCACTGGGTCATTTTGGGCCAATTACCAGGAGACTGAGAGTTCTAGTATCATCTTAGCCGAAGAAAGCCACCAGGGTCATTTTGGGCCAATTACCAGGAGACTGGGATGTCTAGTGCAGTCTTAGGCCATGAAAGCCACTGGGTCATTTTGTGCCAATTACCAGGAGACTGGTATTTCTAGTGCCGTCTTAGCCCATGAAAGCCACTGGATCATTTTGGGCCAATTACCAGGAGACTGAGAGTTCCAGTCCCGTCTTAGCCCATGAAAGCCACTGGGTCATTTTGGGCCAATTACCAGGAGACTAGGAATTCTAGTCCCATCTTAGCCCATGAAAGCCACTGGGTCATCTTGGGCATATTACCAGGACACTGAGAGTTCTAGTCCCGTCTTAGCCCATGAAAGCCACTGGGTCATTTTGGGCCAATTACCAGGAGACTGAGAGTTCTAGTCCCGTCTTAGCCCATTAAAGCCACTGGGTCATTTGGGGCCAATTACCAGGAGACTGAGAGTTCTAGTCCCGTCTTAACCCATGAAAGCCACCTGGGTGACTTGGGCCAATTACCAAGAGATTGGGAGTTCTAGACCCCTCTTAGCCCATGAAAGCCACTGGGTCATTTTGGGCCAATTACCAGGAGAACTGGGAGTTCTAGAACCGTCTTTACCCATAAAAGCCATTGGGTCATTTTGGGCCAATTACCAGGGGACTGGGAGTTGTGGACCTTTCTTACCCCATGGAAGCCACCTGGGTGAATTTGGGCCAATTACCAGGAGACTGAGAGTTCTAGACCTGTCTTAGCCCATGAAAGCCACTGGGTCATTTTGGGCCAATTACCAGGAGACTGAGAGTTCTAGTCCCGTATTAGCCCATGAAAGCCACTGGGTCATTTTGGGCCAATTACCAGGAGACTGGGATTTCTAGTGCCGTCTTAGGCCGTGAAAGCCACTGGGTCATTTTGGGCCAATTACCAGGAGACTGAGAGTTCTAGACCCGTCGTAGCCCACGAAAGCCACTGGGTCATTTTGGGCCAATTACCAGGAGACTGGGAATTCAGTCCCGTCTTAGGCCATGAAAGCCACTGGGTCATTTTGGGCCAATTACCAAGAGACTGAGAGTTCTAGTAGCATCTTAGCCGAAGAAAGCCACCAGGGTCATTTTGGGCCAATTACCAGGAGACTGGGATTTCTAGTGCCGTCTCAGGCCATGAAAGCCACTGGGTCATTTTGGGCCAATTACCAGGAGACTGGTATTTCTAGTGCCGTCTTAGCCCATGAAAGCCACTGGGTCATTTTGGGCCAATTACCAAGAGACTGGCAGTTCTAGTGCCGTCTTAGCCCATGAAAGCCACTGGGTCATTTTGGGTCAATTACCAGGAGTCTGAGAGTTCTAGACTTTTCTTACCCATGAAAGCCGCATGGGTGACTTTGGGCCAATTACCAGGAGACTGGGACTTCTACACCTGTCTTAGCCCATAAAAGCCACTGGGTCATTTTGGGCCAATTACCAGGAGACTAGGAATTCTAGTCCCATCTTAGCCCATGAAAGCCACAGGGTCATTTTGGGCCAATTACCAAGAAACTGGGAGTTCTATTCCTGTCTTAGCCGATGAAAACCACTGGGTCATTTTGGGCCAATTACCAGGAGACTGAGAGTTCGAGTCCCGTCTTAGCCCATTAAAGCCACTGGGTCATTTGGGGCCAATTACCAGGAGACTGAGAGTTCTAGTCCCGTCTTAACCCATGAAAGCAACCTGGGTGACTTAGGCCAATTACCAAGAGATTGGGAGTTCTAGACCCGTCTTAGCCCATGAAAGCCACTGGGACATTTTGGGCCAATTACCAGGAGACTGGGAGTTCTAGAACCGTCTTTACCCATAAAAGCCATGGGGTCATTTTGGGCCAATTACCATGGGACTGGGAGTTGTGGACCTTTCTTACCCCATGGAAGCTACCTGGGTGAATTTGGGCCAATTACCAGGAGAATTGGAGTTCTACACCTGTCTTAGCCCATGAAAGCCACTGGGTCATATTGGGCCAATTACCCGGAGAATGGGAGTTCTAGTCCCGTATTAGCCCATGAAAGCCACTGGGTCATTTTGGGCCAATTACCAGGAGACTGGGATTTCTCATGCCGTCTTAGGCCATGAAAGCCACTGGGTCATTTTGGGCCAATTACCAGGAGACTGAGAGTTCCAGTCCCGTCTTAGCCTATGAAAGCCACTGGGTCATTTTGGGCCAATTACCAGGAGACTGGGAGTTCTAGTGCCGTCTTAGCCCATGAAAGTCACTGGTTATTTTGGGTCAATTACCAGGAGCCTGAGAGTTCTAGACTTTTCTTACCCATGAAAGCCACTGTGTCATTTTGGGCCAACTACCAGGAGACTGAGTGTTCCAGTCCCGTCTTAGCCCATGAAAGCCACTGGGTCATTTTGGGCCAATTACCAGGAGACTGAGAGTTCTAGTAGCATCTTAGCCGAAGAAAGCCACTGGGTCATTTTGGACAAATTACCAGAAGACTGGGAGTTCTAGACCTGTCTTACCCCATGAAAGCCATCTGGGGGACTTTGAGCCAATTACCAGGAGACTGAGAGTTCTAGACATTTCTTACCCCATGAAAGCCACCTGGATGACTTTGGGCCAATTACCAGGAGACTGGGAGTTCTATACCTGTCTTAGCCCATAAAAGCCACTGGGTCATTTTGGGCCAATTACCAGGAGACTGAGAGTTCTAGTATCATCTTAGCCGAAGAAAGCCACCAGGGTCATTTTGGGCCAATTACCAGGAGACTGGGATGTCTAGTGCAGTCTTAGGCCATGAAAGCCACTGGGTCATTTTGTGCCAATTACCAGGAGACTGGTATTTCTAGTGCCGTCTTAGCCCATGAAAGCCACTGGATCATTTTGGGCCAATTACCAGGAGACTGAGAGTTCCAGTCCCGTCTTAGCCCATGAAAGCCACTGGGTCATTTTGGGCCAATTACCAGGAGACTAGGAATTCTAGTCCCATCTTAGCCCATGAAAGCCACTGGGTCATCTTGGGCCAATTACCAGGACACTGAGAGTTCTAGTCCCGTTTTAGCCCATGAAAGCCACTGGGTCATTTTGGGCCAATTACCAGGAGACTGAGAGTTCTAGTCCCGTCTTAGCCCATTAAAGCCACTGGGTCATTTGGGGCCAATTACCAGGAGACTGAGAGTTCTAGTCCCGTCTCAACCCATGAAAGCCACCTGGGTGACTTGGGCCAATTACCAAGAGATTGGGAGTTCTAGACCCCTCTTAGCCCATGAAAGCCACTGGGTCATTTTGGGCCAATTACCAGGAGACTGGGAGTTCTAGAACCGTCTTTTCCCATAAAAGCCATTGGGTCATTTTGGGCCAATTACCAGGGGACTGGGAGTTGTGGACCTTTCTTACCCCATGGAAGCCACCTGGGTGAATTTGGGCCAATTACCAGGAGACTGAGAGTTCTAGACCCGTCTTAGCCCATGAAAGCCACTGGGTCATTTTGGGCCAATTACCAGGAGACTGAGAGTTCTAGACCCGTCTTAGCCCACGAAAGCCACTGGGTCATTTTGGGCCAATTACCAGGAGACTGGGAATTCAGTCCCGTCTTAGCCCATGAAAGCCACTGGGTCATTTTGGGCCAATTACCATGAGACTGAGAGTTCTAGTAGCATCTTAGCCGAAGAAAGCCACCAGGGTCATTTTGGGCCAATTACCAGGAGACTGGGATTTCTAGTGCCGTCTCAGGCCATGAAAGCCACTGGGTCATTTTGGGCCAATTACCAGGAGACTGGTATTTCTAGTGCCGTCTTAGCCCATGAAAGCCACTGGGTCATTTTGGGTCAATTACCAGGAGTCTGAGAGTTCTACACCTGTCTTAGCCCATAAAAGCCACTGGGTCATTTTGGGCCAATTACCAGGAGACTAGGAATTCTAGTCCCAATTTAGCCCATGAAAGCCACAGGGTCATTTTGGGCCAATTACCAAGAAACTGGGAGTTCTATTCCTGTCTTAGCCGATGAAAACCACTGGGTCATTTTGGGCCAATTACCAGGAGACTGAGAGTTCTAGACCCGTCGTAGCCCACGAAAGCCACTGGGTCATTTTGGGCCAATTACCAGGAGACTGGGAATTCAGTCCCGTCTTAGGCCATGAAAGCCACTGGGTCATTTTGGGCCAATTACCAAGAGACTGAGAGTTCTAGTAGCATCTTAGCCGAAGAAAGCCACCAGGGTCATTTTGGGCCAATTACCAGGAGACTGGGATTTCTAGTGCCGTCTCAGGCCATGAAAGCCACTGGGTCATTTTGGGCCAATTACCAGGAGACTGGTATTTCTAGTGCCGTCTTAGCCCATGAAAGCCACTGGGTCATTTTGGGCCAATTACCAAGAGACTGGCAGTTCTAGTGCCGTCTTAGCCCATGAAAGCCACTGGGTCATTTTGGGTCAATTACCAGGAGTCTGAGAGTTCTAGACTTTTCTTACCCATGAAAGCCGCATGGGTGACTTTGGGCCAATTACCAGGAGACTGGGACTTCTACACCTGTCTTAGCCCATAAAAGCCACTGGGTCATTTTGGGCCAATTACCAGGAGACTAGGAATTCTAGTCCCATCTTAGCCCATGAAAGCCACAGGGTCATTTTGGGCCAATTACCAAGAAACTGGGAGTTCTATTCCTGTCTTAGCCGATGAAAACCACTGGGTCATTTTGGGCCAATTACCAGGAGACTGAGAGTTCGAGTCCCGTCTTAGCCCATTAAAGCCACTGGGTCATTTGGGGCCAATTACCAGGAGACTGAGAGTTCTAGTCCCGTCTTAACCCATGAAAGCAACCTGGGTGACTTAGGCCAATTACCAAGAGATTGGGAGTTCTAGACCCGTCTTAGCCCATGAAAGCCACTGGGACATTTTGGGCCAATTACCAGGAGACTGGGAGTTCTAGAACCGTCTTTACCCATAAAAGCCATGGGGTCATTTTGGGCCAATTACCATGGGACTGGGAGTTGTGGACCTTTCTTACCCCATGGAAGCTACCTGGGTGAATTTGGGCCAATTACCAGGAGAATTGGAGTTCTACACCTGTCTTAGCCCATGAAAGCCACTGGGTCATATTGGGCCAATTACCCGGAGAATGGGAGTTCTAGTCCCGTATTAGCCCATGAAAGCCACTGGGTCATTTTGGGCCAATTACCAGGAGACTGGGATTTCTCATGCCGTCTTAGGCCATGAAAGCCACTGGGTCATTTTGGGCCAATTACCAGGAGACTGAGAGTTCCAGTCCCGTCTTAGCCTATGAAAGCCACTGGGTCATTTTGGGCCAATTACCAGGAGACTGGGAGTTCTAGTGCCGTCTTAGCCCATGAAAGTCACTGGTTATTTTGGGTCAATTACCAGGAGCCTGAGAGTTCTAGACTTTTCTTACCCATGAAAGCCACTGTGTCATTTTGGGCCAACTACCAGGAGTCTGAGTGTTCCAGTCCCGTCTTAGCCCATGAAAGCCACTGGGTCATTTTGGGCCAATTACCAGGAGACTGAGAGTTCTAGTAGCATCTTAGCCGAAGAAAGCCACTGGGTCATTTTGGACAAATTACCAGAAGACTGGGAGTTCTAGACCTGTCTTACCCCATGAAAGCCATCTGGGGGACTTTGAGCCAATTACCAGGAGACTGAGAGTTCTAGACATTTCTTACCCCATGAAAGCCACCTGGATGACTTTGGGCCAATTACCAGGAGACTGGGAGTTCTATACCTGTCTTAGCCCATAAAAGCCACTGGGTCATTTTGGGCCAATTACCAGGAGACTGAGAGTTCTAGTATCATCTTAGCCGAAGAAAGCCACCAGGGTCATTTTGGGCCAATTACCAGGAGACTGGGATGTCTAGTGCAGTCTTAGGCCATGAAAGCCACTGGGTCATTTTGTGCCAATTACCAGGAGACTGGTATTTCTAGTGCCGTCTTAGCCCATGAAAGCCACTGGATCATTTTGGGCCAATTACCAGGAGACTGAGAGTTCCAGTCCCGTCTTAGCCCATGAAAGCCACTGGGTCATTTTGGGCCAATTACCAGGAGACTAGGAATTCTAGTCCCATCTTAGCCCATGAAAGCCACTGGGTCATCTTGGGCCAATTACCAGGACACTGAGAGTTCTAGTCCCGTTTTAGCCCATGAAAGCCACTGGGTCATTTTGGGCCAATTACCAGGAGACTGAGAGTTCTAGTCCCGTCTTAGCCCATTAAAGCCACTGGGTCATTTGGGGCCAATTACCAGGAGACTGAGAGTTCTAGTCCCGTCTCAACCCATGAAAGCCACCTGGGTGACTTGGGCCAATTACCAAGAGATTGGGAGTTCTAGACCCCTCTTAGCCCATGAAAGCCACTGGGTCATTTTGGGCCAATTACCAGGAGACTGGGAGTTCTAGAACCGTCTTTTCCCATAAAAGCCATTGGGTCATTTTGGGCCAATTACCAGGGGACTGGGAGTTGTGGACCTTTCTTACCCCATGGAAGCCACCTGGGTGAATTTGGGCCAATTACCAGGAGACTGAGAGTTCTAGACCCGTCTTAGCCCATGAAAGCCACTGGGTCATTTTGGGCCAATTACCAGGAGACTGAGAGTTCTAGACCCGTCTTAGCCCACGAAAGCCACTGGGTCATTTTGGGCCAATTACCAGGAGACTGGGAATTCAGTCCCGTCTTAGCCCATGAAAGCCACTGGGTCATTTTGGGCCAATTACCATGAGACTGAGAGTTCTAGTAGCATCTTAGCCGAAGAAAGCCACCAGGGTCATTTTGGGCCAATTACCAGGAGACTGGGATTTCTAGTGCCGTCTCAGGCCATGAAAGCCACTGGGTCATTTTGGGCCAATTACCAGGAGACTGGTATTTCTAGTGCCGTCTTAGCCCATGAAAGCCACTGGGTCATTTTGGGTCAATTACCAGGAGTCTGAGAGTTCTACACCTGTCTTAGCCCATAAAAGCCACTGGGTCATTTTGGGCCAATTACCAGGAGACTAGGAATTCTAGTCCCAATTTAGCCCATGAAAGCCACAGGGTCATTTTGGGCCAATTACCAAGAAACTGGGAGTTCTATTCCTGTCTTAGCCGATGAAAACCACTGGGTCATTTTGGGCCAATTACAAGGAGTCTGAGAGTTCTAGACTTTTCTTACCCATGAAAGCCGCATGGGTGACTTTGGGCCAATTACCAGGAGACTGGGAGTTCTACACCTGTCTTAGCCCATAAAAGCCACTGGGTCATTTTGGGCCAATTACCAGGAGACTAGGAATTCTAGTCCCATCTTAGCCCATGAAAGCCACAGGGTCATTTTGGGCCAATTACCAAGAAACTGGGAGTTCTATTCCTGTCTTAGCCGATGAAAGCCACTGGGTCATTTTGCGCCAATTACCAGGAGACTGAGAGTTCTAGTCCCGTCTTAGCCCATTAAAGCCATTGGGTCATTTTGGGCCAATTACCAGGAGACTGAGAGTCCTAGACCTGTCTTACCCATGAAAACCACTGGGTCATTTTGGGCCAATTACCAGGAGACTGGGAGTTCTAGAACCGTCTTTACCCATAAAAGCCACGGGGTCATTTTGGGCCAATTACCAGGAGACTGGGATTTCTAGTGCCGTCTTAGGCCATGAAAGCCACTGGGTCATTTTGGGCCAATTACCAGGAGACTGAGAGTTCTAGTCCCATCTGATGCCATGAACACCGCTCGGTCATTTTGGGCCAATTTTCAAGAGACTGAGATTTCCAGTCCGCCCTAGCCCATGAAAGCCACTGGGTCATTTTGGGACAATTACCAGGAGACTGGGAGTTCTAGTCCCATTTTAGCCCATGAAAGCCACCTGGGTGACTTTGGGCCAATTAGCAGGAGACTGAGAGTTTTAGACCTGGCATACCTCATGAAAGCCACCTGGGTGACTTTGGGCCAATTACCAAGAGACTCGGAATTCTAGTCCCGTCTTAGCCCAGGAAAGCCACCTGGGTGCCTTTGGGCCAATTACCAGGAGACTGAGAGTTGTATTCCCGTCTTAACCTATAAAAGCCACTGGGTCATTTTGGACAAATTACCAGGAGACTGGGAGTTCTAGACTTTTCTTACCCATGTAGTGCAGTCTTATGCCATGAAAGCCACTGAGTCATTTTGTGCCAATTTCCAGGAGACTGGTATTTCTAGTGCCGTCTTAGGCCATGAAAGCCACTGGATAATTTTTGGCCAATTACCAGGAGACTGAGAGTTCCAGTCCCGTCTTAGCCCATGAAAGCCACTGGGTCATTTTGGGCCAATTACCAGGAGCCTGAGAGTTCTAGACTTTTCTTACCCATGAAAGCCACATGGGTGACTTTGGGCCAATTACCAGGAGACTGGGAGTTCTACACCTGTCTTAGCCCATGAAAGCCACTGGGACATTTTGGGCCAATTACCAGGAGACTGAGAGTTCTAGACATTTCTTACCCCATGAAAGCAACCTGGGTGACTTAGGCCAATTACCAGGAGACTGGGAGTTCTACACCTGTCTTAGCCCATAAAAGCCACTGGGTCATTGTGGGCCAATTACCAGGAGATTGGGAATTCAGTCCCGTATAAGCCCATGAAAGCCACTGGGTCATTTTGGGCCAATTACCAGGAGACTGAGAGTTCTAGTATCATCTTAGCCGAAGAAAGCCACCAGGGTCATTTTGGGCCAATTACCAGGAGACTGGGATGTCTAGTGCAGTCTTAGGCCATGAAAGCCACTGGGTCATTTTGTGCCAATTACCAGGAGACTGGTATTTCTAGTGCCGTCTTAGCCCATGAAAGCCACTGGATCATTTTGGGCCAATTACCAGGAGACTGAGAGTTCCAGTCCCGTCTTAGCCCATGAAAGCCACTGGGTCATTTTGGGCCAATTACCAGGAGACTAGGAATTCTAGTCCCATCTTAGCCCATGAAAGCCACTGGGTCATCTTGGGCATATTACCAGGACACTGAGAGTTCTAGTCCCGTCTTAGCCCATGAAAGCCACTGGGTCATTTTGGGCCAATTACCAGGAGACTGAGAGTTCTAGTCCCGTCTTAGCCCATTAAAGCCACTGGGTCATTTGGGGCCAATTACCAGGAGACTTAGAGTTCTAGTCCCGTCTTAACCCATGAAAGCCACCTGGGTGACTTGGGCCAATTACCAAGAGATTGGGAGTTCTAGACCCCTCTTAGCCCATGAAAGCCACTGGGTCATTTTGGGCCAATTACCAGGAGAACTGGGAGTTCTAGAACCGTCTTTACCCATAAAAGCCATTGGGTCATTTTGGGCCAATTACCAGGGGACTGGGAGTTGTGGACCTTTCTTACCCCATGGAAGCCACCTGGGTGAATTTGGGCCAATTACCAGGAGACTGAGAGTTCTAGACCTGTCTTAGCCCATGAAAGCCACTGGGTCATTTTGGGCCAATTACCAGGAGACTGAGAGTTCTAGTCCCGTATTAGCCCATGAAAGCCACTGGGTCATTTTGGGCCAATTACCAGGAGACTGGGATTTCTAGTGCCGTCTTAGGCCATGAAAGCCACTGGGTCATTTTGGGCCAATTACCAGGAGACTGAGAGTTCTAGACCCGTCGTAGCCCACGAAAGCCACTGGGTCATTTTGGACCAATTACCAGGAGACTGGGAATTCAGTCCCGTCTTAGGCCATGAAAGCCACTGGGTCATTTTGGGCCAATTACCAAGAGACTGAGAGTTCTAGTAGCATCTTAGCCGAAGAAAGCCACCAGGGTCATTTTGGGCCAATTACCAGGAGACTGGGATTTCTAGTGCCGTCTCAGGCCATGAAAGCCACTGGGTCATTTTGGGCCAATTACCAGGAGACTGGTATTTCTAGTGCCGTCTTAGCCCATGAAAGCCACTGGGTCATTTTGGGTCAATTACCAGGAGTCTGAGAGTTCTAGACTTTTCTTACCCATGAAAGCCGCATGGGTGACTTTGGGCCAATTACCAGGAGACTGGGACTTCTACACCTGTCTTAGCCCATAAAAGCCACTGGGTCATTTTGGGCCAATTACCAGGAGACTAGGAATTCTAGTCCCATCTTAGCCCATGAAAGCCACAGGGTCATTTTGGGCCAATTACCAAGAAACTGGGAGTTCTATTCCTGTCTTAGCCGATGAAAACCACTGGGTCATTTTGGGCCAATTACCAGGAGACTGAGAGTTCGAGTCCCGTCTTAGCCCATTAAAGCCACTGGGTCATTTGGGGCCAATTACCAGGAGACTGAGAGTTCTAGTCCCGTCTTAACCCATGAAAGCAACCTGGGTGACTTAGGCCAATTACCAAGAGATTGGGAGTTCTAGACCCGTCTTAGCCCATGAAAGCCACTGGGACATTTTGGGCCAATTACCAGGAGACTGGGAGTTCTAGAACCGTCTTTACCCATAAAAGCCATGGGGTCATTTTGGGCCAATTACCATGGGACTGGGAGTTGTGGACCTTTCTTACCCCATGGAAGCTACCTGGGTGAATTTGGGCCAATTACCAGGAGAATTGGAGTTCTACACCTGTCTTAGCCCATGAAAGCCACTGGGTCATATTGGGCCAATTACCCGGAGAATGGGAGTTCTAGTCCCGTATTAGCCCATGAAAGCCACTGGGTCATTTTGGGCCAATTACCAGGAGACTGGGATTTCTCATGCCGTCTTAGGCCATGAAAGCCACTGGGTCATTTTGGGCCAATTACCAGGAGACTGAGAGTTCCAGTCCCGTCTTAGCCTATGAAAGCCACTGGGTCATTTTGGGCCAATTACCAGGAGACTGGGAGTTCTAGTGCCGTCTTAGCCCATGAAAGTCACTGGTTATTTTGGGTCAATTACCAGGAGCCTGAGAGTTCTAGACTTTTCTTACCCATGAAAGCCACTGTGTCATTTTGGGCCAACTACCAGGAGACTGAGAGTTCTAGTAGCATCTTAGCCGAAGAAAGCCACTGGGTCATTTTGGACAAATTACCAGAAGACTGGGAGTTCTAGACCTGTCTTACCCCATGAAAGCCATCTGGGGGACTTTGAGCCAATTACCAGGAGACTGAGAGTTCTAGACATTTCTTACCCCATGAAAGCCACCTGGATGACTTTGGGCCAATTACCAGGAGACTGGGAGTTCTATACCTGTCTTAGCCCATAAAAGCCACTGGGTCATTTTGGGCCAATTACCAGGAGATTGGGAATTCAGTCCCGTATTAGCCCATGAAAGCCACTGGGTCATTTTGGGCCAATTACCAGGAGACTGAGAGTTCTAGTATCATCTTAGCCGAAGAAAGCCACCAGGGTCATTTTGGGCCAATTACCAGGAGACTGGGATGTCTAGTGCAGTCTTAGGCCATGAAAGCCACTGGGTCATTTTGGGCCAATTACCAGGAGACTAAGAATTCTAGTCCCATCTTAGCCCATGAAAGCCACAGGGTCATTTTGGGCCAATTACCAAGAAACTGGGAGTTCTATTCCTGTCTTAGCCGATGAAAACCACTGGGTCATTTTGGGCCAATTACCAGGAGACTGAGAGTTCGAGTCCCGTCTTAGCCCATTAAAGCCACTGGGTCATTTGGGGCCAATTACCAGGAGACTGAGAGTTCTAGTCCCGTCTTAACCCATGAAAGCAACCTGGGTGACTTAGGCCAATTACCAAGAGATTGGGAGTTCTAGACCCGTCTTAGCCCATGAAAGCCACTGGGACATTTTGGGCCAATTACCAGGAGACTGGGAGTTCTAGAACCGTCTTTACCCATAAAAGCCATGGGGTCATTTTGGGCTAATTACCAGGGGACTGGGAGTTGTGGACCTTTCTTACCCCATGGAAGCTACCTGGGTGAATTTGGGCCAATTACCAGGAGAATTGGAGTTCTACACCTGTCTTAGCCCATGAAAGCCACTGGGTCATATTGGGCCAATTACCCGGAGAATGGGAGTTCTAGTCCCGTATTAGCCCATGAAAGCCACTGGGTCATTTTGGGCCAATTACCAGGAGACTGGGATTTCTCATGCCATCTTAGGCCATGAAAGCCACTGGGTCATTTTGGGCCAATTACCAGGAGACTGAGAGTTCCAGTCCCGTCTTAGCCTATGAAAGCCACTGGGTCATTTTGGGCCAATTACCAGGAGACTGGGAGTTCTAGTGCCGTCTTAGCCCATGAAAGTCACTGGTTATTTTGGGTCAATTACCAGGAGCCTGAGAGTTCTAGACTTTTCTTACCCATGAAAGCCACTGTGTCATTTTGGGCCAACTACCAGGAGACTGAGTGTTCCAGTCCCGTCTTAGCCCATGAAAGCCACTGGGTCATTTTGGGCCAATTACCAGGAGACTGAGAGTTCTAGTAGCATCTTAGCCGAAGAAAGCCACTGGGTCATTTTGGACAAATTACCAGAAGACTGGGAGTTCTAGACCTGTCTTACCCCATGAAAGCCATCTGGGGGACTTTGAGCCAATTACCAGGAGACTGAGAGTTCTAGACATTTCTTACCCCATGAAAGCCACCTGGATGACTTTGGGCCAATTACCAGGAGACTGGGAGTTCTATACCTGTCTTAGCCCATAAAAGCCACTGGGTCATTTTGGGCCAATTACCAGGAGATTGGGAATTCAGTCCCGTATTAGCCCATGAAAGCCACTGGGTCATTTTGGGCCAATTACCAGGAGACTGAGAGTTCTAGTATCATCTTAGCCGAAGAAAGCCACCAGGGTCATTTTGGGCCAATTACCAGGATACTGGGATGTCTAGTGCAGTCTTAGGCCATGAAAGCCACTGGGTCATTTTGTGCCAATTACCAGGAGACTGGTATTTCTAGTGCCGTCTTAGCCCATGAAAGCCACTGGATCATTTTGGACCAATTACCAGGAGACTGAGAGTTCCAGTCCCGTCTTAGCCCATGAAAGCCACTGGGTCATTTTGGGCCAATTACCAGGAGACTAGGAATTCTAGTCCCATCTTAGCCCATGAAAGCCACTGGGTCATCTTGGGCCAATTACCAGGACACTGAGAGTTCTAGTCCCGTTTTAGCCCATGAAAGCCACTGGGTCATTTTGGGCCAATTACCAGGAGACTGAGAGTTCTAGTCCCGTCTTAGCCCATTAAAGCCACTGGGTCATTTGGGGCCAATTACCAGGAGACGGAGAGTTATAGTCCCGTCTCAACCCATGAAAGCCACCTGGGTGACTTGGGCCAATTACCAAGAGATTGGGAGTTCTAGACCCCTCTTAGCCCATGAAAGCCACTGGGTCATTTTGGGCCAATTACCAGGAGACTGGGAGTTCTAGAACCGTCTTTTCCCATAAAAGCCATTGGGTCATTTTGGGCCAATTACCAGGGGACTGGGAGTTGTGGACCTTTCTTACCCCATGGAAGCCACCTGGGTGAATTTGGGCCAATTACCAGGAGACTGAGAGTTCTAGACCCGTCTTAGCCCATGAAAGCCACTGGGTCATTTTGGGCCAATTACCAGGAGACTGAGAGTTCTAGCAGCATCTTAGCCGAAGAAAGCCACCAGGGTCATTTTGGGCCAATTACCCGGAGAATGGGAGTTCTTTTCCCGTATTAGCCCATGAAAGCCACTGGGTCATTTTGGGCCAATTACCAGGAGACTGGGATTTCTAGTGCCGTCTTAGGCCATGAAAGCCACTGGGTCATTTTGGGCCAATTACCAGGAGACTGAGAGTTCTAGACCCGTCGTAGCCCACGAAAGCCACTGGGTCATTTTGGGCCAATTACCAGGAGACTGGGAATTCAGTCCCGTCTTAGCCCATGAAAGCCACTGGGTCATTTTGGGCCAATTACCAGGAGACTGAGAGTTGTAGTAGCATCTTAGCCGAAGAAAGCCACCAGGGTCATTTTGGGCCAATTACCAGGAGACTGGGATTTCTAGTGCCGTCTCAGGCCATGAAAGCCACTGGGTCATTTTGGGCCAATTACCAGGAGACTGGTATTTCTAGTGCCGTCTTAGCCCATGAAAGCCACTGGGTCATTTTGGGTCAATTACCAGGAGTCTGAGAGTTCTACACCTGTCTTAGCCCATAAAAGCCACTGGGTCATTTTGGGCCAATTACCAGGAGACTAGGAATTCTAGTCCCAATTTAGCCCATGAAAGCCACAGGGTCATTTTGGGCCAATTACCAAGAAACTGGGAGTTCTATTCCTGTCTTAGCCGATGAAAACCACTGGGTCATTTTGGGCCAATTACCAGGAGTCTGAGAGTTCTAGACTTTTCTTACCCTTGAAAGCCGCATGGGTGACTTTGGGCCAATTACCAGGAGACTGGGAGTTCTACACCTGTCTTAGCCCATAAAAGCCACTGGGTCATTTTGGGCCAATTACCAGGAGACTAGGAATTCTAGTCCCATCTTAGCCCATGAAAGCCACAGGTCATTTTGGGCCAATTACCAAGAAACTGGGAGTTCTATTCCTGTCTTAGCCGATGAAAGCCACTGGGTCATTTTGCGCCAATTACCAGGAGACTGAGAGTTCTAGTCCCGTCTTAGCCCATTCAAGCCACTGGGTCATTTTGGGCCAATTACCAGGAGACTGAGAGTCCTAGACCTGTCTTACCCATGAAAACCACTGGGTCATTTTGGGCCAATTACCAGGAGACTGGGAGTTCTAGAACCGTCTTTACCCATAAAAGCCACGGGGTCATTTTGGGCCAATTACCAGGAGACTGGGATTTCTAGTGCCGTCTTAGGCCATGAAAGCCACTGGGTCATTTTGGGCCAATTACCAGGAGACTGAGAGTTCTAGTCCCATCTGATGCCATGAACACCGCTCGGTCATTTTGGGCCAATTTTCAAGAGACTGAGATTTCCAGTCCGCCCTAGCCCATGAAAGCCACTGGGTCATTTTGGGACAATTACCAGGAGACTGGGAGTTCTAGTCCCATTTTAGCCCATGAAAGCCACCTGGGTGACTTTGGGCCAATCAGCAGGAGACTGAGAGTTTTAGACCTGGCATACCTCATGAAAGCCACCTGGGTGACTTTGGGCCAATTACCAAGAGACTTGGAATTCTAGTCCCGTCTTAGCCCAGGAAAGCCACCTGGGTGCCTTTGGGCCAATTACCAGGAGACTGAGAGTTGTATTCCCGTCTTAACCTATAAAAGCCACTGGGTCATTTTGGACAAATTACCAGGAGACTGGGAGTTCTAGACTTTTCTTACCCATGTAGTGCAGTCTTATGCCATGAAAGCCACTGAGTCATTTTGTGCCAATTTCCAGGAGACTGGTATTTCTAGTGCCGTCTTAGGCCATGAAAGCCACTGGATCATTTTTGGCCAATTACCAGGAGACTGAGAGTTCCAGTCCCGTCTTAGCCCATGAAAGCCACTGGGTCATTTTGGGCCAATTACCAGGAGCCTGAGAGTTCTAGACTTTTCTTACCCATGAAAGCCACATGGGTGACTTTGGCCCAATTACCAGGAGACTGGGAGTTCTACACCTGTCTTAGCCCATGAAAGCCACTGGGACATTTTGGGCCAATTACCAGGAGACTGAGAGTTCTAGACATTTCTTACCCCATGAAAGCAACCTGGGTGACTTAGGCCAATTACCAGGAGACTGGGAGTTCTACACCTGTCTTAGCCCATAAAAGCCACTGGGTCATTTTGGGCCAATTACCAGGAGATTGGGAATTCAGTCCCGTATAAGCCCATGAAAGCCACTGGGTCATTTTGGGCCAATTACCAGGAGACTGAGAGTTCTAGTATCATCTTAGCCGAAGAAAGCCACCAGGGTCATTTTGGGCCAATTACCAGGAGACTGGGATGTCTAGTGCAGTCTTAGGCCATGAAAGCCACTGGGTCATTTTGTGCCAATTACCAGGAGACTGGTATTTCTAGTGCCGTCTTAGCCCATGAAAGCCACTGGATCATTTTGGGCCAATTACCAGGAGACTGAGAGTTCCAGTCCCGTCTTAGCCCATGAAATCCACTGGGTCATTTTGGGCCAATTACCAGGAGACTAGGAATTCTAGTCCCATCTTAGCCCATGAAAGCCACTGGGTCATCTTGGGCCAATTACCAGGACACTGAGAGTTCTAGTCCCGTCTTAGCCCATGAAAGCCACTGGGTCATTTTGGGCCAATTACCAGGAGACTGAGAGTTCTAGTCCCGTCTTAGCCCATTAAAGCCACTGGGTCATTTGGGGCCAATTACCAGGAGACTGAGAGTTCTAGTCCCGTCTTAACCCATGAAAGCCACCTGGGTGACTTGGGCCAATTACCAAGAGATTGGGAGTTCTAGACCCCTCTTAGCCCATGAAAGCCACTGGGTCATTTTGGGCCAATTACCAGGAGAACTGGGAGTTCTAGAACCGTCTTTACCCATAAAAGCCATTGGGTCATTTTGGGCCAATTACCAGGGGACTGGGAGTTGTGGACCTTTCTTACCCCATGGAAGCCACCTGGGTGAATTTGGGCCAATTACCAGGAGACTGAGAGTTCTAGACCTGTCTTAGCCCATGAAAGCCACTGGGTCATTTTGGGCCAATTACCAGGAGACTGAGAGTTCTAGTCCCGTATTAGCCCATGAAAGCCACTGGGTCATTTTGGGCCAATTACCAGGAGACTGGGATTTCTAGTGCCGTCTTAGGCCATGAAAGCCACTGGGTCATTTTGGGCCAATTACCAGGAGACTGAGAGTTCTAGACCCGTCGTAGTCCACGAAAGCCACTTGGTCATTTTGGGCCAATTACCAGGAGACTGGGAATTCAGTCCCGTCTTAGGCCATGAAAGCCACTGGTCATATTGGGCCAATTACCAAGAGACTGAGAGTTCTAGTAGCATCTTAGCCGAAGAAAGCCACCAGGGTCATTTTGGGCCAATTACCAGGAGACTGGGATTTCTAGTGCCGTCTCAGGCCATGAAAGCCACTGGGTCATTTTGGGCCAATTACCAGGAGACTGGTATTTCTAGTGCCGTCTTAGCCCATGAAAGCCACTGGGTCATTTTGGGCCAATTACCAGGAGACTGGCAGTTCTAGTGCCGTCTTAGCCCATGAAAGCCACTGGGTAATTTTGGGTCAATTACCAGGAGTCTGAGAGTTCTAGACTTTTCTTACCCATGAAAGCCGCATGGGTGACTTTGGGCCAATTACCAGGAGACTGGGAGTTCTACACCTGTCTTAGCCCATAAAACCCACTGGGTCATTTCGGGCCAATTACCAGGAGACTAGGAATTCTAGTCCCATCTTAGCCCATGAAAGCCACAGGGTCATTTTGGGCCAATTACCAAGAAACTGGGAGTTCTATTCCTGTCTTAGCCGATGAAAACCACTGGGTCATTTTGGGCCAATTACCAGGAGACTGAGAGTTCGAGTCCCGTCTTAGCCCATTAAAGCCACTGGGTCATTTGGGGCCAATTACCAGGAGACTGAGAGTTCTAGTCCCGTCTTAACCCATGAAAGCAACCTGGGTGACTTAGGCCAATTACCAAGAGATTGGGAGTTCTAGACCCGTCTTAGCCCATGAAAGCCACTGGGACATTTTGGGCCAATTACCAGGAGACTGGGAGTTCTAGAACCGTCTTTACCCATAAAAGCCATGGGGTCATTTTGGGCCAATTACCAGGGGACTGGGAGTTGTGGACCTTTCTTACCCCATGGAAGCTACCTGGGTGAATTTGGGCCAATTACCAGGAGAATTGGAGTTCTACACCTGTCTTAGCCCATGAAAGCCACTGGGTCATATTGGGCCAATTACCCGGAGAATGGGAGTTCTAGTCCCGTATTAGCCCATGAAAGCCACTGGGTCATTTTGGGCCAATTACCAGGAGACTGGGATTTCTCATGCCGTCTTAGGCCATGAAAGCCACTGGGTCATTTTGGGCCAATTACCAGGAGACTGAGAGTTCCAGTCCCGTCTTAGCCTATGAAAGCCACTGGGTCATTTTGGGCCAATTACCAGGAGACTGGGAGTTCTAGTGCCGTCTTAGCCCATGAAAGTCACTGGTTATTTTGGGTCAATTACCAGGAGCCTGAGAGTTCTAGACTTTTCTTACCCATGAAAGCCACTGTGTCATTTTGGGCCAACTACCAGGAGACTGAGTGTTCCAGTCCCGTCTTAGCCCATGAAAGCCACTGGGTCATTTTGGGCCAATTACCAGGAGACTGAGAGTTCTAGTAGCATCTTAGCCGAAGAAAGCCACTGGGTCATTTTGGACAAATTACCAGAAGACTGGGAGTTCTAGACCTGTCTTACCCCATGAAAGCCATCTGGGGGACTTTGAGCCAATTACCAGGAGACTGAGAGTTCTAGACATTTCTTACCCCATGAAAGCCACCTGGATGACTTTGGGCCAATTACCAGGAGACTGGGAGTTCTATACCTGTCTTAGCCCATAAAAGCCACTGGGTCATTTTGGGCCAATTACCAGGAGATTGGGAATTCAGTCCCGTATTAGCCCATGAAAGCCACTGGGTCATTTTGGGCCAATTACCAGGAGACTGAGAGTTCTAGTATCATCTTAGCCGAAGAAAGCCACCAGGGTCATTTTGGGCCAATTACCAGGAGACTGGGATGTCTAGTGCAGTCTTAGGCCATGAAAGCCACTGGGTCATTTTGTGCCAATTACCAGGAGACTGGTATTTCTAGTGCCGTCTTAGCCCATGAAAGCCACTGGATCATTTTGGGCCAATTACCAGGAGACTGAGAGTTCCAGTCCCGTCTTAGCCCATGAAAGCCACTGGGTCATTTTGGGCCAATTACCAGGACACTGAGAGTTCTAGTCCCGTTTTAGCCCATGAAAGCCACTGGGTCATCTTGGGCCAATTACCAGGACACTGAGAGTTCTAGTCCCGTTTTAGCCCATGAAAGCCACTGGGTCATTTTGGGCCAATTACCAGGAGACTGAGAGTTCTAGTCCCGTCTTAGCCCATTAAAGCCACTGGGTCATTTGGGGCCAATTACCAGGAGACTGAGAGTTCTAGTCCCGTCTCAACCCATGAAAGCCACCTGGGTGACTTGGGCCAATTACCAAGAGATTGGGAGTTCTAGACCCCTCTTAGCCCATGAAAGCCACTGGGTCATTTTGGGCCAATTACCAGGAGACTGGGAGTTCTAGAACCGTCTTTTCCCATAAAAGCCATTGGGTCATTTTGGGCCAATTACCAGGGGACTGGGAGTTGTGGACCTTTCTTACCCCATGGAAGCCACCTGGGTGAATTTGGGCCAATTACCAGGAGACTGAGAGTTCTAGACCCGTCTTAGCCCATGAAAGCCACTGGGTCATTTGGGCCAATTACCAGGAGACAGAGTTCTAGCAGCATCTTAGCCGAAGAAAGCCACCAGGGTCATTTTGGGCCAATTACCCGGAGAATGGGAGTTCTTGTCCCGTATTAGCCCATGAAAGCCACTGGGTCGCTTTGGGCCAATTACCCGGAGAATGGGAGTTCTAGTCCCGTCTTAGCCCATGAAAGCCACTGGGTCATTTTGGGCCAATTAACAGGCGACTGGGAGTTCTAGACCCAGCCCATGAAAGCCACTGGGTCATTTTGGGCCAATTACCAGGAGACTGGGATTTCTCATGCCGTCTTAGGCCATGAAAGCCACTGGGTCATTTTGGGCCAATTACCAGGAGACTGAGAGTTCCAGTCCCGTCTTAGCCTATGAAAGCCACTGGGTCATTTTGGGCCAATTACCAGGAGACTGGGAGTTCTAGTGCCGTCTTAGCCCATGAAAGTCACTGGTTATTTTGGGTCAATTACCAGGAGCCTGAGAGTTCTAGACTTTTCTTACCCATGAAAGCCACTGTGTCATTTTGGGCCAACTACCAGGAGACTGAGTGTTCCAGTCCCGTCTTAGCCCATGAAAGCCACTGGGTCATTTTGGGCCAATTACCAGGAGACTGAGAGTTCTAGTAGCATCTTAGCCGAAGAAAGCCACTGGGTCATTTTGGACAAATTACCAGAAGACTGGGAGTTCTAGACCTGTCTTACCCCATGAAAGCCATCTGGGGGACTTTGAGCCAATTACCAGGAGACTGAGAGTTCTAGACATTTCTTACCCCATGAAAGCCACCTGGATGACTTTGGGCCAATTACCAGGAGACTGGGAGTTCTATACCTGTCTTAGCCCATAAAAGCCACTGGGTCATTTTGGGCCAATTACCAGGAGATTGGGAATTCAGTCCCGTATTAGCCCATGAAAGCCACTGGGTCATTTTGGGCCAATTACCAGGAGACTGAGAGTTCTAGTATCATCTTAGCCGAAGAAAGCCACCAGGGTCATTTTGGGCCAATTACCAGGAGACTGGGATGTCTAGTGCAGTCTTAGGCCATGAAAGCCACTGGGTCATTTTGGGCCAATTACCAGGAGACTAGGAATTCTAGTCCCATCTTAGCCCATGAAAGCCACAGGGTCATTTTGGGCCAATTACCAAGAAACTGGGAGTTCTATTCCTGTCTTAGCCGATGAAAACCACTGGGTCATTTTGGGCCAATTACCAGGAGACTGAGAGTTCGAGTCCCGTCTTAGCCCATTAAAGCCACTGGGTCATTTGGGGCCAATTACCAGGAGACTGAGAGTTCTAGTCCCGTCTTAACCCATGAAAGCAACCTGGGTGACTTAGGCCAATTACCAAGAGATTGGGAGTTCTAGACCCGTCTTAGCCCATGAAAGCCACTGGGACATTTTGGGCCAATTACCAGGAGACTGGGAGTTCTAGAACCGTCTTTACCCATAAAAGCCATGGGGTCATTTTGGGCCAATTACCAGGGGACTGGGAGTTGTGGACCTTTCTTACCCCATGGAAGCTACCTGGGTGAATTTGGGCCAATTACCAGGAGAATTGGAGTTCTACACCTGTCTTAGCCCATGAAAGCCACTGGGTCATATTGGGCCAATTACCCGGAGAATGGGAGTTCTAGTCCCGTATTAGCCCATGAAAGCCACTGGGTCATTTTGGGCCAATTACCAGGAGACTGGGATTTCTCATGCCGTCTTAGGCCATGAAAGCCACTGGGTCATTTTGGGCCAATTACCAGGAGACTGAGAGTTCCAGTCCCGTCTTAGCCTATGAAAGCCACTGGGTCATTTTGGGCCAATTACCAGGAGACTGGGAGTTCTAGTGCCGTCTTAGCCCATGAAAGTCACTGGTTATTTTGGGTCAATTACCAGGAGCCTGAGAGTTCTAGACTTTTCTTACCCATGAAAGCCACTGTGTCATTTTGGGCCAACTACCAGGAGACTGAGTGTTCCAGTCCCGTCTTAGCCCATGAAAGCCACTGGGTCATTTTGGGCCAATTACCAGGAGACTGAGAGTTCTAGTAGCATCTTAGCCGAAGAAAGCCACTGGGTCATTTTGGACAAATTACCAGAAGACTGGGAGTTCTAGACCTGTCTTACCCCATGAAAGCCATCTGGGGGACTTTGAGCCAATTACCAGGAGACTGAGAGTTCTAGACATTTCTTACCCCATGAAAGCCACCTGGATGACTTTGGGCCAATTACCAGGAGACTGGGAGTTCTATACCTGTCTTAGCCCATAAAAGCCACTGGGTCATTTTGGGCCAATTACCAGGAGATTGGGAATTCAGTCCCGTATTAGCCCATGAAAGCCACTGGGTCATTTTGGGCCAATTACCAGGAGACTGAGAGTTCTAGTATCATCTTAGCCGAAGAAAGCCACCAGGGTCATTTTGGGCCAATTACCAGGAGACTGGGATGTCTAGTGCAGTCTTAGGCCATGAAAGCCACTGGGTCATTTTGGGCCAATTACCAGGAGACTAGGAATTCTAGTCCCATCTTAGCCCATGAAAGCCACAGGGTCATTTTGGGCCAATTACCAAGAAACTGGGAGTTCTATTCCTGTCTTAGCCGATGAAAACCACTGGGTCATTTTGGGCCAATTACCAGGAGACTGAGAGTTCGAGTCCCGTCTTAGCCCATTAAAGCCACTGGGTCATTTGGGGCCAATTACCAGGAGACTGAGAGTTCTAGTCCCGTCTTAACCCATGAAAGCAACCTGGGTGACTTAGGCCAATTACCAAGAGATTGGGAGTTCTAGACCCGTCTTAGCCCATGAAAGCCACTGGGACATTTTGGGCCAATTACCAGGAGACTGCGAGTTCTAGAACCGTCTTTACCCATAAAAGCCATGGGGTCATTTTGGGCCAATTACCAGGGGACTGGGAGTTGTGGACCTTTCTTACCCCATGGAAGCTACCTGGGTGAATTTGGGCCAATTACCAGGAGAATTGGAGTTCTACACCTGTCTTAGCCCATGAAAGCCACTGGGTCATATTGGGCCAATTACCCGGAGAATGGGAGTTCTAGTCCCGTATTAGCCCATGAAAGCCACTGGGTCATTTTGGGCCAATTACCAGGAGACTGGGATTTCTCATGCCGTCTTAGGCCATGAAAGCCACTGGGTCATTTTGGGCCAATTACCAGGAGACTGAGAGTTCCAGTCCCGTCTTAGCCTATGAAAGCCACTGGGTCATTTTGGGCCAATTACCAGGAGACTGGGAGTTCTAGTGCCGTCTTAGCCCATGAAAGTCACTGGTTATTTTGGGTCAATTACCAGGAGCCTGAGAGTTCTAGACTTTTCTTACCCATGAAAGCCACTGTGTCATTTTGGGCCAACTACCAGGAGACTGAGTGTTCCAGTCCCGTCTTAGCCCATGAAAGCCACTGGGTCATTTTGGGCCAATTACCAGGAGACTGAGAGTTCTAGTAGCATCTTAGCCGAAGAAAGCCACTGGGTCATTTTGGACAAATTACCAGAAGACTGGGAGTTCTAGACCTGTCTTACCCCATGAAAGCCATCTGGGGGACTTTGAGCCAATTACCAGGAGACTGAGAGTTCTAGACATTTCTTACCCCATGAAAGCCACCTGGATGACTTTGGGCCAATTACCAGGAGACTGGGAGTTCTATACCTGTCTTAGCCCATAAAAGCCACTGGGTCATTTTGGGCCAATTACCAGGAGATTGGGAATTCAGTCCCGTATTAGCCCATGAAAGCCACTGGGTCATTTTGGGCCAATTACCAGGAGACTGAGAGTTCTAGTATCATCTTAGCCGAAGAAAGCCACCAGGGTCATTTTGGGCCAATTACCAGGATACTGGGATGTCTAGTGCAGTCTTAGGCCATGAAAGTCACTGGGTCATTTTGTGCCAATTACCAGGAGACTGGTATTTCTAGTGCCGTCTTAGCCCATGAAAGCCACTGGATCATTTTGGGCCAATTACCAGGAGACTGAGAGTTCCAGTCCCGTCTTAGCCCATGAAAGCCACTGGGTCATTTTGGGCCAATTACCAGGAGACTAGGAATTCTAGTCCCATCTTAGCCCATGAAAGCCACTGGGTCATCTTGGGCCAATTACCAGGACACTGAGAGTTCTAGTCCCGTTTTAGCCCATGAAAGCCACTGGGTCATTTTGGGCCAATTACCAGGAGACTGAGAGTTCTAGTCCCGTCTTAGCCCATTAAAGCCACTGGGTCATTTGGGGCCAATTACCAGGAGACTGAGAGTTCTAGTCCCGTCTCAACCCATGAAAGCCACCTGGGTGACTTGGGCCAATTACCAAGAGATTGGGAGTTCTAGACCCCTCTTAGCCCATGAAAGCCACTGGGTCATTTTGGGCCAATTACCAGGAGACTGGGAGTTCTAGAACCGTCTTTTCCCATAAAAGCCATTGGGTCATTTTGGGCCAATTACCAGGGGACTGGGAGTTGTGGACCTTTCTTACCCCATGGAAGCCACCTGGGTGAATTTGGGCCAATTACCAGGAGACTGAGAGTTCTAGACCCGTCTTAGCCCATGAAAGCCACTGGGTCATTTTGGGCCAATTACCAGGAGACTGAGAGTTCTAGCAGCATCTTAGCCGAAGAAAGCCACCAGGGTCATTTTGGGCCAATTACCCGGAGAATGGGAGTTCTTGTCCCGTATTAGCCCATGAAAGCCACTGGGTCATTTTGGGCCAATTACCAGGAGACTGGGATTTCTAGTGCCGTCTTAGGCCATGAAAGCCACTGGGTCATTTTGGGCCAATTACCAGGAGACTGAGAGTTCTAGACCCGTCGTAGCCCACGAAAGCCACTGGGTCATTTTGGGCCAATTACCAGGAGACTGGGAATTCAGTCCCGTCTTAGCCCATGAAAGCCACTGGGTCATTTTGGGCCAATTACCAGGAGACTGAGAGTTCTAGTAGCATCTTAGCCGAAGAAAGCCACCAGGGTCATTTTGGGCCAATTACCAGGATACTGGGATTTCTAGTGCCGTCTCAGGCCATGAAAGCCACTGGGTCATTTTGGGCCAATTACCAGGAGACTGGTATTTCTAGTGCCGTCTTAGCCCATGAAAGCCACTGGGTCATTTTGGGTCAATTACCAGGAGTCTGAGAGTTCTACACCTGTCTTAGCCCATAAAAGCCACTGGGTCATTTTGGGCCAATTACCAGGAGACTAGGAATTCTAGTCCCAATTTAGCCCATGAAAGCCACAGGGTCATTTTGGGCCAATTACCAAGAAACTGGGAGTTCTATTCCTGTCTTAGCCGATGAAAACCACTGGGTCATTTTGGGCCAATTACCAGGAGTCTGAGAGTTCTAGACTTTTCTTACCCATGAAAGCCGCATGGGTGACTTTGGGCCAATTACCAGGAGACTGGGAGTTCTACACCTGTCTTAGCCCATAAAAGCCACTGGGTCATTTTGGGCCAATTACCAGGAGACTAGGAATTCTAGTCCCATCTTAGCCCATGAAAGCCACAGGTCATTTTGGGCCAATTACCAAGAAACTGGGAGTTCTATTCCTGTCTTAGCCGATGAAAGCCACTGGGTCATTTTGCGCCAATTACCAGGAGACTGAGAGTTCTAGTCCCGTCTTAGCCCATTAAAGCCACTGGGTCATTTTGGGCCAATTACCAGGAGACTGAGAGTCCTAGACCTGTCTTACCCATGAAAACCACTGGGTCATTTTGGGCCAATTACCAGGAGACTGGGAGTTCTAGAACCGTCTTTACCCATAAAAGCCACGGGGTCATTTTGGGCCAATTACCAGGAGACTGGGATTTCTAGTGCCGTCTTAGGCCATGAAAGCCACTGGGTCATTTTGGGCCAATTACCAGGAGACTGGGATTTCTAGTGCCGTCTTAGGCCATGAAAGCCACTGGGTCATTTTGGGCCAATTACCAGGAGACTGAGAGTTCTAGACCCGTCGTAGCCCACGAAAGCCACTGGGTCATTTTGGGCCAATTACCAGGAGACTGGGAATTCAGTCCCGTCTTAGCCCATGAAAGCCACTGGGTCATTTTGGGCCAATTACCAGGAGACTGAGAGTTCTAGTAGCATCTTAGCCGAAGAAAGCCACCAGGGTCATTTTGGGCCAATTACCAGGATACTGGGATTTCTAGTGCCGTCTCAGGCCATGAAAGCCACTGGGTCATTTTGGGCCAATTACCAGGAGACTGGTATTTCTAGTGCCATCTTAGCCCATGAAAGCCACTGGGTCATTTTGGGTCAATTACCAGGAGTCTGAGAGTTCTACACCTGTCTTAGCCCATAAAAGCCACTGGGTCATTTTGGGCCAATTACCAGGAGACTAGGAATTCTAGTCCCAATTTAGCCCATGAAAGCCACAGGGTCATTTTGGGCCAATTACCAAGAAACTGGGAGTTCTATTCCTGTCTTAGCCGATGAAAACCACTGGGTCATTTTGGGCCAATTACCAGGAGTCTGAGAGTTCTAGACTTTTCTTACCCATGAAAGCCGCATGGGTGACTTTGGGCCAATTACCAGGAGACTGGGAGTTCTACACCTGTCTTAGCCCATAAAAGCCACTGGGTCATTTTGGGCCAATTACCAGGAGACTAGGAATTCTAGTCCCATCTTAGCCCATGAAAGCCACAGGTCATTTTGGGCCAATTACCAAGAAACTGGGAGTTCTATTCCTGTCTTAGCCGATGAAAGCCACTGGGTCATTTTGCGCCAATTACCAGGAGACTGAGAGTTCTAGTCCCGTCTTAGCCCATTAAAGCCACTGGGTCATTTTGGGCCAATTACCAGGAGACTGAGAGTCCTAGACCTGTCTTACCCATGAAAACCACTGGGTCATTTTGGGCCAATTACCAGGAGACTGGGAGTTCTAGAACCGTCTTTACCCATAAAAGCCACGGGGTCATTTTGGGCCAATTACCAGGAGACTGGGATTTCTAGTGCCGTCTTAGGCCATGAAAGCCACTGGGTCATTTTGGGCCAATTACCAGGAGACTGAGAGTTCTAGTCCCATCTGATGCCATGAACACCGCTCGGTCATTTTGGGCCAATTTTCAAGAGACTGAGATTTCCAGTCCGCCCTAGCCCATGAAAGCCACTGGGTCATTTTGGGACAATTACCAGGAGACTGGGAGTTCTAGTCCCATTTTAGCCCATGAAAGCCACCTGGGTGACTTTGGGCCAATCAGCAGGAGACTGAGAGTTTTAGACCTGGCATACCTCATGAAAGCCACCTGGGTGACTTTGGGCCAATTACCAAGAGACTCGGAATTCTAGTCCCGTCTTAGCCCAGGAAAGCCACCTGGGTGCCTTTGGGCCAATTACCAGGAGACTGAGAGTTGTATTCCCGTCTTAACCTATAAAAGCCACTGGGTCATTTTGGACAAATTACCAGGAGACTGGGAGTTCTAGACTTTTCTTACCCATGTAGTGCAGTCTTATGCCATGAAAGCCACTGAGTCATTTTGTGCCAATTTCCAGGAGACTGGTATTTCTAGTGCCGTCTTAGGCCATGAAAGCCACTGGATCATTTTTGGCCAATTACCAGGAGACTGAGAGTTCCAGTCCCGTCTTAGCCCATGAAAGCCACTGGGTCATTTTGGGCCAATTACCAGGAGCCTGAGAGTTCTAGACTTTTCTTACCCATGAAAGCCACATGGGTGACTTTGGGCCAATTACCAGGAGACTGGGAGTTCTACACCTGTCTTAGCCCATGAAAGCCACTGGGACATTTTGGGCCAATTACCAGGAGACTGAGAGTTCTAGACATTTCTTACCCCATGAAAGCAACCTGGGTGACTTAGGCCAATTACCAGGAGACTGGGAGTTCTACACCTGTCTTAGCCCATAAAAGCCACTGGGTCATTTTGGGCCAATTACCAGGAGATTGGGAATTCAGTCCCGTATAAGCCCATGAAAGCCACTGGGTCATTTTGGGCCAATTACCAGGAGACTGAGAGTTCTAGTATCATCTTAGCCGAAGAAAGCCACCAGGGTCATTTTGGGCCAATTACCAGGAGACTGGTATTTCTAGTGCCGTCTTAGCCCATGAAAGCCACTGGATCATTTTGGGCCAATTACCAGGAGACTGAGAGTTCCAGTCCCGTCTTAGCCCATGAAAGCCACTGGGTCATTTTGGGCCAATTACCAGGAGACTGGTATTTCTAGTGCCGTCTTAGCCCATGAAAGCCACTGGATCATTTTGGGCCAATTACCAGGAGACTGAGAGTTCCAGTCCCGTCTTAGCCCATGAAAGCCACTGGGTCATTTTGGGCCAATTACCAGGAGACTAGGAATTCTAGTCCCATCTTAGCCCATGAAAGCCACTGGGTCATCTTGGGCCAATTACCAGGACACTGAGAGTTCTAGTCCCGTCTTAGCCCATGAAAGCCACTGGGTCATTTTGGGCCAATTACCAGGAGACTGAGAGTTCTAGTCCCGTCTTAGCCCATTAAAGCCACTGGGTCATTTGGGGCCAATTACCAGGAGACTGAGAGTTCTAGTCCCGTCTTAACCCATGAAAGCCACCTGGGTGACTTGGGCCAATTACCAAGAGATTGGGAGTTCTAGACCCCTCTTAGCCCATGAAAGCCACTGGGTCATTTTGGGCCAATTACCAGGAGAACTGGGAGTTCTAGAACCGTCTTTACCCATAAAAGCCATTGGGTCATTTTGGGCCAATTACCAGGGGACTGGGAGTTGTGGACCTTTCTTACCCCATGGAAGCCACCTGGGTGAATTTGGGCCAATTACCAGGAGACTGAGAGTTCTAGACCTGTCTTAGCCCATGAAAGCCACTGGGTCATTTTGGGCCAATTACCAGGAGACTGAGAGTTCTAGTCCCGTATTAGCCCATGAAAGCCACTGGGTCATTTTGGGCCAATTACCAGGAGACTGGTATTTGTAGTGTCGTCTTAGGCCATGAAAGCCACTGGGTCATTTTGGGCCAATTACCAGGAGACTGAGAGTTCTAGACCCGTCGTAGTCCACGAAAGCCACTTGGTCATTTTGGGCCAATTACCAGGAGACTGGGAATTCAGTCCCGTCTTAGGCCATGAAAGCCACTGGGTCATTTTGGGCCAATTACCAAGAGACTGAGAGTTCTAGTAGCATCTTAGCCGAAGAAAGCCACCAGGGTCATTTTGGGCCAATTACCAGGAGACTGGGATTTCTAGTGCCGTCTCAGGCCATGAAAGCCACTGGGTCATTTTGGGCCAATTACCAGGAGACTGGTATTTCTAGTGCCGTCTTAGCCCATGAAAGCCACTGGGTCATTTTGGGCCAATTACCAGGAGACTGGCAGTTCTAGTGCCGTCTTAGCCCATGAAAGCCACTGGGTCATTTTGGGTCAATTACCAGGAGTCTGAGAGTTCTAGACTTTTCTTACCCATGAAAGCCGCATGGGTGACTTTGGGCCAATTACCAGGAGACTGGGAGTTCTACACCTGTCTTAGCCCATAAAAGCCACTGGGTCATTTTGGGCCAATTACCAGGAGACTAGGAATTCTAGTCCCATCTTAGCCCATGAAAGCCACAGGGTCATTTTGGGCCAATTACCAAGAAACTGGGAGTTCTATTCCTGTCTTAGCCGATGAAAACCACTGGGTCATTTTGGGCCAATTACCAGGAGACTGAGAGTTCGAGTCCCGTCTTAGCCCATTAAAGCCACTGGGTCATTTGGGGCCAATTACCAGGAGACTGAGAGTTCTAGTCCCGTCTTAACCCATGAAAGCAACCTGGGTGACTTAGGCCAATTACCAAGAGATTGGGAGTTCTAGACCCGTCTTAGCCCATGAAAGCCACTGGGACATTTTGGGCCAATTACCAGGAGACTGGGAGTTCTAGAACCGTCTTTACCCATAAAAGCCATGGGGTCATTTTGGGCCAATTACCAGGGGACTGGGAGTTGTGGACCTTTCTTACCCCATGGAAGCTACCTGGGTGAATTTGGGCCAATTACCAGGAGAATTGGAGTTCTACACCTGTCTTAGCCCATGAAAGCCACTGGGTCATATTGGGCCAATTACCCGGAGAATGGGAGTTCTAGTCCCGTATTAGCCCATGAAAGCCACTGGGTCATTTTGGGCCAATTACCAGGAGACTGGGATTTCTCATGCCGTCTTAGGCCATGAAAGCCACTGGGTCATTTTGGGCCAATTACCAGGAGACTGAGAGTTCCAGTCCTGTCTTAGCCTATGAAAGCCACTGGGTCATTTTGGGCCAATAACCAGGAGACTGGGAGTTCTAGTGCCGTCTTAGCCCATGAAAGTCACTGGTTATTTTGGGTCAATTACCAGGAGCCTGAGAGTTCTAGACTTTTCTTACCCATGAAAGCCACTGTGTCATTTTGGGCCAACTACCAGGAGACTGAGTGTTCCAGTCCCGTCTTAGCCCATGAAAGCCACTGGGTCATTTTGGGCCAATTACCAGGAGACTGAGAGTTCTAGTAGCATCTTAGCCGAAGAAAGCCACTGGGTCATTTTGGACAAATTACCAGAAGACTGGGAGTTCTAGACCTGTCTTACCCCATGAAAGCCATCTGGGGGACTTTGAGCCAATTACCAGGAGACTGAGAGTTCTAGACATTTCTTACCCCATGAAAGCCACCTGGATGACTTTGGGCCAATTACCAGGAGACTGGGAGTTCTATACCTGTCTTAGCCCATAAAAGCCACTGGGTCATTTTGGGCCAATTACCAGGAGATTGGGAATTCAGTCCCGTATTAGCCCATGAAAGCCACTGGGTCATTTTGGGCCAATTACCAGGAGACTGAGAGTTCTAGTATCATCTTAGCCGAAGAAAGCCAGCAGGGTCATTTTGGGCCAATTACCAGGAGACTGGGATGTCTAGTGCAGTCTTAGGCCATGAAAGCCACTGGGTCATTTTGTGCCAATTACCAGGAGACTGGTATTTCTAGTGCCGTCTTAGCCCATGAAAGCCACTGGATCATTTTGGGCCAATTACCAGGAGACTGAGAGTTCCAGTCCCGTCTTAGCCCATGAAAGCCACTGGGTCATTTTGGGCCAATTACCAGGAGACTAGGAATTCTAGTCCCATCTTAGCCCATGAAAGCCACTGGGTCATCTTGGGCCAATTACCAGGACACTGAGAGTTCTAGTCCCGTTTTAGCCCATGAAAGCCACTGGGTCATTTTGGGCCAATTACCAGGAGACTGAGAGTTCTAGTCCCGTCTTAGCCCATTAAAGCCACTGGGTCATTTGGGGCCAATTACCAGGAGACTGAGAGTTCTAGTCCCGTCTCAACCCATGAAAGCCACCTGGGTGACTTGGGCCAATTACCAAGAGATTGGGAGTTCTAGACCCCTCTTAGCCCATGAAAGCCACTGGGTCATTTTGGGCCAATTACCAGGAGACTGGGAGTTCTAGAACCGTCTTTTCCCATAAAAGCCATTGGGTCATTTTGGGCCAATTACCAGGGGACTGGGAGTTGTGGACCTTTCTTACCCCATGGAAGCCACCTGGGTGAATTTGGGCCAATTACCAGGAGACTGAGAGTTCTAGACCCGTCTTAGCCCATGAAAGCCACTGGGTCATTTTGGGCCAATTACCAGGAGACTGAGAGTTCTAGCAGCATCTTAGCCGAAGAAAGCCACCAGGGTCATTTTGGGCCAATTACCCGGAGAATGGGAGTTCTTGTCCCGTATTAGCCCATGAAAGCCACTGGGTCATTTTGGGCCAATTACCAGGAGACTGGGATTTCTAGTGCCGTCTTAGGCCATGAAAGCCACTGGGTCATTTTGGGCCAATTACCAGGAGACTGAGAGTTCTAGACCCGTCGTAGCCCACGAAAGCCACTGGGTCATTTTGGGCCAATTACCAGGAGACTGGGAATTCAGTCCCGTCTTAGCCCATGAAAGCCACTGGGTCACTTTGGGCCAATTACCAGGAGACTGAGAGTTCTAGTAGCATCTTAGCCGAAGAAAGCCACCAGGGTCATTTTGGGCCAATTACCAGGAGACTGGGATTTCTAGTGCCGTCTCAGGCCATGAAAGCCACTGGGTCATTTTGGGCCAATTACAAGGAGACTGGTATTTCTAGTGCCGTCTTAGCCCATGAAAGCCACTGGGTCATTTTGGGTCAATTACCAGGAGTCTGAGAGTTCTACACCTGTCTTAGCCCATAAAAGCCACTGGGTCATTTTGGGCCAATTACCAGGAGACTAGGAATTCTAGTCCCAATTTAGCCCATGAAAGCCACAGGGTCATTTTGGGCCAATTACCAAGAAACTGGGAGTTCTATTCCTGTCTTAGCCGATGAAAACCACTGGGTCATTTTGGGCCAATTACCAGGAGTCTGAGAGTTCTAGACTTTTCTTACCCATGAAAGCCGCATGGGTGACTTTGGGCCAACTACCAGGAGACTGGGAGTTCTACACCTGTCTTAGCCCATAAAAGCCATTGGGTCATTTTGGGCCAATTACCAGGAGACTAGGAATTCTAGTCCCATCTTAGCCCATGAAAGCCACAAGTCATTTTGGGCCAATTACCAAGAAACTGGGAGTTCTATTCCTGTCTTAGCCGATGAAAGCCACTGGGTCATTTTGCGCCAATTACCAGGAGACTGAGAGTTCTAGTCCCGTCTTAGCCCATTAAAGCCACTGGGTCATTTTGGGCCAATTACCAGGAGACTGAGAGTCCTAGACCTGTCTTACCCATGAAAACCACTGGGTCATTTTGGGCCAATTACCAGGAGACTGGGAGTTCTAGAACCGTCTTTACCCATAAAAGCCACGGGGTCATTTTGGGCCAATTACCAGGAGACTGGGATTTCTAGTGCCGTCTTAGGCCATGAAAGCCACTGGGTCATTTTGGGCCAATTACCAGGAGACTGAGAGTTCTAGTCCCATCTGATGCCATGAACACCGCTCGGTCATTTTGGGCCAATTTTCAAGAGACTGAGATTTCCAGTCCGCCCTAGCCCATGAAAGCCACTGGGTCATTTTGGGACAATTACCAGGAGACTGGGAGTTCTAGTCCCATTTTAGCCCATGAAAGCCACCTGGGTGACTTTGGGCCAATCAGCAGGAGACTGAGAGTTTTAGACCTGGCATACCTCATGAAAGCCACCTGGGTGACTTTGGGCCAATTACCAAGAGACTCGGAATTCTAGTCCCGTCTTAGCCCAGGAAAGCCACCTGGGTGCCTTTGGGCCAATTACCAGGAGACTGAGAGTTGTATTCCCGTCTTAACCTATAAAAGCCACTGGGTCATTTTGGACAAATTACCAGGAGACTGGGAGTTCTAGACTTTTCTTACCCATGTAGTGCAGTCTTATGCCATGAAAGCCACTGAGTCATTTTGTGCCAATTTCCAGGAGACTGGTATTTCTAGTGCCGTCTTAGGCCATGAAAGCCACTGGATCATTTTTGGCCAATTACCAGGAGACTGAGAGTTCCAGTCCCGTCTTAGCCCATGAAAGCCACTGGGTCATTTTGGGCCAATTACCAGGAGCCTGAGAGTTCTAGCCTTTTCTTACCCATGAAAGCCACATGGGTGACTTTGGGCCAATTACCAGGAGACTGGGAGTTCTACACCTGTCTTAGCCCATGAAAGCCACTGGGACATTTTGGGCCAATTACCAGGAGACTGAGAGTTCTAGACATTTCTTACCCCATGAAAGCAACCTGGGTGACTTAGGCCAATTACCAGGAGACTGGGAGTTCTACACCTGTCTTAGCCCATAAAAGCCACTGGGTCATTTTGGGCCAATTACCAGGAGATTGGGAATTCAGTCCCGTATAAGCCCATGAAAGCCACTGGGTCATTTTGGGCCAATTACCAGGAGACTGAGAGTTCTAGTCCCGTCTTAGCCCATTAAAGCCACTGGGTCATTTGGGGCCAATTACCAGGAGACTGAGAGTTCTAGTCCCGTCTTAACCCATGAAAGCCACCTGGGTGACTTGGGCCAATTACCAAGAGATTGGGAGTTCTAGACCCCTCTTAGCCCATGAAAGCCACTGGGTCATTTTGGGCCAATTACCAGGAGAACTGGGAGTTCTAGAACCGTCTTTACCCATAAAAGCCATTGGGTCATTTTGGGCCAATTACCAGGGGACTGGGAGTTGTGGACCTTTCTTACCCCATGGAAGCCACCTGGGTGAATTTGGGCCAATTACCAGGAGACTGAGAGTTCTAGACCTGTCTTAGCCCATGAAAGCCACTGGGTCATTTTGGGCCAATTACCAGGAGACTGAGAGTTCTAGTCCCGTATTAGCCCATGAAAGCCACTGGGTCATTTTGGGCCAATTACCAGGAGACTGGGATTTCTAGTGCCGTCTTAGGCCATGAAAGCCACTGGGTCATTTTGGGCCAATTACCAGGAGACTGAGAGTTCTAGACCCGTCGTAGTCCACGAAAGCCACTTGGTCATTTTGGGCCAATTACCAGGAGACTGGGAATTCAGTCCCGTCTTAGGCCATGAAAGCCACTGGGTCATTTTGGGCCAATTACCAAGAGACTGAGAGTTCTAGTAGCATCTTAGCCGAAGAAAGCCACCAGGGTCATTTTGGGCCAATTACCAGGAGACTGGGATTTCTAGTGCCGTCTCAGGCCATGAAAGCCACTGGGTCATTTTGGGCCAATTACCAGGAGACTGGTATTTCTAGTGCCGTCTTAGCCCATGAAAGCCACTGGGTCATTTTGGGCCAATTACCAGGAGACTGGCAGTTCTAGTGCCGTCTTAGCCCATGAAAGCCACTGGGTCATTTTGGGTCAATTACCAGGAGTCTGAGAGTTCTAGACTTTTCTTACCCATGAAAGCCGCATGGGTGACTTTGGGCCAATTACCAGGAGACTGGGAGTTCTACACCTGTCTTAGCCCATAAAAGCCACTGGGTCATTTTGGGCCAATTACCAGGAGACTAGGAATTCTAGTCCCATCTTAGCCCATGAAAGCCACAGGGTCATTTTGGGCCAATTACCAAGAAACTGGGAGTTCTATTCCTGTCTTAGCCGATGAAAACCACTGGGTCATTTTGGGCCAATTACCAGGAGACTGAGAGTTCGAGTCCCGTCTTAGCCCATTAAGGCCACTGGGTCATTTGGGGCCAATTACCAGGAGACTGAGAGTTCTAGTCCCGTCTTAACCCATGAAAGCAACCTGGGTGACTTAGGCCAATTACCAAGAGATTGGGAGTTCTAGACCCGTCTTAGCCCATGAAAGCCACTGGGACATTTTGGGCCAATTACCAGGAGACTGGGAGTTCTAGAACCGTCTTTACCCATAAAAGCCATGGGGTCATTTTGGGCCAATTACCAGGGGACTGGGAGTTGTGGACCTTTCTTACCCCATGGAAGCTACCTGGGTGAATTTGGGCCAATTACCAGGAGAATTGGAGTTCTACACCTGTCTTAGCCCATGAAAGCCACTGGGTCATATTGGGCCAATTACCCGGAGAATGGGAGTTCTAGTCCCGTATTAGCCCATGAAAGCCACTGGGTCATTTTGGGCCAATTACCAGGAGACTGGGATTTCTCATGCCGTCTTAGGCCATGAAAGCCACTGGGTCATTTTGGGCCAATTACCAGGAGACTGAGAGTTCCAGTCCCGTCTTAGCCTATGAAAGCCACTGGGTCATTTTGGGCCAATTACCAGGAGACTGGGAGTTCTAGTGCCGTCTTAGCCCATGAAAGTCACTGGTTATTTTGGGTCAATTACCAGGAGCCTGAGAGTTCTAGACTTTTCTTACCCATGAAAGCCACTGTGTCATTTTGGGCCAACTACCAGGAGACTGAGTGTTCCAGTCCCGTCTTAGCCCATGAAAGCCACTGGGTCATTTTGGGCCAATTACCAGGAGACTGAGAGTTCTAGTAGCATCTTAGCCGAAGAAAGCCACTGGGTCATTTTGGACAAATTACCAGAAGACTGGGAGTTCTAGACCTGTCTTACCCCATGAAAGCCATCTGGGGGACTTTGAGCCAATTACCAGGAGACTGAGAGTTCTAGACATTTCTTACCCCATGAAAGCCACCTGGATGACTTTGGGCCAATTACCAGGAGACTGGGAGTTCTATACCTGTCTTAGCCCATAAAAGCCACTGGGTCATTTTGGGCCAATTACCAGGAGATTGGGAATTCAGTCCCGTATTAGCCCATGAAAGCCACTGGGTCATTTTGGGCCAATTACCAGGAGACTGAGAGTTCTAGTATCATCTTAGCCGAAGAAAGCCACCAGGGTCATTTTGGGCCAATTACCAGGAGACTGGGATGTCTAGTGCAGTCTTAGGCCATGAAAGCCACTGGGTCATTTTGTGCCAATTACCAGGAGACTGGTATTTATAGTGCCGTCTTAGCCCATGAAAGCCACTGGATCATTTTGGGCCAATTACCAGGAGACTGAGAGTTCCAGTCCCGTCTTAGCCCATGAAAGCCACTGGGTCATTTTGGGCCAATTACCAGGAGACTAGGAATTCTAGTCCCATCTTAGCCCATGAAAGCCACTGGGTCATCTTGGGCCAATTACCAGGACACTGAGAGTTCTAGTCCCGTTTTAGCCCATGAAAACCACTGGGTCATTTTGGGCCAATTACCAGGAGACTGAGAGTTCTAGTCCCGTCTTAGCCCATTAAAGCCACTGGGTCATTTGGGGCCAATTACCAGGAGACTGAGAGTTCTAGTCCCGTCTCAACCCATGAAAGCCACCTGGGTGACTTGGGCCAATTACCAAGAGATTGGGAGTTCTAGACCCCTCTTAGCCCATGAAAGCCACTGGGTCATTTTGGGCCAATTACCAGGAGACTGGGAGTTCTAGAACCGTCTTTTCCCATAAAAGCCATTGGGTCATTTTGGGCCAATTACCAGGGGACTGGGAGTTGTGGACCTTTCTTACCCCATGGAAGCCACCTGGGTGAATTTGGGCCAATTACCAGG
The DNA here is from genome assembly GCA_033807585.1 of Hydrophis major. Lineage (NCBI taxonomy): Eukaryota > Metazoa > Chordata > Lepidosauria > Squamata > Elapidae > Hydrophis > Hydrophis major. The sequence continues at coordinate 1,992,865 of CM066343.1, read as the reverse complement.
AGACTGAGAGTTCTAGACCCGTCTTAGCCCATGAAAGCCACTGGGTCATTTTGGGCCAATTACCAGGAGACTGAGAGTTCTAGCAGCATCTTAGCCGAAGAAAGCCAGCAGGGTCATTTTGGGCCAATTACCCGGAGAATGGGAGTTCTTGTCCCGTATTAGCCCATGAAAGCCACTGGGTCATTTTGGGCCAATTACCAGGAGACTGGGATTTCTAGTGCCGTCTTAGGCCATGAAAGCCACTGGGTCATTTTGGGCCAATTACCAGGAGACTGAGAGTTCTAGACCCGTCGTAGCCCACGAAAGCCACTGGGTCATTTTGGGCCAATTACCAGGAGACTGGGAATTCAGTCCCGTCTTAGCCCATGAAAGCCACTGGGTCATTTTGGGCCAATTACCAGGAGACTGAGAGTTCTAGTAGCATCTTAGCCGAAGAAAGCCACCAGGGTCATTTTGGGCCAATTACCAGGAGACTGGGATTTCTAGTGCCGTCTCAGGCCATGAAAGCCACTGGGTCATTTTGGGTCAATTACCAGGAGTCTGAGAGTTCTACACCTGTCTTAGCCCATAAAAGCCACTGGGTCATTTTGGGCCAATTACCAGGAGACTAGGAATTCTAGTCCCAATTTAGCCCATGAAAGCCACAGGGTCATTTTGGGCCAATTACCAAGAAACTGGGAGTTCTATTCCTGTCTTAGCCGATGAAAACCACTGGGTCATTTTGGGCCAATTACCAGGAGTCTGAGAGTTCTAGACTTTTCTTACCCATGAAAGCCGCATGGGTGACTTTGGGCCAATTACCAGGAGACTGGGAGTTCTACACCTGTCTTAGCCCATAAAAGCCACTGGGTCATTTTGGGCCAATTACCAGGAGACTAGGAATTCTAGTCCCATCTTAGCCCATGAAAGCCACAGGGTCATTTTGGGCCAATTACCAAGAAACTGGGAGTTCTATTCCTGTCTTAGCCGATGAAAGCCACTGGGTCATTTTGCGCCAATTACCAGGAGACTGAGAGTTCTAGTCCCGTCTTAGCCCATTAAAGCCACTGGGTCATTTTGGGCCAATTACCAGGAGACTGAGAGTCCTAGACCTGTCTTACCCATGAAAACCACTGGGTCATTTTGGGCCAATTACCAGGAGACTGGGAGTTCTAGAACCGTCTTTACCCATAAAAGCCACGGGGTCATTTTGGGCCAATTACCAGGAGACTGGGTTTTCTAGTGCCGTCTTAGGCCATGAAAGCCACTGGGTCATTTTGGGCCAATTACCAGGAGACTGAGAGTTCTAGTCCCATCTGATGCCATGAACACCGCTCGGTCATTTTGGGCCAATTTTCAAGAGACTGAGATTTCCAGTCCGCCCTAGCCCATGAAAGCCACTGGGTCATTTTGGGACAATTACCAGGAGACTGGGAGTTCTAGTCCCATTTTAGCCCATGAAAGCCACCTGGGTGACTTTGGGCCAATCAGCAGGAGACTGAGAGTTTTAGACCTGGCATACCTCATGAAAGCCACCTGGGTGACTTTGGGCCAATTACCAAGAGACTCGGAATTCTAGTCCCGTCTTAGCCCAGGAAAGCCACCTGGGTGCCTTTGGGCCAATTACCAGGAGACTGAGAGTTGTATTCCCGTCTTAACCTATAAAAGCCACTGGGTCATTTTGGACAAATTACCAGGAGACTGGGAGTTCTAGACTTTTCTTACCCATGTAGTGCAGTCTTATGCCATGAAAGCCACTGAGTCATTTTGTGCCAATTTCCAGGAGACTGGTATTTCTAGTGCCGTCTTAGGCCATGAAAGCCACTGGATCATTTTTGGCCAATTACCAGGAGACTGAGAGTTCCAGTCCCGTCTTAGCCCATGAAAGCCACTGGGTCATTTTGGGCCAATTACCAGGAGCCTGAGAGTTCTAGACTTTTCTTACCCATGAAAGCCACATGGGTGACTTTGGGCCAATTACCAGGAGACTGGGAGTTCTACACCTGTCTTAGCCCATGAAAGCCACTGGGACATTTTGGGCCAATTACCAGGAGACTGAGAGTTCTAGACATTTCTTACCCCATGAAAGCAACCTGGGTGACTTAGGCCAATTACCAGGAGACTGGGAGTTCTACACCTGTCTTAGCCCATAAAAGCCACTGGGTCATTTTGGGCCAATTACCAGGAGATTGGGAATTCAGTCCCGTATAAGCCCATGAAAGCCACTGGGTCATTTTGGGCCAATTACCAGGAGACTGAGAGTTCTAGTATCATCTTAGCCGAAGAAAGCCACCAGGGTCATTTTGGGCCAATTACCAGGAGACTGGGATGTCTAGTGCAGTCTTAGGCCATGAAAGCCACTGGGTCATTTTGTGCCAATTACCAGGAGACTGGTATTTCTAGTGCCGTCTTAGCCCATGAAAGCCACTGGATCATTTTGGGCCAATTACCAGGAGACTGAGAGTTCCAGTCCCGTCTTAGCCCATGAAAGCCACTGGGTCATTTTGGGCCAATTACCAGGAGACTAGGAATTCCAGTCCCATCTTAGCCCATGAAAGCCACTGGGTCATCTTGGGCCAATTACCAGGACACTGAGAGTTCTAGTCCCGTCTTAGCCCATGAAAGCCACTGGGTCATTTTGGGCCAATTACCAGGAGACTGAGAGTTCTAGTCCCGTCTTAGCCCATTAAAGCCACTGGGTCATTTGGGGCCAATTACCAGGAGACTGAGAGTTCTGGTCCCGTCTTAACCCATGAAAGCCACCTGGGTGACTTGGGCCAATTACCAAGAGATTGGGAGTTCTAGACCCCTCTTAGCCCATGAAAGCCACTGGGTCATTTTGGGCCAATTACCAGGAGAACTGGGAGTTCTAGAACCGTCTTTACCCATAAAAGCCATTGGGTCATTTTGGGCCAATTACCAGGGGACTGGGAGTTGTGGACCTTTCTTACCCCATGGAAGCCACCTGGGTGAATTTGGGCCAATTACCAGGAGACTGAGAGTTCTAGACCTGTCTTAGCCCATGAAAGCCACTGGGTCATTTTGGGCCAATTACCAGGAGACTGAGAGTTCTAGTCCCGTATTAGCCCATGAAAGCCACTGGGTCATTTTGGGCCAATTACCAGGAGACTGGGATTTCTAGTGCCGTCTTAGGCCATGAAAGCCACTGGGTCATTTTGGGCCAATTACCAGGAGACTGAGAGTTCTAGACCCGTCGTAGCCCACGAAAGCCACTGGGTCATTTTGGGCCAATTACCAGGAGACTGGGAATTCAGTCCCGTCTTAGGCCATGAAAGCCACTGGGTCATTTTGGGCCAATTACCAAGAGACTGAGAGTTCTAGTAGCATCTTAGCCGAAGAAAGCCACCAGGGTCATTTTGGGCCAATTACCAGGAGACTGGGATTTCTAGTGCCGTCTCAGGCCATGAAAGCCACTGGATCATTTTGGGCCAATTACCAGGAGACTGGTATTTCTAGTGCCGTCTTAGCCCATGAAAGCCACTGGGTCATTTTGGGCCAATTACCAGGAGACTGGCAGTTCTAGTGCCGTCTTAGCCCATGAAAGCCACTGGGTCATTTTGGGTCAATTACCAGGAGTCTGAGAGTTCTAGACTTTTCTTACCCATGAAAGCCGCATGGGTGACTTTGGGCCAATTACCAGGAGACTGGGAGTTCTACACCTGTCTTAGCCCATAAAAGCCACTGGGTCATTTTGGGCCAATTACCAGGAGACGAGGAATTCTAGTCCCATCTTAGCCCATGAAAGCCACAGGGTCATTTTGGGCCAATTACCAAGAAACTGGGAGTTCTATTCCTGTCTTAGCCGATGAAAACCACTGGGTCATTTTGGGCCAATTACGAGGAGACTGAGAGTTCGAGTCCCGTCTTAGCCCATTAAAGCCACTGGGTCATTTGGGGCCAATTACCAGGAGACTGAGAGTTCTAGTCCCGTCTTAACCCATGAAAGCAACCTGGGTGACTTAGGCCAATTACCAAGAGATTGGGAGTTCTAGACCCGTCTTAGCCCATGAAAGCCACTGGGACATTTTGGGCCAATTACCAGGAGACTGGGAGTTCTAGAACCGTCTTTACCCATAAAAGCCATGGGGTCATTTTGGGCCAATTACCAGAGGACTGGGAGTTGTGGACCTTTCTTATCCCATGGAAGCTACCTGGGTGAATTTGGGCCAATTACCAGGAGAATTGGAGTTCTACACCTGTCTTAGCCCATGAAAGCCACTGGGTCATATTGGGCCAATTACCCGGAGAATGGGAGTTCTAGTCCCGTATTAGCCCATGAAAGCCACTGGGTCATTTTGGGCCAATTACCAGGAGACTGAGAGTTCTAGTAGCATCTTAGCCGAAGAAAGCCACCAGGGTCATTTTGGGCCAATTACCAGGGGACTGGGAGTTCCAGTCCCGTCTTAGCCCATGAAAGCCACTGGGTCATTTTGGGCCAATTACCAGGAGACTGGGATTTCTAGTGCCGTCTTAGGCCATGAAAGCCACTGTGTCATTTTGGGCCAATTACCAGGAGACTGAGAGTTCCAGTCCCGTCTTAGCCCATGAAAGCCAATGGGTCATTTTGGGCCAATTACCAGGAGACTGGGAGTTCTAGTCCCATCTTAGCCCATGAAAGCCACCTGGGTGACTTTGGGCCAAACAGCAGGAGACTGAGAGTTTTAGACCTGGCATACCTCATGAAAGCCACCTGGGTGACTTTGGGCCAATTACCAAGAGACTAGGAATTCTAGTCCCGTCTTAGCCCAGGAAAGCCACCTGGGTGCCTTTGGGCCAATTACCAGGAGACTGAGAGTTGTATACCCGTCTTAACCTATAAAAGCCACTGGGTCATTTTGGACAAATTACCAGGAGACTGGGAGTTCTAGACCTGTCTTACCCCATGAAAGCAACCTGGGGCCTTTGAGCCAATTACCAGGAGACTGAGAGTTCTAGACATTTCTTACCCCATGAAAGCCACCTGGATGACTTTGGGCAAATTACCAGGAGACTGGGAGTTCTACACCTGTCTTAGCCCATAAAAGCCACTGGGTCATTTTGGGCCAATTGCCAGGAGATTGGGAATTCAGTCCCGTATTAGCCCATGAAAGCCACTGGGTCATTTTGGGCCAATTACCAGGAGACTGAGAGTTCTAGTATCATCTTATCCGAAGAAAGCCACCAGGGTCATTTTGGGCCAATTACCAGGAGACTGGGATGTCTAGTGCAGTCTTAGGCCATGAAAGCCACTGGGTCATTTTGTGCCAATTACCAGGAGACTGGTATTTCTAGTGCCGTCTTAGCCCATGAAAGCCACTGGATCATTTTGGGCCAATTACCAGGAGACTGAGAGTTCCAGTCCCGTCTTAGCCCATGAAAGCCACTGGGTCATTTTGGGCCAATTACCAGGAGACTAGGAATTCTAGTCCCATCTTAGCCCATGAAAGCCACTGGGTCATCTTGGGCCAATTACCAGGACACTGAGAGTTCTAGTCCCGTCTTAGCCCATGAAAGCCACTGGGTCATTTTGGGCCAATTACCAGGAGACTGAGAGTTCTAGTCCCGTCTTAGCCCATTAAAGCCACTGGGTCATTTGGGGCCAATTACCAGGAGACTGAGAGTTCTAGTCCCGTCTTAACCCATGAAAGCCACCTGGGTGACTTGGGCCAATTACCAAGAGATTGGGAGTTCTAGACCCCTCTTAGCCCATGAAAGCCACTGGGTCATTTTGGGCCAATTACCAGGAGACTGGGAGTTCTAGAACCGTCTTTTCCCATAAAAGCCATTGGGTCATTTTGGGCCAATTACCAGGGGACTGGGAGTTGTGGACCTTTCTTACCCCATGGAAGCCACCTGGGTGAATTTGGGCCAATTACCAGGAGACTGAGAGTTCTAGACCCGTCTTAGCCCATGAAAGCCACTGGGTCATTTTGGGCCAATTACCAGGAGACTGAGAGTTCTAGCAGCATCTTAGCCGAAGAAAGCCACCAGGGTCATTTTGGGCCAATTACCCGGAGAATGGGAGTTCTTGTCCCGTATTAGCCCATGAAAGCCACTGGGTCATTTTGGGCCAATTACCAGGAGAGTGGGATTTCTAGTGCCGTCTTAGGCCATGAAAGCCACTGGGTCATTTTGGGCCAATTACCAGGAGACTGAGAGTTCTAGACCCGTCTTAGCCCATGAAAGCCACTGGGTCATTTTGGGCCAATTACCAGGAGACTGAGAGTTCTAGTAGCATCTTAGCCGAAGAAAGCCACCAGGGTCATTTTGGGCCAATTACCAGGAGACTGGGATTTCTAGTGCCGTCTCAGGCCATGAAAGCCACTGGGTCATTTTGGGCCAATTACCAGGAGACTGGTATTTCTAGTGCCGTCTTAGCCCATGAAAGCCACTGGGTCATTTTGGGTCAATTACCAGGAGTCTGAGAGTTCTACACCTGTCTTAGCCCATAAAAGCCACTGGGTCATTTTGGGCCAATTACCAGGAGACTAGGAATTCTAGTCCCAATTTAGCCCATGAAAGCCACAGGGTCATTTTGGGCCAATTACCAAGAAACTGGGAGTTCTATTCCTGTCTTAGCCGATGAAAACCACTGGGTCATTTTGGGCCAATTACCAGGAGTCTGAGAGTTCTAGACTTTTCTTACCCATGAAAGCCGCATGGGTGACTTTGGGCCAATTACCAGGAGACTGGGAGTTCTACACCTGTCTTAGCCCATAAAAGCCACTGGGTCATTTTGGGCCAATTACCAGGAGACTAGGAATTCTAGTCCCATCTTAGCCCATGAAAGCCACAGGGTCATTTTGGGCCAATTACCAAGAAACTGGGAGTTCTATTCCTGTCTTAGCCGATGAAAGCCACTGGGTCATTTTGCGCCAATTACCAGGAGACTGAGAGTTCTAGTCCCGTCTTAGCCCATTAAAGCCACTGGGTCATTTTGGGCCAATTACCAGGAGACTGAGAGTCCTAGACCTGTCTTACCCATGAAAACCACTGGGTCATTTTGGGCCAATTACCAGGAGACTGGGAGTTCTAGAACCGTCTTTACCCATAAAAGCCACGGGGTCATTTTGGGCCAATTACCAGGAGACTGGGATTTCTAGTGCCGTCTTAGGCCATGAAAGCCACTGGGTCATTTTGGGCCAATTACCAGGAGACTGAGAGTTCTAGTCCCATCTGATGCCATGAACACCGCTCGGTCATTTTGGGCCAATTTTCAAGAGACTGAGATTTCCAGTCCGCCCTAGCCCATGAAAGCCACTGGGTCATTTTGGGACAATTACCAGGAGACTGGGAGTTCTAGTCCCATTTTAGCCCATGAAAGCCACCTGGGTGACTTTGGGCCAATCAGCAGGAGACTGAGAGTTTTAGACCTGGCATACCTCATGAAAGCCACCTGGGTGACTTTGGGCCAATTACCAAGAGACTCGGAATTCTAGTCCCGTCTTAGCCCAGGAAAGCCACCTGGGTGCCTTTGGGCCAATTACCAGGAGACTGATAGTTGTATTCCCGTCTTAACCTATACAAGCCACTGGGTCATTTTGGACAAATTACCAGGAGACTGGGAGTTCTAGACTTTTCTTACCCATGTAGTGCAGTCTTATGCCATGAAAGCCACTGAGTCATTTTGTGCCAATTTCCAGGAGACTGGTATTTCTAGTGCCGTCTTAGGCCATGAAAGCCACTGGATCATTTTTGGCCAATTACCAGGAGACTGAGAGTTCCAGTCCCGTCTTAGCCCATGAAAGCCACTGGGTCATTTTGGGCCAATTACCAGGAGCCTGAGAGTTCTAGACTTTTCTTACCCATGAAAGCCACATGGGTGACTTTGGGCCAATTACCAGGAGACTGGGAGTTCTACACCTGTCTTAGCCCATGAAAGCCACTGGGACATTTTGGGCCAATTACCAGGAGACTGAGAGTTCTAGAACCGTCTTTACCCATAAAAGCCACCTGTGGCCTTTGAGCCAATTACCAGGAGACTGAGAGTTCTAGACATTTCTTACCCCATGAAAGCAACCTGGGTGACTTAGGCCAATTACCAGGAGACTGGGAGTTCTACACCTGTCTTAGCCCATAAAAGCCACTGGGTCATTTTGGGCCAATTACCAGGAGATTGGGAATTCAGTCCCGTATAAGCCCATGAAAGCCACTGGGTCATTTTGGGCCAATTACCAGGAGACTGAGAGTTCTACTATCATCTTAGCCGAAGAAAGCCACCAGGGTCATTTTGGGCCAATTACCAGGAGACTGGGATGTCTAGTGCAGTCTTAGGCCATGAAAGCCACTGGGTCATTTTGTGCCAATTACCAGGAGACTGGTATTTCTAGTGCCGTCTTAGCCCATGAAAGCCACTGGATCATTTTGGGCCAATTACCAGGAGACTGAGAGTTCCAGTCCCGTCTTAGCCCATGAAAGCCACTGGGTCATTTTGGGCCAATTACCAGGAGACTAGGAATTCTAGTCCCATCTTAGCCCATGAAAGCCACTGGGTCATCTTGGGCCAATTACCAGGACACTGAGAGTTCTAGTCCCGTCTTAGCCCATGAAAGCCACTGGGTCATTTTGGGCCAATTACCAGGAGACTGAGAGTTCTAGTCCCGTCTTAACCCCTGAAAGCCACCTGGGTGACTTGGGCCAATTACCAAGAGATTGGGAGTTCTAGACCCCTCTTAGCCCATGAAAGCCACTGGGTCATTTTGGGCCAATTACCAGGAGAACTGGGAGTTCTAGAACCGTCTTTACCCATAAAAGCCATTGGGTCATTTTGGGCCAATTACCAGGGGACTGGGAGTTGTGGACCTTTCTTACCCCATGGAAGCCACCTGGGTGAATTTGGGCCAATTACCAGGAGACTGAGAGTTCTAGACCTGTCTTAGCCCATGAAAGCCACTGGGTCATTTTGGGCCAATTACCAGGAGACTGAGAGTTCTAGTCCCGTATTAGCCCATGAAAGCCACTAGGTCATTTTGGGCCAATTACCAGGAGACTGGGATTTCTAGTGCCGTCTTAGCCCATGAAAGCCACTGGGTCATTTTGGGTCAATTACCAGGAGTCTGAGAGTTCTAGACTTTTCTTACCCATGAAAGCCGCATGGGTGACTTTGGGCCAATTACCAGGAGACTGGGAGTTCTACACCTGTCTTAGCCCATAAAAGCCACTGGGTCATTTTGGGCCAATTACCAGGAGACTAGGAATTCTAGTCCCATCTTAGCCCATGAAAGCCACAGGGTCATTTTGGGCCAATTACCAAGAAACTGGGAGTTCTATTCCTGTCTTAGGCGATGAAAACCACTGGGTCATTTTGGGCCAATTACCAGGAGACTGAGAGTTCGAGTCCCGTCTTAGCCCATTAAAGCCACTGGGTCATTTGGGGCCAATTACCAGGAGACTGAGAGTTCTAGTCCCGTCTTAACCCATGAAAGCAACCTGGGTGACTTAGGCCAATTACCAAGAGATTGGGAGTTCTAGACCCGTCTTAGCCCATGAAAGCCACTGGGACATTTTGGGCCAATTACCAGGAGACTGGGAGTTCTAGAACCGTCTTTACCCATAAAAGCCATGGGGTCATTTTGGGCCAATTACCAGGAGACTGAGAGTTCTAGACCCGTCGTAGCCCACGAAAGCCACTGGGTCATTTTGGGCCAATTACCAGGAGACTGGGAGTTCTAGAACCGTCTTTTCCCATAAAAGCCATTGGGTCATTTTGGGCCAATTACCAGGGGACTGGGAGTTGTGGACCTTTCTTACCCCATGGAAGCCACCTGGGTGAATTTGGGCCAATTACCAGGAGACTGAGAGTTCTAGACCCGTCTTAGCCCATGAAAGCCACTGGGTCATTTTGGGCCAATTACCAGGAGACTGAGAGTTCTAGCAGCATCTTAGCCGAAGAAAGCCACCAGGGTCATTTTGGGCCAATTACCCGGAGAATGGGAGTTCTTGTCCCGTATTAGCCCATGAAAGCCACTGGGTCATTTTGGGCCAATTACCAGGAGACTGGGATTTCTAGTGCCGTCTTAGGCCATGAAAGCCACTGGGTCATTTTGGGCCAATTACCAGGAGACTGAGAGTTCTAGACCCGTCGTAGCCCACGAAAGCCACTGGGTCATTTTGGGCCAATTACCAGGAGACTGGGAATTCAGTCCCGTCTTAGCCCATGAAAGCCACTGGGTCATTTTGGGCCAATTACCAGGAGACTGAGAGTTCTAGTAGCATCTTAGCCGAAGAAAGCCACCAGGGTCATTTTGGGCCAATTACCAGGAGACTGGGATTTCTAGTGCCGTCTCAGGCCATGAAAGCCACGGGGTCATTTTGGGCCAATTACCAGGAGACTGGTATTTCTAGTGCCGTCTTAGCCCATGAAAGCCACTGGGTCATTTTGGGTCAATTACCAGGAGTCTGAGAGTTCTACACCTGTCTTAGCCCATAAAAGCCACTGGGTCATTTTGGGCCAATTACCAGGAGACTAGGAATTCTAGTCCCAATTTAGCCCATGAAAGCCACAGGGTCATTTTGGGCCAATTACCAAGAAACTGGGAGTTCTATTCCTGTCTTAGCCGATGAAAACCACTGGGTCATTTTGGGCCAATTACCAGGAGTCTGAGAGTTCTAGACTTTTCTTACCCATGAAAGCTGCATGGGTGACTTTGGGCCAATTACCAGGAGACTGGGAGTTCTACACCTGTCTTAGCCCATAAAAGCCACTGGGTCATTTTGGGCCAATTACCAGGAGACTAGGAATTCTAGTCCCATCTTAGCCCATGAAAGCCACAGGGTCATTTTGGGCCAATTACCAAGAAACTGGGAGTTCTATTCCTGTCTTAGCCGATGAAAGCCACTGGGTCATTTTGCGCCAATTACCAGGAGACTGAGAGTTCTAGTCCCATCTTAGCCCATTAAAGCCACTGGGTCATTTTGGGCCAATTACCAGGAGACTGAGAGTCCTAGACCTGTCTTACCCATGAAAACCACTGGGTCATTTTGGGCCAATTACCAGGAGACTGGGAGTTCTAGAACCGTCTTTACCCATAAAAGCCACGGGGTCATTTTGGGCCAATTACCAGGAGACTGGGATTTCTAGTGCCGTCTTAGGCCATGAAAGCCACTGGGTCATTTTGGGCCAATTACCAGGAGACTGAGAGTTCTAGTCCCATCTGATGCCATGAACACCGCTCGGTCATTTTGGGCCAATTTTCAAGAGACTGAGATTTCCAGTCCGCCCTAGCCCATGAAAGCCACTGGGTCATTTTGGGACAATTACCAGGAGACTGGGAGTTCTAGTCCCATTTTAGCCCATGAAAGCCACCTGGGTGACTTTGGGCCAATCAGCAGGAGACTGAGAGTTTTAGACCTGGCATACCTCATGAAAGCCACCTGGGTGACTTTGGGCCAATTACCAAGAGACTCGGAATTCTAGTCCCGTCTTAGCCCAGGAAAGCCACCTGGGTGCCTTTGGGCCAATTACCAGGAGACTGAGAGTTGTATTCCCGTCTTAACCTATACAAGCCACTGGGTCATTTTGGACAAATTACCAGGAGACTGGGAGTTCTAGACTTTTCTTACCCATGTAGTGCAGTCTTATGCCATGAAAGCCACTGAGTCATTTTGTGCCAATTTCCAGGAGACTGGTATTTCTAGTGCCGTCTTAGGCCATGAAAGCCACTGGATCATTTTTGGCCAATTACCAGGAGACTGAGAGTTCCAGTCCCGTCTTAGCCCATGAAAGCCACTGGGTCATTTTGGGCCAATTACCAGGAGCCTGAGAGTTCTAGACTTTTCTTACCCATGAAAGCCACATGGGTGACTTTGGGCCAATTACCAGGAGACTGGGAGTTCTACACCTGTCTTAGCCCATGAAAGCCACTGGGACATTTTGGGCCAATTACCAGGAGACTGAGAGTTCTAGAACCGTCTTTACCCATAAAAGCCACCTGTGGCCTTTGAGCCAATTACCAGGAGACTGAGAGTTCTAGACATTTCTTACCCCATGAAAGCAACCTGGGTGACTTAGGCCAATTACCAGGAGACTGGGAGTTCTACACCTGTCTTAGCCCATAAAAGCCACTGGGTCATTTTGGGCCAATTACCAGGAGATTGGGAATTCAGTCCCGTATAAGCCCATGAAAGCCACTGGGTCATTTTGGGCCAATTACCAGGAGACTGAGAGTTCTAGTATCATCTTAGCCGAAGAAAGCCACCAGGGTCATTTTGGGCCAATTACCAGGAGACTGGGATGTCTAGTGCAGTCTTAGGCCATGAAAGCCACTGGGTCATTTTGTGCCAATTACCAGGAGACTGGTATTTCTAGTGCCGTCTTAGCCCATGAAAGCCACTGGATCATTTTGGGCCAATTACCAGGAGACTGAGAGTTCCAGTCCCGTCTTAGCCCATGAAAGCCACTGGGTCATTTTGGGCCAATTACCAGGAGACTAGGAATTCTAGTCCCATCTTAGCCCATGAAAGCCACTGGGTCATCTTGGGCCAATTACCAGGACACTGAGAGTTCTAGTCCCGTCTTAGCCCATGAAAGCCACTGGGTCATTTTGGGCCAATTACCAGGAGACTGAGAGTTCTAGTCCCGTCTTAACCCATGAAAGCCACCTGGGTGACTTGGGCCAATTACCAAGAGATTGGGAGTTCTAGACCCCTCTTAGCCCATGAAAGCCACTGGGTCATTTTGGGCCAATTACCAGGAGAACTGGGAGTTCTAGAACCGTCTTTACCCATAAAAGCCATTGGGTCATTTTGGGCCAATTACCAGGGGACTGGGAGTTGTGGACCTTTCTTACCCCATGGAAGCCACCTGGGTGAATTTGGGCCAATTACCAGGAGACTGAGAGTTCTAGACCTGTCTTAGCCCATGAAAGCCACTGGGTCATTTTGGGCCAATTACCAGGAGACTGAGAGTTCTAGTCCCGTATTAGCCCATGAAAGCCACTAGGTCATTTTGGGCCAATTACCAGGAGACTGGGATTTCTAGTGCCGTCTTAGCCCATGAAAGCCACTGGGTCATTTTGGGTCAATTACGAGGAGTCTGAGAGTTCTAGACTTTTCTTACCCATGAAAGCCGCATGGGTGACTTTGGGCCAATTACCAGGAGACTGGGAGTTCTACACCTGTCTTAGCCCATAAAAGCCACTGGGTCATTTTGGGCCAATTACCAGGAGACTAGGAATTCTAGTCCCATCTTAGCCCATGAAAGCCACAGGGTCATTTTGGGCCAATTACCAAGAAACTGGGAGTTCTATTCCTGTCTTAGCCGATGAAAACCACTGGGTCATTTTGGGCCAATTACCAGGAGACTGAGAGTTCGAGTCCCGTCTTAGCCCATTAAAGCCACTGGGTCATTTGGGGCCAATTACCAGGAGACTGAGAGTTCTAGTCCCGTCTTAACCCATGAAAGCAACCTGGGTGACTTAGGCCAATTACCAAGAGATTGGGAGTTCTAGACCCGTCTTAGCCCATGAAAGCCACTGGGACATTTTGGGCCAATTACCAGGAGACTGGGAGTTCTAGAACCGTCTTTACCCATAAAAGCCATGGGGTCATTTTGGGCCAATTACCAGGAGACTGAGAGTTCTAGACCCGTCGTAGCCCACGAAAGCCACTGGGTCATTTTGGGCCAATTACCAGGAGACTGGGAGTTCTAGAACCGTCTTTTCCCATAAAAGCCATTGGGTCATTTTGGGCCAATTACCAGGGGACTGGGAGTTGTGGACCTTTCTTACCCCATGGAAGCCACCTGGGTGAATTTGGGCCAATTACCAGGAGACTGAGAGTTCTAGACCCGTCTTAGCCCATGAAAGCCACTGGGTCATTTTGGGCCAATTACCAGGAGACTGAGAGTTCTAGCAGCATCTTAGCCGAAGAAAGCCACCAGGGTCATTTTGGGCCAATTACCCGGAGAATGGGAGTTCTTGTCCCGTATTAGCCCATGAAAGCCACTGGGTCATTTTGGGCCAATTACCAGGAGACTGGGATTTCTAGTGCCGTCTTAGGCCATGAAAGCCACTGGGTCATTTTGGGCCAATTACCAGGAGACTGAGAGTTCTAGACCCGTCGTAGCCCACGAAAGCCACTGGGTCATTTTGGGCCAATTACCAGGAGACTGGGAATTCAGTCCCGTCTTAGCCCATGAAAGCCACTGGGTCATTTTGGGCCAATTACCAGGAGACTGAGAGTTCTAGTAGCATCTTAGCCGAAGAAAGCCACCAGGGTCATTTTGGGCCAATTACCAGGAGACTGGGATTTCTAGTGCCGTCTCAGGCCATGAAAGCCACTGGGTCATTTTGGGCCAATTACCAGGAGACTGGTATTTCTAGTGCCGTCTTAGCCCATGAAAGCCACTGGGTCATTTTGGGTCAATTACCAGGAGTCTGAGAGTTCTACACCTGTCTTAGCCCATAAAAGCCACTGGGTCATTTTGGGCCAATTACCAGGAGACTAGGAATTCTAGTCCCAATTTAGCCCATGAAAGCCACAGGGTCATTTTGGGCCAATTACCAAGAAACTGGGAGTTCTATTCCTGTCTTAGCCGATGAAAACCACTGGGTCATTTTGGGCCAATTACCAGGAGTCTGAGAGTTCTAGACTTTTCTTACCCATGAAAGCCGCATGGGTGACTTTGGGCCAATTACCAGGAGACTGGGAGTTCTACACCTGTCTTAGCCCATAAAAGCCACTGGGTCATTTTGGGCCAATTACCAGGAGACTAGGAATTCTAGTCCCATCTTAGCCCATGAAAGCCACAGGGTCATTTTGGGCCAATTACCAAGAAACTGGGAGTTCTATTCCTGTCTTAGCCGATGAAAGCCACTGGGTCATTTTGGGCCAATTACCAGGAGACTGAGAGTCCTAGACCTGTCTTACCCATGAAAACCACTGGGTCATTTTGGGCCAATTACCAGGAGACTGGGAGTTCTAGAACCGTCTTTACCCATAAAAGCCACGGGGTCATTTTGGGCCAATTACCAGGAGACTGGGATTTCTAGTGCCGTCTTAGGCCATGAAAGCCACTGGGTCATTTTGGGCCAATTACCAGGAGACTGAGAGTTCTAGTCCCATCTGATGCCATGAACACCGCTCGGTCATTTTGGGCCAATTTTCAAGAGACTGAGATTTCCAGTCCGCCCTAGCCCATGAAAGCCACTGGGTCATTTTGGGACAATTACCAGGAGACTGGGAGTTCTAGTCCCATTTTAGCCCATGAAAGCCACCTGGGTGACTTTGGGCCAATCAGCAGGAGACTGAGAGTTTTAGACCTGGCATACCTCATGAAAGCCACCTGGGTGACTTTGGGCCAATTACCAAGAGACTCGGAATTCTAGTCCCGTCTTAGCCCAGGAAAGCCACCTGGGTGCCTTTGGGCCAATTACCAGGAGACTGAGAGTTGTATTCCCGTCTTAACCTATAAAAGCCACTGGGTCATTTTGGACAAATTACCAGGAGACTGGGAGTTCTAGACTTTTCTTACCCATGTAGTGCAGTCTTATGCCATGAAAGCCACTGAGTCATTTTGTGCCAATTTCCAGGAGACTGGTATTTCTAGTGCCGTCTTAGGCCATGAAAGCCACTGGATCATTTTTGGCCAATTACCAGGAGACTGAGAGTTCCAGTCCCGTCTTAGCCCATGAAAGCCACTGGGTCATTTTGGGCCAATTACCAGGAGCCTGAGAGTTCTAGACTTTTCTTACCCATGAAAGCCACATGGGTGACTTTGGGCCAATTACCAGGAGACTGGGAGTTCTACACCTGTCTTAGCCCATGAAAGCCACTGGGACATTTTGGGCCAATTACCAGGAGACTGAGAGTTCTAGACATTTCTTACCCCATGAAAGCAACCTGGGTGACTTAGGCCAATTACCAGGAGACTGGGAGTTCTACACCTGTCTTACCCCATAAAAGCCACTGGGTCATTTTGGGCCAATTACCAGGAGATTGGGAATTCAGTCCCGTATAAGCCCATGAAAGCCACTGGGTCATTTTGGGCCAATTACCAGGAGACTGAGAGTTCTAGTATCATCTTAGCCGAAGAAAGCCACCAGGGTCATTTTGGGCCAATTACCAGGAGACTGGGATGTCTAGTGCAGTCTTAGGCCATGAAAGCCACTGGGTCATTTTGTGCCAATTACCAGGAGACTGGTATTTCTAGTGCCGTCTTAGCCCATGAAAGCCACTGGATCATTTTGGGCCAATTACCAGGAGACTGAGAGTTCCAGTCCCGTCTTAGCCCATGAAAGCCACTGGGTCATTTTGGGCCAATTACCAGGAGACTAGGAATTCTAGTCCCATCTTAGCCCATGAAAGCCACTGGGTCATCTTGGGCCAATTACCAGGACACTGAGAGTTCTAGTCCCGTCTTAGCCCATGAAAGCCACTGGGTCATTTTGGGCCAATTACCAGGAGACTGAGAGTTCTAGTCCCGTCTTAACCCATGAAAGCCACCTGGGTGACTTGGGCCAATTACCAAGAGATTGGGAGTTCTAGACCCCTCTTAGCCCATGAAAGCCACTGGGTCATTTTGGGCCAATTACCAGGAGAACTGGGAGTTCTAGAACCGTCTTTACCCATAAAAGCCATTGGGTCATTTTGGGCCAATTACCAGGGGACTGGGAGTTGTGGACCTTTCTTACCCCATGGAAGCCACCTGGGTGAATTTGGGCCAATTACCAGGAGACTGAGAGTTCTAGACCTGTCTTAGCCCATGAAAGGCACTGGGTCATTTTGGGCCAATTACCAGGAGACTGAGAGTTCTAGTCCCGTATTAGCCCATGAAAGCCACTAGGTCATTTTGGGCCAATTACCAGGAGACTGGG
The DNA here is from genome assembly GCA_033807585.1 of Hydrophis major. Lineage (NCBI taxonomy): Eukaryota > Metazoa > Chordata > Lepidosauria > Squamata > Elapidae > Hydrophis > Hydrophis major. The sequence continues at coordinate 1,976,072 of CM066343.1, read as the reverse complement.
ATTTCTAGTGCCGTCTTAGCCCATGAAAGCCACTGGGTCATTTTGGGTCAATTACCAGGAGTCTGAGAGTTCTAGACCTTTCTTACCCATGAAAGCCGCATGGGTGACTTTGGGCCAATTACCAAGAAACTGGGAGTTCTATTCCTGTCTTAGCCGATGAAAACCACTGGGTCATTTTGGGCCAATTACCAGGAGACTGAGAGTTCGAGTCCCGTCTTAGCCCATTAAAGCCACTGGGTCATTTGGGGCCAATTACCAGGAGACTGAGAGTTCTAGTCCCGTCTTAACCCATGAAAGCAACCTGGGTGACTTAGGCCAATTACCAAGAGATTGGGAGTTCTAGACCCGTCTTAGCCCATGAAAGCCACTGGGACATTTTGGGCCAATTACCAGGAGACTGGGAGTTCTAGAACTGTCTTTACCCATAAAAGCCATGGGGTCATTTTGGGCCAATTACCAGGAGACTGAGAGTTCTAGACCCGTCGTAGCCCACGAAAGCCACTGGGTCATTTTGGGCCAATTACCAGGAGACTGGGAATTCAGTCCCGTCTTAGCCCATGAAAGCCACTAGGTCATTTTGGGCCAATTACCAGGAGACTGAGAGTTCTAGTAGCATCTTAGCCGAAGAAAGCCACCAGGGTCATTTTGGGCCAATTACCAGGAGACTGGGATTTCTAGTGCCGTCTCAGGCCATGAAAGCCACTGGGTCATTTTGGGCCAATTACCAGGAGACTGGTATTTCTAGTGCCGTCTTAGCCCATGAAAGCCACTGGGTCATTTTGGGTCAATTACCAGGAGTCTGAGAGTTCTACACCTGTCTTAGCCCATAAAAGCCACTGGGTCATTTTGGGCCAATTACCAGGAGACTAGGAATTCTAGTCCCAATTTAGCCCATGAAAGCCACAGGGTCATTTTGGGCCTATTACCAAGAAACTGGGAGTTCTATTCCTGTCTTAGCCGATGAAAACCACTGGGTCATTTTGGGCCAATTACCAGGAGTCTGAGAGTTTTAGACTTTTCTTACCCATGAAAGCCGCATGGGTGACTTTGGGCCAATTACCAGGAGACTGGGAGTTCTACACCTGTCTTAGCCCATAAAAGCCACTGGGTCATTTTGGGCCAATTACCAGGAGACTAGGAATTCTAGTCCCATCTTAGCCCATGAAAGCCACAGGGTCATTTTGGGCCAATTACCAAGAAACTGGGAGTTCTATTCCTGTCTTAGCCGATGAAAGCCACTGGGTCATTTTGCGCCAATTACCAGGAGACTGAGAGTTCTAGTCCCGTCTTAGCCCATTAAAGCCACTGGGTCATTTTGGGCCAATTACCAGGAGACTGAGAGTCCTAGACCTGTCTTACCCATGAAAACCACTGGGTCATTTTGGGCCAATTACCAGGAGACTGGGAGTTCTAGAACCGTCTTTACCCATAAAAGCCACGGGGTCATTTTGGGCCAATTACCAGGAGACTGGGATTTCTAGTGCCGTCTTAGGCCATGAAAGCCACTGGGTCATTTTGGGCCAATTACCAGGAGACTGAGAGTTCTAGTCCCATCTGATGCCATGAACACCGCTCGGTCATTTTGGGCCAATTTTCAAGAGACTGAGATTTCCAGTCCGCCCTAGCCCATGAAAGCCACTGGGTCATTTTGGGACAATTACCAGGAGACTGGGAGTTCTAGTCCCATTTTAGCCCATGAAAGCCACCTGGGTGACTTTGGGCCAATCAGCAGGAGACTGAGAGTTTTAGACCTGGCATACCTCATGAAAGCCACCTGGGTGACTTTGGGCCAATTACCAAGAGACTCGGAATTCTAGTCCCGTCTTAGCCCAGGAAAGCCACCTGGGTGCCTTTGGGCCAATTACCAGGAGACTGAGAGTTGTATTCCCGTCTTAACCTATAAAAGCCACTGGGTCATTTTGGACAAATTACCAGGAGACTGGGAGTTCTAGACTTTTCTTACCCATGTAGTGCAGTCTTATGCCATGAAAGCCACTGGGTCATTTTGTGCCAATTTCCAGGAGACTGGTATTTCTAGTGCCGTCTTAGGCCATGAAAGCCACTGGATCATTTTTGGCCAATTACCAGGAGACTGAGAGTTCCAGTCCCGTCTTAGCCCATGAAAGCCACTGGGTCATTTTGGGCCAATTACCAGGAGCCTGAGAGTTCTAGACTTTTCTTACCCATGAAAGCCACATGGGTGACTTTGGGCCAATTACCAGGAGACTGGGAGTTCTACACCTGTCTTAGCCCATGAAAGCCACTGGGACATTTTGGGCCAATTACCAGGAGACTGAGAGTTCTAGAACCGTCTTTACCCATAAAAGCCACCTGTGGCCTTTGAGCCAATTACCAGGAGACTGAGAGTTCTAGACATTTCTTACCCCATGAAAGCAACCTGGGTGACTTAGGCCAATTACCAGGAGACTGGGAGTTCTACACCTGTCTTAGCCCATAAAAGCCACTGGGTCATTTTGGGCCAATTACCAGGAGATTGGGAATTCAGTCCCGTATAAGCCCATGAAAGCCACTGGGTCATTTTGGGCCAATTACCAGGAGACTGAGAGTTCTAGTATCATCTTAGCCGAAGAAAGCCACCAGGGTCATTTTGGGCCAATTACCAGGAGACTGGGATGTCTAGTGCAGTCTTAGGCCATGAAAGCCACTGGGTCATTTTGTGCCAATTACCAGGAGACTGGTATTTCTAGTGCCGTCTTAGCCCATGAAAGCCACTGGATCATTTTGGGCCAATTACCAGGAGACTGAGAGTTCCAGTCCCGTCTTAGCCCATGAAAGCCACTGGGTCATTTTGGGCCAATTACCAGGAGACTAGGAATTCTAGTCCCATCTTAGCCCATGAAAGCCACTGGGTCATCTTGGGCCAATTACCAGGACACTGAGAGTTCTAGTCCCGTCTTAGCCCATGAAAGCCACTGGGTCATTTTGGGCCAATTACCAGGAGACTGAGAGTTCTAGTCCCGTCTTAACCCATGAAAGCCACCTGGGTGACTTGGGCCAATTACCAAGAGATTGGGAGTTCTAGACCCCTCTTAGCCCATGAAAGCCACTGGGTCATTTTGGGCCAATTACCAGGAGAACTGGGAGTTCTAGAACCGTCTTTACCCATAAAAGCCATTGGGTCATTTTGGGCCAATTACCAGGGGACTGGGAGTTGTGGACCTTTCTTACCCCATGGAAGCCACCTGGGTGAATTTGGGCCAATTACCAGGAGACTGAGAGTTCTAGACCTGTCTTAGCCCATGAAAGCCACTGGGTCATTTTGGGCCAATTACCAGGAGACTGAGAGTTCTAGTCCCGTATTAGCCCATGAAAGCCACTGGGTCATTTTGGGCCAATTACCAGGAGACTGGGATTTCTAGTGCCATCTTAGCCCATGAAAGCCACTGGGTCATTTTGGGCCAATTACCAGGAGACTGAGAGTTCTAGTCCCGTCTTAACCCATGAAAGCCACCTGGGTGACTTGGGCCAATTACCAAGAGATTGGGAGTTCTAGACCCCTCTTAGCCCATGAAAGCCACTGGGTCATTTTGGGCCAATTACCAGGAGAACTGGGAGTTCTAGAACCGTCTTTACCCATAAAAGCCATTGGGTCATTTTGGGCCAATTACCAGGGGACTGGGAGTTCTAGACATTTCTTACCCCATGAAAGCAACCTGGGTGACTTAGGCCAATTACCAGGAGACTGGGAGTTCTACACCTGTCTTAGCCCATAAAAGCCACTGGGTCATTTTGGGCCAATTACCCGGAGAATGGGAGTTCTTGTCCCGTATTAGCCCACGAAAGCCACTTGGTCATTTTGGGCCAATTACCAGGAGACTGGGAATTCAGTCCCGTCTTAGGCCATGAAAGCCACTGGGTCATTTTGGGCCAATTACCAAGAGACTGAGAGTTCTAGTAGCATCTTAGCCGAAGAAAGCCACCAGGGTCATTTTGGGCCAATTACCAGGAGACTGGGATTTCTAGTGCCGTCTCAGGCCATGAAAGCCACTGGGTCATTTTGGGCCAATTACCAGGAGACTGGTATTTCTAGTGCCGTCTTAGCCCATGAAAGCCACTGGGTCATTTTGGGCCAATTACCAGGAGACTGGCAGTTCTAGTGCCGTCTTAGCCCATGAAAGCCACTGGGTCATTTTGGGTCAATTACCAGGAGTCTGAGAGTTCTAGACTTTTCTTACCCATGAAAGCCGCATGGGTGACTTTGGGCCAATTACCAGGAGACTGGGAGTTCTACACCTGTCTTAGCCCATAAAAGCCACTGGGTCATTTTGGGCCAATTACCAGGAGACTAGGAATTCTAGTTCCATCTTAGCCCATGAAAGCCACAGGGTCATTTTGGGCCAATTACCAAGAAACTGGGAGTTCTATTCCTGTCTTAGCCGATGAAAACCACTGGGTCATTTTGGGCCAATTACCAGGAGACTGAGAGTTCGAGTCCCGTCTTAGCCCATTAAAGCCACTGGGTCATTTGGGGCCAATTACCAGGAGACTGAGAGTTCTAGTCCCGTCTTAACCCATGAAAGCAACCTGGGTGACTTAGGCAAATTACCAAGAGATTGGGAGTTCTAGACCCGTCTTAGCCCATGAAAGCCACTGGGACATTTTGGGCCAATTACCAGGAGACTGGGAGTTCTAGAACCGTCTTTACCCATAAAAGCCATGGGGTCATTTTGGGCCAATTACCAGGGGACTGGGAGTTGTGGACCTTTCTTACCCCATGGAAGCTACCTGGGTGAATTTGGGCCAATTACCAGGAGAATTGGAGTTCTACACCTGTCTTAGCCCATGAAAGCCACTGGGTCATATTGGGCCAATTACCCGGAGAATGGGAGTTCTAGTCCCGTATTAGCCCATGAAAGCCACTGGGTCATTTTGGGCCAATTACCAGGAGACTGGGATTTCTCATGCCGTCTTAGGCCATGAAAGCCACTGGGTCATTTTGGGCCAATTACCAGGAGACTGAGAGTTCCAGTCCCGTCTTAGCCTATGAAAGCCACTGGGTCATTTTGGGCCAATTACCAGGAGACTGGGAGTTCTAGTGCCGTCTTAGCCCATGAAAGTCACTGGTTATTTTGGGTCAATTACCAGGAGCCTGAGAGTTCTAGACTTTTCTTACCCATGAAAGCCACTGTGTCATTTTGGGCCAACTACCAGGAGACTGAGTGTTCCAGTCCCGTCTTAGCCCATGAAAGCCACTGGGTCATTTTGGGCCAATTACCAGGAGACTGAGAGTTCTAGTAGCATCTTAGCCGAAGAAAGCCACTGGGTCATTTTGGACAAATTACCAGAAGACTGGGAGTCCTAGACCTGTCTTACCCCATGAAAGCCATCTGGGGGACTTTGAGCCAATTACCAGGAGACTGAGAGTTCTAGACATTTCTTACCCCATGAAAGCCACCTGGATGACTTTGGGCCAATTACCAGGAGACTGGGAGTTCTATACCTGTCTTAGCCCATAAAAGCCACTGGGTCATTTTGGGCCAATTACCAGGAGATTGGGAATTCAGTCCCGTATTAGCCCATGAAAGCCACTGGGTCATTTTGGGCCAATTACCAGGAGACTGAGAGTTCTAGTATCATCTTAGCGGAAGAAAGCCACCAGGGTCATTTTGGGCCAATTACCAGGAGACTGGGATGTCTAGTGCAGTCTTAGGCCATGAAAGCCACTGGGTCATTTTGTGCCAATTACCAGGAGACTGGTATTTCTAGTGCCGTCTTAGCCCATGAAAGCCACTGGATCATTTTGGGCCAATTACCAGGAGACTGAGAGTTCCAGTCCCGTCTTAGCCCATGAAAGCCACTGGGTCATCTTGGGCCAATTACCAGGACACTGAGAGTTCTAGTCCCGTTTTAGCCCATGAAAGCCACTGGGTCATTTTGGGCCAATTACCAGGAGACTGAGAGTTCTAGTCCCGTCTTAGCCCATTAAAGCCACTGGGTCATTTGGGGCCAATTACCAGGAGACTGAGAGTTCTAGTCCCGTCTCAACCCATGAAAGCCACCTGGGTGACTTGGGCCAATTACCAAGAGATTGGGAGTTCTAGACCCCTCTTAGCCCATGAAAGCCACTGGGTCATTTTGGGCCAATTACCAGGGGACTGGGAGTTGTGGACCTTTCTTACCCCATGGAAGCCACCTGGGTGAATTTGGGCCAATTATCAGGAGACTGAGAGTTCTAGACCCGTCTTAGCCCATGAAAGCCACTGGGTCATTTTGGGCCAATTACCAGGAGACTGAGAGTTCTAGCAGCATCTTAGCCGAAGAAAGCCACCAGGGTCATTTTGGGCCAATTACCCGGAGAATGGGAGTTCTTGTCCCGTATTAGCCCATGAAAGCCACTGGGTCATTTTGGGCCAATTACCAGGAGACTGGGATTTCTAGTGCCGTCTTAGGCCATGAAAGCCACTGGGTCATTTTGGGCCAATTACCAGGAGACTGAGAGTTCTAGACCCGTCGTAGCCCACGAAAGCCACTGGGTCATTTTGGGCCAATTACCAGGAGACTGGGAATTCAGTCCCGTCTTAGCCCATGAAAGCCACTGGGTCATTTTGGGCCAATTACCAGGAGACTGAGAGTTCTAGTAGCATCTTAGCCGAAGAAAGCCACCAGGGTCATTTTGGGCCAATTACCAGGAGACTGGGATTTCTAGTGCCGTCTCAGGCCATGAAAGCCACGGGGTCATTTTGGGCCAATTACCAGGAGACTGGTATTTCTAGTGCCGTCTTAGCCCATGAAAGCCACTGGGTCATTTTGGGTCAATTACCAGGAGTCTGAGAGTTCTACACCTGTCTTAGCCCATAAAAGCCACTGGGTCATTTTGGGCCAATTACCAGGAGACTAGGAATTCTAGTCCCATCTTAGCCCATGAAAGCCACAGGGTCATTTTGGGCCAATTACCAAGAAACTGGGAGTTCTATTCCTGTCTTAGCCGATGAAAGCCACTGGGTCATTTTGCGCCAATTACCAGGAGACTGAGAGTTCTAGTCCCGTCTTAGCCCATTAAAGCCACTGGGTCATTTTGGGCCAATTACCAGGAGACTGAGAGTCCTAGACCTGTCTTACCCATGAAAACCACTGGGTCATTTTGGGCCAATTACCAGGAGACTGGGAGTTCTAGAACCGTCTTTACCCATAAAAGCCACGGGGTCATTTTGGGCCAATTACCAGGAGACTGGGATTTCTAGTGCCGTCTTAGGCCATGAAAGCCACTGGGTCATTTTGGGCCAATTACCAGGAGACTGAGAGTTCTAGTCCCATCTGATGCCATGAACACCGCTCGGTCATTTTGGGCCAATTTTCAAGAGACTGAGATTTCCAGTCCGCCCTAGCCCATGAAAGCCACTGGGTCATTTTGGGACAATTACCAGGAGACTGGGAGTTCTAGTCCCATTTTAGCCCATGAAAGCCACCTGGGTGACTTTGGGCCAATCAGCAGGAGACTGAGAGTTTTAGACCTGGCATACCTCATGAAAGCCACCTGGGTGACTTTGGGCCAATTACCAAGAGACTCGGAATTCTAGTCCCGTCTTAGCCCAGGAAAGCCACCTGGGTGCCTTTGGGCCAATTACCAGGAGACTGAGAGTTGTATTCCCGTCTTAACCTATACAAGCCACTGGGTCATTTTGGACAAATTACCAGGAGACTGGGAGTTCTAGACTTTTCTTACCCATGTAGTGCCGTCTTAGGCCATGAAAGCCACTGGATCATTTTTGGCCAATTACCAGGAGACTGAGAGTTCCAGTCCCGTCTTAGCCCATGAAAGCCACTGGGTCATTTTGGGCCAATTACCAGGAGCCTGAGAGTTCTAGCCTTTTCTTACCCATGAAAGCCACATGGGTGACTTTGGGCCAATTACCAGGAGACTGGGAGTTCTACACCTGTCTTAGCCCATGAAAGCCACTGGGACATTTTGGGCCAATTACCAGGAGACTGAGAGTTCTAGACATTTCTTACCCCATGAAAGCAACCTGGGTGACTTAGGCCAATTACCAGGAGACTGGGAGTTCTACACCTGTCTTAGCCCATAAAAGCCACTGGGTCATTTTGGGCCAATTACCAGGAGATTGGGAATTCAGTCCCGTATAAGCCCATGAAAGCCACTGGGTCATTTTGGGCCAATTACCAGGAGACTGAGAGTTCTAGTATCATCTTAGCCGAAGAAAGCCACCAGGGTCATTTTGGGCCAATTACCAGGAGACTGGGATGTCTAGTGCAGTCTTAGGCCATGAAAGCCACTGGGTCATTTTGTGCCAATTACCAGGAGACTGGTATTTCTAGTGCCGTCTTAGCCCATGAAAGCCACTGGATCATTTTGGGCCAATTACCAGGAGACTGAGAGTTCCAGTCCCGTCTTAGCCCATGAAAGTCACTGGGTCATTTTGGGCCAATTACCAGGAGACTAGGAATTCTAGTCCCATCTTAGCCCATGAAAGCCACTGGGTCATCTTGGGCCAATTACCAGGACACTGAGAGTTCTAGTCCCGTCTTAGCCCATGAAAGCCACTGGGTCATTTTGGGCCAATTACCAGGAGACTGAGAGTTCTAGTCCCGTCTTAGCCCATTAAAGCCACTGGGTCATTTGGGGCCAATTACCAGGAGACTGAGAGTTCTAGTCCCGTCTTAACCCATGAAAGCCACCTGGGTGACTTGGGCCAATTACCAAGAGATTGGGAGTTCTAGACCCCTCTTAGCCCATGAAAGCCACTGGGTCATTTTGGGCCAATTACCAGGAGAACTGGGAGTTCTAGAACCGTCTTTACCCATAAAAGCCATTGGGTCATTTTGGGCCAATTACCAGGGGACTGGGAGTTGTGGACCTTTCTTACCCCATGGAAGCCACCTGGGTGAATTTGGGCCAATTACCAGGAGACTGAGAGTTCTAGACCTGTCTTAGCCCATGAAAGCCACTGCGTCATTTTGAGCCAATTACCAGGAGACTGAGAGTTCTAGTCCCGTATTAGCCCATGAAAGCCACTGGGTCATTTTGGGCCAATTACCAGGAGACTGGGATTTCTAGTGCCGTCTTAGGCCATGAAAGCCACTGGGTCATTTTGGGCCAATTACCAGGAGACTGAGAGTTCTAGACCCGTCGTAGTCCACGAAAGGCACTTGGTCATTTTGGGCCAATTACCAGGAGACTGGGAATTCAGTCCCGTCTTAGGCCATGAAAGCCACTGGGTCATTTTGGGCCAATTACCAAGAGACTGAGAGTTCTAGTAGCATCTTAGCCGAAGAAAGCCACCAGGGTCATTTTGGGCCAATTACCAGGAGACTGGGATTTCTAGTGCCGTCTCAGGCCATGAAAGCCACTGGGTCATTTTGGGCCAATTACCAGGAGACTGGTATTTCTAGTGCCGTCTTAGCCCATGAAAGCCACTGGGTCATTTTGGGCCAATTACCAGGAGACTGGCAGTTCTAGTGCCGTCTTAGCCCATGAAAGCCACTGGGTCATTTTGGGTCAATTACCAGGAGTCTGAGAGTTCTAGACTTTTCTTACCCATGAAAGCCGCATGGGTGACTTTGGGCCAATTACCAGGAGACTGGGAGTTCTACACCTGTCTTAGCCCATAAAAGCCACTGGGTCATTTTGGGCCAATTACCAGGAGACTAGGAATTCTAGTCCCATCTTAGCCCATGAAAGCCACAGGGTCATTTTGGGCCAATTACCAAGAAACTGGGAGTTCTATTCCTGTCTTAGCCGATGAAAACCACTGGGTCATTTTGGGCCAATTACCAGGAGACTGAGAGTTCGAGTCCCATCTTAGCCCATTAAAACCACTGGGTCATTTGGGGCCAATTACCAGGAGACTGAGAGTTCTAGTCCCGTCTTAACCCATGAAAGCAACCTGGGTGACTTAGGCCAATTACCAAGAGATTGGGAGTTCTAGACCCGTCTTAGCCCATGAAAGCCACTGGGACATTTTGGGCCAATTACCAGGAGACTGGGAGTTCTAGAACCGTCTTTACCCATAAAAGCCATGGGGTCATTTTGGGCCAATTACCAGGGGACTGGGAGTTGTGGACCTTTCTTACCCCATGGAAGCTACCTGGGTGAATTTGGGCCAATTACCAGGAGAATTGGAGTTCTACACCTGTCTTAGCCCATGAAAGCCACTGGGTCATATTGGGCCAATTACCCGGAGAATGGGAGTTCTAGTCCCGTATTAGCCCATGAAAGCCACTGGGTCATTTTGGGCCAATTACCAGGAGACTGGGATTTCTCATGCCGTCTTAGGCCATGAAAGCCACTGGGTCATTTTGGGCCAATTACCAGGAGACTGAGAGTTCCAGTCCCGTCTTAGCCTATGAAAGCCACTGGGTCATTTTGGGCCAATTACCAGGAGACTGGGAGTTCTAGTGCCGTCTTAGCCCATGAAAGTCACTGGTTATTTTGGGTCAATTACCAGGAGCCTGAGAGTTCTAGACTTTTCTTACCCATGAAAGCCACTGTGTCATTTTGGGCCAACTACCAGGAGACTGAGTGTTCCAGTCCCGTCTTAGCCCATGAAAGCCACTGGGTCATTTTGGGCCAATTACCAGGAGACTGAGAGTTCTAGTAGCATCTTAGCCGAAGAAAGCCACTGGGTCATTTTGGACAAATTACCAGAAGACTGGGAGTTCTAGACCTGTCTTACCCCATGAAAGCCATCTGGGGGACTTTGAGCCAATTACCAGGAGACTGAGAGTTCTAGACATTTCTTACCCCATGAAAGCCACCTGGATGACTTTGGGCCAATTACCAGGAGACTGGGAGTTCTATACCTGTCTTAGCCCTTAAAAGCCACTGGGTCATTTTGGGCCAATTACCAGGAGATTGGGAATTCAGTCCCGTATTAGCCCATGAAAGCCACTGGGTCATTTTGGGCCAATTACCAGGAGACTGAGAGTTCTAGTATCATCTTAGCCGAAGAAAGCCACCAGGGTCATTTTGGGCCAATTACCAGGAGACTGGGATGTCTAGTGCAGTCTTAGGCCATGAAAGCCACTGGGTCATTTTGTGCCAATTACCAGGAGACTGGTATTTATAGTGCCGTCTTAGCCCATGAAAGCCACTGGATCATTTTGGGCCAATTACCAGGAGACTGAGAGTTCCAGTCCCGTCTTAGCCCATGAAAGCCACTGGATCATTTTGGGCCAATTACCAGGAGACTGAGAGTTCCAGTCCCGTCTTAGCCCATGAAAGCCACTGGGTCATTTTGGGCCAATTACCAGGAGACTAGGAATTCTAGTCCCATCTTAGCCCATGAAAGCCACTGGGTCATCTTGGGCCAATTACCAGGACACTGAGAGTTCTAGTCCCGTTTTAGCCCATGAAAGCCACTGGGTCATTTTGGGCCAATTACCAGGAGACTGAGAGTTCTAGTCCCGTCTTAGCCCATTAAAGCCACTGGGTCATTTGGGGCCAATTACCAGGAGACTGAGAGTTCTAGTCCCGTCTCAACCCATGAAAGCCACCTGGGTGACTTGGGCCAATTACCAAGAGATTGGGAGTTCTAGACCCCTCTTAGCCCATGAAAGCCACTGGGTCATTTTGGGCCAATTACCAGGAGACTGGGAGTTCTAGAACCGTCTTTTCCCATAAAAGCCATTGGGTCATTTTGGGCCAATTACCAGGGGACTGGGAGTTGTGGACCTTTCTTACCCCATGGAAGCCACCTGGGTGAATTTGGGCCAATTACCAGGAGACTGAGAGTTCTAGACCCGTCTTAGCCCATGAAAGCCACTGGGTCATTTTGGGCCAATTACCAGGAGACTGAGAGCTCTAGCAGCATCTTAGCCGAAGAAAGCCAGCAGGGTCATTTTGGGCCAATTACCCGGAGAATGGGAGTTCTTGTCCCGTATTAGCCCATGAAAGCCACTGGGTCATTTTGGGCCAATTACCAGGAGACTGGGATTTCTAGTGCCGTCTTAGGCCATGAAAGCCACTGGGTCATTTTGGGCCAATTACCAGGAGACTGAGAGTTCTAGACCCGTCGTAGCCCACGAAAGCCACTGGGTCATTTTGGGCCAATTACCAGGAGACTGGGAATTCAGTCCCGTCTTAGCCCATGAAAGCCACTGGGTCATTTTGGGCCAATTACCAGGAGACTGAGAGTTCTAGTAGCATCTTAGCCGAAGAAAGCCACCAGGGTCATTTTGGGCCAATTACCAGGAGACTGGGATTTCTAGTGCCGTCTCAGGCCATGAAAGCCACTGGGTCATTTTGGGCCAATTACCAGGAGACTGGTATTTCTAGTGCCGTCTTAGCCCATGAAAGCCACTGGGTCATTTTGGGTCAATTACCAGGAGTCTGAGAGTTCTACACCTGTCTTAGCCCATAAAAGCCACTGGGTCATTTTGGGCCAATTACCAGGAGACTAGGAATTCTAGTCCCAATTTAGCCCATGAAAGCCACAGGGTCATTTTGGGCCAATTACCAAGAAACTGGGAGTTCTATTCCTGTCTTAGCCGATGAAAACCACTGGGTCATTTTGGGCCAATTACCAGGAGTCTGAGAGTTCTAGACTTTTCTTACCCATGAAAGCCGCATGGGTGACTTTGGGCCAATTACCAGGAGACTGGGAGTTCTACACCTGTCTTAGCCCATAAAAGCCACTGGGTCATTTTGGGCCAATTACCAGGAGACTAGGAATTCTAGTCCCATCTTAGCCCATGAAAGCCACAGGGTCATTTTGGGCCAATTACCAAGAAACTGGGAGTTCTATTCCTGTCTTAGCCGATGAAAGCCACTGGGTCATTTTGCGCCAATTACCAGGAGACTGAGAGTTCTAGTCCCGTCTTAGCCCATTAAAGCCACTGGGTCATTTTGGGCCAATTACCAGGAGACTGAGAGTCCTAGACCTGTCTTACCCATGAAAACCACTGGGTCATTTTGGGCCAATTACCAGGAGACTGGGAGTTCTAGAACCGTCTTTACCCATAAAAGCCACGGGGTCATTTTGGGCCAATTACCAGGAGACTGGGTTTTCTAGTGCCGTCTTAGGCCATGAAAGCCACTGGGTCATTTTGGGCCAATTACCAGGAGACTGAGAGTTCTAGTCCCATCTGATGCCATGAACACCGCTCGGTCATTTTGGGCCAATTTTCAAGAGACTGAGATTTCCAGTCCGCCCTAGCCCATGAAAGCCACTGGGTCATTTTGGGACAATTACCAGGAGACTGGGAGTTCTAGTCCCATTTTAGCCCATGAAAGCCACCTGGGTGACTTTGGGCCAATCAGCAGGAGACTGAGAGTTTTAGACCTGGCATACCTCATGAAAGCCACCTGGGTGACTTTGGGCCAATTACCAAGAGACTCGGAATTCTAGTCCCGTCTTAGCCCAGGAAAGCCACCTGGGTGCCTTTGGGCCAATTACCAGGAGACTGAGAGTTGTATTCCCGTCTTAACCTATAAAAGCCACTGGGTCATTTTGGACAAATTACCAGGAGACTGGGAGTTCTAGACTTTTCTTACCCATGTAGTGCAGTCTTATGCCATGAAAGCCACTGAGTCATTTTGTGCCAATTTCCAGGAGACTGGTATTTCTAGTGCCGTCTTAGGCCATGAAAGCCACTGGATCATTTTTGGCCAATTACCAGGAGACTGAGAGTTCCAGTCCCGTCTTAGCCCATGAAAGCCACTGGGTCATTTTGGGCCAATTACCAGGAGCCTGAGAGTTCTAGACTTTTCTTACCCATGAAAGCCACATGGGTGACTTTGGGCCAATTACCAGGAGACTGGGAGTTCTACACCTGTCTTAGCCCATGAAAGCCACTGGGACATTTTGGGCCAATTACCAGGAGACTGAGAGTTCTAGACATTTCTTACCCCATGAAAGCAACCTGGGTGACTTAGGCCAATTACCAGGAGACTGGGAGTTCTACACCTGTCTTAGCCCATAAAAGCCACTGGGTCATTTTGGGCCAATTACCAGGAGATTGGGAATTCAGTCCCGTATAAGCCCATGAAAGCCACTGGGTCATTTTGGGCCAATTACCAGGAGACTGAGAGTTCTAGTATCATCTTAGCCGAAGAAAGCCACCAGGGTCATTTTGGGCCAATTACCAGGAGACTGGGATGTCTAGTGCAGTCTTAGGCCATGAAAGCCACTGGGTCATTTTGTGCCAATTACCAGGAGACTGGTATTTCTAGTGCCGTCTTAGCCCATGAAAGCCACTGGATCATTTTGGGCCAATTACCAGGAGACTGAGAGTTCCAGTCCCGTCTTAGCCCATGAAAGCCACTGGGTCATTTTGGGCCAATTACCAGGAGACTAGGAATTCTAGTCCCATCTTAGCCCATGAAAGCCACTGGGTCATCTTGGGCCAATTACCAGGACACTGAAAGTTCTAGTCCCGTCTTAGCCCATGAAAGCCACTGGGTCATTTTGGGCCAATTACCAGGAGACTGAGAGTTCTAGTCCCGTCTTAGCCCATTAAAGCCACTGGGTCATTTGGGGCCAATTACCAGGAGACTGAGAGTTCTGGTCCCGTCTTAACCCATGAAAGCCACCTGGGTGACTTGGGCCAATTACCAAGAGATTGGGAGTTCTAGACCCCTCTTAGCCCATGAAAGCCACTGGGTCATTTTGGGCCAATTACCAGGAGAACTGGGAGTTCTAGAACCGTCTTTACCCATAAAAGCCATTGGGTCATTTTGGGCCAATTACCAGGGGACTGGGAGTTGTGGACCTTTCTTACCCCATGGAAGCCACCTGGGTGAATTTGGGCCAATTACCAGGAGACTGAGAGTTCTAGACCTGTCTTAGCCCATGAAAGCCACTGGGTCATTTTGGGCCAATTACCAGGAGACTGAGAGTTCTAGTCCCGTATTAGCCCATGAAAGCCACTGGGTCATTTTGGGCCAATTACCAGGAGACTGGGATTTCTAGTGCCGTCTTAGGCCATGAAAGCCACTGGGTCATTTTGGGCCAATTACCAGGAGACTGAGAGTTCTAGACCCGTCGTAGCCCACGAAAGCCACTGGCTCATTTTGGGCCAATTACCAGGAGACTGGGAATTCAGTCCCGTCTTAGGCCATGAAAGCCACTGGGTCATTTTGGGCCAATTACCAAGAGACTGAGAGTTCTAGTAGCATCTTAGCCGAAGAAAGCCACCAGGGTCATTTTGGGCCAATTACCAGGAGACTGGGATTTCTAGTGCCGTCTCAGGCCATGAAAGCCACTGGATCATTTTGGGCCAATTACCAGGAGACTGGTATTTCTAGTGCCGTCTTAGCCCATGAAAGCCACTGGGTCATTTTGGGCCAATTACCAGGAGACTGGCAGTTCTAGTGCCGTCTTAGCCCATGAAAGCCACTGGGTCATTTTGGGTCAATTACCAGGAGTCTGAGAGTTCTAGACTTTTCTTACCCATGAAAGCCGCATGGGTGACTTTGGGCCAATTACCAGGAGACTGGGAGTTCTACACCTGTCTTAGCCCATAAAAGCCACTGGGTCATTTTGGGCCAATTACCAGGAGACGAGGAATTCTAGTCCCATCTTAGCCCATGAAAGCCACAGGGTCATTTTGGGCCAATTACCAAGAAACTGGGAGTTCTATTCCTGTCTTAGCCGATGAAAACCACTGGGTCATTTTGGGCCAATTACGAGGAGACTGAGAGTTCGAGTCCCGTCTTAGCCCATTAAAGCCACTGGGTCATTTGGGGCCAATTACCAGGAGACTGAGAGTTCTAGTCCCGTCTTAACCCATGAAAGCAACCTGGGTGACTTAGGCCAATTACCAAGAGATTGGGAGTTCTAGACCCGTCTTAGCCCATGAAAGCCACTGGGACATTTTGGGCCAATTACCAGGAGACTGGGAGTTCTAGAACCGTCTTTACCCATAAAAGCCATGGGGTCATTTTGGGCCAATTACCAGAGGACTGGGAGTTGTGGACCTTTCTTATCCCATGGAAGCTACCTGGGTGAATTTGGGCCAATTACCAGGAGAATTGGAGTTCTACACCTGTCTTAGCCCATGAAAGCCACTGGGTCATATTGGGCCAATTACCCGGAGAATGGGAGTTCTAGTCCCGTATTAGCCCATGAAAGCCACTGGGTCATTTTGGGCCAATTACCAGGAGACTGAGAGTTCTAGTAGCATCTTAGCCGAAGAAAGCCACCAGGGTCATTTTGGGCCAATTACCAGGGGACTGGGAGTTCCAGTCCCGTCTTAGCCCATGAAAGCCACTGGGTCATTTTGGGCCAATTATCAGGAGACTAAGAGTTCTTGTCCCCTCTTAGCCCATGAAAGCCAATGGGTCATTTTGGGCCAATTACCAGGAGACTGGGATTTCTAGTGCCGTCGTAGGCCATGAAAGCCACTGGGTCATTTTGGGCCAATTACCAGGAGACTGAGTGTTCTAGTCCCATCTTATGCCATGAACACCGCTCGGTCATTTTGGGCCAATTTTCAAGAGACTGAGATTTCTAGTCCGCCCTAGCCCATGAAAGCCACTGGGTCATTTTGGGACAATTACCAGGAGATTGGGAGTTCTAGTCCCTTCTTAGCCCATGAAAGCCACCTGGGTGACTTTGGGCCAATTACCAGGAGACTCGGAATTCTAGTCCCGTCTTAGCCGAGGAAAGCCACCTGGGTGCCTTTGGGCCAATTACCAGGAGACTGAGAGTTGTATACCCGTCTTAACCTATAAAAGCCACTGGGTCATTTTGGGACAATTACCAGGAGACTGGGAGTTCTAGTCCCATCTTAGCCCATGAAAGCCACCTGGGTGACTTTGGGCCAAACAGCAGGAGACTGAGAGTTTTAGACCTGGCATACCTCATGAAAGCCACCTGGGTGACTTTGGGCCAATTACCAAGAGACTAGGAATTCTAGTCCCGTCTTAGCCCAGGAAAGCCACCTGGGTGCCTTTGGGCCAATTACCAGGAGACTGAGAGTTGTATACCCGTCTTAACCTATAAAAGCCACTGGGTCCTTTTGGACAAATTACCAGGAGACTGGGAGTTCTAGACCTGTCTTACCCCATGAAAGCAACCTGGGGCCTTTGAGCCAATTACCAGGAGACTGAGAGTTCTAGACATTTCTTACCCCATGAAAGCCACCTGGATGACTTTGGGCAAATTACCAGGAGACTGGGAGTTCTACACCTGTCTTAGCCCATAAAAGCCACTGGGTCATTTTGGGCCAATTGCCAGGAGATTGGGAATTCAGTCCCGTATTAGCCCATGAAAGCCACTGGGTCATTTTGGGCCAATTACCAGGAGACTGAGAGTTCTAGTATCATCTTATCCGAAGAAAGCCACCAGGGTCATTTTGGGCCAATTACCAGGAGACTGGGATGTCTAGTGCAGTCTTAGGCCATGAAAGCCACTGGGTCATTTTGTGCCAATTACCAGGAGACTGGTATTTCTAGTGCCGTCTTAGCCCATGAAAGTCACTGGATCATTTTGGGCCAATTACCAGGAGACTGAGAGTTCCAGTCCCGTCTTAGCCCATGAAAGCCACTGGGTCATTTTGGGCCAATTACCAGGAGACTAGGAATTCTAGTCCCATCTTAGCCCATGAAAGCCACTGGGTCATCTTGGGCCAATTACCAGGACACTGAGAGTTCTAGTCCCGTCTTAGCCCATGAAAGCCACTGGGTCATTTTGGGCCAATTACCAGGAGACTGAGAGTTCTAGTCCCGTCTTAGCCCATTAAAGCCACTGGGTCATTTGGGGCCAATTACCAGGAGACTGAGAGTTCTAGTCCCGTCTTAACCCATGAAAGCCACCTGGGTGACTTGGGCCAATTACCAAGAGATTGGGAGTTCTAGACCCCTCTTAGCCCATGAAAGCCACTGGGTCATTTTGGGCCAATTACCAGGAGACTGGGAGTTCTAGAACCGTCTTTTCCCATAAAAGCCATTGGGTCATTTTGGGCCAATTACCAGGGGACTGGGAGTTGTGGACCTTTCTTACCCCATGGAAGCCACCTGGGTGAATTTGGGCCAATTACCAGGAGACTGAGAGTTCTAGACCCGTCTTAGCCCATGAAAGCCACTGGGTCATTTTGGGCCAATTACCAGGAGACTGAGAGTTCTAGCAGCATCTTAGCCGAAGAAAGCCACCAGGGTCATTTTGGGCCAATTACCCGGAGAATGGGAGTTCTTGTCCCGTATTAGCCCATGAAAGCCACTGGGTCATTTTGGGCCAATTACCAGGAGAGTGGGATTTCTAGTGCCGTCTTAGGCCATGAAAGCCACTGGGTCATTTTGGGCCAATTACCAGGAGACTGAGAGTTCTAGACCCGTCGTAGCCCACGAAAGCCACTGGGTCATTTTGGGCCAATTACCAGGAGACTGGGAATTCAGTCCCGTCTTAGCCCATGAAAGCCACTGGGTCATTTTGGGCCAATTACCAGGAGACTGAGAGTTCTAGTAGCATCTTAGCCGAAGAAAGCCACCAGGGTCATTTTGGGCCAATTACCAGGAGACTGGGATTTCTAGTGCCGTCTCAGGCCATGAAAGCCACTGGGTCATTTTGGGCCAATTACCAGGAGACTGGTATTTCTAGTGCCGTCTTAGCCCATGAAAGCCACTGGGTCATTTTGGGTCAATTACCAGGAGTCTGAGAGTTCTACACCTGTCTTAGCCCATAAAAGCCACTGGGTCACTTTGGGCCAATTACCAGGAGACTAGGAATTCTAGTCCCAATTTAGCCCATGAAAGCCACAGGGTCATTTTGGGCCAATTACCAAGAAACTGGGAGTTCTATTCCTGTCTTAGCCGATGAAAGCCACTGGGTCATTTTGCGCCAATTACCAGGAGACTGAGAGTTCTAGTCCCGTCTTAGCCCATTAAAGCCACTGGGTCATTTTGGGCCAATTACCAGGAGACTGAGAGTCCTAGACCTGTCTTACCCATGAAAACCACTGGGTCATTTTGGGCCAATTACCAGGAGACTGGGAGTTCTAGAACCGTCTTTACCCATAAAAGCCACGGGGTCATTTTGGGCCAATTACCAGGAGACTGGGATTTCTAGTGCCGTCTTAGGCCATGAAAGCCACTGGGTCATTTTGGGCCAATTACCAGGAGACTGAGAGTTCTAGTCCCATCTGATGCCATGAACACCGCTCGGTCATTTTGGGCCAATTTTCAAGAGACTGAGATTTCCAGTCCGCCCTAGCCCATGAAAGCCACTGGGTCATTTTGGGACAATTACCAGGAGACTGGGAGTTCTAGTCCCATTTTAGCCCATGAAAGCCACCTGGGTGACTTTGGGCCAATCAGCAGGAGACTGAGAGTTTTAGACCTGGCATACCTCATGAAAGCCACCTGGGTGACTTTGGGCCAATTACCAAGAGACTCGGAATTCTAGTCCCGTCTTAGCCCAGGAAAGCCACCTGGGTGCCTTTGGGCCAATTACCAGGAGACTGAGAGTTGTATTCCCGTCTTAACCTATACAAGCCACTGGGTCATTTTGGACAAATTACCAGGAGACTGGGAGTTCTAGACTTTTCTTACCCATGTAGTGCAGTCTTATGCCATGAAAGCCACTGAGTCATTTTGTGCCAATTTCCAGGAGACTGGTATTTCTAGTGCCGTCTTAGGCCATGAAAGCCACTGGATCATTTTTGGCCAATTACCAGGAGACTGAGAGTTCCAGTCCCGTCTTAGCCCATGAAAGCCACTGGGTCATTTTGGGCCAATTACCAGGAGCCTGAGAGTTCTAGACTTTTCTTACCCATGAAAGCCACATGGGTGACTTTGGGCCAATTACCAGGAGACTGGGAGTTCTACACCTGTCTTAGCCCATGAAAGCCACTGGGACATTTTGGGCCAATTACCAGGAGACTGAGAGTTCTAGAACCGTCTTTACCCATAAAAGCCACCTGTGGCCTTTGAGCCAATTACCAGGAGACTGAGAGTTCTAGACATTTCTTACCCCATGAAAGCAACCTGGGTGACTTAGGCCAATTACCAGGAGACTGGGAGTTCTACACCTGTCTTAGCCCATAAAAGCCACTGGGTCATTTTGGGCCAATTACCAGGAGATTGGGAATTCAGTCCCGTATAAGCCCATGAAAGCCACTGGGTCATTTTGGGCCAATTACCAGGAGACTGAGAGTTCTAGTATCATCTTAGCCGAAGAAAGCCACCAGGGTCATTTTGGGCCAATTACCAGGAGACTGGGATGTCTAGTGCAGTCTTAGGCCATGAAAGCCACTGGGTCATTTTGTGCCAATTACCAGGAGACTGGTATTTCTAGTGCCGTCTTAGCCCATGAAAGCCACTGGATCATTTTGGGCCAATTACCAGGAGACTGAGAGTTCCAGTCCCGTCTTAGCCCATGAAAGCCACTGGGTCATTTTGGGCCAATTACCAGGAGACTAGGAATTCTAGTCCCATCTTAGCCCATGAAAGCCACTGGGTCATCTTGGGCCAATTACCAGGACACTGAGAGTTCTAGTCCCGTCTTAGCCCATGAAAGCCACTGGGTCATTTTGGGCCAATTACCAGGAGACTGAGAGTTCTAGTCCCGTCTTAACCCATGAAAGCCACCTGGGTGACTTGGGCCAATTACCAAGAGATTGGGAGTTCTAGACCCCTCTTAGCCCATGAAAGCCACTGGGTCATTTTGGGCCAATTACCAGGAGAACTGGGAGTTCTAGAACCGTCTTTACCCATAAAAGCCATTGGGTCATTTTGGGCCAATTACCAGGGGACTGGGAGTTGTGGACCTTTCTTACCCCATGGAAGCCACCTGGGTGAATTTGGGCCAATTACCAGGAGACTGAGAGTTCTAGACCTGTCTTAGCCCATGAAAGCCACTGGGTCATTTTGGGCCAATTACCAGGAGACTGAGAGTTCTAGTCCCGTATTAGCCCATGAAAGCCACTAGGTCATTTTGGGCCAATTACCAGGAGACTGGGATTTCTAGTGCCGTCTTAGCCCATGAAAGCCACTGGGTCATTTTGGGTCAATTACCAGGAGTCTGAGAGTTCTAGACTTTTCTTACCCATGAAAGCCGCATGGGTGACTTTGGGCCAATTACCAGGAGACTGGGAGTTCTACACCTGTCTTAGCCCATAAAAGCCACTGGGTCATTTTGGGCCAATTACCAGGAGACTAGGAATTCTAGTCCCATCTTAGCCCATGAAAGCCACAGGGTCATTTTGGGCCAATTACCAAGAAACTGGGAGTTCTATTCCTGTCTTAGCCGATGAAAACCACTGGGTCATTTTGGGCCAATTACCAGGAGACTGAGAGTTCGAGTCCCGTCTTAGCCCATTAAAGCCACTGGGTCATTTGGGGCCAATTACCAGGAGACTGAGAGTTCTAGTCCCGTCTTAACCCATGAAAGCAACCTGGGTGACTTAGGCCAATTACCAAGAGATTGGGAGTTCTAGACCCGTCTTAGCCCATGAAAGCCACTGGGACATTTTGGGCCAATTACCAGGAGACTGGGAGTTCTAGAACCGTCTTTACCCATAAAAGCCATGGGGTCATTTTGGGCCAATTACCAGGAGACTGAGAGTTCTAGACCCGTCGTAGCCCACGAAAGCCACTGGGTCATTTTGGGCCAATTACCAGGAGACTGGGAGTTCTAGAACCGTCTTTTCCCATAAAAGCCATTGGGTCATTTTGGGCCAATTACCAGGGGACTGGGAGTTGTGGACCTTTCTTACCCCATGGAAGCCACCTGGGTGAATTTGGGCCAATTACCAGGAGACTGAGAGTTCTAGACCCGTCTTAGCCCATGAAAGCCACTGGGTCATTTTGGGCCAATTACCAGGAGACTGAGAGTTCTAGCAGCATCTTAGCCGAAGAAAGCCACCAGGGTCATTTTGGGCCAATTACCCGGAGAATGGGAGTTCTTGTCCCGTATTAGCCCATGAAAGCCACTGGGTCATTTTGGGCCAATTACCAGGAGACTGGGATTTCTAGTGCCGTCTTAGGCCATGAAAGCCACTGGGTCATTTTGGGCCAATTACCAGGAGACTGAGAGTTCTAGACCCGTCGTAGCCCACGAAAGCCACTGGGTCATTTTGGGCCAATTACCAGGAGACTGGGAATTCAGTCCCGTCTTAGCCCATGAAAGCCACTGGGTCATTTTGGGCCAATTACCAGGAGACTGAGAGTTCTAGTAGCATCTTAGCCGAAGAAAGCCACCAGGGTCATTTTGGGCCAATTACCAGGAGACTGGGATTTCTAGTGCCGTCTCAGGCCATGAAAGCCACGGGGTCATTTTGGGCCAATTACCAGGAGACTGGTATTTCTAGTGCCGTCTTAGCCCATGAAAGCCACTGGGTCATTTTGGGTCAATTACCAGGAGTCTGAGAGTTCTACACCTGTCTTAGCCCATAAAAGCCACTGGGTCATTTTGGGCCAATTACCAGGAGACTAGGAATTCTAGTCCCAATTTAGCCCATGAAAGCCACAGGGTCATTTTGGGCCAATTACCAAGAAACTGGGAGTTCTATTCCTGTCTTAGCCGATGAAAACCACTGGGTCATTTTGGGCCAATTACCAGGAGTCTGAGAGTTCTAGACTTTTCTTACCCATGAAAGCCGCATGGGTGACTTTGGGCCAATTACCAGGAGACTGGGAGTTCTACACCTGTCTTAGCCCATAAAAGCCACTGGGTCATTTTGGGCCAATTACCAGGAGACTAGGAATTCTAGTCCCATCTTAGCCCATGAAAGCCACAGGGTCATTTTGGGCCAATTACCAAGAAACTGGGAGTTCTATTCCTGTCTTAGCCGATGAAAGCCACTGGGTCATTTTGCGCCAATTACCAGGAGACTGAGAGTTCTAGTCCCGTCTTAGCCCATTAAAGCCACTGGGTCATTTTGGGCCAATTACCAGGAGACTGAGAGTCCTAGACCTGTCTTACCCATGAAAACCACTGGGTCATTTTGGGCCAATTACCAGGAGACTGGGAGTTCTAGAACCGTCTTTACCCATAAAAGCCACGGGGTCATTTTGGGCCAATTACCAGGAGACTGGGATTTCTAGTGCCGTCTTAGGCCATGAAAGCCACTGGGTCATTTTGGGCCAATTACCAGGAGACTGAGAGTTCTAGTCCCATCTGATGCCATGAACACCGCTCGGTCATTTTGGGCCAATTTTCAAGAGACTGAGATTTCCAGTCCGCCCTAGCCCATGAAAGCCACTGGGTCATTTTGGGACAATTACCAGGAGACTGGGAGTTCTAGTCCCATTTTAGCCCATGAAAGCCACCTGGGTGACTTTGGGCCAATCAGCAGGAGACTGAGAGTTTTAGACCTGGCATACCTCATGAAAGCCACCTGGGTGACTTTGGGCCAATTACCAAGAGACTCGGAATTCTAGTCCCGTCTTAGCCCAGGAAAGCCACCTGGGTGCCTTTGGGCCAATTACCAGGAGACTGAGAGTTGTATTCCCGTCTTAACCTATACAAGCCACTGGGTCATTTTGGACAAATTACCAGGAGACTGGGAGTTCTAGACTTTTCTTACCCATGTAGTGCAGTCTTATGCCATGAAAGCCACTGAGTCATTTTGTGCCAATTTCCAGGAGACTGGTATTTCTAGTGCCGTCTTAGGCCATGAAAGCCACTGGATCATTTTTGGCCAATTACCAGGAGACTGAGAGTTCCAGTCCCGTCTTAGCCCATGAAAGCCACTGGGTCATTTTGGGCCAATTACCAGGAGCCTGAGAGTTCTAGACTTTTCTTACCCATGAAAGCCACATGGGTGACTTTGGGCCAATTACCAGGAGACTGGGAGTTCTACACCTGTCTTAGCCCATGAAAGCCACTGGGACATTTTGGGCCAATTACCAGGAGACTGAGAGTTCTAGAACCGTCTTTACCCATAAAAGCCACCTGTGGCCTTTGAGCCAATTACCAGGAGACTGAGAGTTCTAGACATTTCTTACCCCATGAAAGCAACCTGGGTGACTTAGGCCAATTACCAGGAGACTGGGAGTTCTACACCTGTCTTAGCCCATAAAAGCCACTGGGTCATTTTGGGCCAATTACCAGGAGATTGGGAATTCAGTCCCGTATAAGCCCATGAAAGCCACTGGGTCATTTTGGGCCAATTACCAGGAGACTGAGAGTTCTAGTATCATCTTAGCCGAAGAAAGCCACCAGGGTCATTTTGGGCCAATTACCAGGAGACTGGGATGTCTAGTGCAGTCTTAGGCCATGAAAGCCACTGGGTCATTTTGTGCCAATTACCAGGAGACTGGTATTTCTAGTGCCGTCTTAGCCCATGAAAGCCACTGGATCATTTTGGGCCAATTACCAGGAGACTGAGAGTTCCAGTCCCGTCTTAGCCCATGAAAGCCACTGGGTCATTTTGGGCCAATTACCAGGAGACTAGGAATTCTAGTCCCATCTTAGCCCATGAAAGCCACTGGGTCATCTTGGGCCAATTACCAGGACACTGAGAGTTCTAGTCCCGTCTTAGCCCATGAAAGCCACTGGGTCATTTTGGGCCAATTACCAGGAGACTGAGAGTTCTAGTCCCGTCTTAACCCATGAAAGCCACCTGGGTGACTTGGGCCAATTACCAAGAGATTGGGAGTTCTAGACCCCTCTTAGCCCATGAAAGCCACTGGGTCATTTTGGGCCAATTACCAGGAGAACTGGGAGTTCTAGAACCGTCTTTACCCATAAAAGCCATTGGGTCATTTTGGGCCAATTACCAGGGGACTGGGAGTTGTGGACCTTTCTTACCCCATGGAAGCCACCTGGGTGAATTTGGGCCAATTACCAGGAGACTGAGAGTTCTAGACCTGTCTTAGCCCATGAAAGCCACTGGGTCATTTTGGGCCAATTACCAGGAGACTGAGAGTTCTAGTCCCGTATTAGCCCATGAAAGCCACTAGGTCATTTTGGGCCAATTACCAGGAGACTGGGATTTCTAGTGCCGTCTTAGCCCATGAAAGCCACTGGGTCATTTTGGGTCAATTACCAGGAGTCTGAGAGTTCTAGACTTTTCTTACCCATGAAAGCCGCATGGGTGACTTTGGGCCAATTACCAGGAGACTGGGAGTTCTACACCTGTCTTAGCCCATAAAAGCCACTGGGTCATTTTGGGCCAATTACCAGGAGACTAGGAATTCTAGTCCCATCTTAGCCCATGAAAGCCACAGGGTCATTTTGGGCCAATTACCAAGAAACTGGGAGTTCTATTCCTGTCTTAGCCGATGAAAACCACTGGGTCATTTTGGGCCAATTACCAGGAGACTGAGAGTTCGAGTCCCGTCTTAGCCCATTAAAGCCACTGGGTCATTTGGGGCCAATTACCAGGAGACTGAGAGTTCTAGTCCCGTCTTAACCCATGAAAGCAACCTGGGTGACTTAGGCCAATTACCAAGAGATTGGGAGTTCTAGACCCGTCTTAGCCAATGAAAGCCACTGGGACATTTTGGGCCAATTACCAGGAGACTGGGAGTTCTAGAACCGTCTTTACCCATAAAAGCCATGGGGTCATTTTGGGCCAATTACCAGGAGACTGAGAGTTCTAGACCCGTCGTAGCCCACGAAAGCCACTGGGTCATTTTGGGCCAATTACCAGGAGACTGGGAGTTCTAGAACCGTCTTTTCCCATAAAAGCCATTGGGTCATTTTGGGCCAATTACCAGGGGACTGGGAGTTGTGGACCTTTCTTACCCCATGGAAGCCACCTGGGTGAATTTGGGCCAATTACCAGGAGACTGAGAGTTCTAGACCCGTCTTAGCCCATGAAAGCCACTGGGTCATTTTGGGCCAATTACCAGGAGACTGAGAGTTCTAGCAGCATCTTAGCCGAAGAAAGCCACCAGGGTCATTTTGGGCCAATTACCCGGAGAATGGGAGTTCTTGTCCCGTATTAGCCCATGAAAGCCACTGGGTCATTTTGGGCCAATTACCAGGAGACTGGGATTTCTAGTGCCGTCTTAGGCCATGAAAGCCACTGGGTCATTTTGGGCCAATTACCAGGAGACTGAGAGTTCTAGACCCGTCGTAGCCCACGAAAGCCACTGGGTCATTTTGGGCCAATTACCAGGAGACTGGGAATTCAGTCCCGTCTTAGCCCATGAAAGCCACTGGGTCATTTTGGGCCAATTACCAGGAGACTGAGAGTTCTAGTAGCATCTTAGCCGAAGAAAGCCACCAGGGTCATTTTGGGCCAATTACCAGGAGACTGGGATTTCTAGTGCCGTCTCAGGCCATGAAAGCCACTGGGTCATTTTGGGCCAATTACCAGGAGACTGGTATTTCTAGTTCCGTCTTAGCCCATGAAAGCCACTGGGTCATTTTGGGTCAATTACCAGGAGTCTGAGAGTTCTACACCTGTCTTAGCCCATAAAAGCCACTGGGTCATTTTGGGCCAATTACCAGGAGACTAGGAATTCTAGTCCCAATTTAGCCCATGAAAGCCACAGGGTCATTTTGGGCCAATTACCAAGAAACTGGGAGTTCTATTCCTGTCTTAGCCGATGAAAACCACTGGGTCATTTTGGGCCAATTACCAGGAGTCTGAGAGTTCTAGACTTTTCTTACCCATGAAAGCCGCATGGGTGACTTTGGGCCAATTACCAGGAGACTGGGAGTTCTACACCTGTCTTAGCCCATAAAAGCCACTGGGTCATTTTGGGCCAATTACCAGGAGACTAGGAATTCTAGTCCCATCTTAGCCCATGAAAGCCACAGGGTCATTTTGGGCCAATTACCAAGAAACTGGGAGTTCTATTCCTGTCTTAGCCGATGAAAGCCACTGGGTCATTTTGCGCCAATTACCAGGAGACTGAGAGTTCTAGTCCCGTCTTAGCCCATTAAAGCCACTGGGTCATTTTGGGCCAATTACCAGGAGACTGAGAGTCCTAGACCTGTCTTACCCATGAAAACCACTGGGTCATTTTGGGCCAATTACCAGGAGACTGGGAGTTCTAGAACCGTCTTTACCCATAAAAGCCACGGGGTCATTTTGGGCCAATTACCAGGAGACTGGGTTTTCTAGTGCCGTCTTAGGCCATGAAAGCCACTGGGTCATTTTGGGCCAATTACCAGGAGACTGAGAGTTCTAGTCCCATCTGATGCCATGAACACCGCTCGGTCATTTTGGGCCAATTTTCAAGAGACTGAGATTTCCAGTCCGCCCTAGCCCATGAAAGCCACTGGGTCATTTTGGGACAATTACCAGGAGACTGGGAGTTCTAGTCCCATTTTAGCCCATGAAAGCCACCTGGGTGACTTTGGGCCAATCAGCAGGAGACTGAGAGTTTTAGACCTGGCATACCTCATGAAAGCCACCTGGGTGACTTTGGGCCAATTACCAAGAGACTCGGAATTCTAGTCCCGTCTTAGCCCAGGAAAGCCACCTGGGTGCCTTTGGGCCAATTACCAGGAGACTGAGAGTTGTATTCCCGTCTTAACCTATAAAAGCCACTGGGTCATTTTGGACAAATTACCAGGAGACTGGGAGTTCTAGACTTTTCTTACCCATGTAGTGCAGTCTTATGCCATGAAAGCCACTGAGTCATTTTGTGCCAATTTCCAGGAGACTGGTATTTCTAGTGCCGTCTTAGGCCATGAAAGCCACTGGATCATTTTTGGCCAATTACCAGGAGACTGAGAGTTCCAGTCCCGTCTTAGCCCATGAAAGCCACTGGGTCATTTTGGGCCAATTACCAGGAGCCTGAGAGTTCTAGACTTTTCTTACCCATGAAAGCCACATGGGTGACTTTGGGCCAATTACCAGGAGACTGGGAGTTCTACACCTGTCTTAGCCCATGAAAGCCACTGGGACATTTTGGGCCAATTACCAGGAGACTGAGAGTTCTAGACATTTCTTACCCCATGAAAGCAACCTGGGTGACTTAGGCCAATTACCAGGAGACTGGGAGTTCTACACCTGTCTTAGCCCATAAAAGCCACTGGGTCATTTTGGGCCAATTACCAGGAGATTGGGAATTCAGTCCCGTATAAGCCCATGAAAGCCACTGGGTCATTTTGGGCCAATTACCAGGAGACTGAGAGTTCTAGTATCATCTTAGCCGAAGAAAGCCACCAGGGTCATTTTGGGCCAATTACCAGGAGACTGGGATGTCTAGTGCAGTCTTAGGCCATGAAAGCCACTGGGTCATTTTGTGCCAATTACCAGGAGACTGGTATTTCTAGTGCCGTCTTAGCCCATGAAAGCCACTGGATCATTTTGGGCCAATTACCAGGAGACTGAGAGTTCCAGTCCCGTCTTAGCCCATGAAAGCCACTGGGTCATTTTGGGCCAATTACCAGGAGACTAGGAATTCTAGTCCCATCTTAGCCCATGAAAGCCACTGGGTCATCTTGGGCCAATTACCAGGACACTGAGAGTTCTAGTCCCGTCTTAGCCCATGAAAGCCACTGGGTCATTTTGGGCCAATTACCAGGAGACTGAGAGTTCTAGTCCCGTCTTAACCCATGAAAGCCACCTGGGTGACTTGGGCCAATTACCAAGAGATTGGGAGTTCTAGACCCCTCTTAGCCCATGAAAGCCACTGGGTCATTTTGGGCCAATTACCAGGAGAACTGGGAGTTCTAGAACCGTCTTTACCCATAAAAGCCATTGGGTCATTTTGGGCCAATTACCAGGGGACTGGGAGTTGTGGACCTTTCTTACCCCATGGAAGCCACCTGGGTGAATTTGGGCCAATTACCAGGAGACTGAGAGTTCTAGACCTGTCTTAGCCCATGAAAGCCACTGGGTCATTTTGGGCCAATTACCAGGAGACTGAGAGTTCTAGTCCCGTATTAGCCCATGAAAGCCACTAGGTCATTTTGGGCCAATTACCAGGAGACTGGGATTTCTAGTGCCGTCTTAGCCCATGAAAGCCACTGGGTCATTTTGGGTCAATTACCAGGAGTCTGAGAGTTCTAGACTTTTCTTACCCATGAAAGCCGCATGGGTGACTTTGGGCCAATTACCAGGAGACTGGGAGTTCTACACCTGTCTTAGCCCATAAAAGCCACTGGGTCATTTTGGGCCAATTACCAGGAGACTAGGAATTCTAGTCCCATCTTAGCCCATGAAAGCCACAGGGTCATTTTGGGCCAATTACCAAGAAACTGGGAGTTCTATTCCTGTCTTAGCCGATGAAAACCACTGGGTCATTTTGGGCCAATTACCAGGAGACTGAGAGTTCGAGTCCCGTCTTAGCCCATTAAAGCCACTGGGTCATTTGGGGCCAATTACCAGGAGACTGAGAGTTCTAGTCCCGTCTTAACCCATGAAAGCAACCTGGGTGACTTAGGCCAATTACCAAGAGATTGGGAGTTCTAGACCCGTCTTAGCCCATGAAAGCCACTGGGACATTTTGGGCCAATTACCAGGAGACTGGGAGTTCTAGAACCGTCTTTACCCATAAAAGCCATGGGGTCATTTTGGGCCAATTACCAGGAGACTGAGAGTTCTAGACCCGTCGTAGCCCACGAAAGCCACTGGGTCATTTTGGGCCAATTACCAGGAGACTGGGAATTCAGTCCCGTCTTAGCCCATGAAAGCCACTAGGTCATTTTGGGCCAATTACCAGGAGACTGAGAGTTCTAGTAGCATCTTAGCCGAAGAAAGCCACCAGGGTCATTTTGGGCCAATTACCAGGAGACTGGGATTTCTAGTGCCGTCTCAGGCCATGAAAGCCACTGGGTCATTTTGGGCCAATTACCAGGAGACTGGTATTTCTAGTGCCGTCTTAGCCCATGAAAGCCACTGGGTCATTTTGGGTCAATTACCAGGAGTCTGAGAGTTCTACACCTGTCTTAGCCCATAAAAGCCACTGGGTCATTTTGGGCCAATTACCAGGAGACTAGGAATTCTAGTCCCAATTTAGCCCATGAAAGCCACAGGGTCATTTTGGGCCTATTACCAAGAAACTGGGAGTTCTATTCCTGTCTTAGCCGATGAAAACCACTGGGTCATTTTGGGCCAATTACCAGGAGTCTGAGAGTTCTAGACTTTTCTTACCCATGAAAGCCGCATGGGTGACTTTGGGCCAATTACCAGGAGACTGGGAGTTCTACACCTGTCTTAGCCCATAAAAGCCACTGGGTCATTTTGGGCCAATTACCAGGAGACTGAGAGTTCTAGTCCCATCTGATGCCATGAACACCGCTCGGTCATTTTGGGCCAATTTTCAAGAGACTGAGATTTCCAGTCCGCCCTAGCCCATGAAAGCCACTGGGTCATTTTGGGACAATTACCAGGAGACTGGGAGTTCTAGTCCCATTTTAGCCCATGAAAGCCACCTGGGTGACTTTGGGCCAATCAGCAGGAGACTGAGAGTTTTAGACCTGGCATACCTCATGAAAGCCACCTGGGTGACTTTGGGCCAATTACCAAGAGACTCGGAATTCTAGTCCCGTCTTAGCCCAGGAAAGCCACCTGGGTGCCTTTGGGCCAATTACCAGGAGACTGAGAGTTGTATTCCCGTCTTAACCTATAAAAGCCACTGGGTCATTTTGGACAAATTACCAGGAGACTGGGAGTTCTAGACTTTTCTTACCCATGTAGTGCAGTCTTATGCCATGAAAGCCACTGGGTCATTTTGTGCCAATTTCCAGGAGACTGGTATTTCTAGTGCCGTCTTAGGCCATGAAAGCCACTGGATCATTTTTGGCCAATTACCAGGAGACTGAGAGTTCCAGTCCCGTCTTAGCCCATGAAAGCCACTGGGTCATTTTGGGCCAATTACCAGGAGCCTGAGAGTTCTAGACTTTTCTTACCCATGAAAGCCACATGGGTGACTTTGGGCCAATTACCAGGAGACTGGGAGTTCTACACCTGTCTTAGCCCATGAAAGCCACTGGGACATTTTGGGCCAATTACCAGGAGACTGAGAGTTCTAGAACCGTCTTTACCCATAAAAGCCACCTGTGGCCTTTGAGCCAATTACCAGGAGACTGAGAGTTCTAGACATTTCTTACCCCATGAAAGCAACCTGGGTGACTTAGGCCAATTACCAGGAGACTGGGAGTTCTACACCTGTCTTAGCCCATAAAAGCCACTGGGTCATTTTGGGCCAATTACCAGGAGATTGGGAATTCAGTCCCGTATAAGCCCATGAAAGCCACTGGGTCATTTTGGGCCAATTACCAGGAGACTGAGAGTTCTAGTATCATCTTAGCCGAAGAAAGCCACCAGGGTCATTTTGGGCCAATTACCAGGAGACTGGGATGTCTAGTGCAGTCTTAGGCCATGAAAGCCACTGGATCATTTTGGGCCAATTACCAGGAGACTGAGAGTTCCAGTCCCGTCTTAGCCCATGAAAGCCACTGGGTCATTTTGGGCCAATTACCAGGAGACTAGGAATTCTAGTCCCATCTTAGCCCATGAAAGCCACTGGGTCATCTTGGGCCAATTACCAGGACACTGAGAGTTCTAGTCCCGTCTTAGCCCATGAAAGCCACTGGGTCATTTTGGGCCAATTACCAGGAGACTGAGAGTTCTAGTCCCGTCTTAACCCATGAAAGCCACCTGGGTGACTTGGGCCAATTACCAAGAGATTGGGAGTTCTAGACCCCTCTTAGCCCATGAAAGCCACTGGGTCATTTTGGGCCAATTACCAGGAGAACTGGGAGTTCTAGAACCGTCTTTACCCATAAAAGCCATTGGGTCATTTTGGGCCAATTACCAGGGGACTGGGAGTTGTGGACCTTTCTTACCCCATGGAAGCCACCTGGGTGAATTTGGGCCAATTACCAGGAGACTGAGAGTTCTAGACCTGTCTTAGCCCATGAAAGCCACTGGGTCATTTTGGGCCAATTACCAGGAGACTGAGAGTTCTAGTCCCGTATTAGCCCATGAAAGCCACTGGGTCATTTTGGGCCAATTACCAGGAGACTGGGATTTCTAGTGCCATCTTAGCCCATGAAAGCCACTGGGTCATTTTGGGTCAATTACCAGGAGTCTGAGAGTTCTAGACTTTTCTTACCCATGAAAGCCGCATGGGTGACTTTGGGCCAATTACCAGGAGACTGGGAGTTCTACACCTGTCTTAGCCCATAAAAGCCACTGGGTCATTTTGGGCCAATTACCAGGAGACTAGGAATTCTAGTCCCATCTTAGCCCATGAAAGCCACAGGGTCATTTTGGGCCAATTACCAAGAAACTGGGAGTTCTATTCCTGTCTTAGCCGATGAAAACCACTGGGTCATTTTGGGCCAATTACCAGGAGACTGAGAGTTCGAGTCCCGTCTTAGCCCATTAAAGCCACTGGGTCATTTGGGGCCAATTACCAGGAGACTGAGAGTTCTAGTCCCGTCTTAACCCATGAAAGCAACCTGGGTGACTTAGGCCAATTACCAAGAGATTGGGAGTTCTAGACCCGTCTTAGCCCATGAAAGCCACTGGGACATTTTGGGCCAATTACCAGGAGACTGGGAGTTCTAGAACCGTCTTTACCCATAAAAGCCATGGGGTCATTTTGGGCCAATTACCAGGGGACTGGGAGTTGTGGACCTTTCTTACCCCATGGAAGCTACCTGGGTGAATTTGGGCCAATTACCAGGAGAATTGGAGTTCTACACCTGTCTTAGCCCATGAAAGCCACTGGGTCATTTTGGGCCAATTACCCGGAGAATGGGAGTTCTTGTCCCGTATTAGCCCATGAAAGCCACTGGGTCATTTTGGGCCAATTACCAGGAGACTGGGATTTCTAGTGCCGTCTTAGGCCATGAAAGCCACTGGGTCATTTTGGGCCAATTTCCAGGAGACTGAGAGTTCTAGACCCGTCGTAGCCCACGAAAGCCACTGGGTCATTTTGGGCCAATTACCAGGAGACTGGGAGTTCTAGTGCCGTCTTAGCCCATGAAAGTCACTGGTTATTCTGGGTCAATTACCAGGAGCCTGAGAGTTCTAGACTTTTCTTACCCATGAAAGCCACTGTGTCATTTTGGGCCAACTACCAGGAGACTGAGTGTTCCAGTCCCATCTTAGCCCATGAAAGCCACTGGGTCATTTTGGGCCAATTACCAGGAGACTGTGATTTCTAGTGCCGTCTTAGGCCATGAAAGCCACTGGGTCATTTTGGGCCAATTTCCAGGAGACTGAGAGTTCTAGACCCGTCGTAGCCCACGAAAGCCACTGGGTCATTTTGGGCCAATTACCAGGAGACTGGGAGTTCTAGTGCCGTCTTAGCCCATGAAAGTCACTGGTTATTTTGGGTCAATTACCAGGAGCCTGAGAGTTCTAGACTTTTCTTACCCATGAAAGCCACTGGGTCATTTTGGGCCAATTACCCGGAGAATGGGAGTTCTAGTCCCGTCTTAGCCCATTAAAGCCACTGGGTCATTTGGGGCCAATTACCAGGAGACTGAGAGTTCTAGTCCCGTCTCAACCCATGAAAGCCACCTGGGTGACTTGGGCCAATTACCAAGAGATTGGGAGTTCTAGACCCCTCTTAGCCCATGAAAGCCACTGGGTCATTTTGGGCCAATTACCAGGAGACTGGGAGTTCTAGAACCGTCTTTTCCCATAAAAGCCATTGGGTCATTTTGGGCCAATTACCAGGGGACTGGGAGTTGTGGACCTTTCTTACCCCATGGAAGCCACCTGGGTGAATTTGGGCCAATTACCAGGAGACTGAGAGTTCTAGACCCGTCTTAGCCCATGAAAGCCACTGGGTCATTTTGGGCCAATTACCAGGAGACTGAGAGTTCTAGCAGCATCTTAGCCGAAGAAAGCCACCAGGGTCATTTTGGGCCAATTACCCGGAGAATGGGAGTTCTTGTCCCGTATTAGCCCATGAAAGCCACTGGGTCATTTTGGGCCAATTACCAGGAGACTGGGATTTCTAGTGCCGTCTTAGGCCATGAAAGCCACTGGGTCATTTTGGGCCAATTACCAGGAGACTGAGAGTTCTAGACCCGTCGTAGCCCACGAAAGCCACTGGGTCATTTTGGGCCAATTACCAGGAGACTGGGAATTCAGTCCCGTCTTAGCCCATGAAAGCCACTGGGTCATTTTGGGCCAATTACCATGAGACTGAGAGTTCTAGTAGCATCTTAGCCGAAGAAAGCCACCAGGGTCATTTTGGGCCAATTACCAGGAGACTGGGATTTCTAGTGCCGTCTCAGGCCATGAAAGCCACTGGGTCATTTTGGGCCAATTACCAGGAGACTGGTATTTCTAGTGCCGTCTTAGCCCATGAAAGCCACTGGGTCATTTTGGGTCAATTACCAGGAGTCTGAGAGTTCTACACCTGTCTTAGCCCATAAAAGCCACTGGGTCATTTTGGGCCAATTACCAGGAGACTAGGAATTCTAGTCCCAATTTAGCCCATGAAAGCCACAGGGTCATTTTGGGCCAATTACCAAGAAACTGGGAGTTCTATTCCTGTCTTAGCCGATGAAAACCACTGGGTCATTTTGGGCCAATTACCAGGAGTCTGAGAGTTCTAGACTTTTCTTACCCATGAAAGCCGCATGGGTGACTTTGGGCCAATTATCAGGAGACTGGGAGTTCTACACCTGTCTTAGCCCATAAAAGCCACTGGGTCATTTTGGGCCAATTACCAGGAGACTAGGAATTCTAGTCCCATCTTAGCCCATGAAAGCCACAGGGTCATTTTGGGCCAATTACCAAGAAACTGGGAGTTCTATTCCTGTCTTAGCCGATGAAAGCCACTGGGTCATTTTGCGCCAATTACCAGGAGACTGAGAGTTCTAGTCCCGTCTTAGCCCATTAAAGCCACTGGGTCATTTTGGGCCAATTACCAGGAGACTGAGAGTCCTAGACCTGTCTTACCCATGAAAACCACTGGGTCATTTTGGGCCAATTACCAGGAGACTGGGAGTTCTAGAACCGTCTTTACCCATAAAAGCCACGGGGTCATTTTGGGCCAATTACCAGGAGACTGGGATTTCTAGTGCCGTCTTAGGCCATGAAAGCCACTGGGTCATTTTGGGCCAATTACCAGGAGACTGAGAGTTCTAGTCCCATCTGATGCCATGAACACCGCTCGGTCATTTTGGGCCAATTTTCAAGAGACTGAGATTTCCAGTCCGCCCTAGCCCATGAAAGCCACTGGGTCATTTTGGGACAATTACCAGGAGACTGGGAGTTCTAGTCCCATTTTAGCCCATGAAAGCCACCTGGGTGACTTTGGGCCAATTAGCAGGAGACTGAGAGTTTTAGACCTGGCATACCTCATGAAAGCCACCTGGGTGACTTTGGGCCAATTACCAAGAGACTCGGAATTCTAGTCCCGTCTTAGCCCAGGAAAGCCACCTGGGTGCCTTTGGGCCAATTACCAGGAGACTGAGAGTTGTATTCCCGTCTTAACCTATAAAAGCCACTGGGTCATTTTGGACAAATTACCAGGAGACTGGGAGTTCTAGACTTTTCTTACCCATGTAGTGCAGTCTTATGCCATGAAAGCCACTGAGTCATTTTGTGCCAATTTCCAGGAGACTGGTATTTCTAGTGCCGTCTTAGGCCATGAAAGCCACTGGATCATTTTTGGCCAATTACCAGGAGACTGAGAGTTCCAGTCCCGTCTTAGCCCATGAAAGCCACTGGGTCATTTTGGGCCAATTACCAGGAGCCTGAGAGTTCTAGACTTTTCTTACCCATGAAAGCCACATGGGTGACTTTGGGCCAATTACCAGGAGACTGGGAGTTCTACACCTGTCTTAGCCCATGAAAGCCACTGGGACATTTTGGGCCAATTACCAGGAGACTGAGAGTTCTAGACATTTCTTACCCCATGAAAGCAACCTGGGTGACTTAGGCCAATTACCAGGAGACTGGGAGTTCTACACCTGTCTTAGCCCATAAAAGCCATTGGGTCATTTTGGGCCAATTACCAGGAGATTGGGAATTCAGTCCCGTATAAGCCCATGAAAGCCACTGGGTCATTTTGGGCCAATTACCAGGAGACTGAGAGTTCTAGTATCATCTTAGCCGAAGAAAGCCACCAGGGTCATTTTGGGCCAATTACCAGGAGACTGGGATGTCTAGTGCAGTCTTAGGCCATGAAAGCCACTGGGTCATTTTGTGCCAATTACCAGGAGACTGGTATTTCTAGTGCCGTCTTAGCCCATGAAAGCCACTGGATCATTTTGGGCCAATTACCAGGAGACTGAGAGTTCCAGTCCCGTCTTAGCCCATGAAAGCCACTGGGTCATTTTGGGCCAATTACCAGGAGACTAGGAATTCTAGTCCCATCTTAGCCCATGAAAGCCACTGGGTCATCTTGGGCATATTACCAGGACACTGAGAGTTCTAGTCCCGTCTTAGCCCATGAAAGCCACTGGGTCATTTTGGGCCAATTACCAGGAGACTGAGAGTTCTAGTCCCGTCTTAGCCCATTAAAGCCACTGGGTCATTTGGGGCCAATTACCAGGAGACTGAGAGTTCTAGTCCCGTCTTAACCCATGAAAGCCACCTGGGTGACTTGGGCCAATTACCAAGAGATTGGGAGTTCTAGACCCCTCTTAGCCCATGAAAGCCACTGGGTCATTTTGGGCCAATTACCAGGAGAACTGGGAGTTCTAGAACCGTCTTTACCCATAAAAGCCATTGGGTCATTTTGGGCCAATTACCAGGGGACTGGGAGTTGTGGACCTTTCTTACCCCATGGAAGCCACCTGGGTGAATTTGGGCCAATTACCAGGAGACTGAGAGTTCTAGACCTGTCTTAGCCCATGAAAGCCACTGGGTCATATTGGGCCAATTACCAGGAGACTGAGAGTTCTAGTCCCGTATTAGCCCATGAAAGCCACTGGGTCATTTTGGGCCAATTACCAGGAGACTGGGATTTCTAGTGCCGTCTTAGGCCATGAAAGCCACTGGGTCATTTTGGGCCAATTACCAGGAGACTGAGAGTTCTAGACCCGTCGTAGCCCACGAAAGCCACTGGGTCATTTTGGGCCAATTACCAGGAGACTGGGAATTCAGTCCCGTCTTAGGCCATGAAAGCCACTGGGTCATTTTGGGCCAATTACCAAGAGACTGAGAGTTCTAGTAGCATCTTAGCCGAAGAAAGCCACCAGGGTCATTTTGGGCCAATTACCAGGAGACTGGGATTTCTAGTGCCGTCTCAGGCCATGAAAGCCACTGGGTCATTTTGGGCCAATTACCAGGAGACTGGTATTTCTAGTGCCGTCTTAGCCCATGAAAGCCACTGGGTCATTTTGGGCCAATTACCAGGAGACTGGCAGTTCTAGTGCCGTCTTAGCCCATGAAAGCCACTGGGTCATTTTGGGTCAATTACCAGGAGTCTGAGAGTTCTAGACTTTTCTTACCCATGAAAGCCGCATGGGTGACTTTGGGCCAATTACCAGGAGACTGGGAGTTCTACACCTGTCTTAGCCCATAAAAGCCACTGGGTCATTTTGGGCCAATTACCAGGAGACTAGGAATTCTAGTCCCATCTTAGCCCATGAAAGCCACAGGGTCATTTTGGGCCAATTACCAAGAAACTGGGAGTTCTATTCCTGTCTTAGCCGATGAAAACCACTGGGTCATTTTGGGCCAATTACCAGGAGACTGAGTGTTCGAGTCCCGTCTTAGCCCATTAAAGCCACTGGGTCATTTGGGGCCAATTACCAGGAGACTGAGAGTTCTAGTCCCGTCTTAACCCATGAAAGCAACCTGGGTGACTTAGGCCAATTACCAAGAGATTGGGAGTTCTAGACCCGTCTTAGCCCATGAAAGCCACTGGGACATTTTGGGCCAATTACCAGGAGACTGGGAGTTCTAGAACCGTCTTTACCCATAAAAGCCATGGGGTCATTTTGGGCCAATTACCAGGGGACTGGGAGTTGTGGACCTTTCTTACCCCATGGAAGCTACCTGGGTGAATTTGGGCCAATTACCAGGAGAATTGGAGTTCTACACCTGTCTTAGCCCATGAAAGCCACTGGGTCATATTGGGCCAATTACCCGGAGAATGGGAGTTCTAGTCCCGTCTTAGCCTATGAAAGCCACTGGGTCATTTTGGGCCAATTACCAGGAGACTGGGAGTTCTAGTGCCGTCTTAGCCCATGAAAGTCACTGGTTATTTTGGGTCAATTACCAGGAGCCTGAGAGTTCTAGACTTTTCTTACCCATGAAAGCCACTGTGTCATTTTGGGCCAACTACCAGGAGACTGAGTGTTCCAGTCCCGTCTTAGCCCATGAAAGCCACTGGGTCATTTTGGGCCAATTACCAGGAGACTGAGAGTTCTAGTAGCATCTTAGCCGAAGAAAGCCACTGGGTCATTTTGGACAAATTACCAGAAGACTGGGAGTTCTAGACCTGTCTTACCCCATGAAAGCCATCTGGGGGACTTTGAGCCAATTACCAGGAGACTGAGAGTTCTAGACATTTCTTACCCCATGAAAGCCACCTGGATGACTTTGGGCCAATTACCAGGAGACTGGGAGTTCTATACCTGTCTTAGCCCATAAAAGCCACTGGGTCATTTTGGGCCAATTACCAGGAGATTGGGAATTCAGTCCCGTATTAGCCCATGAAAGCCACTGGGTCATTTTGGGCCAATTACCAGGAGACTGAGAGTTCTAGTATCATCTTAGCCGAAGAAAGCCACCAGGGTCATTTTGGGCCAATTACCAGGAGACTGGGATGTCTAGTGCAGTCTTAGGCCATGAAAGCCACTGGGTCATTTTGTGCCAATTACCAGGAGACTGGTATTTCTAGTGCCGTCTTAGCCCATGAAAGCCACTGGATCATTTTGGGCCAATTACCAGGAGACTGAGAGTTCCAGTCCCGTCTTAGCCCATGAAAGCCACTGGGTCATTTTGGGCCAATTACCAGGAGACTAGGAATTCTAGTCCCATCTTAGCCCATGAAAGCCACTGGGTCATCTTGGGCCAATTACCAGGACACTGAGAGTTCTAGTCCCGTTTTAGCCCATGAAAGCCACTGGGTCATTTCGGGCCAATTACCAGGAGACTGAGAGTTCTAGTCCCGTCTTAGCCCATTAAAGCCACTGGGTCATTTGGGGCCAATTACCAGGAGACTGAGAGTTCTAGTCCCGTCTCAACCCATGAAAGCAACCTGGGTGACTTAGGCCAATTACCAGGAGACTGGGAGTTCTACACCTGTCTTAGCCCATAAAAGCCATTGGGTCATTTTGGGCCAATTACCAGGAGATTGGGAATTCAGTCCCGTATAAGCCCATGAAAGCCACTGGGTCATTTTGGGCCAATTACCAGGAGACTGAGAGTTCTAGTATCATCTTAGCCGAAGAAAGCCACCAGGGTCATTTTGGGCCAATTACCAGGAGACTGGGATGTCTAGTGCAGTCTTAGGCCATGAAAGCCACTGGGTCATTTTGTGCCAATTACCAGGAGACTGGTATTTCTAGTGCCGTCTTAGCCCATGAAAGCCACTGGATCATTTTGGGCCAATTACCAGGAGACTGAGAGTTCCAGTCCCGTCTTAGCCCATGAAAGCCACTGGGTCATTTTGGGCCAATTACCAGGAGACTAGGAATTCTAGTCCCATCTTAGCCCATGAAAGCCACTGGGTCATCTTGGGCATATTACCAGGACACTGAGAGTTCTAGTCCCGTCTTAGCCCATGAAAGCCACTGGGTCATTTTGGGCCAATTACCAGGAGACTGAGAGTTCTAGTCCCGTCTTAGCCCATTAAAGCCACTGGGTCATTTGGGGCCAATTACCAGGAGACTGAGAGTTCTAGTCCCGTCTTAACCCATGAAAGCCACCTGGGTGACTTGGGCCAATTACCAAGAGATTGGGAGTTCTAGACCCCTCTTAGCCCATGAAAGCCACTGGGTCATTTTGGGCCAATTACCAGGAGAACTGGGAGTTCTAGAACCGTCTTTACCCATAAAAGCCATTGGGTCATTTTGGGCCAATTACCAGGGGACTGGGAGTTGTGGACCTTTCTTACCCCATGGAAGCCACCTGGGTGAATTTGGGCCAATTACCAGGAGACTGAGAGTTCTAGACCTGTCTTAGCCCATGAAAGCCACTGGGTCATTTTGGGCCAATTACCAGGAGACTGAGAGTTCTAGTCCCGTATTAGCCCATGAAAGCCACTGGGTCATTTTGGGCCAATTACCAGGAGACTGGGATTTCTAGTGCCGTCTTAGGCCATGAAAGCCACTGGGTCATTTTGGGCCAATTACCAGGAGACTGAGAGTTCTAGACCCGTCGTAGCCCACGAAAGCCACTGGGTCATTTTGGGCCAATTACCAGGAGACTGGGAATTCAGTCCCGTCTTAGGCCATGAAAGCCACTGGGTCATTTTGGGCCAATTACCAAGAGACTGAGAGTTCTAGTAGCATCTTAGCCGAAGAAAGCCACCAGGGTCATTTTGGGCCAATTACCAGGAGACTGGGATTTCTAGTGCCGTCTCAGGCCATGAAAGCCACTGGGTCATTTTGGGCCAATTACCAGGAGACTGGTATTTCTAGTGCCGTCTTAGCCCATGAAAGCCACTGGGTCATTTTGGGCCAATTACCAGGAGACTGGCAGTTCTAGTGCCGTCTTAGCCCATGAAAGCCACTGGGTCATTTTGGGTCAATTACCAGGAGTCTGAGAGTTCTAGACTTTTCTTACCCATGAAAGCCGCATGGGTGACTTTGGGCCAATTACCAGGAGACTGGGAGTTCTACACCTGTCTTAGCCCATAAAAGCCACTGGGTCATTTTGGGCCAATTACCAGGAGACTAGGAATTCTAGTCCCATCTTAGCCCATGAAAGCCACAGGGTCATTTTGGGCCAATTACCAAGAAACTGGGAGTTCTATTCCTGTCTTAGCCGATGAAAACCACTGGGTCATTTTGGGCCAATTACCAGGAGACTGAGTGTTCGAGTCCCGTCTTAGCCCATTAAAGCCACTGGGTCATTTGGGGCCAATTACCAGGAGACTGAGAGTTCTAGTCCCGTCTTAACCCATGAAAGCAACCTGGGTGACTTAGGCCAATTACCAAGAGATTGGGAGTTCTAGACCCGTCTTAGCCCATGAAAGCCACTGGGACATTTTGGGCCAATTACCAGGAGACTGGGAGTTCTAGAACCGTCTTTACCCATAAAAGCCATGGGGTCATTTTGGGCCAATTACCAGGGGACTGGGAGTTGTGGACCTTTCTTACCCCATGGAAGCTACCTGGGTGAATTTGGGCCAATTACCAGGAGAATTGGAGTTCTACACCTGTCTTAGCCCATGAAAGCCACTGGGTCATATTGGGCCAATTACCCGGAGAATGGGAGTTCTAGTCCCGTATTAGCCCATGAAAGCCACTGGGTCATTTTGGGCCAATTACCAGGAGACTGGGATTTCTCATGCCGTCTTAGGCCATGAAAGCCACTGGGTCATTTTGGGCCAATTACCAGGAGACTGAGAGTTCCAGTCCCGTCTTAGCCTATGAAAGCCACTGGGTCATTTTGGGCCAATTACCAGGAGACTGGGAGTTCTAGTGCCGTCTTAGCCCATGAAAGTCACTGGTTATTTTGGGTCAATTACCAGGAGACTAGGAATTCTAGTCCCATCTTAGCCCATGAAAGCCACAGGGTCATTTTGGGCCAATTACCAAGAAACTGGGAGTTCTATTCCTGTCTTAGCCGATGAAAACCACTGGGTCATTTTGGGCCAATTACCAGGAGACTGAGTGTTCGAGTCCCGTCTTAGCCCATTAAAGCCACTGGGTCATTTGGGGCCAATTACCAGGAGACTGAGAGTTCTAGTCCCGTCTTAACCCATGAAAGCAACCTGGGTGACTTAGGCCAATTACCAAGAGATTGGGAGTTCTAGACCCGTCTTAGCCCATGAAAGCCACTGGGACATTTTGGGCCAATTACCAGGAGACTGGGAGTTCTAGAACCGTCTTTACCCATAAAAGCCATGGGGTCATTTTGGGCCAATTACCAGGGGACTGGGAGTTGTGGACCTTTCTTACCCCATGGAAGCTACCTGGGTGAATTTGGGCCAATTACCAGGAGAATTGGAGTTCTACACCTGTCTTAGCCCATGAAAGCCACTGGGTCATATTGGGCCAATTACCCGGAGAATGGGAGTTCTAGTCCCGTATTAGCCCATGAAAGCCACTGGGTCATTTTGGGCCAATTACCAGGAGACTGGGATTTCTCATGCCGTCTTAGGCCATGAAAGCCACTGGGTCATTTTGGGCCAATTACCAGGAGACTGAGAGTTCCAGTCCCGTCTTAGCCTATGAAAGCCACTGGGTCATTTTGGGCCAATTACCAGGAGACTGGGAGTTCTAGTGCCGTCTTAGCCCATGAAAGTCACTGGTTATTTTGGGTCAATTACCAGGAGCCTGAGAGTTCTAGACTTTTCTTACCCATGAAAGCCACTGTGTCATTTTGGGCCAACTACCAGGAGACTGAGTGTTCCAGTCCCGTCTTAGCCCATGAAAGCCACTGGGTCATTTTGGGCCAATTACCAGGAGACTGAGAGTTCTAGTAGCATCTTAGCCGAAGAAAGCCACTGGGTCATTTTGGACAAATTACCAGAAGACTGGGAGTTCTAGACCTGTCTTACCCCATGAAAGCCATCTGGGGGACTTTGAGCCAATTACCAGGAGACTGAGAGTTCTAGACATTTCTTACCCCATGAAAGCCACCTGGATGACTTTGGGCCAATTACCAGGAGACTGGGAGTTCTATACCTGTCTTAGCCCATAAAAGCCACTGGGTCATTTTGGGCCAATTACCAGGAGATTGGGAATTCAGTCCCGTATTAGCCCATGAAAGCCACTGGGTCATTTTGGGCCAATTACCAGGAGACTGAGAGTTCTAGTATCATCTTAGCCGAAGAAAGCCACCAGGGTCATTTTGGGCCAATTACCAGGAGACTGGGATGTCTAGTGCAGTCTTAGGCCATGAAAGCCACTGGGTCATTTTGTGCCAATTACCAGGAGACTGGTATTTCTAGTGCCGTCTTAGCCCATGAAAGCCACTGGATCATTTTGGGCCAATTACCAGGAGACTGAGAGTTCCAGTCCCGTCTTAGCCCATGAAAGCCACTGGGTCATTTTGGGCCAATTACCAGGAGACTAGGAATTCTAGTCCCATCTTAGCCCATGAAAGCCACTGGGTCATCTTGGGCCAATTACCAGGACACTGAGAGTTCTAGTCCCGTTTTAGCCCATGAAAGCCACTGGGTCATTTCGGGCCAATTACCAGGAGACTGAGAGTTCTAGTCCCGTCTTAGCCCATTAAAGCCACTGGGTCATTTGGGGCCAATTACCAGGAGACTGAGAGTTCTAGTCCCGTCTCAACCCATGAAAGCCACCTGGGTGACTTGGGCCAATTACCAAGAGATTGGGAGTTCTAGACCGCTCTTAGCCCATGAAAGCCACTGGGTCATTTTGGGCCAATTACCAGGAGACTGGGAGTTCTAGAACCGTCTT
Source organism: Hydrophis major (assembly GCA_033807585.1). Taxonomy (NCBI): domain Eukaryota; kingdom Metazoa; phylum Chordata; class Lepidosauria; order Squamata; family Elapidae; genus Hydrophis; species Hydrophis major. The sequence goes on along the minus strand of CM066343.1, from coordinate 1,932,774 downwards.
TTCCCATAAAAGCCATTGGGTCATTTTGGGCCAATTACCAGGGGACTGGGAGTTGTGGACCTTTCTTACCCCATGGAAGCCACCTGGGTGAATTTGGGCCAATTACCAGGAGACTGAGAGTTCTAGACCCGTCTTAGCCCATGAAAGCCACTGGGTCATTTTGGGCCAATTACCAGGAGACTGAGAGTTCTAGCAGCATCTTAGCCGAAGAAAGCCACCAGGGTCATTTTGGGCCAATTACCCGGAGAATGGGAGTTCTTGTCCCGTATTAGCCCATGAAAGCCACTGGGTCATTTTGGGCCAATTACCAGGAGACTGGGATTACTAGTGCCGTCTTAGGCCATGAAAGCCACTGGGTCATTTTGGGCCAATTACCAGGAGACTGAGAGTTCTAGACCCATCGTAGACCACGAAAGCCACTGGGTCATTTTGGGCCAATTACCAGGAGACTGGGAATTCAGTCCCGTCTTAGCCCATGAAAGCCACAGGGTCATTTTGGGCCAATTACCAAGAAACTGGGAGTTCTATTCCTGTCTTAGCCGATGAAAACCACTGGGTCATTTTGGGCCAATTACCAGGAGTCTGAGAGTTCTAGACTTTTCTTACCCATGAAAGCCGCATGGGTGACTTTGGGCCAATTACCAGGAGACTGGGAGTTCTACACCTGTCTTAGCCCATAAAAGCCACTGGGTCATTTTGGGCCAATTACCAGGAGGCTAGGAATTCTAGTCCCATCTTAGCCCATGAAAGCCACAGGGTCATTTTGGGCCAATTACCAAGAAACTGGGAGTTCTATTCCTGTCTTAGCCGATGAAAGCCACTGGGTCATTTTGCGCCAATTACCAGGAGACTGAGAGTTCTAGTCCCGTCTTAGCCCATTAAAGCCACTGGGTCATTTTGGGCCAATTACCAGGAGACTGAGAGTCCTAGACCTGTCTTACCCATGAAAACCACTGGGTCATTTTGGGCCAATTACCAGGCGACTGGGAGTTCTAGAACCGTCTTTACCCATAAAAGCCACGGGGTCATTTTGGGCCAATTACCAGGAGACTGGGATTTCTAGTGCCGTCTTAGGCCATGAAAGCCACTGGGTCATTTTGGGCCAATTACCAGGAGACTGAGAGTTCTAGTCCCATCTGATGCCATGAACACCGCTCGGTCATTTTGGGCCAATTTTCAAGAGACTGAGATTTCCAGTCCGCCCTAGCCCATGAAAGCCACTGGGTCATTTTGGGACAATTACCAGGAGACTGGGAGTTCTAGTCCCATTTTAGCCCATGAAAGCCACCTGGGTGACTTTGGGCCAATCAGCAGGAGACTGAGAGTTTTAGACCTGGCATACCTCATGAAAGCCACCTGGGTGACTTTGGGCCAATTACCAAGAGACTCGGAATTCTAGTCCCGTCTTAGCCCAGGAAAGCCACCTGGGTGCCTTTGGGCCAATTACCAGGAGACTGAGAGTTGTATTCCCGTCTTAACCTATAAAAGCCACTGGGTCATTTTGGACAAATTACCAGGAGACTGGGAGTTCTAGACTTTTCTTACCCATGTAGTGCAGTCTTATGCCATGAAAGCCACTGAGTCATTTTGTGCCAATTTCCAGGAGACTGGTATTTCTAGTGCCGTCTTAGGCCATGAAAGCCACTGGATCATTTTTGGCCAATTACCAGGAGACTGAGAGTTCCAGTCCCGTCTTAGCCCATGAAAGCCACTGGGTCATTTTGGGCCAATTACCAGGAGCCTGAGAGTTCTAGACTTTTCTTACCCATGAAAGCCACATGGGTGACTTTGGGCCAATTACCAGGAGACTGGGAGTTCTACACCTGTCTTAGCCCATGAAAGCCACTGGGTCATTTGGGGCCAATTACCAGGAGACTGAGAGTTCTAGACATTTCTTACCCCATGAAAGCAACCTGGGTGACTTAGGCCAATTACCAGGAGACTGGGAGTTCTACACCTGTCTTAGCCCATAAAAGCCACTGGGTCATTTTGGGCCAATTACCAGGAGATTGGGAATTCAGTCCCGTATAAGCCCATGAAAGCCACTGGGTCATTTTGGGCCAATTACCAGGAGACTGAGAGTTCTAGTATCATCTTAGCCGAAGAAAGCCACCAGGGTCATTTTGGGCCAATTACCAGGAGACTGGGATGTCTAGTGCAGTCTTAGGCCATGAAAGCCACTGGGTCATTTTGTGCCAATTACCAGGAGACTGGTATTTCTAGTGCCGTCTTAGCCCATGAAAGCCACTGGATCATTTTGGGCCAATTACCAGGAGACTGAGAGTTCCAGTCCCGTCTTAGCCCATGAAAGCCACTGGGTCATTTTGGGCCAATTACCAGGAGACTAGGAATTCTAGTCCCATCTTAGCCCATGAAAGCCACTGGGTCATCTTGGGCCAATTACCAGGACACTGAGAGTTCTAGTCCCGTCTTAGCCCATGAAAGCCACTGGGTCATTTTGGGCTAATTACCAGGAGACTGAGAGTTCTAGTCCCGTCTTAGCCCATTAAAGCCACTGGGTCATTTGGGGCCAATTACCAGGAGACTGAGAGTTCTAGTCCCGTCTTAACCCATGAAAGCCACCTGGGTGACTTGGGCCAATTACCAAGAGATTGGGAGTTCTAGACCCCTCTTAGCCCATGAAAGCCACTGGGTCATTTTGGGCCAATTACCAGGAGAACTGGGAGTTCTAGAACCGTCTTTACCCATAAAAGCCATTGGGTCATTTTGGGCCAATTACCAGGGGACTGGGAGTTGTGGACCTTTCTTACCCCATGGAAGCCACCTGGGTGAATTTGGGCCAATTACCAGGAGACTGAGAGTTCTAGACCTGTCTTAGCCCATGAAAGCCACTGGGTCATTTTGGGCCAATTACTAGGAGACTAGGAATTCTAGTCCCATCTTAGCCCATGAAAGCCACTGGGTCATCTTGGGCCAATTACCAGGACACTGAGAGTTCTAGTCCCGTTTTAGCCCATGAAAGCCACTGGGTCATTTTGGGCCAATTACCAGGAGACTGAGAGTTCTAGTCCCGTCTTAGCCCATTAAAGCCACTTGGTCATTTTGGGCCAATTACCAGGAGACTGGGAATTCAGTCCCGTCTTAGGCCATGAAAGCCACTGGGTCATTTTGGGCCAATTACCAAGAGACTGAGAGTTCTAGTAGCATCTTAGCCGAAGAAAGCCACCAGGGTCATTTTGGGCCAATTACCAGGAGACTGGGATTTCTAGTGCCGTCTCAGGCCATGAAAGCCACTGGGTCATTTTGGGCCAATTACCAGGAGACTGGTATTTCTAGTGCCGTCTTAGCCCATGAAAGCCACTGGGTCATTTTGGGCCAATTACCAGGAGACTGGTATTTCTAGTGCCGTCTTAGCCCATGAAAGCCACTGGGTCATTTTGGGTCAATTACCAGGAGTCTGAGAGTTCTAGACTTTTCTTACCCATGAAAGCCGCATGGGTGACTTTGGGCCAATTACCAGGAGACTGGGAGTTCTACACCTGTCTTAGCCCATAAAAGCCACTGGGTCATTTTGGGCCAATTACCAGGAGACTAGGAATTCTAGTCCCATCTTAGCCCATGAAAGCCACAGGGTCATTTTGGGCCAATTACCAAGAAACTGGGAGTTCTATTCCTGTCTTAGCCGATGAAAACCACTGGGTCATTTTGGGCCAATTACCAGGAGACTGAGAGTTCGAGTCCCGTCTTAGCCCATTAAAGCCACTGGGTCATTTGGGGCCAATTACCAGGAGACTGAGAGTTCTAGTCCCGTCTTAACCCATGAAAGCAACCTGGGTGACTTAGGCCAATTACCAAGAGATTGGGAGTTCTAGACCCGTCTTAGCCCATGAAAGCCACTGGGACATTTTGGGCCAATTACCAGGAGACTGGGAGTTCTAGAACCGTCTTTACCCATAAAAGCCATGGGGTCATTTTGGGCCAATTACCAGGGGACTGGGAGTTGTGGACCTTTCTTACCCCATGGAAGCTACCTGGGTGAATTTGGGCCAATTACCAGGAGAATTGGAGTTCTACACCTGTCTTAGCCCATGAAAGCCACTGGGTCATATTGGGCCAATTACCCGGAGAATGGGAGTTCTAGTCCCGTATTAGCCCATGAAAGCCACTGGGTCATTTTGGGCCAATTACCAGGAGACTGGGATTTCTCATGCCGTCTTAGGCCATGAAAGCCACTGGGTCATTTTGGGCCAATTACCAGGAGACTGAGAGTTCCAGTCCCGTCTTAGCCTATGAAAGCCACTGGGTCATTTTGGGCCAATTACCAGGAGACTGGGAGTTCTAGTGCCGTCTTAGCCCATGAAAGTCACTGGTTATTTTGGGTCAATTACCAGGAGCCTGAGAGTTCTAGACTTTTCTTACCCATGAAAGCCACTGTGTCATTTTGGGCCAACTACCAGGAGACTGAGTGTTCCAGTCCCGTCTTAGCCCATGAAAGCCACTGGGTCATTTTGGGCCAATTACCAGGAGACTGAGAGTTCTAGTAGCATCTTAGCCGAAGAAAGCCACTGGGTCATTTTGGACAAATTACCAGAAGACTGGGAGTTCTAGACCTGTCTTACCCCATGAAAGCCATCTGGGGGACTTTGAGCCAATTACCAGGAGACTGAGAGTTCTAGACATTTCTTACCCCATGAAAGCCACCTGGATGACTTTGGGCCAATTACCAGGAGACTGGGAGTTCTATACCTGTCTTAGCCCATAAAAGCCACTGGGTCATTTTGGGCCAATTACCAGGAGATTGGGAATTCAGTCCCGTATTAGCCCATGAAAGCCACTGGGTCATTTTGGGCCAATTACCAGGAGACTGAGAGTTCTAGTATCATCTTAGCCGAAGAAAGCCACCAGGGTCATTTTGGGCCAATTACCAGGAGACTGGGATGTCTAGTGCAGTCTTAGGCCATGAAAGCCACTGGGTCATTTTGTGCCAATTACCAGGAGACTGGTATTTATAGTGCCGTCTTAGCCCATGAAAGCCACTGGATCATTTTGGGCCAATTACCAGGAGACTGAGAGTTCCAGTCCCGTCTTAGCCCATGAAAGCCACTGGGTCATTTTGGGCCAATTACCAGGAGACTAGGAATTCTAGTCCCATCTTAGCCCATGAAAGCCACTGGGTCATCTTGGGCCAATTACCAGGACACTGAGAGTTCTAGTCCCGTTTTAGCCCATGAAAGCCACTGGGTCATTTTGGGCCAATTACCAGGAGACTGAGAGTTCTAGTCCCGTCGTAGCCCATTAAAGCCACTGGGTCATTTGGGGCCAATTACCAGGAGACTGAGAGTTCTAGTCCCGTCTCAACCCATGAAAGCCACCTGGGTGACTTGGGCCAATTACCAAGAGATTGGGAGTTCTAGACCCCTCTTAGCCCATGAAAGCCACTGGGTCATTTTGGGCCAATTACCAGGAGACTGGGAGTTCTAGAACCGTCTTTTCCCATAAAAGCCATTGGGTCATTTTGGGCCAATTACCAGGGGACTGGGAGTTGTGGACCTTTCTTACCCCATGGAAGCCACCTGGGTGAATTTGGGCCAATTACCAGGAGACTGAGAGTTCTAGACCCGTCTTAGCCCATGAAAGCCACTGGGTCATTTTGGGCCAATTACCAGGAGACTGAGAGTTCTAGCAGCATCTTAGCCGAAGAAAGCCAGCAGGGTCATTTTGGGCCAATTACCCGGAGAATGGGAGTTCTTGTCCCGTATTAGCCCATGAAAGCCACTGGGTCATTTTGGGCCAATTACCAGGAGACTGGGATTTCTAGTGCCGTCTTAGGCCATGAAAGCCACTGGGTCATTTTGGGCCAATTACCAGGAGACTGAGAGTTCTAGACCCGTCGTAGCCCACGAAAGCCACTGGGTCATTTTGGGCCAATTACCAGGAGACTGGGAATTCAGTCCCGTCTTAGCCCATGAAAGCCACTGGGTCATTTTGGGCCAATTACCAGGAGACTGAGAGTTCTAGTAGCATCTTAGCCGAAGAAAGCCACCAGGGTCATTTTGGGCCAATTACCAGGAGACTGGGATTTCTAGTGCCGTCTCAGGCCATGAAAGCCACTGGGTCATTTTGGGCCAATTACCAGGAGACTGGTATTTCTAGTGCCGTCTTAGCCCATGAAAGCCACTGGGTCATTTTGGGTCAATTACCAGGAGTCTGAGAGTTCTACCCCTGTCTTAGCCCATAAAAGCCACTGGGTCATTTTGGGCCAATTACCAGGAGACTAGGAATTCTAGTCCCAATTTAGCCCATGAAAGCCACAGGGTCATTTTGGGCCAATTACCAAGAAACTGGGAGTTCTATTCCTGTCTTAGCCGATGAAAACCACTGGGTCATTTTGGGCCAATTACCAGGAGTCTGAGAGTTCTAGACTTTTCTTACCCATGAAAGCCGCATGGGTGACTTTGGGCCAATTACCAGGAGACTGGGAGTTCTACACCTGTCTTAGCCCATAAAAGCCACTGGGTCATTTTGGGCCAATTACCAGGAGACTAGGAATTCTAGTCCCATCTTAGCCCATGAAAGCCACAGGGTCATTTTGGGCCAATTACCAAGAAACTGGGAGTTCTATTCCTGTCTTAGCCGATGAAAGCCACTGGGTCATTTTGCGCCAATTACCAGGAGACTGAGAGTTCTAGTCCCGTCTTAGCCCATTAAAGCCACTGGGTCATTTTGGGCCAATTACCAGGAGACTGAGAGTCCTAGACCTGTCTTACCCATGAAAACCACTGGGTCATTTTGGGCCAATTACCAGGAGACTGGGAGTTCTAGAACCGTCTTTACCCATAAAAGCCACGGGGTCATTTTGGGCCAATTACCAGGAGACTGGGTTTTCTAGTGCCGTCTTAGGCCATGAAAGCCACTGGGTCATTTTGGGCCAATTACCAGGAGACTGAGAGTTCTAGTCCCATCTGATGCCATGAACACCGCTCGGTCATTTTGGGCCAATTTTCAAGAGACTGAGATTTCCAGTCCGCCCTAGCCCATGAAAGCCACTGGGTCATTTTGGGACAATTACCAGGAGACTGGGAGTTCTAGTCCCATTTTAGCCCATGAAAGCCACCTGGGTGACTTTGGGCCAATCAGCAGGAGACTGAGAGTTTTAGACCTGGCATACCTCATGAAAGCCACCTGGGTGACTTTGGGCCAATTACCAAGAGACTCGGAATTCTAGTCCCGTCTTAGCCCAGGAAAGCCACCTGGGTGCCTTTGGGCCAATTACCAGGAGACTGAGAGTTGTATTCCCGTCTTAACCTATAAAAGCCACTGGGTCATTTTGGACAAATTACCAGGAGACTGGGAGTTCTAGACTTTTCTTACCCATGTAGTGCAGTCTTATGCCATGAAAGCCACTGAGTCATTTTGTGCCAATTTCCAGGAGACTGGTATTTCTAGTGCCGTCTTAGGCCATGAAAGCCACTGGATCATTTTTGGCCAATTACCAGGAGACTGAGAGTTCCAGTCCCGTCTTAGCCCATGAAAGCCACTGGGTCATTTTGGGCCAATTACCAGGAGCCTGAGAGTTCTAGACTTTTCTTACCCATGAAAGCCACATGGGTGACTTTGGGCCAATTACCAGGAGACTGGGAGTTCTACACCTGTCTTAGCCCATGAAAGCCACTGGGACATTTTGGGCCAATTACCAGGAGACTGAGAGTTCTAGACATTTCTTACCCCATGAAAGCAACCTGGGTGACTTAGGCCAATTACCAGGAGACTGGGAGTTCTATACCTGTCTTAGCCCATAAAAGCCACTGGGTCATTTTGGGCCAATTACCAGGAGATTGGGAATTCAGTCCCGTATTAGCCCATGAAAGCCACTGGGTCATTTTGGGCCAATTACCAGGAGACTGAGAGTTCTAGTATCATCTTAGCCGAAGAAAGCCACCAGGGTCATTTTGGGCCAATTACCAGGAGACTGGGATTTCTAGTGCCGTCTTAGCCCATGAAAGCAACTGGGTCATTTTGTGCCAATTACCAGGAGACTGGTATTTCTAGTGCCGTCTTAGCCCATGAAAGCCACTGGATCATTTTGGGCCAATTACCAGGAGACTGAGAGTTCCAGTCCCGTCTTAGCCCATGAAAGCCACTGGGTCATTTTGGGCCAATTACCAGGAGACTAGGAATTCTAGTCCCATCTTAGCCCATGAAAGCCACTGGGTCATCTTGGGCCAATTACCAGGACACTGAGAGTTCTAGTCCCGTTTTAGCCCATGAAAGCCACTGGGTCATTTTGGGCCAATTACCAGGAGACTGAGAGTTCTAGTCCCGTCTTAGCCCATTAAAGCCACTTGGTCATTTTGGGCCAATTACCAGGAGACTGGGAATTCAGTCCCGTCTTAGGCCATGAAAGCCACTGGGTCATTTTGGGCCAATTACCAAGAGACTGAGAGTTCTAGTAGCATCTTAGCCGAAGAAAGCCACCAGGGTCATTTTGGGCCAATTACCAGGAGACTGGGATTTCTAGTGCCGTCTCAGGCCATGAAAGCCACTGGGTCATTTTGGGCCAATTACCAGGAGACTGGTATTTCTAGTGCCGTCTTAGCCCATGAAAGCCACTGGGTCATTTTGGGCCAATTACCAGGAGACTGGCAGTTCTAGTGCCGTCTTAGCCCATGAAAGCCACTGGGTCATTTTGGGTCAATTACCAGGAGTCTGAGAGTTCTAGACTTTTCTTACCCATGAAAGCCGCATGGGTGACTTTGGGCCAATTACCAGGAGACTGGGAGTTCTACACCTGTCTTAGCCCATAAAAGCCACTGGGTCATTTTGGGCCAATTACCAGGAGACTAGGAATTCTAGTCCCATCTTAGCCCATGAAAGCCACAGGGTCATTTTGGGCCAATTACCAAGAAACTGGGAGTTCTATTCCTGTCTTAGCCGATGAAAACCACTGGGTCATTTTGGGCCAATTACCAGGAGACTGAGAGTTCTAGTCCCGTCTTAACCCATGAAAGCAACCTGGGTGACTTAGGCCAATTACCAAGAGATTGGGAGTTCTAGACCCGTCTTAGCCCATGAAAGCCACTGGGACATTTTGGGCCAATTACCAGGAGACTGGGAGTTCTAGAACCGTCTTTACCCATAAAAGCCATGGGGTCATTTTGGGCCAATTACCAGGGGACTGGGAGTTGTGGACCTTTCTTACCCCATGGAAGCTACCTGGGTGAATTTGGGCCAATTACCAGGAGAATTGGAGTTCTACACCTGTCTTAGCCCATGAAAGCCACTGGGTCATATTGGGCCAATTACCCGGAGAATGGGAGTTCTAGTCCCGTATTAGCCCATGAAAGCCACTGGGTCATTTTGGGCCAATTACCAGGAGACTGGGATTTCTCATGCCGTCTTAGGCCATGAAAGCCACTGGGTCATTTTGGGCCAATTACCAGGAGACTGAGAGTTCCAGTCCCGTCTTAGCCTATGAAAGCCACTGGGTCATTTTGGGCCAATTACCAGGAGACTGGGAGTTCTAGTGCCGTCTTAGCCCATGAAAGTCACTGGTTATTTTGGGTCAATTACCAGGAGCCTGAGAGTTCTAGACTTTTCTTACCCATGAAAGCCACTGTGTCATTTTGGGCCAACTACCAGGAGACTGAGTGTTCCAGTCCCGTCTTAGCCCATGAAAGCCACTGGGTCATTTTGGGCCAATTACCAGGAGACTGAGAGTTCTAGTAGCATCTTAGCCGAAGAAAGCCACTGGGTCATTTTGGACAAATTACCAGAAGACTGGGAGTTCTAGACCTGTCTTACCCCATGAAAGCCATCTGGGGGACTTTGAGCCAATTACCAGGAGACTGAGAGTTCTAGACATTTCTTACCCCATGAAAGCCACCTGGATGACTTTGGGCCAATTACCAGGAGACTGGGAGTTCTATACCTGTCTTAGCCCATAAAAGCCACTGGGTCATTTTGGGCCAATTACCAGGAGATTGGGAATTCAGTCCCGTATTAGCCCATGAAAGCCACTGGGTCATTTTGGGCCAATTACCAGGAGACTGAGAGTTCTAGTATCATCTTAGCCGAAGAAAGCCACCAGGGTCATTTTGGGCCAATTACCAGGAGACTGGGATGTCTAGTGCAGTCTTAGGCCATGAAAGCCACTGGGTCATTTTGTGCCAATTACCAGGAGACTGGTATTTATAGTGCCGTCTTAGCCCATGAAAGCCACTGGATCATTTTGGGCCAATTACCAGGAGACTGAGAGTTCCAGTCCCGTCTTAGCCCATGAAAGCCACTGGGTCATTTTGGGCCAATTACCAGGAGACTAGGAATTCTAGTCCCATCTTAGCCCATGAAAGCCACTGGGTCATCTTGGGCCAATTACCAGGACACTGAGAGTTCTAGTCCCGTTTTAGCCCATGAAAGCCACTGGGTCATTTTGGGCCAATTACCAGGAGACTGAGAGTTCTAGTCCCGTCTTAGCCCATTAAAGCCACTGGGTCATTTGGGGCCAATTACCAGGAGACTGAGAGTTCTAGTCCCGTCTCAACCCATGAAAGCCACCTGGGTGACTTGGGCCAATTACCAAGAGATTGGGAGTTCTAGACCCCTCTTAGCCCATGAAAGCCACTGGGTCATTTTGGGCCAATTACCAGGAGACTGGGAGTTCTAGAACCGTCTTTTCCCATAAAAGCCATTGGGTCATTTTGGGCCAATTACCAGGGGACTGGGAGTTGTGGACCTTTCTTACCCCATGGAAGCCACCTGGGTGAATTTGGGCCAATTACCAGGAGACTGAGAGTTCTAGACCCGTCTTAGCCCATGAAAGCCACTGGGTCATTTTGGGCCAATTACCAGGAGACTGAGAGTTCTAGCAGCATCTTAGCCGAAGAAAGCCAGCAGGGTCATTTTGGGCCAATTACCCGGAGAATGGGAGTTCTTGTCCCGTATTAGCCCATGAAAGCCACTGGGTCATTTTGGGCCAATTACCAGGAGACTGGGATTTCTAGTGCCGTCTTAGGCCATGAAAGCCACTGGGTCATTTTGGGCCAATTACCAGGAGACTGAGAGTTCTAGACCCGTCGTAGCCCACGAAAGCCACTGGGTCATTTTGGGCCAATTACCAGGAGACTGGGAATTCAGTCCCGTCTTAGCCCATGAAAGCCACTGGGTCATTTTGGGCCAATTACCAGGAGACTGAGAGTTCTAGTAGCATCTTAGCCGAAGAAAGCCACCAGGGTCATTTTGGGCCAATTACCAGGAGACTGGGATTTCTAGTGCCGTCTCAGGCCATGAAAGCCACTGGGTCATTTTGGGCCAATTACCAGGAGACTGGTATTTCTAGTGCCGTCTTAGCCCATGAAAGCCACTGGGTCATTTTGGGTCAATTACCAGGAGTCTGAGAGTTCTACACCTGTCTTAGCCCATAAAAGCCACTGGGTCATTTTGGGCCAATTACCAGGAGACTAGGAATTCTAGTCCCAATTTAGCCCATGAAAGCCACAGGGTCATTTTGGGCCAATTACCAAGAAACTGGGAGTTCTATTCCTGTCTTAGCCGATGAAAACCACTGGGTCATTTTGGGCCAATTACCAGGAGTCTGAGAGTTCTAGACTTTTCTTACCCATGAAAGCCGCATGGGTGACTTTGGGCCAATTACCAGGAGACTGGGAGTTCTACACCTGTCTTAGCCCATAAAAGCCACTGGGTCATTTTGGGCCAATTACCAGGAGACTAGGAATTCTAGTCCCATCTTAGCCCATGAAAGCCACAGGGTCATTTTGGGCCAATTACCAAGAAACTGGGAGTTCTATTCCTGTCTTAGCCGATGAAAGCCACTGGGTCATTTTGCGCCAATTACCAGGAGACTGAGAGTTCTAGTCCCGTCTTAGCCCATTAAAGCCACTGGGTCATTTTGGGCCAATTACCAGGAGACTGAGAGTCCTAGACCTGTCTTACCCATGAAAACCACTGGGTCATTTTGGGCCAATTACCAGGAGACTGGGAGTTCTAGAACCGTCTTTACCCATAAAAGCCACGGGGTCATTTTGGGCCAATTACCAGGAGACTGGGTTTTCTAGTGCCGTCTTAGGCCATGAAAGCCACTGGGTCATTTTGGGCCAATTACCAGGAGACTGAGAGTTCTAGTCCCATCTGATGCCATGAACACCGCTCGGTCATTTTGGGCCAATTTTCAAGAGACTGAGATTTCCAGTCCGCCCTAGCCCATGAAAGCCACTGGGTCATTTTGGGACAATTACCAGGAGACTGGGAGTTCTAGTCCCATTTTAGCCCATGAAAGCCACCTGGGTGACTTTGGGCCAATCAGCAGGAGACTGAGAGTTTTAGACCTGGCATACCTCATGAAAGCCACCTGGGTGACTTTGGGCCAATTACCAAGAGACTCGGAATTCTAGTCCCGTCTTAGCCCAGGAAAGCCACCTGGGTGCCTTTGGGCCAATTACCAGGAGACTGAGAGTTGTATTCCCGTCTTAACCTATAAAAGCCACTGGGTCATTTTGGACAAATTACCAGGAGACTGGGAGTTCTAGACTTTTCTTACCCATGTAGTGCAGTCTTATGCCATGAAAGCCACTGAGTCATTTTGTGCCAATTTCCAGGAGACTGGTATTTCTAGTGCCGTCTTAGGCCATGAAAGCCACTGGATCATTTTTGGCCAATTACCAGGAGACTGAGAGTTCCAGTCCCGTCTTAGCCCATGAAAGCCACTGGGTCATTTTGGGCCAATTACCAGGAGCCTGAGAGTTCTAGACTTTTCTTACCCATGAAAGCCACATGGGTGACTTTGGGCCAATTACCAGGAGACTGGGAGTTCTACACCTGTCTTAGCCCATGAAAGCCACTGGGACATTTTGGGCCAATTACCAGGAGACTGAGAGTTCTAGACATTTCTTACCCCATGAAAGCAACCTGGGTGACTTAGGCCAATTACCAGGAGACTGGGAGTTCTACACCTGTCTTAGCCCATAAAAGCCACTGGGTCATTTTGGGCCAATTACCAGGAGATTGGGAATTCAGTCCCGTATAAGCCCATGAAAGCCACTGGGTCATTTTGGGCCAATTACCAGGAGACTGAGAGTTCTAGTATCATCTTAGCCGAAGAAAGCCACCAGGGTCATTTTGGGCCAATTACCAGGAGACTGGGATGTCTAGTGCAGTCTTAGGCCATGAAAGCCACTGGGTCATTTTGTGCCAATTACCAGGAGACTGGTATTTCTAGTGCCGTCTTAGCCCATGAAAGCCACTGGATCATTTTGGGCCAATTACCAGGAGACTGAGAGTTCCAGTCCCGTCTTAGCCCATGAAAGCCACTGGGTCATTTTGGGCCAATTACCAGGAGACTAGGAATTCTAGTCCCATCTTAGCCCATGAAAGCCACTGGGTCATCTTGGGCCAATTACCAGGACACTGAGAGTTCTAGTCCCGTCTTAGCCCATGAAAGCCACTGGGTCATTTTGGGCCAATTACCAGGAGACTGAGAGTTCTAGTCCCGTCTTAGCCCATTAAAGCCACTGGGTCATTTGGGGCCAATTACCAGGAGACTGAGAGTTCTGGTCCCGTCTTAACCCATGAAAGCCACCTGGGTGACTTGGGCCAATTACCAAGAGATTGGGAGTTCTAGACCCCTCTTAGCCCATGAAAGCCACTGGGTCATTTTGGGCCAATTACCAGGAGAACTGGGAGTTCTAGAACCGTCTTTACCCATAAAAGCCATTGGGTCATTTTGGGCCAATTACCAGGGGACTGGGAGTTGTGGACCTTTCTTACCCCATGGAAGCCACCTGGGTGAATTTGGGCCAATTACCAGGAGACTGAGAGTTCTAGACCTGTCTTAGCCCATGAAAGCCACTGGGTCATTTTGGGCCAATTACCAGGAGACTGAGAGTTCTAGTCCCGTATTAGCCCATGAAAGCCACTGGGTCATTTTGGGCCAATTACCAGGAGACTGGGATTTCTAGTGCCGTCTTAGGCCATGAAAGCCACTGGGTCATTTTGGGCCAATTACCAGGAGACTGAGAGTTCTAGACCCGTCGTAGCCCACGAAAGCCACTGGGTCATTTTGGGCCAATTACCAGGAGACTGGGAATTCAGTCCCGTCTTAGGCCATGAAAGCCACTGGGTCATTTTGGGCCAATTACCAAGAGACTGAGAGTTCTAGTAGCATCTTAGCCGAAGAAAGCCACCAGGGTCATTTTGGGCCAATTACCAGGAGACTGGGATTTCTAGTGCCGTCTCAGGCCATGAAAGCCACTGGATCATTTTGGGCCAATTACCAGGAGACTGGTATTTCTAGTGCCGTCTTAGCCCATGAAAGCCACTGGGTCATTTTGGGCCAATTACCAGGAGACTGGCAGTTCTAGTGCCGTCTTAGCCCATGAAAGCCACTGGGTCATTTTGGGTCAATTACCAGGAGTCTGAGAGTTCTAGACTTTTCTTACCCATAAAAGCCGCATGGGTGACTTTGGGCCAATTACCAGGAGACTGGGAGTTCTACACCTGTCTTAGCCCATAAAAGCCACTGGGTCATTTTGGGCCAATTACCAGGAGACGAGGAATTCTAGTCCCATCTTAGCCCATGAAAGCCACAGGGTCATTTTGGGCCAATTACCAAGAAACTGGGAGTTCTATTCCTGTCTTAGCCGATGAAAACCACTGGGTCATTTTGGGCCAATTACGAGGAGACTGAGAGTTCGAGTCCCGTCTTAGCCCATTAAAGCCACTGGGTCATTTGGGGCCAATTACCAGGAGACTGAGAGTTCTAGTCCCGTCTTAACCCATGAAAGCAACCTGGGTGACTTAGGCCAATTACCAAGAGATTGGGAGTTCTAGACCCGTCTTAGCCCATGAAAGCCACTGGGACATTTTGGGCCAATTACCAGGAGACTGGGAGTTCTAGAACCGTCTTTACCCATAAAAGCCATGGGGTCATTTTGGGCCAATTACCAGAGGACTGGGAGTTGTGGACCTTTCTTATCCCATGGAAGCTACCTGGGTGAATTTGGGCCAATTACCAGGAGAATTGGAGTTCTACACCTGTCTTAGCCCATGAAAGCCACTGGGTCATATTGGGCCAATTACCCGGAGAATGGGAGTTCTAGTCCCGTATTAGCCCATGAAAGCCACTGGGTCATTTTGGGCCAATTACCAGGAGACTGAGAGTTCTAGTAGCATCTTAGCCGAAGAAAGCCACCAGGGTCATTTTGGGCCAATTACCAGGGGACTGGGAGTTCCAGTCCCGTCTTAGCCCATGAAAGCCACTGGGTCATTTTGGGCCAATTACCAGGAGACTGGGATTTCTAGTGCCGTCTTAGGCCATGAAAGCCACTGTGTCATTTTGGGCCAATTACCAGGAGACTGAGAGTTCCAGTCCCGTCTTAGCCCATGAAAGCCAATGGGTCATTTTGGGCCAATTACCAGGAGACTGGGATTTCTAGTGCCGTCGTAGGCCATGAAAGCCACTGGGTCATTTTGGGCCAATTACCAGGAGACTGAGTGTTCTAGTCCCATCTTATGCCATGAACACCGCTCGGTCATTTTGGGCCAATTTTCAAGAGACTGAGATTTCTAGTCCGCCCTAGCCCATGAAAGCCACTGGGTCATTTTGGGACAATTACCAGGAGATTGGGAGTTCTAGTCCCATCTTAGCCCATGAAAGCCACCTGGGTGACTTTGGGCCAATCAGCAGGAGACTGAGAGTTTTAGACCTGGCATACCTCATGAAAGCCACCTGGGTGACTTTGGGCCAATTACCAAGAGACTCGGAATTCTAGTCCCGTCTTAGCCGAGGAAAGCCACCTGGGTGCCTTTGGGCCAATTACCAGGAGACTGAGAGTTGTATACCCGTCTTAACCTATAAAAGCCACTGGGTCATTTTGGGACAATTACCAGGAGACTGGGAGTTCTAGTCCCATCTTAGCCCATGAAAGCCACCTGGGTGACTTTGGGCCAAACAGCAGGAGACTGAGAGTTTTAGACCTGGCATACCTCATGAAAGCCACCTGGGTGACTTTGGGCCAATTACCAAGAGACTAGGAATTCTAGTCCCGTCTTAGCCCAGGAAAGCCACCTGGGTGCCTTTGGGCCAATTACCAGGAGACTGAGAGTTGTATACCCGTCTTAACCTATAAAAGCCACTGGGTCATTTTGGACAAATTACCAGGAGACTGGGAGTTCTAGACCTGTCTTACCCCATGAAAGCAACCTGGGGCCTTTGAGCCAATTACCAGGAGACTGAGAGTTCTAGACATTTCTTACCCCATGAAAGCCACCTGGATGACTTTGGGCAAATTACCAGGAGACTGGGAGTTCTACACCTGTCTTAGCCCATAAAAGCCACTGGGTCATTTTGGGCCAATTGCCAGGAGATTGGGAATTCAGTCCCGTATTAGCCCATGAAAGCCACTGGGTCATTTTGGGCCAATTACCAGGAGACTGAGAGTTCTAGTATCATCTTATCCGAAGAAAGCCACCAGGGTCATTTTGGGCCAATTACCAGGAGACTGGGATGTCTAGTGCAGTCTTAGGCCATGAAAGCCACTGGGTCATTTTGTGCCAATTACCAGGAGACTGGTATTTCTAGTGCCGTCTTAGCCCATGAAAGCCACTGGATCATTTTGGGCCAATTACCAGGAGACTGAGAGTTCCAGTCCCGTCTTAGCCCATGAAAGCCACTGGGTCATTTTGGGCCAATTACCAGGAGACTAGGAATTCTAGTCCCATCTTAGCCCATGAAAGCCACTGGGTCATCTTGGGCCAATTACCAGGACACTGAGAGTTCTAGTCCCGTCTTAGCCCATGAAAGCCACTGGGTCATTTTGGGCCAATTACCAGGAGACTGAGAGTTCTAGTCCCGTCTTAGCCCATTAAAGCCACTGGGTCATTTGGGGCCAATTACCAGGAGACTGAGAGTTCTAGTCCCGTCTTAACCCATGAAAGCCACCTGGGTGACTTGGGCCAATTACCAAGAGATTGGGAGTTCTAGACCCCTCTTAGCCCATGAAAGCCACTGGGTCATTTTGGGCCAATTACCAGGAGACTGGGAGTTCTAGAACCGTCTTTTCCCATAAAAGCCATTGGGTCATTTTGGGCCAATTACCAGGGGACTGGGAGTTGTGGACCTTTCTTACCCCATGGAAGCCACCTGGGTGAATTTGGGCCAATTACCAGGAGACTGAGAGTTCTAGACCCGTCTTAGCCCATGAAAGCCACTGGGTCATTTTGGGCCAATTACCAGGAGAGTGGGATTTCTAGTGCCGTCTTAGGCCATGAAAGCCACTGGGTCATTTTGGGCCAATTACCAGGAGACTGAGAGTTCTAGACCCGTCGTAGCCCACGAAAGCCACTGGGTCATTTTGGGCCAATTACCAGGAGACTGGGAATTCAGTCCCGTCTTAGCCCATGAAAGCCACTGGGTCATTTTGGGCCAATTACCAGGAGACTGAGAGTTCTAGTAGCATCTTAGCCGAAGAAAGCCACCAGGGTCATTTTGGGCCAATTACCAGGAGACTGGGATTTCTAGTGCCGTCTCAGGCCATGAAAGCCACGGGGTCATTTTGGGCCAATTACCAGGAGACTGGTATTTCTAGTGCCGTCTTAGCCCATGAAAGCCACTGGGTCATTTTGGGTCAATTACCAGGAGTCTGAGAGTTCTACACCTGTCTTAGCCCATAAAAGCCACTGGGTCATTTTGGGCCAATTACCAGGAGACTAGGAATTCTAGTCCCAATTTAGCCCATGAAAGCCACAGGGTCATTTTGGGCCAATTACCAAGAAACTGGGAGTTCTATTCCTGTCTTAGCCGATGAAAACCACTGGGTCATTTTGGGCCAATTACCAGGAGACTAGGAATTCTAGTCCCATCTTAGCCCATGAAAGCCACAGGGTCATTTTGGGCCAATTACCAAGAAACTGGGAGTTCTATTCCTGTCTTAGCCGATGAAAGCCACTGGGTCATTTTGCGCCAATTACCAGGAGACTGAGAGTTCTAGTCCCGTCTTAGCCCATTAAAGCCACTGGGTCATTTTGGGCCAATTACCAGGAGACTGAGAGTCCTAGACCTGTCTTACCCATGAAAACCACTGGGTCATTTTGGGCCAATTACCAGGAGACTGGGAGTTCTAGAACCGTCTTTACCCATAAAAGCCACGGGGTCATTTTGGGCCAATTACCAGGAGACTGGGATTTCTAGTGCCGTCTTAGGCCATGAAAGCCACTGGGTCATTTTGGGCCAATTACCAGGAGACTGAGAGTTCTAGTCCCATCTGATGCCATGAACACCGCTCGGTCATTTTGGGCCAATTTTCAAGAGACTGAGATTTCCAGTCCGCCCTAGCCCATGAAAGCCACTGGGTCATTTTGGGACAATTACCAGGAGACTGGGAGTTCTAGTCCCATTTTAGCCCATGAAAGCCACCTGGGTGACTTTGGGCCAATCAGCAGGAGACTGAGAGTTTTAGACCTGGCATACCTCATGAAAGCCACCTGGGTGACTTTGGGCCAATTACCAAGAGACTCGGAATTCTAGTCCCGTCTTAGCCCAGGAAAGCCACCTGGGTGCCTTTGGGCCAATTACCAGGAGACTGAGAGTTGTATTCCCGTCTTAACCTATACAAGCCACTGGGTCATTTTGGACAAATTACCAGGAGACTGGGAGTTCTAGACTTTTCTTACCCATGTAGTGCAGTCTTATGCCATGAAAGCCACTGAGTCATTTTGTGCCAATTTCCAGGAGACTGGTATTTCTAGTGCCGTCTTAGGCCATGAAAGCCACTGGATCATTTTTGGCCAATTACCAGGAGACTGAGAGTTCCAGTCCCGTCTTAGCCCATGAAAGCCACTGGGTCATTTTGGGCCAATTACCAGGAGCCTGAGAGTTCTAGACTTTTCTTACCCATGAAAGCCACATGGGTGACTTTGGGCCAATTACCAGGAGACTGGGAGTTCTACACCTGTCTTAGCCCATGAAAGCCACTGGGACATTTTGGGCCAATTACCAGGAGACTGAGAGTTCTAGAACCGTCTTTACCCATAAAAGCCACCTGTGGCCTTTGAGCCAATTACCAGGAGACTGAGAGTTCTAGACATTTCTTACCCCATGAAAGCAACCTGGGTGACTTAGGCCAATTACCAGGAGACTGGGAGTTCTACACCTGTCTTAGCCCATAAAAGCCACTGGGTCATTTTGGGCCAATTACCAGGAGATTGGGAATTCAGTCCCGTATAAGCCCATGAAAGCCACTGGGTCATTTTGGGCCAATTACCAGGAGACTGAGAGTTCTAGTATCATCTTAGCCGAAGAAAGCCACCAGGGTCATTTTGGGCCAATTACCAGGAGACTGGGATGTCTAGTGCAGTCTTAGGCCATGAAAGCCACTGGGTCATTTTGTGCCAATTACCAGGAGACTGGTATTTCTAGTGCCGTCTTAGCCCATGAAAGCCACTGGATCATTTTGGGCCAATTACCAGGAGACTGAGAGTTCCAGTCCCGTCTTAGCCCATGAAAGCCACTGGGTCATTTTGGGCCAATTACCAGGAGACTAGGAATTCTAGTCCCATCTTAGCCCATGAAAGCCACTGGGTCATCTTGGGCCAATTACCAGGACACTGAGAGTTCTAGACCCGTCGTAGCCCACGAAAGCCACTGGGTCATTTTGGGCCAATTACCAGGAGACTGGGAATTCAGTCCCGTCTTAGCCCATGAAAGCCACTGGGTCATTTTGGGCCAATTACCAGGAGACTGAGAGTTCTAGTAGCATCTTAGCCGAAGAAAGCCACCAGGGTCATTTTGGGCCAATTACCAGGAGACTGGGATTTCTAGTGCCGTCTCAGGCCATGAAAGCCACGGGGTCATTTTGGGCCAATTACCAGGAGACTGGTATTTCTAGTGCCGTCTTAGCCCATGAAAGCCACTGGGTCATTTTGGGTCAATTACCAGGAGTCTGAGAGTTCTACACCTGTCTTAGCCCATAAAAGCCACTGGGTCATTTTGGGCCAATTACCAGGAGACTAGGAATTCTAGTCCCAATTTAGCCCATGAAAGCCACAGGGTCATTTTGGGCCAATTACCAAGAAACTGGGAGTTCTATTCCTGTCTTAGCCGATGAAAACCACTGGGTCATTTTGGGCCAATTACCAGGAGTCTGAGAGTTCTAGACTTTTCTTACCCATGAAAGCCACATGGGTGACTTTGGGCCAATTACCAGGAGACTGGGAGTTCTACACCTGTCTTAGCCCATAAAAGCCACTGGGTCATTTTGGGCCAATTACCAGGAGACTAGGAATTCTAGTCCCATCTTAGCCCATGAAAGCCACAGGGTCATTTTGGGCCAATTACCAAGAAACTGGGAGTTCTATTCCTGTCTTAGCCGATGAAAGCCACTGGGTCATTTTGCGCCAATTACCAGGAGACTGAGAGTTCTAGTCCCGTCTTAGCCCATTAAAGCCACTGGGTCATTTTGGGCCAATTACCAGGAGACTGAGAGTCCTAGACCTGTCTTACCCATGAAAACCACTGGGTCATTTTGGGCCAATTACCAGGAGACTGGGAGTTCTAGAACCGTCTTTACCCATAAAAGCCACGGGGTCATTTTGGGCCAATTACCAGGAGACTGGGATTTCTAGTGCCGTCTTAGGCCATGAAAGCCACTGGGTCATTTTGGGCCAATTACCAGGAGACTGAGAGTTCTAGTCCCATCTGATGCCATGAACACCGCTCGGTCATTTTGGGCCAATTTTCAAGAGACTGAGATTTCCAGTCCGCCCTAGCCCATGAAAGCCACTGGGTCATTTTGGGACAATTACCAGGAGACTGGGAGTTCTAGTCCCATTTTAGCCCATGAAAGCCACCTGGGTGACTTTGGGCCAATCAGCAGGAGACTGAGAGTTTTAGACCTGGCATACCTCATGAAAGCCACCTGGGTGACTTTGGGCCAATTACCAAGAGACTCGGAATTGTAGTCCCGTCTTAGCCCAGGAAAGCCACCTGGGTGCCTTTGGGCCAATTACCAGGAGACTGAGAGTTGTATTCCCGTCTTAACCTATACAAGCCACTGGGTCATTTTGGACAAATTACCAGGAGACTGGGAGTTCTAGACTTTTCTTACCCATGTAGTGCAGTCTTATGCCATGAAAGCCACTGAGTCATTTTGTGCCAATTTCCAGGAGACTGGTATTTCTAGTGCCGTCTTAGGCCATGAAAGCCACTGGATCATTTTTGGCCAATTACCAGGAGACTGAGAGTTCCAGTCCCGTCTTAGCCCATGAAAGCCACTGGGTCATTTTGGGCCAATTACCAGGAGCCTGAGAGTTCTAGACTTTTCATACCCATGAAAGCCACATGGGTGACTTTGGGCCAATTACCAGGAGACTGGGAGTTCTACACCTGTCTTAGCCCATGAAAGCCACTGGGACATTTTGGGCCAATTACCAGGAGACTGAGAGTTCTAGAACCGTCTTTACCCATAAAAGCCACCTGTGGCCTTTGAGCCAATTACCAGGAGACTGAGAGTTCTAGACATTTCTTACCCCATGAAAGCAACCTGGGTGACTTAGGCCAATTACCAGGAGACTGGGAGTTCTACACCTGTCTTAGCCCATAAAAGCCACTGGGTCATTTTGGGCCAATTACCAGGAGATTGGGAATTCAGTCCCGTATAAGCCCATGAAAGCCACTGGGTCATTTTGGGCCAATTACCAGGAGACTGAGAGTTCTAGTATCATCTTAGCCGAAGAAAGCCACCAGGGTCATTTTGGGCCAATTACCAGGAGACTGGGATGTCTAGTGCAGTCTTAGGCCATGAAAGCCACTGGGTCATTTTGTGCCAATTACCAGGAGACTGGTATTTCTAGTGCCGTCTTAGCCCATGAAAGCCACTGGATCATTTTGGGCCAATTACCAGGAGACTGAGAGTTCCAGTCCCGTCTTAGCCCATGAAAGCCACTGGGTCATTTTGGGCCAATTACCAGGAGACTAGGAATTCTAGTCCCATCTTAGCCCATGAAAGCCACTGGGTCATCTTGGGCCAATTACCAGGACACTGAGAGTTCTAGTCCCGTCTTAGCCCATGAAAGCCACTGGGTCATTTTGGGCCAATTACCAGGAGACTGAGAGTTCTAGTCCCGTCTTAACCCATGAAAGCCACCTGGGTGACTTGGGCCAATTACCAAGAGATTGGGAGTTCTAGACCCCTCTTAGCCCATGAAAGCCACTGGGTCATTTTGGGCCAATTACCAGGAGAACTGGGAGTTCTAGAACCGTCTTTACCCATAAAAGCCATTGGGTCATTTTGGGCCAATTACCAGGGGACTGGGAGTTGTGGACCTTTCTTACCCCATGGAAGCCACCTGGGTGAATTTGGGCCAATTACCAGGAGACTGAGAGTTCTAGACCTGTCTTAGCCCATGAAAGCCACTGGGTCATTTTGGGCCAATTACCAGGAGACTGAGAGTTCTAGACTTTTCTTACCCATGAAAGCCGCATGGGTGACTTTGGGCCAATTTCCAGGAGACTGGGAGTTCTACACCTGTCTTAGCCCATAAAAGCCACTGGGTCATTTTGGGCCAATTACCAGGAGACTAGGAATTCTAGTCCCATCTTAGCCCATGAAAGCCACAGGGTCATTTTGGGCCAATTACCAAGAAACTGGGAGTTCTATTCCTGTCTTAGCCGATGAAAACCACTGGGTCATTTTGGGCCAATTACCAGGAGACTGAGAGTTCGAGTCCCGTCTTAGCCCATTAAAGCCACTGGGTCATTTGGGGCCAATTACCAGGAGACTGAGAGTTCTAGTCCCGTCTTAACCCATGAAAGCAACCTGGGTGACTTAGGCCAATTACCAAGAGATTGGGAGTTCTAGACCCGTCTTAGCCCATGAAAGCCACTGGGACATTTTGGGCCAATTACCAGGAGACTGGGAGTTCTAGAACCGTCTTTACCCATAAAAGCCATGGGGTCATTTTGGGCCAATTACCAGGAGACTGAGAGTTCTAGACCCGTCGTAGCCCACGAAAGCCACTGGGTCATTTTGGGCCAATTACCAGGAGACTGGGAGTTCTAGAACCGTCTTTTCCCATAAAAGCCATTGGGTCATTTTGGGCCAATTACCAGGGGACTGGGAGTTGTGGACCTTTCTTACCCCATGGAAGCCACCTGGGTGAATTTGGGCCAATTACCAGGAGACTGAGAGTTCTAGACCCGTCTTAGCCCATGAAAGCCACTGGGTCATTTTGGGCCAATTACCAGGAGACTGAGAGTTCTAGCAGCATCTTAGCCGAAGAAAGCCACCAGGGTCATTTTGGGCCAATTACCCGGAGAATGGGAGTTCTTGTCCCGTATTAGCCCATGAAAGCCACTGGGTCATTTTGGGCCAATTACCAGGAGACTGGGATTTCTAGTGCCGTCTTAGGCCATGAAAGCCACTGGGTCATTTTGGGCCAATTACCAGGAGACTGAGAGTTCTAGACCCGTCGTAGCCCACGAAAGCCACTGGGTCATTTTGGGCCAATTACCAGGAGACTGGGAATTCAGTCCCGTCTTAGCCCATGAAAGCCACTGGGTCATTTTGGGCCAATTACCAGGAGACTGAGAGTTCTAGTAGCATCTTAGCCGAAGAAAGCCACCAGGGTCATTTTGGGCCAATTACCAGGAGACTGGGATTTCTAGTGCCGTCTCAGGCCATGAAAGCCACTGGGTCATTTTGGGCCAATTACCAGGAGACTGGTATTTCTAGTGCCGTCTTAGCCCATGAAAGCCACTGGGTCATTTTGGGTCAATTACCAGGAGTCTGAGAGTTCTACACCTGTCTTAGCCCATAAAAGCCACTGGGTCATTTTGGGCCAATTACCAGGAGACTAGGAATTCTAGTCCCAATTTAGCCCATGAAAGCCACAGGGTCATTTTGGGCCAATTACCAAGAAACTGGGAGTTCTATTCCTGTCTTAGCCGATGAAAACCACTGGGTCATTTTGGGCCAATTACCAGGAGTCTGAGAGTTCTAGACTTTTCTTACCCATGAAAGCCGCATGGGTGACTTTGGGCCAATTACCAGGAGACTGGGAGTTCTACACCTGTCTTAGCCCATAAAAGCCACTGGGTCATTTTGGGCCAATTACCAGGAGACTAGGAATTCTAGTCCCATCTTAGCCCATGAAAGCCACAGGGTCATTTTGGGCCAATTACCAAGAAACTGGGAGTTCTATTCCTGTCTTAGCCGATGAAAGCCACTGGGTCATTTTGCGCCAATTACCAGGAGACTGAGAGTTCTAGTCCCGTCTTAGCCCATTAAAGCCACTGGGTCATTTTGGGCCAATTACCAGGAGACTGAGAGTCCTAGACCTGTCTTACCCATGAAAACCACTGGGTCATTTTGGGCCAATTACCAGGAGACTGGGAGTTCTAGAACCGTCTTTACCCATAAAAGCCACGGGGTCATTTTGGGCCAATTACCAGGAGACTGGGATTTCTAGTGCCGTCTTAGGCCATGAAAGCCACTGGGTCATTTTGGGCCAATTACCAGGAGACTGAGAGTTCTAGTCCCATCTGATGCCATGAACACCGCTCGGTCATTTTGGGCCAATTTTCAAGAGACTGAGATTTCCAGTCCGCCCTAGCCCATGAAAGCCACTGGGTCATTTTGGGACAATTACCAGGAGACTGGGAGTTCTAGTCCCATTTTAGCCCATGAAAGCCACCTGGGTGACTTTGGGCCAATCAGCAGGAGACTGAGAGTTTTAGACCTGGCATACCTCATGAAAGCCACCTGGGTGACTTTGGGCCAATTACCAAGAGACTCGGAATTCTAGTCCCGTCTTAGCCCAGGAAAGCCACCTAGGTGCCTTTGGGCCAATTACCAGGAGACTGAGAGTTGTATTCCCGTCTTAACCTATAAAAGCCACTGGGTCATTTTGGACAAATTACCAGGAGACTGGGAGTTCTAGACTTTTCTTACCCATGTAGTGCAGTCTTATGCCATGAAAGCCACTGAGTCATTTTGTGCCAATTTCCAGGAGACTGGTATTTCTAGTGCCGTCTTAGGCCATGAAAGCCACTGGATCATTTTTGGCCAATTACCAGGAGACTGAGAGTTCCAGTCCCGTCTTAGCCCATGAAAGCCACTGGGTCATTTTGGGCCAATTACCAGGAGCCTGAGAGTTCTAGACTTTTCTTACCCATGAAAGCCACATGGGTGACTTTGGGCCAATTACCAGGAGACTGGGAGTTCTACACCTGTCTTAGCCCATGAAAGCCACTGGGACATTTTGGGCCAATTACCAGGAGACTGAGAGTTCTAGACATTTCTTACCCCATGAAAGCAACCTGGGTGACTTAGGCCAATTACCAGGAGACTGGGAGTTCTACACCTGTCTTAGCCCATAAAAGCCACTGGGTCATTTTGGGCCAATTACCAGGAGATTGGGAATTCAGTCCCGTATAAGCCCATGAAAGCCACTGGGTCATTTTGGGCCAATTACCAGGAGACTGAGAGTTCTAGTATCATCTTAGCCGAAGAAAGCCACCAGGGTCATTTTGGGCCAATTACCAGGAGACTGGGATGTCTAGTGCAGTCTTAGGCCATGAAAGCCACTGAGTCATTTTGGGCCAATTACCAGGAGACTGGTATTTCTAGTGCCGTCTTAGCCCATGAAAGCCACTGGATCATTTTGGGCCAATTACCAGGAGACTGAGAGTTCCAGTCCCGTCTTAGCCCATGAAAGCCACTGGGTCATTTTGGGCCAATTACCAGGAGACTAGGAATTCTAGTCCCATCTTAGCCCATGAAAGCCACTGGGTCATCTTGGGCCAATTACCAGGACACTGAGAGTTCTAGTCCCGTCTTAGCCCATGAAAGCCACTGGGTCATTTTGGGCCAATTACCAGGAGACTGAGAGTTCTAGTCCCGTCTTAACCCATGAAAGCCACCTGGGTGACTTGGGCCAATTACCAAGAGATTGGGAGTTCTAGACCCCTCTTAGCCCATGAAAGCCACTGGGTCATTTTGGGCCAATTACCAGGAGAACTGGGAGTTCTAGAACCGTCTTTACCCATAAAAGCCATTGGGTCATTTTGGGCCAATTACCAGGGGACTGGGAGTTGTGGACCTTTCTTACCCCATGGAAGCCACCTGGGTGAATTTGGGCCAATTACCAGGAGACTGAGAGTTCTAGACCTGTCTTAGCCCATGAAAGCCACTGGGTCATTTTGGGCCAATTACCAGGAGACTGAGAGTTCTAGTCCCGTATTAGCCCATGAAAGCCACTAGGTCATTTTGGGCCAATTACCAGGAGACTGGGATTTCTAGTGCCGTCTTAGCCCATGAAAGCCACTGGGTCATTTTGGGTCAATTACCAGGAGTCTGAGAGTTCTAGACTTTTCTTACCCATGAAAGCCGCATGGGTGACTTTGGGCCAATTACCAGGAGACTGGGAGTTCTATTCCTGTCTTAGCCGATGAAAACCACTGGGTCATTTTGGGCCAATTACCAGGAGACTGAGAGTTCGAGTCCCGTCTTAGCCCATTAAAGCCACTGGGTCATTTGGGGCCAATTACCAGGAGACTGAGAGTTCTAGTCCCGTCTTAACCCATGAAAGCAACCTGGGTGACTTAGGCCAATTACCAAGAGATTGGGAGTTCTAGACCCGTCTTAGCCCATGAAAGCCACTGGGACATTTTGGGCCAATTACCAGGAGACTGGGAGTTCTAGAACCGTCTTTACCCATAAAAGCCATGGGGTCATTTTGGGCCAATTACCAGGAGACTGAGAGTTCTAGACCCGTCGTAGCCCACGAAAGCCACTGGGTCATTTTGGGCCAATTACCAGGAGACTGGGAATTCAGTCCCGTCTTAGCCCATGAAAGCCACTAGGTCATTTTGGGCCAATTACCTGGAGACTGAGAGTTCTAGTAGCATCTTAGCCGAAGAAAGCCACCAGGGTCATTTTGGGCCAATTACCAGGAGACTGGGATTTCTAATGCCGTCTCAGGCCATGAAAGCCACTGGGTCATTTTGGGCCAATTACCAGGAGACTGGTATTTCTAGTGCCGTCTTAGCCCATGAAAGCCACTGGGTCATTTTGGGTCAATTACCAGGAGTCTGAGAGTTCTACACCTGTCTTAGCCCATAAAAGCCACTGGGTCATTTTGGGCCAATTACCAGGAGACTAGGAATTCTAGTCCCAATTTAGCCCATGAAAGCCACAGGGTCATTTTGGGCCTATTACCAAGAAACTGGGAGTTCTATTCCTGTCTTAGCCGATGAAAACCACTGGGTCATTTTGGGCCAATTACCAGGAGTCTGAGAGTTCTAGACTTTTCTTACCCATGAAAGCCGCATGGGTGACTTTGGGCCAATTACCAGGAGACTGGGAGTTCTACACCTGTCTTAGCCCATAAAAGCCACTGGGTCATTTTGGGCCAATTACCAGGAGACTAGGAATTCTAGTCCCATCTTAGCCCATGAAAGCCACAGGGTCATTTTGGGCCAATTACCAAGAAACTGGGAGTTCTATTCCTGTCTTAGCCGATGAAAGCCACTGGGTCATTTTGCGCCAATTACCAGGAGACTGAGAGTTCTAGTCCCGTCTTAGCCCATTAAAGCCACTGGGTCATTTTGGGCCAATTACCAGGAGACTGAGAGTCCTAGACCTGTCTTACCCATGAAAACCACTGGGTCATTTTGGGCCAATTACCAGGAGACTGGGAGTTCTAGAACCGTCTTTACCCATAAAAGCCACGGGGTCATTTTGGGCCAATTACCAGGAGACTGGGATTTCTAGTGCCGTCTTAGGCCATGAAAGCCACTGGGTCATTTTGGGCCAATTACCAGGAGACTGAGAGTTCTAGTCCCATCTGATGCCATGAACACCGCTCGGTCATTTTGGGCCAATTTTCAAGAGACTGAGATTTCCAGTCCGCCCTAGCCCATGAAAGCCACTGGGTCATTTTGGGACAATTACCAGGAGACTAGGAGTTCTAGTCCCATTTTAGCCCATGAAAGCCACCTGGGTGACTTTGGGCCAATCAGCAGGAGACTGAGAGTTTTAGACCTGGCATACCTCATGAAAGCCACCTGGGTGACTTTGGGCCAATTACCAAGAGACTCGGAATTCTAGTCCCGTCTTAGCCCAGGAAAGCCACCTGGGTGCCTTTGGGCCAATTACCAGGAGACTGAGAGTTGTATTCCCGTCTTAACCTATAAAAGCCACTGGGTCATTTTGGACAAATTACCAGGAGACTGGG
Source organism: Hydrophis major (assembly GCA_033807585.1). Taxonomy (NCBI): domain Eukaryota; kingdom Metazoa; phylum Chordata; class Lepidosauria; order Squamata; family Elapidae; genus Hydrophis; species Hydrophis major. The sequence goes on along the minus strand of CM066343.1, from coordinate 1,904,571 downwards.
AGTTCTAGACTTTTCTTACCCATGTAGTGCAGTCTTATGCCATGAAAGCCACTGGGTCATTTTGTGCCAATTTCCAGGAGACTGGTATTTCTAGTGCCGTCTTAGGCCATGAAAGCCACTGGATCATTTTTGGCCAATTACCAGGAGACTGAGAGTTCCAGTCCCGTCTTAGCCCATGAAAGCCACTGGGTCATTTTGGGCCAATTACCAGGAGCCTGAGAGTTCTAGACTTTTCTTACCCATGAAAGCCACATGGGTGACTTTGGGCCAATTACCAGGAGACTGGGAGTTCTACACCTGTCTTAGCCCATGAAAGCCACTGGGACATTTTGGGCCAATTACCAGGAGACTGAGAGTTCTAGAACCGTCTTTACCCATAAAAGCCACCTGTGGCCTTTGAGCCAATTACCAGGAGACTGAGAGTTCTAGACATTTCTTACCCCATGAAAGCAACCTGGGTGACTTAGGCCAATTACCAGGAGACTGGGAGTTCTACACCTGTCTTAGCCCATAAAAGCCACTGGGTCATTTTGGGCCAATTACCAGGAGATTGGGAATTCAGTCCCGTATAAGCCCATGAAAGCCACTGGGTCATTTTGGGCCAATTACCAGGAGACTGAGAGTTCTAGTATCATCTTAGCCGAAGAAAGCCACCAGGGTCATTTTGGGCCAATTACCAGGAGACTGGGATGTCTAGTGCAGTCTTAGGCCATGAAAGCCACTGGGTCATTTTGTGCCAATTACCAGGAGACTGGTATTTCTAGTGCCGTCTTAGCCCATGAAAGCCACTGGATCATTTTGGGCCAATTACCAGGAGACTGAGAGTTCCAGTCCCGTCTTAGCCCATGAAAGCCACTGGGTCATTTTGGGCCAATTACCAGGAGACTAGGAATTCTAGTCCCATCTTAGCCCATGAAAGCCACTGGGTCATCTTGGGCCAATTACCAGGACACTGAGAGTTCTAGTCCCGTCTTAGCCCATGAAAGCCACTGGGTCATTTTGGGCCAATTACCAGGAGACTGAGAGTTCTAGTCCCGTCTTAACCCATGAAAGCCACCTGGGTGACTTGGGCCAATTACCAAGAGATTGGGAGTTCTAGACCCCTCTTAGCCCATGAAAGCCACTGGGTCATTTTGGGCCAATTACCAGGAGAACTGGGAGTTCTAGAACCGTCTTTACCCATAAAAGCCATTGGGTCATTTTGGGCCAATTACCAGGGGACTGGGAGTTGTGGACCTTTCTTACCCCATGGAAGCCACCTGGGTGAATTTGGGCCAATTACCAGGAGACTGAGAGTTCTAGACCTGTCTTAGCCCATGAAAGCCACTGGGTCATTTTGGGCCAATTACCAGGAGACTGAGAGTTCTAGTCCCGTATTAGCCCATGAAAGCCACTGGGTCATTTTGGGCCAATTACCAGGAGACTGGGATTTCTAGTGCCATCTTAGCCCATGAAAGCCACTGGGTCATTTTGGGTCAATTACCAGGAGTCTGAGAGTTCTAGACTTTTCTTACCCATGAAAGCCGCATGGGTGACTTTGGGCCAATTACCAGGAGACTGGGAGTTCTACACCTGTCTTAGCCCATAAAAGCCACTGGGTCATTTTGGGCCAATTACCAGGAGACTAGGAATTCTAGTCCCATCTTAGCCCATGAAAGCCACAGGGTCATTTTGGGCCAATTACCAAGAAACTGGGAGTTCTATTCCTGTCTTAGCCGATGAAAACCACTGGGTCATTTTGGGCCAATTACCAGGAGACTGAGAGTTCGAGTCCCGTCTTAGCCCATTAAAGCCACTGGGTCATTTGGGGCCAATTACCAGGAGACTGAGAGTTCTAGTCCCGTCTTAACCCATGAAAGCAACCTGGGTGACTTAGGCCAATTACCAAGAGATTGGGAGTTCTAGACCCGTCTTAGCCCATGAAAGCCACTGGGACATTTTCGGCCAATTACCAGGAGACTGGGAGTTCTAGAACCGTCTTTACCCATAAAAGCCATGGGGTCATTTTGGGCCAATTACCAGGGGACTGGGAGTTGTGGACCTTTCTTACCCCATGGAAGCTACCTGGGTGAATTTGGGCCAATTACCAGGAGAATTGGAGTTCTACACCTGTCTTAGCCCATGAAAGCCACTGGGTCATTTTGGGCCAATTACCCGGAGAATGGGAGTTCTTGTCCCGTATTAGCCCACGAAAGCCACTTGGTCATTTTGGGCCAATTACCAGGAGACTGGGAATTCAGTCCCGTCTTAGGCCATGAAAGCCACTGGGTCATTTTGGGCCAATTACCAAGAGACTGAGAGTTCTAGTAGCATCTTAGCCGAAGAAAGCCACCAGGGTCATTTTGGGCCAATTACCAGGAGACTGGGATTTCTAGTGCCGTCTCAGGCCATGAAAGCCACTGGGTCATTTTGGGCCAATTACCAGGAGACTGGTATTTCTAGTGCCGTCTTAGCCCATGAAAGCCACTGGGTCATTTTGGGCCAATTACCAGGAGACTGGCAGTTCTAGTGCCGTCTTAGCCCATGAAAGCCACTGGGTCATTTTGGGTCAATTACCAGGAGTCTGAGAGTTCTAGACTTTTCTTACCCATGAAAGCCGCATGGGTGACTTTGGGCCAATTACCAGGAGACTGGGAGTTCTACACCTGTCTTAGCCCATAAAAGCCACTGGGTCATTTTGGGCCAATTACCAGGAGACTAGGAATTCTAGTCCCATCTTAGCCCATGAAAGCCACAGGGTCATTTTGGGCCAATTACCAAGAAACTGGGAGTTCTATTCCTGTCTTAGCCGATGAAAACCACTGGGTCATTTTGGGCCAATTACCAGGAGACTGAGAGTTCGAGTCCCGTCTTAGCCCATTAAAGCCACTGGGTCATTTGGGGCCAATTACCAGGAGACTGAGAGTTCTAGTCCCGTCTTAACCCATGAAAGCAACCTGGGTGACTTAGGCCAATTACCAAGAGATTGGGAGTTCTAGACCCGTCTTAGCCCATGAAAGCCACTGGGACATTTTGGGCCAATTACCAGGAGACTGGGAGTTCTAGAACCGTCTTTACCCATAAAAGCCATGGGGTCATTTTGGGCCAATTACCAGGGGACTGGGAGTTGTGGACCTTTCTTACCCCATGGAAGCTACCTGGGTGAATTTGGGCCAATTACCAGGAGAATTGGAGTTCTACACCTGTCTTAGCCCATGAAAGCCACTGGGTCATATTGGGCCAATTACCCGGAGAATGGGAGTTCTAGTCCCGTATTAGCCCATGAAAGCCACTGGGTCATTTTGGGCCAATTACCAGGAGACTGGGATTTCTCATGCCGTCTTAGGCCATGAAAGCCACTGGGTCATTTTGGGCCAATTACCAGGAGACTGAGAGTTCCAGTCCCGTCTTAGCCTATGAAAGCCACTGGGTCATTTTGGGCCAATTACCAGGAGACTGGGAGTTCTAGTGCCGTCTTAGCCCATGAAAGTCACTGGTTATTTTGGGTCAATTACCAGGAGCCTGAGAGTTCTAGACTTTTCTTACCCATGAAAGCCACTGTGTCATTTTGGGCCAACTACCAGGAGACTGAGTGTTCCAGTCCCGTCTTAGCCCATGAAAGCCACTGGGTCATTTTGGGCCAATTACCAGGAGACTGAGAGTTCTAGTAGCATCTTAGCCGAAGAAAGCCACTGGGTCATTTTGGACAAATTACCAGAAGACTGGGAGTTCTAGACCTGTCTTACCCCATGAAAGCCATCTGGGGGACTTTGAGCCAATTACCAGGAGACTGAGAGTTCTAGACATTTCTTACCCCATGAAAGCCACCTGGATGACTTTGGGCCAATTACCAGGAGACTGGGAGTTCTATACCTGTCTTAGCCCATAAAAGCCACTGGGTCATTTTGGGCCAATTACCAGGAGATTGGGAATTCAGTCCCGTATTAGCCCATGAAAGCCACTGGGTCATTTTGGGCCAATTACCAGGAGACTGAGAGTTCTAGTATCATCTTAGCCGAAGAAAGCCACCAGGGTCATTTTGGGCCAATTACCAGGAGACTGGGATGTCTAGTGCAGTCTTAGGCCATGAAAGCCACTGGGTCATTTTGTGCCAATTACCAGGAGACTGGTATTTCTAGTGCCGTCTTAGCCCATGAAAGCCACTGGATCATTTTGGGCCAATTACCAGGAGACTGAGAGTTCCAGTCCCGTCTTAGCCCATGAAAGCCACTGGGTCATTTTGGGCCAATTACCAGGAGACTAGGAATTCTAGTCCCATCTTAGCCCATGAAAGCCACTGGGTCATCTTGGGCCAATTACCAGGACACTGAGAGTTCTAGTCCCGTTTTAGCCCATGAAAGCCACTGGGTCATTTTGGGCCAATTACCAGGAGACTGAGAGTTCTAGTCCCGTCTTAGCCCATTAAAGCCACTGGGTCATTTGGGGCCAATTACCAGGAGACTGAGAGTTCTAGTCCCGTCTCAACCCATGAAAGCCACCTGGGTGACTTGGGCCAATTACCAAGAGATTGGGAGTTCTAGACCCCTCTTAGCCCATGAAAGCCACTGGGTCATTTTGGGCCAATTACCAGGAGACTGGGAGTTCTAGAACCGTCTTTTCCCATAAAAGCCATTGGGTCATTTTGGGCCAATTACCAGGGGACTGGGAGTTGTGGACCTTTCTTACCCCATGGAAGCCACCTGGGTGAATTTGGGCCAATTACCAGGAGACTGAGAGTTCTAGACCCGTCTTAGCCCATGAAAGCCACTGGGTCATTTTGGGCCAATTACCAGGAGACTGAGAGTTCTAGCAGCATCTTAGCCGAAGAAAGCCACCAGGGTCATTTTGGGCCAATTACCCGGAGAATGGGAGTTCTTGTCCCGTATTAGCCCATGAAAGCCACTGGGTCATTTTGGGCCAATTACCAGGAGACTGGGATTTCTAGTGCCGTCTTAGGCCATGAAAGCCACTGGGTCATTTTGGGCCAATTACCAGGAGACTGAGAGTTCTAGACCCGTCGTAGCCCACGAAAGCCACTGGGTCATTTTGGGCCAATTACCAGGAGACTGGGAATTCAGTCCCGTCTTAGCCCATGAAAGCCACTGGGTCACTTTGGGCCAATTACCAGGAGACTGAGAGTTCTAGTAGCATCTTAGCTGAAGAAAGCCACCAGGGTCATTTTGGGCCAATTACCAGGAGACTGGGATTTCTAGTGCCGTCTCAGGCCATGAAAGCCACTGGGTCATTTTGGGCCAATTACAAGGAGACTGGTATTTCTAGTGCCGTCTTAGCCCATGAAAGCCACTGGGTCATTTTGGGTCAATTACCAGGAGTCTGAGAGTTCTACACCTGTCTTAGCCCATAAAAGCCACTGGGTCATTTTGGGCCAATTACCAGGAGACTAGGAATTCTAGTCCCAATTTAGCCCATGAAAGCCACAGGGTCATTTTGGGCCAATTACCAAGAAACTGGGAGTTCTATTCCTGTCTTAGCCGATGAAAACCACTGGGTCATTTTGGGCCAATTACCAGGAGTCTGAGAGTTCTAGACTTTTCTTACCCATGAAAGCCGCATGGGTGACTTTGGGCCAACTACCAGGAGACTGGGAGTTCTACACCTGTCTTAGCCCATAAAAGCCACTGGGTCATTTTGGGCCAATTACCAGGAGACTAGGAATTCTAGTCCCATCTTAGCCCATGAAAGCCACAGGTCATTTTGGGCCAATTACCAAGAAACTGGGAGTTCTATTCCTGTCTTAGCCGATGAAAGCCACTGGGTCATTTTGCGCCAATTACCAGGAGACTGAGAGTTCTAGTCCCGTCTTAGCCCATTAAAGCCACTGGGTCATTTTGGGCCAATTACCAGGAGACTGAGAGTCCTAGACCTGTCTTACCCATGAAAACCACTGGGTCATTTTGGGCCAATTACCAGGAGACTGGGAGTTCTAGAACCGTCTTTACCCATAAAAGCCACGGGGTCATTTTGGGCCAATTACCAGGAGACTGGGATTTCTAGTGCCGTCTTAGGCCATGAAAGCCACTGGGTCATTTTGGGCCAATTACCAGGAGACTGAGAGTTCTAGTCCCATCTGATGCCATGAACACCGCTCGGTCATTTTGGGCCAATTTTCAAGAGACTGAGATTTCCAGTCCGCCCTAGCCCATGAAAGCCACTGGGTCATTTTGGGACAATTACCAGGAGACTGGGAGTTCTAGTCCCATTTTAGCCCATGAAAGCCACCTGGGTGACTTTGGGCCAATCAGCAGGAGACTGAGAGTTTTAGACCTGGCATACCTCATGAAAGCCACCTGGGTGACTTTGGGCCAATTACCAAGAGACTCGGAATTCTAGTCCCGTCTTAGCCCAGGAAAGCCACCTGGGTGCCTTTGGGCCAATTACCAGGAGACTGAGAGTTGTATTCCCGTCTTAACCTATAAAAGCCACTGGGTCATTTTGGACAAATTACCAGGAGACTGGGAGTTCTAGACTTTTCTTACCCATGTAGTGCAGTCTTATGCCATGAAAGCCACTGAGTCATTTTGTGCCAATTTCCAGGAGACTGGTATTTCTAGTGCCGTCTTAGGCCATGAAAGCCACTGGATCATTTTTGGCCAATTACCAGGAGACTGAGAGTTCCAGTCCCGTCTTAGCCCATGAAAGCCACTGGGTCATTTTGGGCCAATTACCAGGAGCCTGAGAGTTCTAGCCTTTTCTTACCCATGAAAGCCACATGGGTGACTTTGGGCCAATTACCAGGAGACTGGGAGTTCTACACCTGGCTTAGCCCATGAAAGCCACTGGGACATTTTGGGCCAATTACCAGGAGACTGAGAGTTCTAGACATTTCTTACCCCATGAAAGCAACCTGGGTGACTTAGGCCAATTACCAGGAGACTGGGAGTTCTACACCTGTCTTAGCCCATAAAAGCCACTGGGTCATTTTGGGCCAATTACCAGGAGATTGGGAATTCAGTCCCGTATAAGCCCATGAAAGCCACTGGGTCATTTTGGGCCAATTACCAGGAGACTGAGAGTTCTAGTATCATCTTAGCCGAAGAAAGCCACCAGGGTCATTTTGGGCCAATTACCAGGAGACTGGGATGTCTAGTGCAGTCTTAGGCCATGAAAGCCACTGGGTCATTTTGTGCCAATTACCAGGAGACTGGTATTTCTAGTGCCGTCTTAGCCCATGAAAGCCACTGGATCATTTTGGGCCAATTACCAGGAGACTGAGAGTTCCAGTCCCGTCTTAGCCCATGAAAGTCACTGGGTCATTTTGGGCCAATTACCAGGAGACTAGGAATTCTAGTCCCATCTTAGCCCATGAAAGCCACTGGGTCATCTTGGGCCAATTACCAGGACACTGAGAGTTCTAGTCCCGTCTTAGCCCATGAAAGCCACTGGGTCATTTTGGGCCAATTACCAGGAGACTGAGAGTTCTAGTCCCGTCTTAGCCCATTAAAGCCACTGGGTCATTTGGGGCCAATTACCAGGAGACTGAGAGTTCTAGTCCCGTCTTAACCCATGAAAGCCACCTGGGTGACTTGGGCCAATTACCAAGAGATTGGGAGTTCTAGACCCCTCTTAGCCCATGAAAGCCACTGGGTCATTTTGGGCCAATTACCAGGAGAACTGGGAGTTCTAGAACCGTCTTTACCCATAAAAGCCATTGGGTCATTTTGGGCCAATTACCAGGGGACTGGGAGTTGTGGACCTTTCTTACCCCATGGAAGCCACCTGGGTGAATTTGGGCCAATTACCAGGAGACTGAGAGTTCTAGACCTGTCTTAGCCCATGAAAGCCACTGGGTCATTTTGGGCCAATTACCAGGAGACTGAGAGTTCTAGTCCCGTATTAGCCCATGAAAGCCACTGGGTCATTTTGGGCCAATTACCAGGAGACTGGGATTTCTAGTGCCGTCTTAGGCCATGAAAGCCACTGGGTCATTTTGGGCCAATTACCAGGAGACTGAGAGTTCTAGACCCGTCGTAGTCCACGAAAGCCACTTGGTCATTTTGGGCCAATTACCAGGAGACTGGGAATTCAGTCCCGTCTTAGGCCATGAAAGCCACTGGGTCATTTTGGGCCAATTACCAAGAGACTGAGAGTTCTAGTAGCATCTTAGCCGAAGAAAGCCACCAGGGTCATTTTGGGCCAATTACCAGGAGACTGGGATTTCTAGTGCCGTCTCAGGCCATGAAAGCCACTGGGTCATTTTGGGCCAATTACCAGGAGACTGGTATTTCTAGTGCCGTCTTAGCCCATGAAAGCCACTGGGTCATTTTGGGCCAATTACCAGGAGACTGGCAGTTCTAGTGCCGTCTTAGCCCATGAAAGCCACTGGGTCATTTTGGGTCAATTACCAGGAGTCTGAGAGTTCTAGACTTTTCTTACCCATGAAAGCCGCATGGGTGACTTTGGGCCAATTACCAGGAGACTGGGAGTTCTACACCTGTCTTAGCCCATAAAAGCCACTGGGTCATTTTGGGCCAATTACCAGGAGACTAGGAATTCTAGTCCCATCTTAGCCCATGAAAGCCACAGGGTCATTTTGGGCCAATTACCAAGAAACTGGGAGTTCTATTCCTGTCTTAGCCGATGAAAACCACTGGGTCATTTTGGGCCAATTACCAGGAGACTGAGAGTTCGAGTCCCGTCTTAGCCCATTAAAGCCACTGGGTCATTTGGGGCCAATTACCAGGAGACTGAGAGTTCTAGTCCCGTCTTAACCCATGAAAGCAACCTGGGTGACTTAGGCCAATTACCAAGAGATTGGGAGTTCTAGACCCGTCTTAGCCCATGAAAGCCACTGGGACATTTTGGGCCAATTACCAGGAGACTGGGAGTTCTAGAACCGTCTTTACCCATAAAAGCCATGGGGTCATTTTGGGCCAATTACCAGGGGACTGGGAGTTGTGGACCTTTCTTACCCCATGGAAGCTACCTGGGTGAATTTGGGCCAATTACCAGGAGAATTGGAGTTCTACACCTGTCTTAGCCCATGAAAGCCACTGGGTCATATTGGGCCAATTACCCGGAGAATGGGAGTTCTAGTCCCGTATTAGCCCATGAAAGCCACTGGGTCATTTTGGGCCAATTACCAGGAGACTGGGATTTCTCATGCCGTCTTAGGCCATGAAAGCCACTGGGTCATTTTGGGCCAATTACCAGGAGACTGAGAGTTCCAGTCCCGTCTTAGCCTATGAAAGCCACTGGGTCATTTTGGGCCAATTACCAGGAGACTGGGAGTTCTAGTGCCGTCTTAGCCCATGAAAGTCACTGGTTATTTTGGGTCAATTACCAGGAGCCTGAGAGTTCTAGACTTTTCTTACCCATGAAAGCCACTGTGTCATTTTGGGCCAACTACCAGGAGACTGAGTGTTCCAGTCCCGTCTTAGCCCATGAAAGCCACTGGGTCATTTTGGGCCAATTACCAGGAGACTGAGAGTTCTAGTAGCATCTTAGCCGAAGAAAGCCACTGGGTCATTTTGGACAAATTACCAGAAGACTGGGAGTTCTAGACCTGTCTTACCCCATGAAAGCCATCTGGGGGACTTTGAGCCAATTACCAGGAGACTGAGAGTTCTAGACATTTCTTACCCCATGAAAGCCACCTGGATGACTTTGGGCCAATTACCAGGAGACTGGGAGTTCTATACCTGTCTTAGCCCATAAAAGCCACTGGGTCATTTTGGGCCAATTACCAGGAGATTGGGAATTCAGTCCCGTATTAGCCCATGAAAGCCACTGGGTCATTTTGGGCCAATTACCAGGAGACTGAGAGTTCTAGTATCATCTTAGCCGAAGAAAGCCACCAGGGTCATTTTGGGCCAATTACCAGGAGACTGGGATGTCTAGTGCAGTCTTAGGCCATGAAAGCCACTGGGTCATTTTGTGCCAATTACCAGGAGACTGGTATTTATAGTGCCGTCTTAGCCCATGAAAGCCACTGGATCATTTTGGGCCAATTACCAGGAGACTGAGAGTTCCAGTCCCGTCTTAGCCCATGAAAGCCACTGGGTCATTTTGGGCCAATTACCAGGAGACTAGGAATTCTAGTCCCATCTTAGCCCATGAAAGCCACTGGGTCATCTTGGGCCAATTACCAGGACACTGAGAGTTCTAGTCCCGTTTTAGCCCATGAAAGCCACTGGGTCATTTTGGGCCAATTACCAGGAGACTGAGAGTTCTAGTCCCGTCTTAGCCCATTAAAGCCACTGGGTCATTTGGGGCCAATTACCAGGAGACTGAGAGTTCTAGTCCCGTCTCAACCCATGAAAGCCACCTGGGTGACTTGGGCCAATTACCAAGAGATTGGGAGTTCTAGACCCCTCTTAGCCCATGAAAGCCACTGGGTCATTTTGGGCCAATTACCAGGAGACTGGGAGTTCTAGAACCGTCTTTTCCCATAAAAGCCATTGGGTCATTTTGGGCCAATTACCAGGGGACTGGGAGTTGTGGACCTTTCTTACCCCATGGAAGCCACCTGGGTGAATTTGGGCCAATTACCAGGAGACTGAGAGTTCTAGACCCGTCTTAGCCCATGAAAGCCACTGGGTCATTTTGGGCCAATTACCAGGAGACTGAGAGTTCTAGCAGCATCTTAGCCGAAGAAAGCCAGCAGGGTCATTTTGGGCCAATTACCCGGAGAATGGGAGTTCTTGTCCCGTATTAGCCCATGAAAGCCACTGGGTCATTTTGGGCCAATTACCAGGAGACTGGGATTTCTAGTGCCGTCTTAGGCCATGAAAGCCACTGGGTCATTTTGGGCCAATTACCAGGAGACTGAGAGTTCTAGACCCGTCGTAGCCCACGAAAGCCACTGGGTCATTTTGGGCCAATTACCAGGAGACTGGGAATTCAGTCCCGTCTTAGCCCATGAAAGCCACTGGGTCATTTTGGGCCAATTACCAGGAGACTGAGAGTTCTAGTAGCATCTTAGCCGAAGAAAGCCACCAGGGTCATTTTGGGCCAATTACCAGGAGACTGGGATTTCTAGTGCCGTCTCAGGCCATGAAAGCCACTGGGTCATTTTGGGCCAATTACCAGGAGACTGGTATTTCTAGTGCCGTCTTAGCCCATGAAAGCCACTGGGTCATTTTGGGTCAATTACCAGGAGTCTGAGAGTTCTACACCTGTCTTAGCCCATAAAAGCCACTGGGTCATTTTGGGCCAATTACCAGGAGACTAGGAATTCTAGTCCCAATTTAGCCCATGAAAGCCACAGGGTCATTTTGGGCCAATTACCAAGAAACTGGGAGTTCTATTCCTGTCTTAGCCGATGAAAACCACTGGGTCATTTTGGGCCAATTACCAGGAGTCTGAGAGTTCTAGACTTTTCTTACCCATGAAAGCCGCATGGGTGACTTTGGGCCAATTACCAGGAGACTGGGAGTTCTACACCTGTCTTAGCCCATAAAAGCCACTGGGTCATTTTGGGCCAATTACCAGGAGACTAGGAATTCTAGTCCCATCTTAGCCCATGAAAGCCACAGGGTCATTTTGGGCCAATTACCAAGAAACTGGGAGTTCTATTCCTGTCTTAGCCGATGAAAGCCACTGGGTCATTTTGCGCCAATTACCAGGAGACTGAGAGTTCTAGTCCCGTCTTAGCCCATTAAAGCCACTGGGTCATTTTGGGCCAATTACCAGGGGACTGAGAGTCCTAGACCTGTCTTACCCATGAAAACCACTGGGTCATTTTGGGCCAATTACCAGGAGACTGGGAGTTCTAGAACCGTCTTTACCCATAAAAGCCACGGGGTCATTTTGGGCCAATTACCAGGAGACTGGGTTTTCTAGTGCCGTCTTAGGCCATGAAAGCCACTGGGTCATTTTGGGCCAATTACCAGGAGACTGAGAGTTCTAGTCCCATCTGATGCCATGAACACCGCTCGGTCATTTTGGGCCAATTTTCAAGAGACTGAGATTTCCAGTCCGCCCTAGCCCATGAAAGCCACTGGGTCATTTTGGGACAATTACCAGGAGACTGGGAGTTCTAGTCCCATTTTAGCCCATGAAAGCCACCTGGGTGACTTTGGGCCAATCAGCAGGAGACTGAGAGTTTTAGACCTGGCATACCTCATGAAAGCCACCTGGGTGACTTTGGGCCAATTACCAAGAGACTCGGAATTCTAGTCCCGTCTTAGCCCAGGAAAGCCACCTGGGTGCCTTTGGGCCAATTACCAGGAGACTGAGAGTTGTATTCCCGTCTTAACCTATAAAAGCCACTGGGTCATTTTGGACAAATTACCAGGAGACTGGGAGTTCTAGACTTTTCTTACCCATGTAGTGCAGTCTTATGCCATGAAAGCCACTGAGTCATTTTGTGCCAATTTCCAGGAGACTGGTATTTCTAGTGCCGTCTTAGGCCATGAAAGCCACTGGATCATTTTTGGCCAATTACCAGGAGACTGAGAGTTCCAGTCCCGTCTTAGCCCATGAAAGCCACTGGGTCATTTTGGGCCAATTACCAGGAGCCTGAGAGTTCTAGACTTTTCTTACCCATGAAAGCCACATGGGTGACTTTGGGCCAATTACCAGGAGACTGGGAGTTCTACACCTGTCTTAGCCCATGAAAGCCACTGGGACATTTTGGGCCAATTACCAGGAGACTGAGAGTTCTAGACATTTCTTACCCCATGAAAGCAACCTGGGTGACTTAGGCCAATTACCAGGAGACTGGGAGTTCTACACCTGTCTTAGCCCATAAAAGCCACTGGGTCATTTTGGGCCAATTACCAGGAGATTGGGAATTCAGTCCCGTATAAGCCCATGAAAGCCACTGGGTCATTTTGGGCCAATTACCAGGAGACTGAGAGTTCTAGTATCATCTTAGCCGAAGAAAGCCACCAGGGTCATTTTGGGCCAATTACCAGGAGACTGGGATGTCTAGTGCAGTCTTAGGCCATGAAAGCCACTGGGTCATTTTGTGCCAATTACCAGGAGACTGGTATTTCTAGTGCCGTCTTAGCCCATGAAAGCCACTGGATCATTTTGGGCCAATTACCAGGAGACTGAGAGTTCCAGTCCCATCTTAGCCCATGAAAGCCACTGGGTCATTTTGGGCCAATTACCAGGAGACTAGGAATTCTAGTCCCATCTTAGCCCATGAAAGCCACTGGGTCATCTTGGGCCAATTACCAGGACACTGAGAGTTCTAGTCCCGTCTTAGCCCATGAAAGCCACTGGGTCATTTTGGGCCAATTACCAGGAGACTGAGAGTTCTAGTCCCGTCTTAGCCCATTAATGCCACTGGGTCATTTGGGGCCAATTACCAGGAGACTGAGAGTTCTGGTCCCGTCTTAACCCATGAAAGCCACCTGGGTGACTTGGGCCAATTACCAAGAGATTGGGAGTTCTAGACCCCTCTTAGCCCATGAAAGCCACTGGGTCATTTTGGGCCAATTACCAGGAGAACTGGGAGTTCTAGAACCGTCTTTACCCATAAAAGCCATTGGGTCATTTTGGGCCAATTACCAGGGGACTGGGAGTTGTGGACCTTTCTTACCCCATGGAAGCCACCTGGGTGAATTTGGGCCAATTACCAGGAGACTGAGAGTTCTAGACCTGTCTTAGCCCATGAAAGCCACTGGGTCATTTTGGGCCAATTACCAGGAGACTGAGAGTTCTAGTCCCGTATTAGCCCATGAAAGCCACTGGGTCATTTTGGGCCAATTACCAGGAGACTGGGATTTCTAGTGCCGTCTTAGGCCATGAAAGCCACTGGGTCATTTTGGGCCAATTACCAGGAGACTGAGAGTTCTAGACCCGTCGTAGCCCACGAAAGCCACTGGGTCATTTTGGGCCAATTACCAGGAGACTGGGAATTCAGTCCCGTCTTAGGCCATGAAAGCCACTGGGTCATTTTGGGCCAATTACCAAGAGACTGAGAGTTCTAGTAGCATCTTAGCCGAAGAAAGCCACCAGGGTCATTTTGGGCCAATTACCAGGAGACTGGGATTTCTAGTGCCGTCTCAGGCCATGAAAGCCACTGGATCATTTTGGGCCAATTACCAGGAGACTGGTATTTCTAGTGCCGTCTTAGCCCATGAAAGCCACTGGGTCATTTTGGGCCAATTACCAGGAGACTGGCAGTTCTAGTGCCGTCTTAGCCCATGAAAGCCACTGGGTCATTTTGGGTCAATTACCAGGAGTCTGAGAGTTCTAGACTTTTCTTACCCATGAAAGCCGCATGGGTGACTTTGGGCCAATTACCAGGAGACTGGGAGTTCTACACCTGTCTTAGCCCATAAAAGCCACTGGGTCATTTTGGGCCAATTACCAGGAGACGAGGAATTCTAGTCCCATCTTAGCCCATGAAAGCCACAGGGTCATTTTGGGCCAATTACCAAGAAACTGGGAGTTCTATTCCTGTCTTAGCCGATGAAAACCACTGGGTCATTTTGGGCCAATTACGAGGAGACTGAGAGTTCGAGTCCCGTCTTAGCCCATTAAAGCCACTGGGTCATTTGGGGCCAATTACCAGGAGACTGAGAGTTCTAGTCCCGTCTTAACCCATGAAAGCAACCTGGGTGACTTAGGCCAATTACCAAGAGATTGGGAGTTCTAGACCCGTCTTAGCCCATGAAAGCCACTGGGACATTTTGGGCCAATTACCAGGAGACTGGGAGTTCTAGAACCGTCTTTACCCATAAAAGCCATGGGGTCATTTTGGGCCAATTACCAGAGGACTGGGAGTTGTGGACCTTTCTTATCCCATGGAAGCTACCTGGGTGAATTTGGGCCAATTACCAGGAGAATTGGAGTTCTACACCTGTCTTAGCCCATGAAAGCCACTGGGTCATATTGGGCCAATTACCCGGAGAATGGGAGTTCTAGTCCCGTATTAGCCCATGAAAGCCACTGGGTCATTTTGGGCCAATTACCAGGAGACTGAGAGTTCTAGTAGCATCTTAGCCGAAGAAAGCCACCAGGGTCATTTTGGGCCAATTACCAGGGGACTGGGAGTTCCAGTCCCGTCTTAGCCCATGAAAGCCACTGGGTCATTTTGGGCCAATTACCAGGAGACTGGGATTTCTAGTGCCGTCTTAGGCCATGAAAGCCACTGTGTCATTTTGGGCCAATTACCAGGAGACTGAGAGTTCCAGTCCCGTCTTAGCCCATGAAAGCCAATGGGTCATTTTGGGCCAATTACCAGGAGACTGGGATTTCTAGTGCCGTCTTAGGCCATGAAAGCCACTGGGTCATTTTGGGCCAATTACCAGGAGACTGAGTGTTCTAGTCCCATCTTATGCCATGAACACCGCTCGGTCATTTTGGGCCAATTTTCAAGAGACTGAGATTTCTAGTCCGCCCTAGCCCATGAAAGCCACTGGGTCATTTTGGGACAATTACCAGGAGATTGGGAGTTCTAGTCCCTTCTTAGCCCATGAAAGCCACCTGGGTGACTTTGGGCCAATCAGCAGGAGACTGAGAGTTTTAGACCTGGCATACCTCATGAAAGCCACCTGGGTGACTTTGGGCCAATTACCAAGAGACTCGGAATTCTAGTCCCGTCTTAGCCGAGGAAAGCCACCTGGGTGCCTTTGGGCCAATTACCAGGAGACTGAGAGTTGTATACCCGTCTTAACCTATAAAAGCCACTGGGTCATTTTGGGACAATTACCAGGAGACTGGGAGTTCTAGTCCCATCTTAGCCCATGAAAGCCACCTGGGTGACTTTGGGCCAAACAGCAGGAGACTGAGAGTTTTAGACCTGGCATACCTCATGAAAGCCACCTGGGTGACTTTGGGCCAATTACCAAGAGACTAGGAATTCTAGTCCCGTCTTAGCCCAGGAAAGCCACCTGGGTGCCTTTGGGCCAATTACCAGGAGACTGAGAGTTGTATACCCGTCTTAACCTATAAAAGCCACTGGGTCATTTTGGACAAATTACCAGGAGACTGGGAGTTCTAGACCTGTCTTACCCCATGAAAGCAACCTGGGGCCTTTGAGCCAATTACCAGGAGACTGAGAGTTCTAGACATTTCTTACCCCATGAAAGCCACCTGGATGACTTTGGGCAAATTACCAGGAGACTGGGAGTTCTACACCTGTCTTAGCCCATAAAAGCCACTGGGTCATTTTGGGCCAATTGCCAGGAGATTGGGAATTCAGTCCCGTATTAGCCCATGAAAGCCACTGGGTCATTTTGGGCCAATTACCAGGAGACTGAGAGTTCTAGTATCATCTTATCCGAAGAAAGCCACCAGGGTCATTTTGGGCCAATTACCAGGAGACTGGGATGTCTAGTGCAGTCTTAGGCCATGAAAGCCACTGGGTCATTTTGTGCCAATTACCAGGAGACTGGTATTTCTAGTGCCGTCTTAGCCCATGAAAGCCACTGGATCATTTTGGGCCAATTACCAGGAGACTGAGAGTTCCAGTCCCGTCTTAGCCCATGAAAGCCACTGGGTCATTTTGGGCCAATTACCAGGAGACTAGGAATTCTAGTCCCATCTTAGCCCATGAAAGCCACTGGGTCATCTTGGGCCAATTACCAGGACACTGAGAGTTCTAGTCCCGTCTTAGCCCATGAAAGCCACTGGGTCATTTTGGGCCAATTACCAGGAGACTGAGAGTTCTAGTCCCGTCTTAGCCCATTAAAGCCACTGGGTCATTTGGGGCCAATTACCAGGAGACTGAGAGTTCTAGTCCCGTCTTAACCCATGAAAGCCACCTGGGTGACTTGGGCCAATTACCAAGAGATTGGGAGTTCTAGACCCCTCTTAGCCCATGAAAGCCACTGGGTCATTTTGGGCCAATTACCAGGAGACTGGGAGTTCTAGAACCGTCTTTTCCCATAAAAGCCATTGGGTCATTTTGGGCCAATTACCAGGGGACTGGGAGTTGTGGACCTTTCTTACCCCATGGAAGCCACCTGGGTGAATTTGGGCCAATTACCAGGAGACTGAGAGTTCTAGACCCGTCTTAGCCCATGAAAGCCACTGGGTCATTTTGGGCCAATTACCAGGAGACTGAGAGTTCTAGCAGCATCTTAGCCGAAGAAAGCCACCAGGGTCATTTTGGGCCAATTACCCGGAGAATGGGAGTTCTTGTCCCGTATTAGCCCATGAAAGCCACTGGGTCATTTTGGGCCAATTACCAGGAGACTGGGATTTCTAGTGCCGTCTTAGGCCATGAAAGCCACTGGGTCATTTTGGGCCAATTACCAGGAGACTGAGAGTTCTAGACTTGTCGTAGCCCACGAAAGCCACTGGGTCATTTTGGGCCAATTACCAGGAGACTGGGAATTCAGTCCCGTCTTAGCCCATGAAAGCCACTGGGTCATTTTGGGCCAATTACCAGGAGACTGAGAGTTCTAGTAGCATCTTAGCCGAAGAAAGCCACCAGGGTCATTTTGGGCCAATTACCAGGAGACTGGGATTTCTAGTGCCGTCTCAGGCCATGAAAGCCACGGGGTCATTTTGGGCCAATTACCAGGAGACTGGTATTTCTAGTGCCGTCTTAGCCCATGAAAGCCACTGGGTCATTTTGGGTCAATTACCAGGAGTCTGAGAGTTCTACACCTGTCTTAGCCCATAAAAGCCACTGGGTCATTTTGGGCCAATTACCAGGAGACTAGGAATTCTAGTCCCAATTTAGCCCATGAAAGCCACAGGGTCATTTTGGGCCAATTACCAAGAAACTGGGAGTTCTATTCCTGTCTTAGCCGATGAAAACCACTGGGTCATTTTGGGCCAATTACCAGGAGTCTGAGAGTTCTAGACTTTTCTTACCCATGAAAGCCGCATGGGTGACTTTGGGCCAATTACCAGGAGACTGGGAGTTCTACACCTGTCTTAGCCCATAAAAGCCACTGGGTCATTTTGGGCCAATTACCAGGAGACTAGGAATTCTAGTCCCATCTTAGCCCATGAAAGCCACAGGGTCATTTTGGGCCAATTACCAAGAAACTGGGAGTTCTATTCCTGTCTTAGCCGATGAAAGCCACTGGGTCATTTTGCGCCAATTACCAGGAGACTGAGAGTTCTAGTCCCGTCTTAGCCCATTAAAGCCACTGGGTCATTTTGGGCCAATTACCAGGAGACTGAGAGTCCTAGACCTGTCTTACCCATGAAAACCACTGGGTCATTTTGGGCCAATTACCAGGAGACTGGGAGTTCTAGAACCGTCTTTACCCATAAAAGCCACGGGGTCATTTTGGGCCAATTACCAGGAGACTGGGATTTCTAGTGCCGTCTTAGGCCATGAAAGCCACTGGGTCATTTTGGGCCAATTACCAGGAGACTGAGAGTTCTAGTCCCATCTGATGCCATGAACACCGCTCGGTCATTTTGGGCCAATTTTCAAGAGACTGAGATTTCCAGTCCGCCCTAGCCCATGAAAGCCACTGGGTCATTTTGGGACAATTACCAGGAGACTGGGAGTTCTAGTCCCATTTTAGCCCATGAAAGCCACCTGGGTGACTTTGGGCCAATCAGCAGGAGACTGAGAGTTTTAGACCTGGCATACCTCATGAAAGCCACCTGGGTGACTTTGGGCCAATTACCAAGAGACTCGGAATTCTAGTCCCGTCTTAGCCCAGGAAAGCCACCTGGGTGCCTTTGGGCCAATTACCAGGAGACTGAGAGTTGTATTCCCGTCTTAACCTATACAAGCCACTGGGTCATTTTGGACAAATTACCAGGAGACTGGGAGTTCTAGACTTTTCTTACCCATGTAGTGCAGTCTTATGCCATGAAAGCCACTGAGTCATTTTGTGCCAATTTCCAGGAGACTGGTATTTCTAGTGCCGTCTTAGGCCATGAAAGCCACTGGATCATTTTTGGCCAATTACCAGGAGACTGAGAGTTCCAGTCCCGTCTTAGCCCATGAAAGCCACTGGGTCATTTTGGGCCAATTACCAGGAGCCTGAGAGTTCTAGACTTTTCTTACCCATGAAAGCCACATGGGTGACTTTGGGCCAATTACCAGGAGACTGGGAGTTCTACACCTGTCTTAGCCCATGAAAGCCACTGGGACATTTTGGGCCAATTACCAGGAGACTGAGAGTTCTAGAACCGTCTTTACCCATAAAAGCCACCTGTGGCCTTTGAGCCAATTACCAGGAGACTGAGAGTTCTAGACATTTCTTACCCCATGAAAGCAACCTGGGTGACTTAGGCCAATTACCAGGAGACTGGGAGTTCTACACCTGTCTTAGCCCATAAAAGCCACTGGGTCATTTTGGGCCAATTACCAGGAGATTGGGAATTCAGTCCCGTATAAGCCCATGAAAGCCACTGGGTCATTTTGGGCCAATTACCAGGAGACTGAGAGTTCTAGTATCATCTTAGCCGAAGAAAGCCACCAGGGTCATTTTGGGCCAATTACCAGGAGACTGGGATGTCTAGTGCAGTCTTAGGCCATGGAAGCCACTGGGTCATTTTGTGCCAATTACCAGGAGACTGGTATTTCTAGTGCCGTCTTAGCCCATGAAAGCCACTGGATCATTTTGGGCCAATTACCAGGAGACTGAGAGTTCCAGTCCCGTCTTAGCCCATGAAAGCCACTGGGTCATTTTGGGCCAATTACCAGGAGACTAGGAATTCTAGTCCCATCTTAGCCCATGAAAGCCACTGGGTCATCTTGGGCCAATTACCAGGACACTGAGAGTTCTAGTCCCGTCTTAGCCCATGAAAGCCACTGGGTCATTTTGGGCCAATTACCAGGAGACTGAGAGTTCTAGTCCCGTCTTAACCCATGAAAGCCACCTGGGTGACTTGGGCCAATTACCAAGAGATTGGGAGTTCTAGACCCCTCTTAGCCCATGAAAGCCACTGGGTCATTTTGGGCCAATTACCAGGAGAACTGGGAGTTCTAGAACCGTCTTTACCCATAAAAGCCATTGGGTCATTTTGGGCCAATTACCAGGGGACTGGGAGTTGTGGACCTTTCTTACCCCATGGAAGCCACCTGGGTGAATTTGGGCCAATTACCAGGAGACTGAGAGTTCTAGACCTGTCTTAGCCCATGAAAGCCACTGGGTCATTTTGGGCCAATTACCAGGAGACTGAGAGTTCTAGTCCCGTATTAGCCCATGAAAGCCACTAGGTCATTTTGGGCCAATTACCAGGAGACTGGGATTTCTAGTGCCGTCTTAGCCCATGAAAGCCACTGGGTCATTTTGGGTCAATTACCAGGAGTCTGAGAGTTCTAGACTTTTCTTACCCATGAAAGCCGCATGGGTGACTTTGGGCCAATTACCAGGAGACTGGGAGTTCTACACCTGTCTTAGCCCATAAAAGCCACTGGGTCATTTTGGGCCAATTACCAGGAGACTAGGAATTCTAGTCCCATCTTAGCCCATGAAAGCCACAGGGTCATTTTGGGCCAATTACCAAGAAACTGGGAGTTCTATTCCTGTCTTAGCCGATGAAAACCACTGGGTCATTTTGGGCCAATTACCAGGAGACTGAGAGTTCGAGTCCCGTCTTAGCCCATTAAAGCCACTGGGTCATTTGGGGCCAATTACCAGGAGACTGAGAGTTCTAGTCCCGTCTTAACCCATGAAAGCAACCTGGGTGACTTAGGCCAATTACCAAGAGATTGGGAGTTCTAGACCCGTCTTAGCCCATGAAAGCCACTGGGACATTTTGGGCCAATTACCAGGAGACTGGGAGTTCTAGAACCGTCTTTACCCATAAAAGCCATGGGGTCATTTTGGGCCAATTACCAGGAGACTGAGAGTTCTAGACCCGTCGTAGCCCACGAAAGCCACTGGGTCATTTTGGGCCAATTACCAGGAGACTGGGAGTTCTAGAACCGTCTTTTCCCATAAAAGCCATTGGGTCATTTTGGGCCAATTACCAGGGGACTGGGAGTTGTGGACCTTTCTTACCCCATGGAAGCCACCTGGGTGAATTTGGGCCAATTACCAGGAGACTGAGAGTTCTAGACCCGTCTTAGCCCATGAAAGCCACTGGGTCATTTTGGGCCAATTACCAGGAGACTGAGAGTTCTAGCAGCATCTTAGCCGAAGAAAGCCACCAGGGTCATTTTGGGCCAATTACCCGGAGAATGGGAGTTCTTGTCCCGTATTAGCCCATGAAAGCCACTGGGTCATTTTGGGCCAATTACCAGGAGACTGGGATTTCTAGTGCCGTCTTAGGCCATGAAAGCCACTGGGTCATTTTGGGCCAATTACCAGGAGACTGAGAGTTCTAGACCCGTCGTAGCCCACGAAAGCCACTGGGTCATTTTGGGCCAATTACCAGGAGACTGGGAATTCAGTCCCGTCTTAGCCCATGAAAGCCACTGGGTCATTTTGGGCCAATTACCAGGAGACTGAGAGTTCTAGTAGCATCTTAGCTGAAGAAAGCCACCAGGGTCATTTTGGGCCAATTACCAGGAGACTGGGATTTCTAGTGCCGTCTCAGGCCATGAAAGCCACTGGGTCATTTTGGGCCAATTACCAGGAGACTGGTATTTCTAGTGCCGTCTTAGCCCATGAAAGCCACTGGGTCATTTTGGGTCAATTACCAGGAGTCTGAGAGTTCTACACCTGTCTTAGCCCATAAAAGCCACTGGGTCATTTTGGGCCAATTACCAGGAGACTAGGAATTCTAGTCCCAATTTAGCCCATGAAAGCCACAGGGTCATTTTGGGCCAATTACCAAGAAACTGGGAGTTCTATTCCTGTCTTAGCCGATGAAAACCACTGGGTCATTTTGGGCCAATTACCAGGAGTCTGAGAGTTCTAGACTTTTCTTACCCATGAAAGCCGCATGGGTGACTTTGGGCCAATTACCAGGAGACTGGGAGTTCTACACCTGTCTTAGCCCATAAAAGCCACTGGGTCATTTTGGGCCAATTACCAGGAGACTAGGAATTCTAGTCCCATCTTAGCCCATGAAAGCCACAGGGTCATTTTGGGCCAATTACCAAGAAACTGGGAGTTCTATTCCTGTCTTAGCCGATGAAAGCCACTGGGTCATTTTGCGCCAATTACCAGGAGACTGAGAGTTCTAGTCCCGTCTTAGCCCATTAAAGCCACTGGGTCATTTTGGGCCAATTACCAGGAGACTGAGAGTCCTAGACCTGTCTTACCCATGAAAACCACTGGGTCATTTTGGGCCAATTACCAGGAGACTGGGAGTTCTAGAACCGTCTTTACCCATAAAAGCCACGGGGTCATTTTGGGCCAATTACCAGGAGACTGGGATTTCTAGTGCCGTCTTAGGCCATGAAAGCCACTGGGTCATTTTGGGCCAATTACCAGGAGACTGAGAGTTCTAGTCCCATCTGATGCCATGAACACCGCTCGGTCATTTTGGGCCAATTTTCAAGAGACTGAGATTTCCAGTCCGCCCTAGCCCATGAAAGCCACTGGGTCATTTTGGGACAATTACCAGGAGACTGGGAGTTCTAGTCCCATTTTAGCCCATGAAAGCCACCTGGGTGACTTTGGGCCAATCAGCAGGAGACTGAGAGTTTTAGACCTGGCATACCTCATGAAAGCCACCTGGGTGACTTTGGGCCAATTACCAAGAGACTCGGAATTCTAGTCCCGTCTTAGCCCAGGAAAGCCACCTGGGTGCCTTTGGGCCAATTACCAGGAGACTGAGAGTTGTATTCCCGTCTTAACCTATAAAAGCCACTGGGTCATTTTGGACAAATTACCAGGAGACTGGGAGTTCTAGACTTTTCTTACCCATGTAGTGCAGTCTTATGCCATGAAAGCCACTGAGTCATTTTGTGCCAATTTCCAGGAGACTGGTATTTCTAGTGCCGTCTTAGGCCATGAAAGCCACTGGATCATTTTTGGCCAATTACCAGGAGACTGGGAGTTCTACACCTGTCTTAGCCCATGAAAGCCACTGGGACATTTTGGGCCAATTACCAGGAGACTGAGAGTTCTAGACATTTCTTACCCCATGAAAGCAACCTGGGTGACTTAGGCCAATTACCAGGAGACTGGGAGTTCTACACCTGTCTTAGCCCATAAAAGCCACTGGGTCATTTTGGGCCAATTACCAGGAGATTGGGAATTCAGTCCCGTATAAGCCCATGAAAGCCACTGGGTCATTTTGGGCCAATTACCAGGAGACTGAGAGTTCTAGTATCATCTTAGCCGAAGAAAGCCACCAGGGTCATTTTGGGCCAATTACCAGGAGACTGGGATGTCTAGTGCAGTCTTAGGCCATAAAAGCCACTGGGTCATTTTGTGCCAATTACCAGGAGACTGGTATTTCTAGTGCCGTCTTAGCCCATTAAAGCCACTGGATCATTTTGGGCCAATTACCAGGAGACTGAGAGTTCCAGTCCCGTCTTAGCCCATGAAAGCCACTGGGTCATTTTGGGCCAATTACCAGGAGACTAGGAATTCTAGTCCCATCTTAGCCCATGAAAGCCACTGGGTCATCTTGGGCCAATTACCAGGACACTGAGAGTTCTAGTCCCGTCTTAGCCCATGAAAGCCACTGGGTCATTTTGGGCCAATTACCAGGAGACTGAGAGTTCTAGTCCCGTCTTAACCCATGAAAGCCACCTGGGTGACTTGGGCCAATTACCAAGAGATTGGGAGTTCTAGACCCCTCTTAGCCCATGAAAGCCACTGGGTAATTTTGGGCCAATTACCAGGAGAACTGGGAGTTCTAGAACCGTCTTTACCCATAAAAGCCATTGGGTCATTTTGGGCCAATTACCAGGGGACTGGGAGTTGTGGACCTTTCTTACCCCATGGAAGCCACCTGGGTGAATTTGGGCCAATTACCAGGAGACTGAGAGTTCTAGACCTGTCTTAGCCCATGAAAGCCACTGGGTCATTTTGGGCCAATTACCAGGAGACTGAGAGTTCTAGTCCCGTATTAGCCCATGAAAGCCACTGGGTCATTTTGGGCCAATTACCAGGAGACTGGGATTTCTAGTGCCGTCTTAGCCCATGAAAGCCACTGGGTCATTTTGGGTCAATTACCAGGAGTCTGAGAGTTCTAGACTTTTCTTACCCATGAAAGCCGCATGGGTGACTTTGGGCCAATTACCAGGAGACTGGGAGTTCTACACCTGTCTTAGCCCATAAAAGCCACTGGGTCATTTTGGGCCAATTACCAGGAGACTAGGAATTCTAGTCCCATCTTAGCCCATGAAAGCCACAGGGTCATTTTGGGCCAATTACCAAGAAACTGGGAGTTCTATTCCTGTCTTAGCCGATGAAAACCACTGGGTCATTTTGGGCCAATTACCAGGAGACTGAGAGTTCGAGTCCCGTCTTAGCCCATTAAAGCCACTGGGTCATTTGGGGCCAATTACCAGGAGACTGAGAGTTCTAGTCCCGTCTTAACCCATGAAAGCAACCTGGGTGACTTAGGCCAATTACCAAGAGATTGGGAGTTCTAGACCCGTCTTAGCCCATGAAAGCCACTGGGACATTTTGGGCCAATTACCAGGAGACTGGGAGTTCTAGAACCGTCTTTACCCATAAAAGCCATGGGGTCATTTTGGGCCAATTACCAGGGGACTGGGAGTTGTGGACCTTTCTTACCCCATGGAAGCTACCTGGGTGAATTTGGGCCAATTACCAGGAGAATTGGAGTTCTACACCTGTCTTAGCCCATGAAAGCCACTGGGTCATTTTGGGCCAATTACCCGGAGAATGGGAGTTCTTGTCCCGTATTAGCCCATGAAAGCCACTGGGTCATTTTGGGCCAATTACCAGGAGACTGGGATTTCTAGTGCCGTCTTAGGCCATGAAAGCCACTGGGTCATTTTGGGCCAATTTCCAGGAGACTGAGAGTTCTAGACCCGTCGTAGCCCACGAAAGCCACTGGGTCATTTTGGGCCAATTACCAGGAGACTGGGAGTTCTAGTGCCGTCTTAGCCCATGAAAGTCACTGGTTATTTTGGGTCAATTACCAGGAGCCTGAGAGTTCTAGACTTTTCTTACCCATGAAAGCCACTGTGTCATTTTGGGCCAACTACCAGGAGACTGAGTGTTCCAGTCCCGTCTTAGCCCATGAAAGCCACTGGGTCATTTTGGGCCAATTACCAGGAGACTGGGATTTCTAGTGCCGTCTTAGGCCA
Organism: Hydrophis major; assembly: GCA_033807585.1. Classification (NCBI taxonomy): domain Eukaryota; kingdom Metazoa; phylum Chordata; class Lepidosauria; order Squamata; family Elapidae; genus Hydrophis; species Hydrophis major. Next base: position 1,879,565 of record CM066343.1, on the reverse strand, counting down.
TGAAAGCCACTGGGTCATTTTGGGCCAATTTCCAGGAGACTGAGAGTTCTAGACCCGTCGTAGCCCACGAAAGCCACTGGGTCATTTTGGACCAATTACCAGGAGACTGGGAGTTCTAGTGCCGTCTTAGCCCATGAAAGTCACTGGTTATTTTGGGTCAATTACCAGGAGCCTGAGAGTTCTAGACTTTTCTTACCCATGAAAGCCACTGGGTCATTTTGGGCCAATTACCCGGAGAATGGGAGTTCTTGTCCCGTATTAGCCCATGAAAGCCACTGGGTCATTTTGGGCCAATTACCAGGAGACTGGGATGTCTAGTGCAGTCTTAGGCCATGAAAGCCACTGGGTCATTTTGTGCCAATTACCAGGAGACTGGTATTTCTAGTGCCATCTTAGCCCATGAAAGCCACTGGATCATTTTGGGCCAATTACCAGGAGACTGAGAGTTCCAGTCCCGTCTTAGCCCATGAAAGCCACTGGGTCATTTTGGGCCAATTACCAGGAGACTAGGAATTCTAGTCCCATCTTAGCCCATGAAAGCCACTGGGTCATCTTGGGCCAATTACCAGGACACTGAGAGTTCTAGTCCCGTTTTAGCCCATGAAAGCCACTGGGTCATTTTGGGCCAATTACCAGGAGACTGAGAGTTCTAGTCCCGTCTTAGCCCATTAAAGCCACTGGGTCATTTGGGGCCAATTACCAGGAGACTGAGAGTTCTAGTCCCGTCTCAACCCATGAAAGCCACCTGGGTGACTTGGGCCAATTACCAAGAGATTGGGAGTTCTAGACCCCTCTTAGCCCATGAAAGCCACTGGGTCATTTTGGGCCAATTACCAGGAGACTGGGAGTTCTAGAACCGTCTTTTCCCATAAAAGCCATTGGGTCATTTTGGGCCAATTACCAGGGGACTGGGAGTTGTGGACCTTTCTTACCCCATGGAAGCCACCTGGCTGAATTAGGGCCAATTACCAGGAGACTGAGAGTTCTAGACCCGTCTTAGCCCATGAAAGCCACTGGGTCATTTTGGGCCAATTACCAGGAGACTGAGAGTTCTAGCAGCATCTTAGCCGAAGAAAGCCACCAGGGTCATTTTGGGCCAATTACCCGGAGAATGGGAGTTCTTGTCCCGTATTAGCCCATGAAAGCCACTGGGTCATTTTGGGCCAATTACCAGGAGACTGGGATTTCTAGTGCCGTCTTAGGCCATGAAAGCCACTGGGTCATTTTGGGCCAATTACCAGGAGACTGAGAGTTCTAGACCCGTCGTAGCCCACGAAAGCCACTGGGTCATTTTGGGCCAATTACCAGGAGACTGGGAATTCAGTCCCGTCTTAGCCCATGAAAGCCACTGGGTCATTTTGGGCCAATTACCATGAGACTGAGAGTTCTAGTAGCATCTTAGCCGAAGAAAGCCACCAGGGTCATTTTGGGCCAATTACCAGGAGACTGGGATTTCTAGTGCCGTCTCAGGCCATGAAAGCCACTGGGTCATTTTGGGCCAATTACCAGGAGACTGGTATTTCTAGTGCCGTCTTAGCCCATGAAAGCCACTGGGTCATTTTGGGTCAATTACCAGGAGTCTGAGAGTTCTACACCTGTCTTAGCCCATAAAAGCCACTGGGTCATTTTGGGCCAATTACCAGGAGACTAGGAATTCTAGTCCCAATTTAGCCCATGAAAGCCACAGGGTCATTTTGGGCCAATTACCAAGAAACTGGGAGTTCTATTCCTGTCTTAGCCGATGAAAACCACTGGGTCATTTTGGGCCAATTACCAGGAGTCTGAGAGTTCTAGACTTTTCTTACCCATGAAAGCTGCATGGGTGACTTTGGGCCAATTACCAGGAGACTGGGAGTTCTACACCTGTCTTAGCCCATAAAAGCCACTGGGTCATTTTGGGCCAATTACCAGGAGACTAGGAATTCTAGTCCCATCTTAGCCCATGAAAGCCACAGGGTCATTTTGGGCCAATTACCAAGAAACTGGGAGTTCTATTCCTGTCTTAGCCGATGAAAGCCACTGGGTCATTTTGCGCCAATTACCAGGAGACTGAGAGTTCTAGTCCCGTCTTAGCCCATTAAAGCCACTGGGTCATTTTGGGCCAATTACCAGGAGACTGAGAGTCCTAGACCTGTCTTACCCATGAAAACCACTGGGTCATTTTGGGCCAATTACCAGGAGACTGGGAGTTCTAGAACCGTCTTTACCCATAAAAGCCACGGGGTCATTTTGGGCCAATTACCAGGAGACTGGGATTTCTAGTGCCGTCTTAGGCCATGAAAGCCACTGGGTCATTTTGGGCCAATTACCAGGAGACTGAGAGTTCTAGTCCCATCTGATGCCATGAACACCGCTCGGTCATTTTGGGCCAATTTTCAAGAGACTGAGATTTCCAGTCCGCCCTAGCCCATGAAAGCCACTGGGTCATTTTGGGACAATTACCAGGAGACTGGGAGTTCTAGTCCCATTTTAGCCCATGAAAGCCACCTGGGTGACTTTGGGCCAATTAGCAGGAGACTGAGAGTTTTAGACCTGGCATACCTCATGAAAGCCACCTGGGTGACTTTGGGCCAATTACCAAGAGACTCGGAATTCTAGTCCCGTCTTAGCCCAGGAAAGCCACCTGGGTGCCTTTGGGCCAATTACCAGGAGACTGAGAGTTGTATTCCCGTCTTAACCTATAAAAGCCACTGGGTCATTTTGGACAAATTACCAGGAGACTGGGAGTTCTAGACTTTTCTAACCCATGTAGTGCAGTCTTATGCCATGAAAGCCACTGAGTCATTTTGTGCCAATTTCCAGGAGACTGGTATTTCTAGTGCCGTCTTAGGCCATGAAAGCCACTGGATCATTTTTGGCCAATTACCAGGAGACTGAGAGTTCCAGTCCCGTCTTAGCCCATGAAAGCCACTGGGTCATTTTGGGCCAATTACCAGGAGCCTGAGAGTTCTAGACTTTTCTTACCCATGAAAGCCACATGGGTGACTTTGGGCCAATTACCAGGAGACTGGGAGTTCTACACCTGTCTTAGCCCATGAAAGCCACTGGGACATTTTGGGCCAATTACCAGGAGACTGAGAGTTCTAGACATTTCTTACCCCATGAAAGCAACCTGGGTGACTTAGGCCAATTACCAGGAGACTGGGAGTTCTACACCTGTCTTAGCCCATAAAAGCCATTGGGTCATTTTGGGCCAATTACCAGGAGATTGGGAATTCAGTCCCGTATAAGCCCATGAAAGCCACTGGGTCATTTTGGGCCAATTACCAGGAGACTGAGAGTTCTAGTATCATCTTAGCCGAAGAAAGCCACCAGGGTCATTTTGGGCCAATTACCAGGAGACTGGGATGTCTAGTGCAGTCTTAGGCCATGAAAGCCACTGGGTCATTTTGTGCCAATTACCAGGAGACTGGTATTTCTAGTGCCGTCTTAGCCCATGAAAGCCACTGGATCATTTTGGGCCAATTACCAGGAGACTGAGAGTTCCAGTCCCGTCTTAGCCCATGAAAGCCACTGGGTCATTTTGGGCCAATTACCAGGAGACTAGGAATTCTAGTCCCATCTTAGCCCATGAAAGCCACTGGGTCATCTTGGGCATATTACCAGGACACTGAGAGTTCTAGTCCCGTCTTAGCCCATGAAAGCCACTGGGTCATTTTGGGCCAATTACCAGGAGACTGAGAGTTCTAGTCCCGTCTTAGCCCATTAAAGCCACTGGGTCATTTGGGGCCAATTACCAGGAGACTGAGAGTTCTAGTCCCGTCTTAACCCATGAAAGCCACCTGGGTGACTTGGGCCAATTACCAAGAGATTGGGAGTTCTAGACCCCTCTTAGCCCATGAAAGCCACTGGGTCATTTTGGGCCAATTACCAGGAGAACTGGGAGTTCTAGAACCGTCTTTACCCATAAAAGCCATTGGGTCATTTTGGGCCAATTACCAGGGGACTGGGAGTTGTGGACCTTTCTTACCCCATGGAAGCCACCTGGGTGAATTTGGGCCAATTACCAGGAGACTGAGAGTTCTAGACCTGTCTTAGCCCATGAAAGCCACTGGGTCATTTTGGGCCAATTACCAGGAGACTGAGAGTTCTAGTCCCGTATTAGCCTATGAAAGCCACTGGGTCATTTTGGGCCAATTACCAGGAGACTGGGATTTCTAGTGCCGTCTTAGGCCATGAAAGCCACTGGGTCATTTTGGGCCAATTACCAGGAGACTGAGAGTTCTAGACCCATCGTAGCCCACGAAAGCCACTGGGTCATTTTGGGCCAATTACCAGGAGACTGGGAATTCAGTCCCGTCTTAGGCCATGAAAGCCACTGGGTCATTTTGGGCCAATTACCAAGAGACTGAGAGTTCTAGTAGCATCTTAGCCGAAGAAAGCCACCAGGGTCATTTTGGGCCAATTACCAGGAGACTGGGATTTCTAGTGCCGTCTCAGGCCATGAAAGCCACTGGGTCATTTTGGGCCAATTACCAGGAGACTGGTATTTCTAGTGCCGTCTTAGCCCATGAAAGCCACTGGGTCATTTTGGGCCAATTACCAGGAGACTGGCAGTTCTAGTGCCGTCTTAGCCCATGAAAGCCACTGGGTCATTTTGGGTCAATTACCAGGAGTCTGAGAGTTCTAGACTTTTCTTACCCATGAAAGCCGCATGGGTGACTTTGGGCCAATTACCAGGAGACTGGGAGTTCTACACCTGTCTTAGCCCATAAAAGCCACTGGGTCATTTTGGGCCAATTACCAGGAGACTAGGAATTCTAGTCCCATCTTAGCCCATGAAAGCCACAGGGTCATTTTGGGCCAATTACCAAGAAACTGGGAGTTCTATTCCTGTCTTAGCCGATGAAAACCACTGGGTCATTTTGGGCCAATTACCAGGAGACTGAGTGTTCGAGTCCCGTCTTAGCCCATTAAAGCCACTGGGTCATTTGGGGCCAATTACCAGGAGACTGAGAGTTCTAGTCCCGTCTTAACCCATGAAAGCAACCTGGGTGACTTAGGCCAATTACCAAGAGATTGGGAGTTCTAGACCCGTCTTAGCCCATGAAAGCCACTGGGACATTTTGGGCCAATTACCAGGAGACTGGGAGTTCTAGAACCGTCTTTACCCATAAAAGCCATGGGGTCATTTTGGGCCAATTACCAGGGGACTGGGAGTTGTGGACCTTTCTTACCCCATGGAAGCTACCTGGGTGAATTTGGGCCAATTACCAGGAGAATTGGAGTTCTACACCTGTCTTAGCCCATGAAAGCCACTGGGTCATATTGGGCCAATTACCCGGAGAATGGGAGTTCTAGTCCCGTATTAGCCCATGAAAGCCACTGGGTCATTTTGGGCCAATTACCAGGAGACTGGGATTTCTCATGCCGTCTTAGGCCATGAAAGCCACTGGGTCATTTTGGGCCAATTACCAGGAGACTGAGAGTTCCAGTCCCGTCTTAGCCTATGAAAGCCACTGGGTCATTTTGGGCCAATTACCAGGAGACTGGGAGTTCTAGTGCCGTCTTAGCCCATGAAAGTCACTGGTTATTTTGGGTCAATTACCAGGAGCCTGAGAGTTCTAGACTTTTCTTACCCATGAAAGCCACTGTGTCATTTTGGGCCAACTACCAGGAGACTGAGTGTTCCAGTCCCGTCTTAGCCCATGAAAGCCACTGGGTCATTTTGGGCCAATTACCAGGAGACTGAGAGTTCTAGTAGCATCTTAGCCGAAGAAAGCCACTGGGTCATTTTGGACAAATTACCAGAAGACTGGGAGTTCTAGACCTGTCTTACCCCATGAAAGCCATCTGGGGGACTTTGAGCCAATTACCAGGAGACTGAGAGTTCTAGACATTTCTTACCCCATGAAAGCCACCTGGATGACTTTGGGCCAATTACCAGGAGACTGGGAGTTCTATACCTGTCTTAGCCCATAAAAGCCACTGGGTCATTTTGGGCCAATTACCAGGAGATTGGGAATTCAGTCCCGTATTAGCCCATGAAAGCCACTGGGTCATTTTGGGCCAATTACCAGGAGACTGAGAGTTCTAGTATCATCTTAGCCGAAGAAAGCCACCAGGGTCATTTTGGGCCAATTACCAGGAGACTGGGATGTCTAGTGCAGTCTTAGGCCATGAAAGCCACTGGGTCATTTTGTGCCAATTACCAGGAGACTGGTATTTCTAGTGCCGTCTTAGCCCATGAAAGCCACTGGATCATTTTGGGCCAATTACCAGGAGACTGAGAGTTCCAGTCCCGTCTTAGCCCATGAAAGCCACTGGGTCATTTTGGGCCAATTACCAGGAGACTAGGAATTCTAGTCCCATCTTAGCCCATGAAAGCCACTGGGTCATCTTGGGCCAATCACCAGGACACTGAGAGTTCTAGTCCCGTTTTAGCCCATGAAAGCCACTGGGTCATTTCGGGCCAATTACCAGGAGACTGAGAGTTCTAGTCCCGTCTTAGCCCATTAAAGCCACTGGGTCATTTGGGGCCAATTACCAGGAGACTGAGAGTTCTAGTCCCGTCTCAACCCATGAAAGCCACCTGGGTGACTTGGGCCAATTACCAAGAGATTGGGAGTTCTAGACCGCTCTTAGCCCATGAAAGCCACTGGGTCATTTTGGGCCAATTACCAGGAGACTGAGAGTTCTAGTATCATCTTAGCCGAAGAAAGCCACCAGGGTCATTTTGGGCCAATTACCAGGAGACTGGGATGTCTAGTGCAGTCTTAGGCCATGAAAGCCACTGGGTCATTTTGTGCCAATTACCAGGAGACTGGTATTTCTAGTGCCGTCTTAGCCCATGAAAGCCACTGGATCATTTTGGGCCAATTACCAGGAGACTGAGAGTTCCAGTCCCGTCTTAGCCCATGAAAGCCACTGGGTCATTTTGGGCCAATTACCAGGAGACTAGGAATTCTAGTCCCATCTTAGCCCATGAAAGCCACTGGGTCATCTTGGGCCAATTACCAGGACACTGAGAGTTCTAGTCCCGTTTTAGCCCATGAAAGCCACTGGGTCATTTTGGGCCAATTACCAGGAGACTGAGAGTTCTAGTCCCGTCTTAGCCCATTAAAGCCACTGGGTCATTTGGGGCCAATTACCAGGAGACTGAGAGTTCTAGTCCCGTCTCAACCCATGAAAGCCACCTGGGTGACTTGGGCCAATTACCAAGAGATTGGGAGTTCTAGACCCCTCTTAGCCCATGAAAGCCACTGGGTCATTTTGGGCCAATTACCAGGAGACTGGGAGTTCTAGAACCGTCTTTTCCCATAAAAGCCATTGGGTCATTTTGGGCCAATTACCAGGGGACTGGGAGTTGTGGACCTTTCTTACCCCATGGAAGCCACCTGGGTGAATTTGGGCCAATTACCAGGAGACTGAGAGTTCTAGACCCGTCTTAGCCCATGAAAGCCACTGGGTCATTTTGGGCCAATTACCAGGAGACTGAGAGTTCTAGCAGCATCTTAGCCGAAGAAAGCCACCAGGGTCATTTTGGGCCAATTACCCGGAGAATGGGAGTTCTTGTCCCGTATTAGCCCATGAAAGCCACTGGGTCATTTTGGGCCAATTACCAGGAGACTGGGATTTCTAGTGCCGTCTTAGGCCATGAAAGCCACTGGGTCATTTTGGGCCAATTACCAGGAGACTGAGAGTTCTAGACCCGTCGTAGCCCACGAAAGCCACTGGGTCATTTTGGGCCAATTACCAGGAGACTGGGAATTCAGTCCCGTCTTAGCCCATGAAAGCCACTGGGTCATTTTGGGCCAATTACCATGAGACTGAGAGTTCTAGTAGCATCTTAGCCGAAGAAAGCCACCAGGGTCATTTTGGGCCAATTACCAGGAGACTGGGATTTCTAGTGCCGTCTCAGGCCATGAAAGCCACTGGGTCATTTTGGGCCAATTACCAGGAGACTGGTATTTCTAGTGCCGTCTTAGCCCATGAAAGCCACTGGGTCATTTTGGGTCAATTACCAGGAGTCTGAGAGTTCTACACCTGTCTTAGCCCATAAAAGCCACTGGGTCATTTTGGGCCAATTACCAGGAGACTAGGAATTCTAGTCCCAATTTAGCCCATGAAAGCCACAGGGTCATTTTGGGCCAATTACCAAGAAACTGGGAGTTCTATTCCTGTCTTAGCCGATGAAAACCACTGGGTCATTTTGGGCCAATTACCAGGAGTCTGAGAGTTCTAGACTTTTCTTACCCATGAAAGCCGCATGGGTGACTTTGGGCCAATTACCAGGAGACTGGGAGTTCTACACCTGTCTTAGCCCATAAAAGCCACTGGGTCATTTTGGGCCAATTACCAGGAGACTAGGAATTCTAGTCCCATCTTAGCCCATGAAAGCCACAGGGTCATTTTGGGCCAATTACCAAGAAACTGGGAGTTCTATTCCTGTCTTAGCCGATGAAAGCCACTGGGTCATTTTGCGCCAATTACCAGGAGACTGAGAGTTCTAGTCCCGTCTTAGCCCATTAAAGCCACTGGGTCATTTTGGGCCAATTACCAGGAGACTGAGAGTCCTAGACCTGTCTTACCCATGAAAACCACTGGGTCATTTTGGGCCAATTACCAGGAGACTGGGAGTTCTAGAACCGTCTTTACCCATAAAAGCCACGGGGTCATTTTGGGCCAATTACCAGGAGACTGGGATTTCTAGTGCCGGCTTAGGCCATGAAAGCCACTGGGTCATTTTGGGCCAATTACCAGGAGACTGAGAGTTCTAGTCCCATCTGATGCCATGAACACCGCTCGGTCATTTTGGGCCAATTTTCAAGAGACTGAGATTTCCAGTCCGCCCTAGCCCATGAAAGCCACTGGGTCATTTTGGGACAATTACCAGGAGACTGGGAGTTCTAGTCCCATTTTAGCCCATGAAAGCCACCTGGGTGACTTTGGGCCAATTAGCAGGAGACTGAGAGTTTTAGACCTGGCATACCTCATGAAAGCCACCTGGGTGACTTTGGGCCAATTACCAAGAGACTCGGAATTCTAGTCCCGTCTTAGCCCAGGAAAGCCACCTGGGTGCCTTTGGGCCAATTACCAGGAGACTGAGAGTTGTATTCCCGTCTTAACCTATAAAAGCCACTGGGTCATTTTGGACAAATTACCAGGAGACTGGGAGTTCTAGACTTTTCTTACCCATGTAGTGCAGTCTTATGCCATGAAAGCCACTGAGTCATTTTGTGCCAATTTCCAGGAGACTGGTATTTCTAGTGCCGTCTTAGGCCATGAAAGCCACTGGATCATTTTTGGCCAATTACCAGGAGACTGAGAGTTCCAGTCCCGTCTTAGCCCATGAAAGCCACTGGGTCATTTTGGGCCAATTACCAGGAGCCTGAGAGTTCTAGACTTTTCTTACCCATGAAAGCCACATGGGTGACTTTGGGCCAATTACCAGGAGACTGGGAGTTCTACACCTGTCTTAGCCCATGAAAGCCACTGGGACATTTTGGGCCAATTACCAGGAGACTGAGAGTTCTAGACATTTCTTACCCCATGAAAGCAACCTGGGTGACTTAGGCCAATTACCAGGAGACTGGGAGTTCTACACCTGTCTTAGCCCATAAAAGCCATTGGGTCATTTTGGGCCAATTACCAGGAGATTGGGAATTCAGTCCCGTATAAGCCCATGAAAGCCACTGGGTCATTTTGGGCCAATTACCAGGAGACTGAGAGTTCTAGTATCATCTTAGCCGAAGAAAGCCACCAGGGTCATTTTGGGCCAATTACCAGGAGACTGGGATGTCTAGTGCAGTCTTAGGCCATGAAAGCCACTGGGTCATTTTGTGCCAATTACCAGGAGACTGGTATTTCTAGTGCCGTCTTAGCCCATGAAAGCCACTGGATCATTTTGGGCCAATTACCAGGAGACTGAGAGTTCCAGTCCCGTCTTAGCCCATGAAAGCCACTGGGTCATTTTGGGCCAATTACCAGGAGACTAGGAATTCTAGTCCCATCTTAGCCCATGAAAGCCACTGGGTCATCTTGGGCATATTACCAGGACACTGAGAGTTCTAGTCCCGTCTTAGCCCATGAAAGCCACTGGGTCATTTTGGGCCAATTACCAGGAGACTGAGAGTTCTAGTCCCGTCTTAGCCCATTAAAGCCACTGGGTCATTTGGGGCCAATTACCAGGAGACTGAGAGTTCTAGTCCCGTCTTAACCCATGAAAGCCACCTGGGTGACTTGGGCCAATTACCAAGAGATTGGGAGTTCTAGACCCCTCTTAGCCCATGAAAGCCACTGGGTCATTTTGGGCCAATTACCAGGAGAACTGGGAGTTCTAGAACCGTCTTTACCCATAAAAGCCATTGGGTCATTTTGGGCCAATTACCAGGGGACTGGGAGTTGTGGACCTTTCTTACCCCATGGAAGCCACCTGGGTGAATTTGGGCCAATTACCAGGAGACTGAGAGTTCTAGACCTGTCTTAGCCCATGAAAGCCACTGGGTCATTTTGGGCCAATTACCAGGAGACTGAGAGTTCTAGTCCCGTATTAGCCCATGAAAGCCACTGGGTCATTTTGGGCCAATTACCAGGAGACTGGGATTTCTAGTGCCGTCTTAGGCCATGAAAGCCACTGGGTCATTTTGGGCCAATTACCAGGAGACTGAGAGTTCTAGACCCGTCGTAGCCCACGAAAGCCACTGGGTCATTTTGGGCCAATTACCAGGAGACTGGGAATTCAGTCCCGTCTTAGGCCATGAAAGCCACTGGGTCATTTTGGGCCAATTACCAAGAGACTGAGAGTTCTAGTAGCATCTTAGCCGAAGAAAGCCACCAGGGTCATTTTGGGCCAATTACCAGGAGACTGGGATTTCTAGTGCCGTCTCAGGCCATGAAAGCCACTGGGTCATTTTGGGCCAATTACCAGGAGACTGGTATTTCTAGTGCCGTCTTAGCCCATGAAAGCCACTGGGTCATTTTGGGCCAATTACCAGGAGACTGGCAGTTCTAGTGCCGTCTTAGCCCATGAAAGCCACTGGGTCATTTTGGGTCAATTACCAGGAGTCTGAGAGTTCTAGACTTTTCTTACCCATGAAAGCCGCATGGGTGACTTTGGGCCAATTACCAGGAGACTGGGAGTTCTACACCTGTCTTAGCCCATAAAAGCCACTGGGTCATTTTGGGCCAATTACCAGGAGACTAGGAATTCTAGTCCCATCTTAGCCCATGAAAGCCACAGGGTCATTTTGGGCCAATTACCAAGAAACTGGGAGTTCTATTCCTGTCTTAGCCGATGAAAACCACTGGGTCATTTTGGGCCAATTACCAGGAGACTGAGTGTTCGAGTCCCGTCTTAGCCCATTAAAGCCACTGGGTCATTTGGGGCCAATTACCAGGAGACTGAGAGTTCTAGTCCCGTCTTAACCCATGAAAGCAACCTGGGTGACTTAGGCCAATTACCAAGAGATTGGGAGTTCTAGACCCGTCTTAGCCCATGAAAGCCACTGGGACATTTTGGGCCAATTACCAGGAGACTGGGAGTTCTAGAACCGTCTTTACCCATAAAAGCCATGGGGTCATTTTGGGCCAATTACCAGGGGACTGGGAGTTGTGGACCTTTCTTACCCCATGGAAGCTACCTGGGTGAATTTGGGCCAATTACCAGGAGAATTGGAGTTCTACACCTGTCTTAGCCCATGAAAGCCACTGGGTCATATTGGGCCAATTACCCGGAGAATGGGAGTTCTAGTCCCGTATTAGCCCATGAAAGCCACTGGGTCATTTTGGGCCAATTACCAGGAGACTGGGATTTCTCATGCCGTCTTAGGCCATGAAAGCCACTGGGTCATTTTGGGCCAATTACCAGGAGACTGAGAGTTCCAGTCCCGTCTTAGCCTATGAAAGCCACTGGGTCATTTTGGGCCAATTACCAGGAGACTGGGAGTTCTAGTGCCGTCTTAGCCCATGAAAGACACTGGTTATTTTGGGTCAATTACCAGGAGCCTGAGAGTTCTAGACTTTTCTTACCCATGAAAGCCACTGTGTCATTTTGGGCCAACTACCAGGAGACTGAGTGTTCCAGTCCCGTCTTAGCCCATGAAAGCCACTGGGTCATTTTGGGCCAATTACCAGGAGACTGAGAGTTCTAGTAGCATCTTAGCCGAAGAAAGCCACTGGGTCATTTTGGACAAATTACCAGAAGACTGGAAGTTCTAGACCTATCTTACCCCATGAAAGCCATCTGGGGGACTTTGAGCCAATTACCAGGAGACTGAGAGTTCTAGACATTTCTTACCCCATGAAAGCCACCTGGATGACTTTGGGCCAATTACCAGGAGACTGGGAGTTCTATACCTGTCTTAGCCCATAAAAGCCACTGGGTCATTTTGGGCCAATTACCAGGAGATTGGGAATTCAGTCCTGTATTAGCCCATGAAAGCCACTGGGTCATTTTGGGCCAATTACCAGGAGACTGAGAGTTCTAGTATCATCTTAGCCGAAGAAAGCCACCAGGGTCATTTTGGGCCAATTACCAGGAGACTGGGATGTCTAGTGCAGTCTTAGGCCATGAAAGCCACTGGGTCATTTTGTGCCAATTACCAGGAGACTGGTATTTCTAGTGCCGTCTTAGCCCATGAAAGCCACTGGATCATTTTGGGCCAATTACCAGGAGACTGAGAGTTCCAGTCCCGTCTTAGCCCATGAAAGCCACTGGGTCATTTTGGGCCAATTACCAGGAGACTAGGAATTCTAGTCCCATCTTAGCCCATGAAAGCCACTGGGTCATCTTGGGCCAATTACCAGGACACTGAGAGTTCTAGTCCCGTTTTAGCCCATGAAAGCCACTGGGTCATTTCGGGCCAATTACCAGGAGACTGAGAGTTCTAGTCCCGTCTTAGCCCATTAAAGCCACTGGGTCATTTGGGGCCAATTACCAGGAGACTGAGAGTTCTAGTCCCGTCTCAACCCATGAAAGCAACCTGGGTGACTTGGGCCAATTACCAAGAGATTGGGAGTTCTAGACCGCTCTTAGCCCATGAAAGCCACTGGGTCATTTTGGGCCAATTACCAGGAGACTGGGAGTTCTAGAACCGTCTTTTCCCATAAAAGCCATTGGGTCATTTTGGGCCAATTACCAGGGGACTGGGAGTTGTGGACCTTTCTTACCCCATGGAAGCCACCTGGGTGAATTTGGGCCAATTACCAGGAGACTGAGAGTTCTAGACCCGTCTTAGCCCATGAAAGCCACTGGGTCATTTTGGGCCAATTACCAGGAGACTGAGAGTTCTAGCAGCATCTTAGCCGAAGAAAGCCACCAGGGTCATTTTGGGCCAATTACCCGGAGAATGGGAGTTCTTGTCCCGTATTAGCCCATGAAAGCCACTGGGTCATTTTGGGCCAATTACCAGGAGACTGGGATTACTAGTGCCGTCTTAGGCCATGAAAGCCACTGGGTCATTTTGGGCCAATTACCAGGAGACTGAGAGTTCTAGACCCATCGTAGACCACGAAAGCCACTGGGTCATTTTGGGCCAATTACCAGGAGACTGGGAATTCAGTCCCGTCTTAGCCCATGAAAGCCACTGGGTCATTTTGGGCCAATTACCATGAGACTGAGAGTTCTAGTAGCATCTTAGCCGAAGAAAGCCACCAGGGTCATTTTGGGCCAATTACCAGGAGACTGGGATTTCTAGTGCCGTCTCAGGCCATGAAAGCCACTGGGTCATTTTGGGCCAATTACCAGGAGACTGGTATTTCTAGTGCCGTCTTAGCCCATGAAAGCCACTGGGTCATTTTGGGTCAATTACCAGGAGTCTGAGAGTTCTACACCTGTCTTAGCCCATAAAAGCCATTGGGTCATTTTGGGCCAATTACCAGGAGACTAGGAATTCTAGTCCCAATTTAGCCCATGAAAGCCACAGGGTCATTTTGGGCCAATTACCAAGAAACTGGGAGTTCTATTCCTGTCTTAGCCGATGAAAACCACTGGGTCATTTTGGGCCAATTACCAGGAATCTGAGAGTTCTAGACTTTTCTTACCCATGAAAGCCGCATGGGTGACTTTGGGCCAATTACCAGGAGACTGGGAGTTCTACACCTGTCTTAGCCCATAAAAGCCACTGGGTCATTTTGGGCCAATTACCAGGAGGCTAGGAATTCTAGTCCCATCTTAGCCCATGAAAGCCACAGGGTCATTTTGGGCCAATTACCAAGAAACTGGGAGTTCTATTCCTGTCTTAGCCGATGAAAGCCACTGGGTCATTTTGCGCCAATTACCAGGAGACTGAGAGTTCTAGTCCCGTCTTAGCCCATTAAAGCCACTGGGTCATTTTGGGCCAATTACCAGGAGACTGAGAGTCCTAGACCTGTCTTACCCATGAAAACCACTGGGTCATTTTGGGCCAATTACCAGGAGACTGGGAGTTCTAGAACCGTCTTTACCCATAAAAGCCACGGGGTCATTTTGGGCCAATTACCAGGAGACTGGGATTTCTAGTGCCGTCTTAGGCCATGAAAGCCACTGGGTCATTTTGGGCCAATTACCAGGAGACTGAGAGTTCTAGTCCCATCTGATGCCATGAACACCGCTCGGTCATTTTGGGCCAATTTTCAAGAGACTGAGATTTCCAGTCCGCCCTAGCCCATGAAAGCCACTGGGTCATTTTGGGACAATTACCAGGAGACTGGGAGTTCTAGTCCCATTTTAGCCCATGAAAGCCACCTGGGTGACTTTGGGCCAATCAGCAGGAGACTGAGAGTTTTAGACCTGGCATACCTCATGAAAGCCACCTGGGTGACTTTGGGCCAATTACCAAGAGACTCGGAATTCTAGTCCCGTCTTAGCCCAGGAAAGCCACCTGGGTGCCTTTGGGCCAATTACCAGGAGACTGAGAGTTGTATTCCCGTCTTAACCTATAAAAGCCACTGGGTCATTTTGGACAAATTACCAGGAGACTGGGAGTTCTAGACTTTTCTTACCCATGTAGTGCAGTCTTATGCCATGAAAGCCACTGAGTCATTTTGTGCCAATTTCCAGGAGACTGGTATTTCTAGTGCCGTCTTAGGCCATGAAAGCCACTGGATCATTTTTGGCCAATTACCAGGAGACTGAGAGTTCCAGTCCCGTCTTAGCCCATGAAAGCCACTGGGTCATTTTGGGCCAATTACCAGGAGCCTGAGAGTTCTAGACTTTTCTTACCCATGAAAGCCACATGGGTGACTTTGGGCCAATTACCAGGAGACTGGGAGTTCTACACCTGTCTTAGCCCATGAAAGCCACTGGGACATTTTGGGCCAATTACCAGGAGACTGAGAGTTCTAGACATTTCTTACCCCATGAAAGCAACCTGGGTGACTTAGGCCAATTACCAGGAGACTGGGAGTTCTACACCTGTCTTAGCCCATAAAAGCCACTGGGTCATTTTGGGCCAATTACCAGGAGATTGGGAATTCAGTCCCGTATAAGCCCATGAAAGCCACTGGGTCATTTTGGGCCAATTACCAGGAGACTGAGAGTTCTAGTATCATCTTAGCCGAAGAAAGCCACCAGGGTCATTTTGGGCCAATTACCAGGAGACTGGGATGTCTAGTGCAGTCTTAGGCCATGAAAGCCACTGGGTCATTTTGTGCCAATTACCAGGAGACTGGTATTTCTAGTGCCGTCTTAGCCCATGAAAGCCACTGGATCATTTTGGGCCAATTACCAGGAGACTGAGAGTTCCAGTCCCGTCTTAGCCCATGAAAGCCACTGGGTCATTTTGGGCCAATTACCAGGAGACTAGGAATTCTAGTCCCATCTTAGCCCATGAAAGCCACTGGGTCATCTTGGGCCAATTACCAGGACACTGAGAGTTCTAGTCCCGTCTTAGCCCATGAAAGCCACTGGGTCATTTTGGGCCAATTACCAGGAGACTGAGAGTTCTAGTCCCGTCTTAGCCCATTAAAGCCACTGGGTCATTTGGGGCCAATTACCAGGAGACTGAGAGTTCTAGTCCCGTCTTAACCCATGAAAGCCACCTGGGTGACTTGGGCCAATTACCAAGAGATTGGGAGTTCTAGACCCCTCTTAGCCCATGAAAGCCACTGGGTCATTTTGGGCCAATTACCAGGAGAACTGGGAGTTCTAGAACCGTCTTTACCCATAAAAGCCATTGGGTCATTTTGGGCCAATTACCAGGGGACTGGGAGTTGTGGACCTTTCTTACCCCATGGAAGCCACCTGGGTGAATTTGGGCCAATTACCAGGAGACTGAGAGTTCTAGACCTGTCTTAGCCCATGAAAGCCACTGGGTCATTTTGGGCCAATTACCAGGAGACTGAGAGTTCTAGTCCCGTATTAGCCCATGAAAGCCACTGGGTCATTTTGGGCCAATTACCAGGAGACTGGGATTTCTAGTGCCGTCTTAGGCCATGAAAGCCACTGGGTCATTTTGGGCCAATTACCAGGAGACTGAGAGTTCTAGACCCGTCGTAGCCCACGAAAGCCACTGGGTCATTTTGGGCCAATTACCAGGAGACTGGGAATTCAGTCCCGTCTTAGGCCATGAAAGCCACTGGGTAATTTTGGGCCAATTACCAAGAGACTGAGAGTTCTAGTAGCATCTTAGCCGAAGAAAGCCACCAGGGTCATTTTGGGCCAATTACCAGGAGACTGGGATTTCTAGTGCCGTCTCAGGCCATGAAAGCCACTGGGTCATTTTGGGCCAATTACCAGGAGACTGGTATTTCTAGTGCCGTCTTAGCCCATGAAAGCCACTGGGTCATTTTGGGCCAATTACCAGGAGACTGGCAGTTCTAGTGCCGTCTTAGCCCATGAAAGCCACTGGGTCATTTTGGGTCAATTACCAGGAGTCTGAGAGTTCTAGACTTTTCTTACCCATGAAAGCCGCATGGGTGACTTTGGGCCAATTACCAGGAGACTGGGAGTTCTACACCTGTCTTAGCCCATAAAAGCCACTGGGTCATTTTGGGCCAATTACCAGGAGACTAGGAATTCTAGTCCCATCTTAGCCCATGAAAGCCACAGGGTCATTTTGGGCCAATTACCAAGAAACTGGGAGTTCTATTCCTGTCTTAGCCGATGAAAACCACTGGGTCATTTTGGGCCAATTACGAGGAGACTGAGAGTTCGAGTCCTGTCTTAGCCCATTAAAGCCACTGGGTCATTTGGGGCCAATTACCAGGAGACTGAGAGTTCTAGTCCCGTCTTAACCCATGAAAGCAACCTGGGTGACTTAGGCCAATTACCAAGAGATTGGGAGTTCTAGACCCGTCTTAGCCCATGAAAGCCACTGGGACATTTTGGGCCAATTACCAGGAGACTGGGAGTTCTAGAACCGTCTTTACCCATAAAAGCCATGGGGTCATTTTGGGCCAATTACCAGGGGACTGGGAGTTGTGGACCTTTCTTACCCCATTGAAGCTACCTGGGTGAATTTGGGCCAATTACCAGGAGAATTGGAGTTCTACACCTGTCTTAGCCCATGAAAGCCACTGGGTCATATTGGGCCAATTACCCGGAGAATGGGAGTTCTAGTCCCGTATTAGCCCATGAAAGCCACTGGGTCATTTTGGGCCAATTACCAGGAGACTGGGATTTCTCATGCCGTCTTAGGCCATGAAAGCCACTGGGTCATTTTGGGCCAATTACCAGGAGACTGAGAGTTCCAGTCCCGTCTTAGCCTATGAAAGCCACTGGGTCATTTTGGGCCAATTACCAGGAGACTGGGAGTTCTAGTGCCGTCTTAGCCCATGAAAGTCACTGGTTATTTTGGGTCAATTACCAGGAGCCTGAGAGTTCTAGACTTTTCTTACCCATGAAAGCCACTGTGTCATTTTGGGCCAACTACCAGGAGACTGAGTGTTCCAGTCCCGTCTTAGCCCATGAAAGCCACTGGGTCATTTTGGGCCAATTACCAGGAGACTGAGAGTTCTAGTAGCATCTTAGCCGAAGAAAGCCACTGGGTCATTTTGGACAAATTACCAGAAGACTGGGAGTTCTAGACCTGTCTTACCCCATGAAAGCCATCTGGGGGACTTTGAGCCAATTACCAGGAGACTGAGAGTTCTAGACATTTCTTACCCCATGAAAGCCACCTGGATGACTTTGGGCCAATTACCAGGAGACTGGGAGTTCTATACCTGTCTTAGCCCATAAAAGCCACTGGGTCATTTTGGGCCAATTACCAGGAGATTGGAAATTCAGTCCCGTATTAGCCCATGAAAGCCACTGGGTCATTTTGGGCCAATTACCAGGAGACTGAGAGTTCTAGTATCATCTTAGCCGAAGAAAGCCACCAGGGTCATTTTGGGCCAATTACCAGGAGACTGGGATTTCTAGTGCCGTCTTAGCCCATGAAAGACACTGGGTCATTTTGTGCCAATTACCAGGAGACTGGTATTTCTAGTGCCGTCTTAGCCCATGAAAGCCACTGGATCATTTTGGGCCAATTACCAGGAGACTGAGAGTTCCAGTCCCGTCTTAGCCCATGAAAGCCACTGGGTCATTTTGGGCCAATTACCAGGAGACTAGGAATTCTAGTCCCATCTTAGCCCATGAAAGCCACTGGGTCATCTTGGGCCAATTACCAGGACACTGAGAGTTCTAGTCCCGTTTTAGCCCATGAAAGTCACTGGGTCATTTTGGGCCAATTACCAGGAGACTGAGAGTTCTAGTCCCGTCTTAGCCCATTAAAGCCACTGGGTCATTTGGGGCCAATTACCAGGAGACTGAGAGTTCTAGTCCCGTCTCAACCCATGAAAGCCACCTGGGTGACTTGGGCCAATTACCAAGAGATTGGGAGTTCTAGACCCCTCTTAGCCCATGAAAGCCACTGGGTCATTTTGGGCCAATTACCAGGAGACTGGGAGTTCTAGAACCGTCTTTTCCCATAAAAGCCATTGGGTCATTTTGGGCCAATTACCAGGGGACTGGGAGTTGTGGACCTTTCTTACCCCATGGAAGCCACCTGGGTGAATTTGGGCCAATTACCAGGAGACTGAGAGTTCTAGACCCGTCTTAGCCCATGAAAGCCACTGGGTCATTTTGGGCCAATTACCAGGAGACTGAGAGTTCTAGCAGCATCTTAGCCGAAGAAAGCCACCAGGGTCATTTTGGGCCAATTACCCGGAGAATGGGAGTTCTTGTCCCGTATTAGCCCATGAAAGCCACTGGGTCATTTTGGGCCAATTACCAGGAGACTGGGATTTCTAGTGCCGTCTTAGACCATGAAAGCCACTGGGTCATTTTGGGCCAATTACCAGGAGACTGAGAGTTCTAGACCCGTCGTAGCCCACGAAAGCCACTGGGTCATTTTGGGCCAATTACCAGGAGACTGGGAATTCAGTCCCGTCTTAGCCCATGAAAGCCACTGGGTCATTTTGGGCCAATTACCATGAGACTGAGAGTTCTAGTAGCATCTTAGCCGAAGAAAGCCACCAGGGTCATTTTGGGCCAATTACCAGGAGACTGGGATTTCTAGTGCCGTCTCAGGCCATGAAAGCCACTGGGTCATTTTGGGCCAATTACCAGGAGACTGGTATTTCTAGTACCGTCTTAGCCCATGAAAGCCACTGGGTCATTTTGGGTCAATTACCAGGAGTCTGAGAGTTCTACACCTGTCTTAGCCCATAAAAGCCACTGGGTCATTTTGGGCCAATTACCAGGAGACTAGGAATTCTAGTCCCAATTTAGCCCATGAAAGCCACAGGGTCATTTTGGGCCAATTACCAAGAAACTGGGAGTTCTATTCCTGTCTTAGCCGATGAAAACCACTGGGTCATTTTGGGCCAATTACCAGGAGTCTGAGAGTTCTAGACTTTTCTTACCCATGAAAGCCGCATGGGTGACTTTGGGCCAATTACCAGGAGACTGGGAGTTCTACACCTGTCTTAGCCCATAAAAGCCACTGGGTCATTTTGGGCCAATTACCAGGAGACTAGGAATTCTAGTCCCATCTTAGCCCATGAAAGCCACAGGGTCATTTTGGGCCAATTACCAAGAAACTGGGAGTTCTATTCCTGTCTTAGCCGATGAAAGCCACTGGGTCATTTTGCGCCAATTACCAGGAGACTGAGAGTTCTAGTCCCGTCTTAGCCCATTAAAGCCACTGGGTCATTTTGGGCCAATTACCAGGAGACTGAGAGTCCTAGACCTGTCTTACCCATGAAAACCACTGGGTCATTTTGGGCCAATTACCAGGAGACTGGGAGTTCTAGAACCGTCTTTACCCATAAAAGCCACGGGGTCATTTTGGGCCAATTACCAGGAGACTGGGATTTCTAGTGCCGTCTTAGGCCATGAAAGCCACTGGGTCATTTTGGGCCAATTACCAGGAGACTGAGAGTTCTAGTCCCATCTGATGCCATGAACACCGCTCGGTCATTTTGGGCCAATTTTCAAGAGACTGAGATTTCCAGTCCGCCCTAGCCCATGAAAGCCACTGGGTCATTTTGGGACAATTACCAGGAGACTGGGAGTTCTAGTCCCATTTTAGCCCATGAAAGCCACCTGGGTGACTTTGGGCCAATTACCAAGAGACTCGGAATTCTAGTCCCGTCTTAGCCCAGGAAAGCCACCTGGGTGCCTTTGGGCCAATTACCAGGAGACTGAGAGTTGTATTCCCGTCTTAACCTATAAAAGCCACTGGGTCATTTTGGACAAATTACCAGGAGACTGGGAGTTCTAGACTTTTCTTACCCATGTAGTGCAGTCTTATGCCATGAAAGCCACTGAGTCATTTTGTGCCAATTTCCAGGAGACTGGTATTTCTAGTGCCGTCTTAGGCCATGAAAGCCACTGGATCATTTTTGGCCAATTACCAGGAGACTGAGAGTTGCAGTCCCGTCTTAGCCCATGAAAGCCACTGGGTCATTTTGGGCCAATTACCAGGAGCCTGAGAGTTCTAGACTTTTCTTACCCATGAAAGCCACATGGGTGACTTTGGGCCAATTACCAGGAGACTGGGAGTTCTACACCTGTCTTAGCCCATGAAAGCCACTGGGACATTTTGGGCCAATTACCAGGAGACTGAGAGTTCTAGAACCGTCTTTACCCATAAAAGCCACCTGTGGCCATTGGGCCAATTACCAGGAGACTGAGAGTTCTAGACATTTCTTACCCCATGAAAGCAACCTGGGTGACTTAGGCCAATTACCAGGAGACTGGGAGTTCTACACCTGTCTTAGCCCATAAAAGCCACTGGGTCATTTTGGGCCAATTACCAGGAGACTGAGAGTTCTAGTATCATCTTAGCCGAAGAAAGCCACCAGGGTCATTTTGGGCCAATTACCAGGAGACTGGGATGTCTAGTGCAGTCTTAGGCCATGAAAGCCACTGGGTTATTTTGTGCCAATTACCAGGAGACTGGTATTTCTAGTGCCGTCTTAGCCCATGAAAGCCACTGGATCATTTTGGGCCAATTACCAGGAGACTGAGAGTTCCAGTCCCGTCTTAGCCCATGAAAGCCACTGGGTCATTTTGGGCCAATTACCAGGAGACTAGGAATTCTAGTCCCATCTTAGCCCATGAAAGCCACTGGGTCATCTTGGGCCAATTACCAGGACACTGAGAGTTCTAGTCCCGTCTTAGCCCATGAAAGCCACTGGGTCATTTTGGGCCAATTACCAGGAGACTGAGAGTTTTAGTCCCGTCTTAGCCCATTAAAGCCACTGGGTCATTTTGGGCCAATTACCAGGAGACTGGGATTTCTAGTGCCGTCTCAGGCCATGAAAGCCACTGGGTCATTTTGGGCCAATTACCAGGAGACTGGTATTTCTAGTGCCGTCTTAGCCCATAAAAGCCACTGGGTCATTTTGGGCCAATTACCAGGAGACTAGGAATTCTAGTCCCATCTTTACCCATAAAAGCCACTGGGTCATTTTGGGCCAATTACCAGGGGACTGGGAGTTCCAGTCCCGTCTTAGCCCATGAAAGCCACTGCGTCATTTTCGGCCAATTACCAGGAGACTGGGATTTCTAGTGCCGTCTTAGGCCATGAAAGCCACTGTGTCATTTTGGGCCAATTACCAGGAGACTGAGAGTTCCAGTCCCGTCTTAGCCCATGAAAGCCAATGGGTCATTTTGGGCCAATTACCAGGAGACTGGGATTTCTAGTGCCGTCGTAGGCCATGAAAGCCACTGGGTCATTTTGGGCCATTTACAAGGAGACTGAGTGTTCTAGTCCCATCTTATGCCATGAACACCGCTCGGTCATTTTGGGCCAATTTTCAAGAGACTGAGATTTCTAGTCCGCCCTAGCCCATGAAAGCCACTGGGTCATTTTGGGACAATTACCAGGAGATTGGGAGTTCTAGTCCCATCTTAGCCCATGAAAGCCACCTGGGTGACTTTGGGCCAATCAGCAGGAGACTGAGAGTTTTGGACCTGGCATACCTCATGAAAGCCACCTGGGTGACTTTGGGCCAATTACCAAGAGACTCGGAATTCTAGTCCCGTCTTAGCCGAGGAAAGCCACCTGGGTGCCTTTGGGCCAATTACCAGGAGACTGAGAGTTGTATACCCGTCTTAACCTATAAAAGCCACTGGGTCATTTTGGGACAATTACCAGGAGACTGGGAGTTCTAGTCCCATCTTAGACCATGAAAGCCACCTGGGTGACTTTGGGCCAAACAGCAGGAGACTGAGAGTTTTAGACCTGGCATACCTCATGAAAGCCACCTGGGTGACTTTGGGCCAATTACCAAGAGACTAGGAATTCTAGTCCCGTCTTAGCCCAGGAAAGCCACCTGGGTGCCTTTTGGGCCAATCACAAGGAGACTGAGAGTTGTATACCCGTCTTAACCTATAAAAGCCACTGGGTCATTTTGGACAAATTACCAGGAGACTGGGAGTTCTAGACCTGTCTTACCCCATGAAAGCCACCTGGGGCCTTTGAGCCAATTACCAGGAGACTGAGAGTTCTAGACATTTCTTACCCCATGAAAGCCACCTGGATGACTTTGGGCAAATTACCAGGAGACTGGGAGTTCTACACCTGTCTTAGCCCATAAAAGCCACTGGGTCATTTTGGGCCAATTACCAGGAGATTGGGAATTCAGTCCCGTATTAGCCCATGAAAGCCACTGGGTCATTTTGGGCCAATTACCAGGAGACTGAGAGTTCTAGTATCATCTTAGCCGAAGAAAGCCACCAGGGTCATTTTGGGCCAATTACCAGGAGACTGGGATGTCTAGTGCAGTCTTAGGCCATGAAAGCCACTGGGTCATTTTGTGCCAATTACCAGGAGACTGGTATTTCTAGTGCCGTCTTAGCCCATGAAAGCCACTGGATCATTTTGGGCCAATTACCAGGAGACTGAGAGTTCCAGTCCCGTCTTAGCCCATGAAAGCCACTGGGTCATTTTGGGCCAATTACCAGGAGACTGAGAGTCCTAGACCTGTCTTACCCATGAAAACCACTGGGTCATTTTGGGCCAATTACCAGGAGACTGGGAGTTCTAGAACCGTCTTTACCCATAAAAGCCACGGGGTCATTTTGGGCCAATTACCAGGAGACTGGGATTTCTAGTGCCGTCTTAGGCCATGAAAGCCACTGGGTCATTTTGGGCCAATTACCAGGAGACTGAGAGTTCTAGTCCCATCTGATGCCATGAACACCGCTCGGCCATTTTGGGCCAATTTTCAAGAGACTGAGATTTCCAGTCCGCCCTAGCCCATGAAAGCCACTGGGTCATTTTGGGACAATTACCAGGAGACTGGGAGTTCTAGTCCCATTTTAGCCCATGAAAGCCACCTGGGTGACTTTGGGCCAATCAGCAGGAGACTGAGAGTTTTAGACCTGGCATACCTCATGAAAGCCACCTGGGTGACTTTGGGCCAATTACCAAGAGACTCGGAATTCTAGTCCCGTCTTAGCCCAGGAAAGCCACCTGGGTGCCTTTGGGCCAATTACCAGGAGACTGAGAGTTGTATTCCCGTCTTAACCTATAAAAGCCACTGGGTCATTTTGGACAAATTACCAGGAGACTGGGAGTTCTAGACCTGTCTTACCCCATGAAAACCACCTGGGGCCTTTGAGCCAATTACCGGGAGACTGAGAGTTCTAGACATTTCTTACCCCATGAAAGCCACCTGGATGACTTTGGGCAAATTACCAGGAGACTGGGAGTTCTACACCTGTCTTAGCCCATAAAAGCCACTGGGTCATTTTGGGCCAATTACCAGGAGACTGGGAATTCAGTCCCGTATTAGCCCATGAAAGCCACTGGGTCATTTTGGGCCAATTACCAGGAGACTGAGAGTTCTAGTATCATCTTAGCCCATGAAAGCCACTGGGTCATTTTGGGCCAATTACCAGGAGACTGGGATTTCTAGTGCCGTCTTAGGCCATGAAAGCCACTGGGTCATTTTGGGCCAATTACCAGGAGCCTGAGAGTTCTAGACTTTTCTTACCCATGAAAGCCACATGGGTGACTTTCGGCCAATTACCAGGAGACTGGGAGTTCTACACCTGTCTTAGCCCATAAAAGCCACTGGGTCACTTTGGGCCAATTACCAGGAGACTAGGAATTCTAGTCCCATCTTAGCCCATGAAAGCCACTGGGTCATTTTGGGCCAATTACCAGGAGACTGAGAGTTCCAGTCCCGTCTTAACCTATGAAAGCCACTGGGTCATTTTGGGCCAATTACCAGGAGACTGGGATTTCTACTGCCATCTTAGGCCATGAAAGCCACTGGGTCATTTTGGGCCAATTACCAGGAGACTGAGAGTTCTAGTCCCATCTTATGCCATGAACGCCGCTCGGTCATTTTGGGCCAATTACCAGGAGACTGAGAGTTCTAGTCCCGTCTTAGCCCATTAAAGCCACTGGGTCATTTGGGGCCAATTACCAGGAGACTGAGAGTTCTAGTCCCGTCTTAACCCATGAAAGCCACTTGGGTGACTTGGGCCAATTACCAAGAGATTGGGAGTTCTAGACCCCTCTTAGCCCATGAAAGCCACTGGGTCACTTTGGGCCAATTACCAGGAGACTGGGAGTTCTAGAACCGTCTTTTCCCATAAAAGCCATTGGGTCATTTTGGGCCAATTACCAGGGGACTGGGAGTTGTGGACCTTTCTTACCCCATGGAAGCCACCTGGGTGAATTTGGGCCAATTACCAGGAGACTGAGAGTTCTAGACCCGTCTTAGCCCATGAAAGCCACTGAGTCATTTTGGGCCAATTACCAGGAGACTGAGAGTTCTAGACCCGTCTTAGCCCATTAAAGCCACTGGGTCATTTGGGGCCAATTACCAGGAGACTGAGAGTTCTAGTCCCGTCTTAACCCATGAAAGCCACCTGGGTGACTTGGGCCAATTACCAAGAGATTGGGAGTTCTAGACCGCTCTTAGCCCATGAAAGCCACTGGGTCATCTTGGGCCAATTACCAGGAGACTGGGAGTTCTAGAACCGTCTTTACCCATAAAAGCCATTGGGTCATTTTGGGCCAATTACCAGGGGACTGGGAGTTGTGGACCTTTCTTACCCCATGGAAGCCACCTGGGTGAATTTGGGCCAATTACCAGGAGACTGAGAGTTCTAGACCCGTCTTAGCACATGAAAGCCACTGGGTCATTTTGGGCCAATTACCAGGAGACTGAGAGTTCTAGCAGCATCTTAGCCGAAGAAAGCCACCAGGGTCATTTTGGGCCAATTACCCGGAGAATGGGAGTTCTTGTCCCGTATTAGCCCATGAAAGCCACTGGGTCATTTTGGGCCAATTACCAGGAGACTGGGATTTCTAGTGCCGTCTTAGGCCATGAAAGCCACTGGGTCATTTTGGGCCAATTACCAGGAGACTGAGAGTTCTAGACCCGTCGTAGCCCACGAAAGCCACTGGGTCATTTTGGGCCAATTACCAGGAGACTGGGAATTCAGTCCCGTCTTAGCCCATGAAAGCCACTGGGTCATTTTGGGCCAATTACCATGAGACTGAGAGTTCTAGTAGCATCTTAGCCGAAGAAAGCCACCAGGGTCATTTTGGGCCAATTACCAGGAGACTGGGATTTCTAGTGCTGTCTCAGGCCATGAAAGCCACTGGGTCATTTTGTGCCAATTACCAGGAGACTGGTATTTCTAGTGCCGTCTTAGCCCATGAAAGCCACTGGATCATTTTGGGCCAATTACCAGGAGACTGAGAGTTCCAGTCCCGTCTTAGCCCATGAAAGCCACTGGGTCATTTTGGGCCAATTACCAGGAGACTGAGAGTCCTAGACCTGTCTTACCCATGAAAACCACTGGGTCATTTTGGGCCAATTACCAGGAGACTGGGAGTTCTAGAACCGTCTTTACCCATAAAAGCCACGGGGTCATTTTGGGCCAATTACCAGGAGACTGGGATTTCTAGTGCCGTCTTAGGCCATGAAAGCCACTGGGTCATTTTGGGCCAATTACCAGGAGACTGAGAGTTCTAGTCCCATCTGATGCCATGAACACTGCTCGGCCATTTTGGGCCAATTTTCAAGAGACTGAGATTTCCAGTCCGCCCTAGCCCATGAAAGCCACTGGGTCATTTTGGGACAATTACCAGGAGACTGGGAGTTCTAGTCCCATTTTAGCCCATGAAAGCCACCTGGGTGACTTTGGGCCAATCAGCAGGAGACTGAGAGTTTTAGACCTGGCATACCTCATGAAAGCCACCTGGGTGACTTTGGGCCAATTACCAAGAGACTCGGAATTCTAGTCCCGTCTTAGCCCAGGAAAGCCACCTGGGTGCCTTTGGGCCAATTACCAGGAGACTGGGAGTTGTATTCCCGTCTTAACCTATAAAAGCCACTGGGTCATTTTGGACAAATTACCAGGAGACTGGGAGTTCTAGACTTTTCTTACCCATGTAGTGCAGTCTTATGCCATGAAAGCCACTGAGTCATTTTGTGCCAATTTCCAGGAGACTGGTATTTCTAGTGCCGTCTTAGGCCATGAAAGCCACTGGATCATTTTTGGCCAATTACCAGGAGACTGAGAGTTCCAGTCCCGTCTTAGCCCATGAAAGCCACTGGGTCATTTTGGGCCAATTACCAGGAGCCTGAGAGTTCTAGACTTTTCTTACCCATGAAAGCCACATGGGTGACTTTGGGCCAATTACCAGGAGACTGGGAGTTCTACACCTGTCTTAGCCCATGAAAGCCACTGGGACATTTTGGGCCAATTACCAGGAGACTGAGAGTTCTAGAACCGTCTTTACCCATAAAAGCCACCTGTGCCCTTTGAGGCAATTACCAGGAGACTGAGAGTTCTAGACATTTCTTACCCCATGAAAGCCACCTGGGTGACTTTGGGCCAATTACCAAGAGACTAGGAATTCTAGTCCCGTCTTAGCCCAGGAAAGCCACCTGGGTGCCTTTGGGCCAATTACCAGGAGACTGAGAGTTGTATACCCGTCTTAACCTATAAAAGCCACTGGGTCATTTTGGACAAATTACCAGGAGACTGGGAGTTCTACACCTGTCTTAGCCCATAAAAGCCACTGGGTCATTTTGGGCCAATTACCAGGAGATTGGGAATTCAGTCCCGTATTAGCCCATGAAAGCCACTGGGTCATTTTGGGCCAATTACCAGGAGACTGAGAGTTCTAGTATCATCTTAGCCGAAGAAAGCCACCAGGGTCATTTTGGGCCAATTACCAGGAGACTGGGATGTCTAGTGCAGTCTTAGGCCATGAAAGCCACTGGGTCATTTTGTGCCAATTACCAGGAGACTGGTATTTCTAGTGCCGTCTTAGCCCATGAAAGCCACTGGGTCATTTTGGGCCAATTACCAGGAGACTGAGAGTTCCAGTCCCGTCTTAGCCCATGAAAGCCACTGGGTCATTTTGGGCCAATTACCAGGAGACTAGAAATTCTAGTCCCATCTTAGCCCATGAAAGCCACTGGGTCATCTTGGGCCAATTACCAGGACACTGAGAGTTCTAGTCCCGTCTTAACCCATGAAAGCCACTGGGTCATTTTGGGCCAATTACCAGGAGACTGAGAGTTCTAGTCCCGTCTTAGCCCATTAAAGCCACTGGGTCATTTGGGGCCAATTACCAGGAGACTGAGAGTTCTAGTCCCGTCTTAACCCATGAAAGCCACCTGGGTGACTTGGGCCAATTACCAAGAGATTGGGAGTTCTAGACCCCTCTTAGCCCATGAAAGCCACTGGGTCATTTTGGGCCAATTACCAGGAGACTGGGAGTTCTAGAACCGTCTTTTCCCATAAAAGCCATTGGGTCATTTTGGGCCAATTACCAGGGGACTGGGAGTTGTGGACCTTTCTTACCCCATGGAAGCCACCTGGGTGAATTTGGGCCAATTACCAGGAGACTGAGAGTTCTAGACCCGTCTTAGCCCATGAAAGCCACTGGGTCATTTTGGGCCAATTACCAGGAGACTGAGAGTTCTAGACCCGTCTTAGCCCATTAAAGCCACTGGGTCATTTGGGGCCAATTACCAGGAGACTGAGAGTTCTAGTCCCGTCTTAACCCATGAAAGCCACCTGGGTGACTTGGGCCAATTACCAAGAGATTGGGAGTTCTAGACCCCTCGTAGCCCATGAAAGCCACTGGGTCATTTTGGGCCAATTACCAGGAGACTGGGAGTTCTAGAACCGTCTTTACCCATAAAAGCCATTGGGTCATTTTGGGCCAATTACCAGGGGACTGGGAGTTGTGGACCTTTCTTACCCCATGGAAGCCACCTGGGTGAATTTGGGCCAATTACCAGGAGACTGAGAGTTCTAGACCCGTCTTAGCCCATGAAAGCCACTGGGTCATTTTGGGCCAATTACCAGGAGACTGAGAGTTCTAGCAGCATCTTAGCCAAAGAAAGCCACCAGGGTCATTTTGGGCCAATTACCCGGAGAATGGGAGTTCTTGTCCCGTATTAGCCCATGAAAGCCACTGGGTCATTTTGGGCCAATTACCAGGAGACTGGGATTTCTAGTGCCGTCTTAGGCCATGAAAGCCACTGGGTCATTTTGGGCCAATTACCAGGAGACTGAGAGTTCTAGACCCGTCGTAGCCCACGAAAGCCACTGGGTCATTTTGGGCCAATTACCAGGAGACTGGGAATTCAGTCCCGTCTTAGCCTATGAAAGCCACTGGGTCATTTTGGGCCAATTACCAGGAGACTGAGAGTTCTAGTAGCATCTTAGCCGAAGAAAGCCACCAGGGTCATTTTGGGCCAATTACCAGGAGACTGGGATTTCTAGTGCCGTCTTAGGCCATGAAAGCCACTGGGTCATTTTGGGCCAATTACCAGGAGACTGGTATTTCTAGTGCCGTCTTAGCCCATGAAAGCCACTGGGTCATTTTGGGTCAATTACCAGGAGTCTGAGAGTTCTAGACTTTTCTTACCCATGAAAGCCGCATGGGTGACTTTGGGCCAATTATCAGGAGACTGGGAGTTCTACACCTGTCTTAGCCCATGAAAGCCACTGGGTCATTTTGGGCCAATTACCAGGAGACTGGGAATTCTAGTCCCAATTTAGCCCATGAAAGCCACAGGGTCATTTTGGGCCAATTACCAAGAAACTGGGAGTTCTATTCCTGTCTTAGCCGATGAAAACCACTGGGTCATTTTGGGCCAATTACCAGGAGTCTGAGAGTTCTAGACTTTTCTTACCCATGAAAGCCGCATGGGTGACTTTGGGCCAATTACCAGGAGACTGGGAGTTCTACACCTGTCTTAGCCCATAAAAGCCACTGGGTCATTTTGGGCCAATTACCAGGAGACTAGGAATTCTAGTCCCATCTTAGCCCATGAAAGCCACAGGGTCATTTTGGGCCAATTACCAAGAAACTGGGAGTTCTATTCCTGTCTTAGCCGATGAAAGCCACTGGGTCATTTTGCGCCAATTACCAGGAGACTGAGAGTTCTAGTCCCGTCTTAGCCCATTAAAGCCACTGGGTCATTTTGGGCCAATTACCAGGAGACTGAGAGTCCTAGACCTGTCTTACCCATGAAAACCACTGGGTCATCTTGGGCCAATTACCAGGAGACTGGGAGTTCTAGAACCGTCTTTACCCATAAAAGCCACGGGGTCATTTTGGGCCAATTACCAGGAGACTGGGATTTCTAGTGCCGTCTTAGGCCATGAAAGCCACTGGGTCATTTTGGGCCAATTACCAGGAGACTGAGAGTTCTAGTCCCATCTGATGCCATGAACACCGCTCGGTCATTTTGGGCCAATTTTCAAGAGACTGAGATTTCCAGTCCGCCCTAGCCCATGAAAGCCACTGGGTCATTTTGGGACAATTACCAGGAGACTGGGAGTTCTAGTCCCATTTTAGCCCATGAAAGCCACGTGGGTGACTTTGGGCCAATCAGCAGGAGACTGAGAGTTTTAGACCTGGCATACCTCATGAAAGCCACCTGGGTGACTTTGGGCCAATTACCAAGAGACTCGGAATTCTAGTCCCGTCTTAGCCCAGGAAAGCCACCTGGGTGCCTTTGGGCCAATTACCAGGAGACTGAGAGTTGTATTCCCGTCTTAACCTATAAAAGCCACTGGGTCATTTTGGACAAATTACCAGGAGACTGGGAGTTCTAGACCTGTCTTACCCCATGAAAACCACCTGGGGCCTTTGAGCCAATTACCGGGAGACTGAGAGTTCTAGACATTTCTTACCCCATGAAAGCCACCTGGATGACTTTGGGCAAATTACCAGGAGACTGGGAGTTCTACACCTGTCTTAGCCCATAAAAGCCACTGGGTCATTTTGGGCCAATTACCAGGAGACTGGGAATTCAGTCCCGTATTAGCCCATGAAAGCCACTGGGTCATTTTGGGCCAATTACCAGGAGACTGAGAGTTCTAGTATCATCTTAGCCGAAGAAAGCCACCAGGGTCATTTTGGGCCAATTACCAGGAGACTGGGATGTCTAGTGCAGTCTTAGGCCATGAAAGCCACTGGGTCATTTTGGGCCAATTACCAGGAGACTGAGAGTTCCAGTCCCGTATTAGCCCATGAAAGCCACTGGGTCATTTTGGGCCAATTACCAGGAGACTGAGAGTTCTAGTCCCATCTGATGCCATGAACACCGCTCGGTCATTTTGGGCCAATTTTCAAGAGACTGAGATTTCCAGTCCGCCCTAGCCCATGAAAGCCACTGGGTCATTTTGGGACAATTACCAGGAGACTGGGAGTTCTAGTCCCATTTTAGCCCATGAAAGGCACCTGGGTGACTTTGGGCCAATCAGCAGGAGACTGAGAGTTTTAGACCTGGCATACCTCATGAAAGCCACCTGGGTGACTTTGGGCCAATTACCAAGAGACTCGGAATTCTAGTCCCGTCTTAGCCCAGGAAAGCCACCTGGGTGCCTTTGGGCCAATTACCAGGAGACTGAGAGTTGTATTCCCGTCTTAACCTATAAAAGCCACTGGGTCATTTTGGACAAATTACCAGGAGACTGGGAGTTCTAGACCTGTCTTACCCCATGAAAACCACCTGGGGCCTTTGAGCCAATTACCGGGAGACTGAGAGTTCTAGACATTTCTTACCCCATGAAAGCCACCTGGATGACTTTGGGCAAATTACCAGGAGACTGGGAGTTCTACACCTGTCTTAGCCCATAAAAGCCACTGGGTCATTTTGGGCTAATTACCAGGAGACTGGGAATTCAGTCCCGTATTAGCCCATGAAAGCCACTGGGTCATTTTGGGCCAATTACCAGGAGACTGAGAGTTCTAGTATCATCTTAGCCCATGAAAGCCACTGGGTCATTTTGGGCCAATTACCAGGAGACTGGGATTTCTAGTGCCGTCTTAGGCCATGAAAGCCACTGGGTCATTTTGGGCCAATTACCAGGAGCCTGAGAGTTCTAGACTTTTCTTACCCATGAAAGCCACATGGGTGACTTTCGGCCAATTACCAGGAGACTGGGAGTTCTACACCTGTCTTAGCCCATAAAAGCCACTGGGTCATTTTGGGCCAATTACCAGGAGACTAGGAATTCTAGTCCCATCTTAGCCCATGAAAGCCACTGGGTCATTTTGGGCCAATTACCAGGAGACTGAGAGTTCCAGTCCCGTCTTAACCTATGAAAGCCACTGGGTCATTTTGGGCCAATTACCAGGAGACTGGGATTTCTACTGCCATCTTAGGCCATGAAAGCCACTGGGTCATTTTGGGCCAATTACCAGGAGACTGAGAGTTCTAGTCCCATCTTATGCCATGAACGCCGCTCGGTCATTTTGGGCCAATTACCAGGAGACTGAGAGTTCTAGTCCCGTCTTAGCCCATTAAAGCCACTGGGTCATTTGGGGCCAATTACCAGGAGACTGAGAGTTCTAGTCCCGTCTTAACCCATGAAAGCCACTTGGGTGACTTGGGCCAATTACCAAGAGATTGGGAGTTCTAGACCCCTCTTAGCCCATGAAAGCCACTGGGTCATTTTGGGCCAATTACCAGGAGACTGGGAGTTCTAGAACCGTCTTTTCCCATAAAAGCCATTGGGTCATTTTGGGCCAATTACCAGGGGACTGGGAGTTGTGGACCTTTCTTACCCCATGGAAGCCACCTGGGTGAATTTGGGCCAATTACCAGGAGACTGAGAGTTCTAGACCCGTCTTAGCCCATGAAAGCCACTGGGTCATTTTGGGCCAATTACCAGGAGACTGAGAGTTCTAGACCCGTCTTAGCCCATTAAAGCCACTGGGTCATTTGGGGCCAATTACCAGGAGACTGAGAGTTCTAGTCCCGTCTTAACCCATGAAAGCCACCTGGGTGACTTGGGCCAATTACCAAGAGATTGGGAGTTCTAGACCGCTCTTAGCCCATGAAAGCCACTGGGTCATTTTGGGCCAATTACCAGGAGACTGGGAGTTCTAGAACCGTCTTTACCCATAAAAGCCATTGGGTCATTTTGGGCCAATTACCAGGGGACTGGGAGTTGTGGACCTTTCTTACCCCATGGAAGCCACCTGGGTGAATTTGGGCCAATTACCAGGAGACTGAGAGTTCTAGACCCGTCTTAGCACATGAAAGCCATTGGGTCATTTTGGGTCAATTACCAGGAGACTGAGAGTTCTAGCAGCATCTTAGCCGAAGAAAGCCACCAGGGTCATTTTGGGCCAATTACCCGGAGAATGGGAGTTCTTGTCCCGTATTAGCCCATGAAAGCCACTGGGTCATTTTGGGCCAATTACCAGGAGACTGGGATTTCTAGTGCCGTCTTAGGCCATGAAAGCCACTGGGTCATTTTGGGCCAATTACCAGGAGACTGAGAGTTCTAGACCCGTCGTAGCCCACGAAAGCCACTGGGTCATTTTGGGCCAATTACCAGGAGACTGGGAATTCAGTCCCGTCTTAGGCCATGAAAGCCACTGGGTCATTTTGGGCCAATTACCATGAGACTGAGAGTTCTAGTAGCATCTTAGCCGAAGAAAGCCACCAGGGTCATTTTGGGCCAATTACCAGGAGACTGGGATTTCTAGTGCTGTCTCAGGCCATGAAAGCCACTGGGTCATTTTGGGCCAATTACCAGGAGACTGGTATTTCTAGTGCCGTCTTAGCCCATGAAAGCCACTGGGTCATTTTGGGCCAATTACCAGGAGACTGAGAGTTCTAGACCCGTCGTAGCCCACGAAAGCCACTGGGTCATTTTGGGCCAATTACCAGGAGACTGGGAATTCAGTCCCGTCTTAGCCCATGAAAGCCACTGGGTCATTTTGGGCCAATTACCATGAGACTGAGAGTTCTAGTAGCATCTTAGCCGAAGAAAGCCACCAGGGTCATTTTGGGCCAATTACCAGGAGACTGGGATTTCTAGTGCTGTCTCAGGCCATGAAAGCCACTGGGTCATTTTGGGCCAATTACCAGGAGACTGGTATTTCTAGTGCCGTCTTAGCCCATGAAAGCCACTGGGTCATTTTGGGTCAATTACCAGGAGTCTGAGAGTTCTAGACTTTTCTTACCCATGAAAGCCGCATGGGTGACTTTGGGCCAATTACCAGGAGACTGGGAGTTCTACACCTGTCTTAGCCCATAAAAGCCAGTGGGTCATTTTGGGCCAATTACCAGGAGACTAGGAATTCTAGTCCCAATTTAGCCCATGAAAGCCACAGGGTCATTTTGGGCCAATTACCAAGAAACTGGGAGTTCTATTCCTGTCTTAGCCGATGAAAACCACTGGGTCATTTTGGGCCAATTACCAGGAGTCTGAGAGTTCTAGACTTTTCTTACCCATGAAAGCCGCATGGGTGACTTTGGGCCAATTACCAGGAGACTGGGAGTTCTACACCTGTCTTAGCCCATAAAAGCCACTGGGTCATTTTGGGCCAATTACCAGGAGACTAGGAATTCTAGTCCCATCTTAGCCCATGAAAGCCACAGGGTCATTTTGGGCCAATTACCAAGAAACTGGGAGTTCTATTCCTGTCTTAGCCGATGAAAGCCACTGGGTCATTTTGCGCCAATTACCAGGAGACTGAGAGTTCTAGTCCTGTCTTAGCCCATTAAAGCAACTGGGTCATTTTGGGCCAATTACCAGGAGACTGAGAGTCCTAGACCTGTCTTACCCATGAAAACCACTGGGTCATCTTGGGCCAATTACCAGGAGACTGGGAGTTCTAGAACCGTCTTTACCCATAAAAGCCACGGGGTCATTTTGGGCCAATTACCAGGAGACTGGGATTTCTAGTGCCGTCTTAGGCCATGAAAGCCACTGGGTCATTTTGGGCCAATTACCAGGAGACTGAGAGTTCTAGTCCCATCTGATGCCATGAACACCGCTCGGTCATTTTGGGCCAATTTTCAAGAGACTGAGATTTCCAGTCCGCCCTAGCCCATGAAAGCCACTGGGTCATTTTGGGACAATTACCAGGAGACTGGGAGTTCTAGTCCCATTTTAGCCCATGAAAGCCACCTGGGTGACTTTGGGCCAATCAGCAGGAGACTGAGAGTTTTAGACCTGGCATACCTCATGAAAGCCACCTGGGTGACTTTGGGCCAATTACCAAGAGACTCGGAATTCTAGTCCCGTCTTAGCCCAGGAAAGCCACCTGGGTGCCTTTGGGCCAATTACCAGGAGACTGAGAGTTGTATTCCCGTCTTAACCTATAAAAGCCACTGGGTCATTTTGGACAAATTACCAGGAGACTGGGAGTTCTAGACCTGTCTTACCCCATGAAAACCACCTGGGGCCTTTGAGCCAATTACCGGGAGACTGAGAGTTCTAGACATTTCTTACCCCATGAAAGCCACCTGGATGACTTTGGGCAAATTACCAGGAGACTGGGAGTTCTACACCTGTCTTAGCCCATAAAAGCCACTGGGTCATTTTGGGCCAATTACCAGGAGACTGGGAATTCAGTCCCGTATTAGCCCATGAAAGCCACTGGGTCATTTTGGGCCAATTACCAGGAGACTGAGAGTTCTAGTATCATCTTAGCCGAAGAAAGCCACCAGGGTCATTTTGGGCCAATTACCAGGAGACTGGGATGTCTAGTGCAGTCTTAGGCCATGAAAGCCACTGAGTCATTTTGTGCCAATTTCCAGGAGACTGGTATTTCTAGTGCCGTCTTAGGCCATGAAAGCCACTGGATCATTTTGGGCCAATTACCAGGAGACTGAGAGTTCCAGTCCCGTCTTAGCCCATGAAAGCCACTGGGTCATTTTGGGCCAATTACCAGGAGCCTGAGAGTTCTAGACTTTTCTTACCCATGAAAGCCACATGGGTGACTTTGGGCCAATTACCAGGAGACTGGGAGTTCTACACCTGTCTTAGCCCATAAAAGCCACTGGGTCATTTTGGGCCAATTACAAGGAGACTAGGAATTCTAGTCCCATCTTAGCCCATGAAAGCCACTGGGTCATTTTGGGCCAATTACCAGGAGACTGAGAGTTCTAGTCCCATCTTAGCCCATTAAAGCCACTGGGTCATTTGGGGCCAATTACCAGGAGACTGAGAGTTCCAGTCCCGTCTTAACCCATGAAAGCCACCTGGGTGACTTGTGCCAATTACCAAGAGATTGGGAGTTCTAGATCCATCTTAGCCCATGAAAGCCACTGGGACATTTTGGGCCAATTACCAGGAGACTGAGAGTTCTAGACCTGTCTTTCCCATGAAAGCCACTGGGTCATTTTTGGCCAATTACCAGGAGACTGGGAGTTCTAGAACCGTCTTTACCCATAAAAGCCACGGGGTCATTTTGGGCCAATTACCAGGGTACTGGGAGTTGTGGACCTTTCTTACCCCATGGAAGCCACCTGGGTGAATTTGGGCCAATTACCAGGAGACTGGGAGTTCTACACCTGTCTTAGCCCATGAAAGCCACTGGGTCATTTTGGGCCAATTACCAGGAGACTGGGATTTCTAGTGCCGTCTTAGGCCATGAAAGCCACTGGGTCATTTTGGGCCAATTACCAGGAGCCTGAGAGTTCTAGACTTTTCTTACCCATGAAAGCCACATGGGTGACTTTCGGCCAATTACCAGGAGACTGGGAGTTCTACACCTGTCTTAGCCCATAAAAGCCACTGGGTCATTTTGGGCCAATTACCAGGAGACTAGGAATTCTAGTCCCATCTTAGCCCATGAAAGCCACTGGGTCATTTTGGGCCAATTACCAGGAGACTGAGAGTTCCAGTCCCGTCTTAACCTATGAAAGCCACTGGGTCATTTTGGGCCAATTACCAGGAGACTGGGATTTCTACTGCCATCTTAGGCCATGAAAGCCACTGGGTCATTTTGGGCCAATTACCAGGAGACTGAGAGTTCTAGTCCCATCTTATGCCATGAACGCCGCTCGGTCATTTTGGGCCAATTTTCAGGAGACTGAGATTTCTAGTCCTGTCTTAGCCCATGAAAGCCGCTGGGTGATTCTGGGCCAATTATCAGGAGACTGAGATTTCTAGTCCGTCCTAGCCCATGAAAGCCACTGGGTCATTTTGGGGCAATTACCAGGAGACTGGGAGTTCTAGTGCCGTCTTAGCCCATGAAAGCAACCTGGGTGACTTTGGGCCAATCAGCAGGAGACTGAGAGTTTTAGACCTGCAAACCTCATGAAAGCCACCTGGGTGACTTTGGGCCAATTACCAAGAGACTCGGAATTCTAGTCCCGTCTTAGCCCAGGAAAGCCACCTGGGTGCCTTTGGGCCAATTACCAGGAGACTGAGAGTTGTATACCCGTCTTAACCTATAAAAGCCATTGGGTCATTTTGGACAAATTACCAGGAGACTGGGAGTTCTAGACCTGTCTTACCCCATGAAAGCCATCTGAGGGACTTTGAGCCAATTACCAGGAGACTGGGAGTTCTAGACATTTCTTACCCCATGAAAGCCACCTGGATGACTTTGGGCCAATTACCAGGAGACTGGGAGTTCTACACCTGTCTTAGCCCATAAAAGCCACTGGGTCATTTTGGGCCAATTACCAGGAGACTGGGAATTCAGTCCCGTCTTAGGCCATGAAAGCCACTGGGTCATTTTGGGCCAATTACCAAGAGACTGAGAGTTCTAGTAGCATCTTAGCCGAAGAAAGCCACCAGGGTCATTTTGGGCCAATTACCAGGAGACTGGGATTTCTAGTGCCGTCTCAGGCCATGAAAGCCACTGGGTCATTTTGGGCCAATTACCAGGAGACTGGTATTTCTAGTGCCGTCTTAGCCCATGAAATCCACTGGGTCATTTTGGTCCAATTACCAGGAGTCTGAGAGTTCTAGACTTTTCTTACCCATGAAAGCCGCATGGGTGACTTTGGGCCAATTACCAGGAGACTGGGAGTTCTACACCTGTCTTAGCCCATAAAAGCCACTGGGTCATTTTGGGCCAATTACCAGGAGACTAGGAATTCTAGTCCCATCTTAGCCCATGAAAGCCACAGGGTCATTTTGGGCCAATTACCAAGAAACTGGGAGTTCTATTCCTGTCTTAGCCGATGAAAGCCACTGGGTCATTTTGCGCCAATTACCAGGAGACTGAGAGTTCTAGTCCCGTCTTAGCCCATTAAAGCCACTGGGTCATTTTGGGCCAATTACCAGGAGACTGAGAGTCCTAGACCTGTCTTACCCATGAAAACCACTGGGTCATTTTGGGCCAATTACCAGGAGACTGGGAGTTCTAGAACCGTCTTTACCCATAAAAGCCACGGGGTCATTTTGGGCCAATTACCAGGAGACTGGGATTTCTAGTGCCGTCTTAGGGCATGAAAGCCACTGGGTCATTTTGGGCCAATTACCAGGAGACTGAGAGTTCTAGTCCCATCTGATGCCATGAACACCGCTCGGTCATTTTGGGCCAATTTTCAAGAGACTGAGATTTCCAGTCCGCCCTAGCCCATGAAAGCCACTGGATCATTTTGGGACAATTACCAGGAGACTGGGAGTTCTAGTCCCATTTTAGCCCATGAAAGCCACCTGGGTGACTTTGGGCCAATCAGCAGGAGACTGAGAGTTTTAGACCTGGCATACCTCATGAAAGCCACCTGGGTGACTTTGGGCCAATTACCAAGAGACTCGGAATTCTAGTCCCGTCTTAGCCCAGGAAAGCCACCTGGATGCCTTTGGGCCAATTACCAGGAGACTGAGAGTTGTATTCCCGTCTTAACCTATAAAAGCCACTGGGTCATTTTGGACAAATTACCAGGAGACTGGGAGTTCTAGACCTGTCTTACCCCATGAAAACCACCTGGGGCCTTTTAGCCAATTACCGGGAGACTGAGAGTTCTAGACATTTCTTACCCCATGAAAGCCACCTGGATGACTTTGGGCAAATTACCAGGAGACTGGGAGTTCTACACCTGTCTTAGCCCATAAAAGCCACTGGGTCATTTTGGGCCAATTACCAGGAGACTGAGAGTTCTAGTATCATCTTAGCCGAAGAAAGCCACCAGGGTCATTTTGGGCCAATTACCAGGAGACTGGGATGTCTAGTGCAGTCTTAGGCCATGAAAGCCACTGAGTCATTTTGTGCCAATTTCCAGGAGACTGGTATTTCTAGTGCCGTCTTAGGCCATGAAAGCCACTGGATCATTTTGGGCCAATTACCAGGAGACTGAGAGTTCCAGTCCCGTCTTAGCCCATGAAAGCCACTGGGTCATTTTGGGCCAATTACCAGGAGCCTGAGAGTTCTAGACTTTTCTTACCCATGAAAGCCACATGGGTGACTTTGGGCCAATTACCAGGAGACTGGGAGTTCTACACCTGTCTTAGCCCATAAAAGCCGCTGGGTCATTTTGGGCCAATTACAAGGAGACTAGGAATTCTAGTCCCATCTTAGCCCATGAAAGCCACTGGGTCATTTTGGGCCAATTACCAGGAGACTGAGAGTTCCAGTCCCGTCTTAACCCATGAAAGCCACTGGGTCATTTTGGTCCAATTACCAGGAGACTGGGATTTCTACTGCCGTCTTAGGCCATGAAAGCCACTGGGTCATTTTGGGCCAATTTCCAGGAGACTGAGAGTTCTAGTCCTGTCTTAGCCCATGAAAGCCGCTGGGTGATTCTGGGCCAATTATCAGGAGACTGAGATTTCTAGTCCGTCCTAGCCCATGAAAGCCACTGGGTCATTTTGGGGCAATTACCAGGAGACTGGGAGTTCTAGTGCCGTCTTAGCCCAGGAAAGCCACCTGGGTGCCTTTTGGGCCAATTTCCAGGAGACTGAGAGTTGTATACCCGTCTTAACCTATAAAAGCCACTGGGTCATTTTGGACAAATTACCAGGAGACTGGGAGTTCTAGACCTGTCTTACCCCATGAAAGCCATCTGGGAGACTTTGAGCCAATTACCAGGAGACTGAGAGTTCTAGACATTTCTTACACCATGAAAGCCACCTGGATGACTTTGGGCAAATTACCAGGAGACTGGGAGTTCTACACTTGTCTTAGCCCATAAAAGCCACTGGGTCATTTTGGGCCAATTACCAGGAGACTGGGAATTCAGTCCCGTCTTAGCCCATGAAAGCCATTGGGTCATTTTGGGTCAATTACAAGGAGACTGAGAGTTCTAGTAGCATCTTAGCCGAAGAAAGCCTCCAGGGTCATTTTGGGCCAATTACCACGAGACTGGGATTTCTAGTGCCGTCTTAGGCCATGAAAGCCACTGGGTTATTTTGTGCCAATTACCAGGAGACTGGTATTTCTAGTGCCATCTTAGGCCATGAATGCCACTCGATCATTTTGGGCCAATTACCAGGAGACTGAGAGTTCCAGTCCCGTCTTAGCCCATGAAAGCCACTGGGTCATTTTGGGCCAATTACCAGGAGACTGGGAGTTCTAGTGCCGTCTTAGCCCGTGAAAGCCACTGGGTCATTTTGGGTCAATTACCAGGAGCCTGAGAGTTCTAGACTTTTCTTACCCATGAAAGCCACATGGGTGACTTTGGGCCAATTACCAGGAGACTGGGAGTTCTACACCTGTCTTAGCCCATAAAAGCCACTGGGTCATTTTGGGCCAATTACAAGGAGACTAGGAATTCTAGTCCCATCTTAGCCCATGAAAGCCACTGGGTCATTTTGGGCCAATTACCAGGAGACTGAGAGTTCCAGTCCCGTCTTAACCCATGAAAGCCACTGGGTCATTTTGGGCCAATTACCAGGAGACTGAGAGTTCTAGTCCCATCTTAGCCCATTAAAGCCACTGGGTCATTTGGGGCCAATTACCAGGAGACTGAGAGTTCCAGTCCCGTCTTAACCCATGAAAGCCACCTGGGTGACTTGTGCCAATTACCAAGAGATTGGGAGTTCTAGATCCATCTTAGCCCATGAAAGCCACTGGGACATTTTGGGCCAATTACCAGGAGACTGAGAGTTCTAGACCTGTCTTTCCCATGAAAGCCACTGGGTCATTTTTGGCCAATTACCAGGGTACTGGGAGTTGTGGACCTTTCTTACCCCATGGAAGCCACCTGGGTGAATTTGGGCCAATTACCAGGAGACTGGGAGTTCTACACCTGTCTTAGCCCATGAAAGCCACTGGGTCATTTTGGGCCAATTACCAGGAGACTGGGATTTCTAGTGCCGTCTTAGGCCATGAAAGCCACTGGGTCATTTTGGGCCAATTACCAGGAGCCTGAGAGTTCTAGACTTTTCTTACCCATGAAAGCCACATGGGTGACTTTCGGCCAATTACCAGGAGACTGGGA
This sequence comes from Hydrophis major, assembly GCA_033807585.1. NCBI lineage: Eukaryota > Metazoa > Chordata > Lepidosauria > Squamata > Elapidae > Hydrophis > Hydrophis major. The sequence goes on along the minus strand of CM066343.1, from coordinate 1,838,567 downwards.
GTTCTACACCTGTCTTAGCCCATAAAAGCCACTGGGTCATTTTGGGCCAATTACCAGGAGACTAGGAATTCTAGTCCCATCTTAGCCCATGAAAGCCACTGGGTCATTTTGGGCCAATTACCAGGAGACTGAGAGTTCCAGTCCCGTCTTAACCTATGAAAGCCACTGGGTCATTTTGGGCCAATTACCAGGAGACTGGGATTTCTACTGCCATCTTAGGCCATGAAAGCCACTGGGTCATTTTGGGCCAATTACCAGGAGACTGAGAGTTCTAGTCCCATCTTATGCCATGAACGCCGCTCGGTCATTTTGGGCCAATTTTCAGGAGACTGAGATTTCTAGTCCTGTCTTAGCCCATGAAAGCCGCTGGGTGATTCTGGGCCAATTATCAGGAGACTGAGATTTCTAGTCCGTCCTAGCCCATGAAAGCCACTGGGTCATTTTGGGGCAATTACCAGGAGACTGGGAGTTCTAGTGCCGTCTTAGCCCATGAAAGCAACCTGGGTGACTTTGGGCCAATCAGCAGGAGACTGAGAGTTTTAGACCTGCAAACCTCATGAAAGCCACCTGGGTGACTTTGGGCCAATTACCAAGAGATTCGGAATTCTAGTCCCGTCTTAGCCCAGGAAAGCCACCTGGGTGCCTTTGGGCCAATTACCAGGAGACTGAGAGTTGTATACCCGTCTTAACCTATAAAAGCCACTGGGTCATTTTGGACAAATTACCAGGAGACTGGGAGTTCTAGACCTGTCTTACCCCATGAAAGCCATCTGAGGGACTTTGAGCCAATTACCAGGAGACTGGGAGTTCTAGACATTTCTTACCCCATGAAAGCCACCTGGATGACTTTGGGCCAATTACCAGGAGACTGGGAGTTCTACACCTGTCTTAGCCCATAAAAGCCACTGGGTCATTTTGGGCCAATTACAAGGAGACTAGGAATTCTAGTCCCATCTTAGCCCATGAAAGCCACTGGGTCATTTTGGGCCAATTACCAGGAGACTGAGAGTTCCAGTCCCGTCTTAACCCATGAAAGCCACTGGGTCATTTTGGGCCAATTACCAGGAGACTGAGAGTTCTAGTCCCATCTTAGCCCATTAAAGCCACTGGGTCATTTGGGGCCAATTACCAGGAGACTGAGAGTTCCAGTCCCGTCTTAACCCATGAAAGCCACCTGGGTGACTTGTGCCAATTACCAAGAGATTGGGAGTTCTAGATCCATCTTAGCCCATGAAAGCCACTGGGACATTTTGGGCCAATTACCAGGAGACTGAGAGTTCTAGACCTGTCTTTCCCATGAAAGCCACTGGGTCATTTTTGGCCAATTACCAGGAGACTGGGAGTTCTAGAACCGTCTTTACCCATAAAAGCCACGGGGTCATTTTGGGCCAATTACCAGGGTACTGGGAGTTGTGGACCTTTCTTACCCCATGGAAGCCACCTGGGTGAATTTGGGCCAATTACCAGGAGACTGGGAGTTCTACACCTGTCTTAGCCCATGAAAGCCACTGGGTCATTTTGGGCCAATTACCAGGAGACTGGGATTTCTAGTGCCGTCTTAGGCCATGAAAGCCACTGGGTCATTTTGGGCCAATTACCAGGAGCCTGAGAGTTCTAGACTTTTCTTACCCATGAAAGCCACATGGGTGACTTTCGGCCAATTACCAGGAGACTGGGAGTTCTACACCTGTCTTAGCCCATAAAAGCCACTGGGTCATTTTGGGCCAATTACCAGGAGACTAGGAATTCTAGTCCCATCTTAGCCCATGAAAGCCACTGGGTCATTTTGGGCCAATTACCAGGAGACTGAGAGTTCCAGTCCCGTCTTAACCTATGAAAGCCACTGGGTCATTTTGGGCCAATTACCAGGAGACTGGGATTTCTACTGCCATCTTAGGCCATGAAAGCCACTGGGTCATTTTGGGCCAATTACCAGGAGACTGAGAGTTCTAGTCCCATCTTATGCCATGAACGCCGCTCGGTCATTTTGGGCCAATTTTCAGGAGACTGAGATTTCTAGTCCTGTCTTAGCCCATGAAAGCCGCTGGGTGATTCTGGGCCAATTATCAGGAGACTGAGATTTCTAGTCCGTCCTAGCCCATGAAAGCCACTGGGTCATTTTGGGGCAATTACCAGGAGACTGGGAGTTCTAGTGCCGTCTTAGCCCATGAAAGCAACCTGGGTGACTTTGGGCCAATCAGCAGGAGACTGAGAGTTTTAGACCTGCAAACCTCATGAAAGCCACCTGGGTGACTTTGGGCCAATTACCAAGAGACTCGGAATTCTAGTCCCGTCTTAGCCCAGGAAAGCCACCTGGGTGCCTTTGGGCCAATTACCAGGAGACTGAGAGTTGTATACCCGTCTTAACCTATAAAAGCCACTGGGTCATTTTGGACAAATTACCAGGAGACTGGGAGTTCTAGACCTGTCTTACCCCATGAAAGCCATCTGAGGGACTTTGAGCCAATTACCAGGAGACTGGGAGTTCTAGACATTTCTTACCCCATGAAAGCCACCTGGATGACTTTGGGCCAATTACCAGGAGACTGGGAGTTCTACACCTGTCTTAGCCCATAAAAGCCACTGGGTCATTTTGGGCCAATTACCAGGAGACTGGGAATTCAGTCCCGTCTTAGGCCATGAAAGCCACTGGGTCATTTTGGGCCAATTACCAAGAGACTGAGAGTTCTAGTAGCATCTTAGCCGAAGAAAGCCACCAGGGTCATTTTGGGCCAATTACCAGGAGACTGGGATTTCTAGTGCCGTCTCAGGCCATGAAAGCCACTGGGTCATTTTGGGCCAATTACCAGGAGACTGGTATTTCTAGTGCCGTCTTAGCCCATGAAAGCCACTGGGTCATTTTGGTCCAATTACCAGGAGTCTGAGAGTTCTAGACTTTTCTTACCCATGAAAGCCGCATGGGTGACTTTGGGCCAATTACCAGGAGACTGGGAGTTCTACACCTGTCTTAGCCCATAAAAGCCACTGGGTCATTTTGGGCCAATTACCAGGAGACTAGGAATTCTAGTCCCATCTTAGCCCATGAAAGCCACAGGGTCATTTTGGGCCAATTACCAAGAAACTGGGAGTTCTATTCCTGTCTTAGCCGATGAAAGCCACTGGGTCATTTTGCGCCAATTACCAGGAGACTGAGAGTTCTAGTCCCGTCTTAGCCCATTAAAGCCACTGGGTCATTTTGGGCCAATTACCAGGAGACTGAGAGTCCTAGACCTGTCTTACCCATGAAAACCACTGGGTCATTTTGGGCCAATTACCAGGAGACTGGGAGTTCTAGAACCGTCTTTACCCATAAAAGCCACGGGGTCATTTTGGGCCAATTACCAGGAGACTGGGATTTCTAGTGCCGTCTTAGGGCATGAAAGCCACTGGGTCATTTTGGGCCAATTACCAGGAGACTGAGAGTTCTAGTCCCATCTGATGCCATGAACACCGCTCGGTCATTTTGGGCCAATTTTCAAGAGACTGAGATTTCCAGTCCGCCCTAGCCCATGAAAGCCACTGGATCATTTTGGGACAATTACCAGGAGACTGGGAGTTCTAGTCCCATTTTAGCCCATGAAAGCCACCTGGGTGACTTTGGGCCAATCAGCAGGAGACTGAGAGTTTTAGACCTGGCATACCTCATGAAAGCCACCTGGGTGACTTTGGGCCAATTACCAAGAGACTCGGAATTCTAGTCCCGTCTTAGCCCAGGAAAGCCACCTGGGTGCCTTTGGGCCAATTACCAGGAGACTGAGAGTTGTATTCCCGTCTTAACCTATAAAAGCCACTGGGTCATTTTGGACAAATTACCAGGAGACTGGGAGTTCTAGACCTGTCTTACCCCATGAAAACCACCTGGGGCCTTTTAGCCAATTACCGGGAGACTGAGAGTTCTAGACATTTCTTACCCCATGAAAGCCACCTGGATGACTTTGGGCAAATTACCAGGAGACTGGGAGTTCTACACCTGTCTTAGCCCATAAAAGCCACTGGGTCATTTTGGGCCAATTACCAGGAGACTGGGAATTCAGTCCCGTATTAGCCCATGAAAGCCACTGGGTCATTTTGGGCCAATTACCAGGAGACTGAGAGTTCTAGTATCATCTTAGCCGAAGAAAGCCACCAGGGTCATTTTGGGCCAATTACCAGGAGACTGGGATGTCTAGTGCAGTCTTAGGCCATGAAAGCCACTGAGTCATTTTGTGCCAATTTCCAGGAGACTGGTATTTCTAGTGCCGTCTTAGGCCATGAAAGCCACTGGATCATTTTGGGCCAATTACCAGGAGACTGAGAGTTCCAGTCCCGTCTTAGCCCATGAAAGCCACTGGGTCATTTTGGGCCAATTACCAGGAGCCTGAGAGTTCTAGACTTTTCTTACCCATGAAAGCCACATGGGTGACTTTGGGCCAATTACCAGGAGACTGGGAGTTCTACACCTGTCTTAGCCCATAAAAGCCGCTGGGTCATTTTGGGCCAATTACAAGGAGACTAGGAATTCTAGTCCCATCTTAGCCCATGAAAGCCACTGGGTCATTTTGGGCCAATTACCAGGAGACTGAGAGTTCCAGTCCCGTCTTAACCCATGAAAGCCACTGGGTCATTTTGGGCCAATTACCAGGAGACTGGGATTTCTACTGCCGTCTTAGGCCATGAAAGCCACTGGGTCATTTTGGGCCAATTTCCAGGAGACTGAGAGTTCTAGTCCTGTCTTAGCCCATGAAAGCCGCTGGGTGATTCTGGGCCAATTATCAGGAGACTGAGATTTCTAGTCCGTCCTAGCCCATGAAAGCCACTGGGTCATTTTGGGGCAATTACCAGGAGACTGGGAGTTCTAGTGCCGTCTTAGCCCAGGAAAGCCACCTGGGTGCCTTTTGGGCCAATTTCCAGGAGACTGAGAGTTGTATACCCGTCTTAACCTATAAAAGCCACTGGGTCATTTTGGACAAATTACCAGGAGACTGGGAGTTCTAGACCTGTCTTACCCCATGAAAGCCATCTGGGAGACTTTGAGCCAATTACCAGGAGACTGAGAGTTCTAGACATTTCTTACACCATGAAAGCAACCTGGATGACTTTGGGCAAATTACCAGGAGACTGGGAGTTCTACACTTGTCTTAGCCCATAAAAGCCACTGGGTCATTTTGGGCCAATTACCAGGAGACTGGGAATTCAGTCCCGTCTTAGCCCATGAAAGCCATTGGGTCATTTTGGGTCAATTACAAGGAGACTGAGAGTTCTAGTAGCATCTTAGCCGAAGAAAGCCTCCAGGGTCATTTTGGGCCAATTACCACGAGACTGGGATTTCTAGTGCCGTCTTAGGCCATGAAAGCCACTGGGTTATTTTGTGCCAATTACCAGGAGACTGGTATTTCTAGTGCCATCTTAGGCCATGAATGCCACTCGATCATTTTGGGCCAATTACCAGGAGACTGAGAGTTCCAGTCCCGTCTTAGCCCATAAAAGCCACTGGGTCATTTTGGGCCAATTACCAGGAGACTGGGAGTTCTAGTGCCGTCTTAGCCCGTGAAAGCCACTGGGTCATTTTGGGTCAATTACCAGGAGCCTGAGAGTTCTAGACTTTTCTTACCCATGAAAGCCACTGGGTCATTTTGGGCCAATTACCAGGAGACTAGGAATTCTAGTCCCATCTTAGCCCATGAAAGCCACTGGGTCATTTTGGGCCAATTACCAGGAGACTGAGAGTTCTAGACCCGTCTTAGCCCATGAAAGCCACTGGGTCATTTTGGGCCAATTACCAGGAGACTGAGAGTTCTAGTCCCATCTTAGCCCATTAAAGCCACTGGGTCATTTGGGGCCAATTACCAGGAGACTGAGAGTTCCAGTCCCGTCTTAACCCACGAAAGCCACCTGGGTGACTTGTGCCAATTACCAAGAGATTGGGAGTTCTAGATCCATCTTAGCCCATGAAAGCCACTGGGACATTTTGGGCCAATTACCAGGAGACTGAGAGTTCTAGACCTGTCTTTCCCATGAAAGCCACTGGGTCATTTTTGGCCAATTACCAGGAGACTGGGAGTTCTAGAACCGTCTTTACCCATAAAAGCCACGGGGTCATTTTGGGCCAATTACCAGGGTACTGGGAGTTGTGGACCTTTCTTACCCCATGGAAGCCACCTGGGTGAATTTTGGCCAATTACCAGGAGACTGGGAGTTCTACACCTGTCTTAGCCCATGAAAGCCACTGGGTCATTTTGGGCCAATTACCAGGAGACTGGGATTTCTAGTGCCGTCTTAGCCCATGAAAGCCACTGGGTCATTTTGGGCCAATTACCAGGAGCCTGAGAGTTCTAGACTTTTCTTACCCATGAAAGCCACATGGGTGACTTTCGGCCAATTACCAGGAGACTGGGAGTTCTACACCTGTCTTAGCCCATAAAAGCCACTGGGTCATTTTGGGCCAATTACCAGGAGACTTGGAATTCTAGTCCCATCTTAGCCCATGAAAGCCACTGGGTCATTTTGGGCCAATTACCAGGAGACTGAGATTTCTACTGCCATCTTAGGCCATGAAAGACACTGGGTCATTTTGGGCCAATTACCAGGAGACTGAGAGTTCTAGTCCCATCTTATGCCATGAACGCCGCTCGGTCATTTTGGGCCAATTTTCAGGAGACTGAGATTTCTAGTCCGTCCTAGCCCATGAAAGCCACTGGGTCATTTTGGGGCAATTACCAGGAGACTGGGAGTTCTAGTGCCGTCTTAGCCCATGAAAGCAACCTGGGTGACTTTGGGCCAATCAGCAGGAGACTGAGAGTTTTAGACCTGCAAACCTCATGAAAGCCACCTGGGTGACTTTGGGCCAATTACCAAGAGACTCGGAATTCTAGTCCCGTCTTAGCCCAGGAAAGCCACCTGGGTGCCTTTGGGCCAATTACCAGGAGACTGAGAGTTGTATACCCGTCTTAACCTATAAAAGCCACTGGGTCATTTTGGACAAATTACCAGGAGACTGGGAGTTCTAGACCTGTCTTACCCCATGAAAGCCATCTGAGGGACTTTGAGCCAATTACCAGGAGACTGGGAGTTCTAGACATTTCTTACCCCATGAAAGCCACCTGGATGACTTTGGGCCAATTACCAGGAGACTGGGAGTTCTACACCTGTCTTAGCCCATAAAAGCCACTGGGTCATTTTGGGCCAATTACCAGGAGACTGGGAATTCAGTCCCGTCTTAGGCCATGAAAGCCACTGGGTCATTTTGGGCCAATTACCAAGAGACTGAGAGTTCTAGTAGCATCTTAGCCGAAGAAAGCCACCAGGGTCATTTTGGGCCAATTACCAGGAGACTGGGATTTCTAGTGCCGTCTCAGGCCATGAAAGCCACTGGGTCATTTTGGGCCAATTACCAGGAGACTGGTATTTCTAGTGCCGTCTTAGCCCATGAAAGCCACTGGGTCATTTTGGTCCAATTACCAGGAGACTGGCAGTTCTAGTGCCGTCTTAGCCCATGAAAGCCACTGGGTCATTTTGGGTCAATTACCAGGAGTCTGAGAGTTCTAGACTTTTCTTACCCATGAAAGCCGCATGGGTGACTTTGGGCCAATTACCAGGAGACTGGGAGTTCTACACCTGTCTTAGCCCATAAAAGCCACTGGGTCATTTTGGGCCAATTACCAGGAGACTAGGAATTCTAGTCCCATCTTAGCCAATGAAAGCCACAGGGTCATTTTGGGCCAATTACCAAGAAACTGGGAGTTCTATTCCTGTCTTAGCCGATGAAAGCCACTGGGTCATTTTGCGCCAATTACCAGGAGACTGAGAGTTCTAGTCCCGTCTTAGCCCATTAAAGCCACTGGGTCATTTTGGGCCAATTACCAGGAGACTGAGAGTCCTAGACCTGTCTTACCCATGAAAACCACTGGGTCATTTTGGGCCAATTACCAGGAGACTGGGAGTTCTAGAACCGTCTTTACCCATAAAAGCCACGGGGTCATTTTGGGCCAATTACCAGGAGACTGGGATTTCTAGTGCCGTCTTAGGCCATGAAAGCCACTGGGTCATTTTGGGCCAATTACCAGGAGACTGAGAGTTCTAGTCCCATCTGATGCCATGAACACCGCTCGGTCATTTTGGGCCAATTTTCAAGAGACTGAGATTTCCAGTCCGCCCTAGCCCATGAAAGCCACTGGGTCATTTTGGGACAATTACCAGGAGACTGGGAGTTCTAGTCCCATTTTAGCCCATGAAAGCCACCTTGGTGACTTTAGGCCAATCAGCAGGAGACTGAGAGTTTTAGACCTGGCATACCTCATGAAAGCCACCTGGGTGCCTTTGGGCCAATTACCAGGAGACTGAGAGTTGTATTCCCGTCTTAACCTATAAAAGCCACTGGGTCATTTTGGACAAATTACCAGGAGACTGGGAGTTCTAGACCTGTCTTACCCCATGAAAGCCACCTGGGGCCTTTGAGCCAATTACCGGGAGACTGAGAGTTCTAGACATTTCTTACCCCATGAAAGCCACCTGGATGACTTTGGGCAAATTACCAGGAGACTGGGAGTTCTACACCTGTCTTAGCCCATAAAAGCCACTGGGTCATTTTGGGCCAATTACCAGGAGACTGGGAATTCAGTCCCGTATTAGCCCATGAAAGCCACTGGGTCATTTTGGGCCAATTACCAGGAGACTGAGAGTTCTAGTATCATCTTAGCCGAAGAAAGCCACCAGGGTCATTTTGGGCCAATTACCAGGAGACTGGGATGTCTAGTGCAGTCTTAGGCCATGAAAGCCACTGAGTCATTTTGTGCCAATTTCCAGGAGACTGGTATTTCTAGTGCCGTCTTAGGCCATGAAAGCCACTGGATCATTTTGGGCCAATTACCAGGAGACTGAGAGTTCCAGTCCCGTCTTAGCCCATGAAAGCCACTGGGTCATTTTGGGCCAATTACCAGGAGACTGAGAGTTCTAGACTTTTCTTACCCATGAAAGCCACATGGGTGACTTTGGGCCAATTACCAGGAGACTGGGAGTTCTACACCTGTCTTAGCCCATAAAAGCCACTGGGTCATTTTGGGCCAATTACCAGGAGACTGGGATTTCTACTGCCGTCTTAGGCCATGAAAGCCACTGGGTCATTTTGGGCCAATTACCAGGAGACTGAGATTTCTAGTCCTGTCTTAGCCCATGAAAGCCGCTGGGTGATTCTGGGCCAATTATCAGGAGACTGAGATTTCTAGTCCGTCCTAGCCCATGAAAGCCACTGGGTCATTTTGGGGCAATTACCAGGAGACTGGGAGTTCTAGTGCCGTCTTAGCCCATGAAAGCAACCTGGGTGACTTTGGGCCAATTACCAAGAGACTCGGAATTCTAGTCCCGTCTTAGCCCAGGAAAGCCACCTGGGTGCCTTTGGGCCAATTACCAGGAGACTGAGAGTTGTATACCCGTCTTAACCTATAAAAGCCACTGGGTCATTTTGGACAAATTACCAGGAGACTGGGAGTTCTAGACCTGTCTTACCCCATGAAAGCCATCTGAGGGACTTTGAGCCAATTACCAGGAGATTGAGAGTTCTAGTAGCATCTTAGCCGAAGAAAGCCTCCAGGGTCATTTTGGGCCAATTACCACGAGACTGGGATTTCTAGTGCCGTCTTAGGCCAGGAAAGCCACTGGGTTATTTTGTGCCAATTACCAGGAGACTGGTATTTCTAGTGCCATCTTAGGCCATGAAAGCCACTCGATCATTTTGGGCCAATTACCAGGAGACTGAGAGTTCCAGTCCCGTCTTAGCCCATGAAAGCCACTGGGTCATTTTGGGCCAATTACCAGGAGACTGGAAGTTCTAGTGCCGTCTTAGCCCGTGAAAGCCACTGGGTCATTTTGGGTCAATTACCAGGAGCCTGAGAGTTCTAGACTTTTCTTACCCATGAAAGCCACATGGGTGACTTTGGGCCAATTACCAGGAGACTGAGAGTTCCAGTCCCGTCTTAGCCCATAAAAGCCACTGGGTCATTTTGGGCCAATTGCCAGGAGACTAGGAATTCTAGTCCCATCTTAGCCCATGAAAGCCACTGGGTCATTTTGGGCCAATTACCAGGAAACTGAGAGTTCTAGACCCGTCTTAGCCCATGAAAGCCACTGGGTCATTTTGGGCCAATTACCAGGAGCCTGAGAGTTCTAGTCCCATCTTAGCCCATTAAAGCCACTGGGTCATTTGGGGCCAATTACCAGGAGACTGAGAGTTCCAGTCCCGTCTTCACCCATGAAAGCCACCTGGGTGACTTGTGCCAATTACCAAGAGATTGGGAGTTCTAGATCCATCTTAGCCCAGGAAAGCCACTGGGACATTTTGGGCCAATTACCAGGAGACTGAGAGTTCTAGACCTTTCTTTCCCATGAAAGCCACTGGGTCATTTTGGGCCAATTACCAGGAGACTGGGAGTTCTAGACCCGTCTTTACCCATAAAAGCTACGGGGTCATTTTGGGCCAATTACCAGGGTACTGGGAGTTGTGGACCTTTCTTACCCCATGGAAGCCACCTGGGTGAATTTGGGCCAATTACCAGGAGACTGGGAGTTCTACACCTGTCTTAGCCCATGAAAGCCACTGGGTCATTTTGGGCCAATTACCAGGAGACTGGGATTTCTAGTGCCGTCTTAGGCCATGAAAGCCACTGGGTCATTTTGGGCCAATTACCAGGAGCCTGAGAGTTCTAGACTTTTCTTACCCATGAAAGCCACATGGGTGACTTTCGGCCAATTACCAGGAGACTGGGAGTTCTACACCTGTCTTAGCCCATAAAAGCCCCTGGGTCATTTTGGGCCAATTACCAGGAGACTAGGAATTCTAGTCCCATCTTAGCCCATGAAAGCCAATGGGTCATTTTGGGCCAATTACCAGGAGACTGAGAGTTCCAGTCCCGTCTTAACCCATGAAATCCACTGGGTCATTTTGGGCCAATTACCAGGAGACTGGGATTTCTACTGCCATCTTAGGCCATGAAAGCCACTGGGTCATTTTGGGCCAATTACCAGGAGACTGAGAGTTCTAGTCCCATCTTATGCCTTGAACGCCGCTCGGTCATTTTGGGCCAATTTTCAGGAGACTGAGATTTCTAGTCCTGTCTTAGCCCATGAAAGCCGCTGGGTGATTCTGGGCCAATTATCAGGAGACTGAGATTTCTAGTCCGTCCTAGCCCATGAAAGCCACTGGGTCATTTTGGGGCAATTACCAGGAGACTGGGAGTTCTAGTGCCGTCTTAGCCCATGAAAGCAACCTGGGTGACTTTGGGCCAATCAGCAGGAGACTGAGAGTTTTAGACCTGCAAACTTCATGAAAGCCACCTGGGTGACTTTGGGCCAATTACCAAGAGACTCGGAATTCTAGTCCCGTCTTAGCCCAGGAAAGCCACCTGGGTGCCTTTGGGCCAATTACCAGGAGACTGAGAGTTGTATACCCGTCTTAACCTATAAAAGCCACTGGGTCATTTTGGACAAATTACCAGGAGACTGGGAGTTCTAGACCTGTCTTACCCCATGAAAGCCATCTGAGGGACTTTGAGCCAATTACCAGGAGATTGAGAGTTCTAGACATTTCTTACCCCATGAAAGCCACCTGGATGACTTTGGGCAAATTACGAGGAGACTGGGAGTTCTACACCTGTCTTAGCCCATAAAAGCCACTGGGTCATTTTGGGCCAATTACCAGGAGACTGGGAATTCAGTCCCGTCTTAGCCCATGAAAGCCATTGGGTCATTTTGGGCCAATTACCAGGAGACTGAGAGTTCTAGTAGCATCTTAGCCGAAGAAAGCCTCCAGGGTCATTTTGGGCCAATTACCACGAGACTGGGATTTCTAGTGCCGTCTTAGGCCATGAAAGCCACTGGGTTATTTTTTGCCAATTACCAGGAGACTGGTATTTCTAGTGCCGTCTTAGGCCATGAAAGCCACTCGATCATTTTGGGCCAATTACCAGGAGACTGAGAGTTCCAGTCCCGTCTTAGCCCATGAAAGCCACTGGGTCATTTTGGGCCAATTACCAGGAGACTGGGAGTTCTAGTGCCGTCTTAGCCCGTGAAAGCCACTGGGTCATTTTGGGTCAATTACCAGGAGACTGGGAGTTCTAGTCGCGTCTTTGCCCATGAAAGCCACTTGGACATTTTGGGCCAATTTCCAGGAGACTGAGAATTATAGACCTGTCTTACCCATGAAAGCCACTGGGTCATTTTGGGCCAATTACCAGGAGACTGGTATTTCTAGTGCCGTCTTAGCCCATGAAAGCCACTGGGTCATTTTGGTCCAATTACCAGGAGACTGGCAGTTCTAGTGCCGTCTTAGCCCATGAAAGCCACTGGGTCATTTTGGGTCAATTACCAGGAGTCTGAGAGTTCTAGACTTTTCTTACCCATGAAAGCCGCATGGGTGACTTTGGGCCAATTACCAGGAGACTGGGAGTTCTACACCTGTCTTAGCCCATAAAAGCCACTGGGTCATTTTGGGCCAATTACCAGGAGACTAGGAATTCTAGTCCCATCTTAGCCCATGAAAGCCACAGGGTCATTTTGGGCCAATTACCAAGAAACTGGGAGTTCTATTCCTGTCTTAGCCGATGAAAGCCACTGGGTCATTTTGCGCCAATTACCAGGAGACTGAGAGTTCTAGTCCCGTCTTAGCCCATTAAAACCACTGGGTCATTTTGGGCCAATTACCAGGAGACTGAGAGTCCTAGACCTGTCTTACCCATGAAAACCACTGGGTCATTTTGGGCCAATTACCAGGAGACTGGGAGTTCTAGAACCGTCTTTACCCATAAAAGCCACGGGGTCATTTTGGGCCAATTACCAGGAGACTGGGATTTCTAGTGCCGGCTTAGGCCATGAAAGCCACTGGGTCATTTTGGGCCAATTACCAGGAGACTGAGAGTTCTAGTCCCATCTGATGCCATGAACACCGCTCGGTCATTTTGGGCCAATTTTCAAGAGACTGAGATTTCCAGTCCGCCCTAGCCCATGAAAGCCACTGGGTCATTTTGGGACAATTACCAGGAGACTGGGAGTTCTAGTCCCATTTTAGCCCATGAAAGCCACCTTGGTGACTTTAGGCCAATCAGCAGGAGACTGAGAGTTTTAGACCTGGCATACCTCATGAAAGCCACCTGGGTGACTTTGGGCCAATTACCAAGAGACTCGGAATTCTAGTCCCGTCTTAGCCCAGGAAAGCCACCTGGGTGCCTTTGGGCCAATTACCAGGAGACTGAGAGTTGTATTCCCGTCTTAACCTATAAAAGCCACTGGGTCATTTTGGACAAATTACCAGGAGACTGGGAGTTCTAGACCTGTCTTACCCCATGAAAGCCACCTGGGGCCTTTGAGCCAATTACCGGGAGACTGAGAGTTCTAGACATTTCTTACCCCATGAAAGCCACCTGGATGACTTTGGGCAAATTACCAGGAGACTGGGAGTTCTACACCTGTCTTAGCCCATAAAAGCCACTGGGTCATTTTGGGCCAATTACCAGGAGACTGGGAATTCAGTCCCGTATTAGCCCATGAAAGCCACTGGGTCATTTTGGGCCAATTACCAGGAGACTGAGAGTTCTAGTATCATCTTAGCCGAAGAAAGCCACCAGGGTCATTTTGGGCCAATTACCAGGAGACTGGGATGTCTAGTGCAGTCTTAGGCCATGAAAGCCACTGAGTCATTTTGTGCCAATTTCCAGGAGACTGGTATTTCTACTGCCGTCTTAGGCCATGAAAGCCACTCGATCATTTTGGGCCAATTACCAGGAGACTGAGAGTTCCAGTCCCGTCTTAGCCCATGAAAGCCACTGGGTCATTTTGGGCCAATTACCAGGAGACTGGGAGTTCTAGTGCCGTCTTAGCCCGTGAAAGCCACTGGGTCATTTTGGGTCAATTACCAGGAGACTGGGAGTTCTAGTCGCGTCTTTGCCCATGAAAGCCACTTGGACATTTTGGGCCAATTTCCAGGAGACTGAGAATTATAGACCTGTCTTACCCATGAAAGCCACTGGGTCATTTTGGGCCAATTACCAGGAGACTGGTATTTCTAGTGCCGTCTTAGCCCATGAAAGCCACTGGGTCATTTTGGTCCAATTACCAGGAGACTGGCAGTTCTAGTGCCGTCTTAGCCCATGAAAGCCACTGGGTCATTTTGGGTCAATTACCAGGAGTCTGAGAGTTCTAGACTTTTCTTACCCATGAAAGCCGCATGGGTGACTTTGGGCCAATTACCAGGAGACTGGGAGTTCTACACCTGTCTTAGCCCATAAAAGCCACTGGGTCATTTTGGGCCAATTACCAGGAGACTAGGAATTCTAGTCCCATCTTAGCCCATGAAAGCCACAGGGTCATTTTGGGCCAATTACCAAGAAACTGGGAGTTCTATTCCTGTCTTAGCCGATGAAAGCCACTGGGTCATTTTGCGCCAATTACCAGGAGACTGAGAGTTCTAGTCCCGTCTTAGCCCATTAAAGCCACTGGGTCATTTTGGGCCAATTACCAGGAGACTGAGAGTCCTAGACCTGTCTTACCCATGAAAACCACTGGGTCATTTTGGGCCAATTACCAGGAGACTGGGAGTTCTAGAACCGTCTTTACCCATAAAAGCCACGGGGTCATTTTGGGCCAATTACCAGGAGACTGGGATTTCTAGTGCCGGCTTAGGCCATGAAAGCCACTGGGTCATTTTGGGCCAATTACCAGGAGACTGAGAGTTCTAGTCCCATCTGATGCCATGAACACCGCTCGGTCATTTTGGGCCAATTTTCAAGAGACTGAGATTTCCAGTCCGCCCTAGCCCATGAAAGCCACTGGGTCATTTTGGGACAATTACCAGGAGACTGGGAGTTCTAGTCCCATTTTAGCCCATGAAAGCCACCTTGGTGACTTTAGGCCAATCAGCAGGAGACTGAGAGTTTTAGACCTGGCATACCTCATGAAAGCCACCTGGGTGACTTTGGGCCAATTACCAAGAGACTCGGAATTCTAGTCCCGTCTTAGCCCAGGAAAGCCACCTGGGTGCCTTTGGGCCAATTACCAGGAGACTGAGAGTTGTATTCCCGTCTTAACCTATAAAAGCCACTGGGTCATTTTGGACAAATTACCAGGAGACTGGGAGTTCTAGACCTGTCTTACCCCATGAAAGCCACCTGGGGCCTTTGAGCCAATTACCGGGAGACTGAGAGTTCTAGACATTTCTTACCCCATGAAAGCCACCTGGATGACTTTGGGCAAATTACCAGGAGACTGGGAGTTCTACACCTGTCTTAGCCCATAAAAGCCACTGGGTCATTTTGGGCCAATTACCAGGAGACTGGGAATTCAGTCCCGTATTAGCCCATGAAAGCCACTGGGTCATTTTGGGCCAATTACCAGGAGACTGAGAGTTCTAGTATCATCTTAGCCGAAGAAAGCCACCAGGGTCATTTTGGGCCAATTACCAGGAGACAGGGATGTCTAGTGCAGTCTTAGGCCATGAAAGCCACTGAGTCATTTTGTGCCAATTTCCAGGAGACTGGTATTTCTACTGCCGTCTTAGGCCATGAAAGCCACTGGATCATTTTGGGCCAATTACCAGGAGACTGAGAGTTCCAGTCCCGTCTTAGCCCATGAAAGCCACTGGGTCATTTTGGGCCAATTACCAGGAGCCTGAGAGTTCTAGACTTTTCTTACCCATGAAAGCCACATGGGTGACTTTGGGCCAATTACCAGGAGACTGGGAGTTCTACACCTGTCTTAGCCCATAAAAGCCACCGGGTCATTTTGGGCCAATTACCAGGAGACTGGGATTTCTACTGCCGTCTTAGGCCATGAAAGCCACTGGGTCATTTTGGGCCAATTACCAGGAGACTGAGAGTTCTAGTCCCATCTTATGCCATGAACGCCGCTCGGTCATTTTGGGCCAATTTTCAGGAGACTGAGATTTCTAGTCCTGTCTTAGCCCATGAAAGCCGCTGGGTGATTCTGGGCCAATTATCAGGAGACTGAGATTTCTAGTCCGTCCTAGCCCATGAAAGCCACTGGGTCATTTTGGGGCAATTACCAGGAGACTGGGAGTTCTAGTGCCGTCTTAGCCCATGAAAGCAACCTGGGTGACTTTGGGCCAATCAGCAGGAGACTGAGAGTTTTAGACCTGCAAACCTCATGAAAGCCACCTGGGTGACTTTGGGCCAATTACCAAGAGACTCGGAATTCTAGTCCCGTCTTAGCCCAGGAAAGCCACCTGGGTGCCTTTGGGCCAATTACCAGGAGACTGAGAGTTGTATACCCGTCTTAACCTATAAAAGCCACTGGGTCATTTTGGACAAATTACCAGGAGACTGGGAGTTCTAGACCTGTCTTACCCCATGAAAGCCATCTGGGGGACTTTGAGCCAATTACCAGGAGACTGAGAGTTCTAGACATTTCTTACCCCATGAAAGCCACCTGGATGACTTTGGGCAAATTACCAGGAGACTGGGAGTTCTACACCTGTCTTAGCCCATAAAAGCCACTGGGTCATTTTGGGCCAATTACCAGGAGACTGGGAATTCAGTCCCGTCTTAGCCCATGAAAGCCATTGGGTCATTTTGGGTCAATTACCAGGAGACTGAGAGTTCTAGTAGCATCTTAGCCGAAGAAAGCCTCCAGGGTCATTTTGGGCCAATTACCACGAGACTGGGATTTCTAGTGCCGTCTTAGGCCATGAAAGCCACTGGGTTATTTTGTGCCAATTACCAGGAGACTGGTATTTCTAGTGCCATCTTAGGCCATGAAAGCCACTCGATCATTTTGGGCCAATTACCAGGAGACTGAGAGTTCCAGTCCCGTCTTAGCCCATGAAAGCCACTGGGTCATTTTGGGCCAATTACCAGGAGACTGGGAGTTCTAGTGCCGTCTTAGCCCGTGAAAGCCACTGGGTCATTTTGGGTCAATTACCAGGAGCCTGAGAGTTCTAGACTTTTCTTACCCATGAAAGCCACATGGGTGACTTTGGGCCAATTACCAGGAGACTGGGAGTTCTACACCTGTCTTAGCCCATAAAAGCCACTGGGTCATTTTGGGCCAATTACCAGGAGACTAGGAATTCTAGTCCCATCTTAGCCCATGAAAGCCACTGGGTCATTTTGGGCCAATTACCAGGAGACTGAGAGTTCTAGACCCGTCTTAGCCCATGAATGCCACTGGGTCATTTTGGGCCAATTACCAGGAGACTGAGAGTTCTAGTCCCATCTTAGCCCATTAAAGCCACTGGGTCATTTGGGGCCAATTACCAGGAGACTGAGAGTTCCAGTCCCGTCTTAACCCATGAAAGCCACCTGGGTGACTTGTGCCAATTACCAAGAGATTGGGAGTTCTAGATCCATCTAAGCCCAGGAAAGCCACTGGGACATTTTGGGCCAATTACCAGGAGACTGAGAGTTCTAGACCTGTCTTTCCCATGAAAGCCACTGGGTCATTTTGGGCCAATTACCAGGAGACTGGGAGTTCTAGACCCGTCTTTACCCATAAAAGCTACGGGGTCATTTTGGGCCAATTACCAGGGTACTGGGAGTTGTGGACCTTTCTTACCCCATGGAAGCCACCTGGGTGAATTTAGGACAATTACCAGGAGACTGGGAGTTCTACACCTGTCTTAGCCCATGAAAGCCACTGGGTCATTTTGGGCCAATTACCAGGAGACTGGGATTTCTAGTGCCGTCTTAGGCCATGAAAGCCACTGGGTCATTTTGGGCCAATTACCAGGAGCCTGAGAGTTCTAGACTTTTCTTACCCATGAAAGCCACATGGGTGACTTTCGGCCAATTACCAGGAGACTGGGAGTTCTACACCTGTCTTAGCCCATAAAAGCCCCTGGGTCATTTTGGGCCAATTACCAGGAGACTAGGAATTCTAGTCCCATCTTAGCCCATGAAAGCCAATGGGTCATTTTGGGCCAATTACCAGGAGACTGAGAGTTCCAGTCCCGTCTTAACCCATGAAATCCACTGGGTCATTTTGGGCCAATTACCAGGAGACTGAGAGTTCTAGTCCCATCTTATGCCATGAACGCCGCTCGGTCATTTTGGGCCAATTTTCAGGAGACTGAGATTTCTAGTCCTGTCTTAGCCCATGAAAGCCGCTGGGTGATTCTGGGCCAATTATCAGGAGACTGAGATTTCTAGTCCGTCCTAGCCCATGAAAGCCACTGGGTCATTTTGGGGCAATTACCAGGAGACTGGGAGTTCTAGTGCCGTCTTAGCCCATGAAAGCAACCTGGGTGACTTTGGGCCAATCAGCAGGAGACTGAGAGTTTTAGACCTGCAAACCTCATGAAAGCCACCTGGGTGACTTTGGGCCAATTACCAAGAGACTCGGAATTCTAGTCCCGTCTTAGCCCAGGAAAGCCACCTGGGTGCCTTTGGGCCAATTACCAGGAGACTGAGAGTTGTATACCCGTCTTAACCTATAAAAGCCACTGGGTCATTTTGGACAAATTACCAGGAGACTGGGAGTTCTAGACCTGTCTTACCCCATGAAAGCCATCTGGGGGACTTTGAGCCAATTACCAGGAGACTGAGAGTTCTAGACATTTCTTACCCCATGAAAGCCACCTGGATGACTTTGGGCAAATTACCAGGAGACTGGGAGTTCTACACCTGTCTTAGCCCATAAAAGCCACTGGGTCATTTTGGGCCAATTACCAGGAGACTGGGAATTCAGTCCCGTCTTAGCCCATGAAAGCCATTGGGTCATTTTGGGTCAATTACCAGGAGACTGAGAGTTCTAGTAGCATCTTAGCCGAAGAAAGCCTCCAGGGTCATTTTGGGCCAATTACCACGAGACTGGGATTTCTAGTGCCGTCTTAGGCCAGGAAAGCCACTGGGTTATTTTGTGCCAATTACCAGGAGACTGGTATTTCTAGTGCCATCTTAGGCCATGAAAGCCACTCGATCATTTTGGGCCAATTACCAGGAGACTGAGAGTTCCAGTCCCGTCTTAGCCCATGAAAGCCACTGGGTCATTTTGGGCCAATTACCAGGAGACTGGAAGTTCTAGTGCCGTCTTAGCCCGTGAAAGCCACTGGGTCATTTTGGGTCAATTACCAGGAGCCTGAGAGTTCTAGACTTTTCTTACCCATGAAAGCCACATGGGTGACTTTGGGCCAATTACCAGGAGACTGAGAGTTCCAGTCCCGTCTTAGCCCATAAAAGCCACTGGGTCATTTTGGGCCAATTGCCAGGAGACTAGGAATTCTAGTCCCATCTTAGCCCATGAAAGCCACTGGGTCATTTTGGGCCAATTACCAGGAGACTGAGAGTTCTAGACTTTTCTTACCCATGAAAGCCACATGGGTGACTTTGGGCCAATTACCAGGAGACTGGGAGTTCTACACCTGTCTTAGCCCATAAAAGCCACTGGGTCATTTTGGGCCAATTACCAGGAGACTGGGATTTCTACTGCCGTCTTAGGCCATGAAAGCCACTGGGTCATTTTGGGCCAATTACCAGGAGACTGAGAGTTCTAGTCCCATCTTATGCCATGAACGCCGCTCGGTCATTTTGGGCCAATTTTCAGGAGACTGAGATTTCTAGTCCTGTCTTAGCCCATGAAAGCCGCTGGGTGATTCTGGGCCAATTATCAGGAGACTGAGATTTCTAGTCCGTCCTAGCCCATGAAAGCCACTGGGTCATTTTGGGGCAATTACCAGGAGACTGGGAGTTCTAGTGCCGTCTTAGCCCATGAAAGCAACCTGGGTGACTTTGGGCCAATCAGCAGGAGACTGAGAGTTTTAGACCTGCAAACCTCATGAAAGCCACCTGGGTGACTTTGGGCCAATTACCAAGAGACTCGGAATTCTAGTCCCGTCATAGCCCAGGAAAGCCACCTGGGTGCCTTTGGGCCAATTACCAGGAGACTGAGAGTTGTATACCCGTCTTAACCTATAAAAGCCACTGGGTCATTTTGGACAAATTACCAGGAGACTGGGAGTTCTAGACCTGTCTTACCCCATGAAAGCCATCTGGGGGACTTTGAGCCAATTACCAGGAGACTGAGAGTTCTAGACATTTCTTACCCCATGAAAGCCACCTGGATGACTTTGGGCAAATTACCAGGAGACTGGGAGTTCTACACCTGTCTTAGCCCATAAAAGCCACTGGGTCATTTTGGGCCAATTACCAGGAGACTGGGAATTCAGTCCCGTCTTAGCCCATGAAAGCCATTGGGTCATTTTGGGTCAATTACCAGGAGACTGAGAGTTCTAGTAGCATCTTAGCCGAAGAAAGCCTCCAGGGTCATTTTGGGCCAATTACCACGAGACTGGGATTTCTAGTGCCGTCTTAGGCCAGGAAAGCCACTGGGTTATTTTGTGCCAATTACCAGGAGACTGGTATTTCTAGTGCCATCTTAGGCCATGAAAGCCACTCGATCATTTTGGGCCAATTACCAGGAGACTGAGAGTTCCAGTCCCGTCTTAGCCCATGAAAGCCACTGGGTCATTTTGGGCCAATTACCAGGAGACTGGAAGTTCTAGTGCCGTCTTAGCCCGTGAAAGCCACTGGGTCATTTTGGGTCAATTACCAGGAGCCTGAGAGTTCTAGACTTTTCTTACCCATGAAAGCCACATGGGTGACTTTGGGCCAATTACCAGGAGACTGAGAGTTCCAGTCCCGTCTTAGCCCATAAAAGCCACTGGGTCATTTTGGGCCAATTGCCAGGAGACTAGGAATTCTAGTCCCATCTTAGCCCATGAAAGCCACTGGGTCATTTTGGGCCAATTACCAGGAAACTGAGAGTTCTAGACCCGTCTTAGCCCATGAAAGCCACTGGGTCATTTTGGGCCAATTACCAGGAGCCTGAGAGTTCTAGTCCCATCTTAGCCCATTAAAGCCACTGGGTCATTTGGGGCCAATTACCAGGAGACTGAGAGTTCCAGTCCCGTCTTCACCCATGAAAGCCACCTGGGTGACTTGTGCCAATTACCAAGAGATTGGGAGTTCTAGATCCATCTTAGCCCAGGAAAGCCACTGGGACATTTTGGGCCAATTACCAGGAGACTGAGAGTTCTAGACCTTTCTTTCCCATGAAAGCCACTGGGTCATTTTGGGCCAATTACCAGGAGACTGGGAGTTCTAGACCCGTCTTTACCCATAAAAGCTACGGGGTCATTTTGGGCCAATTACCAGGGTACTGGGAGTTGTGGACCTTTCTTACCCCATGGAAGCCACCTGGGTGAATTTGGGCCAATTACCAGGAGACTGGGAGTTCTACACCTGTCTTAGCCCATGAAAGCCACTGGGTCATTTTGGGCCAATTACCAGGAGACTGGGATTTCTAGTGCCGTCTTAGGCCATGAAAGCCACTGGGTCATTTTGGGCCAATTACCAGGAGCCTGAGAGTTCTAGACTTTTCTTACCCATGAAAGCCACATGGGTGACTTTCGGCCAATTACCAGGAGACTGGGAGTTCTACACCTGTCTTAGCCCATAAAAGCCCCTGGGTCATTTTGGGCCAATTACCAGGAGACTAGGAATTCTAGTCCCATCTTAGCCCATGAAAGCCAATGGGTCATTTTGGGCCAATTACCAGGAGACTGAGAGTTCCAGTCCCGTCTTAACCCATGAAATCCACTGGGTCATTTTGGGCCAATTACCAGGAGACTGGGATTTCTACTGCCATCTTAGGCCATGAAAGCCACTGGGTCATTTTGGGCCAATTACCAGGAGACTGAGAGTTCTAGTCCCATCTTATGCCTTGAACGCCGCTCGGTCATTTTGGGCCAATTTTCAGGAGACTGAGATTTCTAGTCCTGTCTTAGCCCATGAAAGCCGCTGGGTGATTCTGGGCCAATTATCAGGAGACTGAGATTTCTAGTCCGTCCTAGCCCATGAAAGCCACTGGGTCATTTTGGGGCAATTACCAGGAGACTGGGAGTTCTAGTGCCGTCTTAGCCCATGAAAGCAACCTGGGTGACTTTGGGCCAATCAGCAGGAGACTGAGAGTTTTAGACCTGCAAACTTCATGAAAGCCACCTGGGTGACTTTGGGCCAATTACCAAGAGACTCGGAATTCTAGTCCCGTCTTAGCCCAGGAAAGCCACCTGGGTGCCTTTGGGCCAATTACCAGGAGACTGAGAGTTGTATACCCGTCTTAACCTATAAAAGCCACTGGGTCATTTTGGACAAATTACCAGGAGACTGGGAGTTCTAGACCTGTCTTACCCCATGAAAGCCATCTGAGGGACTTTGAGCCAATTACCAGGAGACTGAGAGTTCTAGACATTTCTTACCCCATGAAAGCCACCTGGATGACTTTGGGCAAATTACGAGGAGACTGGGAGTTCTACACCTGTCTTAGCCCATAAAAGCCACTGGGTCATTTTGGGCCAATTACCAGGAGACTGGGAATTCAGTCCCGTCTTAGCCCATGAAAGCCATTGGGTCATTTTGGGCCAATTACCAGGAGACTGAGAGTTCTAGTAGCATCTTAGCCGAAGAAAGCCTCCAGGGTCATTTTGGGCCAATTACCACGAGACTGGGATTTCTAGTGCCGTCTTAGGCCATGAAAGCCACTGGGTTATTTTTTGCCAATTACCAGGAGACTGGTATTTCTAGTGCCGTCTTAGGCCATGAAAGCCACTCGATCATTTTGGGCCAATTACCAGGAGACTGAGAGTTCCAGTCCCGTCTTAGCCCATGAAAGCCACTGGGTCATTTTGGGCCAATTACCAGGAGACTGGGAGTTCTAGTGCCGTCTTAGCCCGTGAAAGCCACTGGGTCATTTTGGGTCAATTACCAGGAGACTGGGAGTTCTAGTCGCGTCTTTGCCCATGAAAGCCACTTGGACATTTTGGGCCAATTTCCAGGAGACTGAGAATTATAGACCTGTCTTACCCATGAAAGCCACTGGGTCATTTTGGGCCAATTACCAGGAGACTGGTATTTCTAGTGCCGTCTTAGCCCATGAAAGCCACTGGGTCATTTTGGTCCAATTACCAGGAGACTGGCAGTTCTAGTGCCGTCTTAGCCCATGAAAGCCACTGGGTCATTTTGGGTCAATTACCAGGAGTCTGAGAGTTCTAGACTTTTCTTACCCATGAAAGCCGCATGGGTGACTTTGGGCCAATTACCAGGAGACTGGGAGTTCTACACCTGTCTTAGCCCATAAAAGCCACTGGGTCATTTTGGGCCAATTACCAGGAGACTAGGAATTCTAGTCCCATCTTAGCCCATGAAAGCCACAGGGTCATTTTGGGCCAATTACCAAGAAACTGGGAGTTCTATTCCTGTCTTACCCATGAAAACCACTGGGTCATTTTGGGCCAATTACCAGGAGACTGGGAGTTCTAGAACCGTCTTTACCCATAAAAGCCACGGGGTCATTTTGGGCCAATTACCAGGAGACTGGGATTTCTAGTGCCGGCTTAGGCCATGAAAGCCACTGGGTCATTTTGGGCCAATTACCAGGAGACTGAGAGTTCTAGTCCCATCTGATGCCATGAACACCGCTCGGTCATTTTGGGCCAATTTTCAAGAGACTGAGATTTCCAGTCCGCCCTAGCCCATGAAAGCCACTGGGTCATTTTGGGACAATTACCAGGAGACTGGGAGTTCTAGTCCCATTTTAGCCCATGAAAGCCACCTTGGTGACTTTAGGCCAATCAGCAGGAGACTGAGAGTTTTAGACCTGGCATACCTCATGAAAGCCACCTGGGTGACTTTGGGCCAATTACCAAGAGACTCGGAATTCTAGTCCCGTCTTAGCCCAGGAAAGCCACCTGGGTGCCTTTGGGCCAATTACCAGGAGACTGAGAGTTGTATTCCCGTCTTAACCTATAAAAGCCACTGGGTCATTTTGGACAAATTACCAGGAGACTGGGAGTTCTAGACCTGTCTTACCCCATGAAAGCCACCTGGGGCCTTTGAGCCAATTACCGGGAGACTGAGAGTTCTAGACATTTCTTACCCCATGAAAGCCACCTGGATGACTTTGGGCAAATTACCAGGAGACTGGGAGTTCTACACCTGTCTTAGCCCATAAAAGCCACTGGGTCATTTTGGGCCAATTACCAGGAGACTGGGAATTCAGTCCCGTATTAGCCCATGAAAGCCACTGGGTCATTTTGGGCCAATTACCAGGAGACTGAGAGTTCTAGTATCATCTTAGCCGAAGAAAGCCACCAGGGTCATTTTGGGCCAATTACCAGGAGACTGGGATGTCTAGTGCAGTCTTAGGCCATGAAAGCCACTGAGTCATTTTGTGCCAATTTCCAGGAGACTGGTATTTCTACTGCCGTCTTAGGCCATGAAAGCCACTGGATCATTTTGGGCCAATTACCAGGAGACTGAGAGTTCCAGTCCCGTCTTAGCCCATGAAAGCCACTGGGTCATTTTGGGCCAATTACCAGGAGCCTGAGAGTTCTAGACTTTTCTTACCCATGAAAGCCACATGGGTGACTTTGGGCCAATTACCAGGAGACTGGGAGTTCTACACCTGTCTTAGCCCATAAAAGCCACCGGGTCATTTTGGGCCAATTACCAGGAGACTGGGATTTCTACTGCCGTCTTAGGCCATGAAAGCCACTGGGTCATTTTGGGCCAATTACCAGGAGACTGAGAGTTCTAGTCCCATCTTATGCCATGAACGCCGCTCGGTCATTTTGGGCCAATTTTCAGGAGACTGAGATTTCTAGTCCTGTCTTAGCCCATGAAAGCCGCTGGGTGATTCTGGGCCAATTATCAGGAGACTGAGATTTCTAGTCCGTCCTAGCCCATGAAAGCCACTGGGTCATTTTGGGGCAATTACCAGGAGACTGGGAGTTCTAGTGCCGTCTTAGCCCATGAAAGCAACCTGGGTGACTTTGGGCCAATCAGCAGGAGACTGAGAGTTTTAGACCTGCAAACCTCATGAAAGCCACCTGGGTGACTTTGGGCCAATTACCAAGAGACTCGGAATTCTAGTCCCGTCTTAGCCCAGGAAAGCCACCTGGGTGCCTTTGGGCCAATTACCAGGAGACTGAGAGTTGTATACCCGTCTTAACCTATAAAAGCCACTGGGTCATTTTGGACAAATTACCAGGAGACTGGGAGTTCTAGACCTGTCTTACCCCATGAAAGCCATCTGGGGGACTTTGAGCCAATTACCAGGAGACTGAGAGTTCTAGACATTTCTTACCCCATGAAAGCCACCTGGATGACTTTGGGCAAATTACCAGGAGACTGGGAGTTCTACACCTGTCTTAGCCCATAAAAGCCACTGGGTCATTTTGGGCCAATTACCAGGAGACTGGGAATTCAGTCCCGTCTTAGCCCATGAAAGCCATTGGGTCATTTTGGGTCAATTACCAGGAGACTGAGAGTTCTAGTAGCATCTTAGCCGAAGAAAGCCTCCAGGGTCATTTTGGGCCAATTACCACGAGACTGGGATTTCTAGTGCCGTCTTAGGCCATGAAAGCCACTGGGTTATTTTGTGCCAATTACCAGGAGACTGGTATTTCTAGTGCCATCTTAGGCCATGAAAGCCACTCGATCATTTTGGGCCAATTACCAGGAGACTGAGAGTTCCAGTCCCTTCTTAGCCCATGAAAGCCACTGGGTCATTTTGGGCCAATTACCAGGAGACTGGGAGTTCTAGTGCCGTCTTAGCCCGTGAAAGCCACTGGGTCATTTTGGGTCAATTACCAGGAGCCTGAGAGTTCTAGACTTTTCTTACCCATGAAAGCCACATGGGTGACTTTGGGCCAATTACCAGGAGACTGCGAGTTCTACACCTGTCTTAGCCCATAAAAGCCACTGGGTCATTTTGGGCCAATTACCAGGAGACTAGGAATTCTAGTCCCATCTTAGCCCATGAAAGCCACTGGGTCATTTTGGGCCAATTACCAGGAGACTGAGAGTTCTAGACCCGTCTTAGCCCATGAATGCCACTGGGTCATTTTGGGCCAATTACCAGGAGACTGAGAGTTCTAGTCCCATCTTAGCCCATTAAAGCCACTGGGTCATTTGGGGCCAATTACCAGGAGACTGAGAGTTCCAGTCCCGTCTTAACCCATGAAAGCCACCTGGGTGACTTGTGCCAATTACCAAGAGATTGGGAGTTCTAGATCCATCTTAGCCCAGGAAAGCCACTGGGACATTTTGGGCCAATTACCAGGAGACTGAGAGTTCTAGACCTGTCTTTCCCATGAAAGCCACTGGGTCATTTTGGGCCAATTACCAGGAGACTGGGAGTTCTAGACCCGTCTTTACCCATAAAAGCTACGGGGTCATTTTGGGCCAATTACCAGGGTACTGGGAGTTGTGGACCTTTCTTACCCCATGGAAGCCACCTGGGTGAATTTAGGCCAATTACCAGGAGACTGGGAGTTCTACACCTGTCTTAGCCCATGAAAGCCACTGGGTCATTTTGGGCCAATTACCAGGAGACTGGGATTTCTAGTGCCGTCTTAGGCCATGAAAGCCACTGGGTCATTTTGGGCCAATTACCAGGAGCCTGAGAGTTCTAGACTTTTCTTACCCATGAAAGCCACATGGGTGACTTTCGGCCAATTACCAGGAGACTGGGAGTTCTACACCTGTCTTAGCCCATAAAAGCCCCTGGGTCATTTTGGGCCAATTACCAGGAGACTAGGAATTCTAGTCCCATCTTAGCCCATGAAAGCCAATGGGTCATTTTGGGCCAATTACCAGGAGATTGAGAGTTCCAGTCCCGTCTTAACCCATGAAATCCACTGGGTCATTTTGGGCCAATTACCAGGAGACTGAGAGTTCTAGTCCCATCTTATGCCATGAACGCCGCTCGGTCATTTTGGGCCAATTTTCAGGAGACTGAGATTTCTAGTCCTGTCTTAGCCCATGAAAGCCGCTGGGTGATTCTGGGCCAATTATCAGGAGACTGAGATTTCTAGTCCGTCCTAGCCCATGAAAGCCACTGGGTCATTTTGGGGCAATTACCAGGAGACTGGGAGTTCTAGTGCCGTCTTAGCCCATGAAAGCAACCTGGGTGACTTTGGGCCAATCAGCAGGAGACTGAGAGTTTTAGACCTGCAAACCTCATGAAAGCCACCTGGGTGACTTTGGGCCAATTACCAAGAGACTCGGAATTCTAGTCCCGTCTTAGCCCAGGAAAGCCACCTGGGTGCCTTTGGGCCAATTACCAGGAGACTGAGAGTTGTATACCCGTCTTAACCTATAAAAGCCACTGGGTCATTTTGGACAAATTACCAGGAGACTGGGAGTTCTAGACCTGTCTTACCCCATGAAAGCCATCTGAGGGACTTTGAGCCAATTACCAGGAGACTGAGAGTTCTAGACATTTCTTACCCCATGAAAGCCACCTGGATGACTTTGGGCAAATTACGAGGAGACTGGGAGTTCTACACCTGTCTTAGCCCATAAAAGCCACTGGGTCATTTTGGGCCAATTACCAGGAGACTGGGAATTCAGTCCCGTCTTAGCCCATGAAAGCCATTGGGTCATTTTGGGCCAATTACCAGGAGACTGAGAGTTCTAGTAGCATCTTAGCCGAAGAAAGCCTCCAGGGTCATTTTGGGCCAATTACCACGAGACTGGGATTTCTAGTGCCGTCTTAGGCCATGAAAGCCACTGGGTTATTTTTTGCCAATTACCAGGAGACTGGTATTTCTAGTGCCGTCTTAGGCCATGAAAGCCACTCGATCATTTTGGGCCAATTACCAGGAGACTGAGAGTTCCAGTCCCGTCTTAGCCCATGAAAGCCACTGGGTCATTTTGGGCCAATTACCAGGAGACTGGGAGTTCTAGTGCCGTCTTAGCCCGTGAAAGCCACTGGGTCATTTTGGGTCAATTACCAGGAGACTGCGAGTTCTAGTCGCGTCTTTGCCCATGAAAGCCACTGGGACATTTTGGGCCAATTTCCAGGAGACTGAGAATTATAGACCTGTCTTACCCATGAAAGCCACTGGTTCATTTTGAGCCAATTACCAGGAGACTGGGAGTTCTAGAACCGTCTTTACCCATAAAAGCCACAGGGTCATTTTGGGCCAATTACCAGGGGACTGGGAGTTGTGGACCTTTCTTACCCCATGGAAGCCACCTGGGTGAATTTGGGCCAATTACCAGGAGACTGAGAGTTCTAGTCCCATCTTATGCCATGAACGCCGCTCGGTCATTTTGGGCCAATTTTCAGGAGACTGAGATTTCTAGTCCGCCCTAGCCCATGAAAGCCAATGGGTCATTTTGGGACAATTACCAGAAGACTGGGAGTTCTAGTCCCATCTTAGCCCATGAAAGCCACCTGGGTGACTTTGGGCCAATCAGCAGGAGACTGAGAATTTTAGACCTGCATGCCTCATGAAAGCCACCTGGGTGACTTTGGGCCAATTACCAAGAGATTCGGAATTCTAGTCCCGTCTTAGCCCAGGAAATCCACCTGGGTGCCTTTGGGCCAATTACCAGGAGATTGAGAGTTGTATACCCGTCTTAACCTATAAAAGCTACTGGGTCATTTTGGACAAATTACCAGGAGACTGGGAGTTTTAGACCTGTCTTACCCCATGAAAGCCACCTGGGGCCTTTGAGCCAATTACCAGGAGACTGAGAGTTCTAGACTTTTCTTACCCATGAAAGCCACATGGGTGACTTTGGGCCAATTACCAGGAGACTGGGAGTTCTACACCTGTCTTAGCCCATAAAAGCCACTGGGTCATTTTGGGCCAATTACCAGGAGACTAGGAATTCTAGTCCCATCTTAGCCCATGAAAGCCACTGGGTCATTTTGGGCCAATTACCAGGAGACTGAGAGTTCTGGACCCGTCTTAGCCCATGAAAGCCACTGGGTCATTTTGGGCCAATTACCAGGAGACTGAGAGTTCTAGTCCCATCTTAGCCCATTAAAGCCACTGGGTCATTTGGGGCCAATTACCAGGAGACTGAGAGTTCCAGTCCCGTCTTAACCCATGAAAGCCACCTCGGTGACTTGTGCCAATTACCAAGAGATTGGGAGTTCTAGATCCATCTTAGCCCATGAAAGCCACTGGGACATTTTGGGCCTATTACCAGGAGACTGAGAGTTCTAGACCTGTCTTTCCCATGAAAGCCACTGGGTCATTTTGGGACAATTGCCAGGAGACTGGGAGTTCTAGAACCGTCTTTACCCATAAAAGCCACGGGGTCATTTTGGGCCAATTACCAGGGTACTGGGAGTTGTGGACCTTGCTTATCCCATGGAAGCCACCTGGGTGAATTTGGGCCAATTACCAGGAGACTGGGAGTTCTACACCTGTCTTAGCCCATGAAAGCCACTGGGTCATTTTGGGCCAATTACCAGGAGCCTGAGAGTTCTAGACTTTTCTTACCCATGAAAGCCACATGGGTGACTTTTGGCCAATTACCAGGAGACTGGGATTTCTACACCTGTCTTAGCCCATAAAAGCCATTGGGTCATTTTGGGCCAATTACCAGGAGACTAGGAATTCTAGTCCCATCTTAGCCCATGAAAGCCACTGGGTCATTTTGGGCCAATTACCAGGAGACTGAGAGTTCCAGTCCCGTCTTAACCCATGAAAGCCACTGGGTCATTTTGGGCCAATTACCAGGAGACTGGGATTTCTACTGCCATCTTAGGCCATGAAAGCCACTGGGTCATTTTGGGCCAATTACCAGGAGACTGAGAGTTCTAGTCCCATCTTATGCCATGAACGCCGCTCGGTCATTTTGGGCCAATTTTCAGGAGACTGAGATTTCTAGTACTGTCTTAGCCCATGAAAGCCGCTGGGTGATTCTGGGCCAATTATCAGGAGACTGAGATTTCTAGTCCGTCCTAGCCAATGAAAGCCACTGGGTCATTTTGGGGCAATTACCAGGAGACTGGGAGTTCTAGTGCCGTTTTAGCCCATGAAAGCAACCTGGGTGACTTTGGGCCAATCAGCAGGAGACTGAGAGTTTTAGACCTGCAAACCTCATGAAAGCCACCTGGGTGACTTTGGGCCAATTACCAAGAGACTCGGAATTCTCGTCCCGTCTTAGCCCAGGAAAGCCACCTGGGTGCCTTTGGGCCAATTACCAGGAGACTGAGAGTTGTATACCCGTCTTAACCTATAAAAGCCACTGGGTCATTTTGGACAAATTACCAGGAGACTGGGAGTTCTAGACCTGTCTTACCCCATGAAAGCCATCTGAGGGACTTTGAGCCAATTACCAGGAGACTGACAGTTCTAGACATTTCTTACCCCATGAAAACCACCTGGATGACTTTGGGCAAATTACGAGGAGACTGGGAGTTCTACACCTGTCTTAGCCCATAAAAGCCACTGGGTCATTTTGGGCCAATTACCAGGAGACTGGGAATTCAGTCCCGTCTTAGCCCATGAAAGCCATTGGGTCATTTTGGGTCAATTACCAGGAGACTGAGAGTTCTAGTAGCATCTTAGCCGAAGAAAGCCTCCAGGGTCATTTTGGGCCAATTACCAGGAGACTGAGAGTTCTAGTCCCATCTTAGCCCATTAAAGCCACTGGGTCATTTGGGGCCAATTACCAGGAGACTGAGAGTTCCAGTCCCGTCTTAACCCACGAAAGCCACCTGGGTGACTTGTGCCAATTACCAAGAGATTGGGAGTTCTAGATCCATCTTAGCCCATGAAAGCCACTGGGACATTTTGGGCCAATTACCAGGAGACTGAGAGTTCTAGACCTGTCTTTCCCATGAAAGCCACTGGGTCATTTTTGGCCAATTACCAGGAGACTGGGAGTTCTAGAACCGTCTTTACCCATAAAAGCCACGGGGTCATTTTGGGCCAATTACCAGGGTACTGGGAGTTGTGGACCTTTCTTACCCCATGGAAGCCACCTGGGTGAATTTGGGCCAATTACCAGGAGACTGGGAGTTCTACACCTGTCTTAGCCCATGAAAGCCACTGGGTCATTTTGGGCCAATTACCAGGAGACTGGGATTTCTAGTGCCGTCTTAGGCCATGAAAGCCACTGGGTCATTTTGGGCCAATTACCAGGAGCCTGAGAGTTCTAGACTTTTCTTACCCATGAAAGCCACATGGGTGACTTTCGGCCAATTACCAGGAGACTGGGAGTTCTACACCTGTCTTAGCCCATAAAAGCCACTGGGTCATTTTTGGCCAATTACCAGGAGACTAGGAATTCTAGTCCCATCTTAGCCCATGAAAGCCACTGGGTCATTTTGGGCCAATTACCAGGAGACTGAGATTTCTACTGCCATCTTAGGCCATGAAAGCCACTGGGTCATTTTGGGCCAATTACCAGGAGACTGAGAGTTCTAGTCCCATCTTATGCCATGAACGCCGCTCGGTCATTTTGGGCCAATTTTCAGGAGACTGAGATTTCTAGTCCTGTCTTAGCCCATGAAAGCCGCTGGGTGATTCTGGGCCAATTATCAGGAGACTGAGATTTCTAGTCCGTCCTAGCCCATGAAAGCCACTGGGTCATTTTGGGGCAATTACCAGGAGACTGGGAGTTCTAGTGCCGTCTTTGCCCATGAAAGCAACCTGGGTGACTTTGGGCCAATCAGCAGGAGACTGAGAGTTTTAGACCTGCAAACCTCATGAAAGCCACCTGGGTGACTTTGGGCCAATTACCAAGAGACTCGGAATTCTAGTCCCGTCTTAGCCCAGGAAAGCCACCTGGGTGCCTTTGGGCTAATTACCAGGAGACTGAGAGTTGTATACCCGTCTTAACCTATAAAAGCCACTGGGTCATTTTGGACAAATTACCAGGAGACTGGGAGTTCTAGACCTGTCTTACCCCATGAAAGCCATCTGGGGGACTTTGAGCCAATTACCAGGAGACTGGGAGTTCTAGACATTTCTTACCCCATGAAAGCCACCTGGATGACTTTGGGCCAATTACCAGGAGACTGGGAGTTCTACACCTGTCTTAGCCCATAAAAGCCACTGGGTCATTTTGGGCCAATTACCAGGAGACTGGGAATTCAGTCCCGTCTTAGGCCATGAAAGCCACTGGGTCATTTTGGGCCAATTACCAAGAGACTGAGAGTTCTAGTAGCATCTTAGCCGAAGAAGGCCACCAGGGTCATTTTGGGCCAATTACCAGGAGACTGGGATTTCTAGTGCCGTCTCAGGCCATGAAAGCCACTGGGTCATTTTGGGCCAATTACCAGGAGACTGGTATTTCTAGTGCCGTCTTAGCCCATGAAAGCCACTGGGTCATTTTGGTCCAATTACCAGGAGACTGGCAGTTCTAGTGCCGTCTTAGCCCATGAAAGCCACTGGGTCATTTTGGGTCAATTACCAGGAGTCTGAGAGTTCTAGACTTTTCTTACCCATGAAAGCCGCATGGGTGACTTTGGGCCAATTACCAGGAGACTGGGAGTTCTACACCTGTCTTAGCCCATAAAAGCCACTGGGTCATTTTGGGCCAATTACCAGGAGACTAGGAATTCTAGTCCCATCTTAGCCAATGAAAGCCACAGGGTCATTTTGGGCCAATTACCAAGAAACTGGGAGTTCTATTCCTGTCTTAGCCGATGAAAGCCACTGGGTCATTTTGCGCCAATTACCAGGAGACTGAGAGTTCTAGTCCCGTCTTAGCCCATTAAAGCCACTGGGTCATTTTGGGCCAATTACCAGGAGACTGAGAGTCCTAGACCTGTCTTACCCATGAAAACCACTGGGTCATTCTGGGCCAATTACCAGGAGACTGGGAGTTCTAGAACCGTCTTTACCCATAAAAGCCACGGGGTCATTTTGGGCCAATTACCAGGAGACTGGGATTTCTAGTGCCGTCTTAGGCCATGAAAGCCACTGGGTCATTTTGGGCCAATTACCAGGAGACTGAGAGTTCTAGTCCCATCTGATGCCATGAACACCGCTCGGTCATTTTGGGCCAATTTTCAAGAGACTGAGATTTCCAGTCCGCCCTAGCCCATGAAAGCCACTGGGTCATTTTGGGACAATTACCAGGAGACTGGGAGTTCTAGTCCCATTTTAGCCCATGAAAGCCACCTTGGTGACTTTAGGCCAATCAGCAGGAGACTGAGAGTTTTAGACCTGGCATACCTCATGAAAGCCACCTGGGTGCCTTTGGGCCAATTACCAGGAGACTGAGAGTTGTATTCCCGTCTTAACCTATAAAAGCCACTGGGTCATTTTGGACAAATTACCAGGAGACTGGGAGTTCTAGACCTGTCTTACCCCATGAAAGCCACCTGGGGCCTTTGAGCCAATTACCGGGAGACTGAGAGTTCTAGACATTTCTTACCCCATGAAAGCCACCTGGATGACTTTGGGCAAATTACCAGGAGACTGGGAGTTCTACACCTGTCTTAGCCCATAAAAGCCACTGGGTCATTTTGGGCCAATTACCAGGAGACTGGGAATTCAGTCCCGTATTAGCCCATGAAAGCCACTGGGTCATTTTGGGCCAATTACCAGGAGACTGAGAGTTCTAGTATCATCTTAGCCGAAGAAAGCCACCAGGGTCATTTTGGGCCAATTACCAGGAGACTGGGATGTCTAATGCAGTCTTAGGCCATGAAAGCCACTGAGTCATTTTGTGCCAATTTCCAGGAGACTGGTATTTCTAGTGCCGTCTTAGGCCATGAAAGCCACTGGATCATTTTGGGCCAATTACCAGGAGACTGAGAGTTCCAGTCCCGTCTTAGCCCATGAAAGCCACTGGGTCATTTTGGGCCAATTACCAGGAGACTGAGAGTTCTAGACTTTTCTTACCCATGAAAGCCACATGGGTGACTTTGGGCCAATTACCAGGAGACTGGGAGTTCTACACCTGTCTTAGCCCATAAAAGCCACTGGGTCATTTTGGGCCAATTACCAGGAGACTGGGATTTCTACTGCCGTCTTAGGCCATGAAAGCCACTGGGTCATTTTGGGCCAATTACCAGGAGACTGAGAGTTCTAGTCCCATCTTATGCCATGAACGCCGCTCGGTCATTTTGGGCCAATTTTCAGGAGACTGAGATTTCTAGTCCTGTCTTAGCCCATGAAAGCCGCTGGGTGATTCTGGGCCAATTATCAGGAGACTGAGATTTCTAGTCCGTCCTAGCCCATGAAAGCCACTGGGTCATTTTGGGGCAATTACCAGGAGACTGGGAGTTCTAGTGCCGTCTTAGCCCATGAAAGCAACCTGGGTGACTTTGGGCCAATCAGCAGGAGACTGAGAGTTTTAGACCTGCAAACCTCATGAAAGCCACCTGGGTGACTTTGGGCCAATTACCAAGAGACTCGGAATTCTAGTCCCGTCTTAGCCCAGGAAAGCCACCTGGGTGCCTTTGGGCCAATTACCAGGAGACTGAGAGTTGTATACCCGTCTTAACCTATAAAAGCCACTGGGTCATTTTGGACAAATTACCAGGAGACTGGGAGTTCTAGACCTGTCTTACCCCATGAAAGCCATCTGGGGGACTTTGAGCCAATTACCAGGGGACTGAGAGTTCTAGACATTTCTTACCCCATGAAAGCCACCTGGATGACTTTGGGCAAATTACCAGGAGACTGGGAGTTCTACACCTGTCTTAGCCCATAAAAGCCACTGGGTCATTTTGGGCCAATTACCAGGAGACAGGGAATTCAGTCCCGTCTTAGCCCATGAAAGCCATTGGGTCATTTTGGGTCAATTACCAGGAGACTGAGAGTTCTAGTAGCATCTTAGCCGAAGAAAGCCTCCAGGGTCATTTTGGGCCAATTACCACGAGACTGGGATTTCTAGTGCCGTCTTAGGCCAGGAAAGCCACTGGGTTATTTTGTGCCAATTACCAGGAGACTGGTATTTCTAGTGCCATCTTAGGCCATGAAAGCCACTCGATCATTTTGGGCCAATTACCAGGAGACTGAGAGTTCCAGTCCCGTCTTAGCCCATGAAAGCCACTGGGTCATTTTGGGCCAATTACCAGGAGACTGGAAGTTCTAGTGCCGTCTTAGCCCGTGAAAGCCACTGGGTCATTTTGGGTCAATTACCAGGAGCCTGAGAGTTCTAGACTTTTCTTACCCATGAAAGCCACATGGGTGACTTTGGGCCAATTACCAGGAGACTGAGAGTTCCAGTCCCGTCTTAGCCCATAAAAGCCACTGGGTCATTTTGGGCCAATTGCCAGGAGACTAGGAATTCTAGTCCCATCTTAGCCCATGAAAGCCACTGGGTCATTTTGGGCCAATTACCAGGAAACTGAGAGTTCTAGACCCGTCTTAGCCCAGAAAGCCACTGGGTCATTTTGGGCCAATTACCAGGAGCCTGAGAGTTCTAGTCCCATCTTAGCCCATTAAAGCCACTGGGTCATTTGGGGCCAATTACCAGGAGACTGAGAGTTCCAGTCCCGTCTTCACCCATGAAAGCCACCTGGGTGACTTGTGCCAATTACCAAGAGATTGGGAGTTCTAGATCCATCTTAGCCCAGGAAAGCCACTGGGACATTTTGGGCCAATTACCAGGAGACTGAGAGTTCTAGACCTTTCTTTCCCATGAAAGCCACTGGGTCATTTTGGGCCAATTACCAGGAGACTGGGAGTTCTAGACCCGTCTTTACCCATAAAAGCTACGGGGTCATTTTGGGCCAATTACCAGGGTACTGGGAGTTGTGGACCTTTCTTACCCCATGGAAGCCACCTGGGTGAATTTGGGCCAATTACCAGGAGACTGGGAGTTCTACACCTGTCTTAGCCCATGAAAGCCACTGGGTCATTTTGGGCCAATTACCAGGAGACTGGGATTTCTAGTGCCGTCTTAGGCCATGAAAGCCACTGGGTCATTTTGGGCCAATTACCAGGAGCCTGAGAGTTCTAGACTTTTCTTACCCATGAAAGCCACATGGGTGACTTTCGGCCAATTACCAGGAGACTGGGAGTTCTACACCTGTCTTAGCCCATAAAAGCCCCTGGGTCATTTTGGGCCAATTACCAGGAGACTAGGAATTCTAGTCCCATCTTAGCCCATGAAAGCCAATGGGTCATTTTGGGCCAATTACCAGGAGACTGAGAGTTCCAGTCCCGTCTTAACCCATGAAATCCACTGGGACATTTTGGGCCAATTACCAGGAGACTGGGATTTCTACTGCCATCTTAGGCCATGAAAGCCACTGGGTCATTTTGGGCCAATTACCAGGAGACTGAGAGTTCTAGTCCCATCTTATGCCTTGAACGCCGCTCGGTCATTTTGGGCCAATTTTCAGGAGACTGAGATTTCTAGTCCTGTCTTAGCCCATGAAAGCCGCTGGGTGATTCTGGGCCAATTATCAGGAGACTGAGATTTCTAGTCCGTCCTAGCCCATGAAAGCCACTGGGTCATTTTGGGGCAATTACCAGGAGACTGGGAGTTCTAGTGCCGTCTTAGCCCATGAAAGCAACCTGGGTGACTTTGGGCCAATCAGCAGGAGACTGAGAGTTTTAGACCTGCAAACTTCATGAAAGCCACCTGGGTGACTTTGGGCCAATTACCAAGAGACTCGGAATTCTAGTCCCGTCTTAGCCCAGGAAAGCCACCTGGGTGCCTTTGGGCCAATTACCAGGAGACTGAGAGTTGTATACCCGTCTTAACCTATAAAAGCCACTGGGTCATTTTGGACAAATTACCAGGAGACTGGGAGTTCTAGACCTGTCTTACCCCATGAAAACCACCTGGAGCCTTTGAGCCAATTACCGGGAGACTGAGAGTTCTAGACATTTCTTACCCCATGAAAGCCACCTGGATGACTTTGGGCAAATTACGAGGAGACTGGGAGTTCTACACCTGTCTTAGCCCATAAAAGCCACTGGGTCATTTTGGGCCAATTACCAGGAGACTGGGAATTCAGTCCCGTCTTAGCCCATGAAAGCCATTGGGTCATTTTGGGCCAATTACCAGGAGACTGAGAGTTCTAGTAGCATCTTAGCCGAAGAAAGCCTCCAGGGTCATTTTGGGCCAATTACCACGAGACTGGGATTTCTAGTGCCGTCTTAGGCCATGAAAGCCACTGGGTTATTTTTTGCCAATTACCAGGAGACTGGTATTTCTAGTGCCGTCTTAGGCCATGAAAGCCACTCGATCATTTTGGGCCAATTACCAGGAGACTGAGAGTTCCAGTCCCGTCTTAGCCCATGAAAGCCACTGGGTCATTTTGGGCCAATTACCAGGAGACTGGGAGTTCTAGTGCCGTCTTAGCCCGTGAAAGCCACTGGGTCATTTTGGGTCAATTACCAGGAGACTGGGAGTTCTAGTCGCGTCTTTGCCCATGAAAGCCACTTGGACATTTTGGGCCAATTTCCAGGAGACTGAGAATTATAGACCTGTCTTACCCATGAAAGCCACTGGGTCATTTTGGGCCAATTACCAGGAGACTGGTATTTCTAGTGCCGTCTTAGCCCATGAAAGCCACTGGGTCATTTTGGTCCAATTACCAGGAGACTAGCAGTTCTAGTGCCGTCTTAGCCCATGAAAGCCACTGGGTCATTTTGGGTCAATTACCAGGAGTCTGAGAGTTCTAGACTTTTCTTACCCATGAAAGCCGCATGGGTGACTTTGGGCCAATTACCAGGAGACTGGGAGTTCTACACCTGTCTTAGCCCATAAAAGCCACTGGGTCATTTTGGGCCAATTACCAGGAGACTAGGAATTCTAGTCCCATCTTAGCCCATGAAAGCCACAGGGTCATTTTGGGCCAATTACCAAGAAACTGGGAGTTCTATTCCTGTCTTAGCCGATGAAAGCCACTGGGTCATTTTGCGCCAATTACCAGGAGACTGAGAGTTCTAGTCCCGTCTTAGCCCATTAAAGCCACTGGGTCATTTTGGGCCAATTACCAGGAGACTGAGAGTCCTAGACCTGTCTTACCCATGAAAACCACTGGGTCATTTTGGGCCAATTACCAGGAGACTGGGAGTTCTAGAACCGTCTTTACCCATAAAAGCCACGGGGTCATTTTGGGCCAATTACCAGGAGACTGGGATTTCTAGTGCCGGCTTAGGCCATGAAAGCCACTGGGTCATTTTGGGCCAATTACCAGGAGACTGAGAGTTCTAGTCCCATCTGATGCCATGAACACCGCTCGGTCATTTTGGGCCAATTTTCAAGAGACTGAGATTTCCAGTCCGCCCTAGCCCATGAAAGCCACTGGGTCATTTTGGGACAATTACCAGGAGACTGGGAGTTCTAGTCCCATTTTAGCCCATGAAAGCCACCTTGGTGACTTTAGGCCAATCAGCAGGAGACTGAGAGTTTTAGACCTGGCATACCTCATGAAAGCCACCTGGGTGACTTTGGGCCAATTACCAAGAGACTCGGAATTCTAGTCCCGTCTTAGCCCAGGAAAGCCACCTGGGTGCCTTTGGGCCAATTACCAGGAGACTGAGAGTTGTATTCCCGTCTTAACCTATAAAAGCCACTGGGTCATTTTGGACAAATTACCAGGAGACTGGGAATTCTAGACCTGTCTTACCCCATGAAAGCCACCTGGGGCCTTTGAGCCAATTACCGGGAGACTGAGAGTTCTAGACATTTCTTACCCATGAAAGCCACCTGGATGACTTTGGGCAAATTACCAGGAGACTGGGAGTTCTACACCTGTCTTAGCCCATAAAAGCCACTGGGTCATTTTGGGCCAATTACCAGGAGACTGGGAATTCAGTCCCGTATTAGCCCATGAAAGCCACTGGGTCATTTTGGGCCAATTACCAGGAGACTGAGAGTTCTAGTATCATCTTAGCCGAAGAAAGCCACCAGGGTCATTTTGGGCCAATTACCAGGAGACTGGGATGTCTAGTGCAGTCTTAGGCCATGAAAGCCACTGAGTCATTTTGTGCCAATTTCCAGGAGACTGGTATTTCTACTGCCGTCTTAGGCCATGAAAGCCACTGGATCATTTTGGGCCAATTACCAGGAGACTGAGAGTTCCAGTCCCGTCTTAGCCCATGAAAGCCACTGGGTCATTTTGGGCCAATTACCAGGAGCCTGAGAGTTCTAGACTTTTCTTACCCATGAAAGCCACATGGGTGACTTTGGGCCAATTACCAGGAGACTGGGAGTTCTACACCTGTCTTAGCCCATAAAAGCCACCGGGTCATTTTGGGCCAATTACCAGGAGACTGGGATTTCTACTGCCGTCTTAGGCCATGAAAGCCACTAGGTCATTTTGGGGCAATTACCAGGAGACTGGGAGTTCTAGTGCCGTCTTAGCCCATGAAAGCAACCTGGGTGACTTTGGGCCAATCAGCAGGAGACTGAGAGTTTTAGACCTGCAAACCTCATGAAAGCCACCTGGGTGACTTTGGGCCAATTACCAAGAGACTCGGAATTCTAGTCCCGTCTTAGCCCAGGAAAGCCACCTGGGTGCCTTTGGGCCAATTACCAGGAGACTGAGAGTTGTATACCCGTCTTAACCTATAAAAGCCACTGGGTCATTTTGGACAAATTACCAGGAGACTGGGAGTTCTAGACCTGTCTTACCCCATGAAAGCCATCTGGGGGACTTTGAGCCAATTACCAGGAGACTGAGAGTTCTAGACATTTCTTACCCCATGAAAGCCACCTGGATGACTTTGGGCAAATTACCAGGAGACTGGGAGTTCTACACCTGTCTTAGCCCATAAAAGCCACTGGGTCATTTTGGGCCAATTACCAGGAGACTGGGAATTCAGTCCCGTCTTAGCCCATGAAAGCCATTGGGTCATTTTGGGTCAATTACCAGGAGACTGAGAGTTCTAGTAGCATCTTAGCCGAAGAAAGCCTCCAGGGTCATTTTGGGCCAATTACCACGAGACTGGGATTTCTAGTGCCGTCTTAGGCCATGAAAGCCACTGGGTTATTTTGTGCCAATTACCAGGAGACTGGTATTTCTAGTGCCATCTTAGGCCATGAAAGCCACTCGATCATTCTGGGCCAATTACCAGGAGACTGAGAGTTCCAGTCCCGTCTTAGCCCATGAAAGCCACTGGGTCATTTTGGGCCAATTACCAGGAGACTGGGAGTTCTAGTGCCGTCTTAGCCCGTGAAAGCCACTGGGTCATTTTGGGTCAATTACCAGGAGCCTGAGAGTTCTAGACTTTTCTTACCCATGAAAGCCACATGGGTGACTTTGGGCCAATTACCAGGAGACTGGGAGTTCTACACCTGTCTTAGCCCATAAAAGCCACTGGGTCATTTTGGGCCAATTACCAGGAGACTAGGAATTCTAGTCCCATCTTAGCCCATGAAAGCCACTGGGTCATTTTGGGCCAATTACCAGGAGACTGAGAGTTCTAGACCCGTCTTAGCCCATGAATGCCACTGGGTCATTTTGGGCCAATTACCACGAGACTGGGATTTCTAGTGCCGTCTTAGGCCAGGAAAGCCACTGGGTTATTTTGTGCCAATTACCAGGAGACTGGTATTTCTAGTGCCATCTTAGGCCATGAAAGCCACTCGATCATTTTGGGCCAATTACCAGGAGACTGAGAGTTCCAGTCCCGTCTTAGCCCATGAAAGCCACTGGGTCATTTTGGGCCAATTACCAGGAGACTGGAAGTTCTAGTCCCGTCTTAGCCCGTGAAAGCCACTGGGTCATTTTGGGTCAATTACCAGGAGCCTGAGAGTTCTAGACTTTTCTTACCCATGAAAGCCACATGGGTGACTTTGGGCCAATTACCAGGAGACTGAGAGTTCCAGTCCCGTCTTAGCCCATAAAAGCCACTGGGTCATTTTGGGCCAATTGCCAGGAGACTAGGAATTCTAGTCCCATCTTAGCCCATGAAAGCCACTGGGTCATTTTGGGCCAATTACCAGGAAACTGAGAGTTCTAGACCCGTCTTAGCCCAGAAAGCCACTGGGTCATTTTGGGCCAATTACCAGGAGCCTGAGAGTTCTAGTCCCATCTTAGCCCATTAAAGCCACTGGGTCATTTGGGGCCAATTACCAGGAGACTGAGAGTTCCAGTCCCGTCTTCACCCATGAAAGCCACCTGGGTGACTTGTGCCAATTACCAAGAGATTGGGAGTTCTAGATCCATCTTAGCCCAGGAAAGCCACTGGGACATTTTGGGCCAATTACCAGGAGACTGAGAGTTCTAGACCTTTCTTTCCCATGAAAGCCACTGGGTCATTTTGGGCCAATTACCAGGAGACTGGGAGTTCTAGACCCGTCTTTACCCATAAAAGCTACGGGGTCATTTTGGGCCAATTACCAGGGTACTGGGAGTTGTGGACCTTTCTTACCCCATGGAAGCCACCTGGGTGAATTTGGGCCAATTACCAGGAGACTGGGAGTTCTACACCTGTCTTAGCCCATGAAAGCCACTGGGTCATTTTGGGCCAATTACCAGGAGACTGGGATTTCTAGTGCCGTCTTAGGCCATGAAAGCCACTGGGTCATTTTGGGCCAATTACCAGGAGCCTGAGAGTTCTAGACTTTTCTTACCCATGAAAGCCACATGGGTGACTTTCGGCCAATTACCAGGAGACTGGGAGTTCTACACCTGTCTTAGCCCATAAAAGCCCCTGGGTCATTTTGGGCCAATTACCAGGAGACTAGGAATTCTAGTCCCATCTTAGCCCATGAAAGCCAATGGGTCATTTTGGGCCAATTACCAGGAGACTGAGAGTTCCAGTCCCGTCTTAACCCATGAAATCCACTGGGACATTTTGGGCCAATTACCAGGAGACTGGGATTTCTACTGCCATCTTAGGCCATGAAAGCCACTGGGTCATTTTGGGCCAATTACCAGGAGACTGAGAGTTCTAGTCCCATCTTATGCCTTGAACGCCGCTCGGTCATTTTGGGCCAATTTTCAGGAGACTGAGATTTCTAGTCCTGTCTTAGCCCATGAAAGCCGCTGGGTGATTCTGGGCCAATTATCAGGAGACTGAGATTTCTAGTCCGTCCTAGCCCATGAAAGCCACTGGGTCATTTTGGGGCAATTACCAGGAGACTGGGAGTTCTAGTGCCGTCTTAGCCCATGAAAGCAACCTGGGTGACTTTGGGCCAATCAGCAGGAGACTGAGAGTTTTAGACCTGCAAACTTCATGAAAGCCACCTGGGTGACTTTGGGCCAATTACCAAGAGACTCGGAATTCTAGTCCCGTCTTAGCCCAGGAAAGCCACCTGGGTGCCTTTGGGCCAATTACCAGGAGACTGAGAGTTGTATACCCGTCTTAACCTATAAAAGCCACTGGGTCATTTTGGACAAATTACCAGGAGACTGGGAGTTCTAGACCTGTCTTACCCCATGAAAACCACCTGGGGCCTTTGAGCCAATTACCGGGAGACTGAGAGTTCTAGACATTTCTTACCCCATGAAAGCCACCTGGATGACTTTGGGCAAATTACGAGGAGACTGGGAGTTCTACACCTGTCTTAGCCCATAAAAGCCACTGGGTCATTTTGGGCCAATTACCAGGAGACTGGGAATTCAGTCCCGTCTTAGCCCATGAAAGCCATTGGGTCATTTTGGGCCAATTACCAGGAGACTGAGAGTTCTAGTAGCATCTTAGCCGAAGAAAGCCTCCAGGGTCATTTTGGGCCAATTACCACGAGACTGGGATTTCTAGTGCCGTCTTAGGCCATGAAAGCCACTGGGTTATTTTTTGCCAATTACCAGGAGACTGGTATTTCTAGTGCCGTCTTAGGCCATGAAAGCCACTCGATCATTTTGGGCCAATTACCAGGAGACTGAGAGTTCCAGTCCCGTCTTAGCCCATGAAAGCCACTGGGTCATTTTGGGCCAATTACCAGGAGACTGGGAGTTCTAGTGCCGTCTTAGCCCGTGAAAGCCACTGGGTCATTTTGGGTCAATTACCAGGAGACTGGGAGTTCTAGTCGCGTCTTTGCCCATGAAAGCCACTTGGACATTTTGGGCCAATTTCCAGGAGACTGAGAATTATAGACCTGTCTTACCCATGAAAGCCACTGGGTCATTTTGGGCCAATTACCAGGAGACTGGTATTTCTAGTGCCGTCTTAGCCCATGAAAGCCACTGGGTCATTTTGGTCCAATTACCAGGAGACTAGCAGTTCTAGTGCCGTCTTAGCCCATGAAAGCCACTGGGTCATTTTGGGTCAATTACCAGGAGTCTGAGAGTTCTAGACTTTTCTTACCCATGAAAGCCGCATGGGTGACTTTGGGCCAATTACCAGGAGACTGGGAGTTCTACACCTGTCTTAGCCCATAAAAGCCACTGGGTCATTTTGGGCCAATTACCAGGAGACTAGGAATTCTAGTCCCATCTTAGCCCATGAAAGCCACAGGGTCATTTTGGGCCAATTACCAAGAAACTGGGAGTTCTATTCCTGTCTTAGCCGATGAAAGCCACTGGGTCATTTTGCGCCAATTACCAGGAGATTGAGAGTTCTAGTCCCGTCTTAGCCCATTAAAGCCACTGGGTCATTTTGGGCCAATTACCAGGAGACTGAGAGTCCTAGACCTGTCTTACCCATGAAAACCACTGGGTCATTTTGGGCCAATTACCAGGAGACTGGGAGTTCTAGAACCGTCTTTACCCATAAAAGCCACGGGGTCATTTTGGGCCAATTACCAGGAGACTGGGATTTCTAGTGCCGGCTTAGGCCATGAAAGCCACTGGGTCATTTTGGGCCAATTACCAGGAGACTGAGAGTTCTAGTCCCATCTGATGCCATGAACACCGCTCGGTCATTTTGGGCCAATTTTCAAGAGACTGAGATTTCCAGTCCGCCCTAGCCCATGAAAGCCACTGGGTCATTTTGGGACAATTACCAGGAGACTGGGAGTTCTAGTCCCATTTTAGCCCATGAAAGCCACCTTGGTGACTTTAGGCCAATCAGCAGGAGACTGAGAGTTTTAGACCTGGCATACCTCATGAAAGCCACCTGGGTGACTTTGGGCCAATTACCAAGAGACTCGGAATTCTAGTCCCGTCTTAGCCCAGGAAAGCCACCTGGGTGCCTTTGGGCCAATTACCAGGAGACTGAGAGTTGTA
This sequence comes from Hydrophis major, assembly GCA_033807585.1. NCBI lineage: Eukaryota > Metazoa > Chordata > Lepidosauria > Squamata > Elapidae > Hydrophis > Hydrophis major. Next base: position 1,794,752 of record CM066343.1, on the reverse strand, counting down.
TTCCCGTCTTAACCTATAAAAGCCACTGGGTCATTTTGGACAAATTACCAGGAGACTGGGAATTCTAGACCTGTCTTACCCCATGAAAGCCACCTGGGGCCTTTGAGCCAATTACCGGGAGACTGAGAGTTCTAGACATTTCTTACCCCATGAAAGCCACCTGGATGACTTTGGGCAAATTACCAGGAGACTGGGAGTTCTACACCTGTCTTAGCCCATAAAAGCCACTGGGTCATTTTGGGCCAATTACCAGGAGACTGGGAATTCAGTCCCGTATTAGCCCATGAAAGCCACTGGGTCATTTTGGGCCAATTACCAGGAGACTGAGAGTTCTAGTATCATCTTAGCCGAAGAAAGCCACCAGGGTCATTTTGGGCCAATTACCAGGAGACTGGGATGTCTAGTGCAGTCTTAGGCCATGAAAGCCACTGAGTCATTTTGTGCCAATTTCCAGGAGACTGGTATTTCTACTGCCGTCTTAGGCCATGAAAGCCACTGGATCATTTTGGGCCAATTACCAGGAGACTGAGAGTTCCAGTCCCGTCTTAGCCCATGAAAGCCACTGGGTCATTTTGGGCCAATTACCAGGAGCCTGAGAGTTCTAGACTTTTCTTACCCATGAAAGCCACATGGGTGACTTTGGGCCAATTACCAGGAGACTGGGAGTTCTACACCTGTCTTAGCCCATAAAAGCCACCGGGTCATTTTGGGCCAATTACCAGGAGACTGGGATTTCTACTGCCGTCTTAGGCCATGAAAGCCACTGGGTCATTTTGGGGCAATTACCAGGAGACTGGGAGTTCTAGTGCCGTCTTAGCCCATGAAAGCAACCTGGGTGACTTTGGGCCAATCAGCAGGAGACTGAGAGTTTTAGACCTGCAAACCTCATGAAAGCCACCTGGGTGACTTTGGGCCAATTACCAAGAGACTCGGAATTCTAGTCCCGTCTTAGCCCAGGAAAGCCACCTGGGTGCCTTTGGGCCAATTACCAGGAGACTGAGAGTTGTATACCCGTCTTAACCTATAAAAGCCACTGGGTCATTTTGGACAAATTACCAGGAGACTGGGAGTTCTAGACCTGTCTTACCCCATGAAAGCCATCTGGGGGACTTTGAGCCAATTACCAGGAGACTGAGAGTTCTAGACATTTCTTACCCCATGAAAGCCACCTGGATGACTTTGGGCAAATTACCAGGAGACTGGGAGTTCTACACCTGTCTTAGCCCATAAAAGCCACTGGGTCATTTTGGGCCAATTACCAGGAGACTGAGAATTCTAGTAGCATCTTAGCCGAAGAAAGCCTCCAGGGTCATTTTGGGCCAATTACCACGAGACTGGGATTTCTAGTGCCGTCTTAGGCCATGAAAGCCACTGGGTTATTTTGTGCCAATTACCAGGAGACTGGTATTTCTAGTGCCATCTTAGGCCATGAAAGCCACTCGATCATTTTGGGCCAATTACCAGGAGACTGAGAGTTCCAGTCCCGTCTTAGCCCATGAAAGCCACTGGGTCATTTTGGGCCAATTACCAGGAGACTGGGAGTTCTAGTGCCGTCTTAGCCCGTGAAAGCCACTGGGTCATTTTGGGTCAATTACCAGGAGCCTGAGAGTTCTAGACTTTTCTTACCCATGAAAGCCACATGGGTGACTTTGGGCCAATTACCAGGAGACTGGGAGTTCTACACCTGTCTTAGCCCATAAAAGCCACTGGGTCATTTTGGGCCAATTACCAGGAGACTAGGAATTCTAGTCCCATCTTAGCCCATGAAAGCCACTGGGTCATTTTGGGCCAATTACCAGGAGACTGAGAGTTCTAGACCCGTCTTAGCCCATGAATGCCACTGGGTCATTTTGGGCCAATTACCAGGAGACTGAGAGTTCTAGTCCCATCTTAGCCCATTAAAGCCACTGGGTCATTTGGGGCCAATTACCAGGAGACTGAGAGTTCCAGTCCCGTCTTAACCCATGAAAGCCACCTGGGTGACTTGTGCCAATTACCAAGAGATTGGGAGTTCTAGATCCATCTTAGCCCAGGAAAGCCACTGGGACATTTTGGGCCAATTACCAGGAGACTGAGAGTTCTAGACCTGTCTTTCCCATGAAAGCCACTGGGTCATTTTGGGCCAATTACCAGGAGACTGGGAGTTCTAGACCCGTCTTTACCCATAAAAGCTACGGGGTCATTTTGGGCCAATTACCAGGGTACTGGGAGTTGTGGACCTTTCTTACCCCATGGAAGCCACCTGGGTGAATTTAGGCCAATTACCAGGAGACTGGGAGTTCTACACCTGTCTTAGCCCATGAAAGCCACTGGGTCATTTTGGGCCAATTACCAGGAGACTGGGATTTCTAGTGCCGTCTTAGGCCATGAAAGCCACTGGGTCATTTTGGGCCAATTACCAGGAGCCTGAGAGTTCTAGACTTTTCTTACCCATGAAAGCCACATGGGTGACTTTCGGCCAATTACCAGGAGACTGGGAGTTCTACACCTGTCTTAGCCCATAAAAGCCCCTGGGTCATTTTGGGCCAATTACCAGGAGACTAGGAATTCTAGTCCCATCTTAGCCCATGAAAGCCAATGGGTCATTTTGGGCCAATTACCAGGAGACTGAGAGTTCCAGTCCCGTCTTAACCCATGAAATCCACTGGGTCATTTTGGGCCAATTACCAGGAGACTGAGAGTTCTAGTCCCATCTTATGCCATGAACGCCGCTCGGTCATTTTGGGCCAATTTTCAGGAGACTGAGATTTCTAGTCCTGTCTTAGCCCATGAAAGCCGCTGGGTGATTCTGGGCCAATTATCAGGAGACTGAGATTTCTAGTCCGTCCTAGCCCATGAAAGCCACTGGGTCATTTTGGGGCAATTACCAGGAGACTGGGAGTTCTAGTGCCGTCTTAGCCCATGAAAGCAACCTGGGTGACTTTGGGCCAATCAGCAGGAGACTGAGAGTTTTAGACCTGCAAACCTCATGAAAGCCACCTGGGTGACTTTGGGCCAATTACCAAGAGACTCGGAATTCTAGTCCCGTCTTAGCCCAGGAAAGCCACCTGGGTGCCTTTGGGCCAATTACCAGGAGACTGAGAGTTGTATACCCGTCTTAACCTATAAAAGCCACTGGGTCATTTTGGACAAATTACCAGGAGACTGGGAGTTCTAGACCTGTCTTACCCCATGAAAGCCATCTGAGGGACTTTGAGCCAATTACCAGGAGACTGAGAGTTCTAGACATTTCTTACCCCATGAAAGCCACCTGGATGACTTTGGGCAAATTACGAGGAGACTGGGAGTTCTACACCTGTCTTAGCCCATAAAAGCCACTGGGTCATTTTGGGCCAATTACCAGGAGACTGGGAATTCAGTCCCGTCTTAGCCCATGAAAGCCATTGGGTCATTTTGGGCCAATTACCAGGAGAATGAGAGTTCTAGTAGCATCTTAGCCGAAGAAAGCCTCCAGGGTCATTTTGGGCCAATTACCACGAGACTGGGATTTCTAGTGCCGTCTTAGGCCATGAAAGCCACTGGGTTATTTTTTGCCAATTACCAGGAGACTGGTATTTCTAGTGCCGTCTTAGGCCATGAAAGCCACTCGATCATTTTGGGCCAATTACCAGGAGACTGAGAGTTCCAGTCCCGTCTTAGCCCATGAAAGCCACTGGGTCATTTTGGGCCAATTACCAGGAGACTGGGAGTTCTAGTGCCGTCTTAGCCCGTGAAAGCCACTGGGTCATTTTGGGTCAATTACCAGGAGACTGCGAGTTCTAGTCGCGTCTTTGCCCATGAAAGCCACTGGGACATTTTGGGCCAATTTCCAGGAGACTGAGAATTATAGACCTGTCTTACCCATGAAAGCCACTGGTTCATTTTGAGCCAATTACCAGGAGACTGGGAGTTCTAGAACCGTCTTTACCCATAAAAGCCACAGGGTCATTTTGGGCCAATTACCAGGGGACTGGGAGTTGTGGACCTTTCTTACCCCATGGAAGCCACCTGGGTGAATTTGGGCCAATTACCAGGAGACTGAGAGTTCTAGTCCCATCTTATGCCATGAACGCCGCTCGGTCATTTTGGGCCAATTTTCAGGAGACTGAGATTTCTAGTCCGCCCTAGCCCATGAAAGCCAATGGGTCATTTTGGGACAATTACCAGAAGACTGGGAGTTCTAGTCCCATCTTAGCCCATGAAAGCCACCTGGGTGACTTTGGGCCAATCAGCAGGAGACTGAGAATTTTAGACCTGCATGCCTCATGAAAGCCACCTGGGTGACTTTGGGCCAATTACCAAGAGATTCGGAATTCTAGTCCCGTCTTAGCCCAGGAAATCCACCTGGGTGCCTTTGGGCCAATTACCAGGAGATTGAGAGTTGTATACCCGTCTTAACCTATAAAAGCTACTGGGTCATTTTGGACAAATTACCAGGAGACTGGGAGTTTTAGACCTGTCTTACCCCATGAAAGCCACCTGGGGCCTTTGAGCCAATTACCAGGAGACTGAGAGTTCTAGACTTTTCTTACCCATGAAAGCCACATGGGTGACTTTGGGCCAATTACCAGGAGACTGGGAGTTCTACACCTGTCTTAGCCCATAAAAGCCACTGGGTCATTTTGGGCCAATTACCAGGAGACTAGGAATTCTAGTCCCATCTTAGCCCATGAAAGCCACTGGGTCATTTTGGGCCAATTACCAGGAGACTGAGAGTTCTAGACCCGTCTTAGCCCATGAAAGCCACTGGGTCATTTTGGGCCAATTACCAGGAGACTGAGAGTTCTAGTCCCATCTTAGCCCATTAAAGCCACTGGGTCATTTGGGGCCAATTACCAGGAGACTGAGAGTTCCAGTCCCGTCTTAACCCATGAAAGCCACCTCGGTGACTTGTGCCAATTACCAAGAGATTGGGAGTTCTAGATCCATCTTAGCCCATGAAAGCCACTGGGACATTTTGGGCCTATTACCAGGAGACTGAGAGTTCTAGACCTGTCTTTCCCATGAAAGCCACTGGGTCATTTTGGGACAATTACCAGGAGACTGGGAGTTCTAGAACCGTCTTTACCCATAAAAGCCACGGGGTCATTTTGGGCCAATTACCAGGGTACTGGGAGTTGTGGACCTTGCTTATCCCATGGAAGCCACCTGGGTGAATTTGGGCCAATTACCAGGAGACTGGGAGTTCTACACCTGTCTTAGCCCATGAAAGCCACTGGGTCATTTTGGGCCAATTACCAGGAGCCTGAGAGTTCTAGACTTTTCTTACCCATGAAAGCCACATGGGTGACTTTTGGCCAATTACCAGGAGACTGGGATTTCTACACCTGTCTTAGCCCATAAAAGCCATTGGGTCATTTTGGGCCAATTACCAGGAGACTAGGAATTCTAGTCCCATCTTAGCCCATGAAAGCCACTGGGTCATTTTGGGCCAATTACCAGGAGACTGAGAGTTCCAGTCCCGTCTTAACCCATGAAAGCCACTGGGTCATTTTGGGCCAATTACCAGGAGACTGGGATTTCTACTGCCATATTAGGCCATGAAAGCCACTGGGTCATTTTGGGCCAATTACCAGGAGACTGAGAGTTCTAGTCCCATCTTATGCCATGAACGCCGCTCGGTCATTTTGGGCCAATTTTCAGGAGACTGAGATTTCTAGTACTGTCTTAGCCCATGAAAGCCGCTGGTTGATTCTGGGCCAATTATCAGGAGACTGAGATTTCTAGTCCGTCCTAGCCAATGAAAGCCACTGGGTCATTTTGGGGCAATTACCAGGAGACTGGGAGTTCTAGTGCCGTTTTAGCCCATGAAAGCAACCTGGGTGACTTTGGGCCAATCAGCAGGAGACTGAGAGTTTTAGACCTGCAAACCTCATGAAAGCCACCTGGGTGACTTTGGGCCAATTACCAAGAGACTCGGAATTCTAGTCCCGTCTTAGCCCAGGAAAGCCACCTGGGTGCCTTTGGGCCAATTACCAGGAGACTGAGAGTTGTATACCCGTCTTAACCTATAAAAGCCACTGGGTCATTTTGGACAAATTACCAGGAGACTGGGAGTTCTAGACCTGTCTTACCCCATGAAAGCCATCTGAGGGACTTTGAGCCAATTACCAGGAGACTGACAGTTCTAGACATTTCTTACCCCATGAAAACCACCTGGATGACTTTGGGCAAATTACGAGGAGACTGGGAGTTCTACACCTGTCTTAGCCCATAAAAGCCACTGGGTCATTTTGGGCCAATTACCAGGAGACTGGGAATTCAGTCCCGTCTTAGCCCATGAAAGCCATTGGGTCATTTTGGGTCAATTACCAGGAGACTGAGAGTTCTAGTAGCATCTTAGCCGAAGAAAGCCTCCAGGGTCATTTTGGGCCAATTACCACGAGACTGGGATTTTTAGTGCCGTCTTAGGCCATGAAAGCCACTGGGTTATTTTTTGCCAATTACCAGGAGACTGGTATTTCTAGTGCCGTCTTAGGCAATGAAAGCCACTCGATCATTTTGGGCCAATTACCAGGAGACTGAGAGTTCCAGTCCCGTCTTAGCCCATGAAAGCCACTGGGTCATTTTGGGCCAATTACCAGGAGACTGGGAGTTCTAGTGCCGTCTTAGCCCGTGAAAGCCACTCGATCATTTTGGGTCAATTACCAGGAGACTGGGAGTTCTAGTCCCGTCTTTGCCCATGAAAGCCACTGGGACATTTTGGGCCAATTACCAGGAGACTGAGAGTTCTAGACCTGTCTTACCCATGAAAGCCACTGGGTCATTTTGAGCCAATTACCAGGAGACTGGGAGTTCTAGAACCGTCTTTACCCATAAAAGCCACGGGGTCATTTTGGGCCAATTACCAGGGGACTGGGAGTTGTGGACCTTTCTTACCCCATGGAAGCCACCTGGGTGAATTTGGGCCAATTACCAGGAGACTGAGAGTTCTAGTCCCATCTTATGCCATGAACGCCGCTCGGTCATTTTGGGCCAATTTTCAGGAGACTGAGATTTCTAGTCCGCCCTAGCCCATGAAAGCCAATGGGTCATTTTGGGACAATTACCAGAAGACTGGGAGTTCTAGTCCCATCTTAGCCCATGAAAGCCACCTGGGTGACTTTGGGCCAATCAGCAGGAGACTGAGAGTTTTAGACCTGCATGCCTCATGAAAGCCACCTGGGTGACTTTGGGCCAATTACCAAGAGATTCGGAATTCTAGTCCCGTCTTAGCCCAGGAAATCCACCTGGGTGCCTTTGGGCCAATTACCAGGAGATTGAGAGTTGTATACCCGTCTTAACCTGTAAAAGCTACTGGGTCATTTTGGACAAATTACCAGGAGACTGGGAGTTTTAGACCTGTCTTACCCCATGAAAGCCACCTGGGGCCTTTGAGCCATTTACCAGGAGACTGAGAGTTCTAGACTTTTCTTACCCATGAAAGCCACATGGGTGACTTTGGGCCAATTACCAGGAGACTGGGAGTTCTACATCTGTCTTAGCCCATAAAAGCCACTGGGTCATTTTGGGCCAATTACCAGGAGATTAAGAATTCTAGTCCCATCTTAGCCCATGAAAGCCACTGGGTCATTTTGGGCCAATTACCAGGAGACTGAGAGTTCTAGTCCCACCTTAACCCATTAAAGCCACTGGGTCATTTGGGGCCAATTACCAGGAGACTGAGAGTTCCAGTCCTGTCTTAACCCATGAAAGCCACCTCGGTGACTTGGGCCAATTACCAAGAGATTGGGAGTTCTAGACCCGTCTTAGCCCATGAAAGCCACTGGGACATTTTGGGCCAATTACCAGGAGACTGAGAGTTCTACACCTGTCTTTCCCATGAAAGCCACTGGGTCATTTTGCTCCAATTACCAGGAGACTGGGAGTTCTAGAACCGTCTTTACCCATAAAAGCCACGGCGTCATTTTGGGCCAATTACCAGAGGACTGGGAGTTGTGGACCTTTCTTACCCCATGGAAGCCACCTGGGTGAATTTGGGCCAATTACCAGGAAACTGGGAGTTCTACACCTGTCTTAGCCCATGAAAGCCACTGGGTCATTTTGGGCCAATTACCAGGAGACTGGGATTTCTATTGCCGTCTTAGGTCATGAAAGACACTGGGTCATTTTGGGCCAATTACCAGGAGACTGAGAGTTCCAGTCCCGTCTAAGCCCATGAAAGTCACTGGATCATTTTGGGCCAATTACCAGGAGACTGGGAGTTCTAGTGCCGTCTTAGCCCATGAAAGCCACTGGGTCATTTTGGGTCAATTACCAGGAGCCTGAGAGTTCTAGACTTTTCTTACCCATGAAAGCCGCATGGGTGACTTTGGGCCAATTACCAGGAGACTGGGAGTTCTACACCTCCTGTCTTAGCCCATAAAAGCCACTGGGTCATTTTGGGCCAATTACCAGGAGACTAGGAATTCTAGTCCCATCTTAGCCCCTGAAAGCCACAGGGTCATTTTCGGCCAATTACCAAGAAACTGGGAGTTCTATTCCTGTCTTAGCCGATGAAAGCCACTGGGTCATTTTGGGCCAATTACCAGGAGACTGAGAGTTCCAGTCCCGTCTTAGCCCATTAAAGCCCCTGGGACATTTTGGGCCAATTAGGAGGAGACTGAGAGTTCTAGACCTGTCTTACCCATGAAAGCCACCGGGTCATTTTGGGCCAATTACCAGGAGACTGGGAGTTCTAGAACCGTCTTTACCCATAAAAGCCACGGGGTCATATTGGGCCAATTACCAGGGGACTGGGAGTTGTGGACCTTTCTTACCCCATGGAAGCCACCTGGGTGAATTTGGGCCCATTACCAGGAGACTGGGATTTCTAGTGCCGTCTTAGGCCATGAAAGCCATTGGGTCATTTTGTGCCAATTTCCAGGAGACTGAGAGTTCTAGTCCCATCATATGCCATGAACGCCGCTCGGTCATTTTGGGCCAATTTTCAGGAGACTGAGATTTCTAGTCCGCCCTAGCCCATGAAAGCCACTGGGTCATTTTGGGGCAATTACCAGGAGACTGGGAGTTCTAGTCCCATCTTAGCCCATGAAAGCCACCTGGCTGACTTTGGGCCAATCAGCAGGAGACTGAGAGTTTTAGACCTGCATACCTCATGAAAGCCACCTGGGTGACTTTGGGCCAATTACCAAGAGATTCAGAATTCTAGTCCCGTCTTAGCCCAGGAAATCCACCTGGGTGCCTTTGGGCCAATTACCAGGAGACTGAGAGTTGTATACCCGTCTTAACCTATAAAAGCCATTGGGTCATTTTGGACAAATTACCAGGAGACTGGGAGTTCTAGACCTGTCTTACCCCATGAAAGCCACCTGGGGTCTTTGAGCCAATTACCAGGAGACTGAGAGTTCTAGACTTTTCTTACCCATGAAAGCCACATGGGTGACTTTGGGCCAATTACCAGGAGACTGGGAGTTCTACACCTGTCTTAGCCCATAAAAGCCACTGGGTCATTTTGGGCCAATTACCAGGAGACTAGGAATTCTAGTCCCATCATAGCCCATGAAAGCCACTGGGTCATTTTGGGCCAATTACCAGGAGACTGGGATTTCTAGTGCCGTCTCAGGCCATGAAAGCCACTGGGTCATTTTGGGCCAATTACCAGGAGACTGGTATTTCTAGTGCCGTCTTAGCACATGAAAGCCACTGGATCATTTTGGGCCAATTACCAGGAGACTGGCAGTTCTAGTGCCGTCGTAGCTTATGAAAGCCACTGGATAATTTTGGGTCAATTACCAGGTGCCTGAGAGTTCTAGACTTTTCTTACCCATGAAAGCCGCATGGGTGACTTTGGGCCAATTACCAGGAGACTGGGAGTTCTAGAACCGTCTTTACCCATAAAAGCCACGGGGTCATTTCGGGCCAATTACCAGGGGACTGGGAGTTGTGGACCTTTCTTACCTCATGGAGGCCACCTGGGTGAATTTGGGCCAATTACCAGGAGACTGGGATTTCTAGTGCCGTCTTAGGGCATGAAAGCCACTGGGTCATTTTGGGCTAATTACCAGGAGACTGAGAGTTCTAGACCCGTCGTAGCCCACGAAAGCCACTGGGTCATTTTGGGCCAATTACCAGGAGACTGGGAATTCAGTCCCGTCTTAGCCCATGAAAGCCACTGGGTCATTTTGGGCCAATTACCAAGAGACTGAGAGTTCTAGTAGCATCTTAGCCGAAGAAAGCCACCAGGGTCATTTTGGGCCAATTACCAGGAGACTGGGATTTCTAGTGCCGTCTCAGGCCATGAAAGCCACTGGGTCATTTTGGGCCAATTACCAGGAGACTGGTATTTCTAGTGCCGTCTTAGCCCATGAAAGCCACTGGGTCATTTTGGGCCAATTACCAGGAGCCTGGCAGTTCTAGTGCCATCTTAGCCCATGAAAGCCACTGGGTCATTTTGGGTCAATTACCAGGAGTCTGAGAGTTCCAGACTTTTCTTACCCATGAAAGCCGCATGGGTGACTTTGGGCCAATTACCAGGAGACTGGGAGTTCTACACCTGTCTTAGGCCATAAAAGCCACTGGGTCATTTTGGGCCAATTACCAGGAGACTGGGAGTTCTAATGCCGTCTTAGCCCATGAAAGCCACTGGGTCATTTTGGGTCAATTACCATGAGCCTGAGAGTTCTGGACTTTTCTTACCCATGAAAGCCACATGGGTGACTTTGGGCCAATTACCAGGAGACTGGGAGTTCTACACCTGTCTTAGCCCATAAAAACCACTGGGTCATTTTGGGCCAATTTCCAGTTGACTGGGAGTTCTAGTGCCGTCTTAGCCCATGAAAGCCACTGGGTCATTTTGGGTCAATTACCAGGAGCCTGAGAGTTCTAGTCCCGTCTTAGCCCATGAAAGCCACTGGGTCATTTTGGACCAATTACCAGGAGACTGAGAGTTCTACTCCAATCTTAGCCCATGAAAGCCACCAGGGTCATTTTGGGCCAATTACCAGGAGACTGGGATTTCTAGTGCCGTCTTAGGCCATGAAAGCCACTGGGTCATTTTGGGCCAATTACCAGGAGACTGGGATTTCTAGTGCCTTCTTAGGCCATAAAAGCCACTGGGTCATTTTGGGCCAATTACCAGGAGACTGAGAGTTCCAGTCCCGTCTTAGCCCATGAAAGCCACTGGGTCATTTTGGGCCAATTACCAGGAGACTGGGAGTTCTAGTGCCGTCTTAGCCCATGAAAGCCACTGGGTCATTTTGGGTCAATTACCAGGAGCCTGAGAGTTCTAGTCCCGTCTTAGCCAATGAAAGCCACTGGGTCATTTTGGGCCAATTACCAGGAGACTGAGAGTTCTAGTAGCATCTTAGCCGTAGAAAGCCACCAGGGTCATTTTGTGCCAATTACCAGGAGACTGGTATTTCTAGTGCTGTCTTAGGCCATGAAAGCCACTGGGTCATTTTGGGCCAATTACCAAGAGACTGGTATTTCTAGTGCCGTCTTAGGCCATGAAAGCCACTGGTTCATTTTGGGCCAATTACCAGGAGACTGAGAGTTCCAGTCCCGTCTTAGCCCATGAAAGCCACTGTGTCATTTTTGGGCCAATTACCAGGAGACTGGGAGTTCTAATGCCTTCTTAGCCCATGAAAGCCACTGGGTCATTTTGGGTCAATTACCAGGAGCCTGAGAGTTCTGGATTTTCTTACCCATGAAAGCCACATGGGTGACTTTGGACCAATTACCAGGAGACTGGGAGTTCTACACCTGTCTTAGCCCATAACAACCACTGGGTCATTTTGGGCCAATTACCAGGAGACTAGGAATTCTAGTCCCATCTTAGCCCATTAAAGCCACTGGGTCATTTTGGGCCAATTACCAAGAAACTGGGAGTTCTGGACCTATCTTACCCCATGAAGGCCACCTGGATGACTTTGGGCCAATTACCAGGAGACTGGGAGTTCTAGTCCCCTCTTAGCCCAGGAAAGCCACCTGGGTGACTTTGGGCCAATTACCAGGAGACTGAGAGTTGTAGACCCGTCTTAACCTATAAAAGCCACTGGGTCATTTTGGACAAATCACCAGGAGACCGGGAGTTCTAGACCTGTCTTACCCCATGAAAGCCACCTGGGGGACTTTGAGCCAATTACCAGGAGACTGGGAGTTCTAGACATTTCTTACCCCATGAAAGCCACCTGGATGACTTTGGGCCAATTACCAGGAGACTGGGAGTTCTACACCTGTCTTAGCCCATAAAAGCCACTGGGTCATTTTGGGCCAATTACCAGGAGACTTGGAATTCAGTCCCTTCTTAGCCCATGAAAGCCACTGGGTCATTTTGGGCCAATTACCAAGAGCCTGAGAGTTCCAGTAGCATCTTAGCCGAAGAAAGCCACCAGGGTCATTTTGGGCCAATTACCAGGAGACTGGGATTTCTAGTGCCGTCTCAGGCCATGAAAGCCACTGGGTCATTTTGGGCCAATTACCAGGAGACTGGTATTTCTAGTGCCGTCTTAGGCCATAAAAGCCACTGGGTCATTTTGGGACAATTACCAGGAGACTGAGAGTTCCAGTCCCGTCTTAGCCCATGAAAGCCACTGGGTCATTTTGGGCCAATTACCAGAAGACTGGCAGTTCTAGTGCCGTCTTAGCTTATGAAAGCCACTGGATCATTTTGGGTCAATTACCAGGTGCCTGAGAGTTCTAGACTTTTCTTACCCATGAAAGCCGCAAGGGTGACTTTGGGCCAATTACCAGGAGACTGGGAGTTCTAGAACCGTCTTTACCCATAAAAGCCATGGGGTCATTTTGGGCCAATTACCAGGAGACTGGGAGTTGTGGACCTTTCTTACCTCATGGAGGCCACCTGGGTGAATTTGGGCCAATTACCAGGAAACTGGGAGTTCTACACCTGTCTTAGCCCATGAAAGCCACTGGGTCATATTGGGCCAATTACCAGGAGACTGGGATTTCTAGTGCCATCTTAGGCCATGAAAGCCACTGGGTCATTTTGGGCCAATTACCAGGAGACTGAGAGTTCTAGACCCGTCGTAGCCCACGAAAGCCACTGGGTCATTTTGGGCCAATTACCAGGAGACTGGGAATTCAGTCCCGTCTTAGCCCATGAAAGCCACTGGGTCATTTTGGGCCAATTACCAAGAGACTGAGAGTTCTAGTAGCATCTTAGCCGAAGAAAGCCACCAGGGTCATTTTGGGCCAATTACCAGGAGACTGGGATTTCTAGTGCCGTCTCAGGCCATGAAAGCCAATGGGTCATTTTGGGCCAATTACCAGGAGACTGGTATTTCTAGTGCCGTCTTAGCCCATGAAAGCCACTGGGTCATTTTGGGCCAATTACCAGGACACTGGGAGTTCTAGTCCCCTCTTTACCCATGAAAGCCGCTGGGTCATTTTGGGCCAATTACCAGGAGACTGAGAGTTCCAGTCCCGTCTTAGCCCATGAAAGCCAATGGGTCATTTTGGGCCAATTACCAGGAGACTGGGATTTCTAGTGTCGTCGTAGGCCATGAAAGCCACTGGGTCATTTTGGGCCAATTACCAGGAGACTGAGTGTTCTAGTCCCATCTTATGCCATGAACACCACTCGGTCATTTTGGGCCAATTTTCAAGAGACTGAGATTTCTAGTCCGCCCTAGCCCATGAAAGCCACTGGGTCATTTTGGGACAATTACCAGGAGATTGGGAGTTCTAGTCCCATCTTAGCCCATGAAAGCCACCTGGGTGACTTTGGGCCAATCAGCAGGAGACTGAGAGTTTTAGACCTGGCATACCTCATGAAAGCCACCTGGGTGCCTTGGGGCCAATTACCAGGAGACTGAGAGTTGTATACCCGTCTTAACCTATAAAAGCCACTGGGTCATTTTGGGCCAATTACCAGGAGACTGAGAGTTGTATACCCGTCTTAACCTATAAAAGCCACTGGGTCATTTTGGGCCAATTACCAGGAGACTGGGAATTCAGTCCCGTCTTAGCCCATGAAAGCCACTGGGTCATTTTGGGCCAATTACCAGGAGACTGAGAGTTCTAGTAGCATCTTAGCCGAAGAAAGCCACCAGGGTCATTTTGGGCCAATTACCAGGAGACTGGGATTTCTAGTGCCGTCTTAACCCATGAAAGCCACTGGATCATTTTTGGCCAATTACCAGGAGACTGAGAGTTCCAGTCCCGTCTTAGCCCATGAAAGCCACTTGGTCATTTTGGGCCAATTACCAGGAGACTGGGAGTTCTAGTGCCGTCTTAGCCCATGAAAGCCACTGGGTCATTTTGGGCCAATTACCAGGAGACTGAGAATTCTAGTCCCGTCTTAACCCATGAAAGCCACATGGGTGACTTTGGGCCAATTACCAGGAGACTGGGAGTCCTACACCTGTCTTAGCCCATAAAAGCCACTGGGTCATTTTGGGCCAATTACCAGGAGACTGAGAATTCTAGTCCCGTCTTAACCCATGAAAGCCACCTGGGTGACTTGGGCCAATTACCAAGAGATTGGGAGTTCTAGACCCGTCTTAGCCCATGAAAGCCACTGGGACATTTTGGGCCAATTACCAGGAGACAGAGTTCTAGACCTGTCTTACCGATGAAAGCCACTGGGTCATTTTGGGCCAATTACCAGGAGACTGGAAGTTCTAGAACCATCTTTACCCATAAAAGCCACTGGGTCATTTTGGGCCAATTACCAGGGGACTGGGAGTTGTGGACCTTTCTTACCCCATGGAAGCCACCTGGGTGAATTTGGGCCAATTACCAGGAGAAGGGGAGTTCTAGTCCCGTATTAGCCCATGAAAGCCACTGGGTCATTTTGGGCCAATTACCAGGAGACTGGGATTTCTAGTGCCGTCTTAGGCCATGAAAGCCACTGTGTCATTTTGGGCCAATTACCAGGAGACTGAGAGTTCCAGTCCCATCTTAGCCCATTAAAGCCACTGGGTCATTTTGGGCCAATTACCAAGAAAGTGGGAGTTCTATTCCTGTCTTAGCCGATGAAAGCCACTGGGTCATTTTGGGCCAATTACCAGGAGACTGAGAGTTCTAGTCCCGTCTTAGCCCATTAAAGCCACTGGGTCATTTTGGGCCAATTACCAGGAGACTGGCAGTTCTAGTGCCGTCCTAGCTTATGAAAGCCACTGGATCATTCTGGGTCAATTACCAGGTGCCTGACAGTTCTAGACTTTTCTTACCCATGAAAGCCGCATGGGTGACTTTGGGCCAATTACCAGGAGACTGGGAGTTCTAGAACCGTCTTTACCCATAAAAGCCACGGGGTCATTTTGGGCCAATTACCAGGGGACTGGGAGTTGTGGACCTTTCTTACCTCATGGAGGCACCTGGGTGAATTTGGGCCAATTACCAGGAGACTGAGAATTCTAGTCCCGTCTTAACCCATGAAAGCCACCTGGGTGACTTGGGCCAATTACCAAGAGATTGGGAGTTCTACACCTGTCTTAGCCCATGAAAGCCACTGGGTCATATTGGGCCAATTACCCGGAGAATGGGAGTTCTAGTCCCGGATTAGCCCATGAAAGCCACTGGGTCATTTTGGGCCAATTACCAGGAGACTGGGATTTCTAGTGCCGTCTTAGCCCATGAAAGCCACTGGGTCATTTTGGGCCAATTACCAGGAGACTGGCAGTTCTAGTGCCGTCTTAGCCCATGAAAGCCACTGGGTCATTTTGGGCCAATTACCAGGAGTCTGAGAGTTCTAGACTTTTCTTACCCATGAAAGCCGCATGGGTGACTTTGGGCCAATTACCAGGAGACTGGGAGTTCTATTCCTGTCTTAGCCGATGAAAACCACTGGGTCATTTTGGGCCAATTTCCAGGAGACTGAGAGTTCTAGTCCCGTCTTAGCCCATTAAAGCCACTGGGTCATTTGGGGCCAATTACCAGGAGACTGAGAGTTCTAGTCCCGTCTTAACCCATGAAAGCAACCTGGGTGACTTAGGCCAATTACCAAGAGATTGGGAGTTCTAGACCCATCTTAGCCCATGAAAGCCACTGGGACATTTTGGGCCAATTACCAGGAGACTGAGAGTTCTAGAACCGTCTTTACCCATAAAAGCCATGGGGTCATTTTGGGCCAATTACCAGGGGACTGGGAGTTGTGGACCTTTCTTACCCCATGGAAGCCACCTGGGTGAATTTGGGCCAATTACCAGGAGAATTGGAGTTCTACACCTGTCTTAGCCCATGAAAGCCACTGGGTCATATTGGGCCAATTACCCGGAGAATGGGAGTTCTAGTCCCGTATTAGCCCATGAAAGCCACTGGGTCATTTTGGGCCAATTACCAGGAGACTGGGATTTCTCGTGCCGTCTTAGGCCATGAAAGCCACTGGGTCATTTTGGGCCAATTACCAGGAGACTGAGAGTTCCAGTCCCGTCTTAGCCCATAAAAGCCACTGGGTCATTTTGGGCCAATTACCAGGAGACTGGGAATTCAGTCCCGTCTTAGCCCATGAAAGCCACTGGGTCATTTTGGGCCAATTACCAGGAGACTGAGAGTTCTAGTAGCATCTTAGCCAAAGAAAGCCATCAGGGTCATTTTGGGCCAATTACCAGGAGACTGGGATTTCTAGTGCCGTCTTAGCCCATGAAAGCCACTGGATCATTTTGGGCCAATTACCAGGAGACTGGGAGTTCTAGTGCCGTCTTAGCCCATGAAAGCCACTGGGTCATTTTGGGTCAATTACCAGGAGCCTGAGAGTTCTAGACTTTTCTTACCCATGAAAGCCACATGGGTGACTTTGGGCCAATTACCAGGAGACTGGGAGTCCTACACCTGTCTTAGCCCATAAAAGCCACTGGGTCATTTTGGGCCAATTACCAGGAGACTAGGAATTCTAGTCCCATCTTAGCCCATGAAAGCCACTGGGTCATTTTGGGCCAATTACCAGGAGACTGAGAATTCTAGTCCCGTCTTAACCCATGAAAGCCACCTGGGTGACTTGGGCCAATTACCAAGAGATTGGGAGTTCTAGACCCGTCTTAGCCCATGAAAGCCACTGGGACATTTTGGGCCAATTACCAGGAGACAGAGTTCTAGAACTGTCTTACCCATGAAAGCCACTGGGTCATTTTGGGCCAATTACCAGGAGACTGGAAGTTCTAGAACCGTATTTACCCATAAAAGCCACTGGGTCATTTTGGGCCAATTACCAGGGGACTGGGAGTTGTGGACCTTTCTTTCCCCATGGAAGCCACCTGGGTGAATTTGGGCCAATTACCAGGAGAATGGGAGTTCTAGTCTCGTATTAGCCCATGAAAGCCACTGGGTCATTTTGGGCCAATTACCAGGAGACTGGGATTTCTAGTGCCGTCTTAGGCCATGAAAGCCACTGTGTCATTTTGGGCCAATCAGCAGGAGACTGAGAGTTTTAGACCTGGCATACCTCATGAAAGCCACCTGGGTCTTTTTCAGTCTCCAGTTGTTCATCTTGAAACTCAATTAATGAACCCTCTTTCTCTGCTTCCTCTCTTCTTCCTCCGAAAAATTCTGCATGAAAAAGTTCTGCTTTCTCAATTGAGTCAATTCTATGTCTCTGCTCTTGCCACGTAAACATTAATCCTTCTGGAATCAGCCATCTATAATTCACTTCGTTTTCCAATAGTATTTTGGTCAGAAATCGATATTCTCTTCTCATCTCTCTCACTCTTCTAGGTATTTGTTTTAAAACCACAACCTCTTTATCCTTGTATTTCAGTATTTTCTCTCTTGCTACTTGCAATATTTGCGTTTTAATGGATTTTTTGGTAAATCTAATATGGACTTCCCTGGGTAATTTATTTCTCATCGCATATCTTGTATAGACTCGGTATATCTCATCTATTCCATCCATTATCTTTTCCTCTGTAATTTCCAAAGCCTCTGCCAAAATTTCTATCATTACTGCTGCCAAATTTTCTCCTTTTTCCTCCTCTATATTTTGAAATCTGAGGTAAAATTCTGACCTTTCCATCTCCCACCTCAACATCCCACCTTTTTCTTGTTCAACCACTGTTAATCTGCTGTCAATATTTCCAATCTTCTTCTCTCTTTGTTTTCCTTCTTCCTCAATTTTTTGGAATCTCTCCTCATACTTCACCATCATTTGTTTAATATTTTCAACTTTTTCATCAGTCTTCTCTATTCTTTGTTCAATATTTTCTGTTCTTTGTTCAATATTTCCTGTTCTTTGTTCAATGATATCTGATTTTGTCTTGAGTTCTTGGATTCCTTGCATAATCATCTGTAACTGTAAAGTTATTTTTTCTTGTTCCTTATCTTGCTTCAACATTGTCTGAATTAAACGTTGTCCTCCAGCTGGTGGGGAAGCAGAGGTAGAAGCAGAAATGCCAGATGGTATTGGTTTCTTGCTCATTTCAATATTTCCAAAACTTCAAGTTCTTCTTAACTTTTAATCCAACTGGTAGAGCAGCCAATTATAATCCAAAATGGAGAACTCCAATAGTAAAAAACACGAGACCAAAGAAGAAACAAAAAAAAAAGGAAGAAGAAAGATCTTCAGGTTCTTCTAGACCCTAATCCAATTACGAGATAGTCCACCATAAAAAAGGAAAAAATAGAAAGGAAAAAACAAACAAATCCAAAAATAATAATATTGATTAAGAGCAAAGAAAAAGGAAAAAGCAAAAAGAGAAAAAAGAAAAACAAAAAACAAAAAGTTCCTTCAGATTCTTCACACCTTAATCCAATTAAAAAATCTCAATAATCCAAAAAAAAAAAAATTCAACCACAACAACAAAATAGTCCAAAAAGATAAATATGAAAAGCAAAAAAGTCCCAATAGAAAAGAAAAGAAAAATAAAGAAGAAAAGAGAAAAACTCTGAGGCTTTCCCTTTAAAGTAAAAGGCAAAAATAAAAATATTACTAAAATTAAGATTTAGAAAAAGGCTGGCGAATGGGGTATATATAAGAAGACACACTGCACTTTGTTATTTATCCAAGGCTCTTGTTATGACTCTCTTCTCCAGCAGCTTCAAAGCCAAACCTCAAGTGTTGATAACAGTCCAGGAAAGCACCTGCAATAATATTTTACTGTGCTCTCCCTCTATCTTATCAGGTTAAAAAGTCCTTGAGATGAGGTCTTTTTGCAATTCTCTCCAATTCAAATAAAGATACTTTCAAGCCTCTAGTTGGCAGTGTTACAAAGTTTCTTAATGCTCTTTCTCCCCCCCCGCCAGAGAAAAGGAATAATATATGCAGAAACAAAAGGAAAAAATAGCCAAAGGGAGCCTCTATCCTAAAAAAAGTTAAAAAAATCAAAGGAAGCATAAAACTATATATAAAAGAAAATTCAATCCGGTTATCTACAAAGTCACAGTAAAATCTTTCCCAAAAAGTATAAAGAAAAGAAAAAAAAAAAACCAAGCCTCAATTTGACATCACTTTAAAAAACGCCGCTCAAAACAATTTCAGTCAAAAAAAAAATCTCACAGCTTTCTTCTTTATATCGAATGAACTTTCCAACCTTAGCGAATTTACAGCACAAAAGAGTTTTTCTCACCCAGCCGACACACTTCACTTCAATCACTTTCCTTCCGGAGCTGTCCCGACTTCAGCAGCTATGGAGGCTGCCTCTCCGCCGCCAGCAAAAGGGCTTCTTCCGGATCTAACCAGAGACTGAAAAAGAGAAAGGAGCAATAGGGGGACAGATTGATAACAAAGAACAGCGTGAAGTGAGATCCACGAGAGCTGTTAGACCTAAATATAAAGCATAATCATGGAGGAAAAAAAACTGATTACAATGAATATAAACGGACTTAATTCAGCAGTTAAAAGAAGGAAAACTTTTCATAAACTAGAGAAATTAAAATTTGATATAATTTGTTTACAAGAAGTTCACATTAAAAAACAACATGAACAATTGTTATTACAACCAAAATTAGGGAAAATATTTACCTCTTTGACTCAATGTAAGAAAAGGGGTGTGGTTCTATACATTAAAGAGGCTATTCCAGCAAAATTGATTTACTCGGATGAAGATGGAAGAGTATTAATGGTAGAAATAATGGACAATAATATAAAAATACTCTTGATTGCAATTTATGCTCCGAATGATAAACAAGAAGAATTTTATAAAAAGCTGCACATGAAAATAATTGGACTGGACTATGTTAATATAATTATGATGGGAGATTTTAATGGAATTGTGGACAATAAACTGGACTATATAGCAACAACAATAAAGCAAAATAGAAAGGCTCTCCCAAGGTCCTTTTTTAAAATGACAGATGAATTAACTTTAAAAGATATTTGGAGAGAAAGAAACGCTAAAGCTAAACAATATACTTTTTATTCAAATAGACATTTATCATGGTCCAGATTAGATATGATTTGGATCTCAACAGAACTAATATCTAATATTAAAGAAACAAGCATTGAAACAAGTACCTGGGCAGATCATAGCCCAATGACAATTAAATGGAAGGGACAAAAAAAAAGATCGAGATGGACATTAAATAATACTATTTTAAAGGAGAAAGATTTTACACAATGGATGGAGAAGGAATTGGCTTTTTTCTTCAGAGAAAATAAAAAAGAAGATACTTCAACGCAAAATGTGTGGGACACTATGAAGGCATACGCTAGAGGTTTGATAATAGATTATACAAGAAAAAAGAATATTAGGAAAAGGCAAGCTTCTAAGGCCTTGGAAAATGAGTATAAAACTCTTGAAAAAGAATTACAGAAAATGCCACAGAAAAAGGATATTAAATTGAAGCTGGATGTAATTAAACATAAAATGGAATTAATAGAGAAAGAAGAACTGGCACAGAAAATTAGAAACTCTAAACAGAATTATTTTGAAGATGCAAATAAACCAGGTAGATGGCTAGCATATAAATTGAGAAAAGAGAAGGAATCAAGAAAAATATTGAAGTTAATAGATGAACAAGGCCAAGTTTGTTATGGGAATAAGGAGAAAAAAGAAATTATTCGAGATTTTTATGGGCAACTATATAAACAAGAGAATATTGATGAAGAAAAAGTCAAACAGTATTTACAGGAAGCTAATTTACCAAAGATACCTAAAGAGACTGAAGAAATGCTAGAAAGCAATATAACAATGATGGAACTAAATGAAGCATTCAAGAGACAAAATAATGGGAAAGCTCCGGGCCCAGATGGGCTTCCAGTAGAATTTTATAAAACATTTCAAGAATTATTGAGCATCCCATTGTTAGAAGTTATGAATGAAGTTATGTTAAAAAAGATGATACCTAAAACATGGTCAGAGGCTTATATTACACTTATACCAAAGGAAGAGACTGACCCATCGCAAATTAAGAATTATAGACCTATTTCTTTATTGAATGCAGACTATAAAATCTTTGCTTCAATCTTAGCAGAAAGACTTAAAAAATATTTAAATAATTTTATTCACTCAGATCAAAATGGATTTCTGCCAAAGAGACAAATTAGAGACAATATGAGAGTAATTTTGGACACTTTGGAATATTATGAGGCTCATCCTGAAAAGCAAATGGCTTTGATATTCCTAGATGCTCAAAAAGCATTTGACAATGTGAATTGGAGATTTATGTTATTATTATTGGAGCAGATGGGTTTTGCTAAAAAATTTATTCAAGCAATAGAAGCTATATATAATAAACAGACAGCAAGGGTAATGATGGAGGGGGAACTTACAGATTTTATTAATATAAGGAAAGGCACAAGACAAGGATGTCCCCTATCTCCTTTACTATTTGTGTTGACCTTGGAAGTGTTGAATAGAAATATTAGGGATGATAAAAGCATAAAAGGAATGAAAATTAAGAAGGAAGAATTTAAGCTACAAGCTTTTGCTGATGATTTAGCTTTTATTTTGGAAGATCCGATTGAAATAGCTCCAAAGTTACTGGAAAGGATAGAGTCATATGGAGAGGTGGCTGGTTTGAAAATAAATAAAGATAAAACAAAGATTTTGACAAAGAATATGTTACTGAGACAGAGAGAAGAATTGGCAGATCTTTTGAAAATTCAAGTTACAAATAAGGTTAAGTATTTGGGGATATATTTGACAACAAGATGTAGCACATTAAAGGAGAATAATTATATTAAACTTAAACAACAGATAACTACAGATTTGAAGAAATGGGAAAACTTGCAATTGTCATTAATAGGGAGAATTTCAACAATTAAGATGAATATTTTACCTAGAATTTTATTTTTGTTTCAAACAATACCAATTAGGCTTGGAAAAGACTATTTTGAAGATTTAAATAAAATAATGTTGAAGTTTATATGGCAAGGTAAAAAAGCGAGAATAAAGCTAAAGCTTTTGCAAGATGCTAGAATTAGAGGAGGTTTTGGTCTGCCTAATTGGGAATTGTATTATCAAGCTGCAAGTTTGATGTGGGTCAAAGAATGGATAACATTAAGGAAACATAGGTTGTTGACATTAGAAGGACATGACTTGCTGTTGGGTTGGCATGCTTTTTTATGGTATAAGGGAACTAAAACACAGGGTTATTTTAGAAGACATTATGTACGGGAGTCTTTGTGGTTAAATTGGGAGAAGATAAAAAGACAATGTTATTTGAAAATTCCAGTCTGGTTATCTACCATTGAAGCATTTTCCTATCCTACAATTTACAAGAAGGAACAAACAGTTAGATATGGGGAACTTTTGGATGAAAAGGGTGAACTTAAATCGATCCAAAACTTAGAAGAACAAGGTATAAGGATGAATTGGCTTTCATATGCACAAATACACTCAAGGTATGATGAAGATTCTAAAACGGAGGGATTTTATGATAAACAGACTGATTTAGATAAGATCTTGATGGGTACTGATGAGAAGGTGATTAAAAAATTATATGGTTATTTACTGGGAATGAAATTAGAGGAAGAATAAGTCAAAGAAACTATGATTGTTTGGGGGAAGAATTTTGGATATGGGATTGATTTAGAGAAATGGCAGAAATTGTGGTTTCAAAATTATAAAATGACAATGTCAACAGCATATAAAGAAAACTTGTATAAGATGTTTTACAGGTGGCACTTTCCTCCGACAAGAATAGCAAGAATGTTTAAGAACAAATCTGAAAAATGCTGGAAATGTCATCAGATACCCGGCTCGTATTACCATACGTGGTGGACTTGTGAGGATGCTAGAAAATATTGGACTATCATTCGCATGTGGTTGGAAAAAATGACAAAGAAACATATAGATTTGAAACCAGAGATCTTCTTATTGGGAATTTTACCTGATATATATAGTAAAGATTTGAAATACCTGATTGTAAATGTATTAACAGCAGCCAGGATTGTATTTGCTAAAAATTGGAAGAATGAGAAAATACCATTACAGGAAGAAATTATTAAGAAAATATTGGAATGTGCTGAGATGAGCAGATTGACATTTGAAATTAGAGAGCAAGAGGATAAACAATTTTACGAAATTTGGGATCTTTTTTATAAATGGTTAGATGATAAAACACGATAATAGAATATTCAGAATGCTAGATAGTAAGGAATATCTTTATTTTGCTATTATTTTGCTATTTGCTATTATATTTATAAAGGATTTCTTAGGATTGATTTGATATGATCAGATGATTTGTTATAGAGTAAACTGGTTTAAAGTATTGTTAGATCATTAAGCATGAATGATTAAAAATATAGTCAAAATCTTCTTTTTTTAGTGATATTAGGATATATAAGTTTGGACTGACAATATGAGTTGTTATGTAACATAATTGTAATTGAGACTACAGAATGAATGCACAAAAATGATGAACCAACTGACACACCGGATGTATATATAAGAGTTGATGTTATTATGTTTTGTTTGTCTTGTTTGTTTGTAGAAAATTAATAAAAACTTTTTTTTTTAAAAAAAGAAAGCCACCTGGGTGACTTTGGGCCAATTACCAAGAGACTAGGAATTCTAGTCCCGTCTTAGCCCAGGAAAGCCACCTGGGTGACTTTGGGCCAATTACCAAGAGACTAGGAATTCTAGTCCCGTCTTAGCCCAGGAAAGCCACCTGGGTGCCTTTGGGCCAATTACCAGGAGACTGAGAGTTGTATACCCGTCTTAACCTATAAAAGCCACTGGGTCATTTTGGACAAATTACCAGGAGACTGGGAGTTCTAGACCTGTCTTACCCCATGAAAGCCACCTGGGGCCTTTGAGCCAATTACCAGGAGACTGAGAGTTCTAGACATTTCTTACCCCATGAAAGCCACATGGATGACTTTGGGCAAATTACCCGGAGACTGGGAGTTCTACACCTGTCTTAGCCCATAAAAGCCACTGGGTCATTTTGGGCCAATTACCAGGAGATTGGGAATTCAGTCCCGTATTAGCCCATGAAAGCCACTGGATCATTTTGGGCCAATTACCAGGAGATTGAGAGTTCCAGTCCCGTCTTAGCCCATGAAAGCCACCAGGGTCATTTTGGGCCAATTACCAGGAGACTAGGAATTCTAGTCCCATCTTAGCCCATGAAAGCCACTGGGTCATCTTGGGCCAATTACCAGGACACTGAGAGTTCTAGTCCCGTCTTAGCCCATGAAAGCCACTGGGTCATTTTGGGCCAATTACCAGGAGACTGAGAGTTCTAGTCCCGTCTTAGCCCATTAAAGCCACTGGGTCATTTGGGGCCAATTACCAGGAGAATGAGAGTTCTAGTCCCGTCTTAACCCATGAAAGCCACCTGGGTGACTTGGGCCAATTACCAAGAGATTGGGAGTTCTAGACCCCTCTTAGCCCATGAAAGCCACTGGGACATTTTGGGCCAATTACCAGTTGACTGGGAGTTCTAGAACCGTCTTTACCCAAAAAAGCCATTGGGTCATTTTGGGCCAATTACCAGAGGACTGGGAGTTGTGGACCTTTCTTACCCCATGGAAGCCACCTGGGTGAATTTGGGCCAATTACCAGGAGACTGAGAGTTCTAGACCCGTCTTAGCCCATGAAAGCCACTGGGTCATTTTGGGCCAATTACCAGGAGACTGAGAGTTCCAGTCCCGTCTTAGCCCATGAAAGCCACTGGGTCATTTTGTGCCAATTACCAGGAGACTGGTATTTGTAGTGTCGTCTTAGACCATGAAAGCCACTGGGTCATTTTGGGCCAATTACCAGGAGACTGAGAGTTCCAGTCCTGTCTTAGCCCATGAAAGCCACTGGGTCATTTTGGGCCAATTACCAGGAGACTGAGAGTTCTAGTAGCATCTTAGCCGAAGAAAGCCATCAGGGTCATTTTGGGCCAATTACCAGGAGACTGGGATTTCTAGTGCCGTCTTAGGCCATGAAAGCCACTGGGTCATTTTGTGCCAATTACCAGGAGACTGGGATTTCTAGTACCGTCTTAGCCGATGAAAGCCTGCAGGGTCATTTTTGGCCAATTACCAGGAGACTGAGAGTTCTACTCCAATCTTAGCCCATGAAAGCCACTGAGTCATTTTGGGCCAATTACCAGTAGACTGAGAGTTCTAGTACTATCTTAGCCGATGAAAGCCTCCAGGGTCATTTTTGGCCAATTACCAGGAGACTGAGAGTTCTACTCCAATCTTAGCCCATGAAAGCCACTGGGTCATTTTGGGCCAATTACCAGAAGACTGAGAGTTCTAGTCCCGTCTTAGCCCATGAAAGCTGCTGGGTCATTTTGCGCCAATTACCAGGAGACTGAGAGTTCTAGTCCGCCCTAGCCCATGAAAGCCACTGGGTCATTTTGGGACAATTACCAGGAGACTGGGAGTTCTAGTCCCATCTTAACCCATGAAAGCCACCTGGGTGACTTTGGGCCAATCAGCAGGAGACTGAGAGTTTTAGACCTGGCATACCTCATGAAAACCACCTGGGTGACTTTGGGCCAATTACCAAGAGACTCGGAATTCTAGTCCCGTCTTAGCCCAGGAAAGCCACCTGGGTGCCTTTGGGCCAATTACCAGGAGACTGAGAGTTGTATACCCGTCTTAACCTATAAAAGCCACTTGGTCATTTTGGACAAATTACCAGGAGACTGGGAGTTCTAGACCTGTCTTACCCCATGAAAGCCACCTGGGGCCTTTGAGCCAATTACCAGGAGACTGAGAGTTCTAGACATTTCTTACCCCATTAAAGCCAACTGGATGACTTTGGGCAAATTATCAGGAGACTGGGAGTTCTACACCTGTCTTAGCCCATAAAAACCACTGGGTCATTTTGGGCCAATTACCAGGAGACTGGGAATTCAGTCCCATCTTAGCCCATGAAAGCCACTGGGTCATTTTGGGCCAATTACCAGGAGACTGAGAGTTCTAGTATCATCCTAGCCGAAGAAAGCCACCAGTGTCATTTTGGGCCAATTACCAGGAGACTGGGATGTCTAGTGCAGTCTTAGGCCATGAAAGCCACTGGGTCATTTTGTGCCAATTACCAGGAGACTGGGATTTCTAGTGCCGTCTTAGCCCATGAAAGCCACTGGGTCATTTTGGGCCAATTACCAGGAGACTGGCAGTTCTAGTGCCATCTTAGCCCATGAAAGCCACTGGGTCATTTTGGGTCAATTACCAGGAGTCTGAGAGTTCTAGACTTTTCTTACCCATGAAAGCCGCATGGGTGACTTTGGGCCAATTACCAGGAGACTGGGAGTTCTACACCTGTCTTAGGCCATAAAAGCCACTGGGTCATTTTGGGCCAATTACCAGGAGACTGGGAGTTCTAATGCCGTCTTAGCCCATGAAAGCCACTGGGTCATTTTGGGTCAATTACCAGAAGCCTGAGAGTTCTGGACTTTTCTTACCCATGAAAGCCACATGGGTGACTTTGAGCCAATTACCAGGAGACTGGGAGTTCTACACCAGTCTTAGCCCATAAAAGCCACTGGGTCATTTTGGGCCAATTACCAGTTGACTGGGAGTTCTAGTACCGTCTTAGCCCATGAAAGCCACTGGGTCATTTTGGGTCAATTACCAGGAGCCTGAGAGTTCTAGTCCCGTCTTAGCCCATGAAAGCCACTGGGTCATTTTGGGCCAATTACCAGGAGACTGAGAGTTCTACTCCAATCTTAGCCCATGAAAGCCATCAGGGTCATTTTGGGCCAATTACCAGGAGACTGGGATTTCTAGTGCTGTCTTAGGCCATGAAAGGCACTGGGTCATTTTGGGCCAATTACCAGGAGACTGGGATTTCTACTGCCGTCTTAGGCCATAAAAGCCACTGGGTCATTTTGGGACAATTACCAGGAGACTGAGAGTTCCAGTCCCGTCTTAGCCCATGAAAGCCACTGGGTCATTTTGGGCCAATTACCAGGAGACTGGGAGTTCTAGTGCCGTCTTAGCCCATGAAAGCCACTGGGTCATTTTGGGTCAATTACCAGGAGCCTGAGAGTTCTAGTAGCATCTTAGCCGAAGAAAGCCATCAGGGTCATTTTGGGCCAATTACCAGGAGACTGGGATTTCTAGTGCCGTCTTAGGCCATGAAAGCCACTGGGTCATTTTGTGCCAATTACCAGGAGACTGGGATTTCTAGTACCGTCTTAGCCGATGAAAGCCTGCAGGGTCATTTTTGGCCAATTACCAGGAGACTGAGAGTTCTACTCCAATCTTAGCCCATGAAAGCCACTGCGTCATTTTGGGCCAATTACCAGTAGACTGAGAGTTCTAGTACTATCTTAGCGATGAAAGCCTCCAGGGTCATTTTTGGCCAATTACCAGGAGACTGAGAGTTCTACTCCAATCTTAGCCCATGAAAGCCACTGGGTCATTTTGGGCCAATTACCAGAAGACTGAGAGTTCTAGTCCCGTCTTAGCCCATGAAAGTTGCTGGGTCATTTTGCGCCAATTACCAGGAGACAGAGTTCTAGTCCACCCTAGCCCATGAAAGCCACTGGGTCATTTTGGGACAATTACCAGGAGACTGGGAGTTCTAGTCCCATCTTAGCCCATGAAAGCCACCTGGGTGACTTTGGGCCAATCAGCAGGAGACTGAGACTTTTAGACCTGGCATACCTCATGAAAGCCACCTGGGTGACTTTGGGCCAATTACCAAGAGACTCGGAATTCTAGTCCCGTCTTAGCCGAGGAAAGCCACTGGGTGCCTTGGGGCCAATTACCAGGAGACTGAGAGTTGTATACCCGTTTTAACCTATAAAAGCCACTGGGTCATTTTAGGACAATTACCAGGAGACTGGGAGTTCTAGTCCCATCTTAACCCATGAAAGCCACCTGGGTGACTTTGGGCCAATCAGCAGGAGACTGAGAGTTTTAGACCTGGCATACCTCATGAAAACCACCTGGGTGACTTTGGGCCAATTACCAAGAGACTCGGAATTCTAGTCCCGTCTTAGCCCAGGAAAGCCACCTGGGTGCCTTTGGGCCAATTACCAGGAGACTGAGAGTTGTATACCCGTCTTAACCTATAAAAGCCACTTGGTCATTTTGGACAAATTACCAGGAGACTGGGAGTTCTAGACCTGTCTTACCCCATGAAAGCCACCTGGGGCCTTTGAGCCAATTACCAGGAGACTGAGAGTTCTAGACATTTCTTACCCCATTAAAGCCAACTGGATGACTTTGGGCAAATTATCAGGAGACTGGGAGTTCTACACCTGTCTTAGCCCATAAAAGCCACTGGGTCATTTTGGGACAATTACCAGGAGACTGAGAGTTCTAGTATCATCCTAGCCGAAGAAAGCCACCAGGATCATTTTGGGCCAATTACCAGGAGACTGGGACGTCTAGTGCAGTCTTAGGCCATGAAAGCCACTGGGTCATTCTGTGCCAATTACCAGGAGACTGGGATTTCTAGTGCCGTCTTAGCCCATGAAAGCCACTGGGTCATTTTGGGCCAATTACCAGGAGACTGGCAGTTCTAGTGCCATCTTAGCCCATGAAAGCCACTGGGTCATTTTGGGTCAATTACCAGGAGTCCGAGAGTTCTAGACTTTTCTTACCCATGAAAGACGCATGGGTGACTTTGGGCCAATTACCAGGAGACTGGGAGTTCTACACCTGTCTTAGGCCATAAAAGCCACTGGGTCATTTTGGGCCAATTACCAGGAGACTGGGAGTTCTAATGCCGTCTTAGCCCATGAAAGCCACTGGGTCATTTTGGACAAATTACCAGGAGACTGGGAGTTCTAGCAATGTCTTACCCCATGAAAGCCACCTGGCGCCTTTGAGCCAATTACCAGGAGACTGAGAGTTCTAGACATTTCTTACCCCATGAAAGCCACCTGGATGACTTTGGGCAAATTACCCGGAGACTGGGAGTTCTACACCTGTCTTAGCCCATAAAAGCCACTGGGTCATTTTGGGCCAATTACCAGGAGATTGGGAATTCAGTCCCGTATTAGCCCATGAAAGCCACTGGATCATTTTGGGCCAATTACCAGGAGAATGGGAGTTCTAGTCCCGTATTAGCCCATGAAAGCCACTGGGTCATTTTGGGCCAATTACCAGGAGGCTAGGAATTCTAGTCCCATCTTAGCCCATGAAAGCCACTGGGTCATTTTGGGCCTATTACCAGGAGACTGAGAATTCTAGTCCCGTCTTAACCCAAGAAAGCCACCTGGGTGACTTGGGCCAATTACCAAGAGATTGGGAGTTCTAGACCCGTCTTAGCCCATGAAAGCCACTGGGACAATTTGGGCCAATTATCAGGAGACAGAGTTCTAGACCTGTCTTACCCATGAAAGCCACTGGGTCATTTTGGGCCAATTCTCAGGAGATTGGAAGTTCTAGAACCGTCTTTACCCATAAAAGCCACTGGGTCATTTTGGGCCAATTACCAGGGGACTGGGAGTTGTGGACCTTTCTTACCCCATGGAAGCCACCTGGGTGAATTTGGGCCAATTACCAGGAGAATGGGAGTTCTAGTCCCGTATTAGCCCATGAAAGCCACTGGGTCATTTTGGGCCAATTACCAGGAGACTGGGATTTCTAGTGCCGTCTTAGGCCATGAAAGCCACTGTGTCATTTTGGGCCAATTACCAGGAGACTGAGAGTTCCAGTCCCGTCTTAGCCCATGAAAGCCAATGGGTCATTTTGGGCCAATTACCAGGAGACTGGGATTTCTAGTGCCGTCGTAGGCCATGAAAGCCACTGGGTCATTTTGGGCCAATTACCAGGAGACTGAGAGTTCTAGTCCCGTCTTAGCCCATTAAAGCCACTGGGTCATTTGGGGCCAATTACCAGGAGACTGAGAGTTCTAGTCCCGTCTTAACCCATGAAAGCCACCTGGGTGACTTGGGCCAATTACCAAGAGATTGGGAGTTCTAGACCCCTCTTAGCCCATGAAAGCCACTGGGTCATTTTGGACCAATTACCAGGAGACTGAGAGTTCCAGTCCTGTCTTAGCCCATGAAAGCCACTGGGTCATTTTGGGCCAATTACCAGGAGACTGGGAGTTCTAGTCCCATCTTAACCCATGAAAGCCACCTGGGTGACTTTGGGCCAATCAGCAGGAGACTGAGAGTTTTAGACCTGGCATACCTCATGAAAACCACCTGGGTGACTTTGGGCCAATTACCAAGAGACTTGGAATTCTAGTCCCGTCTTAGCCCAGGAAAGCCACCTGGGTGCCTTTGGGCCAATTACCAGGAGACTGAGAGTTGTATACCCGTCTTAACCTATAAAAGCCACTTGGTCATTTTGGACAAATTACCAGGAGACTGGGAGTTCTAGACCTGTCTTACCCCATGAAAGCCACCTGGGGCCTTTGAGCCAATTACCAGGAGACTGAGAGTTCTAGACATTTCTTACCCCATTAAAGCCAACTGGATGACTTTGGGCAAATTATCAGGAGACTGGGAGTTCTACACCTGTCTTAGCCCATAAAAGCCACTGGGTCATTTTGGGCCAATTACCAGGAGACTGGGAATTCAGTCCCGTCTTAGCCCATGAAAGCCACTGGGTCATTTTGGGACAATTACCAGGAGACTGAGAGTTCTAGTATCATCCTAGCCGAAGAAAGCCACCAGGATCATTTTGGGCCAATTACCAGGAGACTGGGATGTCTAGTGCAGTCTTAGGCCATGAAAGCCACTGGGTCATTTTGTGCCAATTACCAGGAGACTGGGATTTCTAGTGCCGTCTTAGCCCATGAAAGCCACTGGGTCATTTTGGGCCAATTACCAGGAGACTGGCAGTTCTAGTGCCATCTTAGCCCATGAAAGCCACTGGGTCATTTTGGGTCAATTACCAGGAGTCCGAGAGTTCTAGACTTTTCTTACCCATGAAAGCCGCATGGGTGACTTTGGGCCAATTACCAGGAGACTGGGAGTTCTACACCTGTCTTAGGCCATAAAAGCCACTGGGTCATATTGGGCCAATTACCAGGAGACTGGGAGTTCTAATGCCGTCTTAGCCCATGAAAGCCACTGGGTCATTTTGGGTCAATTACCAGAAGCCTGAGAGTTCTGGACTTTTCTTACCCATGAAAGCCACATGGGTGTCTTTGAGCCAATTACCAGGAGACTGGGAGTTCTACACCTGTCTTAGCCCATAAAAGCCACTGGGTCATTTTGGGCCAATTACCAGTTGACTGGGAGTTCTAGTGCCGTCTTAGTCCATGAAAGCCACTGGGTCATTTTGGGTCAATTACCAGGAGCCTGAGAGTCCTAGTCCCGTCTTAGCCCATGAAAGCCACTGGGTCATTTTGGGCCAATTACCAGGAGACTGAGAGTTCTACTCCAATCTTAGCCCATGAAAGCCACCAGGGTCATTTTGGGCCAATTACCAGGAGACTGGGATTTCTAGTGCCGTCTTAGGCCATGAAAGCCACTGGGTCATTTTGGGCCAATTACCAGGAGACTGAGAGTTCCAGTCCCGTCTTAGCCCATGAAAGCCACTGGGTCATTTTGGGCCAATTACCAGGAGACTGGGAGTTCTAGTGCCGTCTTAGCCCATGAAAGCCACTGGGTCATTTTGGGTCAATTACCAGGAGCCTGAGAGTTCTAGTAGCATCTTAGCCGAAGAAAGCCATCAGGGTCATTTTGGGCCAATTTCCAGGAGACTGGGATTTCTAGTGCCGTCTTAGGCCATGAAAGCCACTGGGTCATTTTGTGCCAATTACCAGGAGACTGGGATTTCTAGTACCGTCTTAGCCGATGAAAGCCTGCAGGGTCATTTTTGGCCAATTACCAGGAGACTGAGAGTTCTACTCCAATCTTAGCCCATGAAAGCCACTGGGTCATTTTGGGCCAATTACCAGTAGACTGAGAGTTCTCGTACTATCTTAGCCGATGAAAGCCTCCAGGGTCATTTTTGGCCAATTACCAGGAGACTGAGAGTTCTACTCCAATCTTAGCCCATGAAAGCCACTGGGTCATTTTGGGCCAATTACCAGAAGACTGAGAGTTCTAGTCCCGTCTTAGCCCATGAAAGCTGCTGGGTCATTTTGCGCCAATTACCAGGAGACTGAGAGTTCTAGTCCGCCCTAGCCCATGAAAGCCACTGGGTCATTTTGGGACAATTACCAGGAGACTGGGACTTCTAGTCCCATCTTAGCCCATGAAAGCCACCTGGGTGACTTTGGGCCAATCAGCAGGAGACTGAGAGTTTTAGACCTGGCATACCTCATGAAAACCTCCTGGGTGACTTTGGGCCAATTACCAAGAGACTCGGAATTCTAGTCCCGTCTTAGCCCATGAAAGCCACCTGGGTGACTTTGGGCCAATCAGCAGGAGACTGAGAGTTTTAGACCTGGCATACCTCATGAAAACCTCCTGGGTGACTTTGGGCCAATTACCAAGAGACTCGGAATTCTAGTCCCGTCTTAGCCCAGGAAAGCCACCTGGGTGCCTTTGGGCCAATTACCAGGAGACTGAGAGTTGTATACCCGTCTTAACCTATAAAAGCCACTTGGTCATTTTGGACAAATTACCAGGAGACTGGGAGTTCTAGACCTGTCTTACCCCATGAAAGCCACCTGGGGCCTTTGAGCCAATTACCAGGAGACTGAGAGTTCTAGACATTTCTTACCCCATGAAAGCCAACTGGATGACTTTGGGCAAATTATCAGGAGACTGGGAGTTCTACACCTGTCTTAGCCCATAAAAGCCACTGGGTCATTTTGGGCCAATTACCAGGAGACTGGGAATTCAGTCCCATCTTAGCCCATGAAAGCCACTGGGTCATTTTGGGCCAATTACCAGGAGACTGAGAGTTCTAGTATCATCCTAGCCGAAGAAAGCCACCAGGGTCATTTTGGGCCAATTACCAGGAGACTGGGATGTCTAGTGCAGTCTTAGGCCATGAAAGCCACTGGGTCATTTTGTGCCAATTACCAGGAGACTGGGATTTCTAGTGCCGTCTTAGCCCATGAAAGCCACTGGGTCATTTTGGGCCAATTACCAGGAGACTGGCAGTTCTAGTGCCATCTTAGCCCATGAAAGCCACTGGGTCATTTTGGGTCAATTAGCAGGAGTCTGAGAGTTCTAGACTTTTCTTACCCATGAAAGCCGCATGGGTGACTTTGGGCCAATTACCAGGAGACTGGGAGTTCTACACTTGTCTTAGGCCATAAAAGCCACTGGGTCATTTTGGGCCAATTACCAGGAGACTGGGAGATCTAATGCCGTCTTAGCCCATGAAAGCCACTGGGTCATTTTGGGTCAATTACCAGAAGCCTGAGAGTTCTGGACTTTTCTTACCCATGAAAGCCACATGGGTGTCTTTGAGCCAATTACCAGGAGACTGGGAGTTCTACACCTGTCTTAGCCCATAAAAGCCACTGGGTCATTTTGGGCCAATTACCAGTTGACTGGGAGTTCTAGTGCCGTCTTAGCCCATGAAAGCCACTGGGTCATTTTGGGTCAATTACCAGGAGCCTGAGAGTTCTAGTCCCGTCTTAGCCCATGAAAGCCACTGGGTCATTTTGGGCCAATTACCAGGAGACTGAGAGTTCTACTCCAATCTTAGCCCATGAAAGCCACCAGGGTCATTTTGGGCCAATTACCAGGAGACTGGGATTTCTAGTGCCGTCTTAGGCCATGAAAGCCACTGGGTCATTTTGGGCCAATTACCAGGAGACTGAGAGTTCCAGTCCCGTCTTAGCCCATGAAAGCTACTGGGTCATTTTGGGCCAATTACCAGGAGACTGGGAGTTCTAGTGCCGTCTTAGCCCATGAAAGCCACTGGGTCATTTTGGGTCAATTACCAGGAGCCTGAGAGTTCTAGTAGCATCTTAGCCGAAGAAAGCAATCAGGGTCATTTTGGGCCAATTACCAGGAGACTGGGATTTCTAGTGCCGTCTTAGGCCATGAAAGCCACTGGGTCATTTTGTGCCAATTACCAGGAGACTGGGATTTCTAGTACCGTCTTAGCCGATGAAAGCCTGCAGGGTCATTTTTGGCCAATTACCAGGAGACTGAGAGTTCTACTCCAATCTTAGCCCATGAAAGCCACTGGGTCATTTTGGGCCAATTACCAGAAGACTGAGAGTTCTAGTCCCGTCTTAGCCCATGAAAGCTGCTGGGTCATTTTGCGCCAATTACCAGGAGACTGAGAGTTCTAGTCCGCCCTAGCCCATGAAAGCCACTGGGTCATTTTGGGACAATTACCAGGAGACTGGGAGTTCTAGTCCCATCTTAGCCCATGAAAGCCACCTGGGTGACTTTGGGCCAATCAGCAGGAGACTGAGAGTTTTAGACCTGGCATACCTCATGAAAGCCACCTGGGTGACTTTGGGCCAATTACCAAGAGACTAGGAATTCTAGTCCCGTCTTAGCCCAGGAAAGCCACCTGGGTGCCTTTGGGCCAATTACCAGGAGACTGAGAGTTGTATACCCGTCTTAACCTATAAAAGCCACTTGGTCATTTTGGACAGATTACCAGGAGACTGGGAGTTCTAGACCTGTCTTACCCCATGAAAGCCACCTGGGGCCTTTGAGCCAATTACCAGGAGACTGAGAGTTCTAGACATTTCTTACCCCATGAAAGCCAACTGGATGACTTTGGGCAAATTATCAGGAGACTGGGAGTTCTACACCTGTCTTAGCCCATAAAAGCCACTGGGTCATTCTGGGCCAATTACCAGGAGACTGGGAATTCAGTCCCGTCTTATCCCATGAAAGCCACTGGGTCATTTTGGGCCAATTACCAGGAGACTGAGAGTTCTAGTATCATCCTAGCCGAAGAAAGCCACCAGGGTCATTTTGGGCCAATTACCAGGAGACTGGGATGTCTAGTGCAGTCTTAGGCCATGAAAGCCACTGGGTCATTTTGTGCCAATTACCAGGAGACTGAGAGTTCTACTCCAATCTTAGCCCATGAAAGCCACCAGGGTCATTTTGGGCCAATTACCAGGAGACTGGGATTTCTAGTGCCGTCTTAGGCCATGAAAGCCACTGGGTCATTTTGGGCCAATTACCAGGAGACTGGGATTTCTAGTGCCGTCTTAGGCCATAAAAGCCACTGGGTCATTTTGGGCCAATTACCAGGAGACTGAGAGTTCCAGTCCCGTCTTAGCCCATGAAAGCCACTGCGTCATTTTGGGCCAATTACCAGGAGACTGGGATGTCTAGTGCAGTCTTAGGCCATGAAAGCCACTGGGTCATTTTGTGCCAATTACCAGGAGACTGGGATTTCTAGTGCCGTCTTAGCCCATGAAAGCCACTGGGTCATTTTGGGCCAATTACCAGGAGACTGGCAGTTCTAGTGCCATCTTAGCCCATGAAAGCCACTGGGTCATTTTGGGTCAATTAGCAGGAGTCTGAGAGTTCTAGACTTTTCTTACCCATGAAAGCCGCATGGGTGACTTTGGGCCAATTACCAGGAGACTGGGAGTTCTACACTTGTCTTAGGCCATAAAAGCCACTGGGTCATTTTGGGCCAATTACCAGGAGACTGGGAGATCTAATGCCGTCTTAGCCCATGAAAGCCACTGGGTCATTTTGGGTCAATTACCAGAAGCCTGAGAGTTCTGGACTTTTCTTACCCATGAAAGCCACATGGGTGTCTTTGAGCCAATTACCAGGAGACTGGGAGTTCTACACCTGTCTTAGCCCATAAAAGCCACTGGGTCATTTTGGGCCAATTACCAGTTGACTGGGAGTTCTAGTGCCGTCTTAGCCCATGAAAGCCACTGGGTCATTTTGGGTCAATTACCAGGAGCCTGAGAGTTCTAGTCCCGTCTTAGCCCATGAAAGCCACTGGGTCATTTTGGGCCAATTACCAGGAGACTGAGAGTTCTACTCCAATCTTAGCCCATGAAAGCCACCAGGGTCATTTTGGGCCAATTACCAGGAGACTGAGAGTTCCAGTCCCGTCTTAGCCCATGAAAGCTACTGGGTCATTTTGGGCCAATTACCAGGAGACTGGGAGTTCTAGTGCCGTCTTAGCCCATGAAAGCCACTGGGTCATTTTGGGTCAATTACCAGGAGCCTGAGAGTTCTAGTAGCATCTTAGCCGAAGAAAGCAATCAGGGTCATTTTGGGCCAATTACCAGGAGACTGGGATTTCTAGTGCCGTCTTAGGCCATGAAAGCCACTGGGTCATTTTGTGCCAATTACCAGGAGACTGGGATTTCTAGTACCGTCTTAGCCGATGAAAGCCTGCAGGGTCATTTTTGGCCAATTACCAGGAGACTGAGAGTTCTACTCCAATCTTAGCCCATGAAAGCCACTGGGTCATTTTGGGCCAATTACCAGTAGACTGAGAGTTCTAGTACTATCTTAGCCGATGAAAGCCTCCAGGGTCATTTTTGGCCAATTACCAGGAGACTGAGAGTTCTACTCCAATCTTAGCCCATGAAAGCCACTGGGTCATTTTGCGCCAATTACCAGGAGACTGAGAGTTCTAGTCCGCCCTAGCCCATGAAAGCCACTGGGTCATTTTGGGACAATTACCAGGAGACTGGGAGTTCTAGTCCCATCTTAGCCCATGAAAGCCACCTGGGTGACTTTGGGCCAATCAGCAGGAGACTGAGAGTTTTAGACCTGGCATACCTCATGAAAGCCACCTGGGTGACTTTGGGCCAATTACCAAGACACTAGGAATTCTAGTCCCGTCTTAGCCCAGGAAAGCCACCTGGGTGCCTTTGGGCCAATTACCAGGAGACTGAGAGTTGTATACCCGTCTTAACCTATAAAAGCCACTTGGTCATTTTGGACAGATTACCAGGAGACTGGGAGTTCTAGACCTGTCTTACCCCATGAAAGCCACCTGGGGCCTTTGAGCCAATTACCAGGAGACTGAGAGTTCTAGACATTTCTTACCCCATGAAAGCCAACTGGATGACTTTGGGCAAATTATCAGGAGACTGGGAGTTCTACACCTGTCTTAGCCCATAAAAGCCACTGGGTCATTCTGGGCCAATTACCAGGAGACTGGGAATTCAGTCCCGTCTTAGCCCATGAAAGCCACTGGGTCATTTTGGGCCAATTACCAGGAGACTGAGAGTTCTAGTATCATCCTAGCCGAAGAAAGCCACCAGGGTCATTTTGGGCCAATTACCAGGAGACTGGGATGTCTAGTGCAGTCTTAGGCCATGAAAGCCACTGGGTCATTTTGTGCCAATTACCAGGAGACTGAGAGTTCTACTCCAATCTTAGCCCATGAAAGCCACCAGGGTCATTTTGGGCCAATTACCAGGAGACTGGGATTTCTAGTGCCGTCTTAGGCCATGAAAGCCACTGGGTCATTTTGGGCCAATTACCAGGAGACTGGGATTTCTAGTGCCGTCTTAGGCCATAAAAGCCACTGGGTCATTTTGGGCCAATTACCAGGAGACTGAGAGTTCCAGTCCCGTCTTAGCCCATGAAAGCCACTGCGTCATTTTGGGCCAATTACCAGGAGACTGGGAGTTCTAGTGCTGTCTTAGCCCATGAAAGCCACTGGGTCATTTTGGGTCAATTACCAGGAGCCTGAGAATTCTAGTCCCGTCTTAGCCCATGAAAGCCACTGGGTCATTTTGGGCCAATTACCAGGAGACTGAGAGTTCTAGTAGCTTCTTAGCAGAAGAAAGCCACCAGGGTCATTTTGGGCCAATAACCAGGAGACTGGGATTTCTAGTGCCGTCTTAGGCCATGAAAGCCACTGGGTCATTTTGTGCCAATTACCAGGAGACTGGTATTTCTAGTGCCGTCTTAGGCCATGAAAGCCACTGGGTCATTTTGGGCCAATTACCAGGAGACTGAGAGTTCCAGTCCCGTCTTAGCCCATGAAAGCCACTGCGTCATTTTGGGCCAATTACCAGGAGACTGGGAGTTCTAATGCCGTCTTAGCCCATGAAAGCCACTGGGTCATTTTGGGTCAATTACCAGGAGCCTGAGAGCTCTGGACTTTTCTTACCCAAGAAAGCCACATGGGTGACTTTGGGCCAATTACCAGGAGACTGGGAGTTCTACACCTGTCTTAGCCCATAACAACCACTGGGTCATTTTGGGCCAATTACCAGGAGACTAGGAATTCTAGTCCCATCTTAGCCCATTAAAGCCACTGGGTCATTTTGGGCCAATTACCAAGAAACTGGGAGTTCTATTCCTGTATTAGCCGATGAAAGCCACTGGGTCATTTTGGGCCAATTACCAGGAGACTGAGTTCTAGACCCGTCGTAGCCCATGAAAGCCACTGGGTCATTTTGGGCCAATTACCAGGAGACTGAGAGTTCTAGTCCCGTCTTAGCCCATTAAAGCCACTGGGTCATTTGGGGCCAATTACCAAGAGACTGAGAGTTCTAGTCCCGTCTTAACCCATGAAAGCCATTGAGTCATTTTGGGGCAATTACCAGGAGACTGCGAGTTCTGGACCTATCCTACCCCATGAAAGCCACCTGGATGACTTTGGGCCAATTACCAGGAGACTGGGAGTTCTAGTCCCATCTTCGCCCATGAAAGCCACCTTTGTTACTTTGGGCCAATCCGCAGGAGACTAAGAGTTTTTGACCTGGCATAGCTCATGAAAGCCACCTGGGTGACTTTGGGCCAATTACCAAGAGACTGGGAATTCTAGTCCCCTCTTAGCCCAGGAAAGCCACCTGGGTGACTTTGGGCCAATTACCAGGAGACTGAGAGTTGTAGACCCGTCTTAACCTATAAAAGCCACTGGGTCATTTTGGACAAATCACCAGGAGACCGGGAGTTCTAGACCTGTCTTACCCCATGAAAACCACCTGGGGGACTTTGAGCCAATTACCAGGAGACTGGGAGTTCTAGACATTTCTTAGCCCATGAAAGCCACCTGGATGACTTTTGGCAAATTACGAGGAGACTGGGAGTTCTACATCTGTCTTAGCCCATAAAAGCCACTGGGTCATTTTGGGCCAATTACCAGGAGACTGGGAATTCAGTCCCGTATTAGCCCATGAAAGCCACTGGGTCATTTTGGGCCAATTACCAGGAGACTGGGAGTTCTAGTGCCGTCTTAGGCCATGAAAGCCACTGGGTCATTTTGGGCCAATTACCAGGAGATTGGGAGTTCTAGTCCCATCTTAGCCCATGAAAGCCACCTGGGTGACTTTGGGCCAATCAGCAGGAGACTGAGAGTTTTAGACCTGGCATACCTCATGAAAGCCACCTGGGTGACTTTGGGCCAATTACCAGGAGACTGAGAGTTGTATACCCGTCTTAACCTATAAAAGCCACTGGGTCATTTTGGGCCAATTACCAGGAGACTGAGAGTTGTATACCCGTCTTAACCTATAAAAGCCACTGGGTCATTTTGGGCCAATTACCAGGAGACTGGGAATTCAGTCCCGTCTTAGCCCATGAAAGCCACTGGGTCATTTTGGGCCAATTACCAGGAGACTGAGAGTTCTAGTAGCATCTTAGCCGAAGAAAGCCACCAGGGTCATTTTGGGCCAATTACCAGGAGACTGGGATTTCTAGTGCCGTCTTAACCCATGAAAGCCACTGGATCATTTTTGGCCAATTACCAGGAGACTGAGAGTTCCAGTCCCGTCTTAGCCCATGAAAGCCACTAGGTCATTTTGGGCCAATTACCAGGAGACTGGGAGTTCTAGTGCCGTCTTAGCCCATGAAAGCCACTGGGTCATTTTGGGTCAATTACCAGGAGCCTGAGAATTCTAGTCCCGTCTTAACCCATGAAAGCCACATGGGTGACTTTGGGCCAATTACCAGGAGACTGGGAGTCCTACACCTGTCTTAGCCCATAAAAGCCACTGGGTCATTTTGGGCCAATTACCAGGAGACTGAGAATTCTAGTCCCGTCTTAACCCATGAAAGCCACCTGGGTGACTTGGGCCAATTACCAAGAGATTGGGAGTTCTAGACCCGTCTTAGCCCATGAAAGCCACTGGGACATTTTGGGCCAATTACCAGGAGACAGAGTTCTAGACCTGTCTTACCGATGAAAGCCACTGGGTCATTTTGGGCCAATTACCAGGAGACTGGAAGTTCTAGAACCATCTTTACCCATAAAAGCCACTGGGTCATTTTGGGCCAATTACCAGGGGACTGGGAGTTGTGGACCTTTCTTACCCCATGGAAGCCACCTGGGTGAATTTGGGCCAATTACTAGGAGAAGGGGAGTTCTAGTCCCGTATTAGCCCATGAAAGCCACTGGGTCATTTTGGGCCAATTACCAGGAGACTGGGATTTCTAGTGCCGTCTTAGGCCATGAAAGCCACTGTGTCATTTTGGGCCAATTACCAGGAGACTGAGAGTTCCAGTCCCATCTTAGCCCATTAAAGCCACTGGGTCATTTTGGGCCAATTACCAAGAAAGTGGGAGTTCTATTCCTGTCTTAGCCGATGAAAGCCACTGGGTCATTTTGGGCCAATTACCAGGAGACTGAGAGTTCTAGTCCCGTCTTAGCCCATTAAAGCCACTGGGTCATTTTGGGCCAATTACCAGGAGACTGGCAGTTCTAGTGCCGTCCTAGCTTATGAAAGCCACTGGATCATTCTGGGTCAATTACCAGGTGCCTGTCAGTTCTAGACTTTTCTTACCCATGAAAGCCGCATGGGTGACTTTGGGCCAATTACCAGGAGACTGGGAGTTCTAGAACCGTCTTTACCCATAAAAGCCACGGGGTCATTTTGGGCCAATTACCAGGGGACTGGGAGTTGTGGACCTTTCTTACCTCATGGAGGCACCTGGGTGAATTTGGGCCAATTACCAGGAGACTGAGAATTCTAGTCCCGTCTTAACCCATGAAAGCCACCTGGGTGACTTGGGCCAATTACCAAGAGATTGGGAGTTCTACACCTGTCTTAGCCCATGAAAGCCACTGGGTCATATTGGGCCAATTACCCGGAGAATGGGAGTTCTAGTCCCGGATTAGCCCATGAAAGCCACTGGGTCATTTTGGGCCAATTACCAGGAGACTGGGATTTCTAGTGCCGTCTTAGCCCATGAAAGCCACTGGGTCATTTTGGGCCAATTACCAGGAGACTGGCAGTTCTAGTGCCGTCTTAGCCCATGAAAGCCACTGGGTCATTTTGGGCCAATTACCAGGAGTCTGAGAGTTCTAGACTTTTCTTACCCATGAAAGCCGCATGGGTGACTTTGGGCCAATTACCAGGAGACTGGGAGTTCTATTCCTGTCTTAGCCGATGAAAACCACTGGGTCATTTTGGGCCAATTTCCAGGAGACTGAGAGTTCTAGTCCCGTCTTAGCCCATTAAAGCCACTGGGTCATTTGGGGCCAATTACCAGGAGACTGAGAGTTCTAGTCCCGTCTTAACCCATGAAAGCAACCTGGGTGACTTAGGCCAATTACCAAGAGATTGGGAGTTCTAGACCCATCTTAGCCCATGAAAGCCACTGGGACATTTTGGGCCAATTACCAGGAGACTGAGAGTTCTAGAACCGTCTTTACCCATAAAAGCCATGGGGTCATTTTGGGCCAATTACCAGGGGACTGGGAGTTGTGGACCTTTCTTACCCCATGGAAGCCACCTGGGTGAATTTGGGCCAATTACCAGGAGAATTGGAGTTCTACACCTGTCTTAGCCCATGAAAGCCACTGGGTCATATTGGGCCAATTACCCGGAGAATGGGAGTTCTAGTCCCGTATTAGCCCATGAAAGCCACTGGGTCATTTTGGGCCAATTACCAGGAGACTGGGATTTCTCGTGCCGTCTTAGGCCATGAAAGCCACTGGGTCATTTTGGGCCAATTACCAGGAGACTGAGAGTTCCAGTCCCGTCTTAGCCCATAAAAGCCACTGGGTCATTTTGGGCCAATTACCAGGAGACTGGGAATTCAGTCCCGTCTTAGCCCATGAAAGCCACTGGGTCATTTTGGGCCAATTACCAGGAGACTGAGAGTTCTAGTAGCATCTTAGCCAAAGAAAGCCATCAGGGTCATTTTGGGCCAATTACCAGGAGACTGGGATTTCTAGTGCCGTCTTAGCCCATGAAAGCCACTGGATCATTTTGGGCCAATTACCAGGAGACTGGGATTTCTAGTGCCGTCTTAGCCCATGAAAGCCACTGGGTCATTTTGGGTCAATTACCAGGAGCCTGAGAGTTCTAGACTTTTCTTACCCATGAAAGCCACATGGGTGACTTTGGGCCAATTACCAGGAGACTGGGAGTCCTACACCTGTCTTAGCCCATAAAAGCCACTGGGTCATTTTGGGCCAATTACCAGGAGACTAGGAATTCTAGTCCCATCTTAGCCCATGAAAGCCACTGGGTCATTTTGGGCCAATTACCAGGAGACTGAGAATTCTAGTCCCGTCTTAACCCATGAAAGCCACCTGGGTGACTTGGGCCAATTACCAAGAGATTGGGAGTTCTAGACCCGTCTTAGCCCATGAAAGCCACTGGGACATTTTGGGCCAATTACCAGGAGACAGAGTTCTAGAACTGTCTTACCCATGAAAGCCACTGGGTCATTTTGGGCCAATTACCAGGAGACTGGAAGTTCTAGAACCGTATTTACCCATAAAAGCCACTGGGTCATTTTGGGCCAATTACCAGGGGACTGGGAGTTGTGGACCTTTCTTTCCCCATGGAAGCCACCTGGGTGAATTTGGGCCAATTACCAGGAGAATGGGAGTTCTAGTCTCGTATTAGCCCATGAAAGCCACTGGGTCATTTTGGGCCAATTACCAGGAGACTGGGATTTCTAGTGCCGTCTTAGGCCATGAAAGCCACTGTGTCATTTTGGGCCAATCAGCAGGAGACTGAGAGTTTTAGACCTGGCATACCTCATGAAAGCCACCTGGGTCTTTTTCAGTCTCCAGTTGTTCATCTTGAAACTCAATTAATGAACCCTCTTTCTCTGCTTCCTCTCTTCTTCCTCCGAAAAATTCTGCATGAAAAAGTTCTGCTTTCTCAATTGAGTCAATTCTATGTCTCTGCTCTTGCCACGTAAACATTAATCCTTCTGGAATCAGCCATCTATAATTCACTTCGTTTTCCAATAGTATTTTGGTCAGAAATCGATATTCTCTTCTCATCTCTCTCACTCTTCTAGGTATTTGTTTTAAAACCACAACCTCTTTATCCTTGTATTTCAGTATTTTCTCTCTTGCTACTTGCAATATTTGCGTTTTAATGGATTTTTTGGTAAATCTAATAT
Organism: Hydrophis major; assembly: GCA_033807585.1. Taxonomy (NCBI): domain Eukaryota; kingdom Metazoa; phylum Chordata; class Lepidosauria; order Squamata; family Elapidae; genus Hydrophis; species Hydrophis major. The sequence goes on along the minus strand of CM066343.1, from coordinate 1,751,393 downwards.
GGACTTCCCTGGGTAATTTATTTCTCATCGCATATCTTGTATAGACTCGGTATATCTCATCTATTCCATCCATTATCTTTTCCTCTGTAATTTCCAAAGCCTCTGCCAAAATTTCTATCATTACTGCTGCCAAATTTTCTCCTTTTTCCTCCTCTATATTTTGAAATCTGAGGTAAAATTCTGACCTTTCCATCTCCCACCTCAACATCCCACCTTTTTCTTGTTCAACCACTGTTAATCTGCTGTCAATATTTCCAATCTTCTTCTCTCTTTGTTTTCCTTCTTCCTCAATTTTTTGGAATCTCTCCTCATACTTCACCATCATTTGTTTAATATTTTCAACTTTTTCATCAGTCTTCTCTATTCTTTGTTCAATATTTTCTGTTCTTTGTTCAATATTTCCTGTTCTTTGTTCAATGATATCTGATTTTGTCTTGAGTTCTTGGATTCCTTGCATAATCATCTGTAACTGTAAAGTTATTTTTTCTTGTTCCTTATCTTGCTTCAACATTGTCTGAATTAAACGTTGTCCTCCAGCTGGTGGGGAAGCAGAGGTAGAAGCAGAAATGCCAGATGGTATTGGTTTCTTGCTCATTTCAATATTTCCAAAACTTCAAGTTCTTCTTAACTTTTAATCCAACTGGTAGAGCAGCCAATTATAATCCAAAATGGAGAACTCCAATAGTAAAAAACACGAGACCAAAGAAGAAACAAAAAAAAAAGGAAGAAGAAAGATCTTCAGGTTCTTCTAGACCCTAATCCAATTACGAGATAGTCCACCATAAAAAAGGAAAAAATAGAAAGGAAAAAACAAACAAATCCAAAAATAATAATATTGATTAAGAGCAAAGAAAAAGGAAAAAGCAAAAAGAGAAAAAAGAAAAACAAAAAACAAAAAGTTCCTTCAGATTCTTCACACCTTAATCCAATTAAAAAATCTCAATAATCCAAAAAAAAAAAAATTCAACCACAACAACAAAATAGTCCAAAAAGATAAATATGAAAAGCAAAAAAGTCCCAATAGAAAAGAAAAGAAAAATAAAGAAGAAAAGAGAAAAACTCTGAGGCTTTCCCTTTAAAGTAAAAGGCAAAAATAAAAATATTACTAAAATTAAGATTTAGAAAAAGGCTGGCGAATGGGGTATATATAAGAAGACACACTGCACTTTGTTATTTATCCAAGGCTCTTGTTATGACTCTCTTCTCCAGCAGCTTCAAAGCCAAACCTCAAGTGTTGATAACAGTCCAGGAAAGCACCTGCAATAATATTTTACTGTGCTCTCCCTCTATCTTATCAGGTTAAAAAGTCCTTGAGATGAGGTCTTTTTGCAATTCTCTCCAATTCAAATAAAGATACTTTAAAGCCTCTAGTTGGCAGTGTTACAAAGTTTCTTAATGCTCTTTCTCCCCCCCCTGCCAGAGAAAAGGAATAATATATGCAGAAACAAAAGGAAAAAATAGCCAAAGGGAGCCTCTATCCTAAAAAAAGTTAAAAAAATCAAAGGAAGCATAAAACTATATATAAAAGAAAATTCAATCCGGTTATCTACAAAGTCACAGTAAAATCTTTCCCAAAAAGTATAAAGAAAAGAAAAAAAAAAACCAAGCCTCAATTTGACATCACTTTAAAAAACGCCGCTCAAAACAATTTCAGTCAAAAAAAAAATCTCACAGCTTTCTTCTTTATATCGAATGAACTTTCCAACCTTAGCGAATTTACAGCACAAAAGAGTTTTTCTCACCCAGCCGACACACTTCACTTCAATCACTTTCCTTCCGGAGCTGTCCCGACTTCAGCAGCTATGGAGGCTGCCTCTCCGCCGCCAGCAAAAGGGCTTCTTCCGGATCTAACCAGAGACTGAAAAAGAGAAAGGAGCAATAGGGGGACAGATTGATAACAAAGAACAGCGTGAAGTGAGATCCACGAGAGCTGTTAGACCTAAATATAAAGCATAATCATGGAGGAAAAAAAACTGATTACAATGAATATAAACGGACTTAATTCAGCAGTTAAAAGAAGGAAAACTTTTCATAAACTAGAGAAATTAAAATTTGATATAATTTGTTTACAAGAAGTTCACATTAAAAAACAACATGAACAATTGTTATTACAACCAAAATTAGGGAAAATATTTACCTCTTTGACTCAATGTAAGAAAAGGGGTGTGGTTCTATACATTAAAGAGGCTATTCCAGCAAAATTGATTTACTCGGATGAAGATGGAAGAGTATTAATGGTAGAAATAATGGACAATAATATAAAAATACTCTTGATTGCAATTTATGCTCCGAATGATAAACAAGAAGAATTTTATAAAAAGCTGCACATGAAAATAATTGGACTGGACTATGTTAATATAATTATGATGGGAGATTTTAATGGAATTGTGGACAATAAACTGGACTATATAGCAACAACAATAAAGCAAAATAGAAAGGCTCTCCCAAGGTCCTTTTTTAAAATGACAGATGAATTAACTTTAAAAGATATTTGGAGAGAAAGAAACGCTAAAGCTAAACAATATACTTTTTATTCAAATAGACATTTATCATGGTCCAGATTAGATATGATTTGGATCTCAACAGAACTAATATCTAATATTAAAGAAACAAGCATTGAAACAAGTACCTGGGCAGATCATAGCCCAATGACAATTAAATGGAAGGGACAAAAAAAAAGATCGAGATGGACATTAAATAATACTATTTTAAAGGAGAAAGATTTTACACAATGGATGGAGAAGGAATTGGCTTTTTTCTTCAGAGAAAATAAAAAAGAAGATACTTCAACGCAAAATGTGTGGGACACTATGAAGGCATACGCTAGAGGTTTGATAATAGATTATACAAGAAAAAAGAATATTAGGAAAAGGCAAGCTTCTAAGGCCTTGGAAAATGAGTATAAAACTCTTGAAAAAGAATTACAGAAAATGCCACAGAAAAAGGATATTAAATTGAAGCTGGATGTAATTAAACATAAAATGGAATTAATAGAGAAAGAAGAACTGGCACAGAAAATTAGAAACTCTAAACAGAATTATTTTGAAGATGCAAATAAACCAGGTAGATGGCTAGCATATAAATTGAGAAAAGAGAAGGAATCAAGAAAAATATTGAAGTTAATAGATGAACAAGGCCAAGTTTGTTATGGGAATAAGGAGAAAAAAGAAATTATTCGAGATTTTTATGGGCAACTATATAAACAAGAGAATATTGATGAAGAAAAAGTCAAACAGTATTTACAGGAAGCTAATTTACCAAAGATACCTAAAGAGACTGAAGAAATGCTAGAAAGCAATATAACAATGATGGAACTAAATGAAGCATTCAAGAGACAAAATAATGGGAAAGCTCCGGGCCCAGATGGGCTTCCAGTAGAATTTTATAAAACATTTCAAGAATTATTGAGCATCCCATTGTTAGAAGTTATGAATGAAGTTATGTTAAAAAAGATGATACCTAAAACATGGTCAGAGGCTTATATTACACTTATACCAAAGGAAGAGACTGACCCATCGCAAATTAAGAATTATAGACCTATTTCTTTATTGAATGCAGACTATAAAATCTTTGCTTCAATCTTAGCAGAAAGACTTAAAAAATATTTAAATAATTTTATTCACTCAGATCAAAATGGATTTCTGCCAAAGAGACAAATTAGAGACAATATGAGAGTAATTTTGGACACTTTGGAATATTATGAGGCTCATCCTGAAAAGCAAATGGCTTTGATATTCCTAGATGCTCAAAAAGCATTTGACAATGTGAATTGGAGATTTATGTTATTATTATTGGAGCAGATGGGTTTTGCTAAAAAATTTATTCAAGCAATAGAAGCTATATATAATAAACAGACAGCAAGGGTAATGATGGAGGGGGAACTTACAGATTTTATTAATATAAGGAAAGGCACAAGACAAGGATGTCCCCTATCTCCTTTACTATTTGTGTTGACCTTGGAAGTGTTGAATAGAAATATTAGGGATGATAAAAGCATAAAAGGAATGAAAATTAAGAAGGAAGAATTTAAGCTACAAGCTTTTGCTGATGATTTAGCTTTTATTTTGGAAGATCCGATTGAAATAGCTCCAAAGTTACTGGAAAGGATAGAGTCATATGGAGAGGTGGCTGGTTTGAAAATAAATAAAGATAAAACAAAGATTTTGACAAAGAATATGTTACTGAGACAGAGAGAAGAATTGGCAGATCTTTTGAAAATTCAAGTTACAAATAAGGTTAAGTATTTGGGGATATATTTGACAACAAGATGTAGCACATTAAAGGAGAATAATTATATTAAACTTAAACAACAGATAACTACAGATTTGAAGAAATGGGAAAACTTGCAATTGTCATTAATAGGGAGAATTTCAACAATTAAGATGAATATTTTACCTAGAATTTTATTTTTGTTTCAAACAATACCAATTAGGCTTGGAAAAGACTATTTTGAAGATTTAAATAAAATAATGTTGAAGTTTATATGGCAAGGTAAAAAAGCGAGAATAAAGCTAAAGCTTTTGCAAGATGCTAGAATTAGAGGAGGTTTTGGTCTGCCTAATTGGGAATTGTATTATCAAGCTGCAAGTTTGATGTGGGTCAAAGAATGGATAACATTAAGGAAACATAGGTTGTTGACATTAGAAGGACATGACTTGCTGTTGGGTTGGCATGCTTTTTTATGGTATAAGGGAACTAAAACACAGGGTTATTTTAGAAGACATTATGTACGGGAGTCTTTGTGGTTAAATTGGGAGAAGATAAAAAGACAATGTTATTTGAAAATTCCAGTCTGGTTATCTACCATTGAAGCATTTTCCTATCCTACAATTTACAAGAAGGAACAAACAGTTAGATATGGGGAACTTTTGGATGAAAAGGGTGAACTTAAATCGATCCAAAACTTAGAAGAACAAGGTATAAGGATGAATTGGCTTTCATATGCACAAATACACTCAAGGTATGATGAAGATTCTAAAACGGAGGGATTTTATGATAAACAGACTGATTTAGATAAGATCTTGATGGGTACTGATGAGAAGGTGATTAAAAAATTATATGGTTATTTACTGGGAATGAAATTAGAGGAAGAATAAGTCAAAGAAACTATGATTGTTTGGGGGAAGAATTTTGGATATGGGATTGATTTAGAGAAATGGCAGAAATTGTGGTTTCAAAATTATAAAATGACAATGTCAACAGCATATAAAGAAAACTTGTATAAGATGTTTTACAGGTGGCACTTTCCTCCGACAAGAATAGCAAGAATGTTTAAGAACAAATCTGAAAAATGCTGGAAATGTCATCAGATACCCGGCTCGTATTACCATACGTGGTGGACTTGTGAGGATGCTAGAAAATATTGGACTATCATTCGCATGTGGTTGGAAAAAATGACAAAGAAACATATAGATTTGAAACCAGAGATCTTCTTATTGGGAATTTTACCTGATATATATAGTAAAGATTTGAAATACCTGATTGTAAATGTATTAACAGCAGCCAGGATTGTATTTGCTAAAAATTGGAAGAATGAGAAAATACCATTACAGGAAGAAATTATTAAGAAAATATTGGAATGTGCTGAGATGAGCAGATTGACATTTGAAATTAGAGAGCAAGAGGATAAACAATTTTACGAAATTTGGGATCTTTTTTATAAATGGTTAGATGATAAAACACGATAATAGAATATTCAGAATGCTAGATAGTAAGGAATATCTTTATTTTGCTATTATTTTGCTATTTGCTATTATATTTATAAAGGATTTCTTAGGATTGATTTGATATGATCAGATGATTTGTTATAGAGTAAACTGGTTTAAAGTATTGTTAGATCATTAAGCATGAATGATTAAAAATATAGTCAAAATCTTCTTTTTTTAGTGATATTAGGATATATAAGTTTGGACTGACAATATGAGTTGTTATGTAACATAATTGTAATTGAGACTACAGAATGAATGCACAAAAATGATGAACCAACTGACACACCGGATGTATATATAAGAGTTGATGTTATTATGTTTTGTTTGTCTTGTTTGTTTGTAGAAAATTAATAAAAACTTTTTTTTTTTAAAAAAGAAAGCCACCTGGGTGACTTTGGGCCAATTACCAAGAGACTAGGAATTCTAGTCCCGTCTTAGCCCAGGAAAGCCACCTGGGTGACTTTGGGCCAATTACCAAGAGACTAGGAATTCTAGTCCCGTCTTAGCCCAGGAAAGCCACCTGGGTGCCTTTGGGCCAATTACCAGGAGACTGAGAGTTGTATACCCGTCTTAACCTATAAAAGCCACTGGGTCATTTTGGACAAATTACCAGGAGACTGGGAGTTCTAGACCTGTCTTACCCCATGAAAGCCACCTGGGGCCTTTGAGCCAATTACCAGGAGACTGAGAGTTCTAGACATTTCTTACCCCATGAAAGCCACATGGATGACTTTGGGCAAATTACCCGGAGACTGGGAGTTCTACACCTGTCTTAGCCCATAAAAGCCACTGGGTCATTTTGGGCCAATTACCAGGAGATTGGGAATTCAGTCCCGTATTAGCCCATGAAAGCCACTGGATCATTTTGGGCCAATTCTCAGGAGATTGGAAGTTCTAGAACCGTCTTTACCCATAAAAGCCACTGGGTCATTTTGGGCCAATTACCAGGGGACTGGGAGTTGTGGACCTTTCTTACCCCATGGAAGCCACCTGGGTGAATTTGGGCCAATTACCAGGAGAATGGGAGTTCTAGTCCCGTATTAGCCCATGAAAGCCACTGGGTCATTTTGGGCCAATTACCAGGAGACTGGGATTTCTAGTGCCGTCTTAGGCCATGAAAGCCACTGTGTCATTTTGGGCCAATTACCAGGAGACTGAGAGTTCCAGTCCCGTCTTAGCCCATGAAAGCCAATGGGTCATTTTGGGCCAATTACCAGGAGACTGGGATTTCTAGTGCCGTCGTAGGCCATGAAAGCCACTGGGTCATTTTGGGCCAATTACCAGGAGACTGAGAGTTCTAGTCCCGTCTTAGCCCATTAAAGCCACTGGGTCATTTGGGGCCAATTACCAGGAGACTGAGAGTTCTAGTCCCGTCTTAACCCATGAAAGCCACCTGGGTGACTTGGGCCAATTACCAAGAGATTGGGAGTTCTAGACCCCTCTTAGCCCATGAAAGCCACTGGGTCATTTTGGACCAATTACCAGGAGACTGAGAGTTCCAGTCCTGTCTTAGCCCATGAAAGCCACTGGGTCATTTTGGGCCAATTACCAGGAGACTGGGAGTTCTAGTCCCATCTTAACCCATGAAAGCCACCTGGGTGACTTTGGGCCAATCAGCAGGAGACTGAGAGTTTTAGACCTGGCATACCTCATGAAAACCACCTGGGTGACTTTGGGCCAATTACCAAGAGACTTGGAATTCTAGTCCCGTCTTAGCCCAGGAAAGCCACCTGGGTGCCTTTGGGCCAATTACCAGGAGACTGAGAGTTGTATACCCGTCTTAACCTATAAAAGCCACTTGGTCATTTTGGACAAATTACCAGGAGACTGGGAGTTCTAGACCTGTCTTACCCCATGAAAGCCACCTGGGGCCTTTGAGCCAATTACCAGGAGACTGAGAGTTCTAGACATTTCTTACGCCATTAAAGCCAACTGGATGACTTTGGGCAAATTATCAGGAGACTGGGAGTTCTACACCTGTCTTAGCCCATAAAAGCCACTGGGTCATTTTGGGCCAATTACCAGGAGACTGGGAATTCAGTCCCGTCTTAGCCCATGAAAGCCACTGGGTCATTTTGGGACAATTACCAGGAGACTGAGAGTTCTAGTATCATCCTAGCCGAAGAAAGCCACCAGGATCATTTTGGGCCAATTACCAGAAGACTGGGATGTCTAGTGCAGTCTTAGGCCATGAAAGCCACTGGGTCATTTTGTGCCAATTACCAGGAGACTGGGATTTCTAGTGCCGTCTTAGCCCATGAAAGCCACTGGGTCATTTTGGGCCAATTACCAGGAGACTGGCAGTTCTAGTGCCATCTTAGCCCATGAAAGCCACTGGGTCATTTTGGGTCAATTACCAGGAGTCCGAGAGTTCTAGACTTTTCTTACCCATGAAAGCCGCATGGGTGACTTTGGGCCAATTACCAGGAGACTGGGAGTTCTACACCTGTCTTAGGCCATAAAAGCCACTGGGTCATATTGGGCCAATTACCAGGAGACTGGGAGTTCTAATGCCGTCTTAGCCCATGAAAGCCACTGGGTCATTTTGGGTCAATTACCAGAAGCCTGAGAGTTCTGGACTTTTCTTACCCATGAAAGCCACATGGGTGTCTTTGAGCCAATTACCAGGAGACTGGGAGTTCTACACCTGTCTTAGCCCATAAAAGCCACTGGGTCATTTTGGGCCAATTACCAGTTGACTGGGAGTTCTAGTGCCGTCTTAGTCCATGAAAGCCACTGGGTCATTTTGGGTCAATTACCAGGAGCCTGAGAGTTCTAGTCCCGTCTTAGCCCATGAAAGCCACTGGGTCATTTTGGGCCAATTACCAGGAGACTGAGAGTTCTACTCCAATCTTAGCCCATGAAAGCCACCAGGGTCATTTTGGGCCAATTACCAGGAGACTGGGATTTCTAGTGCCGTCTTAGGCCATGAAAGCCACTGGGTCATTTTGGGCCAATTACCAGGAGACTGAGAGTTCCAGTCCCGTCTTAGCCCATGAAAGCCACTGGGTCATTTTGGGCCAATTACCAGGAGACTGGGAGTTCTAGTGCCGTCTTAGCCCATGAAAGCCACTGGGTCATTTTGGGTCAATTACCAGGAGCCTGAGAGTTCTAGTAGCATCTTAGCCGAAGAAAGCCATCAGGGTCATTTTGGGCCAATTTCCAGGAGACTGGGATTTCTAGTGCCGTCTTAGGCCATGAAAGCCACTGGGTCATTTTGTGCCAATTACCAGGAGACTGGGATTTCTAGTACCGTCTTAGCCGATGAAAGCCTGCAGGGTCATTTTTGGCCAATTACCAGGAGACTGAGAGTTCTACTCCAATCTTAGCCCATGAAAGCCACTGGGTCATTTTGGGCCAATTACCAGTAGACTGAGAGTTCTCGTACTATCTTAGCCGATGAAAGCCTCCAGGGTCATTTTTGGCCAATTACCAGGAGACTGAGAGTTCTACTCCAATCTTAGCCCATGAAAGCCACTGGGTCATTTTGGGCCAATTACCAGAAGACTGAGAGTTCTAGTCCCGTCTTAGCCCATGAAAGCTGCTGGGTCATTTTGCGCCAATTACCAGGAGACTGAGAGTTCTAGTCCGCCCTAGCCCATGAAAGCCACTGGGTCATTTTGGGACAATTACCAGGAGACTGGGACTTCTAGTCCCATCTTAGCCCATGAAAGCCACCTGGGTGACTTTGGGCCAATCAGCAGGAGACTGAGAGTTTTAGACCTGGCATACCTCATGAAAACCTCCTGGGTGACTTTGGGCCAATTACCAAGAGACTCGGAATTCTAGTCCCGTCTTAGCCCATGAAAGCCACCTGGGTGACTTTGGGCCAATCAGCAGGAGACTGAGAGTTTTAGACCTGGCATACCTCATGAAAACCTCCTGGGTGACTTTGGGCCAATTACCAAGAGACTCGGAATTCTAGTCCCGTCTTAGCCCAGGAAAGCCACCTGGGTGCCTTTGGGCCAATTACCAGGAGACTGAGAGTTGTATACCCGTCTTAACCTATAAAAGCCACTTGGTCATTTTGGACAAATTACCAGGAGACTGGGAGTTCTAGACCTGTCTTACCCCATGAAAGCCACCTGGGGCCTTTGAGCCAATTACCAGGAGACTGAGAGTTCTAGACATTTCTTACCCCATGAAAGCCAACTGGATGACTTTGGGCAAATTATCAGGAGACTGGGAGTTCTACACCTGTCTTAGCCCATAAAAGCCACTGGGTCATTTTGGGCCAATTACCAGGAGACTGGGAATTCAGTCCCATCTTAGCCCATGAAAGCCACTGGGTCATTTTGGGCCAATTACCAGGAGACTGAGAGTTCTAGTATCATCCTAGCCGAAGAAAGCCACCAGGGTCATTTTGGGCCAATTACCAGGAGACTGGGATGTCTAGTGCAGTCTTAGGCCATGAAAGCCACTGGGTCATTTTGTGCCAATTACCAGGAGACTGGGATTTCTAGTGCCGTCTTAGCCCATGAAAGCCACTGGGTCATTTTGGGCCAATTACCAGGAGACTGGCAGTTCTAGTGCCATCTTAGCCCATGAAAGCCACTGGGTCATTTTGGGTCAATTACCAGGAGTCCGAGAGTTCTAGACTTTTCTTACCCATGAAAACCGCATGGGTGACTTTGGGCCAATTACCAGGAGACTGGGAGTTCTACACCTGTCTTAGGCCATAAAAGCCACTGGGTCATATTGGGCCAATTACCAGGAGACTGGGAGTTCTAATGCCGTCTTAGCCCATGAAAGCCACTGGGTCATTTTGGGTCAATTACCAGGAGCCTGAGAGTTCTAGTCCCGTCTTAGCCCATGAAAGCCACTGGGTCATTTTGGGTCAATTACCAGGAGTCCGAGAGTTCTAGACTTTTCTTACCCATGAAAGCCACATGGGTGTCTTTGAGCCAATTACCAGGAGACTGGGAGTTCTACACCTGTCTTAGCCCATAAAAGCCACTGGGTCATTTTGGGCCAATTACCAGTTGACTGGGAGTTCTAGTGCCGTCTTAGCCCATGAAAGGCACTGGGTCATTTTGGGTCAATTACCAGGAGCCTGAGAGTTCTAGTCCCGTCTTAGCCCATGAAAGCCACTGGGTCATTTTGGGCCAATTACCAGGAGACTGAGAGTTCTACTCCAATCTTAGCCCATGAAAGCCACCAGGGTCATTTTGGGCCAATTACCAGGAGACTGGGATTTCTAGTGCCGTCTTAGGCCATGAAAGCCACTGGGTCATTTTGGGCCAATTACCAGGAGACTGAGAGTTCCAGTCCCGTCTTAGCCCATGAAAGCTACTGGGTCATTTTGGGCCAATTACCAGGAGACTGGGAGTTCTAGTGCCGTCTTAGCCCATGAAAGCCACCTGGGTGACTTTGGGCCAATCAGCAGGAGACTGAGAGTTTTAGACCTGGCATACCTCATGAAAACCTCCTGGGTGACTTTGGGCCAATTACCAGGAGACTGGCAGTTCTAGTGCCATCTTAGCCCATGAAAGCCACTGGGTCATTTTGGGTCAATTACCAGGAGTCCGAGAGTTCTAGACTTTTCTTACCCATGAAAACCGCATGGGTGACTTTGGGCCAATTACCAGGAGACTGGGAGTTCTACACCTGTCTTAGGCCATAAAAGCCACTGGGTCATATTGGGCCAATTACCAGGAGACTGGGAGTTCTAATGCCGTCTTAGCCCATGAAAGCCACTGGGTCATTTTGGGTCAATTACCAGAAGCCTGAGAGTTCTGGACTTTTCTTACCCATGAAAGCCACATGGGTGTCTTTGAGCCAATTACCAGGAGACTGGGAGTTCTACACCTGTCTTAGCCCATAAAAGCCACTGGGTCATTTTGGGCCAATTACCAGTTGACTGGGAGTTCTAGTGCCGTCTTAGTCCATGAAAGCCACTGGGTCATTTTGGGTCAATTACCAGGAGCCTGAGAGTTCTAGTCCCGTCTTAGCCCATGAAAGCCACTGGGTCATTTTGGGCCAATTACCAGGAGACTGAGAGTTCTACTCCAATCTTAGCCCATGAAAGCCACCAGGGTCATTTTGGGCCAATTACCAGGAGACTGGGATTTCTAGTGCCGTCTTAGGCCATGAAAGCCACTGGGTCATTTTGGGCCAATTACCAGGAGACTGAGAGTTCCAGTCCCGTCTTAGCCCATGAAAGCCACTGGGTCATTTTGGGCCAATTACCAGGAGACTGGGAGTTCTAGTGCCGTCTTAGCCCATGAAAGCCACTGGGTCATTTTGGGTCAATTACCAGGAGCCTGAGAGTTCTAGTAGCATCTTAGCCGAAGAAAGCCATCAGGGTCATTTTGGGCCAATTTCCAGGAGACTGGGATTTCTAGTGCCGTCTTAGGCCATGAAAGCCACTGGGTCATTTTGTGCCAATTACCAGGAGACTGGGATTTCTAGTACCGTCTTAGCCGATGAAAGCCTGCAGGGTCATTTTTGGCCAATTACCAGGAGACTGAGAGTTCTACTCCAATCTTAGCCCATGAAAGCCACTGGGTCATTTTGGGCCAATTACCAGTAGACTGAGAGTTCTCGTACTATCTTAGCCGATGAAAGCCTCCAGGGTCATTTTTGGCCAATTACCAGGAGACTGAGAGTTCTACTCCAATCTTAGCCCATGAAAGCCACTGGGTCATTTTGGGCCAATTACCAGAAGACTGAGAGTTCTAGTCCCGTCTTAGCCCATGAAAGCTGCTGGGTCATTTTGCGCCAATTACCAGGAGACTGAGAGTTCTAGTCCGCCCTAGCCCATGAAAGCCACTGGGTCATTTTGGGACAATTACCAGGAGACTGGGACTTCTAGTCCCATCTTAGCCCATGAAAGCCACCTGGGTGACTTTGGGCCAATCAGCAGGAGACTGAGAGTTTTAGACCTGGCATACCTCATGAAAACCTCCTGGGTGACTTTGGGCCAATTACCAAGAGACTCGGAATTCTAGTCCCGTCTTAGCCCATGAAAGCCACCTGGGTGACTTTGGGCCAATCAGCAGGAGACTGAGAGTTTTAGACCTGGCATACCTCATGAAAACCTCCTGGGTGACTTTGGGCCAATTACCAAGAGACTCGGAATTCTAGTCCCGTCTTAGCCCAGGAAAGCCACCTGGGTGCCTTTGGGCCAATTACCAGGAGACTGAGAGTTGTATACCCGTCTTAACCTATAAAAGCCACTTGGTCATTTTGGACAAATTACCAGGAGACTGGGAGTTCTAGACCTGTCTTACCCCATGAAAGCCACCTGGGGCCTTTGAGCCAATTACCAGGAGACTGAGAGTTCTAGACATTTCTTACCCCATGAAAGCCAACTGGATGACTTTGGGCAAATTATCAGGAGACTGGGAGTTCTACACCTGTCTTAGCCCATAAAAGCCACTGGGTCATTTTGGGCCAATTACCAGGAGACTGGGAATTCAGTCCCATCTTAGCCCATGAAAGCCACTGGGTCATTTTGGGCCAATTACCAGGAGACTGAGAGTTCTAGTATCATCCTAGCCGAAGAAAGCCACCAGGGTCATTTTGGGCCAATTACCAGGAGACTGGGATGTCTAGTGCAGTCTTAGGCCATGAAAGCCACTGGGTCATTTTGTGCCAATTACCAGGAGACTGGGATTTCTAGTGCCGTCTTAGCCCATGAAAGCCACTGGGTCATTTTGGGCCAATTACCAGGAGACTGGCAGTTCTAGTGCCATCTTAGCCCATGAAAGCCACTGGGTCATTTTGGGTCAATTAGCAGGAGTCTGAGAGTTCTAGACTTTTCTTACCCATGAAAGCCGCATGGGTGACTTTGGGCCAATTACCAGGAGACTGGGAGTTCTACACTTGTCTTAGGCCATAAAAGCCACTGGGTCATTTTGGGCCAATTACCAGGAGACTGGGAGATCTAATGCCGTCTTAGCCCATGAAAGCCACTGGGTCATTTTGGGTCAATTACCAGAAGCCTGAGAGTTCTGGACTTTTCTTACCCATGAAAGCCACATGGGTGTCTTTGAGCCAATTACCAGGAGACTGGGAGTTCTACACCTGTCTTAGCCCATAAAAGCCACTGGGTCATTTTGGGCCAATTACCAGTTGACTGGGAGTTCTAGTGCCGTCTTAGCCCATGAAAGCCACTGGGTCATTTTGGGTCAATTACCAGGAGCCTGAGAGTTCTAGTCCCGTCTTAGCCCATGAAAGCCACTGGGTCATTTTGGGCCAATTACCAGGAGCCTGAGAGTTCTAGTAGCATCTTAGCCGAAGAAAGCAATCAGGGTCATTTTGGGCCAATTACCAGGAGACTGGGATTTCTAGTGCCGTCTTAGGCCATGAAAGCCACTGGGTCATTTTGTGCCAATTACCAGGAGACTGGGATTTCTAGTACCGTCTTAGCCGATGAAAGCCTGCAGGGTCATTTTTGGCCAATTACCAGGAGACTGAGAGTTCTACTCCAATCTTAGCCCATGAAAGCCACTGGGTCATTTTGGGCCAATTACCAGAAGACTGAGAGTTCTAGTCCCGTCTTAGCCCATGAAAGCTGCTGGGTCATTTTGCGCCAATTACCAGGAGACTGAGAGTTCTAGTCCGCCCTAGCCCATGAAAGCCACTGGGTCATTTTGGGACAATTACCAGGAGACTGGGAGTTCTAGTCCCATCTTAGCCCATGAAAGCCACCTGGGTGACTTTGGGCCAATCAGCAGGAGACTGAGAGTTTTAGACCTGGCATACCTCATGAAAGCCACCTGGGTGACTTTGGGCCAATTACCAAGAGACTAGGAATTCTAGTCCCGTCTTAGCCCAGGAAAGCCACCTGGGTGCCTTTGGGCCAATTACCAGGAGACTGAGAGTTGTATACCCGTCTTAACCTATAAAAGCCACTTGGTCATTTTGGACAGATTACCAGGAGACTGGGAGTTCTAGACCTGTCTTACCCCATGAAAGCCACCTGGGGCCTTTGAGCCAATTACCAGGAGACTGAGAGTTCTAGACATTTCTTACCCCATGAAAGCCAACTGGATGACTTTGGGCAAATTATCAGGAGACTGGGAGTTCTACACCTGTCTTAGCCCATAAAAGCCACTGGGTCATTCTGGGCCAATTACCAGGAGACTGGGAATTCAGTCCCGTCTTAGCCCATGAAAGCCACTGGGTCATTTTGGGCCAATTACCAGGAGACTGAGAGTTCTAGTATCATCCTAGCCGAAGAAAGCCACCAGGGTCATTTTGGGCCAATTACCAGGAGACTGGGATGTCTAGTGCAGTCTTAGGCCATGAAAGCCACTGGGTCATTTTGTGCCAATTACCAGGAGACTGAGAGTTCTACTCCAATCTTAGCCCATGAAAGCCACCAGGGTCATTTTGGGCCAATTACCAGGAGACTGGGATTTCTAGTGCCGTCTTAGGCCATGAAAGCCACTGGGTCATTTTGGGCCAATTACCAGGAGACTGGGATTTCTAGTGCCGTCTTAGGCCATAAAAGCCACTGGGTCATTTTGGGCCAATTACCAGGAGACTGAGAGTTCCAGTCCCGTCTTAGCCCATGAAAGCCACTGCGTCATTTTGGGCCAATTACCAGGAGACTGGGATGTCTAGTGCAGTCTTAGGCCATGAAAGCCACTGGGTCATTTTGTGCCAATTACCAGGAGACTGGGATTTCTAGTGCCGTCTTAGCCCATGAAAGCCACTGGGTCATTTTGGGCCAATTACCAGGAGACTGGCAGTTCTAGTGCCATCTTAGCCCATGAAAGCCACTGGGTCATTTTGGGTCAATTAGCAGGAGTCTGAGAGTTCTAGACTTTTCTTACCCATGAAAGCCGCATGGGTGACTTTGGGCCAATTACCAGGAGACTGGGAGTTCTACACTTGTCTTAGGCCATAAAAGCCACTGGGTCATTTTGGGCCAATTACCAGGAGACTGGGAGATCTAATGCCGTCTTAGCCCATGAAAGCCACTGGGTCATTTTGGGTCAATTACCAGAAGCCTGAGAGTTCTGGACTTTTCTTACCCATGAAAGCCACATGGGTGTCTTTGAGCCAATTACCAGGAGACTGGGAGTTCTACACCTGTCTTAGCCCATAAAAGCCACTGGGTCATTTTGGGCCAATTACCAGTTGACTGGGAGTTCTAGTGCCGTCTTAGCCCATGAAAGCCACTGGGTCATTTTGGGTCAATTACCAGGAGCCTGAGAGTTCTAGTCCCGTCTTAGCCCATGAAAGCCACTGGGTCATTTTGGGCCAATTACCAGGAGACTGAGAGTTCCAGTCCCGTCTTAGCCCATGAAAGCTACTGGGTCATTTTGGGCCAATTACCAGGAGACTGGGAGTTCTAGTGCCGTCTTAGCCCATGAAAGCCACTGGGTCATTTTGGGTCAATTACCAGGAGCCTGAGAGTTCTAGTAGCATCTTAGCCGAAGAAAGCAATCAGGGTCATTTTGGGCCAATTACCAGGAGACTGGGATTTCTAGTGCCGTCTTAGGCCATGAAAGCCACTGGGTCATTTTGTGCCAATTACCAGGAGACTGGGATTTCTAGTACCGTCTTAGCCGATGAAAGCCTGCAGGGTCATTTTTGGCCAATTACCAGGAGACTGAGAGTTCTACTCCAATCTTAGCCCATGAAAGCCACTGGGTCATTTTGGGCCAATTACCAGTAGACTGAGAGTTCTAGTACTATCTTAGCCGATGAAAGCCTCCAGGGTCATTTTTGGCCAATTACCAGGAGACTGAGAGTTCTACTCCAATCTTAGCCCATGAAAGCCACTGGGTCATTTTGGGCCAATTACCAGAAGACTGAGAGTTCTAGTCCCGTCTTAGCCCATGAAAGCTGCTGGGTCATTTTGCGCCAATTACCAGGAGACTGAGAGTTCTAGTCCGCCCTAGCCCATGAAAGCCACTGGGTCATTTTGGGACAATTACCAGGAGACTGGGAGTTCTAGTCCCATCTTAGCCCATGAAAGCCACCTGGGTGACTTTGGGCCAATCAGCAGGAGACTGAGAGTTTTAGACCTGGCATACCTCATGAAAGCCACCTGGGTGACTTTGGGCCAATTACCAAGAGACTAGGAATTCTAGTCCCGTCTTAGCCCAGGAAAGCCACCTGGGTGCCTTTGGGCCAATTACCAGGAGACTGAGAGTTGTATACCCGTCTTAACCTATAAAAGCCACTTGGTCATTTTGGACAGATTACCAGGAGACTGGGAGTTCTAGACCTGTCTTACCCCATGAAAGCCACCTGGGGCCTTTGAGCCAATTACCAGGAGACTGAGAGTTCTAGACATTTCTTACCCCATGAAAGCCAACTGGATGACTTTGGGCAAATTATCAGGAGACTGGGAGTTCTACACCTGTCTTAGCCCATAAAAGCCACTGGGTCATTCTGGGCCAATTACCAGGAGACTGGGAATTCAGTCCCGTCTTAGCCCATGAAAGCCACTGGGTCATTTTGGGCCAATTACCAGGAGACTGAGAGTTCTAGTATCATCCTAGCCGAAGAAAGCCACCAGGGTCATTTTGGGCCAATTACCAGGAGACTGGGATGTCTAGTGCAGTCTTAGGCCATGAAAGCCACTGGGTCATTTTGTGCCAATTACCAGGAGACTGAGAGTTCTACTCCAATCTTAGCCCATGAAAGCCACCAGGGTCATTTTGGGCCAATTACCAGGAGACTGGGATTTCTAGTGCCGTCTTAGGCCATGAAAGCCACTGGGTCATTTTGGGCCAATTACCAGGAGACTGGGATTTCTAGTGCCGTCTTAGGCCATAAAAGCCACTGGGTCATTTTGGGCCAATTACCAGGAGACTGAGAGTTCCAGTCCCGTCTTAGCCCATGAAAGCCACTGCGTCATTTTGGGCCAATTACCAGGAGACTGGGAGTTCTAGTGCTGTCTTAGCCCATGAAAGCCACTGGGTCATTTTGGGTCAATTACCAGGAGCCTGAGAATTCTAGTCCCGTCTTAGCCCATGAAAGCCACTGGGTCATTTTGGGCCAATTACCAGGAGACTGAGAGTTCTAGTAGCTTCTTAGCAGAAGAAAGCCACCAGGGTCATTTTGGGCCAATAACCAGGAGACTGGGATTTCTAGTGCCGTCTTAGGCCATGAAAGCCACTGGGTCATTTTGTGCCAATTACCAGGAGACTGGTATTTCTAGTGCCGTCTTAGGCCATGAAAGCCACTGGGTCATTTTGGGCCAATTACCAGGAGACTGAGAGTTCCAGTCCCGTCTTAGCCCATGAAAGCCACTGCGTCATTTTGGGCCAATTACCAGGAGACTGGGAGTTCTAATGCCGTCTTAGCCCATGAAAGCCACTGGGTCATTTTGGGTCAATTACCAGGAGCCTGAGAGCTCTGGACTTTTCTTACCCAAGAAAGCCACATGGGTGACTTTGGGCCAATTACCAGGAGACTGGGAGTTCTACACCTGTCTTAGCCCATAACAACCACTGGGTCATCTTGGGCCAATTACCAGGAGACTAGGAATTCTAGTCCCATCTTAGCCCATTAAAGCCACTGGGTCATTTTGGGCCAATTACCAAGAAACTGGGAGTTCTATTCCTGTATTAGCCGATGAAAGCCACTGGGTCATTTTGGGCCAATTACCAGGAGACTGAGTTCTAGACCCGTCGTAGCCCATGAAAGCCACTGGGTCATTTTGGGCCAATTACCAGGAGACTGAGAGTTCTAGTCCCGTCTTAGCCCATTAAAGCCACTGGGTCATTTGGGGCCAATTACCAAGAGACTGAGAGTTCTAGTCCCGTCTTAACCCATGAAAGCCATTGAGTCATTTTGGGGCAATTACCAGGAGACTGCGAGTTCTGGACCTATCCTACCCCATGAAAGCCACCTGGATGACTTTGGGCCAATTACCAGGAGACTGGGAGTTCTAGTCCCATCTTCGCCCATGAAAGCCACCTTTGTTACTTTGGGCCAATCCGCAGGAGACTAAGAGTTTTTGACCTGGCATAGCTCATGAAAGCCACCTGGGTGACTTTGGGCCAATTACCAAGAGACTGGGAATTCTAGTCCCCTCTTAGCCCAGGAAAGCCACCTGGGTGACTTTGGGCCAATTACCAGGAGACTGAGAGTTGTAGACCCGTCTTAACCTATAAAAGCCACTGGGTCATTTTGGACAAATCACCAGGAGACCGGGAGTTCTAGACCTGTCTTACCCCATGAAAACCACCTGGGGGACTTTGAGCCAATTACCAGGAGACTGGGAGTTCTAGACATTTCTTAGCCCATGAAAGCCACCTGGATGACTTTGGGCAAATTACGAGGAGACTGGGAGTTCTACATCTGTCTTAGCCCATAAAAGCCCCTGGGTCATTTTGGGCCAATTACCAGGAGACTGGGAATTCAGTCCCGTATTAGCCCATGAAAGCCACTGGGTCATTTTGGGCCAATTACCAGGAGACTGGGAGTTCTAGTGCCGTCTTAGGCCATGAAAGCCACTGGGTCATTTTGGGCCAATTACCAGGAGATTGGGAGTTCTAGTCCCATCTTAGCCCATGAAAGCCACCTGGGTGACTTTGGGCCAATCAGCAGGAGACTGAGAGTTTTAGACCTGGCATACCTCATGAAAGCCACCTGGGTGACTTTGGGCCAATTACCAGGAGACTGAGAGTTGTATACCCGTCTTAACCTATAAAAGCCACTGGGTCATTTTGGGCCAATTACCAGGAGACTGAGAGTTGTATACCCGTCTTAACCTATAAAAGCCACTGGGTCATTTTGGGCCAATTACCAGGAGACTGGGAATTCAGTCCCGTCTTAGCCCATGAAAGCCACTGGGTCATTTTGGGCCAATTACCAGGAGACTGAGAGTTCTAGTAGCATCTTAGCCGAAGAAAGCCACCAGGGTCATTTTGGGCCAATTACCAGGAGACTGGGATTTCTAGTGCCGTCTTAACCCATGAAAGCCACTGGATCATTTTTGGCCAATTACCAGGAGACTGAGAGTTCCAGTCCCGTCTTAGCCCATGAAAGCCACTAGGTCATTTTGGGCCAATTACCAGGAGACTGGGAGTTCTAGTGCCGTCTTAGCCCATGAAAGCCACTGGGTCATTTTGGGTCAATTACCAGGAGCCTGAGAATTCTAGTCCCGTCTTAACCCATGAAAGCCACATGGGTGACTTTGGGCCAATTACCAGGAGACTGGGAGTCCTACACCTGTCTTAGCCCATAAAAGCCACTGGGTCATTTTGGGCCAATTACCAGGAGACTGAGAATTCTAGTCCCGTCTTAACCCATGAAAGCCACCTGGGTGACTTGGGCCAATTACCAAGAGATTGGGAGTTCTAGACCCGTCTTAGCCCATGAAAGCCACTGGGACATTTTGGGCCAATTACCAGGAGACAGAGTTCTAGACCTGTCTTACCGATGAAAGCCACTGGGTCATTTTGGGCCAATTACCAGGAGACTGGAAGTTCTAGAACCATCTTTACCCATAAAAGCCACTGGGTCATTTTGGGCCAATTACCAGGGGACTGGGAGTTGTGGACCTTTCTTACCCCATGGAAGCCACCTGGGTGAATTTGGGCCAATTACCAGGAGAAGGGGAGTTCTAGTCCCGTATTAGCCCATGAAAGCCACTGGGTCATTTTGGGCCAATTACCAGGAGACTGGGATTTCTAGTTCCGTCTTAGGCCATGAAAGCCACTGTGTCATTTTGGGCCAATTACCAGGAGACTGAGAGTTCCAGTCCCATCTTAGCCCATTAAAGCCACTGGGTCATTTTGGGCCAATTACCAAGAAAGTGGGAGTTCTATTCCTGTCTTAGCCGATGAAAGCCACTGGGTCATTTTGGGCCAATTACCAGGAGACTGAGAGTTCTAGTCCCGTCTTAGCCCATTAAAGCCACTGGGTCATTTTGGGCCAATTACCAGGAGACTGGCAGTTCTAGTGCCGTCCTAGCTTATGAAAGCCACTGGATCATTCTGGGTCAATTACCAGGTGCCTGACAGTTCTAGACTTTTCTTACCCATGAAAGCCGCATGGGTGACTTTGGGCCAATTACCAGGAGACTGGGAGTTCTAGAACCGTCTTTACCCATAAAAGCCATGGGGTCATTTTGGGCCAATTACCAGGGGACTGGGAGTTGTGGACCTTTCTTACCTCATGGAGGCCACCTGGGTGAATTTGGGCCAATTACCAGGAGACTGAGAATTCTAGTCCCGTCTTAACCCATGAAAGCCACCTGGGTGACTTGGGCCAATTACCAAGAGATTGGGAGTTCTACACCTGTCTTAGCCCATGAAAGCCACTGGGTCATATTGGGCCAATTACCCGGAGAATGGGAGTTCTAGTCCCGGATTAGCCCATGAAAGCCACTGGGTCATTTTGGGCCAATTACCAGGAGACTGGGATTTCTAGTGCCGTCTTAGCCCATGAAAGCCACTGGGTCATTTTGGGCCAATTACCAGGAGACTGGCAGTTCTAGTGCCGTCTTAGCCCATGAAAGCCACTGGGTCATTTTGGGCCAATTACCAGGAGTCTGAGAGTTCTAGACTTTTCTTACCCATGAAAGCCGCATGGGTGACTTTGGGCCAATTACCAGGAGACTGGGAGTTCTATTCCTGTCTTAGCCGATGAAAACCACTGGGTCATTTTGGGCCAATTTCCAGGAGACTGAGAGTTCTAGTCCCGTCTTAGCCCATTAAAGCCACTGGGTCATTTGGGGCCAATTACCAGGAGACTGAGAGTTCTAGTCCCGTCTTAACCCATGAAAGCAACCTGGGTGACTTAGGCCAATTACCAAGAGATTGGGAGTTCTAGACCCATCTTAGCCCATGAAAGCCACTGGGACATTTTGGGCCAATTACCAGGAGACTGAGAGTTCTAGAACCGTCTTTACCCATAAAAGCCATGGGGTCATTTTGGGCCAATTACCAGGGGACTGGGAGTTGTGGACCTTTCTTACCCCATGGAAGCCACCTGGGTGAATTTGGGCCAATTACCAGGAGAATTGGAGTTCTACACCTGTCTTAGCCCATGAAAGCCACTGGGTCATATTGGGCCAATTACCCGGAGAATGGGAGTTCTAGTCCCGTATTAGCCCATGAAAGCCACTGGGTCATTTTGGGCCAATTACCAGGAGACTGGGATTTCTCGTGCCGTCTTAGGCCATGAAAGCCACTGGGTCATTTTGGGCCAATTACCAGGAGACTGAGAGTTCCAGTCCCGTCTTAGCCCATAAAAGCCACTGGGTCATTTTGGGCCAATTACCAGGAGACTGGGAATTCAGTCCCGTCTTAGCCCATGAAAGGCACTGGGTCATTTTGGGCCAATTACCAGGAGACTGAGAGTTCTAGTAGCATCTTAGCCAAAGAAAGCCATCAGGGTCATTTTGGGCCAATTACCAGGAGACTGGGATTTCTAGTGCCGTCTTAGCCCATGAAAGCCACTGGATCATTTTGGGCCAATTACCAGGAGACTGGGAGTTCTAGTGCCGTCTTAGCCCATGAAAGCCACTGGGTCATTTTGGGTCAATTACCAGGAGCCTGAGAGTTCTAGACTTTTCTTACCCATGAAAGCCACATGGGTGACTTTGGGCCAATTACCAGGAGACTGGGAGTCCTACACCTGTCTTAGCCCATAAAAGCCACTGGGTCATTTTGGGCCAATTACCAGGAGACTAGGAATTCTAGTCCCATCTTAGCCCATGAAAGCCACTGGGTCATTTTGGGCCAATTACCAGGAGACTGAGAATTCTAGTCCCGTCTTAACCCATGAAAGCCACCTGGGTGACTTGGGCCAATTACCAAGAGATTGGGAGTTCTAGACCCGTCTTAGCCCATGAAAGCCACTGGGACATTTTGGGCCAATTACCAGGAGACAGAGTTCTAGAACTGTCTTACCCATGAAAGCCACTGGGTCATTTTGGGCCAATTACCAGGAGACTGGAAGTTCTAGAACCGTATTTACCCATAAAAGCCACTGGGTCATTTTGGGCCAATTACCAGGGGACTGGGAGTTGTGGACCTTTCTTTCCCCATGGAAGCCACCTGGGTGAATTTGGGCCAATTACCAGGAGAATGGGAGTTCTAGTCTCGTATTAGCCCATGAAAGCCACTGGGTCATTTTGGGCCAATTACCAGGAGACTGGGATTTCTAGTGCCGTCTTAGGCCATGAAAGCCACTGTGTCATTTTGGGCCAATCAGCAGGAGACTGAGAGTTTTAGACCTGGCATACCTCATGAAAGCCACCTGGGTCTTTTTCAGTCTCCAGTTGTTCATCTTGAAACTCAATTAATGAACCCTCTTTCTCTGCTTCCTCTCTTCTTCCTCCGAAAAATTCTGCATGAAAAAGTTCTGCTTTCTCAATTGAGTCAATTCTATGTCTCTGCTCTTGCCACGTAAACATTAATCCTTCTGGAATCAGCCATCTATAATTCACTTCGTTTTCCAATAGTATTTTGGTCAGAAATCGATATTCTCTTCTCATCTCTCTCACTCTTCTAGGTATTTGTTTTAAAACCACAACCTCTTTATCCTTGTATTTCAGTATTTTCTCTCTTGCTACTTGCAATATTTGCGTTTTAATGGATTTTTTGGTAAATCTAATATGGACTTCCCTGGGTAATTTATTTCTCATCGCATATCTTGTATAGACTCGGTATATCTCATCTATTCCATCCATTATCTTTTCCTCTGTAATTTCCAAAGCCTCTGCCAAAATTTCTATCATTACTGCTGCCAAATTTTCTCCTTTTTCCTCCTCTATATTTTGAAATCTGAGGTAAAATTCTGACCTTTCCATCTCCCACCTCAACATCCCACCTTTTTCTTGTTCAACCACTGTTAATCTGCTGTCAATATTTCCAATCTTCTTCTCTCTTTGTTTTCCTTCTTCCTCAATTTTTTGGAATCTCTCCTCATACTTCACCATCTTTTGTTTAATATTTTCAACTTTTTCATCAGTCTTCTCTATTCTTTGTTCAATATTTTCTGTTCTTTGTTCAATATTTCCTGTTCTTTGTTCAATGATATCTGATTTTGTCTTGAGTTCTTGGATTCCTTGCATAATCATCTGTAACTGTAAAGTTATTTTTTCTTGTTCCTTATCTTGCTTCAACATTGTCTGAATTAAACGTTGTCCTCCAGCTGGTGGGGAAGCAGAGGTAGAAGCAGAAATGCCAGATGGTATTGGTTTCTTGCTCATTTCAATATTTCCAAAACTTCAAGTTCTTCTTAACTTTTAATCCAACTGGTAGAGCAGCCAATTATAATCCAAAATGGAGAACTCCAATAGTAAAAAACACGAGACCAAAGAAGAAACAAAAAAAAAAAGGAAGAAGAAAGATCTTCAGGTTCTTCTAGACCCTAATCCAATTACGAGATAGTCCACCATAAAAAAGGAAAAAATAGAAAGGAAAAAACAAACAAATCCAAAAATAATAATATTGATTAAGAGCAAAGAAAAAGGAAAAAGCAAAAAGAGAAAAAAGAAAAACAAAAAACAAAAAGTTCCTTCAGATTCTTCACACCTTAATCCAATTAAAAAATCTCAATAATCCAAAAAAAAAAAAAATTCAACCACAACAACAAAATAGTCCAAAAAGATAAATATGAAAAGCAAAAAAGTCCCAATAGAAAAGAAAAGAAAAATAAAGAAGAAAAGAGAAAAACTCTGAGGCTTTCCCTTTAAAGTAAAAGGCAAAAATAAAAATATTACTAAAATTAAGATTTAGAAAAAGGCTGGCGAATGGGGTATATATAAGAAGACACACTGCACTTTGTTATTTATCCAAGGCTCTTGTTATGACTCTCTTCTCCAGCAGCTTCAAAGCCAAACCTCAAGTGTTGATAACAGTCCAGGAAAGCACCTGCAATAATATTTTACTGTGCTCTCCCTCTATCTTATCAGGTTAAAAAGTCCTTGAGATGAGGTCTTTTTGCAATTCTCTCCAATTCAAATAAAGATACTTTAAAGCCTCTAGTTGGCAGTGTTACAAAGTTTCTTAATGCTCTTTCTCCCCCCCCTGCCAGAGAAAAGGAATAATATATGCAGAAACAAAAGGAAAAAATAGCCAAAGGGAGCCTCTATCCTAAAAAAAGTTAAAAAAATCAAAGGAAGCATAAAACTATATATAAAAGAAAATTCAATCCGGTTATCTACAAAGTCACAGTAAAATCTTTCCCAAAAAGTATAAAGAAAAGAAAAAAAAAAACCAAGCCTCAATTTGACATCACTTTAAAAAACGCCGCTCAAAACAATTTCAGTCAAAAAAAAAATCTCACAGCTTTCTTCTTTATATCGAATGAACTTTCCAACCTTAGCGAATTTACAGCACAAAAGAGTTTTTCTCACCCAGCCGACACACTTCACTTCAATCACTTTCCTTCCGGAGCTGTCCCGACTTCAGCAGCTATGGAGGCTGCCTCTCCGCCGCCAGCAAAAGGGCTTCTTCCGGATCTAACCAGAGACTGAAAAAGAGAAAGGAGCAATAGGGGGACAGATTGATAACAAAGAACAGCGTGAAGTGAGATCCACGAGAGCTGTTAGACCTAAATATAAAGCATAATCATGGAGGAAAAAAAACTGATTACAATGAATATAAACGGACTTAATTCAGCAGTTAAAAGAAGGAAAACTTTTCATAAACTAGAGAAATTAAAATTTGATATAATTTGTTTACAAGAAGTTCACATTAAAAAACAACATGAACAATTGTTATTACAACCAAAATTAGGGAAAATATTTACCTCTTTGACTCAATGTAAGAAAAGGGGTGTGGTTCTATACATTAAAGAGGCTATTCCAGCAAAATTGATTTACTCGGATGAAGATGGAAGAGTATTAATGGTAGAAATAATGGACAATAATATAAAAATACTCTTGATTGCAATTTATGCTCCGAATGATAAACAAGAAGAATTTTATAAAAAGCTGCACATGAAAATAATTGGACTGGACTATGTTAATATAATTATGATGGGAGATTTTAATGGAATTGTGGACAATAAACTGGACTATATAGCAACAACAATAAAGCAAAATAGAAAGGCTCTCCCAAGGTCCTTTTTTAAAATGACAGATGAATTAACTTTAAAAGATATTTGGAGAGAAAGAAACGCTAAAGCTAAACAATATACTTTTTATTCAAATAGACATTTATCATGGTCCAGATTAGATATGATTTGGATCTCAACAGAACTAATATCTAATATTAAAGAAACAAGCATTGAAACAAGTACCTGGGCAGATCATAGCCCAATGACAATTAAATGGAAGGGACAAAAAAAAAGATCGAGATGGACATTAAATAATACTATTTTAAAGGAGAAAGATTTTACACAATGGATGGAGAAGGAATTGGCTTTTTTCTTCAGAGAAAATAAAAAAGAAGATACTTCAACGCAAAATGTGTGGGACACTATGAAGGCATACGCTAGAGGTTTGATAATAGATTATACAAGAAAAAAGAATATTAGGAAAAGGCAAGCTTCTAAGGCCTTGGAAAATGAGTATAAAACTCTTGAAAAAGAATTACAGAAAATGCCACAGAAAAAGGATATTAAATTGAAGCTGGATGTAATTAAACATAAAATGGAATTAATAGAGAAAGAAGAACTGGCACAGAAAATTAGAAACTCTAAACAGAATTATTTTGAAGATGCAAATAAACCAGGTAGATGGCTAGCATATAAATTGAGAAAAGAGAAGGAATCAAGAAAAATATTGAAGTTAATAGATGAACAAGGCCAAGTTTGTTATGGGAATAAGGAGAAAAAAGAAATTATTCGAGATTTTTATGGGCAACTATATAAACAAGAGAATATTGATGAAGAAAAAGTCAAACAGTATTTACAGGAAGCTAATTTACCAAAGATACCTAAAGAGACTGAAGAAATGCTAGAAAGCAATATAACAATGATGGAACTAAATGAAGCATTCAAGAGACAAAATAATGGGAAAGCTCCGGGCCCAGATGGGCTTCCAGTAGAATTTTATAAAACATTTCAAGAATTATTGAGCATCCCATTGTTAGAAGTTATGAATGAAGTTATGTTAAAAAAGATGATACCTAAAACATGGTCAGAGGCTTATATTACACTTATACCAAAGGAAGAGACTGACCCATCGCAAATTAAGAATTATAGACCTATTTCTTTATTGAATGCAGACTATAAAATCTTTGCTTCAATCTTAGCAGAAAGACTTAAAAAATATTTAAATAATTTTATTCACTCAGATCAAAATGGATTTCTGCCAAAGAGACAAATTAGAGACAATATGAGAGTAATTTTGGACACTTTGGAATATTATGAGGCTCATCCTGAAAAGCAAATGGCTTTGATATTCCTAGATGCTCAAAAAGCATTTGACAATGTGAATTGGAGATTTATGTTATTATTATTGGAGCAGATGGGTTTTGCTAAAAAATTTATTCAAGCAATAGAAGCTATATATAATAAACAGACAGCAAGGGTAATGATGGAGGGGGAACTTACAGATTTTATTAATATAAGGAAAGGCACAAGACAAGGATGTCCCCTATCTCCTTTACTATTTGTGTTGACCTTGGAAGTGTTGAATAGAAATATTAGGGATGATAAAAGCATAAAAGGAATGAAAATTAAGAAGGAAGAATTTAAGCTACAAGCTTTTGCTGATGATTTAGCTTTTATTTTGGAAGATCCGATTGAAATAGCTCCAAAGTTACTGGAAAGGATAGAGTCATATGGAGAGGTGGCTGGTTTGAAAATAAATAAAGATAAAACAAAGATTTTGACAAAGAATATGTTACTGAGACAGAGAGAAGAATTGGCAGATCTTTTGAAAATTCAAGTTACAAATAAGGTTAAGTATTTGGGGATATATTTGACAACAAGATGTAGCACATTAAAGGAGAATAATTATATTAAACTTAAACAACAGATAACTACAGATTTGAAGAAATGGGAAAACTTGCAATTGTCATTAATAGGGAGAATTTCAACAATTAAGATGAATATTTTACCTAGAATTTTATTTTTGTTTCAAACAATACCAATTAGGCTTGGAAAAGACTATTTTGAAGATTTAAATAAAATAATGTTGAAGTTTATATGGCAAGGTAAAAAAGCGAGAATAAAGCTAAAGCTTTTGCAAGATGCTAGAATTAGAGGAGGTTTTGGTCTGCCTAATTGGGAATTGTATTATCAAGCTGCAAGTTTGATGTGGGTCAAAGAATGGATAACATTAAGGAAACATAGGTTGTTGACATTAGAAGGACATGACTTGCTGTTGGGTTGGCATGCTTTTTTATGGTATAAGGGAACTAAAACACAGGGTTATTTTAGAAGACATTATGTACGGGAGTCTTTGTGGTTAAATTGGGAGAAGATAAAAAGACAATGTTATTTGAAAATTCCAGTCTGGTTATCTACCATTGAAGCATTTTCCTATCCTACAATTTACAAGAAGGAACAAACAGTTAGATATGGGGAACTTTTGGATGAAAAGGGTGAACTTAAATCGATCCAAAACTTAGAAGAACAAGGTATAAGGATGAATTGGCTTTCATATGCACAAATACACTCAAGGTATGATGAAGATTCTAAAACGGAGGGATTTTATGATAAACAGACTGATTTAGATAAGATCTTGATGGGTACTGATGAGAAGGTGATTAAAAAATTATATGGTTATTTACTGGGAATGAAATTAGAGGAAGAATAAGTCAAAGAAACTATGATTGTTTGGGGGAAGAATTTTGGATATGGGATTGATTTAGAGAAATGGCAGAAATTGTGGTTTCAAAATTATAAAATGACAATGTCAACAGCATATAAAGAAAACTTGTATAAGATGTTTTACAGGTGGCACTTTCCTCCGACAAGAATAGCAAGAATGTTTAAGAACAAATCTGAAAAATGCTGGAAATGTCATCAGATACCCGGCTCGTATTACCATACGTGGTGGACTTGTGAGGATGCTAGAAAATATTGGACTATCATTCGCATGTGGTTGGAAAAAATGACAAAGAAACATATAGATTTGAAACCAGAGATCTTCTTATTGGGAATTTTACCTGATATATATAGTAAAGATTTGAAATACCTGATTGTAAATGTATTAACAGCAGCCAGGATTGTATTTGCTAAAAATTGGAAGAATGAGAAAATACCATTACAGGAAGAAATTATTAAGAAAATATTGGAATGTGCTGAGATGAGCAGATTGACATTTGAAATTAGAGAGCAAGAGGATAAACAATTTTACGAAATTTGGGATCTTTTTTATAAATGGTTAGATGATAAAACACGATAATAGAATATTCAGAATGCTAGATAGTAAGGAATATCTTTATTTTGCTATTATTTTGCTATTTGCTATTATATTTATAAAGGATTTCTTAGGATTGATTTGATATGATCAGATGATTTGTTATAGAGTAAACTGGTTTAAAGTATTGTTAGATCATTAAGCATGAATGATTAAAAATATAGTCAAAATCTTCTTTTTTTAGTGATATTAGGATATATAAGTTTGGACTGACAATATGAGTTGTTATGTAACATAATTGTAATTGAGACTACAGAATGAATGCACAAAAATGATGAACCAACTGACACACCGGATGTATATATAAGAGTTGATGTTATTATGTTTTGTTTGTCTTGTTTGTTTGTAGAAAATTAATAAAAACTTTTTTTTTTTAAAAAAGAAAGCCACCTGGGTGACTTTGGGCCAATTACCAAGAGACTAGGAATTCTAGTCCCGTCTTAGCCCAGGAAAGCCACCTGGGTGACTTTGGGCCAATTACCAAGAGACTAGGAATTCTAGTCCCGTCTTAGCCCAGGAAAGCCACCTGGGTGCCTTTGGGCCAATTACCAGGAGACTGAGAGTTGTATACCCGTCTTAACCTATAAAAGCCACTGGGTCATTTTGGACAAATTACCAGGAGACTGGGAGTTCTAGACCTGTCTTACCCCATGAAAGCCACCTGGGGCCTTTGAGCCAATTACCAGGAGACTGAGAGTTCTAGACATTTCTTACCCCATGAAAGCCACATGGATGACTTTGGGCAAATTACCCGGAGACTGGGAGTTCTACACCTGTCTTAGCCCATAAAAGCCACTGGGTCATTTTGGGCCAATTACCAGGAGATTGGGAATTCAGTCCCGTATTAGCCCATGAAAGCCACTGGATCATTTTGGGCCAATTACCAGGAGATTGAGAGTTCCAGTCCCGTCTTAGCCCATGAAAGCCACCAGGGTCATTTTGGGCCAATTACCAGGAGACTAGGAATTCTAGTCCCATCTTAGCCCATGAAAGCCACTGGGTCATCTTGGGCCAATTACCAGGACACTGAGAGTTCTAGTCCCGTCTTAGCCCATGAAAGCCACTGGGTCATTTTGGGCCAATTACCAGGAGACTGAGAGTTCTAGTCCCGTCTTAGCCCATTAAAGCCACTGGGTCATTTGGGGCCAATTACCAGGAGAATGAGAGTTCTAGTCCCGTCTTAACCCATGAAAGCCACCTGGGTGACTTGGGCCAATTACCAAGAGATTGGGAGTTCTAGACCCCTCTTAGCCCATGAAAGCCACTGGGACATTTTGGGCCAATTACCAGTTGACTGGGAGTTCTAGAACCGTCTTTACCCAAAAAAGCCATTGGGTCATTTTGGGCCAATTACCAGAGGACTGGGAGTTGTGGACCTTTCTTACCCCATGGAAGCCACCTGGGTGAATTTGGGCCAATTACCAGGAGACTGAGAGTTCTAGACCCGTCTTAGCCCATGAAAGCCACTGGGTCATTTTGGGCCAATTACCAGGAGACTGAGAGTTCCAGTCCCGTCTTAGCCCATGAAAGCCACTGGGTCATTTTGTGCCAATTACCAGGAGACTGGTATTTGTAGTGTCGTCTTAGACCATGAAAGCCACTGGGTCATTTTGGGCCAATTACCAGGAGACTGAGAGTTCCAGTCCTGTCTTAGCCCATGAAAGCCACTGGGTCATTTTGGGCCAATTACCAGGAGACTGAGAGTTCTAGTAGCATCTTAGCCGAAGAAAGCCATCAGGGTCATTTTGGGCCAATTACCAGGAGACTGGGATTTCTAGTGCCGTCTTAGGCCATGAAAGCCACTGGGTCATTTTGTGCCAATTACCAGGAGACTGGGATTTCTAGTACCGTCTTAGCCGATGAAAGCCTGCAGGGTCATTTTTGGCCAATTACCAGGAGACTGAGAGTTCTACTCCAATCTTAGCCCATGAAAGCCACTGAGTCATTTTGGGCCAATTACCAGTAGACTGAGAGTTCTAGTACTATCTTAGCCGATGAAAGCCTCCAGGGTCATTTTTGGCCAATTACCAGGAGACTGAGAGTTCTACTCCAATCTTAGCCCATGAAAGCCACTGGGTCATTTTGGGCCAATTACCAGAAGACTGAGAGTTCTAGTCCCGTCTTAGCCCATGAAAGCTGCTGGGTCATTTTGCGCCAATTACCAGGAGACTGAGAGTTCTAGTCCGCCCTAGCCCATGAAAGCCACTGGGTCATTTTGGGACAATTACCAGGAGACTGGGAGTTCTAGTCCCATCTTAACCCATGAAAGCCACCTGGGTGACTTTGGGCCAATCAGCAGGAGACTGAGAGTTTTAGACCTGGCATACCTCATGAAAACCACCTGGGTGACTTTGGGCCAATTACCAAGAGACTCGGAATTCTAGTCCCGTCTTAGCCCAGGAAAGCCACCTGGGTGCCTTTGGGCCAATTACCAGGAGACTGAGAGTTGTATACCCGTCTTAACCTATAAAAGCCACTTGGTCATTTTGGACAAATTACCAGGAGACTGGGAGTTCTAGACCTGTCTTACCCCATGAAAGCCACCTGGGGCCTTTGAGCCAATTACCAGGAGACTGAGAGTTCTAGACATTTCTTACCCCATTAAAGCCAACTGGATGACTTTGGGCAAATTATCAGGAGACTGGGAGTTCTACACCTGTCTTAGCCCATAAAAACCACTGGGTCATTTTGGGCCAATTACCAGGAGACTGGGAATTCATTCCCATCTTAGCCCATGAAAGCCACTGGGTCATTTTGGGCCAATTACCAGGAGACTGAGAGTTCTAGTATCATCCTAGCCGAAGAAAGCCACCAGTGTCATTTTGGGCCAATTACCAGGAGACTGGGATGTCTAGTGCAGTCTTAGGCCATGAAAGCCACTGGGTCATTTTGTGCCAATTACCAGGAGACTGGGATTTCTAGTGCCGTCTTAGCCCATGAAAGCCACTGGGTCATTTTGGGCCAATTACCAGGAGACTGGCAGTTCTAGTGCCATCTTAGCCCATGAAAGCCACTGGGTCATTTTGGGTCAATTACCAGGAGTCTGAGAGTTCTAGACTTTTCTTACCCATGAAAGCCGCATGGGTGACTTTGGGCCAATTACCAGGAGACTGGGAGTTCTACACCTGTCTTAGGCCATAAAAGCCACTGGGTCATTTTGGGCCAATTACCAGGAGACTGGGAGTTCTAATGCCGTCTTAGCCCATGAAAGCCACTGGGTCATTTTGGGTCAATTACCAGAAGCCTGAGAGTTCTGGACTTTTCTTACCCATGAAAGCCACATGGGTGACTTTGAGCCAATTACCAGGAGACTGGGAGTTCTACACCTGTCTTAGCCCATAAAAGCCACTGGGTCATTTTGGGCCAATTACCAGTTGACTGGGAGTTCTAGTACCGTCTTAGCCCATGAAAGCCACTGGGTCATTTTGGGTCAATTACCAGGAGCCTGAGAGTTCTAGTCCCGTCTTAGCCCATGAAAGCCACTGGGTCATTTTGGGCCAATTACCAGGAGACTGAGAGTTCTACTCCAATCTTAGCCCATGAAAGCCATCAGGGTCATTTTGGGCCAATTACCAGGAGACTGGGATTTCTAGTGCTGTCTTAGGCCATGAAAGCCACTGGGTCATTTTGGGCCAATTACCAGGAGACTGGGATTTCTAGTGCCGTCTTAGGCCATAAAAGCCACTGGGTCATTTTGGGACAATTACCAGGAGACTGAGAGTTCCAGTCCCGTCTTAGCCCATGAAAGCCACTGGGTCATTTTGGGCCAATTACCAGGAGACTGGGAGTTCTAGTGCCGTCTTAGCCCATGAAAGCCACTGGGTCATTTTGGGTCAATTACCAGGAGCCTGAGAGTTCTAGTAGCATCTTAGCCGAAGAAAGCAATCAGGGTCATTTTGGGCCAATTACCAGGAGACTGGGATTTCTAGTGCCGTCTTAGGCCATGAAAGCCACTGGGTCATTTTGTGCCAATTACCAGGAGACTGGGATTTCTAGTACCGTCTTAGCCGATGAAAGCCTGCAGGGTCATTTTTGGCCAATTACCAGGAGACTGAGAGTTCTACTCCAATCTTAGCCCATGAAAGCCACTGCGTCATTTTGGGCCAATTACCAGTAGACTGAGAGTTCTAGTACTATCTTAGCCGATGAAAGCCTCCAGGGTCATTTTTGGCCAATTACCAGGAGACTGAGAGTTCTACTCCAATCTTAGCCCATGAAAGCCACTGGGTCATTTTGGGCCAATTACCAGAAGACTGAGAGTTCTAGTCCCGTCTTAGCCCATGAAAGTTGCTGGGTCATTTTGCGCCAATTACCAGGAGACAGAGTTCTAGTCCACCCTAGCCCATGAAAGCCACTGGGTCATTTTGGGACAATTACCAGGAGACTGGGAGTTCTAGTCCCATCTTAGCCCATGAAAGCCACCTGGGTGACTTTGGGCCAATCAGCAGGAGACTGAGAGTTTTAGACCTGGCATACCTCATGAAAGCCACCTGGGTGACTTTGGGCCAATTACCAAGAGACTCGGAATTCTAGTCCCGTCTTAGCCGAGGAAAGCCACTGGGTGCCTTGGGGCCAATTACCAGGAGACTGAGAGTTGTATACCCGTTTTAACCTATAAAAGCCACTGGGTCATTTTAGGACAATTACCAGGAGACTGGGAGTTCTAGTCCCATCTTAACCCATGAAAGCCACCTGGGTGACTTTGGGCCAATCAGCAGGAGACTGAGAGTTTTAGACCTGGCATACCTCATGAAAACCACCTGGGTGACTTTGGGCCAATTACCAAGAGACTCGGAATTCTAGTCCCGTCTTAGCCCAGGAAAGCCACCTGGGTGCCTTTGGGCCAATTACCAGGAGACTGAGAGTTGTATACCCGTCTTAACCTATAAAAGCCACTTGGTCATTTTGGACAAATTACCAGGAGACTGGGAGTTCTAGACCTGTCTTACCCCATGAAAGCCACCTGGGGCCTTTGAGCCAATTACCAGGAGACTGAGAGTTCTAGACATTTCTTACCCCATTAAAGCCAACTGGATGACTTTGGGCAAATTATCAGGAGACTGGGAGTTCTACACCTGTCTTAGCCCATAAAAGCCACTGGGTCATTTTGGGACAATTACCAGGAGACTGAGAGTTCTAGTATCATCCTAGCCGAAGAAAGCCACCAGGATCATTTTGGGCCAATTACCAGGAGACTGGGACGTCTAGTGCAGTCTTAGGCCATGAAAGCCACTGGGTCATTCTGTGCCAATTACCAGGAGACTGGGATTTCTAGTGCCGTCTTAGCCCATGAAAGCCACTGGGTCATTTTGGGCCAATTACCAGGAGACTGGCAGTTCTAGTGCCATCTTAGCCCATGAAAGCCACTGGGTCATTTTGGGTCAATTACCAGGAGTCCGAGAGTTCTAGACTTTTCTTACCCATGAAAGCCGCATGGGTGACTTTGGGCCAATTACCAGGAGACTGGGAGTTCTACACCTGTCTTAGGCCATAAAAGCCACTGGGTCATTTTGGGCCAATTACCAGGAGACTGGGAGTTCTAATGCCGTCTTAGCCCATGAAAGCCACTGGGTCATTTTGGACAAATTACCAGGAGACTGGGAGTTCTAGCAATGTCTTACCCCATGAAAGCCACCTGGCGCCTTTGAGCCAATTACCAGGAGACTGAGAGTTCTAGACATTTCTTACCCCATGAAAGCCACCTGGATGACTTTGGGCAAATTACCCGGAGACTGGGAGTTCTACACCTGTCTTAGCCCATAAAAGCCACTGGGTCATTTTGGGCCAATTACCAGGAGATTGGGAATTCAGTCCCGTATTAGCCCATGAAAGCCACTGGATCATTTTGGGCCAATTACCAGGAGAATGGGAGTTCTAGTCCCGTATTAGCCCATGAAAGCCACTGGGTCATTTTGGGCCAATTACCAGGAGGCTAGGAATTCTAGTCCCATCTTAGCCCATGAAAGCCACTGGGTCATTTTGGGCCTATTACCAGGAGACTGAGAATTCTAGTCCCGTCTTAACCCAAGAAAGCCACCTGGGTGACTTGGGCCAATTACCAAGAGATTGGGAGTTCTAGACCCGTCTTAGCCCATGAAAGCCACTGGGACAATTTGGGCCAATTATCAGGAGACAGAGTTCTAGACCTGTCTTACCCATGAAAGCCACTGGGTCATTTTGGGCCAATTCTCAGGAGATTGGAAGTTCTAGAACCGTCTTTACCCATAAAAGCCACTGGGTCATTTTGGGCCAATTACCAGGGGACTGGGAGTTGTGGACCTTTCTTACCCCATGGAAGCCACCTGGGTGAATTTGGGCCAATTACCAGGAGAATGGGAGTTCTAGTCCCGTATTAGCCCATGAAAGCCACTGGGTCATTTTGGGCCAATTACCAGGAGACTGGGATTTCTAGTGCCGTCTTAGGCCATGAAAGCCACTGTGTCATTTTGGGCCAATTACCAGGAGACTGAGAGTTCCAGTCCCGTCTTAGCCCATGAAAGCCAATGGGTCATTTTGGGCCAATTACCAGGAGACTGGGATTTCTAGTGCCGTCGTAGGCCATGAAAGCCACTGGGTCATTTTGGGCCAATTACCAGGAGACTGAGAGTTCTAGTCCCGTCTTAGCCCATTAAAGCCACTGGGTCATTTGGGGCCAATTACCAGGAGACTGAGAGTTCTAGTCCCGTCTTAACCCATGAAAGCCACCTGGGTGACTTGGGCCAATTACCAAGAGATTGGGAGTTCTAGACCCCTCTTAGCCCATGAAAGCCACTGGGTCATTTTGGACCAATTACCAGGAGACTGAGAGTTCCAGTCCTGTCTTAGCCCATGAAAGCCACTGGGTCATTTTGGGCCAATTACCAGGAGACTGGGAGTTCTAGTCCCATCTTAACCCATGAAAGCCACCTGGGTGACTTTGGGCCAATCAGCAGGAGACTGAGAGTTTTAGACCTGGCATACCTCATGAAAACCACCTGGGTGACTTTGGGCCAATTACCAAGAGACTTGGAATTCTAGTCCCGTCTTAGCCCAGGAAAGCCACCTGGGTGCCTTTGGGCCAATTACCAGGAGACTGAGAGTTGTATACCCGTCTTAACCTATAAAAGCCACTTGGTCATTTTGGACAAATTACCAGGAGACTGGGAGTTCTAGACCTGTCTTACCCCATGAAAGCCACCTGGGGCCTTTGAGCCAATTACCAGGAGACTGAGAGTTCTAGACATTTCTTACCCCATTAAAGCCAACTGGATGACTTTGGGCAAATTATCAGGAGACTGGGAGTTCTACACCTGTCTTAGCCCATAAAAGCCACTGGGTCATTTTGGGACAATTACCAGGAGACTGAGAGTTCTAGTATCATCCTAGCCGAAGAAAGCCACCAGGATCATTTTGGGCCAATTACCAGGAGACTGGGACGTCTAGTGCAGTCTTAGGCCATGAAAGCCACTGGGTCATTCTGTGCCAATTA
Source organism: Hydrophis major (assembly GCA_033807585.1). NCBI lineage: Eukaryota > Metazoa > Chordata > Lepidosauria > Squamata > Elapidae > Hydrophis > Hydrophis major. Next base: position 1,714,972 of record CM066343.1, on the reverse strand, counting down.
CCAGGAGACTGGGATTTCTAGTGCCGTCTTAGCCCATGAAAGCCACTGGGTCATTTTGGGCCAATTACCAGGAGACTGGCAGTTCTAGTGCCATCTTAGCCCATGAAAGCCACTGGGTCATTTTGGGTCAATTACCAGGAGTCCGAGAGTTCTAGACTTTTCTTACCCATGAAAGCCGCATGGGTGACTTTGGGCCAATTACCAGGAGACTGGGAGTTCTACACCTGTCTTAGGCCATAAAAGCCACTGGGTCATTTTGGGCCAATTACCAGGAGACTGGGAGTTCTAATGCCGTCTTAGCCCATGAAAGCCACTGGGTCATTTTGGACAAATTACCAGGAGACTGGGAGTTCTAGCAATGTCTTACCCCATGAAAGCCACCTGGCGCCTTTGAGCCAATTACCAGGAGACTGAGAGTTCTAGACATTTCTTACCCCATGAAAGCCACCTGGATGACTTTGGGCAAATTACCCGGAGACTGGGAGTTCTACACCTGTCTTAGCCCATAAAAGCCACTGGGTCATTTTGGGCCAATTACCAGGAGATTGGGAATTCAGTCCCGTATTAGCCCATGAAAGCCACTGGATCATTTTGGGCCAATTACCAGGAGAATGGGAGTTCTAGTCCCGTATTAGCCCATGAAAGCCACTGGGTCATTTTGGGCCAATTACCAGGAGGCTAGGAATTCTAGTCCCATCTTAGCCCATGAAAGCCACTGGGTCATTTTGGGCCTATTACCAGGAGACTGAGAATTCTAGTCCCGTCTTAACCCAAGAAAGCCACCTGGGTGACTTGGGCCAATTACCAAGAGATTGGGAGTTCTAGACCCGTCTTAGCCCATGAAAGCCACTGGGACAATTTGGGCCAATTATCAGGAGACAGAGTTCTAGACCTGTCTTACCCATGAAAGCCACTGGGTTATTTTGGGCCAATTCTCAGGAGATTGGAAGTTCTAGAACCGTCTTTACCCATAAAAGCCACTGGGTCATTTTGGGCCAATTACCAGGGGACTGGGAGTTGTGGACCTTTCTTACCCCATGGAAGCCACCTGGGTGAATTTGGGCCAATTACCAGGAGAATGGGAGTTCTAGTCCCGTATTAGCCCATGAAAGCCACTGGGTCATTTTGGGCCAATTACCAGGAGACTGGGATTTCTAGTGCCGTCTTAGGCCATGAAAGCCACTGTGTCATTTTGGGCCAATTACCAGGAGACTGAGAGTTCCAGTCCCGTCTTAGCCCATGAAAGCCAATGGGTCATTTTGGGCCAATTACCAGGAGACTGGGATTTCTAGTGCCGTCGTAGGCCATGAAAGCCACTGGGTCATTTTGGGCCAATTACCAGGAGACTGAGAGTTCTAGTCCCGTCTTAGCCCATTAAAGCCACTGGGTCATTTGGGGCCAATTACCAGGAGACTGAGAGTTCTAGTCCCGTCTTAACCCATGAAAGCCACCTGGGTGACTTGGGCCAATTACCAAGAGATTGGGAGTTCTAGACCCCTCTTAGCCCATGAAAGCCACTGGGTCATTTTGGACCAATTACCAGGAGACTGAGAGTTCCAGTCCTGTCTTAGCCCATGAAAGCCACTGGGTCATTTTGGGCCAATTACCAGGAGACTGGGAGTTCTAGTCCCATCTTAACCCATGAAAGCCACCTGGGTGACTTTGGGCCAATCAGCAGGAGACTGAGAGTTTTAGACCTGGCATACCTCATGAAAACCACCTGGGTGACTTTGGGCCAATTACCAAGAGACTTGGAATTCTAGTCCCGTCTTAGCCCAGGAAAGCCACCTGGGTGCCTTTGGGCCAATTACCAGGAGACTGAGAGTTGTATACCCGTCTTAACCTATAAAAGCCACTTGGTCATTTTGGACAAATTACCAGGAGACTGGGAGTTCTAGACCTGTCTTACCCCATGAAAGCCACCTGGGGCCTTTGAGCCAATTACCAGGAGACTGAGAGTTCTAGACATTTCTTACCCCATTAAAGCCAACTGGATGACTTTGGGCAAATTATCAGGAGACTGGGAGTTCTACACCTGTCTTAGCCCATAAAAGGCACTGGGTCATTTTGGGCCAATTACCAGGAGACTGGGAATTCAGTCCCGTCTTAGCCCATGAAAGCCACTGGGTCATTTTGGGACAATTACCAGGAGACTGAGAGTTCTAGTATCATCCTAGCCGAAGAAAGCCACCAGGATCATTTTGGGCCAATTACCAGGAGACTGGGATGTCTAGTGCAGTCTTAGGCCATGAAAGCCACTGGGTCATTTTGTGCCAATTACCAGGAGACTGGGATTTCTAGTGCCGTCTTAGCCCATGAAAGCCACTGGGTCATTTTGGGCCAATTACCAGGAGACTGGCAGTTCTAGTGCCATCTTAGCCCATGAAAGCCACTGGGTCATTTTGGGTCAATTACCAGGAGTCCGAGAGTTCTAGACTTTTCTTACCCATGAAAGCCGCATGGGTGACTTTGGGCCAATTACCAGGAGACTGGGAGTTCTACACCTGTCTTAGGCCATAAAAGCCACTGGGTCATATTGGGCCAATTACCAGGAGACTGGGAGTTCTAATGCCGTCTTAGCCCATGAAAGCCACTGGGTCATTTTGGGTCAATTACCAGAAGCCTGAGAGTTCTGGACTTTTCTTACCCATGAAAGCCACATGGGTGTCTTTGAGCCAATTACCAGGAGACTGGGAGTTCTACACCTGTCTTAGCCCATAAAAGCCACTGGGTCATTTTGGGCCAATTACCAGTTGACTGGGAGTTCTAGTGCCGTCTTAGTCCATGAAAGCCACTGGGTCATTTTGGGTCAATTACCAGGAGCCTGAGAGTTCTAGTCCCGTCTTAGCCCATGAAAGCCACTGGGTCATTTTGGGCCAATTACCAGGAGACTGAGAGTTCTACTCCAATCTTAGCCCATGAAAGCCACCAGGGTCATTTTGGGCCCATTACCAGGAGACTGGGATTTCTAGTGCCGTCTTAGGCCATGAAAGCCACTGGGTCATTTTGGGCCAATTACCAGGAGACTGAGAGTTCCAGTCCCGTCTTAGCCCATGAAAGCCACTGGGTCATTTTGGGCCAATTACCAGGAGACTGGGAGTTCTAGTGCCGTCTTAGCCCATGAAAGCCACTGGGTCATTTTGGGTCAATTACCAGGAGCCTGAGAGTTCTAGTAGCATCTTAGCCGAAGAAAGCCATCAGGGTCATTTTGGGCCAATTTCCAGGAGACTGGGATTTCTAGTGCCGTCTTAGGCCATGAAAGCCACTGGGTCATTTTGTGCCAATTACCAGGAGACTGGGATTTCTAGTACCGTCTTAGCCGATGAAAGCCTGCAGGGTCATTTTTGGCCAATTACCAGGAGACTGAGAGTTCTACTCCAATCTTAGCCCATGAAAGCCACTGGGTCATTTTGGGCCAATTACCAGTAGACTGAGAGTTCTCGTACTATCTTAGCCGATGAAAGCCTCCAGGGTCATTTTTGGCCAATTACCAGGAGACTGAGAGTTCTACTCCAATCTTAGCCCATGAAAGCCACTTGGTCATTTTGGGCCAATTACCAGAAGACTGAGAGTTCTAGTCCCGTCTTAGCCCATGAAAGCTGCTGGGTCATTTTGCGCCAATTACCAGGAGACTGAGAGTTCTAGTCCGCCCTAGCCCATGAAAGCCACTGGGTCATTTTGGGACAATTACCAGGAGACTGGGACTTCTAGTCCCATCTTAGCCCATGAAAGCCACCTGGGTGACTTTGGGCCAATCAGCAGGAGACTGAGAGTTTTAGACCTGGCATACCTCATGAAAACCTCCTGGGTGACTTTGGGCCAATTACCAAGAGACTCGGAATTCTAGTCCCGTCTTAGCCCATGAAAGCCACCTGGGTGACTTTGGGCCAATCAGCAGGAGACTGAGAGTTTTAGACCTGGCATACCTCATGAAAACCTCCTGGGTGACTTTGGGCCAATTACCAAGAGACTCGGAATTCTAGTCCCGTCTTAGCCCAGGAAAGCCACCTGGGTGCCTTTGGGCCAATTACCAGGAGACTGAGAGTTGTATACCCGTCTTAACCTATAAAAGCCACTTGGTCATTTTGGACAAATTACCAGGAGACTGGGAGTTCTAGACCTGTCTTACCCCATGAAAGCCACCTGGGGCCTTTGAGCCAATTACCAGGAGACTGAGAGTTCTAGACATTTCTTACCCCATGAAAGCCAACTGGATGACTTTGGGCAAATTATCAGGAGACTGGGAGTTCTACACCTGTCTTAGCCCATAAAAGCCACTGGGTCATTTTGGGCCAATTACCAGGAGACTGGGAATTCAGTCCCATCTTAGCCCATGAAAGCCACTGGGTCATTTTGGGCCAATTACCAGGAGACTGAGAGTTCTAGTATCATCCTAGCCGAAGAAAGCCACCAGGGTCATTTTGGGCCAATTACCAGGAGACTGGGATGTCTAGTGCAGTCTTAGGCCATGAAAGCCACTGGGTCATTTTGTGCCAATTACCAGGAGACTGGGATTTCTAGTGCCGTCTTAGCCCATGAAAGCCACTGGGTCATTTTGGGCCAATTACCAGGAGACTGGCAGTTCTAGTGCCATCTTAGCCCATGAAAGCCACTGGGTCATTTTGGGTCAATTAGCAGGAGTCTGAGAGTTCTAGACTTTTCTTACCCATGAAAGCCGCATGGGTGACTTTGGGCCAATTACCAGGAGACTGGGAGTTCTACACTTGTCTTAGGCCATAAAAGCCACTGGGTCATTTTGGGCCAATTACCAGGAGACTGGGAGATCTAATGCCGTCTTAGCCCATGAAAGCCACTGGGTCATTTTGGGTCAATTACCAGAAGCCTGAGAGTTCTGGACTTTTCTTACCCATGAAAGCCACATGGGTGTCTTTGAGCCAATTACCAGGAGACTGGGAGTTCTACACCTGTCTTAGCCCATAAAAGCCACTGGGTCATTTTGGGCCAATTACCAGTTGACTGGGAGTTCTAGTGCCGTCTTAGCCCATGAAAGCCACTGGGTCATTTTGGGTCAATTACCAGGAGCCTGAGAGTTCTAGTCCCGTCTTAGCCCATGAAAGCCACTGGGTCATTTTGGGCCAATTACCAGGAGACTGAGAGTTCTACTCCAATCTTAGCCCATGAAAGCCACCAGGGTCATTTTGGGCCAATTACCAGGAGACTGGGATTTCTAGTGCCGTCTTAGGCCATGAAAGCCACTGGGTCATTTTGGGCCAATTACCAGGAGACTGAGAGTTCCAGTCCCGTCTTAGCCCATGAAAGCTACTGGGTCATTTTGGGCCAATTACCAGGAGACTGGGAGTTCTAGTGCCGTCTTAGCCCATGAAAGCCACTGGGTCATTTTGGGTCAATTACCAGGAGCCTGAGAGTTCTAGTAGCATCTTAGCCGAAGAAAGCAATCAGGGTCATTTTGGGCCAATTACCAGGAGACTGGGATTTCTAGTGCCGTCTTAGGCCATGAAAGCCACTGGGTCATTTTGTGCCAATTACCAGGAGACTGGGATTTCTAGTACCGTCTTAGCCGATGAAAGCCTGCAGGGTCATTTTTGGCCAATTACCAGGAGACTGAGAGTTCTACTCCAATCTTAGCCCATGAAAGCCACTGGGTCATTTTGGGCCAATTACCAGAAGACTGAGAGTTCTAGTCCCGTCTTAGCCCATGAAAGCTGCTGGGTCATTTTGCGCCAATTACCAGGAGACTGAGAGTTCTAGTCCGCCCTAGCCCATGAAAGCCACTGGGTCATTTTGGGACAATTACCAGGAGACTGGGAGTTCTAGTCCCATCTTAGCCCATGAAAGCCACCTGGGTGACTTTGGGCCAATCAGCAGGAGACTGAGAGTTTTAGACCTGGCATACCTCATGAAAGCCACCTGGGTGACTTTGGGCCAATTACCAAGAGACTAGGAATTCTAGTCCCGTCTTAGCCCAGGAAAGCCACCTGGGTGCCTTTGGGCCAATTACCAGGAGACTGAGAGTTGTATACCCGTCTTAACCTATAAAAGCCACTTGGTCATTTTGGACAGATTACCAGGAGACTGGGAGTTCTAGACCTGTCTTACCCCATGAAAGCCACCTGGGGCCTTTGAGCCAATTACCAGGAGACTGAGAGTTCTAGACATTTCTTACCCCATGAAAGCCAACTGGATGACTTTGGGCAAATTATCAGGAGACTGGGAGTTCTACACCTGTCTTAGCCCATAAAAGCCACTGGGTCATTCTGGGCCAATTACCAGGAGACTGGGAATTCAGTCCCGTCTTAGCCCATGAAAGCCACTGGGTCATTTTGGGCCAATTACCAGGAGACTGAGAGTTCTAGTATCATCCTAGCCGAAGAAAGCCACCAGGGTCATTTTGGGCCAATTACCAGGAGACTGGGATGTCTAGTGCAGTCTTAGGCCATGAAAGCCACTGGGTCATTTTGTGCCAATTACCAGGAGACTGAGAGTTCTACTCCAATCTTAGCCCATGAAAGCCACCAGGGTCATTTTGGGCCAATTACCAGGAGACTGGGATTTCTAGTGCCGTCTTAGGCCATGAAAGCCACTGGGTCATTTTGGGCCAATTACCAGGAGACTGGGATTTCTAGTGCCGTCTTAGGCCATAAAAGCCACTGGGTCATTTTGGGCCAATTACCAGGAGACTGAGAGTTCCAGTCCCGTCTTAGCCCATGAAAGCCACTGCGTCATTTTGGGCCAATTACCAGGAGACTGGGATGTCTAGTGCAGTCTTAGGCCATGAAAGCCACTGGGTCATTTTGTGCCAATTACCAGGAGACTGGGATTTCTAGTGCCGTCTTAACCCATGAAAGCCACTGGGTCATTTTGGGCCAATTACCAGGAGACTGGCAGTTCTAGTGCCATCTTAGCCCATGAAAGCCACTGGGTCATTTTGGGTCAATTAGCAGGAGTCTGAGAGTTCTAGACTTTTCTTACCCATGAAAGCCGCATGGGTGACTTTGGGCCAATTACCAGGAGACTGGGAGTTCTACACTTGTCTTAGGCCATAAAAGCCACTGGGTCATTTTGGGCCAATTACCAGGAGACTGGGAGATCTAATGCCGTCTTAGCCCATGAAAGCCACTGGGTCATTTTGGGTCAATTACCAGAAGCCTGAGAGTTCTGGACTTTTCTTACCCATGAAAGCCACATGGGTGTCTTTGAGCCAATTACCAGGAGACTGGGAGTTCTACACCTGTCTTAGCCCATAAAAGCCACTGGGTCATTTTGGGCCAATTACCAGTTGACTGGGAGTTCTAGTGCCGTCTTAGCCCATGAAAGCCACTGGGTCATTTTGGGTCAATTACCAGGAGCCTGAGAGTTCTAGTCCCGTCTTAGCCCATGAAAGCCACTGGGTCATTTTGGGCCAATTACCAGGAGACTGAGAGTTCTACTCCAATCTTAGCCCATGAAAGCCACCAGGGTCATTTTGGGCCAATTACCAGGAGACTGAGAGTTCCAGTCCCGTCTTAGCCCATGAAAGCTACTGGGTCATTTTGGGCCAATTACCAGGAGACTGGGAGTTCTAGTGCCGTCTTAGCCCATGAAAGGCACTGGGTCATTTTGGGTCAATTACCAGGAGCCTGAGAGTTCTAGTAGCATCTTAGCCGAAGAAAGCAATCAGGGTCATTTTGGGCCAATTACCAGGAGACTGGGATTTCTAGTGCCGTCTTAGGCCATGAAAGCCACTGGGTCATTTTGTGCCAATTACCAGGAGACTGGGATTTCTAGTACCGTCTTAGCCGATGAAAGCCTGCAGGGTCATTTTTGGCCAATTACCAGGAGACTGAGAGTTCTACTCCAATCTTAGCCCATGAAAGCCACTGGGTCATTTTGGGCCAATTACCAGTAGACTGAGAGTTCTAGTACTATCTTAGCCGATGAAAGCCTCCAGGGTCATTTTTGGCCAATTACCAGGAGACTGAGAGTTCTACTCCAATCTTAGCCCATGAAAGCCACTGGGTCATTTTGGGCCAATTACCAGAAGACTGAGAGTTCTAGTCCCGTCTTAGCCCATGAAAGCTGCTGGGTCATTTTGCGCCAATTACCAGGAGACTGAGAGTTCTAGTCCGCCCTAGGCCATGAAAGCCACTGGGTCATTTTGGGACAATTACCAGGAGACTGGGAGTTCTAGTCCCATCTTAGCCCATGAAAGCCACCTGGGTGACTTTGGGCCAATCAGCAGGAGACTGAGAGTTTTAGACCTGGCATACCTCATGAAAGCCACCTGGGTGACTTTGGGCCAATTACCAAGAGACTAGGAATTCTAGTCCCGTCTTAGCCCAGGAAAGCCACCTGGGTGCCTTTGGGCCAATTACCAGGAGACTGAGAGTTGTATACCCGTCTTAACCTATAAAAGCCACTTGGTCATTTTGGACAGATTACCAGGAGACTGGGAGTTCTAGACCTGTCTTACCCCATGAAAGCCACCTGGGGCCTTTGAGCCAATTACCAGGAGACTGAGAGTTCTAGACATTTCTTACCCCATGAAAGCCAACTGGATGACTTTGGGCAAATTATCAGGAGACTGGGAGTTCTACACCTGTCTTAGCCCATAAAAGCCACTGGGTCATTCTGGGCCAATTACCAGGAGACTGGGAATTCAGTCCCGTCTTAGCCCATGAAAGCCACTGGGTCATTTTGGGCCAATTACCAGGAGACTGAGAGTTCTAGTATCATCCTAGCCGAAGAAAGCCACCAGGGTCATTTTGGGCCAATTACCAGGAGACTGGGATGTCTAGTGCAGTCTTAGGCCATGAAAGCCACTGGGTCATTTTGTGCCAATTACCAGGAGACTGAGAGTTCTACTCCAATCTTAGCCCATGAAAGCCACCAGGGTCATTTTGGGCCAATTACCAGGAGACTGGGATTTCTAGTGCCGTCTTAGGCCATGAAAGCCACTGGGTCATTTTGGGCCAATTACCAGGAGACTGGGATTTCTAGTGCCGTCTTAGGCCATAAAAGCCACTGGGTCATTTTGGGCCAATTACCAGGAGACTGAGAGTTCTACTCCAATCTTAGCCCATGAAAGCCACTGCGTCATTTTGGGCCAATTACCAGGAGACTGGGAGTTCTAGTGCCGTCTTAGCCCATGAAAGCCACTGGGTCATTTTGGGTCAATTACCAGGAGCCTGAGAATTCTAGTCCCGTCTTAGCCCATGAAAGCCACTGGGTCATTTTGGGCCAATTACCAGGAGACTGAGAGTTCTAGTAGCTTCTTAGCAGAAGAAAGCCACCAGGGTCATTTTGGGCCAATAACCAGGAGACTGGGATTTCTAGTGCCGTCTTAGGCCATGAAAGCCACTGGATCATTTTGTGCCAATTACCAGGAGACTGGTATTTCTAGTGCCGTCTTAGGCCATGAAAGCCACTGGGTCATTTTGGGCCAATTACCAGGAGACTGAGAGTTCCAGTCCCGTCTTAGCCCATGAAAGCCACTGCGTCATTTTGGGCCAATTACCAGGAGACTGGGAGTTCTAATGCCGTCTTAGCCCATGAAAGCCACTGGGTCATTTTGGGTCAATTACCAGGAGCCTGAGAGCTCTGGACTTTTCTTACCCAAGAAAGCCACATGGGTGACTTTGGGCCAATTACCAGGAGACTGGGAGTTCTACACCTGTCTTAGCCCATAACAACCACTGGGTCATTTTGGGCCAATTACCAGGAGACTAGGAATTCTAGTCCCATCTTAGCCCATTAAAGCCACTGGGTCATTTTGGGCCAATTACCAAGAAACTGGGAGTTCTATTCCTGTATTAGCCGATGAAAGCCACTGGGTCATTTTGGGCCAATTACCAGGAGACTGAGTTCTAGACCCGTCGTAGCCCATGAAAGCCACTGGGTCATTTTGGGCCAATTACCAGGAGACTGAGAGTTCTAGTCCCGTCTTAGCCCATTAAAGCCACTGGGTCATTTGGGGCCAATTACCAAGAGACTGAGAGTTCTAGTCCCGTCTTAACCCATGAAAGCCATTGAGTCATTTTGGGGCAATTACCAGGAGACTGGGAGTTCTGGACCTATCCTACCCCATGAAAGCCACCTGGATGACTTTGGGCCAATTACCAGGAGACTGGGAGTTCTAGTCCCATCTTCGCCCATGAAAGCCACCTTTGTTACTTTGGGCCAATCCGCAGGAGACTAAGAGTTTTTGACCTGGCATAGCTCATGAAAGCCACCTGGGTGACTTTGGGCCAATTACCAAGAGACTGGGAATTCTAGTCCCCTCTTAGCCCAGGAAAGCCACCTGGGTGACTTTGGGCCAATTACCAGGAGACTGAGAGTTGTAGACCCGTCTTAACCTATAAAAGCCACTGGGTCATTTTGGACAAATCACCAGGAGACCGGGAGTTCTAGACCTGTCTTACCCCATGAAAACCACCTGGGGGACTTTGAGCCAATTACCAGGAGACTGGGAGTTCTAGACATTTCTTAGCCCATGAAAGCCACCTGGATGACTTTGGGCCAATTACCAGGAGACTGGGATTTCTACACCTGTCTTAGCCCATAAAAGCCACTGGGTCATTTTGGGCCAATTACCAGGAGACTGGGATTTCTACACCTGTCTTAGCCCATAAAAGCCACTGGGTCATTTTGGGCCAATTACCAGGAGACTGGGATTTCTAGTGCCGTCTTAGGCCATGAAAGCCACTGGGTCATTTTGGGCCAATTACCAGGAGACTGCGAGTTCTAGACCCGTCGTAGCCCACGAAAGCCACTGGGTCATTTTGGGCCAATTACCAAGAGACTGAGAGTTCTAGTAGCATCTTAGCCGAAGAAAGCCATCAGGGTCATTTTGGGCCAATTACCAGGAGACTGGGATTTCTAGTGCCGTCTCAGGCCATGAAAGCCAATGGGTCATTTTGGGCCAATTACCAGGAGACTGGGATTTCTAGTGCCGTCTTAGACCATGAAAGCCACTGTGTCATTTTGGGCCAATTACCAGGAGACTGAGTGTTCTAGTCCCATCTTATGCCATGAACACCGCTCGGTCATTTTGGGCCAATTTTCAAGAGACTGAGATTTCTAGTCCGCCCTAGCCCAGGAAAGCCACTGGGTCATTTTGGGACAATTACCAGGAGATTGGGAGTTCTAGTCCCATCTTAGCCCATGAAAGCCACCTGGGTGACTTTGGGCCAATCAGCAGGAGACTGAGAGTTTTAGACCTGGCATACCTCATGAAAGCCACCTGGGTGACTTTGGGCCAATTACCAAGAGACTCGGAATTCTAGTCCCGTCTTAGCCCAGGAAAGCCACCTGGGTGCCTTTGGGCCAATTACCAGGAGACTGAGAGTTGTATACCCGTCTTAACCTATAAAAGCCACTTGGTCATTTTGGACAAATTACCAGGAGACTGGGAGTTCTAGACCTGTCTTACCCCATGAAAGCCACCTGGGGCCTTTGAGCCAATTACCAGGAGACTGAGAGTTCTAGACATTTCTTACCCCATGAAAGCCAACTGGATGACTTTGGGCAAATTATCAGGAGACTGGGAGTTCTACACCTGTCTTAGCCCATAAAAGCCACTGGGTCATTTTGGGCCAATTACCAGGAGACTTGGAATTCAGTCCCGTCTTAGCCCATGAAAGCCACTGGGTCATTTTGGGCCAATTACCAGGAGACTGAGAGTTCTAGTATCATCCTAGCCGAAGAAAGCCACCAGGGTCATTTTGGGCCAATTACCAGGAGACTGGGATGTCTAGTGCAGTCTTAGGCCATGAAAGCCACTGGGTCATTTTGTGCCAATTACCAGGAGACTGAGAGTTCTACTCCAATCTTAGCCCATGAAAGCCACCAGGGTCATTTTGGGCCAATTACCAGGAGACTGGGATTTCTAGTGCCGTCTTAGGCCATGAAAGCCACTGGGTCATTTTGGGCCAATTACCAGGAGACTGGGATTTCTAGTGCCGTCTTAGGCCATAAAAGCCACTGGGTCATTTTGGGCCAATTACCAGGAGACTGAGAGTTCCAGTCCCGTCTTAGCCCATGAAAGCCACTGCGTCATTTTGGGCCAATTACCAGGAGACTGGGAGTTCTAGTGCCGTCTTAGCCCATGAAAGCCACTGGGTCATTTTGGGTCAATTACCAGGAGCCTGAGAATTCTAGTCCCGTCTTAGCCCATGAAAGCCACTGGGTCATTTTGGGCCAATTACCAGGAGACTGAGAGTTCTAGTAGCATCTTAGCAGAAGAAAGCCACCAGGGTCATTTTGGGCCAATTACCAGGAGACTGGGATTTCTAGTGCCGTCTTAGGCCATGAAAGCCACTGGGTCATTTTGGGCCAATTACCAGGAGACTGAGAGTTCCAGTCCCGTCTTAGCCCATGAAAGCCACTGCGTCATTTTGGGCCAATTACCAGGAGACTGGGAGTTCTAATGCCGTCTTAGCCCATGAAAGCCACTGGGTCATTTTGGGTCAATTACCAGGAGCCTGAGAGCTCTGGACTTTTCTTACCCAAGAAAGCCACATGGGTGACTTTGGGCCAATTACCAGGAGACTGGGAGTTCTACACCTGTCTTAGCCCATAACAACCACTGGGTCATTTTGGGCCAATTACCAGGAGACTAGGAATTCTAGTCCCATCTTAGCCCATTAAAGCCACTGGGTCATTTTGGGCCAATTACCAAGAAACTGGGAGTTCTATTCCTGTATTAGCCGATGAAAGCCACTGGGTCATTTTGGGCCAATTACCAGGAGACTGAGTTCTAGACCCGTCGTAGCCCATGAAAGCCACTGGGTCATTTTGGGCCAATTACCAGGAGACTGAGAGTTCTAGTCCCGTCTTAGCCCATTAAAGCCACTGGGTCATTTGGGGCCAATTACCAAGAGACTGAGAGTTCTAGTCCCGTCTTAACCCATGAAAGCCATTGAGTCCTTTTGGGGCAATTACCAGGAGACTGGGAGTTCTGGACCTATCCTACCCCATGAAAGCCACCTGGATGACTTTGGGCCAATTACCAGGAGACTGGGAGTTCTAGTCCCATCTTCGCCCATGAAAGCCACCTTTGTTACTTTGGGCCAATCCGCAGGAGACTAAGAGTTTTTGACCTGGCATAGCTCATGAAAGCCACCTGGGTGACTTTGGGCCAATTACCAAGAGACTGGGAATTCTAGTCCCCTCTTAGCCCAGGAAAGCCACCTGGGTGACTTTGGGCCAATTACCAGGAGACTGAGAGTTGTAGACCCGTCTTAACCTATAAAAGCCACAGGGTCATTTTGGACAAATCACCAGGAGACCGGGAGTTCTAGACCTGTCTTACCCCATGAAAGCCACCTGGGGGACTTTGAGCCAATTACCAGGAGACTGGGAGTTCTAGACATTTCTTAGCCCATGAAAGCCACCTGGATGACTTTGGGCCAATTACCAGGAGACTGGGATTTCTACACCTGTCTTAGCCCATAAAAGCTACTGGGTCATTTTGGGCCAATTACCAGGAGACTTGGAATTCAGTCCCGTCTTAGCCCATGAAAGCCACTGGGTCATTTTGGGCCAATTACCAGGAGACTGGGATTTCTAGTGCCGTCTTAGGCCATGAAAGCCACTGGGTCATTTTGGGCCAATTACCAGGAGACTGCGAGTTCTAGAACCGTCGTAGCCCACGAAAGCCACTGGGTCATTTTGGGCCAATTACCAAGAGACTGAGAGTTCTAGTAGCATCTTAGCCGAAGAAAGCCATCAGGGTCATTTTGGGCCAATTACCAGGAGACTGGGATTTCTAGTGCCGTCTCAGGCCATGAAAGCCAATGGGTCATTTTGGGCCAATTACCAGGAGACTGGGAATTCAGTCCCGTCTTAGCCCATGAAAGCCACTGGGTCATTTTGGGCCAATTACCAAGAGACTGAGAGTTCTAGTAGCATCTTAGCCGAAGAAAGCCACCAGGGTCATTTTGGGCCAATTACCAGGAGACTGGGATTTCTAGTGCCGTCTCAGGCCATGAAAGCCAATGGGTCATTTTGGGCCAATTACCAGGAGACTGGGAATTCAGTCCCGTCTTAGCCCATGAAAGCCACTGGGTCATTTTGGGCCAATTACCAAGAGACTGAGAGTTCTAGTAGCATCTTAGCCGAAGAAAGCCACCAGGGTCATTTTGGGCCAATTACCAGGAGACTGGGATTTCTAGTGCTGTCTTAGCCCATGAAAGTCACTGGGTCATTTTGGGTCAATTACCAGGAGTCTGAGAGTTCTACCCATGAAAGCCGCATGGGTGACTTTGGGCCAATTACCAGGAGACTGGGAGTTCTACACCTGTCTTAGTCCATAAAAGCCACTGGGTCATTTGGACCAGTTACCAGGAGACTAGGAATTCTAGTCCCATCTTAGCCCATGAAAGCCACAGGTTCATTTTGGGCCAATTACCAAGAAACTGGGAGTTCTATTCCTGTCATAGCCGATGAAAGCCACTGGGTCATTTTGGGCCAATTACCAGGAGACTGAGAGTTCTAGTCCCGTCTTAGCCCATTAAAGCCACTGGGTCATTTTGGGCCAATTACCAGGAGACTGGCAGTTCTAGTGCCGTCTTAGCTTATGAAAGCCACTGGATCATTTTGGGTCAATTACCAGGTGCCTGAGAGTTCTAGACTTTTCTTACCCATGAAAGCCGCATGGGTGACTTTGGGCCAATTACCAGGAGACTGGGAGTTCTAGAACCGTCTTTACCCATAAAAGCCACGGGGTCATTTTGGGCCAATTACCAGGGGACTGGGAGTTGTGGACCTTTCTTACCCCATGGAAGCCACCTGGGTGAATTTGGGCCAATTACCAGGAGAATGGGAGTTCTAGTCCCGTATTAGCCCATGAAAGACACTGGGTCATTTTGGGCCAATTATCAGGAGACTAGGAATTCTAGTCCCATCTTAGCCCATGAAAGCCACTGGGTCATTTTGGGCCAATTACCAGGAGACTGAGAATTCTAGTCCCGTCTTAACCCATGAAAGCCACCTGGGTGACTTGGGCCAATTACCAAGAGATTGGGAGTTCTAGACCCGTCTTAGCCCATGAAAGCCACTGGGACAATTTGGGCCAATTACCAGGAGACAGAGTTCTAGACCTGTCTTACCCATGAAAGCCACTGGGTCATTTTGGGCCAATTACCAGTAGACTGGAAGTTCTAGAACCGTCTTTACCCATAAAAACCACTGGGTCATTTTGGGCCAATTACCAGGGGACTGGGAGTTGTGGACCTTTCTTACCCCATGGAAGCCACCTGGGTGAATTTGGGCCAATTACCAGGAGAATGGGAGTTCTAGTCCCGTATTAGCCCATGTAAGCCACTGGGTCATTTTGGGCCAATTACCAGGAGACTGGGATTTCTAGTGCCGTCGTAGGCCATGAAGGCCACTGGGTCATTTTGGGCCAATTACCAGGAGACTGAGTGTTCTAGTCCCATCTTATGCCATGAACACCGCTCGGTCATTTTGGGCCAATTTTCAAGAGACTGAGATTTCTAGTCCGCCCTAGCCCAGGAAAGCCACTGGGTCATTTTGGGACAATTACCAGGAAATTGGGAGTTCTAGTCCCATCTTAGCCCATGAAAGCCACCTGGGTGACTTTGGGCCAATCAGAAGGAGACTGAGAGTTTTAGACCTGGCATACCTCATGAAAGCCACCTGGGTGACTTTGGGCCAATTACCAAGAGACTAGGAATTATAGTCCCGTCCTAGCCCAGGAAAGCCACCTGGGTGCCTTTGGGCCAATTACCAGGAGACTGAGTGTTTTATACCCGTCTTAACCTATAAAAGCCACTGGGTCATTTTGGACAAATTACCAGGAGACTGGGAGTTCTAGACCTGTCTTACCCCATGAAAGCCACCTGGGGCCTTTGAGCCAATTACCAGGAGACTGAGAGTTCTAGACATTTCTTACCCCATGAAAGCCACCTGGATGACTTTGGGCAAATTACCAGGAGACTGGGAGTTCTACACCTGTCTTAGCCCATAAAAGCCACTGGGTCATTTTGGGCCAATTACCAGGAGATTGGGAATTCAGTCCCGTATTAGCCCATGACAGCCACTGGATCATTCTGGGCCAATTACCAGGAGACTGAGAGTTCCAGTCCCGTCTTAGCCCATGAAAGCCACTGGGTCATTGTGGGCCAATTACCAGGAGACTAGGAATTCTAGTCCCATCTTAGCCCATGAAAGCCACTGGGTCATTTTGGGCCAATTACCAGGAGACTGAGAATTCTAGTCCCGTCTTAACCCATGAAAGCCACCTGGGTGACTTGGGCCAATTACCAAGAGATTGGGAGTTCTAGACCCGTCTTAGCCCATGAAAGCCACTGGGACAATTTGGGCCAATTACCAGGAGACAGAGTTCTAGACCTGTCTTACCCATGAAAGCCACTGGGTCATTTTGGGCCAATTACCAGGAGACTGGAAGTTCTAGAACCGTCTTTACCCATAAAAACTACTGGGTCATTTTGGGCCAATTACCAGGGGACTGGGAGTTGTGGAACTTTCTTACCCCATGGAAGCCACCTGGGTGAATTTGGGCCAATTACCAGGAGAATGGGAGTTCTAGTCCCGTATTAGCCCATGTAAGCCACTGGGTCATTTTGGGCCAATTACCAGGAGACTGGGATTTCTAGTGCCGTCGTAGGCCATGAAGGCCACTGGGTCATTTTGGGCCAATTACCAGGAGACTGAGTGTTCTAGTCCCATCTTATGCCATGAACACCGCTCGGTCATTTTGGGCCAATTTTCAAGAGACTGAGATTTCTAGTCCGCCCTAGCCCAGGAAAGCCACTGGGTCATTTTGGGACAATTACCAGGAAATTGGGAGTTCTAGTCCCATCTTAGCCCATGAAAGCCACCTGGGTGACTTTGGGCCAATCAGAAGGAGACTGAGAGTTTTAGACCTGGCATACCTCATGAAAGCCACCTGGGTGACTTTGGGCCAATTACCAAGAGACTAGGAATTATAGTCCCGTCCTAGCCCAGGAAAGCCACCTGGGTGCCTTTGGGCCAATTACCAGGAGACTGAGTGTTTTATACCCGTCTTAACCTATAAAAGCCACTGGGTCATTTTGGACAAATTACCAGGAGACTGGGAGTTCTAGACCTGTCTTACCCCATGAAAGCCACCTGGGGCCTTTGAGCCAATTACCAGGAGACTGAGAGTTCTAGACATTTCTTACCCCATGAAAGCCACCTGGATGACTTTGGGCAAATTACCAGGAGACTGGGAGTTCTACACCTGTCTTAGCCCATAAAAGCCACTGGGTCATTTTGGGCCAATTACCAGGAGATTGGGAATTCAGTCCCGTATTAGCCCATGACAGCCACTGGATCATTCTGGGCCAATTACCAGGAGACTGAGAGTTCCAGTCCCGTCTTAGCCCATGAAAGCCACTGGGTCATTGTGGGCCAATTACCAGGAGACTAGGAATTCTAGTCCCATCTTAGCCCATGAAAGCCACTGGGTCATCTTGGGCCAATTACCAGGACACTGAGAGTTCTAGTCCCGTCTTAGCCCATGAAAGCCACTGGGTCATTTTGGGCCAATTACCAGGAGACTGAGAGTAATAGTCCCGTCTTAGCCCATTAAAGCCACTGGGCCATTTGGGGCCAATTACCAGGAGACTGAGAGTTCTAGTCCCGTCTTAACCCATGAAAGCCATCTAGGTGACTTGGGCCAATTACCAAGAGATTGGGAGTTCTAGACCCGTCTTAGCCCATGAAAGCCACTTGCTCATTTTACGCCAATTACCAGGAGACTGAGAGTTCTAGTAGCATCTTAGCCGAAGAAAGCCACCAGGGTCATTTTGGGCCAATTACCAGGAGACTGGGATTTCTAGTGCCGTCTTAGCCCATGAAAGCCACTGGCTCATTTTGGGCCAATTACCAGGAGACTGAGAGTTCTAGTAGCATCTTAGCCGAAGAAAGCCACCAGGGTCATTTTGGGCCAATTACCAGGAGACTGGGAGTTCTAGTGCCGTCTTAGCCCATGAAAGCCACTGGATCATTTTTGGCCAATTACCAGGAGACTGAGAGTTCCAGTCCCGTCTTAGCCCATAAAAGCCACTGGGTCATTTTGGGCCAATTACCAGGAGACTAGGAATTCTAGTCCCATCTTAGCCCATGAAAGCCACTGGGTCATTTTGGGCCTATTACCAGGAGACTGAGAATTCTAGTCCCGTCTTAACCCATGAAAGCCACCTGGGTGACTTGGGCCAATTACCAAGAGATTGGGAGTTCTAGACCCGTCTTAGCCCATGAAAGCCACTGGGACATTTTGGGCCATATTACCAGGAGACAGAGTTCTAGACCTGTCTTACCCATGAAAGCCACTTGGTCATTTTGGGCCAATTACCAGGAGACTGGAAGTTCTAGAACCGTCTTTACCCATAAAAGCCACTGGGTCATTTTGGGCCAATTACCAGGGGACTGGGAGTTGTGGACCTTTCTTACCCCATGGAAGCCACCTGGGTGAATTTGGGCCAATTACCAGGAGAATGGGAGTTCTAGTCCCGTATTAGCCCATGAAAGCCACTGGGTCATTTTGGGCCAATTACCAGGAGACTGGGATTTCTAGTGCCGTCTTAGGCCATGAAAGCCACTGTGTCATTTTGGGCCAATTACCAGGAGACTGAGAGTTCCAGTCCCGTCTTAGCCCATGAAAGCCAATGGGTCATTTTGGGCCAATGACCAGGAGACTGGGATTTCTAGTGCCGTCGTAGGCCATGAAATCCACTGGGTCATTTTGGGCCAATTACCAGGAGACTGAGTGTTCTAGTCCCATCTTATGCCATGAACACCGCTCGGTCATTTTGGGCCAATTTTCAAGAGACTGAGATTTCTAGTCCGCCCTAGCCCAGGAAAGCCACTGGGTCATTTTGGGACAATTACCAGGAGATTGGGAGTTCTAGTCCCATCTTAGCCCATGAAAGCCACCTGGGTGACTTTGGGCCAATCAGCAGGAGACTGAGAGTTTTAGACCTGGCATACCTCATGAAAGCCACCTGGGTGACTTTGGGCCAATTACCAAGAGACTCGGAATTCTAGTCCCGTCTTAGCCGAGGAAAGCCACCTGGGTGCCTTTGGGCCAATTACCAGGAGACTGAGAGTTGTATACCCGTCTTAACCTATAAAAGCCACTGGGTCATTTTGGGACAATTACCAGGAGACTGGGAGTTCTAGTCCCATCTTAGCCCATGAAAGCCACCTGGGTGACTTTGGGCCAATCAGCAGGAGACTGAGAGTTTTAGACCTGGCATACCTCATGAAAGCCACCTGGGTGACTTTGGGCCAATTACCAAGAGACTAGGAATTCTAGTCCCGTCTTAGCCCAGGAAAGCCACCTGGGTGCCTTTGGGCCAATTACCAGGAGACTGAGAGTTGTATACCCGTCTTAACCTATAAAAGCCACTGGGTCATTTTGGACAAATTACCAGGAGACTGGGAGTTCTAGACCTGTCTTACCCCATGAAAGCCATCTGAGGGACTTTGAGCCAATTACCAGGAGACTGGGAGTTCTACACCTGTCTTAGCCCATGAAAGCCACTGGGTCGTTTTGGGCCAATTACCCGGAGAATGGGAGTTCTAGTCCCGTTTTAGCCCATGAAAGCCACTGGGTCATTTTGGGCCAATTACCAGGAGATTGGGAATTCAGTCCCGTATTAGCCCATGAAAGCCACTGGATCATTTTGGGCCAATTACCAGGAGACTGAGAGTTCCAGTCCTGTCTTAGCCCATGAAAGCCACTGGGTCATTTTGGGCCAATTACCAGGAGACTAGGAATTCTAGTCCCATCTTAGCCCATGAAAGCCACTGGGTCATCTTGGGCCAATTACCAGGACACTGAGAGTTCTAGTCCCGTCTTAGCCCACGAAAGCCACTGGGTCATTTTGGGCCAATTACCAGGAGACTGAGAGTTCTAGTCCCGTCTTAGCCCATTAAAGCCACTGGGTCATTTGGGGCCAATTACCAGGAGACTGGGAGTTCTAGAACTGTCTTTACCCATAAAAGCCATTGGGTCATTTTGGGCCAATTACCAGGGGACTGGGAGTTGTGGACCTTTCTTACCCCATGGAAGCCACCTGGGTGAATTTGGGCCAATTACCAGGAGACTGAGAGTTCTAGACCCGTCTTAGCCCATGAAAGCCACTGGGTCATTTTGGGCCAATTACCAGGAGACTGAGAGTTCTAGCAGCATCTTAGCCGAAGAAAGCCACCAGGGTCATTTTGGGCCAATTACCAGGAGATTGAGATTTCTAGTACCATCGTAGCTGATGAAAGCCACCAGGGTCATTTTGGGCCAATTACCAGGAGACTAGGAGTTCTAGTCCAATCTTAGCCTATGAAAGCCACTGGGTCATTTTGGGCCAATTACCAGGAGACTGAGATTTCTAGTCCGACTTAGCCCATGAAAGCCACTGGGTCATTTTGGGGCAATTACCAGGAGACTGGGAGTTCTGCACCTGTCTTAGCCCATAAAAGCCACTGGGTCATTTTGGGCTAATTCGCAGGAGACTGAGACTTCTGGTCCCGTCTTAGCACATGAAAGCCGCTGGGTCATTTTGGGCCAATTATCAGAAGTCTGAGATTTCTAGTCCGTCTTAGCCCATGAAAGCCACTGGGTCATTTTGGGCCAATTACCAGGAGACTGAGAGTTCTACTCCCATCTTATCCCATGAACGCCGCTGGGTCATTTTGGGCCAATTTTCAGGAGACTGAGATTTCTAGTCCGTCATAGCCTATTAAAGCCACTGGGTCATTTTGGGCCAATTACCAGGAGACTGAGAGTTCTAGTAGCATCTTAGCCAAAGAAAGCCACCAGGGTCATTTTGGGCCAATTACCAGGAGACTGGGATTTTTAGTCCCATCTTATCCCATGAACACCGCTCGGTCATTTTGGGCCAATTTTCAGGAGACTGAGATTTCTAGTCCGTCATAGCCCATTAAATCCACTGGGTCATTTTGGGCAATCACCAGGAGACTGAGAGTTCTAGACCCGGCTTAGCCAGGAAAGCCACTGGGTCATTTTGGGCCAATTACCAGGAGACTGAGATTTCTAGTCCGACTTAGCCCATGAAACCCACTGGGTCATTTTGGGGCAATTACCAGGAGACTGGGAGTTCTGCACCTGTCTTAGCCCATAAAAGCCACTGGGTCATTTTGGGCTAATTAGCAGGAGACTGAGACTTCTGGTCCCGTCTTAGCACATGAAAGCCGCTGGGTCATTTTGGGCCAATTATCAGAAGACTGAGATTTCTAATCCGTCTTAGCCCATGAAAGCCACTGGGTCATTTTGGGCCAATTACCAGGAGACTGAGAGTTCTACTCCCATCTTATCCCATGAACGCCGCTGGGTCATTTTGGGCCAATTTTCAGGAGACTGAGATTTCTAGTCCATCATAGCCCATGAAATCCACTGGGTCATTTTGGGCCAATTACCAGGAGACTGAGAGTTCTAGTAGCATCTTAGCCAAAGAAAGCCACCAGGGTCATTTTGGGCCAATTACCAGGAGACTGGGATTTCTAGTCCCATCTTATCTCATGAACACCGCTCGGTCATTTTGGGCCAATTTTCAGGAGAGTGGGATTTCTAGTGCCGTCTTAGCCCATGAAAGCCACTGGGTCATTTTGGGGCAATTACCAGGAGACTTGGAGTTCTACACCTGTCTTAGCCCATAAAAGCCACTGGGTCATTTTGGGCTAATTAGCAGGAGACTGAGACTTCTGGTCCCGTCTTAGCACATGAAAGCCGCTGAGTCATTTTGGGCCAATTATCAGAAGACTGAGATTTCTAGTCCGTCTTAGCCCATGAAAGACGCTGGGTCATTTTGGGGCAATTACCAGGAGACTGGGAGTTCTACTCCCATCTTAGCCCATGTAAGCCTCTGGGTCATTTTCAGCCAATTACCAGGAGACTGAGATTTCTAGTCCGTCTTAGCCCATGAAAGCCACTGGGTCATTTTGGGCCAATTACCAGGAGACTGAGAGTTCTACTCCCATCTTATCCCATGAACGCCGCTGGGTCATTTTGGGCCAATTTTCAGGAGACTGAGATTTCTAGTCCGTCATAGCCTATTAAAGCCACTGGGTCATTTTGGGCCAATTACCAGGAGACTGAGAGTTCTAGTAGCATCTTAGCCAAAGAAAGCCACCAGGGTCATTTTGGGCCAATTACCAGGAGACTGGGATTTTTAGTCCCATCTTATCCCATGAACACCGCTCGGTCATTTTGGGCCAATTTTCAGGAGACTGAGATTTGTAGTCCGTCATAGCCCATTAAATCCACTGGGTCATTTTGGGCAATCACCAGGAGACTGAGAGTTCTAGACCCGGCTTAGCCAGGAAAGCCACTGGGTCATTTTGGGCCAATTACCAGGAGACTGAGATTTCTAGTCCGACTTAGCCCATGAAACCCACTGGGTCATTTTGGGGCAATTACCAGGAGACTGGGAGTTCTGCACCTGTCTTAGCCCATAAAAGCCACTGGGTCATTTTGGGCTAATTAGCAGGAGACTGAGACTTCTGGTCCCGTCTTAGCACATGAAAGCCGCTGGGTCATTTTGGGCCAATTATCAGAAGACTGAGATTTCTAATCCGTCTTAGCCCATGAAAGCCACTGGGTCATTTTGGGCCAATTACCAGGAGACTGAGAGTTCTACTCCCATCTTATCCCATGAACGCCGCTGGGTCATTTTGGGCCAATTTTCAGGAGACTGAGATTTCTAGTCCATCATAGCCCATGAAATCCACTGGGTCATTTTGGGCCAATTACCAGGAGACTGAGAGTTCTAGTAGCATCTTAGCCAAAGAAAGCCACCAGGGTCATTTTGGGCCAATTACCAGGAGACTGGGATTTCTAGTCCCATCTTATCTCATGAACACCGCTCGGTCATTTTGGGCCAATTTTCAGGAGAGTGGGATTTCTAGTGCCGTCTTAGCCCATGAAAGCCACTGGGTCATTTTGGGGCAATTACCAGGAGACTTGGAGTTCTACACCTGTCTTAGCCCATAAAAGCCACTGGGTCATTTTGGGCTAATTAGCAGGAGACTGAGACTTCTGGTCCCGTCTTAGCACATGAAAGCCGCTGAGTCATTTTGGGCCAATTATCAGAAGACTGAGATTTCTAGTCCGTCTTAGCCCATGAAAGACGCTGGGTCATTTTGGGGCAATTACCAGGAGACTGGGAGTTCTACTCCCATCTTAGCCCATGTAAGCCTCTGGGTCATTTTCAGCCAATTACCAGGAGACTGAGAGTTCTAGTCCCATCTTATCCCATGAACGCCGCTGCGTCATTTTGGGCCAATTTTCAGGAGACTGAGATTTCTAGTCCGTCATAGCCCATGAAAGCCACTGGGTCATTTTGGGCCAATTACCAGGAGACTGAGAGTTCTAGTAGCATCTTAGCCAAAGAAAGCCACCAGGGTCATTTTGGGCCAATTACCAGGAGACTGGGATTTTTAGTCCCATCTTATCCCATGAACACCGCTCTGTCATTTTGGGCCAATTTTCAGGAGACTGAGATTTGTAGTCCGTCATAGCCCATTAAATCCACTGGGTCATTTTGGGCAATCACCAGGAGACTGAGAGTTCTAGACCCGGCTTAGCCAGGAAAGCCACTGGGTCATTTTGGGCCAATTACCAGGAGACTGAGATTTCTAGTCCGACTTAGCCCATGAAACCCACTGGGTCATTTTGGGGCAATTACCAGGAGACTGGGAGTTCTGCACCTGTCTTAGCCCATAAAAGCCACTGGGTCATTTTGGGCTAATTAGCAGGAGACTGAGACTTCTGGTCCCGTCTTAGCACATGAAAGCCGCTGAGTCATTTTGGGCCAATTATCAGAAGACTGAGATTTCTAGTCCGTCTTAGCCCATGAAAGACGCTGGGTCATTTTGGGGCAATTACCAGGAGACTGGGAGTTCTACTCCCATCTTAGCCCATGTAAGCCTCTGGGTCATTTTCAGCCAATTACCAGGAGACTGAGAGTTCTAGTCCCATCTTATCCCATGAACGCTGCTGCGTCATTTTGGGCCAATTTTCAGGAGACTGAGATTTCTAGTCCATCATAGCCCATGAAAGCCACTGGGTCATTTTGGGCCAATTACCAGGAGACTGAGAGTTCTAGTAGCATCTTAGCCAAAGAAAGCCACCAGGGTCATTTTGGGCCAATTACCAGGAGACTGGGATTTTTAGTCCCATCTTATCCCATGAACACCGCTCGGTCATTTTGGGCCAATTTTCAGGAGACTGAGATTTCTAGTCCGTCATAGCTCATGAAATCCACTGGGTCATTTTGGGGCAATTACCAGGAGACTGGGAGTTCTAGTCCCGTCTTAGCCCATGTAAGCCTCTGGGTCATTTTCAGCCAATTACGAGGAGACTGAGAGTTCTAGTCCCGTCTTAGCCCATGAAAGCCGCTGGGTGACTTTGGGCCAATCCGCAGGAGACTAAGAGTTTTTGACCTGGCATAGCTCATGAAAGCCACCTGGGTGACTTTCGGCCAATTACCAAGAGACTGGAAATTCTAGTCCCGTCTTAGCCCATGAAAGCCGCTGGGTGATTTTGGGTCTATTACCAGGAGACTGAGAGTTCTAGACTCCTCTTAGCCAATGCATGCCGCTGGGTCATTTTGGGCCAATTATCAGGAGACTGAGATTTCTAGTCCATCTTAGCCCATGAAAGTCATTGAGTCATTTTGGGCCAATTACCAGGAGACTGAGAGTTCTAGTCCCGTCTTAGCCCATGAAAGCCACTGGGTCATTTTGGGCCAATTAACAGGAGACTGAGAGTTTTAGTCCTGTCTTAGCACATGAAAGCCGCTGGGTCATTTTGGGCCAATTACCAGGAGACTGAGAGTTCTAGTAGCATCTTAGCCAAAGAAAGCCACCAGGGTCATTTTGGGCCAATTACCAGGAGACTGGGATTTTTAGTCCCATCTTACCCCATGAACACCGCTCGGTCATTTTGGGCCAATTTTCAGGAGACTGGGATTTCTAGTGCCGTCTTAGCCCATGAAAGCCACTGGGTCATTTTGGGGCAATTACCAGGAGACTTGGAGTTCTACACCCGTCTTAGCCCATAAAAGCCACTGGGTCATTTTGGGCTAATTAGCAGGAGACTGAGACTTCTGGTCCCGTCTTAGCACATGAAAGCCGCTGAGTCATTTTGGGCCAATTATCAGAAGACTGAGATTTCTAGTCCGTCTTAGCCCATGAAAGACACTGGGTCATTTTGGGGCAATTACCAGGAGACTGGGAGTTCTACTCCCATCTTAGCCCATGTAAGCCTCTGGGTCATTTTCAGCCAATTACCAGGAGACTGAGAGTTCTAGTCCCATCTTATCCCATGAACGCCGCTGCGTCATTTTGGGCCAATTTTCAGGAGACTGAGATTTCTAGTCCGTCATAGCCCATGAAAGCCACTGGGTCATTTTGGGCCAATTACCAGGAGACTCGGAATTCTAGTCCCGTCTTAGCCGAGGAAAGCCACCTGGGTGCCTTTGGGCCAATTACCAGGAGACTGAGAGTTGTATACCCGTCTTAACCTATAAAAGCCACTGGGTCATTTTGGGACAATTACCAGGAGACTGGGAGTTCTAGTCCCATCTTAGCCCATGAAAGCCACCTGGGTGACTTTGGGCCAATCAGCAGGAGACTGAGAGTTTTAGACCTGGCATACCTCATGAAAGCCACCTGGGTGACTTTGGGCCAATTACCAAGAGACTAGGAATTCTAGTCCCGTCTTAGCCCAGGAAAGCCACCTGGGTGCCTTTGGGCCAATTACCAGGAGACTGAGAGTTGTATACCCGTCTTAACCTATAAAAGCCACTGGGTCATTTTGGACAAATTACCAGGAGACTGGGAGTTCTAGACCTGTCTTACCCCATGAAAGCCACCTGGGGCCTTTGAGCCAATTACCAGGAGACTGAGAGTTCTAGACATTTCTTACCCCATGAAAGCCACCTGGATGACTTTGGGCAAATTACCAGGAGACTGGGAGTTCTACACCTGTCTTAGCCCATAAAAGCCACTGGGTCGTTTTGGGCCAATTACCAGGAGATTGGGAATTCAGTCCCGTATTAGCCCATGAAAGCCACTGGATCATTTTGGGCCAATTACCAGGAGACTGAGAGTTCCAGTCCTGTCTTAGCCCATGAAAGCCACTGGGTCATTTTGGGCCAATTACCAGGAGACTAGGAATTCTAGTCCCATCTTAGCCCATGAAAGCCACTGGGTCATCTTGGGCCAATTACCAGGACACTGAAAGTTCTAGTCCCGTCTTAGCCCACGAAAGCCACTGGGTCATTTTGGGCCAATTACCAGGAGACTGAGAGTTCTATTCCCGTCTTAGCCCATTAAAGCCACTGGGTCATTTGGGGCCAATTACCAGGAGACTGAGAGTTCTAGTCCCGTCTTAACCCATGAAAGCCACCTGGGTGACTTGGGCCAATTACCAAGAGATTGGCAGTTCTAGACCCCTCTTAGCCCTTGAAACCCACTGGGTCATTTTGGGCCAATTACCAGGAGACTGGGAGTTCTAGAACTGTCTTTACCCATAAAAGCCATTGGGTCATTTTGGGCCAATTACCAGGGGACTGGGAGTTGTGGACCTTTCTTACCCCATGGAAGCCACCTGGGTGAATTTGGGCCAATTACCAGGAGACTGAGAGTTCTAGACCCGTCTTAGCCCATAAAAGCCATTGGGTCATTTTGGGCCAATTACCAGGAGACTGAGAGTTCTAGCAGCATCTTAGCCGAAGAAAGCCACCAGGGTCATTTTGGGCCAATTACCAGGAGATTGAGATTTCTAGTACCATCGTAGCTGATGAAAGCCACCAGGGTCATTTTGGGCCAATTACCAGGAGACTAGGAGTTCTAGTCCAATCTTAGCCTATGAAAGCCACTGGGTCATTTTGGGCCAATTACCAGGAGACTGAGATTTCTAGTCCGACTTAGCCCATGAAAGCCACTGGGTCATTTTGGGGCAATTACCAGGAGACTGGGAGTTCTGCACCTGTCTTAGCCCATAAAAGCCACTGGGTCATTTTGGGCTAATTCGCAGGAGACTGAGACTTCTGGTCCCGTCTTAGCACATGAAAGCCGCTGGGTCATTTTGGGCCAATTATCAGAAGACTGAGATTTCTAGTCCGTCTTAGCCCATGAAAGCCACTGGGTCATTTTGGGCCAATTACCAGGAGACTGAGAGTTCTACTCCCATCTTATCCCATGAACGCCGCTGGGTCATTTTGGACCAATTTTCAGGAGACTGAGATTTCTAGTCCGTCATAGCCCATTAAAACCACTGGGTCATTTTGGGCCAATTACCAGGAGACTGAGAGTTCTAGTAGTATCTTAGCCAAAGAAAGCCACCAGGGTCATTTTGGGCCAATTACCAGGAGACTGGGATTTTTAGTCCCATCTTATCCCATGAACACCGCTCGGTCATTTTGGGCCAATTTTCAGGAGACTGAGATTTCTAGTCCATCATAGCCCATTAAATCCACTGGGTCATTTTGGGGCAATTACCAGGAGACTGAGAGTTCTAGACCCGGCTTAGCCAGGAAAGCCACTGGGTCATTTTGGGCCAATTACCAGGAGACTGAGATTTCTAGTCCGACTTAGCCCATGAAAGCCACTGGGTCATTTTGGGGCAATTACCAGGAGACTGGGAGTTCTGCACCTGTCTTAGCCCATAAAAGCCACTGGGTCATTTTGGGCCAATTACCAGGAGACTGAGAGTTCTAGTAGCATCTTAGCCAAAGAAAGCCACCAGGGTTATTTTGGGCCAATTACCAGGAGACTGGGATTTCTAGTCCCATCTTATCCCATGAACACCGCTCGGTCATTTTGGGCCAATTTTCAGGAGACTGGGATTTCTAGTGCCGTCTTAGCCCATGAAAGCCACTGGGTCATTTTGGGGCAATTACCAGGAGACTTGGAGTTCTACACCTGTCTTAGCCCATAAAAGCCACTGGGTCATTTTGGGCTAATTAGCAGGAGACTGAGACTTCTGGTCCCGTCTTAGCACATGAAAGCCGCTGAGTCATTTTGGGCCAATTATCAGAAGACTGAGATTTCTAGTCCGTCTTAGCCCATGAAAGACACTGGGTCATTTTGGGGCAATTACCAGGAGACTGGGAGTTCTACTCCCATCTTAGCCCATGTAAGCCTCTGGGTCATTTTCAGCCAATTACCAGGAGACTGAGAGTTCTAGTCCCATCTTATCCCATGAACGCCGCTGCGTCATTTTGGGCCAATTTTCAGGAGACTGAGATTTCTAGTCCGTCATAGCCCAGGAAAGCCACTGGGTCATTTTGGGACAATTACCAGGAGATTGGGAGTTCTAGTCCCATCTTAGCCCATGAAAGCCACCTGGGTGACTTTGGGCCAATCAGCAGGAGACTGAGAGTTTTAGACCTGGCATACCTCATGAAAGCCACCTGGGTGACTTTGGGACAATTACCAAGAGACTCGGAATTCTAGTCCCGTCTTAGCTGAGGAAAGCCACCTGGGTGCCTTTGGGCCAATTACCAGGAGACTGAGAGTTGTATACCCGTCTTAACCTATAAAAGCCACTGGGTCATTTTGGGACAATTACCAGGAGACTGGGAGTTCTAGTCCCATCTTAGCCCATGAAAGCCACCTGGGTGACTTTGGGCCAACCAGCAGGAGACTGAGAGTTTTAGACCTGGCATACCTCATGAAAGCCACCTGGGTGACTTTGGGCCAATTACCAAGAGACTAGGAATTCTAGTCCCGTCTTAGCCCAGGAAAGCCACCTGGGTGCCTTTGGGCCAATTACCAGGAGACTGAGAGTTGTATACCCGTCTTAACCTATAAAAGCCACTGGGTCATTTTGGACAAATTACCAGGAGACTGGGAGTTCTAGACCTGTCTTACCCCATGAAAGCCACCTGGGGCCTTTGAGCCAATTACCAGGAGACTGAGAGTTCTAGACATTTCTTACCCCATGAAAGCCACCTGGATGACTTTGGACAAATTACCAGGAGACTGGGAGTTCTACACCTGTCTTAGCCCATAAAAGCCACTGGATCATTTTGGGCCAATTACCAGGAGACTGAGAGTTCCAGTCCCGTCTTAGCCCATGAAAGCCACTGGGTCATTTTGGGCCAATTACCAGGAGACTAGGAATTCTAGTCCCATCTTAGTCCATGAAAGCCACTGGGTCATCTTGGGCCAATTACCAGGACACTGAGAGTTCTAGTCGCGTCTTAGCCAATGAAAGCCACTGGGTCATTTTGGGCCAATTACCAGGAGACTGAGAGTTCTAGTCCCGTCTTAGCCCATTAAAGCCACTGGGTCATTTGGGGCCAATTACCAGGAGACTGAGAGTTCTAGTCCCGTCTTAACCCATGAAAGCCACCTGGGTGACTTGGGCCAATTACCAAGAGATTGGCAGTTCTAGACCCCTCTTAACCCATGAAACCCACTGGGTCATTTTGGGCCAATTACCAGGAGACTGGGAGTTCTAGAACTGTCTTTACCCATAAAAGCCATTGGGTCATTTTGGGCCAATTACCAGGGGACTGGGAGTTGTGGACCTTTCTTACCCCATGGAAGCCACCTGGGTGAATTTGGGCCAATCACCAGGAGACTGAGAGTTCTAGACCCGTCTTAGCCCATGAAAGCCATTTTGGTCATTTTGGGCCAATTACCAGGAGACTGAGAGTTCTAGCAGCATCTTAGCCGAAGAAAGCCACCAGGGTCATTTTGGGCCAATTACCAGGAGATTGAGATTTCTAGTACCATCGTAGCTGATGAAAGCCACCAGGGTCATTTTGGGCCAATTACCAGGAGACTGAGATTTCTAGTCCGACTTAGCCCATGAAAGCCACTGGGTCATTTTGGGGCAATTACCAGGAGACTGGGAGTTCTGCACCTGTCTTAGCCCATAAAAGCCACTGGGTCATTTTGGGCTAATTAGCAGGAGACTGAGACTTCTGGTCCCGTCTTAGCACATGAAAGCCGCTGGGTCATTTTGGGCCAATTATCAGAAGACTGAGATTTCTAGTCCGTCTTAGCCCATGAAAGCCACTGGGTCATTTTGGGCAAATTACCAGGAGACTGAGAGTTCTACTCCCATCTTATCCCATGAACGCCGCTGGGTCATTTTGGGCCAATTTTCAGGAGACTGAGATTTCTAGTCCATCATAGCCCATGAAATCCACTTGGTCATTTTGGGCCAATTACCAGGAGTCTGAGAGTTCTAGTAGCATCTTAGCCAAAGAAAGCCACCAGGGTCATTTTGGGCCAATTACCAGGAGACTGGGATTTCTAGTCCCATCTTACCCCATGAACACCGCTCGGTCATTTTGGGCCAATTTTCAGGAGACTGGGATTTCTAGTGCCGTCTTAGCCCATGAAAGCCACTGGGTCATTTTGGGGCAATTACCAGGAGACTTGGAGTTCTACACCCGTCTTAGCCCATAAAAGCCACTGGGTCATTTTGGGCTAATTAGCAGGAGACTGAGACTTCTGGTCCCGTCTTAGCACATGAAAGCCGCTGAGTCATTTTGGGCCAATTATCAGAAGACTGAGATTTCTAGTCCGTCTTAGCCCATGAAAGACACTGGGTCATTTTGGGGCAATTACCAGGAGACTGGGAGTTCTACTCCCATCTTAGCCCATGTAAGCCTCTGGGTCATTTTCAGCCAATTACCAGGAGACTGAGAGTTCTAGTCCCATCTTATCCCATGAACGCCGCTGCGTCATTTTGGGCCAATTTTCAGGAGACTGAGATTTCTAGTCCGTCATAGCCCATGAAAGCCACTGGGTCATTTTGGGCCAATTACCAGGAGACTCGGAATTCTAGTCCCGTCTTAGCCGAGGAAAGCCACCTGGGTGCCTTTGGGCCAATTACCAGGAGACTGAGAGTTGTATACCCGTTTTAACCTATAAAAGCCACTGGGTCATTTTGGGACAATTACCAGGAGACTGGGAGTTCTAGTCCCATCTTAGCCCATGAAAGCCACCTGGGTGACTTTGGGCCAATCAGCAGGAGACTGAGAGTTTTAGACCTGGCATACCTCATGAAAGCCACCTGGGTGACTTTGGGCCAATTACCAAGAGACTAGGAATTCTAGTCCCGTCTTAGCCCAGGAAAGCCACCTGGGTGCCTTTGGGCCAATTACCAGGAGACTGAGAGTTGTATACCCGTCTTAACCTATAAAAGCCACTGGGTCATTTTGGACAAATTACCAGGAGACTGGGAGTTCTAGACCTGTCTTACCCCATGAAAGCCACCTGGGGCCTTTGAGCCAATTACCAGGAGACTGAGAGTTCTAGACATTTCTTACCCCATGAACGCCACCTGGATGACTTTGGGCAAATTACCAGGAGACTGGGAGTTCTACACCTGTCTTAGCCCATAAAAGCCACTGGGTCATTTTGAGCCAATTACCAGGAGATTGGGAATTCAGTCCCGTATTAGCCCATGAAAGCCACTGGATCATTTTGGGCCAATTACCAGGAGACTGAGAGTTCCAGTCCTGTCTTAGCCCATGAAAGCCACTGGGTCATTTTGGGCCAATTACCAGGAGACTAGGAATTCTAGTCCCATCTTAGCCCATGAAAGCCACTGGGTCATCTTGGGCCAATTACCAGGACACTGAAAGTTCTAGTCCCGTCTTAGCCCACGAAAGCCACTGGGTCATTTTGGGCCAATTACCAGGAGACTGAGAGTTCTAGTCCCGTCTTAACCCATGAAAGCCACCTGGGTGACTTGGGCCAATTACCAAGAGATTGGCAGTTCTAGACCCCTCTTAGCCCTTGAAACCCACTGGGTCATTTTGGGCCAATTACCAGGAGACTGGGAGTTCTAGAACTGTCTTTACCCATAAAAGCCATTGGGTCATTTTGGGCCAATTACCAGGGGACTGGGAGTTGTGGACCTTTCTTACCCCATGGAAGCCACCTGGGTGA
The DNA here is from genome assembly GCA_033807585.1 of Hydrophis major. Taxonomy (NCBI): domain Eukaryota; kingdom Metazoa; phylum Chordata; class Lepidosauria; order Squamata; family Elapidae; genus Hydrophis; species Hydrophis major. The sequence continues at coordinate 1,683,064 of CM066343.1, read as the reverse complement.
ATTTGGGCCAATTACCAGGAGACTGAGAGTTCTAGACCCGTCTTAGCCCATAAAAGCCATTGGGTCATTTTGGGCCAATTACCAGGAGACTGAGAGTTCTAGCAGCATCTTAGCCGAAGAAAGCCACCAGGGTCATTTTGGGCCAATTACCAGGAGATTGAGATTTCTAGTACCATCGTAGCTGATGAAAGCCACCAGGGTCATTTTGGGCCAATTACCAGGAGACTAGGAGTTCTAGTCCAATCTTAGCCTATGAAAGCCACTGGGTCATTTTGGGCCAATTACCAGGAGACTGAGATTTCTAGTCCGACTTAGCCCATGAAAGCCACTGGGTCATTTTGGGGCAATTACCAGGAGACTGGGAGTTCTGCACCTGTCTTAGCCCATAAAAGCCACTGGGTCATTTTGGGCTAATTCGCAGGAGACTGAGACTTATGGTCCCGTCTTAGCACATGAAAGCCGCTGGGTCATTTTGGGCCAATTACCAGGAGACTGAGAGTTCTACTCCCATCTTATCCCATGAACGCCGCTGGGTCATTTTGGACCAATTTTCAGGAGACTGAGATTTCTAGTCCGTCATAGCCCATTAAAGCCACTGGGTCATTTTGGGCCAATTACCAGGAGACTGAGAGTTCTAGTAGTATCTTAGCCAAAGAAAGCCACCAGGGTCATTTTGGGCCAATTACCAGGAGACTGGGATTTTTAGTCCCAACTTATCCCATGAACACCGCTCGGTCATTTTGGGCCAATTTTCAGGAGACTGAGATTTCTAGTCCATCATAGCCCATTAAATCCACTGGGTCATTTTGGGGCAATTACCAGGAGACTGAGAGTTCTAGACCCGGCTTAGCCAGGAAAGCCACTGGGTCATTTTGGGGCAATTACCAGGAGACTGGGAGTTCTGCACCTGTCTTAGCCCATAAAAGCCACTGGGTCATTTTGGGCCAATTACCAGGAGACTGAGAGTTCTAGTAGCATCTTATCCCATGAACACCGCTCGGTCATTTTGGGCCAATTTTCAGGAGACTGGGATTTCTAGTGCCGTCTTAGCCCATGAAAGCCACTGGGTCATTTTGGGGCAATTACCAGGAGACTTGGAGTTCTACACCTGTCTTAGCCCATGAAAGCCACTGGGTCATTTTGGGCTAATTAGCAGGAGACTGAGACTTCTGGTCCCGTCTTAGCACATGAAAGCCGCTGAGTCATTTTGGGCCAATTATCAGAAGACTGAGATTTCTAGTCCGTCTTAGCCCATGAAAGACACTGGGTCATTTTGGGGCAATTACCAGGAGACTGGGAGTTCTACTCCCATCTTAGCCCATGTAAGCCTCTGGGTCATTTTCAGCCAATTACCAGGAGACTGAGAGTTCTAGTCCCATCTTATCCCATGAACGCCGCTGCGTCATTTTGGGCCAATTTTCAGGAGACTGAGATTTCTAGTCCGTCATAGCCCAGGAAAGCCACTGGGTCATTTTGGGACAATTACCAGGAGATTGGGAGTTCTAGTCCCATCTTAGCCCATGAAAGCCACCTGGGTGACTTTGGGCCAATCAGCAGGAGACTGAGAGTTTTAGACCTGGCATACCTCATGAAAGCCACCTGGGTGACTTTGGGACAATTACCAAGAGACTCGGAATTCTAGTCCCGTCTTAGCCGAGGAAAGCCACCTGGGTGCCTTTGGGCCAATTACCAGGAGACTGAGAGTTGTATACCCGTCTTAACCTATAAAAGCCACTGGGTCATTTTGGGACAATTACCAGGAGACTGGGAGTTCTAGTCCCATCTTAGCCCATGAAAGCCACCTGGGTGACTTTGGGCCAACCAGCAGGAGACTGAGAGTTTTAGACCTGGCATACCTCATGAAAGCCACCTGGGTGACTTTGGGCCAATTACCAAGAGACTAGGAATTCTAGTCCCGTCTTAGCCCAGGAAAGCCACCTGGGTGCCTTTGGGCCAATTACCAGGAGACTGAGAGTTGTATACCCGTCTTAACCTATAAAAGCCACTGGGTCATTTTGGACAAATTACCAGGAGACTGGGAGTTCTAGACCTGTCTTACCCCATGAAAGCCACCTGGGGCCTTTGAGCCAATTACCAGGAGACTGAGAGTTCTAGACATTTCTTACCCCATGAAAGCCACCTGGATGACTTTGGACAAATTACCAGGAGACTGGGAGTTCTACACCTGTCTTAGCCCATAAAAGCCACTGGATCATTTTGGGCCAATTACCAGGAGATTGGGAATTCAGTCCCGTATTAGCCCATGAAAGCCACTGGATCATTTTGGGCCAATTACCAGGAGACTGAGAGTTCCAGTCCCGTCTTAGCCCATGAAAGCCACTGGGTCATTTTGGGCCAATTACCAGGAGACTAGGAATTCTAGTCCCATCTTAGCCCATGAAAGCCACTGGGTCATCTTGGGCCAATTACCAGGACACTGAGAGTTCTAGTCGCGTCTTAGCCAATGAAAGCCACTGGGTCATTTTGGGCCAATTACCAGGAGACTGAGAGTTCTAGTCCCGTCTTAGCCCATTAAAGCCACTGGGTCATTTGGGGCCAATTACCAGGAGACTGAGAGTTCTAGTCCCGTCTTAACCCATGAAAGCCACCTGGGTGACTTGGGCCAATTACCAAGAGATTGGCAGTTCTAGACCCCTCTTAACCCATGAAACCCACTGGGTCATTTTGGGCCAATTACCAGGAGACTGGGAGTTCTAGAACTGTCTTTACCCATAAAAGCCATTGGGTCATTTTGGGCCAATTACCAGGGGACTGGGAGTTGTGGACCTTTCTTACCCCATGGAAGCCACCTGGGTGAATTTGGGCCAATCACCAGGAGACTGAGAGTTCTAGACCCGTCTTAGCCCATGAAAGCCATTTTGGTCATTTTGGGCCAATTACCAGGAGACTGAGAGTTCTAGCAGCATCTTAGCCGAAGAAAGCCACCAGGGTCATTTTGGGCCAATTACCAGGAGATTGAGATTTCTAGTACCATCGTAGCTGATGAAAGCCACCAGGGTCATTTTGGGCCAATTACCAGGAGACTAGGAGTTCTAGTCCAATCTTAGCCTATGAAAGCCACTGGGTCATTTTGGACCAATTACCAGGAGACTGAGATTTCTAGTCCGACTTAGCCCATGAAAGCCACTGGGTCATTTTGGGGCAATTACCAGGAGACTGGGAATTCTGCACCTGTCTTAGCCCATAAAAGCCACTGGGTCATTTTGGGTTAATTCGCAGGAGACTGAGACTTCTGGTCCCGTCTTAGCACATGAAAGCCGCTGGGTCATTTTGGGCCAATTATCAGAAGACTGAGATTTCTAGTCCGTCATAGCCCATTAAAGCCACTGGGTCATTTTGGGGCAATTACCAGGAGACTGAGAGTTCTAGTAGCATCTTAGCCAAAGAAAGCCACCAGGGTCATTTTGGGCCAATTACCAGGAGACTGGGATTTTTAGTCCCATCTTATCCCATGAACACCGCTCGGTCATTTTGGGCCAATTTTCAGGAGACTGAGATTTCTAGTCCGTCATAGCCCATGAAATCCACTGGGTCATTTTGGGGCAATTACCAGGAGACTGAGAGTTCTAGACCCGGCTTAGCCAGGAAAGCCACTGGGTCATTTTGGGCCAATTACCAGGAGACTGAGATTTCTAGTCCGACTTAGCCCATGAAAGCCACTGGGTCATTTTGGGGCAATTACCAGGAGACTGGGAGTTCTGCACCTGTCTTAGCCCATAAAAGCCACTGGGTCATTTTGGGCTAATTAGCAGGAGACTGAGACTTCTGGTCCCGTCTTAGCACATGAAAGCCGCTGGGTCATTTTGGGCCAATTATCAGAAGACTGAGATTTCTAGTCCGTCTTAGCCCATGAAAGCCACTGGGTCATTTTGGGCCAATTACCAGGAGACTGAGAGTTCTACTCCCATCTTATCCCATGAACGCCGCTGGGTCATTTTGGACCAATTTTCAGGAGACTGAGATTTCTAGTCCGTCATAGCCCATTAAAGCCACTGGGTCATTTTGGGCCAATTACCAGGAGACTGAGAGTTCTAGTAGTATCTTAGCCAAAGAAAGCCACCAGGGTCATTTTGGGCCAATTACCAGGAGACTGGGATTTTTAGTCCCAACTTATCCCATGAACACCGCTCGGTCATTTTGGGCCAATTTTCAGGAGACTGAGATTTCTAGTCCATCATAGCCCATTAAATCCACTGGGTCATTTTGGGGCAATTACCAGGAGACTGAGAGTTCTAGACCCGGCTTAGCCAGGAAAGCCACTGGGTCATTTTGGGCCAATTACCAGGAGACTGAGATTTCTAGTCCGACTTAGCCCATGAAAGCCACTGGGTCATTTTGGGGCAATTACCAGGAGACTGGGAGTTCTGCACCTGTCTTAGCCCATAAAAGCCACTGGGTCATTTTAGGCCAATTACCAGGAGACTGAGAGTTCTAGTAGCATCTTAGCCAAAGAAAGCCACCAGGGTTATTTTGGGCCAATTACCAGGAGACTGGGATTTCTAGTCCCATCTTATCCCATGAACACCGCTCGGTCATTTTGGGCCAATTTTCAGGAGACTGGGATTTCTAGTGCCGTCTTAGCCCATGAAAGCCACTGGGTCATTTTGGGGCAATTACCAGGAGACTTGGAGTTCTACACCTGTCTTAGCCCATGAAAGCCACTGGGTCATTTTGGGCTAATTAGCAGGAGACTGAGACTTCTGGTCCCGTCTTAGCACATGAAAGCCGCTGAGTCATTTTGGGCCAATTATCAGAAGACTGAGATTTCTAGTCCGTCTTAGCCCATGAAAGACACTGGGTCATTTTGGGGCAATTACCAGGAGACTGGGAGTTCTACTCCCATCTTAGCCCATGTAAGCCTCTGGGTCATTTTCAGCCAATTACCAGGAGACTGAGAGTTCTAGTCCCATCTTATCCCATGAACGCCGCTGCGTCATTTTGGGCCAATTTTCAGGAGACTGAGATTTCTAGTCCGTCATAGCCCAGGAAAGCCACTGGGTCATTTTGGGACAATTACCAGGAGATTGGGAGTTCTAGTCCCATCTTAGCCCATGAAAGCCACCTGGGTGACTTTGGGCCAATCAGCAGGAGACTGAGAGTTTTAGACCTGGCATACCTCATGAAAGCCACCTGGGTGACTTTGGGACAATTACCAAGAGACTCGGAATTCTAGTCCCGTCTTAGCCGAGGAAAGCCACCTGGGTGCCTTTGGGCCAATTACCAGGAGACTGAGAGTTGTATACCCGTCTTAACCTATAAAAGCCACTGGGTCATTTTGGGACAATTACCAGGAGACTGGGAGTTCTAGTCCCATCTTAGCCCATGAAAGCCACCTGGGTGACTTTGGGCCAACCAGCAGGAGACTGAGAGTTTTAGACCTGGCATACCTCATGAAAGCCACCTGGGTGACTTTGGGCCAATTACCAAGAGACTAGGAATTCTAGTCCCGTCTTAGCCCAGGAAAGCCACCTGGGTGCCTTTGGGCCAATTACCAGGAGACTGAGAGTTGTATACCCGTCTTAACCTATAAAAGCCACTGGGTCATTTTGGACAAATTACCAGGAGACTGGGAGTTCTAGACCTGTCTTACCCCATGAAAGCCACCTGGGGCCTTTGAGCCAATTACCAGGAGACTGAGAGTTCTAGACATTTCTTACCCCATGAAAGCCACCTGGATGACTTTGGACAAATTACCAGGAGACTGGGAGTTCTACACCTGTCTTAGCCCATAAAAGCCACTGGATCATTTTGGGCCAATTACCAGGAGATTGGGAATTCAGTCCCGTATTAGCCCATGAAAGCCACTGGATCATTTTGGGCCAATTACCAGGAGACTGAGAGTTCCAGTCCCGTCTTAGCCCATGAAAGCCACTGGGTCATTTTGGGCCAATTACCAGGAGACTAGGAATTCTAGTCCCATCTTAGCCCATGAAAGCCACTGGGTCATCTTGGGCCAATTACCAGGACACTGAGAGTTCTAGTCGCGTCTTAGCCAATGAAAGCCACTGGGTCATTTTGGGCCAATTACCAGGAGACTGAGAGTTCTAGTCCCGTCTTAGCCCATTAAAGCCACTGGGTCATTTGGGGCCAATTACCAGGAGACTGAGAGTTCTAGTCCCGTCTTAACCCATGAAAGCCACCTGGGTGACTTGGGCCAATTACCAAGAGATTGGCAGTTCTAGACCCCTCTTAACCCATGAAACCCACTGGGTCATTTTGGGCCAATTACCAGGAGACTGGGAGTTCTAGAACTGTCTTTACCCATAAAAGCCATTGGGTCATTTTGGGCCAATTACCAGGGGACTGGGAGTTGTGGACCTTTCTTACCCCATGGAAGCCACCTGGGTGAATTTGGGCCAATCACCAGGAGACTGAGAGTTCTAGACCCGTCTTAGCCCATGAAAGCCATTTTGGTCATTTTGGGCCAATTACCAGGAGACTGAGAGTTCTAGCAGCATCTTAGCCGAAGAAAGCCACCAGGGTCATTTTGGGCCAATTACCAGGAGATTGAGATTTCTAGTACCATCGTAGCTGATGAAAGCCACCAGGGTCATTTTGGGCCAATTACCAGGAGACTAGGAGTTCTAGTCCAATCTTAGCCTATGAAAGCCACTGGGTCATTTTGGACCAATTACCAGGAGACTGAGATTTCTAGTCCGACTTAGCCCATGAAAGCCACTGGGTCATTTTGGGGCAATTACCAGGAGACTGGGAGTTCTGCACCTGTCTTAGCCCATAAAAGCCACTGGGTCATTTTGGGTTAATTCGCAGGAGACTGAGACTTCTGGTCCCGTCTTAGCACATGAAAGCCGCTGGGTCATTTTGGGCCAATTATCAGAAGACTGAGATTTCTAGTCCGTCATAGCCCATTAAAGCCACTGGGTCATTTTGGGCCAATTACCAGGAGACTGAGAGTTCTAGTAGCATCTTAGCCAAAGAAAGCCACCAGGGTCATTTTGGGCCAATTACCAGGAGACTGGGATTTTTAGTCCCATCTTATCCCATGAACACCGCTCGGTCATTTTGGGCCAATTTTCAGGAGACTGAGATTTCTAGTCCGTCATAGCCCATGAAATCCACTGGGTCATTTTGGGGCAATTACCAGGAGACTGAGAGTTCTAGACCCGGCTTAGCCAGGAAAGCCACTGGGTCATTTTGGGCCAATTACCAGGAGACTGAGATTTCTAGTCCGACTTAGCCCATGAAAGCCACTGGGTCATTTTGGGGCAATTACCAGGAGACTGGGAGTTCTGCACCTGTCTTAGCCCATAAAAGCCACTGGGTCATTTTGGGCTAATTAGCAGGAGACTGAGACTTCTGGTCCCGTCTTAGCACATGAAAGCCGCTGGGTCATTTTGGGCCAATTATCAGAAGACTGAGATTTCTAGTCCGTCTTAGCCCATGAAAGCCACTGGGTCATTTTGGGCCAATTACCAGGAGACTGAGAGTTCTACTCCCATCTTATCCCATGAACGCCGCTGGGTCATTTTGGGCCAATTTTCAGGAGACTGAGATTTCTAGTCCATCATAGCCCATGAAATCCACTGGGTCATTTTGGGCCAATTACCAGGAGACTGAGAGTTCTAGTAGCATCTTAGCCAAAGAAAGCCACCAGGGTCATTTTGGGCCAATTACCAGGAGACTGGGATTTCTAGTCCCATCTTATCCCATGAACACCGCTCGGTCATTTTGGGCCAATTTTCAGGAGACTGGGATTTCTAGTGCCGTCTTAGCTCATGAAAGCCACTGGGTCATCTTGGGGCAATTACCAGGAGACTTGGAGTTCTACACCTGTCTTAGCCCATAAAAGCCACTGGGTCATTTTGGGCTAATTAGCAGGAAACTGAGACTTCTGGTCCCGTCTTAGCACATGAAAGCCGCTGAGTCATTTTGGGCCAATTATCAGAAGACTGAGATTTCTAGTCCGTCTTAGCCCATGAAAGACACTGGGTCATTTTGGGGCAATTACCAGGAGACTGGGGGTTCTACTCCCATCTTAGCCCATGTAAGCCTCTGGGTCATTTTCAGCCAATTACCAGGAGACTGAGAGTTCTAGTCCCATCTTATCCCATGAACGCCGCTGCGTCATTTTGGGCCAATTTTCAGGAGACTGAGATTTCTAGTCCGTCATAGCCCATGAAAGTCATTGAGTCATTTAGGGGCAATTAGCAGGAGACTGAGAGTTCTAGTCCCGTCTTAGCCCATGAAAGCCACTGGGTCATTTTGGGCCAATTACCAGGAGACTGAGAGTTTTAGTCCTGTCTTAGCACATGAAAGCCGCTGGGTCATTTTGGGCCAATTACCAGGAGACTGAGAGTTCTTTTAGCATCTTAGCCAAAGAAAGCCACCAGGGTCATTTTGGGCCAATTACCAGGAGACTGGGATTTTTAGTCCCATCTTATCCCATGAACACCGCTCGGTCATTTTGGGCCAATTTTCAGGAGACTGAGATTTCTAGTCCGTCATAGCCCATGAAATCCACTGGGTCATTTTGGGGCAATTACCAGAAGACTGGGAGTTCTAGTCCCGTCTTAGCCCATGTAAGCCTCTGGGTCATTTTCAGCCAATTACGAGGAGACTGAGAGTTCTAGTCCCGTCTTAGCCCATGAAAGCAGCTGGGTGACTTTGGGCCAATCCGCAGGAGACTAAGAGTTTTTGACCTGGCATAGCTCATGAAAGCCACCTGGATGACTTTCGGCCAATTACCAAGAGACTGGGAATTCTAGTCCCGTCTAAGCCCAGGAAAGCCACTGGGTCATTTTGGGCTAATTAGCAAGAGACTGAGACTTCTAGTCCCGTCTTAGCACATGAAAGCCGCTGGGTCATTTTGGGCCAATTATCAGAAGACTGAGATTTCTAGTCCGTCTTAGCCCATGAAAGCCACTATGTCATTTTGGGGCAATTACCAGGAGACTGGGAGTTCTACTCCCGTCTTACCCAAGTAAGCCTCTGGGTCATTTTCAGCCAATTACTAGGAGACTGAGAGTTCTAGTCCCTTCTTATCCCTTGAACGCCGCTGGGTCATTTTGGGCCAATTTTCAGGAGACTGAGAGTTCTAGTAGCATCTTAGCCAAAGAAAGCCACCAGGGTCATTTTGGGCCAATTACCAGGAGACTGGGATTTCTAGTCCCATCTTATCCCATGAACACCGCTCGGTCATTTTGGGCCAATTTTCAGGAGACTGAGATTTCTAGTCCGTCATAGCCCATGAAATCCATTGGGTCATTTTGGGGCAATTACTAGGAGACTGGGAGTTCTAGTCCGGTCTTATCCCATGTAAGCCTCTGGGTCATTTTCAGCCAATTACGAGGAGACTGAGAGTTCTAGTCCCGTCTTAGCCCATGAAAGCCACTGGGTCATTTTGGGCCAATTACCAGGAGACTGAGAGTTCCAGTCCCGTCTTAGCCCATGAAAGCCACTGCGTCATTTTGGGCCAATTACCAGGAGACTGGGAGTTCTAATGCCGTCTTAGCCCATGAAAGCCACTGGGTCATTTTGGGTCAATTACCAGGAGCCTGAGAGTTCTGGACTTTTCTTACCCAAGAAAGCCACATGGGTGACTTTGGGCCAATTACCAGGAGACTGGGAGTTCTACACCTGTCTTAGCCCATAACAACCACTGGGTCATTTTGGGCCAATTACCAGGAGACTAGGAATTCTAGTCCCATCTTAGCCCATTAAAGCCACTGGGTCATTTTGGGCCAATTACCAAGAAACTGGGAGTTCTATTCCTGTATTAGCCGATGAAAGCCACTGGGTCATTTTGGGCCAATTACCAGGAGACTGAGTTCTAGACCCGTCGTAGCCCATGAAAGCCACTGGGTCATTTTGGGCCAATTACCAGGAGACTGAGAGTTCTAGTCCCGTCTTAACCCATGAATGCCATTGAGTCATTTTGGGGCAATTACCAGGAGACTGGGAGTTCTGGACCTATCTTACCCCATGAAAGCCACCTGGATGACTTTGGGCCAATTACCAGGAGACTGGGAGTTCTAGTCCCATCTTAGCCCATGAAAGCCACCTTTGTTACTTTGGGCCAATCCGCAGGAGACTAAGAGTTTTTGACCTGGCATAGCTCATGAAAGCCACCTGGGTGACTTTGGGCCAATTACCAAGAGACTGGTAATTCTAGTCCCCTCTTAGCCCAGGAAAGCCACCTGGGTGACTTTGGGCCAATTACCAGGAGACTGAGAGTTGTAGACCCGTCTTAACCTATAAAAGCCACTGAGTCATTTTGGACAAATCACCAGGAGACCGGGAGTTCTAGACCTGTCTTACCCCATGAAAGCCACCTGGGGGACTGTGAGCCAATTACCAGGAGACTGGGAGTTCTAGACATTTCTTAGCCCATGAAAGCCACCTGGATGACTTTGGGCCAATTACCAGGAGACTGGGATTTCTACACCTGCCTTAGCCCATAAAAGCCTCTGGGTCATTTTGGGCCAATTACCAGGAGACTTGGAATTCAGTCCCGTCTTAGCCCATGAAAGCCACTGGGTCATTTTGGGCCAATTACCAAGAGACTGAGAGTTCCAGTAGTATCTTAGCCGAAGAAAGCCACCAGGGTTATTTTGGGCCAATTACCAGGAAACTGGGATTTCTAGTGCCGTCTCAGGCCATGAAAGCCACTGGGTCATTTTCGGCCAATTACCAGGAGACTGGTATTTCTTGTGCCGTCTTAGCCCATGAAAGCCACTGGGTCATTTTGGGCCAATTACCAGGAGACTGGCAGTTCTAGTGCCGTCTTAGCTTATGAAAGCCACTGGATCATTTGGGGTCAATTACCAGGTGCCTGAGAGTTCTAGACTTTTCTTACCCATGAAAGCCGCATGGGTGACTTTGGGCCAATTACCAGGAGACTGGGAGTTCTAGAACCGTCTTTACCCATAAAAGCCACGGGGTCATTTTGGGCCAATTTTCAGGAGACTGAGATTTCTAGTCCGTCATAGCCCATTAAAGCCACTGGGTCATTTTGGGCCAATTACCAGGAGACTGAGAGTTCTACTCCCATCTTATCCCATGAACGCCGCTGGGTCATTTTGGGCCAATTTTCAGGAGACTGAGATTTCTAGTCCGTCATAGCCCATTAAAGCCACTGGGTCATTTTGGGCCAATTACCAGGAGACTGAGAGTTCTAGTAGTATCTTAGCCAAAGAAAGCCACCAGGGTCATTTTGGGCCAATTACCAGGAGACTGGGATTTTTAGTCCCATCTTATCCCATGAACACCGCTCGGTCATTTTGGGCCAATTTTCAGGAGACTGAGATTTCTAGTCCGTCATAGCCCATGAAATCCACTGGGTCATTTTGGGGCAATTACCAGGAGACTGAGAGTTCTAGACCCGGCTTAGCCAGGAAAGCCACTGGGTCATTTTGGGCCAATTACCAGGAGACTGGGAGTTCTAGTCCCGTCTTTACCCATCAAAGCCACTGGGTCATTTTGAGCATATTACCAGGAGACTGGGCGTTCTAGACCCGTCTTAGCCCATGAAAGCCACTGGGTCATTTTGAGCCAATTACCAGGAGACTGAGAGTTCTAGTCCCGTCTTAGCACATGAAAGCCACTGGGTCATCTTGGGCCAATTACCAGGAGACTGAGAGTTCTAGTACCATCTTAGTCGATGAAAGCCACCAGGGTCATTTTGGGCCAATTACCAGGAGACTGAGAGTTCTATTGCCGTCTTAGCCCATGAAAGCCACTGGGTCATTTTGGGCCAATTACCAGGAGATTGGGAATTCAGTCCCGTATTAGCCCATGACAGCCACTGGATCATTTTGGGCCAATTACCAGGAGACTGAGAGTTCCAGTCCCGTCTTAGCCCATGAAAGCCACTGGGTCATTTTGGGCCAATTACCAGGAGACTAGGAATTCTAGTCCCATCTTAGCCCATGAAAGCCACTGGGTCATCTTGGGCCAATTACCAGGACACTGAGATTCTAGTCCCGTCTTAGCCCATGAAAGCTACTGGGTCATTTTGGGGCAATTACCAGGAGACTGGGAGTTCTAGTCCCGTCTTAGCCCATGTAAGCCACTGGATCATTTTGGGCCAATTACCAGGAGACTGAAAGTTCTAGTCCCGTCTTAGCCCATGAAAGCCACCTGGGTGACTTTGGGCCAATCAGCAGGAGACTGAGAGTTTTAGACCTGGTATACCTCATGAAAGCCACCTGGGTGACTTTGGGGCAATTACCAAGAGGCTCGGAATTCTAGTCCCGTCTTAGCCCATGAAAGCCACTAGGTCATTTTGGGCCAATCCCTAAGAGACTGAGAGTTCTATTCCCGTCTTAGCCCATTAAAGCCACTGAGTCATTTTGGGCCAATTACCAGGAGATTGAGATTTCTAGTACCATCGTAGCTGTTGAAAGCCACCAGGGTCATTTTGGGCCAATTACCAAGAGACTAGGAGTTCTAGTCCAATCTTAGCCTATGAAAGCCACTGGGTCATTTTGGGCCAATTACCAGGAGACTGAGATTTCTAGTCCGACTTAGCCCATGAAAGCCACTGGGTCATTTTGGGGCAATTACCAGGAGACTGGGAGTTCTGCACCTGTCTTAGCCCATAAAAGCCACTGGGTCATTTTGGGCTAATTAGCAGGAGACTGAGACTTCTGGTCCCGTCTTAGCACATGAAAGCCGCTGGGTCATTTTGGGCCAATTATCAGAAGACTGAGATTTCTAGTCCGTCTTAGCCCATGAAAGCCACTGGGTCATTTTGGGCCAATTACCAGGAGACTGAGAGTTCTACTCCCATCTTATCCCATGAACGCCGCTGGGGCATTTTGGGCCAATTTTCAGGAGACTGAGATTTCTAGTCCGTCATAGCCCATTAAAGCCACTGGGTCATTTTGGGCCAATTACCAGGAGACTGAGAGTTCTAGTAGCATCTTAGCCAAAGAAAGCCACCAGGGTCATTTTGGGCCAATTACCAGGAGACTGGGATTTTTAGTCCCATCTTATCCCATGAACACCGCTCGGTCATTTTGGGCCAATTTTCAGGAGACTGAGATTTCTAGTCCGTCATAGCCCATGAAATCCACTGGGTCATTTTGGGGCAATTACCAGGAGACTGAGAGTTCTAGACCCGGCTTAGCCAGGAAAGCCACTGGGTCATTTTGGGCCAATTACCAGGAGACTGGGAGTTCTAGTCCCGTCTTTACCCATCAAAGCCACTGGGTCATTTTGAGCCTATTACCAGGAGACTGGGCGTTCTAGACCCGTCTTAGCCCATGAAAGCCACTGGGTCATTTTGAGCCAATTACCAGGAGACTGAGAGTTCTAGTCCCGTCTTAGCACATGAAAGCCACTGGGTCATCTTGGGCCAATTACCAGGAGACTGAGAGTTCTAGTACCATCTTAGTCGATGAAAGCCACCAGGGTCATTTTGGGCCAATTACCAGGAGACTGGGAGTTCAAGTCCAATCTTAGCCCATGAAAGCCACTGGGTCATTTTGGTCCAGTTACCAGGAGACTGACATTTCTAGTCGGTCTTAGCCCATGAAAGCCACTGGGTCATTTTGGGGCAATTACCAGGAGACTGGGAGTTCTATTGCCGTCTTAGCCCATGAAAGCAACTGGGTCATTTTGGGCCAATTACCAGGAGACTGGGAGTTGTAGTGCTGTCTTAGCTCATGAATCCTACTTGGTCATTTTCGGCCAATTACCAGGAGACTGAGAGTTCTATTGCCGTCTTAGCCCATGAAAGCCACTGGGTCATTTTGGGGCAATTACAAGGAGACTGGGAGTTCTATTGCCGTCTCAGCCCATGAAAGCCACCTGGGTGACTTTGGGCCAATTAACAGGAGACTGGGAGTTCTAGTCCCATCTTAGCCCATGAAAGCCACCTGGGTGACTTTGGGCCAATCAGCAGGAGACTGAGAGTTTTAGATCTGGCATACCTCATGAAAGCCACCTGGGTAACTTTGGGCCAATTAACAAGAGACTGGGAATTCTAGTCCCGTCTTAGCCCAGGAAAGCCACCTGGGTGACTTTGGGCCAATTACCAGGAGACTGAGAGTTGTAGACCCGTCTTAACCTATAAAAGCCACATGGTCATTTTAGACAAATTACCAGGAGACTGGGAGTTCTAGACCTGTCTTACCCCATGAAAGCCACATGATGAATTTTGAGCCAATTACCAGGAGACTGAGAGCTCTAGACATTTCTTACCCCATGAAAGCCACCTGGATGACTTTGGGCCAATTACCAGGAGACTGGGAGTTCTACACCTGTCTTAGCCCATAAAAGCCACTGGGTCATTTTGGGTCAATTACCAGGAGACTGGGAATTCAGTCCCGTCTTAGCCCATGAAAGCCACTGGGTCATTTTGGGCCAATTATCAGAAGACTGAGATTTCTAGTCCGTCTTAGCCCATGAAAGCCACTGGGTCATTTTGGGGCAATTACCAGGAGACTGGGAGTTCTAGTCCCATCTTAGCCCATGTAAGCCACTGGATCATTTTGGGCCAATTACCAGGAGACTGAAAGTTCTAGTCCCGTCTTAGCCCATGAAAGCCACCTGGGTGACTTTGGGCCAATCAGCAGGAGACTGAGAGTTTTAGACCTGGCATACCTCATGAAAGCCACCTGGGTGACTTTGGGGCAATTACCAAGAGACTCGGAATTCTAGTCCCGTCTTAGCCCATGAAAGCCACTAGGTCATTTTGGGCCAATCCCTAAGAGACTGGGAGTTCTATTCCCGTCTTAGCCCATTAAAGCCACTGAGTCATTTTGGGCCAATTACCAGGAGATTGAGATTTCTAGTACCATCGTAGCTGATGAAAGCCACCAGGGTCATTTTGGGCCAATTACCAGGAGACTAGGAGTTCTAGTCCAATCTTAGCCCATGAAAGCCACTGGGTCATTTTGGGCCAATTACCAGGAGACTGAGATTTCTAGTCCGACTTAGCCCATGAAAGCCACTGGGTCATTTTGGGGCAATTACCAGGAGACTGGGAGTTCTGCACCTGTCTTAGCCCATAAAAGCCACTGGGTCATTTTGGGCTAATTAGCAGGAGACTGAGACTTCTGGTCCCGTCTTAGCACATGAAAGCTGCTGGGTCATTTTGGGCCAATTATCAGAAGACTGAGATTTCTAGTCCGTCTTAGCCCATGAAAGCCACTGGGTCATTTTGGGCCAATTACCAAGAGACTGAGAGTTCTACTCCCATCTTATCCCATGAACGCCGCTGGGTCATTTTGGGCCAATTTTCAGGAGAATGAGATTTCTAGTCCGTCATTGCCCATTAAAGCCACTGGGTCATTTTGGGCCAATTACCAGGAGACTGAGAGTTCTAGTAGCATGTTAGCCAAAGAAAGCCACCAGGGTCATTTTGGGCCAATTACCAGGAGAATGGGATTTTTAGTCCCATCTTATCCCATGAACACCGCTCGGTCATTTTGGGCCAATTTTCAGGAGACTGAGATTTCTAGTCCGTCATAGCCCATGAAATCCACTGGGTCATTTTGGGGCAATTACCAGGAGATTGAGAGTTCTAGACCCGGCTTAGCCAGAAAAGCCACTGGGTCATTTTGGGCCAATTACCAGGAGACTGGGAGTTCTAGTCCCGTCTTTACCCATCAAAGCCACTGGGTCATTTTGAGCCTATTACCAGGAGACTGGGCGTTCTAGACCCGTCTTAGCCCATGAAAGCCACTGGGTCATTTTGAGCCAATTACCAGGAGACTGGGAGTTCTACTCCCGTCTTAGCCCATGTAAGCCTCTGGGTCATTTTCAGCCAATTACCAGGAGACTGAGAGTTCTAGTCCCATCTAATCCCTTGAACGCCGCTGGGTCATTTTGGGCCAATTTTCAGGAGACTGAGATTTCTAGTCCATCATAGCCCATGAAATCCACTGGGTCATTTTGGGCCAATTACCAGGAGACTGAGAGTTCTAGTCCCGTCTTAGCACATGAAAGCCACTGGGTCATTTTGGGCCAATTACCAGGAGACTGGGAGTTCTACACCTGTCTTAGCCCATAAAAGCCACTGGGTCATTTTGGGCTAATTAGCAGGAGACTGAGACTTCTGGTCCCGTCTTAGCACATGAAAGCCACTGGGTCATTTTGGGCCAATTACCAGGAGACTGAGAGTTCTGGACATTTCTTACCCCATGAAAGCCACCTGGGTGACTTTGGGCCAATTACCAGGAGACTAGGAATTCTAGTCCCATCTTATCCCATGAAAGCCACTGGGTCATCTTGGGCCAATTACCAGGACACTGAGAGTTCTAGTCCCGTCTTAGCCCATGAAAGCCACTGGGTCATTTTGGGCCAATTACCAGGAGACTGAGAGTTGTAGTCCCGTCTTAGCCCATTAAAGCCACTGGGTCATTTGGGGCCAATTACCAGGAGACTGAGAGTTCTAGTCCCGTCTTAGCACATGAAAGCCACTGGGTCATTTTGGGCCAATTACCAGGAGATTGAGAGTTCTAGTACCATCGTAGCTGATGTAAGCCACCAGGGTCATTTTGGGCCAATTACCAGGAGACTGGGAGTTCTAGTCCAATCTTAGCCCATGAAAGCCACTGGGTCATTTTGGGCCAATTACCAGGAGACTGAGATTTCTAGTCCGACTTAGCCCATGAAAGCCACTGGGTCATTTTGGGGCAATTACCAGGAGCCTGAGAGTTCTAGACCTTTCTTACCCATGAAAGCCACATGGGTGACTTTGGGCCAATTACCAGGAGACTGGGAGTTCTACCCCTGTCTTAGCCCATAAAAGCCACTGGGTCATTTTGGACCAATTACCAGGAGACTGGGAGTTCTAGTCCAATCTTAGCCCATGAAAGCCACTGGCTCATTTTGGGCCAATTACCTGGAGACTGATAGTTCTAGTCCCGTCTTAGCCCATGAAAGCCACCTGGGTGACTTTGGGCCAATCAGCAGGAGACTGAGAGTTTTAGACCTGGTATACCTCATGAAAGCCACCTGGGTGACTTTGGGGCAATTACCAAGAGGCTCGGAATTCTAGTCCCGTCTTAGCCCATGAAAGCCACTAGGTCATTTTGGGCCAATCCCTAAGAGACTGGGAGTTCTATTCCCGTCTTATCCCATGAAAGGCACTGGGTCATTTTGGGGCAATTACCAGGAGCCTGAGAGTTCTAGACCTTTCTTACCCATGAAAGCCACATGGGTGACTTTGGGCCAATTACCAGGAGACTGGGAGTTCTACCCCTGTCTTAGCCCATAAAAGCCACTGGGTCATTTTGGGCCAATTAACAGGAGACTGAGACTTCTAGTCCCGTCTTAGCCCATGAAAGCCGCTGGGTCATTTTGGGCCAATTATCAGAAGACTGAGATTTCTAGTCCGTCTTAGCCCATGAAAGCCACTGGGCCATTTTGGGGCAATTACCAGGAGACTGGGAGTTCTAGTCCCGTCTTAGCCCATGTAAGCCTCTGGGTCATTTTGGGCCAGGAAACTGAGAGTTCTAGACCCGGCTTAGCCATGAAAGCCACTGGGTCATTTTGGGCTAATTAGCAGGAGACTGCAAGTTCTAGTCCTGTCTTAGTCCATGAAAGCCACTGGGTCATTTTGTTCCAATTACCAAGAGACTGAGAGTTCTAGTCCCGTCTTAGCCCATGTAAGCCTCTGGGTCCTTTTCAGCCAATTACGAGGAGACAGAGTTCTAGAACCAGCTTAGCCATGAAAGGCACTGGGTCATTTCAGGCCAATTACCAGGAGACTGCGAGTTTTAGTTCTGTCTTAACCCATGAAAGCCAATAGGTCATTTTGAGCCAGTTATCAGGAGACTGGGAGTTCTAGTTCCGTCTTAACCCATGAAAGCCACTGGGTCATTTTGAGCCAATTACCAGGAGACTGGGAGTTCTAGTCCCGTCTTAGCCCATGAAAGCCACTGGCTCATTTTGAGCCAATTACCAGGAGACTGGGAATTCTTGTCCCTTCTTAGCCCATGGAAGCCACTGGGTCATTTTGGGCCAATTACCAGGAGACTGGGAGTTCTAGTCCCGTCTTAGCCCATGAAACCTACTGGGTCATTTTCAGCCAATTACCAGGAGACTGCAAGTTCTAGACCCGTCTTAGCTCATAAAAGACACTGGGTTATTTTGGGCCTATTGCCAGGACACTGTGAGTTCTAGTCCCATCTTAGCCCATGAAAACCACCTGCATGACTTTGGGCCAATCAACAGAAGAATGGGAGTTCCAGTCCCGTCTTAACCCATGAAAGTCTAATGGGTGACTTTGGGCGAATTAAAAGGATAAAGAGAATTCTAGACCTGTTCTAGCCCATGAAAGCCACCTGGGTGACTTTCGGCCAATCACAGGGAGACTAAGAGTTCTAATACAGTCTTAACCCCTGAAAGCCATCTGGGGGACAGAGATTTCCAGTTCCATCTTAGCCCATGAAATCCACCTGGGTGACTGGGCCAATCAGCAGGAGACTGAGAGTTCTAGACCTGGCATAGCTCATGAAAGTCACCAGGGTGACTTTGGGCCAGTAATTCCCTCTCTCTACCCAGCCCACCTCACAGGGGTGTTGTTGTTGATGTGTGGAATATAGGAAGGAGTATTAGGCAAGTTGGCCCCCTTCAATGGTTTTTATATTATATTTATGTATTATTGCATTGTTGGAGGCAGTATTCCTATGTGGGGAAAAGGACACTGGAAACAGGGAGGTTTTTGGGGAAGATGGTTTAATGGTGGACAGGACCACATGGCTTGGAGCTTCTGGGCGAAAAGGGGATGGGATGCTGAGAATCCCTTGGTTTCATAGCCTCCTGGCCTTACCTTAGTGTTTCCTGTTCCTGTGCAAGAAGTGTATCCCATTGGCTGTCAGACTCCTGGGGTGGGGGTCTTAGCTAACTTTGTAGGCTTTCTCTGGACCACCTGGCTTCACCTGAGTACTGGCTAATGCAATCTTCCCAGGTGTCATGTGGTGAGACGGCCATGTCTTAATCCCATCATCTGGAGCTGAAGGTGGGGCTGGGAGCTGCAGGAAGCTGTTTTGTCTTTAAAAACATGTTTCTCCTTTTCTCATCCAGAGAAATATAATATTCTGCCTTTTTAATATTTCCTAGAATATTTCATTCTTCTAAGAGAAAGGTGGATGCTAACTTTCTACACCATGTTTCCCTGTTTCCCTGAAACCAAGGCCAGGTCTTATATATATATATTATATATATATATATATCTATATACAATATATATAATATATATCTATATCTATATCTATATATATATATATCTATATCTATCTATCTATCTATCTATCTATCTATCTATCTATCTATCTATCTATCTATCTATCTATCTATATATATTGTCAGGAAAACACAGTACATGTTATTTTTATTTAAAAATCATAATAATAAAGGTGGGATATTCATTAATTAATCTCTGGTGTGAAGTACAGAAAAAGTAAGTGGGGCAACATCACTTTTTTTTCTTTAATTGGATGGGTTTCTTCCCAAAAACTCTTTCATCTGATTGGTCAAGTTTAGCAAGGGGCTAGATGGATAAGCCATGGGGAAACCACCCAAAATGTCTGAACGACGTTTATACTCTCAGAGAACCGAAGAGATGAGATTTGATTGGGCTACCGTTCCAGAGAGCCTTACTATTGGCCCACCCACCCCAAAGAAACGGGGAGGACAGCAGGCATTGGGCTCTATCCAATCAGCATGGGGCTACTCCATTGCCCACAGAGCAGCGGCGGCGGGGGTTGGGGGTGGGGAGAGAGAGATGTGATTGGTTGGAATTTGGCAATTAACGTCTGGTCTCCAAGCTCGAAAAAAAGTTTCTCTTCACCTGTTTCTCCATGTGGCATTGGCTGAGTCATTAAAAGATAGGAAAGATTCTTATTGGCCAGAGCTTAGAAGAGCAGCTACGATTGATCCAAATCTGTTCTTTTAAAGGCAAAACTGATGCCTGTTTCCTTTGGCGTCTAGGATACATTTGAAGGAATGTAAGGACTTTATTTACAAGAATCATTTGGAATCTAAAGCTTTTTCCTCTCTTAATTCCAATTAATTACTTTAAATTTAAAAAAAAAAAAAGCCAAGGTCCCCCATTTGGGGGCTAGCTCAATTCTTTCATTGTCTCCTTTTATTCATTTTACCATCGCAGTTCTCAATAATTGCAATAGTTCAGGAGAGAATTGATCAAAAGCTCCCAATTTATTGATTTTACTCCAGTTAAAACAGCCTAATTCACTCTTAGGCACTAATGAAGCCTCTCATTAATTGTCTTTTTCAGGGTGGGAGGGTACCTGCCTTTTCAATTTTTGAACTTTGTTCTTTTTATCCATTCGTTTTTCAAATGTTGAATTTTGGGGTTCCATTAATCTGGGTTTCCCCCCCAGCTCAATAATTTGTTCCTTATTAATTAGTTTTGTTCAGTTGATATTAATTGTCTCAACTCACACTTGCCAATTCCTTTTACCAACTTAGTAATTCTTAATACTTATCCTCATTTACTTTTTATAATTAATACAATTAGATTTATTTTTAATAGTAGGTTCAACTGGGCTTCAGTTCTCCTTTTTATATAATAGTTATTTGTAGGTCTGCCTTCTTTGGCTATTTTAATTAATACGGTTACTAACAGGCAGACTTCTCTCAGAAAATTCTGCTTATTGTTCATGTGGCCCTTTTAATTTAAAAGCACTGTTTAAAAAAAATCTCCATAACTACTTTATATCTATCTTTTCATTTAAAACCTTGATGTAAAGTCTAATTCACAATGAAATAATTTATAGGGAAGAAAAAACTCCTGCCTTAAATTTCACATCTCAAATCAAGCATTTGAAAGTACTTGATTTCTGAGTTCAAAAGAAAACTTCAATATATCCACTTCTTAATTGATTTGAATAAAGCTTTACTTGTCTGGAAAAAGGTCCACTCTTTAGAAGGACATAAACGTCCATCCATTTATTGTTTTTTTTTTTTTTAACAATTTCTAAAAGCTTTTCTCCCTTCTTGTTCCTAGAAACAAAAAAACCACCATCCATTCCATCATGTTTTATAATCCCAGCGTTCTGCAACACCTTACCGGAAGTGTCAGTACAATTTGGTAATTTGCCTTTGATAAAAATTCAGTTGTTGGGTGCAGTAGAATATAGAGTGGCACATGGGTTCTGGAGTCTTAAAGCCCACCCCAGTGATTGACAATGCCATCTGTCCTGCAGGTTGGCAGCGACTGGAGCCACTAAACTTGTAAAACAGGAATACATGAAGGTCAACATTTCCAAAACATGGTGAGTGAGGATTGAATTCCCTAAAAGAGAGAAATTGAGATCTGCTGGGTGGATGAAGTGTATATTTTTATTTGGAATACTCTACCTGACTCTGGTTTCTTCCCCAAACCCCAAAAACTTTAACCTTAGACTGTCTACGATTGACCTCACTCCTTTCCTAAGAGGTCTGTAGGGGGCGTGCATAAGCGCACCAAGGTGCCTACTGTCCCTGTCCTATTTTTTCTTTTATATTTTATATTGTTTTATTTTTTTCTTATATGTACCCATGTATTCATAACTGTTTTATGCCTATTATTTTGTAAGCAATTGACAAACCAAATTGAAAAAAAAGAAATAATCGATAGATAGATGATATAGATGATAGATAGATGATAGATAATAAATAGACAAAAGATAATAGATAATAGATTGATAATAGATAGATAGATAGATAGATAGATAGATAGATAGATAGATAGATAGATGATAGATAGATCGATAAAAGATAGATAATAGATGATAGGTACATAGATGATAGATGATAGTTGATAGATATAGATAGATGATATATGATAGATAGATGATATATGATAGATAGATGATAGATAATTAGATAGATTGATAGATAGATAGATAGATAGATAGATAGATAGATAGATAGATAGATTGATAGATAAGAGATAGGTAGGTAGATGATAAATAGATGCTAGATAAGAGATAGGTGATAGATACATAGAAAGAAGGATAGGTAGATAGGAAGGAAGGTTGATGATAGATAGATAGATAGATAGATAGATAGATAGATAGATAGATAGATAGATAGATAGATAGATTGATAGATGATAGATAGATGATAGATGATAGATAATACACTGCTCAAAAAAATAAAGGGAACACTTAAACAACACAATGTAACTCCAAGTCAATCACACTTCTGTGAAATCAAACTGTCCACTTAGGTAGCAACACTGATTGACAGTATTGTACAAACGGAATAGAGAACAGGTGGAAAGCATAGGCAGTTAGCAAGACATCCCCAATAAAGGAGTGGTTCTGCAGGTGGTGACCACAGACCACTTCTCAGTTCCTATGCTTTCTGGCTGATGGTTTGGTCACTTTTCAATGCTGGTGGTGCTTTCACTCTAGTGGTAGCATGAGACAGAGTCTACAACCCACACAAGTGGCTCAGGTAGTGCAGCTCATCCAGGATGGCACATCAATGCGAGCTGTAGCAAGAAGGTTTGCTGTGTCTGTCAGTGTAGTGTTCAGAGCATGGAGGCACTACCAGGAGACAGGCCAGTACATCAGGAGACATGGAGGAGGCCGTAGGAGAGCAACAACCCAGCATCAGGCCCCTACCTCCACCTTTGTGCAAGGAGGGACAGGAGGAGCACTGACAGAGCCCTGCAAAATGACCTCCAGCGGGCCACAAATGTGCATGTGGCTGCTCAAAAGGCCAGAAACAGACTCCATGAGGGTGGTATGAGGGCCTGACATCCACAGGTGTGGGTTGTGCTTACAGCCCAACACCGTGCAGGACGTTTGGCATTTGCCAGAGAACACCAAGATTGGCAAATTCGCCACTGGTGCCCTGTGCTCTTCACAGATGAAAGCAGGTTCACACTGAGCACATGTGACAGACGTGACAGAGTCTGGAGACACCATGGAGAATGTTCTGCTGCCTGCAACATCCTCCAGCATGACCATTTGGCAGTGGGTCAGTAATGGTGTGGGGTGGCATTTCTTCAGGGGGCCGCACAGCCCTCCATGTGCTCGCCAGAGGTAGCCTGACTGCCATTAGGTACCGAGATGAGATCCTCAGACCCCTTGGAAGACCATATGCTGCTGCAGTTGACCTTGGGTTCCTCCTAATGCAAGATAATGCTAGACCTCATGTGGCTGGAGTGTGTCAGCAGTTCCTGCAAGACGAAGGCATTGATGCTATGGACTGGCCCGCCCGTTCCCAGACCTGAATCCAATTGAGCACATCTGGGACATGATGTCTCGCTCCATTTACCAATGCCACATTGCACCACAGACTGTCCAGGAGTTTGGGGATACTTTAGTCCAGGTGTGGGAGGAGATCCCTCAGGAGACCTTCCGCCACCTCATCAGAAGCATGCCCAGGCATTATAGGGAGGTCATACAGGCACATGGAGGCCACGCACACTACTGAGCTTCATTTTAACTTGTTTTAAGGACGTTAAATCAAAGTTGGATCAGGCTGTAGTGTTTTTTCCACTTTAATTTTGAGTGTAACTCTAAATCCAGACCTTCATGGGTTGCTAAATTTGATTTCCATTGATAATTTTTGTGTGATCTGGTTGTCAGCACATTCAACTGTGTAATGAACAACGTATTTAATAGGAATATTTCATTCATTCGATTCTGGAATATCTTATTTTTGTGTTCCCTTTATTTTTTTGAGCAGTGTAGATAAATAGACTGATAATATATAGATATCTATCTATTATCTGTTATCTATTATCTATCTATCTTTGCAAGCAATCATATGACCCTGGGACACCACAACTGTCCTAAGTACATGCCAGTTATCAAATGCCTAAATTTTGAAGTGTGAAAACCAATGTCACTTTTTTTCAATGCCAATGCCATTGTAACTTGGAATGGTCACTAAGTGCATGGTTGCAAGTCAAGGACTACCTGTATTGAGGGATCCATTCTCTGTCGGTCACCGGGACCAGAGGTTAATCTCCCGAGCTTTTGGACTCATGCTGGAAGGCATCCTCAGGGAACTTCTCTCACACAAGAATGTGTGTCTTGGGCTATTCGATGTGTAGCATCTATGTGGTGCCTAGTTGTGTGTGGTTTTTTAGTGGTTGATTGGGTTGTTGGTGGGCGGTTATTAAGTCGTTAGCTGTTTCTTGCTTGTGCTGCCAAATTCTTGGCTCCTAAGTATTTGATAAAAAGTCAATCAGCATTCCTGTTGATTGACAAGGGGAATATTTCCCAGGCTACCATCAGTTTTTGTACCTACTCGGCCAACAATGTAAATAGCTGCAAAACTGACTGTATGTCCTTGTTCATTGCAGAGTGAAGTTGCCAATGAGCTCGGGTCTCCTCTTTTGACTTCCCAATTGTGTTCTTGCAGTTTGGTGGTTAGCTCTCCCCATGTGTCCTACACAGTCACAGGGGCAATCCGTTGAAGGGATCCTGTAGGTTACACTCGACGTACCTCCCACCTCCAAGCGATGCATGATATGTCCACTACCTCTGGATGGTGGGCGATGCCGACTTGCAGATCTCAGAAGCTGCGTTCTATTGCTTCCGAAATATTTGTTTTTTTGATGTAAATACATGTATTTTTAAAAACTACCTGTATTTCTTTTTCTTTGCAGTGAGGAGATCATAAGTTACATCCTGGTCCACGTCCCACCACCAATTCCTAGAGGACCTCGGCCAAGATTCTCTCTCTACCTGTCGGCTCAGCTGCAATTTGGCGTGGTCTTAGTTTATAGTCGCCAATGTCAATACCTTATTGGTAGGATTCCAGCTGTCCCTTTTGTTCCTTCCCAGCATGGATTTATCCTTTTTTCAGAAATCCAGGGAGCATCTGGCAGCCCCTTTAGCATCAAACAGAATTAGAATTAGAATAACAGAGTTGAAAGGGGCCTTGGAGGTTTTCTAGTCCAACTCCTCTCAGGCAGCAAACCCCACACCATTCCAGACAAATGGTTGTCCAGTCTCTTCTTAAAATCTTCCAGTGTCGGAGCCTCCACAACTTCTAGTGGCAGGTTGTTCCACTGATTAATTGTTCTCATTATCAGGAAATTTCTTCTTAGTTCTAGGTTGCTTCTCACCTTGATTAGTTTCCACCCATTGCTTCTTAAATAAATAAATAAAAAATTTGAAAACTTTTTAAATTAAAAAGAAAACCGTTTTTAAAAGCTGCAGCTTATTTATCAGATGCATCTCACAAAAATTGCTCATCGCATAAGATGCTACCAGGTTAGTTCCCAGGTAGAGGCACATATTTCTCTCTCTGAGCACACTGAGAATATATCTGCTGAACAAAACTCCGCATTGGCGATAGGAAGGGCATCTGGCCAGTAAACACTCTGCTAGCTCTATTCAGTTGCCCAGACTCCACCCCACAAGGGATTATGGGGACTTTAAAAGATGATGATGATAAGATACTACCAGATTCTGTAGGTTAGTGTTTCTCAACTTCAGCAACTTTAAAATGGGTGGGCTTCAACTCCCAGAATTCCCCAGCCAGCTATGCTGTTATGCTGGCTGGGGAATTCTGGGAGTTGAAGTCCAACCATCTGAAAGTGGCCAAGTTTGAGAAATATTGCTGTAGTAGACTAAAATATAAAGTCTGATGATTTTTAATGGTTGGGTCCCAACATATTTGGAAGAAGTTAAATCAAGAGATTTAAATAAAAAACATTTCTTTATTTTATTTTCCTTCAGATAACAGATAATAGGAATTGGAAGGGACCTTGTAGATCATCTAGTCCAACCCCTGCCCAACTTTCTTCTTGGTTTTCCAAAATTCCACATGTACAGTTAGTCCTCGACTTACAACCACAACTGAGCCTAACATTTCTGTGGTTAACTGAGACATTTGTTCAGTGATTTTTTGCCACATTTTACAACCTTTATTGCTAAAGTTGTTAAGTGAATCACTTCAGTGGATCACTTAGTAATCTGGTTGTTGTGAATCTGGCTTCCCCATGGACTTTATTGGTCCGAAGGTCACAAAAGGGGATCAGTGCAACTGTCATAAATAGGAGTCAGTTGCCAAGTGTCTGAATTTTGATCACACGATTATGGGCATGCTGCAAAGGTCGCAAGTGTGAACAATGGTCATTCAGAGCCATAATTTTGAATGGTCACTAAATGAACCATTGTAAATCAAGGACAACCTGTACCACGGAGAACTTTTTTTAAAAAAATGTTTGAATTAAGGAAGTGTGGAATATTGCTTTCACATCTGATTCTCCTCGTTCTGAATATTTTTTCTCTTTTCAGAAGAAATTAAGCATATTGTGCAATACCTTAACCAAGTCAAGGAAGACAGCACGATCAATTTGGCCAAACTTGAACAGTGAGCGATTGCGATCTTCCCAGATTTAAAAGGACTGTGATAGATAGATAGATAGATAGATAGATAGATAGATAGATAGATAGATAGATCGATGATAAATAGATGCTAGATAATGGATAGGTGATAGATAGATAGATGTTGTGCCTCCGAGGTTTGAACCAGGTCAGTCAGCAGATGTAGGCTTGAGTGAGGAAGAAGATCTGGCATTGAGATTCGAGCCTGCATTGCTGAGCGACATTGAGAGGAGTCTGGGGGAGGAGGAGGAGTTGAATCTGAGAGGTGAGCCTGATTTATTAGAAGTTTCAGAGGCGTCTTCCTCTTCTGGAACTGATTGCACCTCAGGTGTTAACTGTTAATCAGGAAAGTGTGCCAGAGGCTTCAAGCGATGATGAAACTGCCGGATGCTGGTTTGATGCTAGGACTAGGAGAAGATTGAGACATCAATCTCAATTAGAAAAGAGATGTCCAGCCAAGGATTAATTAAAGAGACTGACACGCCCCTTCAGGGGATATATAAGGAGCGTGTTAATGCCTCTCCCCCGCTTGAAGCAAAGTGTATTTTTGGTGCGAAAGAATTGGGTATGGCTGCGGCATTGTGATTTATGGACAGTTCAGACTTGCCAGACCAATTCCAGGAAGACTGCCAAGAACTGTGAAAACAAGCAGTTAACTCTTTTGGGTCTGGTTTTGGTTTGCTTGAATATTAGAACTTTGGATTCTCACCTGTGGATGCAGGTGAGAAAGAACAGATAGATAATAGATAATAAATAGATGATAGATCCATAGAGATAGGTAGGTAGGTAGGTAGATGAGAGATAGATAGATAAGATAGATAGATGATAAATAGATGATATATAATAAATAGGTGATAGATAATAGATGATATACATAGAAAGATAGGTAGGTAGGTAGGTAGATGATAGATAGATGATACATAATAGATGATAGATAAGTAGGTAGGTAGATGATAGATAGATAGATAGATAGATAGATAGATAGATAGATAGATAGATACATACATACATACATACATACATACATACATGATAGATAGATAGATAGATAGATAGATAGATAGATAGATAGATACATACATACATGCATACATACATACATACATACATACATACATACATCATAGATAGATGATAGATAGGTAGGTAGGTAGGTAGATGATAAATAGATAAATAGATAATCGATAGGTGATAGATAGATGATAGATACATAGGCAGAAAGGTAGGTAGGTAGATAGATAGATAGATAAATAGATGATAGAGAATAGATGATAGAGAATAGATGATAGATAATAGATAGGGCATAGATAGATGATAGATAATAGATAGGTGATATACATAGAAAGATAGGTTAGGTAGGTAGGTAGATGATAGATGAAAGATAGATGATAAATAGATAAATAGGTAGGTAGATGATAGATAGATGATAAATAGATGATAATAGATGATTAATAATAGATATATATATATGTATATACATAGATAGATAATAGATGATAAATAGATGATAGGTAATGGATAGATAGATACATAATAGTTAATAGATGATAGATAGATGATAAATAGATAGATGATAGATAGATAGATAGATAGATAGATAGATAGATAGATAGATAGATAGATAGATGATAGATACATGGATGGATGGATAATAGGTTGTTAAGTAGATAGATAATATAGATACATAGATAGATGCATGATAGGTAGGTAGGTAGGTAGGATTCCTTTGGCAATCCTTTTTGTTCTTCCTAATTCCAGAACAGGGTTGCTGCTTCCCAATCGACTGGCTCTCATGAAAAATCTGGAGGAATCCCCCGATCCCTTTTTCGGCATAATGGAACCTCTGCTGCCCGGCCCTTTTTTGATCCCACATGTAAGATTCCCCCTTTTGGATGGGGAGGGGAGATGCTGGTGTGATTCTCCCCCATCCCGATGGTTAAAGCACCTGGATTTTGCCAATGATGGTTATAAGTGCAAGGACCAACGCTGTCGTAACTTTGAACAATTTGCTAAACAAAGAGTTGTGACTCAGTTCGACTTAAAACAGTTAATTCAGTGACTGTTCAAAGTTATAACGGCACTGACTTATAAAATGACTGTTTTTCATACTGATACTTTATTTTCTAGCATGACTTGCAAATGGTGGGGTTCCCTTGTGGTGTCCCATCCAGGCTAACTATGTCGGGCCCTGGTTAACTCAGCCAAGGTCATCCAGCTGGTCCTGCCCTGAACTGCCAAAATTCCTACCTGAGACATGTAAATTCAATTCCTGGCACTATATCAAATTGATCATCAATATAGGATAGGCTGGAATTTGGAATGGAATGGAATAGAACAGAACAGAACAGAACAGAACAGAACAGAATAGAATAGAATTTAGAATAGAATAGAATAGAATAGAATAGAATAGAATAGAATAGAATAGATCGGAATGGAATGGAATGGAATGGAATTTGGAATGGAATAGAATTTGGAATGGAATAGAATTTGGAATGGAATGGAATAGGATAGCATAGCATGGAATAGAACAGAATAACAGAACAGAACAACAGAACAGAACAACAGAACAGAACAAAACAGAACAGAATAGAATTTGGAAGAATGGAGTGGAATGGAATGAAATAGAACAGAATAGAATATGGAGTGGAATAGAATATTATAAAAGAATAGAACGGAACAGAACAGAATAGAATAGAATAGAATTTGGAATGGAAGGAATGGAATAAAACAGAATAGAATAGAATTTGGAATGGAATAGAATATTAGAATAGAATAGAATTTAGGATGGAATGGAATAGAATAGAATAGAATATTAGAATAGAATAGAGAATTGGAATGGAATAGAATAGAGTAAGAATAGAATAGAATTAGAATTAGAATAGAATATAGAATAGAATAGATTATAGAATAGAATTTGGAATGAAATAGAATGTAATGGAATAGAATAAGAGATTTGAAAGGGACCTTGGAGGTCTTCTAGCCCATCCCCCTGCTTAGGAATGGAACTGTATATCATCATCTTCTTTTCCTAGGTCCGATGCCTCTTGGCATCTCCTGAAAGAAGCCTTCTGGAACAGTCCCTTTCCTCCATCGGGTCAGGTGAGTATGAAACTCAGGACTCTGCAGTTTGATTGTAGAAATTCTCTCATCCTCAGGCGAACATTTGCCTCGCTTAACCATGAGACAGGTTCACCTTTCGGGATGACTGTCAACCCACAAATGCAAATCCTGACAGCCACTTTTAGTTGTCGGAGGATGTGGTGACTCTCACCCTGTTTTTGCTTAAAAGTGAAACTGGCCAGAAGTTATGAACGCAAGCGTGAAAACTTCCTTTCACCACCCGTTTTGACTGCAGCTTTCAAAGTATTGTAAGCAGATGTCGTGTCCAGGGAGATTCTCGGTCATCCAGGTTATGGTTTTCCAAAGGTGTTTTTTAACCACTTGACTTTCTTTGGTTTTTTCCTTTGAAGACGTTTCGCTCCTCATGCAAAAAGCTTCTTTACTTCATTGTCATTGCACCTCGTACAACAAAATCAAACACCATCTTCAGTGCACATTGAAAATAAAAGACAAACACACCTCCTTCACCCTCCACACATTGAACTGAAAAACCCCAATCCCACACCAACACTGCACTATACAGCAGAATTCAAAAGAGCTACTGCCCTGGGATAGAAGCTGTTTTTCAGCCTATTTGTCCTTGTTTTTATTCTCCTGTACCGTCTGCCAGATGGTAATAGTTCAAAAAAAAGGTGCCCAGGATGAGATGGATCTTTGAGAACGTTTTGAACTTTCTTAAGGCAGCGGGAGCTATAAAGCTCTTCCAAAGAGGGGAGAGGGCAACCCATGATCTTCTGGGCAATGACCTTAACCCTCGGGAGTGCTTTCCTATATGCCCCTGTGCAATTGGCAAACCAGACACAGGTGCAGTAAGTTAAGATACTCTCTATGGTGCAGCGGTAGAAGGTCACCAGCAGTTTTTCCTTCAGTTGTTGTTTTCTGAGAAGCCTCAGGTAGTATAATCTCTGCTGGGCCCTTTTGAACCGGGCTGCAATGTGAGCACCCCCAGGTCAGGTCCTCTTTTAGGGTAACACCCAGAAACCTTAACACTGGCCACCTGCTCCACTCGTCTCCATTGATAAGCAAGGGCTGGATGTCTGATCTGTTCTTTCTTTAGTTCTGACCAAATGGTGGAAAGCAGAAGGAGTTATATTCCTGTACGGTCCTCTGGTTGTTAGTACTCTCTCTGAGAGTCATTGAGGCGACTTAGAGGTTTATCTGTGCCACCTGAATCAGAGTGCAAAAGTACACATACACATCTGAATTAGACTGTGCTTTGTGTCATATATGTGGGTATATGCATGAATTTGCATGCATATATGTATATACGTACATATGTATGTATTTATTTATTTTGTCATGTGTATGTAGCATATGTTGGAGATTGTGACCCTTTGAGAGCTGTAGGCAATGAAATTTCATTTTAATGTACGCTGATGAGTGTGTTCTGACCCAGCTCCCCAAACACAACAAACCTTCTGAAGTGAACTCAGATTCCTTTATTAGTAGCGCCAGCAGCCCCAGCAAAAAAATTCTCTCTCATCACTGGCTAACAAGTTCATCCGGCAGGGAGATAAATAGTTGTCGGCCACACCTATTCATCTTCACCCGCTGCCTTTCATCCCCAGAGCTAGAGTGGGGCTTTGCTAGCAGTGGTGGCTCTTCCGTCCCAAGGACCGGCCCATAGATCTCCACTGCTCTCTTCTCCTCTGCCCTCTGCGCATCCACACGTCAGGCACTGGATCCCGTTGCTCATCCTCTTCCTCATCAGCCTCTGTCTGTCTGTCTGTCTGTCTCTCTCTGCCAGCTCCATTCCCTCTTCCCCCTCAGAGCTCTCAGTTTGCCTTGATGCGGACCCTAACTCCCTCCTCCTCCTCTACAATAGAGTGGACATTCAAAGTGACAATAAAGTTACTGGATGAGCAACTTTCTTGGAACTGCTGAAAGGACTGCGTTGTAAACAGGAGATAGATTGTGTTCTCTCTCTCTCTCTCTCTCTCTCACACACACACACACACACACACACACACACACACACACAAACTCTATTGGGAGGGGTTTGAAAGAGGGGTCAAAGAGGCCATCTACTTTGTTGAGAGCCCTCTCAACAGAGACACCACATATCTCCTGTTTACAACAAAATTCTTTAAGCCAGCAGTCTCCAACCGTGGCAACTTTAAGACTTGTGGACTTCAACTCCCAGAATTGAAAACAGGCTGCTCACCTCTCTTTTTTGCATATATTTTTTTCTCTCTCTGCAGCTTCTGGCTGCGATGTTTCAAACTTGCCAACAGCTAGCCCGATTTTTAACGATTATTCATTCCATTTTCACGAAGCCACCGCTTCCTTCAGTTCGATGATCGCTTGCTTGAATGCCGAGGCTTCTGCAGCTGTGAAACAGCCATTAGAGGGAGAAATAACCCCACACAATTCCTTTCATTGCCCCGGTTATCATTTGCAGCAAAAAGTTTAAAAAACAAACCAACAGACCAGAATCTTTTGACTCATTAAAGACAAGCAATGTATGTTCCTGTGCCATGAATTAGAAACAGCTCTTCCCTGGCTTTGCAAGGCCAATTCTTTATTTTTCTGTACAGATGGTCCTCTCAGTATGAGCACAACTGAGCCCAAAATTCCTGCTGCTAAGTGAGACATTGGTTAAGCGAGCCTTGCCAACCTTTTCTTGCCAGCGTTGTTAAGCGAATGGCTGCATTGTTTTAAGTTAGTCACGGGGCTTTTTAAGTGAATCTGGCTTCCGCATTGACTGTGCTGATCAGAAGGTCACAAAAATTGACCTCAGGACATTGCGATCGTCATAAATGTGAATCAGTTGCTGTATGTCTCAATTTTGATCGCATGACCATCGGTCATAGGTGTGAAAAACGGCCATGAGCCCCCTTTTTCAGTGCTGTTGCAATTTCCAGTGGTCATTAAATGAACTGTTGTAAGTCAAGGAGGACTGAATGGGATTTCTGTTTTAGTTCGTTTTCACGGAGAGGGCCCGTTTTGTAAAAACAGCCACTAACTTTCAACTCTTCTCATCCCAAAGGAAAATCGAGTATCACAGCCACTCCCGAAATGATCACGCTCAAAGAATCCGAGCCCATCACCCTGCTGAAAATTGAAGTAAGCCCTCCTGTTGGGAAGTAGGAAAGAGGGGTAGACAAGGATGATGTGATTTGTAATTGTGGGAGCATCAAATGTCACCCAAAATAAGGAAAATACTCTTGGGGGCTTGAAATAAAATCAATAAAACGTTATTGGATTCACCCCTGTGGTACTGAAGAATCAGTTAAACAATAGCTCCCCTTTCTCCCCACTTCTGGGTGAACACATTGTCCAATAATGAGATGCAAGGGTAGGATTCAAAATTTTTAACAACCGGTTCTGTGGGCGTGGCTTAGGTGATGAATGTGGATTGGTGGTCATGTGATTGGCTGGGCGTGGCCAACTCAATATCACTCACATCAAGGCACACATCTCCTCGCCTGGCCTCTCATGACTGTGGGGATGCTGCAACAGTCGTAAGTGGGAAAAATGGTCATAAGTCACTTTTTTCAGTGCCTTTGTAACTTTAAATGGTCACTCCACACCAGCAAAGGAGGGAAAAAAAAACTCCAGGGAAGTTCCAGAGACAGGAAGTCTACTCCTGCCAAGAATGTAATAAGGGTTAACAGAGAGGAAGTTTCTGTAAGCAACACCAGAATGTTTCCTTCCTGCCTCCCTTACAGGATTAGGCCAGTAATTTCTTCTAACATCCGGTTCTCCGAACTGCTTAGAATGTTAACCAGTTCTAGAGAATAGGTGTGAACTGGTAGAATCTCACCCCTAATGAGACGTCCTTTTCTTATAGGAACAGTGCAGAGATGGTATTCAGCCGGTTCGGTCGGTTCTGGCATACCGGTAGCAGAAATTTTGCATAGTTCAGAGAACTGGCAAATACCATCACTGGCTTGTCCCTGCCGCACCCACCCTCGCCCTTTCCTGTCCTATATCCCCTTGTTTTTTAGCTCAGCTGATTCGCACAGCAGAGTGGATTTCCACGCCTCACCTGAGCTAAAAAACAGCGCACCTCACTAGTGCTGACACAAAGGGCGTTTTTTGAGTATTGTGTGCACGCACGAAGCACGCTGTCATAGAATCAATAGGAAGAATAGAATAGAATAGCATTGGGAATAAGAATAGAACAGAATAGGACAATGAATAAAATAGAATAGAATAGCATTGGAAATAAGAATGGAATAGAATAGTACAATGAATAAAATAGAACAGAACAGAATAGAATTTGGAATGGAATGGAATAGAATAGAATAGCATTGGGAATAAGAATGGAATAGAATAGGACAATGAATAAAATAGAGCAGAACATAATAGAATTTGGAATGGAATGGAATAGAATAGAATAGCATTGGGAATAAGAATAGAATAGGACAATGAATAAAATAGAACAGAACAGAACAAAATAGAATTTGGAATGGAATGGAATAGAATAGAATAGCATTGGGAATAAGAATAAAATAGGACAATGAATAAAATAGAATAGAATAGAATAGCATTGGGAATAAGAATAGAATAGAATCAAACAATGAATAGAATAGAATTTGGCATGGAATAGAATAGAATAGCATTGGGAATAAGAATAGAATAGAATAGGACAGTTTTTCCCTGAATGCCATTGCTCTGCTAAACAAATAATTCCCACAACACTGTCAAACTATTTAGTAAGATTGTATTACTATTATTCTTCTCATTCTTCCTATTACCTATCTCTTCCCACGTATGACTATAACCATGTTGCTTTTATCTTTACAATTTATATTATTTGTTCCCTAGTATTGATTGCTTATTAGTAACCTATGACTGTCACTAAGTGATGTATCTTATGATTCTTGATGAATGTGTTTTATTTTTTCTTTATGCATACTGAGATCTTATGCACCAAAGACAAATTCCTTGTGTGTCCAATCACATTTGGCCAATAAAGAATTCTATTCTATTCTATTCATTGCCCTATTCTATTCTATTCTTATTCCCAATGCTATTCTATTCTATTCCAAATTCTATTCTGTTTAGCAGAGCGATGGCATTCAGGGAAAAACTGTCCTTGTGCCTAGTGGTGCTGGTGAGCAGGGCTCTATAGCATCGTTTTGAGGGCGGGAGTTGAAACAGTTTATGTCCAGGATGTGAGGGGTCTGTAGATATTTTCACCGCCCTCTTTTTGACTCACGCACAGGTCCTCGATGGAAGGCAGGTTGGAAGCAATTGTTTTTTCTGCAGCCCTAATTACTCTCTAAAGTCCGTGTCTGTCTTCTTTGGTTACAAGAGCCAAACCAGACAGTTATAGAGGTGCAGGTGAGAGTGGAATCCCACCGCTGGAACAGTCCCTCTCTTTCTTGGGCATCTGCAGCGGTGACCTTGATGGCTTTCATGATCTCTGCATAAGTTCTCAGCCTTTCATTCCACCCTTCCCTACTCCGCCCCCCCACTCCTGATTCACTGGCAAGTTGAATAGCGATGGGGTTTGAAAGAAGCAAAGTGGTTCAATCGTGAGAGGTAGAGAAAGAGAGATCCTCATAAGAGGTCCATGACAGATTCTCCTGCCTGTTTTAGGGCGAGCAAGATCTCCCTGAAATCACCGTTGGAGAAATCGAACTTTTAGAGGAGCAGAAAGGATTCCTGGTGCCCGGAGTAGAGGAGGAACCATTGTCCCTTCAGGCTTTGGTCAGAAAAAGGCATGTGGAGGAAGGTGAGGAGTAGAGGGTCGTAGAAGGTGAGACTTTTAAGCTCTTTCCTAGTCCTGAAACTCAGGAACATTTTAAGTGTATTAGATCGACCAAAATGACCTTCTCCTTTGATGGCCTTGGTTGCTTTCTGGAATCTCCAGAGAGGAAGGAAGAAGAAAACTGTTATGTATTAAAATGGACTACTCGAAATCCCTGCGCCTTGATTGGCTAAGGCGCGGGGATTTCTGATTGGCCAGGCAAGCCGCGCCGATTGGCCCGATTGAAGTCTCCCGCGATTGGTTCAAACCAAGAGCGGGAGACTTGAATCGCTGCCATTGGCCGCGGCCGCCGCGGCAAAAGGTATAAAAGCCGGAGGCTTTTTGCCTTTTGCCGGTTCGGTTCAACTATTGGAAATAAAGAGCTGTTAATGAAAGTCACCGACTCAGAACCTTTTTTCGCGGACACGACACTGGCGACGAGGATGGGATCTCGCCCCTGAACCGAACCCCGTGTCCATCTAAGAACTAGCGACAGCAAAATGGCGAAGATAGCACCGCCCGCCCCCTTCAACCCCGCCGCCGAGGACTGGGAATCGTACTCGGATAGATTCCGTATGTACCTGGAATGTGCCGGCATGAAGGACGCCCCGGGCCCGCTAAAACGCGCCGTCTTCCTTACGCATTGTGGACCAGAGGTTTTCCAGATGGCCAAGGCATTGGCCAAACCGGCAGACGCGACTGCCATGGATTGGGACGTCCTCGAACCCATACTGAGGCGCCATTACGCCCCCGAGGTCCCCATCCTAATACGACGAAATGAATTTTACCGAAGAAACCAGAGACCAGACGAAAAACTGAGCGACTTCGTCGCTGAATTAAGGCGCATAGGTGGACTCTGTGAGTTTGAAGGATTGAATAGTCTCATAAGAGACCGTTTCGTACTCGGATTGTGGGATCCGACACTCCAGAGCCGACTTATGGCCAAAGGCGACATCAGCCTAGCCGATGCCCTCACCGCAGCAGCAGCCGCAGAAGCAACCCGCACGTCAGCAGACACCATGCGAAGATCCGACGCGAAGGGCGGAAACAACAACCCCGCGAGGTCGGCCGACGCAAGAAACGAAGCAACCGCACACTACGGCGACTACCAGTCAACCTCCAGCACGTCAGATGATGAGGAGGACATACCTCGCGTGCAGACGGGACGCGGAAACCAACGAAGCCAAAACAGTCGTAGGTCGAGGACCAACTGCGCCGGGTGCGGCGGCGACCACCCCAGGTCTGAATGCCGTTTCTTTGATGCTATCTGCAGGCATTGCGACCGAAGGGGCCACATCGCCCGAGTTTGCCGCCAAAAGAAGACCCGCAGCCCGCCAAGATGGGAACAGCAGGACAGAAGAAGAGAGAACTCCCCGCCCAGAGCCAGAGAGCGCCAGCCAGCAGGAAGATGGGACCAGAAGCAACGACCTCAAAGAAGCGGCGACGGTCGGCGGAAAGAAGAAACCCACCAGACGGTGACCATCGGCCACGCCATCTCCGATGGCGCCAGAAAGGTACACGTAGAAGTCCACATCGAAGGCTGGCCATGCAAAATGGAAGTGGACTCCGGGTCCTACCTTTCCATGATTGCATGGCGCGAAATAAAAAAACTAGTGCCTACTCTACAAAGAAAAAACGTGCTTGCCCAGAAAATCATCATAAAAGACTACCAAGGTAATCGCGTTCCGGTAGTGGGCACCAAGAACTTTAACATAACCTACAAAGGCCACACCGAACAACTGCCACTCACAATAGTCGATCGTGACCGCCCGAGCCTGCTGGGTCTGCAATGGTTCGCCCCGCTGAACATCGCGCTGACAGGTGTCAACCAAGTCTCCATTGAAGCCTGGGAACAGCAGCTAGTCCAGGAGTTCCAGGAGGTCTTCGATGGAGGCTTGGGCAAGTACAAGGGGCCCCCTATCTCGTTTGATTTAGACCCAAGGGTTCCCCCCAAGCGGCTTAAACCTAGAAGGGTGCCCTTTGCTTTAAAGCCAAAAATTGACGAGCAGATCAACAAACTCGTCAAACAAGGGGTATTAAAACCGATAGACCACGCCAGATGGGAGACCCCTATAGTGACCCCAGTAAAGCCAGACGGGTCCGTGAGAATCTGCGGGGACTATAAGGCCACCCTAAACAGCGCGCTACAGCAAAGCGCCTACCCAGTTCCAATAGTGCAACATTTACTGCACTCACTGGGAGGGGGAAAATTTTTTGCCAAGCTCGACCTCGCCCAGGCATACCAGCAACTGCCTGTGGACGAGGAAACGGCAGAAGCCCAAACAATTGTGACACACCGGGGGGCCTTCAAGTGTAACAGACTCCAATTTGGAGTCAGCGTGGCACCAGGCATCTTCCAGAGCCTGATGGAACGTTTGCTACAGGGCATCAAGGGGGTGGTGCCCTATTTCGATGACGTATTAATAGCGGCGCCAAACGAAGCCGAATTAGAAAACCGATTAAGACAAGTCTTAACAAAATTTAAAGAAACAGGACTTAAAGTCAAACGCGAAAAATGCCAACTTTGTACACAGCAAATAGAGTTTTTGGGTTACCTCCTAGACCGGCAGGGCATCCACCCTACCTACAACTAAAAAAGTTAAAGCCATCAAGGAAGCCCCCACCCCGAAGTCCAAAACAGAACTACAAGCATTCCTAGGCTTACTAAATTTTTATAATGTCTTCCTACCTCAGAAGGCAACGGCGGCGGAACCTTTACATAGACTCCTAGACAAGAGGGCAGCATGGACTTGGGGGAGACGAGAACAAGCCGCCTTTCAGAAAACCAAAGACCTCCTCACCTCCGACGCCGTCCTGATGCAATTCAGTGAGACTTTGCCCTTAGCTGTCACTTGCGACGCATCACCTTTCGGCGTCGGCGCTGTCCTCAGCCATACCCTCCCAGACCAGAGAGAAGCACCTATCGCATTTTTTTCCAGAACTCTGACTAAACCGGAACGGAACTATAGCCAGCTGGACAAAGAAGCTTTGGCTATAGTTGCCGCCGTTAAGCGTTTCCACGAGTACCTGTACGGCCGCCCATTCAAAATAGTCACTGATCATAAACCACTATTGGGCATCCTCGCTGGAAACCGTGCTACACCAAACATCTTGTCGCCCCGCATGACAAGATGGTCTGAATTCCTGGCAGCCTACAGCTACGAACTGTTACACAAGCCAGGTAAGAAAATTTCGCACGCGGACGCTTTAAGCCGCTCGCCCTTGCCGGACTCTGACCCTGACCCCGCACCAACAACAAACACCCTGAGTATCGAGAGTTTGCCCATAACCGCATCTGATATTGCCAGGGAAACCATTAGGGACAGACAATTGGCGCAAGTCTTACATTGGTTAGAAAAAGGCTGGCCGGAAAGAGACATTGACGAGACTTTTAAAACATTCCGGCAGCGCCAGACTGAACTTTCACTGTTAAGAGGTTGCATCCTGTGGGGTGATCGGGTGGTAATTCCAGGCAAATTGCAAAGTAGGGTCCTAGAGATGTTACACGAGGGTCATCCTGGCATCGTCAGGACAAAAGCCCTGGCCAGGAGTTACGCTTGGTGGCCAGGGATGGACAAACAAATTGAAGCATGGGTCGCCAAATGCCACCGGTGTCAGGAAACCAGGTCCAGCCCACCCGCAGCACCTATCCGGGACTGGGAAATACCACGGGTACCCTGGTCCAGAATTCACTTAGACTTTGCTGGCCCCACAAATGGACACACTTTTCTAATCACAGTCGATGCATACTCAAATTGGTTAGAGGTGGCTGACATGAAAACCACCACCACAGAGGCTGTCATTAAAGAGCTGTGTAAACTGTTCTCCACACATGGCCTCCCAGACGTCATTGTCTCAGACAACGGGCCCCAATTTACATCCATCGAATTCGAACGGTTCCTGGCCGAGAAAGGTATCCGCCACGCATTAACAGCACTGGCGCATCCGGCGGCGAACGGTAGGGCGGAACGGATGGTCCAGTTTACAAAAAAGACCCTCCGGAAAATGGACCACGGGGAGATCAACGAAAAAATCAACAAACTACTTTTCATACAGCACATCACACCCAATACCACAACCAACAAAAGCCCTGCAGAGCTCCTGATGGGCAGAAAGCTGCGGTCCCCACTCGATCGTCTGCACCCAACCTATAACCCGGAGCGACCCCCGGACTCAAGCTCCAGGTACCGGACTTTTGAACCAGGCGACTTGGTCTACGCCAAAAACATGACGGGGGACCCCCTATGGATCCCAGCCGTCATAACCCAAATCACTGGCCCACGGTCGTACCGGCTCCAAACCATCGATGGGCGAGCCTGGAAACGACATATCGACCAGCTCCGGTCTCGAGCAATGACTGACCTCAACCCCCAAGACACGAACCAAGGGGGGAGGGAATACCCGGTAAGACAAACGCAGGAGAAAATTAAATTTAAAAACTCACCAGAACGCAGCCTTCGCGAGTCCCATCCGGAGAAGAGCCGTCCGGCCAACTCTACCGACTCGGAGAAGCCAAGCGGGAGCGGCAAAATCCGTGACTCAACCGACCCGGTAGGCCCAGGCGGGAGCCACGGCGAGAGAACCGGCCCGATCATCCAGCCGGTTCTCACAGAGCCAGGAGCAGCCAAAAAGATGACCGCTCCGGCCGAGTTACAACAAGGAAGTGAGCTGCGCAGGTCAACTAGGACCCGACGGAGCCCCGCCTACCTACGTGATTACACCACGTGAAGGACCGTACCAAGAGGGGAGGGGTGTTATGTATTAAAATGGACTACTCGAAATCCCTGCGCCTTGATTGGCTAAGGCACGGGGATTTCTGATTGGCCAGGCGAGCCGCGCTGATTGGCCCGATTGAAGTCTCCCGCGATTGGTTCAAACCAAGAGCGGGAGACTTGAATCGCTGCCATTGGCCGCGGCCGCCGCGGCAAAAGGTATAAAAGCCGGAGGCTTTTTGCCTTTTGCCGGTTCGGTTCAACTATTGGAAATAAAGAGCTGTTAATGAAAGTCACCGACTCAGAACCTTTTTTCGCGGACACGACAAAAACCATGTTTGAAATCCAGGGAGGGTGTCTGGCTGGTCTTCAAAATCTTTCCAAAGAGGTGACCCTTGAACAATAGGATAGCTTGGAAAAATCAGCTGGTGAATCTGGAGTTTTATCTCAACGGATCATTTTCGAATGTTCTGATACTACAAATGTGCAGGTGCCCCTTTTATTCTTTAGCTGCTGGGGTCATGATGTTTGGATCAGAGGCCAGAACAACTGAAGAAGATGCTCTGGTTGGGAAAAAGCTGGTTTGTCCCTTCTCCATACTGAGAACAGAGAAAGGGGGTGAAATGGGCAGCCTGTGAGATAGATAGCAATAGCACTTCTTTATATACCAC
Organism: Hydrophis major; assembly: GCA_033807585.1. Lineage (NCBI taxonomy): Eukaryota > Metazoa > Chordata > Lepidosauria > Squamata > Elapidae > Hydrophis > Hydrophis major. Next base: position 1,642,560 of record CM066343.1, on the reverse strand, counting down.
TTTACACAGCTTTACAGCCCTCTCTAAGCAGTTTACAGAGTCAGCATATTGCCCCTTAACAATTTGGGTCCCTCATTTTACCCACCTTGGAAGGATGGAAGGCTGAGTCAACCTGGAACCTAGTGAGATTCGAACTTGTAGGCGGCTGGCAGTCAGCAGAAGTAGCCTACAGTACTGCACTCTAACCACTGTGCCATTGTGGCTCATGCTGAGATAGGTAGGTAGGTAGGTAGATAAGATAAGATAAGATAAGATAAGATAAGATAAGATAAGATAAGATAAGATAAGATAAGATAAGATAAGATAAGATAAGATGATATAGTTTAAATAGATTAGATAGGAAGGTAGGTAGATATTAGATAGATGATATAGAAAGATGAAAGAAATAGATGGTAGATAGATATAGATGATAGATATATAGATGAAAGATTAGATAGATAGATAGATTGAGAGATGGAGGGGGAGATTTTTACTCTATTTCTTCTCTTTAGTAGATTTGCTTAACTTTCCCAAAAAAAATTCTGGAAGCCTTGAAAGTTTATCAATGGAATGGAATAGAACAGAAAAAAATAATAAAACAGAACAGAATAAATAGAAAAAGTGTGTCTTTTTTTTTTTCAGAAAAGTCTTTATTGCAAAGTTTTTACAAAATGGTTCCTCTCCCCGTCTCCATGTCCAACATTTCTTTTAACTCATATTTGTAGCTCCTCTGCTCATACTCCTCACTTTGATTTGTTAGTGTGGTAACACTTTTTCCCCTTCCTTCTTTCCCCCCCTCGCAGAATCTGTGGAGAAAGCCGTGGTTGGAGAGCCATTGGTGTCCATCAGGATATCGCCTCCCACAGGGTAAAGCACAATTTAAGGAATTTAAACAACCTCTGGGAAATTATATACATAGATCAAGGTAAAAGGTAAAAGTTCCCCTCGCACATACGTGCTAGTTGTTTTCGGCTGTAGCGGGCGGTGTGCTCATCTCCGCTACAAAGCTGAAGCTCTTATCTCCTTGGTCATGTGGCCAGCATGAACGCTAGAAAGCGCATGGGAGGCTGTTCCCTTCCCACCAAAGATGGTCCCTATTTTTCTACTTGCCTTTTTTACGTGCTTCCAAACTGCTAAGTAGGCAGAAGCTGGGACAAGTAACAGGAGCTCACTCCGTCACGCGGCGCTAGGGATTCGAACCGCCGAACTTTCTGATCCACAAGCTCAGCGTCTTGGCCACTGAGCCACCATGTCCCCCATATATACAGATAGCCCTCGACTTAACAACAGTTCCTTTATGACCGTTCAAAATAACAACAGCACGGAAAATTTCTCACAATTACGACCTTTGCAGCTTCCCCTGGTGGTCACGTGATCAAAATTCGGGCGCTTAGCAACCGGTTCCTATTTACGACCATTGCTGTGTGCCGGGGTCACGGGATCTCACTTTTGCAAAGTCACCAATGTGCAGGGGGTTCTTTAGAACCGGAAGTTACGATTCTGCCCAGTTCGGAGAACTGGTAAATCATGCCCCGTGGCTTCCCCTCCCAGCCACTCGCCTCTGATGAGGCTGAAGATATGTTGCTGGAGCTGCCGGGCTGTAAGCTTGGATCAAGAATCTCTTTCTCTCCTTCCCCCACCCCTCACTCCCCCATCCCCGGGGTCTGCTCCTATCCCATTGAGTTAGTTTTGCTGTTGCTGACTACTTCCTAAATGAGTGGGAAGTGGCTGGTGTGTGTGCGTGTGAAATTGAGCCTCTTTCCTATAAAATCCATTCAGAAAACAAAAAGAGCAGATATGGTTTAATCCTGGTTGAGCCCAGGTTGCTGGAGAGAAGATAGTTTAATATTATTTAATTGATTAATTCATTGGAAATTGCTGAGTTATGGGATGTAGTGCTTATGATGGGCTATAAACAGGTAACACTCAGTCTTAAAATTATGTTATGTAGGCAGAAAGTTTTTCGAAGAAATATCCTTCCGGGTTCAGTTCCAAGTGGGGGAAAAGACACTGGAAACATGAAGGCTGTTTGGAAAGATGGTAGATAAGTCCAACCCCCTGCCCAAGTGGGAGGCTGTACACCATTTCTGACAAATGGCAGTCCAATCTCTTCTTCTTGAAAGTCTCAACTGATGGCGTCCCACAACTTCCGAGGGCAACTTCTGTTCCATTGGTTGATTATTCTCACTGTCAGAAAGTTTCTCCTTATTTCCAGGTTGAATCTCTCCTTGTTCAGTTTCCATCCATTATTCCTTGTCTGGCCTTCAGGTACTTTAGAAAATAGCTTGAACCCTTCCTCCCTGTGGCAGCCCCTCAAATAATACCGCTATCATGTCTCCCCTGGTCCTTCTCTTTACTAGACTAGCCAAGCCCAGTTCCTGCAACCGTTCATCATATGTTTTAGCCTCCAGTCCCCTAATCATCCTGGTTGCTCTTCTCTGTACTTTTTCTAGAGTCTAAACATCTTTTTTATAATGTGTTGACCAAAACTGGATGCAGTACTCTAGGTGTGGTCTTACTAAGGCTTTATTGTGTTAGTACCTCATTTGATCTCGATTGTATCCCTCTGTTAATACAACTTGGGATTGCATTAGCTTTTTTGGCTGCTGCTGCACACTGCTGGCTCCTATTTAGCTGGTTGTCCATGAAGAGATGTAGCTGAAATCTAGTTAGATGCTAATTGCAATGTGGCATGAAAACTCACAAAACTCACAACCAATTTCTCATTTAGCAATAGAAATTTTGGGCTCAATTGTGGCGGTAAGTTGAGGACTACCTGCATATGGTAATATTGAAAACTCTTAGCCTATCCTTGCTTTCAGTATCTGAGTGTCATGTATGCAAATGGACTACTCGAAATCCCCGTGCCTTGATTGGCTAAGGCGCGGGGATTTCTGATTGGCCAGGCGAGCCGCGCCTGATTGGCCCGATTGGAGTCTCCCGCGATTGGTTAAAGCCAAGAGCGGGAGACTTGAATCGCTGCCATTGGCCGCGGCCGCCGAAGCCAAAGATATAAAAGCCGCAAGCTTTTTGTCTTTGGCGGTTCGGTTCCACCAGTGTTAATAAAGAGCTTGAATTGAAAGTCACTGACTACGAGTCTTAATTGCGGATACGACACTGGCGACGAAGGTGGGATCTCGCCTTTGAACCGAACCCCGTATCCGTTTAAGAACCAGCGACAGCGAAGATGGCGAAAATAGCACCGCCCGCTCCCTTCAACCCCGCCGCCGAGGACTGGGAATCGTACTCGGATCGATTCCGGATGTATCTGGAATGCGCCGGCATGAAGGACGCCCCGGGCCCGCTAAAACGCGCCGTCTTTCTCACACACTGCGGACCAGAGGTCTTCCAGATGGCCAAGGCATTGGCCAAACCAGCAGACGCAACCGCCATAGACTGGGACGTCCTCGAGCCCATACTGAGACGCCATTACGCCCCCGAGGTCCCCATCCTGATACGGCGAAACGAGTTCTACCGCAGAAACCAGAAACCGAACGAGAAATTAAGCGACTTTGTCGCTGAATTACGGCGCCTGGGAGGACTCTGTGAGTTTGAAGGGCTTAATAGTCTCATCAGAGACCGCTTCGTGCTCGGGCTATGGGATCCGACACTCCAGAGCCGACTCATGGCAAAAGGCGACATCAGCCTAGCCGATGCCCTCACTGCGGCCGCAGCAGCAGAAGCCACCCGCACGTCAGCAGACACCATGCGAAGATCTGACGCGAAGGGCGGGAACAACAACCCCGCGAGGCCGGCCGACACCAGAAGTGAAGCGACCGCACACTACGGCGAATACCAATCAACCTCCAGCGCGTCAGATGACGAGGAGGACATACACCGTGTACAAATGGGACGAGGCGAACAGCGAAGCCAAAGAGGTCGCAGGTCGAGGACCAACTGCGCCGGTTGCGGCGGCGACCACCCCAGGTCAGAATGCCGATTCTTCGACGCTATCTGCAGGCATTGTGACCGACGAGGCCACATCGCCCGAGTTTGCCGCCAGAAAAAACCCCGCAGCCCGCCCAAACGAGAACAACTTGACAGAAAGAGAGAAAACTCCCCGCCCAGAGCCAGAGAGCGCCAGCCAACGGGTCGATGGGACCAGAGACAACGATCGCAAAGAAGCAGTGACAGCCGGCGCAAAGAGGAAACCCACCAGACGGTGACCATTGGCCACGCCATTTCCGACGGAGCTAGAAAGGTTCACGTAGAAGTTCACATAGAGGGTCGACCATGTAAGATGGAAGTGGACTCCGGTTCCTACCTTTCTATGATTGCTTGGCGCGAAATCAAGCAACTAGTGCCTACACTACAAAGAAGAAACGTACCTGCCCAAAAAATCATCATAAAAGACTATCAAGGTAATCGCGTTCCGGTAGTGGGCACCAAGAACTTTAACATAACCTACAAAGGCCACACAGAACAACTTCCACTCACAATAGTCGACCGCGACCGCCCTAGCCTGCTGGGGTTACAATGGTTTGCTCCGCTTAACATCGCGCTGACAGGTGTCAACCACGTATCCATTGAAGCTTGGGAACAGCGGCTAACCGAAGAATTCCAGGAGGTCTTCAATGGAGAATTGGGCAAGTACCAGGGGCCCCTTATTTCATTTGATTTAGACCCAAGGGTTCCCCCGAAGCGGCTTAAGCCAAGAAGGGTACCCTTTGCATTAAAGCCCAAAATCGACGAGCAGCTAGACAAGCTCGTCAGACAAGGGGTGTTACAACCGACAGATCACGCCAGATGGGAAACCCCTATAGTGACCCCAATAAAACCAGACGGGTCCGTGAGAATCTGCGGGGACTATAAGGCCACCCTAAATGGCGCGTTGCAGCAAAGCGCCTACCCAGTCCCGGTAGTGCAACATTTACTGCACTCACTGGGAAGGGGCAAAGTTTTTGCTAAGCTCGACCTCGCACAAGCCTATCAACAACTACCTGTGGACGAGGAAACGGCAGAGGCCCAAACAATAGTGACCCACCGGGGGGCTTTTAAATGTAACAGACTTCAATTTGGGGTCAGCGTGGCACCAGGCATCTTCCAGAGCCTGATGGAACGTTTGCTGCAAGGCATCAAGGGGGTGGTGCCCTACTTCGATGACGTATTAGTGGCGGCGCCAAATGAAGCTGAACTAGAAAACCGTTTAAGACAAGTCTTAACGAAATTTAAAGAAACAGGACTTAAAGTCAAACGCGAAAAATGCCAACTTTGTACAAAACAAGTAGAGTTTCTGGGCTACCTCCTAGACCAGCAGGGCATCCACCCCACAACGAAAAAAGTAAAGGCCATCAAAGAAGCCCCCACCCCAAAGTCCAAATTAGAGCTGCAAGCGTTCTTAGGTTTACTAAACTTCTATAATGTCTTCCTACCTCAAAAGGCTACGGCAGCGGAACCTTTACATAGACTCCTGGACAAGAAGGCAGCCTGGACTTGGGGGAGACGGGAACAAACAGCTTTTCAAAAGACCAAAGACCTCCTCACCTCTGATGCCGTCCTAATGCAATTCTGCGAAACCCTGCCTGTAGCTGTCACTTGCGACGCATCACCCTTCGGCGTCGGCGCTGTCCTCAGCCATACCCTCCCAGACCAGAGAGAAGCACCTATCGCATTTTTCTCGAGAACTCTGACTAAACCAGAGCGGAACTATAGCCAGCTGGACAAAGAAGCTTTGGCTATAGTGGCCGCCGTTAAGCGTTTCCACGAGTACCTTTATGGCCGCCCATTCAAAATAGTGACTGACCATAAACCGTTGCTGGGCATTCTCGCGGGAAACCGTCCCACACCAAACATCTTGTCACCCCGGATGACAAGATGGTCTGAATTCCTGGCAGCATACAACTATGAACTGCTACACAAGCCAGGTAAGAAGATATCGCACGCGGACGCTTTAAGCCGTTCCCCCTTACCTGACTCTGACCCTGACCCTGCACCAACAACAAATACCCTGTCCATCGAGTGTTTACCCATTACCGCATCGGACATAGCGAGGGAAACGGTTAAGGACAAACACTTAGCGCCAATCTTACATTGGTTGCAAAAAGGCTGGCCGGAAAAAGACGATAACGAGACTTTTAAACCTTTCCGCCAGCGCCAGACGGAACTTTCACTACTGAGAGGTTGTATCCTTTGGGGAGACAGGGTGGTAATTCCGACTAAATTACAGAACAGGGTCCTAGAGATGTTGCACGAGGGTCATCCTGGCATCGTCAGGACCAAAGCCCTGGCCAGGAGTTACGCTTGGTGGCCTGGCATGGACAGACAAATTGAAACATGGGTCGCCAAATGCCACCGGTGCCAGGAGACCAGATCCAGCCCACCCACGGCACCTATCCGGGACTGGGAGACACCTCGGGGACCCTGGTTCAGAATACATTTAGACTTTGCCGGCCCCACAAATGGCCACACTTTTTTAATCACAGTTGACGCATACTCAAACTGGCTAGAGGTGGCCGACATGAAATCCACCACCACGGAGGCCGTCATTAAAGAACTGTGTAAGCTGTTTGCCACCCACGGCCTCCCAGACGTCGTTGTCTCGGACAACGGGCCACAGTTTACATCCATCGATTTTGAACGGTTCCTGGCAGAAAAAGGCATCCGCCACGCGTTAACGGCACCGGCGCATCCGGCGGCGAACGGTAGGGCGGAGCGGATGGTCCAGTTTACAAAAAAGACCCTCCGGAAAATGGACCACGGGGAGATCAACGACAAGATCAACAGGCTGCTCTTCATACAGCACATCACGCCAAATACAACCACCAACAAGAGCCCTGCAGAGCTCCTGATGGGCAGGAAGCTGCGATCCCCACTCGACCGCCTACACCCAACCTACAACCCGGAACAGCCCCCAGACTCCAGCTCCAGGTATCGGACATTTGAACCAGGCGACCTAGTATACGCCAAAAACATGACGGGGGACCCCCTATGGATCCCAGCCGTCATAACTCAGATCACTGGTCCAAAGTCGTACCGGCTCCAAACCACCGACGGGCGAGCCTGGAAACGACATATCGACCAGCTCCGGTCACGAACATTGACTAACCTCAACCCCCAAGACACGAACCAAGGGGGGAGGGAACACCCGGTTAAACAACCGCAAGAACAAATAAAAATTAAAAACTCACCAGAACGCAGCCTTCACGAGTCACAGCCGGAGAAGAACCGTCTGGCCAGCTCTACCGACCCGGAGAAGCCAAGCGGGAGCGGCGGAATCCGCGACTCAACCGACCCGGTAGGCCCAGGCGGGAGCCGCGGCGAAGGAACCGGCCCGATCATCCAGCCGGTTCGCTCAGAGGCAGGAGCAGCCAAAAAGATGACCGCCCCTACCGAGGTACAACAAGAAAATGAATTGCGCAGGTCATCTAGGACTCGACGGAGCCCCGCCTACCTGCGTGACTACACCACGTGAGAGACCATACCAAGAGGGGAGGGGTGTCATGTATGCAAATGGACTACTCGAAATCCCCGTGCCTTGATTGGCTAAGGCGCGGGGATTTCTGATTGGCCAGGCGAGCCGCGCCTGATTGGCCCGATTGGAGTCTCCCGCGATTGGTTAAAGCCAAGAGCGGGAGACTTGAATCGCTGCCATTGGCCGCGGCCGCCGAAGCCAAAGATATAAAAGCCGCAAGCTTTTTGTCTTTGGCGGTTCGGTTCCACCAGTGTTAATAAAGAGCTTGAATTGAAAGTCACTGACTACGAGTCTTAATTGCGGATACGACACTGAGCCTCGACTAATTGCTGCAGCTTATAACATGGGGGGGAAATGGAATGCTTGCCAACTGGAATCTGCCAATCTCTTTTCCTTTTCCACAAGAAACGCCCTGAGCTTCCCAGGAACCATAAAGATAAGTTCAAAATCCAGATGGATCTCAACAGACTTGAACCCTGGGCCCTGTCTAACAAAGTGAAATGCAATGTAGAGAAAAGTCAAGTCTTACACTCAGGCAAGAAAAACCAAAAGTACGCATGTAGACTGGGTGAAAATAGCAGTAGCTGTGAGAAGATCTTGGACAACCAGCTAAATAGGAGCCAGCCATGTGCAGCAGCAGCCCAAAAAGTCAATGCAATCCTAAATTGCGTTAACACAGGGATACAATCGAGATCAAGGGGGGTGCTAATACCACTCTATAAATACCATTAGAGTACTAATACCACTCTATAAAGCCTTAGTAAGACCACACCTAGAGTACTGCATCCAGTTTTGGTCACCACACTATGAAAAAGAGGTTGAGACTCTAGAAAGAGCAGCTAGTATGATGAGGGGACTGGAGGCTCAAACATACGACGAACGGTTGCAGGAACTGGGCCTGGCTAGTCTAGGGAAGAGAAGGACCAGGGGAGACAGGATAGCCATCTTCCAATATTTAAGAGGCTGCCCCAGAGAGGAGGAAGGGGTCAAGCTATTTTCCAAAGCACCAGAAGGCCAGACAAGAAACAATGGATGGAAACTGAATAAGGAGAGATTCACCCTGGAAATAAGGAGAAATTTTCTGACAGTGAGAACGATCAACCCATGGAACAGAAGTTCCACACAAAATACAAAAGGAAATAGAACAAAAGTAAATACAAAAGTAAATAGGAACAGAAGTTACCTTCGGAAGTTGTAGAAGCTTCATCCCTGGAGGCTTTCAAGAAGAGACTGGACTGCCATCTGTCAGAAATGATGTAGGGTCTCCCGCTTGGGCGGGGTGGGGGGTTGGACTAGATGACCTTACCTGTCAATCTCTATTAATCTGTTAAAAACCATGTACCTTATTCATATAATAATGTACTTGGGGGTTTGTGTGTTGGGTGGGAGGTTGGGAAATCCTGCGGTCTCACACAAAAGTTACACATTGTTGCTTGAATGTTAAAGACTGAAATTCTGAATTGATTCTCAGTCATCCAGATCATGATTTTTCAGGAGGCAACTGGACTTACTTGGTTTTTCTTTTTCTTTTGAAGACATTTCACTTCTCATCCAAGAAGCTTCTTCAGCTCTGACTGGATGGTGAGGAATGGAAGGATTTATCCTCCTTGCAGACAGCTGGTCATTTGCATCCTTTCTGAGGGTCGTAGAGGGACTTTTAACCATACAATTTGATATAAACACCCTCTGGAAGGTGTGGGAGTAGGAATGGATTTCCAGAGGGGAAAAAATTATAAACTACACAAACCATTTGCACTACTCAGGTAACCCTGATGGCAAAAATAAACCTCCAAGTGGCCTCAACGGTTCTCCAAAAGGATGCAAAGGAGCAGCTGTCTGCAAGGAGTATAAATCCTTCCATTCCCCACCATCCAGTCAGAGCTGAAGAAGCATCTTGGATGAGAAGCTAAACATCTTCCAAGGCAAAAGAAAAACAGAAAGGCCAGATGCCTCCTGAAAAAAGCACCTTGGGGACAAGCTTGGAGACTTGGAGATGAAATGAATCAAAAATAAAACGTGTATTTCATTTTTATTAATTTTTTGGGGTGGTGGTGGTTTAGGGCGGCAGTGGAGATGATGGTTGTGAAAGAAATGGGACCGCTGTTGACAGAAGAGATCGAGCCTTCGGTAAAAGTTCCTCTGCAAACTTTGGGTGAGTAATAATAATAATAAAAATGAGGATGATGATGATGCAGCAAAATTGTACACACTGACTACCTAGAATGCCATAACCGAGTTGCTAAAATCATTCACTAGAAACTGTGCCAAAAGTTTGGATTTGAGCATAGTCACAACTCCTGGGAACATCAGGTTGAGAAGGTTCTGGAGAATGAAAAAGTCAAGATCTTGTGAGACTTCAAAATTCAGACTGATAGGCACTCGGCCCACAACACACCTGATAGAACAATAGTTGAAAAGAAAAAGATTAGGTTGGTTGACATTCCAATAACTGGTGATGCGCGAATTGTAGACACGTAGCAAGAAAAAATCACAAAGTATTGGGACTTAAAATTGAAGTTGAGTGACTTTGGAAAAAGAAATCGTGTGTTATCCCTATTGTAATTGGAGTCCTTGGAGCAATACCTAAAGGGACGCCTCGCTATTTGGAAATCCTGAATTTATCAGACTTGAATATCTTGATTCTACAGAAAACCACCCTACTTGGAACAGCTTATATCCTCCAATGCTATCCCAACAGTTCCTAGGTCCTTGGTTAGGACTCGAACTGTTGAGCTACCAACCAGCCCCAAATATTGTGAATCTCACCAAAGGTTAAATAATAATAATAATGGTGGTGATGATGATGTAGTTCTTGGCTTACGAGCACAATTGGAACCAGAACTTCCACAGCCAAGCGAGGCGTTTAAGTGAGTTACGCCCGATTTTGCCAACCTATTTGCCACTGTTATTAAGCGGATCACTGCTGTTATTAGGAGAGTTGGGCGGTCGTTAAGCGAATCCAGCTTCCTCTCCATTGACGTTACTGGTCGGAAGCTGGGAATCCTGCGGGATGTGGCTACCATTCCAAATTTATACGTCGGTTGAATTTTGACCCCCTGATCTCGGGGGGAATGTTGTGATGTTAAGTCCGTGAGCCGGTTGTAACTATCACTAAAGGAATGGTTGCAATTCGAGGCCTATTTGTACATTATTTGTGGGGCGAGATTTAATCAGTGGCAGGATCTTGAATAGCTCTAACCCCTCTAAAAAAACCCAAGTTCTGTTTAATTTTTGGGGCTTCCCAAACCCATCCAGTCCTCGACTTACAATCACAATGGAGCCCCACGTTTCTGTCACTAAGGGAGACATTTGGGAAGTGAGTTTTGCCCCGTGGTTCAAACTTTTCTCACCAGAGTCGTTAAGTGAATCTCTGCAGTTGTTTACGTTAGTAAGGCGGTTGTTAAATGAACCTGGCTTCTTCGTTGACTTGGGCTATCGAAAGCTTGCAAAAGGGGATTTTAATGACCCGGGGAGAGTGCCACCGTCATAAATATGAGTCAGTTGCCCAATTTGATCATGTGATCATGGGGATGCTGCAATAGTCGTAAGTGTGAAAAATGGTCATAAGTGCTGTTGTACCTTTGAACAGTCACTAAATGAATGGTTGCTCCAGAAAAGATGTTCAGACATTGGAAAAAATGCTAAGATGATTAAAGGCTTCTTCCAACCTTCTTGTCTTCCATTCTTTTCCTTCTTTCCTTCTTCAGTCACATTCTTCCTTCCCTTTCCGCTTTTCTGCCTTCCTCTTCCTCCTCCCCTTCCTCCTGTTCCTTCTCACCTTCCCTTCTTCTGTCCTTGTCTTCTATCCATCCCTTGAGACTTTCAAGAAGAGATTAGATTCCCCTCTGTCAGAAATGATGTAGGGTCTCCTGCTTGGGCAGGGCGTTGGACTAGATGACCTACCAGGTCCCTTCCAGCCGATTGATTGATTGTAAGTCAAGGACTACCTGTGTACGTCGTATAGAATAAAACCTACCAATGCATTCGGATTTGACTGTGGGACCAAAAGGAAAATCAAAAGCTTAATGAGTCCAGAGGTTTGTTTGTTTTTTTTGCCCTCTGCCGTTTGATATTTTCTCTCTTGGGGGGAAAAAAAATTAGTCCTGTTTTCCCGGCGTCTTTTAGGTGGGCGAGAGAAAAACGTGGTTGTTTTCCAAGAGGCCTCCTCGTTTTCATTCATCTCCTTATCTTTTAGAGATTACTCCTTGGGGAGAGAAACCGAGGTTTCCGCCTGCTCCCTCATTGCCCAAGGTTAGGGCCAAGAGAAAGCAACAGCTGAGTCCCGAGGTGAGATCAAAGGAGAATGGCCGGGATAGGGCCCCCTTCCACTCAGAGGCTCTGCTCCCAGGAAGGGTAGGGACCCCTTCAAGGCGAGGCCAGAAATTCTCATGCTCTGTGTGTGGGTTTTCTTCCCCCAGCTCCAGCTAGCCGAGCATGAGCTGTCTCTGCCACGTTGTAAGCGTCGTCGAAGGCAGCTGCGTTTCATGGACAAAGTGACCCAGATTTCGACGAAAGTTTTCCAGAAACAGATATCAGATCCACACACTCAGTGCCGGCCCCTGGTAGATGTTTGATGCTGGGTGGATGGGGTGTGGAGAGAAGTGGCGGGGTTGCAAATCCAGGGTCCTGCGGAGTCTCTTCTCTCCCGGGCAGGGAGTTTTTACGAGTTTTATTTTCATTTATATCCCGGCCTCTTTATTTTTATATCCACAACTCAAGGTGGAGAACGTATCGAACACTCCTCCTTTCTTCCTCTTTGCCCCCACAACAACAATCCTGGGAGGTACGCTGGGCTGAGAGAAAGAGAGAGAGAGAGGCAAGACTGGCTCAAAATCACCCAACTGGCTTTTGTGCCTAAGCTGGGACTAGAACTCCCAGTCCCTTGATGCTTAGCCCAAAGTCACCCAGTTGGCTTTCATATCTAAGATAGGACTAAAACTCACCATTTCCTAGTGATTGGCCCAGAGTCACACAATCAGCTTTCATGCCTAAGGGGGAACTAGAACTCACCGTCTCCTGGTGATTGGCCCAAGATCACCTAACCTTTTCCATGCCTAAGGCAGGACTAGAACTCACCGTCACCTGGTGATTGGCCCAAGATCACCTAACCTTTTGCATGCCTAGGGCAGGATTAGAACTCACCATCTCCTGGTGATTGGCCCAAGATCACCTAACCTTTTCCATGCCTAAGGCAGGACTAGAACTCACCATCTCCTGGTGATTGGCCCAAGATCACCTAACCTTTTCCATGCCTAAGGCAGGACTAGAACTCGCCGTCTCCTGGTGATTGGCCCAAGATCACCTAACCTTTTCCATGCCTAAGGCAGGACTAGAACTCACCGTCTCCTGGTGATTGGCCCAAGATCACCTAACCTTTTCCATGCCTAAGGCAGGACTAGAACTCACCGTCTCTTGGTGATTGGCCCAAGATCACCTAACCTTTTCCATGCCTAAGGCAGGACTAGAACTCACCGTCTCTTGGTGATTGGCCCAAGATCATCTAACCTTTTCCATGCCTAAGGCAGGACTAGAACTCATCGTCTCCCAGTTTCTAGCCTGGTGCTTTGACAAGTAAACCAAACTGGTTTTTCTCCACTTTGCTCCAGGACTGTTGTGGGTGCGTTCACAGCCCCACGGAAAACCTCCGAGGATGTCTTGTCTCTCACTTCAATTCCCTTTGGTCACCCCGACGCGCTCTGATAATTTCCTTTTTTCCCTTCCACGTTTTTTGTCCTAGGCGAAAGTGCTCCTGCCAGCCAAGAGATTGAAGACGGCAGCCGAATTGCTGAATGACCCAGCCGTTGGTAAGTAAACCTCCCTGTACCTGTAACTCTGCAGGTTGTTCCCTTCCCTTCTCCTCCCTTGTGGGAGGCAATTGTGCGCCTCTCGCATCCATGATCCAGAACAAAGCAGGTCGTAAACTCGCAGAGGGCCAGGAATGCAGACATCCTCCCCCCATTCTTTAGGGACTCTTTTGCACTGGGTGTCCTGTTGGACCAATCGACCTGTGCCCGTCTAAGCCTAGAGCGGAGTTCACGCTGCCCACTTTCCAATCTTTGCGACTTGGTGTTACTTTCTGCTTCCAGTGAAGGAAAATTCCATTGATCCAGTCTGCTGGGTTCCCTCCAACCATGGAACCTTTGAACGGAGAAAGGAGAAGATTTGCAGCTCAGGACTGCGGTCCTGGTTGCTCTCTGAGCGGGGTGGTTTTTTTTGCTGACGTCTCATTACCCAACTAGGGAACATCATCAGTGCTAGAAGGAGAGAGGAGGAGGTAATCAGACATCAGCAAGAAAACTACCCAGCTCAGAGAGCAACCAGGACCCCATAGTTTTCCTCCTCCCCCTCCTCTTCCTCCTCCTCCTCTTCCTCTTCCTCCTCTTCTTCCTCCTCCTCTTCTTCTTCCTCCCCCTCCTCTTCCTCCTCCCCCTCCTCTGCCTCCTCCTCCTCCTCCTCCTCTTCCTCCTCCTCCTCTTCCTCCTCCTCCTCCTCCTCCTCTTCCTCCTCCTCCTCTGCCTCCTCCTCCTCCTCCTCTGCCTCCTCCTCCTCCTCTTCCTCCTCCTCTTTCCTCCTCCTCCTCTGCCTCCTCTTCCTCCTCCTCTTCCTCCTCTTCCTCCTCCTCCTCCTCCTCCTCCTCTTCCTCCTCTTCCTCTTCCTCCTCCTCCCCCTCCTCTGCCTCCTCCTCCTCCTCTTCCTCCTCCTCTTTCCTCCTCCTCCTCTTCCTCCTCCTCCTCCTCCTCCTCCTCTTCCTCCTCCTCTTTCCTCCTCTGCCTCCTCTTCCTCCTCCTCTTCCTCCTCCTCCTCCTCCTCCTCCTCTTCCTCCTCTTCCTCTTCCTCCTCCTCCCCCTCCTCTTCCTCCTCCTCCTCCTCTTTCCTCCTCCTCTCTTCCTCCTCCTCCTCCTCTTCCTCCTCCTCTTTCCTTCTCCTCCTCCTCCACCTCCTCCTCTTCCTCCTCCTCCTCCTCCTCCTCTTCCTCCTCCTCTTCTCCTCCTCCTCCTCCACCTCCTCCTCCTCCTCTTCCTCCTCTTCCTCTTCCTCCTCCTCCCCCTCCTCTGCCTCCTCCTCCTCCTCCTCTTCCTCCTCCTCCTCCTCTGCCTCCTCCTCCTCCTCTTCCTCCTCCTCTTTCCTCCTCCTCCTCTTCCTCCTCCTCCTCCTCCTCCTCCTCCTCCTCCTCCTCCTCCTCCTCCTGGATCAAAATTCGGACACTTGGCAATGGACTCGTATTTATGACGTTGGCAGAATCCCAGGGTGACATGATCCTCTCTTCTGACCTCCTGACACCGGACACAACGGATTCACTTAATGGCTGTGTTCCCAACATTAACAAAGACAGGGATTCACTTAACAACAGTTGGCCAGCAAGCTGGTGAGAGGCAACGAAGCTCAGTGAGAGGAAATCTGTGCCTCCATTGTGGTCTTATGTTGAGGACTTCTTGAAAAGGGATGCCTTTGCACTATTCCCTCCTACCCATTCTGTTTTTTTTCCTTGGCCCAGGATGGATGCACTCCACTCTCCATGGATTATCGGCCCGATGCGTCAACATCCAGAATGTGAATTATGCCAAAAAAAGAGCTGAGGAGAAAAAACGGAGAGCTAAAACTGTCAGCGAGCTTGAGGTAAAAATTCAGACTCAAAATTTCTCAGCAACTGACTGATGTGACACTTTAGATTAGAACAACATACCTCAATTTGGGCAACCTGAAGATGGGTGGGCTTCAATTCTTCTATTCCCATTCCTATTCTATTCTATTCTTATTCCCAATGCTATTCTATTCTATTCTTTCCTTTTTCTATTCTACTCTATTTTCTATTCTATTTCTATATTCTATTCCACTTTATTTTCTATTCTATTTCTATTTTCTATTCTATTCTATTTCTATTCTATTTTCTAATCTACTTTATTTTTATTCTATATTCTATTCTATTCTATTCTATTCTATTCTATTCTATTCTATTCTATTCTATTCTATTCTATCTTCTATTTCTTTTTTCTATTCTATCCCTTCCCTTCTCCTCCCTTGTGAGAGGCAATTGTGCGCGTCTCGCATCCATGATCCAGAACAAAGCAGGCCGTAAACTTGCAGAGGGCCAGGAATGCAGACATCCTCCCCCCATTCTTTAGGGACTCTTTTGCACTGGGTGTCCCGTTGGACCAATCGACCTGTGCCCGTCTAAGCCTAGAGCGGAGTTCACGCTGCCCACTTTCCAATCTTTGCGACTTGGTGTTACTTTCTGCTTCCAGTGAAGGAAAATTCCATTGATCCAGTCTGCTGGGTTCCCTCCAACCATGGAACCTTTGAACGGAGAAAGGAGAAGATTTGCAGCTCAGGACTGCGGTCCTGGTTGCTCTCTGAGCGGGGTGGTTTTTTTTTGCTGACGTCTCATTACCCAACTAGGGAACATCATCAGTGCTAGAAGGAGAGAGGAGGAGGAGGAGGTAATCAGACATCAGCAAGAAAACTACCCAACTCAGAGAGCAACCAGGACCCCATAGTTTTCCTCCTCCCCCTCCTCTTCTTCCTCCTCCTCTTCCTCTTCCTCTTCCTCCTCCTCCTCTTCCTCCTCCCCCTCCTCTTCCTCCTCCCCCTCCTCTGCCTCCTCCTCTTCCTCCTCCTCTGCCTCCTCCTCCTCCACCTCCTCCTTCTCTTTCCTTCTCCTCCTCCACCTCCTCT